>CM035848.1:81764840-86564840 GCA_020510985.1 Pholidichthys leucotaenia | reverse complement strand
ACAACACAAAGACCCTCAAAATCCACGGACCAGCAGCGGGAAACCCAGCGCCAGAGCGTCTCGGATAAACTATCCGTTTTCAGGTTGGAATAGCGACCTTTTTTTTTTTTTCCTTTCTCTTGAATCAATCCGCACATCCAACCCCCCTCATACAAGGTAACAAACATTAAAGGAGATGCATATTCAGCATGTGGTAAAACATTTCATGGAACAATCATATTATTTGAAACAAATAAGTCTTTGTAATAAAAAAAAAAAAAAAAAAAAACTTGTTAAAATAGAAATGTGACAATAATCCACATGTTCTCCTCATACTAACAAATACTGTTTTTGCGTGAATGTTTGATGTGATGGGGGTGGGAGGGTGCACACAATTTCACAGGGTTTAGGCATAAAAGGAAAAAAAAAATCATTACAAGTTTGGATTGGGTTCTGAAACTCACGTTAAAAGCATGGGACTACTTTCAGTGGTAACAGAGGGCCCTCAACACGTAACAGAGTTTGAGGAATTTCCCTCAGGGCCTTCACTCCATCAAGGCTCTTACAGGGTCTTTAAAAAGACCTCAGCTCAGGAAGTTCTTATGACAGCTTTTTGTTTTAAAGTTTTTTACACTATGTTCTTAATGTTTTTCTTGTTTTTAATGTTCTTTCAGTTTCTGAGTAGCACAAATGAGGGCCACCACACAGTTATACTAAACAAAACAACACAATGGAGAAACAGGGTATAACCAAAATAATTTCATATAATGTAAAAGGAATCCTGAATCCAGTTAAAAGATCCAAGATTCTAGGCAAAATGAAAAAAGACAAAGCAGGAATAATATTTTTACAAGAAACCCACCTAACAGACGTGGAACACAATAAACTCAGTAGACAAGGGTTTAAAATGATCTCTTCATCTTCATATAAATCAGGGAGGAGGAGGGGAGTAGCGACATTGATATCAACCAAAATTACATTTGAAAAAATATCAGAACACAAAGATAAAGAAGGGAGATACAGTTTGGTAACTGGGCGGCTAGAGGGAGAAGATATCACCCTGCTGAATGTGTATGCTCCCCCAGGGGCTAACTGGAAATTTTATAAAAATGTATTCGACCTAATGATAACTAAAGCTCAAGGTTTAGTGATATGTGGTGGGGACTTCAATCTTAGACTGAATCCATACTGGGATGCTTCTGGTAATTCCCCACATCAAAATAACACCCAAAACAGGAAGACTCGGATGCTACTAAAAGAAATGGGAATCTGTGACGTGTGGAGGGAACTCAACCCCAGTGTAAAAGACTATACATTTTACTCAACTCCACATTCATCTTACTCAAGGATTGACTATTTTTTTATGTTTAATAGAGACATTGGAAGAGTAAAAACATGTAAAATAGGACTGATGGATCTCTCCGACCACAGTCCGATCTACATGGACTTAAATATCCAAAAATACACAAATAATACATTTTCTTGGAGGTTAAATTCAAATGTCCTGAAAGGACCATTGAAAGATGAATTGGAATCAGATATTCTCAGATATTTGGAAGATAACGATAATGGAGAAGTATCCCCTTTAATACTGTGGGATGCTTGCAAAGCTGTAATAAGAGGAAAGATTATTGCAAAACTGGCAACCCAAAAGAAACTAAGACAAGAAAAACTATCCACATTAGAGTCAGAACTTAGGAACCTAGAAAAAGAACACAAAGGCAACACTCATTCTACTGACTCGCTCAAGATTAAGGAAATTAAAAACCAAATAAATGAGATCTACACAATAGAAATCCAGAAGAAACTTACATTTCTGAAACAAAAATACTATGAAGCAGGCAGTAAATCGGCAAAATTGCTAGCCTATAAATTGAGGAAACATCAAACAGAAAGAGCAATCTACAAAATCAGAGACCCAGTATCAAAGGAAATAAAATTCAGAATTCAGGATATTCTTAAAAGCTTCGAGAATTACTATAAGAACTTATACTCCCACAAAAAACATAAAAACGCATCCGAGGCATTCCTAAACACATTAAACCTTCCCCAACTTACGGAGTCACAAAATAAAACACTACTGTCAGAAATACATCCTAAAGAATTGGAAAAAGCAATTATGAAACTTAAAGCTAACAAATCCCCAGGAGCTGATGGCTATACAGCAGAGTGGTACAAAACCTTTAAACAGCAACTATCTCCTCTCCTCCTGAAAACATTTAATTATGTCCTCCACACAGGGGAAATCCCCCCCTCCTGGAGAGAAGGGGTCATTGCAGTTATACCTAAACCTGAAAAGGATAAACTCGAGTGCTCCAACTACAGACCAATCAGTGTACTAAATCAGGACTATAAGCTTTTTACCATTATCCTTGCCAAAAGGTTAGAAAATATACTGACAGACCTAATTCATTTAGACCAAACAGGTTTTATAAGACAAAGACAGACACAAGACAACATTCGACGCACTTTACACATAATTCATCATATAAAAAAATATAACTTAAATGCAGTCATATTGGGATTAGATGCTGAAAAAGCATTCGATTCGGTTGACTGGTCTTTTCTATATAGAATCTTATCCAGTTTCAATTTTCATAACAACTTCATTAGAACTATACAGGCATTATATAAAAAACCAACAGCTAAAATAAGGATTAACGGTAATTTATCATCATCTTTTGAACTGGAAAGAGGATGTCGTCAGGGCTGCCCCCTGTCTCCACTGCTCTTTGCAATCTTCATAGAACCTCTGAGCCACTGGATAAGACAAAACCAAAAAATTCAAGGTATTACACTTGGTCAGAAGGAACATAAAATAGCACTCTTTGCTGATGACATTTTAATATACCTAGGGCAGCCGAACACTTCTTTACCAGAACTAACCTCAGTTTTTTCAGAGTATGGAGATTTATCGGGGTACAAATTAAACATGCATAAAACCCAAGTTTTAACATTCAACTATGACCCAAATCATTATTCACTAAGCAAACTCAAAACTAACTGGGAGTCGGAATCTATGAAATATCTGGGGGTCAATATCCCGAAACAACTCAACAAAATTATATCACTAAACTATGATCCACTGGTGACAAAAATAAAATCTGACCTAGCAAGATGGAATATGATACCATTCTTGGGTACTGCACAAAGAATTGAAGCAGTCAAAATGAATATACTTCCACGTCTTCTATACCTTTTCCAAACAATACCGGTAGAACCTCCCAAAAAAACATGGCAGGAGCTGGACAGAAGGATCTCAAGATTCATATGGCAGGGCAAGAGACCTAGAATCAGATATAGAACCCTACAGCTAAACAAAGACAAAGGTGGGCTCGCGCTGCCAATTATCAGGGACTACTTTAAAGCCGCACAAATTAAAACTTTAGTAGAGATATGTAACCCAGTCTACACTGCACAATGGAAGGAGATCGAATGCCAAATAACAAGTGACATCCCCCTACAGGCGATAATAGGGAACAATGCCTTACCTAAGCTTTTGAATAACACTAACCCGTGGATAGAGACCCCGCTAAAAATTTGGTTTAAGATAGTCAGAGAGAATCAAACTAAAGAGCCCTATCGACTTCTGCAATGGATTGCCTATGATCAGGACTTTACTCCTAATAAAACAGACACCAGATTTAAAAAGTGGAAGGAGAAAGGGCTGATAAAATATTACGATTTTTTTAAAGGGCAAATCTTAAGAAGTTTTGAAGATTTGAAAAAACAAGGCCTAATAAATCAAGACCTTTACAGGTTCTTCCAGCTTAGACACCACATAAACAATATACTTAAAAAGGAGGTTTTGGAAAGGGCCCAGTCAGGTGTTCTGAAGGTCTTCTTAATGGCATATAAAGGGATCCCAGGGATCAGATACATTTCTAAAATATACCAAGGTCTTCAAGACTTAAAAGGAGACAACACATCTTATATAAAAGAGAGATGGGAAAAAGAGGGGAATTTCACTTTACAACTGGAAATATGGGAAAAGCTAAATAAACAGCAATGGAAAAGTACCTCATCCCTGCAGTGGAGAGAATTTGGATGGAAAAACTTGGCAAGATTTTTCAGAACACCTGCACAAAACAAATTTACCCATAAGGGATTGAACTGTTGGCGCTTGTGTGGTGAAAAGACTGCAAATCATTTTCATGTGTTTTGGTCATGCCCAGTTATCCACCAATATTGGACCAAGGTACAGACAATATTGGGGAAAATATTCAAAATTACAGTTCCCTTTTCTTTTGTAACTTTGTATTTGGGTTTACTACCGGACTCACTGGAAAGACGAGGAGAAAAATACTTATTCAATGTTTTAATATTGGCAAGCAAAAAAGCTCTAACTAAAAAATGGATGTTGAAGGACTGTCCTACACCTGAAGATTGGACTAACGTGATCCAAGACATTTACTCGATGGAAAAGTTGACATTCGCACTGAGACAGGACATGGATGGGTTCATGAACTTTTGGCAACCCTGGACCGCATATGTGTCTTCCATTAGATCTAATCTTTGACAAATACCATTTCAATAATGGTTCCGCTCTTTGTTCCATCGCTACTCAGATGCTCTTTTATCTTTATTTACTTACTTTTTCTTTTTGTTTGTTTTTTTACTGGTTTGTTTGTTTTTTTGTTATTTGTTTTTTGTTTTTTTTTCTCTTTAATTTCACTTTTTCTTTCACTTTAAAAAAAAAAAAGGGGTGTTGTAAGAATTAATCTTCCAATGTTGTCAGATATCAGAAAATAAGGGAACATGTGATGAAAATGTAAACAATGCATTGCTGTAACGACCTGTATACCCTTTACAAAAACTTAAATAAAAAAAAAAAGAAATAAAGTATCAATCTATCTATCTATCTACCTTTGTACGGACTTCAGCTTCTCCTTGTTTCCAAACGTGAAGATCCTTTTCTGCTCCTTCAGCAGTGATTTTATCTCAGGCTTGATCCAGGGTTTGTTGTTTGAGAAACACCATATGGTCTTGGTGGGTACGGTGTTCTCTACACAGAAGCTGATGTAGTCTGTGATGGTGTGTGTGAGGCCGTCAATGTCCTCACCATGTGGATCACAGAGCTGCTCCCATGCAGTGGATTCAAAACAGTCCCTCAGAGTGTCCTCCGCCTCCTCAGACCATATCTTCACTGTGTGGGTAACAGGAGGTTGTCTGTGTAACAGGGGTTTGTACACAGGCAGGAGGTGAACCAGGTTGTGGTCCAATCTTCCAAAGGGGGGGAGTGGTGATGAGGTGTAAGCCTCCTTGGTGTTTGCATAAAATAAATCCAGTGTTTTATTGTCTCTGGTGTGGCACGTGACATACTGGGTGAAAGTCGGCAGAATGGAAGACAGGGAAGTATGGTTAAAATCATCATGAGACAACAATGTGGGTATGTCCCCCCCCCCATCCCCCGGTTGGAGGTGTTACATGTTCAAGTCCAACAAAATGGAGACTTGCTGGGGATCCATGTCTGGCCTCATGATAATGCCTGGCCATTGCATAGTCCATATTTCCTGTTCAAATGGCTGTTTTGTGATCTGAGATGTGTTGCTTTAGTGCTCTCTTTGTCTGTCTAAAATATGCTTTTCCACACAGGCATGTAAGCATATATATAACAGATGTTGTGTTGCAACTTATGAATTGTTTAATGTAAATTTCTTCCCAGTATGTGGATGAGTAAAAAGTTTTACATTAGTAATATTGTTGCATTGACTGCATCTGCCACAGCTAAAGTTACCTTGTGAATGAAGCCAAGTATGGCTGGACTTATGTTGAAAGGTGTGAATAAGATTGTCTCCAATTGTTGATGCGCTTTGAAATGACAAAAGGGGAGATTTTTGACGATGTCTCGCAATGTTTGTTTTGTTCCAATTTTTTATTCACATTTTATATTTTTTTAATTATAAAAAATTTTCTTCACTTTTTCTTTTTCACATTTACATTTTTATTTATTTAACATTTTTTTCCAATTTATTTACTTTATATTTTATTCCTTTTTATTTCAATTTTTTTTTGTGACCAGAGGAAGTGAAAGGTCATGTGACCATTTTAACCAATCACCTGTTGTGCCCGGCTATAAAAGTCAAACAAAGCCATTTTGATTCATGCTCTGATGAAGGTTAACAGGCTGAAAAGTTGGCATGATTTTTTTTTTTTTTAATTTGGCCATAAAAATTGGTGAATTAAAAGTTTCTTAATTATCAAGGTTGGTGTGTGCTGCCTTCTTCTGCTTTTGAACTGGACTACTTTTGGCTTTGCACCACAAATCTGGTTGGGGAAGCGCATCCTTACAAAGAAGTCAACATTTTTCTCAGAAGTTTGTGACTGTGTAAAGTTGCAACTTTTTTTTTTCTCATAAATGTAGACTTCTCATAAATTTGTGATTTGTTTTTTTTTCTTATAAATTTGCAAGGTTCATATGGATGCTGGTTAAATTTTTATATTCTGTAATGTCATATGACTGAGCTCGAATGTCTTCTTAGAGCTCAGACAGTTTATTGTTGTACTTTGTATTTCTGTTGTTTGTCTGCTCATATGTTCATATGGATCTCTGCTCCTGTTTTTGCCCCTCTTTCTCCACACACTCCCCTTCGCTGTTCACAGCCTGCCTCTGCTGTGAGCAGCTTGTAATTAGGTCACCTGCTGCTCAGCTCCCGCACCTGCCTCCACTCATACCATCAGTTCACTCTGTATTTAAACTCAGTGGTTTCATTCATTACTTGTCACTCCGTTAGTCATCATCCTGTTAAGACTACCTTTGTGCAGTGTTCTCCTCCGGAGCGTAGTCCCGCTCCGAGGCACAAAATGTAAGTTTTTCCTATTCTCTCTTCCGTATCCATGTAATGCTACTTTCCCTTCCAGAGGCCCAGTCCGGCTCTGAGGCATTACTCAGTTATTCCTCGTTTGACATTTTTGTATTGAACTCTTTGAACTGTTTGCCTTTTGTTTAATAAAACACACAACTTCATTCAGTGCGTGGGCTCATCTCTCCTCCTCTGCGCCTCGAGAGGCACATATATGACAGTACGGAGCGACCAGCTAGAGCCCAGC
The DNA here is from genome assembly GCA_020510985.1 of Pholidichthys leucotaenia. NCBI lineage: Eukaryota > Metazoa > Chordata > Actinopteri > Cichliformes > Pholidichthyidae > Pholidichthys > Pholidichthys leucotaenia. The sequence continues at coordinate 86,557,811 of CM035848.1, read as the reverse complement.
TGTGAAGTTTGTGTGTTGTTTTTTTCACCTTTTTCTGTGTTTTTCACCCACCTGAGTTGGAGCGTTCACCATGGCGCATTTGAGCGAGGTGGAGCAGCGGGCGGTGTGCCTTCTGGAGGACGTTGTGGCGCAGGCACAGGCTTCCACATCTCCAAGGACGGTCTGGGACAGCACGGGTAATGGAAGCATTCCCCGGTCTTTGGAATTACTCGGGTGCTATGGACTTACTCCTCACCCTGTATTCCCTACCATACGATGCACCGTCTGAGGAAGCACCGACGCCGGAGCCGTCTTACACGAAGAAAAAGCACGCCCGTCATAAGAAGCCTTCAGCCTCTCCCGCGATAGCTCCACTTCCTCCTCCAGAACACTGGCCCACTCCATCCGCGGAGGAGTTGGAAGAACACAGACAGGTGTTGCTGGCAGAAACAGACCTCCTCCTGGAGGTAAAGCCATGGCTCCTCCTGGAATTGGCCTGGGAGTTGGAGGAGTATTCTCCGAGGGAGTCGGCGCCCATGCCTGAAGTCGAGCGTGCTCTGACCATGGAGCCACCTTCTCCTACTCATCGTTGCCGTTCCTGGAGGTCTCGCCAGAAAAATCCAACAGCCTCTCCGTCAGCAATCTCTCTTTTACAGGAGGAGGAAAGTTTTGTTGCAGAGCCACGTTTTCCTCCAGCTGCCTCGCCGCCAGCCACCTCCTTTATTTCAGCACTTACATCCGCCAATATGGGGAGGGCCATTTTTTTCCCCGGCTCCATCCACCTCCGTGCCTGCTGAAGCAGCATCTCTGCTACCTACTGAGGAGCCCAGGCCCACTATGGACACGGAGAGGGATGATTGTGCTTCAGGTGCAGCTGGAAACATCAAGAACCAGGAGAACAGGCAAGTTCCTTCCCATTCCATTTTTATTATTAATGAACAGTCTTGCCTGATCCCTGGTCAAGAGACTCAGGTTCTGCAGTCCCCTGAGTTCTCTGCACTAGTGGCATATGATAGCCCCTCACCAGTCCTCTCCATGTGCCTTTGAGAGTTTGCCGACCCCTGAACTGAGCCACCAGACAGAGGAGGAGCCCGAGGTCCTGGAGGATCCAGTTCCAGGGTCAGCGGTGAGGCAGCCCCTAGCCGCCACGCCGGATGAGTCACCAGGGTGGGGAACATTGCCTGGGGGCCTAAAGACTGCGACTACCATCATGCCTGCCGCAGCAGAGTCTGCAACCAAGCTGGACCTCCAGAGGGCCAAGCTCGAGGAAACATCGTCACCCGGATCGTTGGAGTCCTGGACAGTGGTGAAGCTCGAGCTCAGGCAAGTGCTCTCCCTTGTTTTCTTATTGTCCGTATTGGAGCAATCTTGCCTGGCTCTTGGTGAGGAGGGCCAGGTGCAGCCACCAGCTGCACCTGAGCTCGCCTCGCCAGGCTCTGCCACTGCCAGTGACCCTGACCCCTTGTCTCTTTGTACTGTGTGTGAGCTCCCTCCCAGGGTCACCGGAGAGGATCCAACCATGCCAGAGGTCTCAGAAGATCCAGGTTCGCCGCTGGAGACCGTCCAAGGTCTAGCTCCTCCCGTGGAGGTCGTCACGGGCATTCCATCCCAGCCCGGGACCTCCATGGGTGCAGCTGTGGCCAGGCCGGGGCCTCCGAGGGTGCAGCGTCAGCCCAGCCAGGCTCCACCTAGGGTACAGCCACAGCCCAGCCAGGCTCCACCACGGGTGTAGCTGAGCTCCAGCCAGGGTCCACTGTGGGTACAGCCATGACCCAGCCGGGGTCCACCGCTGGTGCAGCGTTGATCCAACCCGGGTCCGCCGCGGGTGCTGCAGAGCTCCAGCCCGGGTCCGCCGCGGGTGCTGCAGAGCTCCAGCCCGGAGCCACCGCGGGGGCTGCAGAGCTCCAGCCCGGAGCAGCCGAGTCCCAAGCCGGGACCACCCAGGGTGCAGCCAAGTCCCAAGCTGGGACCACCGAGGGTGCAGCCGAATCCCAAGTTGGGACCACCGAGGGTGCACCCAGTCAGCTTGAGGTCACCAGGGCCTTCTCTATGCTTCCAGAGGCCTTTGGAGTGTCTCTTCCTCCTCTGCCGGGCGCCGTTGGGGTCCTCTGTCCTCCGCCACCAGCCGCCATGGGGGTTCCTCTCCGCCGGTCTGGCTTACCGCCTCTGAACCTCCTGGTGGGAAGGCCGCCTCCTCGTTCACCCCTCCAGTCCTGGTGGCTCAACAGGGCTGGCCGGCCTCCCGAAGGACTGAGTTTCTGGGTCGGGTGGCCCATTTTCTCTGGCAGACCACCTGAATCTGTTCCTCTGGCCGTCTGCTTGGCCTGGGACTTTGGTCGGACACCCGAACCCTTGAGCTCTGGGACTGTGGGGGCTTAAGAGTTGTCAGGGCACAGGTGTGAGTGTCTGAGCTGGCTTGTTTTTTTGGGGTTTTTTTTTGTCCGAGCCGTTTTCCCCCACCTCCCGGGGTGGATTTTGCTGTACTCCTTCTTTGGGGGGAAGGGGGTTCCTTTTGGGGTGTTACCTGGAGGTGTCTGAAATCCACCCTTGGTGAAGGGGGGGGGGGGCTCTGTCATATGTCAGAGCTCCAGTGTCTTCTTGGAGCCCAGACACAGTTTATTGTTTTACATTGTATTTCTGTTTTCTGTCTGCTCATATGTTCGTATGGATTTCTGCTCCTGTTTTTGCCCTTCTCATTCGAGACACTCCCATTCGCTGTTCACACCCTGCCTCTGCTGTGAGCAGCTTGTAATTAGGTCACCTGCTGCTCAGCTCCCACACCTGCCTCCACTCATACCATCAGTTCACTCTATATTTAAACTCAGTGGTTTCATTCATTACTTGTCGCTCTGTTAGTCATCATCTTGTTAAGACTATGTTTGTGCAGTGTTCTTCTCCGGAGCGTAGTCCCATTCCAAGGCACAAAATGTAAATTTTTCCTATTCTCTCTTCCGTATCCATGTAATGCTGTTTTCCCTTCTGAGGCATTACTCAGTTTTTCCTCATTTGCCATTTTCGTGCTGAACTCTTTGAACTGTTTTCTTTTGTTTAATAAAACACACAACTTCATTCAGCGCATGGGCTCGTCTCTTCTCCTCTGCGCCTCGAGAGGCACATATATGACATGTAAGGATTTAACAAAGTTTTTTTTTATATATATATTTTTGTTGGAAAAGGGAATACCCCCCCCCCCCCACACACACACACACCAGAAGCACAATCTTACATAGGGCAACAAAAAAGAAGTGACCCTGCAAGTATAGAAAATATCCTCCAATGAAATTACTCAGAAGTACTTTTTTTTTTTGGGGGGGGGGGTCACTTGAATAAATGGAACTAGTTATCACTAGACATTGGATGATAATAAAATTGCATCTCACGTTTATTCTGGGCATAATTATTGCAATACATGATATTATTGTAATAAGAATCAAATTATACTGTCACTAAAGTATAAGGGAATCACTTTACAGTACTAAATTTTGCTGAAAAACTATTATTATTGTACTTTAAGGGAACATTCTTCTCGCTTTGTAAGTCATCTTTTAATAGGACACATTAAATTAGGAAATCATTTTTTGTAAGTATGATTGCAACTTTTAGAAAACTCATTTCGCTGGTGTTGTTAGGCACAAACCTTGTAAGTCCGAAGCAGACGTTTTTCAGCAAATAAGAAAAACCTCTGTCTTTTCTGTATAATTTAGCAGGTAAGAAATTTATTTGCTGGGATTTTTAAAAATGCAGACAACAGAGATGAGATCCTGTGGTCACAAGCATGACACTCTCCGTTCCTTGGCTGCACCTAGAAATCCTGTTCATAAAAATTGTGAACAGGATCGGTGACAAAGGGCAGCCCTGGAGGAGTCCAACTCTTACTGGGAATGAGTCCGAGTGAGTGTTGTTTGCAGATGATGTCCTGTTTGCTTCATCCAGCAATGACCTACAGGTCTTACTGGGACGGTTTGCTGCTGAGTGTGAAGTGGCTGGGAGGAGAATCCGCACCTCAAAGTCTGAGTCCATGGTCCTCAGCCGGAAAAAGATGCACTGTCCTCTCCAGGTTGGGGACAAGCTCCTGCCCCAAGTGGAGGAGTTTAAGTATCTCGGGGTCTTATTCACGAGTGAGGGGAGAATGGAGCAAGAGGTTGACAGATGGATCAGAGCAGCATCTGCAGTGATCTGGACGTTGTGCCGGTCCGTTGTGGTGAAGAGGGAGCTAAGCTCTAAGGCAAAGCTGTTGATTTACCGGTCAATCTACGTTCCTACCCTCACCTATGGTCAGGAGCTTTGGGTAATGACCGAAAGAATGAGATTGTGGATACAAGCGGCTGAAATGAGCTTTCTTCGTAGGATTGCTGGACTCACTCTTAAAGATAGGGTGAGGAGCTTAGTCATCCAGAAGAGGCTCAGAGTAGAACCACTGCTCCTCCACACTGAAAAGAGCCATTTGAGGTGGTTTGGGCATATGACCAGGATGTCTCCTGGACGCCTCCCACTTGAGGTGTTTCGGGCACGTCCCACTGGGAGGAGACCCCGGGGCAGACCCAGGAGTCACTGGAGGGACTGTCTCCCAGTTGGTCTGGGAACGTCTTGGTATCCTCTCTGGAGAGCTGAAGCAGGTGGCTGGGGAGAGTGAAGTCTGGGCTTCTCTGCTTGAACTGCTGCCTCCACGACCCAGGCCTCTGGAAAAGCAGTAGAAGATGGATGGATGGGAATTTAAAAAATGTATAGTTTTTAATATTACAAAAAGCAGATGTAAAGTGTGACCAAAAATTAATTTAAAAAAATGGAGATGCAAGGTTTCCATACAACAGTGACAAACTATAAATTAGAGAGACCACAGTTTTGTTTCTTATGTTTAGCCAACTCATGAAGAAATAACTAAAAGGATAGTAACAGCGAAGCCGCTAATGCTAGCACAGCCAGATGTAAATGATTACGTCCGATTGTGCTCATATTAGCTTAAAATGACAATAACAGAAACAGAGTTGACATTCACAAAACATTATTATATTATTATATTATTATAAACATTATAATTAAATATTATAAACATTCACAAAACAATCATTCACAAAACAAAGTATCTTACAATAACAGACTTTTCACTAAATGTTATCCAGGTTAAGTTATCCAAAATGTGCTGTGTTACAATGTTTTTTACTTACCATGGGTTCAGCAAACAGATAGGGATGGTGGTCCCATAGATACGTGTGCAAATTGGTTTTGTTGCTTCGAGGGGCAGACGCTTTCCTCCGGCAGGTTCTGCAGGTGGGCAGCTCAACTCCCTGTTGGTCTGCTGTCTGGAATCCATAATTCCAGACCTCGAACTTTACCTGTTTTTGAAGCAGGTAAAGACGTGCTGAATCCGGGTCTGACTCCAGCCACGATGGCCGCAAAGGTGACCGACTGAGAGCATGGAAGACTTTATATCAAACAGCCTTCCCCCTGGTAGTGGTAGCTCAGATTGCATGAGGAAGGCAGGACTGTACTTCAGCAGGCAAGCGGAACAGCATTTTGACTTCTCTCATGCGAGGATACGGGCGGTTATTGTGAGAAACAATGTCCACGATAATAGAAATTCTTCACGATGAATCATGCCTGTTTTTATGATAAATGACAATATCGTATGTCATCCCTAGTTGCTACCCACCCCTGCCCATGACATCTGTAATGAAGAGGTCATTAGTTACTTATAGAAATTGGGTTTTAGACACTTGAGCACTTACATATGCTTTTGCACTTTGGTGCTTTGCACTTTAACTAAGCATTTGCACATAAACAGCTTGAATACAACAGGTCCGAAATATCTGATATTTTAAATGAACACTTACACCACAGTTGTCCTATTTATTGTTATTTATTGAACATTTTAACAGTTTTAAAACATTCTGTTTTCAAGACTGGAAGGTACCTTGATTGGCAGCGCCTGCAAAAAGTAAACGTGGTGAAAATGGATTAATGTGCATTGTGCAGTTGTTTGTCAAAGTGCAAAGTAAATGAAAGCCTTCACATGCCTCTTGTTGTCTTGGTATCTTTCAGGGTGTTCAAGCAAATGAGTCCCTGTGGGTCTGAGCACCATTTAAGGGTTCCAGGAGAGACCGAGGGAAGAATTGGATGGAGGGAGTGTCACGAACTGAGTCAGTGTCACTCAGTCTTGTGGCTCTTTCCTGGTATTTATATATATTTATCGCATTTTGTGCTTTTGAGTTCAGTACTGCTTTTTGTGGCTCTGTTTAGGCTCAGTTGTGTTTCATATCTATTTGTTATTTGTTATCAGTCTGTAGCGATTATGTTTATTCTTTATATGTATGTTATGGTGTCTTTCTGTGGGTTGACAGCTGTCAGATGATTTCCAGGTTTGTGCTCTGCTGGGGGCATCGCCTGTCAGGTTGTCAATCAAGCCACTTACCCCCTCACCTATCCAGCTGATTCCAATTACTACTGTGTTTTCCGTTGTCTGCTCATGCGAGCCCACACTGGTGCCCACTCATATAATCATTCCTATTTGTATTTAACCCTTTAGTTGTCCCAGGCGCCTCATGGCAACAGGAACGGTTAAGGCGTAAACATAACCCCTAGTGGTCAAGAGTGGTAAATAGTTCAGATTCCCAAGGCTATAACTTGAAAGTTGCAAGAGACAATGGTTTACTGTCAATTAGAAAGATGTAGAATATGATCCAAAATTTCAGATAGGAATAAATTTACACATCTGATTTGCATAATGTCACAGCAGCTATATAAATTACATAACTCCAGTCAAAAGTGGACTTTGGACACATTTACACAAAAAATGGGTCTTTTTTTTGACGCCATTTTGTCTACAGGGGTATGTTTTTATCTAATCTTCAAAGTATATAAACCAGAAAATCAATAAAATGTAAAAAAAAAACATACTTTTCTCTTACCTGTTACCGGGGGGAGGGGCTCGCTCGCCCACGTGGCCGGTCCGTTTTCGTCCATCGTGGTCGATGTTTTGCGTTTGCTCAGTCATTTACACTCTCTGCCACATCTACAAACTCTTATGATTATCCCACGTGAATTTCATTTGTATTGCATGGCTATTTTTCCTGTTTAATGCATTTCTCCTGTGAGAATCCATGGCGGCATGGGCACCGCCATCTTAGTGCTGGTAGCTCAGTTTTTCACCCATCGTGGTCGTAGTTTCGCATTTCCTCTGTCATTTACACTCTCTGCCACATCTACAAACTCTTATGATTATCCCACGTGAATTTTGTTTGTATTATGCTGCTATTTTTCCTGTTTGATGCAGTTTCAGTCAGAATCGTCATCGCCATGACCGAACATGGCGATGACCACATTGATGCTGGGGAGCTCAAAGCGGAAAAAGGAAGAATAATAATGAGGATTTCTTCTTCTGTGCTGTATTCCATGTCAGCCATGATTCCTTTGCCGTGTGTCTGCCACCTTTTGAACTGTCAGATCAATACAGATCAGTACAAATTCTCAGTATAGCCGGGGGACGTCAATAAGTTGACAAGTGCAGTTGCTGACCCGTCCATGAAATGTGGACAGTTAAAGGGTTAAGCTCTGCCGTTTCACTGTGTCTTTGCAGCATTATTGTTTGTGTCATCTTGAGATCTCTAATCTCCTCCCAACCTCTGAGCATTCTCCGCTCTGAGGTTTCCTCTCGTAAGTTACTACTTGTTATATTTTTGTCTCGTATGCACCTTTTGGACTGTTATGGTCTTTCATTTAATAAATGTACAAACGTATTCAGTGCCTAGGTCTGTTTCCCTGCCCATCTGGGGCCCAGTACATGACAGAATAATGCCGCCAGTCTAGACCTAGCTGTACATTTGGACATTTTTTCGCCTTGTTACGCACCTGTTTGTAGAAGCTCATAATGTCCCCAGCCTGCAGACCTCGCCGAATTAAAGGAGGAATAGCAGCAGGGTCTCCCAGCGTGGAGGCGGAGTGGACGGCGGTGTTCATCCAGGATTTCGTGGATGAAGCACTGGAAGCTCGAGGACCCAAGAGGACTTGGGAATGTTTGAATGGAGCAGTGGGTATCCTGGAGGCGCATCCCAGACTCTGGAGTTACCCACAGGACGTGGATCTGCTGTCCACGGTCTGCGTGCTCCAGGAGTCATTTCCTGGTTTGGCGTTCCCCACAGAGTCAAGGCGAAGGTGCTCACCTGAAACCCATCTCTCATTATGCTGCGCCCAACTCTCCTCCAGCCCCAGCACGCTCATCGCCAGCTTCTTAACGGCGCCGTCACCCTGCTCCGGACCGCCGGAGAGACGACTCCACCTCTCAGACAGCAACCTGTTTTACATCGATTCAGACAAATCCCACAGCAGACTTTTCTTCTTGTTCTCCATTGCCGACTGTCACACCAGTTTTCTTCTCCTCCTTCCCTGCTGCAGTTTCTCCTGCCTCTTCGATGTGTCCTTTTGCTGCTGATGGTCCGGCTGAGTCCCTCCCGGGTCTGTCCTCTTCCACATCTACAAAGACAGCTCCTTTACGATCCACTGAGGGGCCTATGTCCACCATAGTCATGGAGAGGAGTGGCAATGCTGCAGCAGATGACATCAGACACCAGGAGAGCAGGCAAGTGTCATTTATTTTTTCCTCTATTGATGATGATATACTGTACATTGCCTGATCCCCAGTGATGAGACTCAGGGAATGCAGTCCCCCAAGTCCTCACCACCCGCTGCAGCCACCTATTGCTCACCAGCCCTCTCTGTGTCTCCTCTTCTTTTCCCTGAGAGTCCACCGGCCCCGGGACTGGGACCCCAGCTGCAAGAGGAACCTGAGGTTCTGGAGAACCCAACTCCAGTACCAGCAGTGAGCCAACCCCCAGCCTCCACACTGGATGAGCCACCGGTCTGGGTCACTTCGCCTGGGGGCCCTAAGACTGCAACGACCATCATGCCTGCTGCAGAGGCCACCACAGCAGAGTGGGACCCCGAGCTGGACCTCCTGAGAACCAAGCCCGAGTCATCATCGTCACCTAGATCGACGGAGTCCTGGAGGGCAATGGAGCTCGAGCTCAGGCAAGTGCTCTCTTTTGTCTTCCTTTTATCTGTTTTGGAGCAATCTTGCCTGGCTCTTAGTGAGGAGGGCCAGATGCCGCCACCCGCTGCACCTGAGCTTGCCTTGCTGGGCTCCGCCACTGCCGGCGACCCTGACCCCCCTTCTCTTTGTTCTGTGTCTGAGCTCTCTCCCATGGTTGCCGGAGAGAATCCAACACCGCCGGATGTCTCCGTAGATCCAGGTTTGCCACTGGAGGTCGACCAGGGTCCAGCTTCTCCCACTGAGATCGTCACGGGTGTCCCGTCCCAGCCTGGGACCTCCATGGGTGCAGCTTCAGACCAGGCCAGGTCCTCCATGACTGTAGCTCCATCTCTGCCTGAGGCCGTCATCTGGGTTCCACCTTCACAATTCAGGTCTCTGTGGACGCTGTGTCCCAGCCGGGGAACTTCTTGGGGGCTATGCCCCAGCATTATCCCGACGTGGGTGCTGCACTCCAGTACGGGGCCGCTATGGGCGCTACGCCCCTGCCCAGGGGCCATTGCGGGTGCAACGTTGGCCCAGCCCAGGTCCACCGAGGGTGCCACGTTGGCCCAGCCCTGAACCACCGCTGGTGCTACAGAGCTCCAGCCCGGAGCCTCCGCGGGTGCTACAGAGCTCCAGTCCGGAGCCACCGTGGGTGCTGCAGAGCTCCAGCCCGGAGTCACCATGGGTGCTACAGAGCTCCAGCCCGGAGCCATCACGAGTGCTACAGAGCTCCAGCCTGGAGTCACCACGGGTGCTACAGAGCTCCAGCCCGGAGCCACCACGGGTGCTACAATGTCCCAGACCAGGATCGTCGTGGGCGCGACTTTAATTCAGCCTAAGACCACTGAGGGCGTTGTGGTCCCTCATCCATCTCCACCAGTGCCATCATGGTCTCCCTTTCTCCGCCACCTGATACTGTTGGGGTTCCCCTCCTTTGGCTCTTTATTCCCTCACTGGGCCTTCCCATGGAGGAGCCACCTCTTGGGTCACTCCTCTGGTCATAGTGGCTGAAGAACTCAGGCCGGCCGCCCAATAGACTGAGCTGCTGGGTTGGGTGGACCATTCTCCCCAGCAGGCCACCCGACTCATTCCACCTGGCCGTCCGGCTGGTCTGGGACTTCGGCAGGCCACCTGACTGGCACCACTTTGCCGTCCACTGGGCCTGGGACTGTGGTCAGCCCCCTAAACTTTCAAGCTTTCTGGGTTGGGGGACCTAATTCTGTATCTTTCTGGTGTGGGTCCTGAGCAGGGTTGTTTTGTTCCCTCCTGGCCTGTTCCCTCCACCACTCGTCCTGAGTAGATCGTGGTGGTTCCTGCTGGGGGGCAGGTTTTTCTTTTGATGTTACCTTGGGAAGTCTGGGGCTCTGTCATGAACTGAGTCTGAATTTTCTACCAGACTCAGTCTCGTGGCTCTTTCCTGGTATTTATGTATATTTATCGCATTTTGTGCTTTTGAGTTCAGTACTGCTTTTTGTAGCTCTGTTTAGGCTCAGTTGTGTTTCATATCTATTTGTTATTTGTTTTCAGTCTGCAGCGATTTTGTTTATTCTTTATATGCATGTAATGGTGTCTTTCTGTGGGTTGACAGCTGTCAGGCAATTTCCGGGTTTGTGCTCTGCTGGGGGCATCGCCTGTCAGGTTGTCAGTCCAGCCGCTTCCCCCCTCACCTATCCAGCTGATTCCAATTACTATTGTGTTTTCCACTGTCTGCTCATGCGAGCCCACACCGGTGCCCACTCATGTAATCATTTCTACTTGTATTTAAGCTCTGCCGTTTCATTATGTCTTTGCGGCATTATTGTTTGTGTCAACTGCGATAACTTAGCCCCTGTCTTCCCCATCAGAGAATCATTGTCTGCTCCCTCCAAAGTAAATAAAAATATTATGTATAAGCATCCCAAAGTGATTATACAAAAAGATGGTAAAACTCATATTAAACATGAAGTCTCTAAATTTAATGATTTGGCCTCTTTTCCTCCTCATAATTTAAAAATTAAATGTGGTTTGTTAAATATTAGGTCTCTAACTCCCAAGTCTCTGCTTGTCCATGATCTGTTAATTGCTCATCAGACTGATTTAATATCCCTTACAGAGACTTGGTTAGGGCAAGAGGATTATGTTGGTTTAAATGAATCAACTCCCTCTGGTTATTTAAACTGTCAAAATTCCAGAAGTTCTGGTCGTGGAGGAGGAGTAGCAACAATTTACCATTCCAAATTACTAGTTAATGTAAAGCAAAAAACATGTTTTAATTCCTTTGAGGGCTTGGTCCTCAGTATTGGGCATGTTAGCAATTTTAGGTTAAACCCAATTTTATTTGCCATAGTTTAGCATCCTCCCTCAGCCTACTCAGAGTTTTTATCCAAATTTGCCGAATTCTTAGCTGATTTAGTGCTGAAATCAGTTATAATAATTATAGTAGTGGACTTTAATATACATGTAGATGTAGATAGTGATTGTCTTAATATGGCATTTAATTCAATATTAGACTCGATGGGGTTTTTTCAGAAAGTAGGAAATTCTACCCATTATCTCCACCACACATTGGACCTTGCTGTGACATATGGCATAGAAATAGAAAATCTGGTAGTGTCTCCTCATAACCCTGTACTGTCAGACCATTGTCTGTTAACCTTTGATTTTACTATTTCTGACTATTTGGCTCCTTAAGAAAAATATTACTACAGCAGATGCCTCTCAGATGATGTTGTTACCAGATTTATGCAGATTGTCTCCTCCACGACATGTGTCAACACAACGGAAATAAGCTATAGACAGCTGGCTCCTTCTGTAATTGATAGCATGGTGGATAGTGTTACGGCTTCTCTGCATTAGACTCTAGACACAGTGGCCCCTTTAAAAAAGAAAAAGTCTCATCAGAGATTTCTAACTCCTTGGTTCAACACAGAAACTCGTAGCTTAAAACAGAAGACTCGTCAATTAGAAAGATAATGGCGCTCCACTAATTTAGATAAAATCTATTTAGCTTGGAGAAATCATCTTTTAATTTATAAAAAGTCTCTTAGAAAAGCTATAACAAGTTATTATTCCACATTAATAGAAGAGAACAAGAATAATCCCAGGTTTCTTTTCAGCACTGTAGCCAGGCTGACAAAGAGTCAGGACTCTGTCAATCCTAGCATTCCCTTAGAGCTTACTAGTCAGGACTTTATGAACTTTTTCAATAATAAAATTTCCTCTGTCAGAGATAAAATCAGTCAGATTCTTCCCACTTAACTTAAATACAGTAACTACTACAACTCCTTAAATTGATATCTGTTTGGATGTGTTTACTCCAATTGACCTTTTAGAGTTAGATAAAATAATTTCCTCATCCAAGCCTTCAGCTTGTCTTTTAGACCCTATTCCTACCAGGTTATTTAAAGAAGTCTTCCCATTTATTGGTAGCTCTATTCTTCAAATAATCAATTCTTCATTAACATTACGCCATGTACCGCAGGCTTTTAAAACTGCTGTAATTAAATCCTTACTCAGAAAGCCAACGCTGGATCCAGGAGTTTTAGCTAACTATAGACCAATCTCTAATCTCCCTTTCATTTCAGAAATCTTAGAAAGAGTTGTTGCCACTCAATTATTTGACCACTTGCAGGGAAATGGTTTTTTTTTTGAAGAGTTTCAATATGGGTTTAAAATCCATCATAGTACTGAAACAGCCTTAGTGAAGGTCACTAATGACCTCCTTATTGCATCTGATAATGGACTTGTTTTTGTACTTGTCCTTTTAGACCTTAGTGCAGCTTTTGATACTATTGATCATAATATTCTACTTGATAGATTAGAACACTATGTTGGACTTAATGGAACTTCGTTGCAGTGGTTTAGAACTTATTTAACTGATAGGCTCCAGTTTGTTCATGTCAGTAATGAGTTTTCTTCCAACTCAAAGCTCAGTCATGGAGTTCCACAGGGATCTGTGCTAGGCCCTACTCTTTTTAGTTTATATATGCTTCTGTTAGGCAACATTATTAGAAAGCACTGTATACATTTTCATTGTTTTGCAGATGGAACACAATTATACCTGTCGATGAAGCTAAATGATAGTAATCAATTAGCCAAGTTAGAAGCCTGTCTTAAGGAAATCAAAGCTTGGATGACTTGTAATTTCTTGCTATTACATTCAGATAAGACTGAAGTCATTCTTGTTGGTCCAAAAAGCCTTGGAAATACCTTTCCAAATCAAACTTTTAGTTTGGATGCAGTTACTCTTTCTCTTAATAGTTCTGTGAGGAACCTTAGAGTTATTTTTGATCAAAGATCTGTTTTTCAATTCACATATTAAATTCGTTTCTAAGACTGCCTTCTATCATTTGCGTAATATGGCCAAGATTAAGAGCATCTTGTCTCAGAGTGATGCTGAGAAACTGATCCACGCTTTTGTTAGCTCTAGATTTGATTATTGTAACTCTTTATTATCAGGTTGCCCTAAAACATCTTTAAAAAGTCTTCATTTGATCCAAAATGCTGCAGCAAGAGTTTTAACAGGTACTAGAAAGAGAGATCATATCTCTCTGGTTCTGGCCTCCCTTCATTGGCTTCCCATAGAGTTTAGAACTAAGTTTAAAATCCTTCTTCTCACTTACAAAGCTCTAAACAATCAGGCCCCTTTTTTAAAAAAAAGATCTGATACTACCCTATTATCCTAACAGAGCACTACGCTCCCAAAATGCTGGATTACTTGTAATACCTAGAATCTCCAAAAGTACAATGGGAGGCAGAGCCTTCAGTTATCAAGCGCCTCTCCTGTGGAACCAGCTGCCAACCTGGATTCCGGAGTCAGATTCAATCTCTGTTTTTAAGAATAGGGTTAAAACCTTCCTTTTTGATATAGCCTACAATTAGGGTGGGATCATGTGTCTCTGAGCCCTCCCTTAATTATGCTGCAAATAAGTTTAGACAGCCGGGAGACCTCCAATAATGCACTGGGCTTCACTCCTTTCTTCACTCTCAATGATTTTTTTTTTTTTTTTTTTTGGCTGGTCATTAACATCTGTTTGTTCTCTCCCAAGGATTTAGTCCCCATTGTGCTGTTTGCTCTCTACATGTCTGTTCTTTTCATCTTCTCTATCCCCTCACCCCCCAGCCAGTCACAGCAGATGACTGCCCCTCCCTGAGCCTGGTTCTGCTGGAGGTTTCTTCCTGTTAAAAGGGAGTTTTTCCTCTCCACTGTTGCCAAGCGCTTGCTCGCAGGGGATCGCATGATTGCTGGGGACTTTCTGCAATTGTGGGGGTTTCCCCCACAGTTGAAAGTGCTATGAGATGACTGTTGTTGTGAAATGGCGCTATATAAACAAAGTTGAATTGAATTGAATTGAACTGGCGATCTGTAATTTCCTCCCAGCCTCCGAGCGTTCCCTGCTCCAAGGCTTCCTCTCGTAACTTACTACTTGTTATATTTTTGTCTCATACGCACCTTTTGGACTGTTATGTTCTTTCATGTAATAAATGTACAAATGTATTCAGAGCCTAGGTCTGTTTCCCTACCCCTCTGGGGCCCAGTACATGACAGGGAGTTTTAAGGATGTTCACTGGATTTTTTTAGGATTAATATTAATAAAGCTGGAATGTATTGATTTAGTGTTATTTATATAATATCCATTGCATTGGTATTTAAAATAAATTGTAATTGCATATTTGATATTTTGTAGCTGTACAGAGTTCCTCTCTGTCTTAGTAAGAAGGTGACCGTCATTAGAGAAAGACTATAAAAGGTGGCTTATCTCTTATTGTGCGGGTGGCCGGGTGCTGTTGAGGCTGCATGTGAGTTGCCCTGTAGTTTGTTTGCCATGTGGTGTTACTGAAGCATTTGTAAAATAAAATCTACCTTTAGAACTGACAGCCTCTCTGGTCACCAGTATGAAGATCCTTTTAAAGGGTTGGGAGTTCACAACATCACACTGTAACAAACTCATAGAAACAATGCACTTTTAGATAAAGAGGTCTATTTATTATTTGATATACTATATCATATGCACTTCCATATAATAGTTCTAATACCAGTAAGTCAAAAATAATAACCATATTATATTTGTATAGATATATAGATATATAGATATAAAACTAATCCAATAATCTACTTTTTACTTAGACTTTACTTCCTTGTAAAAAAAAAAAAACCATGAAAATGTTTAATCTCCCTCCAGATTAAATACAGGCGCTTTAAGGGAGAAATGAAGTTAATACAAAAAAGAAGAAAAATTACACCTGAACATTGCATTTCCTAAAACATCTGTCAGCAGCTAGTAAAGTTCACCATCTTGGTTTAAGACACAGGAAGAGGATGTTTTGTTTTTTTTTTTCCTTTGCTAGAACATATTTGACAAATGCGTTTTCAATTTGTTCTGATGTTCAGTTGATATAAGTGCATCAGTTTTAGGAGGGGTGGAGAGAAGAAGATGTCAATCATGTGCTCATCTGGATTTAGAGACTGAGAGACGGGACAAGATCACACCAGCTTCCTCACACACTCTGAGGATGTTGACTCTCTAAAGACAAAGGGAAGAATGTAAAGAGAGGAGCAGATAAACAGGGGAGGATATGGAAAAACGGCATAGACTGACGGGGAATTAAGGTTTAGAACAGCAGGGTGTAGAAAGTCTTATGTGCTTCTCCACCAATGATCTACATTTGTAAACAGAGGGTAGCAGCACAAACAGTGCAAAGTCCTCCTCATCTCCTCTCATTAATCCCCAGCGTCCCTCCCTCTGTCTCTCTCCCTCTCTCTCGGTTCCCTCCAGGAGGCAGCCGTGTCACAGTTGGCTGGGAGAGACATCCACTCAGATCCATTTAGCTGCGGCAGTTTTACAGCACCAAAAAAAAAAAAAAAAAAAAAAAAAAAACTTGGCCTCTCCGCTCAAACTCTCGATATGTAGAAATGAAGACATGGAGGCAGGCTGTTTTAAGAGTTGTGGACATGGATGAGTCCATGGATTATGGACCATCTGGAGCTGTGGAGGGTGGCAGCCGGGGGCCGTTGTCTCCATCGTGGGCGGAGATGTGGGGGGACTGTCCCACTGCAACCCTGCCGCGCTTCGAGAGGCATGGATCACCAAGTCGGGGTCAAGAGGAAGCATCAAAGCTAGAAGATACAAAAGAAGAAGAAAGGATTTTTTTTATATAATTATGTACTGATTATGAAAGGCATTATTGGCAATTAAAGTTGGCAGTTGGCTAATACTGTCAGGAAAGAAGTCTCCACCTGACCCCATCACATTCAAATTAATGTATAATGAAGTAATACAAGCTTTTGCTGCATTCACATAATGAGTCTGACATGACTCAAATCCAATTTTTTTTTACCTTAATATGACAGAAATATCATTTTTAAAAACGTTATCAATATACAGTATATATATATATATATATATATATATATATACAGTGGGGTAAAAAAAGTATTTAGTCAGCCACCAATTATGCAAGTTCTCCCACTTAAAAGATGAGAGAGGTCTCCAATTTTCATCATAGGTATACCTCAACTATGAGAAACAAAATAAGAAGAAAAAAATCCAGAAAATCACATTGAAGGATTTTTAATGAATTAATTGGTAAATTCCTCGGTAAAATAAGTATTTGGTCAATAACAAAAGTTCATCTCAATACTTTGTTATATACCGTTTGTTGGCAATGACAGAGGTCAAACGTTTTCTGTAAGTCTTCACAAGGTTTTCACACACTGTTGCTGGTATTTTGGCCCATTTCTCCATGCAGATCTCCTCTAGAGCAGTGATGTTTTGGGGCTGTCGCTGGGCAACACAGACTTTCAACTCCCTCCAAAGATTTTCTATGGGGTTGAGATCTGGAGACTGGCTAGGCCACTCCAGGACCTTGAAATGCTTCTTACGAAGCCACTCCTTCGTTGCCCGGGCGGTGTGTTTGGGATCATTGTCATGCTGAAAGACCCAGCCACGTTTCATCTTCAATGCCCTTGCTGGTGGAAGGAGGTTTTCACTCAAAATCTCACGATACATGGCCCCATTCATTCTTTCCTTTACACAGATCAGTCGTCCTGGTCCCTTTGCAGAAAAACAGCCCCAAAGTATGATGTTTCCACTCCCATGCTTCACAGTAGGTATGGTGTTAAATTAAATTAAATTAAATTAAATTAAATCACCCTTATTGTCATTCAACCGTACAACCAATCATGTACAGCAGAACGAGATTGTGCTTTACCTATCTACAGTGTAAATCACACACACCCCAAGTGCAGAATCAGAGGGCCGCTGCCATGCAAGGCGCCGCCACAGAGTTCCCTCCTCCATTCCATTTATTGCTGAGCACCAAGCTGGATGGCAGGAAGTTCCACTTTTATATGGTCTTCGGCATGACCCGGCCGGGATTTGAACCCCTGCCTCCCGGGTGTGGGGCGGATGCTCTACCAACTGAGCCACCACTCCGGTGTTCTTTCTCCTCCAAACACAACAAGTTGAGTTTTTACCAAAAAGTTCTATTTTGGTTTCATCTGACCATATGACATTCTCCCAGTCCTCTTCTGGATCATCCAAATGCTCTCTAGCAAACTTCAGATGGACCTGGACATGTACTGGCTTAAGCAGGGGGACACGTCTGGCACTGCAGGATTTGAGTCCATGGCGGTGTAGTGTGTTACTGATGGTAGCCTTTGTTATTTTGGTCCCAGCTCTCTGCAGGTCATTCACTAGGTCCCCCCGTGTGGTTCTGGGATTTTTGCTCACCATTCTCATGATCATTTTGACCCCACAGGGTGAGATCTTGCGTGGAGCCCCAGATCGAGGGAGATTATCAGTGGTCTTGTTTGTCTTCCATTTTCTAATAATTGCTCCCACAGTTGATTTCTTCACACCAAGCTGCTTACCTATTGCAGATTCAGTCTTCCCAGCCTGGTGCAGGTCTACAATTTTGTTTCTGGTGTCCTTTGACAGCTCTTTGGTCTTGGCCATAGTGGAGTTTGGAGTCTGACTGTTTGAGGTTGTGGACAGGTGTCTTTTATACTGATAACGAGTTCAAACAGGTGCCATTAATACAGGTAACAAGTGGAGGACAGAGGAGCCTCTTAAAGAAGAAGTTACAGGTCTGTGAGAGCCAGAAATCTTGCTTGTTTGTAGGTGACCAAATACTTATTTTACCGAGGAATTTACCAATTAATTCATTAAAAATCCTTCAATGTGATTTTCTGGATTTTTTTTTTCTCATTTTGTCTCTCATAGTTGAGGTATACCTATGACGAAAATTGGAGACCTCTCTCATCTTTTAAGTGGGAGAACTTGCACAATTGGTGGCTGACTAAATACTTTTTTGCCCTACTGTATATATATATAAGTATATATACAGTATATATATATATATATATATATATATATATATATATATATATATATATATATACAGTATATATAAAATGTATTAGTAACTTATATAGAATATTTCCATAAATTATAAGTAACTTAAACCAACTAATGCTTAGTGTGTTACTGACATTCACAACTTAGAATAGAATAGGATTTAATGTCATTGTACAGTAGTACAGTACAATGAAATTGTGGGATGCGCAACAATAGTCTAACTTTTGCATAGCACAATCATGCCAAACTGCTGTTGCCTCCCGATCCATGGATCCCAGTTTTGGGAGAGATCATCTCTGTTCAACCCAGATGATTCTCCTCTCCAGAGACCATGGAGGGGGGCATGACCGACCTGGCAGAGCTGTCAAATCTGTCAGGTCAGTCATGCCTAAAACAGCTGATGTGACACGTCAGAAACATCAGGTAACAGTTGTCACATGGCTCAAAGGCACATGAACTGATAGCAATAAAGAAGTTTATTTTCAATAAAGTGAAAAAAATAAAACCAAGATAATACATGGAATGTGCTTTTGCTGGGAGGCGCAGCCAGCAGCAAACAGCTGTGCTCTGCACTTCAGGCGATCAGCTGACTGAATCCTCCTGCGGTGTTCTGACATTTTGGCATATCTGTCAGAACAACATTGGACAGCTGATGGTACATACTTCAGTCAAATATAAAAAAAAACCCTGACAGGTCCCATTATACAAATAAATGTGTGTGTGTGTGTGTGTGTGTGTGTGTGTGTGTGTGTGTGTGTGTGTGTGTGTGTGTGTGTGTGTGTGCCTGCAGGCAAAGCTCTGCACAGGTTTTCCTGTGAACCAACGCTGCAAATACGCCATTTGCTCCGCTAATGTGGAACGTATCAGCCATAAGCTGGATATGTCTGAAAATTTTCAGCATACTGTACATTAATTTTCAGAGGAGCTCAGCAAACAACGCCGTATACCAGGATGCTTCAGCGTGCTCTTAACTTAGACAAAACTGAGCCATAACTGATGCATCTACCCCAGCGTATTCTCCAAATTTGTCATACATTTTGCAAACACTGCTTAAATCGTCTAGGTGTGACAGGGCCTTAACCAAGGCAGCAGCAAGGCACAGACACAGCCGCCAGCTGGACACTTAGAAGCAACAGTACAGTGCATCCGGAAAGTATTCACAGTGCTTCACTTTTGTCACATTTTGTTTTGTTACAGCCTTTTTCCAAAAGGGATTAAATTCATTTTTTTCCTCAAAATTCTACACACAATACCCCATAATGACAAGGTAAAAAAAAAAAAGATTTTTTGAGATTTTTGCAAATTTATTAAAAATGCACATTAGGTTAATTGGCATCAAACTGGGGATTCTAAATTGTCTTTAGGTATGACTGTGACAGTGAATGGTTGTTTGTCTCTCTGTGTTGGCCCTGCGATGGACTGGCGATCTATCCAGGGTGTACCCTGCCTCTTGCCCAAAGATGCTGGGATAGGCTCCAGCCCCCCCGCGACCCAAAAAGGATTAAGCGGAAGAAGATGGATGGATGGAAAAACTAAGAAATCACATCTACATAAGTATTCACAGCCTTTGCTCAATACTTTGTTGATAGCCCTTTGGCAGCAATTACAGCCTCAAGTTTTTTTGACTATGATGCCACAAGCTTGGCACACCTATCTTTGGGCAGTTTCACCCATTCCTCTTTGCAGCACATCTCAAGCTCCATCAGGTTGGATGGGAAGCGTCGGTGCACAGCCATTTTCAGATCTCTCCAGAGATGTTCAATTGGATTCAAGTATGGACTCTGGCTAGGCCACTCAAGGATATTCACAGAGTTGTCCTGAAGCCACTCCTTTGATATCTTGGCTGTGTGCTTAGGGTCGTTGTCCTGCTGAAAGATGAACAGTCGCCCCAGTCTGAGGTCAAGAGCACTCTGGAGCAGGTTTTCATCCAGGATGTCTCTGTGCATTGCTGCATTTATCTTTCCCTCTATCCTGACTAGTCTCCCAGTTCCTGCCACTGAAAAACGTCTCCACAGCACAATGCTGCCACCACCATTGGCGTGGTTGTGATCGGTACCTGGTTTCCTCCAAATATGACACCTGGCATTCACACTAAAGACTTCAATCTTTGTCTCATCAAACCAGAGAATTTTGTTGCTCATGGTCTGAGAGTCCTTCAGGTGCCTTTTGGCAAACTCCAGGCAGGCTTCCATGTGCCTTTTACTAAGGAGTGGCTTCCATCTGGCCACTCTACCATACAAGCTTAACTGGTTGATTTCTGCAGAGATGGTTGTCCTTCTGGAAGATTCTCCCCTCTCCACAGAGGAATGCTGGAGCTCTGACAGAGTGACCATCCGGTTCTTGATCACCTCTCTGACTAAGGCCCTTCTCCCCCGATCGTTCAGTTTAGACGGCCAGCCAGCTCAAGGAAGAGTCCTGGTGGTTCCGAACTTCTTCCATTTACGGATGATGGAGGCCACTGTGCTCATTGAGACCTTCAAAGCAGCAGAAAATTTTCTGTACCCTTCACCAGATGTGTGCCTTGAGACAATCCTGTCTTGGAGGTCTACAGACAATTACTTTGACTTCATGCTTGGTTTGTGCTCTGACATGCACTGTTAACTGTGGGACCTTATATAGAAAGGTGTGTGCCTTTCCAAATCATGTCCAATCAACTGAGTTTACCACAGGTGGACTCCAATTAAGCTGTAGAAACATCTCAAGGATGATCAGTGGAAACAGGATGCACCTGAGCTCAATTTTGAGCTTCATGGCAAAGGCTGTGAATACTTATGTACATGTGATTTCTTAGTTTTTATTTTTTAAGAATTTTGCAAAAATCTCAAAACTTCTTTCACGTTGTCATTATGGGGTATTTGTCCTGAAGTGCTCGTTTCACGAGTGTAATTAGGACACCAAATGCTCTCTGTGAGTTTGCACGTTTATTTCCATAAACACAGACAAGAACGTGAACGAACCAAAACTAAATCATGAAATACAAGGCACTGATAAACAAGAACACAGTCACGGCAAATGCTGGAGGAGAGCAGGGCTCAACGTCCAGGGGCACATGAAGCCAGGGGACACCTGGCCAGGAGTGGAATAGAGTCGGAGCTCTCCCGAAGGCTGCGGGGGCTCACAGTTGGAAAACAGGGAAAACGTACCTGGACGGAGCTCTCCAACCCTCCTCGACAGCAGCACCCAAACACACTCAGAGCTTCTGAGGACAAGTGCACATGGAAGACGGACACGACAACCTCCCAGAGGTTTGCCGTGCCCTTATATGCCAAACTCTACTCAGTGATTTACGTGAGACTATCAGGCGTGTACCGACTGATGACAGGCTGATACTCGTTGGAGATTTTAATGCCAGAGTTGGTTCGGACACTGAGAAATGGAAAGGAGTGCTAGGCAGTCATGGAGTAGGCAAGTGCAATGCTAATGGAGAACTTCTACTTGCACTATGTTCAGAGTACAACCTTGTGATAACCGACACTCTATTTAAGCACAAGGACACACACAAGAAGACATGGATGCACCCAAGATCCAAACATTGGCACTTGTTAAACTACATCATAGTAAGACAGAGAGACATAAGGGATGTATTGGACACCAGAGCAATGAGAGGTGCGGACTGTGGTATTGACTATGTTATGCTGAGATCTAGATTAAGGATTTGCAGACAAAAACAGCACTGCAGGATGGGTGCAAAGCCACCACAGAAGCTAAACACTAGTGCACTGAAAGGCCAAAAGAAGCAGGAAGAACTTACACAGGAAATGGATGAAAACTTGAAAGACTGGGACAGCAACAACTCAGAGAATGACATAGAAGAGAAATGGGCAACACTGAAGGATACGGTGTATCAGACTGTAAGTGATGTATTAGGCTACCCTGAGAGGAAACATCAAGATTGGTTTGATGAGCATGATGAACACCTGAAGAAACTACTAGAAGTCAGGAATACAGCTAGGCAGGAAAATCTACAGTGTAACACAAGGTCGAAGAAGAAGAAATACTCAAAGGCTCAGAGTGAGCTACAGAAGTACACCAGAGAGATGAAGTCCAACTGGTGGGATGAAAAAGCGGAGGAACTTCAAACTGCAGTAGACAGGAAGGACATGAAAGCATTCTTCACAGGTTTGAGAGAAATCTACAGCCCTAAACCAAGAGGATTGATCCAACTAAAGGCTGTGGATGGTGAAACGGTTTTGCAGAAGAAAGACAAGATCCTGGAAAGACTTGCAGACCACTTTGACCAACTACTAAACAACCCTGGAGATCTCACTGAATAGGCTAAAGAAGTTCTAGTGCAGCGACCAGCTGTATCAAGTCTGGATGAACCACCAAATCTTGATGAACTAATGGCAGCTATCAGGACAACACAGGATGGTAAAGCTCCAGGAAGGGATGGAATTCCAGCAGAAGTGTGGAAATTTGGTGGTGTTCAGCTGACCAACTGCCTGCACAAGCTCATCCAAAGATATGGGATGCCCAGAAAGTGCCTCAAGACTGGAAGGATGCAAGTATTGTGCCTTTGTTCAAGAAAGGTGTCAGGAAAGATTGTGGAAATTACTGAGGTATACAGACGTGGACAAAATTGTTGGTACCCACCAATTGTTGGTGTGTTAATGATAGAAAAACCCACAATGGTCACAGAAATAACTTGAATCTGGCAAAAGTAGTAATAAATAAAAATTCTATGAAAATTAACCAATGAAAATCAGACAATGCTTTTGAATTGTGGTTCAACAGAATTATTTAAAAAAAACAAACTCATGAAACAGGCCTGGACAAAAATGATGGTACCCCTAGAAAAGATTGAAAATAATCAGACCATAGGGACATGTTCAACCAAGATGTGTCCTCTAATTAACATCACAGGTGTCTACAAACTTGTAATCAGTCAGTTGGCCTATTTAAAGGGTGAAAAGTAGTCACTGTGCTGTTTGTTGACATGGTGTGTACCACACTAAACATGGACCAGAGGAAGCAAAGGAGAGAGTTGTCTCAGGAGATTAGAAAGAAAATTATAGACAAACACAAACCGGAAAACATAATGACACAAGAACATAACTATAAATGCACAAAGAAACAGAGAAGACTAAGCTAAGCTAGAGATCATGACAGTATTGTGTGTAGAATTTTGAGAAAAAAAATGAATTTAATCCCTTTTGGAATAAGGCTGTGACATAAAAAGTGGAAAAAGTGAAGCGCTGTGAATACTTTCCTGTTGCACTGTACTTTTAACCCTTTGGGGAAACAAGAGTGGATCTGCAGCACAATGAACAAGTGTGCAGGGAAATGGAGCTTCACAACGAAAAGGTAAAGATTTTTAAAACTATAATTTTATAGTTAAAGTTATTTTTAACATGCTTTGTGTGGATGGCCCCATAGGCTATTTTTACTGTGCTTGATGGCGCTTAAATTGGCTAGAACACCACTGAAGGCCTAGTTGTAAAATACAGAGTCTGCCACTGGTTTCTGCAATACCGAGACAGTGTCCCAGGCATGGTGTCACTGACTGCTTAACCATGTGAGAGGTCAAAGATCAACATAGGCTACAAAACCTTGACTCAGAGGTGACTTGACCACTGGGCCTCACTTCTTGCATGGTGATACCACAATACCTGAAGAGTGCACCTTACATGGCCCCAGTAATGTTGATGTTGTTGTTTTCATTAATTTCCAATTCATGGAATTTTGACTCTCACTTGACTGTTTTATTGTGATTTTATTGCCTTACAGTTGTTTTAATCAATTCTTTTCTTGCCTACATATTTTTGAATGTTGTAACCTTCTCTTCCCTTTTTGTGTTTTTATGTGTTTCTATTTGACTACAGTTCTGTAACGCACCTTGAGTTGCACATGTGCTTGAAAGGTTGGTCGGCCGGTGTGGTGTGGTTAACCCTTGACCTCGGCCGACTGCTTGACCGGGTCAAAGGCCACAGGTCACATTCTGTTTTGACATCATGCATGTGAACCTTAAATGAATCGACTGACCAGTGGTAGAACATTCACCCCTGTGGACCGCTGGACCTACTTTTGGGGGTAAAGAGGTAAATTCAGGTGCATGAAACAACTTCTTACAACCTGAGGGTGGGTTAGGCATGGTCTTTCTAAACTCTTGACCATGTCAGAAGTCAAACGGTCCACTAAAGCTGTTCAGTCATTGGGACCCTCAGATACCAGGGGGTATGTGGATGAGTCAGTAGGTATGGTGTACTTGACCTTTGACCTTGGCTGACCGCTTGATCGCATGACAGGTCAAAAGTCAACATAACCTATGTTTTGACCCACCTAAGTCCAGGGAGCTGCCCAAGTTGGTCAGCGGGTGTGGCTGACCTCTTGACTGGGGTCAAAGGTCAAATCTGTTTTCTGCTGTGTGGAACCTGCTGTGATGTCCCAAAATTATGTCAGGCAAACCTTGAAATATTTGATTGATTGATTTATTGATTTTTTGAACATCAAGACAAAAAAAAAATAAAAACAAGGAATCAAAACCAAAAAAATAAACATAAAAAAATGCCTTGTTCAAAAGGAGTGAGAAGAAGCCAACGCTTATATAGACCCACCCCTTCGCCATACCCAGTAAATTATAATATCATTCTAGTCATTTATCCATCCCATAATTACATTCATTTGTGGGCGACACACATTGTGGGCTCACGTTTCCACAGAGACAGGACTGCATGTGTATTGAGGGTGTCACGTCTGCAAGGACAAAGGACTCGAATCTGCAGAAGATAACAAGGAGGTGTGAGATTTGTCTCTGTCCCACAGAAGATGCCCCGGAGAGATTTCCGGTTCATCAGGAAATGAGAGACAATGGTGAAGATTCAAAGGGATGCTTTGTGACTGTATGTTTACTGAAAACACCATGTGACTTGAATTCTGATGCTGGAAACGTATAAAAGGGTGATGAGATATGATTCTTTCTCTTTCCTGCTTTGAGAATGCCAGAAGCTGTGTTCTGTCAATAAAGCTGGTTTACGACTAAACTCAGCCTCATCATTTGAGCACATCTTCTACACTGGTGACCTACGATGAGAAATGAGCAGACAGAATTCTCCCGAGCGGGGCTCGGCGGAAGCCAGCCTGATGGCCGCCTCCACGATCCGGCTGCCCGATTTCTGGCAGCACAGCCCGTGCTCATGGTTTAGCGCAGTCGAGGCGCAGTTCAACCTCCGGAGAATCTCCAACAATGACACAAGATTCTACCACGTGGTAGCAAAGCTGGACAGCAACACGGTCCAGAGAGTGGAGGATCTGGTTAATCATCCACCAGACAGCGACAAGTACAGCGCATTGAAGGACGCGCTGATCAGCCATTTCACCCCTTCAGTCCAACAACGAGCAGAGGGACTCCTGACGTTGACGGAGTCAGAAAACGATAGACCTGTGGACCTGATGGTGAAGATGCTGAAGCTCAAAGACGCTGAGGATGGCGAATTCATTTTCGCCCACCTTTTCCTTCGGACCCTGCCACCAGCAGTGAGAGTGGCCCTGACAGAGTCGCCCTGATTGGCCAGGCGAGACTACCATGGGTTGAGCAAAGAGGCGCAGCGGTTGGTCGACGCCCACAAGCGGAACGCGGTTTCGGCCGCGGCGGCTAGCCCGGGAACGGCGTCCGGAGACAGCGCAGATCCAGCGGCCGCGGCGCCAGACGCACCAACAACGGCGGCGACGGAAGCCAGACAACGCGGAGCGGAGGACGGCCCGTGCTTCTACCACCGCCGTTTTGCAGAGAGAGCGCACAGGTGCGTCCCACCGTGCAACTTTAAGCACCAGGGAAACGCCAAGACCGAGGGCCGGTAGCAGCTGCGACCCTCGGCAACGAGAACAGGCTGCTTTACCTGACGGATGCACGCTCGGGGAAACAGTTCCTCGTGGACACGGGCTCTCAGCTGAGTTTCGTCACACCCACCTACACAGAACGGCTGATGCCTTCTAAAGCTCCCTGGGTGTCAGTGTCAGCAGCGAACGGCTCCACAATTAAAACGTTCGGTGAGAGGACCATGCTTCTGTCCTTACAGGGCCGTTCATTTGAGTGGACATTTATTGTAGCAGCAGTCAGTTTCAACATGTTAGGGGCTGATTTTTTGTGCTCACATGGTTTATTGGTTGACCTTGCTAATAGACGTCTGATTAATGCACTGTCCTTTCATTCTATTCCCTGCACAGCTCGGGTGGCCCCGCCGACTGCACATGCCAGCGTCTCAGCTGCGGGTGGTAAGTTTCACACATTGCTTGCTCAGTTCCCAGCACTCACAGTCCCCACGTTTTCGGCAACGGTGGCTAAACATGGGGTGGAGCATTTCATAACAACCACCGGCCCTCCCGTTTTTGCAAAAGCTCGGCGCTTGGACCCAGCTAAACTGGCCATCGCGCGCGAGGAGTTCACTAATCTGGAAAAACTGGGCATTGTTAGACGCTCCAAGAGCTCTTGGGCTTCGCCGTTACACATGGTCCCAAAGGCTGACGGCTCGTGGCGACCTTGCGGCGATTTCTGCAGGTTGAACAACGTTTCAGCTCATGACCGCTACCCGATTCCGCACATTCAGGATTTTTCTGTTCATTTGGCGGGGGCGCGCATTTTTTCTAAAATAGACTTGGTGCGTGGTTACCACCAGGTTTCAGTGTGCGCGCAAGATGTACCCAAAACAGCGGTCATAACTCCTTTCGGCCTTTTTGAGTTTTTGCGCATGCCTTTTGGCCTCAAGGGGGCCGCGCAGACTTTCCAACGCATGATGGATGCAGTTTTACGCGACCTTCCTTTCGTGTTCGTTTATTTGGACGATATTTTGGTAGCCAGCGCGTCCGAGGGCGAGCACAAAAAACACCTCACAGCAGTTTTTCGGAGGCTGGCAGAGCACGGGTTAATAGTTAACCCAGCGAAGTGCCAGTTTGGGGTGGCGCAGATTGATTTTTTGGGACATCGCGTTTCAGCAGAAGGAGCGGTTCCTCTTCCAAATAAAGTGCGTGCCATAACGGATTTTCCGCAACCTCAAACGGTCAAGGCGCTTCAGGAGTTTCTAGGGATGGTTAATTTTTACAACCGGTTCCTCCCAAGCGCAGCACAGCTCATGCAGCCATTGTACACCGCGTTAAAAAAACAAAAGCCCGCAAATAAAGTTGAATGGTCTCCGGAGCGGGAGCGCGCTTTTGCCCAGGTCAAATCAGCCCTGGCAAACGCAGTTTTGTTAGCGCACCCAGTTCCAACGGCCCGCATGGCGCTCACCACTGACGCTTCTGATGTAGCGGTGGGGGAGGTAGTTGAACAGTTTGTGGCAGGTACCTGGCAACCCCTCGCGTTTTTCAGCAGGACTTTGCGCGATAGGGAGCGTAAATACAGTGCGTTTGACAGGGAGCTTTTGGCCCTACACTTGGCCATCCGTCATTTTCAGTTCTGGTTAGAGGGGCGACGTTTCACCGCGTTTGTGGATCATAAACCGCTAACGTTTGCGATGGCCAAAATTTTAGAACCCTGGTCAGGCCGGCAACAAAGGCAACTAGCCGCAATATCGGAGTTCACTACTGATATTCAGCATGTCGCGGGTAAACACAACGTTGTGGCAGACTGCCTCTCGCGCGCGGTAGCACCACCAAGCCCCATAGGGGCAGACTCTGTAGCTGTGGCCGCGGGCCCGGGCAGCAACGCGGGAGCGCGCGCAGCCCCGGTCTGTGTTGGGTTAGATTATGCAGCCATGGCTGCGGAGCAGGTTAACGATGCGGACGTGCGCGCGCTCCAGTCTGGACCAACAGGGTTAAGGCTGGAGCACAGGGAGCAACAGAGTGGTATGCCCCCACAAATCTGCGATGTCTCCATGGGACGGCCCTGCCCCGTGGTGCCAGCCACGTGGCGTCGCCGCGTTTTTGACTCGGTCCATTCTCTCGCGCACCCGGGGGTGCGCGCATCGATTGAGTTGGTGGGGGAGAAATTTGTTTGGCCCGGGTTGCGCAAACAGGTCAAGGAATGGGCGGCAGCCTGCGTAGCGTGTCAGCGAGCCAAAATACACAGACACACTAAGGCCCCGTTGGAACCTTTTCACATCCCCGCTAAGCGTTTTGATCACGTGCATGTTGACTTGGTGGGCCCGCTCCCATTATCACACGGGCACACACATCTTTTGACGATGGTGGATCGCACCACGCGCTGGCCAGAGGCGATTCCTCTGACATCAACCACAGCGGAAGAAGTTGCGCGAGCATTTTTAGCAGCGTGGGTTGCGCGTTTCGGTGTACCGTCGGACATAACGTCCAACAGGGGTCCCCAATTTATTTCCGAACTATGGTCATCGATGGCCCGCAGCTTGGGGGTGAAGATTCATCGCACTACCGCATATAACCCCCAGGCTAATGGTTTATGCGAACGCTTTCACAGGTCATTAAAAGCAGCCCTCAGAGCGTCGCTGACGGATACAAATTGGGTGGACAAACTTCCATGGGTTTTATTGGGGTTGCGTTCTGCACCTAAGGAAGATTTGCATGCTTCCCCGGCTGAATTAGTTTTTGCACAACCTCTCCGTTTGCCGGGGGAATTTCTCCCCGATAATCCCGCACCAAATGGCCCCCCTGCTCAGCCGTGGCAGAGCGACTCGGGAGCAAACACGCTCCCTGGCCCGGTCCATCACAGTTTACCACACATTTTTGTGCCAAAGGCTTTAAAAAATGCAGAGTTTGTTTTTGTTAAACATGATGCTCAGCGTCCAAGTTTGCGGCCGTTTTATGACGGACCGTTCCGAGTGCTGGAGACCAGGCAGAAGCATTTTCTGCTAGATTTAGGGGGCAGAAGGGAGTTGATTTGCATAAACAGGCTCAAACCCGCCTTTGTTTTGGCTGATGAGGAAGTGCAGCTCGCGAGGCCCCCCCGCCGTGGCAGGCCGCCGAGAGGACATTCTCCAAAATCTTCACAGAAGGGTGCTAACAGCTTTAATCCACAGGTGCAGAGAGATGTTGCAGGTGCAGCCAAGCCAGGTTGCAGCAGATTCGGCAGAAAGTTAAAACCTAGGCAGTTGGTGGATTGATTAGTGATGTATGGAGTGTTTTGTGTTTTTCTTTTTTTTTTTATGCCATGCAGGTTTTGCCTTACTAGACGTTTGGGGGGGGGGGGGTAGTGTGGGCGACACACATTGTGGGCTCACGTTTCCACAGAGACAGGACTGCATGTGTATTGAGGGTGTCACGTCTGCAAGGACAAAGGACTCGAATCTGCAGAAGATAACAAGGAGGTGTGAGATTTGTCTCTTTGTCCCACAGAAGATGCCCCGGAGAGATTTCCGGTTCATCAGGAAATGAGAGACAATGGTGAAGATTCAAAGGGATGCTTTGTGACTGTATGTTTACTGAAAACACCATGTGACTTGAATTCTGATGCTGGAAACGTATAAAAGGGTGATGAGATATGATTCTTTCTCTTTCCTGCTTTGAGAATGCTAGAAGCTGTGTTCTGTCAATAAAGCTGGTTTACGACTAAACTCAGCCTCATCATTTGAGCACATCTTCTACACATTATACAATACCACAATATATAATGCAACTTATAATTAAATTATGCAATTGTGGCGGTTCGTTTTAACCCCACAACAGACTAAGGACACTCAGCCCTCTTTTCTGTTTTTCTGCTGCATTACTGAGAAGCAATGTGCCATTCATGTATTTGTGATGCAAACATGCATGTGTTGTGATGTAATGCGCCATTCTGTATAGTGTGCATATGGCTTGTCCTTACTATGCTTTTTCTGAGCATCTTAGATGTGCTTTGGTGTATTAATGTCTACAGGTAGACGAGTTTCTTCTGTCTCACCTATGTGATGTTAATCGATGCCTTTCATCCTTTGTACTCATGCATCCTGTCCTTACTGTGACCTAGAGACTCAGATCAATATGTAGATGTGCTTGTTAGCCTCTTTGTCTTGCACTTAGAGCGAGGTCTAGCTAATCTGCCCATTGTGATGTATGGCTTACAAATGCAAATACCTCCTGCCTGTTCTGTTGTCCCTTTGATCATTCTAGACTGTGGGGTATGTCTTTTTGATGTATTGTTATGATCAAGTATTTAAGGTGCAACTCTGTAACGCAATCTCTCTCTTACTCTCTCACTCTGATCCTGCAACAGGTGGACACACGTGTCCGCCTCTCTTTCTCTGAGAGCCTAGGGATCCCGCTCCGGGCTGCTCCACTATGCACCGGAGAGAGGATCCCGTGAAGGCGACATGATATAATAAAACCTGCTTAAAACCACAGCACTGCTGCTTATTTTTCCATGCCGCCTCACTGGTGACCCCTCCAACACGCACACGTTTTGTGCGAAAGCAACCTTCCGAGCTGGACAGCCACACAGCTGCGTTGGTGGCCCCTTGAAGACGCACACGTTTTGTGCAACGCAGCCTTCTGTTTTGGATGGCCACGCTGGCGAACCGACGCTAAAAAAAACGAGCGGCCAGCGAACGCAACACCCGGGCATGAATGCTCCGTCGCCTGAGATCTGCACAACCACGCTGGACCGGCCGCTCTCACTGAGAGCGCACGCACCTCGTCCTCTCTCCACGACGGCAACCTCCAGGGCCGACGGGGAGCGCAGCGCGTGGAACTGAACGCACCATGGCCGCACGAGCGACAACGATCGTCTCCTCCCTCTCACCGCTCCAACGCAGCTGCATGAGCCTGAGGAACAAAAGATCGTCTATTACCTCCCGCCGCTCCAACGCCTCTGCACGGGCCTGAGGGACTAAAGATCGTCTATTTCCTCTCAACACTCCAACGCACCATGGCCAAATCTACAGCAACAGCTCAACCTGGATTTTATTGGCGCCGTCTGCGCTGATCTCCGCCAAGTTTCTGCACCCTGACTCACCACTCCAGCGGCCCACCCACGCACTGAACCCCCGCGCACGCATCGGGGAGTTACAAGGACGGCGCATCACGCATGGGACAAGTAACGGCTCCACAGACTGCCTTCCTCCTTCCCCGCTGCCTTTCAGGGCTGCTCGCTCACCTGAGGCACGCATGCAGCATACTGGAAGGATTTGTTAACAGTCTCAGCCACGCCACAGACCGCCATCGTCCTCCGCCGCTGCCCACAGAACCTTCAGGGTTGCTCGTTCACCTGAAGGAAGCACGCAGCTCGCCACTGGATTTTTTAATGGTCTTAGCCACGGCACAACGGGATTTCAGCCGTCAGCTGTTCCCAGGAGCTTTGGGGTTGCTTCAGCACCCGAAGCCAACAGTCCCTATGCTTTGTTTACTTTTTCTCTTACAGCCGCTCCTGCTTTTCTTCATGGCCACGAGAGGAGTCAGAGACTAATTTTTCTTCTTGTGGACCGCTGCACGTTCAACAGGACCAGCCCTTCGACATTGCGGACCCACAAGCAATTTTTGCGCGGCTCAGGACGATTTCACAGCTCCTGCCGGCACTTACTACCCCTCCCCTCCCTCCCCCTCCGCCTGCAGCGAGCTTCTCCCACAGCTCGCTCACACAGATGGATCATCGAGGTCGCGGCCCCCTACCGTTTCCCTCTTGGGGGGGAGCGTGTGTGGCGGTTCGTTTTAACCCCACAACAGACTAAGGACACTCAGCCCTCTTTTCTGTTTTTCTGCTGCATTACTGAGAAGCAATGTGCCATTCATGTATTTGTGATGCAAACATGCATGTGTTGTGATGTAATGCGCCATTCTGTATAGTGTGCATATGGCTTGTCCTTACTATGCTTTTTCTGAGCATCTTAGATGTGCTTTGGTGTATTAATGTCTACAGGTAGACGAGTTTCTTCTGTCTCACCTATGTGATGTTAATCGATGCCTTTCATCCTTTGTACTCATGCATCCTGTCCTTACTGTGACCTAGAGACTCAGATCAATATGTAGATGTGCTTGTTAGCCTCTTTGTCTTGCACTTAGAGCGAGGTCTAGCTAATCTGCCCATTGTGATGTATGGCTTACAAATGCAAATACCTCCTGCCTGTTCTGTTGTCCCTTTGATCATTCTAGACTGTGGGGTATGTCTTTTTGATGTATTGTTATGATCAAGTATTTAAGGTGCAACTCTGTAACGCAATCTCTCTCTTACTCTCTCACTCTGATCCTGCAACAGGTGGACACACGTGTCCACCTCTCTTTCTCTGAGAGCCTAGGGATCCCGCTCCGGGCTGCTCCACTATGCACCGGAGAGAGGATCCCGTGAAGGCGACATGATATAATAAAACCTGCTTAAAACCACAGCACGGCCGCTCTATTTTTCATGTCGCCTCACAATAGAAATAATACAACAATGATAGTTTATAATGACAATAATACCAACATCTAACAATAAGGAGTATAACTTGAACAAAGTATAAAATAATGTCAACTAATAATAAACTAATAATAACTGTAATAATAATAATAAGTAAATACTTCTGGTATGTTTAATATAATTATAGACAATATTATCATCATCATAATCACCATATATACCACCATATTCCCCCACATGGCTTACAATACCTAGGTGCAATAAGTAACCATATCCTGGGTTCGATCCCAGCCTCCGACCAACAGTGATCTGTGTGGAGTTTGCATGTTCTCCCCGTGTCTGTATGGGTTTACTCCAGGATTTCTCCGGTTTCCTCCCACATGCCAAAAACATGCAAGATAGGTTAATTGGCATCAACACTGGGGATTCTAAATTGTCCTTAGGTATGACTGTGAGAGTGGAATGGTTGTCTCTCTGTGTTGGCCCTGCGATGGATTGGCGATCTGTCCAGGGTGTACCCTGCCTCTCGCCCAAAGATGCTGGGATAGACTCCAGCCCCCCCCGCAACCCGAAAAGGATTAAGCGGAAAAAGATGGATGGATGGATGGATGGATAATAACCATAATAATGAGAGCCATATAGTAGTTACAATAACAACAACAATAATAATAATAATACCACCTGGCCTATATAATACTTTAAATAATTCCATCCTAAACAACAATCATAATACTATAATACCGTTGTAATATTCTAGTAATAATGATATCAATAATAATAGTACTCAGCATACATGTTCAACAGTAACTCAGCATATATATATTCAACAATAACCTTTCTTCATTGAAGACACACTGTAATATTCCTGTCCTTTGTTTTTATATTGTTCAAAAATAATTTCTTTATATGTTGATTTAAATATATGGATGTTTGGACATTGCCTGTTTTTCTCCCCCAGCCCATTTCACAATTTTACCCCACACACAGACACACAAAAACTTTTCCTAGTAGATCTTACTAAGTACATTTTAAATTTTGTATTCCCCCGTAAATTATATTTCCCTTCTCTCTGACTAAAACGATTTTGTATATTGTGTGGCAAAAAGTTTTTACTGACTTTAAACATTAACTGTGCTATATAATAATCAATCAGATCCTGTATTTTCAATAACTTTGAATGTAAAAACAATAAATTAGTATGTTCAAGATACCCGACTTTGTGTATAACACGGACTGCCCTTTTTTGTAATATTAGCAATAGATTAAGTGTACTTTTATAATTGTTACCCAGACCTCTATACAATAGGTCAAGTATGGAAGTACTAATCAGCAATACAAGATATGAAGCAATTTGTAATATAGGACTTGCTTAATTTTATTTATAATTGCAATATTTTTTGCCACTTTGTTTTGTATGTATCTGACATGTGGTTTCCAACTAATTTTATCATCTAGTATTACGCCCAAAAATTTGGTCTCCTTAACATTTTCAATAATTACATTATCTGTATGAATATGTATATCTTCTTTATTTTCACAATTACCAAATATCATGAAATTAGTTTTATCTATATTTAGTGATAATTTATTACTATCCATCCATTTTTCAGCTTATTTAATTCATTATTTAAAGTATGGATTAGTTCCTTATAATTATTTCCAGAATAAAATATATTGGTATCATCAGCAAATAATATTATTTTTAATAATTTAGAAACTTGGAATATATCAATTATATATATGTTAACCTCTTGCGCTCCGTTGTCCCACGGGTGGGCAAGTCTCTGCATCCTAGAACGCACAAGAGGATGCATCATGGAGATTGTGATGTAGGTGGTGTATGGTGTCCAAGCACGCACTGAAAATAAAAGCTGCAGACACAGCCACGAACAGATTAGATCATCTGATTGACCTCTCATTCGACTAACCTTGAATTGGGTTTCTGGCAACCTTGAAGAACCAATGAATGAAAACCTAGCCAGAAGGACCCGCCTCCCAACGGCTGCAAGCCAATTGAAGCACAGAAGTTCGCTGAGCTGTTTTGTCTAAAGCTGGGTGAAGAGAGACTGCTTCAGCAGCCACAGGCAGTGGTTTATTTTTTTTTTTTTTAATTCCAGCAGAGTGTTTAGGATTCTCTTATATGGTCATCATAGACCGACGGAGGCCGACGACGAAGGTCGTAAATCATTCGCCAAAACCGCAATCATGGAATTATGTTTTGACCGGGTCACGAGACCGGAACCACGAGCGGACCAGCGTCGGTTCATCTGACAATGAGGAAGAGAAGTTGGCCAGGACAATGTGGCTGTGAAGAGGTAAGGTGTTATAAGCCAAATTATTTTTTATCCCTGAAAATTGTAATCAAAAATGACTTTTGACCGATCGGTAAATTACAATTGTGCGGCGCACGATGTCCGAAGTGCGTGCGCCGCATTACACGGTTCGTTCGCCGCCTCCGGACCATGAACGTGCCCCCCCCCCCCCCCCCGCCGCTACGATTCTGTAGCGGGGGGGGGGGGAGCCGCAGTGACAGCGGTGCTGTGGAAACATGCCTTATCCGAGTGTAATCCGTCGTGTAGCGAGGGCAGATCTCCGTCCTCTGTAGCGGGGGGGTGGGGGGTGGACAACCCCCCCCACACACACACACACAGACACAGCCCTGAATGTGACCTTTCATTAGAGCCCTAAATGAAGCTTCTACATTGAATCATTCAAAAGTTACAGACGTTTTTCCAAACTGTGCCATTTGGCACAATTTGGCACAGTTCCAAAACGCCTGGGAACAGCCTGAGAACAAAGCTGTGTAATATATTCATTTTTTGTGGTATTGTTACAAAATTTGGACCTCAGCTGGATAACACTTGGTTCTACATTTCTGTTGCATTTTCCAGCCCGGATCTGAAGCTGTGTGTTATTTGCAAGCATTTGTATCCAAGAAAACACCCAGGCCAAATTTATTTTCTTCAAGTTCACTATGTTTAGATGACTGTAACTCAGTGGCCGGAGCACTTAGAGAGATCATGTTTTTTTTTGCCAAAAAATTCAAAGTGTTTTCTTTTAAATGAGACCAACCCCATGAAGATGCTGCAAAGGGTTGAAGAACAGCTTTCGATTTACTTTGGGCACATTTTTTTTTTTTTGGCATTTTTAGGAAAATTGACCGGAGTGCAAGGGGTTAAATAATTTGGGGCCCAATACTGACCCCTGGGGGACCCCACAGGTAATTCCCATACATCCAGACAGATATTCTCCCATCTTCACAAGCTGTTGTCTCTCAGATAAATAACTTGTAACTCAATTCAGTGCCACTCCCCTAATACCATACAATTGCAGTTTATCAAGAAGTATTGAATGATTTATTGTATCAAATGCTTTTCTAAAATCTATAAATAGAGCAATTGCATATTTTCCTTGATCTACTGCATTTATTATTTCCACTGTTGCTTCCATTATTGCTAATGATGTTGTACTCTTTGCTCTAAATCTATATTGATTCTGATTAAGCAGGCCATGTTTATTTAAAAAGTTTTCTAATCTGTTGTTGAAAAGTTTTTCCAGAATCTTTGAAAATTGTGGGAGGAGCGATATTGGTCTGTAGTTTGTGTAGTGATGTTTATTTCCTATGCTTGAATAATGGTATTACTTTTGCTATTTTCATTTTCTGCGGGAATGAGCCAGTTTGAAATGATAGATTACATCCATCCATCCATCCATCTTCTTCCACTTAATCCTTTTCGGGTCCCGGGGGCTGAAGCCTATCCCAGCATCTTTAGGCGAGAGGCAGGGTACACCCTGGACAGATTGCCAGTCCATCGCAGGGCCAACACAGAGAGACAAACAACCATTCACTCTCACAGTCATACCTAAGGACAACTTAGAATCTCCAGTTTTGATGCCAATTAACCTAACTTGCATGTTTTTGGCATGTTGGAGGAAACCGGAGAAATCCCGGAGTAAACCCATGCAGACAAGGGGAGAACATGCAAACTCCACACAGATCACTGTTGGTCAGAGGCTGGGATCGAACCCAGGATCCCCTGGTCAAGGGTGAGTTGCTGTGCTGCCGCAGAGCTAACCACTTCACCACCGCGAATATATGTAAATGGTTTTAATATGCCATCAACAGTTCTTTTTACTAGTGTCATATCAATACCATCACAATCAGTAGATAATTTATCTTTACACTTTTCAACAACAGATTTTACCTCTAGTTCATCCACCGCTGAGAGAAAGATTGACCGAGGGTTATTTCCAATTAATGTTTCACTCACGGTGTCTCTTCCTTGGTTTGTAATTTTTGCTGCCAACTCTGGTCCAACATTTTTTAAAAATGTATTCATTCTATTTACTACCATGTTCTTATCATAATTATCACTACAATTATCAGTAAAATACTCTGGATATATCGTTTTCTTAGTTCCATTTTTCCTTAATTTATTTAATATGTCCCAGACTCCTTGTACATCATGCTTATTTTCATTTAACATTTTCCTATTGTATAATTTTTTACTAGTTCATATTATTTCAGTTAATTTATTGTTATATGTTTTACATCTTTTTTCAGTTCTTAATTTAATTTAAAAAAATTATAAAGATTATTTTTCTTTTTACAAGCATTTTGTAGCCCCCTGGTTAACCACGGGCAGTTTTTGTATTTATATTTTTTTTATTAATTTCTTTAATTGGACAGTTTTTATCATATTGTGGCACATATGTTGGGTACATATTTTCCACAAATGTATTGCTGTATGTTTATTGTGTGCTTCATGTCTCGAGGGACAAAAGGACTGAGTCTGCAGGAGATATCGAGAAGGTGTGAGATTTGGCCTTTGTCTCAGAGAG
The DNA here is from genome assembly GCA_020510985.1 of Pholidichthys leucotaenia. NCBI lineage: Eukaryota > Metazoa > Chordata > Actinopteri > Cichliformes > Pholidichthyidae > Pholidichthys > Pholidichthys leucotaenia. The sequence continues at coordinate 86,520,415 of CM035848.1, read as the reverse complement.
AAGCCCTGGAGGGATTTCCGGACCATCGAAGGCTAAGAGACAATGGTGGAAGATCAAAAGGGTTACAGTGTGACTGTATGTTTGCTAAGACACCATGTGACTTGAGTTTTGTTGTTCCGGAGTATAAAAGAGTGATGTGATATTGATCTGTCTCTTTTCTTGCTTGGAGATTGTTAGAGTATGTGTTCTGTTAATAAAGCTGAACCTGAGAAATAAACTCAGCCTCATCCTTGAGCACATCCTCTACACTGGTGACCCTAAGACGAATTATGGCCGGTGGCTATTCCCCTGCACCGGACTCATCAGGAGCCAGCCAGGCTAATGCAGCTACCACAGTCCAGCTACCTGATTTCTGGCAGCATAGCCCGCGCTCCTGGTTTAACACAGTCGAGGCACAGTTCCATCTTCGGGGAATTTCGGCAGACGCCACGAAATTCTACCATGTGGTTGCGAAGCTGGACAGCCACACAGCCCAGCGGGTAGAGAGCCTGATTAACCACCCGCCAGACGACGACAAGTATGGCACATTGAAAGCTGCTCTCATCCGTTGTTTCACCCCCTTGCTGGGACAGCGAGCAGAGAAGCTCCTGGCGTTGACTGGGGGCAAGGTCGAGAGACCTGCAGACCTGATGGCGAGGATGCTGAGTCTGAGAGACTCCGAAGATGATGGTTTTATCTTCGCCCACCTTTTCCTCAGAACACTAACGTCAGCGGTGAGAGTTACCCTGGCCAATTCACAGCTGCTGGCCCACCGAGACTACCACGAGCTGGGCCAGGAGGCGCAGCGACTCGTCGACGCCCATAGGCGACACACGGCCATGACCGCAGCAGCGGAGCTGAGCGCAACATCTGGAGATGGCAGGGGGCCAGAGGCTGCAGCACCAGACTCACTGACGACAGCAGCGGCGGAGGCCAGGAGACGCAGAGCGGACGACGTCCTTTGCTTTTACCATCGCCGTTTCGCCGAGAGTGCACGCAAGTGCATTCCACCGTGCCAGTTCAAGTGCTCAGGAAACGCCAAGACTGGGAGTCGGTAGCAGCTGCGACTCTTGGTGAAAAGAGCAAGCTGCTCTACCTGACGGACGCGCGATCTGGGAGGCACTTCCTTGTGGACACAGGCTCCCAGCTGAGTTTCATCACACCTTCCTACGCTGACCGGCTGGCGCCTTCCAGTGGTCCCGTGGTGTCGGCAGCAAACGGCTCGGCGATTAAGACCTTCGGGGAGAAGACTCTGCTTCTGTCTCTGCATGGCCGAACATTCGAGTGGACTTTCGTCATAGCGGCAGTCAATTTCAACATGTTAAGTGCTGATTTTTTGTGCTCACATGGTTTATTGGTTGATCTTGCTAATAGTCTTTTCACTCTATTCCCTGCACAGCCCGGGTGGCCCCGCCAACTGCACAGGCCAACGTCACAGCTGCAGGTGGTAAGTTCCACGCACTACTCACTCAGTTCCCAGCACTCACAGTCCCAACGTTTTCGGCGACAGTGGCTAAACATGGGGTGGAACATTTTATCACTACCACCGGGCCGCCCGTTTTTGCAAAAGCTCGGCGTTTGGACTCAGCTAAACTGGCCATAGCGCGCGAGGAGTTCGCCAACTTGGAAAAACTGGGCATCATTAGACGTTCTAAAAGCCCCTGGGCTTCACCGCTACACATGGTCCCAAAGGCTGATGGTTCGTGGCGACCTTGTGGTGATTTCCGCAGGTTGAATAACGCCTCAGCATACGACCGCTACCCGATTCCGCACATCCAAGATTTTTCGGTTCATTTGGCGGGGGCGCACATTTTTTCTAAAATAGACTTGGTGCGTGGTTACCATCAGGTCCCAGTGCGCGCTCAGGATATACCCAAAACAGCGGTAATAACTCCTTTCGGGCTTTTTGAGTTTTTGCGCATGCCTTTTGGACTCAAGGGTGCTGCGCAGACGATCCAGCGTATGATGGACGCGGTTCTACGCGACCTCCCTTTCGTGTTCGTCTACTTGGATGACATTTTGGTAGCCAGCACGTCCGAAGACGAACACGAAAGCCACCTCACAGGGGTTTTTCGGAGGCTGACAGAGCACGGGTTAATAATTAACCCAGCGAAGTGCCAGTTTGGGGTGGTGCAAATTGATTTTTTGGGGCATCGCGTTTTGCCAGAAGGGGCGGTCCCTCTGCCCGATAAAGTCCGTGCAATAACAGATTTTCCCCAACCTCAAACGGTCAAAGCGTTACAGGAGTTTTTGGGAATGGTTAATTTTTATAACCGTTTCCTCCCAAGCGCAGCGCAGCTCATGCAACCATTGTATGCTGCACTAAAAAAGCAAAAACCCACAAATAAAATCGAATGGTCTCTGGAGCGGGAGCGTGCATTCTCCCAAGTCAAATCAGCCCTGGCAAACGTGGTTTTGTTGGCACACCCAGTCCCAACGGCCCGCATGGCGCTCACCACTGACGCTTCCGATTTAGCGGTGGGGGCGGTCGTTGAACAGTTTGTTGCAGGGACCTGGCAGCCGCTCGCGTTTTTCAGCAAAACCTTGCGCGATAGCGAGTGAAAATACAGCGCGTTCGACAGGGAGCTGTTGGACCTACACTTGGCCATCCGCCATTTCCAGTTCTGGCTGGAAGGGCGCCGTTTCACCGCGTTTGTGGACCACAAGCCGCTGACGTTTGTGATGGCCAAGATTTCAGAACCTTGGTCGGGCCGGCAGCAAAGACAGCTGGCCGCGATATCGGAGTTCACTACCGATATCCAGCATGTCGCAGGTAAACATAATGTAGTGGCAGACTGTCTCTCGCATGCTGTAACGGCGCCAGGCCCCGTGGGGGCAGACTCGGCAGCCGTGGCCACGGGCCAGGGTAGCGGCGCGGAAGCGCACGCAGCCCCGGTCCGCGTAGGTTTAGATTATGCAGCCATGGCCGCGGAGCAGGTTAGTGATGCGGATGTGCGCGCGCTCCAGTCTGGACCAACAGGGTTAAGGCTGGAGCACAGGGTGCAGCAAGTCGGTATGCCCCCCCTAATCTGCGATGTCTCCACGGGACAGCCGCGCCCCGTGGTACCAGCTGCGTGGCGCCGCCGCGTTTTTGACTCGGTCCATTCCCTGGCACACCCGGGGGTGCGCGCATCGATCAAGATGGTGGGGGAGAAATTTGTTTGGCCGGGGTTGCGTAAACAGGTCAAGGAATGGGCAGCAGCCTGCGTAGCGTGTCAGCGAGCCAAAATACACAAGCACACTAGAGCTCCTTTGGAGCCTTTTCACATCCCGGCTAAGCACTTTGATCATGTGCATGTCGACTTGGTGGGCCCCCTTCCGTTGTCACAGGGGCACACACACCTTTTGACGATGGTGGATCGCACCACGCGTTGGCCAGAAGCAGTTCCTCTGGCATCAACCACAGCAGAGGAAGTTTCGCGTGCGTTTTTAACATCTTGGGTTGCGCGTTTTGGAGTCCCGTCGGACATAACGTCCGACAGGGATCCTCAATTTGTCTCCGAACTCTGGTCTGCACCTAAGGAGGATTTGCACGCCTCCCCAGCTGAATTAGTTTTTGCACAACCTCTCCGTTTACCCGGTGAATTTCTCCCCGACAATCCTGCGCCAAATTGCCCCCCCCCCCCGCTCAGCTGTTGCAGAGCAACACAGGACCAAACACGCTTCCTGGCCCCATTCATCACAGTTTCCCATGCGTTTTTGTGCCGAAGGCTTTAAAAAATGCGGAGTATGTTTTTTTTTTTTTTTTTTATTTAAGTTTTTGTAAAGGGTATACAGGTCGTTACAGCAATGCAGTGTTTACATTTTCATCACATGTTCCCTTATTTTCTGATATCTGACAACATTGGAAGATTAATTCTTACAACACCCCTTATTTTTTTTTTTTTTAAAGTGAAAGAAAAAGTGAAATTAAAGAGAAAAAAAAAAACAAAACAAAAAACAAAAAAAAAACCAAACAAACCAGTAAAAAACAAACAAAAAGAAAAAGTAAGTAAATAAAGATAAAAGAGCATCTGAGTAGCATTGGAACAAAGAGCAGAACCATTATTGAAATGGTATTTGTCAAAGATTAGATCTAATGGAAGACACATATGCGGTCCAGGGTTGCCAAAAGTTCATGAAACCATCCATGTCCTGTCTCAGTGCGAATGTCAACTTTTCCATCGAGTAAATGTCTTGGATCACGTTAGTCCAATCTTCAGGTGTAGGACAGTCCTTCAACATCCATTTTTTAGTTAGAGCTTTTTTGCTTGCCAATATTAAAACATTGAATAAGTATTTTTCTCCTCGTCTTTCCAGTGAGTCCGGTAGTAAACCCAAATACAAAGTTACAAAAGAAAAGGGAACTGTAATTTTGAATATTTTCCCCAATATTGTCTGTACATTGGACCAATATTGGTGGATAACTGGGCATGACCAAAACACATGAAAATGATTTGCAGTCTTTTCACCACACAAGCGCCAACAGTTCAATCCCTTATGGGTAAATTTGATTTGTGCAGGTGTTCTGAAAAATCTTGCCAAGTTTTTCCATCCAAATTCTCTCCACTGCAGGGATGAGGTACTTTTCCATTGCTGTTTATTTAGCTTTTCCCATATTTCCAGATGTAAAGTGAAATTCCCCTCTTTTTCCCATCTCTCTTTTATATAAGATGTGTTGTCTCCTTTTAAGTCTTGAAGACCTTGGTATATTTTAGAAATGTATCTGATCCCTGGGATCCCTTTATATGCCATTAAGAAGACCTTCAGAACACCTGACTGGGCCCTTTCCAAAACCTCCTTTTTAAGTATATTGTTTATGTGGTGTCTAAGCTGGAAGAACCTGTAAAGGTCTTGATTTATTAGGCCTTGTTTTTTCAAATCTTCAAAACTTCTTAAGATTTGCCCTTTAAAAAAATCGTAATATTTTATCAGCCCCTTCTCCTTCCACTTTTTAAATCTGGTGTCTGTTTTATTAGGAGTAAAGTCCTGATCATAGGCGATCCATTGCAGAAGTCGATAGGGCTCTTTAGTTTGATTCTCTCTGACTATCTTAAACCAAATTTTTAGCGGGGTCTCTATCCACGGGTTAGTGTTATTCAAAAGCTTAGGTAAGACATTGTTCCCTATTATCGCCTGTAGGGGGATGTCACTTGTTATTTGGCATTCGATCTCCTTCCATTGTGCAGAGTAGACTGGGTTACATATCTCTACTAAAGTTTTAATTTGTGCGGCTTTAAAGTAGTCCCTGATATTTGGCAGCGCGAGCCCACCTTTGTCTTTGTTTAGCTGTAGGGTTCTATATCTGATTCTAGGTCTCTTGCCCTGCCATATGAATCTTGAGATCCTTCTGTCCAGCTCCTGCCATGTTTTTTTGGGAGGTTCTACCGGTATTGTTTGGAAAAGGTATAGAAGACGTGGAAGTATATTCATTTTGACTGCTTCAATTCTTTGTGCAATACCCAAGAATGGTATCATATTCCATCTTGCTAGGTCAGATTTTATTTTTGTCACCAGTGGATCATAGTTTAGTGATATAATTTTGTTGAGTTGTTTCGGGATATTGACCCCCAGATATTTCATAGATTCCGACTCCCAGTTAGTTTTGAGTTTGCTTAGTGAATAATGATTTGGGTCATAGTTGAATGTTAAAACTTGGGTTTTATGCATATTTAATTTGTACCCCGATAAATCTCCATACTCTGAAAAAACTGAGGTTAGTTCTGGTAAAGAAGTGTCCGGCTGCCCTAGGTATATTAAAATGTCATCAGCAAAGAGTGCTATTTTATGTTCCTTCTGACCAAGTGTAATACCTTGAATTTTTTGGTTTTGTCTTATCCATTGGCTCAGAGGTTCTATGAAGATTGCAAAGAGCAGTGGAGACAGGGGGCAGCCCTGACGACATCCTCTTTCCAGTTCAAAAGATGATGATAAATTACCGTTAATCCTTATTTTAGCTGTTGGTTTTTTATATAATGCCTGTATAGTTCTAATGAAGTTGTTATGAAAATTGAAACTGGATAAGATTCTGTATAGAAAAGACCAGTCAACCGAATCGAATGCTTTTTCAGCATCTAATCCTAATATGACTGCATTTAAGTTATATTTTTTTATATGATGAATTATGTGTAAAGTGCGTCGAATGTTGTCTTGTGTCTGTCTTTGTCTTATAAAACCTGTTTGGTCTAAATGAATTAGGTCTGTCAGTATATTCTCTAACCTTTTGGCAAGGATAATGGTAAAAAGCTTATAGTCCTGATTTAGTACACTGATTGGTCTGTAGTTGGAGCACTCTAGTTTATCCTTTTCAGGTTTAGGTATAACTGCAATGACCCCTTCTCTCCAGGAGGGGGGGATTTCCCCTGTGTGGAGGACATAATTAAATGTTTTCAGGAGGAGAGGAGATAGTTGCTGTTTAAAGGTTTTGTACCACTCTGCTGTATAGCCATCAGCTCCTGGGGATTTGTTAGCTTTAAGTTTCATAATTGCTTTTTCCAATTCTTTAGAATGTATTTCTGACAGTAGTGTTTTATTTTGTGACTCCGTAAGTTGGGGAAGGTTTAATGTGTTTAGGAATGCCTCGGATGCGTTTTTATGTTTTTTGTGGGAGTATAAGTTCTTATAGTAATTCTCGAAGTTTTTAAGAATATCCTGAATTCTGAATTTTATTTCCTTTGATACTGGGTCTCTGATTTTGTAGATTGCTCTTTCTGTTTGATGTTTCCTCAATTTATAGGCTAGCAATTTTGCCGATTTACTGCCTGCTTCATAGTATTTTTGTTTCAGAAATGTAAGTTTCTTCTGGATTTCTATTGTGTAGATCTCATTTATTTGGTTTTTAATTTCCTTAATCTTGAGCGCGTCAGTAGAATGAGTGTTGCCTTTGTGTTCTTTTTCTAGGTTCCTAAGTTCTGATTCTAATGTGGATAGTTTTTCTTGTCTTAGTTTCTTTTGGGTTGCCAGTTTTGCAATAATCTTTCCTCTTATTACAGCTTTACATGCATCCCACAGTATTAAAGGGGATACTTCTCCATTATCGTTATCTTCCAAATATCTGAGAATATCTGACTCCAATTCATCTTTCAATGGTCCTTTCAGGACATTTGAATTTAACCTCCAAGAAAATGTATTATTTGTGTATTTTTGGATATTTAAGTCCATGTAGATCGGACTGTGGTCGGAGAGATCCATCAGTCCTATTTTACATGTTTTTACTCTACCAATGTCTCTATTAAACATAAAAAAATAGTCAATCCTTGAGTAAGATGAATGTGGAGTTGAGTAAAATGTATAGTCTTTTACACTGGGGTTGAGTTCCCTCCACACATCACAGATTCCCATTTCTTTTAGTAGCATCCGAGTCTTCCTGTTTTGGGTGTTATTTTGATGTGGGGAATTACCAGAAGCATCCCAGTATGGATTCAGTCTAAGATTGAAGTCCCCACCACATATCACTAAACCTTGAGCTTTAGTTATCATTAGGTCGAATACATTTTTATAAAATTTCCAGTTGGCCCCTGGGGGAGCATACACATTCAGCAGGGTGATATCTTCTCCCTCTAGCCGCCCAGTTACCAAACTGTATCTCCCTTCTTTATCTTTGTGTTCTGATTTTTTTTCAAATGTAATTTTGGTTGATATCAATGTCGCTACTCCCCTCCTCCTCCCTGATTTATATGAAGATGAAGAGATCATTTTAAACCCTTGTCTACTGAGTTTATTGTGTTCCACGTCTGTTAGGTGGGTTTCTTGTAAAAGTATTATTCCTGCTTTGTCTTTTTTCATTTTGCCTAGAATCTTGGATCTTTTAACTGGATTCAGGATCCCTTTTACATTATATGAAATTATTTTGGTTACACCCTGTTTCTCCATTGTGTTGTTTTGTTTAGTATAACTGTGTGGTGGCCCTCTTTTGTGCTACTCAGAAACTGAAAGAACATTAAAAACAAGAAAAACATTAAGAACATAGTGTAAAAAACTTTAAAACAAAAAACTGTCAAAAGAACTTCCTGAGCTGAGGTCTTTTTAAAGACCCTGTAAGAGCCTTGATGGAGTGAAGGCCCTGAGGGAAATTCCTCAAACTCTGTTACGTGTTGAGGGCCCTCTCGTACCACTGAAAGTAGTCCCATGCTTTTAACGTGAGTTTCAGAACCCAATCCAAACTTGTAATGATTTTTTTTTTTTTTCCTTTTATGCCTAAACCCTGTGAAATTGTGTGCACCCTCCCACCCCCATCACATCAAACATTCACGCAAAAACAGTATTTGTTAGTATGAGCAGAACATGTGGATTATTGTCACATTTCTATTTTAACAAGTTTTTTTTTTTTTTTTATTACAAAGACTTATTTGTTTCAAATAATATGATTGTTCCATGAAATGTTTTACCACATGCTGAAGTAGCATCTCCTTTAATGTTTGTTACCTTGTATGAGGGGGGTTGGATGTGCGGATTGATTCAAGAGGAAGGGAAAAAAAAAAAAAAAAAAAAAAGGTCGCTATTCCAACCTGAAAACGGATAGTTTATCCGCGACGCTCTGGTGCTGGGTTTCCCGCTGCTGGTCCGTGGATTTTGAGGGTCTTTGTGTTGTCCATGTTTGCGCTTTGATCTTCTCACTCGGGTCTGCTGTGGGTTTAAACACCGTTACCGGGAGCCCTCTTCTCGCCATGTCAGCTGTTGCTTCTTCCGCCGAATTATAGAGACACGTTTCATCGCCGTAGAAGACCCTTAACTTCGCAGGAAATGGTGTCTGAAAGCGCAATTTCTTCTCTCTTAACACCTTTTTCGCGTCATTGTATTCCCTGCGCTTTTTAAGGACCTCCGGGGCGTAATCGTGTTCCACGTAGACTTTTCTCTCCTGGTGCATAAATCCTTTTTTCTGCCAGGCCAGTCTTACAACCTCTTGTTTTATTTTGAAATTGGAAAATCTTACCAACACCGAACGTGGGGGCGCTTCCGCCGCCGGCCTAGCGGCTAATGAACGATGTGCCTTTTCTATCTTCAAGTCGGTGGTTTGTGGAATATCCAATTTCTCTCTTAGTAAGGATTCCACGCATTCTGCCATTGAGTTAAAACCATTTTCGGTTCCTTCTATCAGACCATGAATTCTTATGTTGTCTCTTCTTTGTTTTCCTTCTTGGTCGGTTAGCTTAGCCTCTATAGCTGCTTGTCTTTTGCGTAGGTCCAGCACAGAATCTTCGAGCACTTTTATTCGATCCTCTGTTTCCAAGATTCGGTTCTCGGCCTGGTCCACTCTGCTGTTTGTCCTTTTCAATTCTTCTCTGAATTCCCGAAATTCGGCCGTAACATCTCGGCGAAATCGTCGTAGTTCCTCAAATAGTGATTTCAGGCTAACCCTTTTGTTAGCTATCACCAGCTCCTCGTCTTCTGAACGGGGATCTTCCAGTTCAGATTCTCCGGCCGATACGTGTCCTAGCCTGGAGAATTTCAGTTTCTTCTGTTTTCCTTTAGACATGATGATTTTGTCTTTTGATTTTCACTCCTCCAAAAATCCGTTAAGTTTGATTTTCAAGGTGTTATCCTGGATTGAGTCTCGCGGAGTATGTTTTTGTTAGACATGATGCTCATCGCCCAAATTTGCGGCCACCTTATGATGGACCTTTCAGAGTGCTGGAAACAGGAGAGAAGCATTTTTTGCTAGATTTGGGAGACAGGAACGAATTGATTTGTATAAACAGACTCAAACCTGCTTTTGTTTTGGCGGATGAACAAGTGCAGTTGGCGAGGGCCCCCCGTCGTGGCAGACCTCCGAGAAGGCATTCTCCAGAACCCCCACAGAGATTGGCTAACAGTTCTAATCCACAGGTGCAGGAAGTCACTGCAGAAGCAGCAAGGCCGGCTTACAGCAGATACGGCAGGAGGTTTAGACCTAGGCAACTGGTGGATTGATATTTGTTATGTAGTAATGTTTTTATGTCATGCATCTCTGATTATGTTTGTCCCATATTAGACGTTTGGGGGGGTCATGTGGCACATATGTTGGGTACATATTTTCCACAGATGTATTGCTGTATGTTTATTGCGTGCTTCATGTCTCGAGGGGCAAAAGGACTGAGTCTGCAGGAGATATTGAGAAGGTGTGAGATTTGGCCTTTGTCTCAGAGAGAAGCCCTGGAGGGATTTCCGGACCATCTAAGGCTAAGAGACAATGGTGGAAGATCAAAAGGGTTACAGTGTGACTGTATGTTTGCTAAGACACCATGTGACTTGAGTTTCGTTGTTCCGGAGTATAAAAGAGCGATGTGATATTGATCTGTCTCTTTTCTTGCTTGGAGATTGTTAGAGTATGTGTTCTGTTAATGAAGCTGAACCTGAGAAATAAACTCAGCCTCATCCTTGAGCACATCCTCTACAATATAATGATTTAAATATATTAATAAATTTATCATATGCCAAGTCCACTTCTTTCTCTCTATAGACAACATCTCAATTCTGTAACATAAAGTCATCTTTTAAAGCATTGATTGTATCTTCTGTTCGTATTCTTTTATAAATAACCTTTTTACATGGTTTATTATTATTCTTACTCTCATTAACTCCATAATTATCATCTAAAGCAGTGGTCCCCAAACTACGGCCCGCGGGCCGGATACGGCCCGCCTCCACATTTGGCCCGGCCCCCTGAACAATACCAGAGATGCATTATGATTTTTTTTTTTTCAGTCTGGCAACGCGATCGAGACTAATACATGCATAGAACGTGACATTCTAGTCCACCCTTCTATTCCACCCTTCAACAGCAATTCTAGTTCGCTACCTGCTCCAGTCGCCTCTCTCTCTACTCACCTGCACACTTCACACACACCGTCCGCTCCCCTCCATTCACACGGGGGCGTGCCTCGGCTGCGCGCACCCACTCACTTGACTTTTTTTCATTAGCACTGGATGAGAGCACAGACGTGCAGGACACAGCGCAGCTGCTCATTTTTATTCGTGGAGTTAGCGCAAACTTTGAAATGTGGGAGGAGCTGGCAGCCCTCCAAAGTCTCACAGGAACTACGACGGGGGAGGATATTGGCGAACACATTTTGACTGCATATGCTCACGCTCTCCACAAGGTAAGAGTTTAAGTAAGAGATTCTGCTCTGACAACTAAGCTGAACTTTTACCTGTTAAGATTGCGCACGGCACAACAGAAAGTTAATGTTCCATGGACTTTTTTTCTGAGAAGAACCAGAGAGGGTTATTTAGTTATTATTTATTTCATAAATAGTGTTATTTATTTCGGTGCCTTGCATGGCAGCGGCCCTCTGATTCTACACTTGGGGTGTGTGTGATTAACACTGTAGAGAGGTAAAACACAGTCTCGTTCTACTGTACATGATTGGTTGTACAGTTGAATGACAATAAAGGGTGATTTAATTAATTTAATTAATTCATTCATTAATAGTGTTATTATTTATTTTCTGACTTTTTTTTCCTGTGAAGATCCCGGAAAGGGTTATTAATATTTGGTTATGTGTGGCTTTCTGGAAAACAATAAATGTTTACGTTTAGGCACCCCTGCGATCGTCTCAATTTTTCTGTTACAAACTGACCCCGGCCCCCATCAGAGAAGGCAAAAGTTATGTGGCCCTCACAGGAAAAAGTTTGGGGACCCCTGATCTAAAGAAACAAATACAGGCAGGTGGTCACTAATGTTATTTATTAGTATACCACTCACCATATTGTATTCAATAACATTGGTAAAAATGTTGTCTATCAGGGTAGCACAGTGTGTCATTATTCTCGCTGGTTTTGTAATCTTTGGAAATAAGGTTAAGCTATACATTGTATCTAAGAAATCTTCAGTTGGTTTATATTGTTTTGTTTTCATTAAATCTATATTAAAGTCACCACAAATAAAGATATCTTTTTGTCTTATTTTTGTATACATCTTTTCCATACCATTTCTAAATTTTTCCATATCAGATCCCAGTGCTTTATATATGCAACTTATTATTATGTTTTTTCTGTTTTCTATCGTAATTTCAGTTGTTAAATATTCCATAATTTCATTCACTGTTGATGTTGTACTGTCCCATTTTTTACTTTTTAAATTTCTATCAACATACAGTGCTACCCCACCACCACTTTTACATTTCCTATTTTGTGTGTACATCTCATATCCATGTAGTTCAAAATTTACATCTTTTTCTTCATTAATCCATGTTTCAGTTATTGCTATAATCCTAAATGGAGTCTTAAATTGATTTAAAAACTCCTTAATACTATCAAAGTTGGCATAGAGACTCCTACTATTAATATGCATTATTGTCAATGTCTGATCCGAGTTCATAATTCCATTTAATTGTTGTTCATCATAATAAGTACACTTATTGTTAATATGATTAAAGTAGTTGTTATCTGGGTCAATATTACCTAAAATATCTTGTGGTTGCTGTTCAGTATTTACAAAGGTTTCAGCTTCAGTTTGACCTAATACACTTCCATTATTAAATGAGGATGGATGATTGGTTAAAGTGTTGATCATAAGTTGTGTCAACAATGTACACCAAAAAAAAAAAAAGAAAAAACAAAACAAGAAAAAAAACACAAAAATTTCCACTTATATTCTTACTGCACTATTATTTGTGCATAAGAGCTAAGGTTTAAATTTGTCTAATTCCTCCATATCTCTAATCATTATTACTTTAGTTTCTTCTGGAGTGCCAAGCAGTTTTATCCACACCTTACAGTTTTTTGTCCATGTCGATTGTATTTTCCCCTGTTTTCTGGGACCCCTGGCTTGTCTAGCTATTTCAGAGTTCTTTTTTGTTAAATGTTCATTTACATAGACAGCCGTTCCTCTCAGTTTTCTTGCTTGTTGCTGAAAATCAGTTTTTGCTTTCCTGTTGACAAATCAGATGACGATCGCTGGTTTTCCTTTTCTGTCTTTTCTAGGTGACGTCTGGCAAGCTGAAATAGTCTTATTGTCCACAACAATGTTTTTAGAGTTGGAAAAAAAATAACACCTGCTGCTCAAGAGTGTGTGATTCCCCCAGTGTCTCATCCTCCCCACCCTGGTTGTCAACTCCAGCTGTCACACGTGCATAGGAGCAGTGTCTGGTGTTAAGACCGCTCACAATGACATCATCCATTCTTGTATATTGTTCTAATTCATCCACACGTCTTTCTAAGAAATTAATTTTCTTGTCTTTTTCCATAATTTCAGCCTTTAATTCACACACTTGTTCCATAAGGCCAATAAGCAGAGTTTGTTATCTGGTGGTGAGGCTGAAGCTCTCCCGATGGCTAGTGAAGGCCGCTAACTGCCGTTGTCATCTGGTAGCTGGATTTGCCGGTGAAGCCGAGGAAGCCAAGGCTCCCTCAGTAGCTAGTGGAGGCCTCTACCTAGCGTCGTCCTATCTGGAGGTGAAGCCGAAGCTCTCCCAGTGGCTAATGGAGACCTCCAGCTGGTGTTGCAGCCTGATAGCAGGCATCCGGCGGTGAAGCCAAAGCTCCCTCGGTGCAAGTCGGTGCCTCCAGCTAGCGTTGGAGGAGCCTCTCCTCCAAAGATTTGATTGACCAATGGTTAAATAATGACTCTTTTCTGCTGTATGGGACCTGCTTTTATGTCCCACATGATGGCAGGTGAACCTTGATGGATTCAAATGGCCAGTGGTCAAGCACTGACCTTTGGTGCCCCTTTGACCCAATATTTGACATCAATGGCCAACTTGAGTTTTTTTTGCATGCTGCATCACGTCATAACCTTGACAGCATTACAGTCATGGCCGCAGCAACCCTTGGCCATGTTATTACGCTGTGTAATCATTTTCCACTTCATGATGAGTCTACACTGTTTGTTGGTTAACAGGCATTTTCTATATCATGACCTTGCTACTGCTGTTGTAGTATCAACAAGATTAAACACTGCATGGCATGTTTAATGGATATCAATGCTAGTCTTTACTAAAAATGCATCTATTCTCTGTTCAAAGTGGGGTCATGTAAATATGATATCTTTCATTGTTTCTGACACAACGGGCCTCATACAAGAACCATGTCGTGCACCAACTAATCTGTTAGTCAGTGTGAAGTACAATCAATTTAAATTACTTGTGGCCAATCTTTTAGTGTCTTTCACATAATAAATTTTCACAAGTTAAGTGTAAATAGTTTTCTGGTATTCCAGCCTTAGTTGTAAATGGCTCTATTTTTATTTTGCCTCAGTCAGTTTTAAGAGTGAAAATCCTGTAAACTTAATAATTAGTTGACATTATTTTATACTTTGTTCAAGTTATACTCCTAAATATATTAAAATGGTATAATAATCAGTTTAATCAGATCACAATTCCATTGTACGATAAAAATAGTATTGGGGCATGAATTACGCAAATCTTCAACTCCAGATGGGCTCATTTACACACAGGTGGAATTCATAATTTTTATGTTGGCTCTTTACACAGTTTTGTAGGACATAGGAGAGTACGTTGAATTATGAGTTTCTTGTTTGTATTAATGTGGCGTGCTAACAAAGTATGAGGGATTTACTCATACTAATGCTAACATGCTCCAATTACATATCGATGTATGCCATTTTGGAAGACCAATGCATTCACATTAGAGTCAAGTAAAAGTCACTTGTAATGATGAATGTGAACTGTCCTGGCAGGCAAATTAGAATCAATCAATAAACCAATCAATCTGTCAATGAGAACTGAGCAAACGTGGCTTCTGTTGGGAACGTAACCATTTAATTTTCGTGGTAGAATATTTTTGAGTGCATTAAGATCATGGGTGTAGGTTGAAAATATATGTTTTAATTCAAAATGTAATTCGTATGTAAACGACATAAGTAGATGTAGCTGTCTGAAAATTTCAGGGCTAAAAACACATTTGGGCTCGCTTAATAACTGCAACCAATAAAGTTTTACTTGAACTGGTGTCACAGTCTAAAGCTAAAATATATTTTTCTTTAGGTCAGTGACATCTATAATAATTTTGAAAATCAATATCTTAGGGATTGTCACAGTTTCAACATTAAAACTGCAGTTTATTGTCTAAGACAGAGAAATGTATTAAAAATGGTAATTCAGGAATGTTTACATGCTTTTATCTAATTTCAGTAAAGACTAAAGGAGCTAATGTGATTGCGTGGTCTCCATCACCTCTCCGTCCATCCGTCCACATTTCACGAGAGTCGTTACTCCTCCTAGGCAATTGCCCTGATTCTCAACAAACTGACACACAGTGATCCTCAGGTTTTTCTGAATCCAGGTTGCGTTCAAGGTCAAGGTCAGTGTCAAAAAGGTCAGGAGATCTGGCCATTTATAATTTTGTGAAAATCATTAATCCTCCTAGGCAATGTTCATCAAACTCATGCACAATGAGTGGGTCTGCATTTAGGCTGTGCTCAAAGTCAAGGTCAACGGTCAGGAGATCTGAGCTCTCGCCATAATGAGCCACTCCATCACTGACAGTCTGGTTTATTTAGGACAACTCAAACTGATCAAACAATTTTGCCGTTTTCATTGCTTGTTCAAAAATCTTTCAAACTGTACTCAGTGTTCATTTCTTGTTCTGGAACATCCAGTCCCTGTGACATCAGTTAAGCGGTCTTTCTTTACTATGTTAATTTTACACCTTGGCCAATTTGCTAATATTTCCATGCCAACTTATGAGGGGCAAAAGCTTTCAAGTATATTTTTATCTGTAACTTTTTTTCATAACATCGGAAAGAGATTAAAAACAAAAGTGCACAGAAAACACATAGATGTGATTTAAAAAGACAAGAATTCAAAGACAAGATTTTGTCACAGTTTTGGAAAAGTGGAATTTAAGTTATTACCCAATCCTACATCCTCTAGATGAAAAATTTTCACACTTTGAACAGAAGACTTTTTGACATAGCCTCATTAAAAATACAGAAGTTATTTGGTATCACATAGGAGTTGATCTTTCATGGAATGACCTATAATTCTGCTAACGTCTGACCAAAATGGCCAGTGTCATTGTTTGCACTTGTTAATAATGTGACTTGTCTGTGCCTGCAACACACTTTTATTTCCAGGACTGAAAATATTCAACTTGGAGCTAATTAATTTCTGAGCAACAGCTGTTTTTTCGCTGAAAGTGGCAAGACTTTAAAACCAAATTAGTCAATGCTCAGATTGTTAGTGCTATAAAAACAGCAGAAGACACAGCTTGTGGATTTTTTTTTTTTTTTGCATTAGCATTGTGAGGAAGATAGACAGAAATACAGCTGACTGCATTCTGTTTATGAGAGGGTTTTCGTGGCATAGTACCAAGTGGACCAGTTAAAGATCATGGAATCTGAGGTGCCTTCATATTTCGGGAAGACACTCGATGTGACTATAATGTGTCTGTAACTATATCACAGTCATCAACCTTCAGGCTATTAAATGCTTGGTAAGTAAGAGTTTGATGTTAAAAGTGAGCATACACTTCATATAACTGCTAAATAATGGCAATCAATAATTATTTTCTCTAAATGAATCCTTTGAATCCAGATTTTTATTCTCACCACACATATGCCTTGTTAAGGCAGATAGAGCGATATAAAGGATGGGTCTGTTCTATCCCTGTCCTAATAAGTCACAGCAGCGTGACAATGAGCCAGAATGTACTAGACCCTAAAACTAAAACTGCCAAAAGGGATTAAGCCATCATTCACAATGCAAGCCTGTTTTTCTTGTCAAGGCCAGATCATCTGTCTCTGATAACTTTAGTACAACTTCTGTTTTTAATGTTGGAGGTGCTCTTTTAACCTATGAAACGTTCATCCATCCATCTATCCATCCATCTTCTACCACTTATCCAGGAGTCCGGGTCACAGAGGCAGCAGTCCAAACAGAGTAGCCCAGACTACTGCCCAGTTCACATGATCCCCATTATCCTTCCTGCAGACAGTGAGCCCACTGGAGGGTGGACCCATGTGGCTCCTTTAGGTACACTGAGTCCTTGATGTAACTTTTTTTTCATGGGGATCCACTGGACCGCTCTTGGTCTGGCCCTTTACCCAGGACCAGTTTACCTTGGGAGACCCTACCAGAGGAAAGTTGCTCCTGACAACATAGCTCCTGGCATCACTATAGGGCACGCAAACCCCTCCACCACGATAAGGTGGTCATCCATGGAGGGGCTTGTGAAATATGATGTGAATAAGGCAATTTTTGTCTTGATTCCTTGTACCATGAACAGCAGCCGAAACAATTTAAAAAACCCTTATTTATGTTTTTATATACAGCAGCAGGTAAATAAATACACAGACTGCAAAAGTTTGTGCACGGAAGCATATGAAAGTGAGAGAGAGAGAGACAGACAGACAGAGAGAGAGACAGTGTGTGTGAGAGTTAGTAAGGTGTTCATATCTGCAGTTTTTGTTATGAGTTCCTCATCAGTAACAGATTCCTTTGTTCCTGTTCCTGTCTCCACCTCAGTGTAGGGCTCTACACTGAGGGCTCTGCACTGAGGCTCTACCCGTGACCTGACTTCAGTCTGCATTGTTAGCATATTATTACTGCTTTTCTCTGAGCTTGCAAATCATCTACTGACCCCCGGCCCAGACGGCGTGTCTCCCTCCACCCTGAGACTCTGTGCGAAACAGCTGGCTCCTGTATTCACAGACATTTTTAACACCTCCCTTAAGTTATGCCACGTGCCATCCTGCCTCAAATCCTCCACCATCATCCCTGTCCCCAAGAAGCCACGGATCACTGGACTTAATGACTACAGACCTGTAGCGCTCACCTCTGTAGTCATGAAGTCCTTTGAGCGCCTGGTCCTGTCCCACCTCAAGTCCATCACCACCCCTCTCCTGGACCCGCTGCAGTTTGCCTACCGAGCCAACAGGTCTGTAGACGATGCAGTCAACCTGGCCCTCCACTCCATCCTGCAGCACCTGGACTCCCCGGGAACCTACGCCAGGATCCTGTTTGTGGACTTCAGCTCCGCATTCAACACCATCCGCCCCGCTCTGCTCCGGGACAAGCTGTCCCTGCTCAACGTGCCTGACTCCCTCTGCAGGTGGATCATCGACTTCCTGACGGACCGGAGGCAGCATGTGCGGCTGGGAAAGACTGTCTCAGACTATACTAGCATCAGCACCGGATCACCCCAGGGCTGTGTACTTTCCCCCCTACTCGTCTCCCTTTACACCAACTCCTGCACCTCCAGCCACCAGTCTGTCAAGTTGATCAAGTTTGCGGACGACACCACCCTCATCGGGCTCATCTCCAACGGCGACGAGTCCGCCTACAGGAGAGAGGTGGCCCAGCTGGCGTCCTGGTGCAGCAATAACAACCTGCAGCTGAACGCTCTGAAGACAGTGGAGATGATTGTAGACTTCAGGAAAGTCACTACTCCTCTGCCCCCCCTCACCCTCTCAGGCTCTCCCATCACCACTGCTGATTCCTTCCGCTTCCTAGGCACTACCATCACCAGGGACCTCAAATGGGAGCTGACCATCAGCTCACTCATCAAAAAAGCCCAGCAGAGGATGTTCTTCCTGCGGCAGCTGAGGAAGCTCAAGCTACCCACCAAGATGTTAGTGCAGTTCTACACAGCCATCATCGAGTCCATCCTCACCACCTCCATAACCGTGTGGTACGCAGGAGCCACTGCCAGGGACAGACTAAGGCTGCAGCGCGTCGTGCGCACTGCTGAGAAGGTGATCGGCTGCAAGCTCCCATCTCTCCAGGATCTGTACATCTCCAGGACCCGGAGGCGTGCTGGCCGGATCATAGCCGATCCCTCACACCCTGGTCACGTACTGTTTGCCCCCCTCCCCTCTGGTAGAAGACTTCGGTCCATCCAGACTAAAACCTCCCGTCACATGAACAGCTTCTTCCCCTCTGCCATTAGACTGCTGAACACTAAGTGACTCTCGTGCACCATGTACAGCAGCTCAACCAGACTCATGTCAATCATCACTGTTTTCTTCCTGCATTACCGACTGCACTATATAGTTCTCCACAGTATCTGCTGCTGGCTAATATATATTTTAACTGTTGACCAGTATCACTTAATCTTATCCTACACTTTATTACATGTATAGTTTATTTCTCTTATCTTATCATGTTTAATGTTGCAGCATTGTACCGAGACAAATTCCTAGTTTGTGTACTACATGAACAATGGCAATAAACCTGATTCTGATTCTGATTCTGATTCTGATTCTGACATAAAGTACACTTTCTTCTTTCCCCAACCTGAGTCACTGACACTTAGTGCAGAAAAAAAATGTGAGTGGGTTCAGATGTGGAAAGACTGACAGATTGAAAATATTAATATGAGGGGAAAACATCATGCCCGTGCATGTGTTAATGTGCATGTTAGAAAGGGTCAGTGTGCATAATTAAACTCAGCGTGGTTATGTGTGTGCATGTACTTTGAAGATCTACGAGCAGCCAAGGGGGACCTCGTCTGTCCTCCGGGGGGAGATGTGTCTTATCTTGCTGGTCATTAAATATTAACACAACCATCTTGCCCTCCCATTGAGCCTGAGTGAAGATGTGGGATGGCATTTGGGGACAGGGGAGGGTCACCTCTAGTGCTGTAGTACTACTGAAAACCCACTGTGATTACACCTGGGCCAGACCAAGCGTGCCAACACATTATTCATCTGAACAAAGTCACGTAATGACCCAGCAATGACACAGGATCACAACAGTATTGTTCTGTTGATCACCTACTGATTACTATGGAGTCTCTTGAGGAACATGCAGGAAAAAAAGACAAACTGCAAGATCTCATGTATTTTTTTTTCTTTTTTCATCTTTTGCAGCTTTCCTCAGAATGATTTGTTTCACTGCATGTCTTGATAAATGCCCATTTAAAGAGACAGGGATGACCATTTCCAGGAGTACAATAAGCACAGAAACATTCACCAATGAATGAATGGTTAAACTGCTGGCATCAGCCTTTGGTCCTGGTCATAGATAATAAACTACAGTAAAATAAGATAAAATAAAGTCTAAGAACAACATACGAAGAGTTTGTTTGCAAAAACAGATAAGTCCAATTGGTTTAATAATGAGAAAAACAACCTTTTCATCTGTTGGTTTATATGTGTTAGGATTTCCAGTTCAGCTTCTAAGACTTGGTCACTTGAAATATGAGTATCTCAGACATAATAAAGCTAAAAAAATCAACATCAACTCATTGTTATTTTTTGGGCAATTTATGAGTACAAGAACAGATAAGTTCACACCACATACTTTTGCAAAAACAGACATGTCCCGAAAACCATGCTAGTTTGTCTGGTGAATGCATCACTGGTTCATCTGCTTCATCAAACTTATCTATATTTGACATAGAATGCAACAAAATTATAAAAAAAAAAAATTGGCAGGGAAATCACGCAAAGCAAGCAAACCCAAGTAGGGGTCTCTGCAGAACGGTGCTGCAACAGACACATGATTAACTGGTCTCAGCATCTAGACGTGATTGGCTGATCCTCGCTGCGCCATTGAGTCACGTCACCCAAACACCAAGCGCTGATTTGTCGTGTGTGGAGTTATCTGCTTTTGTAAAAACAGGGTCCTGGCATTTATCGGCTTTTGAAAAAAAACATGGACTTCGTAGAGTATATAACGGCGGATATAGCGGATTTTTAGAAAAAACAATTTGAACTTCTATAAGTAGGTAATGTGAACAGTTGTTTATTGTACAGAGGGATATTTTCTTGGAAGTGGCGTTTTTCGGGTTTTTGCAAACGACCTCTTCATATACGGTCAAATGTTGGGAGATTAACAAGGATTCCAGTGGGACTCAGAGGAATTTATACGTCAGATGGCCTGTCTGTCAGACAGACCGGCTCTGACTACTGAATAAAAGCTAATGCTAACAGTGCAATGTAGCATCTGCAGCAAAAATATAACAATTATGAGTCATAATGACGTGAGATATACTGTATGATTGGTAAGCAATCTACTGTAGCACTGTTAGACACTGGAGTAGTGGCCTAGTGGTAGAGCACCCTCCCCAACAACTGGGAGAAAATTTGAAATTAATCTGTGGAAAATCCACAATATGGCACCTTTGGCTTCATGGAGTGATGTGACCGGATTGGTGAACTAGCGGTAGAGCATCCACTCCAACAACCGGGTGGGTTGTTGGGGCAGGTTCAAGCCCCAGCCGAGTCAGACCAAAGACCATATAAAAATGATATTTTCTGCCTTCTAGCTTGGTGCTCAGCATAATAGAATAGGGGAAGGAAAGTTGGTTACCCAGTTACAGGAGAGTACAAGCCAGCATAATCCCTGTGCCGGTCCAAAATCTGGATAAATGGGGAGGGTTACATCTGAAGCCTTGGGCTGAAAAACTCTGGGCGGTAACTGAATCATCTACGTGTGGGAATTGATACAAGACGATATAAGTAATGATATAAATATCACAATATATACAATTCCTTAAGTATTGCAATTCCATATACAAGGGGAGCTGAAAAGTTCAAAGGCTGAAAAATTCATAGCGGTCAAATTTGACCAAATGTGGCTTATTTTTCAACCACAGAGATCCAAGTGCTGCAATACTGATGGAAGAAGTGTGTGGACGGAAGGGAAGACTATGTTGAAAAATAAACCACATTTGGTCAAATTTGACCGCTATAAACTTTTCAGCCTATGAACCTTTCAGCCCCCCTCATATACAGTGGAGTGAAAAAGTGTTTGCCCCCTTCCTGATTTCTCATTTTTTTGTATGTTTGTCACACTTAAATGTTTCAGATCATCAAACAAATTTAAATATTAAACAAAGATAACACAAGTAAACACAAAATGCAGTTTTTAAATGAAGGTGTTTATTATTAAGGGAAAAAGATCCAAACCTACATGGCCCTGTGTGAAAAAGTGATTGCCCCCTAAACCAAGTAACTGGTTGGGTCACCCTGAGCAGCAACAACTGCAATCAAGCATTTGCAATAACTGGCAATGAGTCTTTTGCAGTGCTGTGGAGGAATTCTGGCCCACTTATCTTTGCAGAATTGTTGTAATTCAGCCACACTGGAGGGTTTTCGAGCATGAACCGCCTTTTTAAGGTCATGCCACAGCATGGATTCAGGAATCCATGCTGCACAGCATGCACAGCATGGATTCAGCAATCGGATTCAGGTCAGGACTTTGACTAGGCCACTCCAAAGTCTTCACTGTGATTTTCTTAAGCCATTCAGAGTTGAACTTGCTGGTGTGTTTAGGATTATTGTCCTGCTGCAGAACCCAAGTGCGCTTCAGCTTGAAGTCACGAACAGATGGTCAGACATTCTCCTTCAGCATTTTTTGGTAGACAGCAGAATTCATGGTTCCATTTACCACAGCAAGTCTTCCAGGTCCTGAAGCAGCAACACAGCCCCAGATCATCACACTACCACCACCATATTTTACTCTTGGTATGATGTTCCTTTTCTGAAATGCTGTGTTACTTTTATGCCACATGTAATGGGACACACACCTTCCAAAAAGTTCAACTTTTGTCTTGTCAGTCCACAGAGTATTTTCCCAAAAGTCTTGGGGATCATCAAGATGCTTTCTGGCAAAACTGAGATGAGCCTTTATGTTCTTTTTGCTCAGGAGTGGTTTTCATCTTGGAACTCTGCCATGCAGGCCATTTTTACCCAGTCTCTTTCTTATGGTGGAGTCATGAACACTGACCTTCACTGAGGCAAGTGAGGCCTGCAGTTCTTTGGATGTTGTTGTGGGGTTTTTTGTGACTTCTTGGATGAGTCATCGCTGCGCTCTTGGGGTAATTCTGGTCGACCGGCTACTCCTGGGAAGGTTCAAGATTGTTCCATGTTTTTGCCATTTGTGGATAATGGCTCTCACTGTGGTTCGCTGGAGTCCCAAAGTTTAGAAATGACTTTATAATGTTTTCCAGACTGCTAGATCTTAATTGCTTTGCTACTCATTTGTTCCTGAATTTCTTTGGATCGTAGCATGATGTCTAGCTTTTGAGGATCTTTTGGTCTACTTCACTTTGTCAGGCAGGTCCTATTTAAGTGAGTTCTTGATTGAGAAGAGGTGTGGCAGTAATCAGGCCTGGGTGTGGCTAGAGAAATTGAACTCAGCTTTCCAAAGATGTAATAAACCACAGTTAATTTATGTTTTAACAGGGAGGGGGCAATCACTTTTTCACACAAGGCCATGTAGGTTTGGTTTTTTTTTTACCCTTAATAATAAATACCTTCATTTAAAAACTGCATTTTGTGTTTACTTGTGTTATCTTTGTCTAATATTTAAATTTGTTTGATGATCTGAAACATTTAAGTGTGACAAACATACAAAAAACGAGAAATCAGGAAGGGGGCAAACAGTTTTTCACACCACTGTATACGTATATATATATATATATATATATATATATATACACAATAAAAGACTGGTATGTGTGTTTATGGATCACTGTATCAACGCAAATGTCAAAGATTGCGATACCGCATGGAACCAATTATTTGCTCCACCCCTAGCACCATCTAACAGACTGAAAAGTCAATTGTTTTTTTTTAATTATTCTGGCACATAGATAGTTAAGTTTGTATTCATAACATTTATTAATAATTTTTAATAAAGTATCACGATGCTGTGTCTCTTTGATGCAGCATCACCACCACAAAGTACCACACTACGTCGATTTTTTTCCTCCACCCCTAGAATCATCACAGCCAATCACATGGTGATGAGTTGTCACTGAAGACTGGATCATTTATCAGTGACATAGGGAAAAAGATCTCGGAAGAGCAAAACTGTGTTCTGGCCATTCTGCTTTAATGTTAGAATATAATTATTATTTCTAAGTGAATAGAGATTTTAATTTTGTTATTGTAGTCATATGACCCAAGAAAGTGTTTTAGAAGGTTAAAATTCACAAACAGGCAGCTCAGTGGAACAGTGGTTAACAGTGGTTCACAGCAACAAGGGCGTTGGTTTGATCCCACCGACCCCACCTGTGTGGAGTTTGCATGTTCTGCCGGGTACTCCGGTTTCCTCCCACAGTTCAAAGACATGCATGTTAGGTTCACTGGCATTAACTGTGGACAAACTGAGAATGAATGGTTATATGTGTCTGTGCTGGCCCAGTGATGGACTGACTATCTGTCTAGGGGACAGGTCGCCCAAAGATGCTGGGACAGGCTCCAGTCCCCTCACGGGTTGAAAGGATTAAGCGGTTAAGAAGTGAATGAATAAAATGCGCAAACACACCATGTTTGAGGGAATGGGACCTTTAAGTGTCTTAGCTATGCACAGCAACAATGTGCTAATATTACTATATTTCATACATTCCATATGAATAAATTACTTATTAATGTAAATCCTTCTAATGTAAACCCCCACTAAATTGGTTTTGAGACACCTGCTAAAGGAAGCACAGTGTAGGGTAAAATAGAATAATGGGAGCTAATTACAGGATTAAGAGTCCTTGTGGAAAGAACAGACAATGGCCTTCATTGGCTGTTCTTCTTCTATTTAACACTCTAATTAGCACAAAAAAGATTTATAAAAAGAAAACACGGCGGGGAAAGATTCTTACCTGTCCCAAAGCTTGACATTCCTACAGTTGTTGGTGCAGCAGCCGGCTGATATCAAAGCTGTGACAGAGAAAGAGAGAAGAGACAGCAGGACTTAAAAATGTGTTGTTTTGACGCAAGACGATAGCCTCATTCATTTACTGATTTAGAGCTCATGCGTGTCTGTCCAGGCTGCCATACAACAATGGAAAATACTCCCACAGAAAGGATGTTTATGAAGGAAAAGCTTTTGTTTGCATCTGAAAGATGTGTGGGTATGGAACTGGAATATAGCAAGTATGTTATGGTGCAGGTTCAGGTCACCGCTCGGGCAAGAACAGACAGAAGAAAGAGACATAAAATAAAAGACAGGTTGACATTTCAGAAAATACCCCATAATTCACCTTTTCTAGATGACAGGACAGCATCAACTGTTATGTCTAAGTTGGAGGAGTCACAGCCAGGGGGCAATTATTGTAGCTCAGCAAAGAAACTGGAGGGGAAACTTCAATTCTATTCAAATTCAGTTAACTGGGATAACATACATATAATAACACACATCAGAAAAAAAAAAACATCTTATTTCAGGGTGATTAATTCTTGTTTCTCATCAAAGCACTAAACGCAGTCATTAAAGGTGACTGGTCCTGATTTGGATTAGTGTGGCACTCAACCATATTTAAGTTCAAGCTCACAAGAAACAAGCCTGACTGGTGGATTATAACTAAAAATGGAAGTGAACAGTGTGTGGTTGACAAGAGTGGTTGTCTTTAAATGTTGCTTACTGTATGCTGGAGCACAAACAAGAGTGTCAGTTAAATCATTCTGTCTGTCAGAAAAGAAATAAAAAAAAAGCATCAAAAGAAAGCTACAGCATGGAGAGATGTCAAGGTTAGCCTTTCTATAGACCTTAAAATGTCCCATTTACTGAACTTTCGTCCACATGTTGACAAGTCCCACAGGTCTTAATGAAATGTCTGTGATATGCTTGGGTCACATTGCCAGCATCATTATGAATCACTCTTTGCAGTCTTCCTGAGGATGGCTCATTTCTGTTCATGTCTCTTTACTGCTGATGAGCCACAATCCCTCTTTCATCACTTAGGATGTTGCTAAGGTCACCAGCTAATGTATGCTGGCTAACTGCTAGCTCAGGTAGCTAACAGCCTGAGGCAACTTATGTAAATTTGTCTTAATCAGTCCCACCAGGATTTTGCAATGTTGCGATCCCACAAATTCACGCAAAATCAGGGCATTTCAAGATTCATATTCAAAGGCTTTATTATCATGAGCACAATTAAGAAATGCAACATTTCCTGAGCAATGAAATTCTTATTCTGCTCTCTGAATGAATGCCAAGGTAATAGGTACACAACAATACTAATGAGGTAATAACACAGAACCAAACCACAGAATAACTAGAGGAAACAAGAAGAAAGAAATTTGAAATTCTCTGGGTGACTACAGTGGACAGTGGTATATTGATATCAGAGATGATATTAACCTGAGATGGCATAATCCTATTTACAGTGTGCAACTGAGCAGTGTGCAAATGAGCAGTATACAAATTACAAATTAGCACCCAGTGTGTGAATTTCTCTGTAATGATAATACCAGTAGACTGTACATAATAATTAGCAGCAGAGTTGATATGGACAACAGACTATGAGACTATGTACACTGTACAAATGAGCAATGTGTAAATTTAGCAACCGGTGTGTGAGTTCCTATTTGCAAAGCTGTGTTGCGGAGTTTGGGGAGTTTATTTGTTCAGGAGTCTGATGGCAGTGGGAAAGAAGGAGTTTTCAGTCTGGTTGTCCTGCATTTCACACTTCTGTATCTCCAGCCTGAGGGTAGAAGTGTGAACAGTCTGTGCTGGGGGTGGGTGGGGTCCCGGAGGATGGCGTCAGCTCTCCGTTGAACTCTGTAGTGGTAGATGCTCTGCAGAGAGGGGAGTCGAGTCCTGACGATCTTCTTCGATGTCTTCACCACTCTCTGCAGGCGTTTGCAGTCCAGGGCAGTAGTACTGCCGTACCACGCAGTTATGCAGTTGGTCAGGATGCTCTTGATGATGCAGCTGTAGAAGTTGTAGAGGATCCTGGGGGACATGCCAAACTTCCTCAACCTCCTCAAAAAGTACAGCTGCTGTTGAGCTCTCTTAACCAGCTCTGTGGTGTTGTGTGTCCACGTAAGGTCCTCGCTGATGTGGATGCCCAGGTATTTAAAGCTGCTCACCCTCTCCACCTCAAGCTCCCGGATGAACAACAGCCAATGGGGTCTCCTCCTCCTCTTCCTCATGTCCACTATCATCTCATTTGTCTTGTCTGTGTTGAGGGTGAGGTTGTTGTCCTCACACCATGACCACCTCCCTCCTGTAGGATGTTTTGTCGTCACCAGTGATGCATCCTATCACTGCTGTGTCATCCGCAAACTTTAAGATGGCATTGTCCTTGTGGGAGGCAACACAGTCATGAATGAAGAGGCTGTAGAGGATGGGACGCAGAACACAACCCTGTGGGACAGGGTTGTGCCATCATCGCATCTTTTGCATGACCTTGCAACTCTGTCCAATCACTGCAACTTTCCCACAATTTTGGCCAATCCTTGTCAACTTCTTTCAGTTTCGCCAATCAAATTTGTTCCTGAGTAGCACTCAAACCTGTGTAACCAATCAAATGTGTTGCTGCACCGTGCTCACTTCCATGTTTACAGTGAGCATTAACGGAACCCATCAGCAAAAAACAGAGTGTATGATTTTTCCCCACACTGTCCCTTCCTCCGTCTCCTCCAGACCACCCGTGGATATCTCCTCTAGTCTCCATGCTGACCATGTGTACGGAGTACTGGGTTTGTGTTGAAAAACATCCGCCTGTCTGAAAGCACCCTGTTGCGGGAGCACACGTGAGGAGAGACGCCATAAAACCACAAACAAATGAGCAAATGAGCAAATCTAACACTACAACCAGTGTTATAACATTTTATACATCTTTAGAGGTAAAATCATTACCACATCTTGTCAATGAGTTTTAAAGCTGTGAATCTCCTGTCTGGACACAGACCAACGTGTGCCCCCAGCAAACCCCCAAGGAGATCCCCTCCTCCTGGTATGGCTTCTGGTGTGTGTCAAGACATGCAGCAGCCAGACAAACAGGTAGGGGTCAGGCACAAAAAGAGAGAGAATTTCCAGTAATTTTTTCCAGAAAAACACAGACTTTGATAGACAATACAGAGCAACAGAATAAAAAATTATTTCTTTTTTCTATACGTTCAGCATTGAGTGGGTGGGGACTGCTGCGGTTTTCAAATGAAGGTGCTGCCATAATGTCCAAATTTATACTCTTTAACATGCATTCCCTGCAATTTAGCTATTGTCATGGATATTGTGTTAAAGTTTGTATTTGCAGAAAAGAGTTTTTCTGTATAACAGAAGTGTCTGCTTAATTTACAAATCAATGCTTAATAGGAAATTTTTGACAATCTTGTGCTTTTCTTGTGGTGTTATATAGAATATCACTGCAGTAAACTATGTCGAAAAAAGCATCCGCTTTAATATTCGTAATTCTTCCCACAACTTTTTGTGCAAAAAACCCTCTCAAAACATTACAACTTTTTAAAAAAGCTCCTGCAAATTCAGGCTTTTTGGGCCGCAACAATCATAAAAACATCCCATGAAATCCTGGAGTGACAGGTTAATGAATGAATGAAATAAAGCATCACTGGTGGATAGGGGTGTGTGGAATAAGACTTGACCAGTCCTTGGAGGACAATAAGCACAGAAACAACCTTGAATGAGTGAATAGGAAACTACTAATAGACACTAGCTGCCTTTGGTTTTGATCAGAATAAAAATGAAAAAAAAAAAGGTAAAATAACGTCAAAGAATGTATGGTCAAGTGTTGGTGAACAAGGATTTCAGAAGGGTTGGAGAGAATTTGTAGAAAATAGTGATCAAAATCAGCCAGGATCAGTCAATTAACCTAACAATAGGCAGATTGACTCGAACTGCTTAACCAAGCTAATGCTAATCGTTATCCTACCATCATGATTAAAATATAACAAAACTAGAAAAGCACTCGGAGAGCGCAGACCTCCGCCAAGCGGCACAGTTCCCCCCATACAGTGTTTGTGTATACGTTTTCAGATTCCCTGAGCATGAAAAGATATGACTAGCAATTGGATTCACAATGATTATTTGTTTATTTGACATGGACAGTGCAATAAACAGACAATTAATGAATGACAATCAATGTGATAGTGATAGGATTAGTGGTTCAGTAGTGTAAAACAGGGCTATAAGGGACGGCGGGTTAATAAGGGACACTTTTCTGGGAAATGTTTTAAATGTAATTCTGCTTTTTTTATTTTGAGCAGGACGCTGAGTTGTGTTGTTATTGTCAAATATCCATGAATCCTTCATCAAATCTAGGCGGAAGCAAAATTAAAAAAGCAGAATTACATTTAGAAAAGTGTCCCATATTACCCTGCCGTCCCTTATAGCCCCGTTTTACGGTTGTAAAAGCATTGCCTCCTTGGCGGAGGTAATAAACTGAAGTGTTGGTGTGTCCATCTCCTCCACTGACGGATGCAGATTGGTTAGACAGGTTGCCGTGGGTTTTATATTATATTGGGGTTGCGCTCCACGGCAAAACAGAATTTAGAATCTTCCCCGGCAGAGAGGTCGTTTTTACGCAGCGCCTATAGCTGGGTGGGGAATTTGTGGCAAATAATCAGGCGGCGGACAGGTGGCCGTGTCAGGTTTTGCAGCGTGGCGCAAAAACAGGCACGCTGGCGGGCCCAGGCCAGCAGTGTTTTCCGTGTGCTTTTGTGCCTAAAACGTTGAAGAACGCGGAGTTTGTGTTGGTCAGACACGACGACCAGCGCAATGTGCGCAGCGCCTATGGCTGGCACAGGCACACTGGCGGGCCAAGGCCACCAGTGTTTTCCGCATGCTTTTGTGGCTAAAACGTTGAAGAAGGCGGAGTTTGTGTTGGTCAGACACGACGCCCAGCGCCCTCCATTGCGCCTGCGCACATGTTGAAAATGGCCGTATGTCACAGTGTGGAAAAATGCTTTAAAAAATTCCTGTATGCAGACGGTGATGCGGATCATCCCCAAAATTTAATCAGTTCTTCCTTGTACCATTTCCATCAACGTCTGAAAGTTTCATTGAAATCCGTCCAAAAGTTTTTGAGTTATCTTGCTAACCAACAGACAAACAGACAGACAGACAAACAGACAAACACACAGACAAACACACAGACAAACCCCGGCAAAAACATTACCTCCTCCTGGCCTTTCGGCCTGGCGGAGGTAATAAGCCAGAATGATGCAAGATATAACTGTGAATTAGTGAACTAGCTGGGAACAGCAATGTCTATTTAGGTGAGTGAAGTTTACAGAAAACAAGTGAACCGGAGAGCTGAAGGGTCCGCTCACAACTTAAAGTTTGTCC
Source organism: Pholidichthys leucotaenia (assembly GCA_020510985.1). Taxonomy (NCBI): domain Eukaryota; kingdom Metazoa; phylum Chordata; class Actinopteri; order Cichliformes; family Pholidichthyidae; genus Pholidichthys; species Pholidichthys leucotaenia. The sequence goes on along the minus strand of CM035848.1, from coordinate 86,490,542 downwards.
CAAATGAGCCTAAAAGTCTGCTCCTTTATAACACCGTGACTGCTTCTGCAGCAAAGTCCTCAGTTTTTTGCCCAATTGAAGAGGTCAGCTTCTACTCTGGCTCAGTTCCTCATGCAACATCCATCTTTATGCTACTTCTATATGATCAGTGCCATCATCCTTACCGTCATTACCGGGCAGAAAAAAAAAAACAACTCAAAAAAGGCGGAGAGGTCCATGAAGTTGAAATGTTCAGTATGTAGTTCTCTACTGTGCTGTCTCTGAGATGTGCATATTATAAACAAACAGCGCTTACCAATGTAGGCTTTTTTTTGTTACGTTTGTCACAATGTAGGCTTTTGTGAACAAAATTCTTTCCTTAATATACACAGTGGCACAACACAAGTCACGTATCAAGTACTAGTACTAGTATTACTGAGTGCTTGGTCTGACATAAATGTATTGGTGAATTTCCTAAATGTTTTCTCATTTTTACACTTTACATTAATCCGGAACCATCTCCATGGTTTGGGGGTACTTTTTAGACCATTTTGTATTGATGAATCTCCTAATTTTAAAGCAGAAGGTAAGTTGCAGCTACTTCAAGATGTACTTAATTAAATATAATTAGTCCTGCAGTACCTACTACAGTCAATGCATCCACTAGTACTGTATTATGAATGCATATAACACATCGCCGCCAGTTGCCACAGATTATGTTAACTTTTTTTTCCTCTCTCTTTTGGCTGTTTCCTTTCAGGGTCGCCACAGCATATCATCACCCGATATCGTGAAGATCCGCATGTTGATTTGGCAAGGATTTTTACACCAGACGCCCTTGCTGATGCAACCCTCCCCATTTAAAAGGGCTTGGGACCGGCACAGAGAGTACACTGGCTTGTGTTTCCCCTGTGGCTGGGTAACAAACTTTCCTTCTTCCATTCTATTATGCTGAGCACCAAGCTAGAAGGCAGGAAGTACCATTTTTATATGGTACTTGGTATGGCCTTTGGTGTGACCCAGTCAGGGCTTGAACCTGCCCCACCCTGTTGCTGGGGTGGATGCTTTACCACCAGTCTGGTCACATCACTTCATGAAGCTAAAGGCGCCATATTGTGGATTTTTCAGAGATTATTTTTAAATTTTCTCATCAAATCAGCTGCCTGTAAAGTTATCTTTGACAAGTCAGTTTTCAACTTGTTAATTAATATTAATGAGTCTCAATAATATAATGAACCCCAAATACAACTTAAGTAACTAAAGGCAGTGTGTATTTGAGCATTTTAATATTTTAATGGTATGTAAGTGACCCACGACTGAATTTTATTTAAAAAACACAATTTTGCACAATATCGTCCCTTTAAATCTAAGGATTTTTAAAGTTGTGGTTGTGTCTAGATAATTATTAGATTTTCATTCAAAGTAAAACCATTTTTGGCAGATTATTTAAAAATGGCAATAGGAATTTTACGTCTTATCAGCCATGGTGTAAATAAGAGAAACACGTCTTCACAAGACAGTTAAAATAATGGGCCTCATGTGCATTCTAAGCCAAAATCTCCACTTATTTTAACTCCATAGAAGAAAATGTTGCTTTCAAAGTAAACTGCAAATTCAAAAGTTGCCTAAAGCACATGACTTTATATCGACCTCCATACAACACTGGATTTATTCACTAAGCAGTGAAATAATGTTTTGGGGTTTTTTTTGCTTTAAGCGGTCCAAGCTTGAAAAAATATATACCATCCCTCTTTACCTCTTCTGACCTTCACGATTGTTTTATCCTTGCTCCCTTGCTTGATATCTCTGTCCCTTTCTCCCTTAGCCGAAGGTTTTCTTCCCCCCATGAGCCCATAATCATGTTTTCAGCACATTTCCTCTCCTTGGCACACTAGCATCCCACATTAAAGATTCATAGTGCACTTGTGACCGCCAAGTTGTGGAAGAGATTCCAGTAGCCCACCTTGACTACATTCCCTGCTCCTTCCCTTGCTGTGCTCATGGGGGGAATGGGGCGATATGGAACAAAGATATGAAAACTCCTTTAAAGAGTCGGTTGGATGCCATGATGGGCTGGAGGGTGTTTTTATTTGGAGGTCGGGCTGTGTCGAATGTGGAATTAAAGCTTGCAGACACGATAGAGTGGAAAATACAAAAAAAACCACATGAACACAAATAAGCTGGATGTGTGAAGGACGTATTTAATTAATTTATTTGGACCAGGGCAGTGTAATGTGTCCATTGAATAATCATATTTTGTATCAATGGAAAAAATTACAGCAGCATATCAGTTTTAATCATATTGAATCTTTTATTGTTATTATTAATTTATAGATTTTTTTGACCAGTGTTTGGACAAATTAATCTGCATCAGAGCCTTAAAGGTCCCATTCACTGAAAAATGGTGGTTTTGTAGGTTTTACGTCTGAAACGCATCCATTGGTCACATAATTATTGAAAAAACATCCAAACGCTCACTTCTCTTTAAAAAAAAACACACAGCCTTTATATCAGTTCTGTCTGAGCAACTGCCCTCTTCCAGGTTTTTTCCTTTATGTCAGAAATGGTAAGCCCAGCCTTGATTCCCGTCTGTTGCTCTATTATTATCCAGCCTAGCTGTCTGTCTGCAAACATGTCTGCAAAGGTGTTAGCTTGAGTGCTAACACTGCTACTAGGGAGTTAGCTTACCAAGCATGGGTTCTATTATTTTCTTTAGGTTTCAGTCACCCTAATAGACATCCCTGTTTCCACCTGGGCCACTAATCCACAGTTGCTAATAAATTTTGTGCCACTTTAGCTCATTTTGTTATATTTTCGCTGTGATGCTATGTCAAACCATTAGCATTAGTTTGGCTCAGTGGTCAGATTCCAGTCTTTCCCTTGCCATTATATTAAGGGGGAGGCACCTCACTCCCCTAACGGCACCCCGCCCCCCATTGAAGATCAAGTTAATATTATTTAATTTATATTTTCTATATAGTGTCCGATCACAACAGAAGTCATTTAACAAACTAAACAAACTAAATAGCCTTATGTTATTTATCTTATTTACACGACAGCATGTCATTTCTGCCTCTACATGGTTGCACATTTACAATTCGCCTCTGCTCTCTGTACCGTACATGGCAGCGTTCCACCCCAATGCCCACACACACACACACACACACACACAGAGAGCAACCTCCCACCAGTGGACAGAGAGAGTGCATCGAAAAATGTGTCACGTGAACCACCTAAAAGGCAGACAAAAGCTTTTCTGCTCTGGGTCCAAGTGTGGCGTTTTGTGTCCAGCGCCACACAAAGTCGGATGCCTTTTTTTGGGTGTGGCAGTGTCATGCACAGACATTTTGGGGGCAGGTGCTCAACCAAAAAGAAAAGGCACTCCTAAATATTGAAAAAATGATCAACTCACACAGAGACCATGGTCTTCATCATTAATTATGTATTTACATGGCAAAAGGTCAAAGACAAAATAGGGCAGCTTCCACTGAAAAAATAAATATCTGTTCAAAATAAATAAATCTTTGCAAAAATCTGAAAAAGGCAACTCTTTCAATAAATATTAAATCGCCATTCAATTAATTAAATCTTTGCAAAAAATGAAAAAGGTCATTCCCCTTGTCAGTAAAATGATCCAAAATCATCCCCTCTGTTAAGCTGCCAACCTCCGTTCCCATTAAGACTGTAAGGATCATTTATAGATAGATAGATAGATAGATAGATAGATAGATAGATAGATAGATAGATAGATAGATAGATAGATAGATAGATAGATAGATGTACTTTATTGATCCCAAACTGGGAAATTACAGGACAACTTACTATATCAGTGAAAGGATAGTATTGTGGCGATGTTAAAATAAGACACGGCGTCTGGAGTTTTAATGAAGTTTATTGATCAAATCATCGCCATCACGGAGCTCACCCCAGCTGCTGTATAAGCATGCTGGGGATCGCTCTCAGGCTCTCATGAGCAGTAGTCAGAAGCAGTCAGAAGAAGAACAGAGGGTGAACATATGAATTCAGCCACTTAAATACCCAGCAACGGACAATACATCAAAGGCATTTTATCATCAAAGGAAATGCATTCAGACATGTGACATTTGTACCACAATACGAGCAGGAAGCATGAATGTTTGCATTTGCGTCATACATATCCACAGGATGCTGGTGCCTGAACTAAGCACAGGAAGGCTGCCTATTGATCTCAACACACACATCTCACTGTCCTGTTAATTGCTCTAGTCGCTGTGTTTGTCCGTGGCTGCTGTGGGGGGGTACCCCATACACTCCCCCCCCCCAGAGGGCTTAGCGGGGAGCTGAGACCTCGGTAGTCCCGCTTTGGTGGCGAGCTGCGGGGAAAGTCTGTGCCGGGGAAGGGAGGAGGGTGGGGGTAGCAAGTGGCGGGGGATGTCCATGGCTGTGGGAAGAAAAGTTAGTCTCCGATTCCTCTCGCGATTCAGTCCGGCAATGAAGAAAAACAGGAGCTGAAGCTATGTGAGGGACTTGGCGTTTAGGCTCTAGGTGCGTTCGCGGCCCTAAAGCCCTCGGGGACAGCTGACGGCTGGATTCCCGTCGTGCGCCGTGGCTGAGACTTACACCAAATCCTGTGTGCGGGCTGCGTGTGTGCTTCAGGTGTGTGAGCAGTCCTGAAGAGCCGTGTGCAGCGGCGGAGGATGATGTATAAGTCTGTAGAGCCAGCTTGTCTCTGGTGCGTGGCACGCGCTGCGGCCACGTGCCTTCCAGCTGCGCTGTTCTGATGCGAGGCTTCTGTGCATGGCCGGTCCGCTGTCGCGAGGCGAATCAGGGTCAGGGGGCTTGATGGAGATCTGCGCAGTCGGCGCCGATTGTCTCCCCTGTTCGGGCTGTTGGTCGTCGCTCGTGCCGGGTCATGGTGCGTTCAGGTCCACGCGTTCTCCGTCGGCCATGGGCCGCCGTCGTGGAGAGAGGGCAAGGTGTGTGCGCTCTCGTATGGAGACACAGAATCGTGTGTCAGGAGCCGTGAGAGCGGCCGGTCCAGCGTGGATGTGCCGATCTAGGCGTGCAGACCTCACCATGAAGTTTCCTCAGCTTTCCCGGTCGTGGGTGGTCTCCGAAGAGCGTCAAAGTCTCCCTGAAGCAGAAAGGAAGGGCAGATCAGTCGGGCTGCCGCGTTCGCTCGTCGTCGGAGAATCACTGCCGGGTGCTGCGTTTGCTGGCAGCGTGTTCTTTTCAGCGTCGGGTCGCCAGCGTGGTTGTCCAGACCAGAAGGTTGCGTCGCACAAAGCGTGTGCGTCTGCGGGGTCACCAGTGTGGCGATGTTAAAATAAGACACGGCGTCTGGAGTTTTAATGAAGTTTATTGATCAAATCATCGCCATCACGGAGCTCACCCCAGCTGCTGTATAAGCATGCTGGGGATCGCTCTCAGGCTCTCATGAGCAGTAGTCAGAAGCAGTCAGAAGAAGAACAGAGGGTGAACATATGAATTCAGCCACTTAAATACCCAGCAACGGACAATACATCAAAGGCATTTTATCATCAAAGGAAATGCATTCAGACATGTGACATTTGTACCACAATACGAGCAGGAAGCATGAATGTTTGCATTTGCGTCATACATATCCACAGGATGCTGGTGCCTGAACTAAGCACAGGAAGGCTGCCTATTGATCTCAACACACACATCTCACTGTCCTGTTAATTGCTCTAGTCGCTGTGTTTGTCCGTGGCTGCTGTGGGGGGGTACCCCATAGTATCAAACGTACAAGAAAAATCATGAAAACTTGAGAAAAAGAGCAAATTTTATAGAAAACAGTACCAAATTTATCAGTATATTTTTGTAAATTTGTGTGGGGAAACGGTAACAATTTTATCACAAAACATGGCAAATTTATAGGGAAAAAGGACTAAATTTGTGACAATAGTAATAAATTTTCCAGGAAAAAGTTGCAAATTTATTTTTAAGAAAAGTTATAACTTTAGAAGAAAAACCGCACTAATTGGTGAGAAACTGGACATTTATGAGAGAAAAAAGTTTTTAAAAAAGTATAAAAATGTTGTGGAAAATTGGCATTTTTTTTCTTGTAAATGTGTGACTGTATTCAGAATCAGAATCAGAATCAGAATCAGATTTATTGCCAAGCACATTTACAAGTAAACAAGTAAACATACAAGGAATTTGACTTGACATTGGGCGCGCACGAAAGGCGCATCCCAATGACGCGGCAGCCACGAGGCGCCTGTCATATAGGAGGGGGTAAAGAGGGGGGAGGGGGAGAAGGATAGGGAAAAACACAACAGGAGAGAGAAAAAAGCATTGTTGATCAAAATAGAGCTCATTTTATGACCAAAATTTTGATTACAAGAAAAAAACTCTCAAATGCACAATTAGCAGACAATAGATCACACAATGACAAAGCAGTAGTTGAGAGAGTCAGCGTATTGTGAATATATATTAGTAATTGTATCAGTAGTGTAATGTTGAATGCAGTAGTGTAGGTGTGTCAATTGCTAGTGAACAGCAGAGGGCGCCTCCTGGCAGTGGATAGATGTTAAAGTCATGTGATCTAAGCAGTCCAGAGTCTCTCGCTCTTGCTTGCAGATGGTAAATTGTCACATGGTGCACTGTCCTTGAGCGTTCATCTGCTGAAACAACAACAATTGTGTCGATTGTTTGGGTTAGCAGGCAGAGCCGCTCCTTCCGCTTATCTTCATCAGGAGGAATGTAAATACAGGTAACCAAAGACAAGGTCAAATCTGCACAGTGCACTCAGAGAATAGATTTTTCCTCACCCGTGCAATTCTGTGCTTTCATAATTTCCATGTGCAGGCTTAAACTTTAACATTCTCTGGAGAGCACTGGCGACTTCAAGATGTATTCCACCATCTGAATCTCCATTCAGTTCACCATGTCACCTCGTGCACTCCCCAACTGGTCGAATTGGTGAAGAAGCTTGCCTGGATCCGCATTTTGAACAGCTCTCCACCTTCCTCAATTTCTGAAACACCAGGAAACTCCAGGGCCAAAAATAGAATCCTGTGTCATAGCCAATAGATGTCTTCTGCATCTCCAGTCAAATCATGCAGGTTCCAATTCATGGGCTCCCCCTTGGCCCGGTTCTTGTTGAAAAATAGTGACAATAGCACATTTAAGCCGCTTCCAAATCCATAAATTCCGTTTAGATTAAGATTCAGCAGAAGAAGAGCGACTAAACACAAACAAAAACGCAACATTGCAAAGCTGGGAATAGGTCAGGAAGGCAGACAGGAGGAGGGAAGAAAAATGCGACTGCTCTCTCTCGGAGCCGGAAGAGAAGAGGCTGTATTGTAAATTTATAACTTTTTTCTTGGAAGTGTACTTTTTCAGCATTTGGAAGTTGTTTTGTTCTCATAAAATGTCACTTTTTTCTTGTAAATTTGTGACTTTTTAAATTGCAAATTAGCATATTTTGCCATATTTTTGCACCTTTGTTCTTGCAAAATTGTCATGAAATTACATTTACACCGTATGCTAAATTTATGAATATTGCCCCAGAACCACCATGCCCCCTTGTTAAAAAAATCACCAACTACACAACGGCAACACAAAATGCCGAAGCACAAGGGCTTCAGGGCTTAGGGAAGTTAAGTGTAAGAAAGGTACCGTGGCTCAATACTCGGTCAGTCAGTCAGACAGACAGACATTCTGTCAAATATGTAGACATTGTGGTGACCCAAGACACTGCCGGTGGACATTATCTCACACCCAGAAGCAGACAGAGGGGCTGAATAATGGACTGAGGGGGATAGCACCCCACAGGGATAATTAGACCAGACTTTAAGGCGCCTTTGCCTCCTGCTGCTTTAAGCTGCAGTGCTGGGAGGCAAATGTATTCTTATGAAGGTAACATGTGTTATGATAATCGTGCCACACTGACTTTGTGTAACCCCATGTAATATGCACCAGCCCAGCTCTCTATACCTGATATTAAAGCTATATAAGCAGAATGCAGAGAGTGCTGGGGATTCTGTTCTACATGACTTGGCCCCAGCGGGCCATGCTGGGGTCACAGACTGTACATTATGTTAGAGGGTTTAATAAAGAATTTGTGTCGACCTACGCTCGTGCCTTGCCTCCACATCCTTTCCCTTTTACCCTCTACAACATCATAAAGCGGCAATTGTGAGAGGAAACCAAACCTGGCCATTTATAGAGTTGGTGTCGGAGCTTGACAGCTAAGATTAGCAATCGTGACAAAAGACGGAGGGTGGAGTTAAATACAGCTCTTATGTATTTAAAGAGACATGCACTGAAACCAGCCATTCTGATCAAGGCTGCAAAAGATGATTCACAACAATGCTGCAATAATTAAATATTAGGTAAAATAATAATTAAAGGCAATTTGACCAAAATATGTCACAAATATTTCATTAAGACCTGTGGGAGCTGTCAACATGTGGGAAAAAGTGCAGTAAAATTTGATGACAAAATTAAAGGAAACCAGCCCAGTAATAAATATAAGCTGGCCTGTCAACATAAGTCTTTCCTTCTTAAATATGCAGATTTCTTTTATAGTCGTAAATTTGTCCCTTTTCTGTCATTTTGTTGTTGTGAATTTATGGCTTTTTACCTCCACCGAGGAGGTTATGTTTTCATCGGCGTTGGTTTGTCTGTCTGTCTGTCTGTCTGTCTGTTTGTTTGTCTGTCTGTCTGTTTGTTTGGTAGCAAGATAACTCAAAAAGTTATAGACGGATTTTCATGAAATTTTCACACATTGTCAGAAATGGGGTATCCTACAGATGATTACATTTTGGTGGTGATCCGGATCACCGTCCACAAGAAAACCGCCATTACACAAAATGCCATTTTCGTGAATAACTACTGAACCACTAATCCTATCATTGTCAATCCAATTGCTTGTCATATGTTTTCATGGTCAAGGAATCTGAAAACGTACACACAAACACTGTATGGGGGGACCTGTGGCGCTTGGCGGAGGTCTGCGCTCTCCGAGTGCTTTTCTAGTTTTCATCATGAATTTGAAACATTTTCTTGTAGATGTGAGACTTGTTTGTCATAATTTTGTCTCTTTTTGCATGAATTTGAGTTTTTTTCTTATTTTTTTTTATAAATTTGTGGGGGTCTTTTTTCTGCAATATTTTGAGGGTTTTTCCTCTTTAATTTACAGCTTCTCTTATAAACAAAAACATTTCTCACAGATTTGTGACTCTTTTCTCATGCAGTGATATTTCAGTCCTTATAAATTGATTTATTTTTTTTTTCAAAGTTACAGGAGCCACTGGTAATGGGTAAAAGAGCTGCAACCCCCAGTATATTGTATACCAACTTTGGATATATGCTAGTTATAATCATGAAGCCATATACAGTGCATTATTATTCCCATATTTGCACCACAGTAATCTGCTTGGGGCCCATTCTGTTCAGGTTTGTCACTAGGCAACATTTGGCTGAATTGCACCCCGATGCCCTTTTCTGTGGCATCTGATCAGATTAAGGCATGCTTGTTATTTTATGAGAGCTTTTTGTTTGGCTCATATGTGTTTGCACTGACATTATTACAAACATGCCTGTACATCAGTAGTTTATCACAAAAAAGACACTTCTTAGTGTAAAGTTAGAAATTATCAGTGTTGGAATAATGTTTGTTAGTGTGCATATGTCAAAGCTGTTTCTGTTGGCTGATATTTGGAACTTTTATTTTTGTTAACACCATTACAGAGCAGGTGATGTTAAAGATATACCCCCTACTGTTGCTGTGCAAAACAAGTACTGCCTCCTGGATGTGTACCCCCTAGTGGTTCATGAAAGACACACATAGTGCAGAAGACTTGGCTGCCAATGAATGAATAATGAAACAGCAGATAGTTTGTGCCTCGGATGTTTTCACGTGGTTTGATAATACTTGGGTAAGCTGTCCTGAAAAAAAAAATGGCTATTCTTGTACTAAATGCATTAAATCTGTAATAATTAAGAGGTGAAATATATTCATACTGTATATGGTAATGTAAACATGAAGAATATTTTCAGTTACACCCAAGAAAATTAACACTGAAAATAAATATTTATTAAGGTTTTGGAGTAAAAAACTAAGGAGAACTGAGTAATATTTATTACCAAAGCATAAGTAAATTTACCTGAAAAATAAAGTTCTTAGTAAACTTTACTAGAATAAATTTGTAAAATATAATTTTGGTACCAAGTAAACTTTACTTAAGAAAAACCTGAGTAACTTTTATTAGAAATTCTAAGTGAAAATATTTAATTTTTTTGTTTGTTTTTTTTAGTAAATGCCACTCCAAATTTTGTTCAGTGTAGGCAGTTTGGGGGGGTTGAGGGGGTTGCCACCCCCCTTGTAAGCAAAATGACCACCCTGCTTTTTCCCCTCTCATTTGTGAGTTTTTATCTCAAAAATTTGCAATTTTTTTTTTTTTGTAAATTTGGGACTTACATGTTGTAAATTTTGAACTTTTTAAAATAGTAAATTAGCATCTTTTATCATATTTTTGCACCTTTATTCTTGAAAATTTGTACTTAATTTATCTGTATATGTTTGCACCTTGTGCTAAATGTGCGTATGCCTGCCAGCATCACCATCATCTCCCTAGTTAACTAGAGTACTTTGAGGTGAGTGCAATATTCTCCGCCTCTGTTTTCTTTGAAAAGCCCAATGTGTCACTGAAGGAGAGCAGTTTTCAGCTTTTCCATATAATTAGTGGGGCAGAAGCAAATTATGTTAAGCCTATCATCCATGAATATAAAGCAAAAATAGTTGTAACTAACCTATAGTTGTAGGTCAGGATTCCAAGGTGAACCTGTGTGGCAAGTTTGGTGAGCCTAACGTTACTCAGGGTATAGGGATTGCTAACATTTACCTTTGACCTTTTGACCCCAAATCCACAGTCAGAGGTTAGGGTGTAAGTCATCCAAGATTTGTCTTGGGTACAACTATGGTATCGATTTGAAAAGCCTATATCATTTCTTTCAGTAGTTATCACATTTACAAAATTTAGGGAAAAACTGGCCTCTGATCTTGGCCTAGAGGTTTATAATTCCTGCAAAAATCATCCAATCAGAGCCAAATTGCAATATGTGCATCATCAATGTATACATATCAAACCCTGGTACCAAGTTTCAAAACAATCAGAACAAAGCTGTAGGAGGAGTTGATTTCAAGTCTGCGGCTTGGGGCAGCTGTGGCACAGGTGTAGTGTGGCCGACTGCTGATCAGAGGGTCAGGGGTTCGATTCCCACTCTGTCTGCATGTCGAAGTGTCCTTGAGCAAGACACTGAACCCCCAGTTCCTCCTGGTGGGTCAGGCCAACGCCAGTGTATGGCAGCTCTGCTGTCGTGAATGTGGGTGTGAGTGGGTGGATAGCAGGATCTGTAACGCGCTTTGGTCATCTAGAGATGAGAAAAAGCTCTATGTAAGTGAACACCATTTACCATAAATGGGACGAGCTCCATCAGGAAGGGCATCCAGTGTAAAATCCTTGTAAAATCAACTACTGGCAATAAATCGCTTACTGCCTATAATAGACAATTAAAGTATGATACAGAACACAGCTGTTATACACCTGTTTTTAAAAGGAGTCCAGAGTTAGCTAAACATAGAGTGGTACATTATTGTAAAGCCTGTACCATTCTGGGTAAAGCAGCTTAACCAGTAGCCTGCAGTAATACCAGTTTTACCTACAGCATTAGTCTTTTTTTATCTCTATTTTTAGCATAGGAAACAATTACCAATATGCTGGCAACCTTAAAAAAAATAAAAAATATATAAACTAATATTGGGGAATTTATCATTGTATTCATAATAATGAGGTCAGGTTTGGTGGCTGTTGTTTCTACTCATGGCTGTTTATCATGCCAGTAATATTACTAATAGTCTGCTTGAACTCGGGGGGTAGCCATAGAGAGAAAGGACCTAAAATAGCTTGTTTCTTTCATACAATATAATAATGTATGAAACTGCATCAGGGTCAAGTTTGATAATCATAAAAAAGCTGCTTAGTGATAGCATATCAATCCTGTGGAACTAGAAAGTATAACAGATCCACTTTAAGAGAGACTGCATATTTCTTCTAACTCGATTCACTGCAACTTTGTGCACACAGACTTGCTGTATAAAAGCCAACATTCACACAGCCACACAGAAAAAAACACACAGGTCACAGGGCTAAAAGAATTTGCTGTCTTGTGATCTTGCAGTCAGTCAAGTTTACACGCGGCATCCATGTGCAAAAATCCTTTAAAAGAGAAGCTGATCTGTGTCTACTTAAACTTGCTCTTTCTGAGTTCCAGCCAGCTGCCTGTCACCTCTTCACAGAGAGTTATAAACTGAGAAATCAAGCAGCACACTTGGACTGGTTGTTGATTTAGTTATGGGCAGGCAGGGTGTTAAGACCAAAATTGGATTTAACGGAATGAGAAGGGTGTGTAGAGGGTAGGAGGTTTGCTGTGGGTCAGGAGCATGAGTATATAGATAATGTGATTACTCTGGAATAATGTGGCGGGCTTTACCCTTAAGTTTCATCTCTGTACACCAGGGCTCAAATGAAAGGCTCTATTTCTCCACAAAGAGATTTGGGAGATTGGCTTGGGAGAATAAAACCGTTTTGGTGGAACCCTTTTCATTCTGCTTCAAGACACCAATTATTAATATCCTGCATAATCTCTTGGCTGCATAAAGTAGTTTTAAGACTGTATACTTTTTAAACTAAATATTTTTTTCTTTGGTTTGATTAACCTGAAATAAGTGTGAAAAGAAAACTGTAGCTGAAAGGGAAAAATAATGTGAAGGGCTATATTGTGTAAAAAAAAAATAGCAATCAAGTTATTATTGAGGTCTGAATCAAACCAGTAAACTCATGAACCCGCTCTCCCAATCCTCTTTGAACTGTCAATTTCTCCTCCCCCATTCTCTCAATTTACAGAATCAATGCAAGGTAATTTCACATGGCCATTCCCTCAGATCTTCTAAAAATCTGCCATATAAATTATTCAGGCTGCCCGGGCAGGAAAGCCCATGGAGATGCATGGTAGATCAGTGACCTTCCGTTTAGCTGGCAGTCAGTCAGACAACTGGAGATTCAGTCAGTCAGTCAGTCAGTCAGTGAGGCGGCCTGGCAGAAGAGGCACTTGTTTCAGCATCCCGAAGGCAGCTGGAGTCAGTACTGTTGTGTGCAACTCTGAAGCAGGACTGCAAACTCAGAATGCATAATACACAGATTATGCATGGCCACTTAACATACGCCAGCTGGAGAGGAGATGCATGAGAGTTTAAAGGGGCCAATGACTGAGAAATTGTGTTTTTTGTAGTTTTTTTACCTTCTGAAACGTGTCTACTAGACACGTGATTATCGAAAATATATCAAAACACTCACTTCTAGTAAAAAAAAAAAAAATGCACAGCCTTTCTACAGTTTTCTGTCTCTGAAGAGTCACTTTACAGTAACTCTTCGGGGTTTGCAACGGAATGTCATGAACATGGTAAGCCCAGCCTTGATACCTGCTCACGGCTTTATTAGTGGCCAGACAAGCTGTCTGTCTGCAAACATTAGTATGGGGCCCAAGGTTTAGCTAACAGTGCTAGGGAGTTAGCTTACCAAGCGTGGCTTATATTGTTATTTTCTTTAGATTTCAGTCACCCAAATAGACATCCCTGTGTCCATCTGGTTCCACAGTGGATAATATATTGTGCATCATTTTGGCTTATTTTGTTATTTTTGCAGTGATGCTGCATCAAACGGTTAGCATTATTATCTTCCCTAAGTGAGACCCAAGGCGGCTAGTTGAAGCTGGCAGTTAGCCATTCATTCATGGCTGTTTCTGTGCTTATTGTACTACAGGGACTGGTCATATCTTATTGACCACTGAAACCACACACCCCTGTCTACCAGTGATGCATTAATTCATTAATGCACAGTATTTCTAAAATTAGGTCCATCCTGTCTCTTAAAGATGCAGAGAAACTTGTCCACGCCTTTATCATCTCTAGGCTAGACTATTGTAATTCACTTGTATCAGGTTGTCCTAATAAGTGCATAAAGTTTCTCCAACTCATTCAGAATGCAGCTGCACGTATCCTGACGAGAACAGGGAGAAGAGATCACATTACCCCAGTTTTAGCTTCTTTACACTGGCTCCCAATAAAATATAGAATTGAATTCAAGATATTACTCCTAACTTATAAAGCCCTTAATGGTATGGCTCCTTCCTACCTGCAAGAACTCATAGTTCCCTATCATCCAACCAGAGCTCTGCACTCCCAAAAATCCAAATTACTGGTGGTCCCCAAGGTCTCCAGAAGCAGATTGGGAGGTAGAGCTTTCAGTTATCAAGCTCCCCTCCTGTGGAACCATCTTCTCAGTTCAATTCAGGAGGCAGACATTCTCTCTTTATTCAAGTGTAAGTTGAAATCTTTTCTCTTTGATAAGGCCTATGGTTAAAAATGTTGCCGCTGGCAGGCCTTCACACACATGGGGGGCCTAACCCAGCTTGATACTGGAAGGTCTGGCTGTGAATGTTAATGCTGAATTGTATTTGTTACGTTTGTTTTGAATGTAGTTACTGTCAGGCCTCCTACTTTTTACCTCTTTTTTCAACCCAGCCAGTCGAGGTGGATGGCCGTCCTCTGTGAGCTATGGTTCCGCTCAAGGTTTCTGCCTGTTTAAGTTTTTCCTTGCCTGTGTCACCGCAGTGCTTGCTCTTAGGGGTCTCTGCTGGGCTGTATAAATTTGAGAGCGTGGCCTAAACCAGCTCTTTTTTTGTAAAGTGCCTTGAGATGACCTATGTTGTGATCTGGCGCTATATAAATAAAATAGAATTGAATTTATTCTTTAAGACAAATTTACTTTACTTTAAGCTTGGGCCAACACCACCTGCTCATCTGCCAACACAAAAGCAGGCTTCAGCCTGTCGATGCAGACGGTCTCCCTACGCCCCCCCCCCCAAGTCTAACACAAAATGCTTCCCCCCAGGTTCCAACACCCTGAATGGGCCGTCGTACGGTGGGCGCAGCAGGATCCGGTGCGCATCGTGCCTGACAAAAACAAAACTGCCATTCTGTAAGCTTTTTGGGATGAAGGTTTGGGGAAAACAATGGTGAGCTGGGCCTTTCACATTAAAAGCCTCCATACTGTGCAAAAATTGCATGGTCGGCTTGGCCCCGGGCGCAGGGTTTTCTGGTAAAAACTCCCCAGGGATCCGCAGCGGCTGAGAAAAAATGAGTTCTGCTGCGGAGGCTGCGAGATTCCCCACAGGTGCGGCGTGTAACCCTAAAAGAACCCAGGGCAGGCGGTCGACCCAATTTGTATCCATGAGCAAAGCTCTGAGCGCTGTCTTAAGCGACCTATGAAAATGCTCGCATAACCCATTAACCTGGGGGTTGTACGCGGTAGTATGGTGAATTTTGACCCCTAGGCTCTGGGCAATTGCGGACCAGAGTTCTGAAACGAATTGTGGACCTCTGTCAGAAGTGATGTCCGATGGGGATCAGAAACGTGCAATCCAAGCTGAAAAAAAGGCGTGAGCCACTTCCGCAGATGTGGTAGAAGCCAGCGGGACCACTTTAGGCCAGCGCGTGGTGCGGTCCACGACTGTCAAAAGGTGCGTGAAACCTTGCGACAGCAGGAGGGGTCCCACCAAATCCACATGGACATGGTCGAACCTCCTAGCCAGGATTTGGAACGGCTCAAGAGGGGCTCTGGTGTGCTTGTGCACTTTGGCCCGCTGGCACGCGACGCAAGCTGCAGCCCACTCTTTCACATCCTTGCGCATGTGCGGCCAGAAGAATTTTGCCCCCACTAGCTTCACCAAAGCACGCACGCCTGGATGCGAAAGGGAGTGGACTGACTCAAAAATGCGGCGGCGCCAAGAGCTCAGAACCCAGTGGAGATGTCACAGAGCAAGGGGGGGCACCCTTCTTGCACCAGCCTGCTCTCCAGCCTTAACCCAGTAGGCGCAGACTGGAGCGCACAAATGCCCGCGTCCCAGGCTTGCTCCACTGCCATGGCAGGGAACTCTATATCCATGTAGAACAGGGAGACTAACACATGCGACAGGCAATTGGCCATGACATTGAGCTTACTGGCAATGTGTTGAATGTTGGTAGTAAACTCTGAAATTGCAGCCAAATGCCGTTGCTGCCGGGCCAACCACAGTTCCAAGACCTTGGACATCGCGTACATCAGTGGCTTATGGTCCACGAATGTGGTGAACTCGCGCCCCACTCGCCAAAACTGGAAATGGTGCGTTGCCAGGTGGAGAGCCAGCAATTCTCTGTCGAACGTGCAGTATTTGTGTTTGTTGTTGCGCAAAGTTTGACTGAAAAATGAGAGCAGCTGCCACAAACCTGAGACATACTGCTCCACCACTGCCCCTATGGCAACATCAGACATGTCCGTAGTGAGCGCTATCCATGCAGACGGATCTGGGTGGGCTAATAACATGGCATCCGCCAGGACTGTTTTGGCCTTTGTAAAAGCTTGGACTCTCTCGGGAGTCCAGTTGATGGTTTCCGCGGGCTTCATTTTTTTTAAGTGCGGCATACAATGGCTGCATCAGCTGGGCTGCCCAGGGAAGGAAACGGTTATAAAAATTAACCATTCCCAAAAACTCCTGTAGTGCCCTCATGGTCTGCGGATGTGGAAGGTCTGACACAGCGCACACCATATCTGGTAACAGAATTGCGCCCTCTGGCAAAATGCGGTGGCCCAAAAAAATCAATCACTGGCACACCAAACTGGCACTTCGCCGGGTTAACTATCAGCCCATGCGCTTCAAACCTCTGGAAAACCAACTTGAGATGGGCGATATGCTCTTCCTCGGATGCACTAGCTACCAAAATGTTGTCTAAGTAGACAAAAACGAAGGACAAGCCACAAAGCATGGCATCCATCATTCTCTGGAGAGTCTGCGCCACGCCTTTTCATCCAAACGGCATGTGTAAAAACTCAAAAAGGCCAAAAGGAGTTATTACCGCTGTTTTCAGAACATCTTCCACGCACACCGGGACCTGGTGGTAACCGCGGACCAGATCCACTTTGGAAAAAACATGCGTCCCGGCCAGATGCATGGACAAATCCTGGATGTGTGGGATAGGATACTGATCGTGTTCCGTGGTGTTGCTGAAGTACCGGAAATTGCGGCACAGTCGTCATGACCCGTCGGCCTTAGGCACCATGTGAAGCAGGGATGCCCACGGGCTGTTGGAGCACCTGACAATGCCCAACTACTCTAAGTTGGCAAACTCCTCACGCGTGCTGGCCAATTTAGCCACGTCCAGGCGCCGAGGTCGCGCAAACACCGGCGCGAACACCGGCACGAACACCGGCACGGACACCGGCAGGCCTTTTGTAGTTATAAAATGTTCGACCCAACCACCTTTTTCCGACCAGCTGAAAAAAGGTGGATTGTCCTCTCCGGGTTGGGGACAGGCTCCTGCCCCAAGTGAAGGAGTTTAAGTATTTTGGGGTCTTGGGAGCGAGAGATTGACAGATGGATCGAAGCAGCATCTGCAGTGATGCGGACATTGTACCAGTCTGTTGTGGTGAAGAGGGAGCTGAGTTCTAAGTCGATTTACCAGTCAATCTGTGTTCCTACTCTCACCTATGGTCACGAGCTTTGGGTGATGACCAAAAGAACAAGATCGCAGATACAAGTGGCTGAAATGAGCTTTCTACGTAGGATTGCTGGACTCACCCTCAGAGATAGGGTGAGGAGCTCAGTCATCCGGGAGAGGCTCAGAGTAGAACTGCTGCTCCTCCACATTGAAAGGAGTCGGTTGAGGTGGTATGGGCATCTGATCAGGATGCCTCCTGGACGTCTCCCACTTGAGGTGTTTCGGGCACGTCCCTCTGGGAGGAGACCCTGGGGCAGACCCAGGACTCGCTGGAGAGACTATGTCTCCCAGCTGGTCTGGGAACGCCTTGGTATCCTCTCTGAAGAGCTGGAGCAGGCGGCTGGGGAGAGGGAAGTCTGGGCTTCTCTGCTTGAACTGCTGCCTCCGCTACCCGGACCTCTGGAAAAGCGGTAGAAGATAGATGGATGGAAATGTTCGACCTGGTGTTTTGCTATTGTAGCCGAAAAAGTCAGGACTGTGAGTGCTGGGAGCTGTGCAAGTAAGTGTTGATACTTACCCCCTGGAGCTATAACGTCAGTCAGTGTTGTTGACTCAGCTCCCTGTGCAGGGCAGTGAGGTAAAAGCGACAGCATCCACTAGTCACCTATTAACAACATCGACTAACAATCCATAAGCACATAAAAAATCTGCGCCTAAAATGGGGGCAGAACATGCAGCTACCACAAAAAAATGCCACTGAAAGTTGTATCCATGTAAGCATATCGTCAGTGTCTGTTTGCCAAAAGTCCTGATGATGGATCCGTTGGTGGCCGTGAGCTAAGGACCGCTGCCTCCTGCCACCCTGTTTGTGTTGACCGGCAGGATGAGGCTCTTCTGGGAGCCAGAGTCAACCAAAAACCATCTCCCCGAACATGTGTCCGTGACATAAAGCAGCTTGTTCCTGTCGCCAGCAGTTGCAGCTGCAACTGAGTGCCAAACGTGCCATCTTCCTGGCTTCTTGAACTGGCACGGCAGCAGGCAGCGTTGGGCATTCGAATCGAAGCGGTGATGATAGAAATAGATCGCCCCGTTCCTGCATCTCCTGACGTCTGCTCCGGATACCACCAATGGCTCCTCGACCTCGCTGGAGTCCTTCATGGACGCCAGTGCCGCTGCATTCATGCTAAGATTTCTGGCCGCTAAAATGATGCAATCTGCTTCCTGCGCCAGCGGGCGGTAGTCCTTGGTCACCAGCAGTGGCAAATTGGCCAGGATCGCCCTCACTGCAGCAGGTAGGTTCCTGAGGAACAAGTGGGTGAACAGGAAAGACTCGTCATTCTTCCCCATCAGTGCCAACATGCTCTCCACAAGCTCCACGGCTGATCTGTCACCTAACTCCGAACCTGTATGGAGTCTCTTTGCCCTCTCACTGTCAGACAGGGTGTAGCACTGGAGCAGCATCCTCTTGAGTGCTTCATATTTCTCCTGGGCCAGCGGCTCCTGGAGCAGGCAACATCTGTTGCATGCTGCACGCATTCAGCGCAGCGACCATGTAGTAATACTTTGTTTCATCTGTTGTTAACCCGCGGTGTGTGAACTGGGCTTCTATATACAGAAACCACGCAATCGGGTTGTGAAGCCAGAAGTCCAGGAGCTTGACTGAGACAGCGCACACGGCACTGGTGCTCTCCCTCCAGGCAGTCTCCGGTATGGTGCTCGGCCCGCTCTCCATGGCACATTTTGGGGTTACAAATTTGGAGAAAGGAAGCAGATGAGGCAATGTGGTTGGTGTTGTAGGCTGGTGCGCAGTCATGGGTCAGCAGGGTGAAGAGCAGCGGGATGAGCACGCACCCTTGTGGGGCCCCTGTGCTCAGTGTTATGGTCCGGGAGATGTTGCTGCCAACCTGCACGTTCTGTGGCCTCCCTGTGAGAAAGTCCAGCACCCAGTTACAGAGAGAGGTTTTGAGTCCTAAATGTCTGAGTTTTTGTATCAGGTGTTGGGGGATGATTGTGTTGAATACTGAGCTGAAGTCCAAGAACAGCATGCGCAAGTAGGAGTTTTTTGAATCCAGGTGGGTGAGGGCTGTATGGAGAGCAGCAGCGATGGCATCTTCTGTGGATCTGTTCGACCTGTATGCAAACTGGAATGGGTCGTAAGAGGGAGGCAGGGTGGATTTGATGTTCTGCATGACTAGCCGCTCGAAGCACTTCATTATAGTGGGGGTCAGTGCTACTAGCCGGTAATCATTGTAGCTGGACGGGACGGGCTTCTTTGGGATTGATATTATGTTGGCAGTCTTAAAACATGTGGGGACAAAAGCTTGAGACAGGGAGATGTTGAAGATGTTGGCCAGGACATTCTTAAGTGCCTCTGTGCAGTCCTTCAGGACATGACCCGGTATGTTGTCTGGGCCAGCTGCCTTGCATGGGTTGATCCTGCAGGGGGTCCTCTTCACGCTAGACTCAAGACTATTCCCTCATTAATCCATTATCTATCATGAAGGTAAAAGGTCTGGAGTTAATTCCAGGTGTGGCATTTACAGTGGTTTGAAAAAATGTCTGACCCCTTCCTGATTTCTAATTTTTTTCTGTTTGTCACACCTAAATGTTTCAGATCATCAAACAAATTTAAATATTAAACAAAGATAACACAAGTAAACACAAAATGCAGTTTTTAAATGAAGGTAATTAGTATTAAGGGTAAAAAAAAAATTCAAAACTACATGGCCCTGTGTGAAAAAGTGATTGCCCCTACCTGCTAAAACATAAATTAACTGTGGTTTATCACATTTTTGATTTTTTGATTTTGTATACTTTATTGACCCCAGAGGGGAAATTGAGGGCATCCACCTGGATGGATGAAGCAGCCACGGTACGGCGCTATCCCTTAACCATTCACACGCACATTCACACCTAGGGCCACTTTAGAGTCTTCAATTAACCTAACCTGCATGTTTTTGGCCTGTGGGAGGAAACCGGAGAAATCCCGGAGTAAACCCACGCAGATACGGGGAGAACATGCAAACTCCACACAGATCACTGTTGGTCAGGGGCTGGGATCGAACCAGAGATCCCATGGCCAAGGGTGAGTTGCTGTGCTGGCGCAGTGCTAACCACTGCGCCACTGCACCGCCCTTCTTTGGAAAGCTGAGTTCAATTTCTCTAGCCACACCCAGGCCTGATTACTGCCACACCTCATCACTTAAATAGGACCTGCCTGACAAAGTGAAGTAGACCAAAAGATCCTCAAAAGCTAGACATCATGCTGTGAGCCAAAGAAATTCAGGAACAAATGAGAAACAAAGTAATTGAGATCTATCAGTCTGGAAAAGGTTATAAAGCCATTTCTAAAGCTTTGGGAGCTACTTGTGCTATCTTTGTCAAATATTTAAATTTGTTTGATGATCTGAAACATTTAAGTGTGACAAATATACAAAAAAATGGGAAATCAGGTAGGGAGCAAACTTTTTCACACCACTGTACATTTGGAAGCTGTTGATGTGAACCCACAACATGCAATAAAAGGAGCTCTCAGTGGAAGTGAAATAGACCATCCTTAGGCTGAAAAACAGGAGAAATTCATCAGAGTGAAAATGTTAGGAGGGGTCAAATCAACAGTTTGGTACATTCTGTGAAAAAAGGAGTGCAATGGTGAGCTTGGACATCCACAGAAAACAACAGTGGTGGATGATCCCAAGATCCTTTCCATGGTGAAGAAAAACCCCTTCATAGTATCCACCCAAGTGACCCAAGAACACTTTCCAGGGAGCAAGTGTGTCAGTATCTAAGTCTACCATAAAGAGAAGACTTCATGAGAGCAAATACAGAGGGTTCACTACAAGGTGCAAACCATTAATGGGCCTCAAAATAGAAAGAAGACCAGATTAGACTTTGCCAAAAAAAACTTCTAAAGTGAATCAACTTTCATCAGAGAACAGCACTGAGGCCCACTGGTCCCTTGTCCAGCGTAAATGCTCCCTGGCCCATGCAAGACGATGATGCCTGTGCCTGGTGGTGTGGTCAGGTACCCTTGCAGGTCATCTAGCATGCAGACCACGTTAATGTAAAGGGTTTCAAACAGTCTGACGTGACACTTGGTTGCCTCTCACCTCCCTTAAATGCGCCTGGAGTTGAGTGGCATTGATTTTCCGGTTCCGCAGGGCACTGTTTACAATGAAGCGGTCATCAGCATGGGATGTGGCCAACAGACGTCCACTTCTATGCTTTTCTGTAACTCTTCCAGTCTCTCTGTATCTCTGTTGCAACCTGCTGATGACATTCTGTGACATTCTAAGCTCAGTGGCCACTTCCCTCTGAGAACATTCTGTTTGAAGCCTCACAATGGCGAGGTACTGTTGATCAATTGTTAGGAGTCATCTTGGTCTCATGATGTCAAAATGTGAACAGCATGATGAAGAAGACTGTTTAAATACCAATTCTAATTGAACCAGAAAATTTATTGGTCGATTCATGGATCAAACACCTGTTGTGAAATTTGCTGTTAAGCACCTTGGTAGAGAACAGCAAGTTATGCAAAAAGTACTGAAATAGTGAACAGTTGGAAATGTGCATTCAAAAGGTTAGAGGTCAAATTAAGTTCAACCGTAAAGGTTATAGTGCATTTTAGGTGCATCCTGAAATCTCACCCAAAAACTGAATATCCCTAAATTTTTGCGAGTAGTGTATATGGACCTAACAGTACATCCTTTAAGCTACCACTTGTCACTGTCAGAGCATGGGCTGGGTTTCATGCCCTCATCCTAATTTCATAATTTGTGGTATCTTGGCTTCAGGGCATGAGCCCCAGCCCTCGTCCTCACTTTAAGTTGCATTTGGGATTGCATTTGGGATTTTCTATTTCACTATTTTCTGTATTTACTATTCTGTCTTGTATATTTATTTCTCCGTGGATCTTCCTCTTAGTTTAAGATATCATTATTATTATTATTATCATCATCATCCCTATCATCATTGCCATGGTCTGGTCTCCCCTGGTTTCTCTGCTTATGTTTTGTGCACCCTCTGTCTGTGATCATCTCTGCAGACCCGCTCGTCCTGTGTCTGTGATCAATCCCTGCTGTCTCCGTTTGTCCCTGATTGTGCCCACTTGTTTGTTGTTGTGTTGATTACTTCTGTGTCTATATATTGCCAGCCCCAATGTGTGTTCTTCATGGGTGTTCTCGCCGCATCTATGTGAACAACACACGTCCAGTAGTCCTGCCTTGAATCCTGCCGAGTTTTGAGTTTTTTGTTCCAGCTCCCAAGCTGTATGACTTTGTGTTTTTCACATCAAGCTGCGCCAGTTGGCCAGCTCTTTAATAAATCATTGCCAACTTTAAATATTGCCTTTGGGTCCCGTTCTTCAAACTGTGACAGTAGGACACCCATCCGATGGACCCAGCATATTTAAAGTTTCGGCAGATGGGCCTCTATGAGAGGAAAGCTTGGGAAACAACCAACATCGAGGCCTGCATCGAGGATGCCTGCACTTCCTGCAAGCTGGAGGAAGTGCTCCTCTGCCTCGAATATGCTGTGGAGTTGAGTGAGGCGCCTCCAGCCCTACGATGGTTTCCTCAGCTTGACCGTCTGCATGAGCAGAGCGTAAACATGCAGATCATCATCCGGGGGCTGATGGAATCATTCCTGGTGGTGGGACAGGTGCCGATGAAGGGGAGACTGCATCCATCTGGGGGAAAACGTGGCCGTCACTGGCGCCATATGACACAGCGGCACGGCTTCTCATCCTCGGAGAGGGCGCCCCAGGCCTCCGTTTCCTCCTCCTTTGGTCCACCGCCAGCACAACACCATCGGGCATCCTCCTCCTGTCTGACGAGTTCCAGCTTTTCCCAGGAGGACTTGCTGGACGAGTCAGCGGCAGCAGAGCGGGAATACAGGCAAGTACCCATTCATTTTTTAGCATCTATAAATGAAAGAGGCCAGCGTGCCTCCAACCATAGCTCAAGAGGCAGGCGCACCTCCAACTGTAGCCCAAAAGGCCAGCATGCCTCCAACCATAGCTCAAGAGGCATGCGCACCTCCAACTGTAGCCCAAGAGACCGGCGTGCCATCACCTTTTGTTCCAAAGGCTGGGGTCAGCATACAGCAGTCATCAGTCACAGAGCACAGGGCTCCTTTGTGTTTGTTTGGTGAGCCCTGTGTTTCTGCAGCCACTATTCCACCTTGTTCTCCGGTTCAGTGCCCTATGGTCATTGGCAGGCCACCGGACCAGCCCTGCATTCCAGTCTGGAGGTCCATGGACTGGGGCAGGCCCTCCGACCCACGATGTTCTCCGGTCCGAGGGCCTATGGACTTTGGTAGACCCCTTGACCCTCTGTCTGTTGTGATCCGGCAGCCCATGGACTTGGGTAGACCACCCAACCCACTTTGTTTTGGGTTTGGGGGCCTTGGACTTTATTTGTCCCACGAACTGTGTTCTTGGTTTTGCACCTTATGGGGGGGCGGGGGTACAGTTTGTTTTGGCCCACCTGGCCTTGTACCCCCACCACCCACCCAGTGAGGGTTTTTTTTTTTCTTTCCCTGTTGATGTTACTCTTTCGGTCATCTGGAAGCCACCCCTTTAGAGGGGGATACTGTCAGGGTGTGGGCTGGGTCTCATGCCCTCATCCTAATTTATAATTTATGTTATCTTGTCTTCAGGGCATGGGCTCCAGCCCTCGTCCTTGCTTTAAGTTGCATTTGGGATTTTCTGTATTTCACTTTGATTATTATTATTATCCTGGGTTGCCATCATTGCCATTATTACTATTCTGTCTTGAATATTTATTTCTCCGTGGATCTTCCTCTTAGTTTAAGTTATCAGTATTATTATTATCATCATCCCTATCATCATTGCCATGGTCTGGTCTCCCCTGGTTTCTCTGCTTATGTTTTGTGCACCCTCTGTCTGTGATCATCTGTGCAGCTCCGCCCGTCCTGTGTCTGTGATCAATCCCTGCTGTCTCCGTTTGTCCCTGATTGTGCCCATCTGTTTGTTGTTGTGTTGATTACCCCTGTGTCTATATATTGTCAGCCCCAATCTGTATCCTTTATGGGTGTCCTTGTCATATCTATGTGAACAACACACATCTAGTAGTCCTGCCTTGAATCCTGCCGAGTTTTGTGAGTTTTTTGTTCCAGCTCCCGAACTGTATTACCTTGTGTTTTTCACCTCAAGCTGCGCCAGTTGGTCAGCTCTTTAATAAATCATTGCCAACTTTAAATATTGCGTTTGGGTCCAGTTCTTCAAATCATGACAGTCCCGGTATATCATGCAAAACTTAAAACATCTTAAATATGATGCAAATACTGTTACACTGTTATAATTAATAGGAAAAGTCTGACTGGGAGGCAAGTATTGTCAGAAAGTGCGTGATGTCAGCAGGTAGACACAGCTGATAACCAGAAGCCTAAGTGTGTCTGGTAGACGTCTCACTGTTCAGCTGAGACAGACTATGGAGACATGAGAGTGTGAAACTCACTGGAAAAGAGAAAAATAATTGGCGCCATGGAGGCTGATCAAGCCTGTGAGGCCCATCTATGTCTTTGTGTGCCCCTCTATGTGTGTGTGTGTGTGTGTGTGTGTGTGTGTGTGTGTGTGTGTGTGTGTGTGTGTGTGTCTTTGACATCTCATGACTTGATCTTGTTTTGATGTTTCATCAAAAAGGGTGCAACCATATGCAAACATATCCTACACGGGCCTTCCATAATGAATATCAGCAAGAATTATAGTAGAAATGATCATTTCTGTTAGGGATGAAAACTAAGGCTGTGTCCAAAATCATTTACTCATTCACAACCCCCTACCTAGTACTAAAAAGGCAGTTCAGATGCAAGGGAGTACATAGTGAACTCATTAAAACACTTAAAAATTGCATTTTCTGACGTTCCTCTTTTCATGGTCCCGTAATAAAGTCATTATGGTGAAACAGTAAAACCCCAGATCATCAACAGGGAGCACCTCATTCCGGCCTGATAAATGCACCCCATGGTCACAGAGAGCCTTTCCTTTTCTACATATGCTGTATACTAGTCAAAAAATGAGAATATCCCTATTTGATCATTTCTATCAAAGCACTAAGGCATAATCGTCAAAATTTATAACAAATAAAGGTTTGAAATAGTTAACATTATGTGTGATGAATATAGAAAATATGAAAGTTTGACTTGAAATGAAACATATTCATACCTTGTCACCTTTGACCTTGTCCTTGAACACAACCTGGATCTAGATCCACCTGCCAATGACTGTGTGTGTGTGTTTAGTGAGCATCCAGGCAATTGCCTACAGGAGAAGTAGCGATACTCGTGAATTGTACAGACGAACAGATGAAGGGACAAATGGTGAATGCTGTGCCACTGGCGTTTTTTTTGTTCTGACCAGAAATGATGCTGGTTAAAAAGTAAATATCAACAACATTTTGTTGTAAATATATATTATGTCGTCAATTTTACTTCGTCAATAAAAAAAAACCCTCTAAGGTTGTTTATGTTGGGATGCAATGCTTTTCCTTGCCTCCTCTGTTTGTTGCACTGTACATGATGCCATACATTGGCTAATTTAGTGACCATCAGTTGAACACTACTCTTCATGCAGTGTGGGCTATTTTGTGTATTTTTTAAAATAAATGCAGTAATAATTTGAATTTATGATTAGAAATTTGGACACCAGTAGATGGTGAATACATTACGTTGTGCAATAATAGTGATTTAAGCAGAAGAGATAAGTGACTAATGTCAGAAAGATAGACACTAGTAGTGACTACATCAGAGCTTGATGTTTCTTTTGCTGCCTTTGTCTTGAAGCTCCACATCACTCTACAAGGGCCCGTTTTGTCCCCTGCACGGTTCCCCGCTATGATCCTCAAAGGTAAATTAAATATTTAGGCAGACACTCACAAGATAAACTGCTGTTGTCCTAATTTAACATGTCGCTAACCATCAGTCCTCAGTACTGATTAATAATATAACAGACTGGGCATGCGGTGCTGTGTAGAGGATTGTGGTGCATGTGTGCACCTTCGATGGCTTGGATGTGATGTAAAATTGGCTATTCACCACTTGTGGATGATTTTAGACTTTTAAGCAACCCAGAATTCTTTGCTGTTCTGCATGACATTATGGGTCTCCATTTAATGACTTCTGTCTTCTGAACTCTCACGTGCTTTGGGACCCTGACGACCCGTGTCCTGGGGCTGAAACTTGTTTACACTTGCTCAGACTGTTTCAGCTGTTCTCTCGCTAATGAAAACAACAGCAGTCCTTTTTGTAGTTATATTTGGGAGAGAACAATTGGATTTAGTTAGAAATAATGCAACCCATTGCATCAGATCTTAAAAGCATAGCTCGTTTAAAAACAGTGCAATGAAGCATGGAATAATGGGGACCTTTTTCATTAATGTGGAAAGGCTCTTACACTCGTCTCACACCTCTAACACATACGGCAACCCACAAAAGTGAAAATAAGATTTTTTTATAATCACTCATAGGATAAAGAGACTGCTTTGCTAAAATACCAAGAAATCCCCAGAAAGCTGCTTTTACAATTCATTTACAGAATCTATTGTTAAAAAATCCCGGCCATCTCCATGTCCATATTCTGTATTTCAATACAATGGATTTTGTCAATGGGATATTTCACCAGCAGCTAAAGCTTTTACAAACCCAGATAAAAGTGGTAATTAAATGTACCTTTTGCTGTAACAGTAAAGGAAATGAGCCAGTCAGTCTGGAGCGGTAGGGGGTAATGAAATTGATTTCAATATCACAGAGAGGAAATCTCACAGACCAAAAGACATTCCTGACAGAGAACTGGATAAACATAATGATATAAATGTAATGACAGTGGTGCCAATCACTTCATGTTCTACTGTAATGTAATATAAAGTAATGGGAGCTGCAAACATGACTAGAGCTGGCCACTGGTCTCATCAGGAGAACCATTACATCAGAATGGGCCAGAGATAAATTTATGGCTCAGGAAGTGGCATGGTACAGTTGTGTTTATAAGTTTACATACTCTGGCAGAATTTGTGATTTTTTTTGGCCATTTTTCAGAAAATATGAATGATAATGCAAAAACTTCTCTTTCACTCATAGTTAGCGGTTGAGTGAAACCATTTATTATCAAACAATTGTGTTTGCTCTTTTTAAATCATAATGACAACAGAAACTACCCAAATGACCCTGATCAAAAGTTTACATACCCTAGTTCTTAATACCGTGTATTGCCACCTTTACCATCAATGACAGCTTGAAGTCTTTGGTGGTAGTTGTAGATGAGGCACTTCATTTTCTCAGATGGTAAAGCTGCCCATTCTTCTTGGTAAAAAGCCTCCAGTTCCTGTAAATTCTTGGGCTGTCTTTCATGAGCTGCACGTTTGAGATCTCCCCAAAGTGGCTCAATGATATTGAGGTCAGGAGACTGAGATGGCCACTCCAGAACCTTCACTTTTTTCTGCTGTAGCCAGTGACAGGTTGACTTGGCCTTGTGTTTTGGATCATTGTCATGCTGGAATGTCCAAGTGCGTCCCATGTGCAGCTTCCGAGCTGATGAGTGCAAATTTTCTTCCAGAACTTTCTGATTATTAACATACTGCATTCATCTTGCCATCAATTTTGACCAAGTTCCCTGTGCCTTTGTAACTCACACATCCCCAAAACAGCGATCCACCTCCGTGTTTCACAGTAGGGATGGTGGACTTTTCATCATAGGCCTTGTTGACTCCTCTCCAAATATAGCATTTATAGTTGTGACCAAAAAGTTCAATTTTCAAGGATTAAAGGATTCAAAGGCTTTATTATCATGTGCACAGTTAAGAAATGCTACATTTCCTGAGCAATGAAATTCTTACTTTGTTCTCCGAACGAATGCCAAGGTAATAGGTACAGAAACAACAGTTCTAATAGGTCATGACACACTAACACAGGAACTCAATCCTAATACTAATGGATGCTAATAACACACACACCAACACACAGGCAGTAGAGGAAAGAAATTGAAAATTCACTGGATGACTAAAGTGATAGTGGTATACTGATATCAGAGACGATGTGAACCTGCGATGGCATGAACCTATGTACAGTGTGCAAATGAGCATTGTGCAACCTGATGTGAACCTGAGATGGCATAGACATGTACAGTGTGCAAATGAGCATTGTGCAACGAGCAGTGTAAAATTACAAATTATTTCTGTAACCATAGTACCAGAAGACTGTGCATGATAAGTAGCAGCAGAGATGATATGGACATCAGACAGGTGATACTATCTACTGTACAGGTGAGCAGTGTACAAATTTAGCAGCCGGTGAGTGAGTTCCTATATGCAAAGCTGTGTTACAGAGTTTTGGGAGTTGTTATCTGTTCAATTTTGGTCTCATCACTCCAGACAACTTTGTTCCAGAAGTTTTGAGGCTTGTCTCTGTACTATTTGGAATATTGTAAGCGGGCTGCTTTGTAGCATTGGCATAGTAATGGCTTTCTTCTGGCGACTCGACCATGCAGTCCATTTTTCTCAAAGTGCCTCCTTATTGTGCATCTTGAAACAGCCACAGCACTTTTTTCAGAGTCCTGTGTGTCAGCCGATGTTATTTCAGGGTTTTTCTTTGCATCCTGAACAATTTTCCTGGAAGTTGTGGCTGAAATTTTTGTTGGTCTACCTGACTGTGGCTTGGTTTCAACAGAATCCCTCATTTTCCACTTGTTAGAGTTTGAACCCTGCTGACTTAGAGTTTGAACCCTGCTGACTGGCATTCTCAATTCCTTAAATATCTTTTTATATCATTTTCCTGTTTTATAAAGTTCAACTATCTTCTCCTGCAGGTCCTTTGATATTTCTGTTGCTTTCCCCATGGCTTGGAATCCAGTAACGTCAGTGCAGTACTGGATGAAACATTCAGGGGTCTGTCAGAAGCCCAGAAACTCACTAACTTTTTATACACACACTAATTACAAGTAAACAGATCACAGGTGAGGATGGTTACCTTTAGTAGCCATTTAAACATCGTGTGTCAGCTTGTGTGTATGTTATCAGGTCAAAACTTCGAGGATAGGTAAACTTTTGATCAGGGTCATTTGGGTAGTTTCTGTTGTCATCAGTGTGTTGGGCAGGTTACTAAGGTTCAATGAAAAGACAAGCTGTTACAATCCTTGATGTTTTCTGAGTCCGTGGGGAGTTCTTGAGAGATGGCTACTATAAGGCTTCACCGCCGGGACACATCGTCAGTTGTGTACCTCAGCATCACAGGGTGTTTGGGCCATTTATCATAAGACACCCTCCACTGAGGCAGGCCCACC
Source organism: Pholidichthys leucotaenia (assembly GCA_020510985.1). Lineage (NCBI taxonomy): Eukaryota > Metazoa > Chordata > Actinopteri > Cichliformes > Pholidichthyidae > Pholidichthys > Pholidichthys leucotaenia. The sequence continues at coordinate 86,460,729 of CM035848.1, read as the reverse complement.
ACAGGTTGATCAAGCCTGGGTATGTGTCCCGCGGTTTAGCTGTTTGCCTTAGAAGTCCAGATGGTATCACTCCTTTTCATTCCCAGCCAGTAACGTCCTCGCTTCTTCTTCTTTTGTTAGATTTGATTGGCAGTTGGCAACCAGCTTACAGATGCACTCGGCAGCATCGACCAGCTTTTGATAGCCCATAGATCATTGGAAATGATCCATAGGCTATATGATGTCCTCGACATCCTATATGATGTCATAGACATCATAGACCCACATGATCCTATATGATGTCATAGACATCCCATATGATGTCATAGACAGACTATTAAATGCCGGGATCCTTTGATGTTGACGATTAAAAATTATAGCTCTGATGCTGGAATCCTTGTGACGATTAATGTGATTAATTAATGTGATCCTTAATGTTGACGATTCCATGAGTTGTTTTGATGCTGGAATCCTTCTGTGAGAGAGGTAAGCTGGTTGCCCACATCTTGGCCGTGGCAAGATGTGTAGAGTGATGATATACTGTAGAGTGAAGTGATGATATAGAGTAAAGTACAAGGAGACGAAGAAGAGTGATGTCTGAAGATAGAGTTAAGGTTCAATTGGACACAGCAATGATGACAGAAGGACTACAGCTCCTGACCAGATAGTGATGATATAGAGTGAAGTACGAGGAGACGAAGAAGAGTGATGTCTGAAGATAGAGTTGAGGTTCACTTGGACACAGCAATGATGATAGAAGGACTACAGCTCCTGACCAGATAGAGTGACGATATAGAGTGAAGTACATGGCGGTAATGCACCTGTAAGCTGGTTGCCAACCGCCAATCAAATCTAAAAGAAGAAGAAGAAGATGCTGGAATCCTTTGGTATGACACCCTCTGCCGAGGCAGACCCACCACAGGTTGATCAAACCTGGGTGTGTGTCCCGTGGTTTAGCTCTTTGCCCTAGAAGCCCAAATGATGTCACGCCTTTTCATCCACAGCCAGTGACTGATCCTCTCGGTGGTGTCAGCCAGCTCTTTAATTGCCCATCTGTAATCCTGTCCCCTGGTCCCAATCTTCCTGAGTAGCTTTACAGTTGTTGTGGCTATGAAGCCCCTGCATCCCACCTCCACTGGGTGCACCTTTATCCTCCAGTCTCTGTCCTTTGCCTCAGCTGTTAAGTTGGAATACCGCAGCTTCTTACACTCATAAGCTTCCTTGACAGCGTCCTCCCAGGGTACTGTCAACTAAAAAAATAATAATTGATTACAGTTACTAGTTACTCCTTTTCAAAAGTAACTGAGTTACTTTACCAACTACTGCATGATTAAAGTAACTAGTTACTTGGAAAAGTAACTTTAATGTTACTTTTAAATGTGTGCTTAAATCATCTTGAACACATAGCAAGATAATTTAATTAATGGATTACATTACTGGCTTATTAATGTCAGGCTGAAAACACAGAGCATTTAGAACATATTCAGTCTGCTTTATCCTGCCTTGAGAGCTCTTATTGTGAGAAAAATCTGAAGAAAATCAATGTGATATAGCCAGTAATTTCCTCATTTTGGAGTGAGAAATAGGGTTTGTGGAGTAAGAGAGGGAAAAAGAGTAGGAATCACTCCAAAAGAGTGAGAGTTGGCAAGACTGCATAAAGCTGTCTTATGGATTTAATCTGTTGTGCAGTGATCCAAAGAAAATGTCCATTATCCACAGTCCAAATGTCTCTGTCACAGCAGACAGTCCCTCAAATTCCTTTTGGAGATCAAAATCCATTTTTGAATAATCTTTATCCAGGTAGCAAGTAAACATGTTTTAACTTCAGTGGCTAACAGTTTCAGCTGTCTGATGGAAAGTCACGGTTTATATCACATCTTCAGTCTGTAACGATGTATCTGACAATCAGTCGGTTTAATTATTACTAGGTCACAAACTGTCCAGATGCATACCTGTGATTGAAATCCAGCCGTGGCTGTTCAGAATACAGTAGATCCACTTCATGGTGTTGTTAGCATAGCTAGCCGTTACTTAGCACTAGCTTTGTCGGAGCTTGTTGCTATAGCTTGCAACCCACCAATATGCTTTTGTCCTTCACCACGACAAAGGAAAAATAATCTGTCTACTTCCACAAAAACAAAGTAGCTTCATCTTTTCCTCCGTTCAGGAGTGAAGAGGCTCTTTGCAACAGGTCACATTGACTGACAGCTGCATCAGCTACGTAGGATCAGTTTGTATTTATTTGCGCTAAAAATATCTATCCATATTAATAAAACGAGTAACGCATCTGATCAAATTTCAGAAACTGTAACGCATTACTGAATTTTTAAACAGTAATTTTGTTACACAGCACATTACTGCAAAAGTAGAGTGGCGTTACAGTCACGTATTAAGGTTACTAAAAACCGTGTTACTCCCAATACTGGTTGTCTTTATGATTTAAAAAGAGCAAACACAATTGCCTGATAATAAATCACTTCACCCAACCACTATGAGTGAAGGAGAAGTTTTTGTATTATCCTTCATATTCTCTGAAAAATGGCCAGAAAATCACAAATTCCACCACGGTATGTAGAGAGGTTGTTCTCTGACATGTAAACTTATAAGCACAACTGTGAATGCAGAGATGTTACCTCCAATTGAGAAATTGTTGATTTGGAAGAGCTATCTCCCTGATAGTTGCAGCAAAGGAGCTCATCTGCTGTTTGTCCAGTAACACAGCTGCCCATAATTTGCAAAAGTTGACCTCCAAAAGAGAACTTTTTCCCTTAAATTGGAGCTCATACCCTGTGCCGCACAACTATTCTTGGACTCTGCGGGCCCAGAAGTGGGTCGGAAGCGGGCATTTGCGCCATGCTTCACGCGGTGTCTGGTATTCTGCAGTGCTCCCTCAAAGCCATCCATCCATCTTCTTCCACTTAATCCTTTTCGGGTCACGGGGGGGCTGGAGCCTATCCCAGCATCTTTGGGCGAGAGGCAGGGTACACCCTGGACAGATCACCAGTCCATCACAAGGCCAATACAGAGAGACAGACAACCATTCACTCTCACAGTCATACCTAAGAAGGACAATTTAGAATCCCCAGTTTGATGCCAATTAACCTAACTTGCATGTTTTTGGCATGTGGGAGGAAACCGGAGAAATCCCGGAGTAAACCCACGCAGACACGGGGAGAACATGCAAACTCCACACAGATCACTGTTGGTCGGGGGCTGGGATCGAACCCAGGATCCCCCGGCCAAGGGTGAGTTGCTGTGCTGCCGCAGTGCTAACCACTCTGCCACCGCGCTGCCCGCTCCCTCAAAACCTAATAAGGAAACGTCTGTGTGCACAACTTGCACTAGTAGCCTCCTGCTAGAATAATTTAATGTGGGTGAAGCTTGATATTAAGTTTGTCACATTGTATTAAGGTGCATTTTATTTCAATATGCTATTGATCTGCAAAAAAGCAGGTCTAAAGTCAACACATCAACCGCTATCTCAACAACACGTTTAAAAGGTGTGAAAGCACACATGTGCCTGTTCCAACACTGAGGCTAGAATTTCTAAATGTCCATTATTTTGATGGACTAATTTTGTAAAAATCTGTTATAATCTTTACCTGATCTTTCATTCATTCATTCATTCATTGGTGATCTGTGTACTCAGCCTCTCTCCAAAGATGCTTGGATAGGCTCCAGCACACACACACCCCAACCCATAAAGGACCATTACAAAGATGGAATGAACTGTAAGCTTACAGACAAGAACACACATTAAGCATTCAGTTATTTATCTTCTCCTTGGGTGATCAGAATATGGGTCACACTTTTTTTATTATCCACTGGATTTTTGCACAGTAAATCCAGTAAGTGACATACACCAGGAAACCGCTGTCATCTAATCTTGACAGTAACAGTGATGCATGTGTTGTGTAGTTATTTATGATATTAATGTTCTGCACTTTTATTTGTGAGGCATGGTGTGGTGGCTCTGGCTTCTGGCCCCGCCACCACACATGCCTATAAAAAGGCAGCAAGCAGGAGGGGCGGTCTCTTTGCCACCCCTTCTGCCTGGCGGTTGCGTGTGGTGTACCTGTGCCAACCTCTTTAATAAGCGAGTGTTCAGATCGACACCTGGCCTTGTCCTTGGCTCCATATTCATACATAACATTTGGCAACGAGGATTAAAGTGGAGAAAAGGTATGGAAGTGTGTGTTTCTTCAATTCGGCTGGTTTTGGAGCTCCCAAGCGGGCCACCTGTTCCCTGGCCAAGACGGTGCGCTGTCTTCCTGGCTTACATGGTGGCACTGAACCCGGGGAGGATGGACAGGCTGAGGGTAAGCACGTTGTTGGTACAGTTTGGGAACTGGAGGCCAGTGGATACCGAGCACGCTTGGTGGCTCGGACAGCTTCGAGGACATGGTCGAGCTGATGGCGTGCAATTTTCACGCCCTGGACGACGTCACTGTCCGGAGAAGCAGGTTTCGACAGTGCTGCCAACAGGTGGGCAAGCATATTCAGCGGTTTGTAGCCAACTTGAAACTACTGTTTAGTGTGTGCCGGTTCGGACCATTGGAGGAGGAGTTGGTTCACGACCTGCTGAGCGAGCGTTTGTCATGTCAACAGCTGGAGTTTCCTGTAATCACACAAGTAGCAGACCCAGACAGCGATGGGAGCGTGGAGGGCGACGCCAGAGATACCAACGCTGTGGAATTGAGGTCTGTTCCAGAGAAGCCCATGTGTATGGGCTGGGGGTCTGTGAAGCACCATTTCAAGGCTAGGGACTGTCCAGCAAGAGCAAGACGCTGCAGCAGGTGTGGCCGCTGAAACCATTATGCCAGATCCCAAGTCACCCTGGACGAGGGTACTGGGCGGCACGGCGGGACACCTGCGACAACGAGCGACGCCGAGGGGCTGGCTCCAATTGTTCCTGGAGCTCGGATAAAGTGGGCCGGCGAACATGGGGCCACAACGGCGACAGCTGCAGTGAAGGCACAAGAGGTCGGGGCCAGACCATTAGGCATGGAGGGACCACATGCCAAGCAGAAACACTGCAAGCCGAGCAAAACCTCTCTGGGAGTCACAGACTGGATTCGGGCTTGGGAGAAGGGGCAACCACGGCGGGTACGGGCCAAACAGCAGGTGGAGGAGCATCAGGGACGGCTGAGTATTGTGGCCAGACAGGAGGACGCTTATCTCCAGCTGTCAGACGGTTCATGGGGCACCCAAACGAGCTGTGGCGTGCCCGGGAGGAGACTGTGAGTGGTGGGCCTGGACGAGTGAAACATCTGATGGTGAGCAAGAGGAGGCGCACCGGTGCCGAGGCAACTTGCTGTGGTGCGGGAGGCAGGCCGCTTCCAGGGACGGACTGATGAAAGGACGGTCCAGGGGGGCCCACGGGCTTATTTATCATTCAGCCGTATGTATGTAGGTTAATTATTGTGCATGCGTTTGAATTGATTTGTTATGTGTATATGTAGTTTTGGGATTAGTTTGTGTATTTTGTTTTTCTTACTTTAGTTTAGGAGACACGGCAGTATTTTAGTTTATAAATGGACTGTTTCTTGTTTAGTACCTGCAGCAGAATTATCTGCCTGGCCTTGTGGGGGTAGGACGGCAGTCCACCCGTCCCCCCTAGTTTTAGTTGTTTTGGTGTGAATGTGTTAGGCCACTTATGATACATTTTAGTGCATGGTTCAGGTCCTAAATTGGGGTGGGTCTGAATTGTGTACGTGTGTTTTGGACTTTTGTGAAGGGGGGGAGAATGTTGTGTAGTTATTTATGATATTAATGTTCTGCACTTTTACAGTGGGGTAAAAAAGTATTTAGTCAGCCACCAATTGTGCAAGTTCTCCCACTTAAAAGATGAGAGAGATCTCCAATTTTCATCATAGGTATTCCTCAACTATGAGAGACAAAATAAGAAAAAAAAAATCCAGAAAATCACATTGAAGGATTTTTAATGAATTAATTGGTAAATTCCTCGGTAAAATATGTATTTGGTCAATAACAAAAGTTCATCTCAGTACTTTGTTATATACCCTTTGTTGGCAATGACAGAGGTCAAACGTTTTCTGTAAGTTTTCACAAGGTTTTCACACACTGTTGCTGGTATTTTGGCCCATTCCTCCATGCAGATCTCCTCTAGAGCAGTGATGTTTTGGGGCTGTCGCTGGGCAACACAAACTTTCAACTCCCTCCAAAGATTTTCTATGGGGTTGAGATCTGGAGACTGGCTAGGCCACTCCAGGACCTTGAAATGCTTCTTACGAAGCCACTCCTTCGTTGCCCGGGCGGTGTGTTTGGGATCATTGTCATGCTGAAAGACCCAGCCACGTTTCATCTTCAATGCCCTTGCTGGTGGAAAAAGGTTTTCACTCAAAATCTCACGATACATGGCCCCATTCATTCTTTCCTTTACAGGGATCAGTCGTCCTTGTCCCTTTGCAGAAAAACAACCCCAAAGTATGATGTTTCCACCCCCATGCTTCACAGTAGGTATGGTGTTCTTTCTCCTCCAAACACGACAAGTTGAGTTTTTACCAAAAAGTTCTATTTTGGTTTCATCTGACCATATGACGTTCTCCCAATCCTCTTCTGGATCATCCAAATGCTCTCTAGCAAACTTCAGACAGGCCTGGACATGTACTGGCTTAAGCAGGGGGACACGTCTGGCACTGCAGGATTTGAGTCCCTGACGGCGTAGTGTGTTTCTGATGTAGCCTTTGTTACTTTGGTCCCAGCTCTCTGCAGGTCATTCACTAGGTCCCCCCATGTGGTTCTGGGATTTTTGCTCACCGTTCTCGTAATAATTTTGACCCCATGGGGTGAGATCTTGCGTGGAGCCCCAGATCGAGGGAGATTATCAGTGGTCTTGTATGTCTTCCATTTTCTAATAATTGCTCCCACAGTTGATTTCTTCACACCAAGCTGCTTACCTATTGCAGATTCAGTCTTCCCAGCCTGGTGCAGGTCTACAATTTTGTTTCTGGTGTCCTTTGACAGCTCTTTGGTCTTGGCCATAGTGGAGTTTGGAGTCTGACTTTTTGAGGTTAAGAAAAGGTGTCTTTTATACTGATAATGAGTTCAAACAGGTGCCATTAATACAGGTAATGAGTGGAGGACAGAGTAGCCTCTTAAAGAAGAAGTTACAGGTCTGTGAGAGCCAGAAATCTTGCTTGTTTGTAGGTGACCAAATACTTATTTTACTGAGGAATTTACCAATTAATTCATTTAAAATCCTTCAGTGTGATTTTCTGGATTTTTTTTTTCTCATTTTGTCTCTCAATAGTTGAGGTATACCTATGATGAAAATTGGAGACCTCTCTCATCCTTTAAGTGGGAGAACTTGCACAATTGGTGGCTGACTAAATACTTTTTTGCCCCACTGTATTTATGAGGCACGGTGTGGTGGCTCTGGCTTCTGGCCCCGCCACCACACGTGCCTATAAAAGGGCAGCAGGCAGGAGGGGTGGTCTCTTTGCCATCCCTTCTGCCTGTCGGTTGCGTGTGGTGTACCTGTGTCAACCTCTTTAATAAACATGTGTGCGTGGGCTTGTCCTTGGCTCCATATTCATACATAACAGCATGGTTGTGGGGGATAATGTCATTTTCATTCATGATCATTTGCCAGTTCCAATAACACCATTAATTTGGGTGGGTCTCATTTCCTTTTGAGCTTGCAAACCAGTTTTTGACCTCTGAAGGCAAAGACACATGAGACACAGAAAATGACTCCTCAAGTTTGCACCTGTGGTTGATGAAATTTTTCCTCAGTAAAGCACCTATAAAACACCCACTAAACACACATTTTTCCAGTTAGTACCAGCTGTCTGGATTCTTATTAATCAGGCCAATGGTGTGGACAGTTCTTAAAGGTATTTTTCCTTTGTGAATGAGCCGACACTGTCCCCAGCTCAAAACTGATTTGTACTCCCATTTCAACACCATCATATTAGTACTAGTGCATACCTGTGCATGCCCGTAAAAACCAAGTGTAAGCAAGTATTTTTGCATGCCCATTGAAAGCAGGTGTAAACAAGGGTGTAAGCAAGCACATCAGCACTCGCTCAGTGATGCCTGTCTTTGATCTTTGATTGTGTCATAGCGAGTCCTATGATCTTTGATGATGTCATAGAGAGTCCTATGATTGTGAGTGATGCCTGCCTTTGATCTTTGATGATGTCATAGCGAGTCCTATGATCGTGAGTGATGCCTGCATTTGATCTTTGATGATGTCATAGGGAGTCCAATGATTGTGAGTGATGCCTATATAGACATCATGTAGAGATCATAGGAACATCATAGGCGATCATGTAACAATCATAGGTACATCATAGGCGGTCCTATGATCTTTTAGCAAGTCCTATGATCATGACAGACACACAGACAGACAGACAGACACACAGCAATTTCTTATGCCTTGGATCTTACACTCCTGGGAATAAGAGCAAAGACAGCAATTGGTTTATTGCACGTTACACCCAAAACATGCCTTTGAATAATTAAGAGCATTAGGACAGCCTCTTTACGTGATCTGTCAGATGTAGAATTCGCTTTTGTGCTGCTATAATAGCGAAATGGACCTGGATACATCCATAAATGAAACAATAGACTGTTGACCAGATCATTGTAATATGGCCCTGCGTGTTGCTCTTGCATGAGTCACGCTTTATTTATTTCATACTGGACACCACTGTAGTTTATTCACTGCCTAAAACAAGCAGACAGATTATCTCCTTTTAGCCAACTTTCTGATGATTTCCCACTCCTCTCAAACAGAAGGCATGCACAGCAGGTGGATGGGACTGTTTTGCTCCCAATCAGAGCTGTGAGTCTTAGATGAGAATATTTTGAGATGCCCTCTCTGAACTCATACAGATGCAGGATTTGAAAATCTGATACATATTGGTTATATTGTACAAACATACAATCTGGGAGCCAGAATCAGACTGACAGACCATCTCAAACTGGCTCCCAACACTGTTAACAGGAAAACAAAACAACTATCCTAAAATTAAAAGGATGCACAAAGATGCTAATAAATCTTCTCTGCAATGCAGTGCACATAGTAGGCCAATGATTTTTAGAGTATAAGCCCAAAAAGCTGAGGTTGTGATTTGTATGAATGGAGAAAATGAGTGGCAGTTACTTCGGTGGCTTTCCAAAGATACAAAAACAACCTCAAGTAATCACATAACAAACTCTTATTTTTATTCCAGTAATAAAGCAAAATCAACACTGTCAAAGAGACACATGAATATAGGCATATTCTAACATGAAATTGCAGTCAAACAGAGTTGGCTCATTGCCACCTAACAGATATGATGACCTAGATGCAAACCCAACTGAAAATCACTGCTTTTGAGTTTGCTGAGCATCCGGGCAATTGGCTAGGAGGAGTAAAGATTCTTGCAAATTGTGTGGACAACCAGTAAAGTTTGTTGGTATGAGCTGAATGGTGCCTACAAGAGAACATTTGCATTCACCTTCTATATCAAAGCTGTTGAGAAATGCCCCTATACTACATACAGTATCTCACAAAAGTGAGTACACCCCTCACATTTTTATAAATATTTTAACATATATATTTTCATGGGACAACACTGAAGATATGACACTTTGATACAATGTAAAGTAGTCAGTGTACAGCTTTTATAACAGTGTAAATTTGCTGTCCCCTCAAAATAACTCAACACACAGCCATTAATGTCTAAACCACTGGCAACAAAAGTGAGTACACCCCTAGTGAAAATGTCCAAATTGTGCCCAATTAGCCATTTTCCCTCCCCGGTGTCATGTGACTAGTTAGTGTTACAAGGTCTCAGGTGTGAATGGGGAGCAGGTATGTTAAATTTGGTGTTATCACTCTCACACTCTCTCATACTGGTCACTGGAAGTTCAACATGGCACCTCATGGCAAAGAACTCTCTGAGGATCTGAAAAAAGGAATTGTTGCTCTACATAAAGATGGCCAAGGCTAAAAGAAGATTGCCAACACCCTGAAACTGAGCTGCAGAACGGTGGCCAAGGCCATACAGCCGTTTAACATGACAGGTTCCACTCAGAACAGCTTCGCCATGGTCAACCAAAGAAGTTGAGTGCACGTGCTCAGCATCATATCCAGAGGTTGTCTTTTGAAAATAGACGTATGAGTGCTGTCAGCATTGCTGCAGAGGTTTAAGGGGTGGGGGGTCAGCCTGTCAGTGCTCAGACCATATGCCGCACACTGCATCAAATTGGTCTGCATGGCTGTCATCCCAGAAGGAAGCCCCTTTTAAAGATGATGCAAAAGAAAGTCCGCAAACAGTTTGCTGAGGACAAGCAGACTAAGGACATGGATTACTGGAACCATGTCCTGTGGTCTGATGAGACAAAGATCAACTTATTTGATTCAGATAGTGTCAAGCGTGTGTGGCGGCAACCAGGTGAGGAGTACAAAGACAAGTGTGTCTTGTCTACAGTCAAGCATGGTAGTGGGAGTGTCATGGTTTAGGGCTGCATGAGTGCTGCCGGCACTGGGGAGCTACAGTTCGTTGAGGGGACCATGAATGTCAGCATGTATTGTGACATACTGAAGCAGAGCATGATCCCCTCCCTTCAGAAACTGGGCCACAGGGCAGTATTCCAACATGATAACGACCCCAAACACACCTCCAAGACGACTACTGCCTTGCTAAAGAAACTGAGGGTAAAGGTGATGGACTGGTCAAGCATGTCTCCAGACCTAAACCCTATTGAGCATCTGTGGGCATCCTCAAACGGAAGGTGGAGGAGAGCAAGGTCTCTAACACCATGATGTCATCATGGAGGAGTGGAAGAGGATTCCAGTGGCAACCTGTGAAGCTGTAGTGAACTCCATGCCCAAGAGAGTTAAGGCAGTGGTGGAAAATAATGGTGGCCACACAAAATATTGACTTTGGATACAATTTGGACATTTTCACGAGGAGTGCACTCACTTTTGTTGCCAGCGGTTTAGACAATTAATGGCTGTGTGTGGTGAGTTATTTTGAGGAGACAGCAAATTTACACTGTTATACAAGCTGTACACTGATTACTTTACATTGTATCAAAGTGTCATATCTTCAGTGTTGTCCCATGAAAAGATATAATAAAATATTTACAAAAATGTGAGGAGTGTACTCACTTTTGTGAGATACTGTACCTAAACATGTGCTACATATATATTTTTTAGCTATCACCATGACCTAGAAGTGTTAGTAGGTGAGTAAATGTTATCAAAATATATAGTATATTTATCCCTTCATACCCGACAAACTCGCTCACTGAATATGGACCTAAGTTTGTGCTGCCAGACTCTTAAAGACATGCAGTCAAAACCCAAACTCATAGTGTAGCCTAAATCCAGCCATGATGTTCTAACTTGTATCAGTCCATCGTTACTTTTTTCTTTCTCTCCCACCTAATCACCTGACACCCTCAGACTGTTGATGCTCACCGTGATGCCCATCTACACCTGAAATATGGAACAGTAAAAAGTGGTTGATGCTGGCGACTCTGGGATTGACAGGGATTCCCTCAGGCACGCTCCTGCCTCCATGCACGGCAACCACTAAACTTCAAGTTAATTACCTGGCCGAGCAAGCTAATTTCCTCTCAGCTCAGTGGGCTGTTCCCCACCAGCATGGTGTACGAGGACAAAGGCTGTTCTCCATTCCCCTGGGTTTACGTGTCTACCAGATGACTGGGGCTACTGTGGAACATTTGTCACAGGCCTCTGGGATTCAGGGTGGGGGCGACGCCTGTGCACACCAAGCAGCTTCCTTCATAACTCAAACAGCTATTTAGGAGCTGCTGGTGGGGGCAATGTTTAGAAAGACTGTTACCATTAACTGCTCAATATGATTACAAATTAATTTTATATATCCTATAAATCTAGATCTAGCCAACATCTGCAGTCCTCAAAACGTTTCCCATGATTTTCCCCCGATTACTTTTTCAAAGGATTTATATGATTGTCTCAGTCTATTTGTCAGCGGCGTGGTATTTACCAGAGGCAGGACTGATTTAAAACATCATCTGGTTCTTGGAATATTTTCAAGGATTCTTTACCATTGAAAGATAGGGCACCTTATCTTCATACATTTGGGCAATAGCATCTTTAAATTCTAACAAAACAATCCGGATTTAGACATCCTCTTGCTTCTAGAGACTCCCTTCATACAAACTGTTTAGAGGATTTTTAATCGAAGTCATGGAATGCAGTCACAGAGTGCTCTTGAGCCTGCCAAAAATATTCTTTGTGCACTTCTTAGACACATTTCACACACAATTTCATAATGACATTAGGGGTGCTTTGGATATTTGGCTGGATCTTGCCTATGACCTAAAATACCCTTCATTGTTTGAGTATTACGCTGCTAAAGAAAAAAAAATGCTCACACTTAAAAAGATGAAAATGCCAATGGCTTGATTAAAATGACAAGGATGTATGCCAGAGGTAAATAAAAAAGAAGTCTAATCATGCATTTCCAGAGTAATGGCTGCTCTGATAGCTTATTGGCAAGGGTGTTTGGGATAATTGGTCTCAGGTGTGATTACAAATTCAAATGCCATGATAACACTTAAAGAAGCACTTTCCCTTGTGTTGATAAAGTCTTTCACGATGAGGATCACAAGTCTCTGATGACTTCACCTCTAGATGTCTCTGAATTTTTAACCAGCTTTGTTTAAAGCAGCACTATGTAACTTACGGCTTATGTAAAGGTAGTATATCATTGGGCTATGACAGCTCCGACTTGGAGATTTAAAAAAAAAAGACTTGCAACAAATACGCAACTTTCGCTTGGAATCACACTGACTGGCAGATTTGCATATGTGTTACAAATACTGCATGAATGTCACACAAACGCCCAGCAAATTTTGGCCTGAAAGAGTTTGCATACTATACATGCCATGTGTGTATTGCATGACATTCGTGCAAGATATACGCAACAAAATTGTTCTTTTTTTTTTTTTTTTCACTTCTGGCTGTCCTGTTCTGGCTGCGCAAATCCCGTGCTACACTGGTCTGACAGTTATCCATGACAATTGCCAAATGGGGACCACAGCTCCCCATTCCAGCAGTCATTTTATCATCAGACGCCAAGCGAGATCAATTGCAGATAAAAAGTGCAGAGACTGCTGGACGAGGAGACTGTCTCTAAGCTCTCTGCATCAGACACAGCAGGGCCTGGGACCAGCTTTGCTTCCTCTGTAGGCAGCCCATCAAATGTCTTCTTCTTTTTGTCTCCAATCAGTCACAGCTTAGTTTCATAAGTCCCTAACCCTTCACAAAATTGTCAAAGTTTTCTTGTACTTTTTGACTCACGGAAACGAAATTGAGAAGGGTTCGGGACTGGGTCGAGACACTTGAGACAACTCCTTGACTATTATACGCACTTCCCCAGACCAGTGGGGGTGGGAGCCTTTCTGTGAAGAGTTTGTATGTTCTCCCTGTACTGTATGGGTTTACTTCAGGGGCGTTGGTTTCCTCCCACAATCCAAAAGACATGCATATTAGGTTAATTGGTGACTCTAAATTGTCCATGGGTATCTGATAGGTCCTTAGAATAGAGGGTTAGTGTAGCTACTAGTTAAGTGCTTTGAGTGGTCTTTGTGAGTAGAAAAAGTGCTATATACTAAGTACAGGTCCTTAGCCCATTATTTTGCAAGAAAATGTGTCGGGGGTTTGTGCAACATTATATTCACTAATGCATGCCCATAGAAAGCAATCATATACAGAAAAGCAGAGCAGTAATACTCGTAGTACCAAGTTCAATGCGGTATTGTAGGTGCAGACAGTGAGATAGGACTGCACATGATCAGTATTGTAATGAAAGACAGCAGCAGATATGACATTTGTGCAAATGGTTGCAGTAAAGTGCAGAGACATACAACAGCAAATGTATTACTCTTGGTGTGCCAGTCTTTCTGTGCCAACAGCTGAGGTGGTTATTGTGCGGGTGAGTGCATTAAGGTCCGGGGGGAAGGGGGGGAGTGGACAGAGTTCAGGGTCCTGATGGCATGGCGAACAAAGCTATTTAGCAGTGTTGTGGAGTGGGCCCGGAGGGTCTGGCACCTTTTCCCCGAGGGCAGGGGGCTGAAGAGGGAGTGTAAGGGGTGGGAGGTGTCGCCTGCAATACTGATGGCTCTGCGGGTGAGGAAGATGTCCGATATGCAGTTGACCTGGGCATTCTGCTCCACAATTATTAACTTTAAATTTTTAGATAGCCGTGTGAGCACAGTGAGATGAGTGTCATCAGCAATGGCTAGTCATAGTCCTGCAAAGGGACTCCCGTCTACCGCTGACCAGGCAGGCTGGACTTGCTTCAGTGCGAAGGACCACGTTCTGCCCGCTGTGTTGGAGAAGGCAGACCCCGGGTCCCCGGTGGCATTCCCTGAATTATCCTTAGATGTACACAATCATGGCAACATTGCAGTATAATTTTTTTTAAGCATTACATCTTCACTATTCTCTCTTTCTTGTCAAATTTGTCGCTTTTCACTTCCTTTTTTTGTTTGGGAAATGCTGTGGTGATGTCATGCCACGTATTATCCAATCAGCATGGCCGTGGTGGCTGCGTATTATCCAATCAGCACAGAGTCAATTCGACACCCTGCACACACTGAAGGGCATGAGGAGACAGTGGTGACAGAGCGGTGGCTAAACTTTTATTGATAAAAAATACATATTTTGACTGAATGACTCCATATTTGGGGATGCACACTCTCGTAACCTCAGCAAAGCTCATTTAAAATCTTAAGCCAGTCTGACGAATGGTTCAAGGGATATGCGTCGAAGAGACAGAAACATAGAGAGATTTCTTGCATTTATAGAGAGATGAGACATACACAGATGTGTCGTAAGTTCCAATTCACTGTGATTCCATGAGAAAATTGTCACAAATTTGTGTATTTGTTGCACCTTTTTTAGAAAGTCTCTAACTAGTCGTGAACTGTCACAGCCTGTTGAGATACTAACCTTACCTCTGATTTTCACTGACTCCGGTTGCAGTCTGTTGCAGCTGAGATTCGGTCTCCACAGCAAATAGTTCCCATTCTAATCAACGTTCTACTCCCCACCTGGTCTAGATCACTTCAGAACAAATCTTCTCTGACACACTGCTGTGTCAGAGAAAATAAAACTTTGACATAACATACAAACATTTCACAGAATTAAAATTTACAGGCTACTTATGCATTATTAGAGCACATAAATCAAAGGTGGAGAGCCTACACATCAGGCTTCCTTGTTGTTATCACGTGATCGCAATCAGGCCTCCTTAGTCTGTTTCAGTCTCACTGGAGCTCTCGCATTATTTTATATAATTCCTTGTTCTGATCTGTGCTGCTTCAAAACACAAATACAGCCACTGGGAGGTCACAAAGCAAGAACCGGACTGCATCCACAATAAACTGCATCCACAGTCAGTGTAAATTAGGAGTTAAACTCCCCATCTTGACTTTTTATGAATGCACCTGTGTTTACTTTCACTTCCTCATTTACTACTCACATCAGGTTTTGCGATTAACTTAATTTAGGCAGTAAATGCACATTTTTCAGTAGTTATGGTTAGGAAAAGATGAGGGTCTAGTTCACACACACTGCCACTTCATGTCATTATTTCTATGACCACTGGAGGTCACTCAGTGTTAAAACACACATGTAACTCCTAATCAGTGCCATCAAAAATGACATTGCGAGACAGTCTCAATATGGGAGTGTTTACCAGATCAAGTCAGACAGCAAGTTTGAGAAGTTCGGAAATGTATGGTTGGACTAGTAGAAGTAGAGATCAGGATGTCTGGTAATAATAACATTAATCCATTCGAGTTACACCAGCCTAATGCTCCCATAAACCCTTTCATGCTGGGCAACTGTGATAAGCATTTCAGTGTCCCCTGTCCCTCGGGCTGCAAGACTTCAGAACTTTTTAAGTGAGGCTCTCCATCTATCCCTCGCCTTGGCAGACAAGTGGGGAAGAAGAAGATAAAGTAGAGTCTGAGGAAGAAAAGATGTGTAATGGAGAGGGAGACAGTGAGAGGGAGAGAAGGAGGGGAAGAGAACAGCCAGTAATCCACTCAAATACTTCCTTAGCCCTCGTTCCTCTGCTCAGCCTGGCAAACAGTACATCCTCCAGCTTCCTCCCGAAAGAGGGCTTCATAATCAGACTCGCTCTCACTCCCACTGTCTCCCTCCGACAGCTGGCTGATCACTGGCAGCCAATTAGGAAGGAAGGAGAGAGGAAAACAGAAAGAGGGAGAGAAAGAGAAAGAGTCTGTTTTTTTCAGTAACACTGGAGAGAGAGTACATTATCTGAGGCTGCAGCTTTAGTGATGATTTCCTGTTGCACTGACAGACAGCCGTGCTTCTAAACAGCAGCCAGAGGAGCTGGATACTCTGAACGAAAGCCACAAATATAAAGATTAACAGATGGAAAGGGACAGTGGGGAGATCTTTGCTAATTCAATCACAGATTTTATGCTTGGGACTAAAGGATCAGCGTTTGTTGGTTCTTTTTCAAGATGCACATAAACAGAATTATGCTCAAATATTATCGTTTGACCATCCTTGAAAAGCTCAACCAATTAGATAGTGTTTGATCATAGCTAAGCAGCAACAACATGGTACAGCACTGGTGCCAACTGTGTGAGAAATAATCTACATTTGCACTGTTAATAAAATAAAATCCTGTACATTTTAATTCCTTAAATACATAAACACAATATTAATTAAAACAAAGAAAGCTTGAAATATTTCACTTTACTTCTAAGAAATGTAAAATACATATAAATGAGTTTGCTTTTGGCATTAAATTATTAAAAAAAAAAAATCTTATTGCATATATTCTAATTTTTAAGATGCACCTGAACAGTGTTCCCATCATATAAAACTTTTAGATTAGTGACAATTACATTAGATATCCTAATAAAGTATTTTCTGGAAGATAGTTCAGTCTGAACTACTGCTCTAAGCAGACAGCATACAGAGGAAAGCTGGCTTAAAGAATGAAGGCAAGGGCATAACCTGGCTTGTTTCACACAGTAGATCAGAAGGAGCTGCTATCTGAAACAAGCCAGACCAGTATAAAATCCCCAGTATAAGATACGGTACATAAAGGTTGTTTTTGAACAGTGAATAATGCAAAGCTACTGTATAGCGTTACAGAATTAAAACAAAACAAATATAAGGAAATAAGCAGCAGGTCATCTTTATGCCGCAAACATTACCATATCTGGCTTACTAGACCATTGCTTCAGGAGCTTTACAATTATTTCTAACAACAGGAAATCAGTCATTAGCTAATGACATATTCCTTTGTTTGGTTTTGTAGGGCTGTGCTAGAAAATGACTTGTTCAGCACTAACATTTTCCACACTTTGCAGGAGCTGGTCATGGATGTTTACTATATTAGAGTCTAACCAAGCTTTAGCTGCTCTTTACTGTTAAATTTATACTCCAAGAACCCAGCCAAACCCATTAGATGTAATAGCTTTACATTTTTCAAACTTATTGGCTAGACCTCAACCTCTTAAGTCTCAGGATGTAGTCAAACTCTGCTTCAATTCAAAGTTGTTGTTTTTGTTTGTTTGTTTGTTTGTTTGTTTTCAACACAGAGCAAAACCCCCAGATAGGGTTACTGATTTAGGATATAGGGTGCTGCAGTAGATGCAAGGCCAGAGAAGACAAAAACACAAAATAAGAAGTCCTTGTCCTGACAATTGATGTCAGTTATTCATGACACACTGCACAGGTGTATCACTTTTAACTGATGGGCACTTCAGCCACTCTTGGTTTAAAAAACAAATAAGGCCTTTATTTGTAAAATAAATACAGCTCTGTACAAAAAAAGAAAGAGACCACTGCAAAATCTTTCCTAAATTAGCATCTCTACATATATAACATCCATTCAGTTTGAGAATCTGTTGAATTCCAACACAAGGGCACCTCAATCTACTTAAGGAGGTATTGATTAGGTGATCATCTAAGCATGGTAAGACACATGAAAGCTGTGAATAAAAATCAGTTATTACACTAATACAGATTTCTGAGCTCTTCATAAGTTAAAACTGAAGTAGTGTAGTGTTTAATGATGAACATGAAGTTGTTTTCTTTGTATTATTTGATCTAAAAGTACATCAAAAACACACCTAAAAACAATATATTTTATGTTGTTTTGGGCAGTTGCGATTTTCTGTAAATAAATGCTCTAAATGATGATATTTTGAATTGGAATTTGGATGAGTTGATTTCAGTAAGTTAGAGAATGAAGCAAAAATGTTCATTTTATTCAAACACATGTATAAATAGTAAAACTGTCAGGTATCTGCCTAATGGCAGATGAGGGTTTTGAAGTAGGACCCAAGGAGCAAGCAGAATTGTGGTGCAGCATAAGGATTCATTTAACAAGGATCAGGAACAAAACAATGGCAGAACAAAGGTTGACAACAAAAACTAAAACTAGGCAATGCAAAACTCACAAGGACTATGATGAGGCACAGGGAAACCACAGGAACAAATGACTGACACCAGACAGAGCACAAGCACAAACTGACATACTTAATAGGAGAGATAACAATTACATGAACGCAAGACAGCTGGGAGACAATCAGGGCAAAACGGTAACGAAAGTGGCTATGAGCACAGGAAACATGAGGACCTGGGAACAATAGGTAAACAAGTACAGGGGATACACACGAGACTTACACAGAGGACCAAGGGGGACACAGAAAAACAACAACAACAGGGACAACGGGGGAGACACAGCATACTAAGGACCGAGGAGCACAATAACAATCACTGAGGACCCAGGGCAAACACAGAAGGCAAAATACAGACAAATAATCATAATAATAAACACAGAGAGACCAAAAATAAACACAAAGCATGGGCATGATCCTAACAGCATGCCCAGATCATGACAGCCACCCCCCCACCCCAACGGGCAGATTCCAGACACCTTCCAAACAAAACAAAGAGTACCCCAATTGGGCGGGAAGACAGGGATATAGGCTCGATGAGACAAAACAAGAACACAAACAAAGAAAATATGTTCATCAGGTGGTCGGCTAAAGTCCCTGAGCCACCGGCCTGATGGACATGGCATGTCAGGGAGCCTACCAGAGTCCATGGGCCACCAAACGGAGGAACATGGTGTGTCGGGTGGCTCGCCAATATCCATGGGCCACCGGACAGAGAAGCATGGC
Organism: Pholidichthys leucotaenia; assembly: GCA_020510985.1. Lineage (NCBI taxonomy): Eukaryota > Metazoa > Chordata > Actinopteri > Cichliformes > Pholidichthyidae > Pholidichthys > Pholidichthys leucotaenia. The sequence goes on along the minus strand of CM035848.1, from coordinate 86,441,559 downwards.
GTGTCAGGTGGCCTACCAAAGTCCATGGGCCACCAGACGGAACAGCACAGCTTAGCCAGTGATGTAGGCTGAGAGGTGTGTACAACCAGGAGACCAGACACTGCAGGAGCGTACACATCAAGAGTGGCAGGAGTGCTGAGCTCGGGTGACAGCAGCTGAAGAGACGCCACCTCAGGCAGTAAAGGTGGAACGGACTGCTCCGACAGTGACCTGGGTGGAGCGGACTGCTTGGGCAGCCAGGGTGGAGGGGACTGCTCAGATGACCGGGGTGTAGTGGACTGCTAGGATGACTAGGGTGGAGCAGACCGCTCAGATGGCCAGAGTGGAGTGGACTGCTCGGACGGCCACGGTGTAGCGCACCACCCGGACAACCCAGGTGGAGTGGACCACTCAAACGACCCAGGTGGAGCAGACTGCTCGGGCAGCCACAGTGAAGCGGACTGCTCACACAGCCATGGTGGAGCGGACTGCTTGGACGGCCATGGTGAAGCAGACTGCTCTGACGAACATGGTGGAGTGGACTGCTCAGACCACCCAGATGGAGCAGACTGCTCAGATGTCCCAAGTGGAGCGGACTGCTCAGACAAACAAGGTAGAGCAGACTGCTCAGATGAACACGGTGGAGCAGACTGCTCAGACGAACAAGGTGGAGTGGACTGCTCAGATGATCCAGGTGGAGCAGACAGCTCCGACAAACCAAGTGAAGCAGATAGCTCCGATAAACCAAGTGGAGCGGATAGCTCCAACAAACCAGGTGAAGCAGACTGCCATGGCAAACCAGGTGGAGCGGACTGCTCCAACAAACCAGGTAGAACAGACAGCTCCGACAAAACAGGTGGAGCAGCCTGTCCCAACAAACTAGGTGGAGCAGACTGCTCCGATTAACCAGGTGGAGCAGACTGTCAAGACAAACCAGGTGGAGCGGACTGCTCCAACAAACTAGGTGGAACTGCAGCGTGCACCTCGATCGCCGATGCAGCCACCTTGAACAGGGAGGAAAAAACACTGGTGGGTGACAGGTCCACAACACAACCAACAGCAGAGAAGCTCGGCAGGGAGAGCTCAGAAGCAGATGGAAACTGCAACTGGGTCCCCCCAGGAGCAAAACAAGTCCTCTTTAATAAAGATATTAAAAAGACAAAAAAGAGAACTTGCCTTAACTCCTGCTCCTCTGCTGGCAAAGACCCCGGTGGCTCTGCTGCTGATATGATGACGGCCCTCGATGGCGCTGCTGGAACGACGCCACCTCTGGAGACATTGCTGGAACAACCCTCGCCTCTGGAGATGCTGGAGGAACAGTGGGCGAGGCGGTCCGGGGTACAGCAATGGATGAAACGGTCCAGATTACAGCAGCGGATGAGACAGTCATAACAGCCAGTACTGGAGGGAGAGGGCGATGTGAAGCCCTGTTCCATGTTTTCGCCATTTGTGGATAATGGCTCTCACTGTGGGTCGCTGCAGTCCCAAAGCTTTAGAAATGGCTTTATTGCTTTTCCAAACTGATAGATTTCAATTACTTTGTTTCTCATTTGTTCCTGAATTTTTTTGGATTGCAGCATGATGTCTACCTTTTGAGGATCTTTTGGTCTACTTCCCTTCATCAGGCAGGTTCTGTTTAAGTAATTTCTTGATTGAGAACAGGTGTGGCAGTTATCAGGCCTGGGTGTGGCTCGAGAAATTGAACTCATCTTTCCAAAGATATGATAAATCACAGTTAATTTATGTTTTAACGGGGGGCAATCACTTTTTCACACAGAGCCATGTAGGTTTGAATTTTTTTTTTACCCTTAATAATAAACATCTTCATTTAAAAACTGCATTGTGTGTTTACTTGTGTTATCTTTGTCTAGTATTTAAATTTGTTTGATGACCTGAAATGTTTAAGTGTGACAAACACACAACAAAATGAGAAATCAGGAAGGGGACAAACATTTTTTCACACCACTGTAACCAGGCAGCTCTCCTCCATCCTGTGGAGTGGCTGCAGAGCTGGGGAGAGGCAGACTGGAACTGGTGCATGGTGAGGAGAAGGGGGTGCCGGAGCGAGGGGACTCTTCCTTGTCGGCACAGGCTTCAGCCCCTTCCGCAAACTTCCCATCATCCCGCGGAACTGACGCTGCAAGTCAGCCACCGTGGTGATCTGCTCCAAATCCTCAGTGTGCCCCGCGAGCCGTGGATGGCGGTGGACAGCTGCCTCCGCAAGCCCCAGGTACCATCGAGCTGACCATGGGGTGAGAGCTGAGCGAGCCCCAGAAATAAGCTGGTCGATCGCAACTGATGCACAGCAAAGCTCCCACCCCATGCTCATGCGATACCATTTGCTGCCTGCTGAGTCCTGTTGTGCTGGCATCATACAGTCAGGTATCTGACTGATGGCAAATGCGTGTTTTGAAGTAGGACCCAAGGTGCAGGCAGAATTTCGGTGCAGCATAAGGATTTATTTAACAAGGATCAAGAACAAAACAATGGCAGCACAAAGGCTGACAACAAAAACTAAAACTAAGCAAAGCAAAACTCACAAGGATTATGATGAGGCACAGGACCCACAGGAACAAATGACTATGACACCAGACAGAGCACAAGCACAAACTGACATAAATAGGGGAGCTAACAATTACATGGACGTAAGACAACTGGGAGACAATCAGGGCCAAACAGTAACACACGTGAGGGAAGGTATCATGAACGTGGGTTTGGTGGTTCCAAACCCAGTTCTGACTTATGGTTATTTTGCCCTATTTTCCATCTGGTGCTTCAGGGAGCTTTTTGGGCCTTCGCACCCTGACAGCTCGGGCACGCCCCCTCCTCCTGTCAGTGCCATCAGCTGTGCCTCGTTACTGGGTATTTTCACACACACTCCATTCATTCCAAACACAGAAGGCAAAATTCAGACAAATAATCATAATAATAAACACAGAGAGACCAAAAATAAACACAAAGCATGGGCATGATCCTAAGACCATGCCCAGATCATGACAAAAGACAAATAAAGTGATAATTTTGCAGTGGTCTCTTTGGCCTCTTAATTTTTCCCAGAGCTGTATATATTGAATTTAATGCTTAATTATTTGCATTGTTGGTTGGTACATAAAATACATACAGTATGTATGTCTGCATGAGTGAAACAGAGGAAATCCTTGGATCAGGTAGTCAGATGGTCCAGTCGTTTGCTTGGTGAGTCACAGCTGAGCCTGACATCCCTGTACACCAGACAAGTACAGAGGATGGCCGACTCGATTTTAAATGATGACTCCCACCCTTTGCACTGCAACTTTCAGCTTCTTCCCTCCAGACGGAGGTTTGCTGTCCCAAAAAGTAGAACCCAGCGCTACAAAAACAGCTTTGTCCCTGCTGCTGTCAAAGAGTTGAACAAGCTATAAAAATTATATTGTACATATTTTATATTTACCTATTTTGTAAGATGTGTGCCTGTGTTTGTGTCTATGTTGAATGTAATTGTGGCTTGTAAATATGGATGTCACCAACTGCAAAACAAATCTACCTACGGGTACAAATAAAGTAACCTGAACCTGAACCTGAACCTGAGTGTGTAAATTTGCACAATAAAGAAACAGTGTCATGAAATTGTAAATGGCGTTCACTTTATATAGCACTTTTTCTCATCTCTAGATGACCAAAGGGCTTTACAGATCGTGCTATCCACCCATTCACACACACATTCACACACTGATGGCGGCGGAGCTGCCGTGCACAGGCCTTGGCCTGACCCACCAGGAGCAACTGGGGGTTCAGTGTCTTGCTCAAGGACACTTCAACATGCAGACTGCAGACAGAGTGGGAATTAAACCACTCTCCGATCAGTAGTTGGCCACACTACACCTGCGCTACAGCCACCCCCATAAACACTATGTTATACTGCAAAACTGGAGTTTTCTAAAGTTTTAGACTTAAATCATACATGGGGTGTTGGTAGAGTATATTACACCTAACTATATATACATGTTTGCAAATTATCTGATGATTTCTATCCACAGGGCTACAAAGTTTAAAATAAGTTGTCTCGAATGTGAAGGTGGGAGCCTTTATGCACCTAGCCCACAGCTCTGCAACCTGCAACTCTGGAACCACATGTAGTTCTCATCCAAAACTGTGAATCACAAGTGAGAAGTTTCAAATGTGGAAGAAGATGCAAAAAGTTGTTTTAAAAAAGTTACTTTTTTTATATTAAAAAATGTACTTTAAAAAGCCTGCTGCTGATCACAGTCTTCCTTACACATTTATGTCAAAAATCTAGAAGGAAACAAATCACAACTTTATGAGCAAAGAGTTGCAAGTTTATGGGGAAAGGGTTGGAAACATATAAGAAAGCAAAGAAATACATGAAAGGAAAAAGGCATAATTTACTAGAGTAAAACACAACAAAATTTATGAATCTATGACTAAAATGTCCCAAAATTTACAAGATAATGTGCAAGTATATCAAAGACAAATCCCATTTTTCGATTGTTGGGGCATTTTTTGTCTTTGTTGGACAGATATATTCAAAAATGGGCAAATAATGAAGTGAAGGTCAGGGGAAAGACATGCAGGAAAGATTATTTCAGCTGGGAATCAAAGGATCACTGTAGTAAAACAACATGCATCATAATTGTTAGGCTAATGGATGCCCCCAAATACAGTGGCGTGCAAAAGTGTTTGCCCCCTTCCAAATTTCTCCTTTTTTTCCGGTTTGTCACACTTAAATGTTTCAGATCATCAAACAAATTTAAATATTAGACAAAGATAACACAAGTAAACAATAAATGCACTTTTTAAATGAAGATGTTTATTATTAAGGCTAAAAAAAATCCAAACCTACATGGCCCTGTGTGAAAAAGTTACCCCCCCCATTAAAACATAAATTAACTGTGTTTTATCACATTTTTGAAAAGCTGAGTTCAATTTCTCGAGCTACACCCAGGCCTGATAACTGCCACACCCGTTCTCAATCAAGAAATCACTTAAACAGGACTTGCCTGACAAAGTGAAGTAGACCTCATGCTCATGATACAGCTCATGATACAGCTCATGATACGAGCTGACCGAACACCAGACAGTGGCAAAGCTAGGGGCGGTGGAGTGATAATGTATGTTAACAACAACTGGTGCAGACCGGGACATATCACTGTTAAACAACGACACTGCAGCAAAGACTTTGAGTTGCTAGCTGTTAGCATGAGGCCTACATATCTCCCGAGAGAACACTCACACGTGATCTGCATTGTTGTTTATGCAAATCCGACGGCGAACGCTGGGACAGCGCGTGACGTCATCCATTCAGTAACCAGCAGGCTGCAGACAGAACACCCAGATGCTCTTCTCCTCATCTCAGGCGATTTCAACCACGTTTCACTGTCTCCCATTCTACCCACGTTCACCCAGTATGTCACATGCCACACTAGAGACAATAAAACACTGGATTTTGACATAACGTTCGGCTCAGGAGACGCACACACACAGGTTCAGAGTAGTTCAAACTGTTTATTAACAGCAGGGGTGTATGGGTGTGTGACAGCGGAATGTTAATGTATTGGTGGTGGCGTCTGCTTCGGGCACAGAGGCAGGAGACCGTTCAGCCGGCAACCCTATGGGAAAGAACAGACACAGGGTGACAGGCACACACCAATACAGGAGGAGATTAGGCGAGGGAGAGAAGCTTACTTGAGTTTGACAGATGGCAGGCACTACAAGGACGGAACCCCGGGAGACAGTCACCTGCAGGACTCGGTGCAGCAGCGAGGAAGGACGAGGGACGGAGTTGTCCGCCGCCGAGGAATCCACCTGTGCACAGGGGAGCAGACTGGGAGAGGTAAGGAAAGGAATCTTCTTACCACTAGCTTGACGCTGAAGAGTGAGTTGTCGCTTCGTATAGAAGGCGATGAAGTCTAACGGCTTCAGGCCGAAGCTCAGGGCGAGGCGGCTTTTATCCCTCGCCGCTGACGAGTAGCAGGTGCGTGAGCAGGTGGCGCCGCTGATGAATGGCGCGGCGTGACAGATTTATTCTACGCAAACACTAAGGAGGCGTACACCTCATCACAACTCCCCCCACTCGGGAGATCGGATCACAACTTGGTTCATCTCCGGCCGGTGTACAAACCCCTAGTGCACAGACAACCTCCGGCCATGCACACTGTGGAGTTATGGTCTGAGGAGACAATGGACACTCTAAAGGACTGTTTTGAAGCCACCGCCTGGAAGCAGCTCTGCGATCCACATGGTGAGGACATCGATGGCCTCATTCACACCTTCACGGGCTACCTCAGCTTCTGTGTGGACAAATCAGTTCCCACCAAGACCATACGGCGTCACTCAAACAACAAACCCTGGATCAACCCTGAGATAAAAACACTTCTGAGAGAGAAGAAGAGGATCTTCAGGTCGGGGAACAGGGAGATGCTGAAGTCCGTACAGAGGGAGCTGAGGAGAAAGATCAGAGAAGGCAAGGACAGCTTCAGGAAGAAGATGGAGGACAAGCCGCAACAGAGCGACATCAGCGGGGTCTGGAGAAACCTCAAAACCATCTCGGGGCTCCAGAATACCTCCCCCCAGGCCACGGGGGGCAGGGAGTGGGCGAACAACCTGAATCTGTTTTTCAATAGATTTGACCAACCGCCCTCCCCCCTGTCTGCACAACAACCACTGCTGCCTCTAAGAAATCAAGTCCTGCTGCCCACTCCCCACTCCACCGACACCCCCCCCACTCCCAACACACAGCCCCCCATCCTGACCCTGACCAAGACCCAGGTGAGGACGGAGCTGAGGAAGATCAAGGCGAGGAAGGCGTCGGGACCGGACGGCATCAGTGCAAAGCTCCTCAAGTCCTGTGCAGACCAGCTGTGTGGGATTGTGACGTATATCTTCAACATGAGCCTGAAACTGGGGAGGGTACCACAGCTGTGGAAAACATCTTGTGTGGTACCTGTACCAAAAACTTCCCACCCCAAAGACCTGAACAGCTACAGACCGGTGGCCTTGACGTCCCACTTGATGAAGACCCTGGAGAGACTGCTCCTTGCTCATCTCTGCCCCCTGGTGGAACCAGCGATGGATCCACTCCAGTTCGCCTACCAGCATGGCATTGGGGTGGAGGATGCGGTGATCTTCCTCCTTCACCGTTCTCTGTCCCACCTGGAGAAGCCCGGGAATATGGTGAGGATCATGTTCTTTGACTTCTCCAGTGCTTTCAACACCATCCAACCGATGATCCTGAAGGACAAGCTGCTGCGCGCAGGGGTGGACCAGCACCTGTCATCATGGATCCTGGACTACCTCACGAACCGGCCTCAGTTTGTGAGAACCCGGGACTGTGTTTCCGACACGATCATCAGTAGCACGGGGGCCCCCCAGGGAACGGTGCTGGCTCCCTTCCTGTTCACTCTTTATACTGCAGACTTCTCACACAACACAACACACTGCCATCTACAGAAGTTCTCTGATGACTCTGCGATCGTTGGTCTCATCTCCAACGGAGATGAAGCTGAGTACAGAGGGCTTATCCAGGACTTCGTGGACTGGTGCCATCGGAACTGCCTCCAGATCAACGCGAGGAAAACTAAGGAGCTGGTGGTGGACTGCCGCAGGCATGGGCAGCCCCTCACAGCACCAGTAAATATACAGGGAACAGACATCGAGATGGTGACATCCTATAAGTACCTGGGTGTTCATCTGAACAATAAACTAGACTGGTCACACAATACTGACGCACTCTACAAGAAGGGACAGCGCAGGCTGTTCCTGCTGAGGAGACTCAGGTCTTTTGGTGTACAAGGGGCGCTGCTGAAGTCATTCTATGACACGGTGGTGGCATCAGCCATCACTTTTGGAGTGGTCTGCTGGGGCAGTGGCATTACTGCAGCCGATAGGAAGAGACTGAACAAACTGATTAAGAAAGCTAGCTCTGTCCTGGGGCAACGCCTTGATCCGATGGAGGAGATAGGAGAGAGAAGGACGGTGGCTAAACTGTCATCTCTGCTGGAGTCCGAGTTCCACCCTATGCAGGACATACTGGATGCACTGAGGAGCTCATTTAGCAGCAGACTACATCATCCCAGGTGCACAACCGAGAGGTTTCGTAGGTCCTTCCTACCAACGGCTGTCAGACTGTACAACCTAAGCAGGGCTGCTCGCAGAGATAGCAAAAAGACGTAACAAACTAATAGTTTTTTGAATGCAAAAGATGCAATAGACTTACACAATGGTCCTCTCCGGCATACAACTAGGAACATACCGGTCGCTATGGAGGGTGAGAATATGTATGGGCACATAATCATACCATGTAGGATAACTAAGTAGTCGGTTATGCTGTTTCATCCCATCTAGCAACAATGCTCTGCACTGTGTGTGTTTATATATTTACATATTTATTCCATCTAGCTACAATGCTCAGCACTGGGTGTGTTTATATTTATATATCTATATATTTATTCCATCTAGCTACAATGCTCCACACTGTGTTTTTATATATCTACATATTATTCCATCTAGCTACATTGCTCCGCACTGTGTGTGTTTATATACTTGCATATTTATTCCACCTAGCTGCAATGCTCCGTACTGTGGGTGTTTATATATTTACATATTTATTCCATCTAGCTACAATGCTCTGCACTGTGTGTTCATATATTCATATATTTATTCCATCCAGCTACAATGCTCTGCACTGTGTGTCTGTGTGTGTGTGTGTGTGTATATATATCTTATAGTAATATGTACATATGTATATTAGCTGCTCTTGCTTGCTTGTTTTTTTTCTTGCCTTCTGATTGTTGCCCTGAGTGTTGCTATCTCCGTGCTGTTGCAATCCTGGAATTTCCCCATTGTGGGACTAATAAAGGCTTATCTTATCTTATCTTATCTTATCTTACCAAAAGATCCTCAAAAGGTAGACATCATGCTGCAATCCAAAGAAATTCAGAAACAAATGAGAAACAAAGTAATTGAGATCTATCAGTCTGGAAAAAGTTATAAAGCCATTTCTAAAGCTTTGGGACTCCAGTGAACCACGGTGAGAGCCATTATCCACAAATGGCGAAAACATGGAACAGTGGTGAACCTTCCCAGGAGTGGCTGACTGACCAAAATTACCCCAAGAGCGTAGCGACGACTCATCCAAGAGGTCACAAAAGACCCCACAACAACATCTAAAGAACTGTAGGCCTCACTTGCCTCAGTTAAGGTCAGTGTTCATGACTCTACCATGAGAAAGAGACTGGGCAAAAATGGCCTCCATGGCAGAGTTCCAAGATGAAAACCACTGCTGCGTAAAAACAACATAAAGGCTCATCTCAGTTTTGCCAGAAAACATCTTGATGATCCCCAAGACTTTTGGGAAAATACTTTGTGGACTGATGAGACAAAAGTTGAACTTTTTGGAAGGTGTGTGTCCCATTACATCCAGCGTAAAAGTAACACAGCATTTCAGAAAAGGAACATCATACCAACAGTAAAATATGGTGGTGGTAGTGTGATGTTCTGTGGTAAATGGAGCCATGAATTCTGTTGTCTGCCAAAAAATCCTGAAGGAGAATGTCCGGCCATCTGTTCGTGACCTCAAGCTGAAGCGCACTTGGGTTCTGCAGCATGACAATGATCCGAAACACACCAGCAAGTCCACCTCTGAATGGCTTAAGAAAAACAAAATAAAGACTTTGGAGTGGCCTAGTCAAAGTCCTGACCTGAATCCTATTGAGATGCTGTGGCATGACCTTAAAAAGGCGGTTCATGCTCGAAAACCCTCCAATGTGGCTGAATTACAACAATTCTGCAAAGATGAGTTTGCCAAAATTCCTGCCCCAGCGCTGTAAAAGACTCATTGCCAGTTATCGCAAATGCTTGATTGCAGTTGTGGCTGCTAAGGGTGGCCCAACCAGTTATTAGGTTTAGGGGGCAATCACTTTTTCACACAGGGCCATGTAGGTCTGGATTTTTTTCCCCCTTAATAATAAACACCTTCATTTAAAAACTGCATTTTGTGTTTACTTGTGTTATCTTTGTCTAATATTTAAATTTGTTTGATGATCTGAAACATTTAAGTGTGACAAACATACAAAAAAATGAGAAATCAGGAAGGGGGCAAACACTTTTTCACACCACCGTATACTCACAGGCAATATAACCTAACTTTAATTATACTTTTTTGGCCAAAAATTCCTCAAGATAGCTCCTTTTCCATAATAAAGGCTGCTGACCCCGGGCCCAGCAACTTGATGAAAAAACGTCCGTACAGGACACACATTCCTTTTGTCCTGTGTCCCCCAGAAGCCATTTTCCTCCTCTGTGCTTGTTTCCTATAGTAGCATTTAAGAAATGGAATAACCCTTCAAGCATTTCCAGGTAACAGAAGGAAAAGGGAAATGAGTAATCATTACTGCAAATAAGGAAATTCACTCGTAGAAAACTTGGGAAAACTTGAAATCCAACTGGAAAAAATGTATACAAACATAACAAAATGTCTCAGCAGAAGTTAGCATTGCTTGGAAATGCTCACATACAAAATTATAGCAATTGCATTATCTGTCATGCATTCACCTCTGTTATAAGATAAGATAAGATAAGATAAGATAAGCCTTTATTAGTCCCACAACGGGGAAATTCCAGGATTGCAACAGCACAGGGATAGCAACACTCAGAGCAACAATCAGAAGGCAAGAAAAAACAAGCAAGCAAGAGCAGCTAATATACATATGTACATATTACTATAAAATATATATATACACACACACACACACACACAGACACACAGTGCAGAGCATTGTAGCTGGATGGAATAAATATATGAACACACAGTGCAGAGCATTGTAGCTAGATGGAATAAATATGTAAATATATAAACACCCACAGTATGGAGCATTGCAGCTAGGTGGAATAAATATGCAAGTATATAAACACACACAGTGCGGAGCAATGTAGCTAGATGGAATAATATGTAGATATATAAAAACACAGTGCGGAGCATTGTAGCTAGATGGAATAAATATATAGACATATAAATATAAACACACCCAGTGCAGAGCATTGTAGCTAGATGGAATAAATATGTAAATATATAAACACACACAGTGCAGAGCATTGTTGCTAGATGGAATAAATATGTAAATATATAAACACACACAGTGCAGAGCATTGTTGCTAGGTGGGATGAAACAGCATAACCGTCTATTTAGTTATCCTACATGGTATGATTATGTGCCCATACATATTCTCACCCTCCATAGCGACCGGTATGTTCCTAGTTGTATGCCGGAGAGGACCATTGTGTAAGTCTATTGCATCTTTTGCATTCAAAAAAAAAAAAAAAAAAAAAAAAAAAAAAAAAGAAACTATTAGTTTGTTACGTCTTTTTGCTATCTCTGCGAGCAGCCCTGCTTAGGTTGTACAGTCTGACAGCCGTTGGTAGGAAGGACCTACGAAACCTCTCGGTTGTGCACCTGGGATGATGTAGTCTGCTGCTAAATGAGCTCCTCAGTGCATCCAGTATGTCCTGCATAGGGTGGAACTCGGACTCCAGCAGAGATGACAGTTTAGCCACCGTCCTTCTCTCTCCTATCTCCTCCATCGGATCAAGGCGTTGCCCCAGGACAGAGCTAGCTTTCTTAATCAGTTTGTTCAGTCTCTTCCTATCGGCTGCAGTAATGCCACTGCCCCAGCAGACCACTCCAAAAGTGATGGCTGATGCCACCACCGTGTCATAGAATGACTTCAGCAGCGCCCCTTGTACACCAAAAGACCTGAGTCTCCTCAGCAGGAACAGCCTGCGCTGTCCCTTCTTGTAGAGTGCGTCAGTATTGTGTGACCAGTCTAGTTTATTGTTCAGATGAATACCCAGGTACTTGTAGGATGTCACCATCTCGATGTCTGTTCCCTGTATATTTACTGGTGCTGTGAGGGGCTGCCCATGCCTGCGGCAGTCCACCACCAGCTCCTTAGTTTTCCTCGCGTTGATCTGGAGGCAGTTCCGATGGCACCAGTCCACAAAGTCCTGGATAAGCCCTCTGTACTCAGCTTCATCTCCGCTGGAGATGAGACCAACGATCGCAGAGTCATCAGAGAACTTCTGTAGATGGCAATGTGTTGTGTTGTGTGAGAAGTCCGCAGTATAAAGAGTGAACAAGAGTGATGCTAGTATAACCAGCTGAGCTCTGCTGATACACACTTTTTTTTTTTTTTACATTTTACTGAAAAAAACAGTTGGAATTTCAGTTCAAAAATCCAACTTAGAAATGCTCAACCTCTAACATGAATTAAACATGGCTCCTCAACAAAAACTGTCTTGAGTTTCATATATTTCCTTGGGTAACAGAAACAAAATTTGACAGAACAATGCTGCTTCTTTTCTTTTTTTACCCTGATCTGCATTAGCTAGCTGGGGATGCTCATGTTCTGTGTAGAAGACACAGCTTTGTTTGATGCATATGTTTTGACATCACATCAATGAGCATAAAGTATGCTAGCTAGTTTTGACAGCCAGCTCCAGGTTCACTGCATCATCACACATACATTTCACTGTCCACAAGTCACCAACTGCAAAAGGATCCTGGAAGCATCTTTTTTTGTTTTTAATCTGTCTCCATACATAGGCCTAGTTATGGTCTAGTTATGGTATGAGCTGACTGCACAGTTTTATTAGGGTTAAATGGAATTTGATCTAGCAATACATTCTATATTTTTAATTATTTTAAATCTGTACTTGTGCATGAGCATGTGCCTGTGACCTTCATCAGTCCTCTTTCAAGGTCTAACCTATGGTTGCTTTATTTGGAGCTAATATCGTAATACTTTCTGTTAAAGGATGAAAAGACAAGAAAAGGCTGAATATAGAATTGTGATTTGTACTGTGAAGCCTCTTTCTAGACCCCCAAATACTAGAATCCTGAGAGCTGAAGAAAGGGCAATGAAATCGCTCTCACACACCAGCTCAGCAGCCTTTAATGATCTCCATCCATCCATCCGTCTTCCATCCATCCGTCTTCTTCTGCTTAATCCTTTTCGGGTCGAGGGGGGGCTGGAGCCTATCCCAGCATCTTTGAGCGAGAGGCAGGGTACACCCTGGACAGATCGCCAGTCCATCACAGGACCAACACAGAGAGACAGACAACCATTCACTCTCGCATTCATACCTAAGGACAATTTAGAATCCCCAGTTGATGCCAATTAACCTAACTTGCATGTTTTTGGCATGTGGGAGGAAGCCGGAGAAATCCTGGAGTAAACCCACGCAGACACGGGGAGAACATGCAAACTCTACACAGATCACTGTTGGTCGGGGGCTGGGATCGAACCCAGGATCCCCCAGCCAAGGGTGAGTTGCTGTGCTGCCACAGTGCTAACCACTCCGCCACCGCGCTGCTTTAATGATCTCAGTCTGTGCTAAAGATTGAGTCAGAGTAGGTGCTTTTGTGCTGGGCCACAATCATGCAGCATCGGTGTATAGGGTGGGGTCCTAGAGAGCTGAGAACCCCCCCACCCCCACCCCGAGCCATGAAATTAGCCAGGAACACCAGGAAACAAACACCAATGAAAAGGCTCAGAGTCTGAGGAGACCACCAACCAGGGAACCCAGGCATAACACAAAAGCAGGGGGAGGCAAGCCCCCCCCCCCCCAGTACCACAACCACCACCACTCTGGGAGTCCTGATCCTAAGTACAGAGTTCAAACATCAAACTGTAACACTGATTTTAGCAGTCTGTCCCTCTGTGTTGGCCCTGTGATGGACTGGCGATCTGTCCAGGGTGTACCCTGCCTCTCGCCCAAAGATGCTGAGATATGCTCCAGCCCCCCCGTGACCCGAAAAGGATTAAATGGAAAAAGATGGATGGAGTTTCCTATTAAAATTGACCCTATACCTAGCAACTGATTAAATAACATCAATTGCTGAAGACCAGAAACAAAAAATGATAATCCTTCTGTAATCTGCACGTCAGCCCTTCAAAACAAATATGGTGTGCGTCTCTGCGCACAGTATTTATATGGTTTTACAAGGGCAGAGGTTCTCCCACAGACAGTGTCTTTCATTTCCCAGACAGACTTTCTTTCTCTTCCCAATCATCAGAGCAGCTTAAGCGAATATGCAGAGCTTGTGACTGCTAAAGCAGAAAACATGATTAAGACTCTTTACTTTTTTATATAAAAAAGAGAGATTCTTCAGTATAAAGATCTCAGAGGCCTAGAAAACATTCACCGATCCAGTCTGGGTCAGTGGAGCACAGTGTTCATAGCTGATTAATATTTGAGAGGAAATCTAATGCATGGGGAGATGGAGAATTTAATCTAAGTTACCACTGAACATAAAGGACACCTTATGGTCTTTAACAAATAAATATTCTTAAAATCAATGCTATGATTATAACCAGAGTAGTGTACCGGAGTTATTCTCACTGGCATCATGTAGACTCAGAAGTAGAAAACAATTTTAGAAACCCAGCCATTAGTTAGTCTGAGACATGGGTCTTTGCCTCACGGGACTTATTGCCACCTAAACTGACTAGTGAGGTCAAGTTACCATTTTTGAATGCATTTCAAAGCAATAAAGACACCTTTTCCCAGGCCACTGCTGCTTGCATTTCAAGTGATATTGCATCCATTTTCCTCCCTTGTCAGCTATGGTAAGGCTGTGTGTCCACAAAACACGTGTTTTGTCACCCAACCACCCTGAGCTTTTTTCTTTTTTTTTCAGCATTTGTGCATGACGCTGTGAGGGAAAAAAAGGCCTGTGCTCTGTATCCCAGCAACAGTTTGTCACTCTCAGCTCAACACTTCCACTTTCCTATGGTCAGACTTTCTTGTAATTACCTCCGCCAGGCCGAAAAGGCCAGGAGGAGGTTATGTTTTTGCCGGGGTTTGTCTGTGTGTTTGTCTGTCTGTCTGTCTGTCTGTCTGTCTGTCTGTCTGTTTGTCTGTTGGTTAGCAAGATAACTCAAAAAGTCTTGGACGGATTTCCATGAAACTTTCAGGCGTTGTTGGAAATGGTACAAGGAAGAACTGATTAAATTTTGGGGGTGATCTGGTTCACCGTCTGGATACAGGAATTTTTTAAAGCATTTTTCAACACTGTGACATACAGCCATTTTCAACATGTGCGCAGGCGCAATGGAGGGCGCTGGTCGTCGTGTCTGCAACACAAACCCTGCGTTCTTCAACGTTTTAGGCACAAAAGCACGCGGAGAACACTGCTGGCCTGGGCCCGCCAGCGTGGCTGTGTTTGCGCGCAACTGCAAAACCTCACACGGGCAGCTGTCCGCCGACGGATTCTTTGGCAGAAATTCCCCGGCCAGCCATAGGAGCTGCGCATTTGGCAGAAATTCACCGGCCAGCCATAGGCGCTGCGCAAAAACGAGCTCTCTGCCGGCGAAGCTTCTAAATTCTCGTTTGCCGCGGAGCGCAACCCCAAAATAATATAATATAAAACCCACGGCAACCTGTCTACCCAATTTGCATCCGTCAGTGGAGGAGATGGACACAACAGCAACACTTCAGTTTATTACCTCCGCCAAGGAGGCAATGCTTTTACTACTGAACCACTAATCCTATCACTATCAGATTGATTGTCATTGATTAATTGTGTGTTTATTGCACTGTCCCTGTCAAATAAACAAATAATCATTGTGAATCCAATTGCTAGTCATATGTTTACATGCTCAAGGAATCTGAAAACGTACACACAAACACTGTATGGGGGGAATTGTGGCGCTTGGCGGAGGTCTGCGCTCTCCGAGTGCTTTTCTAGTTTTTAATAGCAGTCTCTAAATAACAATGGACAGGAAACATGTTTTAGCAGCTCTGGATGTAAAATATGATGACACGGAAAGCAGGAGTCTGAGTACAAACGAGTACCAGCATCCTACACACATGGACAAAATTGTTGGTACCCCTCTGTTAATGAAAGAAAAACCCACAATGGTCACAGAAATAACTTGAATCTGACAAAAGTGGTAATAAATAAAAATTCTATGAAAATTAACCAATGAAAATCAGACAATGCTTTTGAATTGTGGTTCAACAGAATTACTTTAAAAAACAAACTCATGAAACAGGCCTGGACAAAAATGATGGTACCCTTAACTTAATATTTTGTTACGCAACCTTTTGAGGCAATCACTGCAATCAAATGATTTCTGTAATTGTCAGTGAGACTTCTGCACCTCTCAGCAGGTATTTTGGCCCACTCCTCATGAGCAAACTGCTCCAGTTGTCTCAGGTTTGAAGGGTGCCTTCTCCAGACGGAATGTTTCAGCTCCTTCCACAGATGTTCAATAGGATTTAGATCAGGGCTCATAGAAGGCCACTTTAGAATAGTCCAATGTTTGGCTCTTAGTCATTCTTGGGTGTTTTTAGCTGTGTGTTTTGGGTCATTATCCTGTTGCAAGACCCATGACCTGCGACTGAGACCAAGCTGTCTGACACTGGGCAGTACATTTCTCTCTAGAATACCTTGATAGTCTTGAGATTTCATTGTACCCTGCACAGATTCAAGACACCCTGTGCCACATGCAGCAAAGCAGCCCCAGAACATAACAGAACCTCCTCCATGTTTCACAGTAGGGACAGTGTTCTTTTCTTGGTATGTTTCATTTTTGCGTCTGTGAACATAGAGCTGATGTGCCTTGCCAGAAAGTTCCAGTTTTGTCTCGTCTGTCCATAGGACATTCTCCCAGAAGCTTTGTGGCTTGTCAACATGCAGTTTGGCAAATTCCAGTCTGGCTTTTTTATGATTTGTTTTCAACAGTGGTGTCCTCCTTGGTCATCTCCCATGAAGTCCACTTTGGCTCAAACAGCGACGGATGGTGCGATCTGACACTGATGTACCTTGACCTTGGAGTTCACCTTGAATGTGTTTAGAGGTTGTTCTGGGCTCTTTTGTTACCATTCGTATTATCCGTCTCCTCCTGCGGCCACGTCCAGGGATGTTGGCTACAGTCCCGTGGATCTTAAATTTCTGAATAATATGTGCAACTGTAGTCACAGGAACATCAAGATGCTTGGAGATGGTCTTGTAGCCTTTACCTTTAACATGCTTGTCTATAATTTTCTTTCTAATCTCCTGAGACAACTCTCTCCTTTGCTTCCTCTGGTCCATGTTTAGTGTGGTACACACCATGTCACCAAACAGCACAGTGACTACTTGCCACCCTTTAAATAGGCCGACTGACTGATTACAAGTTTGTAGACACCTGTGATGTTAATTAGAGGACACATCTTGGTTGAACATGTCCCTATGGTCACATTATTTTCAATCTTTTCTAGGGGTACCATCATTTTTGTCCAGGCCTGGTTCATGAGTTTGTTTTTTAAAGTAATTCTGTTGAACCACAATTCAAAAGCATTGTCTGATTTTCATTGGTTAATTTTCATAGAATTTTTATTTATTACCACTTTTGTCAGATTCAAGTTATTTCTGTGACCATTGTGGGTTTTTCTTTCATTAACAGAGGGGTACCAACAATTTTGTCCATGGCTGTACGTCCCGCCCACGCAGCAGTTCTGATTGGCTGCTTAGGTCTGACATTGACAAGCTCAGCTGCAGTCTCTGAAAAGTTGAACATTTTTCAGCTCTGAGCGCCCTGAGCGCCGTGACAAAAAATGGCCACCGCCGAGAGCATTTCAGCGCCATGGGCGCTCAGCACTGTAAACACTGGACTACATAGAGAATGAATGGAAAATAGCCACCCAGAGCTGAAAAAACATGTTTGGTGGACACGCAGCCTAAATGGCATTCACTTATATAGCGCTCTTTTATCATGTCTAGATGACCAAAATACTTTTCAGATCCTTCTATCCACTCATTCACACACTGATGGCAGCAGAGCTGTCATGCAAGATGCTGGCCTGACCCACCAGGAGCAATTTGGGGTTCAGTGTTTTGCTCAAGGCCACTTCAACGTGCAGACTGCAGAGACAGCAAGAATCAAACCACTGAGCTATCAATGATGACTAATGTTCTGTTCTTTTTCTAGAAAACAAATGAAGAAATGGCATCATGTTTGCATCTGTGCTCTACAGGGCGTCCCATAAGCTGGACCCATAGGGGTTTCCAGAACACTGGACACTCTGTATAACAACAAACCAGAAGACCAATATCATTCTTCAAGGGTGGATTTCAAGGTGATCTAGTACAGACAATGTCCAGTTCATGAGGATTTATTAATAACAAAACAAAGCACAGTTCGGTGGCCGGAAACAACAACACTAAATAAACTTAAAGTGACACTCTGGCAAAAATCACGTTTTTTCTGTTGTTAACATGTCTGTAACCTGTTTTTTGTGACTTACAAGACATATCAAGCGCAAAATGTCACTACAGTCCCAAGTCTGTGTTTTTCTGCTGTGAATTTCCAGTTTGGTGATGCCCCCCTCCAACAGGCGAGTTTGGACAGTCCGTTTCTAGCTACGTAAGTATTCCTGCTTAGCCTGGTTGGTTATAACATTAACCAATCAGATGGATACTCTTGGCTACCTCAGGGGAAGAGGGAGGAGCTGAGGAGCTGCATGACTGAGGGGACTAAAAGTGTCCGTTTTGCATAGCAATTAACAAAGCAGTGGAGATGGGGAGGGGGGACCTGGGAGACCCGGCTTGAATGTTGCTCAGGCAGACCGCTGCTCAAGCTCACTTCACCGGCAGACGGGACACCGAGCTGCAGAATGTGAGCCACCCAGTGGGCCACTTTTGGTAAGCAGAACTGGTGCTGGCTTGCCACAGTTGCCAGCAGATGGAGTGCCACGCTCAGCAAGACTGCTTTCAGAAAAATGTTTTGCTTATTACTTTTGAAGATATAGGCAAAACTTTAACGTCCAGAAGCATCGTGAACAGACTAGCAGCTCACCCACTAGGAGTCGTGGCAACCAGTCATGTGCAAGCCCTGCAGGCCACTTATTAGAATATTCATAAATCGGCACATACTTAAGTAGGTGAAAGATTTAAAAGCTCTTTTCAAGCAGTTCTAAGGCAATGATATTTTTTTGTGAGTAAAAAGCCACAATATACTATTTTGGGCAATACATATTTGTTTTTGAGGTGGTTTTAGAGCCGCCAGAGTGCATCTTTAAACACAAGGATGATAAAACTGAACTAACATAGCAAACAGGGAAACAACGAGGTGCCAGGATAGAGGGTATAATCCACAGGACATGGGAGGTTGAAGCCACAACAAGGTGTAGGGGAAGGACAGAACTAAACTTATAGGGAACTGACAATTACAAATGGAAAACAGGTGGGGACAGAGGTGTGACGATCAAGTAGGTTACATAATACACAAAAGGTAAACTAGGGATCATGAGTAAAGGTGTGTTCAGACCAAACGTGAATTTTTCACCTGGCATGATTACATATTAATGCAATGTAAACATGTGAACTGACATAAATTTGAGTCTGAACAAGTTGCAGAGGGGCAGAGTTGCCTTCATAACTTCTGCAGCTGCTATCTGACTGCTGTGGAAATCCCAAAAACACAGTCACGTTTACATTTACAACATTATCCGGTGGGGCTATCACCTGGAAAACTGTCACTAACATGATTAATTAAGCTGACAGCTCACGTGCACGATGCAACATCACAGAAGTAACCACACAAAGGGGAACGTTTGACAGTTTATTAAATAGGGAAAATAAGCACTCAGCTAAAGAAACAGCCACTTGCCAGAGGAATCCTCCTGTGGAGAGAAGACGAGAGCTATCAGACGAGGAATGGAGTAAGGGGAAATGGGCGGGCCAAATCGCTACTTACTTGGGGTTCTGAGGAAGAACCGGCAGGACTCCAGCGAGGAATAGACGAGCCAGTAGGGTGGGGGGATGAGCTGATGGTGCCTGACCGGGTGGAGGCTGGAAGCCAGAGGATTAATGGAGATGTAGAAGGAGAGCGTGCGCAGTCCTGGAGACACACCCGCACGATGGCAGTAACCTGAGGAGAGAAGAAAGCGAGGTTAGACGACGTGTCTAAACTAGCAACAACGACACTTGCCTGTCTTTGCAGGGGCAGTATACCCAGACGAGCCAGTGTTGAATGCCCGGAGAGAGCCTCCTTAAGTATGCTGGCTGATGAGAGGGTGCAGGTGCGTCTTCTGCCTCAGGTGCCGTGATGAGTTTGTGAAGATGAGGCAGGACGGGAGGGGTGCGCTCTCGTTGCCCATGACAGGGACCCCCCTTCTAGGAGTGCCTCCTGGCAGTCCAAAGAGCTTTTCTGGGTGGAGGAATCTGATCAGACCTAAATGAAACAGTCATTGTCACCCCCGACAGACTGCTATGATGATGATGATGACGGTGGTAAGCCCAGAGCATTTCCTTGTCCAAGACCTGCGACGTGGGAACCCAGGACCGTTCCTCCGGGCCATAGCCCTCCCAATCCACTAAGTACTGAAGGCACCTGCCTCAATCGTGAACATCCAGCACACGGCGTACAGTGTAGGCAGGGTGGCTGTCGATGATCCAGGGAGGAGGAGGCGGCTTCAGGGGGCGGGGGGGGCAGAGGGGACTGGCTGAGAGGGGCTTGATGTGAGCGACGAGAAATGTCGGGTTCACCCGTAGGGTCGGCGGCAACTTAAGCTGAACCGATGTGTCATTAATCACCCGTGAGATGGGAACCCAGGAAGCGGGGGGGACAGTTTCTTAGACTTCACTTTAAGAGGGATCTGGCTGGCTGCCAGCCAGACCTGCTGCCCTACGACATGCCTGGGGGCTGGAACCGGCTTCTTGTCTGCAGCAGCCTGGGTGCGTTCTGTGGAGCGGGCGAGGGCAGCCCGAGTAGACCTCCTGACGCGCCGGCAGCGACGAGCATGGACCCCCACGGATGGAACCACAACCTCCCTCTTGGCCATAGGAAGAAGCGGTGGTGTGTAACCCAGCAACGCCTCGAACGGGGTGAGTCCAGTTGCAGAGGAGACAGCTGTGTTTAGAGAATACTCCACCCAGGTCAGGTGTGTGCTCCACGATGAAGGGTTATCGGCTGCTACACACCCCAAGGCGGCCTCCAGCGACTGGTTGGCGCACTCCGCCTGCCCGTTACTCTGAGGATGATTACCAGACGAAAGGCTCACCGTCGTTCCCAGAGTCCAGCAAAAGGCCCTCCAGACCTGGGAAGTAAATTGAGGACCCCAGTCAGACACAATGTCCACAGGGATGCTGTGGATGCGGATGACGTGGTCTGTGAAGAGGACCACCATCTCCAAGGCCGAGGGGAGCTTTGGGAGGACCACCAGATGAACAGCCTTGGAGAAGCAATCCACAATCGTGAGGATGACCATCTTGCTGTGGGAGGAGGGAAGTCCGGTCACAAAATCCACGGCAATGTGGGACCATGGATGACCAGGGATGGGGAGAAGATGGAGGAGCCCAGATGGAGGGGAGGAGTCAGATTTTCCCCGGACGCAGGTACTCCCGGATGTCCCGCTGCAACGTGAGCCACCAGTACACCCGTCGGACGAAGTCAATGGTCCGGGTGATCCCTGGATGACAGGCGAAACGACTGGTGTGACCCCACTGGATGATATCGCTGCGGAGGACGGCCGGGACATACAGACAGTTCCGGGGGCACCCTACTGGCACAGTCTCCTGGGACTGGGCCTGGCGGACACTCCACTCGATATCCCATGTAAGGACTCCAAGGACGTGAGTAGGCGGTATGATGGTTTGGGGTGGAAGAGGGCGCTACCTCCCTGTAATCAAACTGGCGCGATAGCACGTCCGATTTGATGTTACGGGTGCCAGGCCGGTACGTGATGGTAAAATTAAATCGCTGGAAAAATAGAGCACAGCGAGCCTGCCTGGCGTTCAGTCAGTGGGCCGATCTCAAATACTCAAGGTTTTTGTGATCGGTCCACACGACGATGGAGTGAATATCCCCCTCTAGCCAGTGTCTCCATTTCTCCAATGCCAATTTAATGGCAAACAGGTCTCTGTTCCCTACGTCATAATTTTTTTCGGCTGGCATAAGCCGACGAGAGAAATACATGCATGGGCAGAACTTCTGAGAGGAGGGTGTGCGCTGTGACAGTACAGCGCCTACCCCCGAATCAGACGCGTCCACCTTGAGGATGAATTGGAGCTGCGTGTCAACCTGTGCCAAGATTGGTGTTTCTGTGAACAGGCGCTTTAATTTAATAAACGCCTGTTCAGCTGCCTCAGTCCAGTGAAAGGGGACCTTAATGGAGGTCAGCTGCGTTAAAGGCAGTGCCACCCCACTATAGTTCCTTATGAACCTGCGATAGAAATTTGTGAACCCGAGGAAGCGTTGAAGCTCCTTACAGGAGTGGGAAGTTGGCCAATCTAGCACTGCCTTCACATTGGCCAGGTCGGCAATCAGTCTCCCTTCAGCCACTATGAAGCCCAAGAAGGTGTGAATGTTGTGGAGAACTCACACTTCTCGGCCTTAACATAGAGCTGGTTCTCCAGAAGCCGTTGCAGAACAGCTCTGACATGGGCTTCATGTTCCTCTGGTGAGCGGGAGAAAATTAAAATATCATCCAAGTAGACAAAGACGAATTGATACAGCATGTCGTGAAGGACGTCATTTATTAACCGTTGAAAGACGGCGGGGGCATTAGTGAGATCAAATGGCATCACCAGATATTCAAATTGCACCTGGTGAGTTTTAAATGCCGTCTTCCACTCATCGCCTTCGCGAATGCGGATCAGATGGTTCACATTT
The DNA here is from genome assembly GCA_020510985.1 of Pholidichthys leucotaenia. Taxonomy (NCBI): domain Eukaryota; kingdom Metazoa; phylum Chordata; class Actinopteri; order Cichliformes; family Pholidichthyidae; genus Pholidichthys; species Pholidichthys leucotaenia. The sequence continues at coordinate 86,418,927 of CM035848.1, read as the reverse complement.
CTAAGGTCTAACTTGGTCAACATCCGTGAGCGCTTAAGGAGCTCGAATGCTGAATTAAAGGCAGAGGGTACTTGTCTTTGATGGTAATTGCATTGAGTTCCCGGTAGTCGATGCATGGGCGCAACGAGCCATCCTTCTTTCTGACGAAGAAGAATCTGGCTCTGAGTGGAGCCAAAGATGGCTGAACTGGGCCGCCGTTCAGTGATTCCGTTATGTTCTTCTCCATCGCCTCCCTCTCCAGGCCAGAAATACTATATAGCCGACTGGATGACAGCCTCACCCCCAGGATGAGGTCTATAGCAGTCATAAGAGCGATGAAGCGGCAGCGACAACACTCTCGACTTACTAAAGACCTCTCCCAAATCATGATAAGCCCGGGGAACGAGGCTGAGGTCCGGTGGCTCGACCGGGGGGGGGGGGGGGGGGGGGCAGAGATGGGAACACTCTGCTGAACACATGCAGTGAGCCATACACAATGGGTTCCAGGAGGAGATGGGGTTTTGGTCCCAATTAATTATTGAGTTATGCCTCCGGAGCCACGGGTAACCAAGAACCACCAGGGGAGACGGACCAGGAAGAACCATAAATGACAGTTCCTCCCGGTGGTTCCCGGAAAGGAGGGTGGAAATTGGCACCTTGCTTTGGGTGACTACCGCAACCTCCCGGCCAGATATGGATGTGATCCTCTGATCACGGGGCAATTTACGTGTGGGAATACCCACCTGCCTAATGAACTCAGCAGACGTGAAATTACCCTCAGACCCCAAGTCAACCAGCGCCACAGTCTTCCTCTCAACCCCCGGCAATTGCACGAGGGCCGAAATTGAAAAATTACCAGGGGAAGTAGATTTAGTTGTGCCCGCCAGACCCCCCCATGGTTACTGATGGGCTGTGTCTTTTTGGCCACTGGCAACATTCGTCCAGACTGTGGTTTAGTAAACCACAGTATGCGCCAACCATTTGCCTCTGCCGGCGCTCATCATCGGTCAAGTGCCAAGAGAGCTCCATCGGCTCAGGCGGAGGGCTGGCACCGCCAGTGTGAGTAACCACAGCGGGTGCGTGCTTGGCACGCAGGCGAGAGGAGAGATTGCGCTCCTTCGCGCTCTCATGGTACCAGTTATCCAATCCTACAGCCTGATCTATGAGACCGTCGAGAGTCTCCGGGACAGGGTGAACCGCCAGATCATCACGGAGTTGAACATCTAACCTGTGGAGAAATGCGCTGCGCAAAGCAATCTCATTCCACCCGGAATCATCCGCTACAACCTGGAACTCCACCGAGTACTCGGCTGCTGACTGAGCACCCTGGCGGAGCATCATCAGGCGGCTCATTGCATTGCCCTGACTCTCCATACAGCCAAACACGCAGGAGAAAGTGTCTACGAATTGATCAAACGTATACTGACGCCCCTCAGGGTTATTGATCGTGGATCGCGCCCGATCAAGGGCTTGGTCCTAGAGCAACAGTGTAAAAAACTGAATTTTGGCCACATCCCCTGGGTACTCATCCCCAGCCTGCTCCAAGTACATGCGGACTTGAATAAGAAACCCTTTACATTTCCCCACCTCCCCTGCATATGGAGCAGGTGTGGGAACGGAGGTAGTACGGCTCACCGAGGTGCACGGAGCAAGCTAAGGAGCAGGAGCCCGGGGAGACACATTAGACCAAAGCCTCATTATGTTCATAACTTGCTGCGTCAGCACAGTGAACCGGTGCCCCATCGCCGATAGGCGATCCATAGCAGACAGCTCTCGTGCTGAAGCATCAGCTGAGCTACCGTCCTGGCTGGCTCGCTCTGTCATGATTAATTAAGCTGACAGCTCACGTGCACAATGCAACAGCACAGGAGAAGTAACCACACAAAGGGGAACGTTTGACAGTTTATTAAATAGGGAAAATAAGCACTCAGCTAAAGAACCAGCCACTCGCCAGAGGAATCCTCCTGTGGAGAGAAGACGAGAGCTGTCAGAGGAAGAACGGAGTAAGGGGAAATGGGCGAGCCAAATCGCCACTTGTTTGGGGTTCCGAGGAAGAACCGGCAGGACTCCAGAGGGGAATAGATGAGCCAGTAGGGTGGGTGGATGAGCTGATGGTGCCTGACCGGGTGGAGGTTGGAAGCCAGAGGATTAATGGAGCTGTGGCAAGAGAGCACATGCAATCCTGGAGATACACCCGCACAATGGCAGTAACCTGAGGAGAAAAGAAAGCGAGGTTAGACGACGTGTCTAAACTAGCAACAACGACACTTGCTTGTCTTTGCAGGGGCAGTATACCCAGATGAGCCAGCATTGAATGCATGGAGAGAGCCTCCTTAAGTACGCTGGCTGATGAGCGGATGCAGGTGCGTCTTCTGCCTCAGGTGCCGTGATGAGTTTGTGAAGATGAGGCAGGACGGGAGGGGCGCACTCTCACTGCCCATGACAGTCACAGCCTCCTCCAAAACTTCACCTGAATGATGGTTGTTTACACTGCTAGCCAGCTGCTAGCCCTCGCTAGCACATCTGTAGTGGGAGTGCGTGGATGGCTATAAACAACAGACAATCTGTTTCAGCTCCAGAACTCCAGGTCCATCTGTCTGCAGGTTAGTGGCAGTCTCATTTTCCAACTACTCTACTCTTCAGTGTTGATACTTTAACTCCGGTGATGGCAGAATCTCAAGGCTCATTACAAGCTAGCACTATCCCTTAGACGTAAATGCACAAATTTGTGTGTTTTCCACATGTTTACATTAACTTTACATATATTCGCACTGCGAAAAAAATTGGCTTTGCATTTGGTCTGAACGCACCTTAAGGACAAACAGGAAAATACTTTACAAAATAAAACAGGAAGTCAAGTTACTGAAGACTAACCAAAACCAAACAGGGAGTGCTTTCAAAATAAAGCCAAAAATAAGACCGAGAAAAACTAGACTAGAATAATGCAAGAGATACTCACAGAATAACTAAGACCAGGAGAACTTAAACTAAAACAAGAAAAACATAGAAGATGCTTTCAAAATATCTTAAGAACAAGGGCAACTATCCTAGACAAAAAATACAGCTCTAGAAAAAATAAGTGACCACTGCAAAATCTTTCCTAAATTAGCATCTCTACATGTATAGCAGCCATTCAATTGGAGTATCTGTTGAATTCCAACACAAGGACACTTCAATCTACTTAAGGAGGTACTGATTAGGTGATCATCTAAGCATGGTAAGACACATAAATGCTGTGAATAAAAATCAGTTATTACACAAATACAGATTTCTGAGTTCTCCTTAAGTTAAAACTTAAATACTGCAGTCTTTAAGAGCTGCATGAACTTGTTTTCTTTGTATGATTTGATATAAAAGCACATCTAAAAGCTGTTGTCTGTTGTTTTGACCAGTTGTCATTTTTTATAAATAAATGCTCTAAATGATGATATTTTGGCTTGGAATTTGGATGAGTTGTTTTCAGTAGGTTAGAGAATAAAACAAAATTGTTCATTTTGCTTAAAGGTACACTGTGTAAAATTTTGGATGATCTTTTATCAAAAATTAAGATAATCATGTATAAACATGTTTTTAATACTGTATAGTCTTTAAAAACAAGAAGCTTTTTGATTTTTAGTAACAACCCAAGTAATTCATACATACAAAGAACTCAAGGCAACTGTGTTCACAAAAAAAAGCTATATTTAATGAAGTGGAATGACTCCGGGAATAAGTATTGAATACATGAAGAAAAAGAGGTACAAAAAGGCATAGAAAGCCAAGAAACCAACTGAAATCCATTAGAATTTTGGAAGCCATTCCATCCACCATCAGTGCAAATTAATTTCAGCTGGTTAAGTCCTGACTGATAGCCTTTAAAAAGGTCTGTAAATATCAGGTTGTCACACCACAAAGATCTCGTGATGAGTAGAAGCAAAGAGCTCTCTCTAGACCTTCGTAACCTTATTGTTGCAAAATATAATGATGGTACTGGTTACAGGTGCATTTCTAAACTGCTGAATGTTCCAGTGAGCACTGTTGGAGCCATCATTCGGAAGTGGAAAGAACATCATTTTACCATAAACCGGCCACGACCAGGAGCTTTTAGCAAGATTTCTGACAGAGGAGTCACAAGAATTATCATAAGAGTTGTCCAAGAGCCAAAGACCATTCGTGGAAAGCTCCAGAAAGACTAGGAGTTAGCAGCTACTGCTGTTTCAAAGAAAACAATAAGTAATGCACTCAACTGACATGGGCTCTATGCCCGCTCACCTCGCCAGACTCCATTGCTGAAGAAAAAGCATGTTGAAGCTCATTTAAAGTTTGCCGCACAACATTTGGGCAACCCAGTAAAATACTGGGAGAATATACGTAGTCTGGTCAGATGAGACTAAAATTGAACTTTTTGGATACCACAACACACAGCATGTTTGGAGGAGAAATAGCACTGTACATCCCATCATGGTGTGGGGGTGCATGCTACAGGCAGACTTCATATAATTGAAGGAAAGATGAATGGGCAATTGTACAGAGACATCCTTGATAAGAACCTGTTGCCATCTACCAAGATGCTGAAGATGAAACGAAGGTGGACATTTCAGCAAAACAATGATCCCAGACACACAGCCAAGGAAACTCTCAACTGGCTCCAGAGAAGGAAATAAAGCTGCTAGAATGGCCCAGTCAGTCACCTGACCTGAATCCAATTGAAAATCTATGGAATGAACTGAAGATCAGAGTTCATAGAAGGCACTCACGGAACCTTCAAGATTTGAAGACAGTTTGTGTGGAAGAATGGGCTAAAATCACTCCTGAGCAATGCCTGTGCCTAGTTTCTCCATACAGGAGGTGTCTGAAAGCTGTTATTATCAACAAAGTCTTCTCTACTAAATATTAAATGAATTTCACCAAGTGTGTTCAATACTTATTCCCTGTGTCATTCCACTTTATTAAATATAGTTTGTTTTGTGAACACAGTTGCCTTGATTTCTTTGTATGTATGGATTACTTGGGTTGTTACTGATATCTGGTGAAAATCCCGGGTCAATGGCTCCATCAGAAATATGTTTAATGAGAAAAATGCTGGCATGTCCAATACTTATTTTCCCTGCTGTATCTACATGTAGCTGGACCTGTGCTGTTATGGAGGCTGCCATTTTGCAGTGCCATGTTTCAACAGTAGCTCCAAAGGGACAAACATACAGTTGGCTGTAGAAGAAACCATTTATATTGTAAGGACGAACTAGTCTTTAGAATTTGGTGGCGCTACAGCGTTAGTTGACCATTGGCTGACATAAAACAGGATACAAAGAAGAAACACGTGGAAGAGGAGAGGTTATAATATAAACATTTTAGTTAGGAGTTGGACTTTCTTGGGTTTTGCTTCTAAAAATGGCAGATGATACTTATTATTCTTGTTAAGAAGAGAAAAATGAGCGTAAATTGTCTTCATCAAAGAAAAACGAAAACATGCTGAGACGACAAGATGTCGGGACAGGCAAAGACAGAAGACTCGTGTAAACATCGGTGTTGCCTTTACCCGATGGAAACACCTAATGAGGGACAAAAGTTTCAAAAGTGACGCCGAAGTCGCCTACTTTCTCCTGGACAGGTAAAGTACCCTACCAAAATTAATGCAAATTGCAACATATTTTTCCACCAATAAAGAAACATTTAGTGTTATAAAATGTAATTTTGTTGATCATGACGGTTGCATAAAGGTGTTGTAACGTTTCAATCTGAGATGCAAATACGATAAATAACCCGTGATTTCAATGAAAAACATCTGCTAACCAAAATCAAGACATAGTTGATAAGAACATTATTATGACTTAAAATATATGTTTAAAATTTGTTTTTGAAAACACATAATGCAACCAAACTATACTATACTTATTACTGTTACTTTGCTAATTAACTTGTATTTGTATAGAAAAGAGTTAGCTAATGTGTAGCGTGACATTGAGTTCCAATTTATAAAATCATTCTTTGCTGAAGGAAAATTGTTTCAACTCAAAAGATCTGGCCATGAACTGCTTCTCTCACCCAAGAACCACAGCTGTAATCCTATCCATTGGCCATAAAGTTGAAGTTAATCCCTTTCTCCAAGACTCTTTGGCAAAGGACAGTTCCTAATCAGCAGATTTACAGTTAACAATGTCCAGACGTGTGGGGAAACAACCAGACAGTTTCACAGTGCCATCTGGTGGACGAATCAGGAATATTTACTTTTCCCCTTTGCAGTGGAATTTATGGACAATGAACTAACTCATATTCTTTCTCTTAAGACAGTATCCGCGGCTGAAGACCTAACTGAACTCTGGGGACGGACAATGCGCATTTCAAATACTTTATTGAGATGATTTGATATGATATAACTTAATATGTGCTGCTTATTTTCAGGAAGAAATTAATGTTTGCATGCTTACTATCACAAGTTAATTATAGTTATAATGTAGATGTATTTTATACTCCTTTATCAAGTAGAATATCTTAGTCACTAAAGTTTAAGGAATTTATGCTTTATTCAGCACACATGTCTTAAGGAGGATTTCACTCCCCATATCAAATGTCTCTATCTCTCTGTTCTCTAGGAGACCATAGCAAAAATTTGAACTGACCAATAGAACTCCAGGCTTTACTTTTGTTGAACAAAGCTCAAATATAATTGGGCCAGCTCAGGTTTCATGAAGTCTTGGACCACCCTGCAACACTAGAGAAAACTTGATTTTTATTGCCCTTTGTTCAGTCTGCTCTGGGGTGTTGGCCAAGCTGTAAGGAGCCCCCTTCTGCTGTCCTATATTTTTCTCCTATCTTCCAAGAAGGCCCAGAGTCTCTTCCAGGCTCTGTAAAGATCCTGTTTCTTTTGTTTAAAATTCAATTTTCTTATTTTAATCTTCTTTTTCTTTAAATCATCGTGCTAGAAGATTTTGTTTGATTTTTTTCTAAGCTTAAACCAACTTATTTAAACCACCAACCTTGGAAGAAATGAATTTGTGACGTGTTTTTCTTCCATTTTGGATTTCTGATTGGACTTTGCACAATAAACTAATTCCTTTTCAGTGCATGAGAGAAGACCTCACCCAGGATGCTGGAAGAACAGTCTGATTGCGATCTCAGGAGCACGGCCTTGTGGGAGAATCTTTCCATCAGCCTCTCCTTTAACAGTATCCACGGACATCCAGCTGAATCAAGGTTGGCACGTGGGGGCCCAGCTACTACCAGGGACGCGATCTGACTCTGTGGCTGACGGTCTGTGTTTAATTTAACTTAATTCTTCAGAATATTCCTGGTGTAAGTTCTTTTAACTTAATCTCATGCAGACCCCCCTCAGAATTTCAAAATGCATGTTGTCCTTTCAGTAATCAACGTTCTTTTTCAGAGTAACACAAATTTTCCATTTTTATAAATAGTTATTTTCTTCATAGAATTGCATCCACTTTTCTTAACCAATGCTATTTTTGTGGCAATGCATATTGTAGAGGAGTCATTTCCCACACTCTCCACACTGGTAACCCTAGACGTATTATGGAACACGAGGCAAGAACCCCGGAGTCGGCCTGGACGGGAAGCCCCAGAAACGCGGCAAGCATCCCACAGACGGCCCGGACGGGAACCCCCAGCAACGCGTGCGCTGTTGTAGTCAAGCTACCGGACTTTTGGCAGCACAACCCGCGCTCTTGGTTCAACCACACCGAGGCCCAGTTCGCCCTCCGGGGAATAATGGCAGACGACACCAAGTTTTACCATGTGGTTGCAGCGCTGGACTCTCGCACAGCTCAGCAGGTAGCGAGCCTGCTCGACCAGCCCCCAACCCACGACAGATACGAGGCTCTCAAAGCTGTGCTGATTTGGCGCTACACGCTCTCGGACTGTGAGAGAACAGAGAGGCTCCTGAGGCATTCCGAGTTAGGAGATGATTCGGCCGTCGATCTGATGGAGAAGATGTTGGCGTTAATGGGCACGGACTACGGGCATTTTCTGTTTGCCCACCTTTTCCTCCGGAACCTTCCAACAGAGGCGAGAGCGATCCTGGCTAAAATCGCCGTTGCTGGCCACGGGTGACTACCGTGCACTAGCCCAGGAGGCAGACCAGATCATCCTCACCACCAGAGCGCTCACGGTGAACGCAGCGGCGTCGGAACCCAGCGAGACGACCAGAGGAGGCGAGGAGCCACCAACAGTAGCGGCAGCAGGGGCCAAGAAGCGCCAGAGAGACGCGCTCTGCTTCTACCACCGCCGTTTTGGAGGGAATGCACGCAGATGTGTGCCACCGTGCCAATTCAAGCGCTCGGGAAACGCCAAGGCCGGCAGTCGGTAGCAGCTGCGACCACCGGCGAAGAGAACAAGCTGCTCTACATGACGGACTCGCGCTCAGGGAGGCATTTCCTCGTAGACACTGGAGCCCAGAAGAGCATCATCCTGCTGACCTACGCCGACCGACTGGCAGGACCTAGCAGCCCCGGGCTGGTAGCAGTAAACGGCTCAGACATTAAGACCTTTGGTGAGAGAACACTGGCTTTATCTCTACATGGCCGTACATACGAGTGGACTTTTGTCATAGCAGCACTGAGTTTCCCAATCCTGGGAGCTGATTTTCTTTGTGCGCATGGTTTACTAGTTGATGTTGCTAACAGGTGCCTGGTTGATGCACTGTCCTTTGACTCTCTCCCCTGAACAGCTCGAGGGGCCGGGCCAGTAGCACAAGCCAACGTCACAGCTCCAGGTGGTAAGTTCCACACACTGCTCACTCAGTTTCCAGCACTCACGGTCCCGACGTTTTCAGCAGCCGTCGCTAAACACGGGGTGGAGCACTTTATCACCACCACCAGGCCGCCTGTTTTCGCAAGACCTCGGCGCTTGGACGCAGCTAAACTGGCCATAGCGCGCAAGGAGTTTGCCAACCTGGAAAGGTTGGGCATCATCAGGCGATCGAACAGCCCATGGGCATCCCTGCTACACATGGTCCCTAAGGCTGAGGGGTCGTGGCGACCGTGCGGCGATTTCTGCAGGTTGAATAACGCCACAGCACACAACCGCTACCCGATTCCCCACATTCAGGACTTTTCCGTTCACCTCGCCGGAGCACGCATTTTTTCTAAAATAGACCTGGTCCGCGGTTACCACCAGGTCCCAGTGCGCATGGAGGACATACCCAAAACAGCGGTAATAACTCCGTTCAGCTTGTTCAAGTTTCTGCGCATGCCATTCGGATTAAAAGGAGGGGCAAAGACGTTCCAGCGCATGATGGATGCGGTGCTGCGCGATCTCCCATTTGTGTTCATCTACCTGGATGATATCCTGGTAGCCAGTGCGTCCGAAGACGAACACGTAACCCACCTCAGGACAGTTTGCCAGAGGTTGGAGGAGCACGGGTTAATAATCAACCCAGCAAAGTGCCAGTTTGGCGTGACGGGATTGATTTTTTGGGGCACCGCGTCTTACCGAAGGGAGCGATACCCTTGCCCGACAAAGTGTGCGCAGTGGCGAACATTCCCCGGCCTCAGACGGTCAGGGCGCTGCAGGAATTTTTGGGGATGGTTAACTTTTATATCCGTTTCCTCCCCCGCGCAGCTCAACTCATGCAACCATTGTACGCCGCGCTTAAGAGACGGAAACCCGCGGATGGAGTCGAATGGACTCCGGAGCGAGAGCAGGCATTCTCTGAGGTTAAAACAGCCCTGGCAAACGCCGCACTGTTGGCGCACCCAGACCCGGCGGCCCGGATAGCGCTCACTACCGATGCCTCGGACGTGGCCATAGGGGCCGTCGTGGAGCAACGTGTCGCCGGTTCTTGGCAGCCGCTCGCTTTTTTCAGCAGGGCTTTGCGCGACAGTGAGCGCAAATACAGCGCGTTCGACTGAGAGTTGCTGGCTCTCCACCTGGCCATACGCCACTTCCAGTTCTGGCTGGAAGGGCGCAGTTTCACCGCGTTCATGGACCACAAGCCGCTGACGTTCGCGATGGCCAAGGTTTCGGAACCATGGTCAGGCCGGCAGCAGAGACAGCTGGCCGCGATCTCGGAGTTTACTACCGATATTCAGCATGTGTCGGGTAAACTGAATGTGGTGGCGGACTGCCTATCGCGCGCGGTTGTGGCCCCGGTCTGCATCGGGATAGATTATACAGCCATGGCCGCAGAGCAGATTGGCGATACGGACATGTGCGCGCTCCAGTCTGGACCAACAGGGTTAAGGCTGGAGAGCAAGGTACTGCAAGACGGAAGCCCCCCCCAATCTGCGACGTCTCCATGGGACGCCCACGCTCGGTGGTCCCGGTCGTGTGGTGCCGCCGCGTGTTTGAGTCAGTTCACGCTTTGGCGCACCCAGGAGTGCGCGTGTCAGTTAAAATGGTGGGAGCGAAATTCATGTGGCCAGGCCTGCGCAAACAAGTGAAAGAGTGGGCTGCAGCCTGCGTAGCGTGCCAGCAAGCCAAAGTGCACAGACACACGAAGGCTCCTTTGGAGCCGTTTAGTATACCGGCTAAAAGATTCAACCATGTTCACGTGGACCTCGTGGGCCCCCTCCCGCCGTCACAGGGGAGCATGCACCTCCTGACAGTGGTGGACCGCACCACACGCTGGCCAGAAGCAGTCCCGCTGGCGGCAACCACGTCCGCGGACGTGGCGCGCACTTTTTTGACAAACATGGGTGGCGCGTTTTGGAATCCCGTCAAACATCACGTCCGATAGGGGCCCTCAGTTTGTTTCCGAACTTTGGTCCGTGATGGCCCGCAGCCTGGGTGTTGCAATTCATCGCACAACCACGTATAACCCACAGGCAAATGGGTTATGCGAGCGTTTTCATAGGTCACTGAAAGCAGCACTCAGGGCTTCGTTGACGGATGCAAATTGGGTTGACCGGTTGCGTGGGTTCTATTGGGGTTGTGTTTCGCACCAAAAGAGGATTTGGAGGCTTCCCTGGCTGAGCTGGTTTTTTTCTCAGCCACTGCGGCTGCCCGGGGAATTTTTGCCAGATAATCCCACGCCGGACAGATGCCCGTCTCAGCGTTTGCAGCATAGTGCAGACACAGGCACGCTGCCGGGCCCGGCCCACTGCTGTTTTCCACGCGCTTTTGTGCCAAAAACTTTGAAGAACGCGGTGTTCGTGTTCGTCAAACACGATGCCCACCACCCACCATTGCGCACACCCTACGATGGCCCGTTCACAGTGCTGGAAACAGGGGACAAGCATTTTTTGCTAGACTTGGGGGGGGCATCGGGAGAAAATATGCATAGACAGACTTAAGCCCGCCTTTGTAGTGGCGAACGAGCAAGTGCTGCTGGCCCGGGCCCCTCGGTGTGGAAGACCCCCACGGAGAACTCCCCAGGCAAACGATTCACCAGGACAGCCACACGGGCAGAGCGAAGTCCCCCCCCCTCGCCTTGGCCCACCCGCAGTCAGACACACGTCCAGCAGCCCCCCCCGCTGGCACAGAGACCCCTGTTACAGCAGATATGGGAGGAGACTGAAGCCCAAAAGACGTGGTGACTGAAACTCTGTCTGGGGGTGTGGTGTGGCAATGCATATTGTAGAGGAGACAGCAGACAGCATCTCAGTCAGGAGGCAGTGATTAAACATAAGAGAATAATAGACAGGAAGAAGGAGCTGGGGGTTTAAGGGAGATGTATTGTGAGGTTAGATGTCATGCAGTGTGATGTGAAATATCATGCAGATGTGAGATGATCTGTGGAGTTTATAAGAAGAACCTGGTTTGACTGATTCATTGCTTTTCTGTGTATGGATGATGTGAGAGTGTTAATAAAGCTTCGTCTGTTCGTAAACTGGCCTCATCATTTCCCACACTCTCCACATTTTATGGTTTTCCAAATTCCAGTATAATGACAAATTAAACTACAGTTTATTTGGTTCCACAAATGCTTGATTCATAAGTAACTCAGTCTATAATGCCCATGATACACGTTGAATTCTCTGTTTGGAAGTTATCCAAATATGTTAACCTATTCTGACATTTCTTAATAAATCTTAATTAATTCTTAATCTACGTCTCATCCCGGAGCTCTGGAGAACTCCCGACGCTCGGCAGGCTTCCCGGCCGACCGGAAGTGCTCGCAGGCGGCGTAAGGACCGTAAACAAAGGAGGGGTAAGCGCGGTGGGCTAAGAGCTAAGCTAAAGCTAACACCGCACCGGCTATCGCTACCCAGTATTTTCCTTGCTAATGTACGGTCTCTGGCGAGCAAAATGAGTGAACTACGGCTTCGGATCACCAACAATAAGAAACTTATGAACTGCAATATCATGATTTTTACGGAAACATGGCTTCACAGTGGAATACCCGACAATGCTATCGAGCTAGCCAGCCTACACACGCTCCGGGCAGACAGAGCAGCAGTTGACTCCGGTAAGACAAGAGGGGGGGGATTGTGCATTTATATTAACAAGGCTTGGTGCACGAACTCTGTCACTGTTGAGAGACACTGCTCAGCTAACCTGGAGTTTCTCATGGTTAAATGTAGACCTTTCTATCTGCCACGCGAGTTCACTTGTACCATCATAACAGCCGCTTACATTTCTCCGGATGCTAATGCTAAGCTTGCTATGAAAGAACTGCATGCAGCTATTAGCAAACAACAAACTGCACACCCAGAGGCAGCATTTATTGTGGCGGGTGATTTTAACTACTCTAACCTCAAGACAGTGCTTCCTAAATTCTACCAGCATGTCTCCTGTCACACAAGAGGGGACAAAACATTGGACCATGTTTACACCAATATTGTGGGAGCCTACACAGCAACTCCCTTCCCCCACCTAGGTCAGTCTGATCATTTATCCTTGTTCCTTACCCCCAAGTATGTACCGCTCATCAACCGGGTGAAGCCATCAGTGAGGACCATCAAAGTGTGGCCAGAGGGGGTTGACTCTGTACTCCAGGAGAAGTTTAGGAACACAGACTGGAGCATGTTCACCTCTCAGGCTACCTGTGGCTCCCACATAAACATCAACTCTTACACCCACTCAGTCCTGGACCATATCAACACCACTATTGACAGTGTCACCACGGAAAGACAGATCACCACGTACCCAAATCAGAAGCCGTGGATGAACAGAGAAGTGCGACTTCTGCTAAAAGCACGTAACAATGCCTTTAGATCTGGTGATGCACAGGCCTACAGTTCATCCAGGGCAGATCTGAAGAGAGGCATCAAGAAGGCCAAGCACAGCTACAAGCTGAAGGTGGAGGAACATTTTGGGGACTCTGACCCCCAACGTATGTGGCAGGGCATTCAAGCTATCTCTGATTATAAGCCCAGCAACTCCATACCTATAGCCATGACTGTGCCCTTTCTCAATGAGCTAAATAACTTCTATGCTCGTTTTGACAAGGACAACAACGAAAAGAACATCAATTTCCCACCCTCTGATGACCTCCACCACCTCACACTCACCCACACCGACGTCCGTAATGCACTGAGTCATGTCAACGTACGTAAGGCTGCTGGCCCTGATGGCATTCCTGGGCGTGTGCTGAGGGCATGCGCTGAGCAGCTGGCGGGGTCTTCACAGACATCTTCAATCTGTCCCTGGCCCAGGCCGTGGTACCAGCGTGCTTCAAGACCACTTCAATAGTACCAGTGCCGAAACATTCAACACCATCGTGCCTAAATGACTATCGCCCTGTGGCACTGACGCCCATAGTCATGAAGTGCTTTGAGCAACTGGTCTTGGCACAGCTCAAAAAAGGCCTGCCCCCTACACTGGACCCTCATCAGTTCGCCTACCGGAGCAACAGGAGTACAGAGGATGCGGTTTCTACAGCGCTGCACTATGTACTCTCACACCTGGATGACAAGAACACCTACGCAAGAATGCTGTTTATTGACTTCAGCTCAGCATTCAACACAGTTATCCCCTCCAAGTTGCTCACCAAACTTGGGGACCTGGGAATCAGTACCTCCACCTGCAACTGGATTATGGATTTTCTGACCAACAGACCCCAGCATGTTAGGTCAGGCCCCAACCGTTCTTCCGTCATCACACTCAACACTGGTGTACCACAGGGCTGTGTGCTCAGCCCATTCCTCTACTCCCTCTACACCCATGACTGCAGGCCTATGTATGGATCCAATTCCATCATAAAGTTCGCAGATGACACCACGGTGATTGGACTCATCAGGGACAACGACGAGTCAGATTATAGGGCAGAGGTTGAGCACTTGGCTACTTGGTGCGCTGACAATAACCTGCTCCTTAACACCAGCAAAACCAAGGAGCTCATAGTGGACTACAGGAAGGAGAGGGAAGAGACACATGACCCCATCCATATCAATGGCATAGCTGTTGAACGTGTCCCCAGCTTCAAATTCCTGGGGACCCACATCTCGGAGGACCTGTCCTGGTCAGTTAACACCACCAGCCTGATCAAGAAGGCCCATCAGCGCCTCTTCTTCTTGAGGACATTGAAGAAGAACCATCTGTCAACTGACATCCTGGGCAACTTCTACCGCTGCGTGATAGAAAGCACCCTGACCAACTGTATCACACTCTGGTATGGGAGCTGCTCTGTAGCTGACCGCAAGGCGCTGCAGCGGGTGGTGAAAACCGCCCAACGCATCACAGGGACTCCACTTCCAGCTATAGAGGACGTCTACAGGAAAAGATGTCTGCGCCGGGCACGCAGCATTCTTAGGGACTCCAACCATCCTGCTCATGGACTGTTCCAGCTTCTCCCCTCCAGAAGACGTTTCAGAAGCCTTCGGACTAGAACCAGCAGGTTTAGGAACAGTTTCTTTCCAACAGCTGTCACGTTATTGAACTTAGTTCCCCGCTGACTCTCTTACAGTCATCTTTTACCATCCTCACCTGTACATAACTGCATAACTACATAACTACATCTAACTTATTGCACATTATTTGCACATAACAGTACTCTTAACTTTCTGCACTGCTGCATATATTTGCATATATTTGCTTAAATTGCGCATACTGTTAATTACCGTATATACTGCACTGCTGTCCTTTGCACTTCTGATTGGATGCTAAACTGTGTTTCGTTACCTTGTATTCATACATGTGTAATGACAATAAAGTTGAATCTAATCTAATCTAATCTAATCTAAACCACTGAAAGACATATGGGAGTTATTGTTTGATTTCATGTCCATCTTCTTGATTACCAGAGACAAGAACTCACAAAGTGTTATTTTGAGACTGATTCATAATTGGTACAAATAAAGAATTGTTAATAAAATTGTCCATTATATGGACTGGTGCCCTTAACAAGGATTTGAATGTAATGAGAGTAAATCTTCATTCCTACTTCATTCCTACTCGCATTCATATTTATATTTACCTCCGCCAGGCCGAAAAGGCATTTACCTCCGCCAGGCCGAAAAGGCCAGGAGGAGGTAATGTTTTTGCCGGGGTTTGTCTGTGTGTTTGTCTGTTTGTCTGTCTGTTGGTTAGCAAGACAACTCAAACACTTTTGGACGGATTTCCATGAAACTTTCAGGCGTTGTTGGAAATGGTACAAGGAAGAACTGATTACATTTTGGGGATGATCCGCATCACCGTCTGGATACAGGAATTTTTTAAAGCATTATTTAACACTGTGACATACGGCCATTTTCAACATGTGCGCAGGCGCAATGGAGGGCGCTGGTCGCCGTGTCTGACCAACACAAACTCCGCGTTTTTCAACGTTTTACGCACAAAAGCACGCGGAAAACACTGGTGGCCTGGCCCCGCCAGCGTGCCTGTGTTTGCGCGCAGCTGCAAAACCTCACACGGGCAGCTGTCCGCCGTCGGATTATTTGGCAGAAATTCCCCTGCCAGCCACAGGCGCTGCACATTTGGCAGAAATTCACCGGCCAGCCATAGGCGCTGCGCATTTGCCAGAAATTCACCGGCCAGCCATAGGCGCTGCGCAAAAACGAGCTCTCAGCCGGGGAAGCTTCTAAATTCTGTTTTGCCGCGGAGCGCAACCCCAATAATATAATATAAAACCCACACCAACCTGTCTACCCAATCTGCATCCGTCAGTGGAGGAGATGGACACAACACCAACACTTCAGTTTATTACCTCCGCCAAGGAGGCAATGCTTTTACTACTGAACCACTAATCCTATCACCATCACATTGATTGTCATTGATTAATTGTCTATGTTTACTGCACTGTCCCTGTCAAATAAACAAATAATCATTGTGAATCCAATTGCTACTCATATGTTTTCATGGTCAAGGAATCTGAAAACGTACACACAAACACTGTATGGGGGGAACTGCGGAGCTTGGCGGAGGTCTGCGCTCTCCGAGTGCTTTTCTAGTTATACTTGTACCAACAATAAATTACCAACAATAAATTACCTATAAAAACCCATAAATCCACTACAAATGTTTACAATAACGTCAAACAGGTTCATTTAGTCTTCTTTTAATTATTTATCCTTTTTTTTTTTTCCTTTGAAATGACTCTTCTGATGAAGGCTGCAGTGCAGTTGAAACATGTAAAGAAGGTAAAGACATCTTTCTATTTTACTTTTGTCTTTCAAAGGAAAAAGAAAAAAAAAAAAAAAAAAAAGGATAAATGTTTACAATAACACTACTCAACTGCTGAACATTTATTGACTGGCATTGTCTGTGGTAGTTTTGCGCATTGCATTTCCTAGATTTCTTTCTTATCACTTGACATCACCATCGGCAGTCCATCGAAATTGATGATGACTGTCAGGTTGGAAGTAATTTTTAGCATAGGCAGGCTCTCATGTGGGCTACAAGGCCCGCTTTTGACCTGCAGCAGCGTTGGCATTTGCTGCAGGTAAAATCGTTTGAAGAGGTGAAGAAGTGACACCTTTCGTGTGCTTTCTCATACTCTTTGTCTTTTCACTTTGATTACTGCAGTGGCTTGTTTGAGTTTATACTTCCATGTATTACACTGCATTGCTTCTTCTTCCCATGTGTCAGGTGAAATGCCAGCATTCTTCAAGTGCCTTTTTAGTACATTCTTAAATTGTAGTTTTTGCCCACCTTGACTTCTCTTCCTCTTCCTCTGCCTCAGCTCAGAATAAAATACTGCCTTTGGTAGTCGAGTGTCATCCATTCGACGAACATGACCAGCCCAACGCAGCTGTGATGTAGTGATGAGGGCCTCAACACTAACAGAATCAGCACGACGTACAACATCCACATCAGGGATGTGGTCTTGCCATCTGATATGCAGGATGGAATGTAGATGACGAAGTTGTACTCTGGTCAGGGCTTTGATGTGTCTGCAGTAGAAGGTCAAGCATTCAGTGGCATAGAGGAGACAGTGGAGGACAGCAGCCTTATAGACTTTCACTTTCGTGCTGCGACCATTGTCATGGCAGTTCCATAGGTGCTTCTTAAGGGAAGCAAAAGCTTTTTACAGCTGAATATATTCTACGTTCAACCTTGAGGTCAGCAGAATTAGTACTAGTTACTGTACTGCCAAGATAGGTAAAGGCCTTGGTTGTTTTCAGGGGTTTTCCGTGTACTGTCACTAATTGAGACTCACTAGTCCTGTTGAAGAGCTCTATAGGGGGTTGATAGAGCAGTTCTATCTTTGATATGTTAATTTTTAGACCAAACAAATCTGCTACACAGGTAAACTGATTCACTATGTGTTGCATATCCTCAAGGTTGCTTGCAACAAGTGCCGAATCATCAGTGTAAAGGAGCTCCCTGATGCATAAATCCTTGGTTTTGGTGGTAGCACGAAGATGGGCAAGCTTGAAAAGCTTGCCACATATTCTTGTACGGATATAGACCCCTTTGTGTAAATTGATATTAATGGTGTCCAAGACAGCTGTAAGGAAGAGTGAGAACTGTGTAGGGGCAAGCACACACCCCTGCTTTACACCATGATTGACCTCAAAGGCTTCACAGGGTTCTCCATATACTAGGACTTGTCCCTTCATCCCTGTGTGGAACTGCTTAATGACATTCACAAGCTTCTCAGGGCAACCATTGAACTCCAATACTTTCCAGAGGGTTTCCCTATCCACGCTGTCAAATGCCTTTGAGAAGTCTATGAATACTATAAACAGGGGCTGATGTTGCTCCACTGCTTTTTGCTGTAGCTGTTGAAGCATGAAGATCATGTCGGAGGTTGATCTCCCAGTCCTGAAGCCACATTGACTCTCTAGAAGAACTTGTTCAGATATGATTTTAAGCTGGTTGACAATACTCTTTGCAAGGACTTTCCCAACAATGACCAAAAGTGAAATGCCCCGATGGTTTCCACAGTCTGCTCGGTCACCTTTCCTCTTGTAAATGGTAACAATCACAGCATCCTTGATGTCTTGAGGTAAGCATTCAGATGTGAGACAAACGTTGAAAAGTTTCAGCAACTCCTTGCGAAATGTTTGACCACCATTTTTAATTACATCCGAAGGGATACCATCAAGTCCAGGTGCTTTGTGGCTAGCCATAGTCTCCAGTGCTTTCACAAGCTCCTCCATGGTGATTTCCTGGCAGAGATCATTGCATCTCTGATGTCTTTTTAACCGTGCACAGGCATCTGAGTGAGCAGAGCCTTGCTGGTTGAGCAGATCACAAAAGTGTTCCTACCATGTTTTTAATCTCTTGAAGGACAGTGTGTAAGTTTCTCCCATCAGCTGACTTGACAGGTGCCACAATGTTACTTCTAGGGTCATAGATGTCTTTCAGTCCTTTGAAAAGACAATGGTAGTACATTGTCTGTGATAGTTTTGCGCATTCCATTTCCTAAATTTCTCTCTTACCACTTGACATAACAGTAAAGTTGCTAGGAGACATCATCTTGGCAAATACACATTTGGCAATTGCAAAAGTTTTGATACTTGACGGCGTCCGTGGAGAGTCACTTGCATTCTGAAGGAGAGGGGTGGGGTATAGATTTTCAGTTTGTTGCCATATGGAACCTCACCACTAGATGCCGACAATTTTTTACACCATGCACCTTTAAACACATATGTAGTTTATGTCATATCTGGGCAGGATCCTAGGATCATGCCCATGCCTTGTGCTCATTCTTTGTTTTCTCTGTGATTACTCTTGATTATCAGTTGCATTAATTGTCCTCTCTGTCTTCCTCTGTTTGGCCCTGGGTCTGTGTTTATATCTGTTTACCCATTGATCTAACTTCCCATGTTTTCTGTATCCCTAGCCACTGCACTCTCTGTATTTCTCTGTATGTTGTCCTGCATGTTCATTGTCATGTCTCCTGTGTATCCCCTGAGTGTCAGTGTAGCCCCGCCCATCCTGTTTTTCTCACCTGCTGCCCTTCATTGTCTGCCCAGCTGTCTAATGTTAAGTTGATTATCAGTTACCCTATTTATGTCAGTTTGTACCTGTGCTCTGTCTGGTGTCATAGTCATTTATCCTTGTGGTTTCCTCGTGCTCAGTCCCGTTCCAGGTACGTTTATGTGTCAAGTTAGGTTTTCGGTTCACCCCCCATGCTGTTGTTATTTTTGTTCCCTAGTTCTGAGTTTGTTTAATAAATTATCATTTCACATCATACCCTGCCTGTGCCCATGAGTCCTCCTTTTACATCCTTATCTGCCTGGAGGGCGGATTATGACAGCATGACACCAGCATACCTGGACTCAGCAGGTAGAAGGAGGTTGGCAGCCGGTGGTCTCAGTGCGGATGAGCTGTGGGCAGTCCAGTTTATCCAGGACTTTGTCTCGGAAGCATGCGCCTCTCGCACACTGGAGGAGGCCCTGGAGAGTCTGGACGCAGCAGCTGGGATAGTGGAGGTGCACCTCGGTCTGCGGAGTTACCCCAAACTGGCAGGACTACTAGCAACCATCTCCAACTTCCACCGGACAAATCCGGGCTGGTGACGAATTTAATTGGGGCACCGGAGTTTGTGCTGACAATGCAGCATCCCCTGACTCCAGCCTCCTCTTCTCCTCGTTGCTTACCAGCCTCACAGCCATACCACAGGCGAGGGAGGCGTTCACCCAAGATACCAGAGACTGTGCCGACATACCCTGGCCTCAACACCTTCAGCCTTTCCTCGGTCACCAACTCCACTTCGCTCCCCACCTCCAGTGTCATTCCCACATCACTGTGCTCCCCTTCTGCCTGCTCCACATCATTGCCAACCTCCAGTGCCGCTCCCACGCCACAGTCAACCACCAACACTGGCTCCCATGACAGCTATAACACCGGTTCCCATGACAGCTGATACGTCGGCTTCCATGGCAGCTGCAATGCCGGTTCCCACAATGCCAGTTCCCACAATGCCAGTTCCCACAATTCCGGTTCCCACAATTCTGGTTCCCACAACACCGGTTCCCATGGCAGCTGTAGTGCCAGCTTCACGTCACTCCCAAGCTGCAGCGCCAGCTCCCACCTCTGCTACATGGTGCTGCTGCATGTGAGAGCGTTTCATCTGTTGTTCCTCCAGTGTCTTCAGGGGTGGTCATCACCTCTCCAGTAACAGTGCCATCGGAGTCCTCACCAGCAGAGGAGCAGGAGTTAAGGCAAGTACTCTTTTTAGTATTTATAACATCATTGTTAAAAGGGCTTGTCTTGCTCCTAGTGGGGAGACCCAGTTGCAGTTTCCATCTGCTTCTGAGCTCTTCCCACTGGGCTTTTCTGCTGACTGTTGTGTGGACCTGACACCTACTTGTGTCTCTTCCTCCCTGTCTGAGGTGGCTGCATCAGGGATGGAGGAGCACCTCTCAGCGTTGGTTTCCACTGTAGTCCACATACCTGCTCCAGCAGTCCCCGAAGTGCACGCCACTGCTCCAGCAGCCCCGAGGTGCACATTACTGCTCCAGTACTCTCCGTGGTCGACGTTCCCCAGCAGCAGCTTCTCATTGTGGACAGCACTCCCCATTCTTCTCCCAGTGTTGTCAGTGCTCCCCAGTCATCTCCCAATGGGGTCGCTGCTCCTCTGTCACTGTTAGTCCCTATCACGAAGTTCTCTCAGGTACTGTCTACAGAGCAAAAGACTCCTCTGTTGATACCTCTAGAGCAAGAGACTTCTATGTTATTTTCTGTACAAAGAACTCCACTGTTACCATCTGCTGAGCTCACAGATTCTATGTTGTGTCTGGAGCAAGGAGCTCCTTTTTGGTCTCCTGAACAAATGTTATCTCCTGAGTTTAAAAGTCCTGTGCTGTTTTGGTCTCCTGAGTTTAAGATTTGTGTCATCTCCAGAGCAAAAGGCTTCTATGTTATCTCCTGAGTTTAAAGTCTATGTGTTATCCTTAGAACAAAAAGCTCCTGTGTTATCTCCTGACATTGGGGCTCCTATGTTGCCTCCTGTGCAAAGAGTTTCTATATCATACTCTCACGAGTTTAATGTTCCTTTGATGTCATCTCCTGGGCAAGGTGCTTCCATGTTATCTCCCGTGTTAAAGGCTCTTTTGCATCTGGTATCTGATCTCTGCACTCCCGCCACACCATGTTCACCCATCTGGTAGCCTTTGGACTTTGATAGGCCACCCGACATATGCTGTTCCCCCACCTGGTAGGCCATGAACACTGGTAGGCCACCAGATTCATCATATTCCTCCTTCTGGTGGTCGTGGGATTCTGGCCGACCACCTGATGGACATTGTTGCTCTTGTTTATGTTCTTGTTTATGTTCTTGTTTTTCCCACCATGCCTTGGGCCCCTCCTCCCACCTGTTTTGGTGTTACTATGTTTTTTTTAGGGGTGTCTGATATCCACCCCTTAAAGGGAGGATTATGACATATCTGGGCAGGATCCTAGGATCATGCCCATGCCTTGTGTTCATTCTTTGTTTTCTCTGTGATTATTCTTGATTATCAGTTGCATTAATTGTCCTCTCTGTCTTCCTCTGTTTGGCCCTGGGTCTGTGTATATATCTGTTTACCTATTGTTCCAACTCCTCATGTTTTCTGTATCCCTAGCCACTGCCCTCTCTATATTTCTCTGTAGGTTGTCTTGCATGTCCATTTTCATGTCTCCTGTGCATCCCCTGTCTGAGTGTCACTGTAGCCCCGCCCGTCCTGTTTTCCTCACCTGCTGCCCTTCATTGTCTGCCCAGCTGTCTGATGTTAAGTTGATTATCAGTTACCTTATTTATATTGATTTGTACCTGTGCTCTGTCTGGTGTCATAGTGGTTTATTCCTGTGGTTTCCTCGTGCTCAGTCCCATTCCATGTAAGTTTATGCGTCAAATTAGGTTTTCTGTTCAGCCCCTGTGCTGTTGTTATTTTGTTCCCTAGT
This sequence comes from Pholidichthys leucotaenia, assembly GCA_020510985.1. Classification (NCBI taxonomy): domain Eukaryota; kingdom Metazoa; phylum Chordata; class Actinopteri; order Cichliformes; family Pholidichthyidae; genus Pholidichthys; species Pholidichthys leucotaenia. The sequence goes on along the minus strand of CM035848.1, from coordinate 86,396,802 downwards.
TCTGAGTTTCTTTAATAAATTATCATTTTGCATCATACCCTGCCTGCGCCCATGAGTCCGCCCTCCACACTCTCATCTGCCTAGAGGGCAGATTATGACAGTTTAAATAAAACCAAATAAGCTGATAATTTTGCAGTGGTCTCTTAGTATTTTCTAGAGCTGTATAATATTACCCTAAAACAAGAAACAGAATTAATCATAATAATAATGAGTCCAAAATAATACAGTAACTCAAGGATGGGGCATGATCACAAATCATGCCCCTTGTGACAATACGCTCAACTCATTGTTTTAAACTGTAGCCATGTTTGATGATAAACCACTATTATTACAGTATGCATACACCTGGAGATAAGGAAAAGCAGAGTGTGTCCATTTGAATCATTTCAATCATGTATTGCTATGAGAAAAGGATAAGGCTATAAAAATTACTTCACTGTTATGTTTAACAAAGCAAATCCAGAAGAACTGTCATGATGGGAGTAATCCCTTCTTCCAACAGTAACAATGACAAAATAGGGCTAAGTGTGATAAGCTTCACAAAAGTTGCAACAGATGTAGGTTGTATTGAAAGGCTGCAGAGGTCAAAGTGTTGTTTTGCTTTCTTTCTGGATTTTGTCGGAAATTTAAATGGCGCAAGCTTCAGTCCTGCTGAGTGACATGTCAATATGAGACGCTCATTTGTCTGAAAATAAACCCTCACCACTACAGTGACCCTGGATGGGATACTTTAGTGTGCAAACACACACACACACACATGCACACACGCACACACACACAGAAGCATACATGCAAGAACATAAAAAAATGAAATAATGCTGCGCAAAGGGCTTAGAGGATAATCCAAGCGAGTGGAGTGTACTACATCGTCACAGGAATTAAATTCCCTCATCGTCCATAAAAGGACATGACTGCAAGGTTAGGTCAGAGGATGACACACGGCTATTGCAACAAATCTGCTCTCTTTACTTTTCCTGCCTCACAAATGGCACTATTTTACAGTATACCTGTTCATATTTCTTCTTGTGACTTTCTTCACCACATGTACGGTAATGGACAGTCCGAGTGGCCCTGAAGAGACGTATTTACAATACATATGAAGAAAACCTTTTCACAATAACATGAATAGGAATGCATAGCAGCACACACGTTTGAATATCTGTCACACGCCCACATCCTTAATGAACTTCTTTAAGGCCCTGGTTAAAGGCCATTTAGTGTATGTATTTCTCTCAATGCTAAGTTCACAGTGGTTATGTCAAATCTGGTCCAGCACCAGGCTCGATGCACTCAAAACAGTTGTGTGGCTTTTGCAGGCATCATACGGGTTTCAGGTTACATCAAGATTGAAATCTCTTGTAGGGCCACATGGTGCTGAGAGCTAAAATAGAAACAGAATGATGATCCAAATCAAAATTGTGTGTCTGTGTCTTTATTATAATCCAGTCCAATCCACAGGGATTGTAAAACGGCTGAAGAGACCATGTTCACTACGACTCTGTCATTTCTGAGGATGCGGAGGTCACATTTCTGTTCTGACTGTAAAAAGGTCTGCTTGACCCATTTAGTGTTTTAATTTCATTATATTGAGCAGAAACTCTAGAAAGCAAAGGCAGGGTTACACTGAGTTGTACACATGAACAGTTTCACAAATACTGGAATTGAGTGACAAAAAAATACTCTCTTGGCTTAAAAAGAGGGACCTCCGGCTACACTCAGTAAACAGAACCCCATGAACTGTGTCTAGCTTGTTTCTGTTGTAAAAACACAAGTCGTTCATAAAACCACCAAACATCCAGTTAAAAGGGTACATTCTATTAATACGACTGTAACAAACTGTATTTGTTCTTTCAATCTGCTGTGCCAAATATAGAAGAGAAGCAATAGACATTTTTTAAAGGTAGTGAAGGTGGATGAGTTTAGATACCTGGGGTCAACCATCCAAAGCAATGGACAGTGCACAAGAGAGGTGAAGAAGAGAGTGTAGGCAGGGCGGAGTGGGTGGAGAAGAGTGTCAAGGGTGATTTGTGACTGAAGGGATGAAACTGAAGATTTACAAGACGGTAGGGAGACCTGCTATGATGTATGGTTTGGAGATGGTGGCACTGATGAAAAGACAGGAGGTGGAGATGGAGTTGGCAGATTTGAAAATGCCAAGATTCTCATTGGGAGTGACTAGGAGGGACAGAATTAGAAATGAGTATATCAGAGGGACAGCTCAGGTTGAGCGGTTTGGAGACAAAGTAAGAGAGGCAAGGCTGAGATGGTTTGGACATGTGCAGAGGAGGGATGGTGGATATACTGGACAAAGGATGTTGAAGATGGAGCTGCCAGGCAGGGGGGAAAGAGGAAGACCACAGAGAAGATTTATGGATGTAGTGAAGGAGGACAGAGAAGGTTGGTGTGAGAGAAGAAGATGCAAGGGACAGGGTGAGATGGAGGCAGATGATCTGCTGTGGCGACCCCCTAAAAGGGAGCAGCTGAAAGAAGAAGAAGGAGAATTTTTACAACAGGTTCAGCCACATCAATGTCACTGATTTCTGATTTATAAAATAGCTGTTTTAAAACAGTTAGTTGACCAAGCAATTTGATTGGACAATAGTGATTCCATGAGTTACTATATTCCCTGATAACCACACTCAGATGATTCACCAGATATGTATGACTGTGCTTCAGCAGTGTGCTAATAGAACAGTAATGTGTATCTAAAGTAATGTGTATCTAAATATCCACATTGGGAAAATGTTTAAAAAAAGACAGCCTTCCCAATCTGAAAATTGTTATTTTCGTTTTTTTCCTATTCTTTCTGTGGTACATCACTAGCAGATGTCACAGACCTCCTGTCAGAGTTTTTAACATCCCAAAAAAGCAACCCTGAAACCAAGATACGTGTAATGTTCTCCTGGAACATGTAATGACGAGGCGCACACACCGGGTGTCAGTTAGGACTTTTTACTTGTCACTTCAAGTGCAACTAACAACTAACCACACAGTGACTCAAGTACAACTCCTTTTATAGTCAGGTCATGGCCGGGGTCATACTGCCCTCTAGTGGTGACTCCATATGAACTTCACATATCAATACATCTCCCTTTTTTTTTTCAAGTAAAAGGTCGTCCTACTATAAACTTTTTCTCAAATTTCTATATACAAAATAAACTCCATTTCTATTTACATTTCTTTCACCTTGTACACTGAATCACAAGTTCAATTTTTTTTTCTCTGTTTACAATTCAACATCAACACATTTTTTCCTCTGTTTACAATTCAACATCAACACATTTTTTTTTTTTTTTTTTCATTTCAGTACTCCTTACATTTCCTCAATCAATCTTTTCGGTTTCACAATTTGCCTTTGTGAGCATCTCCTTTGTGTCACCTCAGTCTGTTCGTTAGTGTCTGTCTCTAAGTTTTGGTTCTCAGCCATTTCTGGTTGTTCGGTTTGGCTGGAAATTAGCATGTCGCTTATTTCACTGTCTGTGACTCTCATTTTTGTCTGAGGCACTTTCAGTAAGTGACGTCGGTTTCGCCTCATTGTTTTCCCATGCTCTGTGATGACTTCATATGATCTGGGAGTTGTTTCTTTAACCACTTTTGCCAGCGGTCCCCATTCTCCATCACATCTCACTCGCACAATGTCCTCATGTGCAAGTGGTCTCAGAGGTCGTGCTGTTCTGTTGTACAGTTCAGTTTGCCTCTCATCACGCCTCACATCTCTCTTTTCCATCACTTGAGATGCTGATGGAAGTCGCGTTCTGAGTTTTCTGTTCATGAGCATTTCTGCTGGGGACAGTCCATTCTCCAGTGGTGATGCTCGGTAATTCAGGATCGCCAGATGTGGGTCTTCTGCATTGTCTGCAGCCTTTTTCAGTATGCGCTTCACAATTTGCACCCCTTTCTCTGCTAACCCATTCGACTGTGGGTACAGAGGGCTTGAGGTCACGTGCTTGAACCCATATGTGTCTGCAAAGTCTTTGAAGCACTGACTCGTGAATTGTGGTCCGTTATCACTTACAACAGTCATTGGAATTCCATGGCGTGCGAACATTGTCTTTGTATGTGCAATCCCCTTTTCTGCTGTTGTGTCACTCAACCCTGCAAACTCTGGGTAGGTGGAATGATAGTCCATGACTAACAGATAGTCCTTGCCCTTAAGCTGAAATAGATCCATGCCCACTTTTCTCCATGGCCCTTGAGGTTTCTCATGGGGCCTCATAGGCTCCTTTGGCTGTTGATACCTGTGGCGCTGGCAAATGTCACAGCGCTGCACATATGCCTCAATGTCCTTGTGCATGTTGGGCCAATATAAAACATCACGTGCACGTCTTTTGCACTTTTCAATACCCAAATGCCCCTCATGCACTAATTTAACCATTTCTGATCTCATGGAGGTAGGTATGACTATCCTTGTACCTTTTAACAGAACCCCATCTAACACAGACAGTTCACCTTTAAAGTGTTGGTAAGGCTTGTCAATCATAACCTGTCCTGGCCGATGTATCTGTTCCATTACTCTTTTTAGTTTCTCATCTTTTTGTGTTTCTTTCACTATCTTCGTCCATTTTGCATCTGACACTGGCATGTGTGCCTAATAGAGTCTACATGTATTTGCACAGCTTCCTCTGTTGTGCTGCTGGTGTTGCTCAAGCTAGCCCTACTCAGCGCATCGGCTACAATTAGTTGCTTGCCTGGTGTAAACTCAAATTTCAAGTCATATTTCTGTAATCTTAACATTAGACGCTGGATGCGCGGTGGTGCGTCACCCAGTGGCTTCTGTGAGATCGCAATCAGTGGTTTGTGGTCTGTTTCTAGTATTACTGACCGTCCATACACATATTCATGAAACTTCTCACATCCAAACACTGCACCTAGAGTCTCTTTCTCTATTTGCGCGTAATTTTTTTCTGCGCTTGTCATGGTGCGCGATGCGTATGCGACTGGATACCACTCTGTGTCATGTTTTTGCAATAGCACAGCTCCTAGGCCGGCTTTGGACGCATCTGTGGACACTTTTAGCAGTTTGTCCTGATCATAGAATTTTAACACTGGCTCCTTTATTAGACTGCTTTTGAGCCTCTCCCATTCTCTGGCATGCTCTGCCATCCACTGCCACATTGTATTGGTCTCTAACAAGCTTCTAAGAGCTATTGTGTTAGCTGATAAATTTGGGATAAATTTCCCCATGTAATTGACTAGCCCTAGGGCTCTTTGCAAGTCATTTTTGTCCTGCGGTACTGGCAGCTCTGCTATGGCCCGCACTTTTTCCGGATCTGGTTGCACGCCTGCCCCAGATAATTTCTCTCCCAGGTATGTAATCTCCCGTACCCCGAATTGGCACTTACTCTTATTCAGTTTCATACCTGACTTTTGCGCCTGTGTGAGAACTCTTGCCAACCTTTCGTCGTGCTCCTCTTTTGTTTTTCCCCAGACTACCACATCATCAAGAAAAACTCCCACCCCTTCTATTCCGTCAAACAATTGCTGCACAGTTCTATGGAAAATTTCAGGGGCTGAGCTAATCCCGAACGGCATTCGTAGAAAGCAATGCCTTCCGAATGGCGTATTAAATGTGCACAATTTAGCGCTTTCCTCGTCGAGCACTAGTTGGTAAAACCCAGATTTGGCATCTAATTTTGTGAAGTAATTTGCTCCACTCATTGTGCTGGTTATGTCAGATTTTGTTGGTAGCCTGTAATGCTCCCGCTGTATTACTTTATTTAGATCTTTTGGATCTATGCACAATCTCAAATCTCCATTTGGCTTCTCCACTATAACTAGTGAGTTAACCCATTCAGTTGGTTCTTCTATTTTTCTGACCACTCCGTCTGCTATCAGTGAGTCTAGTGTTTCCCTCAGCCTCTTTTTAAGAGCTATTGGCACTTTTCTTGCTGCATGTATGACTGGCTCTGCATTCTCTTTCAGCCTAATTTTTTGTTTGCCTGGTAGGCGGCCTATTCCTTTGAACACCTCTTTGTATTCTTTCACCCAGTCAGTGTGTTTGTGCCTACTTGTTGTAGCCTCTGTATTTTCTCGTGTTGTCACTTTGTCTGTATCAATGACATTCACCCTTTTGATCAGACCTAGCTGATCGCATGTTTTTAAACCCAAAATTGCTTGTCTATTTCCATCAACAAGTACAAACAATGCATTCACTGTTTTACCTTTGTTTGACAGTGTAACCCTGCACATTCCCTTAGTGGGTATTGGCTTATCGTCATATGTTCTCAGATTAATCTTTTTATTTCTTATTTTCGGCTTGTTTTTCAGTCTTTTAAAATCTTTCATTGGCAGGATGTTTACCTGCGCACCTGTGTCGAGCTTCAGTGACATGTCCGTGCCATTCATCTCCAGGCACACTATCCATTCGTCAGCGCTCGTCTCTCCCTCGATGGCGTCCACGTAAAACTGATCCTCCTCGCTGTCGCTCTTTTTCTCCACGAGTTGCACCCTCCTCTTTGAGAAGCAGGTCTTTGCGAAGTGATTTTTTCCGCCACACTTGCGACATTCCTTCCTGAGTGCTGGACACTGTTTCAGCGCGTGTTGCCTTCCACACCGCTCGCAGTTCCCGCACGCGCGCTCTGGGTTTGCCTCCCTTTTTCTTGCCTGCAACGTTCCTTTCGGCTTCGCGCGCTGCACTGCACCGACCTCAGCAGTCTCTTTTTCCTTGCTGCTAAAAGTCTTTAATTGTGCCTTTGTACTCTCAGACGCTTGGCAAATCAGTATCGCTTTCTCCAGCGTTAAGTTAGTCTCTTTCAGTAATTGCATCCGCAATTTGTTGTCTTGGACCCCAATTACAATTTGGTCCCGTATCATTGACTCACTCACTGTTCCAAAGTTGCATGACTGACATTTCATCCGTAGGTCTGTGACATACAGCTCGATGGACTCTGACTCTTTCTGAAGTCTTTTTCTGAACACATACCTCTCGTACGTTTCATTCTTTCTCGGTGTGCAATAATCGTCAAATTTCTTCATCACGGTGTCGAAGTTGCCTTTTTCTTCTTCCGTGAAGACGAATGTGTTAAACACATTTAGCGCCGCTCGCCCTGCTACTGTCAGCAGTAATGTTATTTTCCTCTCCTCGTCACGGAGACCGATAGCAAGCGAATAAAGTTCAAAACTTTGTTTGAATACTTTCCAGTTCTCGTTGACGTTACCGGTCAACTTTAACTCGTCCGGCTGTCGAAGAGCGTTCATCTTCGTCGTCGGTTCGTAGTTTTATATCCTGGTATCATGTAATTTACTCCTGGTACCATGTAATGTTCTCCTGGAACATGTAATGACGAGGCGCACACACCGGGTGTCAGTTAGGACTTTTTACTTGTCACTTCAAGTGCAACTAACAACTAACCACACAGTGACTCAAGTACAACTCCTTTTATAGTCAGGTCATGGCCGGGGTCATACTGCCCTCTAGTGGTGACTCCATATGAACTTCACATATCAATACAATACGTAGATGCCCTAAGAAAAGCTAGTGGCTAACTAGCTCTAGTGCATGCACTTGCAAAATACAAGCATATGCAGAGCCAATCTGAGGAATGTCAAAAAATCAGGAAGGGGAAATAAAGCACCAGAGGTCTGCTTGTTTTTCAAGTGTATTTATCTGTATGTATAGTGTTTTGACTGTGTTATATCATGGTCTTTCTGAACCAAAGGACAGCGATACAAGACGATACAAGCTGACGTAGCAATACCCTACGTCAGCAGCAGTAAATCTGACTTAATAGAACTGAAGTACTTGTTTGGCATGGCCAAATTTGCCTTGCTTTGAGGTTTAGGAATGCCACATGTGTTCTGGGTTCATGTTCACCCGGTTTTGTTTTTTTTTCTTTGCTTATTTTTGGTACTTTAATAGTCACAGTGGGAAATTTAAGAGCATGCAGTATGCTGGATGTGGCCGCCACTGTGTGGTGTCAGTCCACCCTCCTTTCACACCTATAGGGCCACTTTAGAATCTTCAATTAACCTAACATGCATTTCTTTGGACTGTGGGAGGAAACCTATGGGGATAACATGCAGACTCCAGACAGACACGCTTTGCTGGCCGGTTGGTGGATTCAAACCCAGGATTTTCTTGCTGTGAGGTGATGGTGTTAACCACTATATCAGCATACCACCGTAGTGATATCTTCTAGCCTCCACAGTGATTTGGCACACTTTACTCCCTGTTTAGCTATTTTGATACGTTGAAATGAGACCTCCTATTAATTAGAGCAGGGCTGTCCCAAATGGGGGTCTGAATATTGGTAAGAAATCCAGAAGAAATATCTGAATATTTTGAACAGCCTTTCATCTCCTCAGTGCACTGTATCAGCACTGTTTTAAGAAATGTGACTTTTCTTATAAATTTGGAACTTTCACGTGTACATTTGTAACTTATTTCATAGATTTGCAGTTTTTTTCTAAATTCAAGACATTTTTCTTGCAATTTCACTTTTTGCAATTTTTTTTATATTTTTTTTTTCTTAAAGATGCATTCCAGTGGATATAAATCCCTATAACAAAAAATCTATGTAGTCTAAAATGGTTATCTTATGACCTTTTTTCTACAAACAAAAGCTTTCATTGTCTTAGTTTCCAGTCAAAATTTTTCACTTTTCCACCTACTTCAAATGCCATTAAACACAATAAATCCTGTGTTGAAGAGACTTAGTGGTCGGAGGACATGCCCACTTGTATGCATGGTGGCCCAGGATAATGACTGAAACTGCATCCGTCCTTAAAAGCAGTTTAATTGTAAAACCCATTTTAATTTGGGTCAATTTTTCAACGCAGCTGTCCAAAAATGCTAACTGGCCTGAAAGCTAACTTCAGCTGGGCCAGAGAGTCCTGACTGGCTCAACACTGCTCTGCTGCGCTCTTTGTTTGTTTTTGTTTGTCAATTGTGTGTCTGCTTGCACTTATACCCGTGAAGAACTTTTAAATATCAGGACTTTGACCCCCACGGACCTCCTCCCAGTTTTTCTAGCCCCTGCCGCCGATCTGGTTTATTGTTTGGCTCGGAAAGTGAGACGGCGGAAGAGAGGAAGACGAGCGGGCGCTCTCGTACGACTTCGCAGGAGAGGCTCGCGAACGGCGCTGCCTGGCATATTTCTGTCCAATACCAACTCTCTCTCTAACAAGGTGGATGAACTGAGACTGCTGATGCGTTTTAAGGACCTCGCCTCCTCAGCTGTCCTCTGCTTTACTGAGACCTGGCTCCGGGAAAATATACCGGACAGCGCGCTGCGCCTCGACGGCTTCCAGCTCTTCCGTGCTGATCGTGACACAGAGCTTTCCGGCAAGACCACAGGAGGCGGAGTCTGCTTCTACATCAACTGTAGCTGGTGCTCTGATGTAACGGAAATTTCCAAACACTGTTCTCCTGCCTTGGAATTTCTTGTTATCAACTGCAAGCCTTTTTATTCCCCACGGGAGTTTGCTTCTTTTATACTGATCGCTGTGTACGCCCCTCCCGACGCGGACACGCGCGAAGCTCAGCGCGTGCTCGCGGATCACATTCAACACACAGAGCGGAGTTTTCCAGACTCGCTGATTATTGTGGCTGGCGACTTTAATCAGTGCAATCTGAGCCACGATCTCCCCCGCTACAAACAGTTTATTAAATGCCCCACCAGAGGATTAAACACACTGGATCACTGTTACACCACAGTGAAAGACGCATATCGCGCTGTCCCTCGAGCTGCGCTGGGATTATCTGATCACGTGATGGTTCACCTCATTCCCACATACAGACAGAGATTGAAGCTCACTAAACCTGTTGTGAGCACTACGAAGATACGGACCAGTGATGCTGAGGAGAAGCTGGAAACGTGCATGGAAATATCTGACTGGGGCATGCTTAAAGGAGCCACGCATGATCTGGATGAGTACACGGACACTGTGAACTCATATATCCACTTTTGTGAAGAGAACATTCTTCCATCACGCACCAGGGTGAGTTACTCTAATGACAAACCCTGGTTCACAGCTAAGCTCAGACAGATCAGGAAGGAGAAGGAAGCAGCGCTGAAAAGTGGAGACAGGGACTGCTACAGGGAGGTTAAATACCGGTTTAACAGAGAGCTGAAGAGGGCTAAATCTGTGTACTCAGAGAGACTCCAGCAGCAGTTCACTGCTAATGATTCGGCTTCCGTGTGGAGAGGACTGAGGCAGATCACCAACTATCGGCCTCAGGCTCCTAAAGGTCAGGATGACAAAGCCCTTTGTCAGAGACTGTCCCAACACTATGCCCGTTTTGACACCTCGTCATCTGTGTCCAACTCCCCCCCTCCCTCCAGCTCCACAGCCTCCACATTCCCTACTTCATTTAAGGCACCCCCCCCCACCTCCCCCCCTCCCCTTATCATCAGTGAGCAGGATGTGCTCAAACAGTTCTCCAGACTGAACCCGCGCAAGGCCCCCGGCCCAGACGGCGTGTCTCCCTCCACCCTGAGACTCTGTGCGAAACAGCTGGCTCCTGTATTCACAGACATTTTTAACACCTCCCTTAAGTTATGCCACGTGCCGTCCTGCCTCAAATCCTCCACCATCATCCCTGTCCCCAAGAAGCCACGGATCACTGGACTTAATGACTACAGACCTGTAGCGCTCACCTCTGTAGTCATGAAGTCCTTTGAGCGCCTGGTCCTGTCCCACCTCAAGTCCATCACCACCCCTCTCCTGGACCCGCTGCAGTTTGCCTACCGAGCCAACAGGTCTGTAGACGATGCAGTCAACCTGGCCCTCCACTCCATCCTGCAGCACCTGGACTCCCCGGGAACCTACGCCAGGATCCTGTTTGTGGACTTCAGCTCCGCATTCAACACCATCCGCCCCGCTCTGCTCCGGGACAAGCTGTCCCTGCTCAACGTGCCTGACTCCCTCTGCAGGTGGATCATCGACTTCCTGACGGACCGGAGGCAGCATGTGCGGCTGCGAAAGACTGTCTCAGACTATACTAGCATCAGCACCGGATCACCCCAGGGCTGTGTACTTTCCCCCCTACTCTTCTCCCTTTACACCAACTCCTGCACCTCCAGCCACCAGTCTGTCAAGTTGATCAAGTTTGCGGACGACACCACCCTCATCGGGCTCATCTCCAACGGCGACGAGTCCGCCTACAGGAGAGAGGTGGCCCAGCTGGCGTCCTGGTGCAGCAATAACAACCTGCAGCTGAACGCTCTGAAGACAGTGGAGATGATTGTAGACTTCAGGAAAGTCACTACTCCTCTGCCCCCCCTCACCCTCTCAGGCTCTCCCATCACCACTGCTGATTCCTTCCACTTCCTAGGCACTACCATCACCAGGGACCTCAAATGGGAGCTGACCATCAGCTCACTCAACAAAAAAGCCCAGCAGAGGATGTTCTTCCTGCGGCAGCTGAGGAAGCTCAAGCTACCCACCAAGATGTTAGTGCAGTTCTACACAGCCATCATCGAGTCCATCCTCACCACCTCCATAACCGTGTGGTACGCAGGAGCCACTGCCAGGGACAGACTAAGGCTGCAGCGCGTCGTGCGCACTGCTGAGAAGGTGATCGGCTGCAAGCTCCCATCTCTCCAGGATCTGTACATCTCCAGGACCCGGAGGCGTGCTGGCCGGATCATAGCCGATCCCTCACACCCTGGTCATGTACTGTTTGCCCCCCTCCCCTCTGGTAGAAGACTTCGGTCCATCCAGACTAAAACCTCCCGTCACATGAACAGCTTCTTCCCCTCTGCCATTAGACTGCTGAACACTAAGTGACTCTCGTGCACCATGTACAGCAGCTCAACCAGACTCATGTCAATCATCACTGTTTTCTTCCTGCATTACCGACTGCACTATATAGTTCTCCACAGTATCTGCTGCTGGCTAATATATATTTTAACTGTTGACCAGTATCACTTAATCTTATCCTACACTTTATTACATGTATAGTTTATTTCTCTTATCTTATCATGTTTAATGTTGCAGCATTGTACCGAGACAAATTCCTAGTTTGTGTACTACATGAACAATGGCAATAAACCTGATTCTGATTCTGATTCTGATTCACTACGGACGTGCCAGCGCTGTATATAGAGTCATGTGAAAAAATTTGGACACCCCTTTAAATACTCATTTCTTTATTAAGAAATGTTCATATATTTATGTCTAACCTTGTTTTTGTTTTTATTTTCAATTTTTAACATTTATTTACCCATTTTAACTGTCATGGAGCGGTCCTCGTGGACCGCTAATGAGACACTATAGGCAGCCGTAGAGTTTGCACATTTATTAAAGGTAGACATACACTACAAAATAATGTGCCTCGTGGGGCAAAACACAAATAAGGACTAGGACTAAGACACACTATGATATACTGAGCACTAGGGAGACAAGGATACAACACTTACATGCGAATAGGACGCTGAAAGGAACTGGCTTTGGACGTAGGGAAACCATTCTGGAAAATGCGAGGTCGCAGCCGCGAGTGAAAGGAGCTGCTCCCTTAAATAGGGCAAGATAATTAATCAGCTGATAAAGGTGTCATCAGCTGACACAGCACCAGCTGTGCTGCTTTGCTCTGACAGCCGGAAGCCCCGCAGAGACGCTGTCAGAATAAGAGCTCAGAGAGCCCACCAGGACTAAATACAGAATGGGAGGAAAATACTGCATGACCCGAGCGTGGACGAGATCGGCGCTCAGACCATGACAGTATTCCCCCCCGAAGGACGCACTCTGGGCATAAACGTAACATCCAAGCCCCCCCCACCCACCCAGAATGCTACAAAAACCCACCCAGGGCGGGTGGAGGGAGAAAAAGGCTCAGTGGGCAAGAGTCAAAAAAAAAAAAGGAAAACAAACACCAAGGAAGGGAACCGGAGAAAAAAAAAAACCAATGACCAGGGCCAATACAGAACAAATATGAGCATGGTGCACAACAGGGCACGTAAACAAAACCCACAAATATACTCCATAATGCACAGGTAGAAGACAGAAGAAAAAACGCAAACAACAGATACAAGGTTAAATATATATATAATAATATGCAGGCGTCTCTCAACCAGAGAAAGGGAAAACACAAAATTACGCTAAATAGCGGCGAAATACAGGCGGTACAATAATTCCAAATGACTGGCAGAGGCAACAGAACAATAAATGCAAATAATAGAAATACAATGCCTACAGACCAAAATACACAGGCCCAAAGAAACAAAAGGAACCACATGCCTCTCAAACAGAGGCAGGGAAAACAACAAATCACACTAAACAGCAGCAACAGACAGTTCCATAAGTCCAAATAAACTGGCAGAGGTGACAAAAGCGCATATTTCAGACTACAGAGGGGGAGAAAGAAAAAAAACACACGCTAAAGAGCGGCGAAATACAAACAGTTTAAATCAGTACAAATAAACGGCCATAGGCAACAAAACAACATCTCTCAGACTACGGAGGGGACAATCAAAAGGAGAGAAAAAAAATCATTACAGGAATGCAGGCAAGCAGAGCACAATAACACAAAAAACAAATAGTTCGGGAGGTCTACCTGCATCCAGATCGTTGGCAGGGGGAAAAGAAAGAGTTCGGGCGGTCTACCCCAGTCCCAGGCCCGGAGAAACAGTACCTCTGGCGGCCGGACCAGGTCGCCGAACAGAGAGTCCAGTGTGTTGGGTGGCTGACCCAGAACGCCGAACCGGCGAAGGAGTCTCCCAGGCGGCCAACCAGTGTCAAAAGGCCACCAGGACTGAAGGGAAGAGCTCGGAGGCGGCCTCCCTACCGCAAGGGAAAACGAGGGAGGGCCAGGTCGAGTAAAGGAAATCCCAACGGCACCAGGTGGGGAAGAAAAAGGATCGGGGAAACAATGAGGGACCAGCTCGGCGTCGATCAGCACAGGATCTGCAGCTTCTTCTCCAACTCAACACGGACTGGCGCTGCACTTTCGTTGGATCCCAAGCGGGATCGTGCTGCACCCATGACGGACCCCGACTGGGCTGGAACCACACCCATGACGGACCCCGATTGGGTCGGAGCTGCACCCACAACAGACTCCGACTGGGCCGGCGCAGCATCAGGGACGGCCTCCAAACCCAAACCCAGAACCTCCAGAACAGCGACCGGAATCGTCTCAACACCGGTGACCCTGAGAGAAGGCTCAGGAGAAGAAAGAGAACCGGAATCAGGATCACCGGCAGCGACAGAGCCCAGCGAGACAAGCTCGGATGCAGCGGACGGCTGCACCCGGCTCGTCTCCCTGAGAGACAGGCAAAAATGCTCCAGAATAGACAGGAGAAAGACAAAATAGAGCACTTGTCTGATCTCGAGTTCTGCCGGGACTTCAGCGATCCGGGTTCAGCAGGTAGAAGGTCCACCTCTGGTTCCCACTCGGCTACGGCAGGCTCCGCAGCCGGCATGATGGTGTCCACAGTCCGGGGATTCCCTGACGCTGACGTCCATGCCAAGGGCCCGCATGGCGTGGTGGCAGGGGATCCATGACCTGCTGGGTCAGACTGTCCCTCCGTGGAGACCCGGGGACGCTTGCTCGTTGGCACAGGCTCCAAATTGCAGTCCACCCTCCTCCTCTGCCCATGACATGGCTGCGGTGCCAGAACCAGGTACTCCAGGGCTGCAGGCTCCTTCCTCGTCCGACGGTGTAGACCTGGCGCTGAAGAATGCTCAGGGGAAGGAGACACAAAGGAAGCAGGTTCATAATTAATCACTGCAGCAGGTGGAGGGAGCTCAGGAGACTGTGAACCCCAAACTCCACCCCCAGGGATCAAACAAGGCAATTCACCCAGTGAAGAAAGAGAATGAAAAGACACTTGCCTGGTCCGCTGAGGACCGATGGAAACTGCTGCGGTGGGCTTGGTTCTTCCCTTTCCCTGCTGGATGGTGAAGGAGGGCCCCCCCGTGAAGACAAGGAGGAGCCGTTCGCACAGGATCGCTGACAGGCATCGCCGGAGCAGGACTCGTGGGGTTCTCAGCCACTGGAGAAAGCGTCGAGGAGGAGGGAGAAACAGCCGAGGCGATCCGGGAACGGGGAGCTGACGGAACAGCAGGGACAGGTGACCAGGAGGTGGAGGCTGCTGGGTTTTCCTCCTGTTGTGACGCAGGAGCAACAGCTGGTTAGGAGGCAGAGTTCCTTCAGCGACCCGGAACTGGATCCGGACGGGGTTCTCGTTGAGGATGCGCCGGGGGAAACCCGGCTGACGTCTTTCTCCGCTGGGGATGACCCCTGGGTGGTGCGAACTCCTGGACTGGACGGGGGACAGGAATGGGATCCCGAGATGAGAAGAGAGGATGTCTCCTCTTCGGCTTCCTGCCGGAGTTTCCCTTCAGCCCACGGAGCTTCTCCCGGTGAGCAGAGATGTCCGTCATCCTCGCTGTGATTTCAGGGTGGTCAGCGTAGTGAGGATGGCGGTTGATAGTCGCCTCAGCGAGGTCCAGGTACCAGCATGCATCGCTGGGAGTGTCATAAAGGCAAGCGGTGGAGAGGATACCATCAATATCGATGAGGGCCATTACCAGCTCGTAGCCCAAGCTCATCGCATAGGCCTTGGGCGGCGCCATCTCCCAGCACACTGGTACGAGAACAGGGGGAAAAACTACAAGCCCAACTTAAGCAAACTCACGGTCACGGGCATCTCGTTTGGCTGTGACCTACTGTCACCGAGCGGTCCTCGTGGACCGCTAATGAGACACTATAGGCAGCCGTAGAGTTTGCACATTTATTAAAGGTAGACATACACTACAAAATAATGAGCCTCGTGGGGCAAAACACAAATAAGGACTAGGACTAAGACACACTATAATACACTGAACACTAGGGAGACAAGGATACAACACTTACATGCGAATAGGACGCTGAAAGGAACTGGCTTCGGACGTAGGGAAACCAGTCTGGAAAATGCGAGGTCGCAGCCCCGAGTGACAGGAGCTGCTCCCTTAAATAGGGCAAGATAATTAATCAGCTGATGAGGGTGTCATCAGCTGACTCAGCACCAGCTCTGCTGCTTGGCTCTGACAGGCGGAAGCCCGGCAGAGACGCTGTCAGAATAAGAGCTCAGAGAGCCCACCAGGACTAAATACAGAATGGGAGGAAAATACTGCATGACCCGAGCGTGGACGAGAACGGCACTCAGACCATGACATTAAGTGGGAATGAATGTGGGGATGTCCTAAAAAAGATGGGGGGTGTCCTAATTTATTCCTCACTATTTGTTTAGAATTACATTTTACAGAAAATTTGAGAAAAGTCTTTAATTTATTTGTAACTGTTTAGCTGTATTACATGAATCTCCCAGTATTTTTTAACATTGATATCAAATATCCATATGTCCAAATATGTAAAAAAAAAAAAAAAAAACACAGGCTTAAACAGGGTGTCCTAATTTTTTTTGCATGACTGTAGTTACGTCACCAAAAATGCTCTGTCTAAACTCGCCTTTTTAAGTGAAATTTTAAAGCAAAAAAAAGAGACATGAGACATTTGAGTGGTTTCACTCTTGATATGTCTTGTAAGTCATAGAAAACATGTTACAGACATGTTAACAAGAAAAAAAACTTGATTTTTGGCAGAATGTCTGTTTAAATTTGCTGCTTTTTCACAAATTTCATTAATTTTAAGATGAATTAGCATTTTGTCATGTAAATATTTTCCATCCATCCATCCATCTTCTACTGCTTATCTGGGGGTCCGTATCAGTCCAAGCGGAGTAACCCAGACTGCTGCTCAGTTCACATAGCACTATGATCCCAGTGAACTCTCCTGCAAGTGGTAAGCCCATTGGAGGACGGACCTACAGTGTGTGGCTCCTTTGGGTACACTCGGTCCCTGCTGTAACTTTCTTTATAGGGATCTACTGGACTGCTCTTAGTCTGGCCTTTCAGCCAGGACCAATTTGTCTCGGGAGACCCTACCAGGGGCAAGCTGCCTCCAACAATATAGCTCCTGGGATCATTAGAGCACCCAAACCCTTCCACCATGAAAAGGTGGTGAATGTTTTTTCTTATATATTTGCAAATGTATTCATTTAAATGAATGAATTCATTTTTTACTTTTGAATTTGTAAGATTTTTCTACTAAATTAGCAGGGGAGTTTTTGATAAAGGTAAGTTTGTAAAATTAAATAATTTGGAGGAAAAGCAAATACCAAATTTGAAAACCCAGTAATAGTGTTAAGTCAGTTAATCCCTTGCACAGCATGTGGGGTACGGGGCGGCGCCTATCTCCGTTTCACTGACACTAGGCCACACAGCTACTGTGAGTAGTGAAAGCTACAGTGGGGGAGGGTCAGTCCTCTGGTAGCTCTGTGCGTTAACTTTCCTTTACCCATTCTATTATGCTGAGCATCAAGCTAGAAGGCAGAAAGTACCAATTTTTTATATGGTCTTTGGTATCCCGGCCGGGATTTGAACTCACGACCACCTGGTTGTGGGGCGGATGCTCTACCAACTAGGTCATCATTCCCTAGTAGTGTAATAATGTAATAAATGAATATCCATATATGTGAATACTTTGGTACAGCCCTCAATTGCAGGTTTCAAAATGTGGTATTTGGTCGTTTTATATAGTTTGTTTAAGACTAAGTTGAGAGTAATTTTCATTCTGAAATCTTAAACAGCATGCTGGCGCTTCAATTCCACAAAACTTTTTCCTCGTCCATCATATTTGAATGATTATTTTGAAGAGTATGGCGTTTTTAAAACCATATTTTACAAGCGCATAATGAAAAAATCAGTATTAAGTTTTGATCTTTACAACCTTTACTTTCACTTTTCCAGTATCTCCCACACCGGTCCAATTCGCAGAAGCACTGATCTCTTGCAATAAAAACTGTTTTCCTCTTGAGACAAAAAAGCAAGTAGGTCAGCAGTTACGAAGCTGGAAAATACCTCTTGTGAGTTGACAAGGATCATATCAAAAAAACAATCTTTGTCATAGGAGGTGAATAATAAAAGGAAACTTAACTCTTGACACTGTAGCGCCTGTGCTATGTTACATGTTATGTACATGGAAATGCACCTGCTGCTGAACCGTTTAAAATGTTAGGTGAGCTTGATGGGGGAAAAAAAGTAATTTTTGTTCCCTTTAAATAATAATAAAATTAAATCATATTTTTGGGGAAATTGTGGGAATCTGTAGAAGGAAGTGATTTGTGCAGCTAGTGTTATTGCTGGTGGTGGTACAGGTTTGGCAACTAAATATGAATTGTGTTTTAGTAACGTTTCCGAAGAACAGACCACAGCAAACAGATTCTAGAGAAAGCATTAGTGAATATTTTACTGTAATACTGTATGTATATTGTGATAGCCCTTCTTGTAGCAACAAATTTAGTCCCAGCTTTGCGTGGTGAGAGGAGTTGAGCAGATCTACATTAGCTACATTTGCTCACATTAAAGCAGCCCTGTGTAACTTTCCTACTACAGGTAGGAACACTGAGAAGACTACCGTATTTTTCGGACTATAAGGCGCACTTAAAATCCTTTAATTTTCTCAAAAATTGACAGTGCGCCTTATAATCTATTGCGCCTTATGTATTAATTCTGGTTGTGCTTACTGACCTCAAACTGATTTTATGTGGTACATGGCGCTCAAAAATTTGTCAAAATGTTTTGGTACGACTTTAGTAAGCTACGAAGCCACACCGCTTGATGGATTGTAGGAGCATTACAGCTAGTATTACAGTACTCCGTAGTCAGGAGCCTCGCGGAGTAATACGTACTATGCTTCAACATAACATTACGGTGTGTGTAAACTAATTCGGAGCTTGCCATCATTCCGGGTGGATTAACCAAAGAGCTCCAACCGCTAGATATTGGTGTCAACAGGTCGTTCAAAGTTAAATTGCGAGCTGCGTGGGAGCATTGGATGACAGAAGGCGAACACACATTCACCAGGACAAGGAGGCAACGCCGGGCGAGTTACGCCACTATCTGCCAATGGATCGTGGATGCCTGGGTTAAGGTATCAGTCTCAAGTGTCGTCCGAGCTTTCACAAAGGCCGGAATCATCACTGAACAGCTAAGTAACAGCAACGAGACTGACTCGGATAATAACGAGAGGGATCCGGGCATGCTTGATGCCGAAATCGCCCAACTATTAAACTCAGACACTGAAGATGAAGAATTTGATGGATTTGTGGAAGAGGAATGAATGGAAAAAGTGAGTGTATTGTTTTGTATTTTATGTGTTACAACTGAACAATGTTGAGAGTTATTGTGAATGAGTTGAATAAAGTTTGACTTATCTGACTGTTTTGTTTCGCTTAATGCGCCTTATAATCCGGTGCACCTTATGTATGAAAAAAGACCATCAAATAGACCGTTCACTGATATTGTGCCTTATAATCTGGTGCACCTTATAGTCTGAAAAATACGGTACAAGTGGTATGTGTTACAGCCTAACTTCCAATAACCAATCACAGGATGCTTTGTTAGCTGGTGGCTAAAGATGTGCCCTACGGTTAATGGCACTTGGGCCATAAAACATGCAGGTGCTCCTATCAAAAACAGGAAAGTTACATAGTGCTGTTGCAAGTGATGCAAGCACACTCAGGCTACATGGTGGAAGTAGCATTCACCTGGTCAAAGGTTGACGTACCATCAAAAATTATTTTAAAAACATCAGTTTAAGGTTAAAAAAGATCTTACAAGGTGTTGCTTTTATTTGGTGGAAAGGGGGTGTTTGCTTTTAAGGGTTCAAACAACACAATGTCATTCTTTTACTGATCCAGTCCAGATGGCCTAGTAGTAGTGCATCAAGTTGGGTGAGGACCGAAAATTGTTTTCAGCAGCAGGCAATGCTTTTATCTCACATGGTGTGTTATAATGGACTAAAATTGATGCTACATCCAGGATGCCCCATGATGTGCTGGAATTTATGGGGGGTCTTGGATGACAGGTACATCACTCCTGTGAGGATGACCAGCAGGAACATGGAGCACCCTGCCAACAATCAAGAGGTTTTACGCCAACGTGGCACAATAAAAGAGGAATGATGTTGTGGCATGTAGTGAAGGTGGAAAAATGAGATGGAGTAACAGGGGTCTGAGTGTATAATTTACACTGATTTGAATACCATGGACTGAAGGAAAACTGTCTAGCAGTTTCTTCCTGACAACGTGCATGTCATAAGCCAAGCATGTCACAAGCTGAGCACGGAGGGGGGTCCGACATGCTCAGCTTTTCTGTCATTCTCTGCATTGTTGTATTCCAGCTTATTTTTGGTATTCTAGGCATTTGATATCTGTTGTTTGTTTAGGGTTCAGGGTTCTTTGTATTATCTCATCATCTGGTTATGTTTTCCACTTTAGTGTTGTCACATATATTTCTTTACTGTCTGGTTTTCCAGTTTATTTTCCCATTGTTTATTATTTGTCCTTAGTCTTGTTCTCGTTTTGTAGGGGCAGTTTTCATCTGTGTTCTCCTTCTCTCGACTATAGCTGTCAGTGAGCACTTCCGGGTTTACTCTAGTCAGGGGCGGTGCTCCTGTCAGCTGTCAGTCCTGTCTCCTCTCCGCTCATGTGACTCACAGCTGATTCAGATTGGCAATCACTCTTGCTGCCTATTTAATCACAGCTCCTCTGCTTGCCAATCGCCCTGTCCTAAAACCAGTATCCTGATTCCATCTCAGACGTTATCCTATCTGCTCTCGTTCCATTTTCTCCTTATGTCTTGTAAGTGTTTTTGTTCCTTGTATATTTTGTGTTTGTTAAAAAACTTGCACAACTCACAGTTCAGCACGTGGGTCTTCGCTTCTGCCCCGAGGGGCAAATCATGACAGTAGTATGTGGCCCAGCTGCTGTGAGTGTGCGTTTTTTCCTTTCACCCACCTGTTTTTGTGTTTCCCAGAGAAGCATTCAGCATATCCCCAGCGCGCTGGGTCTCAGCCACGGAAGGGGGGTTGGCAGCCAGGGGCCCCAGCCTGGAGGAAGAATGGGCAGCCCACTTCATCCAGGGTTTTGTTGCTCAGGCTCTCACCTCCCGCGGTCCCAAGAAGGTCTGGGAGAATGTGGATGCAGCGGTTGGAATTGTGGAAGAGCATCCCAGGTTGAGTAAGCATCCCCAGTTTGCAGAACTGTTATCAACCATCTCCACTCTCCGGTCGTCCTTTCCTGGGTTGATGAATGGCTCGCCTCCCACTGCATCCAAGTCATCGAGGAGGCATTCCCCGCAACAGGCGTTTTCCTCCTCCCTCTGTTCACCGGCTCAAGCTCCAGCTCCCATGTTGTCAGCTACAGGCTGCCAGAAGAACTTCTCCGCTTCCCAGTCAGCAGCTCCCTCCTTGCCGTATCAAAGACTTCCTGCAGCGGCTTCCTCCTCTCATTTTTCTTCACCAGCTGTCCCCTCAGCCTTCTCCTCCTCATCCATTGCTGCTTCTCCCCTCTCCTCCATGGTGTCTCCTCCCGCTGCTGAAAATCCGGCTGTCTCATCCCTAGCTCCGCTCGCCATTGAGTCTGCTGGGGAGGCTCCTCCATGTTCTTCAGGGGGGCCCATTACCACTGCAGCCACTGAAAGGAAAGACGTTTGGCCTGCTGCAGCAGAAACCACCATGCCCCGGGAGTACAGGCAAGTGTTTTTTCATTCCCAGTTACCTAAAAATGAACTATCTTGCCTGATTCCCAGTGATGGAGCCCAGTCTACGCAGTCCACTGAGTCCTCACCACCTGCTGCAAATATCAATTTTTCACCTGCTACCTCTGTGTTTCCTCCTATCTCCCCTGAGTGTCCGCCGGCCCTGGGATTGAGCCGCCAGACGATGGAGGAACCTGTGGCCCTGGAGGACCTGGTCCCAGTCCCGCAGCCACGGTCTGGACAGAGGGGGAGCACTCCCAGTGACCTGAAGCCTACGCTGACAACAGAGAGTCCCCTGGCTTTGGCTACGCGGGATCAAGCGCCAGCAGTGAGCTGACCTCCAGCTGCCATGCCAGACGAGCCACCTGCATGGGTCACTTTGTCTGGGGTCCCGAGGCTGCACCAACCACCAGGCCTGGTGCAGGGGCCGCCGCAGCAGAGTCAAAGCTGGACCTCCAGAGGGCTGGGCCCGAGACGTCACCACCTGGATCGACGGAGTTATGGACAGCGGTGGAGCTTGAGCTCAGGCAAGTGCTCTCTTTTGTTTTCACTGTTTCTGTTTTGGAGAAATCTTGTCTGGCTCTTGGTGGGGAGGGCCAAGTGCAGCCGTCAGCTGTACCTGAGCTCACCTTGCCAGACTTCACTGCCGCCGGTGACCCTGACCCGGTTTCTTTGTCTCTCCTGTCAGAGTCTTCCCCCAGGGTCACCGAGGATTGTCCAACTTCACCAGAGGTCTCCATGGGTCCAGCCTCGCCGTCAGAGATCTCTGTGGGTCCAGTTTGCCCTGTGGAGGCCGTTGCGGGTGCTCCATCCCAAGCCGGGACCTCCGTGGGTGCTGCTCCCCCTCCAGCTGAGGTCTTCGCGGGTGCTCCGTCCCAGCCCGGGACCTCCATGGGTGCAGCTCCTCCTCAGTCCAGGTCTCCATGGGTGTTGTGTTCCAGTCAGGGACCGCCGTGGGTGCTGCGTCACAGCCTCAGTCCAATGTGGGTGCTGCGCCCCAGTTTGGGTCCACCGTGGGTGTTACGGTCCAGCCCGGGGTCCACCATGGGTGCAGCTCAGGTCCAGTCCGAGTTCACCGTGGGTGCAGCTCAGGCCCAGTCCGGGTTCACCATGGGTGCAGCCACACACCAGTCCAGAGCCACCACGGGTGCAGCTTTGCTCCAGCCCGGGGTTGCCATGGGTGCAGCTTTGCTCCAGCCCGGAGCTGCCGCGCGTGCTGCTTTGCTCCAGCCCAGAGCTGCCACGGGTGCTGTCATGCCTCAGTCCAGGGCCGCCAAGGGTGCTACAGGCCAGTCCGGAAGCGTCATGGTCCCCTCTCCGCTACCTGGCGTCGTCAAAGTTCCCTCTCCTCTGCCCGAGGCCGTCGTGGTCCCCTCTCCTCTGCCCGAGGCTGTCGTGGGTTCCCCTTTCCCTGAGGCCACCGGGGGTCCCATTCCTTTCCCAGAGATTCCCGCTGGTTGGCCATCCTTTCCATTTTGGTACCCTATTCTTCATCCTTCCTCGCCACCGGTTCTCCCCGTTGGGCATCCACCCCCTGGACTACTCCATCTGTTCGGGTGGCTAAAGAACTCTGGCAGACCACCCGATAAACTCTCTGGTTTGCGTGGGTGGCTTCGGAGTCTAGGAAGACCACCCAACAAACTCTTTCCTCTGTTTCACTGGCCCTGGAGACCTGGTAGGCCACCCGACCTTTTCCACCTGATGATCGGGTAGAGCTGGGACTTTGGCAGATTACTCGAGTCAGACTATTATTCCTATTAATTTCAGTCCAATCCTGTACCTCTTGTTCAGTGTGTGAGCCATGAGTGTTATTTTTTTTTTTTCTCTTACATAGTTGGTTCGCTCCCTCCATGCCTGGTTCCCCCTCCTCCCTCCCGGGGTGAGTCACGTCCTCTTGTTTTTTGGGGTGGGTCTTCTGTGTGTGTGGAGGGGGTCCTTTTTTCTTTCTCGTCTGGAAGCCACTCCCTGGTTGTCACAAGCTGAACATGGAGGGGGGTCTGACATGCTCAGCTTTTCTGTCATTCTCTGCATTGTTGTATTCCTGCTTATTTTTGGTATTCTAGGCGTTTGATATCTATTGTTTGTTTAGGGTTCAGGGTTCTTTGTATTATCTCATCATCTGGTTATTTTTCCCGCTTTAGTGTTGTCATTTATATATTTCTTCACTGTCTGGTTTTCCAGTTTATTTTCCCATTGTTTATTATTTGTCCTTAGTCTTGTTCTCGTTTTGTAGGGGCAGTTTTCATCTGTGTTCTCCCTCTCTCGGCTATAGCTGTCAGTGAGCACTTCCGGGTTTACTCTAGTCAGGGGCGGTGCTCCTGTCAGCTGTCAGTCCTGTCTCCTCTCCGCTCATGTGACTCACAGCTGATTCAGATTGGCAATCACGCTTACTGCCTATTTAATCACAGCTCTTCTGCTTGCCAATTGCCCTGTCCTAAAACCAGTATCCTGATTCCGTCTCAGACATTGTTATCCCATCTGCTCTCATTTTGTTTTCTCCTTATGTCTCATAAGTGTTTTTGTCCCTTGTATATTTTGTATTCGTTAACAAACTTGCCCAACTCACAGTTCAGCGTGTGGGTCTTCGCTTCGGCCCCGAGGGGCAAATCATGACAAAGCATGATTGATCTGGAAGACATTTTAGTCTTGCATAGTTGTAAAGGTCCTAATTTGTGCATTTTTCATGGTGTAATTAAAACAGTGGTCCTCATGGACTGATTACACATAAAAATTTTGCAGACCGATGGGGGCTGAAAATGAACGGAATATATTACCGTTAAAAACAAAGTGAGTGATTAAAAAAAACTCACCTCAGGGAACCCT
Organism: Pholidichthys leucotaenia; assembly: GCA_020510985.1. Taxonomy (NCBI): domain Eukaryota; kingdom Metazoa; phylum Chordata; class Actinopteri; order Cichliformes; family Pholidichthyidae; genus Pholidichthys; species Pholidichthys leucotaenia. The sequence goes on along the minus strand of CM035848.1, from coordinate 86,372,457 downwards.
GAGTTTCTTTTTTTCCCAGTAGTGTTCTCTTATACAGCCATTATGCTGTAAAATGACTGACGGTAAGCACGGTCACCAATCATTCGTCATCCACATGAAGCGTAAACATGGGTGTTCTACATGAGTAACCATGCCACAGTTGGAGCTGACCTCTCCACTCAAGCAAAAACTGTGCAGAAGGACAGAAGCAGCACAGCGGGCTGAAATGTTGGCAGATCAGTGTTTCCCCTGGCTTAAAGACCTTGGTGCAGTGGCAACATATTTTTCCAGGGGATGGGGGGGGAGGGACGACACATGACACTATTGTAACCAGAGTATGTTAATTTTGCACTATTCATTTCTTTTTTTTAAATTTTGCACAGTAACTTTGCATATGGAACTTACCATTTGAAGTATTGTACAACCGAGGCTTGAATGTTGGAATATAGGGCCAGTTGGGGTCCCACCCAGATGTCCTGTGTTTGGACTTTTTAGTGGTGTCATCCTTCTCTCCTCCCTCTGCTCTCACCTTTCCTGGACCTTCTACCTGAACACTTTCCTCTCCTTGGCTCCTCTCTTCTGTCTCATCTTGCCCTCTCTGAGCTCTGTCTAATTCAGGTTCTCTCTCTGTCTATGGTGGTATACAAACAGGTTAGAAAATACCAAGTGTCATGTTTTGTCCTGCAGGATTTTTTTGTCATATTTCACATAAATGACAAAAAATGTGTATTCTAGAGGCTTTTTTTTTCCATTGACAGAGTAGGGAAGGAGGGAAAAACATTAATAATAGTAATTTACTCATGCATACTTAAATTATATGATCAGAGGTGGGTATTGTAGCAAGAAATTCTACTCATGTAAAAGCAGTGCTTTGAAATTAATAATTAAAAGTAGACAACCAAAAATTTCTAGTTAAGTTAAGGGTACAAAGAGTACCCACTTAAAAGCTTGAGTAATGATTTCAGTTTTGAAGGTTTGAGGTTTTTCTCCAAAATTTATAACAATTTTCTTATAGTTTTCTACTTTTCTCTGTAAATTTATCTAAATTTGAAACCATTTTCCTCAAATTTGTAATTTTCTCTTGTAAAATTGACTGTTCTTGTACATTTGAGACTTTATTATACATTTGTGGATTATTTTATGGCTAATTTTTGTCTATTTTTTAAAATAAAATTAATGTTTTTTTAATAAATTAGAAACACTGTGGTAATTTTTTTTAACTTTTTCCTTATAGCAATTTATATTTTTGACCACAATTTTGCAGAGCCAGAACAGATCAATAATTTAACTCCGATTTCAAAGAAAAAAATATTAATAAAATTGTATTTAATTAAATAAATTAGCTTAAATGACCAAAGATGCAGTTATTTCTGTTATCCATCCATCTTCTTCGCTTAAGCCTTTTCGGGTTGCGGGGAGGCTGGAGCCTATCTCAGCATCTTTGGGCGATCTGTCCAGGGTGTACCCTGGACAGATCACCAGTCCATCACAGGGCCAACACAGAGAGACAGACAACCATTCACTCTCACAGTCATACCTAAGGACAATTTAAAATCCCCAGTTTGATGCCAATTAACCTAACTTGCATGTTTTTGGCATGTGAGAGGAAACCAGAGAAATCCTGGAGTAAACCCACGCAGACATGGGGAGAACATGCAAACTCCACACAGATCACTGTTGGTCAGGGGCTGGGATTGAACCCAGGATCCCCCAGCCAAGGGTGAGTTGCTGTGCTGCCGCAGTGCTAACCACTCTGCCACTGCACTGCCCTATTTCTGTTATAATATTTCTATATATTTATAGTTTTTTTTTAGAAATCTCCTCACCACCCAGTCAGCAGGAAAAACCTCCCTTATTTTAAAATCCAAATGTTGGCACATTTAGTTTGTCTGAAGGCTGCTGACGGATTAAAGTCATTGACTTCTTGAATCTTGGTCATCTTAATCTGTCAGGTACATAATAGAAATTAAATTAAATCACCCTTTATTGTCATTCAACCATACAACCAATCATGTACAGTAGAACGAAATTGTGCTTTATCCTATCTACAGTGTCAATCACACACACCCCATGTGTAGAATCAGAAGGGCCGCTGCCATGCAAGGCGCCGCCACAGATTTCTCTCCTCCATTCCATAATTGCTGAGCACCAAGCTGGACGGCAGGAAGTTCCGCTTTTATATGGTCTTCGGCATGACCCGGCCGGGATTTGAACCCCTGCCTCCCGGGTGTGGGGCGGATGCTCTACCAACTGAGCCACCACTCCAGTATAGGGAAAATAACTTAATATTGTAGTAGCTGGTGAAATATATCCTCAGCAATTCATCAGTCCCCCTTGCCTTTCCCTTCATATGAAGCCGGCTGCATATGAATTCTAACCACATCTGTTAGCCAAGCGACTCTTCCATTATTGCTCCCATTTCCCCTGGGTAAAAACTATAATAAATGCCTCCAGTGCTTATATACCTCTTCTGATTTTTTTCCACGTTTAAAGTACTTTAATAAACTCATGTTTCTCTCGTACAGTCACGCTAGCAAGACACTCTGCCTGGTGACTGGGAATGCTCACGTGGGCGGGGCGCTTCTGAACTCCACGCGGATGACAGTTACACGTGTTGTTCGTGTGCGTGCTTGTGGACCGTCATTGCTTCATATATTTTTCTTAAATTTATATTTCCTCATAAGAGTGGCGGAAATTTTTCAGTGGTGGCGGGCCGCCGCCCAGAAATGCTACCAGAGGAAACCCTGCAGATTATGTAAAGAAACACACCAGTGAACGGCGACTTACTGTATTATGGCCAGAAAACTTATTGTGGTCATTTTTTCTTATCATACAAAGTTAGCTCACCACACAGACAGATAGGACAGGGAACACGTCAGCCATGGGAAGAGAGAGACTACGGTGATAAACGTGGACCAGTGACTGGAGACCGCTGATTTATAAGACCAAAAACAATTTCAGCTCATCAAAAAAGCTGGTGGTAAAGTTCTGTCTGAAACTGTCAATTTTCAGCTTGCTCATTAATATTAATGAGCCCCTAATTTGATTGGGTAAAATTTGTTTTGTTTTGTTTTTTGAGAGGGCCAATCATAAGTCATGAGACAGTCAGGGTGCATTTGTTGTGCTGAATTAGAGAGCTAATGGTAGCCTAAGTTTAAGTTTAAACTCAACAGTATATGTTTGGTAAATAACCACATTATTCAAATTTCACACAAACTTTTAGACTATTTAACTTTTATTTATATACAATATTTCAAGTCTTACTTTACACAGTGCTTTAGTCATCATTTTATCTGACATAACTAAGGGTACTTTCTTAGATATTATGACTAAAGAAAACGTGGACCCTGAGATACGTAAACTATCTGTGAAGTTATAAACCCATAAAATATTTGTGCTTTTTGCTTACAGTTGCCTTTTCACAGGAAAAAACACAAATCTGACTGGCAGAAATAGCTCAACGACAGAAAACCTTGATGCAAGTGTTTGGTTGGTTTTGTGTTTCTATTTTTTCTTGTAATTTCAGCCTCATATTGCAAAGTCAGGCTGATATTTCACCTTGAGGACTTTGCCCTTTAGCATCTGAGAGCTCTGTGCCATTCAGCACTTTTTCCCCCCAGCCTCCAGAAATCATTATCAGCCACTGTGGGATATTTAAACAACAGCCAAGTCACTGCTTTGATTTCCCCCTCTTTTCTCTGACATCCTTAGCTCCCCCTGACCTCACAGAGACGGGCATGAATGGAGCAAAGTGTATGTGGCCTTTTATTCTTAACAGTTCATCTTCACATGAATCACTCGACTTCGGACTGTTCGTGTAAAAGGAATATTTCTGAACACCTCATTTTCTCTCTCATCCAACGGGCCGACCCACGCTCCTCTCGAGGCAATTAAAAAAATCAATAACGCTGTAAATTGTGCATCACTCGAAATGAGTAAGAGCATATCAATTTTTTCAATCAAACAAACCATTCCCGTTGCATCCTGTAAACCTTCTCTTAAACAGTTTCAGTGTTTAGCGAGAAACACCAAAGAAATGTAATACTAGCAAACTTTGAGCTGTTTGGGAGGTTAGAAAGAGGATCTGATATACTGTACTCTAGCTTCCTGATATAAAAAAAATGAAGCCAACAAAGAAGTTCTTCAAACAAACATCCAGGTGTTTCCAGGGACAAAAGAATTCCAGATCTATAAAGGTCTGTGGGTTCCAGCAGATCACATGCACAACACTTCCCACCTAGCAGAGGGTAATTTTACATCATGCCAAATAAAACCAATGATAACTTCGTATATGATTGCCGCTGTTAGTGCCCCTAAGTGCAATAAAGCAGAGCAGAACATGTCACTAGCCTCTCAGTATGTGCACGATGCTGGCAGTGGAGCTTGAAACTCAGTCTATGACTTTATTTCCTTTTCTTCTTATTGAATAAAAAAGTGTTTGTGAGTGTTTTTAGGAGATTTGAGGATAATTAAAAGATCGAAACAGACGATCACAAGCAGTGAAACACACACGCACACATACACACACACCTACCATTCATGCCATTGTAAATGCTGCGATGATGTGGCGACAGCTCGTCTCCTGGGGGCCTCCTCTGCCCCTCTCTCACCGGGCTGCTGAATTTCCCATGGTCGGGACTCATGCTGTACTGGTGCCTGTGAATTTCCGGACTGCCCCCCAACTTTTCATGGTGCTCACCAGTCCCCAGATGTGCCTGTTGGGGCTCGGGGCTTCCACAACCCGTACTACTAATGCTGCTCCTGTGATGCCTCTGATAGAGCTCTCCACTGCCACCGTGGCTCAGGTATTGCTGCCTCTGGCCCAGAACAAGATCAGAGCTGTGGTGCTTGGGGTGCTGCTCCGGACTTCGACCGCCCACATTCCTTCCATATTTTTCTGGGCTCAGGCCGCGCATGACTCGGCTATGGTCAGGCACAGATATGGAGCCACAGCGGGGTCGGCAGAGCTGGGGCAGGGTATACGGGTACTCCAAGCTTGTACTCCGATGACGCGCCGCTGGGAGCTCAGGACTGGACACACTCCTGTCTCCCCCACTTCCTCCTCCGATTCCACTTATGCTGCCACACCTGGGTTTGTGTGGAAGCTCAGGGCTGCCTTTTTCCCCACCACTACCAACTCCCCCCACTCCTGGGGACAAATGGGCCTGCTTATGATGACTGTGATCAGCACTGTCGGCGCTCCCGGCGCTGGAGGTGCTGCTCCCATCTCCTACATCTCTCATTAGCAGCCCCTGTCCAGGTACCAGCAGCAAACTATTCTGGCTGTCTATGGAGTTGCGGCACCCTCCTATTCCTACACCTCCCCCAACTCCACTCCCCCCACCTCCTCCACCTCCCACCACCTTCTCCTCATCCAGCAGCAGGCAGAGCTCCTTGAGCTCCAGGTTTTCCCGGATTACCTCCTCTTGTCGAACCTCAAGCTCCTTGAGTTTTTGGAGGTAAAGGGTCACCTCTTTGCGCATAATGCTGGCGCTATATCGTCCTAGGCGCTGCCACTCTCTGGAAACACGCTTTCCTTTCTGGCGGTCATCGTCTAAGAAGCAGCACAAGTCTCGTAGCTCACGATTGTCCTCCTGCAGCTTCTGGTTAATGTCCTGAGAGGGAAGAGAAAAGATAATCAACTGGTTTAAGATGATATATTTGTTTTTGATTGTTATAAAACGGAAATAGTTACAGTATTACTTAACTCTCAGTGAATCACTGCAGCCATAGTTAAGTCTGAATACACTTCACTGCTCTGTTAGATATCAGTCAAATTGTGTACACAATCATAATGAAATGAAATCCTAATCCTCTCTGTCTTACCCATAAAAGCACTGACTCACTGTGTACAAATACATAATGTAGATTAGAATCCCCCGCAGGACATGATGAGACCACAAACAGTGAATATAAAAAGTCTACACACCTCTGTTCAAATGCCAGGTTTTTGTGATGTAAAAAAAATGAGACCAAGATAAATCATTTCAAAACTTTTTTCCACCAATAATGTGAGCTATAACCTGTACAACTCAATTGCAAAACAAACTGAAATCTTTTGAGGGGAAAAATAAAAAATAAAAAACTTACAATAACCTGTTTGCATAAATATGCACACCCTTAAACTAATGCTTTGTTGCAGCACCTTTGGCTTTTATTACAGCACTAAGTCTTTTTGGTTAGGAGTCTATCAGCGTGGCACATTTTGATGTGGCAATATTTGCCCACTCTTCTTTGCAAAAATGCTCCAAATCTGTCAGATTGCAAGGACATCTCCTGTGCACAGCCCCCTTTAGATCACCCTACAGATGTTCGATCGGATTCAGGTCTGGACTCTGGCTGGGCCATTCCAAAACCTTAATCTTCTTCTGGTGAAGCCATTCCTTTGTTGATTTGGATGTATGCTTTGGGTCATTGTTGTGCTGAAAGATGAAGTTCCTCTTCATCTTCAGCTTTCTAGCAGAAGCCTGAAGGTTTTGTGCCAACACTGACTGCTATTTGGAACTGTTCCTAACTCCCTCCACTTTGACTAAAGCCCCAGTTCCAGCTGAAGAAAAACAGCCCCAAAGCATGATGCTGCCACCACCATACTTCACTGTAGGTATGGTGTTCTTTTGATGATGAGCAGTGTTGTGTTAGCGCCAAATATACCTTTTGGAATTATGGCCAAAAAATTCAACCTTGGTTTCATCGGACCATAACACATTTTCCCACATGTGTTTGGGAGATTTCAAATGTGTTTTTGCAAAATGTAGCTGGGTTTGGATGTTTTTCTTCGTAAGTCAAGGCTTCTGTTTTGCCACCCTACCCCATAGCCCAGACGTATGAAGAAGACGGGAGACTGTTGTCACATGTACTAAACAGCCAGTACTTGCCAGAAATTCCTGCAGCTCCTTCAATGTTGCTGTCAGCCTCTTGGCAGCCTCCCTGACCAGTTTTCTTTTCATCTTTTCATCAATTTTGGAGGGACGTCCAGTTCTTGGTAATGTCACTATTGTGCAATATTTTCTCCACTTGATGGTGACTGTCTTCACTGTGTTCCATGGTATATTTAATGCCTTGGAAATTCTTTTGTACTCTTCTCCTGACTGATACCTTTGAACAATGAGATTCCTCTGATGCTTTGGAAGCTCTCTGTGGACCATGGCTTGTGCTGTAAGATATGACTACAAAAATGTCAGGAAAAGCCTAATAGAACAGCTGAACTTTATTTGAGGTTAATCAGAGGCACTTTAAATGGTGGCAGGTGTGTGCTGACTGGCATTTAAAAATGTGTTTGAATGTGATTGGTTAATTCTGAATACAGCCACACCCCCAGTTATAACAGGGTGTCCCTATTTATGCAACCAGGTTATTGCAAGCTTTTTATTTTTTTATTTTTCCCTTTAAAAGATTTCAGTTTGTTTTTCAATTGGGTTGTACAGGTTATAGGTCACATTAATGGTGGAAAAAAGTTTTGAAATGATTTATCTTGGTCTCATGCTTTTACATCACAAAAACCTGGCATTTGAACAGAGGTGTGCAGACTTTTTATATCCACTGTACATAGACCAACTGAGAAAGCTGAAATCATACTTCCTAATCATGTCACTCTAAGCAATATTTATTTAAACATCCCCTCTTCACCCCTGAAAGACCTGTTTTTTTCCTCTGTCCCTCTGTAACAATTTAGCTCTGCCCTATTCATTGCCTTCACAGCCTCCAGCTCCTTCCTGTGTAATTAGGCCTCTTGGATGGGTGGAGAGGTGACGAGGTTCCCAAGAAAAGCAAGTGATCCCAGTGAGCGTCCTCACAGGCTGTACCCCGGGCTAGCTTTAACTGTAAACACAGTGGGCATTGTGCCATAATTCTTTTATTAGAAAATGAAAGCAGCGGATAAAGGTTGCTGATGGGGGAAACGTCTGCGTGCACTTTGAAAGGAACTGGCACATTGTTCTAAAGGCCGGTTGCACCGCATGTGTTGATTTATGTAGAGGAATGCGAGACATGTGCAGGCTGGGATCAAATTTGAGCACTGGCACATGAACAAAGCTGGAAATTTGGAGAGGCGTACCCTTCTCTCAGCGGTAGGAAGGCACTTTTCTACCCTTTGAAAGCTACTTTTCTGGCTTAATAAGCTGGGGAAACAGAAGAAGTTAAATTTCCAAACTGCAAACCTCCCCCTTCACCATTTGTACGCGTGCAAAGTGCAGAGGATTTTACATTCACACATGCCACATCATCACCGCTCGTTTAACCTCCCTGATGCCACCTTACACCCTCGTTGCAGAGGAACTCCCTAATAAGAGTCGCACATGCGTTCCTGCTGAACATGCGCATTCTCAGGTGAGCTCCAAACCTATGATCTCATCCCTCACCGACGCGCGCCCCCCTCACCTTCAGCCCCCTGATCTCGTTTAGGTGCAGCTGGAGGCTCCGATTGACCTCCCGGATGAGATTCCCGTGGTCCAGAATCACGCTCATCTTGTCGGCCTCGGAGCGCCTCAGCCGGCGCACCAGATCCTCCTTGGTCCACCTGAGCAGCTCCTCGTCGGTCAGACCGGAGATGTCCTCCGCTGGACTTTCCGTCTTCGCTATCGACAGCTGAAGCTGGGGCTGGGGCGGCGGAGTGGCTTTCTCCATTGGCACGGCTCCTCCGTCACCGACAAAGGGCAGAAAACACTTGGAGGATCGCGGGCAGCCTCTGCGGGCATCCGTTTCCTGATCGCTTCGGGACAGAAAAAAAAAACCGATTACCGATGAGGAATCAGTGACATAGTTTGGCCCTGCCTCTGTCGCTCTCCACTCTTTCACGCTCACCCGGAGCAACAGCTGACGGCGCCGGCTGAGTGCGGCTCGGCGCGGGAGGAGATGCTCCGCTGTCACTGCAACATCCTCACAAGCCGAGCAGAGGTCCGTGGGGCCCACAGAAGCGGCGCCGTGGAGTTGCAGTTCAGCGTTAAAATCCAAATTGTGGTAAAAGTGCGTAAAGGGGCGGCTTGGCAGACACGCACCTGCCGTTTGCAGGCTCGACTCAGAGTCCGCTGTGCAGGGCAGAAAGACGGAGAGGAAACGGCTCTCTCTCTCTCTCTCTCTCTCTCTCTCTCTCTCTCCCTCCCGGGGATTGAGCATCATCCTAAAGAAAGCTTGGTTAGAGCAGCACCTAGTGTTGAAAAGGATTCCCGACAAGTAATTTGGAATTATTATTATTAGACAGAGATGGGGTAAATGTGGAAGCACATAAGACGTCACAGGTAGCCTACGCTGTACTAAAATGTAGACACCAAATACATTTTTAAAAGAGGCATAAACCTGAACATGAATGTGTAGTGTCCCACAGAGAAGCAACCTAACATTAAGACCAAATAAAAACACTATACCTTGTGCCCAATTCCAGTTAGGCCCTTAAACGTCACTGTAATGAGCTTTAAATGACAGTAATAAAGATGGTTCTATATCCAAATGATGAACCTGAACCTGTTTTTGAACAGGTTTGACCAACTGCCCTCTTCTCCACCTGCCCACCAACCACTGCTGCCTCCACCTTCATCTAGTCCCGCTGTCCATGGCCTCCCCGCAACACCCCACCACCACCACCACACAGCCCCCCGTCCCAACCTGACCCTCACTAAGACCCAGGTGAGAGCTGAGCTGAAGAAGATCAAGGTGAGGAAGGCTACAGGTCCGGACGGCATCAGCTCGACGCTCCTCAAGTCCTGTGCAGACCAGCTGTGTGGGATCGTGGAGCACTTCAGTCTGAGCCTGAAGCTGGGGAGGATACCACAGCTGTGGAAAACATCCTGTCTGGTACCCGTACCAAAGACCCCTCACCCCAAGGATCCGAACAGGTACAGACCAGTGGCCCTCACATCACACCTAATGAAGACCCTGGAGAGGCTGCTGCTCGCCCACCTCCGCCCCCTGGTGGGACCAGCAATGGATCCACTTCAGTTTGCTTACCAGCATGGCATCAGGGTGGAGGATGCAGTGATCTTCCTTCTACACCGCTCCCTGTCCCACCTTGAGAAGCCCGGGAGCACTGTGAGGATCACGTTCTTTAATTTCTCCAGTGCTTTCAACACCATCCAACCAGTGATCCTGAGGGACAAGCTACTGTGCGCAGGGGAGGACCAGCACCTGTCATTGTGGCTCCTGGACTACATCACAAACCGACCACAGTTTGTGAGAACCCAGGACTGTGTGTCTCATACCATCATCTGCAGTACAGGGGACCCCCAGGGAACAGTTCTGGCTCCCTTCCTGTTCATCCTCTATACTGCTGACTTTTCGCACAACGCACCACACTGCCATCTACAGAAGTTCTCTGACAACTCTGCGATCGTCGGCCTCATCTTTGATGGAGATGATGTGGAGTACAGAGGACCTATCCAGGACTTCGTGGACTGGTGCCAACGAAACTGCCTCCAGATCAATGTGAGGAAAACTAAGGAACTGGTGGTGGACTGCCACAGGCGAGGACAACCCCCCACAGCAGCAGTAAGCATTCAGGCAAGAGACATTGAGATGGTGACATCTTACAAGTACCTGGGTGTTCTCCTGAACAATAAACTGGACTGGTCACACAACACCAATGCGCTCTACAAAAAGGGGCAGCGAAGGCTGTTCCTCCTGAGGAGACTCAAGTCTTTTGGAGTGCAAGGGGCACTCCTGAAGACCTTCTACGATTTGGTGGTGGCATCAGCCATCACATTTGGAGTGGTCTGCTGGGGCAGTGGCATCACGGCAGCTGACAGGAAGAGACTGAACAGACTGATCAAAAAGGCTAGCTCTGTTCTGGGGCGGCACCTCAACCCAGTAGAGGAGATAGGAGAGAGGAGGATGGTGGCTAACTGTCATCTCTGCTGGAGTCTGAGTCCCACCCCATGCAGGACACGCTGAATGCAGTGAGGAGCTCATTTAGCGGTAAGCTGTGTCATCCTAGGTGCACGATGGAGAGGTTCCACAGGTCCTTCCCACCTACGACTGTCAGACTTTATAGCCTAACCAGGGCTGCTCTTAATATTGTATGTACTAAATGTAACAACCTTGCACAATAAATCATCCCCTCCATTATACAACTAGGGCAATATCTATCATTATTGAGAGTGACAATAACACTGTTGATTCAAATATGAAATATACTGTCTGGGTACATATTCATATTCTGCAGCGTAACTTAACAAACCGTAATGCTGTTTATACCATCTAGCTGCAATGCTACTGCACTGTGTATATATCTGTGTACATATGTATATTCCTTTATTGCTTTTGGCTCACCAGTTTATTTTTTTTTATCTTATTAACTATTGCTCTGAGTGCTACTATCCCTGTGCTGCTGTAATCCTGGAATTTCCCCATTGTGGGACTAATAAAGTCTTATCTTAATGGTTCATTGTATTTATGTCATATCAATAGAATGGTCAGCTCACGTGCAGGGTGCCACACCAGAGAAAACTTCCATGACACAGAGAAGCAACGTTTAAACAATTTATTAATTTCAAAATATGGAGCACTGTTAAGGAAAACGTCACTTGCCAGAGGAAGATGCAGCCTGTGGGGAGAGACGAAAGCTGATTAATATGAGGAGGAAGGAAGGGAAGAGGAAAGACAGATCTGCCACTTACGTGAGTGGAGCAGAGAGCCCAACAGAGAGACCCAGCAGGAATAGACAAACCAGCAGGATGAAGCTAGCAGGGAGTAGGAGAGGGAAGGAGCTGGGTGGTGTCTGACCGGGTGGAGACAGGTAGCTGAGACGGAGTGAGGATGATGGAGGAGGTGGGCGCACAACAATCCCCGAAGACGCACCACACCGATGACAGCAACCTGGGAAGGAGAGAAAAGAGAGGAATTAGGCATAAATCCTCTGAAATACAATGTTTGTTTGCTTGCTTGTACTGTAGGCAGTATACCCAACGAGCCAGCGCTGAAGCCTCCGCTTGATGGTCCTTTCATGCGCTGGCAAGGAAGGAGTGGCAGGTGCATCTAATCATGCAGGTGCATTGATTGGCTGAGGAGTCGGGGAATCCTTGACAGGAAGGAGGGGGCGTGCGCTCACCTGAACATGACAATTTATTGTTACATACGTAAGTAAGCTGCAAGGTTATAAGTTATAATAAGTAATATGGAATGTTATGAAGACAAATTTATGTACAAATTAACGTATGCTTAAAATAAGTATCATATTAATAATAATACTTAAGCACAATGTAGTTGTTTAAATTGAGACTTTCAGTAAAGATAATTCCTTTGCACAGCCTCTCACTTTTTTGTATTAACCTTTCCATGTCTTTTCTAATCTCTGCTCATGATATGTATTTTATCAGGTCTTGGTGTGTGTGTGTGTGTGTGTGTGTGTGTGTGTGTGTGTGTGTGTGTGTGTGTGTGAAAGAAGATATGACTGTGTTAGACCTCAAGCTCACAATGTCAGAGCTTAAGAGAGCTTTGCAAGACAGTGGATACACAGCTCCAGGATATGATCAGTTAAACTATGCTATGTTCTAGCAGTTGCCTATGCAATCAATGGAACTGGTGCTGAAACTGTTTAACAGAATATGGAAGGAGGGGTTATCCCACGTTGGTGGAAAAAGGCTGTAATTTTACCATAAGTCCCAGAGAGGGGCCATTTGGCCTTTTTGGCTAGAAAACCCATAGGGGGACCATCAAGTGGCCACAAGAGGGCTAATGTCTGGGACTTCTAGTGTTAATGAGCCAGGGAAAGATCCAGCTCATCCAGGCAACTACAGGCCAATAGCATTAACGTCACACTTAGGGAAATGGATGGATAAGGTGTTAAGTTTGCAGACTCTCAAATGTACTAGAGCAAAGATGATTAATAAGCAACTATCAGAAAGGTTTTAGAAGAGGAAGACCCACAGTGGATGCTCTAGTTAGGGTAAGTAATGCTATTGAAAAGACTCTCAAAATGAAAGAAGTAATGGTTATAGTTCATCTGGATATTGAAAAGGCCTATGACTCACTGTGGAGGGATGGACTTCTTATCAAATTGAATAAAATGGGCATTGGTGGTAGGATGTATAATTGGATAATGGATTTTTTTAACACACGGGACAATTAGGGTTAAAGCAGGATCAGAAGTTTCTAATGACTTTGAAATAGAAAATGGTGTTCCTCAGGGGAGTGTGATAAGCCCAGTTTTGTTCAACATTATGATTAATGACATGTTTGAGGATCAAGAGGGATCCATCAAAACGGCACTATATGGAGATGATGGAGCCATATGGACGAGGGGAAGAAATGAGAAATTTGTTTTCAAAAACATCAGGAAAGCAATGGAGAAAATGGAAAAGTGGTCATATGAGTGGGGATTTAAATTTTCAAACAGTAAAACCTGGTATTGTGGAGAGAGAAATAATCGGGCGAAGCGGTGCTGAACAGAACAGACTTTATTAATCTCTCCCTCACATTCACAAGAATCAGTAACATGAAAAAACAGATCGCGGGCACCTCTCCTTTTATAGCATACCACTCTCTCCGCGACCTGGGGTGCTGCATTAACATAAATACATTTGTCATTCCCCTTTGTCACTCTTCGCATCAACACACAAATCTCCCCATGACCCTTCCACTTCAGTTTGAGTGGAACATACTGAGTGGGTCCCCACCCCACCCCCAGAAACTCAGACTGAGCCTTAACCCTCATGTCCTTTGGGCTTCAGCCTACATCCATAGCGGCTGCAATGGGGGGTTGGCAGCTCTGAGGCACTGCTGTGCCGGTGGGGGGCTCCTGGGGGTGCGTTCGTCTGTGGGGGGACAGTGGGGGCGGGGAGACATCTTCAGCATGCCATTGTGACCGACGAGTCATTTACCTGGGGAGGTCTTAGTGGGGGTCGTCCGCGCCGAGGAGCACAGGCCAACACCACTTGCTCGTCCGCTAAATCAAAGGCGGGCTTAAGCCTGTCTATACAGATTGTTTCCCTGCATCCCCCCAAGTCTAACACAAAATGTTTCTCCCTGGATTCTAGCACTCTGAACAGGCCGTCGTAGGGCGGGCGCAATGGGTCCGGTGGCCATCGTGCCGGACAAATACGAACGACGCGTCCTTCAAGGTCTTTGGCACAAAAGCGCAGGGAAAACAGTGGTGGGCTGGACCGGGTACTGTCCCTGCCTCTGCGCTATGCAGTGAAAGTGGGGATGGATCAGTGTTTGGCGCGGGGTTGTCTGGCAAAAACTCTCAGGGGAGCCGCAGCAGCTGGGAAAAAACAAGCTCTGCTGGGGAGGCTGCCAAATCCTCCTGTAGGAATATTTAATAAAATATCATAATAAGGTACAGGAATTATTTATTTTATTTAATAGTGGGTGTGAAAGGGGGTGGAGTTAAACCGTCACTTCTGCACTCGCTAAATAAAATAAATAAGCACTCGTACAAGGGGCACCAGTCCTAACGGACACTTATATTAAACTTAGTTTTAATTAACTTTGTACCTTCAATTACTTAATGGATCAGTCTCAAAATTTAAGGGAGTTCTTCTCCTGCCGTGATCTAAGAAACAGATACGTATATGCAAAAGGAAAACGCTTCAACTTCTCTCTTTCACCCTTCTATTAAACTTATTCAGGTTACATGATATGGCATTCAAATGATGGACAAACAGATTCAAATGATAACAGGCGTCCGATATCACATCAACTATTACTGTTTTCCTGAACATGAAATCTAGTGTTAAACCTTTGTAGAACCAAGGAGAAACCAGACTTATGTTTCAACGGTAAATGAGGCTGAAATGTCTAACAAAACAGAACGCAATTTTATGATGAAAATTCATAAGCTGATTATCTAAAAATGAACTTCTGAATTAATCTACAAAAATTAAGGGAAGTTACTTAAAAATGACTAAGAGTCTTCCTTCAGTTTATAGCTCTATCCTATGGCTGAGAGACTAATTGTACCCTGAAATACAGGTTAGGTTCAATAGTATTTTTGGAGGTTAGGACAACACGTTTAACCCAGCAGATAGGAAAGGAGTTTCACTTACGAACAGCTGCAGGTCCACTGTTTCATCAGCTCGGTACCGCTGGGTTTTGAAGTTAGGACGTTGGAGGAAGCGGCTGCTGCTATACTTCCTCACAGCCATGGAAGTGATAACTCAGCTGGGGGCCCTTCAAGACAGTGGCAGCAGTGGATGGTTTGTCTCAGGGCAGCGTGAAAAGTTCTTGAACATAAGTCCTAATTTCATAAAGTCTCTTGCCGTGGGATAGATAAAAAAAAACTGAAGGATAACTTTCCCAGTCAGGCGAGTCTGAGGCCAGAAGGATGTCCAAAGCACAGTTCCTGTTCACTTTAAATTAGGAAGATTAAAGGTCCACTTTAACAGCGTGAAAAGTCAGAAAATCTGAGAAAAACATTTACTAGGATAAGAATGGCTTCTGAGGTGAAGAAAAAATTATTTCTGAGAACTTGATTCTCTGAGAAAGCAAGCTCTAAAGAAAAAGGTGGTTTTTCCTCAGTAACCAGGAAAACTAACGCAGGATTTGACAAACTTCACACAGAACAATTTAGATAAAATAAAACTACACGGAACCTTGAAACGGTGGAACAAAATTTTCCTCTGAGATCTAGATCGTTATTCTGCTTCTTTAATCTTAATCTAGTTCCTAATCTTCCCAGACTTCTACACGTCTTTCAATCTTTTTTCATCTTACATCTCTGATCTCTGATCTCACATCTCTCTCCTTTTTTCTTTTGATCTTTTCTCTTTTCTGTCTTGCATGCAGGGCGGCTCCTCACTCCTTTTAACTGAGCGCGCCATTGGGTCATAAAACCTGGGCCGGTCGCAAGACAGACCAATCAACTTTATAAAAAGCAGTTTGAAATGGCCGCCATCGAATCTGAAAACATTTCTTTGTTTGAGAGCAGCCAATCAACTGAAGACACCATCCCATGAAAATGCAGAGAAGAATTAATACTCATTCAGTTCTTATAAAATTAGGTGCTCAATATAAGATCTAACTAAATTAAAATCACCCTTTATTGTCATTCAACTGTACAACCAATCATGTACAGTAGAACGAGACTGTGCTTTACCTATCTACTGTGTTAATCACACATACCCCAAGTGTAGAATCAGAGGGCCGCTGCCATGCAAGGCGCCGCCACAAATTTCCCTCCTCCATTCCATTATTGCTGAGCACTAAGCTGGACAGTAGGAAGTTCCACTTTTATATGGTCTTCAGCATGACCCGGCCGGGATTTGAACCCCTGCCTCCCGGGTGTGGGGCGGATGCTCTACCAACTGAGCCACCATGACTTGGCTAATATTTAGTGAGCATGCATTTATACCATTGCTACTGATATTACATTCGTTTGACTAACACTCATGAACATAACATTTCTTATACATAATTATAATACATGCACTCATATTTAGATCAAAGATTAATGAAGTACTGCAAACCATGATCGGTGATCAAAAAGATGATTTTCAGTGTCCTTAGGATCTGGGGGAGATGATAAGCTGAAAGAAACTTAATGCTTAGTGAGAATTGACAGTCAATTTACACATAATGAAACACATTCTGTAGGTAACCACTAGGAGGTACTGTTGAGCTGTAGATAATTTCTTTAGGTCCATGATATCTGGACAGAGGATCTGGTAATTGTCGAAAGTCATAAAACTGTCTGGTTAAGCTGTTTATGACCCTTTTAAGAGCATTAGTTTCCTGTAGGGTGGATGCTATCCACATGAACTGTTCACGTTGGGGATCTGGTCTGGAGTTTTTATGGTCCCTTTAAGCCTTTAAAAGCAAATTCTGATCCTTACCATCTCTGCAAGAGGCAACTGTTTACATTGGGGTCCTGGGAAAAACATCCTTGGTCACGACTTGAGTGAGTGTAGTTAATATGAAAGTGAGTGATATTCCTGTAGAATGAAGAAAAGTGATTTTCCTGTAGAAGGAAGAAAAGTGAAATTCCTGTAGAATGGAGGGGAGGGATCTTCTGTCTTGGTTTGAGGATACGATGATGCTACACTCCTTTGGTGCTGAATGCAACCCTAATGGAACCCATGGCAACCGGTCCACCCAATTTGCATCCGTAAGCGAAGCCCTGAGCGTGCTTTAAGTGATCTATGGAAACGCTCCCATAACCCATTGGCCTGGGGGTTGTACGCGGTCGTGCGATGAATTGTGATGCTCAGGCTCCGGGCCATGGTGGACCAGAGGTTGGAAACAAACTGCAGACCCTGATTGGACATGATATCCGAAGGGGCGCCGAAACATGCCACCCATGTTGTCAAAAAAGCACGTGCAACTTCTGCGGACGCGGTGAAAGCTAGCGGGACTGCCTCGGGCCAGCACGTGGTGCTTTCCACCACTGTCAGGAGGTGCATGAACCCCTAGCAATGGCGGGAGGGGGCCCACGAGGTCCACATGAATGTGGTCGAACCTCTTAGCCGGGATATAGAATGGTTCCAAGGGGGCCTTTGTGTGCCTGTGCACCTTGGCTCGTTGGCACGCTACGCAGGCTGCAGCCCACTCTTTCACCTGTTTGCACAAGCTCAGCCAGACGAACTTTGCTCCCACCACTTTGACTGATGTGCACACTCCTGGGTGCACCAGGGAGTGAACCGACTCAAAAATGCAGCGGCTCCAAGCGCGTGGGACCACCGGGCATGGGCAGCTTGTGGAGATGTCACAGACTGGGGGGGGGGGGGGGGGGCTGTCTGCAGTACTCTGCTCTCCAGCTTTAACCCTGTTGGTCCAGACTGGAGCGCGCAAACGTCCGCATCGCCGATCTGCTCAGCGGCCATGGCCGTGTAATCTATCCCCACGTAGAGTGGGGCCACTAATGCACATGAGAGGCAGTCCGCCACCACGTTTAGTTTACCGGCCACATGCTGAATGTCGGTCGTAAACTCCGAGATCGCGGCAAGCTGTCTCTGCTGCCGGGCCGACAATGGTTCTGAAACCTTGGCCATCACGTATGTTAGTGGCTTGTGGTCCACGAACGCAGTGAAGGTGCGCCCTTCCAGCCAGAACTGGAAGTGGCGTATGGCCAGGTGGAGAGCCAGTAACTCCCTGTCGAATGCGTTGTATTTACTCTCATTGTCGCACAAAGACCTGCTCAAAAAGGTGAGCAGCTGCCAAGAACCGGTGATGCACTGCTCCACGACGGCCCCTATGACCACGTCCGATGAGTCGGTAGTGAGCGCTATTCGAGCCGCCGGGTCTGGGTGCGCCAGTAGTGCGGCGTTCGCCAGAGCTGTTTTAACCTCGGAAAATGCCTGCTCTCGCTCAGGAGTCCAGTCGACTCTGTCCGCCAGTTTTCGTTTCTTAAGCGTGGCATACAACGGCTGCATGAGCTGGGCTACGTGGGGGAGAAAATGGTTGTAGAAGTTAACCATCCCCAAAAACTCCTGCAGCACCCTGACCATCTGAGGCTAGGGAAAATCTGCCAATGCGCGCACTTTGTCCGGTAAGGGTATCGCCCCCTCCGGTGAGATACGGTGGCCCAAAAAATCGATTCCCGTCACTCCAAACTGGCACTTCGCCGGGTTGATTATTAACCCGTGCTCCTCCAACCTCTGGAAAACTGTCCTGAGGTGGGCTACGTGTTCGTTCTCGGACGCGCTGGCCACCAGGATGTCGTCCAGGTAGACAAACACAAACAGCAGATCGTGCAACACCGCATCCATCATGCGTTGGAATGTCTGCGCCGCACCTTTTAACCCGAAAGGCATGCGTAAAAACTCAAAAAGACCAAACAAGGTTATTACTGCCACTTTAGGTATGTCCTCAGTGCGCACCGGGACCTGGTGGTAACCGGGGACCAAGTCTATCTTGGGAAAAATGCATGCCCCGGTGAGGTGAATGGAAAAATCCTGAATATGGGGGATTGGGTAGCAGTCGTGCACTGTGGCATTGTTTAATCTGCGGAAATCCCTGCAAGGTCGCCACGATCCCTCAGCTTTCGGAACCATATATAGCGAGGATGCCCATGGGCTGTTTGAGCGTCTGATGATGCCCAAATTTTCCAAGTTGGCAAACACCTCGCGCACTATGGCCAGTTTAGCTGCGTCCAGGCAACGAGGTTGTGCGAAAACGGGCAGTCCCGTGGTGGTAATCAAGTGCTCCACCCCATGTTTAGTGACGGTCACTGAAAACGTAGGGACCGTGAGTGCTGGGAACTGGGTGAATAGTGTGTGGAACTTACCCCCTAGGGCTGTGACGTTGGCTAGTGTTGTGGACCAAGCTCCTCTAGCTGTACAGGGGAGAGAATCAAAAGACATTGCGTTAATCAGGCATCTGTTAGCCACATTGACTAGTAGTCCGTGTGCACACAAAAAATCAGCGCCCAAAATGGGGAAGCTGCATGCCGCTATGATGAATGTCCATTGGTATGTACGGCCGTGCAAGGATACAGTCAGTGTCCTCTCACCAAAAGTCTTAATGTCTGAGCCATTTGCGGCCCTCAGCTCGGGGCCGCTAGTTCCCGCCAGCCGGTCTGCGTAGGACAGCATGATGAGGCTGTTTTGTGAGCCGGAGTCCACGAGGAACCGTCTCCCCAAGCATGAGTCTGTCACACAGAGCAGCTTGCTTGCTTCACCAGTGGTCGCAGCTGCTACCAACTGCCGGCCCTGGCGTTTCCCGAGTGCTTGAATTGACACGGTGGCACGCATTGGCGTGCGTCCTCTCCAAAATAGCGGTGGTAGAAGCAGAGCGTGTCTCTCCAGTGCTTCTTGGCCTCCACTGCAGCCACCGTCGTTGGCCCCTCGCCTCCGCTGGCCGTCTCGCTGGGTTCCGACACCACTGCATTCACTGCGAGGGCTCTGGTGGTGAGGATTATCCGATCTGCCTCTTGTACTAGCCCCCGGTAGTTGCGCGCGGCCAGCAGCGGCGAATTGGCAAGGACCACTCTGGCCACTGTCGGGAGGTTCCGG
Source organism: Pholidichthys leucotaenia (assembly GCA_020510985.1). NCBI lineage: Eukaryota > Metazoa > Chordata > Actinopteri > Cichliformes > Pholidichthyidae > Pholidichthys > Pholidichthys leucotaenia. The sequence goes on along the minus strand of CM035848.1, from coordinate 86,352,604 downwards.
AGGAAAAGGTGAGCAAAGACAACATCTTCTCCATTAATTTGACCGCTGACCTGTCTCCCAACTCGGAGCACGTCAGGAGCCTTTCCGCTCTCTCGCAGTCTCGTGTGCGCAGTCATGCAGTGCGTGTAGCGCTGGGTCAGCGTGGTTTTGAGATCATCGTATTTGTCGTGGGCTGGGGGCTGTTAGAGCAGGCTGGCCACCTGCTGAGTTGTGCTTGCATCCAGTGCTGCAACCACGTAGTAATATTTGGTGTCATCCGCCATTATTCCCCGGAGCGCGAACTGGGCCTCGGTGTGAAGGAACCAAGATTTTGTGTCTTGTAGCCAAAAGTCTGGGAGTTTGACCAAAATAGCGTACGCGTTGCTGGCACCTCCCGTCCGGGTCGTCTCCGGGGTGTTCTCCTTGAGTCCCATTGTGCTTCAAGGGTCACCAGTGTGGAGAGAGAAATAATTGGGCAAAGCGGTGCTGAGCAGAACAGACTTTATTAATCTCTCCCTCACATTCACAAGAATCACTAACATGAAAAAACAGATCGCGGGCACCTCTCCTTTTATAGCATACCACTCTCTCCGCGACCTGGGGTGCTGCATTAACATAAATACATTTGCCATTCTCCTTTGTCACTCTTTGCATCAACACACAAATCCCCCCATGACCCTTCCCCTTCAGTCTGGGTAGAAACATACTGAGTGGGTTCTCACACTATATGATTTTCACAAAAAAAAAATGCAGAACTGGTACAGAACCATTAACGTTATATAATCAACCAATAGAGAAAAGTGAGTGAGTTTAAATATCTAGGACTGTGGTTTGATAGTACATATACATATGGAGAGTTCATGTTGAAAATCTGAAGACAAAGTGCAAAAAAGTCATTGATCTCATAAAAGCTGTAGCTGGACACAAATGGGGTGCAGATAAACAGGCATTAATTGACATTTACAGAGCACTAATGAGACCGACAATAGACTATGGATGCATGATTTATGGAGCAGCAGCAAAGACGACTCTGGAAAGATAGACAGAATGCAGCATAGAGCGTTTTCCTGTGCATTGGAGCCGTCAAAACAACACCAAACAATGCAGTTTTAATAGAAGCAGGAGAAATGCCAATGGATTTGAGAAGAGATAAACTCGCATTATCATACTGGGTCAAGCTGAAAGGAAGTGAGGAAGTGAATATTTTGAAAACAGCACTTCAAGACTGCTGGGAATATTCTAACTTCCAGGGACACGGGTTTGGGTGGACAATTGAAAGAAAAGCCAGAATGTATGGACTACATACTATTGATATAGCTAACACCACTCCAGTGAGTAATGTTCCCCCTTAGCTGTTTCCGGGAAAAGAAGTAAACATTAGTCTGCTGATGAGGAAAAAGGATTGGCATATGAGTGAAGTTGGTGTTAAAACACGCAGTTACCTCAGGAACAATTACTATAACTAGAAAAGCACTCGGAGAGGGCAGACCTCCGCCAAGCGGCGCAGTTCCCCCCATACAGTCTTCAGATTCCTTGATCATGAAAACATATGACAAGCAGTGGTTCAGTAGTTATTCACGAAAATGGCATTTTCCATAATGGCGGCCACAGTTCCCCCCATAGAGTGTTTGTGTGTACGTTTTCAGATTCCTTGACCATGAAAACATATGACAAGCAATTGGATTGACAATGATAGGAGTAGTGGTTCAGTAGTTAGTGACGAAAATGGCATTTTCCGTAATGGCGGTTTAGCACCACAGTTCCTCCCATACAGTGTTTGTGTGTACGTTTTCAGATTCCTTGACCATGAAAACATATGACAAGCAATTGGATTCACAATGATAGGATGAGTGGTTCAGTAGTTATTCTTGAAAATGTCCTTTTCCATAATGGCGGCCACAGTTCCCCCCATACAGTGTTTGTGTGTACGTTTTCAGATTCCTTGACCATGAAAATATATGACTAGCAATTGGATTGACAATGATAGGATTAGTGGTTCAGTAGTTATTGAGGAAAATGGCATTTTTCGTAATGGCGGTTTAGCGCCACAGTTCGCCCCATACAGTGTTTGTGTGTACGCTTTCAGATTTCTTGACCGTGAAGACATATGACTAGCAATTGGATTCACAACAATTGGATTGACAATGATAGGATTAGTGGTATAGTAGTTATTCACGAAAATGGCATTTTGCGTAATGGCGGTTTTCTTGTGGACGGTGATCCGGATCACCACCAAAATGTAATCATCTGTAGGATACCCCATTTCTGACAATGTGTGAAAATTTCACGAAAATCCGTCCATAATTTTTTGAGTTATCTTGCTAACAGACAAACAAACAGACAGACAGACAGACAGACAGACAAACAAACAGACAAACCAACGCCGATGATCACATAACCTCCCCCTTTGGCAGAGGTAACTACTTACAGCTCTATACTGATGGTTCAAAGAACAAAGAGGGCTCTGTTGGAGTTGGAGTATACATTCCAGAGTTTAAAGTGACCATCTCAAAAAGACTCTCCAACAATACATCAGTGTTTACAGCTGAGATGGTGGCAATAATTATTGGTTTGCAGTGGATGGAGAAGGTCTGACAGCACTGGGTGGTGGTGTGCACAGATTCACTTGCAGCTTTAAAAACCACAGACACTAAAATCTACAAGGGAAGACTTGGTGATTGAGCGATATCACAGTTTATTCAGGGTACACAGGGGTGGCAGAGATGTTCAGTTTTGTTGGGTTCCTGCACATGAAGGGAATGACTGTACAGACAAATTAGCAAAAAGTGCACTTGGGAAAGAAATAACTATACCGTTGCCTCTTGGAAAAGGTGAAGGGAAAGCAGTAATCAAGAAACAAGGAATTGAGCTATGGCAAAAAAAAAAAAAAAATGCGATGAAGATCATAAAGGGAGATCGTATTACAAAATACAAAAATCTATTGCAATAAAGAATTATAAAACAACAAACAGGAGGGAAGACATCATTATGGCAAGACTCACACTTGATCTTCACCATGGGAAAAAGCAAAAGTGACAAATGTAGAGAATGTGGAGTAAAAGAAAATGTCAAGCACATCTTATTACACTGTCACAAGTATGGAAATGAAAGGGTGAGAATGAAAAATGAAGTTTGTGAGGCCGGTAGGGAATGGGATTTAACTGGGATTCTGGGAACAGATGGAGATGGAGAGGCACTATGAATCACGAGAAAGGCTCTTTTCTCTTTTTTAAATAACACAGGATTAAGTCATCGAATTTAGTGGTCGGGCTCAAATGACATAATGTTACACACTCTTGTACAGTAGGTGGCAGTATGCACATTTCAGTTGTTTGCTATCCACCAGTAACCGAGAGAAGAAGAAGAAGAAGAAGAAGAAGAAGACAGCCACAGGTGAGAGATTTCTTGAATTATATACAGAGTGATGATAGTAACTGATATAGAGTGAAGTACGTGGCGGTAATGCACCTGTAAGCTGGCTGCCAACCACCAATCAAATCTAAAAGAAGAAGATGTTCTTATGATGCAACACCCCCCTCTGAGGCAGACCCACCACGGGTTGATCAAGCCCAGGTCTGTGACCGGTTGGGCTCCAGGCTGGAGACTTCAGGAGAAGAAGGAAATCAAAGCTTGGATGACTTGTAATTTCCATCCATCCATCCATCCATCCATTCATCCATCTTCTACTGCTTTTCCAGAGGTCCGGGTCGCGGAGGCAGCAGTTCAAGCAGAGAAGCCCAGACTTCCCTCTCCCCTGCCACCTGCTCCAGCTCTTCAGAGAGGATACCAAGGCTTTCCTAGACCAGCTGGGAGACATAGTCTCTCCACCGAGTCCTGGGTCTGCCCCGGGGTCTCCTCCCAATGGGAAGTGCCCGAAACACCTCAAGTGGGAGGCGTCCAGGAGGCATCCTAATCAGATGCCCATACCACCTCAACTGACTCCTTTCAATGTGGAGGAGCAGCGGTTCTACTCTGAGCCTCTCCCGGATGACTAAGCTCCTCACCCTATCTCTGAGGGTGATAGATAGATAGATAGATGTACTTTATTGATCCCAAACTGGGAAATTGATATTGAGTCCAGCAATCCTATGGAGAAAGCTCATTTCAGCCGCTTGTATCCGCGATCTTGTTCTTTCGGTCATTACTCAAAGCTCGTGACCATAGGTGAGAGTAGGAACATAGATTGACTGGTAAATCGACAGCATTGCCTTAGAACTCAGCTCTCTCTTCACCACAACAGACCGGTACAACGTCCGCATCACTGCAGATGCTGCTTCGATCCTTCTGTCAATCTCTCGCTCCATTTTCCCCTCACTCGTGAATAAGACCCCAAGATACTTAAACTCCTCCACTTGGGGCAGGAGCTTGTCCCCAACCCAGAGAGGACAATCCACCTTTTTCCGGCTGAGGACCATGGACTCGGACTTGGAGGTACCGATTCTCATCCCAGCCGCTTCACACTCAGCGGCAAACCGTCCCAGCAAGAGCTGTAGGTCATTGCTGGATGAAGCCAACAGGACAACATCATCTGCAAACAACAGAGATGAGATCCTGTGGTCACCAAGCATGACGCCCTCCATTCCCTGGCTGTGCCTAGAAATCCTGTCCATAAAAATTATGAACAGGATTGGTGATAAAGGGCAGCCCTGGCGGAGTCCAACTCTCACTGGGGATGAGTCCGACCGAGTGTTGGCAATACGAACCAAACTCTCACAACGGTCATACAGAGACCGAATAGCTCGTAGCAACAAGCCCGATACCCCATACTCCCAAAGCACCCCCCACAAAAAACCACGAGGGACGCGGTCAAATGCCTTCTCCAAGTCCACAAAACACATGTAAACTGGTTGGGCAAACTCCCATGAACCCTCGAGAATTCTCGAGAGGGTAAAGAGCTGGTCCGATGTGCCATGGCCAGGACAAAAACCACATTGCTACTCCTGAATCCGAGGTTCGACCAATGGCCGGCCTCTCCTCTCCAGTTCCTTGGCATAGACCTTCCCAGGGAGGCTGAAGAGTGTGATCCCTCTAAAGTTGGAGTACACTCTCCAGTCCCCTTTTTTGAAGAGAGGAACCACCACCCCGGTTTGCCATGCCAGAGGCGCTGCCCCCGACCTTCCACGCAATGTGTCAGAGGCGTGACTTGTAATTTCTTGTTATTAAATTCAGGTAAGACTGAAGTCATTCTAGTTGGTCCAAAAAACCTTAGAAATACCTTTCCAAATCAAACTCTTAGTTTGGATGTTGTTACTCTTTCTCTTAATAGTTCTGTGAGGAACCGTGGAGTTATTTTTGATCAAAATCTGTTCTTTAATTCACATATTAAACTTGTTTCTAAGACTGCCTTCTGTCATTTGTGTAATATTGCCAAGATTAGGAGCATCATGTCTCAGAGTGATGCTGAGAAACTAATCCACACTTGTGTTACCACTAGATTAGATTATCGTAACTCTTTGTTATCAGGCTGTCTGTTATGATTCCCCATACACTTTTACGCAGTGCACAGAGGAAAGAATGAAAATCCACATGCAGGAGTACATTGTGCATCTTTATTAACAGAAAGTGTATAAACAGTTCAAAATAGCAGATGAGTTGTACAGGATATACAAGGAAGTCCTCCAGGGCGCTCTACAGACACAGGTGAGTATTATACAGGGAAAAATGTTCCGAGGCGTAGGCAGACGGAACTGCAGCGGAGGAACAAAAAAAAAAAAAACAAAAACAAAAAAAAAACCACATGGGTGTATCGATGGAAAAGAGGAGTTGGAATTAATAAGTGTTCACTTCTTCCTTCTCCCTTTCGAACAGTGTATACTGTAACTTTATTGCATTTGCTATTTGCTTGTTTTTTGTTATATTTTTTGTGTTCGAAATAAACTATCTATCGATCTATCTATCTATCTAACAGATTAAAAAGCCCGGGAAAGGAACCACCAGACAGAACTGGACGGCAGGGGTGAAACAAATAGTACTCACACAGGCTGGAGTAGTCCGAGTTGGTCTGAGTAATAATCCAGATGAAATAACACCAAACAGTTAGAGATAATCAACACCACCCAGAGTGATGCGGTACCGAGACACAGGCAGGGCATCTAGTCATGAGTGATAGAGTACAAACACTGAATGGAACTAACACAGTGTTGGACAATGATCCGGCAATCTCTTCCAGTAGACACAGGGCTTAAATAATGCCAAACCTAATGAGGAAAGAGATTGCCGGTGTGTGTAATGTGAGAGGGAGTGCAAACCAGTAATGAGGCACAGCTGATACCACTGACAGGAGAGGGAGGTGTGGCTGAGCTGTCAGGGAGCCGAGCGAACCCCAGAGGCTCCCTGAAAGCTCCTGATGGAAAATAAGAGACAAAAATACACAAAAGACCAAGCAGCCACAGCGTCATAGAACTGAGTTTAAAACATCAACCCCAGTTCATGACAGAGCCTCCTCCTCAAGGGGTGGAGACCAGACACCCCAGGAACATCAGAAAGAAAAAAAAGGACCCCCCCCCCCCCCCCCCGGAGGAACAAACAAACAAACCAGGGCGGGTGGTGGGGGAAACAGGTTAGAAGGGAAGCAATAAGCAAAAAATAACAGAAGAGCAATATACAAAAAAAAAAAAAAAATAGGTGAACCTCCTCCCAACCTCAAACCTAGAACAATATCCCCCAACCCAGGAGTCCAAAAGTTCAGGGGGCCAACCAGAGTTCCAGGCCCAAGGGGCGATGAAAGGAGGCCAGTCGGGTGATCTGTCCAGGTCCAAGACCAGTCGAACCGCCTGGAAGAGCGGGTCAGGTGGCTGGCCAGGGAAACTGGGCCACCTAACCCCACAACACAGTTCATTGGGCGGACGACCTGGGTCTTTGAGCCACCAGCTCAGGAGCGGTGGCCCGGGAGGCGCTCTCCCCACAGGTAAAACCAACTCAGAAAGGGGAGACCAGGAAAGGGGCGCCCCGGCATCATAAAACAGTGGCCAGAAGGGAGCCCCCCTGCCCCCCGTGGCCCTGAGCTGGGGGGCAGTTGCACTCATGGTGGTCCCTGTCCGGGACAAGGCTGCACCCGCGGTGGCTCCAGGCTGAAGCTTAGTTGCACCCGTGAGGGTCCCGGCCTGGGACATAGCAGCACCCACAGAGACTCCAGGCTGGAGCATCGTCACACCTGTGGTGGTCCCCATCAGGAACCTCATTGCTCCCGCGGTGACATCCCCAACGAGGGAAGCAGGGCTCTCCGCGACCTCGGGTAACGAACCTGGGTCTTCGGCGGTCTCAGATGGCATTGACCACTCTCTGGCAATCCTAGGAGGAAGCTCAGACACAATGGAGAGAGGTACAGGGTCAGGGTCGCCGGCAGTGGCAGAGCCCAGCGAGGTGAGCCCGGGTGCAGCGGCTAGCTGCCCCTGGCTCTCCTCACCAAGAGTCAGACAAGATTGCTCAGAAACTGGTGGGGGAGAAATTAAAGAGCACACTTGCCTGAACTCGGGTTCCACCGCCGTCCAGGACTACGGCAATCCAGATCGCGGCGGCTCTTCAGGCTGGGGAGGCGCTGCACCCACAGAGGTCTCGGGTTGAGGCGGACTCCCCGCATCGACCTCCGCCAGTCAAGCTGGACCTCCGTCATCTCCAGTAAGTTGGACCCGCTCCACGGAGACTCCTGGCAGTGATGGATCCTCTTCAGCGACCCTGGGTGAAGGCTCAGGAGAGATTGGAGAGGGAAAAAGGTTTGGGTCACCGGCAGTGGGGAAAAGAGGACACCGGCTTGGGAGGCAAGTGATGAACTTTCGGTCTCCGGGAGCGCTTCCTTGGCTGCCTCGGTGATACTGCAGAGGGCCCTTTCACTGCTTCCTCGAAGCGCTGCCGTGTTTCACAAATCTGGGTGAGCAGCGGCACCAGCCCCAGATATTTCCAAAGGCTGGGGCACGTCTGCATCACCCCGACAGCAATGTCCAGCAAATAAAAATTTATTTCTGGAGAGTGGGTGGCACGAGCCCAAGAAGCGAAGTTCACAGCTCGCTGCTGCATGTGCCTCCGAGTTGAGTCCAAAAACTGAGAAGTCCATGCTGGAGGACTTTTAACTGGTGAAAGGAACAAAAAAGGTGAAAAACACAAGCACACAACGCCTCTGCTGGATTTTAAACAGGCCAGATTATTCTGTTATGATTCCCCATGCGCTTTTATGCAGCGCACGGAGGAAAGAATGAAAATCCACATGCAGGAGTACGTTGTGTGTCTTTATTAGCAGAAAGTGTTTTAACAGTTCAAAGTAGCAGATGAGTTGTACTGTATATACAAGGAAGTCCTCCAGGATGCTCTACAGACACAGGTGAGTATTATACAGGGAAAAATGTTCCAAGGCGTAGGCAGACGGAACTGCAGCAGACGAACGGATTAAAGAGCCCAGGAAAGGAACCGCCAGACGGAACTGGACAGCAGGGGCAAAACAAATAGTACTCACACAGGCTGGAGCAGTCCAAGTCGGTCTGAATAATAATCCAGATGAAACAACACCAAACAGTTAGAGATAATCAACCCCACCCAGAGTGATGCGGTACCGAGACACAGGAAGGGCATGTAGTCATGAGCGATGGAGTACAAACACTGAATGGAACTAACACAGTGTTGGACAATGATCCGGCAATCTCTTCCAGTAGACACAGGGCTTAAATAATGCCAAACCTAATGAGGAAAGAGATTGCTGGTGTGTATAACGTGAGAGGGAGTGCAAACCAATAATGAGGCACAGCTGATCCCACTGACAGGAGAGGGAGGCGTGGCTGAGCTGTCAGGGAGCCGAGCGAACCCCAGAGGCTCCCTGAAAGCTCCTGATGGAAAATAAGAGACAAAAATACACAAAAGACCAAGCAACCACAGCATCATAGAACTGAGTTTGAAACATCAACCCCAGTTCATGACACTGTCCTAAAAGATCTTTAAAAAGTCTTCAGCTGATCTAAAATGCTGCAGCAAGAGGTACTAGAAAGAGCGATCACATCTCTCCGGTTCTGGCCTCCCTTCATTGGCTTCCCATAGAATTTGAATTAAGTTTAAAATCCTTCTCACTTACAAAGCTCTAAATAACCAGGCCCCTTTTTATTTAAAAGATCTGATAATACCTTATCATCGTAACAGAGAACTACACTCCCAAAATGCAGGATTACTTGTTATACCTAGAATCTCCAAAAGGACAATGGGAGGCAGAGCCTTCAGTTATCAAGCTCCTCTCCTTTGGAAACAGCTGTAAATCTGGATTCGGGAGTCAGACTCAATCTCTGTTTTTAAGAATAGGGTTAAAACCTTCCTTTTTGATATAGCCTATAATTAGGGTGGGATCAGGTGCCCCTGAACCCTCCCTTACTTATGCTGTTAATAAGTTTAGACAGCCGGGGGACCTACAACAATGCATTGGGCTTCACTCCTTTCTTCACTCTCAGCGAAATATTTTGGCTGGTCATTAACATGTTTGTTCCCCATAGATTGAGTCCCTGTTGAGCTGCTTGCTCTCTACATGTCTGTTTGTTTCTTCTTCCTCTCTATCCCCTCACCCCCCCAGCCAGTCGCAGCAGATGACACCCCCTCCCTGAGCCTGGTCCTGCTGGAGGTTTCTTCCTGCTAAAAGGGAGTTTTTCCTCTCCACCATCACCAAGTGCTGCTCACAGGGGATCGCCTGATTGCTGGGGTCTTTCTGCAATTGTGAGGGTTTCCCCTACAGTTGAAAGTGCTATGAGATGACTGTTGTTGTGAAATGGTGCTATATAAATAAAGTTGAATTGAATTGAATTGAGCAGCTAGACAGGAAAAGAGGGATGTTTTGTCTTTTGTTTATGTTTTTTTTTGTTTGTTTTTGGGGGCGTTCAAGGAGTCAAAAGAAAATTTTCATACACAAAAATTTATTTATTTAAAAAAAATCACTGCAGTTTCTATGGTAAAGCTCAGCCATGATACAGCAATCCAATCTAGTAATTGGCTGGAGTTTGGTTAATTAAAATCTGCTGCTACTCTTATGCTACTGATTGCCGTGACATTTTCGAGAGTTTAATTTCATCCTTAATTTCAGCTTCTGTTTTCACATTTTGATATTAAAAAATAAACCACAACAACAACATTTTGGTTTGATATTTAATTAAGCAGGTACGGAACGTCGTGTACGCTGTGATTTGGGGACGGAGTGGCAAAAGTACGGAGCGACCTGACAGCTTGTAGGTCACCCTTTGTTACTCTTGTCCAAATATGTGTTAACCACATTCAGTAGTCAGCAGTGGGAGAACGCCAAAATAATGAACTTCATTTCCCACAGTACCGCACCCCCGCGACGTACGGCTATCTTAGTACGTCATTAACAGACGAGCCAATAGGAGAGGCTCAAACCTGGGAGTAACACGTCACCGTAGTGAAGTCCGAACGCCGGTTCACGAACCAGCCTCTAATCCGCTCACCGTCCACCGTCCTCTTCTCCATCCGGCTCCTGTGGCCTCTTGATGCTGTAATTTGGCTCGGACAGAGCTGATTCTATAGTCATCGTACAAACCCATCACCAACTTTACATAAAAAGGTAAGAAACTGAGTTAATTTCGAAAGTAGGCCGACCGTGTTTCTGCTTACGGGAAGTGGGTTAAGCTACGTTCTGTTAGCTAGGCTCAACCGGCCCCGCTGGCTTTAGCTTAAAAAGTGTCAAAGAGTATTGTTTTCCGTGGCACCAGTGAACACAGTAATAATGCTTGCTTTTAAACTATTCGGGCCTTCGGAACACCTGCCCTTGTAATTTCTTGTAGATATTCATCATGTAAGTACTTGTTTATGAATATCGGGTTACGGGCTGTCAGGCTACAATGAGGCACAAGTGATGATACGTGGCCCTTTTTCTGAGTAGTTTATGAGCGATTTCTTCAGGTTTCCGTGTACTCAGACGTTAGATTTTGACATGTATCTTTGTTTTGTGTATGTGAGAGTTTTTGCGCCACAAATGTAGTGACAGTTAAGTAATCGGTCTCCATGGAAAACCAGGTGCTTCAGTTCCTTGAAAGCAGAAACAAAGGTTGAAGCAAATGCAATTTCAGCCTGCCATACTTTACCCAGAAAGGATAATAAAACGAAATCAATTGTGATGCGTTCTGTGAACAGAAGGGAAAAGAATGACATACTGAGGCAGGCCAGAAAGCTTCGGGGAACACAAGTTTACCTCAATGAACATTTAACAAAGACTAATGCTGAAATAGCACGGCAAGCACGGATGCTGAAAAGACGAAACAAGATACAGGCAACGTGGACAAGAAACTGTAGAGTTTAGATTAAACTAAATGAAACACCTGAGGAAGCAAAGGCCATAATAATTATATTATATTAGAGATCTCACTGATTTAAATAAATATAGATGAACACTGATTAAGAAAACTAAGAGACTACAATAATCCATATCCACACACACGGCAAGAACAGTCCTTTTGTGACATACCATGTCAATGTACTTTAAAAACAAAACAAAAAACTTATGACTGACTTTAGTAGTCATCAATCATCCCCAGTTGGAGGAAGTAATTTGACACAGAGTGAGGAAATTTAGACTCTGAAAATATCTCATTATTCTGAACACAAACTGCAAGAGATGGAGAATGATACTGATCCTGATAACCACTTCTTAAATAATATTCATAATCACTGTGAATATTACACTGAGAAGCAATTCAAAAGTCAAGTGCAATAAGATGGTAAACTAGCAATAATACACTTTAACAGCAGAAGCCTTAAGAAAAACTTTCCACAGATTCAGGACTATTTAAAACAGCTAGATAGAAAATTTACAGCTATTGCAGTCTCTGAAACTTGGCTTAATGAAGAGCAGGCTTCTCTGATGGCAATAGAGGGATATCAGATGTTTTATATTAATAGATCTTAAAAAAAAAAGGGTGGTGGTGTTGCACTGTATATTGATGACCTGTATAGGTGTAAACTTGTAAATGGAATGTCCTTTGCCCTACCAGGGTTTCTGGAATGTGTTACTGTTGAGATTGACCAAGATAAAACAAAAAATCTAATTATAAGTTGTAATATATAGAATGCCTGGAACTTGTGGTAAGACATTCAGAGATAAGTTAGTCGAGCTGTACTGTAATATAATTAATAAGAAAATGATTGTAATCTGTGGAGACTCCAATATTGATTTACTAAATCCATTTCAATAAAATGTAATTACAGAGTTCATGAATTCTATGTACAATGTGAGTCTATATCCCACAATAACACATCCCAGTAGAATCACAGTTCACACTGCTACACTTATTGATAACCTGTTTGTTAATATTATTGATAAGAAAATAGAAAGTGGATTATTGATAAATGACACAAGTGGCCATCTGCCAGTCTTTGCACTTATCCATGGCCACACGGGGGCCAATACAGAAAAAACTTTAAAATCTTTCAGATACAAGTCACAAAATGCAATCAGTTCTTTTAAAGAAGACCTGCTGAAGCAGGACTGGACAAAAGTCTATGTATCAGATGTAAATGAAGCCTACGACACATTCATGAATATTGTAACTACTCTTTATTAAAAAAAAAATTGTCCATTAGTAAAGAAAAAGCTTAAACAGAAATTTGTCAACAAGCCATGGTTAACCAAAGGATTACAAAAAGCATGTAAAAAGAAAAATTCATTATATAGAGCTTTTCTAAAGAAAAGGACAAAAGAAGTAGAGCAGTGGTATAAAACGTACAAAAATAAGTTAATATATATAATGAGACGTAGTAAAAGAGATTATTATAGTAAAGAACTGGAGATAGCACTAAAAATGCATGGACCATACTTAACAATATTCTTGGAAATAAAAACAGAAATACAAGCTACCCAACCAATCTTTCAAAAAAAAAAAAAAAAAAGACTGAGTGTGAATGCAGTCTCACCTGCAGATGAATTTAATAAATTTTTTGTTAACATTGGTCCTAATTTGGCTCGAGAAATACCCATTACAGCATCTACAGGTGATACAATAAGCAAAAACATTGCTATGAAAGACTCCATTTTCATAAAGAATACAGACGAGAGAGATGTCATTGAAATTGTTAAATCGTTTAAAAGTAAAACATCTACGGATTGTGATGGTATTGACATGCTTTTAGTCAAAACTATCATTGAATGCTTAGTGAAGCCACTGATGTATATTTGTAACCTGTCTCTCCAAACAGGTATAATTCCCAGAGCAATGAAAATAGCCAAAGTAATTCTGATATACAAGACGGGTGACAGAGGGGAATTTTCAAACTATAGACCTATTTCACTATTGCCGCAATTTTCTAAGATACTTGGAAAAAATATTTTGTGAGAGAATTGACAGCTTCATAATGAAGAATAATTTATTGTGTGAGCAGCAATATGGGTTCAGACACAACTAACTAACTAACTAACTAACCTGCACTTATATAGCGCTTTTCTAGTCACAAAGACCACTCAAAGCGCTTTCATTAATACTAACCCTCTATTCTAAGGGCCTATAGGAAACAGATATCTAGGGACAATTTAGAACAGCCAATTAACCTAACATGCATGTTTTTGGCATGTGGGAGGAAACCGGAGAAATCCCGGAGTAAACCCACGCAACACGGGGAGAACATGCAAACTCCACACAGATCACTGTTGGTCGGGGGCTGGGATCGAACCCACGATCCCACGATCCCCACAATCCCCCGGCCAAGGGTAAACTGTGCTGCCGCAGTGCTAACCACTGCGCCAGAGGATGGACACGAGAGGATTTCTATAAATTCTAATGGAATTTATAGAAAAAATATCAACTGCCATTGAAAATAAAGAGTATTCAGTTGGGGTATTCCTGGATCTTAAAAAAGCATCTGATACAGTAGATCATAAATTATTGTTAAAGAAACTACAAAATTATGGTATTGGGGGGGTAGCACTGTCCTGATTATGTAGTTAAAGAACAGATATCAGTATGTATGTGTTGGTAGCAAAAACTCGCAGTTACTGAAGGTTACTTGCGGAGTCCCACAGGGTTCAGTTTTGGGGCCATTGTTATTCAATATGTATATACAGTAAATGATATATGTAAAGTTCTAGAAAAAATGGATTTAATATTGTTTGCAGATGACACTAATTTATTAAGCAGTGGAAGTAATTTGGAACAACTTTTGGATACACTCGGAAAGGAATTGGGAAAGCTTAAACTGTGGTTTGATTCAAACAAATTAACGCTCAATTTAAGTAAGACAAAATTTATAATTTTTAACAACCATCACAACAACTCAGTATCTAAACTCAGTGTAAATGGTGTAGAGATTGAAAGGGTATCCGAAATTAAATTTCTTGGAGTAATAATTGATAATAAACTGTGTTGGAAGTCACATATTAATTATATTAAAGGTAAAATATCCAAATCAATTGCAATACTACACAGAGTGAAATATTTGCTGAATCAACCCACACTGTATACTTTGTATCATTCATTAATATTCCCATACATGACATATTGTACTGAAGTATGGGGAAATACATATAAAACAAACATATATCCAGTCTTTATGCTTCAGAAGAGAGCTATTAGAATAATAAACAAAGCAGCTTACAGGGAACCAACAAACCCACTTTTTCTTAAATTAAAAGCTCTCAAGTTGAAAGATCTGGTTGACTTTAAAACTGCAGTAATAATGTTCAAAGTGAAGAATCTATCACTGCCCGCAAATATCCAAAAGTTGTTGCAAATAAGGGAGAAACAATATCATTTCAGAGGAACATGTATATTTCAAAAACCTTCAGTGAGAACTACCACCAAGCAACACTGTGTTTCAGTGCAAGGAGTCAGATTATGGAACGATTTTGGACCTGAATTAAAATCATGTACAACGCTTGGACAATTTAAACAAAAACTGAAGGAAGAAATACTCCAAACATATATACAAGATGACATGTAAAATCACATAAGGATTGTCATATTCAGTCTGTGTTGTGCTGTTGCTTAGTTTTTTGTCAAGTGTTGTCTTAGCTTTGTTCTGAATTGTAATCGCTCTTATTTTCTTTTCTTTTTGAATTCTTAGATGGAACATGGGTGGGCAATATAAGCTGCAACTTCAGCCATCACCCATTTCGGATAACTTATGTTAAACTGTATAATCCGAGGGGTTATTGTTTAATTTGACCTTGTTAGATTTTTTTCCCCTTTGTTATATTATTCTGCTCTTCTCTTTTAATCTTTACATTTAATCTAGCCAAAATAAAGATTCATTCATTCATTCAGAGACTAGAAAAGCACTCAGAGAGCGCATACCTCTGCCAAGGCCCATTCTGTCCCTTATGGATCACCTCCAGAATGTAATGGGGTTTGTGTGTAGGCCACGAGCCACTTCTGGTGAAAACTGCATCAAAGTCTGTCCATCAGTTTTGGAGTATTGTTGCTAACACCCTGTGAGAAGATAAGAGCCTTGGCTGAGGTATGCATTCTCAGATCATCACCAAAATGTAATGGGTTCCTCTGTAGCCCAAGAACCATTTCTGGTGAAAATTTCATCCAAATCCATCTAGTAGTTTTTGTGTAATCCTGCTACACAAATGCAGACAAAAGCCCTTGGTGGAGGTATGCAGTCTTAGATCATCACCAGAATCCCTGTGTGACTAGTAATGTTTGCGACTTGTACTATTTGTGCCGTCTTGAGCAACTAGCTGCAAGAAAACATACATTATTTTAATATGCAAAGTGTTGCTTGCAGACAAACCCAAGGGTACTTAATTCACATGTTGTCAATATAAATATTTTATTGAAACATTGTTTTATAACAGTGCTTTTGTAACTTTAATTGCATATTGATTCTAGACATTAGTTATTGGTCTCCTTGGTGAATAATAATAAATATCTCATCTGACACAGTGCTGGTCCACTCCTACTTTTCAAATTCTTTATAAGATATGACAGAAATAATATAATATAGTATAAAACCTTTATTCAGACTCACAAGTCCAGTTAAAAACAAACGCATAAAGAAAAAAATACACAAAATTCACAGTCAATACAAACAGGTGTACCAGTGCCTCCACAGCAGGGATTGATAACGCATGGAACTAAATCTTAACCCTATTAAAGATAAAATTATTTCATTTTCAGAGGCATTTAGCCTACAAATAAATTTAAACATAAGGTTCCTTAAAATGGCTCCAAAAGTTCTAATTCCTACAGCCACAAAGGGCTCACTTACACTAGACCATCTAGGCCTCTTCAGTAACAGTCTAAGGGCACCATTATAGGCAACTTGAAGTCTCCTCAAACGCCCTGCCTTATAATTGGCCCATAAATGTGCAGTATGCATGGGTGTAATATTTGTTCAGCAGTGAAAAATTGGGCGAGTTTTTACAATGATGCCAAGTCTGTCACTGATGTTTTAGTGACGCACAGTAACAAAGGCAGAGTCTAAAAAAACCCACTGAGAATCCTCTGCATTGTCATAAAAACAAGCTTGTCAGGTTTCTTGACGACACAGTTCTGCATCACGCTTTCAAAGATCTGTGTCTTATTTTAGCATAGCAGTGAAAGGATCGTCGGTATAATAGCCAGGCACTCATTGTGGCCAGTAGTAGAGAACAGGTACACTGACGCAAGACGGAACGACTGAAAGTTTAAAATTACTTAGTTTGGACTAGCTGTGCCACAGTGACTAACATTCTTTCACCAAACCTACAACCTCACTGTGCTCTTTTTCTGCTGAAGCTCAGTGATGGCAACCTACCAGGAGTTTATCCAACAAAATGAGGACAGGGATGGAGTGAGATTCAGCTGGAACCTCTGGCCCTCCAGTCGCCTTGAAGCCACAAGGCTGGTGGTCCCAGTCTCCTGCCTCTTCACACCGCTCAAGGAGAGACCGAGTCTGCCACCAGTCCAGTATGAGCCAGTTCTGTGCAGCCGAGCCAACTGCAAGGCAGTGCTCAACCCACTGTGGTGAGTTTGACAGAAACGGGGTAAAGACACATTTGCATCTTTAAAAATGATTTTGCTTGCTTGCATCTCTGTCATAAATTGGCTTTATGTCTAATTCTGTAGTTTTTATCCCCCACCGGTCAAAGGCCAAAGGAGACCGAAGGGGGATTATGTTATGGGGCAGTCCGTTTGTCCATCTGTCTGTCCCACTTTTGTGAAATCAACTCCTCTCACAGTTTTGTTCAGATTGTTTTGAAAATTGGTACCAGGGTTTGATATACACCGATGTTGTGCATATTGTAATTTGGCTCAGATCGGATGATTTTTGCAGGAGTTGTAGCCCCTGAATTATGACCTCCTATTTCACCTCAGTTAACAGACGGTAGCTGTCTTCTGAAATCAGCTCCTCCTGTAGTTTTGTTCCAAATGTTTTGAAACTTGGTACCGGGGTTTGATATACACTGATGATGTGCATATTGCAATTTGACTCTGATCAGATGACTTTGAGGTCAAAGTCAGCAGTCAGGTTTTTCTTAAATCTTGTAAACACAGTAACTACTGAAAGAAATTGTGTAGGCTTTTCAAATCGATACAGTAGCTGTAGCTAATCCACATCTTGGATGACTTACACCCTGACCTGACTTAACACTGTTGCCTTACAGCTAGAAGGTTCCAGATTCGAATCCCCAGGCTGGCAGGGGTAGGAACCTTTCTGTGTGGAGTTTGCATGTTCTCCCTGTGCTGCGTGGGTTTACTGCGGGGGCTCCGGTTTCCTCCCACAATCCAAAGACATGTATGTTAGATATCTAGGGACAATTTAGAACAACCAATTAACCTGTCTCCTATAGGCCCTTAGAATAGAGAGTTAGTACTAGTGAAGCACTTCGAGTGGTCTTTGAGACTAGAAAAGTGCTGTATAAGTACAGGTCCTTACCCTGACCATAGGTTTGTTGTCAAAAGGTCAAGGTTAACATTCCCTTTAACTATTACTATAGAATGAGTAAAGCTACTGTCACCAAACTTGGTGCACAGTTTCACCCTGAGACCATGACCTCTGACTATGGGTTTGGGATCAGAAAGGTCAAGGTTAGAATTCCCTATGCCCTCTTACTATAGAAGCTCTCTAGAGTCGCCAAACTTGCTACACAGGTTCACCTTGGGATCCTGACCAACAGCTATGGGTTGTATACTACTGTTTTTGTTGTATATTCATGGATGATAGGCTTATCACAATTTAGTTCTGCCCCAATAATTATATTGAAAAGTTGAAAACTGCTTTCCTTCAGTAACATTGGGATCTTCAAAGAAAACTGAGGCGGGGTTACTGCACTCACGTCAGAGTGCTCTTGTTGTGGTAACCACGTAAGTGCAGGAATTTAAACCGGTTTCTCTATGCTTTGACACATCAGCACTTTTCAAATGCTGATGTGTCCTAAGCGTTGGGTGTGTATCGTGAGATCTGCAAACACACCTGATGTGTGTTTGCAGATGTAATTGGGTGTAATAATCCATACAGTAAATAATTGCCATCTTATGTGTCTTATAGCCAAGTTGACTTCGGAGCAAAAATATGGGCATGCAACTTCTGCTTCCAGAGAAACCCAGTAAGTGCTCACTTCACCAGGCTGATTTATTTGACACATCTGCATAATTTAATGTGGACAAGCTACATTCCTTTATAAGGCGGGTTAATCGTGAATCTTTTTTTGTCTCTTTGTGCATGTGCAGTTTCCTCCCTCCTACGCAGGTATTTCAGAAACAAACCAACCAGCTGAACTCATGCCACAGTTTTCAACCATCGAGTACATAGTACAGGTAAACAAAACGTATATCTGCACTCTGACTTCATTAATTACAGTAGAACTTCTGTGCAAAGGTGACTGGTAACAGTTCCATAGGAGAATATGCAGGTGGGAAGTTCATGTTATTCAGTGTCAGGTCTGAGTGAAAAGGTCACATCACGTTGACACTAATCAATATGTCCACTCATAATTTTTGTTGTGGGTTCTGAGGTCATATTCTGACATCTAATAATGACAGAGACAAAAAGGTTTTATTTGTAACTAATGGTAGAAGTGTGTTAATGCTGTGCTTTAATGTTATTATACAGGAGGTTGTAAGTTGTAATTGTAATTCTTGTAAAGATACAGAAATATGCTTGACTTTAAAAGCAAAAGCAAATGGTACCTTTTTAAATTTCTTTATAAATAATCTTATAGTTAGAAAGTAGCAAACCAACCCTTAATTCAGTACAGGAAAAAAACTAGAACACTTCTCATATTTTTGCATTATGTTTTGTAACGTGTGTTTGAATGATTGGTTTGAGCTTCCTCTCCCGCCTCTTAACAGCGTGGGCCTTCAGCCCCTCCGATTTTCCTCTATGTGGTGGACACATGTTTAGAAGAAGAGGACCTGCAAGCCCTTAAAGAGTCCCTCCAGATGTCCCTCAGTTTGCTACCCCCCAACGCTCTGGTAGGCCTCATCACATTTGGACGCATGGTCCAAGTTCATGAGCTTAGCTGTGAAGGGATCGCCAAGAGCTACGTGTTCAGGGGCAGCAAGGACCTCTCTGCCAAACAGATCCAGGTGAGCCAGGACAAGTAAATAAGGAATCTGCGAGAATAGGGGAAAAAAATTCTGTGAACTGAAGGGATCATAAGTAATAAATGAAAAGAAAAACTCGGTTGACAAGGAAGTGCGTTCTTGTTTCAGGAGATGCTGGGTTTGACAAAGCCAATGTCAGGACAGCAAGGTCGTCCACTGGGCTCTCAGGAGGCTGCTGCCTGCAAGTATGGAAGAGCACACACCCTTTCCGCTTGTCATTCGTGTTAGGCATTTTTAAATGCCTGCAGCAGTTTGCTTTTTTTCATCTAAGCCATGTATGTTCTTGTCCAGGTTCCTGCAGCCCGTGCACAGAGTCGACATGAACCTGACAGACCTCCTCGGTGAGCTTCAGAGAGATCCCTGGCCTGTCTCTCAGGGGAAACGTCCGCTCCGCTCCACTGGAGTTGCACTGTCTGTCGCCGTTGGCCTTCTGGAGGTACGCCAAGCAAAAACCACTTCTACATCATATAGACACAGCATGCTGGATTGTGAATGTATTGTACCATAACACTAAACCATACAAGAGATAAATATTTCTCAGCACAGCAGTGCTCGGATACGTTACACTTGCTAGTGCAGCAGATCACACATTAGTCATTATGGTGATGAGAGCAACTTGGACTTCAGACTCGTTAAGACAAACATGCCACATGTTACTGTTCAGAATGATGCACACTGTGTGATGATAATCTTGTGCAGGATCAGTCCAATCAGAGGCTCTCCCCCGTCTTTTTCCTCTTTGATTATCCCGTGTTCTTCTACTCCCAATCTGTGTGGTTATGTAACTGATAGCTCAACAGGACATTCCCGTGCTGTACCCTCCTACAGCCACTGTGGCCTGATAACAATGCACTTTCACTTGATATTTAGCTCTCTGAGTAATTAAATTAGATTTAATTTAATGAGTCAGTACATGGAAAGCAGAACTGCTCAGTTTCTGAACATCCAGTATTGACTGGGTCTTTCATTTAATTTGTCAGCATACGTTCTGTTTGGAAATGAGTCACTTTTTATGTTAGTGGTATAATCTAGTAGTTGTGTTATAGGTGAAGCTCATTTATTATTGTGGTGGCTTGTTTCCAAATGTTTGCGTGGACCTCTTTTTTTTTCCCCAGACTTTTGGACTATGAACTTGACTGTTGGAATTCCCAGCTGCTTTGCTTACAAAGATTTTTGGGAAATCTTACCTGATCTGTTTTCTTTGTGTTTAAATGACTTGCGGCTCAAATGAAAAACTAAAATATCAGGATGAAAATTTTTATAATGGACCACAATAGAATTTATTTGCTGAGATAAAACCTATAGTCCATGGTCAATACTATGAAATTTTATTTCAGTTTTTGTCTTGCTTTTATTGGACCTAGCTATCTTGTCCTTATTTTCTGCCATATACAGTATATATACAGTATACTGTATATATATATATATATATATATATATATAATCAAGTCAGTATGGATACAAATAATTCCCATAAGACAAAGGCTCAAGCTGTTTAAATTTTTGGGAGAGGCACCTAAATAGAAGGAATTTATTTTATAGTGGGTGAAATAATCTTCCTTTTTCTAAGAAAATTTATAAGTTTTCATATGAGTTTCCAATGCTAAATTGTAATTTGACACAACCATACTGACAAAACTAAAATCCATTCCCTCCTCTGATCCCCTCAGGGTACGTTCCCCAACACGGGGGCTCGTGTGATGCTTTTCATCGGAGGGCCGCCCACCCAGGGCCCCGGAATGGTGGTGGGAGACGAGTTGAAAACCCCCATCCGCTCCTGGCACGACATCCAAAAAGACAACGCTCGCTTTTTGAAGAAGGCCACCAAAGTAATAACTTCTCCACATCTTGTCATTTTTCTTCAGTGTTTTTAAACTCCTGTTTTCACATTTTATTTTAAAATCTTCTACTTTTGACTCGCATTAAAACACATGTGGCTAATCCCTGTCTTTTTTTTCCAACAGTACTATGAGGCCTTGGCCAACCGCACAGCAGTAAACGGCCACAGTATCGACATCTATGCCTGTGCTCTGGACCAGACCGGACTGCTGGAAATGAAGTGTTTATCTAATCTTACAGGGTACATATTGATAAACTGTTACACTGATCATGGGTGGGAAATGATGTTAATTTTTTGCATGTTATTAATAATTATTGTACTGTGTTTCAGGGGCCACATAGTGATGGGTGACTCCTTCAACACTTCACTGTTCAAGCAAACCTTCCAGAGAGTCTTCAGCAAGGATTACAACGGGGACTTCCGCATGGCCTTCGGAGGGGTCTTGGAGGTCAAGGTAAAAAAAAAAAAAGGAATCATTTTAACTGTAATCACTATTTTAGGATTTTCTAGTAGTGATCTAGTATTGGCTGCTCACATAGTTGCATGTGTCTCTTTATAGACGTCACGGGAGCTGAAGGTTTGTGGAGCGATCGGACCGTGCGTGTCACTCAACTCCAAGAGTTCCTGCGTTTCAGACAATGTGAGTCACTGCCCCAGAAAACACTTGTAGACTGAATTTCTTTATTCTCACGATAGGTAATCTGAGCATTTATCGTCAGCATCTACCATTTACTGGCACTCATCACAATGTATTCTCTGTCTTGTGCAGGAGATGGGGATTGGTGGCACAAGTCAGTGGAAAGTGTGCAGTCTCAGCCCCTCTGCCACTTTGGGCTTTTATTTTGAAGTCGTGAATCAGGTAAAACCACAGTGTGAACTTTTTTTTTTTTAAGCTCTGAGCATATGGCATACTGCAAATTAGTCAAACTGGGAAAACTGGGAGTAGTGGTGATGGACAATGATGTTCTTATTTGACAAAAACTTGTGTTTTGCTTCTCAGATGTAAAGCAAAATTTGTTCAGTGCAAGACAAAGAAGTACATTCTTAATGGATCCATTGTTTTTTGTTTTTTGTTGCATGTGCAGCACAATGCACCAGTCCCGCAGGGTGGTCGGGGCGCCATCCAGTTTGTAACCCAGTACCAGCACTCCAACACACAGAGGAGGATACGAGTCACAACCGTTGCTAGGAAGTAAGTGTCTTATTTTTTCCCTTTTTTTTTTTTTAATTTTAATTGCTAATGTAGTCAGCCTCACCTAAAGTCACAAATTGTTAGTCTGTTTTGTCCGAAACATACTGGATTATTGATAAATGTCATGAGGCTTAAGTGTTGCCAAGAATGTGATGGTGATGGACTTGATTATCCTCGCATGAAAAGATGTTTGCATTCCTCAAATTTATGACAATGCCTGCTTGTGTATGCTTGTGCGTCACTCACACCACACCCCACACTCACCTGTTTATCTTGGTTTTCTTCTGCCCTTTTCCCCTCCCTCTCTCTTCTTTTTCTGTCCCTATTTAAGCTGGGCAGATGCCCAATCTCAGATTCAGCACATTGAGTCCTCATTTGACCAGGAAGCTGCGGCTGTCCTCATGGCTCGCCTGGGTGTCTTTAGGGCAGAGTCAGAGGAGGGACCAGACGTGCTGCGTTGGCTTGACAGGCAGCTCATTCGCCTGGTAGGTTACACTCCCATGCATCAGCTCCTCCCTGGACTCGATGATGAGAACAGTGCATAGTTTGCATAGTTAAGACTGGGTGTATAAATAAATGGGTGGTATAAATAGTTAAGAATTATTTTTTGTATTCTTGTTGTGCTGGTTCTGTATGATGTTGATCTTAGGAAAGGTTAAGTCTTTGGTATGTTCAGTACTTAAGCATTCTTCTGTCTGCCTTTTGTTTCAGTGTCAGAAGTTTGGACAGTTTAATAAAGATGATCCAACATCCTTCAGACTTTCAGAGTCTCTCTCCCTTTACCCACAGGTAAACCTGCCACATGGTAATATCAAATGTGAAATACACACGTGGACAAAATTGTTGGTACCCCTCTGTTAATGAAAGAAAAACCCACAATGGTCACAGAAATAACTTGAATCTGACAAAAGTGGTAATAAATAAAATGTCTATGAAAATTAACCAATGAAAATCAGACAATGCTTTTGAATTGTGGTTCAACATAATTGTTTTAAAAAAACAAACTCATGAAACAGGCCTGGACAAAAATGATGGTACCCTTAACTTAATATTTTGTTGCACAACCTTTTGAGGCAATCACTGCAATCAAACGATTTCTGTAACTGTCAGTGAGACTTCTGCACCTCTCAGCAGGTATTTTGGCCAACTCCTCATGAGCAAACTGCCCCAGTTGTCTCAGGTTTGAAGGGTGCCTTCTCCAGACGGCATGTTTCAGCTCCTTCCACAGCTGTTCAATAGGATTTTGATCAGGGCTCATAGAAGGCCACTTTAGAATAGTCCAATGTTTGGCTCTTAGCCATTCTTGGGTGTTTTTAGCTGTGTTTTTGGTCATTATCCTGTTGCAAGACCCATGACCTGCGACTGAGACCAAGCTGTCTGACACTGGGCAGCACATTTCTCTCTAGAATACCTTGATAGTCTTGAGATTTCATTGTAC
The DNA here is from genome assembly GCA_020510985.1 of Pholidichthys leucotaenia. Classification (NCBI taxonomy): domain Eukaryota; kingdom Metazoa; phylum Chordata; class Actinopteri; order Cichliformes; family Pholidichthyidae; genus Pholidichthys; species Pholidichthys leucotaenia. The sequence goes on along the minus strand of CM035848.1, from coordinate 86,328,656 downwards.
CCTGCACAGATTCAAGACACCCTGTGCCACATGCAGCAAAGCAGCCCCAGAACATAGCAGAACCTCCTCCATGTTTCACAGTAGGGACAGTGTTCTTTTCTTGGTATGCTTCATTTTTGCGTCTGTGAACATAGAGCTGATGTGCCTTGCCAAAAAGTTCCAGTTTTGTCTCGTCTGTCCATCGGACATTCTCCCAGAAGCTTTGTGGCTTGTCAACATGCAGTTTGGCAAATTCCAGTCTGGCTTTTTTATGATTTGTTTTCAACAGTGGTGTCCTCCTTGGTCATCTCCCATGAAGTCCACTTTGGCTCAAACAGCGACGGATGGTGTGATCTGACACTGATGTACCTTGACCTTGGAGTTCACCTTGAATGTGTTTAGAGGTTGTTCTGGGCTCTTTTGTTACCATTCGTATTATCCGTCTCTTCCATTTTTCATCAAGTTTCCTCCTGCGGCCACGTCCAGGGAGGTTGGCTACAGTCCCGTGGATCTTAAATTTCTGAATAATATGTGCAACTGTAGTCACAGGAACATCACGCTGCTTGGAGATGGTCTTATAGCCTTTACCTTTAACATGTTTGTCTATAATTTTCTTTCTAATCTCCTGAGACAACTCTTTCCTTTGCTTCCTCTGGTCCATGTTTGGTGTGGTACACACCATGTCACCAAACAGCACAGTGACTACTTGTCACCCTTTAAATAGGCCGACTGACTGATTACAAGTTTGTAGACACCTGTGATGTTAATTAGAGGACACATCTTGGTTGAACATGTCCCTATGGTCACATTATTTTCAATCTTTTCTAGGGGTACCATCATTTTTGTCCAGGCCTGTTTCATGTTTTTTTTTTTTTTTTTTTAAATAATTCTGTTGAACCACAATTCAAAAGCATTGTCTGATTTTCATTGGTTAATTTTTGTAGAATTTTTATTTATTACCACTTTTGTCAGATTCAAGTTATTTCTGTGACCACTGTGGGTTTTTCTTTCATTAACAGAGGGGTATCAACAATTTTGTCCATGTGTGTAATATTTCAGGCACACTCTTTTGAATATGTATTTTAAGGTTCATTAGGACAGTGATTCCACATGATGTGATTGCTTTGTGACAGTGAAGTAAGAAAAAGTATGGTGTGTGTGTGCGTGCGCTAAAAGAAAAATGTATTAAATCATGTAATCTGACAAGTACAAAAATGAGTTTGTTCAGAGTCCTGGGCTTTGTGTAGTGCGACATGAACCATATGCATTTCAAGTTGCAGCAAATATTAAGAACAAAATGACTATTACAACTGTTGACGTTGTATATCAGACCACGGGTTAAATGACTTAAAAAAAAAAAAAAAAAAAGATGAAATGTCCTAACAGCCACTTTTGTAGCTTTACCATAGAAAGACCCTAGAATGAAGGTTGAGGGAGCTAGTGTGTTGCTGCTTTATCATTAGCAAATTGCAAGCATTAACACTGTATATCTGGGCAGCCTGTCCCAGCACTGCTACTAATTATTGATGCATAGGAGTTGCTTGTCTTGTTACAAAACTGTAAGATAAATTTTAAACAAAGATAAATTGAAACTTTTTTTCCCCATCTCCCCTTGATTTGCAGTTCATGTTCCACTTGCGGCGGTCACCATTCCTGCAGGTGTTCAACAACAGCCCCGATGAGTCGTCTTATTACAGACACCACTTTGTCAGGCAGGACCTGACCCAGTCCCTCATCATGATCCAGCCCATCCTCTACTCATATTCCTTCTACGGACCACCAGAGGTCAGCATCACACACTCTATACCGCCATCAGTGTTAGTGCAGCTGGAGTTGGTTTATAGCTTCTCTCTGTATGATTTTGGTGATAATTTGCTGTCTTCACTGTTTATTCCAGCCTGTGCTCCTGGACAGCAGCAGTATTCTCCCTGATCGAATCCTGCTTATGGACACTTTCTTCCAGCTGGTTATCTACCATGGAGAGGTAAGACTGCAAAACAAACAAAGTCCTTTAATTATAACCATGCATCTGTCTGTTAGGGAGTGTTGTACCATTAATTAAAAGGCTGCATGTAGTGACGCAACCTTTATTTTTCAGACCATAGCTCAGTGGCGGAAGGCGGGCTACCAGGAAATGGCAGAGTATGAGAACTTCAAGCAGCTGCTCCAAGCTCCGCTGGACGACGCGCAAGAGCTCCTTCAGACACGCTTCCCCATGCCGCGCTACATCGACACGGAGCATGGAGGTTCCCAAGCTCGCTTCCTGCTCTCAAAGGTCAACCCATCGCAGACCCACAACAACCTCTACACCTGGGGACAGGTACAGTTTTTGTTAATGTCCTTTTTTTTTTTCAGCTTTGACTTAGGGTTGAGTAATTTAACCTTAATCAGCATCATTGCTAATTGACCCTTTCATGTCAGTTTCCTGGCTTACTGTGCCTTTTTGCCCTTCTTTTCTTAATGTGTTCAATACTTATTCCCTATGACATTCCACTTTATTAAATGTAACTTTTTTTGTGAACACTGTGGCCTTTATTTCTTTGTGTATGGATTACTTGGGTTGTTACTGATATCTGGTGAAAATCTCAGGTCAATGGCTCCATCAGAAATATGTTTAATGAGAAAAATGTTGACATGTTCAATGCTGTATGTAGGTGGAGACCACGTTTGTTACAAGCTTTCTTTAATTGTTCCGCCTGTATGACTGTGCTGCTTCTAGAATTACGTGCCTGTAACTTCGTGGGAACATCTTAAAGGGGCAGTACATGAAAAGCTCTCACACACACACACAACAGAGAGAGGGCAAAACTAGGTGGGGGGTGGCATGAGCAAGATGATGTTGGTTCTACACCCTGAATGTCAGTTCACGGAAACGGAAACCTGAACATTCCAGGGACCGGAGGTTGGGGACCACCACTATGATAGAGGATAATTTTATTCTATAGGAGTAATATAAATCTGGCACATAAGTAGCTGGCTTAATGGCTGATGTACGTAAGTGGCTTCACTTTCATTCTCAGACAGCTTCACTGGACTGTAGAGCAAAGGTCTAACAGACACAGATGTTCAAGAAAATTAAGTCAGGTTTGCCTTTCCTCCAGACTCAAGATTCCCAGATTTTCAATTCTGTGGAAATAAAACATGCGTCCAGGATGCCTCCTGGACGCCTCCCACTTGAGGTGTTTCGGGCACGTCCCTCTGGGAGGAGACCCCGGGGCAGATCTAGGACTTGTTGGAGAGACTGTGTCTCCCATCTGGTCTGGGAACGCCTTGGTATCCTCTCTGAAGAGCTGGAGCAGGTGGCTGGGGAGAGGGAAGTCTGGGCTTCTCTGCTCGAACTGCTGCCTCTGTGACCCAGACCTCTGGAAAAGTGGTAGAAGATGGATGGATGGAAATAAAAACAATCAGGTCTGAAAACAGGGAAGATTTAAACTTGCAGAATCAAAAGGTTAGTAAATCCACGGCCTATGATTGCTAAGTGGGGGAGGAAAGCTGAAAATAGCAATAATCTCCCATACGCCAAGTCAAGAAGAGCTGAACTATAACCTCCAGTGTACAACTGCTGTGCAGCGAAAACGTCTGTGAATGAGATTATCAGCAGACTGAAATCTTGCATAAGATAATCACAGCAATGACAAGTTTTGTTCATTAAAGTGGTCATGGGATCAGTTGCGTCATGATGGGGTTTATAAAGTGCATAACTCACCATTTTCTCTCTTCTGTGACTGCAGGAAGGGGGAGCCCCAATCCTCACAGATGATGTCAGCCTGCAGGTGTTCATGGACCACCTGAAGAAACTGGCCGTCTCGAGCTCTGCGTAAAGAGAAGAGGAGCGACGCAGCGTTGCTGTTCTTCCACTGGAATCCATTCACATTTCCCCAGTTTATTGTCTAAAAGAGATAAACACAGTCTGTCAACTGTACGTGCGTCTTTATTGTACTGTGACATTTATGTGACACACGAGGTACAGAAGAGGGGGGTGGCACATTCCTGATAATAAACAAATAACCTTTTTCTTCAAATAATTTATTAATGAGCTACTTCCAGTTCTGGAGCGTCTTTGTCCTCGTAGAATCATTATCACCTTCTGTTTCCTTTTTTTTTTTTTTTTTTTTTGTACATTTAGTGTTATGTCTGACATGTACTGATTTAGAATCATTATTTAATTTGTGTTTTTGTTTTTTTCCTAAAATATCTGTAAGCCAGATACCAACTCTTTCCATTGCTGCTCAATAGGATGATTGTGTTTCCCTGTAGGTAAAGACAACCTGTAGAAATGTCAAAAATAAATACCAGTTCAGGTTTAAAATGGTTCACTTGCCTTCTTAAATCAGGATGAAGCTACCGCAGCGAGGGGGCTTTCCCATTAATTTTTTCCAAGAAAGCTTCCTCCAAGAACAATTACATGAATGTTCTGAGGAACTGAAAGTCAATCAGCTCAGCCCTCACTGGCTCTTGTTTTTCAATGATGAACATTTATTTTTATATTTATTTATTTTTTATTTTGGCTTTATAGAGCACTTTATAGGTAAACCCACACACCCGGCTCATTTACCACCTGGTATTCTGCACCCGTCAACTGCCGTTATATCTTTGTAATTAAATTTTAGCAAGGGACACTCGCTTGATTTGGGTCCTTTATGCTGTCCACATAAAGGTCCAGCAGCAGGAAAATAAGCGTTATCCTGTGTGACAATATGTAAAATACTTTAGCCATTGTACATTTGAGCGCATCCATTTGTAAAGTGTATTGATGACTTCAAAATAAATATGTTTTCTGAAGTAGTTTTCACTGGTCAAATGTTGCATTCAACCACGTCCCTTGTGATTTCTTGTGGGGGGGGGGGCTTTAGGAGTGTGGGATATTGGGCTTGTTGCTATGAGCTTTCCGATCTCTATATGATCATTGCAAGAGTTTGGTTTGCATTGCTAACAATCAAGTTTGTTCCCAGTGAGAGTTAGACTCGAGGTTGCGCTTTGTCACCAATCCTGTTCATAGTTTTCATGGGCAGGATTTCTAGGCGCAGCCAAGGAATGGAGGGTGTCATCTTCAGTGACCAGCGAGTGAGGGGGGATTGACAGACGGACCGGAGTAGCATCTGCAGTGATGCAGATGTTGTACTGGTCTGTTGTGGTGAGGAGGGAGCTGAGTTCAAAAGCCAAGCTGTCAATTTACCAGTCAGCCTACATTCCTACCTTATATGGTCATGAACTTTAGGTAATGAGATACAAGGGGATACAGCGACTGAAATGAGCTTTCACCGTAGGACTGCTGGACTCACCCTTAACGATGGGGTGGGGAGCTCGGTCGTCCGGGAGAGGCTCGGCACAAAGCTGCTGGTCCTCCACATCAAAAGGAGCCAGTTGAGGTGGTTTGGGCATCTGATCAGGATGCCTCCCACTTGAGGTGTTTCTGGCATGTCCCACTGGGAGGAGACCACAGGGCAGACCCAGGACACACTGGAGAGACTGTCTCCCAGCTGGCCTGGGAAAGCCTTGGTTTCCTTTCTGAAGAGCTGGAGCTGGTGGCTGGGGAAAAGGACGTCTGGGCGTCTGCTTGGACTGCTTCCCCGTGACCCGGACCCCTGGAAAAGCTTTAGAAAATGGATGGAGTTTTTACTGGTTACTGGAGATGCTCACTCTACACCCAACAAGTTTTCTTTGTCATAGCAGAAGGAGTAGCTCTACCCTCGACTGTCGAGGACTGAAAATATGAATAGCTGCGTGCTGGTGTGAGCCAAAGAATGGCACACAGCTGTTCAGTACAGCAGCTGGCATTCTGTTGTGCAGATTGAAGGTGCCACCTTCCATAAACAATTGTCTTTTTTCCCCCTCTCTCACTGCCACTGTATTCAAAGACGACATGGCACACAATCCCAATATAAAACCACTCGCACATCATCTACTGTCACTGTAAGCTGATTTCAGAGCACCCAGACAGTATGATTTCAAGGATCAGTGAATGGCAGATTATGAAGACTAATCCTTGGGGGCTATCTATTTGAGACAAATTCTACTCTTAGCAGCTTTAAGTGGAAGTTGCTGCTGAAATACAAATGAAGTGTGCGTCATTGTAGAGCCTAGGCCTCACTGTGTTCGACCACGTCACATATGCTCCAAAGGTATTTGTGTCCAAATCAAAAGATTCAGCTCAACATCTCTTAATCTCTTCTGACATGGATAATGGTGCAAAAAATCCTACTTCCAAATCATGTGTTTTGTGTTGTAAAGCACCTAATGGCGCATGTGAATTGTGACCCATATTGTTTGTGGACAAGAAATAATCCCGTAAAGAGGAAATAAGGCTTTTGTATTAATCTGAGTGACTGCATTTTTGGTCATCTTGACGCATGCAACAGTCTTCATCTGGGCATGCTCAATAATGTTCAGCAGGAAAAAGGAAAATTAAAAGATTCTCTTCCAGTCTGCTGTTTTGTTCTACTTAGTGATAATTCATGACGCTCATGTCCCAGGCTCAGCCAAAGCTGTTAGGAAATGTGTTATTATGTGATATCAAATCCCAAAGGATCAATTCTATTCCAGAAGCAATTCCTTCTGGCCCCTGTCCCTCATGGCTCATGTAATAATTTTACATAGACTGTGCCATATGCATGTTTACATAATAGTGAGTGGCACAGTAACTGAAGTCATATGTTTCACTGACATCATAGTGTGATGTTTCATGGGTTCACCAATGATGAGAGAGGATTTGAATATAGTAGGCATTTATTTCATCACTGCCAAATTACACAGAACAGAGGGGAGGTCATTCACACAGACATCTCACTCAGGGTGACACAGACATGTAATCTTTCACACACAGCAAAAGCAACACTATCACAACCAAACTTAGAAAACAATTATAACGGTACAACAATAATGCTCAGAACAGAAGAATAATAACAGTCTTTGAATCCCCCGCGGCGCAAAGTATGCTGGGAAATTCCCTCACCCCTAATCACAGCCCCGACGTTACACTGTCCCCCACTGGACTGGGTTCTGTCTCCAGAATAATAAGTCCAGCTCAAAAGTCCAATACGAACTTGTCCAGGCATTGGGACGCCCGCCGTCGGCAGTGGCTGGGACGCACGGGCCCGTTAGTGTCCATTCGAGCCTCGAGCGGGATTCCCAGTCGGGATGGAACCTTCAGTTCGGCCACCCGCAGGGCAGCTGGCTGGTACGGGGCGAGGCAGTCGTGGTGAAGCACACTCATGAACCCCTTATCATTGAAGATCAACTGGTGACATCCATCTGGCATAGGGTCAACCAACACAAAGCCGCTGGCCCTGATAGGCCCAGAGGCAGAGTCCTCAAAGAATGTTCCACTCAGCTAGGTGGAGTCCTCACCAGACTTTTTCAGCATCTCTTGGATTCTGGATGTGTCCCTGATCAGTGGAAGGAGTCTACCATCATTCCAATCCCCAAAAAGACTCACCCTAAGGACCTGAAAGACTACAGACCAATGGCCCTGATCTCTGTGCTCTGTAAATGTATGGAACGAGTGGTGTGTGACTTTTTGACCAATATGTTGTCACACAAACTGGATCCCCTCCAGTTTGCCTATAAGGCAAAACAAGGTGTAGAGGACGCATACGTCATGACGGACGCAGAGCACGGGTACATCGTGCTCTTGCTTTCAGTTTTTCCTGATTATTTTCTGTATTTTCTTGCCTCAGTGTTATTATTTGACTTCATGTTTGGGTTTGGATGTTTTTGTGATTTAAATTTGCCAGTTGTTCCGGTTATGAAAGAATATTATTTCCTCCATGCCTTATTTAAGGGGCTGTCCACGGTTGTCCGGTGCAGCACCCTTCTCTCCCTACGATCAAACATAAGTTCCATGTTTGATTTCCACTTTGTAACTATGTGTATTCCACAGTTTTCGCTGTAATTATCCTGCATGTTTTCCATGCTATTCCTCTGACTATTCCTGATTAGCGTTCCTCATCTTATTTCCCTCAGCCTTTGTATCCTAGCCTTTGATCCAAGTTGAGTGGTTTAGCTCTTGTCATATTTTTGTGCCTTTGTGTTCCTTCATAATTAAATGTGCAAACTCACAGTATGCATTTGGGTGCCTTTTGCCAGCCCTTAAAGAGGACAATTTATGACAACATGTCTTACACTTTTAGACACTGTCACCAAACAACTGGACTCTTCACACCCACGCACACAGATTTTGTTTATGGACTTTTCTTCTGCTTTTAACACTGAACACACAGACACCTTGCTACATTACCTGACAGACCTGCAGGTTCATCTGACATTGATTTTATGGATTCAGAGTTCTTTATATGATAGGCCACAACAGGTATTAAGCAAGTCGATTTTAAACACAGGTCTTCCTCAAGGTTGTGATTTATCACCAGTTTTGTTTTCTGTGTACACAAACAGCATCTCCTGTGACAGTGAAGGAATGACACTTTAAATATGCAGATGGCATGGCCTTGGTGGCTCACCTGACAGACAGTACTGCACTGATCCACTATCAGCAGGCAGTCACAATTTAGCTCGGACTTTTAATCAAAACTCTCTGGAGTTAAACACCACAAAGACTAAGGAGTTGTGCTGTGGGAGCAAAGAGAAACTTTTAACTACTCTCTTTACACCCCTCAGTATCCAGGGTCAGTCTATTGAGCAAGTTCAAGTTTTTAAATATTTGGTAATAGAGATGGACTGCAGCCTATCTTTTGCACACCATGTTCAATTCAATTCATCCATCCATCCATCCATCCATCTTCTTCCGCTTAATCCTTTTCGGGACGCAGGAGGGCTGGAGCCTATCCCAGCATCTTTGGGCGAGAGGCAGGGTACACCCTGGACAGATCACCAGTCCATCGCAGGGCCAACACAAAGATACAGACAACCATTCACTCTCATTTATACCTAAGGACAATTTAGAATTCCCAGTTTGATGCCAATTAACCTAATGCATGTTTTTGGGATGTGGGAGGAAACCGGAGAAATCCCGGAATAAACCCATGCAAACACGGGAAGAACATGCAAACTCTATACAGATCACTGTTGGTCAGGGGCTAGGATCAAACCCAGGATCCTCCAGCCAAGGGTGAGTTGCTGTGCTGCTGCAGTGCTAACCACTCCGCCAACGCACTGCCCCAATTCAATTCAATTCAACTTTATTTATATATCGCCATTTCACAACAGTCATCTCACAGCACTTTCAACTGTAGGGGAAACCCCCACAATTGCAGAAAGACCCCAGCAATCAGGGCTATCCCCTGTGAGCAAGCACTTGGTGATGATGGAGAGGAAAAACTCCCTTTTAGCATTAAGAAACCTCCAGCAGAACCAGGCCTATAATGGCCAGCCAAAATATTTCATTGAGAGTGAAGAAAGGAGTGAAGCCCAGTGCATTGTTGGAGGTCCCCTGGCTGTCTAAACTTATTAGCAGTTTAAGTAAGGGAGGGTTCAGGGGCACCTGATCCCACCCTAATTATAGGCTATATCAAAAAGGAAGGTTTTAACCCTATTCTTAAAAACAGAGATTTATTCTGACTCCTGAAGATTGGCAACTGGTTCCAAAGGAGAGGAGCTTGATAACTGAAGGTTCTGCCTCCCACTGTACTTTTGGAGATTCTAGGTATTACAAGTAATCCTGCATTTTGGGAGCGTAGTGCTCTGTTAGGATGATAGGGTAGTATCAGCTCTTTTAAATAAAAAAGGGGCCTAATTATTTAGAGCTTTGTAAGTGGGAAGAAGGGTTTTAAACTTAATTCTAAATTCTATGGGAAGCCAATGAAGGGAGGCCAGAACCGGAGAGATATGATCTTTCTTTCTAGAACCAGTTAAAACTCTTGCTGCAGCATTTTGGATCAGCTGAAGACTTTTTAAAGATGTTTTAGGACAGCCTGATAATAAAGAGTTACAATAATTTAATCTAGAGCTAACAAAAGTGTGGATCAGTTTCTCAGCATCACTCTGAGACAAGATGCTCCTAATCTTGGCAATATTACACAAATGACAGAAGGCAGTCTTAGAAACAAGTTTAATATGTGAATTACAGAACAGATCTTGATCAAAAATAACTCCAAGGTTCCTCACAGAACTATTAAGAGAAAGAGTAACCACATCCAAACTAACAGTTTGATTTGGAAAGGTATTTCTAAGGTTTTTTGGACCAACTGGAATGACTTCAGTCTTATCTGAATTTAATAGCAAGAAATTACAAGTCATCCAAGCTTTGATTTCCTTAAGACAGGCCTCTAATTTGGCTAAGTGATTACTATCATCTGGCTTCATTGACAAGTATAATTGTGTCATCTGCATAACAATGAAAATGTATACAGTGCTTTCTAATAATGCTTTCTAGTGGAAGTATATCTTCTTTTTCTTTTAGATTTGACTGGCGGTTGGCAACCAGCCTACAGGTGCATTACTGCCACTGACTTGACTATCATCAGTCTACATCTTTGTCTAGTGGAAGTATATACAGTATAAACTGAAAAGAACAGGGCCTAGCACAGATCCCTGTGGAACTCCATGACTGAGCTTTGAGTTGGAAGAAAACTCATTATTGACATGAGCAAACTGGAACCTATCAGATAAATAAGATCTAAACCACTGCAACGAAGTTCCATTAAGTCCAACAAGGTGTTCTAGTCTATCAAGTAAAATATTATGATTGATAGTATCAAAAGCTGCAGATACAATAAGGAGGTCACTAGTGACCTTCACTAAGGCTGTTTCAGTACAATGATGGATTCTAAACCCAGATTGAAACTCTTCAAATAAACCATTTCCCTGCAAGTGGTCAAATAATTGAGTGGCAACAAGTCTTTCTAAGATTTTTGAAATGAAAGAGAGATTAGAGATTGGTCTATAGTTAGCTAAAACTACTGGATCCAGGGTTGGCTTTTTGAGAAAGGGTTTAATTACAGCAGTTTTAAAAGCCTGTGGTACATGGTCTAATGTTAATGAAGAATTGATTATTTGAAGAATAGAGCTACCAATAAATGGGAAGACTTCTTTAAATAACCTGGTAGGAATAGGGTCTAAAAGACAAGTTGAAGGCTTGGATGAGGAAATTATTTTATCTAACTCTAAAAGGTCAGTTGGAGTAAACTCATCCAAACAGATACCAATTGAAAGAGTTGTAGCAGTTGCTGTATTTGAGTTAACAGTGGGAAGAATCTGACTGATTTTATCTCTGATAGATGAGATTTTATGGTTGAAGAAGTTCATAAAGTCCTGACTAGTAAGCTCTAAGGGAATGCTAGGTTTGACAGAGTCCTGACTCTTTGTCAACCTGGCTACAGTGCTGAAAAGAAACCTGGTATGGCGTGCATTTAGGGCGCATATATGGTATGCATGTATGGTATGCATTTTCCCTCACATATATTTAGTAGGCATGACGGTGCATACTCTGGAAGCTTCCCGTCTAAACGGCCAAGAAGACATGACCCGGCGGAGACCTCGGGAGGTGTGAAGTGGTTTCTTGAGAGACGGGAAGTCAGAGAGAATGTCCCAGCAGGAGCCCCCGAGGCTGAGGAGTTGAGAGACAATGGAGACGCCAAGGAGCCTCGGAGGCTATATGCTTACTGAAGGACTGTGGGTTGGGGATGTGATATTTGATGTTGGGGGTTTTGTGTCTCTGGAGAGTATAAGAGCTGTGATGAATGATTGTTCTGCCTCTTTGCTGAGATACTTTGCTTGATAGAGGATGTAGACTCACAATAAACCTTTCCTGAGAAATAAACTCAGTCTCGTTTGTGAGTCATCCTCTACACTGGTATTTTTCTTGTTCTCTTCTATTAATGTGGAATAATAAGTTGTTATAGCTTTCCTAAGAGATTTTTTATAAATTAGAAGATGATTTCTCCAAGCTAAAAAGATTTTATCTAATTTAGTGGAGCGCCATTTTCATTGTACTGTAATTGACGAGTCTTCTGTTTTAAGTTATGAGTTTCTGTGTTGAACCAAAGAGTTAGAAATCTCTGATTAGACTTTTTTTTTTTTTTTTTTTTTTTTTTTTTTTTAAAGGGGCCACAATGTCTACGGTCTGATGCAGGGAAGCTGTCACTATCTACCATGCTATCAATTACAGAAGGAGCAAACTCTTCATAGCTTATCTCTGTTGTACTGACATATGGCATTGAGGAAACAATCTGTTTAAATTTGGTAACAGCATCATCTGAGAGACATCTGCTGTAGTAATATTTTTCTTTCGGAGCCAAATAGTCAGAAATTGTAAAATCAAAAATTAACAGGTAATGGTCAAACAGTACAGGGTTATGAGGCGACACTACCAGATTTTCTATTTCTATGCCATATGTCACAACAAGGTCCAACGTGTGATGAAGATAATGGGTAGAATTTCCTACTTTCTGAGAAAACCCCATCGAGTCTAATATAGAATTAAATGCCATATTAAGGCAATCACTACATCTACATGTATATTAAAGTCCCCTACTATAATTATTCTATCTGATTTCAGCACTAAATCTGCTAAGAATTTGGCAAATTCGGATAAAAACTCTGAGTAAGCTGTGGGAGGATGATAAACTATGGCAAATAAAATTGGGTTTAACCTGAAATTACTAACATGCCCAATACTGTGGACCATGCCCTCAAAGGAATTATAACATGTTTTTTGCTTTACATTAACTAGTAATTTGGAATGGTAAATTGTTGCTACTCCTCCTCCATGACCAGAACTTCTGGGATTTTGACAGTTTAAGTAGCCAGAGGGAGTTGAGTCATTTAAACCAACATAATCCTTTTGCTCTAACCAAGTCTCTGTAAGGGATATTAAATCAATCTGATGATCAATTAACAGATCATGGACTAGCAGAGACTTGGGAGTTAGAGACCTAATATTTATCAAATAACATTCAATTTTTAAATTATGAGGAGGAACAGAGGCCAAGTCATTAAATTGAGAGGCTTCATGTTTAATTTGAGTTTTACCAACTTTTTGTTTAATCACTTTGGGATGCTTATACATTATATTTTTATTTACTTTAGAGGGAGCAGACAGTGATTCTCTGATAGGGAAGACAGGGGCTAAGTTGAGGGGTGGCAGATGGAGAGGAGCTGCAGAGAAGCGTGTCAGACTGTGACTCTGCTTCCTGGTCCCAACGCTGAGTAGTCAAAGCATTGGAACTTTAGATAAAAATGATGCCAGATTGTTAGATAAATGAGATGCACCATCCAAAGTGGGATGGATGCCATCTCACCTAATGAGACCAGGTTTTACCCAAAATGAGTTCCAATTGTCGATGTAGCCCACATCGTTTGCAGGACACCACACAGACAGCCAGCGGTTGAAGGTTGACATGCGGCTAAACATGTCATCACTGGTCAGATTGGGGAGGGGCCCAGAGAATACTACAGAGGCAGACATTGTTTTGGCAAAGTTACACACCGATTCCACACTAAATTTTGTAACTTCTGACTGCCAGAGTTGGATGTTGTTAATGTCGGCGTGGATAACAATTGTGGTGTATTTACAGTTACTTTTAGCCAGCATTTTCAAATTTGACTTGATGTCACCTGCTCTGGCCCCAGGAATGCATTTGACTATGGCCGCTGGAGTCTCTAGGCTCACGTTTCTGACTACAGAGTCACCAATGATCATTTTTTTCCTCAGCGGGTGTGTCACTGAGTGGGGAATAGTGATTAGAAACATGAACAGGTTGGTGGTGAAACATGGGCTTGTGACTATGCTCTCTTCTCACCGTCACCCATCTGTTCTCTCCTGGCTGCTCAGGAGAGGTGGTTGCCAGATGACGGCTAGCAGGCCCTATGCTACGGTGCTCCACTGCAGCTAAGGGGAGTCCGTCATTATTAACTGGCGCTGACAGTGTTTCAATGCAGCGGAGCCAGGATTCCAAATCACACAACCTCACCTCGAGCACCTCAAAAAGACAACATTTATTACATTTACCATTATCACTAAAAGAGGCAGAGGTATAGCTAACATCTGACACAGAGAGCACACCAGAGGAGAAGGGGAAAGAGAGATAGTAGCCATAGCTATTGGCTAACCCGAAGCTAACACAAACACCAATGAAAGGTGAACAGAAGGCTAAAGAGGGTGATTAGGTGACACTGAGTGCGCACACAGGTGCAAGAGGCTTGTTTAACAGAAGTGAGAGGTGACGGTAGATGGAAAAAAGTGATTGAAATGCAATTAAGGTAATAATCCTCAGGAGAGTGAGAAGAGTTAAACACACAGCAAACCACACCAACAGCCAGCAACACAGGAATGCTCAGTGTTGCCAACTTGGCGATTTTGTCGTTAAATCTGACAACTTTTCAGCCCACCTTGACAATTTTTTTTTTTTGTCAAAAGCGACTAGCGACAAATCTAATGATTTTTCCTGGTGTTATCAAAGACTTTTCTGGTGTTTTGGACACTGATGTGAAAGTGCGCGATTGCTCTGTAGTTATCATCCCCAACAAGCAGTGGGTGGTATCGCAAGGCTCTCCTGTCCCTTTCCCATCCCAAAGCAATCACAGGCAGTCTTGGTCAGTCTCACAGCAGCCTCATGGAGCAGCAGTGTTGCAGTTACAATAAATTAATAGTTTTTTCAGAATTGCAATGTCTGATACCAACTGAATGCTGCAGCAGTGGCAAAGTGCTTTAGCCTTCTTCCCAGCAACAGGTTGAAGCCATCCCTTAAATGTACGCGGAACGGTGTAATGCCAAGGCAGGGCGATAAAGCTGCTTTGACTTACTGGGTTATAAACCTCCTCTGTTTCCCACCTCGGAGGAGGAGATTACACTACCCTCCATTCACCATCATATCCAGAGGTGCCACCGCATCTGGAAGGAAACCAAAGTGGAGCTGCTATGGACGGCTGAGCAGAATTCCCGATGGGCGAACTGACGAAGGAGTGTGGCTCCTTCCTACGCCATCAGGCAAAAGGTATGGCTTACAACCAGAAACATTCACCTGAAGACAGACTCTAAGAAATTATCTCCCCAGTTCATCAGGCCTTTTCCCATCTGCCGCATTATTAACCCATCATCTGTCCACCTCAGTCTTCCCCCTTGTCTCCATATAAATCCTTCTTTTTATGTTTCAGAGATTAATCCAGCCTTCTCCAGTCCACTCTGCCCTGCCTCCAAGCCACCTCCTCCGCCAAGAATTATTGATGGGGGCCCCACCTACAGTGGGGTAAAAAAGTATTTAGTCAGCCACCAATTGTGCAAGTTCTCCCACTTAAAAGATGAGAGAGGTCTCCAATTTTCATCATAGGTATACCTCAACTATGAGAGACAAAATAAGAAAAAAAAATCCAGAAAATCACATTGAAGGATTTTTAATGAATTAATTTGTAAATTCCTTGTTAAAATAAGTATTTGGTCAATAACAAAAGTTCATCTCAATACTTTGTTATATACCCTTTGTTGGCAATGACAGAGGTCAAATGTTTTCTGTAAGTTTTCACAAGGTTTTCACACACTGTTGCTGGTATTTTGGCCCATTCCTCCATGCAGATCTCCTCTAGAGCAGTGATGTTTTGGGGCTGTCGCTGGGCAACACAGACTTTCAACTCCCTCCAAAGATTTTCTATGGGGTTGAAATCTGGAGACTGGCTAGGCCACTCCAGGACCTTGAAATGCTTCTTACGAAGCCACTCCTTCGTTGCCCGGGCGGTGTGTTTGGGATCATTGTCCTGCTGAAAGACCCAGCCATATTTCATCTTCAATGCCCTTGCTGGTGGAAGGAGGTTTTCACTCAAAATCTCACGATACATGGCCCCATTCATTCTTTCCTTTACACGGATCAGTCGTCCTGGTCCCTTTGCAGAAAAACAGCCCCAAAGTGTCATGTTTCCACCCCCATGCTTCACAGTAGGTATGGTGTTCTTTCTCCTCCAAACACGACAAGTTGAGTTTTTACCAAAAAGTTCTATTTTGGTTTCATCTGACCATATGAGATTCTCCCAGCCCTCTTCTGGATCATCCAAATGCTCTCTAGCAAACTTCAGACGGGCCTGGACATATACTGGCTTAAGCAGGGGGACACGTCTGGCACTGCAGGATTTGAGTCCCTGGTGGCGTAGTGTGTTTCTGATGTAGCCTTTGTTACTTTGGTCCCAGCTCTCTGCAGGTCATTCACTAGGTCCCCCCATGTGGTTCTGGGATTTTTGTTCACTGTTCTCATGATAATTTTGACCCCACGGGGTAAGATCTTGCGTGGAGCCCCAGATCGAGAGAGATTATCAGTGGTCTTGTATGTCTTCCATTTTCTAATAATTGCTCCCACAGTTGATTTCTTCACACCAAGCTGCTTACCTATTGCAGATTCAGTCTTCCCAGCCTGGTGCAGGTCTACAATTTTGTTTCTGGTGTCCTTTGACAGCTCTTTGGTCTTGGCCATAGTGGAGTTTGGAGTCTGACTGTTTGAGGTTGTGGACAGGTGTCTTTTATACTGATAACAAGTTCAAATAGGTGTCATTAATACAGGTAACGAGTGGAGGACAGAGGAGCCTCTTAAAGAAGAAGTTACAGGTCTGTGAGAGCCAGAAATCTTGCTTGTTTGTAGGTGACCAAATACTTATTTTACTGAGGAATTTACCAATTAATTCATTAAAAATCCTTCAATGTGATTTTCTGGATTTTTTTTTTCTCATTTTGTCTCTCATAGCTGAGGTATACCTATGATGAAAATTGGAGACTTCTCTCATCTTTTAAGAGGGAGAACTTGCACAGTTAGTGGCTGACTAAATACTTTTTTGCCCCACTGTACATGGTCAACCGCACTGACCGCCGGAACCTCTTCCGGTTCCGGCGCCACACGAGTTGGCTGCCTTTTGCAACAGCGGCTCAATTCTGAGTCTTTTTATCTTCCTTCTTCTTTCTGATCCGGTGATGGCTTTCTGATCCGGCACACCTTTCACTCTATGTGTATCACGGACACACAGATCGCACCCGGGGGTCTCCCGAGTCGGCGGACGGAGCCTCTGTTTACAGCGGGAGACGATGCAGCGGGGAGGAGCTAGCTAGCACTTGGCCACCACCCGGTGCTAACGGAGAGGCTCGACAGCCTGGGAGAGCTGAAGCGGGAGCAACGCGGGTGCCGGGCTGGAGTTTGGGCGGCGTGCAGGAAATATAAGACAGAATAATAAAGAGCGATGGCAAGAACCAAGCAGACCGCCCGTAAATCTACTGGAGGAAAAGCCCCCAGGAAGCAGCTGGCCACCAAGGCTGCTCGAAAAGGCACTCCGGCCACCGGCGGAGTGAGGAGGCCTCACCGTTGCAGGCCCGGTGTCGTGGCTCTGTGAGAGAGATCCGTCGCTGCCGGAGGTCCACGGAGCTGCTCATCCGTGGGCTGCCCTTCCAGCGCCTGGTGAGGGAGATCGCTCAGGACTTCAGGACCGACCTGCGCTTCCAGCGCTCCGCCGTCATGGCTCTGCAGGAGGCCAGCGAGGCCTACCTGGTGGGTCTCTTCGAGGACACCAACCTGCGCACCATCCACGCCAAGAGGGTCACTATCATGCCCAAAGACATCCAGCTGGCCCGCCGCATCCGCGGAGAGAGAGCTTAGACTTTCTGCTGCACATCCACCAACCACAATGCTCCGCACTGTGTGTATATATATATATATATATATATATATATATATATATATATATATATATATATATATACTGTATATATTAATATGTGCATATGTATACTAGCTGCTCTAGTTTTTTTCTTGCCTTCTGATTGTTACTCTGAGTGTTGCTATCCCTGTGCTGTTGCAATCCTGGAATTTCCCCATTGTGGGACTAATAAAGGCTTATCTTATCTTATCTTATCTTATTGTCGACACCCGCCGCTGCGGGCGTGGTACCTAGTTTTTGGTAGACTGGAAAGGTTATGGGCCAGAGGAGTGTTCCTGGATCTTTGGTACTCTCATTGTTGACAAACAATTGATCAGAGATTTCTACAAGAAGCATCCCAACAAGCCTTGGATGCCAAGAGGTGCCCCTCGAGGGGGGGTACTGTAAGGGTTCAGGCTGCACACTGTTTTCCCTCTCCTTTAACCGTCTATTCCCCACAGCTGAACTCCACTGGTGGGGTGGGGGTTGGCCATTCCGGGGGCATGGGCCCACTGCGCCAGCCGCTTGGCAGCCCGGCCTCCCTTGGCCATCCCTCCTGGGGTGGATGCCTGGCTGTCCCGTGGCTTATTAGCCTCGGGACATTTATGCTCTGTGGGGGTTGGTGGCCTTGTCCTGCTTGCTCAGGGTTTCTGGGTGGTGGTGGTGGTGGGGGGGGGGGGGGTTGCTGTCACCGGCCACCCTCTTAGTATGTTTCCTGGCAAACCATTCACATGCAGACACTTACTTTGCACGGGCTCTCATACACACGCACACGTATGCACACACACATACTGTATGTCTCTCCTTTAACAGGTGCAAATACTAGACTCATGATGAGACCTCTTCACTGGAAGAAACAATCTGTCTTCTGTTTGTTTCAGTTGTGTTAGTCTGTTTGTCTTCTTTGTCTGTTCTCCTCCCCCCACCCGGTTGGGTCTTTCATGGGTAAAACAGTTTAAATAAAGTATTAAATGTTATTACAAGAGGAGTATATAAACAATATACAGTACATATACTATATGTACTGTATAAAGCTCCGTTTGGCAAAGTAATTCTATTTGGCACAATAAGGGAAGGTTTGGGTCACGGAGGCAGCAGTTCAAGCAGAGAAGCCCAGACTTCCCTCTCCCCAGCCACCTTCTCCAGCTCTTCAGAGAGGATACCAAGGCGTTCCCAGACCAGCTGGGAGACATAGTCTCTCAAGCGAGTCCTGGGTCTGCCCTGGGGTCTCCTCCCAGAAAAGCGGTAGAAGATGGATGGATGGATGGACAATAAGGGAAGCAGATTTCTATTCTGTTCACCTAGCTGCTTGACAGGACAAGGGGAAAAAAATAACAATTTATTATCTAATTATTGATGGGGGCCCCACCTACACAGTCAATCGCATTCTCGATGCCCGCCGCCGTGGGCGTGGTGCTCAGTTTTTGGTGGACTGGAAAGGTTATGGGCCGGAGGAATGTTCTTCAAGCTCTGGTATTCTCATTGTTGACAAGACAAACAATTGATCAGATTTCTACAAGAAGCACCCCAACAAGCCTCGGACGCCAGGAGGTGCCCCTCGAGAGGTGGTACTCTAAGGGTTCAGGCTGCACAAATGTTCTCCCCCTCCCTTAACCGTCTATTCCCCAGAGCTGAGCTCCGCACCTGCCAGTAATCAGTCCCACTCCTTAAATTGGAGTCACACTCTGCAGACGGCAGGAGCTTGTTAGACTCGCTCATGCCACTTCGGGATCAGCTACCCAGTATGCAGCCTCCAGCCAACGCTCTCCTACTATGCCACCGTGAGCCCTCATCTGATTCTTCCTAAATCTCATCTCCTCTCTCTCCCTCAGGACACCTTTGGCGGAGTGGACCTTTTTCCTTGGCGGAACCGTAGATCCAGATTCCCCCATTTTCACTCTCCAACCTCCAAGTAGGCGGACATACTAACGTGCACTAGTCTGTTCCCTCATCCCTATATCCCCAGTAACACTATTCACTCGGTGCTCACTCACCTTCATGAGACCCCTTTCACCATGCTGAAGAGTCACCAGAGGGAAACCAATCTACGCCGGGTTCCTTGACCAAATCTGTAAGAAAGACAGAACACAATCTAAAGTCAATGCAGCCCTTATCCCCGTAAGTAATTGCTTTTTCCTCTTCTCTCCTCTGCAGGGTTGCCAGACTCTCCGTGTCATCACCCTTGCACATTAATTCAATAAATTCACATTATTGTATTGCAACCTTGGTCTCTCTCTTGCTGTCTGTGTTTGGGTCTATAGCTACTTACCATGTCAAAAACAACACTATCACAACCAGACTTATAACACAATTATAACGGTACAACAATAACGCTCAGAACACAAGAATAATAACAGTCTTTGAATCCCCCGTGGCGCAAAGCATGCCAGGAGAATCCCCCCACCCCTTATCACAGCCTCCACGTTACAATATATTGGTGAAATATGCCATTTGCCTATGTGAAACGAACATAGGAGCTGTATTGTAGCCTGAAACTGTGTTTAAATACATCTCCTCACATTGGTCATCTCAATGGCTTTTATACTGTATGGCATAAACTTCACAATATTTGAAAAAAGATTTCAACAAACAGGTGATTCCCTATAAGTAAGCACTTGGCAACAGTAGGGAGGAAAAACTGCCTTATCAGTTTACTTTCACAACAGGGGTAAAGGTGAAGGGAAAGAGAAAAACACACAGGAGCAAATATAATATTTTCTTTACAAATGTACTCAAACAAGAGTAAAAAAAAAATACTCTAATGCAATATTAAAAATATTTTTGTGTTGCTATAATTATATAATTAATGTGTAATTATTTTATGGTAATAATAACAATCATTACCTTAATTTAATTCTTGGGTTTTGTTGTGCACCCTTCATATCTATGTTTAGATGAGATAAGATAAGATGCGGCAGTGGCTCAGGAGGTAGAGCGAGCCGTCCAATAACTGGAGGCTTTGTGGTTTGAATCCCATTCTCCCCAGCCATCGTGCCATTGTGTTCCTGGGTAAGACACTTTACCCACCTTGCCTCCAGTGTCCATGACACTGGGTATGAATGTGTATAAATGTTTGGTAGTGGTCGGATTGCCAGCCACGTTTCCGCCAGTCTGCTTCAGGGCAGCTGTGGCTTGTGGTGTATCAGAAGTTCCCGACATGGCTGTAGATCTATGTCTGGTCTCTGCTAACAATTGAGAAATCTGTATACATATATATATATATATATATATATATATATATATATATATATATATATATATATATATATATATATATATATATATATATATTGTATATACAGTATATATATACACTACCGTTCAAAAGTTTGGGGTCACTTAGAAATTTCCTTATTTTTGAAAGAAAAGCACTGGTTTTTCAATGAAGATAACTTTAAACTAATCGGAAATACACTCTAATATCTAATATACATTGCTAATGTGGTAAATGACTATTCTAATGCAAATGTCTGGTTTTTGGTGCAATATCTACACAGGTGTATAGAGGCCCATTTCCAGCAACTATCACTCCAGTGTTCTAATGGTACAAAGTGTTTGCTCATTGTGTCACAAGGCTAATGGATGATTAGAAAACCCTTGTGCAATCATGTTAGCACACTGAAAACAGTTTAGCTGGTTAGAGAAGCTATAAAACTGACATTCCTTCGAGCAGGTTGAGTATCTGGAAAAAATTATTATTTCAAATACAAATCATTATTTCTAACCTTGTCAATGTCTTGACTATATTTTCTATTCATTTTACAACTCATGGTGGTAAATAAGTGTGACTTTTCATGGAAAACACAAAATAATTGTCTGGGTGACCCCAAACTTTTGAACGGTAGTGT
Source organism: Pholidichthys leucotaenia (assembly GCA_020510985.1). NCBI lineage: Eukaryota > Metazoa > Chordata > Actinopteri > Cichliformes > Pholidichthyidae > Pholidichthys > Pholidichthys leucotaenia. The sequence continues at coordinate 86,307,273 of CM035848.1, read as the reverse complement.
ATATATATATATATATATATATATACTGTATATATATATTATAAATCTGCACTCTGTGTGTGTGTGTGTGTGTGTGTGTGTGTGTGTGTGCAGTGCATCTGGAAAGTATTCACAGCGCTTCACTTTTTCCACATTTTATGTTCTAGCCTTATTCCAAATTGGATTAAATTCATTTTTTTCCTCAAAATTCTACACACAATACCCCATAATGACAATGTGAAAAAAGTTGGGTTTTTTTTAGATTTTTGTAAATTTATTAAAAATAAAAAACTAAGAAATCACATGTACATAAGTATTCACAGCCTTTGCCATGAAGCTCAGAATTGAGCTCAGATGCATCCTATTTCCACTGATCATCCTTGACATGTTTCTACAGCTTAATTGGAGTCCACCTGTGGTAAATTCAGTTTATTGGACATGATTTGGAAAGGCACACACCTGTCTATATAAGGTCCCACAGTTGACAGTGCATGCCAGAGCACAAACCAAGCATGAGGTCAAAGGAATTGTCTGTAGACCTCCGAGACAGGATTGTCTGGAGGCACAAATCTGGGGAAGGGTACAGAAAAATTTCTGCTGCTTTGAAGGTCCCAATGAGCACAGTGGCCTCCATCATCCATAAATGGAAGAAGTTTGGAACCACCAGGACTCTTCCTAGAGCTGGCCGGCCGTCTAAACTGAGCAATCGGGGGAGAAGGGCCAAGAACCTGATGGTCACTCTGTCAGAGCTCCAGCGTTCCTCTGTGGGGAGAGGAGAACCTTCCAGAAGGACAACCATCTCTGCAGAAATCCACCAACCAGGCCTGTGTGATAGAGTGGCCAGACAAAAGCCACTCCTTAGTAAAAGGCACATGGCAGCCAGCCTGGAGTTTGCCACAAGGCACTTGAAGACTCTCAGACCATGAGAAACAAAATTCTCTGGTCTGATGAGACAAAGATTGAACTCTTTGGCGTGAATGCCAGGGGTCATGTTTGGAGGAAACCAAGTACTGCTCATCACCAGGCCAATTCCATCCCTACATTGAAGCATGGTGGTGGCAGCATCATGCTGTGAGGCTGTTTTTCAGTGGCAGGAACTGGGAGACTAGTCAGGATAGAGAGAAAGATGAATGCAGTAATGCACAGAGATATCCTGGATGAAAACCTACTCCAGAGCACACTTGACCTCAGACTGGGGTGACGGTTCATCTTTCAGCAGGAAAACCAGCCTAAACACACAGCCAAGATATCAAAGGAGTGGCTTCAGGACAACTCTGTGAATGTCCTTGAGTGGCCCAGCCAGAGCCCAGACTTGAATCCAATTGAACATCTCTGGAGAGATCTGAAAATGGCTGTGCACCAACACTTCCCATCCAACCTGATGGAGCTTGAGAGGTGCTGCAAAGAGGAATGGGCCAAACTGCCCAAAGATAGGTGTGCCAAGCTTGGAGCATCATATTCAAAAAGACTTGAGGTTGTAATTGCTGCCAAAGGTGCATCAACAAAGTACTGAGCAAAGACTGTGAATACTTACGTATGTACATGTGATTTCTCAGTTTTGTTTTGTTTTTAATTTTAAATAAATTTGTAAAAATCTAAAAAAAAATCATATTGTCATTATAGGGCATTGTGGGTAGAATTTTGAGGAAAAAAATGAATTTAATCCATTTTGGAATAAGGCTGTAACATAACAAAATGTGGAAAAAGTAAAGCGCTGTCAATACTTTCCAGATGTACTGTATACATGTCGATACTGTATAAATGCAGTATCGGTTTGAAAGAATGCATTATTGCATGGTTTGTAGCACTGTATGTAGCACACTACATAAAATAAAAAAATTTATAACAGAGTAAATACAGGCAGACAAATTAGTTTTTGTGTACTTTAATGATTTATCAGGTCTTTAGGTGCACAGATGTCAATTCTTTATGTGCATTTGACTGAACACTTTAAAAGTCCTCAGTTGTTAAGCTGACCTCTTCTGACCACATAGTCTTGCCACTCCACAAGTCCACCAGGGGTTTGGAAAAAAAGAATCAAAATTACAGCGTGTGTTCAGAGCAGCCTGTGTGGACCTGATACTCGACATCCGCCGGACATCAAGGAGATTGCTGTCTTCCTCAACTAATCCGTGACACTCTACCTATTGTTGTTGTGTCCACATAGGATAACAGCACGATGGTGGGTTTGTAGAGCCCATAGTTATAACCTATGTGACTCACATGTGCCTGGCTGAATTCAGCCAAGAGAGACTTTGAGCTAGCCATGTGTATTGACTTCACACCTAACTAACTAACTAACTAACCTGCACTTATATAGCGCTTTTCTAGTCACAAAGACCACTCAAAGCGCTTTCATTAATACTAACCCTCTATTCTAAGGGCCTATAGGAAACAGATATCTAGGGACAATTTAGAACAGCCAATTAACCTAACATGCATGTCTTTGGCATGTGGGAGGAAACCGGAGAAATCCCAGAGTAAACCCACGCAACACGGGGAGAACATGCAAACTCCACACAGATCACTGTTGGTCGGGGGCTGGGATCGAACCCACGATCCCACGATCCCCACAATCCCCCGGCCAAGGGTAAACTGTGCTGCCAAGAGACACCTCAAGAGGAAGATGTGACTGCACCCCCTGGGGACTCAGGAGAGAGGAGAAGATTACCCGGCCTGACCTTTGGGGGTCAGAGAGGAGAACAGAAGGACTCTGGGTGTTCTATTACAGATGAAAAGATGTAGCCGAGTATTGAGACTTTTGTGTGATGTATTGTTAGAGATGAGTGTATAAATGTATGTGTGTGACTGCGTCCTGTCTCTTTTCACTCCGGTCGAGAGAGGACGTAGGATGAATGAGAATTAAAGCAGATACTGGAAAAATCATCCAGTCTCCTCAATTCTTGACTCCTACAGGTTGATGGCATCAGATGTTTTTGTGTTGGATGTGCAGTTAAACACGATGCACCAGTTCATTGAACTTTGCTGCCGATGTTCTGAAGTAGTGATGATGCTTCTCCACATAGATACTTTGCATCTCCTGCACGAGAGTTGCAAACTCCCAGTCCCTGGTTCTGTCTTTGTACAGACATCGAACATGTTTGTCTTTTTGCCTGTCTGTCTTCTTCCTCTGCTGCTAACAATAATAACAGTAAAAGCTCCTGTTCACCTTGATTGCCATTGTATTCACATACTTCCATCGCCTCCACCATTTTCTAAAATGTCTGCCACCATGCTCTTTTGTGATTGGATTGTGACTGTTTTAATCAGTTTGGTGGCTTTTGGCTGCCACCTACAGCATGGGCACGTGAACTGCAGATTATATTCAGTGCACATGCGTGCAATGCGGCTGTTGACCAGCAACTGCAGTGCCTCAAAAAGTACTCTGAATACTGCTGTGTACCTGAGTGCAGTCTACAGAACACATGCGTTTTCCTCTTGCAGGGACTCTGAACAGACCTTTACACATCACAGATATTGGCTCAATGGCAACATGGGACTTCTGTGGCTTGTTTTAGATGGTGAATGAACTGAAGGGCTGCGTGAAAGTCTTCTCACATTCAAAATTATCATAGCACTGGTACATTTAAAAAAGACTATATTTCAGAAGTAATACATTTGATGGCATTTCATGTTTCTAAGCAAATACAACAGATTTAAGAACAGTTTAAGCATTTATTTATGCTGTACTATATTTCAGTACATTTTAATACAATCCTTACCTCAGCAGTCTCTCCTGTACCTATCTACGAGCTCAGTTTCACTCGGATGGATAGATGGATGGATGGATATTAACCCCCTTCTTTTGAAATGTGAACACTAAATGGGTGTATTATGTAGTTATGTGCAGCATGCAGTTCAAAAGCCAGCATAGATTATCTTTATTAACTGTTAATTTCACCACATGATGCAACTCAACAACCAGAATTACCCAGAAAGATTATTTCCTTTCTTCTTATCTATTTAATCTAAAGTTTAGGCATGTTAATGAGTCCCCAGGGTACTGTTTTGAAATCCATACCAAATGAATCACCTTTCTCTGGAATGTTTGCTAATGGAATGAGTCTTCTTATGTCTCTGCTGGACATGTGGACATTTATTTCCCGGCACCTAGGCCAAATACTTGGTAAAGTTAATAACATGGATAAACCTCTTGTTATTTCTGGAAATTCCCTGGGGCAGCATCTCAACATCTACAAAGACGTCATAAGCAGAGTTTACAAGCTCAGTAATAAGACTTCCAATATGCTGTGTATATTCCATTAGACTCATGTCAGCTCTTGGCAAGAAACACTGAGTGTTGTAGAGGCCACAGGGATCTTTATGATGAGGAGGGAGAATTAAGAGTTATCCCTCTGGTGGGCTTTTTCCTTGAATATAGCTTTGGCAGAATTACTAGCTGCGCTTGACATTAATTTATCAGCCACCGTTTCTACCAGTTTTCCAGAGTTGGTAGCTACTCGGTATTTTGTCTAACTGTTGCAGGTCCCAAGGCTGCGACCACGTATACAGTTATATTTAACTATCGTCTCTGACCCTGGAAACTGGAAAATAGCAGAAACAAGAATGAGTCAGAGACGTGACTTGCGTTTTCCTTCAGTGCTGTGATAGCAATGAAGATAAAACGGCCCTTACACCAAAGCACTGCTACTGCTGCCACTGCCTTATACTGACACCTACTGTTCTGGAAATAGATGGCTGATTTAACTGTGTTAATGGGTCTCTTTACATTGCAAGTAGATATGGGCATGGGAATAAGACGTAAAAAAATTACGTTAATTAATTAAAAGTATTCTTTCCATTTGTGTTTTTCCTTGTCTTTCAGTGTTTGAATTAGTTGTAGAAGGGTCCTGTTGAACCTCTCTGACGGGTTACACTGAGGATGGTAAGGTGTAGTTCTAGAGTGCCCAACTCCTGAGAGCCGCTGCAAGGTCTTGAATAAATTATTTTCAAATTTGCGACCTTGGTCATGATGGAGTTCTTTTGGGCACCCAAAGCGTGGAATGAAGTCATCGAACAGCTTTTCTGCTGCAGTCTTCCCTGATTTATTCCGGGTAGGATAGGCTTGGGCAAACCAAGTAAGGTGGCCAACAACAACCAAGATGTACTCGAACCCTCCAGCACTCAGCTCTAGGTGCAAATAATCAATAGACACTAGTTCAAGTGGTGCTGTGGTGGTAATAGACCACATAAGAGTCCTGACATGAGACACAGGATTCTTTTGCTTAATGCATGGACACTTCTTTGTCACATAAGTTTCAATTTCTTTCTTCATGTAGGTCCAGTAAAATCTGTTTCTGGCAAGGTTAATGACTCTATGTCCCTACATGTCCCATGTCATCATGGAGATGTTTCAGGGCAGTGGCTCTGTACTTTTCTGGTAAGACCAGTTGCCTTCTCTGTAGTGTCTTTCGGTATAGCAGTCCATTCTCAAGCTGAAGCCTCTCCCATTCATGGAGGAGCCTCTTTACTGGGCCACTGGCACCCTTTCTGAGTTGACTTGTCAGGTTGGTGTGCTTTTCCTTTAGTCTGTTGACTTCATTGATTACTGTGTCCTCTCTCTGTGCCTTCATGAGATCTTCATGACTGATGGTTGACTGGGAGCTAGGTATACATGACTCTGAGGTTCCTTGGGACAAGTTCAACACTGCAACATAAGCTACATCTTTTTCCTTGGCTGCATGACTACCATCCCACGTTGCTTGGACTGTCTCCTCTGACAGTTCTTCTGTGCAGGCCGTAACATATTCAGCCATGTCTAGTGGCAGTCTGAAGAGGGTGTCAGTATCGATGTTGACTTTCCCTGACCTGTACTGGATCTCGAAATGGAAGTCTGACAGCTCCCCAACCCATCTGTGGCCTATGGCATTTAGTTTGGCGGTGCTCATGACATATGTCAGAGGATTGTTGTCCATGTACACAGTAAAATGAGGAGCATAGAAGAGGTAGTCTCAAAATTTCTCACACACTGCCCACTTCAGCACAAGAAATTCGAGCTTCCCTGAGTGCATGTGGTAGTTCTTCTCTGCAGCACAAAATGTTCTTGATCCATAGGCAACAACACTCAACTTCCCCTCTTGATGCTGGTACAGCACTGCACCCAGGCCTTTTGCTGATGCATCTGTGTGAAACACGAAATGCAGGTCAAAGCTGGGATAGGCTAACACAAGTGGGTTGGACAAGATGTTTATTAGATGGTCAAGGACCCCTTGATGTTCTGGTGTCCACTGTATGGGAGTGCTCAAGGACAGCTGCCCCCCCCCCCTTCCCCTTTCTGATCTTGAGTGGCAGTTGTGTGGCCTGGCTTGCCTTCACTTGTAAGAAGTCATACAACGGCTTTGCTATTCTGGCAAAGTCTGGCACAAAGGCCCTGTAGTCACTTAAGAAGCCCATCAGCTTCCTGACATCGCCTGCAGTGCTTGGGGTTCTCTTTCTCAATGTTTGGATGGCTGCTAGGTCTTTGGGGTCAATTCTCACCCCATCGGCTGAGACAAGTCTCCCAACATACCGCACCTCACTTTTGAATAACTCACATTTGGTGGGCCAGAGTTTGATGCCGCGCTGTTGGAGAGCCCTCAGCACCCGCCTCAATCCATCCACATGATCCTCCAAGGGTTTGGCATAACAGAGTATATCATCCAGGTAAGGGATGGAGCATTCATCCCGTATGGAGTCCAATACCTCCTTCATACACCTCTGGAAGGCAGCTGGGGCATTTGAGAGGCCGAAGGGGATGTGGACCCACTCATAGAGTCCCCAGGGGGTGATGAATGCTGTCAGGTGTCTGGCTCTTTCCGCAATGTAACCCTGGTGATATGCTTTTTCCCTGGTCCAAGATAGAGAACCAGCAGTATCCCCCCAGTGTGTTCATCAAGTCTTGGATCCGTGGGAGTGGGTGTCTGTTGGGAACTGACTTGCTATTGAGGAGGCGGTAATCAACGCAGAGCCTCAACGTCCCATCCTTTTTGCGCACACACACCACTGGCGCAGCATAAGGTGATTTTGATTTCACAATCCACTTTTCAGCCAGCAGGTCTGGAATGTATTCCTTAACTTCTTTATAGAGTGGCTTCAGTATGGCTGCATATGAACGTTGCACTAGAATGTCTTCTTTCATGGTGATGGTCATTTGAAGGTTTGGGATACAGCCAATATCATCATTATCAAGAGTAAATGCATTGGACTCTTCATACAGCAACTGCTTTACTACTGCCTGTTCTTCCTCATGCAAATGGGCAATGTCGACTGGTGGATGCCACAGTGCTGCTTGGATGAGGGAGGGTGTGCCAACTTCATTCACTTGAACACTGTTTACTTGGTCTGTTTCAATTATTCTGTAAATCGGTTGGATGCTGCCCAGGGCTGTGCGGCTGGCTAGAAATGCATCATGCTTGGTTGTGTTACCCACAGGAATTTCAACATATGGTTTCTTGGTGTGGTGCACTTCAACTACACTGTCACCCATATCCAGCTGCTCAAGCTGTGGATCATCAGGGCAGGTTTCAAAGAGGGCAAGGGAATGGGTGAAACTGGCAGGGACTGGGAACTTTAGATGGACAATTTGACCTGGGTGGACAACAACATCACGATGGCCTACTTTCGCTGCCACTTGCTCACACTTGTCAGTCTTTTTCTTGGTCTGGATGAAACTGACTATTGCCTCAACTTTGTCAGTTTTGATCTGCATGGCTCCTTTAAGAAGGTTGCATATGACAGGTAGGGCTTCAGTTTCATCCCCTTGACTCAGGATGACCTCCTGGATGACATTAAAGCCCAGCAGTGGTCTCAGGAGGTTGACTCGACTCACAAGGAATGGGACTTTGATGGAGTAGTTTGGGTTATCGTTACCAGGCAGGCTGGCAATCACTTCCATCCATCCATCATAGGGGATTGCATCTCCACTGGCTGCTATGACATTGAGATCATAATCACCTATCAGCTCATTCAATGGATGAATCTCTTGATGGGGTAAGTATCTCTGCCTCCAGGCTCGATCAGTCAGGCTGACCTGGGCACCTATATCAAACAGAGCAGTAATGGCATAACCATTCATATTACATTTTAGTAAACATTTTTTCCAATTAACTGTGCCACTCTCTCAGATGTGGGTTTGTTAATGGCTGGTGTGTCAGGGGGAACGGTAAGGTGACTGTGTGGCATTTGCTCTGTGTGGCTAACTTTTGGCTGGGACTGGGTGTGGGTGCCAGTCACAGGTCGCCGCTCGCCTGTGACCGCTGCTGGTTTCCTGCCAGCTTGCGTCTTCTTAGACACCCCACTGCATGGTGTACCTCTCCACCGCATGCAAAACAATGCTGGCGGTCTGGCCGGTTTTGTTCAATGCAGGAAGGACAGCCAAATGGTTTCCCATTTCTCTGTGGTGGCTGTTTTGTATGTGTACTGGCACAGTGACATGACTGTTGAGGAGAATTCTGGGCTTGTGTATCAGGCTGCAGCTTTAACTGTTTTAATGATTCCACCATTCGTGTCAGTGTCTGTACTTGTGTGGTCAGCTTTTGTATTTCCTCATCTTTATCTTGACGGGGAAAGTCCTCTTAACTGTCACCTGTCTTTTCTGAGCTCACCTCACCACTTTGGGCATAAATGGCTTTGGTGTGTGCGTGGCGACCCATGCAACGCCTTCTTTCACTCTCCTCTCTGGTGGTTTTGATGACTTGTCTCAGTAGAACTTCACTGGTGACTGATGGGTTAGAAAGAAGAGGCTTTAACTCCCTCCTAATGTTATCATGTTTGTCACTTAGCCACTGGTAGATTGTGTGCAAAAATGCATTCTGTACTGTATGTGCCTCGTACTTAATTTCTGCATCGGTTTGCCTTGATGCGAAAATGACCCTCTGCTTAAGCCCCACCCCACTATCCTAAATAAGGAACTGTTGTGGTGTTTCGGTTTCTGATTGTCTGGCTGTAATCAGTTCTTGGAAAAGCTCTGTTGTGCCCTTCTCCCCCATATGAGACTGTAAGAAACTCTTCGACTCAGCTACTGTCATCTCATCTTTGCTGATCAACGTCTTTGAAGTGACCTGGCTTTATAACCCGCATCACTGCTCGAATGAGTTCACTCTGTGTGTGTTGTTCTCTTAATCCCTCACCTATCTGTTTGCAGATGTTACCATAGCTAATGTCTGCTGAGATGGTTACCGATCTGACCCCCGTGCACTTTAAACCCTTTTCTCTGAAACAAGGCTAAATCTTTGAGAGTCACTAGACTCTCAGCCCTCCTAGAAGGTGACTGTTCAGCAGCTGAACAGACTGGCTGAGTGATGTGTCTTCTGCTGGATTGGTTATAATCAGCATGGTCACTGGCAGGCGAAGGGGGTAAGATACTATGGCCATTATTAAGGTGTAGTTCAGAAACTGCATCCTTGGACGCCACATCATAGGTAAATGTGCATGTTAGCCTGTGTGTCAGTAGCACTTGTGGTTTTTGTTGTTAAATTTGGTTGTAAGTCACAGCACCTGCCCCTTCCTCTACCGTTTCAACACTGTCAGAGTGATCTCTCATCATCTCATCAATGGCATCATTCAAATTGCATAACTGGGACATCCCCTCATCCTCTAACTGGACTAGAGATGGGGAGGACATGTAAGAGCAAACATAGTCAAAACATTCATCTTCATCACATTTATCCCACTTAGGTGGTCCCCCTTGAGGTGACGCTAAGATGGCTCTTGCAACCTCAAAGATCTGGTCCGCAGGAAGGCACAACAGCCCTTTCTTTATCGACCAGACCAATTCCCTTCTGGCATTGGTTGCCATGGTTGCCACCTGTCAAATGTTCTGCCGACGATGACCACCCTGCTTGGACTATAGGCAGACGTTGGACCACTGGACACACTGGGTCCCTCACTCTGACTGCTGACAGACGTGGAACTTCTTGGCACTCTCAGCCCCTCCCTCTGACTGTAGACAGACGTTCTGGACCGCTGGACGCGCTGAGTCCCTCTTTCTGAAGGCTGACAGGCTTGGGACTGCTTGGCACACTCAGCCCCTCTGCTCTGACATCTTTGCACATGGTCCACAGGTTCAATGATCACTGGACTGACGACCCATGATGCACTGATGGCGTCAATCCTGGACGAGCCCCCATGAAACTGTTACAGGTCCCAAAGCTGTGACCATCTAAACAGTTATATTTAACTGTTAGAATAATTTTGAGCTTAAATTATTCAAAGTCGGATTGGCATCAGGTGTGCTGGCAATGGAGTAGGTGTGTGTGTTGCTGGCTCCTGCTATATTTTTTTTTCCTTACTTTTTAAACCCTATTTTGCTGTAAGCTGTCAACGTTTTGGACATTTAATACGCGCAGAATCTGTTTTGAGTTGCGAAATATGTCCAAAACAAGAAAGCAGATTGAAAAGGAGGCAGCAGTGAACAATGCTAACACCAGCTTAGCTGAGGATGCTATTATAAGCCTTAACCCTGCACTTGTTGCCTTGCTTGAGCAGCATAGAATGCCCATAGCTGCTGACTTTAAAGCTTCATTTGAACTTATTAATGGTAAGCTGGACAAGATTCAAGCAGATGTGGCGAACCAGGAGCAACGCATTGATGACCTTGAAAACAACGCGGAGGACGTCAGCCAGCGCCTAGCGGCGCTTGAAGCTACGTGTGAGTCAATGCAGGAGGAGAACAAACTTTTGAAAAACAAACTTTCTGACCTGGAGGGAAGAAGTAGGAGGCTGAATATTCGTCTGGTGGGTCTGCCGGAGTCCTTTGATGTGGGTCCACGGCCATCTGAATTTTTTTCTCGGCTGTTGGTGGACGTCTTTGGCCCACAAACTTTGCCATCTCCCCCAGAGCTGGATAGAGCCCACCGCAGCCTCATGCCCAAGCCGGGTCCGAACGGGAAGCCGCGCGCTGTCATTATTTGTTTCCACCGGTTTCGGACCAAAGACTTGGTGATGAGAGAAGCGCGGAGACGCCGTGGGACTTTGTAATATCGTGGGCATAAACTCCAGTTCTACGAGGATTATAATGCCGACGTTCAGAAGCAACGAGCCGAATATAAGGAGGTTATGTCCGAGTTGTACAAGAGAGGTTTTCGTCCTTCTTTTCCCCGCCAGGCTCCGGATAACTCTTCCAGATGGCAAAAACCAGTGGCTGGCGTCCGTCTCGGAGGCCACCCGCTTCATGCAAACCATGGAGAGAAACCAGCAATTTTCGCCTTGAACTGGACATTTCTGGGTTGACCAGCTGCCGCGCTGGACTGCTTGTTACTTCATTGAAGCTGCACTGACTGGACATTGATGCATTTTTAGATGTTCAAAAACAAGGTAAAATTGGCTCCCTATACGCTGTTGTTTACTTAATTTTTTTTAATTTTTTAAATTTTTTTTTTAGGGTAAAATGTTCATACTATGCAGGATTGAAGCCAGTTGTATGGGAGTATTTTGTTAGGATGAGAATAGAGCAGGAGATGGAGCAGTTGCTGTTTTTTGCAACCGGCTGGAGTGTTGTTATAGGTTTGGTTGTTGAATTTTATTTTTTTTTTGTTATGGATTTATTTACACCCCCCTTACCCCCCCCCCTTTTTTTTTAACCCGTACCTCACCCTATTCTTTTTTGGGCTACACAACACAATATATAAATTTTACTCTTTGAATGAATAGTAATCTTACTTTGGTAAGCTGGAATGTGAAGGGGTTGAACCATCCAATTAAACGAAAGAGAGTCATGTCACGTCTAAAGCAATTTAAGCCTGGGGTACTGTTTTTGCAGGAAACCCATTTGCAGGATTCCGACCACTTGCGTTTGTCAAAATGTTGGTCAGGACAATTTTTTCATTCAAATTTTAAAGCTAAGGCCAGGGGCGCTGCTATTCTTATTGATCGAAATATCCCATTTATTCCCTCTAATGTTGTATTAGATAAAAATGGACGATTTGTAATAGTATCAGGTAAACTTGGTAATAAACATGTCACCTTGGCTAATCTGTATGCGCCGAATTTTGATGATGTACACTTTTTTCGCAACCTTTTTTCACAACTTCTAGATTTAAATACTCATTCTCTAATTCTTGGGGGTGACTTTAATTTGTATATGGATCCGATCTTAGACCGCTCATCCTCAAAACCTGCTAGTCTTAATAAATCTGCAACTTATGTTAAGTCTTTTCTTGAGGAATATAGCCTTACAGATCCTTGGCATTTTTTACATCCTAACGGCAGGGACTATTCTTTTTTCTCTCACGTACACCATACTTATACCAGAATAGATTATTTTTTTGTTGACAATTTATTAATTAATAACCTTTGCTCTTGCAGTTATGATAGCATCTCGGTTTCTGATCATGCCCCTCTTGTACTTAAAATGATCCTCCATGGATGTGACTCCATGAGAAAGCATTGGAGATTGGATCCATTATTACTTACAGATGAAAAATTGGTTGTGAATATTTCTTCTAAAATTAATTTTTTTTGAAAGAAAATAAAACTCCTGGTATGCCAAATAAAACGATATGGGAGGCCATGAAGGCATTTCTTAGGGGGGAATTTATCTCATTGGCAGCATTTAAAAGACGATCCATAATACAGGAACAGAAGGCTATTTTAGATCAAATCTTGGACATTGACAGACAATATGCTCAATCTCCATCACCCGCTCTGTACAAGGAACGTATGACATTACAAACTAAACTTAATTTACTTTCTACTCGACAAATTGAAGGTTGTTTAATAAGGAACAAGAGTGAATTTTATGAACATGGCGAAAAAACCAGTAAACTTCTAGCTAATCAACTGCGTGGTATTAGAGCTAAGCAAATTATTACTGGAGTTAGGACAGATAAAGGAGAGGTGACATCTGACCAACAAGTGATTAATGATATTTTCAGGTCATTTTATTCCAAATTATATACCTCAGAATATACAACAAACTTAAAGGATTTGGAAAATTTTTTTGATTCTATTGATATCCCTTCAATTTCTTCAGAATCTAGGCAAATTCTAGAAGCTCCCATCACAAAAGAAGAAATTCAGCTGGCAATATCATCCATGCAATCAGGAAAATCTCCAGGACCTGATGGGTTTTCCGCTGATTTTTTCAAAAAATTCTCTGATGACCTTGCCCCTTTCCTTTGTCAAGTTTTTACAGAGTCGCTTGACTCCGGTACACTTCCTCCTTCATGTTATCAGGCCTGTATCACTGTGTTGCTTAAAAAAGATAAGGATCCTGTTGATTGTGCTTCTTACAGGCCTATTTCCTTGTTAAATACCGATGTTAAAATTTTGTCAAAGTTGTTAGCTTCAAGGTTGGAAAAGATTCTTCCTTTTATAATTTCACAGGACCAAACCAGTTTCATTAAAAATCGCCATTCTTTTTTTAACTTGCGGCAGTTGTTTAATATTATTTATACTCCTCACCACAACATACCTGAATGTCTTATTAGTTTGGACGCTGAAAAGGCATCCGATAGGGTTGAGTGGGAGTATTTGTTTTTTACTTTGGAGAGGTTCGGTTTTGGTCCTTCCTTCTGTTCCTGGATTAAACTTCTCTATGCTAGTCCTTTAGCTTCAGTGTTAACTAATTGTCGCTATTCTGACTATTTTAGACTTTACCGTGGTACGAGGCAAGGCTGTCCTTTGAGCCCGTTGCTCTTTGCCTTGGCAATTGAGCCGTTAGCTATTGCAATCCGTGGGAGCCGGGACTTTCTAGGCATTCGTAGGGGTGGCATCGAGCATAGGGTTTCACTCTATGCTGACGATCTTTTACTATTTCTCTCCAACCCACTTACTTCATTACCCGCTATACTCAACATTTTGGATAGTTTTAGTAGGTTTTCTGGTTATAAAATTAATCTTAATAAGAGTGAATTGTTTCCGATTAATGAAAAGATTCAAGTTCAGGATTTTGAAAATTTTCCTTTCAAGGTTGTTATTGATCATTTTAATTATCTTGGGATATGTGTCACTAAACAACTTAATTACTTGTTTAAAAATAATTTTCTCCCCTTATTTGACCAGTGCAAGCTAATACTTTCCAAATGGTCCCCATTATCCTTGTCCTTAATTGGCAGAATCAATTCTGTAAAAATGATGTTACTTCCAAAGTTTTTATATTTGTTTCAATGTCTCCCCATTTTTATTCCTAAATCCTTTTTTAAGTCTTTGGACTCACCTCATTTATTTGGAATGGTAAACATCCGAGATTGAGGAAAGTTTTTCTTCAAAGACCCAAATCAGTGGGTGGCATGACTCTGCCTAACTTTCAATATTACTACTGGGCAGCAAATATCAGGTGCATGTTATATTGGAAACATTTCTATCTGGAACCCAAATCACCCATTTGGATCCTTATGGAGTCACATGTGGACAATCAAACCTCCCTACCGGCAATTTTAGGTTCACCACTTCCCCTTGCTTTGTCTACACTGGGTAATAATAAAGTAGTTCGTCAGTCTCTTAGAATTTGGTCTCAATTCAGGAAAAATTTCGGTCTTCAGTTTTTCTCCATTAGAAGTCCAATTGCCGCAAATCATTTATTTACCCCATCAACTATTGATAGTGCATTTCATATATGGCACAGAAAAGGTTTAAAATCTTTTGCGGATTTATATTTTGATGGTCAATTTGCAAGTTTTTCTCAACTTTCCACTAAATTCGACATCACTTCTACACATTTTTTCTGCTTCCTCCAGGTCAGATATTATGCGCAAACCATGACAAAACAATTCCCTCAAAAACCTTCTGATAATCCTCTAGATGATTTTTTATTAGTTAAACCAACTTCTAAGGGGGTAATATCAGTTTTATATAATTTAATTTCAAATTTACAATCTTCTTCTCTGGCCGCTATTAAATTGAATTGGGAACAAGATCTTAATTTGACTTTTACTGATGAACTGTGGGACTCTATTCTTGGCCAGGTTCACACTGCATCAATGTGTGCTTGTCACGCTCTTATTCAATTTAAGATTGTACACCGGGTGCACCTGTCCAAGGTTAAGTTAGCACATATTTACTCGGATATAGACCCAACTTGTGAAAAGTGTGGTAGCGCTCCTGGCACTTTGCTTCACATGTATTGGTCCTGCCCTGCATTGATGAATTTTTGGCATTCTGTTTTTATCACTGTGTCTGAAGTCCTGCAATATCAAATTAAACCTGATCCATTATGCGCCATTTTTGGTGTGGCTCCAGAACTTGTCTTGCCAAATTCCAAATTAAAAGTATTCAAATTTTCATTATTATTGGCTAGACGTGCTGTATTACTGAAGTGGAAAGACTCTTCGCCCCCTTCACATTTACAGTGGATAAAAGATATAACGTCTTGTTTGGATTTAGAAAAAATCAGATATACAGTTCGTGGCTCTGAAAACAAATTCTATAAATTATGGTGCCCGTTTCTTGATTTCTTTGAAAGACCCACGATTATAGTTTCTGAGTAGCTCATATCCCCTTTACCCCACCCCCACCTCACACACACAATTTTTCTTTGTATTTTTTTTTGTATTTTTTTTTAATTATTGTTTATTTAAAGGTTTTTGTGTTTTGAAGCATTTACATTTGTTAGCTTTAAATTCTAGTTTTGCATTGTTTGGTTAAAACAAAAATGAAAATTTCTAATACTTTGTATTGTATTGATACTTCAATTAATAATAATAAAAAGACCTTTGAAAGAAAGAAATTATTCAAAGTCAAATAATCAGGTGGAAAGTTGAATTTATGTACATTTATTACAAAATCACCCCATTGGCCACTATGGGGGAGAGGTCACAAGGCATGACATTCAGACACACCTAGAATCTCTAAAGGATCCATTCTTCTAAGTCTGATATATATAGGTAGGAGAAAGGAGAGGGAGGATGAGGATAACGGAAGGGACAGAACGGGACAGTCCTGATAACTAAGCTTATCCAGACGGACGTCAGACACTCTGGAGACATGGGTCATGAAGACATGAGATCCATAAAACTGACAGAATGTCCATCTACCACTGATCTGTGCAGGCTGAGAAGTTCCTGTGCATTCCTGTGACCCAAAACAGGTTATGTCAAAGAGATTTTAATAAATGGCTTAGATAATTCCTTACACATGTACTGATCCTCAGTCTGAACTCACTGAAATTGCTCACAAAAACAGGCCAAGAATATATAAACTTATCCTATGTGGAATGCACATATGAACGTTAAACATGGCATATGAAAGGTATGATACTTCTCAAATATAATAATACATTATTAATATCAATAATAGTATAGATAAATATGGAATTTTTCTATCATTAACTATCGTCTCTGACCCTGGAAAGTGGAAAATAACAGAAACAAGAATGAGGCAGAGACGTGACTTGCGTTTTCCTTCAGTGCTCTGATAGCAATGAAGGTAAAACGGCCTTTACGCCAAAGCACTGCTGCTGCTATCACTGCCTTATACTGCCCCCTACTGTTCTGGAAATAGATGGCTGATTTAACTGTGTTAATGGGTCTCCTCACATTGCAAGTAGATATGGGCATGGGAATAAGATATAAGAAAATTACATTAATTATTTAAAAAAACCTAAATTATCATACCCCACTTGTGACCACACATTAGTGGGTGTCACATAACCAACTTCTATGATGTTTTTTGATGAAAGAAATAAAGAAAACTTTTTCTCATGAAGTTGCCCCATTTTACTTTTTTCCCCCTTTAAAATTATTACTTCCCGTAAATTTGTAGTTTTTAGCTCATTCTAGTAAAACCAAAAGGAGCTAATGCTATGACACTGCATCTGTCCATTTACATCTCATGGGAATCATTACTCCTCCTAGGCATTTTCCCCGATTGTCACCAAACTCTTTCACAATGATCCTCAGGTGGGTCTGCATTAAAGTTGTGCTCAGGGTTAAAGGTCAGGAGGTCTGGGCACTTGTGATTTCAGAAAAATCAATGCTCCTCCAAGGCCATTGCCGTAATTCTCAACAAATTCATGCACAAAGATCATCAGGTGTTTCTGCATCAAGGATGTGCACAAAGTCTGGGGCAAAGGTCAAGATTTCTCAATGCTTATAAGTTTTTATGTAAACTGTTACTCCTCCCAGGCAATTGCCCTCTCAGCAAACACACAATGATCCTCAGGTTGGTCTGCATTGACCTCAAGGTCAAGGTAGGTCAGGAGATCTGGGCATTTATGAATTCACAAAAACTGTTACTCCTCCTAGGCAATTGCCTCAATGTTCGGCAAACTCATGCACAGTGATCCTTGAGTGGGTCTGCATCTCGGCTGTTCTCAAGGTCGAGGTCAATGAGAGCTGAGCACTCTTGTGGTGATTTCATCAGACCAGAATGTGCTACTCCATCATTGATAGTCTGGTTTTATACAATTTTGTGAGCCATTTTAAGGATGTGTGTCTAAAAAAAATCAGACACAAAAGATATTTGAACCTCAAAACTAAAACAAAACAGCCGTTATAATAATAAAATGGTTTTTCACCAAAATTAAATATGAAAATTTTAAATTCCCAAATTTTATGTTTGCAGTACTATTTTAGTAGTATTTATTTACATAACTTTAAAACCTTATTCTTGAAAATGTGTGGAAGCCCCCCCCCCCCCAAAAAAAAATGTGAAGGTTGCTCATGGTAATTTTGTGATGAACAAATTTACAATATTTTTATTGTAAATTCACAAACTCACAGAATTCACAAATTCTGAGGCTGGGATCAGTGTTATAATAGTGCTATTACTTTGTTTATCATTTGTTATTACTCAGAGTTTCTTTCTTTTTCAAATAAGTGTCTGAAAACAGAGCAAGTCTTGCTGAGATTTTGGTTATCCTGAGAGTTTATTACCCACTAGTGAAAAGCAACTTGCTCATCAGTATTTAGGTGGAGGTTTGCCCTACTTTGTCAGGCTTCATAGTCATACTGAGGCCTGGCTTAGCCTCGGGGCTGAAGATGACGCCATGCTGCTGAGGAAACAGAGATGCCAGGACTATCTTGGCCTCTTTTCACTCTAGGGTTGTAAACACAGGGGCTCAAATGATTTCTATTTTTAGCCTGAAATGAATTTGTTCCTGTGCAGTTTGGATAAGAAACTGTACTGCAGAGACGTCTCTGCTCCTCACAAGTCACTATCAGTGTGGTGAGGAGGAGTAGCAGGAGCATCACCCTCCTGTCTGTGGGGTCCTGATTGTGATGTAACAAGTTGAAGGGAACATTTTTGTCACATTTAGCTCTGCACAACATTAAAAATATGGTGTAAATTTTTGATACACTTTTGCATAACATTTTTTTTTAGCAGGTTTACAGCCATATTTGTTATTTTTTTCATGTTTTGTTTTTTCTACATAAGAAATTTGATGTGACTTTTGAATCTAAATGTTAAATATAAAATCTAAATGTTAAATATAAAATCTAAACATCAATTTGTTGGCATTTCAGAGAACATTTTCTGTATATTATACTGCATTTTAGCAAGTTTTATCACTACAAAATTATAAGATTATATTAATTAATTGGGATTAAAAGCAGTGGTGCTGTGAGAAACCTATTATAATTGCTCCGATTCTTCTTCTAATTCTTCTTCTTTGTCATGGTCTGCTCTGTACCTATCACCATCAGCTGCGCGCACATCTGCTCTCCATCAGCACCTGGCCTACTTATACTGCGCTGCCCAGGCTTCAGTGCGGAGTTGTCTCACTACACTCCAGATGAGCTTCACCTGCCATCCTCAGCCTTCTTGCCAAAGCCTATCGTCGATCCTGTTTCAAGTCTGCTGCCACCGAAGTCTGAAGGACCTCTCCAGCAGCTCACGTAAGACCCATCTATTCTACTCATCATCTCTATTAGTCCCCTGTGCACAGGCGGAGCTCCATGGCGGTGGACTCTCCCCTTCTCTGTGGCGGCGGATTCTTCTCCTTCCCTCTGACTCTACACCTCCACCTCCAAGTCAACATACCAGCAGGAGCTGCACCAACATCTGCAGACACTGTCCTCCGGGCCGTAGCAGCTGCGCTGAACCTGAGCCTTTCACCATCTCTGCATACAGTAAGCCACAGACTGAACTGTCCATCACCTACAGTTTCTGCCACTAACTATCCCGCTTCTGTGTGTTCCTAGGGTTGCCAGGTCGTATGGTGTGCTGCTCTGCTCCCTGCTGTTCCTGCTTACACTTACACACATGCATCCACACGCTCTTCACGCTAATAAACCTAATTGAATCTATTCTTGAGTCTGTGTCTGGTCGCTGGGTCACAAAACCATGTCAGTACAACTCCGCTAGAACGACCCAGCTGACAGCGCTTTGGTGCGCCAGGTTAATAACAGCGAGACTAGAATAGATCAAGTGGCTTATCAGCAACAATCTATACTCACCCAATTAGCTCGTGTTACCGACCGGCTGGACCGGCTAACTGGTTCCCAGGCATTTCCCCCGGCTTCTTCTGCCCCAAGTAGCTCCTCAGCTCCCGCTAGCTCCCCGGCTAACCCGCTCAGACCGGGGCCTTCTGCCCGGCTAACCCCCATCCCACCTCCTAATTGCTTTAAAGGTAAGCTAGGGGAGGCAAGGGGTTTTGTTATGCAGTGTGACGTAGTTTTCCAGCGGGTGCCCAAGGACTTTACCACAGACCATAGCAAGATTGGTTACTTGATTAATTTACTGGAAGGGTGAGCGCTAGCTTGGTCTTATGCTGTTATGGCTAGGGCAAACTATGCTAGCCTGACTAACAGCCAGTTCATTGGGGAGTTTAATGAGGTATTTGACCATTCCGACCGAGACAGTGTGCTTACCTCCCGGTTGTTAAATCTGAGACAGGGTACCAAGGCCGTGGCTGACTACGCCATCGATTTCCAGGTGGTGGCTACTGAGGTTGGGTGGGAGGACTCTTCCCTGTGTAATATTTTCATCAGAAGTCTCAGCCCTAGCCTTCGGGACAAGCTAGCGCCCCTAGAGAAACCTACTAGGCTATCCGAGCTAATTGCACTAGCCATCAGCTTAGATAATAGGTTAAGGGAACAGGCAGCGGAAAGGAGATCTTCCGGTCGCTCAGGTGCCCAGTTTCGCCACGCCTCCCAGTCTCCCCTATTGGCTCTTCCTCCCTCCGATTCCCCTGAGGCCCCGGAACCAATGGTAGTAGGACAGTCCAGGTTGTCTCCGGCGGAGAAACAGCGCCGCCGTGAGTTGGGGTTGTGTCTGTATTGCGGGAGCAAGGAGCACAAAGTAGCGTCATCTTCGGCCAAAAGGGAGAGTCCATGCGTCACAGTAGGGGGGACTCACGGACTCACCTCAGCCAAATCCCCTCTCTAGATTTCTCCTTCCTATACGGTTCATGCACAAACATAAAGAGATCCTCACTCATGCATTGATCGACTCAGGGGCAGAGCAGAGTTTTGTTTCTAGAGATCTGGCAACCCAGTTGGGCCTTCCCTGTCACCCACTTAAGTCCCCACTACGTCTCATTGTCCTGTCCAAAGCACCTATGGCCGTAGTCTCCCAGCAGACTGCCCCGGTATCGGTCATCATTTCTGGTAATCATCGGGAGGAGTTGCAGTTCCTCATACTACCGGTTTCCTCGTCCTCAGTCATTCTTGGTTTTCCTTGGTTGTGCCTCCATAACCCGTCTATTGATTGGTGTATGGGGAGTGTTATGTCCTGGAGTTCATTTTTTCTCCGGGCTGGGATCGATCCTGGGTTCGATCCCAGCCCCCGACCAGCAGTGATCTGTGTGGAGTTTGCATGTTCTCCCCATGTCTGCGTGGGTTTACTCCGAGATTTCTCCGGTTTCCTCCCACATGCCAAAAAACATGCAAGTTAGGTTAATTGGCATCAAAACTGGGGATTCTAAATTGTCCTTAGGTATGACTGTGAGAGTGAATGGTTGTCTGTCTCTCTGTGTTGGCCCTGCAATGGACTGGCGATCTGTCCAGGGTGTACCCTGCCTCTCGCCCAAAAAGATGCTGGGACAGGCTCCAGCCCCCCTGTGACCCAAAAAGGATTAAGCGGAAAAAGATGAATGAATGAATGAAAAAAATTATGATTATTACACTGGTCAATACCAAATTTATTGTCTAAGGGTTTTTTTTTAGCTGATTTAGGACAATTTTGATGTGCTGAATCCAAAAATCACATTGGTTTTGCGCAGTCAGGTCAACTTTCTGAATTATGGCCACATGTTGTTTTATACATTTTTGTTTACATGTACGGGTATTTTTGCTTTATATGTTGCAAAATTCTTTTTTATGTCTTGAAATTCTCTGAATTTTGAACAATGGTGATGTAACATTCAATTTACTTGTACTTACCTTTATATAAAGGTAAGTACATGCACAGTACTAAGTAAGTATAGTTTTTTACTTAGCACCTGATCGAGAAAAACGGATGTCATTTTCGGATTCAGCAGTGCAAAATTGTCTTAAATCAGTTGAAAAAAACACAGACAACTTACAAAAAAGTTATTTTTGTAACCCCGTGTTATGAATGTGACTTTCCCCATAGCCTGAGTGGGCCCAAATTGCATGCAACAGCTCTTTTTTTGGTGGGAGCAGCTGTGGTGGCTGTGTCCTCATTCCCAACAGGATTCACAGGGCACAGCTTTAGCTCTCAGCAACAAAGTGCCCTGTGGTTGGCTGTTCGGCCTGGGGTCATGGTTGCTGTGGTTGTAGCGTTTCCAGTGTTCCAGCGCGGCTTTAAAAACTAATGTGAAGCACATCTTAGATTTTAAATGCTTTTGCAAAACAACACAAATCCTTGGGGTTTACATCTGCTTGGAACCCGATGATAGCTGCTGCTATTTTGATTCCAGTTTCTATTTTAATTTACGAGAAAAAGAAAATGATTTACCACACTTGAACTGTTTTTTGTTTGTTTTTAGCTTTTAGGTAACTGAAATACCTTTGAAGCAAATAGGTTGTTTTTTTTTTTTTTTAACAGAATAATTAATCAACGGCAAAAAGTTTTAAACTCTGCAGCTATAGGCTACCAGAATTTACCAAACACTAAATCTGTGGCAAAGTTGTGCATTTGTTTTCTTCTTGAATTTTACTACAGTATCAAACTCTTACTGTAGAACGTTATTGGGGTTTTTTTTTTTTTTCATTATTCCTTCCTCTGAGAGCCTGATAATCGTCTTGCAGCTGATAAATTGTCATGGAGAGAGATGAGGAGGGGGTGTGGTGTTCAGAAGAAAATCTCTCCTCAGTCAAGCGTCAAATCCTCTGACAACGTGACATCCTATAGGCTGTGGTCTCGGGGCCCCGCGCGTAAACACCGTGGAGATGTGACGTTTCCCACAGCTGAGCTGGGTGTCGCAGCCTTTCGTTCTGCTCTGCACGGGAGTGGAGGTCGCAGAGAACCTGTGGCGTGCCAGGCGGGACCCATGGATCACCTGTTGCGTTTGGAGGCGAGCGCCTATCCCACCTGGCGCCCATGAACTTGACGCACCCCTGCTGTATCCTTCACCCAGACCATGAGTATGTCTCGCAAGTCCAGGACCCTGCTTTCGGTGAGCTTGAACTTCTTCGCTCTGCTCTTCTCCATAACCGCGTTCATAACGACCTACTGGTGCGTGGGGACCCAGAGAGTCCCTAAGCCAAAGTGCAGCAAGCTGCGGACGCACCAGTGCATCGACTACGGAGTGAACGAGACGGACCCGAACAAGGTGGTGTACAGCTGGGAGACCGGGGACGACCGCTTCCTCTTCAGGCAGTTCCACACAGGCATCTGGATCTCCTGCGAGGAGAACATCCACGATGAAAGTAAGAGGAAAGTGTGTGTGTGTGTGTGTGCGTGGGTGAGAGTGCGTGTGTGGCATATGCTTGGTGAACCTCGAGTGTCATTCTGAGCCATACTGGACACTAAGAAAAAGAAAAAAGGGTTGGATAGGACACTTTTTTCTTTTCTCCTTTAAATGTGTGACTTCTCTTGTTGTTTTGTGGGTTTTTTCTCTTTAATCTGAACAGTTTTTCTTGTAAATCTATGATCTTTTAGAAATTTTGTGATGTTTTTCCTCTAATTAAATGTACAGTTTTTCTTGTAATTTAATTTTCTGATTATTTCCAACCTTTTGTCTTTTTTCTCTGAAAGTTGAGTTTTCCCTTGTAAGCTTAGTGCATTTCCTTGATCTATCTATCTATCTATCTATCTATCTATCTATCTATCTATCTATCTATCTTCACTTGTGACCACAGGGCCACACGGTGTAACTATGTTACACTCATACATCCATGTTCTACTGATTATCCAGTGGTTCGGGTCACAGGGGCAGCAGTCCAAGCAGAGCAACTCCGGCTGCTGCCCAATTCACATAGTACCATGATCCCTCCTGGAGGTGGTGAGGTTACTGAAGGGTAGACCCATGTGGCTCCTTTGGGTACACTGGGTCCTTAAGCTGGATTCATGCTGCACCTCCGCTGTCCGCGTACGTGCAACCGGAAACCTCGTGTGACGAAATTTACATCATCGTCTCCACTCCGCTAATATATGCAGGGCTCTACTGCGGACAACTGCATGCAACCCAGATTTTGTAACTGCGTGGCCTGCCCATGATCTGAACGCGTTGACAGAGGATGCGCAAGACTGAATGTCCCATTCACAGGATGGCGCTACCAACACAGCATACAAAGACAAAGTAGACGAGGAGGACAATGAGGAGGTGGAAGATGAGAATAAATATACATGAATCCTTTTGCAGCAGCAGCTTGAGCAGAGAAGAGCACTGGAAAACGGTAATTCTTCCTTTTCCTTGAAACAACACAATGTGTGTCACGCTCGTGTTTTGTAGCCGGTGAACAGACTGGTGTGTTAGCGCATTTGCGCTCCCCATAGGGCTGGGGTGAAACTACAAATAACAGTTGTGCACGTGCGTCAACTGCTTGGCCTGGTAGACGAAAAAAGTGAGCATGTACAACGCTGTGTGTGCACCAGGCTCGTTCAAAGCGCATACGGACCAAAGCGGACCAGAGGGGAAATGCAGCATGAATAAGGCTTTATTGTAACTTTTTTCATAGAGATCCACTGGACTGCTCTTGGTCTGGCCCTTCATCCAGGACCAGTTTGTCTTGGGACACCCTACCAGGTGCAAGTTGCCCCCGACAACATAGCTACTGAGATCATTAGAGCACACAAACCCCTCAACCATGATAAGGTCAGAAGGGTAGTTACACGCTGTTGCTCTAATAGGACACAGTAAATTATCTAGTGTTAAATAGGCAGTGTCATATTACATTGACTCTTTCACAGTTTTTACAACACCAACTTGAGTAGGATGACTACTAGGCAAGAGTCAATTTAACATTATTTCCAAATGGGATCAAATAGACTTGGAAATAGTATTAAATTAACTCTTTTGGTGTTAAATTAACACTGCAAAATTTACTGTGCCCCCTCCCACTCTGACTCCTGTTACTTGTACTTGAGGAATTAACAGCCTATCGTACCTCTTCTAATATTAGAAGCTTTGCATGTGGCTTCACTAGAAACAATCTCTTAAGTAGCCAGATTCAACAGTCACTTAATGGTCTAAAATGTTAGAATAATCCCGCTTTTGCCAATGACAAGTGACTCCCTGTGGTTTGGGGGGGTTAAAGAGAATATATTTATGCAAATATAGATGATAAAGTGGGCAACGCGTTGGCGGAGTGGTTAGCACTGCAGCAGCACAGCAACTCACCCTTTGGCCGGGGGATCCTGGGTTCGAGCCCAACCAACAGTGATCTGTGTGGAGTTTGCATGTTCTCCCCGTGTCTGCATGAGTTTACTCCGGGATTTTTGATTTTTTTTTTTTTTTGTGATTTTGTATACTTTATTGATCCCCAGAGGGGAAATTGAGGGCATCCACCTGAATTTATGAAGCAGCCACAGTACGGCGCTATCCCTTTACCATTCGCACACACATTCACACCTAGTGCCACTTTTAGAGTCTCCAATTAACCTAACCTGCATGTTTTTTGGCTTGTGGGAGGAAACCGGAGAAATCCCAGAGTAAACCCACGCAGACACGGGGAGAACATGCAAACTCCACACAGATCAGTTGGCCAGGGGCTGGGATCGAACCAGGGATCCCATGGCCAAGGGTGAGTTGCTGTGCTGCCGCAGTGCTAACCACTGCGCCACCGCACCGCCCTTCTCCGGTTTCCTCCCACATGCCAAAAAACATGCAAGTTAGGTTAATTGGCCTCAAACTGGGGATTCTAAATTGTCCTTAGGTATGACTGTGAGAGTGAATGGTTGTCTGTCTCTCTGCGTTGGCCCTGCGATGGACTGGGCGATCTGTCCAGGGCAGGGGTGTCAAACTCAAATTCACAGTGGGCCAAAATTAAGCAGTGAAGTAAAGTCACGGGCCAAACTCAATATTTATTGAAAAATTAACTGCATCTGATATGTAATGTTTAACCTTTTCATATGGAAACAAACTTTAGTTTTGCTTAAACACAGAATCTGGAACAACCAAAGCTTAATATTACAAACACATGAGAAATTAAATTTGAAATAAAAGACATCAGTGGTATTCATTTCTTATTTAAATAAATAAAGTATGTCTCTCCCCGTATCCTTTCAAGTTCCTTTTTAAAGTAAATCTTTTTCAAAGCCAACAACAAAAGAACCAAAAATAATAATGTCATTCAATAAAAATCCAACATTTCAACTATTAACAGACCATGCCTTGCAGTAGAAAAAGTGCATAAATAACAGATATATTCAAGCTCAGTTTGCTACACTCTGATTTACTCTGCACATTGATCTAAGCCAGATACCTGGCATCTTTTCTTAGATGCAAGTTCATCAATGTCTGGGGTCAGGCTCTGAGCTGAGGAAAACCTCAGGACGGAGTGAAGGTGTTCATCAGTGAGTCGACTTCTGTGAGGTGTTTTGTTCACCTTCATCATAGAGAACAGTTATTCACATAGATATGTGCTGCCGAACATTGAGAGCATCTGAGCAGCTTGGGTGCATAATTGAGGCATTGTGTCGGGGAGGAAACATGGAAACCGCGCAGCACCAACAAAGTCATATTTTGATTTGAGCATGTCATTACATTGGAGTTCAATTAGCTCCATTTGGAGGCTGGTTGGTGCGCTTTCCAAGTCGATCGCAAACGGGTTACTGAGCAGTTCAAATCTCCCTTTCTGAGCCTCAAAGTCGGCAAATCGCCGGGAAAACTCAATGCTGAGCGCGTTGATTTTTTCAGCAAACTGTGCGCTAGGCAGCACGGCAGGAGAAATTTGCTCTACCATGGTTTGGCAGCACGGAAAATGACCCAAGTTTCCTTGCAGCATCTGAGTCTTCCACAGACACAACTTAGTTTTAAAGGCCCTCACTGCTGCGTACATGTCTGTGATGATGTGGCCCCGTCCCTGAAGCTGCAGGTTAAGCACATCGAGATGGCTCACAATGTCAGACAGAAATGCAAGCTCACACAGAAACTTTTTATCTCTCAGCTCTGTTGTGTCCTTCCCTTTGTTTTCCATAAACTGACAGATTTCCTCACGTAGCTCAAAACATGTGTTCAGTACTTTTCCTCTGCTTAGCCATCTCACCTCTGTGTGATAGGGCACATCTCTGTATTCCGAATCCAACTCTTCCAGAAAAGACTTGAACTGCCGGTGATTCAAACCTTTGGCTCTTATGAAGTTGACTACTCGTTTTATAGAGCTCATAACATGTTCCATTTGCAGAGCTTTGCCACAGAGCGCTTCCTGATGTATGATACAGTGATAAACTGTAAGTTCACCTGCATCTTCCTCCCACATCTTCTCCTGAATCCTGCCGACCAATCCACTCTTTTGACCGCACATCGCGGGCACACCATCTGTCGTCAGTCCCACAAGTTTATCCCAAGGCAGGCTCATTTCAGTTATACATTTGGATACCTCTTCAAAGATATCTTTTCCTGTGGTGGTGCCATGTATTGATTTTAATCCTAAAAGTTCCTCTGTGACGCACAGGCTCGAGTCTACTCCACGGATGAAGATTGACAGCTGGGCAGTATCAGACATGTCGCTGCTCTCATCCACAGCAAGGGAGTATGCAATAAAATCTTTTCCCTTTTTTATTAGTTGTTCATGTAGATTAGTGGAAAGCTCACACACGCGCTCAGCCACGGTGTTTCTGCTCAGGCTCACATTTAAAAATTCTTGCTTTTTATCTGGGCACACGATGTCGCAAACTTTGACCATGCACTTTTTGACAAACTCTCCCTCATTAAAGGGCCGGGCTGATTTTGCTATCTCTGCTGCCACAATAAAGCTGGCCTTTACAGCAGCTTCACTTTTTGATTTTGCTTTCATGAACATAGTCTGCCGGCAAACCAGACTTCTTTTCATCTCCTCCACCTTCTGCAGCTTCTGCTTTATGTCTAGGTCCTTGTACTTTTCATAATGTTTTGTTTCATAGTGTCTTCTTATGTTATATTCTTTTGTTACAGCCACATTAGCTCCGCACACAAGACAAACAGGTCTGTCCTTTATATTCGTGAACAGATAATCTGCCTCCCACCTGTCTTGAAAGCTCCTGTTGTCCATCTTTTGTTTGGCCATTTTTGTGGAGGGTGAAATTAATTTGTCCAATGTGACTGGAGCATGGTTGTCAATGACTGTCAACAGAAAAAAGGAGCGCTTGCCGGTTTCGACTGCGCACCAACATACTAGCAAAGCATTGTGGGATTTGTAGTATTAGCGGTACAGTATATACCGCAGGCCAGCTCTAATGCACATTTGATATGATCTCGCGGGCCAATTATAATTACACTGCGGGCCAAATTTGGCCCGCGGGCCTGAGTTTGACACATGTGGTCCAGGGTGTACCCTGCCTCTCGCCCAAAGATGCTGGGATAGGCTCCAACCCCCCACAACCCGAAAAGGATTAAGCAGAAGAAGATGGATGGATGGATGGATAGATGATAAAGTTTCAAAATTTTCCAAAGGTGCAAAACTTTGAGAAAAAGGCACAAAATTACAAGAAAAAAAATATCACAGACACATAATAAAAGCTTTAAATTTGCCAGAAAGACATAACAAATGTACAGGGGGAAAATGCACATTTATTTACAAGAAATGCTAAATTCATGAGAACTAAAGTTGCAAAATTACAAAAAAAACAAGCATGAATTTATGAGAAAAGTTGTGACAAAAGTTGCAGATTTATGAGGAAAAAATCACATATGTGCAATAAGAGTCTTTGAAAATGTATAAGAAAACACAATAAGTTATTCAAAAAGATGAACAAAATTTATTAGAAAAAAGTGAAATTAAATTGTTGAGAAAAGGCCACAAAATTACAAGAGAAAAGTAGCACATTCACAAGCACAGCACCACGCTGACGCTGCTATTACATATAATAATATAACAACGCACAACATTTTTATTTGTTTTTTTCCTCCTGAGGGGCAGCTCAGCAAAAGAAAGTAAACGGGCCGTTTCCCAGTCTACAAAAGCTCTAATCACTGCACCTTCATGACTGTAACAAAGTAAGTCAGCATAAAAAGGAATTAGGATGGCCTTTTGATAAGACTATAATATGTAAAAAAAAAAAGAAGAAAAAAGAAATTAGACATACTTTTTAAAAAAAGTTTTTAGACATTAAGCAATAATAATAAGCAATCAAAGATCCAAGTACTGTATATCAGTGAGTCATGAAATCTTTTCATTAAAAATGTCATGATTCAGGGCAAGTGAGGCTCAAACGCAGAGTTATTGGAACGAGCACTCAGACACAGATAAAAGTTCACCAGTTTATTGCGGAACACTAAACCAAACACAGCTAAATAAAAATGCAAAACTAAGGAAAAGAGCAACACAAAAACGCACACTTAAATCACACACAAAAACTGGTGCCGCTGGAGCACACGCAGCCTACGGGGAGAGAGCAGAAAAATATGATTAGGGACAGAATCTCCCGAAGGGGAGAAGAATAATAGGAGAGCACTCTTACTCAGTGAGCAGAGGAGCCCGGCATGGAACTCCTGTGTGGACCAGGGGGAACGGGGGAAGATGATGACCTGGGTGGACGTGTCTTCTTGGTCAGGCGAGCGTGATCAACTCCGGAGACACACCGTGAAGGTGGGCAGCAAACCTGAGGAGACAGGAGGACAAGGGAGTGAAAGCACAGGTCAAGCTGAGCAGTAATGAGAAGCGGGCTTAGACGTATTCTGCGAGTAGCAAACCTAACGATCCAGCGATGGGTTCTCCACATGCTGGCTCTTAAATACGCTGGGTCATCAGGAAGCAGCAGGTGTGTAATCACGCAGGTGTGACTGATCCTCTGGAGCCGGGAAGCCAGGAACAGGAGTAGAGGGGGAGCACGCTCGCCTGATCATCACAGTGCCCCCTCCTCAAGGGACGCCAGGAGGCATCCCACTGGGCTTGCAAGGATGGGCCTGATGGAATGCCGGACCATTCGTTTGCCCAAGATGTAGGACCTCGGGATCCAGGACCTCTCCTCCGGGCCATACCCTTTCCAGTGGACGAGGTACTGACACCCACAACCCCATCGACGCACGTCCAGAATCCTCTCCACTGTGTACGTAGTCTAATGACCTGGGGGGGGGCAGTGGGGGATCCAGAGGAGGGCAGAGAGGACTGGCAGAGAGGGGCTTAATCCAGGAGACTTGGAATGTTGAGTGGATGCGCATAGAAGGTGGAAGGTCCAACCGAACAGTAACTCCGTCTTGAGCAGGATCTGATCGGTGGACAACCAGACCTTCTGCCCCACCATGTACTTCGGCACCGGCGCCCGTCTGCGGTTGGCATATTGTTTGTTGCACTCCACAGAGCAAAGGAGGGCAGCTCTCGTGGCCTTCCACAGATGGCGGCACCGGTGCGCGTGGGCATCCACGGACTGGATGGTGAGGCCCTGTCCGCCATGGGCAGCAGAGGTGGTGTATAACCCATTGAGGCCTCGAATGGTGTGAACCCAGTAGAGGAGGAGATCGCTGAGTAGTGAGAGTACTCCACCCAGGTCAAGTGGGAGTTCCAGGTGGACAGGTTCTGGGAAGCTACACACCTTAGGGTGGCCTCCAGAGACTGATTAGCACATTCAGCCTGACCGTTGCTCTGTGGATGGTATCCAGACATCAGGCTGGCGGTCAAACCCAAAAAGCAGCAGAATGCCTTCCACACCTGGGATGTAAATTGGGGCCCCTGGTCCAAAACGATGTCCGCTGGTATCCCATGCAGCTGGATGACGTGCTGCATCACCAGGTCGGCCGTCTCCGTGGCAGATGGTAGTTTGCGGAGAGGGACCAGGTGGATGGCCTTGGAGAACTGGTTGACAATGGTGAGGATCACCGTGTTGCCTTGGGATGGAGGGAGGCCCGTGACAAAGTCCAAAGCAATATGCGACCATGGGCAACCCAGCACCAGGAGGGAAAGAGTCAGCTATATTAGCAGAGCAGGTGTGACAGACCTTCACGTACTCCCGCACATCCTTCCCGAGTGTAGGCCACCAAAACACTCTCCTGAGCAGCTCAGTAGTCCTGGAGATGCCGGGATGACAGTCGAAATAGCTCGTATGCCCCCACTTAATCACCTCTCTGCGTAACGCCGAGGGGATATACAGCTGGTCCACCGGACCTCCCTCCGGGACGGGTTCCAATAACTGCGCCTGCCGGACCCTCTGCTCAGTCTCCCACGAGAGTGTCCCAAGAAAGCAGGAGGAGGGGAGAATAGTCTCCGGGGGAGATACAGCAGCTGCGGAGGAGGAGGTGGAGGAGGAGGAGTCGGGAGAAAACTGGCATGAGAAAGCCTCAGCCTTGGCATGACGGGACCCTGGTGGGTATGAGATGGACAAATTAATCCAATTAAAAAACAGGTCCCACCGAGCCTGCCGAGAATACAGTCGTCTGGTCGACCAAAGATATTCTAAAATTTTGTGATTGGTCCAGACAATGACCGGTTGAATAGCTCCCTCCAGCCAGTGTCTCCACTCCTCCAACGCCAGCTTAATGGCCAACAGTTCGCGGTCCCCATCATCGTAATTTCTCTCGGCTGCTGTTAGCTGCCGGGAGAAATATGGGCACGGATGGAGCTTCTGGTCGGAGGAGGAGCGCTGGGAGAGGACAGCACCCACTCACGAAGCATCCACCTCGATCACGAACTGCGCCATGGGATCCACCTGCACCAGGACGCACGTGTTGGGGAAAAGGTCTTTCAGGGTCACAAAAGCTCATTCAGTGGCCTCAGACCACTTGAACGGGCTTTTGGTCTATGTCAACTGTGTAAGCGGTTGCGCCACCTTACTATAATCATGGATAAATTGATGGTAGAAGTTGGCGAAGTCCTGGAAGCATCAGAGGTCCTTCCTGGACTGGGGGGTCGGCCAGTCTACTACTGCCTTGATTTTTGCTGGATTGGCCTTTACCATGCCCTCGACAATGATGAACCCCAAGAATGAAGTAGAGCGAGTGGAAAATTCGCACTTCTCTGCTTTCACAAAAAGCTGATTCTCCAGCAGCCACTGCAGGATGGACTGAACATGGACTACATGCTCCTCCAGCATGCAGGAGAAAATCAGAATATTGTCCAAATACACAAACACAAACTGGTTCACCATATCTCGTAAAATGTCATTGATTAGCCGCTGGAAGATGACAGGGGCGTTGGTCAGCCTGAATGGCATGACCAAATACTCAAAATGGCCCAGCGGTGTTTTAAATGACGTCTTCCACTCGTCTCCTTCACGAATGCGGACCAAGTGGTACGCATTACGGAGGTTGAGTTTGGTGAAAAAACGCACCCGTTGGAGCAGCTCAAATGCTGAGTTAATAAGGGGCAGCAGATACTTATCCTTACGGGTGATCGCGTTAAGCTCACAGTAATCAATACACGGCCGCAGAGACCCATCCTTCTTCCCTACAAAAAAGAACCCAGCGCAGAGAGGGGCGAACGACAGACGAATAATGCCGGTGCTGAGGGAGTCTTTAATGTAGGTCTCCATCGCCTCCCTCTCCGGCCCAGATAAACTGTAGAGCCGGCTGGATGGCAGGCAGGAGGAGCGCAGTTGTAGCCCCGGTGAGGTGGTAATGATAGGGCCCTGGACTTGCTAAAGACCTCTCCTAAGTCATGATAGACCTTGGGCGCAGAGCTGAGATCCACCAGCACAGCCGGAAGGAAGGAAATCAGGGGCGAGGGTGAGCATGCGGCCGATCGGAGACATGATGAGAGACAGAAAGGACTCCAGGACGAAATGGAGCCCTGACTCTAGTTTATAATTGGATTATGAATGTGGAGCCGCGGGTACCCCAGGATCATGGAAGTGGTAGGTTGAGGCAGGATATAAAACTGAATAGTCTCACTGCGATTACCGGACAGAATGACCGAAATGGGCTCAAACTGTTTTGTAATCACCACGATTCTGCTGCCTGAGGCCACCAAGACCATCAACGGTGTCGGGACATTCCTGTTGAGTATCTGCAATTTACGCACCATGGCCTGTTGAATTAAATTTTGCTCCACCCCAGAATCAACCAGGGTGGAGGTTTTGAACACAGCCCCCGGGAACTGAATGAGGGCCAGGAGTTCAAAATGGCATGGGGAATTTTGCGAAGACCCTCCCACCAGACACTCCACGGCGACTGACGGGCTGGGCCTCTCGGGCCAAATTGGGCATTTGGAGATTGCGTGGCCAAGGACCCTGCAATAAATACACTCCCCCACCCTCTTGCGACGCCGGCATTCCCTTAAAGTCAGGCGGACTCTCCCGAGGTCCATCGGCTCCAGTAGCGATGCCGTCAGAACAGCATCAGAGGTCGAGGGGGCCGGCTGTGGAGCAAACAGGGAAGCAGCGGCCTTCTGCTCCCTCGTACGCTCCCTAAACCGGTGATCCAAGGCCACTGCCTGCGCAATCATCTCATCCAGGAAGGAGGGAGACGTGCGGCTAGCCAGCTCATTGCAGAGATGCGTATCCAGGCCCCAGAGGAAGGCGCTGCACAGGGCAACGTCGTTCCATCTGGAGTCAGCCACAATGACCCAGAACTCGACAGAGAAATTGGCTATGGACCGATCTCCTTGTCAGAGTCCCATCAACTGGCTAACTATGTTCCCCTCACTCTTCGTATTGTTGAATGCCTCGTACAATTCCCGCGCAAACCGTTGGTATGTGTATAGGGGACTGTCCGGGCTGCTTAAGACAGACTGTGCCCACTTAAGCACCCAGTCTCGCAGCAACAAGATCATGAATTGGACCTTAGCCAGATCATCCCTATACTCCCCTTCCACCTGCTGAAAATAAAGCCGGCAGTGGAGCAGGAACCCTCTGCATCCCCCCACCTCTCCCCCATCGGGGGCAGGCAAAGGAACAGAAATGTTCCTGCAGATGGCAGTCACTGCGGGAGCAGCAGGTGCAGGGGGAGGCGCCACAGCAGGAAGTCAACCTAGGTACTCGGTGATGGTGGCCAGTTGCTGGGTTACGGTCTCGAATTGCTCAATTGCTTGTTTTTGGCATGTGGGAGGAAACCAGAGAAATCCCGGAGTAAACCCACGCAACACAGGGAGAACATGCAAACTCCACACAGATCACTGTTGGCCGGGGGCAGGGATCGAACCCACGATCTCACGATCCCCACGATCCCCCGGCCGAGGGTAAACTGTGCTGCCACAGTGCTAACCACTGCGCCACCGTGCAGCTTGTATAACAGTGTATACAGTGTATAACAGTGTAAATTTGCTGTCCCCTCAAAATAACTTAAAATAATCTTTATGTAGTTGCTCTACATAAGGATGGCCTAGGCTATAAAAAGACTGTCAACGCCCTGAAACTGAGCTGCAGCATGGTGGCCAAGAGCATACAGCGGTTTAACAGGACAGGTTCCGCTCAGAACAGGCCTCGCCATGGTCGACCAAAGAAGTTGAGTACACGTGCTCAGCGTCATACCCAGAGGTTGTCTTTTGAAAATAGGCGTATGAGTGCTGCCAGCATTGCTGCAGAGGTTGAAGGGGTGGGGGGGTCACCCTGTCAATGCTCAGACCATTTGCCACACACTGCATCAAATTGGTCTGCATGGCTGTCATCCCAGAAGGAAGCCCCTTTTAAAGATGATGCACAAGATAGCCCGCAAACAGTTTGCTGAAGACAAGCACACTAAGGACATGGATTACTGGAACCATGTCCTGTGGTCTGATGAGACCGATATAAACTTATTTGGTTCAGATGGTGTCAAACGTGTGTGGCGGCAACCAGGTGAGGAGTACAATGACAAATGTGTCTTGCCTACAGTCAAGCATGGTGGTGGGACTGTCATGGTTTGGGGCTGCATGAGTGCTGCTGGCACTGGGGAGCTACAGTTCATTGAGGGAACCATGAATGCCAACATGTACTGTGACATACTGAAGCAGAGCATGATCCCCTCCCTTTGGAAATTGGGCCACAGGGCAGTATTCCAACATGATAACGACCCCAAACACACCTCCAAGACAACCACTGCCTTCCTAAAGAAACTGAGGGTAAAGGTGATGGACTGGCCAAGCATGTCTCCAGACCTAAACCCTATTGAGCATCTGTGGGGCATCCTCAAACGGAAGGTGGAGGAGCGCAAGGTCTCTAAAATCCACCAGCTCTGTGATGTCATCATGGAGGAGTGGAAGAGGATTCCAGTGGCAACCTGTGAAGCTCTAGTGAACTCCATGCCCAAAAGAGTTAAGGCAGGTCTTGACTTAGTCTTGACTTAGTCTTGGTCTTTTCTTGGACTTGGGAGACTCTGGTCTTGACAAGGTCTTGACTACAACACTGTTCATAGCTATATACAGTAATTAAGCAATATTACACAAGGCGAACTAGGGTATCAATGAAAGTACCAAGGTGCTGATGCCTCGGTGCCTGTGGCATGGTAGCATGGGAGTTGTAAAAAAGTGACACTGTCACTTCTAGTGGGTGGGAATAGTTATTATAATAGGTTTTTTCGCAGCTGCATTGATGATATAGGTGAGTTAAATTTGTATTTATTTTGAAAACAAGGCCTTATCTGGAAATAGCAAATTAAAAGTCGAGGAAATATATAGAGAATGAATAGAAAATAGTCGCTCACAGCAGAAAAAACATGTTTGGTGGACACGCCCCCTTATGCTTCTGCGTCAGAACAATGGTGTACCCAATGCAGTAACTACATCATACCCCACTACTTGCAGAAATGTCACTACCCATTGCAGCAATGCAAATTGCAAGAGCTGTGATTGGTTACTCTGCCTCCTCCTACACATTTCCTGGTTCATGCTTTAAAATTTTGTTTTACTTACATTTTTATTCAAAAATTATATATATATATATATATATACACTATCGTTCAAAAGTTTGGGGTCACCCAGACAATTATTTTGTGTTTTCCATGAAAAGTCACACTTATTTACCACCATGAGTTGTGAAATGAATAGAAAATATAGTCAAGGCATTGACAAGGTTAGAAATAATGATTTGTATTTGAAATAATAATTTTTTCCAGATGCTCAACCTGCTAAAAGGAAGGTCAGTTTTATAGCTTCTCTAACCAGCTAAACTGTTTTCAGCTGTGCTAACATGATTGCACAAGGGTTTTCTAATCATCCATTAGCCTTCTGATGCAATGAGCAAACACACTGTACCATTAGAACACTGGAGTGATAGTTGCTGGAAATGGGCCTCTATACACCTATATAGATATTGCACCAAAAACCAGACATTTGCAGCTAGAATAGTCATTTACCACATTAGCAATGTATATTAGATATTAGAGTGTATTTCTGATTAGTTTACAGTTATCTTCATTGAAAAAAACAGTGCTTTTCTTTCAAAAATAAGGAAATTTCTAAGTGACCCCAAACTTTTGAATGGTAGTGTATATATAGATAGATAGATAGATAGATAGATAGATAGATAGATAGATATAGATATAGATATTCATTTCACTTATGAAAAAGCTGAATAATAAAATGAAAACTTGTGTCAGAGAAAATTCTTCACAACAATATGTAACTGAGCAAAGTGTCTTTTTTCCTTTGTTAACAGAACTCACATTATCAAGTTAGTTAGTTAGTTAATTCCCTTCACACCATGTTGGTGTATGGGGCGGCGCCTATCTCCGTTTCTATCACATTATCAAGTGATCAAGTTTATTCACATGGGGAGAAATGTTTCAGTTTACCACATATGCAGTAGTTAATACTTGGTGGTCTAATAAGTGACATAAGTATAATTTATTGCTTATGTTTTTTAATGTGTCTACATTCCATCAGTTGTTATGCCTCAGAGAAAATGGAGGCATACGGTAATCACTCAATGTGTCTGTGTGTGGAGCTGTCTGCAATGTGTCTGTGTGTGTGTGGCTCTGTCCGCCTGTCTGTTTCAGCTCCCCTGGTCAAAATTAAGTAGAATTAAAGGCTTTTATCATTGTATCGCCATATTTTCTCGACTTTTAATTTACCAGAATTCCAAGATCAGGCTTCGTTTTCAAAATAAACACAAATTTCACTCACCTGTACCATACAAACTACAAGTCCCAATATTCCTCTCCCGCAAATGGTCGCAGTGAACTGTGCATGCGCCTGGAAACTCCAGCCAGAGGGAAGTACCGAGCAATTCACCAATACTGAGTGAACAAATGTCCGTCTTTTTGCCAGTCTGTTTTCTTCCTCTGCCACTAAACAGCAAAAGCTTCTGTTCATCTTGATTGTCATTGTATTCACGTCCCTCCATCGCCGCCGCCATTTAAAACGTCTGCCACCGTGCTCTTCTTTTGTGTTTGAATTGCAGCTGTTCAAATCAGTTTGGTGGCTCTTGGCAGCCGCCGACAGTACGGACATGTGAACTGCAGATTATAGTGCACCTCTCAGCCAGGGGCGGTCCTTTGCAGCTCCACCTACAGCATAAAGAAAAACACACAGAGGTCCCACTCCGGAAAGGGGCGGGGTCATAACACCCCCCCACACAAAGAAATGGACTTCCAATTAGGAAGGCCAACACAAACTGATTTCACAAACAACACTCCTATAATTTATCATACAATAAATATTCCCTATGCATTTATTTACAGTCCTCTGTATACAATTAAAAATACAACAACTACAGATCTACTTTTCCCTTTAACTCATTCCTGGTATAGGCACCCAGCCAACCCATCCAAACTCATCAGCTACCCAGCAACTCCTGGTGCTTGGAGAAGCAATTTAAGAGTGTCCAATAGCAGGACAGATGGCCTAGGTAACTATAGACAAGATCTTCTAACACCTAGGAATTAGGTGATCTGGACAAGGCCTCCACCACAACATTCCGAGCCCTTAGTGTGGTGAATGTTCAAACAGTAGGTCTGCAAAAAAACAACAAAAACAAACACATCTGTCCAAAACAGTACCCTGTAGTCTAAATGGGAACAGATGTCCTTTGGGAGGACGACCGAAATCTAGGGTCGACCAGATAGGAAGGAAAAACCTGCCAAGAGGCTGATCCAAATCCACAGCCCGCTAGACAAAATAAAGGTGCCCATCAGGAGGATGACCACTATCAAAACACCGCAAGATAACTAGAGGTCTCAGCCCAGAAGCAAGGTAGCATAGCTCAGGAGCAAAAAACCACAATTCATGGAGGTTTTGCAGTGACTCAGACATTTCCAGCTTGCCCTGCAACCTACGCAGATCAGGAGCGTTTGACACATGCCTGCTCACAGACCCTGTAGCTGCTAAGCTAGCAGGATGCTGAGACACACTTCCCCCTGGTTCAAAAACCAGCTTTCCCCGGGAGTAATCTGACTTCAGCAGATTAACTTGGCAAAGCTGCGTTTCCTCCTTATGCTCAGGTGTAAATGGACAAATTTCAGAAAACAATTTAACAGGCGCTTTACCAGTGTCACCCAAAACCACGTGACCTTCAGGGACAACAACAGGACAAATTAATTGTTCCTGCTGACAACCTGCCACAGAATCCACATCCTCTGACACATCACCTGGTGTTACTGATGAGTTACAGTCTGAAATCACACGTGGAAGCACCACACACAGGTTTTCAGAATCAGTATAATTAATTGGAGCGGCCAACACCACAGGTGTCACTGTGCATGCTGGAACCAACTCACAAATTGGCCGATCATGCGCCTCTGAAACAGAGGGAACTGGGCACAAACCAGAGGAAACACCACCCGAGTGCGCACAGCCAAGAGCACTGCCCAGACCCAAATCAGCGCCACCGGCTGTACCAACGTTCAGCCTAAGTCTCTCTAATTGTGCCCGTCTCCATGCTAACTGCCGCAGCAAGAATGCCTCATGCTGCTCAAAAAACAACCTGGCAGCATTACCAGTCAAATTCATTCCAGACATCATAGGAGTTACGCACACCAACACACACAAACAAACCAGACTGATGTGTAACAAACCAACACAGGTGCAGCACTATGCCTAACAACCCAAAACAATTTATTCACGCTCCAACTCAAAAAGCACCACAAACAAATTTACAAATTAACAGACACTCACTCACCTCTGTGTCTCCCCAATATGTGCATGCTTCTCAGCAAACGCTACACAAAAATGAGCACCGATGTCACCTGGACACCACAACCACTCGCTCATTCACAAAATCCGCAACACCTCCACTCACACACATGAGTAGATTGTGCAGCTGGACCAAACCAAACTGAGTCACAAACAGAAGAAAGTGTTTCCTTACAAAAAAAATTTTTAAAAAAAAATGACACACTGGCAACTCTCCTCTCTGGCTAACTAGTCACAAAAACTTATCTACCTAACATAGACCCTAGTCTTCGGGCAGCTACTGGCGGGAGGATCTTTAATCACAAACCCACTGGGCTGCCAAGCAACCGCTACATGGCGATTCACAGGGAATCCCGTGGAAGTGTTCCCAGACCACGTTCACACCTCTCTAAACTAAAGACAGACAGTGAACCCCCTAATAGAATTCACTGTTAAGCCTAACAGGAGAAATTACCAGCAATATCAAAACTAAATGAAA
This sequence comes from Pholidichthys leucotaenia, assembly GCA_020510985.1. Lineage (NCBI taxonomy): Eukaryota > Metazoa > Chordata > Actinopteri > Cichliformes > Pholidichthyidae > Pholidichthys > Pholidichthys leucotaenia. The sequence continues at coordinate 86,268,438 of CM035848.1, read as the reverse complement.
GGAGCACACTTACCTGCCTTAACCCAGTGACACACAAAAACAAAACAAATCCGCCAAACTAAACCCCATTTCTCTTGCAAATGGATTCAAGTTCAAACAGATGACCAGACGAGCCCCCCACTTTGTCCTTTTACAAACGGGTGTACGGCTTCAACAGATGAACCAGGTTTAAACAAACAAACGAGCCTTCCTTCTATCACAAAAGGTCCAAAGCTCAACCAGACCAGATTCAACTAAACAGACAAACGAGCCCCCCATTCTCTCACAAATGGGCCAAAGGCTCAAACAGACCAGGTTCAGACAGACAGAGCCCCCATTTGTTCTATTAAAAATGGTTTTAAAGGGCCAAACAGACAGACCGGAATCAGACAGACGGACGGGTTCAGACGAGCGGATGAGCCCCCATTTGTCACATCACAAATGGTGTACAGGCTCAAAGGGACCGACCGGGTTCAGACAAGTGGACGTCCTGGACGAGCTCCCATTTGTCACAAAGCCTGGCTCTCGGCTTGGACAAAAAACGGAGACCACACGGAGAAATTAATCATTGGCCAACCCAGCGGTCACACGCCTCTGTCAGGGCGGTAATGATATACAGTGGCAACTTCAGAACCAGAGAGCCCACAGGCTGCAAACACACAAACAGGGGCCGCCAGCACAATCCTGACCAAGCTACAGACAGCAAGCAGTAGGCAGAGCACAAACACCAGGAAGACGACCGGCCTCCAATGGGATCAGAAGCGCTACTGACAGGTGCACAGAGATGGCTTTTATAGCGCACCTGTCAGCCAGGGGAAGTCCTTCGCAGCTCCACCTACACCATAGAGAAAAACACACAGAGGTCCCACTCCAGAAAGTAGCGGGACTGTAACAGTAGAATGAAGATTGCATTGCGGGTTCCCCGATCTTCCATAAAACCAAATTGCACGTCTTGCACCTCCTGTATCTTGGACGGGATCCTTTGTATGTGATACATCTATCACACCCATAGTTAGTATGTTCATGATTCTGTAATGACGTCAAGTGTAATATTGCTTTTTTACAATAGTTCCGCAAGCGCAATTTATTAAATGACAGCAATACTGGACAAAATATTGTGATTTGTTTGTTTAACCAGTTGTTTTGTGCAGCTGAGAAAAAAAGTCCCTTCTAAATGTAGCCCTAACTGTTGCTAAACATCTCAATCAGCATGAAGATGTCTATTGTCATTTCACACACATGTAAACAAATTAAATATTGTCAAGTGCAAAAGTAATAAGTGTTTATAAAACATACCTGTTGAGTCAGTACTGCAGAAGACAGGAGATCAAAACGTAGCCAGTGCCAGTAGCTAGCCAGTGGCTGATAGTTAGCATGCACACTTTGGCACACTTTGCTTGCTTTTTCTTTGCATTTTTAGATGTATTAAAGAGTCCATCACCACAAAGGTGCTGTGGTCTGTTAATCGAGACAGGAAATCAAACTCTGGCATTGCCTATTTTTTTTAAACAGACATGAAATAGCTTAAGAATGAGCTTATTAATGATGAAGGGCAGACGGGTCACAGATGTATAATTTCTTTTCAAACAGTGCCTTATTGTGGAAATTAAGGTATCCAAAACAATACTGAAATTCTCAGAGAGTTGATAGTAAATTAGTGTTAGTAATTAACGGTTACATGAACACCTTTGAAGCAGAGTGATGCTTATCCAGTGAAGTTGGAGTGAAATTATCGTGGAATATAGTAACTCCCTGTTGTCCAATCAAATTGCTTGGTCGGAACTAACTGTTGTAGAATATATAAATGTATAGGATAATGCACAGAACACTGGACTTATTACCTGACAATAGTCGGTTTATAGGTAGGGCATTTATCCTCATCTGTATATATGTATGTATGTATGTATTTATGTATGTAGAGTGGGTATTAAAAATCTACATGCCCCTGTTCAAATGCCAGGTTTTTGTGATGTAAAAAAATGAGACCAAGATAAATCATTCCAAAACTGTTTCCACCATTAATGTGACCTGTAACCTGTACAACCCAACTGAAAAACAAACTGAAATCTTTTAAGGCAAAAAATATTTTTTTAAAAAAAAAAATTACAATAACCTGGTTGCATAAATATGCACACCCTTAAACTAATACTTTGTTGCAGCATCTTTGGCTTTTATTACAGCACTCAGTCTTTTTGGGTAGGAATCTATCAGTGTGGCACATCTTGATGTGGCAATATTTATGCACTCTTCTTTGCAGAAATGCTCCAAATCTGTCATAGTGCGAGGGCATCTCCTGGGCACAGCCCTTTTCAGATCACCCCACAGATGTTCAATCATATTTAGATCTGGACTCTGGCTGGGCCTTTCTAAAACCTTAATCTTCTTCTGGTGAAGCCATTCTTTTGTTCATTTGGATGTGTGCTTTGGGTCATTGTCGTGCTGAAAGATGAAGTTCCTCTTCATCTTCAGCTTTCTAGCAGAAGCCTGAAGGTTTTGTGCCGACACTGACTGGTATTTGGAACTGTTCATAATTCACTCCACCTTGACTAAGGTCCCAGTTCCAGCTGAAGAAAAACAGCCCCAAAGCATGATGCTGCCACCACCATGGTTCACTGTAGGTATGGTGTTCTTTTGGTGATGAGCAATGTTGTGTTTGTGCCAAATATACCTTTTTGAATTATGGCCAGAAAGTTCAACTTTACTTTCATCGGACCAAAACACATTTTCCCACATGCATTTAGGAGATTTCAAATGTGTTTTTGCAAAATGTAGCCAGGCTTGGATGTTTTTCTTCATACGATAAGGCTTCCGTCTTGCCTCGGTACCCCGTAGCCCAGAAATATGTAGAAGATGGGAGATTGTTGTCACAGGTACTAAACAGCCAGTACTTCAGTGTTGGTGTCAGCCTCTTGGCAGCCCCCCGACCTGTTTTCTTCTCGTCTTTTCATCAGTTTTGGAGGGACGTCCAGTTCTTGGTAATGTCACTGTTGTGCCATATTTTCTCCACTTGATGGTGACTGTCTTCACTGTGTTCCATGGTATAGTTAATGCCTTGGAAATTCTTTTGTGCCCTTCTCCTGACTGATACCTTTGAACAAGATCCCTCTGATGCTTTGGAAGCTCTCTGTGGACCATGGCTTGTGCTGTAAGATGTGACTACAAAAATGTCAGGAAAAGCCTATTAGAACAGCTGAACTTTATTTGGGGTTAATCAGAGGTACTTTAAATGGTGGCAGGTGTGTGCTGACTCCCTTTTAACATGAGTTTGAATGTGATCGGTTAATTCTGAAGACAGCCACATCCCCAGTCATAACAGGGTGTGCATATTTATGCAACCAGGTTATTGTAAATTTTTTATTTTTTATTTATCCCCTGAAAAGATTTCAGTTTGTTTTTCAATTGGGTTGTACAGGTTATAGGTCCCATTAATGGGGGGGAAAGCTTTGAAATGATTTATCCTGGTCTCATTTTTTTTACATCAATAAACCTGGCATTTGAACAGGAGTGTGTAAACTTTTTATATCCACTGTATGCATGCATGTATTGGGGGGGGGGGGGCTGAAAAGTTCATAGGCTGACAAATTAAATTAAATCACCCTTTATTGTCATTCAACTGTACAACCAATCATGAACAGAAGAACGAGATTGTGTTTTACCTATCTACTGTGTTAATCACACACACCCCAAGTGCAGAATCAGAGGGCCGCTGCCATGCAAGGCACCGCCACAAATTTCCCTCCTCCATTCCATTATTGCTGAGCACCAAGCTGGATGGCAGGAAGTTCCACTTTTGTATGGTCTTCGGCATGACCCGGCCGGGATTTGAACCCCTGCCTCCCGGGTGTGGGGCGGATGCTGTTACCAACTGAGCCACCACTCCAGTAACTGAGCCACCACTATGTATATATATATATATATATATTTTTTTTTTTTAATTTACAAAAAGATTTTATTATATATATATACGTAGCTGTGGACAAAATTGTTGGTACCCCTCTGTTAATGAAAGAAAAACCCACAATGGTCACAGAAATAACTTGAATCTGACAAAAGTGGTAATAAATAAAAATTCTATGAAAATTAACCAATGAAAATCAGACAATGCTTTTGAATTGTGGTTCAGCAGAATTATTTTAAAAAACAAACTCATGAACCAGGCCTGGACAAAAATGATGGTACCCCTAGAAAAGATTGAAAATAATGTGACCATAGGGACATGTTCAACCATGATGTGTCCTCTAATTAACATCACAGGTGTCTACAAACTTGTAATCAGTCATTCGGCCAATATAAAGGGTGACAAGTAGTCATTGTGCTGTTTGTTGACATGGTGTGTACAACACTAAACATGGACCAGAGGAAGCAAAGGAGAGCGTTGTCTCAGGAGATTAGAAAGAAAATTATAGACAAGCATGTTAAAGGTAAAGGCTATAAGACCATCTCCAAGCAGCTTGATGTTCCTGTGAGTACAGTTGTACATATTCAGAAATTTAAGATCCACGGGACTGTAGCCAACCTCCCTGGACGTGGCCGCAGGAGGAGACGGATAATACGAATGGTAACAAAAGAGCCCACAACAACCTCTAAACACATTCATGGTGAACTCCAAGGTCAAAGGTACATCAGTGTCAGATCGTACCATCTGTCATTGTTTGAGCCAAAGTGGACTTCATGGGAGACGACCAAGGAGGACACCACTGTTGAAAACAAATCATAAAAAAGCCAGACTGGAATTTGCCAAACTGCATGTTGACAAGCCACAAAGCTTCTGGGAGAATGTCCTATGGACAGACGAGACAAAACTGGAACTTTTTGGCAAGGCACATCAGCGCTATGTTCACAGATGCAAAAATGAAGCATACCAAGAAAAGAACACTGTCCCTACTGTGAAACATGGAGGAGGTTCTGTTATGTTGTGGGGCTGCTTTGCTGCATCTGGCACAGGGTGCCTTGAATCTGTGCAGGGTACAATGAAATCTCAAGGCTATCAAGGTATTCTAGAGAGAAATGTGCTGCCCAGTTTCAGACAGCTTGGTCTCAGTCGCAGGTCATGGTCTTGCAACAGGATAATGACCCAAAACACACAGCTAAAAACACCCAAGAATGGCTAAGAGCGAAACATTGGACTATTCTAAAGTGGCCTTCTATGAGCCCTGATCTAAATCCAATTGAACATCTGTGGAAGGAGCTGAAACATGCCGTCTGGAGAAGGCACCCTTCAAACCTGAGACAACTGGAGCAGTTTGCTCATGAGGAGTGGGCCAAAATACCTGCTGAGAGGTGCAGAAGTCTCATTGACAGTTACAGAAATTGTTTGATTGCAGTGATTGCCTCAAAAGGTTGTGCAAGAAAATATTAAGTTAAGGGTATCATCATTTTTGTCCAGGCCTGTTTCATGAGTTTGTTCTTTAAAATAATTCTGATGAACCACAATTCAAAAGCAATGGTCACAATTCAACCCACAATGGTCACAATGGTATTTCTGTGACCATTGTGGGTTTTTCTTTCATTAACAGAGGGGTACCAACAATTTTGTCCTCGTTTGTCTATATGCTGCACACACACACACACACACACACACACACACACACACACACACACACACATACATATATATATACAGTATATATACAGTATATATATATATATATATACTGTATATACTGCTCAAAAAAATAAAAGGAACACTTTTTAATCTGAGTAAGCTGGATTAGCCTGCCACAATTTCTTTACTTTAAGTTTTGGAGTGTTTTCATTTCCATCAAAAGACGTGGCATCTTTTCATTCTTAACACATTATCCAATCCATATCAGTGTAGATATCCAGCTTATTTTTCCCATTAAAATCTGATGTGTTTTCAAAGTGTTCCTTTTATTTTTTGAGCAGTATATATATATATATATATGTGTGTGTGTGTGTGTGTGTGTGTGTGTGTGTGGCAGGCAGAGAGTAGACAGACTGAAAATTTCATGAAAAAACTTTATTCCACGGACCAAGAAAATGTTTTTTCAGACAGCAAAAAAAAAAAAAAAAAAGATTGGCAACAGCTGTTTGCAAGGCTACCAGTAATCCCTACTGGCAAAAGACACGTTTGTGCAACAGCACAGCCTAGTGGTAAACACCACCCATTACCTGGAGCAAACAAACCCACAATATACGTATATACAGTATATATACTGTATATATATATATATACTACCGTTCAAAAGTTTGGGGTCACTTAGAAATTTCCTTATTTTTGAAAGAAAAGCACTTTTTTCAATGAAGATAACTTTAAACTAATCAGAAATACACTCTATACATTGCTAATGTGGTAAATGACTATTCTAGCTGCAAATGTCTGGTTTTTGGTGCAATGTCTAGATAGGTGTATTGAGTTTTTGCATATGACGTCAGGGGGCGTGCCGCACTGGCTCGTTAGAGTGTGCCGCCATATTGGATGGCAAGAACCAACAGCAGCAGCAGGGTGAAACAAACCACATAGCTCACGTGTACCTACAAACTCGGCAAAATGGTGTTCTCCTGTGCTGCCCCTCGATGTACCAACAGATACGGCCAACCAGGACTGGAAAATGTGTCATTCTACAGGTTCCCAGCAGATGAAAATCGCAGAAATGATTGGCTTGGAAACATGAGGAGATCCATCTTGCTGCCTTCTCAATGTTGCAAGGATGAGGGGAAAGTTGTCATTAATGATAAGGGGATTAGCGGGGAATTAAATGGCCGGTGTGAAATGCAAAAAAAAAAAAAAAGTTGGATTTTTGAATAATTACCTTCACTGACGTAATCTCTCGCTTTCTCATAACTTTCTGAGTCGGGTCTGGTTTGGGGACGCCTCTTTGCTTGCTACAAAGGACAATGCACACATGAAAGGGGAGAAAAATATTGTAAATGTGCATAAAATCAGGTACGTTTTAACGCGGCGCGCCGTGGAGAGCCTTTAAAAAAAAAAAAAAAACACGCAGCGCGCTTCACTCACCTCCGAGTCCAATGAGCTGCTGTTGTTTTCCGACTCGTTCACCAGCGAAGACTTCACATCATCCAGATCCCTTTCCGCTGACACGCTTTCCGATATCTTTTCCTCCTGCTCCCCTTCGTCTTTGAAAGATATCATCTCATCGTTTGCCCCCAAATCATCCCCGCTGAGCAGATTACTGGCAGTCATTGTTCTGCTAATTGCTCCAGCTGTGCGCTCTGCTTGTCCGTGGCTGTGGGGGTCACCCCACACCCGCCACCTCCGTTCAACTGAGGCATTTCGGCACACCAGAGGAGCGCACGGGAGCAAGATTAAAAACACTTGTCTGCTGTTATGACTGCTGACAATGACTCCACTGAATCTGACACAGACATGGCAGACACAGTGTCAGAGGCCACAGTGTCAGTTGTTGAAGAGGATGACAGGGATGTTATTATGTCAGACTGTGACTGTGTGTTCTCCTCACTCATTCTGATCGCTAAACAGTACAAGTTACACCTGGGTTGTCACAGTGCAACTGCTGCTCTTGCCATCCAAGATGGCGGCACCTACGGCGTGTTTATGTTTACCCCCGCGAGTCACGTGAATTTTATGAGCCTACGCAAAAACTCTATAGAGGCCCATGTCCAGCAACTATCACTTCAGTGTTATAATGGTACAATGTGTTTGCTCATTGCGTCAGAAGGCTAATGGATGATTAGAAAACCCTTGTGCAATCATGTTAGGTCTGCAATGCTGTAATTGCTGCAAATGGAGGATTCTTTGACGAAAGCAAAGTTTGAAGGAAAAAATTATTTCAAATACAAATCATTATTTCTAACCTTGTCAATGTCTTGACTATATTTTCTATTCATTTTACAACTCATGGTGGTAAATAAGTATGACTTTTCATGGAAAACACAAAATAATTGTCTGGGTGACCCCAAACTTTTGAACGGTAGTGTAGATATATATATATATATATATATCGGGCCAGTGCGTGGTGCAGTCCACGACCGTCAAAAGGTGCGTGAAACTTTGCGACAGCGGGAGGGGTCCCACCAGATCCACGTGGATGTGGTCGAACCTCCTAGCCGGGATTTGGAATGGCTCGAGGGGAGCTCTGGTGTGCTTGTGCACTTTGGCCCGTTGGCACACGCCGCAAGCTGCAGCCCACTGTTTCACCACTTTTCACAAACATGGTCAGACGAATTTTGCCCCCACTAGTTTCACTGAAGTGCGCACTCCCGGATGTGAAAGGGAGTGGACCAACTCAAAAATGCGACGGCGCCAAGAGCTTGGAACCACCGGGCGCGGGTGGCTGGTGGAGACATCGCAGAGTAAGGGAAGGGACCCTTCTTGCACCACCCTGCTCTCCAGTCTTAACCCTGTTGGCGCAGACTGGAGCGCGCAAATGTCCACGTCCCCGGCTTGTTCCGCGGCCATGGCAGGGAAATCTATTCCCACGTAGACCAGGGCGATCAATGCGCGCAACAGGCAATTGGCCACCACATGGAGTTTACAGGCAACGTGTTGAATGTCGGTAGTATACTAAGAGATTGCGGCCAACTGCCAATGCTGCCGGGCCGATCACGGTTCAGAGACCTTGGCCATGGCGTACTTCAGTGGATTATGGTCTACAAACACGGTGAACTCGCGCCCCTCCAGCCAGAACTGGAAATGGCATGTCGCCAGGTTGAGAGCCAGCATCTCTCTATCAAATGTGTTGTATTTGCATTTGTTGTCACGCAAAGTTCTGCTGAAAAATGCAAGCGGCTGCCACGAACCTGAGATGCACTGCTCCACTACTGCCCCTATGGCCACATCAGATGCATCTGTAGTGAGCACTATCCGTGCAGACAGATCTGGGTGGGCTAGCAACGTGGCCTCTGCTAGCGCTGTTTTGGCGTTTGAAAAATCCTGGCCTCGCTCGGGAATCCAGTCTGTGCTTTCCGCGGGCTTCTTTTTTTTAAGCGCGACATACAACGGCTTCATCAGCTGGGCTGCCCAGGGAAGGAAACGGTTGTAAAAATGAACCATTCCCAAAAACTCCTGTAGTGCCCTCACTGTCTGCGGACGCGGAAAGTCCAACACCGCCTGCACCTTGTCCGGTAACGGGATTGTGCCCTCCGGCGAAATGCAATGGCCCAAAAAATCAATCACTGGCACACCAAACTGGCACTTCTCCGGGCTGATTATCAAACTGTGCGCTTCCAACCTCTGGAAAACCATCTTGAGATGGGCGATGTGCTCCTCCTCAGACGCGCTGGCTACCAGAATGCCATCCAGGTAGAAGAAAACGAAAGCTAAATCGTGCAGCACTGCGTCCATCATCCTTTGGAAGGTCTGTGCCGCACCTTTTAATCCAAACGGCATGCGTACAAATTCAAAAAAGCAGAACAGAGTTATTGCCGCCATTTTTGGGACATCTTCTGCACGCACCGGGACCTGGTGGTAACCGTGGACCAGATCCACTTTGGAAAAAACGCGCACCCCAGCCAGGTGCATGGAAAAATCCTGGATGTGGGGAATAGGGTAGCAATCGTGTTCCGTAGCGTTGTTCAAGCGCCGGAAATCACCGCATGGTCGCCACAACCCATCGGCTTTAGGCACCATGTGAAGCGTGGATGCCCATGGGCTGTTTGAGCGCTTGACGATGCCCATCTTCTCCAAGTTGGCGAACTCCCTGCGCGCGGCGGCCAGTTTAGCTGCGTCCAGGCGCCGAGGTCATGCAAATACGGGCGGTCCTTTAATAGTGATGAAATGCTCGACCCTGTGTTTAGTTACCGCTGGTGAAAACGTCAGAACCGTGAGTGCTGGGAACTGGGCAAGTAACTGTTGGTACTTACCCCCTGGAGCTATATCGTTAGCTAGCATTGTCGATCCAGCTCCCCGAGCTGTACAGGGCAGAGAAGCAAAAGAGACAGCATCCACTAGTCTTCCATTAGCAACATCAACTAATAAACCATGAGCATATAGGAAATCTGCACCCAAAATGGGGGAGGAACATGCAGCTATCACAAAATTCCACTGAAAATTGTGCCCATGAAAGCATATTGTCAGTGTCCGTTCACCAAATGTCCTGATTGCTGATCCAATGGCAGCCGCCAGCTCGGGACCGCTGCCCCCTGCCACCCTGTTTGCGTTGAACGGCAGGATGAGGCTCTTCTGGGAGCTGGAGTCCACCAGAAACCATCTCCCCGAACATGTGTCTGTGACATACAGCAGCTTGTCTCTGTCGCCAGCCGTTGCAGCTGCTACTGACTGCTGGCGTTGGCGTTTTCTGATCGCTTGAATTGGCATGGTGGCACGCATCACCGGGCGTCTGAGCCAAAACCTTGATGATAGTAGCAGAAAGCCTCCTTCTTGTGTCTCCTGGCATCTGCTACGGCTACCACCAACGGCTCCTTGATCTCACTGGAAACCCTCCTGGGCTCCAGTGTCGCTGCGTTCATGCCAAAGGTTCTGGTTGCTAAAATGATGTGATCCGCTTCCTGCATTAGTACGCGGTAGTCCCTTGTCACCAGCAGTGGCGAATTGGCCAGGATTGCCCTCGCTGCATCCGGTAAGTTCCTGAGAAACAGGTGGGTGACCAGGAAGGACTTGTCATCTCTACCCATCAACGTCAATATGCTCTCCATCAGCTCCACGGCCGATCTGTACCCTAACTCTGAATGTGTTAGGAGCCTGTCCGGTCTTTAGCTGTCCGAAAGGGTATAGCACTGGATAAGCATCCTCTTGAGCACCTCATATTTTCCCTGGACCAGCAGCTCCTGGAGCAAGCTTGCCACCTGTTGCATGGTGCACACGTCCAGTGCAGTGACCACATAGTAGTATTTAGTGTCGTCCGATGTTATCCCGCGGAGTGCGAACTGGGCCTCAGTGTGCAAAACCACGCTGTCGGGTTGTGCAGCCAGAAATCCGGGAGCTTGACCGAAACAGCGCACGCAGTGCTGGCGCTCTCCCTCCAAGATGTCTCCGGGGTGCTCGTCTCGCCCTCCATGGCACGTCAGGGTCACCAGTGTAGAGGAAAGGATGCAGGCGAGGCAAAGAACTGATCAACACAGACTTTATTCTTCCTCTAACAGAACAGGATAGCAAAAGCCCTCTTGGGCCACTGTGCATCTCTCTTTTATACCTTTAATTACATGCATAGTGGCCTGAGGCTCCGACCTCACATTATGTTTAGAACAAAGCCTGTGCAGCGCATTAACATAATATTACACAGGTGCCGCACTTCACTCTTCTCCTGGCGGCCTGGCATCTGCCCCTCTCCCCGGTTGGTGAGCCAGGGGAGAGGGCCTCCCCTTTCCCCTTTATAGCCTTTACTGTTCCATCTGGACCCCCCGGCGATGCCTCCACTCTTGGTCCATTGTTCTCTGGGTGGAGAAGTCCAACACCTTGCCCCCCCACTATATATATATTGTAGAGAGAGGAATTAGCAGGCAAGGCAGTGAGCTGGAGCAGAGCAGACTTTATTACTCTCTCTATCATCAGTCAACAAGAAGAACTGACCCAGGTCGCTGGCATCTCTCTTTTATACCATACAAACTCGCCTTGCAACCTGGGGGGTTCACATCACAATACATACATTCACAATAACAATTCCCTTTGTCACCCAGCCTGTCGGCGCATTATTATGCAGCCCGGAGGAGAATGCATATTATCATGCTGTCCTATGGAGAAAACCACAGTCTGTCCTGCATATCTGCTTCACAGCTTATAAGCGTCTCCTCCTGTGCCATTCAGTCTGAGTAGAGTACGTAGTGTCTGGATCCCCCCCTCCTGAAAACTAAGACTGGGCCTTAACCCTCATGTCCTGTGGGCTTCAGCCGTCGTCCGTAGCGGCTGTAACGGGGGGTCACCGGCTCCAAGGCACTGCTGTGCCGGTGGGGTGCTCCTGGAGGTGCGTCCGTCTGTGGGGGGACACTGGGGGGGGGGGCACATCTTCACCATGCCATTGTGACTGAGCTGACGAGTCATTTACCTGGGGAGTTCCCAATGGGAGTCGTCCGCTCTGAGGAGCTCGGGCCAACACCACCTGCACGTCTGCTAATACGAAGGCGGGCTTAAGCCTGTCTATACAGATTGTTTCTCTGCGTCCCCCCAAGTCTAACACAAAATGTTTATCCCCAGGTTCCAACACTCTGAACAGGCTGTCGTCGGGCGGGCGCAACGGGGTCCAGTGGGCATTGAGCCTGACAAACACGAACAACGGGTCCTTGGCATGAAAGTGCGGGGAAAACAGTGGTGGGCCGGGCCAGGTACCATCCCTGCCTCTGCGCTATGTAGTGAAGGCGGGGATGGATCAGTGTTCGGCGCGGGATTGTCAGGCAAAAATTTTCTGGGGAGCTGCAGCGGCTGGGAAAAAACAAGTTCTGCTGGGGAGGCAGCCAAATCCTCCTTCGGTGCTGAACGCAACCCTAATAGAACCCACGGCAACCAGCCCACCCAATTTGCATTCGTAAGCGAAGCCCTGAGCTCTGCTTTCAGCGACCTATGGAAACACTCGCATAACCCATTGGCCTGGGGGTTGTATGTGGTTGTGCAATGAATTGTGACACCCAGGCTCCGGGCCATCGTGTACCAGAGGTTAGAAACGAACTGCGGGCCCCGGTCGGACATGATATCCGAAAGGGTGCCGAAATGTGCCACCCATGTCGTCAAAAAAGCGCGTGCAACTTCTGCGGATGCAGTGGAAGCTAGCGGCACCGCCTTGGGCCAGCGCCTGGTGCAGTCCACCACTGTCAGGAGGTGCGTAAACTCCTACAATGGCGGGAGGGGGCCCACGAGGTCCACGTGAATGTGGTCGAACCTCTTAGCCGGGACATGGAATGCCTCAAGGGGGGCCTTTGTGTGTCTGTACACCTTGTCTCGTTGGCACGCTACGCAGGCTGCAGCCCACTCTTTCACAGGCTCGGCCAGACGAACTTTGCTCCCACCATTTTGACTGACGCGCGCACTCCTCGGTGTGCCAGGGAGTGAACCAACTCGAAAACGCGGCGGCGCCAAGCGTGTGGGACCACCAGGCACAGGCAGCCTGTGGAGACGTCACAGATTGGGGGGGGCACATCTTGCAATACTCTGCTCTCCAGCCTTAACCCTGTTGGTCCAGACTGGAGCACGCAAAAGTCCGCATCGCACGAGAGACAGTCTGCCACCACGTTGAGTTTACCGGCCACATGCTGAATGTCAGTCATAAACTCTGAGATCACGGCCAGCTGTCTCTGCTGCTGGGCCGACCATGATTCCAAAACCTTGGCCACAGCATACGTTAGCGGCTTGTGGTCCACAAACGCAGTGAAGCTGCACCCTTCCAGCCAGAACTGGAAGTGGCGTTTGGCCAAGTGGAGAGCCAGTAACTCCCTGTCGAACACGCTGTATTTACGCTCATTGTCGTGGAAAGACCTGCTAAAAAAGTGAGCAGCTGCCAAGAACCAGCGACGCTCTGCTCCACGATGGACCCTATGGCCATGTCCGATGCGTCAGTAGTGAGTGCTATCCGAGCCGCCGGGTCCAGGTGCGCCAGTAGTGCGGTGTTCGCTAGAGCTGTTTTGGCCTCGGAAAATGCCTGCTCTTGCTCAGGAGTCCAGTCGACTCTGTCCGCCAGTTTCTGTTTCTTAAGCGCGGCGTACAACGGCTGCATGAGCTGGGCTCCGCGGGGGGAAACTGTTGTAAAAGTAAACCATCCCCAAAAACTCCTGCAGCGCCCTGACCGTCTGAGGCCGGGGACAATCTATCACTGTGCGCACTTTGCCTGGTAAGGGTATCGTGCCCTCCGGTGAGATGCGGTGACCCAAAAAATTGATTACCGTAACCCTGAACTGGCACTTCTGCGGGTTGATTATTAACCCGTGCTCTTCCAACCTCTGGAAAACCATCCTGAGGTGGGCTACGTGTCAATCCTCAGATGCGCTGGCCACCAGGTTATCGTCCAGGTAGACGAACACAAACGGCAGATCGCACAACACCGCATCCATCATGCGTTGGAATGTCTGCGCCACGCCTTTTAACCCGAAAGGCATTCATAAGAACTCAAAAAGACCAAATGGGGTTATTACTGCCGTTTTGGGTATGTCTTCCACGTGCACCAGGACCTGGTGGTAACCACGGACCAGGTCCACCTTGGAAAACATGCGTGCCCTGGTGAGGTGGACAGAAAAATCCTGAATATGGGGGAATGGGTAGCAATCATGTGCTGTGGCGTTGTTTAATCTGTAGAAATCTCCGCATGGTCACCACAATCACTCAGCTTTAGGCACCATATCTAGCAGGGATGCCCATGGGCTGTTTGAGTGCCTGATGATGCCCAACCTTTCCAAGTTGGTGAACTCCTCGCATGTACTGGCCAGTTTAGCTGCATCCAGGCGCCGAGGTCATGCGAAAACGGGCGGCCCCGTGGTAGTAATGAAGTGCTCCACCCCGTGTTTAGTGACGGCCGCAAAAATGACGGAACCGTGAGTGCTGGGAACTGGGTGAATAGTGTGTGGAACTTACACCCTGGAGCTGTGACGTTGGCTAGTGTTGTGGACCCGGCTCCTCTAGCTGTACAGGGCAGAGAATCAGGGTAGAGAATCATAACATAGCGTTAATCAGGCGTCTGTTAGCCACACTGACTAATAGTCCGTGTGCACACAAAAAATCTGCGCCCAATATGGGGAAGTTACATGCCGCTATGACAAATGTCCATTGGTATGTACGGCCATGCAAGGATATAGTCAGTATCCTCTCACCAAAAGTCTTAATGTCTGAGCCATTTGCGGCCACCAGCTCGGGGCCACTAATTCCCGCCAGTCGGTCTGTGTAGGACGGCAGGATGAGGCTCTTTTGGGAGCTGGAGTCCACGAGAAACCGTCTCCCTGAGTGTGAGTCTGTCACATAGAGCAGCTTGTTTCTGTCACCGGCGGTCGCAGCTGCTACCGACTGCTGGCCCTGGCATTTCCCGAGCGCTTGAACTGGCACGGTGGCACACATCGGTGTGCGTCTTCTCTGTAATGGCAGTGGTAGAAGCAGAGCATGTCCCTCCGGTGCTTCTTGGCCTCCGCTGCGGCCACCATCGCTGGCTCCTCATCCCCGCTGGCCATCTCGCTGGGTTCCGACACCGCTGCATTCACAGCAAAGGTTCTGGTTGCCAGGATAATCTGATCTGCCTCTTGTGCTAGCGCCCGGTAGTTGCATGTGGCCAGCAGTGGCGAATTGGCAAGGACCGCTCTGGCCGCTGTCGGGAGGTTCCAGAGGAAAAGGTAGGCAAAGAGGAAATGCCCATCATCTGTGCCCATCAACGCCAACATCTTCTCCATTAATTCGACCGCCGACCCGTCTCCCAACTCGGAGCGCGTCAGGAGCCTTTCCGCTCTCTCGCAGTCCGAGAGCATGTAGCACTGGGTCAGTGCGGTCTTGAGAGTGTCATATTTGTCATGGGCTGAGTGAGGGCTGTTGGAGCAGGCTCGCCACCTGCTGTGTTGTGTGTGCGTCCAGCGCTGCAACCCCATAGTAGTATTTGGTGTCATCTGCTGTCACTCCACAGAGTACGAACTGGACCTCGGTGTGGCGGAACCAAGACTTCGGGTCATGTAGCCAAAAGTCTGGAAATTTTACTGAAACGGCACACGCAGTGCTGGCGCCTCCAGTCCAGGTCGTCTCTGGGGTGTTTGCATCGAGTTCCGTTATGCGCCAAGGGTCACCAGTGTAGAGAGAGGAATTAGCAGGCGAGGCAGTGAGCTGGAGCAGAGCAGACTTTATTATTCTCTCTATCATCAGTCAACAAGAAGAACTGACCCAGGTCGCTGGCATCTGTCTTTTATACCATACAAACTCGCCTCGCGACCAGGGGGGTTCACATCACAATACATACATTCACAATAACAATTCCCATTGTCACCCAGCCGGTCGGCGCATTATTATGCAGCCCGGAGGACAGTGCATATTATCATGCAGTCTTATGGAGAAAACCACAGTCTGTCCTGCATATCTGCTTCACAGCTTATAAGCGTCTCCTCCTGTGCCATTCAGTCTGAGTAGAGAACGTATTGTCTGGGTCCTCCACACCATCTATCTATCTATCTATCTATCTATCTATCTATCTATCTATCTATCTATCTATCTATATGTAAAAAACAGGCACTTTCAGTGTATAAGTGCAGTTAATAAAACTAAATAAGTGCAGATTAGTTAGTTAGTTAGTTAGTTTTATATATATATATATATATATATATATATATATATATATATATATATTTATACACAGTGGGGTAAAAAAGTATTTAGTCAGCCACCAATTGTGCAAGTTCTCCCACTTAAAAGATGAGAGAGGTCGCCAATTTTCATCATAGGTATACCTCAACTATGAGAGACAAAATAAGGGAAAAAAAATCCAGAAAATCAGAATTTTAACAAATTTTATCCCATGAAAACCAATGGGGAGCAGCAATCGCCATCCAGAAGTGACATTCAATCGTTGTTTCCGGCTTTGCCGTAGACGAGTAACGTGTTTGTCATGAACCTGGGTTTGGTGGTTTAAAACCCAGTTCTGACTCAGGGTTATTTTGCCCTATTTTCCACCAAGCGCTTCAGGGAGCTATTGGACCTTTGTTTCCAGATAGCTCGGGCATGCCCCCTTCTCCTGTCAAGTGCCATCAGCTGTACTTCATTTCGGGTGTTTACACACACATACACACATACTCCATTCATTCCCATTCACACGTGCATACTCTCACTCATGCACACCAGGGTTTAATTATGTTCGGCCCACGCGTCTTCACACTGGCAATCTCTTCCCTTGTTAGCATTACGATTACAAATACGCTGCATTTGTGGGAAGAGATTGTCGGGGCGTTCACCATCATACGTGGCAGCGTTTTCTCCATGTATGTTTTTTCCACTACCTCCGTGTATCCAGCCTGATATTTGAAGTCGGTTTATCCCTTGATGTTAGCAGCTGACCCTGCCTCACTCTCTTTTCCACCAGACTGCACGGACAGCCCCGGATCGTTCCAGTCCTGTAAGTCATGTTTGCCTTTCCCCCTGTGTCGACAGCAGCTCTGCGGCACTAGGCATTCCCTTCGCCGGGCTGTAGAGCATCCGGGAGGCGTAGCCCCGGATCACTCCAGTATCGCAAGTTATGTTTGCCTTTCTCCCTGTGTCGACAGCAGCTCTGCGGCACTAAGCATTCCCTTCACCAGGCTGTAGAGCATCCGGGAGGTGTCCCTGTGTGTCTGGTGGCCTAATCCCATCATTGCAACTCCCTGTACTTATGTGGTCATACTGAACTTGTTATTTTCATGATTTATGTGAATAAAGTGCATGTTCTACTCCAGCAGTTGGGTTTTTCATTCCTTCCCTCGTGCGCCGCATAATGGCACATGGGGATTTGTGACAGTGTTTACCATGGACGAGTAAACGCGTTCAACAGATGCTCAGTGGGTCGAGGTCCGAGTTGAAAACGGTGCAAAATCTGTACGGATTTATACTATACAAACGGTCCTTGGAAATGGCCTTCATTGACGGCATGATCCGCAGGTACAGTGGTGTGAAAAAGTGTTTGCCCCGTTCCTGATTTCTCATTTTTTTGTATGTTTGTCACACTTAAATGTTTCAGATCATCAAACAAATTTAAATATTAGACAGAAATAACACAAGTAAACTCAAAATGCAGTTTTCAATTGGTGTTTATTATTAAGGGTAAAAAAAATCCGAACCTACATGGCCCTGTGTGAAAAAGTGATTGCCCCCTAAACCTAATAACTGGTTGGGCCACCCTTGGCAGCAACAACTGCAATCAAGTGTTTGCAATAACTGGCAATGAGTCTTTTACAGCGCTGTGGAGGAATTTTGGCCAACTCATCTTTGCAGAATTGTTGTAATTCAGCCACACTGGAGGGTTTTCAGGCATGAACCACCTTTTTAAGGTCATGCCACAGCATCTCAATTGGATTCAGGTCAGGACTTTGACTAGGCCACTCCAAAGTCTTCATTTTGTTTTTCTTAAGTCTTTTAGAGGTGGACTTGCTGGTGTGTTTTGGATCATTACCCTGCTGCAGAACCCAAGTGCGCTTCAGCTTGAGGTCACAAACAGATGGCCGGACATTCTCCTTCAGGATTTTTTGGTAGACAGCAGAATTTATGGTTCCATTTACCACAGCAAGTCTTGTAGGTCCTGAAGCAGCAAAACAGCCCCAGACCATCACACTACCACCACCATATTTTACTGTTGATATGATGTTCCTTTTCTGAAATGCTCTGTTACTTTTACGCTGGATGTAATGGGACACACACCTTCCAAAAAGTTCAACTTTTGTCTCATCAGTTCACAGAGTATTTTGCCAAAGGTTTTGGGGATCATCAAGATGTTTTCCAGCAAAACTGAGTGGAGCCTTTACTGTATGTTGTTTTGGCTCAGCAGTAGTTTTTGTCTTGGAACTCTGCCATGCAGGCCATTTTTGCCCAGTCTCTTTCTTATGATGGAGTCATGAACACTGATCTTAACTGAGACAAGTGAGGCCTGCAGTTCTTTGGATGTTGTTGTGGGATCTTTGTGACCTCTTGGATGAGTCGTCACTTCGCTCTTGGGGTAATTTTGGCCAGCCAGCTACTCCTAGGAAGGTTCACCACTGTTCTATGTTTTCGCCATTTGTGGATAATGGCTCTCCCTGTGGTTCGCTGGAGTCCCTAAGCTTTAGAAATGCTTTATAACCTTTTCCAGACTGATAGCTCTCAATTACTTTGTTTCTCATTTGTTCCTGAATTTTTTTGGATTGCAGCATGATGTCTAGCTTTTGAGGATCTTTTGGTCTACTTCACTTTGTCAAGCACATCCTAGTTAAGTGATTTCTTGATTGAGAACAGGTGTGGCAGTCATCAGGCCTGGGTGTGGCTAGAGAAATTGATCTCAGCTTCTCAAAGTTGTGATAAACCACAGTTAATTTATGTTTTAACGGGAAGGAGGCAATCACTTTTTCACACAGGGCCATGTAGGTTTGGATTTTTTTTTACCCTTAATAATAAACATTTTCATTTAAAGCTGCATTTTGTGTTTACTTGTGTTATCTTTGTCTAATATTTAAATTTGTTTGATGATCTGAAACATTTAAGTGTGACAAACATACAAAAAATGAGAAATCAGGAACAGGGCAAGCACTTTTTCACACCACTGTACCTCCGGGGACCAGCAGCTGAAGGGGACCTGATGAACAGGCAATTTCCCAGTCAAGTAACTTCAGAATACGTTGAATAAATCTTGAATAAATCTTGATATACTAAAATTTTATTTCATTAAATTATATGCGGGCAGATTTGCTTGTACATGGTTGTAAAAAATTGCATAAAATTCTGATCTTGAAACTTTGTTGACTGCTATACTGCAGCCCAGTCAATTGCGCAAAGCAACGACTGTGCATCACTACCGGTGCTGAAACTGGCCATGGAGGAGGCAAGATGTCATTGACCATGACTGACTCAGAGAGCAGTGACTTGAAACTCGCGCGTATCTGAGAAGGAATCATGACCAAAATTACTGGACGTAACCACTAGTATCATATTTGATCCTCTGAAATAGCTTTTGATTAAAATTCACTTCAGATACCCTTTAGTGGGGTTTTTTCTGTACATGGTCCTTGACAAATAAACCAATAAACTAAACTAAATTAAGAGGGACTAACCAGGTGTCATAAATCTGCCTTCCAGGCAGATAAGGGTTATTGGAAGGACCCAAAGTGTAGGCAGGAGTTGGTGCAAGATAATGATTTATTAAACAAAACTCGGGAGGAAACAAAAGCACAGCACGAGGGCTGAAAACCAAACTAAACGCACAGGAATAATGGACTCACGGGAAAACTAGAGACACAGAGAGCATGGCAGGAGAAAACGACAATGACCTCACAATGAACTGAAACCAGAGACTCAAATATATAGGGGTTGAGACAATCACAAGGACACAAGACAGCTGGGAGATGATCAGGGCTGAATAGTTACACATGAGGGAAACTGGAGATAATAGGTAGAAAAATATACACACAAGATCACAATAATAATGAAACGGGCCAACAGGGAATGACACAACAGACCATGGGAGATACAGGAGACAGTAACTATAATAATAATAATAATAACAATAATAATAATGCACAGGGGGAAATAGAGACAGTACAGATGACAGGGAATGAGCACAGAGGGCCAGAGGAAGCATGGGATACACATAATGCAATTAATAATAATAATAATAACCAAATCACCAAAGACAGTCACAAAGCAGCAGGGGATGAGCACAGGACGACATGCAATGACAACACAATGGGGAGAGCACAAAGGACACTTAATAATAATAATAATAATAATAATAATAATAATAATAATAATCATGCAGATAAAAATCAAAGAAAAAAATAAGGAAACCAAAATGAACACAAAGCATGGGCACGGTCTGGGACTGTGCCCAGAACCCAACATAATCCCTCCTTTATGGGGTGGACTCCAGACACCCCTACAAACAACATAGTAACACCAAAGCACTGACCTCAGAAACAGCAGGTGGAGGCCCCCTGACCTCTGAAACGACGGGTAGAGATCCCCTAATCTCTGGACCGATGGGTAGAGGTCCTCTGACCTCTGGAATGATGGGTGGAGGTCCCCTGACCTCTGGAACGATGGGTGGAGGTGCGTTGGCCTCTGAAGCTGATGATGACTGGGCCTGAAGAGCATCTGGCCCAGGTGACTGGAATCCTCCCTCCGATGCAGCCACCTCGGACAAGCGAGACAGGCAGGGAGCAAGTGAGGCAACACCATTATCACCAGGAGCTAAGCAAGTCTTTTCTAATGTTGATGTTAAAAATGAAATGAAAAGAACTTGCCTTAGCTCCTGGTCCTCTGCTGCCGGGGTGACTGCTTCAGGGACATCTGGAGCAGGCTCATGCACCTCGGAGACTGCCAGAGCTGCTGCATGCACCTCAGGGAGAGCTGGAGCTGTGGCGTGCACCGCAGAGACAGCTGGGGCTATGGTGTGCACCTCGGAGACATCTGGAGCTGTGGCATGCACCGTGGAGAGAGCTGGAGCTGTTGTGTGCACCTCAGAGACAGCTGGAGCTGTGGCATGCACCTCGGAGACAGCTGGAGCAGAAACATGCACCTCGGGGAGAACTGGAGCAGGGATGTGCACCTCGGGGGCAGCTGGAGCAGGCTTGTGCACCTTGGAGACTGCCAGGGCTACTGCGTACACCTTGGGGAGGACTGGCGCTGGGGAGTGCACCTCGGGGGAAGCTGGAACTGGGATGTGCACCTCGGGGACAGCAGGAACTGTAGCGTGCACCTCAGGGAGAGCTGGAGCTGGGGTGTGCACCTCAGGGGCAGCTGGAGCAGAATCATGCACCTTGGAGACTGCTGGAGCTGATGCATGCATCTCGGGGAAAAACAGAGAGACCAGGGTGGGTGACAGCACACATACAGGGGTGACAGCAGAAGCAGGAGGTGGGGGCTCAGAAGCAGAAGGGGGCTGCTGCTGAGACCCCTCACCCAAAATAAGGCAAGACATCTCATTAGGTGGTAACAAGAAACAAGTATGTACTTGCCTGTTCCACTGCTCTGCTGTTGCTGACAGAGATGAACCAGGAGTAGGCGCTGTGGCTGCTGGCGAGCCAGCAGACGAGGCAGTCTGAGGACTAACAGTGGACGAGGGCATCAGTGTAGAAAATGTGGGACCCGGCACTGCAGGTAGAAGATGACGTTGGGCTGGCACCGGAGGCTGAGAGTGACGTGGAGCTGGTGTTGGCTGTTGACAGCGGTGTGGGGGCAGCATTAGAGATTGAGGATGAGGTGGAGCCAGCGCTGCAGCTGCCATGGGAGCCAGTGTTGCAGCTGCTGTAGAAACCAGCGTTCCGGCTGCCGTGGGAGTCGGCATTGTTGCTGCTGTGGAAGCCGGTGTAGCTGAGCTCTGCGGGACTGGAGTGGAGCACAATGGTGTGCTCTCCTCCAGCTCAGGGCATGGCTGTGGTGCAGAGGAGAGGCTGACTGGGGCTGGAGTGGACACTGGAGAGTGGCAAGCTGGAGTGGATACCGGAGTATGGCAAGGAAGGGGAGGCGCCGGAGTCCGGGGATGCTTCTTCATCGGCGCACACTCCGGCATTTTAGGTAAATTCTTAACCATCTCATGGTACATTGAGCGTAGGTTCTGGACTGAGATGAGCAGCCCGACGAGCTCTGGGTAATCCCACAAGCTGGGGGTAGATTTAATCACCGCCTCCGCTATGTCCAGAAACCCCAAGGCCTCACCGGTGCAGGCGTCTGAGACGCAGTCCTCAATAGTTTGGGCAGCCCACAGTCCCACACACTCCACACACCGAAAATCCATGCCTGCTGGGTCCAGGATTGGTGAGGTCATTCTGTCATAAATCTGCCTTCCAGGCAAATGAAGGTTGTTGGAAGGACCCAAGGCACAGGCAGGAGTTGGTGCAAGATAATGATTTATTAACCAAAACTCAGGAGGAAACAAAAGCACAGCACGGGGGCTGAAAACCAAACTAAATGCAGAGGAATGATGTACTTGATTAGAACTAGAGAGAGAATAGGTAGACAAATATACACATAAGACCACAATGATAATGATACGGGCCAACAGGGGATGACACCACAGACCATCGCAAACAGGAGACAATAACTATAATAATAATCGTACACAAGGGGCAATAGAGGCGATACAGATGACAGAGGATGAGCACAAAGGGCCAGAGGAAGCATGAGAGACACATAATGCCTCTACCACTGGAGTGGTGGCCTTGAAGTAGAGCATCCGCCCCACAACTGGGAGGTTGGGGTTCAAGTCCCGGCCGGGTCATGCCAAAGACCATATAAAAATGGAATTTCCTGCAGTTCAGCAAAAAATGTAATGGAGGAGGGAAATGTGGGTGGCAGTGGTTCAGGAGGTAGAGCGGGTCGTCCAATAACCAGAGGGTTGGTGGTTCGAATCCCGCTTTCCCCAGCCATCCTGCTGTTGTGTCCCTGGGCAAGACGGTTTACCCACCTTGCCTCCAGTGTCCATGACACTGGATATGAATGTGTATAAATGTCCGGCAGTAGTCGGAGAGGCCGTTGGCGTGGATTGGCAGCCACGTTTCTGTCAGTCTGCCCCAAGGCAGCTGTGGCTACAGGAGTAGCTTACCACTATCAATGTCTGTCTGAAGCGAATGAATAATGGACTCACTGTATGCACTTTGAGATGTCACTTGACATGTAAAGTGCCATATAAATCTAATCCATTATTATTATTATTATTATTATTATTATTATTATTATTATTATGCAATTAATAACGCCCCTAGTGGCACAGCGCAGCAACTGCGTCTGTCAACTGACTGACATCCCTCTGACGTCCCTAGCTGTACTAAGGATTTGTATTGATCATGCCAGTTCAGAAGGTGGTGTCACGCCTCGCTGCTCATCTGCGGCGCCAGCTGCACGCACACCTGCACATCATCAGCGGCGAGGGATTTAAGCCGCCTCGCCCTGGGCTTCGGCCTGAAGCCGTCAGACTTCACTCGTTGGATTGCTGTGAGTAACCTCTACACTTCAGCAAGCATCGCGGTACGAAGCCCTTACCTTTTTTCCTCTCCAAGTCTGCTCCCCTGTGCACAGGTGGATTTCCCGGCGGCGGACCTTTCCTCTCCGTCTCCATTCCCTCGCTGCTGCACCGGGCTCTCCAGGTTGCTGTCTACCGGACCTCGTCCTTGCTGTGCCAGCCACCTGCCCACTCCAAGTAAGCTCATCACAACTTTTACATCTCCTGTGTTGGTGTGTGCCCGTCACCCTTCTCCCTGTGCTTTTCCCATAGGGTTGTCCGGCTGTACGGTCTCCTGCCTCCGTGCCCGAAGCAGATGCCACCACCAATACATTTACATCTCGCAGACACACATTCATACACCCTTGTTGTTAATAAAGCTATTTGAGCTACTCTGAGCCTGCGTGTGTGTCTCCTGAACCGTGCATTATGTCAGGTGGCAGACACACATTGGTGGAATCATGGTTGACACGGAATACACCAAAGAAGAAGAAATTCTTCTTATTATTATTATTCCTTTTTCCTTCTCTGAGCTTACAAGACCAATATGGCCGCCGTCATCGTCATGTATCGTCAGATAACACTGCATCATACACCAAAAATAGCCGCGGAATAAACGAATTTGACGTGGGATAATCATAAGACTTTGTAGATGTGGGAGAGAGCACAAATGACCGACAGAATACAAAATAACGACCACGATGGACGAAAATGGATTGACCACGCCAGCCAGCGAGCCCCCCCTTCACCAACAATAAGTGACGAATTTCTTTGTTTCTTTACATTGTACTGATTTTGTGGTTCATATACTTTGAAGATAAGATAACAACATACCCTGGTAGACAAAACGGTGTCAAAAAACCAAACCATTCTTTATGTAAATATGTCCAAAGTCCACTTTTGACTGAGTTATGTAATTTATATAGCTGCCGTGACATTATGCAAATTAGATGCATAAATTTATTCCTATCTGAAACTTTGGATCATATTCTACAATTTTCTAATTGACAGCAAGCCATTATCTCTTGCAACTTTCAAGTTATAGCCTTGGAAATCTGAACTATTCTCTTAACAAAAAATCTTTACCACTCTTGACTACTAGGGGTTATGCAGCCATATGGCACCTGGGCCAGTTAATAGTAATGATAATAATAATAATAATAATAATAATAATAATAATAATAATATGGATAACAATCAAAGGGAAAAACCAAAAAAACAAAATGAACACAAAGCGTAAGCACCATCCCAGACCGTGCCCAGAACCTGACACAAGGGACAGGGGTTGCAAGTTAGCCTTGGCTAGAAACCTGTATGCATGTCATCTGCTTTGTATGTTTTATGAAGCAAAGTTTAATGCATTTGTCCCTGATAAATAAACAAATCAATGGAATCAATGCCCTTCATTTGAGTGTTCTTTGGGACATTAATTCTTCTTCTGCCTACCTCATCTGCTCCTGAGCAGTCAGCTCAGGAGCGCTACTTCCTGTAAGTTTTTTCATGTTTGCATTTTGAGTTTTGCACTGTTGGACTTTAGTTTCTTTTCACAATAAATGTTGCAAAACATCATCCAGCGTGTGGGTTCATCTCAATCTCTGTGCGCCTCTACACGGTGCACATGACAGTAGGTAGTGGCCAGAACAGAACCCAGCTGTGATTTTTGCTCTTTTCCCTTTTCCACCCGCCTGTTGTTGGAGCGCATGATGCCCCAGGCTCGCTGGCCTCATCGAAGCAGAGGAGGAACACCAGCGGGGACTCCCAGTGTGGAGGAGGAATGGGCGGCGGAGTTTATCCAGAGCTACGCGGATAAGGTTCTCGAAGCTCGTGGACCCAAACATACATAGGACTGTCTGTATGGAGCTTTGGGAATCCTGGAGGCACATCCTGGCCTATGGAGCTACCCACAATTTGCAGACCTGCTGTCCACAGTCTGCGCGCTTCAACAGTCATTCCCAGGTTTGATGTTCCCCACTGGGTCGAGGTAGAGGTGCTCTTCTCGGCAGTTGACCACCTCCTTTCACGCTTCCCCCGACTGTCCTCGAGCTCCAGCCCGTGCGTCACCAGTTTCTCGACGGTGCCATTGCCCTCCTCCGGACTACCGGAGAGACGACTCCGCCTCTCAGACAGCCACCAGCTTAACATTGAGTCAGACTAATCCCACAGCAGATTTTTTTCTCCCATACTCCGTTGCTGACTGTTACGCCAGTCTCCTCCTCCTCCTTCCTTGTTGTGGTTTCTCCTGTCTGCCTAATGTGCTCTCCTGCTGCTGAGGGTCTGGCTGCATCTTCCCCGGTTCCACCCACTCCCGCATCAATGGCGGCAGCTCCTCCACAATCCACTGGGGGACCTGCGTCCATCGTAGCCACAGAGAGGGGCGACGATGCAGCAGGCAACATCACACACCAGGATGACAGGCAAGTAAAATCTCATTCTATTTCAGTTTTCAATGATTTATCTTGCCTGTTCCCTGGTAGAGAGACTCAGGTCATGCAGTCCCCTGAGTTCTCTTCGCCTGCTGCAAATGATGAATTTTCACCTGCCCTCTCTGTGTCTCCTCCTCTTGCCTCTGAACACCCATCAGCCCTGGAACTCGACTGCCAGATGAGGGAGGAGCCCGCAGTGCAGGAGGAGACCATCCCAGCCTCAATGTTGTTCCATGGACCGAGGGAAGGCGCGAACCCTAATCCACCATGCGGAGTCCAGCGCCTATGGTGAGCCGGACCCCAGTTGCCACGGTGGATGAGCCCCCTGCGTGGACCTCTCCACCTGGGGCCGAAGGGATTGCTACAATCATCATGCCTGCTGTGGAGGCCGCTGCAGCAGTGTCAGCTGCCAAGCTAGACCTCCAGAGGGCTGAGCCCAAAGAACCATCATCGCCTGGATCGTTGGAGTCCTGGACGGCGGTGGAGCTCAAGCTCAGTCAAGTGATCTCCTTTATTTTTCTCTTTTCTGACCTGGAGAGATCTTGCCTGGCTCTCGGTGAGGAGAGCCGGGTGCAGCCACCCGCTGCGCCTGAGCTCACCTTACCGGGCTCTGCCGCTGACGGTGACTCTAATCCCTATGTGTATTGTCTGAGCTTCCTCCCAGGGTCACCGGAGATGTTCCAGTACTACCAGAGGTCTCTGTGGGTCCAGGCTCACCGCTGGAGGTCAGCGTGGGTGCAGCTTCGGCCCAGGCCGGGTCCTCCGAGGGTGCAGCTGTGCTCCAGCCCGGAGCCACTGAGGGTGCAGCTGTGCTCCACCCCGGAGCCACTGAGGGTGCAGCTGTGCTCCAGCCCGGAGCCGCCGCGGATACTGCTGAGCTCCAGCCCAGAGCCGCCACAGGTGCTGCAGAGCTCCAGCCTGGAGACACCGCGGGTGCTGCAGAGCTCCAGCCCGGAGCCACTGCGGGTGCTGCTAAGCTCCAGCTTGGAGCCACCGTGGGCGCAACCATGTCCCAGACCGGGATCCCCACGGGTGCAACCATTCTCCTGGCCAAGACCATCGAAGGCGTCGTCTCTCCTCCTTCTCCGCCAGATGCCATCAGGGTCCATCCTCTTCCTTCACTGCCGAACGCCGTCGTGGTTCCCTTTCCTTCGCTGTCAGATGCCGTCGTGGTTCCCTCTCCTTTGCTGCTAGACGCTGTCGTGGTTCTCTCTCCTTTGCTGCCAGGCGCTGTCGTGGTTCCCTCTCCTTCGCTGCCAGACAACGTCAGGGCTTCCTCTCCTTTGCTGTCAGACGACGTTGGGGGTCTCCCTCCTCAGCTCATCTCTCCAGTTCTGGGTCTTCCTGTGGAGGAGTCACCTCTCAAGCCGCCTCTCCTGAGCTGGTGGCTGAAAGACTCAGGCCGGCCGCCCAATAAACTGTGCCGTTGAGTTGGGTGGCCAATTTTCCCTGGCAGGCCACCTGACTCATTCTACCTGGCCGTCCGGCTGGTCTGGGACTTCAACAGGCCACCAGACCGGGTGCACCATGCCATCCACTGGGCCTGGGACTCTGGGCGGCCTCCCAAGCCTTCTAGCTTCTGGACTTGGGGGGCCTAATTGTGTATTTTTTCCGGCGTGGGTCCTGAGCAGGGTTGTTTTTTCTTTGTACCCTGCTGGCCTGCTCCCCCACCACCCACCCTCGATAGATTGTTCTAGTTCCTGCTGGGGGGGGGCAGGTTTTTCCTTCTTTTTCTTTCGATGTTACGTTGGGTGTCTGGTGTCCACACCTTGGGGGGGGGGGCGCTCCATCACGTGCTGGGTTCTGGAGGTCCTTCCAGACCCAGCCTTGTGGCCTCTCCCTGTATTGATCATTATCTATTGCATGTATTTAGGTTCTGTTTGCCATTTTCCTTGTATTTTATTTCTGCAGTTTTTGATATGTATTATTGAGGATGTCATTTTATTTGTTCCCAGTGTTTCCTTCTCTGTTAACAGCTGTCAGGGTTTGTCAGCCTCACATGGGTGTGCCCTGCCGCCTGTCAAGCTGCCAGCTGCCCCTCCCTTACCTGTCATTTCCACCAGCTGAACCCAATGATTTGTTTTTGCTCTTCTCCTGTTCAGGCCAGCCCACACCTGTGATCACTTCTGTTGTCAGCTGATTCACTATTTAAGCACTGTCAATTCACGCTATTATTGCCACTACCTCATGTGTGTTGGAATCAATGTCCTTCCTTTGAGTGTTCCTCGGGACATTAATTCTTCTTCTGCCTGCCTTGTCTCCTCCTGAGCAGTCAGCTCAGGAGCGCTACTTCCTGTAAGTTTTTAAGTGTTTACATTTTGAGTTTTGCACTGTTGGACTTTAGTTTCTTTTCACAATAAATGCTGCAAAATATCATCCAGTGTGTGGGTTCATCTCAATCTCTGTACGCTGCATAGAGGCGCACATGACAAGTACAGGGGTAGACCTAGACATATTGTGGAAACCCATTACTTTTGAGGTCAAAAGGTGTAAGTCACAAGGTCAAAAAATGTAACACTGCTAATCTGTTTATCAAAAAGTGATTGGGCATTCAGGGTGTTGGTGTAAATCTCTATCGAGTGCCCTCTAGTTAAAGTTGCATTTACAGATATTTGGTTGCATTTCACTTCAATTCTTTATCATGTATTTTTCAGACAGCATCTCTATATCACATCTGACCCAGCGTTCAAATGTAGACGCTACAAAAAATATAAACAAATGATCATGTTTGACAAATAGTTATTGTGCTACTAAAATCAAGATGGGAAATTTCAGAATTTCACGATGCTCTCCATCTGTCATGCAGCTGTCCTGTACTCACAGGCCGAGGATGTGATCCCTTTCTAGCCTCACTTTAGCATAAACAGTGAAGATTGTGCACAGGCTTGATTCTCGTAATCAATTTGATCATCATTACCACCAGTATGGTGAATTAACAGCAAAGAGATCATGAGTGAGGATTATGTGTGCCTCAGAGGGGTGACCACAGCCTTGAAAAGTTCCGGAGGAAGGTGTGTTCAGCCCAGATTAGGCCTCTTTACCACAATTTGATTAAGAATCATCCACATCTGTCACCACAGCCTCTAACTCTGCTAATAATACACATTGTATTTACTGAATAGAAACAAACCACAGATTCAGATTATTCAAGCAGCGCATTTCTGTCTCATCCAGTGGCCTCAGGGTGGGGGGATGGTGGTGGTGCTGAGGCTGCTTGAGTTAATAAGGATTATGTAACAGGGGCCTTGATGAGTTTTTCCTCAAAACAGCTGTTGCCACCCTCATTCTACCTGATTAAAGTGTTCCACTTAAAACAAATCCAACAACGCGCTCTACTCGACAGATGACCGATAGAAAACATCACGTCTGCAGGAATGCTCAGTGCCATGGGTCATTTTTCTATCCCCTTTGTGAAACTGTCACAGATGTCTCAAGTTTTATCTTTTTTCAGTGCATTTTTTTTAAAAATTTTAAACGAATGCATGTCTGATTTTGTTTCAGCAATTTAGAAATTTAAAAATCCCATATTGTGCATTTTCCAGGGAATAATTTTAAGCTTTTACCTCATCAAGGACAGATATCATATACAGTTTTAAAGACCAAATGCTATTTCTGTGGGTTTTTTTACAGCTCCTTAAAACAGCTGTCTGTTTTCAGTCTGTTCATGAATATTAATAGGCCCCTAATCTGATTGGGTAAGGTTTTTCTAATTAGCCAATCATATGTAAGGAGCAGTCAGGGTGTGTTTGTTTTACTAATTTAGAGAACTAAAAGTGGGGTTTACTGTTTTATGATGTTATAAAAACCAAGAAGTTTCGTCTGCTAATTTCTTTAAGAGTTTAAATGAATAAAGGCAGTGTTTTTTTTATGTTTTTTTTTTTTTTTTGTAAAATGAGCACTATTATTTTACTGGCATGCATGTGACTCAGGATCATATTTTATAAAGTTTAAACACAAAACACCATTTTGTACCATATAGGACCTTTAAAGTTATTTGTATGTAATGTCTGCTATTTTTACAACTGCAAAGAGAATTTGTAAATGTGCTGCTACTTATATGCTCTATCATGATAGTTTCTGTTGTTTTCTCCTGTGCTTGTAGGTGAGAGATGCCGAAGTTTCATTGATTTAGCCCCTGCATCAGAAAAAGGTGAGTGTTCACAGTTCATCTTGAGGGGAGTAGAGATTCTGTATAACAGGAGTAACACCTACAAATTTATATTAAGTAAATGCTTTTAGAATTATAAAAAAAAAGTTTTGCAAATATTGCTTTTTCCCCCAGCAGTGCAATGCAACTGCTACACTTTTTCCCCACTTATTTTTTAAATATTTTTTACATAGTGAAAAAGGAAACTATAAAACTTGTCATTTGCTAATAAAGCTGTATTGAGAGGAGACTGTTTTCGTTTGAAAAACCCCACACTCTAAAATCCAATTAGTTGGCTTTTGTCATGGAAATGTATGTATCCTCTGTACAATGAAGACTGAACTAGAGACGGTGCACATCAGAACTGGCTTTTTGTGAGTTCATTACCTCTGCAGAGAGGAGAAATCAATACAGAGACAGCAGCAGTGAGAGAAAGCTCAAAAATCCTCAGCCGTTTTTATAAACAGATTCCCCTCTGACCTTCTTATTCAGATAACAGTGTAAAGATTGTCACAGAAAAGTTGGAGCCTCAGAGTAGGGATGCACACTCAGATTTTTTGCCAGTTGCTGATGCCGATATATGTACATATTTTCCCCTGCCTATTTGTATTACAGTGATGATTAACTGGTATATAAAGAGACATTCCCCAAGGAAAAAAGACATCTACCTCAACTTCATATGAAAATACACGTTATTTTTTAGTAACATATTCAACAGAACTCTAAACTTCCTCCTTTTAATAGGCTAATAACTTTGCCAAAGGCCAACTTATTATTTTTGATTACTTCAGTATCAGGCAGTGCGGTGGCGGAGTGGTTAGCACTGCGGCAGCACAGCAACTCACCCTTGGCCGGGGGATCCTGGGTTCGATCCCAGCCCCGACCAACAGTGATCTGTGTGAAGTTTGCATGTTCTCCCCGTGTCTGCGTGGGTTTACTCCAGGATTTCTCCGGTTTCCTCCCACATGCCAAAAACATGCAAGTTAGATTAATTGGCATCAAACGTAGGATTCTAAATTGTCTTTAGGTATGACTGTGAGAGTGAATGGTTGTCTGTCTCTCTGTGTTGGCCCTACGATGGACTGGCAATCTGTCCAGGATGTACCCTGCCTCTCGCCCAAAGATGCTGGGATAGACTCAAGCCCCCTGCGACCTGAAAAGGATTAAGCGGAAGAAGATGGATGGATGCTTCAGTATCGGTTGATTGTTTTTAGTATCGGCTGAGAAATATGCATTATAAAAAAAGGGAACTGAAATACTTTAATAAAACAGCTCAGCCCCAGATGTTTTCTGAATTTGCAGGTGCAGTCTACTGTTGTCTGTTTGAGGGTAAAATCAATGCCACACAACTGGGACACACCCAGAAAAAAAAGGTTTCCATCATATTTTACGTAGAAAAAAAAAATTGGAATAGAAATTGTTTGTTGTACATATAGGAATAAACCAAGTACTGAGCAATAAGATGTGTCCTACAATAATACTAGCACTGTCTAATTAATGCAGTATGATAGGTTGCAAGTCCACAACAATATTGCAGATAAAGTTCAATGAATTAAGGTAATTCTACTTTTGTTTCATGCACATTTTACTAAAAACATATACGGGGGGGGGGGCTGAAAAGTTCATAAGCTGAAAAGTTCATACTGGTCAAATTTGATCAAATGTGATTTATTTTTCACCATAGTCTCCCCTTCGGTCCACATACTTCTTCCATCAGTGTTGCAACACTTGGATCACTGCGGTTGAAAAATAAACCACATTTGGTCAAATTTGACTACTATAAACTTTTCAGCCTATGAACTTTTCAGGCCCCCCATCCCCCCATATTGTGCTGAAACAATTTGTGTTCAAGAAGTTTATCATCATTGTGAAATGTCCTTTCTTTACAGCAATTAAAATACAGAAGGATATAAAACTATGGATCAAGTGGCGGTCGAAGTCAGAGACCTTGGCAGTCTGATCTCCAGCTTTTGGGATGTGGAATGTCACCTCTCTGGTGGGGAAGGCATCTGAGCTGGTGCACGAGGTTGAGAGATACTGGCTAGATGTAGTTGGGCTCACCTGAATGCACAGCTCCGGATCTGGAACCAGTTTTCCGGAGAGGGGCTGGAGCTTGGCCTACTCTGGAGTTGCCCCAGGCGAGAGGCGGCGAGCCTCTCGCCTTGTATCCCCCTGCCTTGCTGCCTCTACATTGGAATTTTCCCTGGTGGATGAAAGAGTAGTTTCCCTACGCCTTCAGGTTGGGAGACAGGTCCTGACCATCATTTGTGCCTATGCACTAAATGATTCTTCAGAGTACCCACCCTTTTTGGAGTCTCTGACTGGATGCTGGAACGTGCTCCTCTTGGCAAGTCCATTGTCCTACTGGGGGACTTCAATGCGCAGGTGGACAATGACAGTGAAACCTGGAGGGGTGTGATAGGGAGGAACGGCCTACCCGATCTGAACCCAAGTGGTGTTCAGTTATTGGACTTCTGTGCTAACCACAGCCTGTCCATAATAAATATCATGTTCAAGCATAAAGGTGTCCATATGTGCACCTGGCATCAGAACACCCAAGGTCGCAGGTCACGATTGATTTTGTTATCGTGTCATCAGACCTGCGACCATATGTCTTGGACACTCAGGTAAAGAGAGGTGCAGAGCTGTCATCTGATCACCACCTCGTGGTGAGTTTGATCTGATGGCAGGGATGGATGCCACTCAGACCCAGAAGACCTAAACATTTAGTTAGGGTGTGCTGGGAACATCTGGTGAAGGCCTCTGTCCGAGAGGTCTTTAACTCCCACCGCCGGAAGAACTTCGACCACATTCTGAGGGAGTCTGGAGACATGGAGTCTGAATAGGCTATGCTCTCCACCTCCACTGTTGAAGCAGCCACCCAGAGCTGTGGCCGCAAGGTTGTTGGTGCATCTCGTGGTGGCAACTCCCAAACCAAGTGGTGAACACCAGTGGTGAGGGAGGGCCATCAAGCTGAAGAAGGAGTCCTATCAAGCTTGGTTGGCTTGTGAGACTCCCAAAGCAGCTGAGGTGTACCAACAGGCCAAGTGGAGTGCAGCTCAGGTGGTTGCTGAAGCAAAAACTTGGGTGTGGGAGGAGTTTGGTGAGGACATGGAACAAGACTTTCGGTCAGCCTCGAAGAGATTCTGGCAAACTGTCTGGCAGCTCAGAAGGGGGAAGCAACTCCCTGTCTCCACTGTGTATGGTGTGGATGGGGTGCTGCTGACTGCAACTGGGGACATCGTCGGGCAGTGGGAGGAATACTTGGAGGACCTCCTCAATCCCACTGACACACCTTCCACAGGGGAAACAGAGCTTGAGGACGAAGGGGACAACTCACCCATCACAGGGGCTGAGGTCACTGAAGTGGTTAAAAAACTCTTCAGGGGCCAGGCCCCGGGGGTGGATGAGATTCATCCTGAGTACCTTAAGGCCCTGGATGTTGTAGGGCTGTCATGGTTGACATGCCTCTGCAACATTGCATGGAGGTCGGGGACAGTACCTTTGGCATGACAAACTGGGGTGGTGGTTCCTCTTTTTAAGAAGGGGGACCGGAGGGTACAGTATGTTCCAACTTTAGGGGGAATCACATTTCTCAGCCTCCCTGGGAAGGTCTATGCCAGGGTACTGGAGAGGAGAGTCCAGTTGTTGGTCGAATCTCTGATTCAGAAGGAGCAATGTGGTTTTCGTCCTGGCAGTGGCACATCGGACCAACTCTTTACCCTCTCAAGAATCCTCGAGGGTTCGTGGGAGTTTGCCCAACAAGTCTACATGTGTTTTGTGGACTTGGAGAAAGCATTTGACCATGTCCCTCAACAATCAATCAGAGCTTTATTTATATAGCACTTTTCATACAAAAAGATGCAATACAAAGTGCTTCACACATTAAAATAAAACACAATTTACCCCCCCACACACACACACACATAGATACAAACACACAAAGAAACTTTCATCAGAGTAAAGCTTATTGCTTAAGGCTTATGGCAGGCATCGTGGATCCAACTGTGGAAGCACCATGACTAGGGAGCTATCACCAGCAGGGAAAGTGCCAAGTCCACAGCTACAGGAACACCACCTCTGCGACCGCCCAAGTCCATCCCAAGGGGTTGACACTGCAGGCGTGGTGCCGTAGCGCACGACCCCCTCACCAGGGTAGACCAGGACAATTCACAGGCCAGCGCTTCACAGCCAGAAAACAGGCACAACCCCCACGGGAGGACTCCCCATGAGGAAACGCCAGAGCTTGGACAGGGTGTTAAAAAGTCACTGATAAATAATAAGAGTTTGCTGATAAAAAGATGAGGCAGTTAAGATGACTAGAAAAATAAAACAACACCTAAATGCAGTCAAACAGACACATATTCATAAATATTAATAATTCACAGTAAAATAAGTGATTGTGACAAAATAGGTTTGTTTTTAATCTGTTTATTAAAATAGCACATGTGAAAAATCACATACAGTACATTACAGCTTTTTTTTTATAAACACACAGAACACCCTGCCATGTCCTTGTAACAGTGCAATTAAAACAAAAGTTCGCATTAAACTTAAAATTAACTGTATAGAAATAATTTGAAAATAAACATTGCAAGGTTGCACTGTTGTACCAATATGACATTAATTGAAGAGAAAAAAACCCTGGGGAGGAATTATAAACATGAAAAGAGTGAAGATAATTTACAGTGTTTGCAATGAGGTGAAATAATCAATGAAGTTGTTCCATTTCTGGAAAAAAAGTTCTGAATTGCCTCTAATTGTGGAATTGATATTATCTATTTTGATAAATGACACAATGTCTTTGAGCCACATAGAGATGGATGGAGGTTTAGGAGATTTCCAGAGGAGTAGGATGCGGCGCCTCGCTAATAGAGAAGTAAAGGCCAATATTTTATGTTGTGTGGGAGTTATTGGGAGGGGAGCATGAGGAATCCCAAAGACAGCAATGTAAGGGTCCATTTGAATCTGGGTTCTCAGAACTGTGGACAAGGTAATTAAAAAGTCCATCCAAAACTTCTGCAGCCGACTACAGGAATAAAACGTGTGTCAGGTTACAGGGTGAGGCATGACATCTGTCACACTGGTCCACTATGTTGGGATAGATTTTTGACAGTCTAGACTTTGAGAAATAAACTCTGTTGAGAACCTTAAACTGTATTAATTGTAACCGGACACAAGGTGTACATGATCTAGCAGAGAAAACAGCATTATCTCACCTATTATCGCTTATCTCAATTCCCAGCTTCTGCTCCCAGGCCTGTTTATTTTTCACTACAGTACAAGAATCTAGTGCCATGAGAGAATTACAAATTTTGGAGATAACAGATTTTTGACCAAGTCCAAATGCTAAAAGGTTGTCTTGTGGTTGATCAGAAGGGAGCGAAGGAAAGCAAGGAAAAGGGGATGAGACAAAGTGTCTAAACTAAAAGTAAAGAAATAGGTGGGAAGCAGGGAGATTAAAGTCAGTGGCTAGGTCAGAAAAATTTGCAAAGATGCCATCTTTATAAAGATCGCTAACAATTCTAATCCTTCTGTTGTGCCACAGAAGATATGAAACATTATTAAGAGAAGGAGGAAATAAATGGTTTTTGAATAGTGACATCTTCACAGACGGAGACAGGAACTTGAAATGATGTCTAAACTGTGACCAAATCTTAAACAGTGGACGAAACCACCGGGTTCTTTGTAAACTTAGCTGGGTTAACAGGTAATGGAGAAGTTAGCAGTGCTGCAGGTGAAGAAGATAAAAAAGACTGAATTTCAAGTCTACACCATAACTGCTCATGAAAATGAAGCCAATATAGCAATTTATGCATATGTGAAGACCAATAATACAAAAGAAGATAAGGGAGGGAAAGACCCCCATTAGAAGTAAATTTCTGTAATAAGGATAAACTTAGTCTAGGGGTCTTCCCTCTCCATAAAAATGAAGAGATAATCTGATCTAATGTTTTAAAGAGGTGTTTGGGTAGGAAAAGAGGAATATACTGAAATAGGTCGAGACACCGTGGCAAGACATTCATTTTAATGGTATTAATTCTACCTATCAATGACAGAGGAAGAGAGTTGCACCTCTGACAGTCTGCCTTAATCTGAGCAATCAAGGGGGCAAAATTGGCCGAATAAAGTGATGATAAAGAGCGGGTAATGTTGACCCCCAAATATTTAAACCCCAATGGGCAAATTTTGAAAGGAATGTCAAATTGGGTAAGCTTTAAGGCCAAAGAATTTACAGGAAAGCATACACTCTTGCCAAAATTTACCTTATAGCCAGAAAAAGAGCCAAACTTCTGTAATACGGACAAAATTGGTGGCACACTAATCAATGGCCTGGACACATATAAAAGAAGATCATCCACATAAAGAGATAGCTAATGTTCAATGCCAGAGTGAAAAAGACCATGAAATGAAGGAAGAGATTTTAAAGCCACTGAAAGTGGCTCTATGGCTAAAGCAAACAAGGGAGGAGACAAGGTGTCATGTTCGGGGTTGTTTTCAACCCCGTCCATGACCCGTGGCTGTAGGTTGATCATTGCTTATTAATTCCAGCTGGCAGATTGAGCCTTGCTCTCTGCCAGCCCTACGGCCACGCCTCCTCCTCTTGCCAGACATTCACCGGATGTTCTCCATCACCACATGCCACACACATGCACGCACGCACACACACTCACACTTGCACACATCCAATCATTCACGCACCTGCTTGCCACACGGCTGTGTCCACTTGCCTTCGTTAGTGTATTGTGTACTTATAGGGAGGTAGTGTGACCAGTCATTGTGTCAGCTTAAGTCAACATGGACATCCTGACTCACTGGATTATTGGCTGCTTTCCTTTGGACTAATCATATTGCTGCTTAGAACCTTTCCGCTCCAACATTTCTGTAAGTCCTCATTTTGTGGCTTATCCCTCCGCTGCTGATTGTTTGGAGCACTTTAGGCATTTCCTCTAACCTACTAGGTTTGCAGCGGGTTGTCTTTCCCATTCTCATCTGTAACTGTTATTTGGACATTTTGGTGTACATTTTCTCCCTGTAATAAACACGTCTACTTTACTGCACGTTGGGCTCGCTTCCAGTTTATATGTTCGCTACGAGATCATGCAGCGGACATGACACAAGGGACACCCCTGTCTTGTGCCACGAGATAAGCTAAAATAATCAGAATGTGTGTTGTTTGTAATAATGTTAGCCTGGGGAGAAGTGTATAAAAGCTTAATCCACGACACAAACTTCCTCCCAAAGCCAAACTTGATAAAATAGATTTAAAATCAGAAATTAAGAGAATTAAAATAGGGAACTAATCAAAAGCAAGGTTAAAATAGTAGGTCTTGAACCTGCTTTTAAAAAAAAACATGGACATTCTCGGCAGCCCTGGTGTTCTCCAGCAAGTTGTTCCACATACATGGACCATAGTAACTAAAAGCCACCTCACCATGGGTACGTGTTCTGACAGGGACCACGGTGGCTCATATGCCAAAACCAATTTTGATAAATAAGAAGGCCCAAGACCATGCAGATGGTCTCTTGTGGGGGGCACTACGGCACTATGGCGTATCAGGCTTGTTGTTATGAGCTATCTGGTTCCTATACAACTGTTGCTGGAGTTTGGTTCGTATTGCCAACACTCAGTCAAACTCATTTCTGTGACAGTTTAAATCGGCCAAGGCTGCCCTTTGTCACCAATCCTGTTCATAATTTTTATGGACAGGATTTATAGGTGCAGCCAAAGAAAGGAAGATGTCATATTCAGTGGCCACAGGATCTCATCTTTGCTGTTTGCAGATGATGTTGTCCTATTGGCCTCATCAAACAATGACCTACAGGTCTTGCTGGGACAGTTTGCTACTGAGTGTGAAGTGGCTGAGATGAGAATCAGCACCTCCAAGTCCGAGTCCATGGTCCTCTTGCAGAAAAGGGTGGATTGTCCTCTCCGGGTTGGGGACAAGTTCCTGTCCCAAGTGGAGGAGTTTAAGTATCATGGGGTCTCATTCACAAGTGAGGGGAAAATGGAGGGAGAGATTGACAGATGGATAGGAGCAGCATTCTGCAGTGATGCAAATATTGTACTGGTGCGTTGTGGTGAAGTGGGAGCTAAGCTCTAAGGCAAAGCTGTCGATTTACCGGTCAATCTATGTTCCTACCCTCACCTATGGTCATGAGCTTTGGGTAATGACCAAAAGAATGAGATTGCGGATACAAGTGGTTGAAATGAGCCTACTCCGTAGGATTGCTGGACTCACTCTTAGAGATAGGGTGAGGAGCTCAGTCATCTGGGAGAGGCTCAGAGTAGAACCGCTGCTCCTCCACATTGAAAGGAGCCAGCTGAAGTGGTTTGGGCATCTAATCAGGATGCCTCCCACTTGAGGTGTTTTGGGCACATCCCACTGGGAGGAGACCCCGGGGGAGACCCAGGACATGCTGGAGAAATTATGTCTCGCAGCTGGCCTGGGAATGTACTGGCATCCTCTCTGAAGAGCTGGAGCAGGTGGCTGGGGAGGGGGAAGTCTGGGCTTCTCTGCTTGAGCTGCTACTTCCATGACCCGGACCTCCGGAAAAGCGGTGGAAAATGGATGGATGGATATAAAACTGGAGTGGTGGCCTAGAGGTAGAGCATCTGATTGTGGGTTCAGGCCCCGGCTGGGTCATATCAAAGACCATATAAAAATGGTACTTCCTGCTCTTGGTGCTCAGCATAAGAGAATGGAGGAAGAAAAGTTGGTTACCCAGTCACGGGGGGGGGGGGGGGGGATGTATTTCTCATGCTGGTCCCAATCCCGGATTAATGGCAAGTTTTGTGTCAGCAAGGGTATCTGGTGTAAAAATCCTTACCAAATTGGCATTTATTTCATTGTGACAGTGCGGTGGCGAGGTGGTTAGCACTGCGGAAGCACAGCAACTCACCCTTAGCTGGGGATCCTGGGTTTGATCCCAGCCCCCGACCAACAGTGATCTGTGTGGAGTTTGCATGTTGTCCACGTGTCTGTGTGGGTTTACTCCGGGATTTCTCCGGTTTCCTCCCACATGTCAAAAACATGCAAGTTAGGTTAAGTGGCATCAACTGGAGATTCTAAATTGTCCTTAGGTATGACTGTGAGAGTGAATGGTTGTCTGTCTCTCTGTGTTGGTCCTGCGATGGACTGGCGATCTGTCCAGGGTGTACCCTGCCTCTCGCTCAAAGATGCTGGGATAGGCTCCAGCCCCCCCGTGACCCGAAAAAGGATTAAGCGGAAGAAGATGGATGGATAAGTTGTGGCAACCCTGAAAGGGAGAAGATAAAGAAATACAGAATGATATCATAGCTTCTCTAGAGTTGAAAACATAAATTATAGTTTTTGGTAAATATCTTTTGAATAATGGTATAATTTCAAATATTTTTATTCTCTGAGATGTCGAAGATGTCATGTACGTGCGCTTTTACGCACACACGAATGGAAAGGATGAGCCCACTTGCAGGTGAAGAGAGTGTTTATTAAATAAAGAGTCACAAAAACAACAAGTGTCCAACATAAGAGTCCAAAAATGAAAACAACACAGCAGGCAAATATTGTTCAGCAGAGACTGGTTTGGAAATGAGGAAGGCAGTTCATGTCAGCCCCAGGGTGAAAACTGACCACTGGAGGAGAACAGGAAACATGAACTGAGAAAAGGGTAACTTACATGGATGGGTCGGAGCGCAGCTGGGCTCTGGGAAAAACAACATCAAACTTAGTCCCGGGAAAGATAGTCCAAACACAAGACATTGGCTGAACAGAGCATTGACTGCTGGCAGGATGCTGACTAACGCTGTGACAAAGAGTGAATGAACTGACAGGAAATAAATACACAGCCAGCTAATGGTGGAGAGTGAATACAGGTGCATGATAGTAACAGGTGTACTGATTACAGGCTGCACACTGCAGCGGCAGGTTGAGCAGCCAATGGGAAGTGCCTGGAGGAAGAGGGAGAGGCAGAACAAAACACAGAATAAATCCAGACAATAAGTGGGCAAACAAAAAGACAAAATACAACAGTAGCCTGTGTCTGAGATCAAGGTTAACAAGGAACCTCAGACACATGACAGAAGATTACTTTTGTTATTATTTCTGTGGCATCATACTTAATCCATTCTCAAGTGTAAATTTTTGACTGTTGGCTTTTAATGGGAATGTGTCATTGCTCAAGAGGCACAAAAAAATTATAATGAGAGGGGGGAAAAAAAGAGGAGATTCGATACCCAATCTCAATGTAATATCAGGTTGTATTGCAAGAAAATCCAATGAAATAAATAATCTTTGCATGACCTGAAACACAAATCTATTGCATGTAGTACTTCAGTGTACCACATTTGCTCTTGAAAGAACATGACATGCAAACTAAGGATCAGCAGAACACATGGAACTTTTCATGTGTTTGCACGATACAATATGACATATGACACATGCTAAATCCTCAAACGAAAAATGATTCAGCTGTGGATTATGATGGTAAAAATGTTTGTGTGATTTCAGTGTTTTTTACATTTTTTTTCAGGGGTCCTGTGGCTGTCACTGGTGTCTGAGATATTATACATTGTTCTGCTGGTGGTTGGCTTCAGCCTCATGTGTTTGGAGCTGGTTAACTCCAGCAACGTCATCGATGGACTGAAGCTCAATGCCTTTGCTGCTGTCTTCACGGTGCTTTCAGGTCCTCTCACTGCTTTCTTTTAACTAGCTGCTGTAGATGTCCTCTAATGCAGCACTTATGTTTCCTGTTCTTTATAAAGTACTTTCAA
Source organism: Pholidichthys leucotaenia (assembly GCA_020510985.1). Taxonomy (NCBI): domain Eukaryota; kingdom Metazoa; phylum Chordata; class Actinopteri; order Cichliformes; family Pholidichthyidae; genus Pholidichthys; species Pholidichthys leucotaenia. The sequence goes on along the minus strand of CM035848.1, from coordinate 86,227,641 downwards.
ATATGGTCCAAAAAGACTGCCCTCTGACAGAAAATGACAGTAAAAACCTCTCTGTAGCCTAATCTCACTGGTTATTCCATGAGACCTCTGTACTGCTACAGGCACCCCGATGAAAGCCAAACTTGAACTCTTTATTTATCCACCCGTTATATTAAAAACTGCCACAACAGTTAAGGACTGTTCTGAGTCCCTCCGAGGGGATAATGTTTGCATTCTGTAGACTGCGTTTGCGTGCACGGCAATATTCCGGGTTGTTTTTGAGCCACTGGAGCTACCGTTCAGCAGCCGCGTTTCGTGCATCCACAGTGAAAATAAATTTAAACATTTTAGCAGCTGCAAATGGAACACAAAAGAAGAGCTCTGTGGTGTTTTTTTTAAAACTTTTAGTAATCTGTGGATTAAATGTCTTAGATATATATTTATTACCATAAAGTGAGTGAAACCATTTTCCCCAGCCCCAAACCATACCTGTAGCAGCTGCTGTCACAAGCTGGAGAAACACAAAGCTGTCATGGTTCGCCCCTCGGGACAGAGAGCAGGACCCAGGTGTGTATGAGTGTTCAACATTATTTTAATAAACTCAAAATACAAGCAGCTCGGAAGCTGAAAGCAAAAGCTAACCAGCTTGGCAAGGCAGGCAAGAAAACACAGGCTTGGAAGGCAAAAAGTCACAAACGTGGCAGATGATGGCAAGGCAGACAGAAGCGTGTGTTGAACACCAAAATGACAATTAATGATGCAGCCCCCAGCTGAGGGGCTGCGACCTTTAAATAGCAGGTGAACTAATTACAGAAACACAAAACAGCTGTGACTAATCAGGAGCTAAACAATGCAAAGATCAAGCAAGACTGTTATGTATTGGGGTATTTCTTATGTGCTGCCCACCGTAGTTAATCAAGAATTGCAGTATTGTAAGGATGGATTTATGCGGCCACCGTAGTTGTGACGTTCTCAGTTTTGCCCTGGTTTTCCTTTGATAATGTTGAGCTGGTTATTCTAATGCAAGTTCTCCAGTAAAAGCTCCTGAGTAAAAGCTGCCTGGTGTCACTTCCTCACTCGATAACCACCTACATAATAAAGACTAAGGTGAACATAAACACACATTAAACTCAACCTCAGATAGAACATGAGTAAGATTAACAAAATGACAAACAGGACTATAATAACAGTAGTGAATACAAAACCCCCAAAAATAACTTAAAGCAGGGATGAACAAAATACAAAGCCAAGACCATAATAAATGAGAAATAAATACAGAGAAACCCAGAAGATGAACTTAAAGCGAGGATGTGGGTTGGAGACCTTGACCTGGTGACAAGAAACATAAATTGCAACACAAGGAGGGAACAAGGCTCCAACCCATGTCTTGACATTATCCTCCTCTTAAGGGGCGGCTTCCAGACGACCCAAGGCAACACGAAAACAAAAAAACAGAAAGGCACCCTCCCAGGGTGGGTGGTGGGGGTTCAAGGCCAGGTGGGCCAAAAACAAATCCCCCCCCCCCCCCAACAAGAAATACAGATTGTGGAGCATAACCAAAATCCACTGCCCCAAACCAAAAACAGAAACGGGTCGTGTGGCCTGCCAAAGTCCCAGGGCCACCGGACCAAAAAGCAAGGAGGGTTGGGTGGTCTACCAGAGTCCCAGCGCCACTGGACCGGACAGCGTGGCAGGTCAGGGGGCCTACCCGAATCCATAAGCCACCTGAGGAGTGAATATGATGCTTTGGGTGGCTTACCAAAGTCCCTGGGCCACCAGATGGCAGAAAACACACGAGCCTTTAGCTCAGAAAATAACACAGGATCTCGTATCAAGGAAACCAACGATTTCAATACAGAATTTTCACGTTCACAAGATAACACAGGATCTTCTCGTACCAAAGATAACAAAGATTTCAATACCAAATTTTTTTGTTCAAAAGATAACACAGGATTTTCTAGATCATGAGATAACGTGGAAACTTTAAACTCCAGAGATGATAACAAGGAACCCAAACACTCACGAGATGGTAGCAAGGATATATCAACCTCTAAAGATGACAACATGGGCATACCAACCACTGGAAATGATATCATGGACATATCAACCTCTGGAAATAATATCATGGACATATCAACCTCTGGAGATGATGACATGGACATATCACCCTCTGGAGATGATGACATGGATATTTTACCCTTTGGAGGTGATAACATGGATATTTTACCCTCTGAAGGTGATAACATGGGCAATCTAACCTCGGAAGGTGAAAACATGGACATTCTAACCTCGGGAGGTGATAACATAAACACTTTAACCTCTGGAGGTGTTAAGATAAACACCTCAACCTCAGGAGGTGATAACATGGTCACTCCAACTTCTGGAGGAGAAGTTTCCTTTATCCTTGAAGGAGTTTCCTTTATCCACAGGAACATCTGACGGTGGTGTGCTGGCCTCCAAAATGGCAGGTGGAGGCATGCTAACCTCGGGAACAATGGCTGGAACATGGTCCTTCTTCGACCCCATCCTCGACACAGCCACCTCGGACGATGGAGGGAAACAAGAGGTCAGTGAGGCAACACCACAGTCATTAACAGCAGAGACTGGTGGGAAGGACTCGGCAGCTGGTGGAATCTGCACAGGGGTCCCCCTAACAGGAGCAAGGCAAGACTTTTCAAAATTGGTGTCTCCTGGTCTCCTGCTGCCTGTCATGGTCCGTGTGCTGACTCTGTCTGCACTCGGGTTGTGTGGTAGTTCCCCGTTCTCTCTTCTGGCGCACCTCTTTGGCCTCCGGGCTTTTATTATGACAGCGTCTCGGCGGTGCTTCCGGCTGTCAGGAGCGGAGCTCCGCTGGACGGCTGGATTCCAGTCAGCTGATGATCTTTCATCAGCTGATTAATCTGTCATGCCCTATTTAAGGGAGCAGCTCTGTTTGCTCGGGGCTGCAACCTCGTCTGCCTTCCAGTCTGGTTTCCCTAACCCCGAAGCCAGTTCTTCCCAGCGTTCAGGTTCCGTCCTTGCTGTTTATATGTAAGTGTCGTGTCTTGTCTTTATTTGTGTTTTGCCCCACGAGGCTCATTATTTTGTCATTCTGTCCTTATTTAATAAATGTACAAACTCAACGGCTGCCTGCAGCGTCTCATTAGCGGTCCGTGAGAGCCGCACCATAACAGTGCCGAGGTGACCACCTCAAAATCAGAAGTAGGAATGCTGACAGGCAGAGCAGGAACTGGAACTGGTGGTGGTGCTGAGAAACGGCGTGGAGCAGGTACTGGAACTGGGGAGCGGCATGGAGCAAGTATAGGAACTGGGGAGCGATGTGAAGCAGGTACAGTACAGCTTTTGACAGTGTAGTGAGTTAGTGCAGATGCCTGTGTGAGAGGGTGAGGAGAGGGGAGTCACGGAGGTGAACGGGAAGCAGAGGTACACACATTAACAGGATGGAAGGGGGAGTGGCCATGTTGTACATTTTAGTCAGACATGATGTTAATAATCTGCTCAGCGATGTGGAGCAAGTACAGGAACTGGGGAATGATGCAGAGCAGGTACAGGAACTGGGGAACAACGTGGAGCAGGTACAGGAACTGAGTGGCGCTGTGGAGCAGGTACTGGAGCTGGAATGTCCATAGGCAGCTGGATCCGACTCAGCTGGGACACATGCTCTGGAAAGAGCATGGAGTAATAGATTATCACAGAAATTTTACAACCTCTTCTTCTTTCAGCTGCTCCCTTTCGCCACAGTGAATCGTCTGTCTCCAGCTCACTGACCCTCTCCATGTCCTCCTTCACTACATCCATGAATCTTCTATGTGGTCTTCCTCTTTTTCTTCTATCTGGCAGCTCCATCTTCAACATCCTTTGTCCAGTATATCCACTATCCCTCCTCTGCACATGTCCAAACCATCTCAGTCTTTCCTCTTTTACTTTGTTTCCAAATCGCTCAACCTGAGCTGTCCCTCTGATATACTCATTTCTAATCCTGGCCCTCCTAGTCACTGCCAATGAAAATCTTAGCATCTTAAACTCTGCCACCTCAAGCTCCATCTCCTGTCTTTTTGTCAGTGCCACCGTCTCCAAACCATGCATCATAGTAGGTCTCATTACTGTCTTGTAAATCTTTCCTTTTACTTTTGCTGCTACCATTCTGTCATAAATCACCCCATCACTTGTCTTCACCCACTCCACCCTGCCTGCACTCTCTTCTTCACCTCTCTTGTGCATTTTTCATTGCTTTCCATTGCTGCAACATGGTGGCGTGTGCAGACACTGCGGCTATTCTGCCTCGATAGAACGGTGTTTTCGTGTTTTTTGTCTTGTGAGTCACAGTGTTTTTGTTTGTCTTTATTGCCTCTACACTCATACAGCTGTGAGTTTCTCCTCAACATCAGCAGAACCACTTACATAGAGTTAGACTCTGCACACGCTGAAGAGCTAATGGATTGCAGACTGCACCGTACACCCACCCATGCATCTCACCTGTAGTGGAGGCACCATAAGCGGCGAGACAGAAAGCAGAAAAGGGGAAAGTGCAGAGGTACCCAAACTAGGCTAGCGGCTAACCCACACAAGCCAGCTATCCCCACCATCGTACTGGCCAACGTACGCTCTTTAGACAACAAGCTAGACCACATCCATTTACTATGCTCAGCTTCAAGGACTGTGAGAAAGTGCTGTGTTTTTGTGTTTGTGGAAACATTGCTCAACAACAACATCCTGAACTCTGCCATCCAGCTAGACCGGCTAACATGCTACCGAGCAGACAGAGCTGTCGTCAAGAGAGGTAAGACTCGTGGCAGCGGGCTCTGTGTTTACATTAATGATGCCTGGTGCCATGACGCTGTTGTGGTCTGTAAACACTGCTCAACATTGTTGGAGGTTATGGTTATCAAATGCCGGCTGTTCTATCTCCCGAGGGAATTTACGACTATACTGCTAGCTGCTGGTTATTTCCCTCCCAGCTCCAACAACAACAACAACAGGAGTGAGGTACTGAATAAACTGTACCAGCACATCAGTGAGTAGCAGACAGCCCACCCTGACACTTTTCTCATTTTGGCTGGAGAGTTCAACCACATAGACCCAAAGACTGTGTTTCCTGAAATACACCAACACATCAACTTTCCTACATGGGAAAACAACACACTGGACCATGTTTTCACCAACCAGAGAGGAGAGTATAAGGCCCTCTCTCTCCCCCACCTTGGTGCCTCTGTCCACATCACTGTTATGCTAATTCCAGCATACAGACCATTGGTTAAAATCACCAAACCAGTTCGGAAACAGGTACGTGTGTGGCTGGAAGGGTCCTTAGAGGCACTTCAAGACTACTTCACCACCACTGACTGGAACATGTTCAAGCAGGTTGCCACCTACAACAACACCACAGATCTGCAGGAGTACGCAGAGATGGTTACTGCCTACATTGCTGTTGTGATTTGGGATTTTGAGGATGCTTAAGTGCAAAGCAACCACTTCAGAAGAACACACAGATGCAGATGAAAAGTTACACCACTTTAATGAAAACCCAAACCCTATGCAAAACACACTAACTTAATGAATATATACACACACCACAATTAATGAAACCCGCAACCAAGAAACCAAACTATATACAAGAAAATAGTTGCACACTGGAGTCACATGTGGCCTAGGAGGGAAAGAGAGGAGAGGAGGGATTAATAATAGATATGACATACTGGAAAAGATGTTACGGTACTGGCAGAGAGCCCGGCAGTGACTGCAGCATGGGAGAAGAGATGGTGAGTTAATGACGGCAGGGAAGGAGGAGGAGTGACTGGAGGACCTGTGTGGAGAAGCCGTTGTCCTGGAGGTAGATGATTCAGGCGAGCGAGCAAACACAGCTCCAGAGATGCACCACTGGAGGCGGGAGCAAACCTGGGAGAAGAAGAGGACAAAAAAGGTAAGACAACTGAAGGGACCCAACGATCCAGCAGAGAGCTCTTCACACATTGGCCCTTAAATACGCTGGTGAATCAGGAGGCAGCAGGTGTGTAATCACACAGGTGTGCTTGATGAGCTCCGGAGCTGGGAAAACAGAGACAGGAAGGGAGGAGGGAGGCATGCTTGCCTGATCATGACAGTGCTCCCCTCTCAAGGGATGCCTTCCGGCGGCCCCCTGAGCTTCTGTGGATGGGCAAGGTGGAACGCCCATACCATACCCTTGTCATGGAAATAGGATCGTGGAATCCAAGATCTCTCCTCCGGACCATACCCTTTCCAGTGCACCAAATACTGCAGACCCCAGCCTCGACGGCGTATGTCCAGGGTCCGCTGGACAGTGTAGGTGGTATGTCCGTCGATGATCCAGGGAGGTGGAGGGGGTTCTGGAGGAGGAGACAGGAGGCTGATGGAGAGAGGCTTGATTTGAGAGACATGGAAGGTGGGATGGATGCGGAGAGATGGAGGCAACTTCAACCGGACGGTGATGTCATTGATGATGCGGGAGATCGGGAATGGGCCCAGAAAGCGTGGGGACAGCTTACGAAAGTCCGTCTTCACTGGTACCTTCTCGGCAGATAACCAGACCTTCGGGCCCACGGAGTATTTTGGCACTGCCACAGGCCTACGGTTGGCATACAGGCAGTTCCGCTCGGACAATCGTTGAAGAGCCACCTGAGTGGACCTCCAGAGGCGGCGACAGCGACGTGCGTGGGCGTCCACAGAAGGTACCACGATCTCCCTTTCCATCATGGGTAGAAGTGGTGGTGTGTACCCCATGGCGGCCTCGAAGGGAATTAGGCCCGTAGCGGATGAGATGGCAGAGTTGAGTGCATATTCTACCTAGGTCAGGTGGGAGCTCCAGGTAGATGGGTTACAGGATGCTACACACCTCAGGGCGGTCTCCAAGGACTGGTTTGCACGCTCGGCCTGACCATTGCTCTGGGGATGATATCCAGATGCAAGGCTGACAGAGGTACCCAAAGATCGACAGAACGCTCTCCACACTCGTGACATAAACTGCGGTCCTTGATCGGAGACAATGTCAATGGGGATGCCATGTTGCCGGATGACATGGAGGGACAGGTGATTAGCCGTCTCGGCAGCAGAAGGGAGACCAGGAAGGGGAACCAAGTGAACGGCCTTGGAGAAGCGATCGGTGATGGTGAAGATGGCGGTGTTACCTTGAGATGGAGGGAGACCCAAGACAAAGTCAATAGCGATATGGGACCAGGGATGGGAAGGGACGGGGAGTGGAAAGAGGAGACCGGCGGGGGGTGAAGAGTCCAATTTATTGGCGACACATATGCAGCAGGTCGTCACATAATCTTTCACGTCCGTTCTGAGGGAAGGCCACCGAAACACACGCTGAATCAGTTCCACAGTGCGGGTGATGCCGGGATGACAGGCAAAAAAATTTATGTGCCCCCACTGGATGATGTCATTGCGAAGGGAGGAGAGCACATACAGCCTGTTGAACAGGCCTCCCTTGGGGACAGGTTCCCCTGACTGAGTCTGCCGGACTCTTTGCTCGATATCCCAAGTAAGGGCCCCTAAAATACAGGAGGAGGGCAGGATGGTGTCCGGGAGGGAGGCAGCGGCTGCAGGAGAGGGAGTAGGAGAGGAGTCGGAGGAAAACTGGCGGGAGAGAGCATCAGGTTTGATGTTATGAGACCCTGGGCAGTATGTGATGTAGAGGTTGAATCTAAGAAAAAACAGGGCCCACCGAGCCTGTGGAACATTCAAGCATCTGGCTCGTCTGAGATATTCTAAATTTTTGTGATCAGTCCAGACCATCACCGGCTGGTTGGCTCCCTCCAACCAGTGTCTCCACTCCTCCAGCGCCAATTTAATGGCCAGCAGTTTGCGGTCTCCTACGTCGTAATTTCTCTCGGTTGGGGACAGCCACCGAGAGAAAAATGGGCATGGGTGGAGCTCCTGATCGGAGCCAGAATGCTGTGAAAGCACAGCACCCACCCCCAAATCAGACGCATCCACCTCGACCACGAACTGAGCTTGGGGGTTTACCTGCGCCAAGATAGGCACGGTGGTAAATTTCTCTTTAAGTGAAGCAAAAGTCCGCTCAGCAGCCTCGGACCGCTTGAATGGGCTCTTGATAGAGGTAAGCTGGGTCGGGGCAAAGCGATTTTGCTATAGTCACAGATGAACTGGCGGTAGAAATTGGCAAAACCCAGGAAGTGTTGGAGCTCCTTCCTGGTTTAGGGGGTAGGCCAGTCTACTACCGCCATAATCTTTTCCGGGCCAGCCTTTAACATGCATCCACCCACGGTAAACCCCAGGAAAGAAGTGGAGCAGGTGGAAAACTCACACTCCTCAGCTTTCACAAAAAGCTGGTTCTCAAGCAGCCGCTGCAAGACAGTCCGGACGTGGACCACATGTTCCTCTAGCGTGCAAGAAAAAATTAATATGTCATCTAAGTAAACAAAAACAAAATTGTTCACCATGTCATCACCATTGTTCACCATGGACATCATTGATTAAAACTCTGGAAGACGGCGGGGGCGTTGGTCAGGCCAAAGGGCATGACCAGATATTCAAAATGACCCAAATGAGTTTTATACGCCGTCTTCCATTCATCCTCCTCGCAGATACGTACCAAATGATAAGTGTTCCGGAGATCAAGCTTAGTGTATACCTGTGCCTGTTGGAGGAGTTCAAAGGCCGAATTAATGAGCGGCAACAGGTATTTATCCTTAACGGTGATGGAATTTAGCTTGCAATAGTCAATGCATGGCTGCAAAGTGCCATCCTTTTTACCTACAAAAAGAATCCCGTGCCGAGAGGAGCAGACGTCGGATGAATAAGGCTGGCGCTAAGGGAGTCTTCAATGTAGCTCTCCATCACTTCCCTCTCCAACCCAGATAAACTGTAGAGCCGGCTGGATGGCAGCCGCACATCCGGAAGGAGGTCAGCGCAGTCATAGGACCGATGAGGTGGCAAAGAAAGGACCCTTGACTTGCTAAAGACCTCCCCTAAGTCATGCTAGACCTCAGTTACGTGGCTGAGATCTGCTGGCTCAGCGGAAGGGGAGGAAAGAGGGAGAGAGGGTGAACAAGCAGCAGATTAGAGACATGATGACAAACAGAATGAACTCCAGGAAGAAATTGAACCTTGGGCCCAGTTGATTATGGGATTATCTTTGTGAAGCCACGGATACCCCAAAATCATGGAGGCCAAAGATTGTGGCAGCACATAAAACTGGATTGCCGCGCAGTGGTTACCAGACAAAATGACTGAAATGGGCTCGGTTTGTTGGGTCACCGCCCTGAGACTGCAACCAGATAAGGTGGAGACATTAACGGGTGTCGGGAGGTTCCTGGTGGGAATCTGAAATTTTTGAATCAATTCCTGATGAATGAAGTTTTGCTCTGCTCCGGAATCCACCAGAGTGGAGATTTTACACTCGGCTCCCAGTAACTGGATAAGAGCTGGGAGTGTAAAACAGCTGGGGGGATTTCGAGAAGAACCTCCCACCAGACCCCCCACGGTTACTGACAGGCTGGTTCTTTTTGGCCAAGTTGGGCATTTGGAGATGGCATGATCAGTTGCCCCTCAGTACATGCATGCCCCCGCCTTCTCCTGGCGCCGGTGCTTCTCCAGAGTCAGATGAGTCCTAGTCAGGACCATCGGCTCCGGAGGCAGCACTGTGGATGCAGAGCGAGGGAGCGGGGGAACTGGTCGTGGGGCAGGCAAGGAAGCAGCGGTCCTCTGTTTCCTAGCGCACTTCCGGAACTGGTTGTATCCAGCCACTGCCTGGGTGATCAATTCATCCAAAGAGGAGGGGTTCACCCAAATAGCCAGTTTGTCGCGGAGGTTGGTATTCAAACTCCAAAGGAAAACGCTACGTAGCGCAGCGTCATTCCACTTGGAGTCTGCCACAGTGACCTGAAATTCGACTCCCCTGCCGAAGCCCCAGCATCTGGCAAGCAATGTTACCCTTGCTCTCTGTGTGATCACATGCCTGGGTGCATTCCTGAGCGAAACGTTCAAAAGTATATTGGGCCCCCTCCCGACCACTCAAGACGGACTGGGCCCACTTGAGTGCCTGGTCGCAGAGTAACAGGGTCAGGAACTGTATTTTGGCTGAATCATCCCTGTATTCCCCCTCCACCTGCTGAAAATACATCCGGCAGTGTAACAGGAACCCCTTACATCCCCCCACCTCCCCCCCATAGGGGCAGGCACGGAGACGTAGATGGTCCTGTGGAAAATATGGACTGCTGGGACAGCAGGTGTGGGAGGGGGAGCGGCCGCACCAGGAAGCCGATACAAATGCTCCGTTACAGTGGTCAGTTGTTGAGTGATAGCTTGGTGCTGCTCAGACAAAAACATGAGCTGGTCATCCGTGGCTTCCAAACGCGTGAGCGCTGACCGTTCTCCTGAGGTAGTGCCCGCTAAGCCTCGACCCTGGCTGGATCGTTCTGTCATGATTTGGGATTTTGAGGAGGCTTAAGTACAAGGCAACCACTTCAGAAGAATACACAGACGCAGATGAAAAGTTACACCACTTTAATGAAAACCCAAACCCTATACAAAACATGCTAACTTAATGAATATATACACACACCACAGTTAATGAAACCCGCAACCAAGAAGCCAAACTATATACAAGAAAATAGTTGCACGCTGGAGTCACATGCAGCCTAGGAGGGAAAGAGAGGAGAGGAGGGATTAATAGTAGATATGGCGTACTGGAAAATAACTACAGAAGATATGGATCTTACGGTACTGGCAGAAAGCCCGGTAGTGACTACAGTGTGGGAGAAGAGACGGTGAGTTGATGATGGCAGGGAAGGAGGAGGAGTGACTGGAGGACCTGTGTGGAGAAGCCGTTGTCCTGGAGGTAGATGATTCAGGCGAGCGAGCAAACACAGCTCTGGAGACGCGCCGCTGGAGGCTGCAGCAAACCTGGGAGAAGAAGAGGACAAAAAAGGTAAGACAACTGAAGGGAATAATAATTTTGCCAAACAAGAACTGCTGTTGAGAGGCGGCACAAACCCAACGATCCAGCGGAGAGCTCTTTACACACTGGCCCTTAAATACGCTGGTGAATTAGGAGGCAGCAGGTGTGTAATCACACAGGTGCGCTTGATGAACTGCGGAGCTGGGAAAACAGAGACAGGAAGGGAGGGGGAGGCACACTCGTGTGATCGTGACAATCGCAATGTGCATTGATGATGTCACATACACCAAGACCATCACTGTTCGGGCCAATCAGAAATCATGGCTCACAGGGGAGGTCTACAAGCTCCTGAAAGCTCAAAACGCTGCCTTCAGAGTTGAGAACGAGGTGGACCTGGGGACAGCTAGGGCCAACCTGTCCCGAGGCATCAGACATGCCAAGAGGGAGTACTCCAGGAAGATTGTCCACCGTTTCGGTGACAGCAGAGACACTTGGGAGTCTGTGGCGGAGGATACAGACCATCACGGACTACAAGACCACACCGCAGACCTGCAACAGCACCACCTCTCTGCTGAACAACTTCTTTACTCACTTCGAGGCACTCAACAGTGCCCTTTGCACAGAAGTCACCACCTCCTCCTGCCAACCAGGTGAATACACTGTCCCTGAACAGTGTGAGGAGATCCCTTGGCAGGATCAATGCACGCAAAGCTCCAGGTCCTGACAACAGCCTGTGCAGAGGAACTCACAGGTGTCTTCATGGACATCTTCAACATTTCACTGAGACAGGCTGTTGTCCCTACATGCTTCAAAGCCACCACCATCATTCCAGTCCCCAAGAAGTTGTCTCCCTCCTGCTACAATGACTACCATCTGGTTGCACATCATCATGAAGTGCTTCAAGCGGGTGGTCACATCAGGTCTGCCCTACCCTCCTCCCTGGACCCATTCCAGTTTTCATACCGGTCCAATTGCTCATCCGATGATGCCATCTCTACTGCCCTCCACTCAGCCCTCACACACCTGGACACAAAGGACTCCTACATCAGAATGCTGTTCATAGACTTTAGTTCAGCATTCAACACAATCATCCCCCAGCAGTTCATTCACAAACTGGACCAGCTGGGGTTCAGCACTTCACTGTGTAACTGGCTGTTGGATTTCCTGGTGGGGTGACTGCAGGCAGTATGGGTTGTCAGTAACACCATCACTCTGAACACAGGAACACCCCAAAGATGTGTGCTGAGCCCCCTTCTCTTCACCCTGCTGACCCATGACTGTACACGACACACAGCTCCATCCTCTTCATCAAGTTTACGGACGACACAACTGATCAACAATGGGTCTCATCAACAACGGAGACAAGACAAACTACAGGAGCGAGGTGAGCCGTCTGGCCATGTGGTACGGAGACAACAATCTCTGTCTGAATTTGGAGAAGATGAAGGAGATTGTTATGGAATTCAGAAGAGCGCACACCCAGGATGCTTCCCTAACCATCAATGGTGCTGCTGTGGAGAGGGTGAGCAGCACCAAGTTCCTGGGTGTACACATTACAGAGGACCTCTCCTGGACCACCAACACTGTATCACTGGCCAAGAAAGCTCAGCAGCATGTCTTCTTCCTCCGCAAACTGAGAAAAAGCCAAAGCCCCGGCCCCCATCATGTGTACCTTCTACAGAGGCACCATCGACAGCATCCTGACCAGCTGCATCACCATGTGGTACGGTGCCTGCACCGCATCCTGCCGCAAGACCCTCCAGCGCATAGTGAGAACAGCTGAGAAGATTGTCAGTGCCTCTCTCCCCTCCCTTGAGGCCATCTACAGCACCTGCCTCACCCACAAAGCCCTCTGCATTGCAGGTGATCCCACCCACCCATCACACAGCCTCTTCAGTCTGCTGCCATCAGGGAGGAGACTGCGGAGTCTCCAGAGCAAGACCAGCAGACTCAAGGACAGCTTCATCCACCAGGCTGTCAGGAAGCTCAACTCTGTCCCTGCTCTGCCCCCTCTCCCCCTTCTGCGCCCCACACACACCAATCCTGAACTCTGACCCCCCTCCCCCCAACAACTGAACTCTGCCATCCCCAGGTATTGTTCACTCCCACACACATACATGCACACACTGGTTTCAGTAGCTTCAAAAACTGAACTCTGTCATCCAGGAACTGATCACTCCAGCACATGCGCACACACTGATCTCAGGGCTGCACCAGTCACTTTATGCAGCAATGGACTGCTCTCTCTGCACTACATGCCACTTTAACCCTCTATGTGCCCTGATATGTGCCTTATGTTACTACATGCTGTCTTAATTTTTATTGTATTTAGTTATTTTGCACACCCTTAATATTTTTAGTTAGTTTCTGGTTGGTAGGTTGGTTTTCTTTGCACTGATGTTTGATGTTTAATGTTTAATGTTTGGTGTTAGATGTTATACTTTATATTCATATATCTTACTTCGTATTTACTTTGATGCACCGTGGGTCTCAGATTAACATAATTTCAATTCTCTGTATGTGCTGTACATATGGCAGAATTGACAATAAAGTTAACTTTGACCCAGATATTTAAACTCATCTACTTTCACTACCTCGACTCCTTCCATCTTCAGTTTTACACCTGCCTCCCTCTTGTTCACACTCATGCATTCTGTCTTGCTTCGACTGACTTTCATTCCTCTTCTCTCCAGATCATACCCCCACCTCTCCAGATTCTCTTCCACCTGCTCCCTACTCTCACTACAGAGCACAATGTCATCTGCAAACATCATGGTCCATGGAGACTCCTGCCTGACCTCATCTGTCAGCCTGTCCATCACCATGGCAAACAAGAAGGGACTTAGAGTCCATCCCTGATGTAACCCCACCCCCACCTTGAACCCATCTGTCACTCCTACAACACACCTCTCCACCGTTTTGCTGTTTCATATATGTCTTGCACCACCCTCACATACTTCTCTGTCACTCCTGACTTTCTCATACAGTACCACACTTCCTCTCTTGGCACCCTATCATATGCTTTCTCTAGATCCACAAAGATACTGTGCAACTCCTTCTGACCTTCTCTGTACTTCTCCATCAACACTCTTAAAGCAAACATTGCATCTGTAGTACTCTTTTTTAGCATGAAACCATACTGCTGCTCACTGATTGTCACCTCTCCTCTTAACCTGGCTTCAACAACTCTTTCCCATATCTTCATAGTGTAGCTGATCAACTTTATGCCTCTGTAGTTACTACAGCTCTGATCATCACCTTTGTTCTTGAAAATTGGTACCAAAACACTTCTTCTCCATTCCTCAGACATCCTCTCACCCACTAGATTCTGTTAAACAATCTGGTTAAAAAGTTCACTGCCATCTCTCCTAAACATCTTCATACCTCCACAGGTATATCATCTGGACCAACTGCCATTCCATTCTTCATCCTCTTCAAAGCTGCCCTCACTTCCGCCTTGCTAATCCTAGGGACTTTCTTGTTCACTATCTTTCCTTCATCATCCTCCTCTCTCTCTCATTTTCTTTATTCATCAGCTCTTCAAAGTACTCCTTCGACCTTCACAACACACTCTTGTCATTTGTTAGTACATTACCATTTCTGTCCTTATTCATCCTAACCTGCTGCACATTCTTTCCAGCTCGATCTCTGTAGTCAATCGACACAAGTCCTCTTCTCCTTCCTTAATGTTTAGCCTCTCATACAACTCACTATATGCCTTTTCCTTTACCTTTGCCACCTCTCTGTTTGCCATGTGCCTAGATTTCAAATACTCCTATCTACTTTCTTCACCTCCCTGACTATCCAATTTTTCTTCTTTTCTTTTCTTTTCTTTTCTTTTTTTTCTTTTCTTCATTTCCTTTCTTCTCACCTCTTCCTTTAAATTCTTTCCTGTACCTCCTCATTCCACCACCAAGTGTCCTTGTCTTCCTTCCTCTGTTCACTGGATACACCACATACCCTTCTACTCATTTCCCTCAATACTTTTGCTGCATTTTTGCAGTCATCTGATAATTCTTCCCTACCACCCAGGGCCTGTATCAACTCCTTCCTGAATTCTGTGCAACCTTCTTCCTTCTGTAGCTTCCCCCATTTAATCTTTGGCTCTGCCTTCACTCTTTTCCTCTTCTTGCTTTCCAAAGTCATCCTACAGACTACCATCCGATGCTGTCTAGGTACATTCTCCCCTGCCACCGCCTTGCAGTCTTCTATCTCTTTCAGATTTCTCCTTCTCCATAAGATGTAGTCCATCTGTGTACACTTTCCCCCACTCTTGTAAGTCACCCTATGTTACTGTCTCTTCTTAAAGTATGTGTTCACCACAGCCATTTCCATCCTTTTAGCAAAATCCACAATCATCTGTCCTTCCACATTTCTCTCCTTAAAACCATACCTACCCAGGACCTCCTCAACACCTCTGTTCCCTTCATCTACATGTCCATTAAAGGCCCCCCCTTCCCCCACGGCAACACGCTACCACTTCATCTAACTTACTCCAGAATTCCTCTTTCTCTTCTACCTGAGATCCAACTTGTGGGGCATACGCACTGACAACATTCAACATCACACTTTTGACTTCTAGCTTCAAACTCATGTTTCTGTCTGAATACCTTTTTACCTCCTGAACACTCTTCACACACTCTTCCTTCAAGATTATTCCGACTCCATTTCTCTTCCTATCTACACCATGGTAGAAGAGTTTAAATCCACCTCCAGTGCTCCTAGCCTTGCTACCCTTCCATCTGGTTTCTTGAACACACAGTATATCTACCTTTGTTCTCTCCATCATATCAGCCAACTCTCTGCCTTTACCAGTCATAGTCCCTACATTTAATGTCCCTACTCTCACCTCCACATTTCTACCTTTCCTCTTCTCTCTCTCCCTCCTAATACACCTTCCCCCTCTCCTTCTCCTCGATCTTCGACCAAGAGTAGCACAATTTCCACCGGCACCCTGTCGGTTAACAGCACCGGTGGTGGTTGTTGTTAACCTGGGCCTTGACTGATCCGGTATGAAAGTCTCATTCATCATGATCCGCATGTTTGATTTGACAAAGGTTTTACTTTGGATGCCAGTTGGATGCCCTTCTTGACACAACCCTCCCCATTTACCCGGCCTTGAGACCGGCACTAGGAGTACACTGGCTTGCGTGCCTCCTGTGGCTGGGTTAAATATTAATTTTATGTAATTTTCCAATTTTTTGAGAAACTGAATTTGGGGATTTCGTGAGCTATAAGCCATAGCAGTCAAAATAAAAAAAAAAATAGACACTTGAAATATATCATTTTTGGATGTCATTCTGCATTCTGTCTTGCTTCTATTGACTTTCATTCCCTTTCTCTCCACTGCATACTTTCACCTTTCCAGGTTCTCTTCCACCTGCTCCCTACTCTCACTACAAATCACAGTGTCATCTGTGAACATCATGGTTTTAAGTAAAATTATCTATATACTCATTTCTAATCTTGTCCCTCCTAGTCACTCCCAATGAGAATCTTAGCATCTTCAACTCTGCACTGTTGGTGCCATTGTCTTTTTGTCAGTGCTACTGTCTCCAAACCATATATCAATAGAAAAGCACTCGGAGAGCGCAGACCTCCACCAAGCGACACAGTTTCCCCCATACAGTCTTCAGATTCCTTGACCATGAAAACATATGACAAGCAGTGGTTCAGTAGTTATTGACGAAAATGGCATTTTCCGTAATGGCGGCCACAGTTCCCCCCATACAGTGTTTGTGTGTACGTTTTCAGATTCCTTGACCATGAAAACATATGACTAGCAATTGGATTGACAATGATAGGATTAGTGGTTCAGTAGTTATTCACGAAAATGGCATTTTCCGTAATGGCGGCCACAGTTCCCCCCATACAGTGTTTGTGTGTATGTTTTCAGATTTCTTGACCATGAAAACATATGACTAGCAATTGGATTGACAATGATAGGATTAGTGGTTCAGTAGTTATTCACGAAAATGGCATTTTGCGTAATGGCGGTTTTCTTGTGGACGGTGATCCGGATCACCACCAAAATCTAATCATCTGTAGGATACCCCATTTCTCACAATCTGTGAAAATTTCATGAAAATCCGTCCATAACTTTTTGAGTTATCTTGCTAACAAACAGACAAACAAACAGACAAATCAGATTCCTTGACCATGAAAACATATGACAAGCAGTGGTTCAGTAGTTATTGACGAAAATGGCATTTTCCGTAATGGCGGCCACAGTTCCCCCCATACAGTGTTTGTGTGTATGTTTTCAGATTCCTTGACCACGAAAACATATGACTAGCAATTGGATTGACAATGATAGGATTAGTGGTTCAGTAGTTATTGACGAAAATGGCATTTTCCGTAATGGCGGCCACAGTTCCCCCCATACAGTGTTTGTGTGTACGTTTTCAGATTCCTTGACCATGAAAACATATGACAAGCAATTGGATTCACAATGATAGGATTAGTGGTTCAGTAGTTATTCACGAAAATGGCATTTTCCGTAATGGCGGCCACAGTTCCCCCCATACAGTGTTTGTATGTACGTTTTCAGATTCCTTGACCATGAAAACATATGACTAGCAATTGGATTGACAATGATAGGATTAGTGGTTCAGTAGTTATTCACGAAAATGGCATTTTCCGTAATGGCGGCCACAGTTCCCCCCATACAGTGTTTGTGTGTATGTTTTCAGATTTCTTGACCATGAAAACATATGACTAGCAATTGGATTGACAATGATAGGATTAGTGGTTCAGTAGTTATTCACGAAAATGGCATTTTGCGTAATGGCGGTTTTCTTGTGGACGGTGATCCGGATCACCACCAAAATCTAATCATCTGTAGGATACCCCATTTCTCACAATCTGTGAAAATTTCATGAAAATCCGTCCATAACTTTTTGAGTTATCTTGCTAACAAACAGACAAACAAACAGACAAATCAGATTCCTTGACCATGAAAACATATGACAAGCAGTGGTTCAGTAGTTATTGACGAAAATGGCATTTTCCGTAATGGCGGCCACAGTTCCCCCCATACAGTGTTTGTGTGTACGTTTTCAGATTCCTTGACCATGAAAACATATGACAAGCAATTGGATTCACAATGATAGGATTAGTGGTTCAGTAGTTATTCACGAAAATGGCATTTTCCGTAATGGCGGCCACAGTTCCCCCCATACAGTGTTTGTGTGTACGTTTTCAGATTCCTTGACCATGAAAACATATGACTAGCAATTGGATTGACAATGATAGGATTAGTGGTTCAGTAGTTATTCACGAAAATGGCATTTTCCGTAATGGCGGCCACAGTTCCCCCCATACAGTGTTTGTGTGTATGTTTTCAGATTTCTTGACCATGAAAACATATGACTAGCAATTGGATTGACAATGATAGGATTAGTGGTTTAGTAGTTATTCATGAAAATGGCATTTTGCGTAATGGCGGTTTTCTTGTGGACAGTGATCCGGATCACCACCAAAATCTAATCATCTGTAGGATACCCCATTTCTGACAATCTGTGAAAATTTCATGAAAATCCGTCCATAACTTTTTGAG
The DNA here is from genome assembly GCA_020510985.1 of Pholidichthys leucotaenia. Classification (NCBI taxonomy): domain Eukaryota; kingdom Metazoa; phylum Chordata; class Actinopteri; order Cichliformes; family Pholidichthyidae; genus Pholidichthys; species Pholidichthys leucotaenia. Next base: position 86,209,222 of record CM035848.1, on the reverse strand, counting down.
TTATCTTGCTAACAAACAGACAAACAAACAGACAAACAGACAAACAAACCAATGCCGATGATCACATAACCTCACCCTTTGGCGGCGTTAAGTTTGTGTGTACGTTTTCAGATTCCTTGACCATGAAAACATATGACTAGCAATTGGATTGACAATGATAGGATTAGTGGTTCAGTAGTTATTAACGAAAATGGCATTTTGCATAATGGCGGTTTTCTTGTGGACGGTGATCCGTATCACCACCAAAATCTAATCATCTGTAGGATACCCCATTTCTGACAATCTGTGAAAATTTCATGAAAATCCGTCCATAACTTTTTGAGTTATCTTGCTAACAAACAGACAAACAAACAGACAAACAGACAAACAAACCAACGCCGATGATCACATAACCTCACCCTTTGGCGGAGGTAATAACAGGTCTCACTACCTTCTTGTTACTCTTCCCTTTCACTCTAGCTGCAATCATTCTGTCATTATGTCAAACACCAGTGATCACTATCCCACAAGCTTCCAGTCTGTCCATTTGTGTGACATCAGCAATGTGAAGGTGTCAAACTTAACACACTGGAGAAGTCCAAGCTTACCTAGAGGGGATCAAAACCTGGTCTTATAGAAGTATATAATGAGCCATGGAGGGTTGTTGTTTGTGTAAGTTTATGTTGATGGAACCTATGATTTCAACTTGCTGATTTCGGTTTGAAAGTGACTAGTAAATTGACACCACTGTAATCAGAATAGTCCATGTGGTCATATTGGGAGGACTGGAACAAATGATCTCTGTACACATATTAACGAAGAGACAGCATGTTTGATTTTATTTAGAAGCAAGCAGGGAGCTGGTAGTATAGCCAAAGCCAATTGCTTTTAAAAAGTTTTCTAAGGACAATAGAAAGAGAGCAGAAAATGCATTCTAATCCATGGAATTATTTCCTTTGATTTGTTTCATAATAATAACAATGAATAAATCCAAACCAAATCTGAAATCTGTGACATTGGAGAGGAGTAAATAACACAGTCAGTCATGATGAGGATGATGAGAATGAGGATTCAAAGCTGTTGCATGTTGTATTCACTACCTTTATTAGAAAACAAGGAGATTTGTTGCCTTAATTAATTAGACTTTTATGTGATTTCAGGTCTTCTCGGCATGGTGGCTCATGTGATGTATACGCAGGTCTTCCAGACCACTGTCAGCCACGGCCCACCAGACTGGAGGCCCTACAACTGGGACTATGGCTGGTCCTTCTGGTAGGTTCTCCACAGAGGCATGACCAATATGACATGATCCGTGCAGTTCACATAAAATCAAGTCCCGACTCCCTCATTAGGAAAGTAGATATGTGACTCCAGTCTGTAGCAGTCAGTTGGTCGCTGCGCTCTCACCTCTTTCCAGCATCACTGTCTCTAATGAAAAAAGCCCAAAGCTCTCATGTTATGGGAGGATTAAGCTTTGGTGTCCAAAGCCCCAGTACGGGTGTGATTACTATTGCATAAGAGGGATAATATTTCACTCCTTTTACAATATGCACACCATGCTGAAAATTCATTTGAGGCTAAACAATTCTTGACCTTTTATGGGTGTTATCCCATCTGCGTGAAAAGCACATGGGATGGTGATTTGATTGTCTGACCTCACATGTGACCCCAGCTGCCCGAGGGGAAGCAGAGGGACTTAAAGTGATTGGCACTGATCTCACCGAATACAGTATCAGAGTACTGAGGGTAAAATGTCAGATTGCAGTATGCTTCGCTACACCACAGCTCAATCATTTTTGTTTGTTTTTCTTTTGCTTTTAAAGGCTCTGTTGTGTAATTATGTACTTATTACATTTTACCTCTTTCTTTGATTGTTCTGTATTAGCGTGGCCTGGGCGTCCTTCACCTGCTGCATGGTCGCCTCTGTCACTACCCTCAACTCCTACACGAAGACCGTCATTGAGTTCAGGCATAAACGCAAGACCTTTGAGCAAAGCATCCGGGAGGAGCATGCTCGGGAGGCTTTTGGATATTTCCGGGAACACTCTGTGCATTCAATCTCCAAGTCTGTGGATTTTTACTCCAGCCAGAGCCTAAATAGCGGTAGAAGAACCCCCATACCTGGTGACTCTCTGGACTTCAGTGACCTTGCAGCATCTTTGGGGGAAGAGCAGTGCTAAAAAAAAAAAAATGGGGCATCAGACAAAATGGCTGTGAACACTTTTTTTTTTGGGGGGGGGGGGGTTGCATCTGTGATGGAAGGAACAGTGATGAGGAATGCAGGATACACCAGTTAAACAACACTGCCTTAATCGAAATACGTCATGGAGCTTCAAGTTGCAACCATCTGCTGGAGAAAAGGTGGAAAGAGATCTCATAAATGACAGCTTTTTTTAACTTATGGTGATGTTAATTTAAAAGAAATTGCTCTCAGATTTTAACAGCCTTATTTAATCAGAAAATCAATGCAAATACAGGGGTCATTATTTCATTTTTGTCAGTTAAAACCATGCACACTTACTACATCAGCTTATGTGCCTATAAACACTCTGTAAATACATTGTGGAATATGTTCGTTGATTCTTTTTCTTTGGGATATACTGTATTTGGATGAATATTTCCATCATGCTTTTCTTCGACTAGCCCAAAAACTACTGAAGGAGAAAGGCTGCTGAGAAATGACTCGAATATACACCGCTTCTCCTTTGACGTCATTGTAGCGACCACAGTCAATGTTTTCATCTGATTTTTCTGCTTTATTTGAAGGACATCCAAACAAAATGCTGTCAAAATGTCCTTGCAGAGCCAAATGTGGTGATTATTAAAGTTCCCCCTGTCAAAAATGTGTTTTGGTCACCTGTTGCTTCTCCCTGTCTCCAGAGCACACGAAAATATTTTCTGTTTGATTAATTTTCTATTCACTTGATTCACTCCTTTTGCCCAAATCTTCACGTGTCCTGTCCTGTGCAGACATCGATGGTCATGGTCCTCCAGTCCTCTCTGTTGCCAGTGCATGTGATGAGGTTTATCTTGGATGTTGTGCAGCCAGCCATGCATTTGTTGAAAGGGGTCATTGCCTCAAAAAATAGTGTGTTTGTAGGTTTCAACTGTCTGAAATGAGTCTTCTGGTCACCTAATTATCCCAAAAATTGTCAGAACAGTCCATTCTCTTAAAAAACACACAGAGCCTTTATCTTTTGACTTTTTTGTGGAAATCGTATACGTCATGTTTTGAAAAGGCCAACCCACCACCGTCCTTGAGACCAGCCCACTGCTCTATTATTGGCCCGCCTAGCTGTCTGTCATGTATATGGAAGTTAGGGTTGCCAACTTTCTCACAGCCAAATAAGGGACAGAGGGCATTAACTATTGCTCAGTGCCACAATGTTGTGAACATTAGTGTTGTCATAATACTGGGATTTTTTGCCTTGATAATACCTCAGAAAATATTGATATTCACTGTCATGTTTAATACTACAAGGAAAAAATACCACACTGTATACCTAGAAATTTCAGATTTTACAGAATACAGCATCTCAGTTTAAAGATGTGTAATAGCAATGCTTTTAATAATGGATTTCATTTATATAGCACTTTTCATGACACCCAAAGACACTTTACAATGAGTCCATTATTCATTCACTCCACAGACAATGATAGTGGTAAGCTACCTCTGTAGCCACAGCTGCTCTGGAGCAGACTGATGGAAACTGTCATATCCGGCTCTAGGGAGCCGGGCAATCAGAGCCAGGGGCAAGCCAGTGAGTCGTGATATTTTATTCAGGGTAAAGGGGAAGGGATGAGGAGAGCACAGATACTCATGCAGACGTACACTCACAGGTTGCACAGCGCAGAGGTAAGCAGCTCGTACCGGACGTGGGGGTAACAAGACGTGCATACTCACAGCGGGATACAAACACAGGAATGCTGCAAGAGGAGTATAAGCTGACACCAGACGAAGGGGCTTCAGCTTAGCAATGTGTTTATGTCGCAGCCCCGAGTCATCGAGGCTGCTCCTATTTATCCTCATTGGCAGCGCCCCAGCTGATGAAGACTAATTGGCCCCAGCCGTCCATAATGCTGCCAGCTGGGGGCCAGCTGAGACGCTGCTCAATGGGAAGCAGGGATGAGGGAAAACATGGGCTGAGTGCCGAGACGGCATCTCAACCCATGGTGACAGAGCCCCTCCCTCAAGGTCGGGCTCCTGAACGACCAGGAACATCCCAGCCCCCCCACCTAGGGTGGGAGGAAGGGAGGCGGACCGGAGGGGAAGAAGCCAAGGGAAGGACAACACCAATGGGGCAATGTAGGGTAGCGGGAAAGAAAAACCCAAATACAATACTGACAAAACAGAATAATTAACTCAGGTACAGATGGGGAGAAGAACTGGGTCAGCACGCCGGTTACATACTACCCAGAGAGTACCAACCATGCGTGACCCAGAGCAAGGAAAAAAGAACCACCAAAAAGGTACAGGGCAAAAAATGCTGAGTACGGTTAAATAAAGGGGAACCTATACACAGCGCTAATTTAAGTACATACACACAGTCACCAAGAAAAGTGAGGGTGACTGGAACAAATGACAATTATAGAGCATGGTGTTACGGAAAACAAGGCACATGACTCTATAATGAACCAACAGGACAAAAAAGAAATACTGAGTGCAGGTAAAGAAAAACCCCCACACACGAATATATAAATACCCAGTCACCTAAAGAAATGAAAGTGACTGGAATAAATGGATAACTGCAGAGCATGGTGTTACGGAAAACAAAACATAACTCTACAATACAAAAAACGAGGCTAAAAACATGGCACAAAAAGTAAAATGCTGAGCATGAGCGATGGAAAACACAGCACTATAAAAACGAATCCACCAACAGGACAAAACATTACACCCGAGTGACCTTAATAACAAAAGAAAAAGTGACACCCGAGGTGAATGGCAGGCAGAGTCCAAAAATGGCCGAGATGGCTCCGGAGATCTCCCCGCCCATTGTCCAGCTGGCGAATCAGGGGAAGAGAAGTGTTCGGACGGCGAACTCTGGACCCAGATCCCAGGAATCCAGTCCACCGGCAGCCGAACCAGGCTGCCCAGAGGGAAACACAGACCAGTGGGGGGAACCAGATCACCGAACCGAAAGTTCTGTGGGTCGGGTCGTCGACCCGCATCACTCAACCACCAGGACCGTTGAGACGGGCGAAGGATCAGAGCGGATCCCGGTGGAAGAGGCTCAGGGGAGAGCCGATGACGAGGGCGGCGGGCGTCAGGCCGCAGGAAAACGGCCACCTCCTCACCGGACCTGGACAATACTGGGGCAGCACCCACGTCGGACCCCGATCGGGTCTCGGGCGAACCCACGTTGAATACTGCACCAGAACCGACCTCCAACGTTGAACCCGGACCCTCCAGCACCACGAGGAACAGCAACTCCTTGCCGGTGACCCTGGAAGAAGGCTCAGAAGAGAAAACAGAACCGGGATCAGGATCACCGGCAGCGCCAGAACCCGGCGAGACGAGCTCAGACGCAGCGGACGGCTGCACCCGGCTCGTCTCCCCTGGAGATAGGCTGAAGTGCTCGGGGATAAAAAGAGAGAAAAGAAAGGAGAGCACTCGCCTGATCTCGGGTTCTGACGCCGTCCAGGACTGCGAAGATCCAGGATCCGTCGTCAGGAGGTCGTTGTCAGGCTCCCATCTAGCCGCGTCGGGCCCCGCAGCCAGCACGATGGTCAGCGCAGCTTGAAATTCCTCCAGCTCAGGTAACCCCGCCGACGATCCGCTCGGCGTGAAGCCAGAAGAATCTCGTCCCGCCGGACCGAACCGCTCCTCCGTGGAGACCCGGGGATGCTCAGTCGTCGGCGTAGACTCCACGCAGCAGTCAGTCCCCCTCCTCCGTCCGCAATGTAGCTGCGGAACCACAGGCCCTCTCCATATCCCACCACGTTGACCCGGAGCCGGGGACCGCTCGGCGGAGAGAGACACAGAGGATGCGGGATTAGGCATACAGGTTACAGCAGGTGGGGAGAGTTCAGGGAGCTGCGAACCCTGAACTTCTCCTCCAGGGATGTGACAGAGCAAATCATTAAGCAGGTGTGAAAAAACAATGACTTGCCTGCCCCCTGGAGGTTGAGTATCGCCTGCTGTAGTGGAATTTGCTTCTTCCTCTCCCTGCCCGGCGATAACGGAGGACCCCCCGGGAATTCGTCTGAGGGTCGCTCGCGTTGTCTCCAGCAGAGAGCTCACCAGGCCGGGATTCCAGGCACACACAGCGGTCAGGAAGCGCGTCGAGGAGGAGGGGGAAACAGCCGGGGTGAGCCAGCCCGAATGTCCAGGAATGACAGCGGGGGAACGAGGCTCAGGGGACGAGGCTGTAGAGTCTCCACACTGACGAGGCGAAGGGATGACAGCTGCGTGGAAGGAACGGTCCTGACGATGACCCAGAACTGGATCCGGACGAGGTTCGTGCAGAGGTGACTCGGCGATGTGATGACTACTCCCAGGGAACGAAGCGAGGGGGAAACCCAGGATTCGCCGCTCCAGATCGGAGATCGAGACGAGGAAGGCGTCGAGCACGGGAAAGCTTCGTAGCCCTGAAGTCCTCACCATCAATCTCACTGCCGCCGCCACATGCCTGAAGGTGGTGACAGGAAACACAGTAGAGCTCGCGACAGCCACTCGACCCCGGACATAACTGCTGTCAGCTGCGGCTCCTTGAAGGGAATCCCGAGTGACGTGGCGCAGGTCGGGGGAAGTCCTCTGGTTGGCGCGAACTCCCGGACTGGAATTGCGGCAGGAACGGGACTCCGAAGCGGGGAAAGACGTCGCCCACTTCGACTCCCTGCCGGGATTTCCATCCACCCCGTGGAGCTTCTCTCGCTGTGTACCTGCAGCGTCTATCCTGGCACTGTCCTCCAGATGGTACAGAGAGTGAGGGTGACAGTCCAGGAGTTCCTCAGCACGGCCCGGATGCCAGCGTCTCGCGTTGGAGGCGTCGTGCAGGGTGAAGAACGTCCCGTCGACAGCCTCCGAGATGGACCTCAGCTCGTCGCCCTGGCGCCGGAAGTGACTCCTGGGAAACGGCATGCTAGCAGCGCTGACACCCGGACAGAAAGGTACATTTCCACAGCGACTCACGGCCGCCGGCAACTCTTCGGGCTGCGACATACTGTCATATCCGGCTCTAGGGAGCCGGGCAATCAGAGCCAGGGGCAAGCCAGTGAGTCGTGATATTTTATTCAGGGTAAAGGGGAAGGGATGAGGAGAGCACAGATACTCATGCAGACGTACACTCACAGGTTGCACAGCGCAGAGGTAAGCAGCTCGTACCGGACGTGGGGGTAACAAGACGTGCATACTCACAGCGGGATACAAACACAGGAATGCTGCAAGAGGAGTATAAGCTGACACCAGACGAAGGGGCTTCAGCTTAGCAATGTGTTTATGTCGCAGCCCCGAGTCATCGAGGCTGCTCCTATTTATCCTCATTGGCAGCGCCCCAGCTGATGAAGACTAATTGGCCCCAGCCGTCCATAATGCTGCCAGCTGGGGGCCAGCTGAGACGCTGCTCAATGGGAAGCAGGGATGAGGGAAAACATGGGCTGAGTGCCGAGACGGCATCTCAACCCATGGTGACAGAAACATGGCTGCCAATCCATGCCAACGGCCTCTCTGACCACCACCGAACATTTATTCACACTCATACATCACTATCATGAACCATGAACACACTGGAGGCAAGGTGGGTAAAGTGTCTTGCCCAAGGACACAACAGCAAGGTGGGGGGAGTGGGATTCGAACCGCCAACCCTACGGTTATTGGGCGACCTGCTCTACCTCCTGAGCCTCTATGGCCTCATTTTTGTTTCTCTTTGAGAAATAATGCAACTTTGAGCTAGAAAACACTACACTGCAAAAAGTCAAATATAAGTAAAATGACATAAATTAAGGCTGTTTATGCTTGTTTTTTTGTCTGACAAGATATCTATTCTTGCTGTGCAGTTTATGTGCAAGAAAATTTTACATTTTTCAATAGTTTTAGCTTGTTTTACGCAATTTGATAAGTCAAATTTTCTTGCTCTGTTGGCAGATAATTTTACTTAAACAAAAAAATTTCTGGCAACAGATAATTCTAGTTAAAATTAGAAAAAAATATCTGCCAACAAAGAAAGATTATTGCTTAAAACAAGTAAAAACTTAAGTAAAGCAAGTACAATCTTACAGAAAACTGCACAACAAAAAGGCAAGGCAAGTTTATTTGTATAGCACATTTCAGGTACAAGAAAATTCAGAGTGCTTTATATAAAGCATTGCAGCAAGTTGCAAAAGGAATACATAAGAATTTAAAAGCAAACTAAAAAGTAAATTAAAGAGAAACAAAAGCTAAAATAGAATATGACAGAAATAAAAGATACAGTGCATTGCAGGCTACTGAAAGGCCGCGGCAAATAGGAGGGTTTTTAACCTCGATTTAAAGCAGCTGAGAGTTTCAGCAGTCCTGATACTTTCTGGGAGTTTGTTCCATATGTGAGGAGCATAAAAACTAAACGCTGCCTCACCATGTTTGGTTCTAACTCTGGGTACAGATAGTAGGACTGACCCTGATGATCTGAGGGCTCTGGGTGGTTCATAATGGACTAGCAGATCTGAAATGTATTTTGGCCCTAAACCATTCAGAGCTTTATAAACCAACAGCAGTATTTTGAAATCTATTCTTTGACAGACGGGAAGCCAATGTAAAACTCTGAGAACTGGAGTTATATGATCCACTTTCTTGGTCTTTGGGAGGACTCGAACTGCAGCGTTCTGAACCAACTGCAGCTGTCTAACTTTTTAGGGAGACCTGTGAGGACAGCATTACAGTAGTCCAGTTTACTGAAGATAAATGCATGGACAAGTTTTTTGAGATCCTGCTGAAACATCAGACTTTTAATCTTTGCTATGTTCTTTAAGTCATAATAGGCTAATTTTACTACTGTCTTAATGTGGCTGTTAAAATTCAGGTCTGAGTCCAGAACCACACCCAGATTTCTGGCTTGGCTGTTGGTTTTTAGCATCATTGATTGAAACTGAGTACTAACTTTGAGTCTTTCTTTGGCTCCAAAAACTATTATTTCAGTTTTGTCTTTGTTTAACTGAAGAAAATTCTGGCACATCCACTCTTTAATTTAACCAATGCATTTGATCAGGGTTTTAATTGGACCATAGTGTCCTGGTGAGACGGTTATGTAGATTTGTGTATCATCTGCATAATTACAGTGCATCCGGAAAGTATTCACAGTGCTTCACTTTTTCCACATTTTCTTATGTTACAACCTTATTTCAAAAGGGATTAAATTCATTTTTTTTTTTTTTTTAAGTTTTTGTAAAGGGTATACAGGTCGTTACAGCAATGCATTGTTTACATTTTCATCACATGTTCCCTTGTTTTCTGAAATCTGACAACATTGGAAGAATAATTCTTACAACACCCCTTTTTTTTAAAGTGAAAGAAAAAGTGAAATTAAAGAGAAAAAAATAAAAAATAAACAAAAACAAACAAACCAGCAAAAAACAAACAAAAAGAAAAAGTAAGTAAATAAAGGTAAAAGAGCATCTGAGTAGCGTTGGAACAAAGAGCGGAACCATTATTGAAATGGTATTTGTCAAAGATTAGATCTAATGGAAGACACATATGCGATCCAGGGCTGCCAAAAGTTCATGAACCCATCCATGTCCTGTCTCAGTGCGAATGTCAACTTTTCCATCGAGTAAATGTCTTGGATCACGTTAATCCAATCTTCAGGTGTAGGACAGTCCTTCAACATCCATTTTTTAGTTAGAGCTTTTTTGCTTGCCAATATTAAAACATTGAATAAGTATTTTTCTCCTCGTCTTTCCAGTGAGTCCGGTAGTAAACCCAAATACAAAGTTACAAAAGAAAAGGGAATTGTTATTTTAAATATTTTCCCCAATATTGTCTGTACATTGGTCCAATATTGGTGGATAACTGGGCATGACCAAAACACATGAAAATGATTTGCAGTCTTTTCACCACACAAGCGCCAACAGTTCAATCCCTTATGGGTAAATTTGTTTTGTGCAGGTGTTCTGAAAAATCTTACCAAGTTTTTCCATCCAAATTCTCTCCACTGCAGGGATGAGGTACTTTTCCATTGCTGTTTACTTAGCTTTTCCCATATTTCCAGTTGTAAAGTGAAATTCCCCTCTTTTTCCCATCTCTCTTTTATATATGATGTGTTGTCTCCTTTTAAGTCTTGAAGACCTTGGTTTATTTTAGAAATGTATCTGATCCCTGGGATCCCTTTACATGCCATTAAGAAGACCTTCAGAACACCTGACTGGGCCCTTTCCAAATCCTCCTTTTTAAGTATATTGTTTATGTGATGTCTAAGCTGGAAGAACCTGTAAAGGTCTTGATTTATTAGACCTTGTTTTTTCAAATCTTCAAAACTTCTTAAAATTTGCCCTTTAAAAAAAATCGTAATATTTTATCAGCCCTTTCTCCTTCCACTTTTTGAATCTGGTGTCTGTTTTATTAGGAGTAAAGTTTTGATCATAGGCGATCCATTGCAGAAGTCGATAGGGTTCTTTAGTTTGATTCTCTCTGACTATCTTAAACCAAATTTTTAGTGGGGTCTCTATCCACGGGTTAGTGTTATTCAAAAGCTTAGGTAAGGCATTGTTCCCTATTATCGCCTGTAGGGGGATGTCACTTGTTATTTGGCATTCGATCTCCTTCCATTGTGCAGTGTAGACTGGGTTACATATCTCTACTAAAGTTTTAATTTGTGCGGCTTTAAAGTAGTCCCTGATATTTGGCAGCGCGAGCCCACCTTTGTCTTTGTTTAGCTGTAAGGTTCTATATCTGATTCTAGGTCTCTTGCCCTGCCATATGAATCTTGAGATCCTTCTGTCCAGCTCCTGCCATGTTTTTTTGGGAGGTTCTACCGGTATTGTTTGGAAAAGGTATAGAAGACGTGGAAGTATATTCATTTTGACTGCTTCAATTCTTTGTGCAGTACCCAAGAATGGTATCATATTCCATCTTGCTAGGTCAGATTTTATTTTTGTCACCAGTGGATCATAGTTTAGTGATATAATTTTGTTGAGTTGTTTCGGGATATTGATCCCCAGATATTTCACAGATTCCGACTCCCAGTTAGTTTTGAGTTTGCTTAGTGAATAATGATTTGGGTCATAGTTGAATGTTAAAATTTGGGTTTTATGCATGTTTAATTTGTACCCCGATAAATCTCCATACTCTGAAAAAACTGAGGTTAGTTCTGGTAAAGAAGTGTCCGGCTGCCCTAGGTATATTAAAATGTCATCAGCAAAGAGTGCTATTTTATGTTCCTTCTGACCAAGTGTAATACCTTGAATTTTTTTATTTTGTCTTATCCATTGGCTCAGAGGTTCTATGAAGATTGCAAAGAGCAGTGGAGACAGGGGGCAGCCCTGACGACATCCTCTTTCCAGTTCAAAAGATGATGATAAATTACCGTTAATCCTTATTTTAGCTGTTGGTTTTTTATATAATGCCTGTATAGTTCTAATGAAGTTGTTATGAAAATTGAAACTGGATAAGATTCTATATAGAAAAGACCAGTCAACCGAATCGAATGCTTTTTCAGCATCTAATCCCAATATGACTGCATTTAAGTTATATTTTTTTATATGATGAATTATGTGTAAAGTGCGTCGAATGTTGTCTTGTGTCTGTCTTTGTCTTATAAAACCTGTTTGGTCTAAATGAATTAGGTCTGTCAGTATATTTTCTAACCTTTTGGCAAGGATAATGGTAAAAAGCTTATAGTCCTGATTTAATACACTGATTGGTCTGTAGTTGGAGCACTCTAGTTTATCCTTTTCAGGTTTAGGTATAACTGCAATGACCCCTTCTCTCCAGGAGGGGGGGATTTCCCCTGTGTGGAGGACATAATTAAATGTTTTCAGGAGGAGAGGAGATAGTTGCTGTTTAAAGGTTTTGTACCACTCTGCTGTATAGCCATCTGCTCCTGGGGATTTGTTAGCTTTAAGTTTCATAATTGCTTTTTCCAATTCTTTAGGATGTATTTCTGACAGTAGTGTTTTATTTTGTGACTCCGTAAGTTGGGGAAGGTTTAATGTGTTTAGGAATGCCTCGGATGCGTTTTTATGTTTTTTGTGGGAGTATAAGTTCTTATAGTAATTCTCAAAGCTTTTAAGAATATCCTGAATTCTGAATTTTATTTCCTTTGATACTGGGTCTCTGATTTTGTAGATTGCTCTTTCTGTTTGATGGTTCCTCAATTTATAGGCTAGCAATTTTGCCGATTTACTGCCTGCTTCATAGTATTTTTGTTTCAAAAATGTAAGTTTCTTCTGGATTTCTATTGTGTAGATCTCATTTATTTGGTTTTTAATTTCCTTAATCTTGAGCGAGTCAGTAGAATGAGTGTTGCCTTTGTGTTCTTTTTCTAGGTTCTTAAGTTCTGACTCTAATGTGGATAGTTTTTCTTGTCTTAGTTTCTTTTGGGTTGCCAGTTTTGCAATAATCTTTCCTCTTATTACAGCTTTGCATGCATCCCACAGTATTAAAGGGGATACTTCTCCATTATCGTTTTCTTCCAAATATCTGAGAATATCTTATTCCAATTCATCTTTCAATGGTCCTTTCAGGACATTTGAATTTAACCTCCAAGAAAATGTATTATTTGTGTATTTTTGGATATTTAAGTCCATGTAGATCGGACTGTGGTCAGAGAGATCCATCAGTCCTATTTTACATGTTTCTACTCTTCCAATGTCTCTATTAAACATAAAAAAAAATAGTCAATCCTTGAGTAAGATGAATGTGGAGTTGAGTAAAATGTATAGTCTTTTATACTCGGGTTGAGTTCCCTCCACACATCACAGATTCCCATTTCTTTTAGTAGCATCCGAGTCTTCCTGCTTTGGGTGTTATTTTGATGTGGAGAATTACCAGAAGCATCCCAGTATGGATTCAGTCTAAGATTGAAATCCCCACCACATATCACTAAACCTTGAGCTTTAATTATCATTAGGTCAAATACATTTTTATAAAATTTCCAGTTAGCCCCTGGGGGAGCATACACATTCAGCAGGTGATATCTTCTCCCTCTAGCCGCCCAGTTACCAAACTGTATCTCCCTTCTTTATCTTTGTGTTCTGATTTTTTTTCAAATGTAGTTTTGGTTGATATCAATGTCGCTACTCCCCTCCTCCTCCCTGACTTATATGAAGATGAAGAGATCATTTTAAACCCTTGTCTACTGAGCTTAGTGTGCTCCACGTCTGTTAGGTGGGTTTCTTGTAAAAATATTATTCCTGCTTTGTCTTTTTTCATTTTGCCTAGAATCTTGGATCTTTTAACTGGATTCAGGATTCCTTTTACATTATATGAAATTATTTTGGTTACACCCTGTTTCTCCATTGTGTTGTTTTGTTGTTTTGTTTAGTGGGCTGCACGGTGGCACAGTGGTTAGCACTGCGGCAGCACAGTTTACCCTTGGCCGGGGGATTGTGGGGATCGTGGGATCGTGGGTTCGATCCCAGCCCCCGACCAACAGTGATCTGTGTGGAGTTTGCATGTTCTCCCCGTGTTGCGTGGGTTTACTCCGGGATTTCTCCGGTTTCCTCCCACATGCCAAAAACATGCATGTTAGGTTAATTGGCTGTTCTAAATTGTCCCTAGATATCTGTTTCCTATAGGCCCTTAGAATAGAGGGTTAGTATTAATGAAAGCGCTTTGAGTGGTCTTTGTGACTAGAAAAGCGCTATATAAGTGCAGGTTAGTTAGTTAGTAGTTAGTTAGTATAACTGTGTGGTGGCCCTCTTTTGTGCTACTCAGAAACTGAAAGAACATTAAGAACAAGAAAAACATTAAGAACATAGTGTATAAAACTTTAAAACAAAAAACTGTCAAAAGAACTTCCTGAGCTGAGGTCTTTTTAAAGACCCTGGAAGAGCCTTGATGGAGTGTAGGCTCTGAGGGAAATTCCTCAAACTCTGTTACGTGTTGAGGGCCCTCTCTTACCCCTGTAAGTTGTCCCATGCTTTTAACGTGAGTTTCAGAACCCAATCCGAACTTGTAATGATTTTTTTTTCCCCTTTATGCCTATACCCTGTGAAATTGTGTGCACCCTCCCACCCCCATCACAGCAAACATTCACGCAAAAACAGTATTTGTTAGTGTGAGGAGAACATGTGGATTATTGTCACATTTCTATTTTAACAAGTTTTTTTTTGTTGTTGTTTTTTTTTTTATTAAAAAGACATTTGTTTCAAATATTATGACTGTTCCATGAAATGTTTTACCACATGCTGAATACGCATCTCCTTTAATGTTTGTTACCTTGTATGAGGGGGGTTGGATGTGCAGATTGACTCAAAAAAAAAAAAAAAAAAAAAAAGGTCGCTATTCCAACCTGAAAACGGACAGTTTATCCGCGACGCTCTGGCGCTGGGTTTCCCGCTGCTGGCCCGTGGATTTTGAAGGTCTTTGTGTTGTCCATGTTTGCGTTTTGATCTTCTCACTCGGGTCTGCTGCGGGTTTAAATACCGTTACCGGGTGCCCTCTTCTCGCCATGTCAGCTGTTGCTTCTTCCGCCGAATTATAGAGACATGTTTCTTCACCGTAGAAGACCCTTAACTTCGCAGGAAATGGCGTCTGAAAGCGCAGTTCCTTCTCACATAGTACCTTTTTGGCGTCATTGTATTCCCTGCGCTTTTTAAGGACCTCCGGGGCGTAATCGTGTTCCACGAAGACTTTTCTCTCCTGGTGCATAAATCCTTTTTTCTGCCAAGCCAGTCTTACAACCTCTTGTTTTATTTTGAAATTGGAAAATCTTACCAACACCGAACGTGGGGGCGCTTCCGCCGCTGGCCTAGCGGCTAATGAACGATGTGCCTTTTCTATGTTCAAGTCGGTGGTTTGTGGAATATCCAATTTCTCTCTTAGTAAAGATTCCACGCATTCTGCCATTGAGTTAAAACCGTTTTCGGCTCCTTCTATCAGACCATGAATTCTTATATTGTCTCTTCTCTGTCTTCCTTCTTGGTCCATTAGCTTAGCCTCTATAGATGCTTGTCTTTTGCGTAGGTCCAGCACAGAATCTTCGAGCACTTTTATTCGTTCCTCTGCTTCCAAGATTAGGTTCTCGGCCTGGTCCACTCTGCTGTTTGCCCTTTTCAATTCGTCTCTGAATTCCCGAAATTCGGCCGTAACCTCTCGGCGAAATCGTCGTAGCTCTTCAAATAGCGATTTCAGGCTAACCTTTTTGTTAGCTACAACCAGTTCCTCGTCTTCTGAACGGAGATCTTCCAGTTCAGATTCTCCGGCCGATACGTGTCCTGGCCTGGAAAATTTCAGTTTCTTCTGTTTTCCTTTAGACATGATGATTTTGTCTTTTGACTTTCACTCCTCCAAAAATCCGTTAAGTTTGATTTTCAAGGTGTTATCTTGGATTGGGTCTGAGAGCTTCAGTGTTAAGCTGCAGTCGCCATAGCGTCCAGACCGGAAGTCCTAAATTCATTTTTTTTTCTCAAAATTCTACACACAACACCCCATAATGACAATGTGAAAAAAGTTTTTTTTTGAGGTTTTTGCAAATTTATAAAATTAAAAAACTAAGAAATCACATCTACATAAATATTCACAGCCTTTGTTCAATGCTTTGTTGATGCACCTTTGGCAACAATTACAGCCTCAAATCTTTTTGAATATGATGCCACAAGCTTGACACACCTATCTTTGGGCAGTTTTTCCCATTCCTCTTTGCAGCACCTCTCAAGCTCCATCAGGTTGGATGGGAAGCGTCGGTGCACAGCCATTTTCAGATCTCTCCAGAGATGTTCAGTTGGATTCAAGTCTGGGCTCTGGCTGGGCCACTCAAGGACATTCACAGAGTTGTCCTGAAGAGACCCCTTTGCCGCTGAAAAACATCCCCACAGCATGATGCTGCCACCACCATTGGCGTGGTTATGAGCGGTGCCTGGTTTCCTCCAAACATGACGCCTGGCATTCACACCAAAGAGTTCAATTTTTGTCTCATCAGACCAGAGAATTTTGTCTCTCGTGGTCTGAGAGTCCTTCAGGTGCCTTTTGGCAAACTCCAGGTGGGCTGCCATGTGCCTTTTACTAAGGAGTGGCTTCCGTCTGGCCACTCTACCATGCAGGCCTGATTGGTGGATTGCTGCAGAGATGGTTGTACTTTTGGAAGGTTCTCATCTCTCCACAGAGGAACTTTGGAGCTCTGCCAGAGTGACCATCGGGTTCTTGGTCACCTCCCTGACTAAGGCCCTTCTCCCCAGGTCACTCAGTTTAGATAGCCAGCCAGTTCTAGGAAGAGTCCTGGTGGTCCCAAACTTCTTCCATTTATGGATGATGGAGGCCACTGTGCTCATTTGGACCTTCAAAGCAGCAGAAATTTTTTTTGTACACTTCCCCAGATTTGTACCTCGAGACAATCCTGTCTCGGAGGTCTACAGACAATTCCTTTGCTTGGTTTGTGCTCTGACATGCACTGTCAGCTGTGGGACCTTATATAGACAGGTGTGTGCCTTTCCCAATCATGTCCAATCAACTGAATTTACCACAGGTGGACTCCAATTAAGCTGTAGAAGCATGTCAAGGATGATTAGTGGAAACAGGATGCACCTGAGCTCAATTTTGAGCTTCATGGCAGGCTGTGAATGTCATAGTCTGGGCTTGATCACAGGATCAAGCCCACGTTTTATCTTTATTCATTGCTTTTCTGGGATTATTTTATGATTATTCATCTGCATTTTTTGCCCTCTGTGTTCCCCTGAGTCCCTTGACATCGTTTCCTGTGTCATCTGCTGTTTGGTCCTGGATCTGTGTGTGTTTTTTGTTTACCTATTGTTTCAGCTCCTCTTGTTTCTGTACCCATAGCCACTCTCCCTCATGTGTGCTCTGTTCACCCCTTAATTATCCTCCCAGCTGTCCCGTGTTCCCCTGGTTAGTTTCCTCCCTATTTATGTTGCCTTTTTGCTGTCAGTGTTTGTTAGGTCATTGCGTCGAATTTCTCTCCAGTCTCCCTGTGTGTTCTTCAGGTTTCCATTTTTAGTGAGTTTGCCTTCCATGGCTCTTTGTGTTACAGCTCCTGTGCTGCCATTTATTTGTTCTTTTGTGTTTTGTAAATAAATATTTATTGCACCAAAGTCCTGCCTGCGCCTTGGGTCCTGCTTTAAACCACATCTGCCTCCCAAAGAGATAATCATGACAGTGAATACTTATGTACATGTGATTTCTTAGTTCTTTATTTTTAATAAATTTGCAAAAATCTAAAAAAAAAAAAAAAAAAAAACTTTTTCACATTGTCATTATGGGGTATTGTGTGTAGAATTTTGAGGGAAAAAAATGAATGTAATACATTTTAGAATAAGGCTGTAACATAACAAAATGTGGAAAAAGTGAAGCGCTGTGAATACTTTCCAGATGCACTGTATGGTAATATAGTTTGTTGTTTTTATGATTTGAGCTAGTGGAGCATATAAATGTTGAAAAGCAAAGGTCCCAAAATGGAACCTTGGGGAACTCCACAGGTTATTTTTGTTTGTTCAGATTTGTAGTTACCTATAGGCACAAAATAGTCCCTGTCTTTCAAATAGGACTCAAACCAGCTAAGCGCTGTACCAGAAAGTCCCACCCAGTTTTTCAGCTGGTCTAGTAAGATGTTATGGTCGACCGTATTGAATGCAGCACCAAGGTCCAGTAGAACCAAGACTGAAATGTTGCCATTATCTGTATTGGAGTGGATGTCCTTAAGGATCTTAACTGGAGCTGTCTCAGTGCTGCGGTGTGGCCGAAAACCTGACTGAAAGACGTCAAAACAGTTATTTAATGTCAAGAACTTGTACAATTTTTGAAAAACAGCTTTTTCTATTATTTCACTAAGAAAGGGGAGGTTTGATATGGGCCTATAGCTGTTCATGAGTGAGGTGTCTAGGTTGCTCTTTTTTTAGAAGTGGCTTGATAACAGCTGTTTTAAACCACTGAGGGAAGACACCTGAATGCAGGGACATATTTATGATCTGTAGTAGATCTGAGGCCATACAATATGAAACATTTTTTTAAAAAAAATCCTGTTGGGAGAGTATCAAGGCAGCAGGTAGTGGATTTCAGGTGGTGAAGAAAAAGAAGATGTTAATTTCACTGTCATAGAAAGGTGCCACATAAGGAATTATGTCTGTTCTCTTCATCCTCTCTATCCCCTCACCCCCAGCCATTCGCAGCAGATGACTGCCCCTCCCTGAGCCTGGTTCTGCTAGAGGTTTCTTCCCGTTAAATGGGAGTTTTTCCTCTCCACTGTCGCTATGTGCTTGCTCACAGGGGATCGTCTGATTGCTGGGTCTTTCTGCAGTTGTGGGGTTTTCCTTGCATTTGGTAGTGCTATGAGATGACTTTTGTTGTGATATGGCGCTATATAAATAAAGCTGAATTGAATTGAATTGAGTTTATATTATTTTCAGAGAACTTTATACACCAGTTACCAAACTGAACACTTACCTTTACTTCATGAGCATATTCTTTGTCAGTTACAGTCATATTTTGGATTACCGTGTGCATCATGCAGATACTTTTTTTCCCCTTGCTTATTCTGTAGTGCTTGAAGGTTTGTTTTGTGTGTTTTGTCTAGTTGAAGTGTTATTGGGTACTGGGGTATTTTGAAATGTACCTGTACTTTGGTTTCCTTGCAGGCTGTGCTTTATTTATTTGTTGTTTTTTCATTTTGCTGCACTTTATTTCTCTAGTTGGAATGTTTCATGGTACGTATGTATGTTGGAAGGGTATCTGTATTTTGTTTAAGTCATCCTGTTGCACTTGAGTTAGTTTTGGTCATTTCTGTGTGTAAACCACGCATTTTGTTATCTATATTGTCATCCATTCCTGGTGGGGGTTTTTTTCTTTCTTCCTCTGGGTGTCGCTGTGGCCTTTTTTGTTTTTTTTTGGTTCTCTCCCTCCTGGCCTGTTCCCCCTCCGCCCTCCCTGGGTCGGTCCTGGTAGCCTTCTGGTTGGGGGGGGGGGGCCTTGAATGTTACATTTTGATGCCTGGAATGCGCCCTTTGAACGGGGGGGTACTGTGGTGATCTGAGCGCTGATCCCGTCTGCGCTCAGGTTACTCAGTATTTCCCATTTTCCACCATAGTATTCTGGGGTTTGTTATTCGGACTGCAAGGGATCTTATTGTGACAGTGTCACGGCCGCACTTCCGGCCATCAAAGCCGAGCCGGCATCGTGACAGCTGTTTGTCATTTTCACTAATTACTTTACCCGTTTCTGGGTGGCCTTTGTCTGTATTTCAGAGAGCAGCTGAGGCTTACTCCTCGCTGCCACCTACACACTCAAACACCTCTGTGTTGATGGACTGGAGTTCCTATCCCTGACTCCAGTCTTCCTTCTGTGCCTTGGATTCTTCGCTGCTCGTCTTTGTAAGTCTTCTCACACAACACAACACACTGCCATCTACAGAAGTTCTCTGATGACTCTGCAATCGTTGGCCTCATCTCCAATGGAGATGAAGCTGAGTACAGAGGGCTTATCCAGGACTTCGTGGACTGGTGCCATCGGAACTGCCTCCAGATCAACGCGAGGAAAACTAAGGAGCTGGTGGTGGACTGCCGCAGGCATGGGCAGCCCCTCACAGTACCAGTAAATATACAGGGAACAGACATCGAGATGGTGACATCCTATAAGTACCTGGGTATTCATCTGAACAATAAACTAGACTGGTCACACAATACTGATGCACTCTACAAGAAGGGACAGCGCAGGCTGTTCCTGCTGAGGAGACTCAGGTCTTTTGGTGTACAAGGGGCGCTGCTGAAGTCATTCTATGACACGGTGGTGGCATCAGCCATCACTTTTGGAGTGGTCTGCTGGGGCAGTGGCATTACTGCAGCCGATAGGAAGAGACTGAACAAACTGATTAAGAAAGCTAGCTCTGTCCTGGGGCAGCGCCTTGATCCGATGGAGGAGATAGGAGAGAGAAGGACGGTGGCTAAACTGTCATCTCTGCTGGAGTCCGAGTTCCACCCTATGCAGGACATACTGAATGCACTGAGGAGCTCATTTAGCAGCAGACTACATCATCCCAGGTGCACAACCGAGAGGTTTCGTAGGTCCTTCCTACCAACGGCTGTCAGACTGTACAACCTAAGCAGGGCTGCTTGCAGAGATAGCAAAAAGACGTAACAAACTAATAGTTTTTTGAATGCAAAAGATGCAATAGACTTACACAATGGTCCCCTCCGGCATACAACTAGGAACATACCGGTCGCTATGGAGGGTGAGAATATGTATGGGCACATAATCATACCATGTAGGATAACTAAGTAGACGGTTATGCTGTTTCATTCCATCTAGCAACAATGCTCTGCACTGTGTGTGTTTATATATTTACATATTTATTCCATCTAGCTACAATGCTCAGCACTGGGTGTGTTTATATATTTATATATCTACATATTATTCCATCTAGCTACATTGCTCCGCACTGTGTGTGTTTATATACTTGCATATTTATTCCACCTAGCTGCAATGCTCCGTACTGTGGGTGTTTATATATTTACATATTTATTCCATCTAGCTACAATGCTCTGCACTGTGTGTTCATATATTCATATATTTATTCCATCCAGCTACAATGCTCTGCACTGTGTGTCTGTGTGTGTGTGTATATATATATATTTTATAGTAATACGTACATATGTATATTAGCTGCTCTTGCTTGCTTGTTTTTTTCTTGCCTTCTGATTGTTGCTCTGAGTGTTGCTATCCCTGTGCTGTTGCAATCCTGGAATTTCCCCGTTGTGGGACTAATAAAGGCTTATCTTATCTTATCTTATCTTAAGTGTTTTTGTACAGCACAGGTCCCGTCCTCACTGCACCTCCTCGTTTGTTATCAGTGTCTATTATTTTGTGCCTTAGTGTATGTCCATGTTTTGCCCCACGTGGCTGTTTATTTTATCTTTTGACCTTTTTGTAAATAAACTAGCAGACTTACTTCTGGCTCCTGGTGTCTCACTAATGCCCTGCAAGGGGCATTATTCTGTCCTGGTAATACGGCTGGGTATTGTAGACAGATAGCGAACAATAAAGACAGCAGGCTGATTCCAGGTTGACTGATTTACTGAAATCGTTTTTGTCTTGTCTTTTTCTTTTGTAAAACTGAAACACAATGAAATACATAATACAGAATGTTACATAAGAAATAATAATACAACACTCTGTATATAAACAGTTTCTCTTATTACAGGCACTTAACTCAGGTAAGTAATTTGCTCTACAGATTCAAACTAAGGTAAGTATTTCACAGTTTCCACAGGTTACAAAGTTAAGGTAAGTTAAATCAGGTAAATATTACGAAATTATACTAATGAAGCGGCATGAAAAAATAAGCAGCAGTGCTGTGGTTTTAAGCAGGTTTTATTAATCATGTCGCCTTCACGGGATCCCCTCTCCGGTGCATAGTGGAGCAGCCCGGAGCGGGATCCCACGGCTCTCTGAGAAGGAGAGGCAGACACAGTGTGTCCGCCAGTTGCAGGATCAGAGTGAGAGAGTCAGAGAGAGATTGCGTTACAGAGTTGCACCTTAAATACTTGATCATAACAATACATCAAAAAGACATACCCCACAGTCTAGAATGATCAAAGGGACAACAGAACAGGTAGGAGGTATTTGCATTTGTAAGCCATACATCACAATGGGCAGATTAGCTAGACCTCGCTCTAAGTGCAAGACAAAGAGGCTAACAAGCACATCTACATATTGATCTGAGTCTCTAGGTCACAGTAAGGACAGGACGCATGAGTACAAAGGATGAAAGGCATCGATTAACATCACATAGGTGAGACAGAAGAAACTCGTCTACCTGTAGACATTAATACACCAAAGCACATCTAAGATGCTCAGAAAAAGCACAGTAAGGACAAGCCATATGCACACTATACAGAATGGCGCATTACATCACAACACATGCATGTTTGCATCACAAATACATGAATGGCACATTGCTTCTCAGTAATGCAGCAGAAAAACAGAGAAAAGAGGGCTGAGTGTCCTTAGTCTGTTGTGGGGTTGAAACGAACCGCCACACGCTCCCCCCCAGAGGACGCGGCAGGGGGCCGCGACCTCGATAATCCATCTGTGTGAGCGAGCTGTGGGAGAAGCTCGCTGCAGGCGGAGGGGGAGGGAGGGGAGGGGTAGTAAGTGCCGGCAGGAGCTGTGAAATCGTCCTGAGCCGCGCAAAAATTGCTTGCTGCTCCGTGACGTCGAGGGGTTGTCCCGTTGCACGTGCGGAGATCACAAGAAGAAAAACTAGTCTCTGACTCCTCTCGTGGCCATGAAGAAAAGCAGGGGCGGCTGTAAGAAAAAAAGTAAACAAAACATAGGGACTGTTGGCTTTGGGTGCTGAAGCAACCCCAAAGCTCCCGGGAACAGCTGACGGCTGAAATCCCGTTGTGCCGTGGCTAAGACCATTAAAAAATCCAGTGGCGAGCTGCGTGCTTGCTTCAGGTGAACGAGCAGCCCTGAAGGTTCTGTGGGCAGCGGTGGAGGACGATGGCGGTCTGTGGCGTGGCTGAGACTGTTAACAAATCCTTCCAGTATGCTGCATGCGTGCCTCAGGTGAGCGAGCAGCCCTGAAAGGCAGCGGCGAAGGAGGAAGGCAGTCTGTGGAGCCATTACTTGTCCCATGCGTGATGCGCCGTCCTTGTAACTCCCCGATGCGTGCGCGGGGGTTCGTGCTTGGGAGGAGCCGCTGGAGTGGCGAGTCAGGGTGCAGAAACTTGGCGGAGATCAGCGCAGACGGCGCCGATATAATCCGGGTTGAGCTGTTGCTGTAGATTTGGCCATGGTGCGTTGGAGCGGTGAGAGGAAATAGACGATCTTTGTGCCCCGGGCTCGTGCAGCTGCGTTGGAGCGGTGAGAGGGAGGAGACGATCGTTGTCGCTCGTGCGGCCATGAAGAAAAGACGAGGCTGAATGGCGGCTGTGATGAGGGCAGAGGGACTGGCGTGTTGACTTTAGGTTCAGGCGTAACCCTAAAGCCTCGGGAACCGCAAAACCGCTGAATTCCCTATGTGTGCCGTGGCTGAGACCATTAACAAATCCTTCGAGCACGCTGCGTGCGTGCCTCCAGGTGTGAGAGCAGCCCTGAAGGCTCTGTTTGTAGCGGCGAAGGATGATGGGGGTCTGTAGAGCCGTATGCGTCCCGTGCGTGGTGGTGCAGATCTCAGGCGAGGGTCGTGCCATGACGTTTTCTGCAGTTTACCCGGTCGTGGGTGATGTCCGGAGAACGGCTCGCCTGTGTTGGCTCTGCGTCGAAGTCTCCCTGAAGCCGCAGGGAGGGGGAACCAGTAGGCCGCTGCGACGGAGCATTCATGCCCGGGTGTTGCGTTCGCTGGCCGCTCGTTTTTTTCAGCGTCGGTTCGCCAGCGTGGCCATCCAAAACAGAAGGCTGCGTTGCACAAAACGTGTGCGTCTTCAAGGGGCCACCAACACAGCTGTGTGGCTGTCCAGCTCGGAAGGTTGCTTTCGCACAAAACGTGTGCGTGTTCGAGGGGTCACCAGTGAAGCGGCATGAAAAAATAAGCAGCAGTGCTGTGGTTTTAAGCAGGTTTTATTAATCATGTCGCCTTCACGGGATCCCCTCTCCGGTGCATAGTGGAGCAGCCCGGAGCGGGATCCCACGGCTCTCTGAGAAGGAGAGGCAGACACAGTGTGTCCGCCAGTTGCAGGATCAGAGTGAGAGAGTCAGAGAGAGATTGCGTTACAGAGTTGCACCTTAAATACTTGATCATAACAATACATCAAAAAGACATACCCCACAGTCTAGAATGATCAAAGGGACAACAGAACAGGCAGGAGGTATTTGCATTTGTAAGCCATACATCACAATGGGCAGATTAGCTAGACCTCGCTCTAAGTGCAAGACAAAGAGGCTAACAAGCACATCTACATATTGATCTGAGTCTCTAGGTCACAGTAAGGACAGGACGCATGAGTACAAAGGATGAAAGGCATCGATTAACATCACATAGGTGAGACAGAAGAAACTCGTCTACCTGTAGACATTAATACACCAAAGCACATCTAAGATGCTCAGAAAAAGCACATTAAGGACAAGCCATATGCACACTATACAGAATGGCGCATTACATCACAACACATGCATGTTTGCATCACAAATACATGAATGGCACATTGCTTCTCAGTAATGCAGCAGAAAAACAGAGAAAAGAGGGCTGAGTGTCCTTAGTCTGTTGTGGGGTTAAAACGAACCGCCACACTAACACATTTTTATTTTACAGAGGACAGCTACACAGCTAAGTAAGCAGGTAAGCATAGCCAAATAAATAGCTAACTAGCTTTCACACGAAGCACCATTACAACACAATATAACTTGGGCTAACAAAAGGCTAAATGACTCAGCAGTTAGCTAAGTACCATTGCAAACGATTAGCCATTAACACCTTTTAATCGCGATCTTTTTATAGCTTAAATTTAGCGTTTTTAACATCATATTCCAAACTATGGTCATCTTAAACAAGTATTACAACAATTTTCAGCATTAACTTACTGTTGGTTCCACTCCTAGGTTAGTACAATCAAATTTCTGGCGAGCACATTTTCACATTGCTTTCATCATGGCAGATTGAACAAAGAAAAAGGGTTTTTACAGGAAACAGGAAGTAGCTACAATTAAAGGTGCAGTAACGCAAACCACCACTAGAGGGAACATAACCCCACCCAATATCTGACAGGTCAGCACACTCCCCGCTTGGTATACATGTATACCACTATTTACTCTTCTCTAGTGACATCAATAGCACAACATCAGAGATGGGTCTAAGGTACTCTTTAACTACCCCTTGGCTAGAGGTCTTAACTGTGACCTTACGGACCTTGTTGTCTGAACTAGGAATGGCCTTAACTATTCGCCCTAGAGGCCACATGTTGCGCTTTGCTTGATTGTCCTTTATCAAAACAATGTCACCTTCCTGGAGACTGGACTTCTCGGAGGTCCACTTCCTCCGTGGTTGAAGTGTGGCCAGGTACTCCGACCGCCACCTCTTCCAGAAGGAGTCCGCCAAGCTCTGGACCTGGCGCCACTGGACCTGGCTGAGGTGATCCAGGTCAAAGTCTCCCAGGGGTGCAGGACTGACACTCGCCTTCTGGGTGAGCAGAGTGGCAGGTGAGAAGATTTCAGGTACCTCTGCATCGTTGGAGACTGGGACTAGCGGGCGTGCATTCATGATAGCCATAACCTCAGCTATCAAGGTTGTAAGGACTTCATGAGACAGTCGGGTAGCACCATCCTTCGCAAGCAGTCCATCCAGTATGCGTCTTGCCACTCCAATTAACCTCTCCCAGGCTCCACCCATGTGTGAAGAATGGGGAGCATTGAAGGTCCATGTACATCCCTGCTCTTGCAGATAGTTCTTGTCTGTCAAGATGTACTGCCACTGTTCTGGTTCAGTAGATCCACGAATGCGAGCTACTCGGTTAGCTACGTAGGTGTAGAACCTTCGTGAACTGTTGTGAATGTAGCCCAGCACAATGCGGCTGTCAGTGAAGAACTTGACTCCCTGTAGCTCTATGTCTATCTCAGACTGGATCACTTCTACCAGCTCAACGGCCAAGACAGCTGCACACAACTCCAGGCGTGGAATGGTGTGCATGGGGTAAGGTGCAAGTTTTGATCTACCCATAACAAATCCTACGTGCCATCTTCCTTCAGAATCTAAGGCACGCAGGTAAGCTACGGCAGCTATCGCTAGAGTTGAAGCATCTGTGAAAACACAGAGTTCTATCCTGTTACAGCATGACAAGGAGGTAGGTAGGTATGATCTGCTAAAGCAAAGCTGCTCCAGGTCTGTTAAGGAGTTGATCCATGTTCTCCAGTGTGCCTCTTTCTCTGGTGGGAGAGGCGTGTCCCACTCATACTGTTCAGAGGAGATGTCTCTCACCAATGCCTTTCCCTGGACAGTGATGGGAGAAGCGAATCCAAGGGGATCGTAAAGACTGTTTATGGTGGACAGCATGCCTCTCCGACTAAATGGCTTAATGTCTCTTGAGACTCGGAATGTGAAGCTGTCAGTCTGGAGCACCCAGTTCAGGCCTAAGCTCCTTTGAAGGGGCAATGGGTCTGCTCCCAGATCGAGATCTTTCAGGTTACTTGCTCGTTCCTCCACTGGGAAAGCCTCCATGACCCTCGGACTGTTTGAGGCGATCTTGTGGAGTTTTAAGTTGCTCTCAGCTAGCAGAGCCTTGGTTCGCTGCAGGAGATCGATCACCTCATGCTCCTTGGCCAATGACGTGAGCCCATCGTCGACGTAAAAGTTCCTGAAGATGAACTCCTTTGCATCACTACCATGTTCAGCTTCTCCTTGCTCTGCAGCTCTCCTCAGCCCATAGGTCGCTACTGCTGGAGACGGGCTGTTGCCGAATACATGCACAGTCATCCAGTAGTCAATGATGTCCTTGTCTGGATCATTGTCTTTGTGCCAGAGAAACCTGAGGAAGTGGCGGTGGTCCTCTCTGACCTTGAACCCATAGAACATTTGCTCTATGTCGGCGGTAGCAGCAATTTGTTCTCTTCTGAACCGTAATAGGACTCCTATTAGTGTGTTGTTCAGGTTGGGTCCACTGAGAAGCACATCATTCAATGATGTCCCCTTGTACTCCGCGCTGGAGTCAAATACAACTCTTATTTTTCCCGGCTTCTGGGGGTGGTATACGCCAAATGTCGGCAGATACCAGCACTCCTGCCCGAGCTGTAGTGGAGGAGCTGGCTCGGCCTGTTGGTTGTCAATGACCTTTTGCATAAAATCAAAGAAGTGCTGTTTCATGTCAGGTTTCTTCCCGAATGAGCGTTGGAGGGATTGGAGTCTTTGAGCAGCCTGCTCTCTGTTGCACGGAAGACGCTTACGAGGAGTATGAAAGGGTAGTGGCGCCACCCAGTGGTTTTCATTGTCCATATACACCTCGTCTTCCATTATTCTCAGAAACTCACTGTCATCTACTGACATGGCTGGTTTGTTGTCGGCTGGTGTTGTCTGGAACACACTTTCACCAAGACCATCCCTACATGTCTCTGGAATGGCTTCCTCACTGCGAGTTGGGAACTGAAGGCTGCACTGAATCTGTTCACTGGGTCTTTCCTTGATGTGAATGCTGTTAGTGCAGGGCTTAAAGAAGGAAGGGCGTCCATTTTGGAGGACATGGGTCTTATAAGCATTGACTTCCTGAGTCTTGTGAGCGCCACCCAGACACAGCTCTCCCACTATGACCCAGCCGAGATCAAGGCGCTGAGCGTATGGCGAGTCATGTGGTCCGTTGCGCTGCTCTCGCACCTTGTGCAAGCTCAAAACATCTCGGCCTAGTAGCAGAAGAATGGGTGCACTGTTGTCAAGTGCAGGGATTTTATCAGCCACTGGTCTGAGGTGAGGGAAATATTGAGCGCACTCAGGGGTCGGGATCTCTGACCGGTCACCAGGTAAGTATTCACACTCCAGCAATGTGGGCAGTGTGACCTTGGTCTTCCCATCGAGAGATTCCACAATGATGTTGGTTGCTTTCCTTCCTGCAGTCTCCACTCTGCCTGAGCATGTTTTTAGCGTGTAGGGGGATGCCCTGCTGTTAATACCCAACAGACTGAAGAACTCAGATTTCACTAAAGACCTATTGCTTTGGTCATCGAGTACAGCATATACTATGTGAGACTTGTTTGGATTATCAGCATGGGAAACCTTGACCAAGCAGATTTTAGAACAGGATCTAGGCTGGGGTGCATCGCCACATATCTCTGTGCACTTAGAAGTGACAACAGGAGTTGCTGCAACTTCACTCTCCCCGCTTTGCTCCCCTCCTTGCTCCCCGCTCTGGTCATTCCCAGGTGAGTGCCCAGCCTGCCCATGAGGCGACCATGGTGCTGGACCAGGATGCATCGCTGAAGTGTGCTTGTCACTCTCACACTCTCTGCATTTGAGTGCGGTCTTACAGTCTTTGGCAATGTGCTTGGTGCTGGCACAACATCTAAAGCAGATCGAGTTCTCCTTTAAGTACGCTTTCCTCTCATCCAGGTGCTTTCCTCGGAACCCACGGCATTTTGTGAGCGGATGTGGTTTGTTGTGGATTGGACATTCTTTGTCCGGTTCAGTTTTCTTCACAGATGTGCTGTCCCGAGATGCACCACCTGCGGCTGTGACATCAGTTTTCCTCACTGTTACAGCGGATTTGTAGATGTGTTTTTGGTCTTTCTCACCTTTTGACTGATTGGGAGTAGAGGAAAGGTTGAATGCGAAACTGGGGTCATTGCGAGTCTTAGCTTGAGAACATACAAATTCCACAAAGTAGCTGAATGGTGGGAAAGGCACATGATAAACTTCCTTGTACCTGGATCCCTGTGTCATCCAGCGTTCACGAAGTGAGAATGGAAGCTTCTCTACAATTGGATTTACCCCTCGAGCTGTATCAAGATACATGAGCCCAGGTAAGAATCCCTCTGACTTAGCAGCTTGTAGCTCTTTTAACAAGTCTCCTAACTCTCTGAGCTTGTGTGTCTCTTTGTTAGAGATGACTGGGACGGCGTCCAATTTTTTCATTAGGGCACTTTCAATCACCTCTGGGCTTCCATAAGTTTCCTCCAAGTGCTCCCATACCATCCACACACCTAGTCTAGGATTGTTTACATGCACAGACCTGATCCTCATGGCTTGAGCTGACGACTTGGGCCCCAACCATTTGATCAGTAGGTTGAGCTCTTCTTGCTCCGAGAGGTTAAGCTCCTTTGTGGCTGCTAGGAAGGAGGCCTTCCACGCCCAGTAGTTTTCTGGGCAGTCGTCAAAGGTAAGGAGTCCTGAGCTCACCATCTCTTTTCTCATGAGATACTGGGCCAAGACATGGGTTTGTGTTGATGGAGGTGAGGATTTGTTTCCCTGGTTGGGATGAGAGGCTGGAGGGTTAGCTGCAGTGTCTTTCCTTTTAATGTCAGGGAGAACAGGTGAATGTTCCTGCTTTGGAACAAATGGCCTTAGGGCAGAATGAGGAACGTTGTGTCCAACCATCATGGGCTTGTGTTCATTTCTGTCCACGAAAGACTCATACAGTGAATCTTGTTCTTTAATGCTAAAGAGGTGTGAATTCACCGGTGCTTGATGATCAATTTGTTGCTGTGGAGTTGGGCCTGGTTGCAACTGTGGTGCATGTGCATCGAATGGCTGTGTTTCCACATAGCGTCATGTGCGTCTCACTGGATCATCAAGGGCTAGATTCTGTAGCTCACCAAGAGAGTCGCTGCGTCTTGGATCGAGCTCTGCTGCTGCAGCTTCTTCCAATATAGCTGCCTCTCTTGATGCTGCAGTTGCTTCTTTCTCTTGTTGTAGCACGTGAAGATTTGCGTCTATTGAAGCCCTTTCTTTAATCATGGCAGCCTCTACTGAAGCCCTTTGTTTCATCATGGCTGCCTCCTTCTCTGCAAAGGATGCTTTGACTTTAGCTGCTTCAGCCTTAGCTCTGGCTCTTGCTGCAACGATGCTGGCAGATGACCGGGTTGATGCCCTGGAGGACTTGTGTGAATTTGAGGCTTGAGACCTTGTCTCCAACTGAGACGGACGGTCCTCCTCACCAGCGTGGCTCATCTTGGCTTGCTTCTGTGTGCTGTTCACCGTATTTCAGCTGCCTATCCCCGCTGCGTGGTCAACATTTTACTATTCTGTCCTGGTAATACGGCTGGGTATTGTAGACAGATAGCGAACAATAAAGACAGCAGGCTGATTCCAGGTTGACTGATTTACTGAAATCGTTTTTGTCTTGTTTGTCTTTTTCTTTTGTAAAACTGAAACACAATGAAATACATAATACAGAATGTTACATAAGAAATAATAATACAACACTCTGTATATAAACAGTTTCTCTTATTACAGGCACTTAACTCAGGTAAGTAATTTGCTCTACAGATTCAAACTAAGGTAAGTATTTCACAGTTTCCACAGGTTACAAAGTTAAGGTAAGTTAAATCAGGTAAATATTACGAAATTATACTAACACATTTTTATTTTACAGAGGACAGCTACACAGCTAAGTAAGCAGGTAAGCATAGCCAAATAAATAGCTAACTAGCTTTCACACGAAGCACCATTACAACACAATATAACTTGGGCTAACAAAAGGCTAAATGACTCAGCAGTTAGCTAAGTACCATTGCAAATGATTAGCCATTAACACCTTTTAATCGCGATCTTTTTATAGCTTAAATTTAGCGTTTTTAACATCATATTCCAAACTATGGTCATCTTAAACAAGTATTACAACAATTTTCAGCATTAACTTACTGTTGGTTCCACTCCTAGGTTAGTACAATCAAATTTCTGGCGAGCACATTTTCACATTGCTTTCATCATGGCAGATTGAACAAAGAAAAAGGGTTTTTACAGGAAACAGGAAGTAGCTACAATTAAAGGTGCAGTAACACAAACCACCACTAGAGGGAACATAACCCCACCCAATATCTGACAGGTCAGCACAGGCATTCATGACACTTTTTACCAAGTTCGGAGTCCACTGTCCCACACACAGTTGTCTGATGTATAAGCAATCATGGCCTTTCTTCTCCTTTTGCCCTTCTCCTCCAGGTGAATGCTTTAACGGTCCACCTGTTTCCTCCGTGCAGTAGCAGCTTCCTCCACTTGATGCTCAAGCTTAGAAAAATCCTTTACGCTTCTGGGTATTTTGAGCAATTTGTTTTCCCTAAACTCTTTTCTAGTGTTGAGCAAGTTACTAAAAAACAGTAACTAATTACAGTTACTTCTTTTCAAAAGTAATTGAGTTACTTTATCAATTACTGCATGATTAAAGTAACTAGTTACTTGGAAAAGTAACTTTCACATTACTTTTAAATGCATACTTAAATCATCTTGCACACATAGCAAGATAATTTGACTAATGGATTACATTATGGGCTTATTAATGTCAGGCTAAAAACAGACTGTTTCAGACAGAGCTTTTAGAACATGTTCAGTGTGGTAGACTGCAAGTCTAAAATAGAACATTACTGGCACATGCCTCTAGGGGGAACTACCTGTATTGTTCAGCACTACTATGAAGGGGACACATTAGAGCAAGAGTGTGAAAACCCCGCGCAGAATCCATGTTCAGTCTATTATGTGTGTTGCAGAATAAATGGCAGAGTTAGCCAAAGAAATAACTCAAGTGTGATCATTGCTACACGGTAGGATATCACACAATTGGCGACGAGGATTAAAAGAAAAAAATCAGCGGCGAGAAACAGAGAACATTGCAAGTGTGGCGAACTCAAGTGACTCCAGTAGTTCGAGTGCAAGTTCAGAGGAGGAAAAACGAGGTTTCCCCACCACGACGAGCAATGGCGGCTGTAATCGGAACGGTAACCCCTTTTGATAACTCGACTCAGTCATGGGAAGAATATAGTGAAATGTTGGACTTTTTCTTCCAAGCTAATGACATTGAGGAGCCAGACAAAAGGAAGGCTGTACTGTTGAGTGGAGTTGGTGCAACTACTTACAGCTTGTTGAGAAATTTAATAAGCCCTGCATTACCGAAAGAAAAAACGTACGACCAGCTTACTGCTGAGCTTCAGAAGCACTTCAGCCCCAAACCGAGTGAAATCGTGCAACGATTCAAATTTAATTCACACATAAGGAGGAACACTGAGTCCATAGCAGAGTATGTGGCAGAATTGAGGAAATTAGCACTGCACTGTGATTACAAAGACTCATTGGAAGAAATGTTAAGAGACAGACTTGTGTGTGGAGTGAATGATGACCGTATGCAACGGCGACTTTTATCTGAAACAAAACTCACTTTTGCAAAGGCTTTGGAATTATGCCAAGCGATGGAAACAGCATCTAAAGATGTGAGAGAAATGCAAGGGAAGCTAACAGAGGACACAGCAACGCATGTTCGTGTGCCTAAGACCCAAGTAGGTGTCCACAAAGTGTTGACTGACAAAACTCAGCACAAATTCCCCAGTTGTTATCGCTGCAAAGGCCAGCACAATGCCGCCGAGTGCAAATTTGCCACTGAGCTGTGTCATAATTGTGGCAAGCGAGGGCACATTAAGAAAGCATGTAGAATAAAGGTGGACAGCGCACAGGTGCTGAAAGCGACAGTTAATGGGCAAAAGTATGAAAACAAGGGCCCAGGAAAGGAACAGCGAGCGAATCAACTGAGAGGGGAGGGAGAAAGTGATACAGAAGACATGGGTTTTCACACAATTTACAACACGTCAGAGGAGCTGACCAAGGTAGCGCCCATCACGCGTACCATGAATGTTAATGGAATGAAAGTAACATTTGAAGTTGATACAGGCTGTGGAGTAACCATATTAAGTAAACAGCAATATACACAACTGTGGAAGAAAACAGACACAGCAGAATTAAATCCCTGTTCATTAAAATTAAAAACATACACAGGAGAGAAGCTAGACGTGCTAGGCATGGCACAAGTGAAGGTGCAGCACGAAAACAAAGAAAAGGACTTACCTGTAGTAGTAGTTGGGAGCGAAGGACCAAATCTACTAGGGCGAAGTTGGCTACAAGAACTGGCCATGATTGATCAGTTGGTGAATAAAGTGGAATCTCAGCCCAAATTGCAGCTGGAGGAGATCCTCGAAAGACACGCTGAGGTGTTCAAAGAAAGCTTAGGACAGCTAAAAGGTGTCACTGCAAAGATTAATGTGGACAAGGAGGCCCAACCACGATTCTGCAAACCCCGACCGGTGCCCTATGCAGTCAAGCCACTGGTTGAAAGCAAGCTACAGAGGCTGCTGGATGACAAGATCATTGAGCCAGTGCAGGTTGCAGAATGGGCGGCACCCATAGTCCCAGTGAGAAAGCCGGATGGCTCCATTAGAATATGTGGAGATTACAAACTCACTGTCAATCGAGCATCACGGGTGGATCAGTATCCAATTCCTAAAGTGGAGGACCTCTTCGCACAGCTGAACGGCGGCCGACACTTCACGAAATTAGACATGAGTCACGCCTACCAACAAGTAGTCCTGGAAGAAGAATCAAGAAAGTATGTAACCATCAATACACACAAAGGCTTATATACCTACACACGCTTACCATTTGGAGTAGCTTCCAGTCCTGCTATATTCCAGAGAACTATGGAGGGCATCCTAGGTGGAATTCCGAATGTTGCCATTTATTTGGATGACATCCTTTGTACAGGACCAAATGAACAAGAACATCTGAAAACGCTGGAGGAAGTGCTTCAACGGTTGGAGAAAAGCGATCTGAGGTTGAAAAGAAGCAAGTGTGAGTTCATGGGAAAAGAGGTGGTGTTCCTAGGCCACAAGATCAACGCCAGTGGTCTACACCCTCTAACAGACAAAGTGGAAGCCATTGCGGAGGCGCCTGAGCCACAAAATGTTACTGAGTTAAAAGCCTACCTGGGCTTGTTGAACTATTACCATAGGTTCCTCCCAAAGCTCTCCACGCTGCTGGCACCACTACATACCTTACTTAAGAAGGAAGAAAAATGGTCATGGGGGGTCAAGCAGCAGAAGGCGTTTGAAGAGTCCAAAGCGCTACTTCAGTCCTGTAGTGTGTTAGTGCACTATGATTCAAACAAACCACTCATCCTGGCGTGTGACGCATCACCCTACGGTGTGGGTGCTGTACTCTCTCATCGTATGGAGGATGGCTCAGAGAGACCCATAGGGTTCGTCTCAAGAACTCTTAGTGCAGCTGAGAAAAACTACTCCCAGCTAGACAAGGAGGGCCTTGCAGTAGTATTTGGTGTAAAAAAATTCCACAAATACCTGTACGGGAGACAGTTCGCTATAGTGACTGACCACAAGCCACTAATTTCACTGTTCAGTGAAATGAGAGCCATACCCCAGATGACATCTCAGAGAATTCAGAGATGGGCCGTTACATTAGCAGCGTATGAGTACACCATCGTTTACAAAGCCGGACGGGACCATACGAATGCTGACGCGATGAGTAGGCTACCCTTGGATGGAGGAAGAGACAGCACGCCTGAGGAGGAGGAGAGAGTGCTATTGTTTGAAGATATCGGCGTGCCCCTGGTGAACGCGCAACAAATAAAGAAATGGACAGACAAAGACCCTGTTCTAGCAAGAGTGCGAGAATACATCTTGCGAGGATGGCCGAAGATGAACAGTCCTGAGTTCATTCCCTATGCCAGACGACAGGATGAGCTCAGCACCCAGGAAGGTTGTATCCTGTGGGGAGGACGCGTGGTTGTTCCACCACCTGGTCGGAATGCCTTACTGCAACAACTACACCAAGCACACCCTGGCATCACTCGCATGAAAGCGTTGGCGAGGAGTTACATGTGGTGGCCCAACATGGATGCAGAGGTGGAGGCGCTTGTGAAGTCATGTGCGGCATGCCAGGAGAACAGGAACAGTCCTCCAGCAGCCCCACTACATCCCTGGGAAGTTCCAGATAAACCATGGAGAAGAATTCACATTGACTACGCAGGTCCATGGATGGGAAGAATGTTCCTGATCATAGTTGACGCATACTCAAAGTGGATCGATGCATATTCTGTGAGTAGCTCTACTTCTACTGTTACCATTGAATGTCTTAGAAAGAGTTTCAGCCAACATGGCATACCTGAAATCATAGTATCAGATAACGGTACATGTTTTACGAGTGAACAGTTCCAAGAGTTTTCTGAAAAGAATGGCATACGTCACATCACGACTGCGCCATACCATCCTTCTTCTAACGGCTTAGCCGAGAGGGCCGTGCAGACGTTCAAGTCACTCATGAAAAAGATGACAGGAGACTCTATTGAAACCCGAATGTCGAGAGCTCTGTTCAGCTATCGAATAACACCCCAATCTACAACTGGCAAGTCACCAGCTGAGCTGTTGTGTGGAAGGAAGTTGAGGTCAACATTTGACTTAATACATCCAGACTTCAGAAACAAAGTGCATGATAAACAAGAGAAACAAAAAGGTTATCATGACATGCATGCTAGAGAGAGAATACTGAGAGAAGGAGACGTGGTCTACACCCGCAACTTCGGCTCAGGACCAGCCTGGGTACCAGGAGAAATAACAGAAAAGACAGGCCCTGTGTCATTCAAGGTGACATTAGGTCATGGACAAGTGGTGAGGCGACACATCGACCAAGTTCGTGGTAGGAGCTCCATTCCCCTGCCGATGGCACCAGAGGTGTTGTCTGACACCCATCCTGAGGAGAGCATCAACGAACCACCACTTCAGGTGAAACCTGAGGTAACCGTCTCTGCAGATTCTACGGGCAGCACTGCAGCAGCCGAAACAGTGGAGCAGTCTGAGTCTTCACCTGCAGTTGGCTCACCCGCCGTGAGAAGATCTCAGCGAGCTAGGAAAGCTCCAGACTACTTGAAGGACTATACTTAGTCAGTAGTGAGTTCCCCAGCCACAGGACAAGAATGCGTCCTGGAACCTCACTGGGATGCGGTAGTCAAACCAAATCCCCAGTTAGACTGTTATGTGTGTTATACATGTGAAAAAAAAAAAAAAAAGAAAGAAATTATGTGTATGACACATGTGTTTAAGAAATTAAAAAGTAACTGTGATAGTTCAGGGTTAAATGGGAGTTCCAGGATGTCTAGTAATTGGCTAGTGTAATTAAGAGTAGTTTAATCTAGAGGGGAGGGATGTGGTAGACTGCAAGTCTAAAATAGAACATTACTGGCACATGCCTCTAGGGGGAACTACCTGTATTGTTCAGCACTACTAT
Source organism: Pholidichthys leucotaenia (assembly GCA_020510985.1). Classification (NCBI taxonomy): domain Eukaryota; kingdom Metazoa; phylum Chordata; class Actinopteri; order Cichliformes; family Pholidichthyidae; genus Pholidichthys; species Pholidichthys leucotaenia. Next base: position 86,173,472 of record CM035848.1, on the reverse strand, counting down.
GAAGGGGACACATTAGAGCAAGAGTGTGAAAACCCCGCGCAGAATCCATGTTCAGTCTATTATGTGTGTTGCAGAATAAATGGCAGAGTTAGCCAAAGAAATAACTCAAGTGTGATCATTGCTACACGGTAGGATATCACATTCAGTCTGTTTTATCCTGCCTTGAGAGCACTTAATGTGGGAAAAATCTGAAGAAAATCAACATGATATTGCCTGTAATTTCCTCATTTTGAAATGAGAGTTGGCAACATTGCATAAAGCTGTCCATGTTTTTCTTACCTTAATGGTTATGGATTTAATCTGATGTGCAGTGAGCCAAAGAAAATGTCCATTATCCACAGTCCAAATATCTGCTGTGATAGAGACATGATCCAGTCCTTCAAACTCCTTTTGGAGATCAAAATTCATTTTTGAATAATCTTTATCCAGGTAGCAAGTAAATGTGTTTTAACTTCAGTGGATCACAGTCTCAGCTGTCTGATGGAAAGTGACTATGATCACGTCTTCAGTCTGTAACGACATATCTGGCAATCAGTCAGTTTAATTACCTCCTCCAAGGGAGAAGGTAATGTTTTTTACCTCCGTCAAGGAAGGAGGTAATGTTTTTGGAAGTGCTGGTTGGTTGGTTGGTTGGTTGGTTGGTTGGTTTGTCTATCTGTCTGACTGTTAGCAACATTACTCAAAAAGTTCTGAACAGATTTTGATGAAGTTTTAAGGAAAGGTGTGTAATGGCATGAGGAACAGATGATTAGATTTTGGTGGTATCCAGATCACGATGTGCATGCAGGAATTTTTTTGGGGGGGAAATAATAATAATATTGGCTTCCCCTTTAAGACGTGTCCACGGAGTTATGTTCACCTCCGCATCCATACACATTATGTGATGGCTGACATTATTTCATCTGAAGACGCCAAGAAAAAGCAACAAACTGTGGTTTATGAACAGATTTTGATGACATTTTCAGGAAAGGTGTGTGATGGCTTGAGGAACGAGTACCGGCAGAAAAGCTAAGGATGTCTTCTGAGGCACGTTTCCCACACAGTATGTAAACACACAGCACTGGACAATGTTTCATTTTTATTACCTCTGCCAAGAGGAGGAGGTAATGTTTTTGCCGGTGTCGTGCCAAAAAGTACACTGTAACTGTCCATTGTTGATGCATAGAATATGTATTTATTTATACAGTATCTAAATGTACAGTATATATCCAGTAAATCTATGTATTTTTCCATGAAACCTTGTGATTGCATTATTTTAATTGCGCTTTTCCAGTTGTTTTTGCTGTTGTTTCTCTGTCTGTTAGCAGGATCACGCAAAAACTCACTGATGGATTTGGATGACATTTTCACCAGAGGTGGCCCTTGGCCCAAAGATGAAATCATTACATGTTGGAGGTGATCCATGATTGCATACCTCCACCAAGACCCTATCTCGCAATGTACAGATGGATGTCGATATGGATGGACAAAGGGAGGTAGGGAGCCTTGGTGGAGGTATGCACTCTCTGAGTGCCCTCTAGTTGTTACTGGGTCACAAACTCTCCAGATGCATATGTGGACTTGAAATCCAGCTGTGGCTGTTGAGACAAGAGTATTTCCACTTTTTTGGGGTGTATGGAGTGTCAGGGAGGGATAGTACCTCTGACGGGGCAACAGTTGCACCTCTGGGTGGTCGGTCCACTTTGGTTCCCACTTGACACTCAACTTTCACCTGTGGCTCTAAGTAGCTGTTTGCATGCAACAGCGGCCACACCCCAGTAAAGTGCTTCAACTCGCAAACGAAACCTGGTGAGGGTAGCCGACGGGTTTGAAACCCTCGGTGAGGTAGGGTTTGTCTACCTATATATGCTTAGACTGGACATGGCGGACTGCGGGGAGGAAACCACCAGACTGGCTCAACGGGCAGGAAGGCAAACCCAACAAAGCGTTGCGGAGCGCAACTAGGGCACAGTGAGACATGTAGGACACTGCTGGCAATCCACTGCATCCTAACCTATCTCCAGCCATCTTGACTACGTCTTGCTACAGGATCCAGATAGGCTGGGACAAGAGAGTGAGGCTGACGACCCTGTGCAACTCTTCCTCACTTAAATCAAATTTACATGCAAGTCAAGCCATCCCCCTCCCCCAAGTCTTGTGGTGATGAGCAAGTGACGAAGTAGCAGGTGCAGATACACTGGAAGCTGTAGCCACAGTCCCACACTCAGGCAGCCCAGGGCATAGGGTCGCTCTCTACTGGACCAAAGCAGCAATGGAGTTTGGCAGCCCCCTGGGTGTCTGAGCAGCCCACTTTAGGATTTGCTCTGCTCACTTCATTGGCCTGAGGAAGGGGCTACAAAAGGTGCCCTAAACATAGCCTGCTTCGCTACATCCTGGCCAGCAAGCCGCGGCTGGCAGAAATCCCACCCTAGAAGTCAAAATTCTCAGAAGAAATCAACTAAGGTGACATCACTCACCACTGGCACTTGGAATGTGCGAACACTCATGGATAGCTCCAAGCGGACAGACCTGAGAGACGGACAGCACTTGTTGCAAGAGAACTCAGCAGGTACAACATCCACATCACAGCGCTGAGCGAGACCAGGTTTACAGACGAAGGTCAACACTGACAGAAGTCAAAGCCGGCCACACCTTCTTCTGGAGCGGCCGAGGCAGCGAAGAATGCTGTGAAGCAGGAGTGGGTTTCGCGATCAGATCCAATCTGATCGGCAAGCATACCAGCTTCCCCAAAGGAACCAACAACCACCTCATGACCCTGCGGCTCCCCCTCTGAGGAAAATGCCATGCCGCATTCATCAGTGCATATGCCCCCACCATGACAAACCCAGATGAGATCAAAGACAAGTTTTACAAGGACTTACAGACTCACATTGAAGGCGTACCGAAGGAGGACAAACTCATTGTTCTTGGAGACTTTAATGCCAGAGTTGATACAGACTACCAGACACGAGAGGCAGTACTTGGGAGAAATGGAGTTGGAACGTGCAACAGCAACGGTCTTGTTCTGTTGAAGACGTGCGCCTCTCATGACCTTCTGATCACTAATACCGTCTACCGCTTGCCAAATTGCAACAAGACCTCCTGGATGCATCCACACAGCAAGCATTGGCATCTGATCGATTACATCATTGTGAAAAGGAGAGACAGGCAGGACATTACAGTGACAAAGGCGATGTGTGGTGTAGACTGCTGGATGGATCACAGACTCATTCTCTCAAATCTCAACATGCACATCCAGCCCAAACGGCGTCCACAGGGGAAAAAGGCAAACAAGCGACTCAATGTCAGCATGCTGGAACAGCACTTTGTGCGACAGAACCTCGGTGAAGACCTGGACAGCAAGCTTTGCCAGCTTGACCTCGGGGCGTATGGAGCAGAAGAAGACTGGGCAGCTTTCAGAGACATGGTGTACAACACCTCACTCACTAATCTGGGCCAGAACACGCACAAACATCAAAACTGGGTTGATGAAAACGATGAGGACATTCAAAAGCTGCTTGACGAGAAGCATGAAGCCCACAGAGTGTACCAGCAAGACAGCAGATCTGCCTCTAAGAAGGCAACCTTCAACTCCATCAAAGGAAAGGTGCAGGCAAAGCTCAGAGAGATGCAGGAATTCTGACTCAGCAAAAAGGTAGATGAAATACAGCAGTACACTGACAGCAACAACTCCAAAAGCTTCTATGATGCCCTTAAGACCATCTACGGGCCTCAGTATTCTGGAATATCACCACTGCTCAGTGCTGACGGGTCCACTCTCCTCACCAACAAGAACGCAATCCTGGTAAGATGGGCAGAACATTTTAGCAGCGTTCTGAACAGACCTTTGTCCATCAATGCAGAAGCCATCACTCGTATGCCCCAAGTAAAGGTGAACACGTCTCTGGCAGAACCTCCAACAGAATCAGAAGTCCAAAAAGCGATCAAACTCCTTTCGAACGGCAAAGCACTAGGTTCTGACTCCATCCCAGCTGAAATCTACAAGGCAGGAGGACCAGTTCTAATACAGAAACCCACCGAGCTCTTTCAGACCATGTGGCAGAAGGAAGTTATCCCCCAGGAGCTCAAGGATGCCTCCATTGTCCATCTCTACAAGAGAAAAGGAAACGGGCAGTCCTGCGACAACCACCATGAGATCTCTCTCCTTGCCATCACCGGCAAGAGCCTTGCAAGAGTCCTTCTCAACTGCCTCATTCAGCACATGGAAGGCAGTAACCTGCCGGAGAGCCAGTGTGGCTTCAGAGATGGTCGTGGAACTGCTGACATGATCTTCGCTGCACGCCAACTTCAGGAGAAGTGTCAAGAACAGAACACGGACCTCTACACAACATTTGTAGATCTGACCAAGGCTTTTGATACCATCAGTCGTGAAGGGCTGTGGAAGATCATTGCAAAGTTCGGCTGCCCGGACAAATTCATCAGCATTGTGCGCCAGTTCCACAACGGCATGCTTGCTCGAGTACTGGATGATGGCGACTCCTCCAAAGCTTTCCCAGTCATCAAAGGGGTCAAGCAGGGCTGTGTACTTGTGCCCACACTTTTCAGCGTGATGTTCACAGCCGTGCTGTCTGATGCCTTCTGCAACAATGAAGAAAGCGGCATCAGGATCAGGTACAGGATGGACAGCAGGCTCTTCAACCTGCAGAGGCTCCAAGCCAAAACCACGGTGGAAGGGGACTCGGTGCGTGACTTCCTGTTCACAGATGGCTGCGCACTCAACACCGCTACAAAAGCCCAGATGCAGCAGAGCATGAACTGCTTCTCCACTGCTTGCGACATCTTTGAGCTCACAATCAGTATGAAGAAAACCAAGGTCCTGCACCAACCCACACCGCAGAAGACTTACGTGGAACTAGCCATCACTGTCAACGGGGAGACCCTCAAGGGTGTCAACAAGTCCACGTATCTTGGTAGCACACTCTCCAGGTCTGTCAACATCGATGACGAGGTCGATTCGCGCATTGCCAAGACAAGCTCAGCATTCGGACAGCTACATGCAACAGTGTGGGAAAGGAGGGGCATCAGGCTGACCACAAAACTGAAGGTGTACAAGGCAGTTGTCCTGCCTTCCCTACTGTACACCTGCGAGACCTGGCCAGTCTACAAACACCATGCCAGAAAGCTAAACCACTTCCACCTGAACTGCCTCAGAAAGTACCTGAAGATCACCTGGCAGGACAAAATCCCCTGACACAGAGATCCTCTCCCGAGCTGAGCTGCCTAGCATCCACACCCTGCTCAAGAGAGCCCAGATTAGGTGGGCTGGCCACCTTGTTTGTATGCCTGACTCACGCCTACCAAAGAGACTGTTCTACGGCGAACTAGCAGAGGGCAAGCGCTCACAAGGTGGTCAGAAGAAGTGCTACAAAGACACTCTTAAGACCTCCCTGAAGAGCTTTGACATCAGTTCCGACACCTGGGAGACCCTAGCGCTAGACCAACGAGACTGGCAATGCCGTACCGGCAAAGGTGTTGCCTCCTTTGAGCTGAACAGTATTGCCAAGACCCAGAGAAAACGTGAGCTTCGCAAGTCCAGAGCCACCCCTGTATCTTCTGCCTGCACAGACCACCTGTGCCCGACCTGCGGCAGAGCCTTCCGTGCCCGCATCGGACTGATCAGCCACAGCTGGACACACCACACCCAGTCCTCTTCTCTGTGATGTCCTTGGTCATCGTCAAGAACAACGGACGAACAGCAACAACATTTCCACTTTACATCCTGCCGTGGCTGTTCAGAATACAGTAGAGCCACTAAAATGGTGTTGTTAGCATAGCTAGCCATACTTAGCACTAGCTTTGTCAGAGCTTTGTTGCTGTTTTCAAGCACTTTTGAAGATTACAGTAGGTCTCAACCGGCACTTTAGCTTGCAACCCACCAATATAGGAAAAATAATCTATTTCCACAAAAACAAAGTAGCTTCATCTTTTCCTCCACTCAACAGTGAAGACTCGGCTCTCTGCAACAGGTTATGTAGACTGACGGCTCATCTCAGCTACAGTAGGGTCAATTCGTATATTCATTAATTTGCGGTAAGAACATCTATCCATATTAATAAAATGAGTAACAAGTAACGCATCTGATCAAATTTCAGTAACTGTAATGCATTACTGAATTTTTAAACAGTAATTTTGTTACATAACACGTTACTGCAAAAGTAGTGGAGTTCCAGTAACTTTGTAACTTTGTACTTTGTTACTTTGTAACGCATTACTCCCAACACTGCGCTTTTCCTCTCAATAATTTTATTAGCGCCACTTTCAAACTTTTTTCCGGCCATTTTGACTGAGCTAATTACTTTTTACCTCTCACTGGCACTTGCATAGTCACATGTCAAAACAATCCCTCTGATAGGCTATTGCTACGTAGTACCCACGTGAGGCAATTGTAAATTAGACCAATCAGCAGACACACATGAATATCAAGTGATGAACATAGAATTTGACCAATTAACAACAATGTGATCTTTTTCATTGGTTCATGATAGGCCCTGATCTTCGTAAGCCCCCTGGGCTTCAGCCCAGCCTAGCCCGTTCAGTAAGGCAGCCTTGAATTAATGAGACAACACACATCTGGCTTGGGACAAATATATTTAGCCCAATAAGTGGGACGTCCCGGCTAAAACGGGACGGTTGGCAACCCTAATGGAAGTGGTACTAAAGGTAGCCTATTAGCCCCTGACCTATTAGCCCCCAAGCTAACACTGGTAACAGGAAGCTTGAACCAAGTGCGGCTTATGTTGTTATTTTTTTCAGATCTTAGTCACCCTAATAAGTATTCCTGTTACCACCTGGTTAACCGGTCTGCGGTCCACAGTGTGCCTCGCGTCGCTCTGGCCCGTCTCCTACTGGTTTTGCGGCAGGTCGCTGGCATGCCAGTCACGGGGAGCTGAGAGCCAGCAGCTCCAGGCAGCATCTCCGGGTCGTGGGAACTGCCTGCCCTGGCACCCAGGACATGGCGCAGGCAGCTGCCGCGACCCGGGGACGCTGCCTGGAGCTGCTGGCTCAACTCCCTCACCATCCTCCAGGCATATTCTCACGGGTAGCGTGGGGGAGCTGCTTCATGACGAGGCAGACCCCGCCCCCCAGCTGGCCATGGGAGAGGAGCGGAGTACCTGGGGCTGTTTTTGTTCCTGTACCAGTGGCTCAGCCACCAGCCTCAGTTTGCGGCAATTGGTAGAGCACATGGTGCTGGCGATTTAATGTGGGTTGTTGGGTGGGCCGGGATGATGTGTGATGCACAAACAACTGTGGATCATTGAACCAGCACTGCTCATCCAAGCTGGAAGGAGCCATGGCAGAACACCAGCTAGAAGCTACTCAGCTAATGGGTAACTGACATAAGAGAGAGGGTGGTGTTGAACAGCTGAAGTCTGTTTCTTAAAGTGACAAGGTATAAATCAGAGTGTTTGAAGAAAGTCAAGAAAAATAAAAAACAAATTTGCTTCAATCATTAAAAATAATAAAGAAAATGTGAACAAAGTATGTCACAAGCACTTCATTAAGACATGAATGAGCTGTTAAAAGGTGTAAAAAGTGCAGTCAGTGACCCCTTTAATACCCACTTTACACAGGTCTTTTCAAATAGTCTTTCAATGATGTCTCAATGATCTCTCAGTGATCTACAGTGATCTCCACGGTCCTCAAAGTTTTGGCTCTTTCCAAAACAATCTTTCAACAATCACCAAAGAGAAATGATCTCTCAAGGTGCACTCAATCACATTGATCTCCCAATGATCGCTCAGTGATCTTTCAATGAATGCCAAGTTTTTCCACCCCAAAGGTAGAGATAGCTGAGAGATTAGTGAGGGATCGCTGAGCAATTGATGAAAGCTCAATAGAGTTCGCAGAAAGATCATTGAGAGATCATTGGGTGATCAATGAGATCCTTGAGCTCTCTTTGACCACTCCTTTAGAGTTCATTGAAAGTTGAAAGATCACTTTCCTTTGGTGATCACTGAGAGATTGTACTGGACTGAGTCAAATCAAGCTCACAACTGTGTGTAGAACATGATGTTAATGTTGATAAAGATTAGTTTCAAATTGCTAAAGGCGTCCTTGGAAATAGTGACATATTAATGTCCTGATGGCATTTTCCTTGTGATGTCAGCATCTATCAGAGGTACTTAATGCTATCTACCTGCTTTAGTCCTTTTACAAATTAGATTACATCTTGGAATTTGGGATTTCTTCGATACCACCATACTGCTGGTCTTTTTCACATTCAGTTGTAGTCCTTTTGCGCTGCTTGCAGTTGTGACAGTGTTGAGAAGAGTTTGATAACCATGTACTAAATTGGCAATCAGCATGGTATCATCACCGTATCCTAAGTTGTTGATATTTCTGCCTCCAACTTTTACACCTTGAAGATCATTGATGTCACAAAAAATTATCTCGCTGTACAGGTTGAATAAATCTGCAGACAGTACACATCCCTGTCTTACACCTCTGCGAATTGCTTTGCTTTGAGTGCATTCACTGTCATTTCTGGTAGCATGCTTCATGATCCCCAAATAAATTTCTAAGGACTCGAAAATCTCTACCGTCAACATTGAGTCCATTTAAAATTTTGAAAATGTCTGTATGCCTGACTTTGTCAAAAACTTTCAAATAGTTATGAAACATAGGTAGAGATCTCTGAACTTCTATGGATCTCTCTATTATCAGTAGTGTGTGAAAATGGCATTTCTGATGCCGCCATTACAAAGCCAGATTGTAGGTGATGTTTCTGAACATATCTTATTTCTGACTCTTGTCATTATGATTCTCAAAATGATCTTTTTTTTTCACATACCAGTGAGGATGTGACAAGGTCACAGACACATTTAAGAATATGTGAATATCTTTTAATGCCAATACCATGAAGACCTTCTTTGCAATTAGTATGAGTATTTTTTATATCCATCTACCTTCTGAGCCTCTTCCTGAAAACTAAGCTTCTCACCCTATCTCTAAGGGTGAGTCCAGCAACCCTGTGGAGAAACCTGAGATACTTGAAACCCCACCACACACACACACACACTTGGGCCAGGACCTCATCCCCAACCCAGAGAGGACAGTGCACCCTTTTTTGGATGAGGACTATGGATTTGGAGGTACTGATTCTAATTCCGGCCACTTCACACTCAGTAGTAAATGGTCCCAGTAAGACGTGTAGGTCATTGGTCGATGAAGCCAACAGGACAACATCATCTGCAAACAGCAGAGATGAGATCCTGTGACCATTTAACATGACACCCTCTGTTCCTTGGCTATGCCTAGAAATCCTGTCTGTAAATATTATGAACAGAACTGGTGACAAAGGGGCAGCCCTGGCAGAGTCCGGCTCTCACTGAGAACAAATTCGACTGACTATTGGCAATACGAACCAAACTCTAGCAATGGTCTTATAATGGTCTGGATAGCTTAAAGCAATGAGCCCGATACCCCATACTCCTGAAGCTCCCCACAAGAAACCATGCTGGATGAATGCTTTCTCCAAGTCAACAAAACACATGCAGACTGGTTGGGCAAACTCCCACGAACTCTCAAGGATCCTTGAGAGGGTAAAGAATTGGTCTGATGTGCCACGACCAGGATAAAAACCACATTGTTCCTCCTGAATACGAGGTTCAACCAATAGCCATTTTCCATTGGTCAAACTGCTGCAAAAACAGTTTTAAAAGTTGTTCTAAGGCATAGGAAACCATATTTTCTGTAATATCTGTTCATTAAGGCAGCATTAAAAAAAAATCATTAATAACAGATATAGGCCTATTTTACAGCGGATGGTTTTATAGTCTGTTCCAGGAAAACTGGTGATGCTAATAACATTTAAGACTTCTATGGTTATGCACAAAATATTAATCTCACTGCTTTGAAATGGTGAAATACTATTATATAATATACACTGTACAGCTGGATCAAGACTTTCCCCGGCTCCGCAGGCAGTCACCACACCTGCGTGATTAGATGCACCTGCTACCTCTTCCCTGCCAGCACTGAAAAGGACCAGTCTGTGAACGCTCCAGCGCTGGCTCGTTGGGTAAACTGCCTAAACAAGCAAGTAAGTGTATTATTCGCTCTTTGAGGAACTAAGATTAATTCCTCTTCTCTTCTCCTTTTCCAGGTTGCTGCCATCTTCATGGTGCATCTCCGGGGTTCGCTGTGTGCTCACCTGCGCCATCATTCTCATCACTTCAGCTGCCTAATTCCACCCGGTCAGACACCTCACCCAGCTCTACTCTTGCCTACCAGCATCCTCGCCTGGTTCGCCGTTTCCTGCTGGGTTCCACTGCCAGGCTCCCTGCTCATCCCACGTGAGTGCTGTCCTATTTTCCTTTACCAGTCTCCCTCCTATTCTAATCTGCTCTCGTCTCCCCTTACAGGCTGGGTCCTCCTCTGGCGAGTGGTGTCTTTCATTAACCACTTGCACTCCGTTGTTCCGCGGGCGGGCAAGTCTCTGCGTCCGAGTGCGCACGAGGGCGCAGGAGTGCACCCTCGTGCGCACTCGGACGCATAGTCCAGATTGTGGTGATGTAGGTGGTGTTGGCGTCCAAGCGCCACTGAAAAAAAAACCTGCAGACACAGCCGCGAACAAATTAGTTCATCTGATTGACCTCTCATTCGACTAATAAGAGCCTTGAATTGGGTTTCTGAAACCATGAAGAGCCAATGAATGAAAACCTAGGAAGGAGGACCCGCCTACTGTGAATGCAGGAGCCAATTGAAGCACAGAAATTCGGGCTGGGTGAAGAGATATTTACTGTTGCAGCAGATGAAAACAAAGGACGCTGGACGAACCTGCTACAGACCCAGGCTCACCCAGCAGCATGGAGAACACCCACAAGTGGGACCTGCACTCATTCCAGCAGAATAGACGTTTAGGATTCTCTTCCGTCATCAAAGACCGACGGAGGCCGACGACAAAGGTCGTAAATCATTCACCAAAACCGCAATATTGGAATTATGTTTTGATCGGGATCCACGAGCGGACCAGCGTCGCGTTCGTCTGACAATGGGGAAGAGAAGTTTGCCAGGACTCTGCTGCTGTGAAGAGGTAAGGTGTTATAAGCTAAATTATTATTTCTCCCTGAAAACTGTAATCCAAAAATGACTTTTGATCGATCGGTAAATTACAACCGTACGGCGCACGAAGTACGAAGTGCGTGCGCCGCGATAAACGGTTCATTTGCCGTGTTCGGACCATGAACGCCCCTCCCCCCCCGCTGCAGAAGAGGAGCGGGGGGGGGGCGTTCACGGTCCGAACGCCCCCCGGTCCGCGGGGGGAAGCATATGAGTGTATTCCGTCAAGTAGCGATGGCCGTCTTCTGTAGCGAGGGGGGGGGACAACCCCCCCCACACACACAGTAGCGAGGGGGGGGGGTAGCCACTGTGAAAACATGCAAGGAGTGTAATCTGTCATGTAGCGAGGGCCGAACTCCGTCTTTTGTAGCGGGGGGGGGGGACAAACCCCCCCCACACACACACACACAGACACAGCCCTGAATGTGACCTTTCATTAGAGCACAAAATGAAGATTCTACATTGAATTATTCAAAAGTTACAGACGTTTTTCCAAACTGTGCCATTTGGCACAATTTGGCACAGTTCCAAAACGCCTGGGAACAGCCTGAGAACAAAGCTGTGTAAAATATTCATTTTTTGTGGTATTGTTACCAAATTTGGATCTCAGCTTGATAACACTTGGTTCTACATTTCTGTTGCATTTTCCAGCCGGATCGGACAGCTGTGTGTTATTTGCAAGCATTTGTATCCAAAAAAACACCCAGGCCAAATTTATTTTCTTCAAGTTCAGTATGTTTAGATGATTGTAACTCAGTGGCCGGAGCATGTAGAGAGATTATGTTTTTTTTGCCAAAAAATTCAGAGTGTTTTCTTTTAAATGAGACCAACCCCATGAAGATGCTGCAAAGGGTTGAATAACAGCTTTCGATTTACTTTGGGCACGTTTTTTTTGGCATTTTTGGGAAAATTGCCCGGAGTGCAAGGGGTTAATTGTGCATTTTTTTTCGAATCAATAAATTGTGATTACTCAGCTTCTCTGTGTTCCTTGTGTGTTTTCTCTGGTGTTGTTCCCTGCACGTGAGCTGTTTATTCTTGCCAATCACAACAGGATCCCCTCAACAGTACCGCCATCATTGTCATTATGTGCACCAAATGTGAAAATGGCAACATTGGTGGATTAGGGATTTTTATGATTTTAATCCTTGGCCTCTGACAGCAGTTTGGAGCATCTAGGATCATTCTGAGCAAGAAACTGGCTTATCCACATTAAAAAATGGGTAAGTTTTGCCCTTCTCAAATATACAGGTTTTCTCTCAGAAATGTGCGAATTTTCTTGTAAATTTGCCAGTTTTTTTTCCCCTTGCAAATTAGTTTTCCCCCTTGTGACTTTGTTCTTGTAGATTTGCACCTTATTTACACTTTAATTTACAACTTACTGTACATCCTTCTTGTCAATTTAAACTTTTTTATAAATGGGAAATTTGCAATTCTCCCCCATAAATTTACAGCTTTTTTTTTCCTCTCATAAATTTGTGACTGTCCTCTTGTATATTGGTGTATCTAATTTCTGTTATACATTTTTGACCATTTTCTCATGTGTTAGAGGATTTTATTCATTTTGGCACCACAGATTGCAGACTCTGACTCCAGCTGTTATACCTTTATTGTGGGTCAAAATACAGTGATATTATCTCAGTATTAATAATTGGTTAATCTTTACTTTTTTATTGTAAATGGAATGTGTACAGTGTCTCTCAAAAGTGAGTACACTCTCACATTTTTGTAAATATTTTATTATCTCTTTTCATGGGTCAACACTGAAGATATGACACTTTGATACAAAGTAGTCAGTGTACAGCTTGTATAACAATGTAAATGTGTTGTCCCCTCAAAATAACTCAGCACACAGCCATTAATGTCTAAACCACTGGCAACAAAAGTGAGTACACCCCTAGTGAAAATGTCCAAATTGTGACCAAAGTGTCAATATTTTGTGTGGACACCATTATTTTCCAGCATTGCCTTAACTCTCTTGGGCATAGAGTTCACTAGAGCTTCACAGGTTGCCACTGGAATCCTCTTCCACTCCTCCATGATGACATCACGGAGCTGGTGGATGTTAGAGACCTTGTGCTCCTCCACCTTCCGTCTGAGGATGCCCCACAGATGCTCAATAGTGTTTAGGTCTGGAGACATGCTTGACCAGTCCATCACCTTTACTCTCAGTTTCTTTAGCAAGGCAGTGGTTGTCTTGGAGGTGTGTTTGGGGTCATTATCATGTTGGAATACTGCCCTGTGGCCCAGTTTCTGAAGGTAGGGGATCATGCTCTGCTTCAGTATGTCACAGTACATGTTGGCATTCACGGTTCCCTCAATGAACTGTAGCTCCCCATTGCTGGCAACACTCATACAGCCCCAAACCATGACACCCCCACCACCACGCTTGACTCTAGGCAACCTCTGGATATGACGATGAGCACGTGCACTTGACTTTTTTGGTCGACCATGGCAAGGCCTGTTCTGAGTGGAACCTATCCTGTTAAAAAGCTATATGGTCTTGGCCACCATGCTGCAACTCAGTTTCAGAGTGCTGGCGATCTTCTTATAGCCTAGGCCATCTTTATGTAGAGCAACAATTCTTTTTTTTTCAGATCCTCAGAATTCTTTGCCATGAGGTGCCATGTTGAACTTCTAGTGACTAGTATGAGAGAGTGTGAGAGTGACAACACCAAATTTAACACCTACTCCCCACTCACACCTGAAACCTTGTAACACTGAGTCACATGACACCGGGGAGGGACAATAACTAATTGGGCACAATTTGAACATTTTCACTTAGGGGTGTACTCACTTTTGATGCCAGTGGTTTAGACATTAAAGGCTGTATGTTGAGTTATTTTGAGGGGACAGCAAATTTACATTGTTATACAAGCTGTACACTGACTACATTGTATCAAAGTGTCATATCTTCAGTGTTGTCCCATGAAAAGATGTAAGAAAATATTTACAAAAATGTGAGGGGTGTACTCACTTTTGTGAGATACTGTATAACTGTATGCAGGATCTGCAAAGTGTTTTGGTCATCTAGAGATGAGAAAAAGCGCTATATAAGGGAACACCATTTACCATTATCTGTACAAAGGTGCACAGAAAGAACAGTTACTCTTCTGATTTTAAGTTTAACATGTGAGCATTATTAAAAGAGCACCAGTTATGACATTTTCAAATATCACACAATTGTCCTCATTCGCTCCCATTTTATCATTTAGAAAATGAAGTGTTCTCAAAATCAGGTCACATTTTACCATTTATTCCATTTTCATTACATTACCTTTGGAGTTGTCTTAAGAGTACTGGATAATTTTGCTACTTTTTTTTCTAGTAAATTTGTGAATTTTCTCCTCATAAATTTGCAACTTTGTTCACATTTGCCACTTTTTCTTGTAAATGTGCAAGTTTTTCATCTTAAATTTTCCACTTTTTTTAAATAATAAATTTTAAACTTTTTTCTTGTAAAATTCACTCTTTTCTTGTAAAATTTGTGATTTTTGTCTCGTGTAAATTTGAAATTTTTTCCTCATAAATGTGTTATTTTTTTGTAAATTTGCAACTTCTTCCCTGGTAAATTTGCGACCTTTTTTCTTTTAAATTTGCAGTTTTCATATGACTGCTGGTTAAATTTTCATTCCATGCAATGGTTTAAATTTTTCCCTGTTAATCTAGATCAGGGTTTGCAACTTTTGCTAACCAAAGAGTCATTCTATCCCTCACTGACTAAAATAGAATTAGCTGAGAGTTGCAACAGAGATTTGACCATTAAAGATTATGCTGCTTATAAAAGTTTTATATCATTGAATATACAAGAAATGTAGTTTATGTAGCATTTATGAATTCAACACTACAACAGTGAAGAAAACTGAGCTTTCCTATTATGTGTCACAACAACAAATGAAAGACTTCTGAAAAAAATGTTATATAGTGCAGTCAGTGTGTAATCTAGCTGTCAGATATCAAAATGCAAATATTTTCCTTTATACTGGTCATTACTTCCTTGTTAAGCATTGACAATATCCTACAAAAGTCTTTTGTGTCGATAGAGTTATGCTTAAAAACTTGAAAAGACATTACGATGATCCAAGATGGCTGCCTACATGGAGACGGACCCTCTTCCTGTGTATAAAAAAGTAATCTTACAATACAAAAATACAATTCTTACTTAAAATGATTATATAATAATGAAAACTAAATGTTTTTGCTGCATTAAAGTTCATAATTTAGATTATCAAAAATGTTACACACTGCACCTTTAACTGAAAACGAAACTATGCAGGCTGACATTTAAATTCTTCTCATATTTGGAGAAAATAGCCCATTTTGAAATAAATAAACCATAACAAACAGTTGTAGGCTATCACAAAAAGACAATTTATTTAAAAAAAAACCCATCAATTTATAGGCTATCCAGTAATTTCAGGGTGATGTCTGTTTTTCTTTTTTAACCCCTTGCACTCCGGTCAATTTCCCTAAAAACGGCAAAAAATAATGTGCCCAAAGTAAATTGAAAGCTGTTCTTCAACCCTTTGCAGCATCTTCATGGGGTTGGTCTCATTTAAAAGAAAACACTTTGAATATTTTGGCAAAACAGTCATAATCTCTCCAAGTGCTCCGGCCACTGAGTTACAGTCATCTAAACATAGTGAACTTGAAGAAAATAAATTTGGCCTGGGTGTTTTTTTGGATACAAATGCTTGCAAATAACACATAGCTTCAGATCCGGGCTGGAAAATGCAACAGAAATGTAGAACCAAGTGTTATCCAGCTGAGGTCCAAATTTTGTAACAATACCACAAAAAATGAATATATTACACAGCTTTTTCCTCAGGTAGTTCCCAGGTGTTTTGGAACTGTGCCAAATTGTGCCAAATGGCACAGTTTGGAAAAACGTCTAACTTTTGAATGCTTCAATGTAGAAGCTTCATTTTGGGCTCTAATGAAAGGTCACACTCAGGGCTGTGTCTGTGTGTGTGTGTGGGGGGGGGGTTGTCCCCCCCACACGCTACAGAGGAAGGACATCGCCCATTGCGCCACGGTCCGTCATGCAGCGATGACGCACAGTTGTAATTTACCGATCGGTCAAAAGTCATTTTGATTACAATTTTCAGGGATAAAGAATAATTTAGCTTAGAACACCTTACCTCTTCACAGCAGAAGCGGAGCTGGCGAACTTCTTCCTCATTGTCAGACGAACGCGACGCTGGTCTCGCGACCCGATCAAAACATAATTCCATTATTGCGGTTTTGCGCTTCCATGATTGCGGTTTTTGGCGAACGATTTTTCAAAACAAATAACAGTACTAATTAAAAATAGACTGGCAAACGCGTGTGTGTCACTCAGCCTTCGTCGTCAGCCTCCGTCGGTCTATGATGACCATAGAAGACAATCCTAATATCTATTCTGCTGGGACAAAAACAAAATAAGCACCGCCTGGCCGAACATGCCGATGCGCGAATGGCAATCGCTGTCACAAAGGTTGCACTTGTGGATGGTCTCCGTGCTGCTGGGTCTATGGGGTTCTTCCTGCGGGTCCTTTTTGTCATCTGCTGCAGCAGTCTGTCTTCACCCAGCCTTAAAAAAAACAGCTCGCAAACTTCTCTGCTTCAATTAGCTCACTGCATTCACAGCGTTGGTAGGCGGGTCCTTCTTGCTAGGTTTTCAGTCATTGGTTCTTCAAGGTTTCAAGGTTTCAAGGATTAGTCGAATGAGAGGTCAATCAGATGAACTAATCTGTTCGCGGCTGTGTCTGCAGCTTTTATTTTCAGTGCGCGCTTGGACGCCATCACCATCTCCATCATGCGTCCTAGAGCGCACAAGGGCGCACGAGAGCTCTGGGACGCAGAGACTTGCCCGCCCGTGGTACAACGGAGTGCAAGAGGTTTTAATCTTCAGACATGTGCAGCAGTCCTGCATGAACATAAAACAGAGCTACAGTACCTATACTTCCCTTACCTTGCAGACGTTTATTCATTGAGTTTATTATGATTTGTCGTGCATGAAGTGAAGCTTTTCCAGCCAGTCTGTATCTGTCAGTTTGGGATACAGAAGCTGTGAAATTGCTCTTTTTCGCTCATCTCCAGCTGTTTACTTTTTGGCAAAGGCTGTGTTCTGGAAAAGTTTCTATTTTTAATGATGATTTTTCTTAATCTGGATTTGTCCAGAATGTCCCTAAACCTTACCGAGGCCGGGGAGGCTCAACGTCCAGCTGCCAGGGGAGTGCCTCACCACAACAATGGGGCTGAAGAGCCGATATGAGGCTCCGGAGCTGCAGGTTGCCGACCCCTGATCTAGACAATGACCAAGGTTTTTTTTTTTTTTTTTTAATTTAATGATTTTGCTGGTATGGGATATACTACTACTACTACTACTACTACTACTACTACTACTACTACTAATAATAATAATAATAATAATAATAATTATTATTATTATTATTATTATTATTATTATTATTATTATTATATGCCCTTGAGTAGCCCACACTGTCCCTGTCAAATAAACTAATCTACTACTACTACAAACAAAAAAGCTGAGAAAGTCAGCCAAACCCAGACGTGTCACTGCGTATGTAATCCTGCAGAGGGCAGTATTGTCCTAGCTTTTTGATTTTTTTTTTTTTTTTATTCATTCACATTTTCCATTTCCTCACACACAGTACGGACAGTTTTTTAATAATATACACAAATTATGTTACAAATTACACTAGATTACACACAGAGTTAATATTTATGAGATGACTGTTGTTGTGAAATGGCGCTATATAAATAAAGTTGAATTGAATTGAATTTACAGTATTGTTTTATTTAAAATATAGTTACTAATATGTGCATCAAGAGGTGGACCAGCACTCTCTTACAGGAACATAAGTGTGGTTCCAGTCTCCATTCTGTTCATTTCATGTCAGAGACAAAGGAAAAAGGCAGATTTCCTTGTTCAGTATCCATCATCAAACTCATTCTGGGCCTGCTGTCGGGCCAACATTGCCTGGATCAGAGCACTAGAGCCTGAAGGAGCTGGGTTTAGTGGAGACACAGGGGCCCACTGGATCCTCTCTTCTTCCTCCTCCTCTTCCTCAGCCCTCTGCCTGGCTTGCATGACTTGCATCATAATGCTCGACACTGGCGGGGCACCTGCATCATCGTCCCCAACCTCCATTGCACTTTTCCTGGCTTGCATGGCCTGCATGACAGCACTGGAGCTGTTGACATGGTTCTCTGTAAGACCTGCTCCTGTGTAGTACTCATCCCCCTCTTCACCCTCCGCCCTCTGCCTGGCTGCCATGGCCTGTGCCAGTGCGTTGGAGGATGGTGGGGGTTCACGGGGCATCTGGTGCAAATCTTCAGTCTCTTGGTGAGCCATCTGACGGGCCAGCATGGCCTGCATCAGAGCACCGGAGGGGGAAACATAAGGAGGAACTTCACCAGCGATACTCTTCTCCTCCTCTTCCTCGAGCTGCTGCCTGGCGAGTAAAGCCTGAATCACGGCGTTAGAGCTGGAGCGACCACCAGAGTAGCCGGTGTCTGAATGCTGGTGGGAATGAAAGAAAACAGTCAGTGAGGCTAATGCAAAAAAAGCTCCTGAAGGAAGAAGTTGTTAGAAAGTAATTACAACCAGAGGAGAGCAGCCAGGAATTTGTATTCAAGTATAAGAAGAGTTACCTTATATTTATTGCTCAGATAAAAGTAATAGCAACTGTTAAAGTGTCTACTCAAAGGCTATGGTCACACTGCAGGTCTTATTGCTCAATTCCGATTTTTTTGCTGAGATCCGATTTTTTTTGTGTGGGCATTCACATTATAATTTATATGCAACCCCCATCAGACTGGAGTATGAACGGTCTCCAGCTGTGAAGTGACCCGCTTGCGCAGAAGAAAACGTAACGTCAGACACACCATTGTGTTTGTTGGGGGGGACAGAACTTCTTCACCTTGATGCAGCACAGCAAAATAAATGTTAAAAACATTCAGAAATGTTTATGCACAAACTCAACGAGACCAGTGTAGAGGGTGAAAGGGAAGGATGTGGAGGAGAGGCACGAGCGTAGGTCGGCAGATTCTTTATTGATCCTCTAACATATGTACAGCCTATGGACCCCAGCGTAGCCCACTGGGGCCCGACTCATGTAGAAGAGCGTAGAAGAAGCCTCCCCAACTCCCTCTGCATTCCGCTTATATAGCCTTAATAGTCGTGCATAGAGGGCTGGGCTGGTGCATTATGCATATGTGTGTACAAAGGCATTGTGTGGCACATTAACATAACACTTGTTCCTTCCTAACAATACATTCACCCCCCTGCCCTTCATGCTGTGGCTTGGAGCAGCAGGGGGTGAAGGCACCTCGTCGTCTGTCTAGTTACTCCTTGGGGGGCTACCCCCTTCAGTCCATTGTTCAGCCCCTCTTCACTCTTCTGGGTGTGAGAGGATATCCACCCGCTGTGTCTAGTGTCCACTACACCAGCTTCATTCCTCTACATGCCAGATGACCGCTGTGATCAGCTCTGCTTTAACAGAACTGATCTATTAAACAGCTTTCTTGAAAATGAGACTGTAGTGTTGTTCGTAGGACTCATTATGGTGTAACACGGGTGGTGACATCACCCGGAGTATAAGAGGGCCGTGCGGAAGAGAAGCGGTCTCTTCGACCACCTCTCAGCCTAGCGGGAGCGTCTGTATGTATACTGTGAGTCTATAATAAAGTCCTGTGTAGTTCACCACTCGCCTCATCATTGCTCCCCGTTTTACGGGCATAACATCTGACAACAAGGATAAAGTTATGGATGCTGGCGTGTCTTCAATTCGGCCATTTTTGGAGCCTCTGGGAGAGCCTCTGGTGCCTTGGGCGAGGTGGTTTGCCGCATTTAAAAATTACTTGGTGGCACTAAACCTTGGTGAACTGAAGAAGGTATGGGCATGGGCAATTCTGGTCCACAATTTAGGTATGGAAGGATAGCATATCCTTGCTACTTTGGGTGTTAGCGATAGCGTTGAGGACGTGGTTGAGCTAATGGTGCAACATTTTCATGCGCCTGCAAACATCATTGTCCAAAGGATCCAGTTTCGGCAGTACCTCCAGCGGATCGGCGAGTCAGTACAACATTATGTTGCAAACCTGCAGCAGCTGGCGGGAGACTGCCAGTTTGGTGATTTGGAGGAAGAGATGGTTCGCGACCAGTTGGCGGAGCACACGCTTTGCTTGTCAGCGCGGTCGAGACTTCTAACGCACTCTGGCAAACTGATGTTAGCCACGGCTTTGGAGGTAGCTCAGCAATGTGAAGCAGGGGACAAATTATCACGCGACCTTGGTGAGAGAGCTATGCTACACTGCTCTGACTCACAATCAACAGCGCAGGCTGTGGACCCGGACAGCGACGATGGCGAACAAGAGGAATGCACTGCAGCTGTGAAGATGAGGTCCGCCCCAGCATTGCCCAGGTGTTTGGGTTGTGGGTCCAATAAGCACCGGTACAAGGTGAGAGATTGTCCAGCGAGAGGTAAACACTGTGGCAAGTGCGAACACCTGCATCATTTTGCCAGAGCCTGTAAATAGGTTTGAGCGAGGGGAACGGCGACACAAAACGGACACCTCTGCTCCAACTCCTACTGTGATTCACACCGTCTCCCCGAGCACAAATGGCCGAATGTACTGCACGGTGAAATTGGATGGCATTGAGTTGCCGTTACTGGTGGACACAGGAGCGGTGAGGTCCGTGTTGAATTGGCCTACTGTGAGGAGTTTTTTCCCATATTACCGAGTGAGAGGTCTTTCAATGCCATTTTGTGGATATGGTGGAAATAGACTGCCCATTGTGGGTTCGTTGGAACTGATGGCTAGGTATAAGGAAGTGGAGGTATCCAATCTGCAGTTTGTGGTGACTGCCAGTGGATCGAATGTGATGGGCTGCGAACCTTTTCTACGGAATTGGCTTCACAATCACCAGAAGTAGTGGAAAGGAGTGGTAAGGCTGTGGCTTGTGAGACCAGCCGGTTCCATGAGTGGTGGATGATGCAATATGGGACGAATCTTGGCCTAGTATTCTGGGAGATGAGCAGGACCAACCCCACCCAGGGCCATTGCGGGAGAGTTCCGCCGCCAGATCCCAAGTTGCCCTAGCTGAGGGAACTGGGCGGCGTGGTGGGATGCCTGTGACGGCAGGTGGAGCCGAGTGGCTGGCCCAACCTGCCTCCGGAGTTCGGCTTGGAGGTACTAAGAAGCAGGGGGTCACAACGGCTTCGCCGGTGTCTGAAATGAAAGTGAGCGGGGCAGGACCAGCGAAACGACGTGCCACTCAGGAACACTGGAAGCCGAGTCGGGCTCCTCTAGGGGTTGCTGATGTGGTTCGGCCCAGAGAGGAGGCCCGGTTGAGAGGGGTTCGCAGGAAGCGGAAACAACAGGAGGACCTGGGGCGGCTGCAGGTGGAGGCTATTCGGGAGGATGGCTACCTTCAGCTGTCTGATAGTACATGGAGACATTGATGAGAGAGAGGTGTCTCGGCGCCAATGTGGGCCATCTCCAGGCGCCAAGAGAAGACGATGCTCTTGTCAGGACCCGCCTGACGGGTCTCCAGGGGGTGGGCTCTCCACTGTGACTGACTGGTGATAGGGGGCAATGTGTTTAATGTACAGTGGGGTAAAAAAGTATTTAGTCAGCCACCAATTGTGCAAGTTCTCCCACTTAAAAGATGAGAGAGGTCTCCAGTTTTCATCATAGGTATACCTCAACTATGAGAGACAAAATAAGAAAAAAAAAATCCAGAAAATCACATTGAAGGATTTTTAATGAATTAATTGGCAAATTCCCCGGTAAAATAAGTATTTGGTCAATAACAAAAGTTCATCTCAATACTTTGTTATATACCCTTTGTTGGCAATGACAGAGGTCAAACGTTTTCTGTAAGTTTTCACAAGGTTTTCACACACTGTTGCTGGTATTTTGGCCCATTCCTCCATGCAGATCTCCTCTAGAGCAGTGATGTTTTGGGGCTGTCGCTGGGCAACACAGACTTTCAACTCCCTCCAAAGATTTTCTATGGGGTTGAGATCTGGAGACTGGCTAGGCCATTCCAGGACCTTGAAATGCTTCTTACGAAGCCACTCCTTTGTTGCCCAGGCGGTGTGTTTGGGATCACTGTCATGCTGAAAGACCCAGCCACGTTTCATCTTCAATGCCTTTGCTGGTGGAAGGAGGTTTTCACTCAAAATCTCACGATACATGGCCCCATTCATTCTTTCCTTTACACGGATCAGTCGTCCTGGTCCCTTTGCAGAAAAACAGCCCCAAAGTATAATGTTTCCACCCCCATGCTTCACAGTAAGTATGGTGTTCTTTCTCCTCCAAACACGACAAGTTGAGTTTTTACCAAAAAGCTCTATTTTGGTTTCATCTGACCATATGGCATTCTCCCAGTCC
Source organism: Pholidichthys leucotaenia (assembly GCA_020510985.1). Taxonomy (NCBI): domain Eukaryota; kingdom Metazoa; phylum Chordata; class Actinopteri; order Cichliformes; family Pholidichthyidae; genus Pholidichthys; species Pholidichthys leucotaenia. The sequence continues at coordinate 86,151,008 of CM035848.1, read as the reverse complement.
TCTTCTGGATCATCCAAATGCTCTCTAGCAAACTTCAGACGGGCCTGGACATGTACTGGCTTAAGCAGGGGGACACGTCTGGCACTGCAAGATTTGAGTCCCTGGCAGTGCAGTGTGTTTCTGATGTAGCCTTTGTTACTTTGGTCCCAGCTCTCTGCAGGTCATTCACTAGGTCCCCCCATGTGGTTCTGGGATTTTTGCTCACTGTTCTCGTGATAATTTTGACCCCACGGGGTGAGATCTTGCATGGAGCCCCAGATCAAGGGAGATTATCAGTGGTCTTGTATGTCTTCCATTTTCTAATAATTGCTCCTACAGTTGATTTCTTCACACCAAGCTGCTTACCTATTGCAGATTCAGTCTTCCCAGCCTGGTGCCGGTCTACAATTTTGTTTCTGGTGTCCTTTGACAGCTCTTTGGTCTTGGCCATAGTGGAGTTTGGAGTCTGACTGTTTGAGGTTGTGGACAGGTGTCTTTTATACTGATAACGAGTTCAAACAGGTGCCATTAATGCAGGTAACGAGTGGAGGACAGAGGAGCCTCTTAAAGAAGAAGTTACAGGTCTGTGAGAGCCAGAAATCTTGCTTGTTTGTAGGTGACCAAATACTTATTTTACTGAGGAATTTACCAATTAATTCATTAAAAATCCTTCAATGTGATTTTCTGGATTTTTTTTTTCCTCATTTTGTCTCTCATAGTTGAGGTATACCTATGATGAAAATTGGAGACCTCTCTCATCTTTTAAGTGGTAGAACTTGCACAATTGGTGGCTGACTAAATACTTTTTTGCCCCACTGTATGTTATTGGTATATCAATTGCCCAGGTTTAAGTAATTATGCATGGTGTTGAAATGAGTATTGTTCATGTTGAGTTGATGAATAGACGTATAACCTGTTTATATATATGTTAATTAGAATAATGGGATTGTTTTATGTTTATTTTAGGAACACGGCGATTTTTTTTTTATTTAATGGACAGTATATTAACAGAGACGGCAGAATATTCCGTCTAGCCGTGTGGGGGGTGGAACAGTAGTCCACCTGTTTCCCCCTAGCCTTAGTTGTTTTGTGTGACTGTTATAGGCCCTGATATACTTCTGTTTACTGTTAGTGTGTGATTCGGGTTCTAAATTGGGGAGAGTCTTGATTGTGTGTGTGTTTTGGACCTTTTTGAAGGGCATGGGAGGATGTAGTGGTGTTCGTAGGACTCATTATGGTGTAACACGGGTGGTGACGTCACCCGGAGTATAAGAGAGCCGTGCGGTTGAGGGGCGGTCTCTTCGACCACCTCTCAGCCTTGCGGGAGTGTCTGTATGTATACTGTGAGTCTATAATAAAGTCCTGTGTAGTTCACCAGTTGCCTCATCATTGCTCCATGTTTTACGGACATAACAGAGACCCCATGTCTCAATGGGATTACCTGTATAAATAAGGTTAATAATAAATAATCCTAGCGATTACAATAGGGCTCTTGCCCTAATAAACAACACGGGTCATACCAGCGGCGTAACACCGGTCCTGCACAGGAGCCGTCAGAGACTCCTCTCTCCTGGACTTTGTTTTCGTATGCCCCTATCTGGCCATTCCGCTCCACAGTCATGTACATATTACAGCGGCCAGGACTGTGCTGTTTACAGCGTCCAGAAACTCCCCACCCCCCACCTGCAGTTTTGAAGTTGTTGTGTCGTGGGAGCTGACAAAACTATGATCCAGTGATGAAGGGAAGAAGATTGATTAAAATAAAAAGAGAGAGCACAAATTAGCGGTTTTCCATGCCTGCGGCATCCTCCACAGCAGAATTGTAGCGTCTGTCTCACTTCAGTGAGGAAAAAGTCGGATGACACTCGACATTACCATTCAGACTGAGGTCGCTTTGGAAAATATCAGATACGTATCGGAATTAGGACCACATATGAAAGTGACCTGGGTCTGCTGTGAAAAAGTCAGATATGTGTTGTTCAGACTGTCATTAAAAAAATCAGATACAGCTCACATTTGTGCAAAAAAATCAGAATAGAGCATTAAAACCTGCAGTGTGACCACAGCCAAAGTTACTTGAGTAGTGAGTAATAATAAATTTAATACTTTTTTCTAAGGACTTTTCCAACTAAATTTGCAACTGTGTTTCTAATTTGTGTCTAATAAAATTTAATTGTTTTCTTTTTAAATTTGTGGCTTCTTCCTGCTATATTTTACACTTTTTTACATTTGCATACATTTGCATAAATTTGCATTTTTTGTGATAAATGTATTAAATTGTTTCAAAGTTTGAACTTTTCACCTAGAAATTTGCAACAATTGTCTTATAATTTTGCAACTCTGCTATCACATGTTTCTGAGGTTGTTCTGATAAATTTGTGACTTCTTTTCCTCATAAAGTTTCTACTTTTTTCTTACACTGTAAAAACTAATTAGGGCTATTCTACTTAAAAAAGTTAGTGTTCGGGCTGCCTTAAAAGCTTAAGTTGACTGAATTTGAGTTTATGTGTTTTATGTGTCTTTACCACTTATCTTTTCAAGTTCAGTCAACTTAGAATTTTAAGGCAGCCCGAACAACTAACTTTTTTAAGTTGAGACAACTTTTTTTTTTTTTTTTTACAGTGTAGGCATTATAGACTTTTACTCATGAGTTTGCAGTTCTCTCACCAATCTGGAAGAGATTTTTTGGGGGGGTGGGGGGTGAAATATATCTTTCTTGTAAATTTACAGATTTTTTCACAGCATTTAATGTTACTATCAGAATCAAAGGTCTGTACTGAAGTGGGAAAAAGTCATTCAGATTTGCTGCTCCATCTGCCTGGAACAATTCACAAAATAACCTGAAGCTTGCACATCTGGCCTCAGTGGACACTTTCAAAGGGATTTTAAATGACCGGAGGCACACACCCCTGGCTGTAGAAGTTTAAACTGATTAAAGTGTATGTTGAATATCTGTCTGACACTATTTTCTGACGTTTAACTTGTTCTGTAATTCTTTTGCAATGTAATTTGGATGACGTGTGTGTATGTCTGTGTAACCCTGTCAACTGTACTGCTGCCTGGCTTGGCCAAGATGCTCTTGAAGAGGAGATTTTTAATCTCAACGAGCTCTTCCTGGTTAAATAAAGGTTAAAATATTTTTTGTCCTCAAAAATTTCACTTTTGCCTAATAAATTAGTCTTATACTTTGCAACATTTTATGATAAATTTGTGATATTTTTTCACACAAATTTAGAATGTTTACTCATAAAGTTTCAACTATGTTCTTGTAAATTTCCAGCTTTTTTCTAATACATTTGCAGTTTTTTTTTGATAGATTTGTGACTTTTTCCCTAATAAATGTATTACTTTTTTTCTTATAAATTTGCAACTATTTTGTGATGAGTTTGAGTTTTTTCTACACATGTAAAACTTTTTACTCATAAACTGCAATGATATTCTTGTAAATTTGCAACTTTGCTCCAACCAGTTTGTAAAGGTTTTTGTTTTTAAACCTTTGCCAAGGAGGTAATGTTTTCATGTTTGTTTGTTTGTCACTTTGTTAGTAGAATTATGCAAAAACTACTAGAGAGATTTGGATGAAATTTTCACCAGAGGTGACTCTTGGGGCATGGATGAACCCATTGTATTTTAGATGGGATCCGGCTCAGGATGCACAGTCTGGATGACTTTTTCCACTTTCTTTAACATTGAGAAATAGGGCCTTGGTGGAGGCATATGCTCTCTGAGTGCCCTCTGATTTTCTCTAAGATGTGTTAGCCTGAAGAAAATAAAATATAAACTGACCACACATGCAAATATAAGCAGAACTGAATAAAGAAACAGTAATAAATTAAATATTTTCTGAGCCAGAGTAGAAGAGTGATTATTTAAAATCTAATTGGGAAGAAAACCCAAGAGAAAACACACATAAGTAAAAATACATTTTTTCACAACTCAGCATCAGAATCAGAAAGCCTTTATTGTCATTGTATTGAAAACTCAATGAAATTAAGAGTTCTATTCCTATGTGATGAATTAAAAATAAATAACTGTTTACAGGTAAAAGGAAAAAAAACCCATATCCTGCCAGAAACTATTCAGCAAAGTACAATTATGATAAAAAGTTACAACTCACCTCTTTTAATTTCTTCTGTTTTTGATTTTTGTTCTGGAGCTTCTCTAATAAAAATAACTTGTCTTTACCCTCCTGGTAAGAAGGATTAAAAATAGAGGGGGAAAAAAGCAGACACAAAATGTGAAGTATATGCACTGATTTTCAGAGACAAAATAAAGTCAGCACACATATTTGGGATTTTTTTTTCAGACACACTCACGTTGACAATCTGCTGTCTCAGTAGACGAATCAGCTCCTTTCGACCTTGAATGACTTGCCAGGAGATGTATATGACAACACTGGGCAATAAAAACACAACCAGGGCAACAATTTGCATGACACAAATATAATGCAAATATCTGTCAGTTAAAGCATAAGTTTATATATTATATGCACACGTGTGTGTGTGTGTGTGTGTGTGTGTGTGTGTGTGTGTGTGCGCGCGCGCGCATGTGTGCGCGCGTTGATCCAGACTTGAACGTAGCAGTCATGACGGCTGTCTGGAATCTGTCTCTGTCTTTAGCCAGCTGCCCCAGGTGATAGGGGGGGCATTTCCATCTTTTGGCGATTGTCATCCTCCCATCATTGCCTTGGTTTTCCTCTTCCTCTGCGACCCGCCGTTCCTCCTTGCAGAATTGTTCTGTGCAGACTGTCGTGTCGTGCTGTGTGACCAAAAAATCTCAGTTTCCTTTGTTTTATTGTTCTCAGTAATTCCTTATCATTCTCTTTGCACGTTTTCCTGATTTCCTTGTCAGTCACGTGTTTAGTGTACGGTATTCTTAAAATTTTTCGTAGGCACTTGTTTTCAAACGTGGTGATTTTGTCTTCTACACCTTTGGTACACACCCATGCTTCACAGCTGTACGTTGCAACTGGAAAAACGATGGTTTTCAGAATTTTGATTCTGGTAGTCACAGCAGTGTCCTTCCATAAGCTCTGGAGTTGATGCAGAGTTTTCATGCCAAGTGCAGTTCTTCTAATTTCTTGGAAATTGTCCCCGTTGTTTTGAATTCGTATCCTGAGGTATTCGAAGCTAGATACCTCGTCCAGTTGTTGGCCATCCAATGTTATTCCCATCATGCTTGGTGATTTGTCCAGTCTCATGAGTTTTGTTTTACTCTTTTTGATCAGTAAGTCCGCTTCTTCACTGTGCAATCTGTTGCGTTCCAGGAGTCTGGATAACCAATCTTCATTGATTGATAGGAGAACTGTGTCATCACCTAACTTTGATCCATCTGTTTTAAAAAACTTCAGGCCAATTTCTAAGCTTCCTTTTATTTCTAAGCTTTTAGAAAAAAGTTGTTGCCAAGCAGCTCACTGACTTTCTGATTGAACACAATATTTTGGACAAATTTCAGTCAGGTTTTCGTCAGAAACACTCGACAGAGACCACTCTTCTTAGGGTGTCGAATGATATTTTAATGTCATCAGACTCTGGCAAATGCTCCGTTTTAGTGTTATTAGATCTTACTGCAGCATTTGATAGTATTGGTCATTGTATTTTGTTACAAAGGCTAAAAGATTGGGTAGGATATCTGGAAAAGCTCTGGATTGGTTTTCCTCCTACCTTTCTGGTAGGAGTTTTTCTGTGGCTGTTGGCTCTTACTCATCTGGCTCTGCTCCTTTAACCTGTGGGGTGCCCCAGGGTTCTATTCTGGGTCCACTTTTATTTGCCCTGTATATACTGCCACTTGGTTCTATCATCAGCAAATTTAAAGGTGTGTCTTATCACTGCTATGCTGATGATTCACAATTGTTTTTTTCTTTTAAATCTGGCCATGTTGACAATTTAAAAATTATTCATGATTGTCTGTCCGCAATTAAGGACTGGATGTCTTGTAACTTTTTGCAACTTAATGCTGACAAAACTGAAGTCCTTTTTGTAGCACCTGATAATCTAATTCCTAAAATAGTTAATAGCATTGGTTCATTAAGCTCTAATGTACGGTCTAATCTAAAAAATCTTGATGTCATTTTTGACCAGTCAATGAGTTTTGATCAACATGTCAAACCTCTGACCTGGAGTTGTTTTTTTCCATCTTAGGGATATATCCAAAATTAGGTCATTGGTTTCCTACAGTCAGTTAGAAATTATTATTCATGCCTTTGTTTCTTCATGTTTGGAGTACTGTAATGCTCTTTTCACATGTCTTAGTAAATCCTCTTTACACCGCCTACAGTTAGTCCAGAACTCTGCTGCTAGATTACTAACTAGGTCCAGTAAATTCTATCATATCACTCCCATTTTGGCCTCCTTGCATTGGCTTCCTGTAAATTATAGAGTTGATTTTAAAGTTCTTGTTCTTACTTACAAAGCCATTCATGATGAGGCGCCTTTTTATATCAGTGACCTGCTCCATCTACACCATCCCAGCGGGTCTCTCAGGTCTTCTAATCAGAATCTACTGGTAGTCCCTAGCACTAAGTTCAGAACCAAAGGCGATAGAGCCTTTGCTGCTGTTGCTCCCAGACTTTGGAACTCCTTACCTTTTGAACTTAGATCTGCACCTTCCATTGATGTTTTTAAGAAGCAAATAAAGACCCACCTTTTTAGCCTGGCTTTTTAATTAACTGTGTGTTGATTGTATTTTTATGTGCTTTTACTGTCTACTTTGTTCTTTTACTGCTTTATGTGCCTGTATTTTTTATTTGCTTTGTTATTTACCATGTTAAGCACGTTGTGACTCTGTCTGTGAAAAGTGCTCTATAAATAAACTTATTATTATTTATTATAACTGTGTCGTCAGCGTATCTCAGTTCGGATATTGCTCTTCCACCGATTGTGACTGCGTCATAACTTTCTTCTGCCAAGAGATTTCTCATTATCTGCTCAGTGTAGATGTTAAACAACTGAGGTGAAAGGCAGCAGCCTTGGCACACTCCTTTTTTCACTTTGAACCAGTCTGTTGTACCCATGGCTGTTCTTACTACTGACTCCTGGTTCTCATACAGACTTTCGAGCAAACTAATGATGTGCTCTAGGAACCCTTTGTTGTCCATGACGTTCCACAATTTCAAAGTGTATGATGCTGTGGCTTTGGCGTAGTCCACAAAGCTGAGGTAGACTCCCGCAGATTCCACACAGTACTCTCTTAATTTCTGGATTATGATACGAAGTGCAAAGATTTGAGCTCTAGTCCCTTGACCTTTGCACAAACCTGCTTGAGTATCACTGATTTCCATCTCCAGCTTCTTCTCGATTCTTCTATTTATTATTTTCAAAAGTATCTTGCTTGTGTGGCTTATTAATGATAGTGTAGGTAGTTATTGCAGTTCAAGAGATCTCCCTTTTTTGATATAGTGACCAAAAGTGCTCTTCTCCAATCTTCCGGCCATTGTTTGGCGTTCCAGACCTGGCAACATAGCTTACGCATAATTGATACACCTGCTTGGCCGCTTGCTTTAATGAGTTCGGTGGGAATCTGGTCAGTGTCAGGAGATTTGGAAATTCTTTCATCGCTTTCCAGACTTTTGATTTTAATGGTGGCGGTTCTACTTCTTTGATTTTGCGAACAGGTTCACTGGTTAGTCCTAGCTGATTGCAGTTGAATAGCTTTTCGCAATGTTGCTTCCACTGTTCTAAAATGTCATTTTTTCTGTTTGTACTTTTCTATGTTCATCCTTGATGGAATTCAGCTTGGGCATGAAATTCTCGGTCAATTTTTTTATTTCTAAGAAAATTTCTGCTGTACGGTTTTGCACATCAAGCTGGCTGATCCATTCACATTTCTGAGACATAAATTCTTGTTTATCCTTCCTACATGCTTCACTCACCTTCTTTTGCAATTTTTTGTACTCCTTGTAGTTGCTGGTTTTAGCTCTTCGCTTTTCTTCAGTCAGGTCTAACGTGTTGGTTATCCAGTGATTCTTTTTGCTTTTTGCTAGAGGAAGGTGTTTCTTTGCAACTTTGTGAACATTCTCCGTGATTTGTGACCACAACTCATTGGGTGTTTGCTCATCCGTGGTTAAAAGCATTTCACTGAATTTGTTTCAAATGTCGATGTTATAGTTCAAGTTTAAATTTATGCACTTAAAGTCATAACTCAGCGGGGGTGGTTCTTTTCTTTTTCTTGAGTTTTATTTTGACTTTTGTGATAAGCAGTTCATGATCACTCCTACAGTCTGCTCCTGGATAGGTTTTCACATTGAATATCGAAGAAAACCAATGCCTTGGTGTCAATACATAATTAATTTGGTTTCGATGTTGTTGGTCGGATGTTGTCCAGGTGTATAACCTTCGGGGATGGTGTCGAAAGGTGTTCATGATGCTTAGCTCTTTTTCCATTGAATTCGGCGAGGGCTTGCCCACGTTCGTTTCTAACTCCCAGTCCATATTTGCCAATATACTTAGCTTCTCTACTATCGTTGCAGCCTCCCACTTTGGCATTAAAGTCTCCGAGAATTATCAGGAAGTCTCTTTTCGGTGTGCTGTCAATAGCTCTGGATAGACTGTCATAAAACTCCTCTATTTCTTCCTCCTCTGCTTGGGTTGTTGGTGTGTACATCTGGATAATAGTGACATTTGTAGGTTTTCATAAGATAAACACACATAAGTCCAAAATATGGCTCATAATCTTAGTGGGTAAGGTGACCAGAAACTGTACTCAAGTAAAATGAGCAATACCTTATGATAGTAAAAAAGTAGTTATTAAATAAGTTACTTGAGTAGGGAGTAGTGGCATTATTCACCAACTTGTGGCTTTTTTTATTCTTAAATTTATATCCTTTCTTAGAAATTTGTTTTTCTTTTTGCTCATAAATTTATGATTTGTTCTTGCAAATTCCTTACTCCTTCTTCTTTCAGCTGCTCCCTTTAGAGGTCTCCACAGTGGATCATCTGCCTCCATCTCACCCTAACCCTTGCATCTTCCTCTGTAACATCAACCCTCTCCATGTCCTCCTTCACTGCATCCACAAATCTTCTCTGTGGTCTTCCTCTCTTCCTCCTCCCTGGAAGCTCCATCTTCAACATCCTTTGTCCAGTATATCCACTATCGATCCTCTGCACATGTCCAAAACATCGCAGCATTGTCTCTCTTACTTTGTCTCCAAACTGCTCAATCTGGGCTGTCCCTTTGACATACTCATTTCTACTCATGTCCCTCCTTGTCACTCCCAATGAGAATCTTAGCATCTTCAATTTTGCCACCTGTTTTTGTCATTGCCACTGTTTCCAAACCATACATCATAGCAGGTCTCACTCCTGTCTTCTAAGTTTTTCTTTTCACTCTAGCTGCTATCCAGGGTGGAGACAAGTGTCACCCTGACACTTGTCTCCACCCTGCCTGCACTCTCTTCTTCATCTCTTGTACACTGTCCATTGGTTTGGATGATTAACCCTAGGTATTTAGACTCATCTACCTTCATCAAAGACGTAACAAACTAATAGTTTTTTTTTTTTTTTTTTTTTTTTTTTTTTTTTTTTGAATGCAAAAGATGCAATAGACTTACACAATCGTCCCCTCCGGCATACAACTAGGAAAATACCGGTCGCTATGGAGGGTGAGAATATGTATGGGCACATAATCATACCATGTAGGATAACTAAATAGACGGTTATGCTGTTTCATCCCACCTAGCAACAATGCTCTGCACTGTGTGTGTTTATATATTTACATATTTATTCCATCTAGCTACAATGCTCTGCACTGGGTGTGTTTATATTTATATATCTATATATTTATTCCATCTAGCTACAATGCTCCGCACTGTGTTTTTATATATCTACATATTATTCCATCTAGCTACATTGCTCCGCACTGTGTGTGTTTATATACTTGCATATTTATTCCACCTAGCTGCAATGCTCCATACTGTGGGTGTTTATATATTTACATATTTATTCCATCTAGCTACAATGCTCTGCACTGTGTGTCTGTGTGTGTGTGTGTGTATATATATATATATTATAGTAATATGTACATATGTATATTAGCTGCTCTTGCTTGCTTGTTTTTTCTTGCCTTCTGATTGTTGCTCTGAGTGTTGCTATCCCTGTGCTGTTGCAATCCTGGAATTTCCCCGTTGTGGGACTAATAAAGGCTTATCTTATCTTATTACCTCTACTCCTTGCATCTTTACCATTACACCTGTCTCCCTCTCATTCACAGTCGTATTCTGTCTTGTTTCTACCAACTTCCATTCCGCTTCTCTTCAGAGCATACCTCCACCTCTCCAAATTCTCTTCCACCTGCTCCCCACTCTCACTACAATGTCATCTGCAAACATCATGGTCCACAGAAATTCCTGCCTGACCTCATCTGTCAGCCTGTCCATCACCATGGCAAACAAGAAAGGGTTCAGGACGGATCCCTGATGTAACCCCACCCCCACCTTGAATCCATCTGTCGCCCCTACAGCACACCTCACCACCGTCTCGCTGTCATCATACATGTCCTGCACCTCCCTCATATACTTCTCTGCCACTCATGAATTCCTCATACAGAACCACACTTCCTCTCTTGGCACCCTGTCATATGCTTTTTCTAGATCCACAAAGGCACAGTACAACTCCTTCTGACCTTCTCTATACTTCTCCATCAACACTCTTAAAGCAAACATTGCATCTGTAGTACTCTTTCTTGAAATGAAACCGTACTGCTGCTCACAGACTGTGACCTCTCCTCTTAACCTGGTTTTAACAACTCTTTCCCATATCTTCATGGTGTGGCTGATTAACTTTATGCCTCTGTAGTTACTACAGCTCTGAGCATCACCCTTGTTCTTGAAAATTGGTACCAAAACACTCCTCCACTCCTCGGGCATCCTCTCACTCTCCAAGATTGTGTTAACAATCTGGTTTAACAAAATATAAACATGTGCAATTTTTTGTGATAAAATTGTGACATTTTTCCACACAATTTTGCAACTTTTTTAGTCATTAATATGACTCCTTTTCCTGTAAATATGTGACTTTTTTCCCCCTCATAAATTTGCAGTTTTTTCTTGCATATTTGCAACTTTACTCTCACGGATTTGTGTCTTTTCTCTCATGTCTAAGAAAAATCAAATATACTGTATATAATCAAATTAAGAAACTGTGGACAGTAATAAATCAAATATTCCGTAAGCCAGAAAAAGAAAACATCAATTTTAACTTTAATGGAAAGAAAAAGTAACATGATATTTAGTTCAAATCAATAAAATCAAAAGTAATTTAAAGACTATAATCAAATACACTTGGAAAAAAGTATGGCTTTTTCTTCAAAAATGTACGCCAGTAAGAGTAAAACCCTACTCATAAAACCACAATTTTGTGAAAAAGTTACTTGGGTATGCTCATAATTTGTATTCATCTGAGTTAATTTTATGAATATAGTGCAAACAGGAGCGCATAACTGTAACACTGAACACTTACAGGATGATGAGTGTTATGAGGAAGTAGAAGATTTCACTCCGGATGACATTTTTGTAAATCCAGACAGCCCAGTGAGATTCGCTAATTTCTTCCAGTCCATCTATCCAAACTTCTACCACACTGAAGGTACTGTTGAGTCCCCGAAAAGGGCCACACTGCTCTGATGGAGACAGTCTATGGAACAGGGATGGAACAAAACAAAACTGACTTGAAAGGAATGCAGTGCTAGATGAAGATGTGTTTCTGTTATACTTTTCAGCTCACACAGGGATCCCCTGTTCACTGGCTAGCGCAGGTGCAGCGTCTCAGTTTATCCTTTTTCAAGAGAAGCTGCATCTTAAGGTAGGTGCTTCTACCATGCCCGTGCTCTGCGATCACCTTAAATTACTTGCACATGCACTCCCTCATTGTTTAAAACATTGCCCAAGTTTAATATGGGCATCCACTAATGTTGCAGCGTATACTGATGAGTTCCTTTTCTCATAGCAAGTTGGGTTTGGGGCATGCCCACCAGGTCCTTCCAGGTACCTGGAAGTCAGTTATTCATCGGTGAAGTCAGTTAGCCTTGAAATGACCAAATCAAGAATTCAAGATGATCGAGCAGTACATCGACACTGGTGTAAATGAACTATTTATTAGCCTTTCTGTTTTATGTGTCTCCTCTGGTTGGTCAGAGACATGTTACTGCCCAAGTTCTATCTCTGAACACATTCCTACAGCGTTTTAATATACAACTTACTGTGTACTGTGTTGCTATCAGAAGGAATTCCAAGCAATACTGGCTATTAACTAACTAGCTAACAGACTGAGTCCCAGCCTGGTACAACAGAACAACAGACAAAGCAACTAATTTGAAGTGCAAATTGAAGTTTTAACATTCCTTTTAGACTGGATTTATTCAGGCAAATGTGATGTATATCTCAAATTTGCCTGAAAATGTTCCGTAAATCTTCACCTGGAGTGGTGGCCTAGTTGATAGAGCATCTGCCCCACAACTGGGAGGTTGGGGGATCAAGTCCTAGCCGGGTCATACCAAAGACCATATAAAAAAAAGTACTTCCCACCTTCTAGCTTGGTGTTCTGCATAATAGAATGGGGGAAGAAGAAGTTGTTTATGGCGGTGGCTCCTCTGATTCTACATGTGATTAATATTGTAGACAGGAGAAATGTAATTTTGTTCTACTGTATATGATTGGCTGTATGGACGGAATGACAATAGAAATGGCTTCTTCTAAATGATCTTAAGTTTTCTGGGCTGTAGTTGTTTTGGAACAGATGACTTTGACTTGACATCATTTACGTTATTCAAATCCAACTTCTCTGATCAAAAGAACTCACCATAAGTACCCTACAATGTTAAGAGCCATCTTTAGCAATCTGTAACCAACTTAAAAATCTTCACAAGACATATTTGAGCCTTAAAGTAAAAGAAAAAAGTAAAATATAAACTGACCTTGCATGATTTTTTAAAAAGACAAATTAGTTTTTCAGTTGGGATCTTTTTCACACTAATTTTTGCCCCTTTTCTTCATTTATTATTCCCTCCACTAATGACACTATGTGATCACTGTGGTTTATTTTTGTTTTTTTCTGTTAGCAGGATTACACAAAAACTATTTGACAGATTTTGATTAAATTTTCATGAGAAGGGTCTGATAAATTTGTAGCATTTTCCTATGAAAATTTAATGTTTTTTTCTTCTCATCAATTTGAACCTTAGAATAAATGTAAGACAGCTGAATATAAACTGGACTGTGCATTAGCAAAAAGTGAGTTTTCCCCTCTTAAATATTCATTATAAATCTAAATGTTTTTCCTCAAAATTTTCTATTTTTTTGCCATTTTAAAAAAGTTTTTCCTCTTAAATCAAGGTTTTGATGATAGATCTGAGACTTTCCCCTCTTACATTTGCAATTTTTCTCTAGTAAGTTTGTTTTTTCGACCTAAATGTATAACTCATTGCTATAAATGTGCATTTTTTTATCCATAGATTTGTAATCTGTTTTACTTGCAAAATTTATGAGCTCTTTTCTTGAAAGCGTCACCAAAAATTTCTTCTCTAAAAGTTGCAGCTTTTATTGCACATATGTAACTTTACATAATTTCCCCTCATAGATTTGGAAGCTTTTTTAAATTATTGTTTTGTCAAGGCCAAAGGAAGCCAGTCAAAAATAACACAGAAATTTGTCTTGGGCCAGCAGACTCAAGCTGTTAATACACTAAATGATTAAAGCTGAGTGCTCTTACATCCAGGCTGTGTATGCCACCACTGACAGGGCTCCCATGAAGAAAGGGAAGAAGAGGAGAAAGATGAAGATGGTTTGCATCTGAGCCGCCCTGCTCGATCTCCGTGGGGGCTGGCAGTTCTGGGTCAGGCTGACCTGGGGAGGTGCAGAAACACACATGCTGTTTGCAAAACTCAGACATACACAACAACAGCTTTTTTTTTTTCCTCCAAGCATTCTTGCAATAACTCATGCAACAGTATCACAGCTCATTTCAGCCCAAACGTCACATTTATTTGGGTTCTTTGTAAGCATCAGAATAGCATTGCCTCAGAAACCATTCAGGATGCTCTTTAAACATTCAGCAGCACCAGATCCTGCTTGGATCAAATTACAAATCATACTGAGGTTATTTCATTTTCAGGGACTGACTGACCTCGTCTGGAACTATTAAACTATAATGCCGGCCCCTTAAATCTGAAACCCTTCCTGCCCTTTTCCATAACAAAACATAAAACACACAGCCTATTCGATGAAAGGATTTTAATTAATTATTGACCCAGGGGCACAAATAGTGTAATGAGAGCCTTAAGAGCATACGGAATAGGTCCGACAGCTGTGTCATCGTGCTTGTCTTTGGCAGTGCATCATCGTGACAGCCAGCAAACACCATAATGGCTATACCTTCCAAACCTCTACTTACCTTCTTTAAGTAAAACAAAATGAAGAATTTGAGAATCTGGAGGACAGGCAACAGAGGGGAGAAGTAGATTCCAATCCTGTGGACAGAAAACAGAAGATGTTAACTTGGAGAGGAAAACAGCCCAGCAAGGTGAACAATTAATTGAACTCTTCTCACCAGGCCAGCGTCTGTGCGTAGGTGATCTCAAGTACATTTCTAGCTACGTCAAACTCTGGAACACCCAAACGCGGGAGAAAGTTGGTCCCTATCACACTGTTACAAAGAGATGAAAAACATATGGCTCATATCTGCGGTTTAATTTCCCTCTTTAAACTATTGTGAAAAATAATAAAAACTGATTATGTGTGACTTACCTGCTAAGAAACTCTCCAAAGAAGGATCCCAACAATATGAACAGAAAGTCGAAGAAGACCAGGCGGTACAAAGCCTGTCCAACCAGGGACTCCCAACACTGACGGGAAGTTAAGATCAGGAATTAAGCTCTATTCGCTATACTTGTGTTGGTGCAGCATTTCAAAACAAAACGATGATCTATCTTTGGTCAAACCTACCGAAAACTCGTGAGCCACAGTGTTCATCCAATAATAACACAAAACAGAGAGAATGGACATCTTGAGGAAAACATTTCTGCAAGAGAGGAAAAAAATCAGACTAGATTTGGTAAATTATTATGGCTTTACATTAACACCAGCTCGCCAGCCAAATGATGGTGAAATTCAGATATTGCCTTTAACTCCACCACTTTATGTGCAACTTTGGCAGGTGGGATTTTCTGCTAAGCTGCAGCCTGTACACACAAATGCCTGTGACTACCTGTGAATACCTCTACCTGTGATGGAGGCTGGTAGCGGTGGTGATGTGTACAAACAGGATGATGGAAGTGTAGCACACGCAAGCCTAAGTGGTATGCAGGTGTGGTTAGGTGGAAAACATTTAAAAAAAAATTCCACCTGCCCACACTTGCATGCCACTTGCCATGACAGGCATACTGAGGTGTTCACAGGTATTTGCACATATGAGTACATGTGATCAAGTCAACAAAAAGTTACCAGTTTCTCAGAAAAAAATTCTAACTTTAGCATAAGCAAGATGCAAGCCCACTCAAATTTGAAAAAAAGAGAAAAAATAATTAAAAAAAAAAAGATTCATGATAAATTCACAAATTTACCTTATGCAAGTCACAAATGTACAAAAATGCACCTTTATGAGCGAGAAAACCTTATAAATCTTTGAGAAAATTAATTTCCAAATATGTAAGAATAAAGTCACAATTTTACGTGGAAAAAAAGTTGCAAATATATGAGTAAATACTATATGTCAAACTGTATGTGAAAAAAGGTGCAACTTTACAAGGAAAAAACACATTTATTACCTACTGCCAGGTTATTGTTTGCATTTACCGCCTTAGGATAGAACACAACAAAAGAGAGCTTTTAACATTTATTTTAAGGCCACTTTTTGTGCTCCGTACAATTCCGTTTGGCTAAAAAATACTCCAAATATCTCTCTGTTACATAGGCTGCTGACCTCTTGGCCAGAGAAAGGGCTAAGCGGTGATGAACTCGGGAAAAGTAGAGGCGAGAGTGATGAGTGAGCTGAAAAGTTAATACCCTCACTCAGACTCGAGTTATGGATGGTTAAATATTTGGTAATATGACACTTATTTGTTCTGAGCTGGATGAGGTCATACATCATGATAAGTATGTACGTTACTTCTGATGAAATCTCATCCTGAGGGCGGCGGTGCCACTTTTGTTAAAACTATAAATCTGCCCACTATACTGCTGAGACAACTGTCTCATTAAAATACAGCCCACAAATTACACTGTAATTAAGTTTAATGACAACAAGAATTGGCGCCTGCTGCCATGCTGGAAGCTCAGCGAGGCAATGGTGAAACAAAACAGTTTTTATAGGGTTGGCCGGGCTAAAATAATTCCCTGCACTGAGGGTGGCATCGAAGCAAATACCTTTTTTATTATGTTTATTGGCTTATGCAGGCATGACTGCCAGTTAGAAGTACACCATGAAAACTACTGAATAATGTTAACATGCTGTATATAACAATTCATTTGGGTGGTTGTGGTGTTAAAATGTGTAATTAATGAAACAGCTGCCACGGTGAAACGACACAGCTAGTGTGATGAATTAGCCTGTGAGGACAATAGACAATTGTTGGGGAAATTGTAGATATGGTCAAAGATAATGGTTGCAAAGGCAAATAATTTAGAAAACAAGCTCGAATGACATCAGACAATAGCTAAAGTCATCTGATGGATTTCAGGAAACAACATGCCTCTTTTTCATTTGTGCATGAGCCAAAGCCTACGCAAATGTGATAGTCAATAAAATTTTAATTACAACCTTGTACAAGACTGCAGTTGTGTGCAGCTGCTTCCATCCATTTACAGCATTCATGCGAAACAGATCTCAGCACACTATATTGCCAAAAGTATTGGGACATCCCTCCAAGCAAAAGGGCACTCTATACACAAAACAAGGTCCATAAAGACAAGGATGAGTGAGTTTGATGTGGAGAAACTTGACTGGCTTGCACAGAGCCCTGACCACAACCCGATAGAACATTTTTGGGAAGAATTAGAGTGGCGACTGCGAGCCAGGTCTTCTTGTCCAACATCAGAGCTTGACCTCACAAATGCGCTTCTGGAGGAATGACGAAAAATTCACATAAACAAACTCCTAAACCTTGTGGAAAGCCACCCTTTGCACCTGTAACAGCTTCATCTCTTCGGGGGAGGGTCTTTTCCAGGTGATAGGGTGAAGTAAGGTGTGATAATTGAGTGCACAGCACTTGAGAGGCCACACATCACAGAAGACACTCAGTGAGATGAAAGAGACTTATGGGGAGGATGTCCCATCCTATGACATAGTCAAGCACTGGCATCGACAGGTTAAGAGGTCAGACATCAGTAGAAACAGCGCACCATTCCCAGGCAACCAAAGTGTGCCATTGATAAAAACACATTCCGGCAAGTGGAAGCCACCATTTTGAAGGATCACCACATAACTGTTCGCCAACTAGCTTGAGGTGTCAAGTTCAGTGTGGGGTCTGTGGGAAAAAAAAAAAATCATCCATGACCATTTGCATATGCGAAAGTTGTCTGCACGATGGATTCCTTTGTTGCTCACATCTCTTGAGAAGCAGTTGCGAGTCACATGCTTCCAGGCTCTTTTGGCCGTGTGCAAAGAAAGTCAGGAGGACTTCTTTGACGGACTAGTCATGCAAGATGAAACGTGGGTCCATCACTATGATCCAGAGGCTAAAGCCCAGTCAAAGCAGTGGAAACATTATGACTCACCACCTCAGAAGAAGGCACATGTCCACCCCTCAATGGGCAAGGTCATGCTCACGGTCTTTTAGGACCAGCACAAAATACTGATGATGGATTTCCTGGGAAATTGTACCACAATTACCAGGACTTACTATGCTTTACTGCTGCAGAAATTGTGGAAGGCTATCAAAACTGAGTGGCGTGGCATGCTGGCCAAAGGTGCCCACCTCCTGCAAGACGCCCTGGTTCACAACTCGCATGTTCCCCAGACAGAAGCACGGTCCTACAGCTATGAAACCCTTCCTCACTCTCTTTACCCTGCCAACATCGCACCATCTGAGACTCACCTCGTTCCAACCTCAAAGTCATTTTTGAAGCACAAGAACTTCTAAGAGGATAAAATGCTGATTTCTGAGGTCAAGTCGTGGCTTCTGACACAACCTGCAGACTTCTACAGGTGAGGTCTTCAGAGCTGCATAAAGCGATGGGAGAAATGTGTGACCCTTGGTGGTACCTATGTAGAGAAAGCCTAATAACTGTGCCGAGTTTGGTTCCTCTCAGTCCATGGGAAATGAGTCAGGGAAAATCTTGAATGAGCAGCCCTTGTAGATGATAGTGTATCTTTTGATCTTTTTTTAGCAAATGATAACAAAACTTAGTATAATTTTCCAACAATTAAAAGAGAAACATCCTTGACATCATGTCCTAGGACAACTCACATATGTATCCAGCTATCTCACCTGACAACCAGCGCGTATATCTGTCTACGCTGGTTTGAGTAGTGTTCAAACTTGTTGAAGAGGGAGTAGAGGAGTGGGATAACAAGGTTCATCAGAGACACCACAAAGGGAACCAGGAGCGTCTCTGCCTCCTGATGCACAGTCCAGCTGGCTGTGTCTGTCACCCTCTATAAAGATAACACATGTTAGGATGGCCCTGGATGAGGAACGCTGTGGGCAATCGAAAGAATAAAACCCTACAATGCTGGTAAATGACAGTAGGCATTACTTCCAGGAAGTTTATGACACAACTTTAACTAAGTCCTAACAGTGCCAGATAAATATCTGTTTGACTGACTGAGGAGAGAAGAAACAGCCCATGTGAGTCCAACTAAAACTAGTACTCCGGTTTAACATTATTCATTTTCCAGTTTTGTGCACCTTCTGTTCATATCCGCAGAGAAAGTGGATACTGGCTCCACAGCCGATGGCCAAGCCAGTCGAGAGGAACCAGGAGCCCAAATGAACCCCGTAGTGCTTCAGTTTTTCAGAGAGGGTTAACAGCTCCACTTGTGCTTTTTCTGATATAGATTCCTGCAAGAGCAGAAAGATGACACAGCAAAGGAAAATTATTCTAACATTTAAAAAAAAAACTAGTTAATTTTCTTAAAGCCTGCAAATGCTATGAATTTTATTTATAATTGACAGCAACAGTTAAAGTTTTACATTGGTCTAGCCTGAACTAATTATCTACTCCATTTAAATAAAGTCACCTTAAGCTGAACACAGAGGTTGTTCTTGTGCTGTTTCACAGCTTTTTCATTTGTTACATTAAAATCCCAAGTGCAAAGAAGCTGCCATGCACTGTTTGATGCCGAATCTGAGAGCACAAAGTTGTTCTGAAAAGAGCTGGCCATGCTGCATGGTGACAAATAGAGAAAGAGGACATTAAAATAGACAAAAAAGAACAAGACACAAGAAATGTCTTACAATTGCAATGAACTGGTTATTTCAGGGGGCTAAAGTTATGGATCTCCTGATGACTATATGAGCATTTAATCTATTCTTTTGTGACAAAATACATTTCATTAAGCTCAAATTTATAAATGATTGTGAATTTACTGTAAAATTCACAGATTCACATCTTTTTGCTTACTCAAAATATTACATTTTACCCTCTGTTTTTACTTTTTACAGATAAAAATTATGTTTTATTTGCATGGAGTTGAGCAAAATTAAAGAATCAAATCCCCTATCACCCTCTAATAATATATATACATACATTTAAACTGACCTGAATATAAGTATGATTAGACACAGAATCATATAGACTGCAATGGTGAAGAAATAAGCCAGCTTCAAATCATACTCCACCCCACCCACAGTTCCATTGCTGTAGGCCCCATAGTACATGACAGTATAGTTGAAGTAACCCTGGGAGAAACAGAAAATACACAGCTACTTGGTTATTGAGTCAAGAGTGACAGCAAGGAAGGAATTTTCATTAATTACAAATCCCAATTCCAAAGAAGTTGGGAAGTTGTGTAAAACATAAATAAAAACTGAATACAATGATTTGCAAATCTTTTTCAACCTATATTCAATTGAATATGCTACAAAGAGAAGATATTTAATGTTCAAAGTGATAAACTTTGTTTTGTTTTTACAAATATTTACTCATTTTGAATTTGATGTCTGTGGACTGCCGCAGGCAAGGACATCCCCTCACAGCACCAATAAACATACAGGGAACAGACATCGAGATGGTGACATCCTACAAGTACCTGGGTGTTCATCTGAACAATAAACTAGACTGGTCACACAATACCGATGCACTCTACAAGAAGGGACAGCGCAGGCTGTTCCTACTGAGGAGACTCAGGTCTTCTGGTGTACAAGGGGCGCTGCTGAAGACATTCTACGACACGGTGGTGGCATCAGCCATCACTTTTGGAGTGGTCTGCTGGGGCAGTGGCATTACAGCAGCCGATAGGAAGAGACTGAACAAACTGATCAAGAAAGCTAGCTCTGTCCTGGGGCAACGCCCTGACCCAGTGGAGGAGATGGGAGAGAGAAGGATGGTGGCTAAACTGTCATCTCTGCTGGAGTCCGAGTCCCACCCTATGCAGGACATACTGAACGCACTGAGGAGCTCATTTAGCAGCAGACTACATCATCCTAGGTGCGCAACCGAGAGGTTTCGCAGGTCCTTCCTACCTACGGCTGTCAGACTGTATAACCTAAGCAGGGCTGCTCGCAGAGATAGCAAAAAAACGTGACGACCTAATAGTATTGAATGCAAAAGGCGCAATAGACTTACACAATGGTTCCCTCCAGTATATACAACTAGGACACTATCGGTCGCTACGGAGGGTGACAGTATGTATGGGTACATATTCATGCTATGTAGGATAACTAAGTAGACGGTTATGCTGTTTATTCCATCTAGCTGCAATGCTCCGCACTTTGTATATATATTTATATATTTATGTGTATGTATGTATATCCACTGCTCTTACTTATATCTTCCGTATCTTCTTAATTATTGCTCTGAGTGTTGCTATCCCTGTGCTGTTGCAATCCTGGAATTTCCTCATTGTGGGACTAATAAAGGCTTATCAGAATCAGAATCAGAATCAGAATCAGCTTTATTGGCCAAGTATGCACAACACATACAAGGAATTTGACTTTGGCTAAAAACTTGCTCTCATTGTTCAGGTGGAGGATTTAAATAAGGATTCAATGACAACAGAGTATGTACAGTAAATTACAGTCTGTCCACGTTTCTATAAAAGGATGCAAATATATACAGGAATATATGCAGTTATTTACTCAGACTAACCACACTTTGCAGAAATATATGAAAAAATATACAGTCACACAGTATTTCAATGTGAACTCAGATTCAGTGATATAATGTGAATGAAGTAAAAAGCAGTGTGAGAGTTATGTGCAATGTAATAATGGATGAAAAGTCATGAGTCATTATCTTACCTTATCTTATAATATGCTACACATTTTCATTGCGAGACAGGGCTGGACTGCAGGCAGGTCAGTCTAGTACTCGCACTCTTTTACTATGAAGCCGCACTGCTGTAACACATGCAGAATGTGGCTTGCTGAAATAAGCAGGGACGTCCCTGAAAAAGATATTGCTTGGATACAGCATACTGTATGTTGCTCCAAAACTTGTATGTACTGTTCAGCATTAATGGTGCCTTCACAGAAGTGCAAGTCACCCATGCCATAGGCACGAACACACCCCCATACCATCAAAGATGCTGGCTTTTGAACTTTGCAATGATAACAATCTGGATGGTCCTTTTCCTCTTTAACCCGGAGGACACAACAGCCATGATTTCCAAAAACAATTTAAAATGTGGACTCATCAGACCACAGCATACTTTTCCACTTTGTGTTAGTCCTTCTCAGATGAGCTCGGTGCCAGAGCAACCACCTGTTTCTGGGTGTTGCTGTGGGCTGAAAAGTTCATAGTGGTCAAATTTGACCAAATGTGGTTTATTTTTCAACCACAGGGATCCAAGCGCTGCAACACCGATGGAAGAAGTGTGTGGACTGAAGGGGAGACTGTGTTGAAAAATAAATCACATTTGGTCAAATTTGAGACCACTATGAACTTTTCAGCCCCCCGTATGGCTTTCACTTTGCATGGTAGAGTTTTAACTTGCACTTGTAGATGCACCGACAAACTGTACGAATTGACAATGGTGTTCCAAGTGTTTCTGAGCCCATGTGGTAATATCCTTTACAGAATGATGTTGGTTTTTAATGCAGTGCCGCCTGAAGGATTGATGGTCACCGGCATTCAATGGTGGCTTTTCGTCTTGCTGCTTTCCCGCAGAAATTTTTCCAGATTCTCTGGCTCTTTTGATGATATTTTGGACTGTAGATTATAAAATCCCTAAATTCCTTGCAGTTGAAAAACATTTTTAAACTGCTGCCATCCTTGCTTGTAAATGACTGAGATTTTCGGAGATGCCCCTGTCCCAGCTTTTTTGGAACATGTTGCAAGCATCAAATTCTAAATGAGTGAATATTCGCAAAGGAACAAAAAAGTTTATCAGTTTGAACATTAAATATGCTGTCTATGTAGTGTATTCAATTGAATATAGGTTGAAAAGGATTTGCAAATCATTGTATTCTGTTTTATGTTTTACACAAGGCCCCAACTTCACTGGAATTGAGGTTTGTGTGTACATTTAGCAACCTTAGTACCAAGATTGAACTACACATATAAAATCATAAAGTATAAGGTTTACTGTAGTATATGGGTAATGTTTCAGCAAACACAGTCTAACAAATACACCTCCAACAAAAAAGGAACTATATTTCTTGTCTGTTGGTTGTAGTTTGCAGTCAAGACTTTCTGTGAGAACAAATGGCAAATTTGGCAAAAAGTGATGCAGAAAAGAGAAGTTGTCATGGTCATGAGCGTGTGCCCCCTCCTTCCCGTTGTTTCCTTTCTCAGGCCATCAACACACCTGGATGAGGAGACACACCTGCTACCTTTCATCAGCCAGCGTTTAAAAGGAGCACTTCTTCAGTGCGCTGACGCTGGCTAGGCTGGGTATACTGCAGTAGCAGAGTCCTATTGAAGCAAGTGTTATTCTCTGAAGGTGAAGTTTTCGTACTCACTTGTCTCTTTTCGCCTTTCCAGGTTGCTGCCACTGTGCAGGTGCATCTCCGGGGACTGCGTGCGCTCACTGCCCCTTCATCTACACTCAGCTGCAACCATTCTCCACCCGGTCAGACACCACCGACTCCGCCAACTTCACCCTGCTGGTTCGTCTCTTTCCCCACTCAGGGTCCTGTCGGTTCTCCCTATTATCCCACGTAAGTGGTAATTTGGCTAACCCATTTTCCCTGTCTCCATTTCTCTTCTCACAGCTCTCGTTCTTTCTCCACAGGCTGCTTCCTCTGGCGAGTGACATTTTCCTTAAGCTGTGCTTTGATATTTAATAAACTCCTCAAACGTGTGTTTGTGTTCTTGATTGTCCTTCTGTTGCTGCATCGTGCGTGTGGGCTGTCTATAATTGGTAATCATGACAGAACGAGCCAGCCATGATTTTGGCTCAGCAGGTGCAGCAGCATCAGGACAGTCAGTTCTGGATCACTTAGATGTGACCGAACGACAGGTGGCCGTGTTAACCCAGCAGCTGCAGACAATCACACAGCAATTGGGCACGATCACCCAGCATTTGGTCAATTTTGGTCCTCCAGTTCCTCCTCCCCCGCCCGCTCCTGTTGTTCAACCTCCTATGCGCAGTACCACCTCCGTTCCCACACCTGCCCCATACGCGGGGGAGGTGGGGAAGTGCAAGGAGTTTCTTTGTCACGTACAGATGTATTTGGAGCAGGTCGGGGGGGGGGAGTACCCGTCGGACACTGCTAAAATTCAGTTTATGATCCTATTACTGCGGGACAGGGCCCTCAGTTGGGCTCGGTCCGTGGTTGACAGCCCTGAGGGGTCTGCCTACACGTTTGAGCATTTTGTGGTCGCTTTCACTCGCACCTTTGACCATACGGAGAGTCAAGGCAACATAATGAGCCACCTTTTGTCACTCCGCCAGGGCACTCGGTCGGTGGCTGAGTACTCCGTGGAGTTCCAGATCGAAGTGGTGGAGTCGGGGTGGAACAACGTTGCCCTACGCAACGCGTTCCTCTTCAGCTTAAACACACACCTCTGCGACGACCTGGCGGTTAATGCAGTTCCCGACATCCTGGATGGTCTAATAGATCAGGCCGTGGGTTTGGACGATCGCTACCGTGAACGTGCGAAGGAGCGACAGTCCTCCTCTCACCCGTTCGCTGCGCGGGTGCCTACTGTGGTGACTGACACAGGTGGCACCAGTTCTCCTTCCAATCCTATGGAGCTCAGTCGGTTCCAGCTGACCGATGAAGAGCGTCGGCGGAGGAGGAGGGCTGGCGCGTGCATGTATTGTGGTTCTATGAAGCACAATCTGGACGAGTGCCACCTGCGGCCAAAAGATGCAGCCCGTCAGTAACCATGGGGGTTCTGGCGGGCGGGACCAAACTTACTTCCCCCAGCAATTTCTCTATCTTGGCCCTCATGCAATTGCTGGGGTGGAGAGGAGGACTATGGCGCTAGTGGATTCGGGGGCAGGGGGGAATTTTATCTCATCACAGCTCGTGTGGGACATGGGTATTCCCACTCTTAAACTGCCCAATCATTTGAGAATCACCACCATATCTGGTCGAGAGGTTGCGGTAGTCACCAAATGCACGGTGCCAATCGCCGTCCTTCTTTCTGAGAACCATCGGGAGGAACTTTCGTTCCTAATTCTCCCAAATTCGTCTTCCCCGATGGTCCTGGGCATTTGATGGCTCCGGAGGCACAACCCCATTATAAACTGGGGGGCAAAACTCCATAACCTCCTGGAGCCCGTTCTGTTTGGCACACTGTTTGAGATCGACTGAGTGTTCGCAGTCTCTCCATGTCTCCTCCCCTCCAGCCGAGCCGCCGGACCTCAGCCTCGTTCCCTGGGCTTACCATGATTTGGAAGAGTTCTTCAGCAAGTCGAGTGCGCTGTCGCTTCCGCCTCATCGCTCTTATGACTGTGCTGTGGACCCCATGTGGACCTTGAATATCTGGTCATGCCATTTGGGCTTACCAATGCCCCCGCGGTCTTCCAGCGGCTCATAAATGACGTCCTTCGCAATATGCTCTATCAGTTTATATTTGTCTATTTGGATGATATTCTTATTTTCTCCCGCTCGCCAAAGGAACATGAAGTCCATGTGAGAGCCATTTTACAGCGGCTCTTGGAGAACCAGCTCTACGTTGAGGCCGAGAAGTGTGAGTTCCCCACCACTTCTACCACCTTCTTGGGCTTCATAGTGGCTGAAGGGAGACTGATTGCCGACCCAGCCAAGATGAAGGCAGTGCTTGATTGGCCAACTCCCCACTCCCGTAGGGAGCTCCAGTGCTTCCTCGAGTTTGCGAATTTTTACCACAGGTTCATCCGGAACTATAGTGGGATAGCACTGCCTCTCGCTCAGCTGACCTCTGTTAAGGACCCCTTCCGGTGGACCGAGGCAGCTGAACAGGCGTTTACTATATTAAAAGGCTCAGGTCGACACGCAGCTCCAGTTTGTCCTCGAGGTGGACACTTCGGATTCAGGGGCGGGCGCTGTCCTCTCACAGCGCTCGCCCTCCAACCAGAAGTTCCACCCGAGCACATTTTTCTCCCAGCAGCTCACGTCAGCCAAGAGAAATTACAACGTAGGGGACAGAGAGCTCCTCACCATTAAGTTGGCATTGGAGGAGTGGAGACATACACTACCGTTCAAAAGTTTGGGGTCACCCAGACAATTATTTTGTGTTTTCCATGAAAAGTCACACTTATTTACCACCACGAGTTGTAAAATGAATAGAAAATATAGTCAAGACATTGACAAGGTTAGAAATAATGATTTGTATTTGAAATAATAATTTTTTCCAGATACTCAACCTGCTCAAAGGAAGGTCAATTTTATAGCTTCTCTAACCAGCTAAACTGTTTTCAGCTGTGCTAACATGATTGCACAAGGGTTTTCTAATCGTCCATTAGCCTTCTGACGCAATGAGCAAACACATTGTACTATTAGAACACTGGAGTGATAGTTGCTGGAAATGGGCCTCTATACACCTATGTAGATATTGCACCAAAAACCAGACATTTGCAGCTAGAATAGTCATTTACCACATTAGCAATGTATATTAGATATTAGAGTGTATTTCTGATTAGTTTAAAGTTATCTTCATTGAAAAAAACAGTGCTTTTCTTTCAAAAATAAGGAAATTTCTAAGTGACCCCAAACTTTTGAACGGTAGTGTAGGCTAGAGGGGGCTATTCACCCCATTGTCATGTGGACTGATCACAAGAACTTAGAGTACTTGCGGTCGGCCCGCCGACTTAATTCCAGGCAGGCTCGTTGGGCCTTATTCTTCCAAAGGTTCAATTTCACCATCACTCACCGGCCTGGTTCTCGGAATACCAAACCGGATGCACTATCGCATCAGTTTGATTCCAAGCAGGGAGCGCCCCCATCCCATCCTCAGCCTGCCCCCCCCCCCCCCCACCCATGCGTCCTCAGAGCCCTTGCCTGGGATATTGAGCGGAGAGTCCGCCAGGCCCAGTCCCGGGAGCCCATACCAGCGGGGTGCCCCTGGAACAGCCTGTACGTCCCTGCCGGCCTCCGCAGCGACGTAATCCACTGGGGTCACACCAGCCGTTTTGCCTGCCATCCTGGGATCACCCGCACCTCCAACCTGATTCGGCAGGTGTTCTGGTGGCCCACTCTGTGGCGGGACGTGCAGGAGTGTGTGCGGGCCTGCCAAATCTGCGTCTGGGGCAAGCCCAACTCCTCACCTCCTGCTGGACTCCTTCACCCCCTGCCCATCCCTGGTCGTTCTTGGTCCCATATCGCCTTGGACTTCGTAACCGGACTTCCTCTCTCTCACGGGAAGTCAGTCATCCTAACTATCATTGACCGCTTCTCGAAAGCTGTTCATCTCATTGCCCTTCCTAAGCTCTCCTCAGCCATGGAGACCGCAGACCTCCTCACCGCCCACGTCATCTGTCTCCATGGCATCCCTCTCAACATTGTGTCTGACCGGGGTTCCCAATTTACGTCCCAGGTTTGGAGGGCCTTCTGCTGGACGCTCGGGACCACCGTCAGCCTCTCCTCTGGTCATCATCCTCAGACTAATGGGCAGGCCGAGCGTGCCCTCCAGTCCTTGGAGGCCACTCTGTGGTGCGTAGCGGCCGAAAATCCCTCTTCGTGGAGCACGCACCTGACCTGGGTGGAGTACGCTCTGAACTCTGCCGTCTCTACAGCCACAGGGGTTAACCCCCTTTGAATTCTCATTGGGGTACACCCCACCTTTGCTACCCATGGGGTACACCCCGCCTTTGCTACCCGCCTTTGCTACCCACTTTGCTACCGCCTTTGCGGTGCCATCCGTGGGGTCCCATGCTCGACGCTGTCGACACATCTGGGAGTCTACCCGTGCCGCCCTTGCCCGCTCCTCTGAACGCAACCGTCTGATGGCTGACAGGAAGCGAGTCCCTGCTCCTAAGCACACCGTAGGTCAGCAGGTCTGGCTGGTGGCAGACCAGGTTCCAATGAAGACTGATTTGAAGAAGCTGTCCCCTCGCTTTCTGGGACCCTATACCATCTCCGGGGTGGTCAATGACATCACGGTCCGTCTGAAGCTCCCACGGACCCTGCGGGTGAATCCGACTTTCCACGTTTCCCATATCAAGCACCCCCCCGAAGCTGCCTCCTCCTCCCTGGATGATCGATGGCCACACTGCCTACACCGTGCCGCACATTTTGGATGTTTGCCGCTGAGGCCACAGTCTACAATACCTGGTCCATTGGAAGGGCTGTGGTTCAGAGGAACACTCTTGGATCCCCAGATCATGTGTCCTTGACAAAGGGATGCTCCGGGCCTACCATCAAGCCCATCCCGACAAGCCCAAGGGACCGCCAGGAGGCGCTCCTTGAGGGGAGGGCATTGTCATGGTCGTGAGCATTTGCCCCCTCCTTCCCATCGTTTCCTTCCTCAGGTCATCAACATACCTGGGTGAGGGGACACACCTGCTGCTTTTCATCAGCCAGCGTTTAAAAGGAGGATCTCTTCAGTGCGCTGACGCTGGCTCGTCTCAGTATACTGCCATAGCAGAGTCCTATTGAAGCAAGCGTTATTCTCTGAAGGTGAAGTTTCCGTACTCACTTGTCTCTTTTCGCCTTTCCAGGTTGCTGCCACTGTGCGGGTGCATCTCCAGGGACTGCGTGTGCTCACTGCCCCTTCATCTACATTCAGCTGCAACCATTCTCCACCCAGTCAGGCACCACCGACTCCACAAACTTCACCCTGCTGGTTCGTCTCTTTCCCCGTTCAGGGTCCTGCCGGTTCTCCCTATTATCCCACGTAAGTGGTAATTTGGCTAACCCATTTTCCCTGTCTCCATTTCTCCTCTCACAGCTCTCGTTCTCTCTCTACAGGCTGCTTCCTCTGGCAAGTGACATTTTCCTTAAGCTGTGCTTTGATATTTAATAAACTCCTCAAACGTGTGTTTGTGCTCTTGATTGTCCTTCTGTTGCTGCATCGTGCGTGTGGGCTGTCTATAATTGGTAATCATGACAGAAGTGAAAGAAAACCACGAGTTTTAGAGCCACAGGGGCAAAATGAAGAGGCATTGTCAAAAAAAATCTGCATACATATTTGAGCTTTAAAATTAAGGAAACCAAATGAGTTACATAAAATTGTCGGTCAACATTAGGTATGCTTTTTGATATAAAATATGCAACTTTTCCCTCAAAAATGTGCATTTTTTTTTAAATTTTCACATAAAATAGCAACTTTTTTCTAAAACATTTTGAAACTTTTTCTCAGAAATTTATGTCACAGGTGTCAAAAGTCACAGGAAGATACTGAAAATCAGCAACTAAGCCATGAGTGCCTCTGGAGCCGCAGATTTCAGACCCCTACTTTGATGAAATAATGAGGAAGGAGCGTTATGTGCTGGAATATTGGCACAGATGGAAGCAGAGACACTATTGCTAATAAACTTAATTGTACAGCAGTGTGATAAATCTATGACCTATACTGTGTAGCTATAGGCTGATTTGCATGTTTCATATAGCCTTTAGCTTGATTATTTAAAAGGTGAGCATTGTTTTCACTATAAACTGTAATAATGCTTCTGTTCAGTCATCCAGTCAGTTGTTTTATGTCATTACAGCCCTCAAGAGGCAAAAAAAAGAATGAGTCCCACTTCAGTGTCCTGGCATTTAACCGATATCAGTCTGTGTAGCGTCATCTTATACAAAGATTGTGGCAGTTTTAGAAGAAGGGTGCAAGTGTCCACTTACAGCTCCCGTCAGTATCTCCAGTCCTCTGAAGCTCACATTTTGAGGTATGTTGGGAGAACTGTCATAAACAAGCACCGGGATGGTGATAAAGCCAAAGTTTATCAGGAAGGAGAAAACGTTAAACATGAGAAGCCACTTGAGGAAGACAAAATAGGAGAGGACGCTGGTGCCAAACTTGCCACTGATCTCTTTCATGGTGCCTTGCCACAGTTCGAGGGTCTGTCTGGTGGACCTGATAGTGTAACCCAACCTTCGTAGAGACTGAAAGAACATGATTTGGTGTATTTATCATAGACAAAATACCTAACAACACACAAGCACAGGCAGATTGTTTCATGATGAAACATTTACTCACCAGTGAAACATTTTCTGAACAATCTGCATAATATGTGCGCTGGCTAGATTTTTTGTCAGATATTCTGTCCAGTACTTTTCTCCTGTGAAAGTAACACATTTGTATACATGAAATTTCACCATTTTGAGGCAATTCATAATAATTTGGTACAACTTTGGAATGTTTTTTTCTTGCTTCCTCCAAGTATCTTTATTGTAAAACACATAAATACCTTCACATCCTCCTTTATGGTTCCCGGCAGGGTGTAATGGTTAACTTATCTAGTATCACTCTGACAAGGAATTGCTTATTGTTTTTATGTGTTTGTGACGCACAACCCACCTCATATGTTTCTTTTCATTAAAGCTCATTGGGAGACTGCGAATGGCCCGGGTTCTGTCTCGAGCTGACATATCTGCTAGCTCCTTCACGCGGTCTTGTTCCTCTGTCAGACAAAAATGACAAGATGAATTTGAATGATATACCATCCGGATTTCATGTAGGGTGGCACAGTTCCCATTGCATGTATTGGGTACAATCCAGCACATGCTGTCACAGAAGTTTACCCATTTCTAGCTCATCCCTGATGGCATCCTCTGTGAAAGCAGCCTGGACTGGATCTGTGTTCGGAAACATGCTCAGCCGTCTTGCCATTCCTCTCATTCTCATTGTCATGTTACCTGCAGAAACAAATGAAAAAAAAACAACTAGATTATTTCCTCAGACACAAAAAAAAGAG
Organism: Pholidichthys leucotaenia; assembly: GCA_020510985.1. NCBI lineage: Eukaryota > Metazoa > Chordata > Actinopteri > Cichliformes > Pholidichthyidae > Pholidichthys > Pholidichthys leucotaenia. Next base: position 86,120,658 of record CM035848.1, on the reverse strand, counting down.
TTAAATATTTGAGCAAGGGGGCATTGTTAAATCAGGTGGTATACTATTCTCACATAGTCTTATTACTTTCTGTATTCTCTGATTAACCACTCATAACACTGAGATATGAACATTGGTAATACACACCCCAATGCACGTGTCTATGGTGTACACAGACATTGTTTTATCACCTGCATCTTTTTGAAAGTACTGTATGAAACATTTGGAAGCAGGTTTTATTTTAACACCTTGTAGTGAACTGCTGCCCCATAGCTGCTTTGGTTGAGTAAACTCGGCAGTAGCACATGGAAGGAGGAGGGGTCAGATGTGGGAAGGGTTGCACATTTGACGGTGGCTAGGATTAGGATGAGGAGTAGAGGGTGAGTAAGGGTTAAAGTTCAGGACCCAACCACAATTACAAGGCAGAGTCAGACATGAAACCACGCTTTTTTTCTTTCTTTCTTTTTTTTTAAAATCAGACCTTTTTCCCATTCCAATCTCTACAGGACCTTTTCAATTTGGCTGGGGGTTGAATGAGGCAGAAATTGATTTAGAGACCTAAAAATGTCACAAAAATTGGAGAGTCAAAAAGTTCCATACAATACATACCATAAAAGTAGAAATCACCCTCCACACATTGTAACTGTACCAACTGTTACAGCTGCAATGATTGTTGAAACTGGACTACATGTAAAAACCCTTTTCCTGCATGTTCATGTATTTACTAGAGTTAAACTTTTGCTCAGTTACAACAGTCTCACAAGCCATTCACTTCCTTGTGTTTATCTGGGTATAGATGCAAAATAAAGATGATGTTGTGGTGGCAAGGGTGGGGGATTCTCCACCCAGAGACGGCAGCTGGGGAAAGAGGAAACAATGGGCTGAAGGAGGAAGTGTTACCAGGGGGTCTCAGACGGGACAGTAAGGACTATTCATCCCCTGGGGAGTTGAAGAAGTGCCAGAGCCGCTGGAGGAGGAAAGGGTGTGAGAAGCGGTACTGGCGCTATGTGATGTTAATATGCCACGCATGTCTTTGTTCCACACAATGTAGTATGGTCAGGATGCCTGGGTGTCAATGCATGGAATTAAAGGCTATAAAAAGAGGATGCCCAGAAACCCAGGCAGAGTTAACTGTACTTAATGTTGGAGAAGGAATAAAGTTCGTGTGCTGTTCAGCTCGTTGCCTTGTCTGCTTCCTTTCTCCACATTGGTGACCCTGAAACGTGCCATGGAGAACGAGCCGAGCACCGCCCCGGAGACTACCCGGAGGGAGAGCACCAGTGCCATGTGCGCTGTCTCAATCAAGCTCCCAGACTTCTGGCTTCACAACCCGACTGTGTGGTTTCTGCATATAGAAGCCCAGTTTGCACTTCGTGGGATAACAACGGATGACACAAAATATTACTATGTGGTCGCTGCGCTGGATGTGCACGCCACACAGCAGGTGACAAGCCTGCTCCAGGAGCCACCGGCCGAAGGGAAATATGACGTGCTCAAGCGGATGCTACTCCAGCACTATACCCTGTCTGACAGTGAGAGGGCAGAGAGACTCCTAACATGTTCAGAGTTAGGTGACAGATCAGCCGTGGAGCTCATGGAGAGCATGTTGGTGCTGAGGGGGAAGGATGACGAATCTTTCCTGTTCTCCTGTTCGCCCACTTGTTCCTCAGGAACCTACCGGCTACAATGAGAACGATCCTGGCCAACTTGTCGCGGCTGGTTGCCAAGGACTACCGCGCCCTTGCGCAGGAAGCGGACTGCATCATTTTGGCAACCAGAGCTCTCAGCATGCAGGCAGTGGTACCAGCATCCATGAGGGACTCCAGCGAGGTCAAGGAGCCGTTGATGGTAGCTGGGACGGACACCAGGAGATGAAGGAACGGGGAGGTCTGTTTCTATCACTGCCATTTCGGCTCGAATGCCCAATGCTGCCTGTCACCATGCTAAGTCAAGAAGCCGGGAAGACAGCACTTTGGCATTCAGTAGCAGCTGCAACCGCTGGTGACAGGAACAAGCTGCTTTATGTTACGGACACACGTTCAGGGAGACGTTTTTTGGTGGACTCCGGCTCCCAGAAGAGCCTCATCCTGCCGGCCAGCGCAGACAGGTTGGCAGGAGGCAGTGGTCCCGAGCTCATGGCCGCCAACGGATCCACCATCAGGACGTTTGGCGAACGGACGCTGATGATATGCTTGCATGGACGCAATTTCCAGTGGGACTTTGTGGTAGCTGCATCTTCTGCCCCCATTTTAGGCACAGATTTTTTATGTGCTTATGGGTTATTAGTCGATGTTGCCAACGGACGTTTAGTGGATGCTGTCTCTTTTACCTCCCCGCCTTGCACAGCTCGGGGAGCTGGGTCAACAACAGTGGCTAACGTCATAGCTCCAGAGGGTAAGTACCAACAATTACTTGCACAGTTCCCAGCACTCACGGCCCCGACTTTTTCTGGTACGGTAACCAAACACAGGGTCAAACAGTTTATAACCACAAAAGGCCCGCCGGTGTTCGTACAACCTCAGTGCCTGGACGCGGCTAAACTGGCCAGCGCGCGCGAGGAGTTTGCAAACAGAGCAGTTGGGCATCATCAGGTGCTCCAACAGCCTGTGGGCATCCCCGCTACACATAGTGCCTAAAGCCAACGGGTCGTGGCCATGCGGCAATTTCCGGCGCTTGAACAACGCCACAGAACACGATTGGTATTCCATCTTGCACATCCAGGATTTTTCTGCGCATCTGCCTGGGGCGTGTGTTTTTTCAAAAGTGGATCTGGTCTACAGTTACCACCAGGTCCCGGTGCACGTGGAAGATGTTCCTAAAATGGCAGTAATAAGTCCTTTTGGCCTTTTCTAGTTTTTACGCATGCCGTTCGGATTAAAGGGCGTGGTGCAGACCTTCCAGAGGATGATGGACGCAATGCTCCATTTTTGTCAACTTAGATAATATTCTGGTGGCTAGCGTGTCCAAGGAGGAGCATATCGCCCATCTCAAGACAGTTTTCCAGAGGTTGGAAGCGCATAGGCTTATAGTGAACCCGGTGAAGTGCCAGTTCGGGGTGCCAGTGATCGATTTTTTGGGCCACTGCATTTTGCGGGAGGGCGCGATTCCGCTACCAGATAAGGTGCGCACCATGTTGGACTTCCCATGTCCGCAGACCGTGAGAGCCCTACAGGAATTTTTGAGAATGGTTAATTTCTATAACCGCATCCTCCCCTGGGCAGCCCAGCTGATGCAGCCATTGTATGCCGCGCTTAGGAAAAAGAAGCCCATGGAAAACATCGACTCCCAAGCAAGTCCAGGCTTTCACAGACGCCAAAACAGCGCTTGCGGATGCCGCTTTGCTAACCCACCCAGATCTGTCGGCACGGATAGCACTCACTACAGATGCATCTGATGTTGCTATAGGGGCAGTGGTGAGCAGTACGTGGAGCAGCTCGTATTTTTCAGTCGAACTTTGCACGACAACGAAAGCAAATACAGCACGTTCCACAAAGAATTGTTGGCTCTTCACCTGGCGATGCGCCATTTCCAGTTTTGGTTAGAGGGGCATGAGTTCACCGCGTTCGTTGACCATAAGCTGCTTACGTACGCGATGTCCAAGGTCTCGGAACTGTGGTTGGCCCAGCAGAAATGGCATTTGGCAACAATCTCAGAGTTTACGACCGACATTCAACACGTTGCCGGTAAGCTCAACGTCGTGGCCAATTGTCTGTCGCCTGTGTTAGTCTCTCCGGTCTACATGGGAATAGATTTCCCTGCCATGGCCGCGGAGCAAGCTGGGGACGTGGACATTTGCGCGCTCCAGTCGACACCTACTGGGTTAAGGCTGGAGAGCAGGGTGGTGCGAGAAGGGTGCCCTCCCTTGCTCTGCGATGTCTCCACCGGTCGCCCGCGCCCGGTGGTTCCAAGCTCTTGACACTGCCGCATTTTTGAGTCAGTCCACTCCCTTTCACATCCAGGCGTGTGTACTTCGTTTAAACTAGTGGAAAATAGAAATTCATCTGGCCGCGCTTGCACAAGGACGTGAAAGAGTGGGCTGCAGCGTGCGTTGTGTGCCAGCAGGCCAAATTGCACGAACACACCAGAGCCCCCTTTGAGCCGTCCAAATCCTGGCCAGGAGATTCGACCACGTTCATGTGGATTTGGTGGGACCCCTCCCGCCACTGCAATATTTCACACACCTTTTGACAATTGTGGACCGCACCACGTGCTGGCCTGATGTGGTCCCTGCTGGCTTCTACCACGTCCGCGGAAGTGGCTCGTGCTTTTTTGTCTGCTTGGGTTGCACAGTTCAGATCCCCGTTGGACATCACTTCTGACAGGGGTCCGCAGTTCGTTTCGGGACTCTGGTCTGTGATGGCCCAGAGCCTGGGGGTGAAAATTCACCATACGACCGCGTACAACCCCCAGGCTAACGGGTTATGCGAGCATTTTCATAGGTCGATTAAGGCAGCGCTCAGAGCTTCGTTCACGGATACAAAATGGGTTAACCGCCTGCCCTGGGTTGTTTTAGGGTTGCACTCCGCACCTAAAGAGGATCTGGCAGCCTCACCAGCAGAACTCGTTTTTTCTCAGCCGCTGTGGATCCCCGGGGAATTTTTACAGGAAAACCCCGCGCCCGGGGCCGATCCGTCCATGCAATTTTTGCACAGTACAGAGGCTTTTAATGTGCCGGGCCTGGCCTACCATTGTTTTCCCCGCACTTTCGTCCCCAAGAGCTTACAGAACGCAAGTTTTGTTTTTGTCAGGCACGATGCGCACCAGACCCCGCTGCACCAACCGTACGACAGACTGTTCAGGGTGCTGGAACCTGGGGAAAAGCATTTTGTGTTAGACTTGGGGGGGCATAGGGAGACCGTCTGCATCGACAGGCTGAAGCCTGTTTTTGTGTTGGCAGACGAGCAGGTGGTGTTGGCCCAAGCTCCCTGGTGTGGACGCCCACCATCCGTGGCTCCGCAAGCTGGTGTTCCCTCGGTGGAGACCTGCGCACGCAAAGCTAACATGTTCTACCCCCCCACCCTTCTTCCTTCTACAGATGGATGTGCCCTCCTGTACCCTTCGCCAGCAGGGGGTTTCGACGGGATTGGCAGCCCCCCTGCTACAGCCACTATGGGTGCTGGCTCAAGCCCAAAGGACGGGAGGGTTAGTGCCCTTTTTGGGTGTTCCGGGGAAGGGGGGGCTGTGTGGTGGCACGGGTGGGGGGTTCTCCACCCAGAGATGGCAGCTGGGGAAAGAGGAAACAATGGGCTGAAGGAGGAAGAGTTACCGGGGGTTCTCAGATGGGACAGTAAGGACTATTTGCCCCCCGGGGAGTTGAGGAAGCGCCAGAGCCGCTGCAGGAGGAAAGGGTGTGAGAAGCGGTACTGGTGCTATGTGATGTTACTAACTAACTAACTAACCTGCACTTATAATGCGCTTTTCTAGTCACAAAGACCACTCAAAGCGCTTTCACTAGTACCAACCCTCTATTCTAAGGGCCTATAGGAAACATATCTAGGGACAATTTAGAACAGCCAATTAACCTAACATGCATGTCTTTGGATTGTGGGAGGAAACCGGAGCCCCCGGAGTAAACCCACGCAGCACAGGGAGAACATGCAAACTCCACACAGAAAGGTTCCAACCCCTGCCAGCCTGGGGATTTGAACCAGGAACCTTCTAGCTGTAAGGCAACAGTGCTAACCACTGCACCACCGTGCTGCCCTGTTAATGTGCCATACATGTCTTTGTTCCACACAATGTAGTATGGTCAGGATGCCTGGGTCTCAATGCATGGAATTAAAGGTTATAAAAAGAGGGTGCACAGAAACCCAGGCAAAGTTAACTGTACTTAATGTTGGAGAAGGAATAAAGTTTGTGTGTTGCCAGCTCGTTGCCTCGTCTGCTTCCTTTCTCCACAATGTGAACAGATTCATCTGACTGTAAACCAGCTTTCATTATCTTTTTGGCTGAATAAGGCGGTCAATTAAATGTTAAGTGGTACCGCAGATGAAAGGACTTCCTGGTCTGGTACATCATACTTAACCATAGGCTACTATATGAAACCTTTTGGTCAGCCCTATTCAAGGACGGTATATCATTTCCATACAATGCCTTTCGTAAAACTAGTAGAATATTTATGAATCATGATGGTCTCAATCTGGACAGTAAAACAAATTATTTCTGAATTGCCTCTATCTTCTGGCTGACAACCTACTAGCCAGTAACAACAAGTTCTCATCAAATGGCACAGCATTGTACTGTTCATTCAGGGTCCTTCAGCACATAGGACAGATGTTACAGGTGGGCTTCTGTGTCAGATTCCTGATGTTTTCGGACTGTCATACAAACCAGTGGAGGCTCCTTTGCTCTTCTACATATGCCAGCAGCTGCCTCCCACAGTAGCTATTAAGTGCTAAAGCAACTGGTCAAGGTTAAGGTTTTGGAAAAGGATAACCCTTTTACTCCATCTGTGTTGGCGTGGACACAAAGGGACATGCTGAGCATACAGTGGTGTGAAAAAGTGTTTGCCCCCTTCCTGATTACCTGCGCCAAGGAGGTTATGTTTTTACTGGGGTCTGTCTGTCTGTCTGTCTGTCTGTCTGTTACCAACATAACTCAAAAAGTTATGAACAGATTTTGACAAAATTTTCAGGAAAAGTCCGAAATGGGACAAGGAAGAAATTATTAGATTTTGGGAGTGATCCGGATCACCGTCTGGATCCAGGAATTTTTAAAAGGATTCTTTATCATTGCGAGATAGGGCCATTTTTAGCATATGTGTATATAACTCCACAATAAATGGTCAGGACGCTTGCCAAAAAAAATACAGGATAAGATCCCAATAGGTTCTAGGAAATATCAAAGACTGATCCGGATCCTGCAAAAAATCTGGTACTGTGATCCAGAACAGCAAATAATAGGGGATCTTTGGAATTTTCATCACTGTAAGGTAACAAATTAAGATATACAACAAACACCAAAATATAGCCAAGACACTGTGGAATCAGTAGTGTACCAATGAATTTGTTGTATCTTCAAAAGCTATGGAGCTATAGCCAGAAGAAAACCGCCATTACCGAAAAAGTGATTTTTGTCAATAACTACTGAACTAATAAAGATATCAACGTGAATCCAATTGCTAAAGGTATGTTTTGATGGTCAAGGAATCTGAAAATATAGATAAAATAAATGTAGGACTTTTCAAAGTCCAGCAATTACATTTTTGAGTAGATCACAGCATGGGGGACTGAGCTGCCTTGGTGGAGGTCTGCGCTCTCCGAGTGCTTTTCTAGTTTCTCATTTTTTTTGTTTGTTTGTCACACTTAAATGTTTCAGATCATCAAACAAATTTAAATATTAGACAAAGATGGCATAAGTACACACAACATGCAGTTTTTAAATGGTGTTTATTATTAAGGGTAAAAAAAATCCAAACCTACATGGCCCTGTGTGAAAAAGTGATTGCCCCCCCCCCCCCGTTAAAGCATAAATTAACTGTGGTTTATCACATCTTTAGAACACTGACTTCAATTTCTCTAGCCACACCCAGGCCTGATTACTGACACACCTGTTCTCAATCAAGAAATCCCTTAGATAGGACCTGCCTGACAAAGTGAAGTAGACCAAAAGATCCTCAAAAGCTAGACATCATGCTGTGATTAAAGAAATTCAGGAACAAATGTGAAACAAAGTAACTGAGATCTATCAGTCTAGAAAAGGTTATAAATGTCATGGGCCAAGCCGGCTTGGCTTTCCCCGGCTCGGTCCTGATCTCTCTGTGGGGGTTGGTTCTGTTGTGTATGTGCACTTTGGGTATTTCTGTAACCATAGCCACTGCCTGACCGGCAGCTGTTAGCCAGCATCAGCAATCTACTTTCTCCCACGCTGCTGACAGTCTGCCGGTCCGACCACGCCCCCTCGCTCTCCCTGGCCTTTCCACCAGCTGTTCCCTATCCCAGTAATTATCCTCCCCGCGCCTCGCCCAGGTGCTGCCTATTTGTGAGGCCAGCGGTGTTTGTATAAAAGCAGCCTTTAGCTGGACAAACACCGCTGGATCATTGTACAAGTTCACACGGTCGTCTTTCCACTATGTAAATGTCAGTCTTCGAAGGACCTTGCTCACTGCTCAACTGGAGGATCGGGATTGCTAGGCTTTGAGTACTATAGCCTTTCTCTGTTCAGTTGTGCTGCCATGCTGTTAGCGTTTTCGGATGCAGCACAGCTGCTTCGCTTTCTCCCTGCACAGCCTAGTATGTTGAGTGAACTCTTGTTAGCCCGAGCTGCTTAGCTATCTGTATGGTTTGTCCTAAGACTTGTGTCAATAAATGTGAGTGTGGTAACCCTAGCGTTTAACCCCTTGATGCCTGAATTTATTTCCAACTGTGAACAATTTTTTTTTTTTTTTCATAATTGAAAATTGTTGTTTTTTTGTTTTTTGTTTCTTTTTTTTTGGATTGATGCGAATTCGCGACAATAGGCATCAAGGGGTTAAATCCTCATTCTTCCTTCTCTCCACCATGTGCAACGAAGGGCGCACAGGAGAGTTTATGACAGAATGATCCAGCCTGATTAAAGGATTTAGTGGGTTATACCCTCACACCCGTTTTTCATTTTTTGTGAACTGTTTTTTCAACCGCCGGTTTTGAGGATTCATTATGCCTCAAGCTGGGGAAACAGTATGGAGGAAACAGTGCAGCTGGAAGGACTGCCAAGCCACTGTGGCGATCGAGGGCTTGGCAGCCAGCGCACGCAGCTGTACTTCCCAGAGGGACGAGATGGACTGCTGGGGCGGAATAACCAACTTGGTGGAGTGGAGACCTTATCTGCGCCTTCATCCCCAGGTGATTGCTCTCTCACTCCCTCCGCTGCCGCCTCTGCCTCCACCTGTTTCCTCACCGTGTGTTGCAAGGCCGGCGCCCGCACGTAGAAAAATTTGGCGAGAGAAGCCCAGTCTCGTCTCCTGCGTGTCAGCTCCCGTCCCGCCGGCTTTGTCTCTTCCACGGCACCGTGACCCAGTGTTGGACTGCAGGAGGAGCTCCTCCACTCCTCTGCCTGTCTCCCAGTTTGCGGGGGTGGCCCCCTCTGGATTTCCCAAGAGATCCAGGAGCGCCACAGAGGAGAAACAGGAGGCTGGGTGTACTGCAGCTAAGACCACTTCTCCCGGGATTAACAGGCAAGTGTGTTTTCATTTGATTAATTCCTTTGATAAATCATCTTGCCTGATGCCTGGGAATGAGGCCCAGTTGGTGCAGTCTGCTGGGTCCTCACCTACCGCTGCAGTAGAAATTAACCCCCCTGCTCTCTCCATTTCTCCTTCTCTGAATGTCCATTGGCCCTAGAGCTCGATCTTCAGAGGAGGGAGGGGGCCGCAGCGCTGAAGAATCCTACTCCAGCCCCGCAGAGCCGCCATGGTCAGAGGAGAAGTGCTGTGACCAACCTGAAACCTGCACCAACAGAGGAGCATCCCCTGGCTTCAGCCTCCTAGGGTCCAGCACGGTGTGGGACGCCACCTCCAGAATCCTCGCCGGAGGAATCACTGGCATTGGAGAACTCTCTGGAGGACAGATGGACTGCAACAACCATCACGCCTGCTGGGAGGCCGCCACAGCAGAGTCAGCGCCCGAACCATCACCCTCAGCAGGATCGATGGAGTCCTGGACCACAGAGGAGCTCGAGTTCAGGCGAGTGATTTCTTTCATTTTCTTTACTCCGCTTTAGAGAAATCATGCCTGGCTCTTGGTGAGGAGAGACGGGTGCAGCCATCAGCTGCACCTGAGCTCACCTCACTGGGCTCTGCCGCTGCCGGCGACCCTGACCTCCTTTCTTTGTGCCCTCTGTCCAAGCCTTCTTTCAGGGGTTGCCGAAGATGGCCAAACACCGCTGGAGGGCTCCACGACGCCCCCGTCATCTGCTGTTCCGCTGGTGGGCTGCTTCCTGGGTATGGTGCTTGCCTTGGTCGATCAGTTTCCCGAGGATGCAGCACTGGTCCAATCAGGGTCCACCGTGGGTGCTGCAGAGCCTCAGCCGGAGGTCACTGCAGGTGCTGCAGAGCCGGCCCGGTTGAGGGTCAATGTGGGTGCAGCTAGGCTCCTGCTGGAGTCCATTGTGGGTGCAGCGGAGCTGGCCCGGTCAGGGACCACCGTGGGTGCAGCTAGGCTCCTGCTGGAGTCCATCGTGGGTGCAGCGGAGCCGGCCCGGTCTGGGGCCACCGCGGGTGCCACTACGGACCACCCAAAGGACGCCCTGGAGGTTCCCTCTCCCCGGTCCGAGTACCCATCGGTCAGTCTTCTGGTGGGCAGGCCGCCTCCTGCTTCACCCCTTCAGTCCTGGTGGCTGAGCAACATTGGCTGGCCACCAGAAGAATTGACTCCCCGGGTCAGGTGGCCCATGTTTCCCGGCAGGCCGCTGGACGCCGTCCACCGGACCTTCTGCTGGGCCTGGGACTCTGGGCAGCCTCCTGAGCCCCAACGCCCATGGACTTGGGGGGGGGGGTAATCATGGGCCCTGGGCGGGGCATTGTGTTCCCTCCTTTCCTGTTCCCCCTACCTCCCACCTGGGTTTGTGTTGTTGTTGTTGTTGTTGTTGCTGCTCCTGTTTGGGGGGGGGGGTTCTTTTGATGTTACTGTGGGTGTCTGGGAATCCACCCCTTAAAGGGGGAGCTCTGTCATGGGTCGGGCTGGCTTGGCTTTCCCCGGCTCAGTCCTGATCTCTCTGTGGGGGTTGGTTCTGTTGTGTATGTGCACTTTGGGTATTTCTGTAACCATAGCCACTGCCTGACCGGCAGCTGTTAGACCGACCACGCCCCCTCGCTCTTCCTGGCCTTTCCACCAGCTGTTCCCTATCCCGGTAATTATCCTCCCCGCGCCTCGCCCAGGTGTTGCCTATTTGTGAGGCCAGCGGTGCTTGTATAAAAGCAGCCTTTAACTGGACAAACATCATTGTATAAGTTCACACGGTTGTCTTTCCACTGTGTAACCGTCAGTCTTCGAAGGACCTTGCTCGCCGTTCAACTGGAGGATTGGGATTGCTAGGCTGTGAGTACTGTAGCATTTCTCTGTTCAGTTGTGCCGCCACGCTGTTAGCCTTTCCGGGTGCGGCACAGCTGCTTCCCTTTCTCCCTGCACAGTATGTTGAGTGAACTCTTGTTAGCCCAAGCTGCTTAGCCATCTGTATGGTTTGTCCTAAGACTTGTGTCAATAAATGTGTGTGTGGTAACCCTAGCGTTTAAATCCTCATTTTTCCTTCTCTCCACTGTGCGCAATGAAGGCTGCACAGGGGAGTTTATGACAATAAAGCCATTTATAAACCTTTGGGACTCCAGCAAACCACAGTGAAAGCCATTATCCACAAATGGTGAAAGCATGGAACAGTGGTGAACCTTCCCAGGAGTGGCTGGCCGACCAAAATTACTCCAAGAACGCAGTGACGACTCATCCAAGAGGTCACAACAGACCCCACAACAACATCCAAAGAACTGCAGGCCTTAGGCCTGAGGCCTAAGGCCAACTTGCCTAAGTTTAGGTCAGTGTTCATGATTCCATCATAATAAAGAGACTGGGCAAAAATGGCCTGCATAGCAGAATTTCAAGACGAAATCCACTCCTGAGCAAAAAGAACATAAAGGTTCATCTCAGTTTCACCAGAAAACATCTTGATGAGCTCCAAGACTTTTGGAAAATACTCTGTGGACTGATGAGACAAAAGTTGAACTTTTTGGAAGGTGTGTGTCCCATTACATCCGGTGTAAAAGTAACACAGCATTTCAGAAAAGGAACATCATACCAACAGTAAAATATGGTGGTGGAAGTGTGATGGTCTGGGGCTGTTTTGCTGCTTCAGGACCTGGAAGACTTGCTGTGGTAAATGGAACCATGAATTCTGCTATCTACCAAAAAATCCTGGAGGAGAATGTCATCTGTTCGTGACCTCAAGCTGAAGTGCACTTGGGTTCTGCAGCAGCACAATGATCCAAAACACACCAGCAAGTCCACCTCTGAATGGCTTAAGAAAAACAAAATGAAGACTTTGGAGTGGCCTAGTCAAAGTCCTGACCTGAATCCGATTGAGATGCTGTGGCATGACCTTAAAAAGGCGGTTCATGCTCAAAAACCCTCCAGTGTGGCTGAATTACAATTCTGCAAAGATGAGTGGGCCAAAATTCCTCCGCAGCACAGTAAAAGACTCATTGCCAGTTATCACAAATGCTTGGTTGCAGGTGTTGCTGCTAAGGGTGGCCCAACCAGTTATTAGATTTAGGGGGCAATCACTTTTTCACACAGGGCCATGTAGGTTTGGATTTTTTTCCCCCTCAGTAATAAACACCTTCATTTAAAAACTGCATTTTGTGTGTTTACTTGTGTTATCTTTGTCTCATATTTAAATTTGTTTGATGATCTGAAACATTTAAGTGTGACAAACATACAAAAAAAATGAGAAATCAGGAAGGGGGCAAACACTTTTTCACACCACTGTAATTATAGTAATAAAATGGTTTTAAGGTACAAGTTACAGCTGTATCCCTCTGCCTACACCTCTCTACTAATGCCACAGCCAAGGGCTTCCTTCACATCTGTTCAAAGATACAGAAGAACTCTGGAAAAAGTTAAATGTCAGCTGGCCGTGAGCATGTTTGCTGCTACTGTTTATCTGATGAGTTACTATTTATGTGCCTTGAAGATGTTTTTAATGTTGTACAGGCTGATATACCTCACATAATATGCAGAAGTTGCTGTTGTGGCTATGTTGCTGTTATAGGGATAGGGAGGCGGCGTGGGTTACGAGTCAAAACAGCAGCTCCTATTATGTATTTGCATTGCCATGCTCTTGTGGTTAATAAGTAAAGCCATTCAGGCATTAAACAGTCTGGTGCTTGTTTATTCTTTGCAGATGTTAAAATACAGTTCCATCAGGGTGAGACTGGGCTGTGTGGTTTTACTCAAGTTACATCACATGTATGTTTCAAACTAGCAAGACAATGGGCCTCACGCAAGAACACGTTAGCATGAATATCAGCAAATCCCTGATAGTAAGCCGTGTTAGAACAAACAGGCACCTCCAGATTCAAGAAACGCACGTATGTCCTACGGAACTGTGTAAACAACCAGTATAAAAATGATAAACATTCTATTTATTTTTCTGACACCTGTTAATCACAAAGTGAACTACACCGCCATTCACATCATTTATTTCTGCGTAATGTGGGTTGTCTTTTCTGAAGTGCCACATAGCACCTTTAAACCAAACAAAAAAAAAAGGCATTCTGGAGAAGTTTTTCCCTGTTGGTTTGTGAGCTGTGTCACATAAAAAAAAAATGAATAAATCAAATAGAAAATCCATCCATCCATCCATCCATTGGGGTCTGGGTCACAGAGGCAGCAGTCCAAACAGACTGCCACCCGGTTCACATAGCACCATCATCCCCATGATCCCCCCTGCGGTTGGTGAGACCACTGGAGGGCAGACCCATGTGGCTCGTTTGGGTACACTGGGTCCTTGATGTAACTTTTTTTTTCATGGGGATCTACTGGACCGCTCTTGGTCTGGCCCTTCACACAGGGGTAGTTTGTCTTGGGAGACCCTATCATAGGCAAGTTGCCCCCGACAACATACATAGCTCCTGGGATCATTAGGGCACTCAGAACCCTCCACCACAATAAGGTGGTGATCCACAGAGGGGTAAATGGCAATTCATTCTTACAATTCTTCTTGAAAAATCTGCACCAGTTTTATGACAATGAATCAAGTAGATATTGTTACAGTTCAGTCAAAAACTTTATATTTCAACCACCAGACAAATGCTGCAGCTCACAAACGATCACCAGTATCAGCATTCCAGCTAACAAACCAGGAGATATTCAAATTTAATCAAGGGGGGGTTATAAAATATCTTTATATGATTCTTTGTTGAGGTAAATTATTTTTCAAAGACAGATCAATGCAACATGTTATTTGACAGGCTAAAAATAAAAGATGCCACATCACATTAAACCCTTGAATTCAAAGCTTGTACAGTATTCCTGTCAGGATTTTATCACTGTACAAAATAACACAACGCAGATACAGCTAACAAACAAGAATATTCATACAACCCTTAGCTCATGTCCTTCAGAGCAGAAAAAATGCTCCTTCATTTCCTTTCAGTCTGTTTTTTTTCCTCCAACTTCCTTGCCCTCATAGGTGTTTGCACAGTTTTCTGCAGCCCTATTAAAAATCACCCAGAGGTCAAGACAAACATATATACCTTAAATAAGCCTCTTAATTATCCTCTTTATATAAGTGGCTCATTTATGTGTATTTAGTAATGACGCAGAAAGACAAGCAGATTTAACAAACTGTGCAGTAAATCTGATGGTTTAAACATTACCTGAAATCGAAGGAAGTCGAACAGATGTCAATCGATCATACCGACTGTCAGGGTCAACTTCAAACGTACTGTGATCTAAAATTTTGTTTTTGAAAAAGAAGGGGACATAGAGACGAAGTATCAACAGAAGGGTCACTTAGCAACACGTACACGCAGGCACAAAAACGTCAGGAAACCAATCAACACCGTTTTTTTTGGCTACATAATGTATCCAAACTTCAGTACAAAAGAGGCCTGTTGTTATCATAGGTAGATATGTATATATCTTTGACAGAAAAGAGGTGTGTCACGCTGGAATGCTTCAATCCAGGGGTCGGTAAACTATACAATGAAAAATGCCATTTGGAGCAGTTTTTGGTCCACAACACATCTGAGCCTTAAAATTAAGGGAAAATAGATGCAGCCTTGTGAACATCAGGCTAGGTTTTCCCTTTTAAATATTTGTGTATACTTGTGAAATTTCTAGTTTCTTTTCCAAAAATGTGTAACCTGTCTCCTGTCCCCTTTTTCTTTTAAACGTGCAACTTTTGTCTGTAAAATTTCTAATGAATATAATAATTTTTTAAAATTTTCTATTTACTTTGTGAGGATTTTCTCTTAAATTAGCAGTTTTGCTTGTAAATTTGTGACATTTTTTCTTGTAATTTAGCAACACATTTCTCATAATTTTGCATCTTTATGCATCTAAATTAAGTACTTTGAAAAAAGCAGAATATATATATACTGTATATATATATATATATATATATACAGTATATATATATATATATATATATATACGGTCACATGAAAAAAATAAGGACACCCCATTAAATATTCAGTTCTTTATTAATAAATGTTCACATATCTATGTCGAACCTGGTTTTTGTTTTTATTTGCATTTTTTTTACATTTATTTTCACCATTTTAAGTGGGAATGAATGTAGGGGTGTCCTAAAATAGATGGGGGGGGGGGTCCTAATTTATTCCCCACTATTTGTTTAGAATTACATTTTACAGAAAATTTGAAAAAAGTCTTTAATTCACTTTTAAGTGTTTAGTTGTATTACGAGTCCCCCAGTATTTTTACCAATGATATTAAATATCCACATGTCCAAATATGTTAAAAAAAACACAGGCTTATACTGGGTGTCCTAATTTTTTCACATGACTGTACATACACACACACACACACACACACACACACACACACACACACACACACACACACACACACACACACACACACACACACAGTGCATCCAGAAAGTATTCACAGCGCTTCACTTTTTCCACATTTTATGTTACAGCCTTTTTCCAAAATGGATTAAATTCATTTTTTTTCCTCAAAATTCTACACACAATACCCCATAATGACAACGTGAAAAAAGTTTTTTTTTTAGATTTTTGCAAATTTATTTAAAATAAAGAGCTAAGAAATCACATGTACATAAGTATTCACTGTCATGACTATCTGCTTTGGGAGGCAGATGTGGTTTAAAGCAGGACCCAAGGTGCAGGCAGGACTTTGGTGCAATAAATATTTATTTACAAAACACAAAAGAACAAATAAGTGGCAGCACGGGGGCTGTAACACAAAGAGCCATGGAAGGCAAACTCACTAAAAATGGAAACCTGAAGAACAAACAGGGAGACTGGAGGAAAATTTGATGCAATGACCCAACAAACACTGACAGCAAAAAGGCAACATAAATAGGGAGGAAACTAATCAGGGAAACACGGGACAGCTGGGAGGATATTCAAGGGCTGAAGAGAGCACACATGAGGGAGAGCAGCTATAGGTATGGAAACAAGAGGATCTGGGACAATAGGTAAACAGAAAACACACACAGACCCAGGACCAAACATGGGATGGCACAGGAGACAAGGACAAGGGACTCAGGGGAACACAGAGAGCAAAAAATGCAGATGAATAATCATAAAATAATCCCAGAAAAGCAATGAATAAAGATAAAACACGGGTTTGATCCTGTAATCAAGCCCAGACTATGACATTCACAGCCTTTGCCACGAAGCTCAAAATTGAGCTCAGGTGCATCCTGTTTCCACTGATCATCCTTGACATATTTCTACAGCTTAATTGGAGTCAATCTGTGGTAAAGTCAGTTGATTGGACATGATTTGGAAAGGCACACACCTGTCTGTATAAGGTCCCACAGTTGACAATGCATGTCAGAGCACAAACCAAGCATGAAGTCAAAGGAATTGTCTGTAGACCTCCGAGACAGGATTGTCTCATGGCACAAATCTGGGGAAGGGTACAGAAAAAATTCTGCTGCTTTCAAGGTCCCAATGAGCACAGTGGCCTCCATCATCCATAAATGGAAGAAGTTCGAAACCACCAGGACTCTTCCTAGAGCTGGCCGGCCATCTAAACTGAGCAATTGGGGGAGAAAGGCCTTAGTTAGGGAGGTGACCAAGAACCCAATGGTCACTCTGTCAGAGCTCCAGCGTTCCTCTGTGAAGAGAGGAGAACCTTCCAGAAGGACAACCATCTCCGCAGCAATCCACCAATCAGGCCTGTATGGTAGAGTGGCCAGACGGAATCCACTCCTTAGTAAAAGGCACATGGCAGCCTGCCTGGAGTTTGCCAAAAGGCACCTAAAGGACTCTCAGACCATGGGAAACAAAATTCTCTGGTCTGATGAGACAAAGATTGAACTCTTTGGCGTGAATGCCAGGGGTCACGTTTGGAGGAAACCATTCACCGCTCATCACCACGCCAATACCATCCCTACAGTGAAGCATGGTGGTGGCAGCAGCATGCTGTAGGGCTGTTTTTCAGTGGCAGGAACTGGGAGACTAGTCAGGATAGAGGGAAAGATGAATTCAGCAATGTACAGAGACATCCTGGATGAAAACCTGCTCCAGAGCACTCTTGACCTCAGACTAGGGTGACGGTTCATCTTTCAGCAGGACAACGACCCTAAGCACACAGCCAAGATATCAAAGGAGTGGCTTCAGGACAACTCTGTGAATGTCCTTGAGTGGCCCAGCCAGAGCCCAGACTTGAATCCAATTGAACATCTCTGGAGAGATCTGAAAGTGGCTGTGCACCGATGCTTCCCATCCAACCTGATGGCGCTTGAGAGGTGCTGCAAAGAGGAATGGGCGAAACTGGCCAAAGATAGGTGTGCCAAGCTTGTGGCATCATATTCAAAAAGACTTGAGGCTGTAACTGCTGTCAAAGTTACATCAACAAAGTATTGAGCTAAGGCTGTGAATACTTATGTACAGTACATGTGATTTCTTAGTTTTTTATTTTTAATAAATTTGCAAAAATCTAAAAAAAAATCCTGTTGTTATTATGGGGTATTGCATGTAGAAGTTTGAGGAAAAAATTAATTTGATCCATTGTAGAATAAGGCTGTAACATAACAAAATGTGGAAAAAGTGAAGCGCTGTGAATTTCTTTGAATTTTGTGGTTTTTAACCTCCGCCAGTCAGGTAATGTAATCGGGGGCAGTTTTCTTGTTTGTTTGTTAGCAGGATTATACAAAAACTACTTGATGGATTTTGATGAAATTTTCACTAGGGGTTCCCCTTGGCCTAAGCATGAACCCAAGAGATTTGGGTATCTGACTGCAGGGAGCCACAGACAGACTTGTCTTGAGATTTTGAAGGTGATCCGAGTGTGCATACCTCTGCCAAGACCTTACATTCTTGCAACATTTTAAAAGGATTACACAAAAACTTCTGGCCAGATTTGGATGAAATTTTCACCAGTGGTGGCCTTTGGGCTGCAGATGAACTTATTACATTTTGGATGTGATCCATGAGCGCATACCTCCCCAAAGGCCCTGTCTCACAATGGACAGTTGGATGGACAAAGGGAGGGAGGGAGGGAGGGAGGGATGGACTGAGCCTTGGCTGAGGTTTGCACTCTCTGGGTGGCCTCTTTTTATAATTGAGACTTTTTTCTTTTGCTTTCAGCTCATTTTGGTTAAAAGCAAAAGAGCTACACATGGCTCCTCAGCCACAGGTTGCAGACCACGAGTATACTCACTGAGGTTATGCTGCCATGAATGACTCCCTGACCTTGTAGGGATGATGGGGTTCATGGAAATGCTGTCTCTACCCCTCCAACTCTCCTCCTGCCAGGCACCCTGGGGTGCCACCCTGACAGAATCATTATTCCTATCCCTGTCGCCCCACTGGGCTGCGTCCGCTCTGGCATAGGGATTTGCATGCTGTGTTTTCCTGGAAAACCTAAAGTCCACATGGAAAAAATGGCACAGAGTGAAAGATAAAATAATCACTGACGTCACAGTGTCTGCAGTTATGACACTTCAGAGTTCAGATGACCACAGTTTAGTTCTAAAGAGATTATTACATGTAATTAAACAGGTGCAGTTTCTGTGGAGGAGCATTGCTTTCCTTTAATTTGCACATAAAAACCTGCAAGGAAGTGCAATGTTAAATTTATGTTTAAATCCACAGTCATGAAACATTGAGCTCATACCAAACAGATTAGCGTTAACTTTAAACAGCCTGAGAAAAAGTTTCTAGAAAACATCCACGTGTGCCTGTTCCCTGAAGACATCCTCCTCATTCTTTCACAGCACAGTGCAGCGATTCCATCCTGACTGCAGGTACAAACAAACATCATACACTCTTTCTCACACACAGTATTTGATCATCTTTTCCACAATAAAATGTAGCACCCAAGCACAGTCGAGGCCAAAAAACCCAAAAAGCCATAATATCATCACACACCTTCTATCGATTTCCAGCGTCTCACTGTCATGGTAGGCATGGTTGAAAAATCCACCATTGCTGTAACTTGTCATGAGGTCCTTAAAGTTGATCTTCTCGCTTTACTTTGATGACAAGTGTTTTTCACCTCAGTCTGTCACAACAGCTCCCCAGTTCTGTTTCAGCCCAAATCCAATAAAAATACAGTAAACAACTTGTTCTATTCCATAAAAGAGAACACAGAGACTAGAATATTGTGCCTAAAGTTATGGAGAAGAAGATTTCCTGAAGGCTCATTTCTATATTACATGTTTAGGTCAAGTGGTTTTCTGTAGAGTGGCAGCTATAATGTTAGAGACAAGTGCTTGTAATTCAATCTATGTGACATCCTCATGATTTATTAATTAAACAAGGCTTGGTTTTCACCAGTTGTGGAAGCGTAGCTCTTTGGGTCTCATACGAAGGTATGAAATTATAACAGAGACAGATAAATCTAAATGACAGTTAAACAAGATCAGCTATTTAAATAATAACATGCTTTAAGTAATTAAGTGTATGTGCTAAAATAAAATATCCTGTCTCAGTTTGTTGTGTACCATTATTAAATTACACTTACCCTGTTGCTGTGTTGTAAAAAAGAAAAGTATCACATCCAGAAAATGTTGTAGGAGTTATAGATGTGGAGCAGTCCATGTAGGGCAGGTCTGAGAGCTACTTCTGAACGACTGTCAGAGAGATAAAACTATATGGACTGTTCTCATACCAGGAAGTTTGGGCTGAGATCACAAAGGTAAAAGTCCACTGCTTCTGAACTGGCACTTGGAGACTGAAGGGACCCTTGTGTTTTGAGGCACTTGACTAATTAAACTCCCCGGGGTTTATTAAGGGGCTTATTAAGTCCATAAGCATTTAGGTTGTCTTGTGCTGATGTTTATAGGCTCATTTACAGGTAGCTAAGTGAAAGAATACAAATAATCTACAACCAGGCAAGCATTAAAGGCAAATAAGGTATACTGGGAAAAATGTCAAAGGAGGAAGTCAAAGTTCTGGACAGGGAAGGGAATCCAGCCTCTGCTAAAAATAAGTGCCTTTTGAGCATTTTTTATTTTTGTCACAAAAACAAATTAGCTGCAAATGTGCTGTCTGAGAAAGTGCTCAGACAGCACATAACTGCACCAGCACTTGAGGGTCACATTTATTATTTGGATCCACACCATACTCAACACATTTATTTTTTTCTTACATTTTTTTTGTTCAATGCATAATTCTTCCAAAAAATGTACAAGAATTAAAAAGAAAAGATGCTCTATTTTGCAATGTTGAAAAATTTCCATCCATCCATCTTCTACCGCCTTCCGGAGGTCCGGGTCACGGAGGCAGCAGTTCAAGCAGAGAAGCCCAGACTTCCCCCTCCCCAGCCACCTGCTCCAGCTATTCAGAGAGGATACCAAGATGTTCCCTGACCAGCTGGAAGACATAGTCTCTCCACCGAGTCGTGGGTCTGCCCCAGGGTCTCCTCCCAGTGGGACATGCCCAAAACACCTCAAGTGGGAGGCGTCCAGGAGGCATCCTGATCAGATGCCCATACCACCTCAACTGGCTCCGTTCAATGTGGAGGAGCAGCGGTTCTACTCTGAGCCTCTCCCGGATGACTGAGCCCCCACCCTATCTCTGAGGGTGAGTCCAGCAATCCTACGGAGAAAGCTCATTTCAGCCGCTTGTATCCTCGATCTCATTCTTTCAGTCATTACCCAAGGCTCATGACCATAGGTGAGAGCAGGAATGTAGACTGACTGATAAATCGACAGCTTTGCCTTAGAACTCAGCTCCCTCTTCACCACAACAGACCGGTACAACGTCCGCATCACTGCAGATGCTGCTCTGATCCGTCTGTCAATCTCTCATGCCGTTCTCCCCTCACTCATGAATAAGACCCCTAGATACTTAAACTCCTCCACTGGGGGCAGGTGCCTGTCCCCAACCCGGAGAGGACAATCCACCTTTTTTTGAAAGGTTGAAAAATTTCTTTCTGCTAAATTTGCCCCCCTTTTCATAATTTGCCATGTTTTTCTTGTAAATTAGTCACTTGTATTCTCATAAGCTTACCACTGATTGATTCCTTGATTCCTTGTGGAAGATAGGGCCTCAGCAACAGCCCTCCACCACTGATTTATAATAAGCTATTTTTAAGTAATAAATTTAGCACTTTTTTCTTACAAATTTGGCACTTGTTTTCTTGTAAAATTGCTACTGTTCCTCATAAATTTGCCCCTTCTTTCTTATATATTTATAGTTTTTTCTCATACATTTAGCTCTCTTTTCATAAATTTACCATTTTTTACAGTATACATGCCACTTATTCTCAAAAATTTGCCATTTTTTGTCTTGAGAATACCATTTTTTCATAAATTTGTCACTTTTTCCTCATAAATTTGCCTCTGTTTTTAACAATAGGGTTAAAACTTTCCTTTTTGATATAGCCTATAGTTAGGGAGGGATCTTGTGTCTCTGAACCCTCCCTTAGTTATGCTGCTAATAGGTTTAGACAGCCGGGGGACCTCCAACAATGCACTGGGCTTCACTCCTTCTTCACTCTCAATGAAATATTTTTGCTGGTCATTAACATCTGTTTGTTCTCTCCCATAGATTGAGTTCCTGTCGTGCTGTTTGCTCCCTACATGTCTGTTCTTTTCTTCTTCTTCTCTATCACCTCACCCCCCACCAGTCGCAGCAGATGACTGTCCCTCCCTGCGCCTGGTTCTGCTGGAGGTTTCTTCCTGTTAAAAGGGAGTTTTTCCTCGTCACTGTCACCAAGTGCTGCTCACAGGGGATTGCCTGATTGCTGGGGTCTTTCTGCAATTGTGGGGGTTTCCCCTACAGTTGAAAGTGCTATGAGATGACTGTTGTTGTGAAATGGTGCTAAATAAATAAAGTTGAATTGAACTGAATAAATTTGCCACTTATTTCTTATGAATTTGTCACTTTTAAAGTGCAAATGTAGCTCCTTTTTCCTTTAATCTTGTCATTTTTTCTCATAAAATTGCCACTTTTTTCTTCTCACAAATTTGCCATTTTTTCCCTCATAAATGTACCACTTTTGGGGAGTAAATTTAACTTTTTCATGTAAATCTGCCACTTTTCTCATACTCTCATACTTTTCCATATTTCTCATTTTCCACCTTTTAGCTCCACCAAGGAGGTGATGCTTTCATGTTTGTTTGTTTGTTTGTTAGCAGGATTATGCAAAAACTACTGGACTGGATTTGATGAAATTTTCACCAGATGCGGCTCTCGAGCAATGGATGAAGCCATTATTAGATTTTGGAGGTAATCGGGGGTGGATTCTGGATCACTTTAAAAAAAAAAAAAGTGAGATAAGGCACTCTCTGAGCATCCTCTTGTTCCTGATAAATTTCCCAATTTTTAATATAAATTTGCCACTTGTAAATTTAGCTCTTTTTTCTTTTAAATTTGCCACTTTTTTCTCATAAAATTGCCACTTTTTCTTCTCACAAATTTGCTATTTTTTCTCATAAAAGTATCACTTTTTCATGTAAATTTATCTTAATTTAATTCATTTCAAAAGTTAATTTCTGGATCACTTTTTTCAACAATGTGACATGGGGCCTTGGTGAAGGTATGTGCTTTTTGAGTTCCCTCTAGTTATAAATTTGCCACTTTGTTTTTTCTCTCGCATATGTGCTAGTCTTTCCTTGTCCATTTGTCCCCCTTTTTCCACCTCATAAACTTCTCACTTTTTTTCTTGAAACTCCCTCCTAAACTACACTTTCTTTGTTTTTACACCTCTTGGACAGCCTACGCCTTCCTACTAGGTGGTGGGCCAAGTGTGTTTTTTGTACGCCTTTTATTAAATATAGTCTTCTCTATTTTTGGTAAATCTGAGAAAATTTGTTGGTAGTCTCGGTTTGCCGGCATTTTTTAAAAAAAAAAATAAACTTACGGACTTCCGGTCTGGACACCATGGAGATAGCAGCTTAAAGGAAAACAGAAGAGATCAACATTTACCAGGCCAAGACGCGCATCGGCCGGAGAATCTGACCTGGAGGACATCCACTCAGAAGCAGAGGAGCTGAATGAAGCTAGCAACACGGTTAGCTTAAAAATGGTACTTCAAGAATTAAGACAATTTCGCCGAGAGTGTTGGGCCGAATTTCATGAAATTAAAGACGAAATAAAAAGGACAAACAGCAGAGTGGACCAGGCTGAGGACCGAATCATGGAAGCAGAGGAAAGAATAAAAGGGCTGGAAGAAACCAAGCTGGAACTACTCAAACGACAGTCAAGACTGGAGGCTAAGCTAACCGACCAAGAAGGAAGACTAAGAAGGGACAACATAAGAATTCATGGTCTGAAAGAAGGAGTCAAGGACGGTTTCACCACAATGGCTGCATGCGTGGAATCCATACTGAGAGAGAAGTTGGAAATTCCCCAATCCACCGACTTGAAGATAGAAAGGGCGCACCGTACATTAGCCCCGAGGCCGTCAGCGGAAGTGCCACCAAGATCGGTGGTGGTGAAGTTCTCCAACTCCAGAATAAAAGAAGAGGTTGTGAGACTGGCTTGGCAGAAAAAAGGATTTATGCACCAAGAGAGAAAAGTTTTTGTAGAGCACGACTACGCCCCGGAGGTCCTTACTACGAGAGAAGAAACTGCACTTTCAAACTCCATTTCTGGCGAAGCTGCGGGTTTTTTACGGGGATGAGACGTGTCTCTACAACTCGGCGGAAGAAGCAACCACGGATATGGCGAGAAGAGGGCTCCCGGTAACAGTGTATAAACCCGCAGCAGACCTGATTGAAAGAATCAAGGCTCAAACGTGGTGCACACAGAGACCCTCAAAATCCACAAGCCAGCAGCGGGAAACCCAGCTCCAGGGCTATAAGGAAAAACTGAGCATTTACAGGAGGGAATAACGATATTTTTAGTCAATCTGCGCATCCAACCCTCTTCCTACAAGGTAACAAACATTAAAGGAGATGCAGAGTCAGCAAGTACCAAGTGGTAAAACATTTCATGGAAAAGACATAATATTAGAAACAAATAAGTCTTTAAAAAAAAAAAAACAACTTGTTAAAATAGAAATGTGACAATGAACCACATGATCTCTCCACACTAACAAATACTGTATTATTGTGATTGTTTGCTGTGATGGTGGTGGGAGGTTGCGCACAATTTCATAGGGTATAGGCATAAAACAAAAAAAAATCATTACAAGTTTGGATTGGGATCTGAAATTCACGTTAAAAACATGGGACAACTTACAGGGGTAAGAGAGGGCCCTCAACACGTGACAGAGTTTGAGGAATTTCCCTCAGAGCCAACGCACCATCAAGGCTCTTCTAAGGTCACTAAAAGGACCTCAGTTCAGGAAGATCTTTTGTCAGTTTTTTGTTTTAAAGTTTTATATGCTATGTTCTTAATGTTTTTTATGTTTTTATTGTTCTTTCAGTTTCTGAGTAGCATAAAAGAGGGCCACCACACTGTTATGCTAAATAAGACAACACAATGGAGAAACAGGGTGTAACCAAAATAATCTCATATAATGTAAAAGGGATCCTGAATCCAGTTAAAAGATCCAAGATTCTAGGCAAAATGAAAAAAGACAAAGCAAGAATTATATTTTTACAGGAAACCCACCTAACAGACGTGGAGCACACTAAACTTAATAGACAAGGGTTTAAAATGGTCTCTTCATCTTCATATAAGTCAGGGAGGAGGAGGGGGGTAGAGACATTGATCTCAACCAAAATTATATTTGAAAAAAAATCAGAACACAAAGATAAATAAGGGAGATTCAGCATGGTACTTGGTCAGCTAGAGGGAGAAGATATCACCCTGCTGAATGTATATGCACCTCCAGGGGCTAACTGGAAATTTTATAAAAATGTATTTGACCTAATGATAACTAAAGCCCAAGGTTTAGTGATATGTGGTGGAGACTTCAATCTAAGACTGAATCCATACTGGGATGCATCAGGTAATTCTCCACATCAAAATAACACTCAAAGTAGAAAAACTCAGATGCTACTAAAAGAAATGGGAACCTGTGATGTGTGGAGGGAATTCAACCCCAGTGTAAAAGATTATACATTTTACTCAGCACCACATTCATCATACTCAAGGATTGACTTTTTTTTTTATGTTTAATAGAGACATTGGAAGAGTAAAAACATGTAAAATAGGACTGATGGATCTCTCTGACCACAGTCCAATCTATATGGACTTAAGTATCCAAAAATACACAAATAATACATTTTCTTGGAGGTTAAATTCAAATGTGCTGAAAGGACCACTGAAAGATGAATTGGAATCAGATATTCTCAGATATTTGGAAGAAAATGATAATGGAGAAGTATCCCCTTTAATACTGTGGGACACATGCAAAGCTGTAATAAGGGGAAAGATTATCGCAAAACTGGCAATCCAAAAGAAACTGAGACAAGAAAAACTAATCACATTAGAGTCAGAACTTAAGAAACTAGAAAAAGAGCACAAAGACAACACTCATTCTAATGACTCACTCAAAATTAAGGAAATTAAAAAACAAATAAATGAGATCTACACAATAGAAATCCAGAAGAAACTTACATTTCTGAAACAAAAATACTATGAAACAGGTAGCAAATTGGCAAAATTACTAGCCTATAAATTGAGGAAACAACAAATGGAGAGAGCAATCTACAAAATCAGATACCCAGTATCAAAGGAAATAAAATTTAGAATTCAGGAAATTCTTAAAAGCTTCGAGAACTACAAGAACTTGTACTCCCTCAAAAAACATAAAAACGCATCCAAAGCTTTCCTAAATACATTAAACCTTTCCCAACTTACTGAGTCATAAAATAAAACACTGTTGTCAGAAATACAGCCTAAAGAATTAGAAAAAGCAATTATGAAACTTAAAGCTAACAAATCCCCAGAAGCAGATGGCTATACAGCAGAGTGGTACAAAACCTTTAAACAGCAACTATCTCCTCTCCTCCTGAAAACATTTACCGTAACTATGTCCTCCACACAGGGGTATATCCCCCCTCCTGGAGAGAAGGGGTCATTGCAGTCACACCTAAACCTGAAAAGGATAAACTAGACTGCTCCAACTACAGACCAATCAGTGTGTTAAATCAGGACTATAAGCTTTTTACCACTATCCTTGCCAAAAGGTTAGAAAATATACTGACAGACTTAATTCATTTAGACCAAACAGGTTTTATAAGACAAAGACAGACACAAGATAACATTAGACGCATTTTACACATAATTCATCATATAAAAAAATATAATTTAAATGCAGCCATATTGGGATTAGATGCTGAAAAAGCATTTGATTCGGTTGACTGGTCTTTCCTATATAGAATCTTATCCAGTTTCAATTTTCATAACAACTTCATTAGAACTATCCAGGCATTATATAAAAAACCAACAGCTAAAATAAGGATTAACGGTAAATTATCATCATCTTTTGAACTGGAAAGAGGATGTCGTCAGGGCTGCCCCTTGTCTCCACTGCTCTTTGCAATCTTCATAGAACCTCTGAGCCAATGGATAAGACAGAATCAAAAAATTCAAGGTATTACACTTGATCAGAAGGAACATAAAATAGCACTCTTTGCTGATGACATTTTAATATACCTGGGGCAGCCGGACACCTCTTTTCCAAAACTAATCTCAGTTTTTTCAGAGTATGGAGATTTATCGGGGTACGAATTAAACATGCATAAAACCCAAATTTTAACATTCAACTATGACTCAAATCAATATTTACTAAGCAAACTCAGAACTAACTGGGAGATGGAATCTATGAAATATCTGGGGGTCAATATCCCAAAACAACTCAACAAAATTATAACACTAAACTATGATCCACTGATGGCAAAAATAAAATCTGATCTAGCAAGATGGAATATGATACCATTCTTGGGTACTGCACAAAGAATTGAAGCAGTCAAAATGAATATACTTCCACGTCTTCTATACCTTTTCCAAACAATACCGGTAGAACCTCCCAAAAAACATGGCAAGAACTGGACAGAAGGATCTCAAGATTCATATGGCAGGGCAAGAGACCTAGAATCAGATATAGAACCCTACAGCTAAACAAAGACAAAGGTGGGCTCGCACGGCCAAATATCAGGGACTATTTTAAAGGCGCACAAATTAAAACTTCAGTAGAGATATGTAACCCAGTCTACACTGCACAATGGAAGGAGATGGAATGCCAAATAACAAGTGACATTCCCCTACAGGCTATAATAGAGAACAATGCCTTACCTAAACTTTTGAATAACACTAACCCGTGGATAGAGACCCCGCTAAAAATTTGGTTTAAGATAGTCAGAGAGAATCAAACTAAAGAAGTCTATCGATTACTGCAATGGATTGCCTATGATCAAGACCTTACTCCTAATAAAACAGACACTAGATTTAAAAAGTGGAAAGAGAACGGACTGATAAAATATTATGATTTTTTTAAAGGGCAAACTTTAAGAAGTTTTGAAGATTTGAAAAAACAAGGTCTCATAAATCAAGACCTTTACAGGTTCTTTCAGCTTAGACACCACATAAACAAAATACTTAAAAATGAGGATTTCCACTAAGGACATGGACCATGTCCACTAAGGACATGGTCATTGATTTTAGGCGAAATGCCAACACACCTGAACCGACTAAGATTAAGGGACAAATAGTGGAACAAGTCACATTTTATAAATATCTGGGTACAATTATTGATAATACTTTGAATTTTAACTTGAATTGTGAGGCAATAAACAGGAAGGGACACCAGCGCCTGTTTTGTTTGAGGAGGTTGTCCCATTTCCATGTAGATAGGACTATCATGACACTTTTTTATTGTGCTTTTATTGAATCTGTTTTATCTTTCTCGTTAGTGTCATGGTTTAGAAACCTGCCCCTCAAAGACAGAAACTCACTGGCCCAGATCATTAAATGGTCCAGTCGTCTTATTGGGGGGGAGTCACAGCTGAGTCTGGAGGCCCTGTACACCAGGCAGGTACAGCGGCTGGTCACCTCTATTACAGCTGATGACTCCCATCCCTTGGCCAGTGAGTTTCAGCTTTTACCCTCCGGACGGAGGTTCAAAGTTCCCAGATGCAGAACCACACGGTACAGGAACAGTTTTGTTCCTGCTGCTATCGTTCTTTTAAACAGGCCTTAATGTATTTTATTTAAACTCTTGGATCTGGCCTTTTTACGTGGTTTTATGTTATCTACTATTTTATTGATCCCTGGTGTGGTATAATGCTTTTATCTGGTTTACTATGGGTTCTTTTATTTATTTTAGTTGGGTTTTTTATCTATCTATTTTCAGTCTTTTTAACCGTGTTCAGTAAGTTTCTGGAGTACATGTCCATGTCTTTGGTCTGTGCTGTTTTTTAAATTGTCTGATGTATGTGTCCTGTGTTTTTAATGTTTTGATGTTCAAAGTTGTGTGTTTGAGATGCCCTCTCCAGACTGTAAAAAGAATCTACCTACGGGTATTAATAAAGTCACCTTGAACCTTGAACCTTGAACTTGGACTTCCGGTCATGGCGGCTACGTGAGAGGACAGGTCTCACTCTGCTCTGCTCCTAGAGATAAAAAATCGGCATATAACTCTCTTATTTGGAACAGAACCTATCCCAGCGTTTGGACGAGGATATGCCGGTGAAGCCTAAGGCTGGGAAATCAGGTGGAGGAAAAATTGAACCGCCGAAACAGTCCAAACTAACGGACTTTCACGTCTGTGGCGCAGCAGAAAAAGTTCCAGATATGGCGGCGGAGGAAGCTAACGGTGGTGCAGTGACTGCTGACGACGGCACAGGTGCGGTGTTCGCTGCCATTAGCTCAATGAGAGCAGACTTTTCTGCTAAATTTGATGGGATTATAGCAGCGATAGAGGGAATGAAAAAGGAATTGGGTGATTGTGTGGAACAAATGGCGCAGGTGGAGCTTCGAGTATCCAGTGCTGAGGATGATGTCGCCGGCCTTCAATTAAAGGTGCGCACGTTGGAAAAAAAAAAAATGTCTGGAAGATAATGTCCTGGACTTGGAGTCCCGGTCGAGATGGAACAACTTGAGGCTGGTGGGTCTACCGGAGAGAACCGAGGGTCAGGACCCATGTTCCTTTTTGGAAAAGTGGATTCCAGAAGCGCTGAACAACGCGGAGCTGCAATCATCAGTCGTTCTAGAAAGCGCACACCGAATTGGCCCACCGAGAGATAAGGGACCACCGAGGACGCTAATTATGAAGTTTCTCAGCTACAGAGACAGGATGAAGATCTCCAACGCTGCGCGAGCCAAAGGAGAAATTAAACAGCAGGTGCGGTTCTACCCAGATTTGGCCACAGGAATCCAACAATTAAGAAAACAGTTTGACCCCGTACGTAAAGAGCTTCGCAACCTTGGGATCCGTCATGGAGTGATTCACCCTGCAAGACTGTTGACCACGTATGGGGGCAGAACACACATCTTCAAGACCCCAGAGGAGGCGCAGGAGTTCATCAAGAAGATCCAAGAAGAGACTGGTGGGAGCTAAACATGAACAAAATATAAGGTAGAATATTTAAGCATTTGCACAGGCATCTAACTGATCGGAAGCAAATAGCAAGTTTACAAAATATAGATTGTATTATATATTAAAAAAAACCCTATGATGTACAAAGTTGCTAAAAATTTTGGAGTTAAGTTGGAAAACTACAGAAGAGAGTTAATGTTACGTCATTAAAAGCAGTAGAGTTAGGGTGATTGGGAGGATGAAGAAGGAGTGGCTTTGGCTGTTCCTCGTGGGTGTGGAGCGGTCGATGGCTATATCGGGAGACGGAATTTTTCTTTTGATTTTGGGGGGATTACCACAAATGTGGGAAGGGTGAATTTGTTTGTGTGTAGTTTGTAGGATGAATGTTCAACCACTCATGTTTTTGCTTCTCTGTATGAGCATGTTTACACTGCGAGGTAATCCCAAACTCCCTATTGATCATAAACCAAAGCATTAATCTTAATTTAACTTCATGAAATTGCAGAGGTCTACAAAATTTAAAAAAACTTAAACAAGTTATGAATAAAATAAAAGACATGGGTTCAAAAATTGTGTTTTTACAAGAAACTCATCTAATAGAGGAGGATGTAAAAAGAATTAGGAGTAGATGGCAAGGAAGTGTATTCACCTCATCATTTTCATCCCGAGCCAGGGGAGTTATGACTCTCATACATAAATCAGTCTCATTTCAAGTGAAAAATGTAATTGCAGACAAATTTGGAAGATATTTAATCATTCAAGGATCTTTGCTATTAGAAAATATAAATCTGGTGAACTTATACGGTCCCAATATAGATGATCAAAAGTTCTTTGCTAATTTATTTCTTATCTTATCATCACTTACAGGGCAACATACGTATAATAGCAGGGGATTTTAATTGTACATTGAATCCCGGTATAGATAGATCAACAGGACTGGACTGTACGCACAATGGATGTAGGATGATCATTAATCATTTTATGAAAGAATTGAGACTGCTAGATATATGGAGAGAAATGAAACCACAAGTTAAAGCCTACTCTTGCTATTCTAATACCTACAAGACATTCTCACGTATTGACTATTTTTTGATCTCCACAGAATTAAGGTCCAAGATTCAAAACTGCTTTTATGATAACATTGTGATCTCTGATCATGCACCCTGCTGTCTAATATATGTAGATAAGAAATTGACAAAGGAACCAGGTAGGTGGCAATTTCAGCATAAATGGCTTCAGGATGAGGAATTTGTTAAGTACATAGAAAAACAGATAGATGAGTTCTTTGATATCAATACTACACAAACATCAGCATGTGTAAAGTGGGAGGCTTTCAAAGCTTTTATTAGGGAACATATTATTAGTTATACAGGTTCAAAATCTAAGAAGACTCGAGAGGAGAGAGTCCAATTGGAACATAAACTAAAAATTCTCCAAGAAAAAGTGTATACAGGAAGTGATCCAAAGTTAGAGAACGAATTACTGATTTTGAGAGCTGAATATGACAAAAAATCAGCGAATAGAGCTGCCTCGAGTCTTCTAAGATTGAAACAATCTTTTTATGAACAAGGTGAAAAATCAGGAAAATTATTGGCATGGCAGATTAAACAATTAGAATTTAAAACACCAATTACCAGTATTATAAGTAATGGACAGGTAGTTATAGATCCTTTAGAAATTAATAGAGCCTTTAGAGATTACTATGAAAAATTATATGATACAAAAAATGAATCTGATTTAACAAAACTAAATGGGTTTTTGGACGGACTATCTATACCGTGTATTCCAAATGAAAACAGGGAGATACTGGAGTCTAAAATTAGTCAAGAAGAAGTTGGGCTAGCCATTGATAATATGAAATCAGGAAAAAGTGCAGGACCAGATGGTCTTCCAGTTGACCTTTATAAAAAAATTAAGAATAAATTAATAAAACCTTTTTTGGAAATGGTTTTAGAAGCATTTCAAAATAGTAATTTACCATCATACATGAATAATGCCTTAATTATACTGTTGCCAAAACCAGGTAAACCCTCTAATAAATGTGAAAATATGAGACCAATAAGCCTATTAAATGCTGACCTTAAGATAATCTGTAAAATTTTAGCAAGACGAATACAAGAAATTTTACCAAATATTATTAACCGAGATCAGAATGGCTTTATAATGGGAAGACAAGGCTTCCATAATGTAAGAAGACTATTTAATATTATTTATTCTAATAAAGAAGCACCGGATACAGCTCTCCTATCATTGGACGCCGAAAAGGCCTTTGATAGGGTCGAATGGCCCTTTCTTTTTGAAGTCTTACAAAGGTTTGGACTTGGAAATAATTTCATAAAATGGGTTCAGATAATATATAATAATGCTACAGCAGAAATCCTAACAAATAGCAATATCTCAAAATCAATAAAAATCAATAGAGGATGTCGACAAGGCTGTCCACTTTCACCTTTACTGTTTACTATGGCAATTGAACCTTTAGCGATGGCAGTACGTTTACATTCACAAATATATGGAATTAAAGTTGGACCAACAGAACATAAAATCTCCCTGTATGCCGATGACATAATTTTGTTTATGTCGAATCTTAAAAAATCAATTCCAACCTTATTGAATTTAATAAAGAATTTTGGGGAAATATCAGGATATAAAATAAATAAAACTAAATCTTCAATATTAATGCTAAATGAGACCCAGAGAAATCACCCAGCTCCTGAGGTAAATCAATTCAATGTTGTAAATCAGTTTAAATATTTAGGAATTCAAATTGTGCCTAAGCTAGAATTAGTCGCCAGTGCCAACTATGAAGCCTTAATGACAGACATTAATGAGTTAATTCAGAGATGGATGTCACTACCAATGTCGATGATAGGGAGAATCAATATACTTAAAAGTAATATCTTACCTAAAATACTTTATTTATTTCAATACATTCCTTTACCACCACCTTCAGATCTATTCTCAAGAATTAAAAAAAGTTAGTGGAATTTATATGGAACAACAGGAGGGCTAGATTACGTACCATTTGATCGTGGAGGTCTGAAATGTCCAAACTTTATGTTGTATTATTGGTCGGCACAACTGAGGTCTATGACATATTATTTTTCATCAAATGATCTCCCTCACTGGACTGAAATGGAATCATACAATTTACCTTTACCTCTTCCCATATTCATATACTCAGCTTCGGCAAAAAAAAAAAAAATTACAGAGACAAGTTAAAAATCCATTTGTAAAGCATATGATCAAAATATGGTGTGAAACTAAAAACTATTTAAAAGAACCACACTTATTGTCACAATTTAGCCCAATATGGGGTAATCAATATTTTAAACCAGGGAGAGCGGATGCTGTATTTAAAGTATGGAATTTAAAAGGGATTCAAAAGATTCAAGATTTATATCTGTCATGTTCAGATAACATAATGTCTTTAGAAGAGCTGAGGATCAAATTTAATCTTAATAGAACACATTTTTTTTAAAATATCTTCAGCTTAGGAACTTTATTCGATCAAATCAAAATAATGCTCTCAATCGACCTATTTATTCATCCTTGGAAAAAATTTTGACGAAAGATAGTAAGAGAAACGGTATTATTTCAGAGTTTTATAACTCATTGACACTATCCTCAAGTGAAAACTCACAGAAAAGATTGAACTATTGGAAAGAAGACCTGCAAACTGAAATTTCAGAGGAACAATGGGAATTGGCTTGTACAGAAGCTCAAACCAAATCAATAAATGTACGTCTTAAATTGATACATTTTAAATGGTTAATGCGGATGTATGTTACACCGGTGGAGTTAAATAGATATAACAAAAACATACCAGATACGTGCACAAAATGTATGGAAAGTAAAGGAACCCTATTTCATTGTGTATGAGAATGTAGAATAATTAGAATGTTTTGGGAAGAGGTGAGGGTAACAATTGAGAAAATAATTTCAAAACAAATTATATTGAATCCTAAATTGTTTTTGTTGGGTCTGTACCCAGAAAAGTATAACTTTAATAAAAGTGAAAGAGCATTCATAGACCTCAATTTGCTTAATGCCAAAAAATGTATTGCGCTACTGTGGAAAAAGACTCATAGACCAGATGTGACTCAGTGGTTAAGACAGATGTTAACAAACCTTCCACTAGAAAGAATAACATACATACTGAAATCAAAGGAAATTGTGTTTGAGAATATATGGAGACCTTTCATTGATTATGTAAAGAATTTAAACATAACTTTTGAAGAAGAAGGTGAATGATGTGTGTGGACCTTGTAAATTCCAAATTGGTGAATGTATAATATGTATACTTATGTAATGGATTGCCTAGACTAAACAGAGGAGCATTGTTGATGGCTTGCTTTTGTTGGTGGTTGTTGGTATTTTTAGTGCATTTTTTTTGTAGTACTTTAGTGTTAGTGTTTGATTGTTTGTGTCATGTTTGTTAAAAAAAGGTTCAATAAAGATATTGTGGGAAAAAAAAAGGAGGATTTGGAAAGGGCCCAGTCAGGTGTTCTGAAGGTCTGCTTAAGGCATATAAAGGGATCCCAGGGATCAGATACATTTCTAAAATATACCAAGGTCTTCAAGACTTAAAAGGAGACAACACATCATATATAAAAGAGAGATGGGAAAAAGAGGGGAATTTCACTTTACAACTGGAAATATGGGAAAAGCTAAATAAACAACAATGGAAAAGTACCTCATCCCTGCAGTGGAGAGAATTTGGATGGAAAAATTTGGTAAGATTTTTCAGAACACCTGCACAAAACAAATTTACTCGTAAGGGGTTGAATTGTTGGCGCTTGTGTGGTGAAGAGACTGCAAATCATTTTCATGTGTTTTGGTCATGCCCAGTTATCCACCAATATTGGACTAATGTACAGACAATATTGGGGAAAATATTCAAAATAACAGTTCCCTTTTCTTTTGTAACTTTGTATTTGGGTTTACTACCGGAATCACTGGAAAGACGAGGAGAAAAATACTTATTCACTGTTTTAATATTGGCAAGTAAAAAAGCTCTTACAAAAAAATGGATGTTGAAGGACTGTCCTACACCTGAAGATTGGATTAACGTGATTCAGGACATTTATTCGATGGAAAAGTTGACATTCGCACTGAGACAGGACATGGATGGGTTCTTGAACTTTTGGCAACCCTGGAACGCATATGTGTCTTCCATCAGATCTAATCTTTGACAAATACCATTTCAATAATGGCACCGCTCTTTGTTCCAACGCTACTCAGATACTTTTATTTTTTTTTTTTGCTCTTTTGTTTGTTTGTTTTTTCTTGTCTTGTTTTTTTGTTTGTTTTTTTGTTCTTTCTTTAATTTCTCTTTTTCTTTCACTTAAAAAAAGGGTGTTGTAATAATTATTTTTCCAATGTTGTCAAAAAACAAAAAAAAAGGGAACGTGCCGAAAATGTAAACAATGCAATGCTGTAATGACATGTATACCCTTTACAAAAACTTAAATTAAAAAAAATAAATAAATAAACTTACATTTTTTTATCGTCAGTCCTCTCCGGCATCTCTCAGAACAGCTTTAGCTGACGAACCAATCAGATTGTGGTAGGTGCCCGAATGCACCAATCACGTTTGATTTAATCAGGACAACCCCCCCCACCCCACCCCATCCAACCATCCATCCATCCATCCACCTATCTTCTTCCGCTTAATCCTTTTTGGGTCGCGGGGGGGCTGGAGCCTATCCCAGCATCTTTGGGTGAGAGGCAGGGTACACCCTGGACAGATCGCCAGTCCATCGCAGGGCCAACACAGAGAGACAGACAACCATTCACTCTCACATTCATACCTAAGGACAATTTAGAATCCCCAGTTTTGATGCCAATTAACCTAACCTGCATGTTTTTGGCATGTGGGAGGAAACCGGAGAAATCCCGGAGTAAACCCACACAGACATGGGAAGAACATGCAAACTCCACACCAGACAAGTGCAAAATTATAGAGCATAACACATTTATAAGCCTTGATTCATTACCTCACGGATTATCACATACATTTTCAGGTTTATTCTGTGAACAAAATATATAATACCATTATATTATAATACCACTGATGCCGAGCTGACAAGCAGAACCACCAAGTGTAGTGACCTAGGCCGTATCCCCGGCCAAGGAAGGCCAAGGGTGTGCCAACACTTGCCCAAGGTGTACACCCAGGCTAGTGGAGGGAAGGCGGTGCCTTACTTCTCCATTCTAGACCGGCTCCAAGCAAGGGCTAGTCACTGCCCCAATAATCAATTTCAGACAAGACAGAAAGATCCAGACAGGTCCAGGAGTGTGTCAGGAATGTCTGAACAGCTGGAGTTACCTGTAGAACAGAATAGACAAAGTTAACACAATGTAGTTATCTTTAGAATGAGCACTTATGCAGTAAGTATATAGTTGTCCCAAATTAAGCATCCCACCCAATTTTGTCTCCTTTACAATATTTTAGATGAAGAATCATGTACTTCCGCTACAAATTCCCAACCAAACCGAGTTCTCCAGTCAACAAAAACAGAGGTTCCAGTCCACCTAAGAAGAGCACCAGATCTGCTCCCAAGCCAATGCATCATATGCAGAAGGGAAAAGTATACAACTCAAAAATATAATCGAAAGAGGCTAAGAGAGAAACCTAAGCAATGAAAACACTACTGTCCAACAAAGAACATTGCGTGTCATTAAAGACACTGGGAAAAGCTTTTCAACTACTCCCAGAACAGTATGAGGCCATTGAAAAATTAACTTGTGTTCTGTGTCACCTCAAAGGCTCCAAGGATGCGAATTACACAAGATGTCAACTGTTTAAGAGTGGCAAGTGCACAGACAGAATCTTCCACCAAACAGACTCACTATATAAACACATTCAGTGGACAAACTACCAGGCAGCCATCTATAGAACATGCCTGCAGAGTCAGCCAGACATACCTCCACCAATGGCCCATGGTTGGAAGATTGAGGAAGATTCCTTTGAGATCAACTGGATGGCTATTCCCTCTGCACCTCTCAGTATTTTGGAGCTTGTATACTGCTACCTGTAAAAAAAAACAAAAAAAAAAACAAAAAAAAAAAACACTACACTGTGAAAAGGAAATGCACATGCAGACAGAACAAGTTTCCATGCACAGACATATGTTATTGCTTGGACTGTGAGAACATTTCTGACTAGGCCACATACAGGTGCATCTCACTAAATTAGAATATCATCAAAAAGTTGATTTGTTTCAGTAATTCAATTCATAAACTGAAACTCATTTTTATATAGATTCATTACAGACAGAGTGATATATTTCAAGTGTTTATTTCTTTTAATTTTGATGATTATGGCTTGCAGCTCATGAAAACCCGAAAATCAGTTTCTCAAAAAATTAGAATATTATATAAGATCAATTTTAAAAAATTGATTTTTTTTAATAGAAATGTTGGCCGACTAAAAGTATTTCCATGCACATACTTAATACTTGGTCAGGGCTCCTTTTGCATGAATTAATACTGCATCACTGTGGCATGGCATGAAGGTGATCAGCCTGTGTTACTGCTGAGGTGTTATGAAGGCCCAGGTTGCTTTGATAGCGACCATCAGCTCGTCTGCATTGTTGGATCTGGTATCTTTCATCTCCCTGTTGACGATACTTCATAGATTCTGTATGGGGTTTAGGTCAGGAGAGTTTGCTGGCCAGTAAAATATGGTGATACCATGGTCATTAAACCAGGCTTTGGTACTTTTGGCAGCAGTGTGGGCAGGTGCCAAGTCCTGCTGGAAAATGAAATCAGCATCTCCATAAACCTTGTTAGCAGAGGGAAGCATGAAGTGCTCTAAAATGTCCTGGTAGACAGCTGCATTGACTTTGGACTTGATAAAACACAGTGGACTAACACCAGCAGATGACATGGCTCCCCAGATCAGATGCCATGTCTTGTCACTTGGAAATCAAGGTCCCAGAGTCTAGAGGAAGAGTGAACATCCACGGAATCCAAGTTGCTTGAGGTCCAGTGTAAAGTTTCCACAGTCAATGATGATTGACCCACACGTGTTAAAGTGAAAGTTTTTTGCAGCCCTCTAGGTGGCGCTCGCGGCTGAAGTGTGGGCTGCGGCCCTATGGTTAAGAATCACTGCTTAAAGCCTTTTAGTGCTATAATTATAATAGTTCACCTGGTGCTTTTTATCTTTCTTTTTTAAATAAATATGTCATAAAATGTCCTTTGTGTAAAATATTTTGCCCTCTCTAAAATCTCTAAAAATATAAATATACAGCATAAGATTAGGTAAGATTTATCCAAAAGAAACTTGTGTTTCAAGAATAAATGTTCAACAGTATACAAATAAGTAATAAATATAACGATGACGAAGCAATATGAAACAACGCTAACACGAAAAAAATACACTAGATACTGAAAAAATAGAAATAATATAAATAAATAGATACTGAAAAAAGTTATTGTGTAGATGCTGGGATAATCATCTCAGACTGGATGCAGAGGGTAAACAGATGAGGACAATAGGTATTGAGATGGGAGAGATTATGGTGAGGTAGCAGGAAGGAGTAGCTGGGGGACAGTGGGGGGAGAATGGTTGAATGTATTGTGATGCGAGATTTCATGCAGATGGGAGATGGAGGGATGATATAAAAGAAGAGACCCTGGTGTATTGTGTAAATGCTTTTCTGTGTATCACTGAAGTGAGAGTGAATAAAGTCATCTGTTGCGCAAGTCTGGCTCCGTTATTTGCACTCTCCACACTGGTGACCCTTGACGAATTATGGAACACGAGGCAAGAACCCTGGAGTCGGCCCAGACGGGAAGCCCCAGCAACGCAGCAACCATCCCAGAGATGGCCCGGACGGAAAGCCCCAGCAACGCGTGTGCTGTTTCGGTCAGACTACCGGACTTTTGGCTGCACGACCCGCGGTCTTGGTTCCACCACACCGAGGCTCAGTTCGCCCTCCGGGGAATAACGGCAGACGACACCAGATATTACTATGTGGTCGCAGCGCTGGACGCTTGCACGTCTCAGCAAGTAGCAAGCCTGCTCCAACAGCCTCCAGCTCACGATAAATACGGGGCTCTCAAGGCCGCGCTGACCCAGTTCTACACGCTCTCGGACTGTGAGAGAGCAGAGAGGCTCCTGAGGCGCTCCAAGTTAGGAGATGGGTTGGCGGTCGAGCTGATGGAGAAGATGTTGGCGTTGATGGGCACGGACGACGGGCATTCTCTGTTTGCCCACCTTTTCCTCCGGAACCTCCCAACAGAGGCAAGAGCGGTCCTGGCCAACTTGCCGTTGCTGGCTGCATGTGACTACCGTGCGCTAGCCCAGAGGGCAGATTGGATCATCCTCACCACCAGAGCCCTCACAGTGAATGCGGCAGCGTCGGAACCCAGCGAGACGACCAGCGGAGGCGAGGAGCTGGCGACGGTAGCGGCAGCGGGGGCCAGGAAGCACCAGAGAGACACGCTCTGCTTCTACCACCGCTGCTTTGGAGAGAATGCACGCAGATGTGTGCCACCGTGCCAATTCAAGCGTTCGGGAAACGCCAAGGCCGACAGTCAGTAGCAGCTGCGACTGCCAGTGAAGAGAACAAGATGCTCTACGTGACGGACTCGCGCTCGGGAAGACGGTTCCTCGTAGACACCGGCTCCCAAAAGAGCCTCATCCTGCCATCTTACGCCGACCGGCTAGCGGGAGCTAGTGGCCCTGAGCTGGTAGCCATAAACGGCTCAGACATTAGGACTTTTGGTGAGAGAACACTGACTTTATCCCTACATGGCCGTATGTACGAGTGGACTTTCGTCATAGCGGCATTGAGTTTCCCAATCTTGGGAGGTGATTTTCTGTGTGCACACGGATTGCTAGTCAATGTTGCTAACAGACGCCTGGTTAATGCAATGTCTTTTGATTCTCTCCCCTGTACAGCTCGAGGGGCCGGGCCAATGACACTAGCCAGTGTCACAGCTCCAAGCAGTAAGTTCCACACACTGCTCACTCAGTTCCCAGCACTCACGGTCCCGACGTTTTCGGCGGCCATCACTAAACACGGGGTGGAACACTTTATCACCACCACTGGACTGCCCGTTTTCGCACGACCTCGGCGCCTGGACACAGCTAAACTGGCCATAGCGCTCAAGGAGTTTGCCAACTTGGAAAGGCTGGGCATCATCAGATGCTCAAACAGCCCATGGGCATCCCCGCTACACATGGTCCCTAAGGCCAAGGGATTGTGGCGACCGTGCGGAGATTTCCGCAGATTGAATAACGCCACAGCGCACGACCGCTACCCGATTCCCCATATTCAGGATTTTTCCGTTCACCTTGCCGGGGCACGCATTTTTTCTAAAATAGACCTGGTCCGTGGTTACCACCAGGTCCCGGTGCGCGCAGAGGACATACCCAAAACAGTGGTAATAACGCCGTTTGGCTTGTTTGAGTTTTTACGCATGCCCTTCGGATTAAAAGGCGCGGCACAGACATTCCAACACATGATGGATGCGGTGTTGCACGATCTGCCGTTTGTGTTTGTCTACCTGGATGATATCCTGGTAGCCAGCACGTCCGAGGACGAACACGTAACCCACCTCAGGATGGTTTTCCGGAGGTTGGAAGAGCACGGGTTAATAATCAACCCGGCGAAATGCCAGTTTGGCGTGACGGGGACTGACTTTTTGGGGCACCGCGTCTCACCGGAGGGAGCGATACCCTTGCCCGAAAAGGTGCGCGCCGTGGCGAATTTTCCCCGGCCTCAGACGGTCAGGGCGCTGCAAGAGTTTTTGGGGATGGTTAACTTTTATAACCGGTTCCTCCCCTGCACAGCTCAGCTCATGCAGTCACTGTATGCTGCGCTCAAGAAATGGAAACCGGGGGACAGAGTCGAATGGACTCCGGAGCGGGAGCAGGCATTCTCTGAGGTTAAAACAGCCCTGGCAAACGCTGCACTGTTAGCGCACCTGGACCCGGCGGCCCGGACAGCGCTCACTATCGACTCCTCGGACGTGGCCATAGGGGCCGTCGTGGAGCAACGTGTCGCCGGTTCTTGGCAGCCGCTCACTTTTTTCAGCAGGGCTTTGCGCGACAGTGAGCGTAAATACAGCTCGTTCGACAGAGAGTTGCTGGCTCTCCACCTGGCCATATGCCACTTCCAGTTCTGGCTGGAAGGGCGCAGCTTCACTGCATTTGTGGACCACAAGCCGCTAATGTTCGCGATGGCCAAGGTTTTGGAACCATGGTTGGGCCGGCAGCAGAAACAGCTGGCCACGATCTTGGAGTTTACGACCGATGTTCAGCATGTGTCGGGTAAACTGAATGTGGTGGCGGACTGCCTCTCGCACGCAGTAGTGGCCCCAGTCTGCGTAGCGATAGATTATACAGCCATGGCCGCAGAGCAGATTGACGATGCGGACGTGTGCACGCTCCAGTCTGGACCAACAGGGTTAAGGCTGGAGAGCAGAGTACTGCAAGACGGCAGCTCCCCCAATCTGCGACGTCTCCACGGGACGCCCACGCCCGGTGGTCCCAGTTGCTTGGCGCTGCCAAGTGTTTGAGTCAGTTCACACTCTGGCACACCCAGGAGTGAGCACGTCAGTCAAAATGGTGGGAGCGAAGTTCGTTTGCCCAGGCCTGTGCAAACAAGTGAAAGAGTGGGCTGCAGCCTGTGTAGCGTGCCAATGAGCCAAAGTACACAGACACATGAAGGCCCCTTTGGAGCCGTTTCGTATACCGGCTAAGAGGTTCGACCATGTTCATGTGTACCTTGTGGGCCCCCTCCCGCCATCGCAGGGGTGCATGCACCTTCTGACAGTGGTGGACCGCACCACATGCTGGCCAGAAGCAGTCCCGCTAGCGGCAACCCCGTCTGCGGACGTGGCGCGCGGTTTTTTGACAACATGGGTGGCACGTTTTGGCATCCCGTCGGACATCACGTCTGATAGGGGCCCTCAGTTTGTTTCCGACCTCTGGTCCGCGATGGCCCGTAGCCTGGGTATCGCAATTCATCGCACAACCGTGTACAACCCACAGGCCAATGGGTTATGTGAGTGTTTCCATAGGCCGCTGAAAGCAGCGCTCAGGGCTTCGCTGACGGATGCAAATTGGGTAGACCAGTTGCCGTGGGTTTTGTTAGGGTTGCGTTCCGCACCAAAAGAGGATTTGGAGGCTTCCCCGGCGGAGCTTGCTTTTTCTCAGTCACTGCAGCTCCCTGGGGAATTTTTTACCAGATAATCCCGCGCCGGACAACTGTCCATCTCAGTGTTTGCAGCATAGCGCAGATACAGGCACGCTACCGGGCCTGGCCCACCACTGTTTTCCACGCGCTTTTGTGCCAAAAACTTTGAAGAACGCGGCGTTCATGTTTGTCAGGCACGATGCCCACCGCCCCCCATTGCGCCCACCCTACGATGGCCCGTTCAGAGTGCTGGAACCAGGGGACAAACAATTTTTGTTAGACTTGGGGAGTCGTCGGGAGAAAACATGTATAGACAGACTTAAGCCCGCCTTTGTGGTGGCGGACAAGCAAGTGATGTTGGCTCGGGCCCCTCGGCATGGAAGACCCCCACGGAGAACTCCCCAGGTAAACGATTCATCAGAGCAGCCACACGGGCAAGTCGAATGTCCCCCCCCCCCCCTCGCCATTGACCACCCGCAGACAGACACACCCCCAGGAGCCCCCCACCGGCACAGCAGCACCACGGAGGCGGAGAACCCCTGTTACAGCAGATACGGGAGGAGACTGAAGCCAAAAGAACGTGGGGATTGAAACTCGTTCTGAGATTCGGGGGGGGGGGGGGAGTGTAGATGCTGGGTTAATCATCTCAGACTGGATGCAGAGGGTAAACAGATGAGGACAATAGGTATTGAGATGGGAGAGATTATGGTGAGGTAGCAGGAAGGAGTAGCTGGGGGACAGTGGGGGGAGAATGGTTGAATGTATTGTGATGCGAGATTTCATGCAGATGGGAGATGGAGGGATGATATAAAAGAAGAGATCATGGTGTATTGTGTAAATGCTTTTCTGTGTATGACTGAAGTGAGAGTGAATAAAATCATCTGCTGCGCAAGTCTGGCTCCGTTATTTGCTCTCTTCACAATTGTAACAAAGCTGGGAGTAAATATCCAGTGATAGGAACTGTATCATGGGACACTCCTGAGATTTCCTCCGCTTCCACGGGGCTTTCTTCTTTCTCGTTGATCTCCTCAACATTTTTTGCTAATCTATTTACAAATTATTACTTTAAAAAATCTATTAAAACAAGAAATAAAGTGAAAAAAGACGAACAATATGAAAAAAGACGATGCTCCGAAAACACGACAAAAAACACGTAACAAAAACAATAAACAGTCAAAAACAACACTAAAGCTGCTATTTCCAATACTAAACTATTATTTATTGCTGCTGGTCAGATGCTGTTGTATGCCGTTTTTTTTCAGCAGGGCTTCTTTAACATCAGCAGGGCAACGAGAAGGACGTGTAACTTTATTTAGCGATATGCTGCACAAGACGGGGGACAATGAGGAGCAGCACTTGGTTGTAATATTATTTAACCACAGAGATCTGTAACACGAAAAGAAAATACAGGGACTTGCTTTAGTTTTTGAGATGATCGATCCCC
Source organism: Pholidichthys leucotaenia (assembly GCA_020510985.1). Taxonomy (NCBI): domain Eukaryota; kingdom Metazoa; phylum Chordata; class Actinopteri; order Cichliformes; family Pholidichthyidae; genus Pholidichthys; species Pholidichthys leucotaenia. The sequence continues at coordinate 86,077,510 of CM035848.1, read as the reverse complement.
ATCTTGAGAGTAGCCGAGTTTCACAGACAGGCTAACTCATATTTTTCAAAACATGAATCTGTTTGTTGGCAGGTTAAGTGCATTTTTAAAAAAATGAAAATTAACGTTAAGTTCCGAAACCTCATAAGGCGGCTCTGAGGCAATCACTCGGCTCACCACCGGACGGCCGATGTTCTTGGAGCTTGGATCCACCTTCAGGAAGTCGTGCCTGGGAAAAGCCTCTTGTTTGGAGCTGCCTGGACAGCAATGATATTTGCCTGGTTAATAGTTACCTAACAGCAGTGCTGTCGTTTATATACGATATATATTAATTCTATCGGGAGGAAAAGATGATGGAAGTGGACTCAGGTAAGAAGAAATTCCCTTAATTCGCTTTAGATAATTATCACAACTTACTTCTGCTTTAGCTTACCAGCTAGCAGTGCTAGCGGCTAACGACGGGCTAAAGTTTGTGCTGCTAATGATTTGCTTTAAAAAGGTCACTGACACTTGAGGTGGTGTTATGCTTGGTTTAGCTGAGAATTTGTACCGTGTCCAAACTCTTGTTTTTTCCTCCCTTGTGGAGCTTCCCTTGCTCTTGATCAATCATTGACTGATGCTACATAAAACACAGCAAGGAGAAGCAAATGTTAATGTCTATATCAGAAACCGATTATTAACTGTGCCCAGAGCAACATGTGGCCTTGAAAGTGTATTTTCAAACTGTTTACTGCCAACTGTGGGAAACACGTTTGTAAAAGCCGGCAAATTTAGTGGCGTCCGTGGATATATTGTCATTATTATGGTTGTGTTGTTTTGTTGTTAATAAAATTAATAGTAATAATATAATAATACATATTTTTATTTAACCTTTATTTATTCAGGGGAGTTCCATTGAGAAGGAACCTCTCTTTCTCAAGGACGCCCTGTTCACACTCACACAGGTACACATTCATGCCTGGAAGCAGCCCAGTCCAGCCACAGACTGACCTGTGGCCACTGAGCAGCTCCACCGGAGCAGCTGGGGTTAAGGGCCTTGCTCAAGGGCACCACAGTGGAGTTAAGGAGGGTGGGGTAAAAATACTGCTGTGTTATCTGTCCCACCCAGATCTGATCCTGCCAGCCCCGGGACTAAACCAGTGACCTTCCGCTCACCAGTTCACATCCCTAACCATGAGGCCACCACTGCCCCAAATAACAATACTAGTAATAATTATGATGTTTATGTTCAAAGTATTGACCAACACTGATCTGATTTTTTTTGCCCAACTTTTATTTTGATGATTAATATAAAAACATGTTAGATTACTAGTCCTCTGTCAGCAATACTCAATCTCAAGGTACAGGTGTAAAATTTTAGGGTAAATTTAATTCTGAAATGTAATATAGTATAAAAAAACCTTTGTTTTCATTGTTATAATAATAATAATACATTTTATTTGTATAGGGCTTTCCAACGCACTCAAAGACACTTTACATTAGAGAAAAAACCTGCACAATTAAAAATAATCAGCGTTAAGTAAAAGCTGTTGCCTTTTTTGTACCTTAAGATAAGTGTGTGTGTTGGGGGGAATCAATGCATCTGACTATTGTGATAATTTGTGGGAGTGATACTGTATCGCTTCAGAGACACAGTACTGTGATACTTTATTTAAAATTATTAATCAATGTTACAAATCTAAATTTACCTATTTAGGTACCAGAGTAATTCAAGATTCAATGGCTTTATCGTCATGTGCACAGTTAAGAAATGCAACATTTCCTGAGCATTGAAATTCTTACTCTGCTCTCCGAAAGAATGCCAAGGTAATAGATACACATCAATACCAACTAATAAGGTAATAATACACCTAATACTAATGCATACTACATTAATAATACACACTAATAACACACATTAGGCAATTAGGACAGTTAAAGCAGTTAAACTAGAGGAAACAAGAAGAATGAAAATTGAAAATTTACTGGGTGACTATAATGGACAATGCTATATTAATATCAGAGATGATATGAACCTGAGATGGCATAAGCCTACGTACAGTGTGCAAATGAGCAATGTACAAATTAGCACCCAGTGTGAGAATTTCTCTGTAATGATAATACCCAGTAGACTTTACAATGATAATTTAGCAACAGAGATTATATGGACACGAGACGGGGTGAGACTATGTCCATCCATTCATCTTCTGCTTTTCCGGAGGTCCGGGTCGCAGAGGCAGCAGTTCAAGTTCAAGCAGAGAAGCCCAGACTTCCCTCTCCCCAGCTACCTGCTCCAGCTCTTCAGAGATGATACCAAGGCGTTCCCAGACCAGCTGGGAGACATAGTCTCTCCAGCGAGTCCTGGGTCTGCCCCGGGGTTTCCTCACAGAGGGACATGCCCGAAACAGCTCAAGTGGGAGGTGTCCAGGGGGCATCCTGATCAGATGCCCATACCACCTCAACTGGCTCCTTTCAATGTGGAGGAGCAGTGGTTCTACTCTGAGCCTCACCCGGATGACTGAGCTCCTCACCCTCTCTCTGAGGGTGAGTCCAGCAATCCTACGAAGAAAGCTCATTTCAGCCGCTTGTATCCACAATCTCGTTCTTTCAGTCATTACCCAAAGCTCATGACCATAGGTGAGGATAGGAATGTAGATTGACTGGTAAATCGACAGCTTTGCCCTAGAACTCAGCTCCCTCTTCACCACAACAGACCAGTACAACGTCCACATCACTGCAGATGCTGCTCTGATCCATCTGTCAATCTCTCGCTCCATTCTCCCCTCACTCATGAATAAGACTCTAAGATACTTAAGCTCTTCCACTTGGGGCAGGAGCCTGTCCCCAACCCGGAGAGGATAATGCACCTTTTTTCCGGCTGAGGACCATGGACTCGGACTTGGAGGTGCTGATTCTCATCCCAGCCGCTTCACACTCAGCAGCAAACCATCCCAGTAAGACCTGTAGGTCATTGCTGGATGAAGCCAACAGGACAACATCATCTGCGAACAACAGAGATGAGATCCTGTGGTCACCAAGCATGACACCCTCCGCTCCCTGGCTGCGCCTAGAAATCCTGTCCATGAAAATTATGAACAGGATCGTAACAAAGGGCAGCCCTGGCAGAGTCCAACTCTCACTGGGGATGAGTCCGACCGAGTGTTGGCAATACGAACCAAACTCTCACAGTCGTATAGAGACCGAATAGCTCATAACAAGCCCGATACCCCATACTCCCAAAGCACCCCCCCACAAAAAACCACGAGGGACGTGGTTGAATGCCTTCTCTATGTCCACAAAACACATATAAACTGGCTGGGCAAACGCCCACAAACCCTTGAGCATTCTCGAGAGGGTAAAGAGCTCGTCCGATGTGCCACAGCCAGGATGACAACCACATTGTTCCTCCTGAATCCGAGGTTCGACCAACGGTTGGACTCTCCTCTCCAGTACCTTGGCATAGACCTTCCCAGGGAGGCTGAGGAGTGTGATCCCTCTAAAGTTGGAGCACACCCTCCGGTCCCCTTTTTTGTAAGAGAGGAACCACCACCCCGGTTTGCCATGCCAAAGGCACTGCCCCCAACCTCCACACAATCTTGCAGAGGCGTGTCAACCATGACAGCCCAACAACATCCAGGGCCTTGAGGTACTCAGGGCGAATCTCGTCCACCCCTGGGGCCCGGCCACCAGAAATTTTTAACCACTTAGGCGACCTCAGCCCCTGTGATAGGCGAGTCATTCCCCTCGTCCACAAGCCCTGCTTCCTCTGTGGAAGACGTGTCAGTGGGCTTGAGGAGATCCTCGAAGTATTCCTTCCACCGCCCGACGATATCCCCAGTCGAAGTCAGCAGTGCCCCATCTGCACCATACAGTGTGGACAGGGAGCTGCTTCCCCCTCCTGAGCCACCGGACAGTTTGCCAGAATCTCTTCGAGGCCAACTGAAAGTCTTGTTCTATGGCCTCACCAAACTTCTCCCATACCCGAGTTTTTGCTTCAGCAACCACCCGAGCTGCACTCCGCTTGGCCTGCCGGTACACCTCAGCTGCTTCGGAAGTCCCACAAGCCAACCAAGCCTTGATAGGACTCATTCTTCAGCTTAATGGCCCCCCTCACCACTGGTGTCCACCACTTGGTTCAGGGGTGGCCACCACGAGATGCCCTGATGACCTTGCGGCCGTAGCTCTAGGCAGCCGCTTCAACAATGGAAGGGGAGAACATGGCCCATTCAGACTCCATGTCTCCATACTCCCTCGGAATGTGGTCGAAGTTCTTCTGGAGGTGGGAGTTGAAGACCTCCCGGACAGGGGCCTCAGCCAGATGTTCCCAGCACACCCTCACAATACGTTTGGGTCTACCAGGTCTGAATGGCATCTTCCCCTGCCATCAGATTCAACTCACCACCAGGTGGTGATCAGTTGACAGCTCTGCACCTCTCTTTACCCGAGTGTCCAAGACATACGGTCTCAGGTCTGATGACGCAATAACAAAATCGATCATCGACCTGTGACCTAGTGTGTCCTGGTGCCAGGTACACATATAGACACCCTTATGCTTGAACATGGTGTTTGTTATGGACAAACTGTGGTTAGCACAGAAGTCCAATAACTGAACACCACTCAGGTTCAGATCGGGCAGGCCGTTCCTCCCAGTCAGCCCTCTCCAGGTTTCACTGTCGTTGCCCACGTGCACATTGAAGTCCCCCAGTAGGACAATGGAGTCTCCAAAAGGAGCACCCTCCAGCACCCCAGTCAGAGACTCCAAAAAGAGTGGGTACTCTGAACCATCATTTGATGCATAGGCACAAATGATGGTCAGCACCCATTTCCCAACCCGAAGGTGCAGGGAAACAACCCTTTCGTCCACCAGGGAAAACTCCAACATAGAGGCAGCAAGGTGGGGGGATACAAGAATACCCACCCCTGCTCGTTGCCTCTCGCTCAGGGCAACTCCAGAGTAGGCCAAGCTCCAGCCCCTCTCCAGGAGACTGGTTCCAGAACCGGAGCTGTGTGTTGAGGTGAGGCCAACTATATCTAGCCGGTATCTCTAAACCTCATGCACCAGCTCAGGTTCCTTCCCCACCATAGAGGTGACATTCCACGTCCCACACGTGGAATGTGGAGACTATGTACATTGCATAATACAAACCATTTAACTTTTCAGTCAGTTAGAAGGTCTTAGGTGTGGAACCATTGATTAATTCGGTGTAGTATCGAAATACTTAACACTCATGATGATGCACTGATCCCTAAACACATGTACCAATTTTTTTATAATTATGTATACAGTATATGGTATCACAATAATTAAAGAATGGTAGTATCATGATGATATTGCATTGTAATTAGGGCTGTCACGGTGGAGGAATTCCCCTGCGGTGAAGGCGGATAGCTAAACGGGGCAATATACGGTATTATTGCAAATGTTTTTAGGGCCCTGTGGTCTCGTAATTTAGACAGGGTCCATTATTTACGTGGCAAACGATGGCAGCTGTGTTGAGAAACTCTGTCAAACTTTGCTCTCAACTTATGTGCGTGTGTGACAATTTTGCGGAGCTCAGGTGTTCCTACAGTCATGAACTGCTGATTCTGTTTAAAAAAAAAAAAAAAGATAATTTTCATAAAGCAGTGGCGGTAACTCCAGCATTTCAACTACAGGGTGTGTCGACTGGTTGGACACAACTGTGACATTCAGCTTATTTAAACAGGACAGACGCCACACAGGACCCCGCGTGGCCCTTGTCTCCATGTCTCTCCATAGTGATTTTTGGACAATGCCGCTGTTCGAAAAATCAGTTCACACAGCAGACAAGCAATGCACTATGCAGTAGCTGTTTCGCTGTCAGAGCTTAATCATCAGTATCATAAACACTCCATTCAGAAGGAGCCCATCCAGCCATTATTTTATTTAATTTAGGATATTTTCTCACCTCGTTTTTCCCCCATCTGCCTCAAGCAATCTGATCTCACCAAAAGTAGTACAAATGACACACTTTATGCCCTGCAAACATGCTGCTGGCAATAAAAATACACTCAACATTTAACAATTTGTTTAATATTCAATAGGGGCGCAGAAGTGAACAAGATTTAGCCACAGACACAAACAAAGTGATCACTGCAGTTGTTGCAATTGCTTGTTATCCTCTGCGGTAGGCTTTTTCATAGCATGATACTATATATTTGCAGTTATCGCGACAGCCCTAATCGTGACCCAAGTATTGTGATACATACTGTATCACAATTCCCACCCCGACCTTAGATATATTTTTTTATACACAGGAAGAAGCTCCTTCTCCGTGTAGGTTGGTCTTCCATAGTCTTTCCATATTTTTAAGTCAAACTTTAATTGCTCAAATGGCTACTCGTATAGTTCTCCTATATGCTTTGGAGGAGTTTGATGACTGAGGAAATGTGAATTGGTTAAATTTTGAAATCTGACAGATTGCACAGACTGTTACACACAGCATCTTTAAGGGCCAATGCTGGTCATGAGTAAACAAAAAATAGAATGAGTTATTCATCCTATCCCAGGTGACAGAGTGGGAGGCTGGGTGTACATGGGATATGTTGTCAGTCCATCACAAAACAAACAAACAAAATAATCTGCACAGTGTTTCTTCTGGCTTAAAGACCTTGGCACGGTGGCAGCATATTTTTTTGAGGGGGGAACACATGACACTATTGTAACTGGAATATGTTAATTTTATACTATTTAAGGATAAGCCATCTTTATTGTCATTCAAATCCATACAGCCAGTCATGTACAGTAGAACAAAATTATGTTTCTCTTATCTACAATGTTAATCACACACACATATATAGAATCAGAGGGGTCGCTGCCATGCATGGCACCGCCACAAATTTCCCTCCTCCGTTCGATTATTGCTGAGCACCAAGCTGGACGGCAGGAAGTTCCACTTTTATATGGTCTCCGGCATGACCCGGCTAGGATTTGAACCCCGGCCTCCCGGGTGCGGGGCGGATACTCTACCAACTGAGCCACCACTCCGGTTTTATTTATTTCTGTTTTTTTAAATTTTGCACAGTAACTTTGCATATGGAACTTACCATAGGAAGTATTGTATAGCCAAGGCTTGAATCTTGGAATATTGGGACAGTTGGGGTCCCACCCAGACATCCTGTGTTTGGACTTTTTACTGGTGTCAGCTTTCTCTCCTTCCTCAACTGTCACCTCTCCTGGACCCTCTGCCAGAACACTTTCCTCTCCTTGGCTCATCTTGTCTGTCTCATCTTTCCCTCTCAGAGCCCTGTCTAATTCAGGTTCTCTCTCTGTCTATGGTGGTACACAAACAGGTTAGAAAATACTAAGTGTCACATTTTATCCTACAGGATTTTTTTTTTTGTCATGGTTTACATAAATGACAAAAATATGTGTATTTTTTGAGTGTTTTTATTCTAGTGTTTCTTTTTTCCATTGAGAAATAGTTGGAAAGAGAAAGGGGAAAAACATTCATAATAGTAATTTACTCATGCATACTTAAATTATATGATGAGAGGTGGGTAAAGTAGCCAGAAATTCTACTCATGTAAAAGCAGTGCTATGAAATTAATAACTGAAAGTAGACAACCAGAAATTTCTAGTTGAGTCAAGGGTACAAAGAGCACCCACTTAAAAACTTGAGTAATGACTTCAGTCTTGAAGGTTTGAGGTTTTTCTCCAAAATTTATAACAATTTTCTTATAGTTTTCTACTTTTCTCAGTAAATTTATCTAAATTTGAAACTGTTTTTGTCATTTGTAATTTTCTCTTGCAAAATTATGACTTTTCTTGTATATTCGAGACTTTATTATAAACTTTTGGATTATTTTAGTGCTAATTTTGGTCTGTTTTTTATAAAATTACTTTTTTTTTTATATAAATTTGAAGCAGATTGTGGTAAAATTTTGACTTTTTTTCCTTATGCAGTTTACAGTTTTGACCATAATTTTGCATAGCCAGAACAGAACAATAATTTAACTCTGAATTCATAGAAAAAAAAAAAATAAAATTATAGCAGCGAAAACAAGTATTGAACACATCAACATTTTTGTCATTAAACATATTTCTGATGGAGCCATTGACCTGAGATTTTCACCAGATATCAGTAACAACACAAATAATCCATACATACAGAGAAATCAAGACAATGTTGTTCACAAAACAAGTTATTTTTTTTGATTTTGTGTACTTTATTGATCCCCAGAGGGGAAATTGAGGGCATCCACCTGGATGGATGAAGCAGCCACGGTACGGCGCTATCCCTTTGCCATTCACACACACATTCACACCTAGGGCCACTTTAGCATTTCCAATTAACCTAACCTTCATGTTTTTGGCCTGTGGGAGGAAACTGGAGAACTCCCGGAGTAAACCCACGCAGACACGGGGAGAACATGCAAACTCCACACAGATCACTGTTGGTCAGGGGCTCGGATCGAACCAGGGATCCCGTGGCCAAGGGGGAGTTGCTGTGCTGCCACAGTGCTAACCACTGTGCCACTGCACCATATTTAATAAAGTGGAATCACACAGGGAAAAAGTATTAAACACGCTTGGTGAAATTAATTTAATATTTAGTAGAAAAGCCTTTGTTGGTAATAACAGCTTCCAGACACCTCCTGTATGGAGAAACTAGTTGCAGGCATTGCTCAGGAGTGATTTAAGATAAGATAAGCCTTTATTAGTCCCACAATGGGGAAATTCCAGGATTGCAACAGCACAGGGATAGCAACACAGAGCAACAATCAGAAGGCAAGAAAAAACAAGAGCAGCTTGTATACATATGTACATATTAATATAAATATTATATATAGACACACAGTGCGAAGCATTGTAGCTGGATGGAATAAATATGAGTATATAAACACACAGTGCGGAGCATTGTAGCTAGATGGAATAAATATGTAGATATATAAACACACCCAGTGCGGAGCATTGTAGCTAGATGGAATAAATATGTAAATATATAAACACACACAGTGCAGAGCATTGTTGCTAGATGGGATGAAATAGCACAACCGTCTACTTAGTTATCCTACATGGTATGATTATGTACCCATACATATTCTCACCCTCCATAGCGACCGGTATTTTCCTAGTTGTATGCCGGAGGGGACCATTGTGTAAGTCTATTGCGTCTTTTGCATTCAAAACTATTAGGTTGTTCCGTCTTTTGCTATCTTTATGGGCTATAGAATCTATATGGGCTATAGAATGGGCTATATTTTAGCCCATTCTTCCACACAGACTGTCAAATCATGAAGGTTCCATGGGTGTTTTCTATGAACTTAGACTCGATTGGGTTTTCTCAGAAAGTAGGAAATTCTACTCATTACCTCCACCATACATTGGACCTTGTTTTGACATATGGCATAGAAATAGAAAATCTTGTAGTGTCTCCTCATAACCCTGTACTGTCAGACCATTGTCTGTTAACCTTTGATTTTACTATTTCTGACTATTTGGCTCCTAAAGAAAAATATTATTACAGTAGATGCCTCTCAGATGATGCTGTTTCCAAATTTATGCAGATTGTTTCCTCTATGCCATGTGTCAACACAACGGAAATAAGCTATAGACAGCTTGCTCCTTCTGTAATTGATAACATGGTGGATAGTGTTTCAGCTTCTCTGCATCAGACTCTAGACTTGGTGGCCCCCTTAAAAAAGAAAAAGTCTAATCAGAGATTTCTAAATCCTTGGTTCAACACAGAAACTCGTACCTTAAAACAGAAGACTCGTCAATTAGAAAGAAAATGGAGCTCTACTAATTTAGATGAAATCTATTTAGCTTGGAGAAATCATCTTTTAATTTATAAAAAATCTCTTAGAAAAGCTAGAACGAGTTATTACTCTGCATTAATAGAAGAGAACAAGAATAATCCCAGGTTTCTTTTCAGTACTGTAGCCAGGTTGACAAAGAGTCAGGACTCTGTCAATCCTAGCATTCCCTTCAATAATAAAATTTCATCCATCAGAGATAAAATCAATCAGATTCTTCCCACAGTTAACTTAAATACTGTAACTACTACAACTCCTTCTATTGATGTCTGTCTTGATGAGTTTACTCCAATCGACCTTTGTGAGTTAGACAAAATAGTTTCCTCATCCAAACCTTCAACTTGTCTTTTAGACCCTATTCCTACCAGGTTATTTAAAGAAGTCTTCCCACTTATTGGTAGCTTTATTCTTCATATAATCAATTCTTCATTAACTTTAGGCCATGTACCGCAGGCTTTTAAAACGGCTGTAATTAAACCCTTACTCAAAAAGCCAACGCTAGATCCAGGAGCTTTAGCTAACTATAGACCAATCTCTAATCTCCCTTTCATTTCAAAAATCTTAGAAAGAGTTGTTGCTACGCAATTATTTGACCACCTGCAGGGAAATGGTTTACTTGAAGAGTTTCAATCTGGGTTTAGAATCCATCATAGTACTGAAACAGCCTTAGCGAAGGTCACTAACGACCTCCTCATTGCATCTGATAATGGACTAGTTTCTGTACTTGTCCTTTTAGACCTTAGTGCAGCTTTTGATACTATCGATCATAATATTCTACTTGATAGATTAGAACACTATGTTGGACTTAATGGAACTTCGTTGCAATGGTTTAGATCTTATTTATCTGATAGGTTCCAGTTTGTTCATGTAAATAATGAGTTTTCTTTCAACTCAAAGCTTAGTCATGGAGTTCCACAGGGATCTGTGCTAGGCCCTACTCTTTTTAGTTTATATATGCTTCCGTTAGGCAACATTATTAGAAAGCACTGTATACATTTTCATTGTTATGCAGATGACACACAATTATACCTGTCAATGAAGCCAGATGATAGTAATCAATTAGCCAAGTTAGAAGCCTGTCTTAAGGAAATCAAAGCTTGGATGACTTGTAATTTCCTGCTATTAAATTCAGATAAGACTGAAGTCATTCTTGTTGGTCCAAAAAACCTTAGAAATTCCTTTCCAAATCAAACTTTCAGTTTGGATGCAGTTACTCTTTCTCTTAATAGCTCTGTGAGGAACCTTGGAGTTATTTTTGATCAGGATTTGTCCTTCAATTCACATATTAAATTTGTTTCTAAAACTGCCTTCTATCATTTGCGTAATATTGCCAAGATTAGGAGCATCTTGTCTCAGAGTGATGCTGAGAAACTGATCCACGCTTTTGTTAGCTCGAGATTAGATTATTGTAATTCTTTATTATCAGGCTGTCCTAAAACATCTTTAAAAAGTCTTCAGCTGATCCAAAATGCTGCAGCAAGAGTTTTAACAGGTACTAGAAAGAGAGATCATATCTCTCCGGTTCTGGCCTCCCTTCATTGGCTTCCCATAGAGTTTAGAATTAAGTTTAAAATCCTTCTTCTTACTTACAAAGCTCTAAACAATCAGGCTCCTTTTTATTTAAAAGATCTGATACTACCGTATTATCCTAACAGAGCACTACGCTCCCAAAATGCAGGATTACTTGTAATACCTAGAATCTCCAAAAGTACAATGGGAGGCAGAGCCTTCAGTTATCAAGCTCCTCTCCTGTGGAATCAGCTGCCAATCTGGATTCGGGAGTCAGACTCGATCTCTGTTTTTAAGAATAGGGCTAAAGCCTACCTTTTTGATATAGCCTACAATTAGGGAGGGATCATGTGTTTCTGAACCCTCCCTTAGTTATGCTGCTAATAGGTTTAGTCAGCCGGGGGACCTCCAGTAATGCACTGGGCCTCACTCCTTTCCTCACTCTCTATGAAATATTTTTTTTTTTTGCTGGTCATTAACATCTGTTTGTTCTCTCCCATAGATTGAGTCCCCATCGTGCTGTTTGCTCTCTACATGTCTGTTCTTTTCTTCTTCTCTATCCCCTCACCCCCCAGCCAGTCGCAGCAGATGACTGCCCCTCCCTGAGCCTGGTTCTGCTGGAGGTTTCTTCCTGTTAAAAGGGAGTTTTTCCTCTCCACCATCGCCAAGTGCTTGCTCACAGGGGATCGCCTGATTGCTGGGGTCTTTCTGCAACTGTGGGGGTTCCCCCCTACAGTTGATAGTGCTATGAGATGACTGTTGTTGTGAAATCGCGCTATATAAATAAAGTTGAATTGAATTGAACTCTGATCTTCAGTTCGTTCCATAGATTTTCAATTGGATTCAGGTCAGGTTACTGACTGGACCATTCTAGCAGCTTTATTTTCCTTCTCTGGAGCCAGTTGAGAGTTTCCTTGTTTGTGTGTTTGGGATCATTGTCTTGTTGAAATGTCCACCCTCATTTCATCTTCAGCATCTTGGCAGATAGCAACAGGTTCTTATCAAGGATGTCTCTGTACATTTGTCCATTCATCTTTCCTTCAATTATACAAAGTCTGCCTGTACCATATGCTTAAAAACACCCCCACACCATGATGGGATGTGCAGTGCCATTTCTCCCCCAAACATGTTGTGGCATCCAAAAAGTTCAGTTTTGGTCTCATCTGACCAGATTATATTCTCCCAGCATTTTATTGGGTTGGCCAAATGTTGTGCAGCAGACTTTAAACAAGTTTCATCATGCTGTTTCTTCAGTAATGGAGTCTTGCGAGGTGAGCAGGCATAGAGCCCATGTTGGTTGAGTGCATTACTTAATGTTTTCTTTGAAACAGTAGTACCTGCTATCTCCAGGTCTTTCTGGAGCTTTCCATGAGTGGTCTTTGGCGGTTGGATAACTCTTCTGATAATTCTTTTGACTCCTCTGTCAGAAATCTTGTGAGGAGCTCCTGGTCGTGGCTGGTTTATGGTAAAATGATGGTCTTTCCACTTCCGAATGATGGCTCCAACAGTACTCACTGGAACATTCAGCAGTTTAGAAATGCACCTGTAACCAATGCCATCATTATGTTTTGCAACAATAAGGTTTGCAAAGGTCTAGAGAGAGCTCTTTGCTTCTATCCATCATGAGTTCTTTATGGTGTGACAATCTGATATTTATTTTTAAATCCAAATGTTGGCACATTTAGTTTATCTGAAGGCTGCTGACAGATTAAAGTCATTGACTTTGTGAATTTCGGTCATTTTAACTTTCCAGGTACATAATAATGAACATAAATTAGTTAATATTGTAGTGGCTGGTCAAGTAAATCCTCAGTGATTCAGTCACTTTTGCCTTTCCTTGCATATGAAGCCTAACCACACCTATTTGCTAAGCAACTCTACATTATTGTTCCCATTACCAGCAAGTTAAAACCACCATAAATACCTCCATTGCTTACATACCTCTTCTGCTTTTTTCTGCATTTAAAGTAGTTTAATAAGCTCATTCTTCTCTCGGACAGCAATGCTAGAGAGCCACTCCTGCAGACTGAAACGGTCACGTGGGCGGCGGCGCTTCCGAACATTAACACGCGGATGACTGTCATGCACCCTGTTTGTGTGCACGCTGACAGAGCGTCATTACTTAATTAATTTTTTTCTTAAATTTTTATTTCCCCTTAGTGTGGCGGCAAAACTTCAAGGGTGGCGGCCCGCCACACAGAAATGCTACCAGAGAAAACCCTGCTGCAGTTTGGTCAAAATTTTCAATTCAGAATGAAGAAATATTTAAACTTTAATGCAGGGGTGCCCAACCTGGGGCTCCTGGAACATTCAGGTTTCTGTGGGAAATTTTCTCATTTCACTGACTTCTTAATTGGTCCAAAGATTTGCAAATAATTTGCTGTTGTTGTGCAAGGGTGCCTACAGAACACATGCACAACAATGACAAATTATTTGCAAATCTTTGGACCAGTTAAGAAGTGAAATTAAAAAAATTCCCACAGAAACCTGAATGCATCCGGAGCCCCAGGTTGGGCACCCCTGCTTTAATGTTTTGTACTGTTCTGAACTTTTTGGAAAGTATTTTGATAAAACAAGAGGTGTTCAAGTCAATCAGTTGACATATACCTGTGCCAAATTTGACTGTCAACAAAATCCCATGTCTAAAAATGATTTTGGACAAATTAATTTTGTCTTTGAGTTATCATGTAAACAGGAAAAAAAAAACAAATTAAGCACATAGCCACCTAAGCAGTGGAATAAATTGATACTAATAAAAACTAAAGTAAAATGACACATTTATTAAAAAGCAAAGAAAGTTCTCTTGGAATCTCATTAAATAAACTCAACAGAGTGCACATAAGATGACACAGTATCAAACAATGTTAAACTGCCTTATTTTTGTTAATTTCAGTATTTTGTAATTGTATTGACAGTATCTGCTTGTAAAAAAAAAAAAAAAAAAAAAAAAAAAAAAAAAAAGCCTCCAGTACATTATTGAACTTTATTTTATCTATTTTTGAAGTGTTCTGTCCTGATCGCAAGGTAAAAGTTGCCATTAACCCTCTACTGGATGAGCTGCCCAGCTACCAGTCACTGCTGTACCGACGGAAGTCCTCTTCTGATGGCCCCAAACGAAGACGAAACTCCAAGGGAAGCCAAAGATCCTCTGGTGGAGGGAAATGGGGCATAAGCACCTTCAAAAGGCGTTCTGAAATACAACACAGTCAGAATGAACAGCAGCCCATCAGACAACAACCCAAGTCCATGGCTAAGAAACGCCAAGACAAGTAGGAAATGCCTTCTTGAGCCGTTCAAAGTTACAGTTGGTTTAACAGTGAGCCCTTTCTGTGAGAAGTGCAATATAAATACATTTTACTTACTTACTTACTGCATGTCATGAGCTAAGTTCTTTGTAACCTGTTAGAGCACAGCGCCTGCAGAAAGCTCCGCAGCTCAGCAGCTATAACCAATGGAGAGAAAGCACCCGCAGGTCCTTGAGGAGGCTGAGGGATGACACTCGGGAATGCCTGAGCTCCCTGAAGCTTTGGAGAGGAGACATCCACAAGATAGAAGGTGAGAAAATATTGAAGAGACTTTCAGAGGACTGTATCATTTTAACCTTAGGGACATGCTTTGTTTTCTATTCAGATGATCTTCTGTTAAAGGTCCAATTAGGGCTGAACAATTAATCGAATTTTGATCGCAATCACGATTTTGGCTGCCACGATTAATTTAACGTGATTGTTGGTGACATTAACATTTAAAATGTGGGCTCTGCTGCATATCAAATCAAGCATTTTCTCAGCCAACAGCCAGCCGACCACCAGGAGGCAAACGCACGTTAAGGCAGCATTAAGCTGCAGAACTGACAAGCGAACGCACCTTGTAGCAGCAACCTTAAGTTTTCAATAGCGGACTGGTGTGATGGTGAAACACAAACCAAATGTCAGGAGCAGAAGGTGACAGTACGGCAACACGAGGAAGCGAGGAGCTAGTGCCTCGAAAGGATCATCATCCGTTGTCTGGATGTGTTTTGGATTCAGGGCAAGTGATGCTGACTAAAAATAAATTATATGCAAGGAGTGTCATAGAGCTGTGTCTGTGCCACAGGGCAACACAACCAACTTATTCAACCACCTGAAAAAAACACCACAAACACAAGTGCGATAAATCCATGAAGGCTAAAGTGAATGTCACTTCACTAAATCACAGTCGGTGTCCGGCACCGACCCAGGCAACCGTAGTATCAACCCTGCACAGATCTTCACCATATCCATCCACCTCCCAAAGACACACTAAAGTAACTGATGCAATAGCATTTTATTTGGCCAAAGACATGTGTCCAATAAATAACATATGAGCAACGAAGGCTTCAGAAACATGGTCAAAACACTGGACAAGAAATACGTGATCCCCACGGGATTTTCCAAAGTTGCATTACCTGCGCTGTATGAAAAATGTAGATTGCTATCACAACTGTTGAGTACTTTGCAACTATGACTGACCTATGGTCAAGCAGAATATGTCATCAAGGCAGCTTCTCCAAATAAATGGACGAAGCTCCAGTGCTTTGGCCACAAGCTTCATCTAGAAGTTGGTAAGTAGGATGAATTAAAAAATGAATTTTATGTCATCTGTTTTTCCTAAAGTTAATGAATAATCGTGACTAATAATCAGGATTTCAATATTGATCAAAATAATCGTGATCATCATTTTGCCATAATCGTGCAGCCCTAGGTCCAATGCTGTGTATTTTTCTGGGAGTAATTTTTAAATGTTGACATCCTCACAGAAATATTATGTAGTTAAAAAAACAAAAAAACATTTCTGTATTGTTTTACAGCTCTTGAAAAAGCTTTAAAGTTCTATCTGCATCATGCACAAGTCTACAGTGTTCTATTAAAAAAAAAAAAAAAAAACTAGAGGGCACTCGTAGAGCGCATACCTCCGCCAAGGCTCCGTCCCTCCCTCCCTTTGCCCTCCCCTTCGTCCCTTTGTCCATCCATATCGCCATCCATCTGTACATTGTGAGCTAGGGCCTTGGCGGAGATATGCACTCACGGATCACCTCCAACATCTAATGGGTTCATCTTTGGGCCAAGGGCCACCTCTGGTGAAAATGTCATCCAAATCATTCTGTGAGTTGTTGTGTGATCCTGCTAATAGACGAGAGAAACGACAGCAAAAACAATATCACTACATTATAATAATAATAACTAGAAAAGCACTCAGAGAGTGCATACCTCCGCCAAGGCTCCTTCCTTCCCTCCCTTTGTTCATCCATCTGTCTGTACCGCCTTGCCTCCATCCCACCATACATTGCAAGATGGGGCCTTGGTGGAGTTATGCGCTCATAGATCAGCTCCACAATCTAGTGGGTTCTTCTGCAGCCCAAGGACCATCTCTGGTGAAAATTTCAGCAAAATCCATCCAGTAGTTTTTGCGTAATCCTGCTAAACCACTGCAAGAAGATTGAGCCTTGATGGAGGTTTGTGCTCATGGATCACCTCCAAAATGTAAGGGGTTTGTGTGTAGGCCAAGAGCCACCTCTGTTGAAAATTTCATCCAAATCCATTCAGTAGTTTTGGATTATTGTTGTTAACACTCTATGAGAAGCTAACAGCCTTGGCAGAGGTATGCATTCTCAGATCACCTCCAAAATGTAATGGGTTCCTCTCTAGCCCAAGAACCACCTCTGGTGAAAATTTCATCCAAATCCATCTGGTAATTTTTGTGTTATCCTGCTGCACAAATACAAACAAAGCCCTTGGTGGAGGTATGCACTCTCAGACCATCACCAAAATCTAATCGTCTGTTCCCCATGCCATTACACACTTTTCCTGAAATTTTTTTTATCAAAATTCATTCATAACTTTTTGAGTAATGTTGCTAACAGACAGACAAACTAACAAACAAACCAACACCGGCAAAAACATTACCTCCTCCCTTGGTGGGGGTAACAATTTGGAAAACCAAAGTCCTTTACTTGTGTTTTCAGGAAATATGAAATATATGTCACCATTTAACGGATGCAATTCAGTGTAAAAAGAATTCTAACTTTTTTAAATCAAAAGTTGCATTTCAAATTAGGTAATTTTTCTTTTATTTCATTGAATGAGGAAAGGGAAACGGTTCACTCTAGCCAGTTGGCCATTAGCCATTGCTAGTAACACCCACTGAAAACGACACAGTACAAGGTAATTTGTGCATAAAAACACCATAGCAACATGATCAGAGACAGAAGCTTGACAGTACTGTGTGTATGTCTAGAAAAGACATGTAAACCAGAAGTACTAATAAGGAGTACATAATATACTGCTGTTATTGTGACATCTTGACTTCTTAAGCTGGTCATGCCCAGGCTTGCCTGACTTCATGGAGCAGAAGGAACACCCCAAATCTGAATTTCTATGAGAAAAAACGCACACTATGAAACGGTCTGTTTTCAATCTGCTCATTATTATTAATGAGCCCCTAACTTGACTGGGTGAAGTTTTTTGAGTTGGCCAGAAACCAAGCCGTGAGGTCAAAGGAACTGCCTTCAGAGCTCATAGACAGGGTTGTTGCACTCAAGGTCACAAACAGCACAGTGGCCTGCATAATCCTCAAATGGAAGATGATTGGCACAACTAGGACTCCTCCAAGGGCTGGTCATCTGGCCAAACTGAACAAGCGAGGGAGAAGGGCCTTAGTGGGAGAGGTGAACAAGAATGCCACTCTGACTGAGATCCTGTGTGGAGATGAGATTAAGGGTGCTTTCACACCTACAGGCTTTAGTTTGTTTCAGTCGAACTCAAGTTCGTTTTCTCCATTAGTGCAGTTCATTTTGTCTGGTGAGAACACGGTAATTGCACTCAAGTGCGTACCAAAACAACCGTACGGAGACTCTCGGTTCGAATCAAATAGCGAACTCTGGTGTGGTCCTGCAGGTGAGAAAGCGACCGCACTAAAACAGGACCAGCGGCAAACGGTAAAACATTTTACATCACTGTACATACCTGATAGATCTTTGAAAGTATCTGTGGCTGAGCACGTCACAGTTCTGGAGGATTAATGAACGTTAACATGTTATTTCCCGTCCGTAGCAGCGCCTCATTTTCAAACTGTATGATTTGCACGTATGTAATAAACAATAACCAGGGCGATGAAAACCCCCCGTAGATTATGCTATGATCTGTATTATTATCTCCCCAGAAATGCATAAATACACAGCAGTCGTCCTACTTCCTGTATTTACCTTTCCTGTTCTCTCTGCGAACAAAATCTGACCAGTAAGAACAGAGAACGTTCTGACGTAAGTCTTGCGGGATTTAACGTGACGTAGTTTGGTCTGCTTGAATTTTTGCCTGTGTGAAAGGGGATCAAACCAAGGAGAAAATGATACTAAGTAACAAACTTGTCAACTGAGTTGGACCAAATTAAATGAATTTAGGTGTGAAAACACCCAAGGCTTTATTCATGCTGCATTTCCCTTCTTGTCCGCTTTGGTCCACGTGTGCTTTGGATGAGCCCGGCGCACACGCGGCATTGTACATGCTCACTTTTATCATCTACCAGGCCAAGCAGTTGATGCATGCACCCAACTGTTATTTGTAGTTTCACCCCAGCCCTATGGGTAGCGCAAATGCACAAACACGCCGTCTTGTTCACCGGCTATAAAACACGAGAGTGACGCACATTTTTTTTTTTTTGTAGCAACAACAATGGCATCATTTCAAGGAAAAGGAGGAATTACTGTTTCCAGTGCTCTTCTCCGCTCAAGCTGCTGCTGCTGCAAAAGGATTCATGGATGTTTATTCTCGTCTTCCGCCTCGTCATTGTCTTCCTCGGCTACTTTGTCTTTATATGCTGTGTTGGTGGCACCACCTTGTGAATGGGACGTTCAGTCTTGGCATGCTCTGTCAACGTGTACAGATCGTGGGCAGACTGCGCGGTCACAAAATTTGGGCTGCATGCGGTCGTCCGCAGTAGAGCCCTGCATACACTAGTGGAGTGGAGACGATGACTTAAATTTCGTCATACGAGGTTTCCAGTTGCATGTACGCGGACAGCAAAGGTGCAGCATGAATCTAGCTTAAGTTTCAGAAGGACAACCATCACTGCAGCCCTCCACAGATCTGGACTTTATGGCAGAGTGGCTGCTTGGAGTTTGAAAAAAAGTGACTGAAGGACTGAAGCAGGCTTTCATGTGTTTGCACTGAGGGAGAGGCTACCGTCTAGCCTCTCTGCCATAGAGCCCAGAGCGGTGGTGGGCTGCAGGGATGGTTGTCCTTCTGCAACTTAGTCCCATCTCCACACAGGCTCTTTGGAGCTGAGTCAGAGTGACCATTGGGTTCTTGGTTACCTCCTCACTTGCTCCGTTTGGCCAGACAACCAGTTCTTGAAAGAGTCCTGGTTGTGCCATACTTTTTTCATTTGAGTATTACTAGTGCATTGCCCATAGAAAGCAAGTATTCCTGTCTGAAACAGGTAGCGCAGTCAGGCTTTACAGGCCCAAATGTAGGCTGTGTTTGAAAGTGGAATACAGAGGTGTGTCATGATTGGCAATAAATTGGCAGCTGACGTGCAGGGAATGACAACAGAGGAAACACACAATGACACAGAGTAGCAAGTTTGGTTTGAATTTAGTTTGTTTCAATTGAACTCAAGTTTGTTTTCTCCATTAGTGCAGTTCGTTTTGTCTGGTGAGAACACGGTAATCGCACTCAAGTGCGTACCAAAACAACTGTACCGAGACTCTCAGCAAAGGAACATTTCCACAAGAGAAAAACGCCACTTGCCAGGGGAACACACAGCCTGAGAAGAGAGATGAGAGCAGGTGAATTAGGAGGGAGACTCAAACAAGGGAAAATAGGACTACACTCACATGGGAGTATAAGAGAGCCCGGCAGAAGAACCCGGCACTTATGGCAAACCTCCCGATGACACAGAATGGCAGGAGTAGAGCTGGGTGAGGTGTCTGACCGGGTGGTGATGGTCGCTGATGTGGTGATGGAGGTGGGGCAGGTGAGCACACAACAACCCTGGAGACGCACCACAAGGAGGTAGCAACCTGTGAAGAGGTAAGCAAATGGTTAACGAGTTTTTCAAGGTTAGGAGAATAGATTTTCACTGGAGGAAGACACTTCATAACGAAACATCATTCCATCCCGAGTCTGCCGCGACGACCCAAAACTGCATGGAGTAGTCGGCAGCTGACCGGCTACCCTAACGGAGTGACATTAAGCGGCTCATGATGTTTCCCTCGCTTTCTGTATGGTCAAACACGCGAGTGAATTTGGCCACAAATCTTTCAAATGAATAAGTGGGGCCCTCCGAACTGTCGAGAATGGCTTGGGCCCAGCTGAGGGCTCTGTTCCGCAGTAGGAGGGTCATAAATTGAATTTTGGCTGTGTCATCTGGGTACTCCCTCCCCCAACCTGGCCCAAATACAGCCGAACATGGCACAAAACCCCCTGCATTTCCCCACCTCCCCCGCATACGGGGCAGGCGAGAGAACGGAAGTGGTTCAGTGCACAATGGAAGAAACTGGGGTGACAAGCGGAGGGGTAGGCACTGGCTGAGACAAATGGCCCAACTGCTCGGTGACCGTGCCCAGCTGCTGTGTAATGGTTTGCAGCTGTTGAGTCAGCACGGCCACCTGCCTCTCTGTGACATCTAAATGGTCTAAAGCGGAGTGTTCTGGTGTCCCTCCCGCTGAGCTTGCACCGTGGCTGGCTCGTTCTGTCATGATTGGCAATAAATTGACAGCTGACGTGCAGGGAATGACAACAGAGGAAACGCACAATGACACAGAGTAGCAAGTTTGGTTTGAATTTATTAATGCAAAGGAACACTTCCGCAAGAGAAAAGCGCCACTCGCCAGGGGAACACACAGCCTGAGAAGAGAGATGAGAGCAGGTGAATTAGGAGGGAGACTCAAACAAGGGAAAATAAGACTACACTCACGTGGGAGTATAAGAGCCCGACAGAAGAACCCGGCACTTATGGCAAACCTCCCAGTGATGCAGGATGGCAGGAGTAGAGCTGGGTGAGGTGTCTGACCGGGTGGTGATGGTCGCTGATGTGGTGATGGAGGTGGGGCAGGTGAGCACACAACAACCCTGGAGACGCACCACAAGGAGGTAGCAATCTGTGAAGAGGTAAGCAGAACTTTAAAGGGTTTTTCAAGTTAAAGGATAAATAACATTTACTGCTGAGGCAGGCAGTATACCCAACAAGCCAGCACCGAGGCCTTGAAGGGTCTATTTAAGCGCTGGCTAGTCAGAGGAACAGGTGCGTCTCATCACGCAGGTGGAGATGATTGCCCGCGGAGTAGGTGAAGGTTGAGCCGGATGGGTGGGGCAGAAGTGCGCTCACCAGACCATGACAGAGGTGTAGCCTATATGTAGGCAATCACACATGTTAGACTTTGACAAATATGAAAGGGACTGAACTGAGATTTATTTAATTGTGTGAATATTAATTACAGAATAATGGAAAATGAATGGGACATCCAATATTAGCCACTGTTTAAGAACCCCTTGTTTATTTTTTCGTCATATCACTTATTTGTGTGATCTTTTATGAGTTATATTCAATAATGTATTTTGCACTTTGGGGAATGGGACTTGTTCAGTCACCATTAAAATTTAGTTTATATAGGGGTTCCGCTTCCGGGTCACCAAGGGATGGCAGTATAGAGCGTGGTCTCCCGACCAAAAACAAGAAATTACTTCGAAAAAGTCAAATTAAAACCGACAAAAACTAGTCCTAACGTCTACAAAGGAGAGGAGATGCCTCCGAAAGGGAGAAATAAATCAACCACTGTAGTGACATCCACGGAAACGGATGTGTCGCAAGATCAAGACGCTAATGCTAACTCCACTGCTGCTAACCAGGGAGAAAATGACACAAATGAGGATGAAGGAGAGGTGACTAACAGCACAATACTCAAAGAACTGTGTGAATACAGACAAGAGATCATGAGTGAATTTGCCAAGACAAACTCAAGACTGGATGAAGCGGAGAAAAGAATTG
The DNA here is from genome assembly GCA_020510985.1 of Pholidichthys leucotaenia. Classification (NCBI taxonomy): domain Eukaryota; kingdom Metazoa; phylum Chordata; class Actinopteri; order Cichliformes; family Pholidichthyidae; genus Pholidichthys; species Pholidichthys leucotaenia. Next base: position 86,055,265 of record CM035848.1, on the reverse strand, counting down.
TGGGGAACGAGGAAAGGCTACAAGACATAGGAGTGGTTGCAGGAATGCTAAAACTGCAAGAACAACTTCAGGAGAAATTAACGGCTCAGGAATGCAGGTCGAGAAGAGAAAACATCAGGATTTATGGAATTCCCGAACAAAAAGAAATGGACCCAAAGACAATGATTACATTTATAGAGAAAGTGCTTAGAGATAACCTCGGCATCCCTGATACTGTAAACCTGAACATAGTGAGGGCACACCGAGCACTCGCCCCACAGCCCCCACCTGGAGCCAAGCCGAGATCTATCCTTGTCAAATTCCAGAGCTTTAGAACGAAAGAAGAAGCAATCCGCTTGGCATGGCAGAAGAAAGGCTTTACTCTGGATGGCCATAAGATAAACTTGGATCATGATTATGCTCCGGTAATTTTACACAGATGGAAAGCATATGCCGAGGCGCGACGAGTCCTGAAAGAAAACAAAATACAATTTCAGACTCTCTATCCAGCTCGCTTAAGAGTTCACTATGAAGACGGGCAGAGAACGTATGACACAGTGGAAGAGGCGACAGCGGACATGGTCAGCCGTGGCCTGCCGGTGAAAGTGATTGAGCAGCCAGCAACGTTGTGGGAGAGGATTCAGCGAGGAGCCTGGCAGCCAGCGCAGACCAAACGGACCACCGAGGCCGGGAACATGCAGAGCTTCAAACAAAAGCTGCAAGCATTTAGATGCACAGCAGCGGAGGATACAGGTTGATTTGGTCTTTTTTGATTAAAGATAAGAAATAAATGAGAAAGATAAAAAGAACTACGAAAATTTTGGTCGGAGGAAGGGACAACGAGGAGACACTGAACTGTTTATATGGCTGACATCATAGTGGAGGGCCCTCTGACACACTGGAGGTGTAGAGGTCATCCCTCAAACCAGCAACGGGTCAGTAAATCGACCTTAGGGTTGGAAGTTAGTTTAGGAATCTGTTCTATGTTCACAAAGTTTGTTTTTGTTATTCATTGTGTTATTCCTTTTCCAAGGGAGTGTTTACAGGGAACTGAGGTTAAATGTAAATATTTGAATGCAAGGAGAACCGGTTGAAATTGTTTCTTTATAAAGAGGAGTAAGATTTTGACAAAACTAAAACGAGAAAAGGCACAGATTGCCTTCCTTCAAGAAACCCATCTGAGTCAATCTGAACATGCAGAATTAAAAAGGCAGGGCTTTAAATTTCTTTTCTCCTCTTCTTATAAAGCTGGGCACCGACGAGGGGTTGCTATACTTATTTCAGATTTGTTAAATTATGATCATATATCAGAAGTACAAGATGAGGAGGGAAGATTTATCAAAATTACTGGTAAAATAGAGGGACATGAAATAACGCTTATAAACGTTTATATTCCACCTGGAAGTGATTGGACTCTCTTTCGACACATATTTGAGTTAATGATGAATTCTTAGGGAGTGGTAATCTGTGGAGGAGACTTCAATATTAGATTGAATCCAAAATTAGATGTATCAAGTACAACCAATGCAGAAAATGCACTAATTAAAAAGGTAAATTCATTGATGAAAGAAGTGGGAATTATTGACGTTTGGAGAGAATTACATCCTAAAAGTAGAGACTATACACACTATTCATGTCCGCACAGTGTTTATTCAAGAATAGACTATTTTTTTGTGTTCAATAATGATTCTTTCAGAGTAAGAGATTGCAAAATTAAGACAATTGATCTCTCAGATCATAGTCCCATTTCATTGTCTGTTATTTTAGAAAAGAAGGTCAGAAAAGTGTTGTGGAAGTTCAACTCAAATATATTAAATGATTCCGAATTAAGACAAAAATTAAAGGGTGACATTAAGAACTGTCTTGAGTTGAACGACACAGGCGAAGTGTCACAGATAATTTTGTGGGACGCTCTGAAAGCTGTAATGAGAGGAAAGATCATTTCAATGACGTCTCACTTGAAAAAATTAAAGGGGCAAAAATTAGCTGATCTCCAAGGAAAATTAAAATGATTACAATGGTTAGACAGTAATATGAGTAATTCAAAAGTAAAAGAGGAAATAAAAAAGATTAAAAGTGAAATTGATAACATCTATATGCAGGACACCCAGAAAAAAATTGTTTTTCTGAAGCAAAACACTACGAAATTGGGAGTAAATCGACTGAACTACTAGCATGTAAATTACGCAAACAGAGAGCAGAAAACACAATTTATAGAATAAAACACCCCCAAACGAAGAGGGTTGAAAACAAACTGGAAAAAATACAGGAAAGTTTTGAATTATTTTATAAAGATTTGTATTCCCAACCTCAAACTTCTAACGAGATACAAATAGAAGATTTTTTAAAAGCATTGAACTTACCAACAATGACAAATACACAAAAAGAAAAATTAGTCCAACCAATAACGATCAAAGAACTAAATCTGGCCATTTCCAAATTAAAAGTGGGGAAGTCCACAGGCTCCTACGGTTACACTACAGAGTGGTATAAATGTTTTAAAGAAGAATTGTCCCTTTATACTATTAAAAACCTTTAATTGGATTATACAAAATGGTGAAATCCCTCCAACTTGGAAAGATGCAGTCATTTCTGTCATACCCAAGGAGGGTAAGGACAGACAGGATTGCAGTAGCTACCGTCCCATTAGTGTCCTTAACTTGGATTATAAATTATTCACAGCAATAGTGGCTCGAAGACTTGAAAAATTCCTACCTGATTTGATACATTTAGACCAGTGTGGATTTATCCAGCAAAGACAGACCTTAGATAATATAAGACGCTCCTTACATGTGATAGGACAAATAAATAAGGAAAAGACTAATGCCATTAATGTAGGATTAGATGCCGAAAAGGCATTCGACTCAGTCAGATGGTTATTCCTCTATAAAGTATTGGCAAAATTCGGTTTTAATGAAAATTTTATCACATTAATACAATCCCTTTACGATAAGCCAAGGGCTCGTGTAAAGATCAATGGAGATCTTTCTGACTCCTTCCTCCTGGAACGAGGCAGGGATGCCCGATATCACCCCTTCTTTTTGCCCTTTATATTGAGCCCCTTGGCCAATTGATAAGACAGACTGGGGAGATTAAGGGGATTACAGTAGCTGGGAATGAACAAAAAGTTGCAATGTTTGCAGATGATGTACTTGTTTTTTTTGGAGGAGCCTGAAGAATCTTTTATGAAGTTGATGTCTGTATTAAACAGCTTTGGGAAGTTATCTGGTTACAAATTAAATATATCTAAAACTCAGGTGATGACCCTTAATTATAAAGTTTCAAAACCTCTTAAGGAAAAATATAATCTTGACTGGGATGCTGTCTCCCTAAAATATTTAGGTATAATTCTCACTAAAGACATTTCTAGATGTTTCAAGCAAATTATGACCCACTATCATTAGCAATAAAATCAGACATAAATAGATGGAATCTTGTACCCTTTCTCAATTTAAACTCAAGGATTATTGCAGTGAAAATGAATATAGATCCCTGATTGCTGTATTTGTTCAGAACATTACCTATTGAAGTGAGTGACAATTCAAGGAATGGGACAAATGAATTTCACGCTTTATATGGCAGGGGAAGAAACCAAGAATACGCTATACTGTTTTACAGTTAAGGAAAGAAAAGGGTGGAGCAATGCTTCCTTGTTTGAAATACTATTATTATGCTTCTCAAGTTATTCCTCTATTATATTGGTGTAACCCAGACTTCCAAGCCAATTGGAAGATAATAGAATCCAACATATCACCTATATTCCCCTTACAAGCTGCAATTTCAGATAAAAGACTAGCTGACCAATTACAGGGTCTAAACCCTTGGATTGAACACACACTTAAGGTATGGCATAAAGTACTGAAAACCTGTGAAATAGGAAACGTGCTAAGAAATTTCAGATGGTGTGCCTATGACACAGATTTTCAACCCAACAAAAGTGATAAAAGATTTCAAACTTGGACAAAAAAAGGCCTAACAACGTACCTCACCTTTACAAGCAAAGGAACACTACAGAATTTCCAGTCCCTGCAAACCAAATTTGGTCTTGAGCAAGTAGACTTCTTCAGGTACCTCCAAATACGTGATTATTTTAACAAGCATAGCAAATCTTTAAACCCATCTTCAACAGAGTCACACTTTTTTAAAATTTTAAAGTCAGCTTATGACACTTCAATGAAAAAGGCAATTTCTAAGTTAAATGCAAGGAACGATGATACGCTACACATTAAGAATAAGTGGGAACATGAAGTGGGAATGGGCATTTCTGATGAGAATTGGGAAAAAATTTGTATTTTTCAATGGTCCTCCACAAACTCATTGGTATGGAGAGAACACTGTTGGAAAACTGTGATAAGATTTTTTAGGAGTCCTCACCAAAGTAAATATAGAAACATAAATAATGAGTGTTGGAGAAGGTGTGGATCTTTTGAAGCAAATCATTTTCATATATTCTGGGAATGTCCGGTTTTGCATCAATATTGGTCTGGAATTCATAAAGCTTTAAATGATATCTTCAAGGTAAACATTGCAAACGACTTTTTAAATTTATATATGGGTCTTGTTCTAACTCTGGACAGAAGAGGGGACATAAAATTGCTGCAGGTGCTCTTAGTCAGGCAGTAAGAAATCAATTACTAGAAAATGGTTAAACTCAGCCCCACCCACATTCAATGATTGGTTTGGAATAATTTTGGAAATCTTCAAAATGGAAAAATTGACGTATTTGTTAAGAATTCAAAGGGGAAAATTTTATTCAATTTGGAACAAGTTGATTCATTTTATATCCCCTATTCGGAATGATTTTGTATGACTCCAGATGTAAACATCCTTGTTGAATCACCTTACTAAGACTGAAATTTTGTTTATTTATTCTTCCATATGAGAAGAAGGAATGACTGTAAGCCCCCAGTTCAGTTTTTGTTTTTTGTGTTTTTTTTGTTCCTATAAAACAAATAAGAGAAGGACTATGATACAAATGTCTGAATGCTATATTTGTAAAAATGGCATCCTTTTCTAATAAAAACATAAATGAAAAAAAAAATTTGTTTATTTGTGTAGTTTATAGTTATAAAATAAACTCATGCCTCATGCAGTACTATAGCAGATGTAGTACATAGTAGGACATGGTGTCCATAACGAACACCATGTTCAAGCATAAGGGTGTCCATGTGTGCACCTGGTACCAGGACACTCTAGGTCGCAGGTCGATGATCGATTTTGTTATCGTGTCATCAGACCTGCGACCGTATGTCTTGGACACCCGGGTAAAGAGAGGTGCAGAGCTGTCAACTGATCACCACCTGGTGGTGAGTTGGATCCTATGGCAGGGGAGGAAGCCATTCAGACCTGGTAGACCCAAACGTATAGTGAGGGTGTGCTGGGAATGTCTGGCTGAAGCCCCTGTCTGGGAGGTCTTCCACTCCCACCTCCGGAAGAACTTCAACCACATTCCGAGGGAGTCTGGAGACATGGAGTCTGAATGGGCCATGTTCTCCACCTCTGTTGTTGAAGCGGCGGCCCAGAGCTGCGGCCGGAAGGTGGTCGGTGCATCTCATGGTGGCAACCCCCGAACCACGTGGTGGACACCAGTGGTGAGGGGGGCCATTAAGCTGAAGAAGGAGTCCTATCAAGCTTGGTTGGCTTGTGGGACTCCCGAAGCAGCTGAGATGTACCGGTAGGCCAAGCGGAGTGCAGCTCGGGTGGTTGTTGAAGAAATAACCTGGGTGTGGGAGGAGTTTGGTGAGGCCATGGAACAAGACTTTCGGTCGGCCTCGAAGAGATTCTGGCAAACTGTCTGGCGGCTCAGGAGGGGAAAACAGCTCCCTGTCCACACTATGTATGGTGCGGATGGGACACTGTTGACTTCAACTGGGGATATCGTCGGGCGGTGGAAGGAATACTTAAAGGATCTCCTCAATCCCACTGATACGCCTTCCACAGAGGAAGCAGGGTTTGGGGACGAGGGGGATGACTCGCCTATCACAGGGGCTGAGGTCGCCAAGGTGGTTAAAAATCTCCTTGGTGGCTGGGCCCCGGGGGTGGACTGAGTACCTCAAGGCCCTGGATGTTGTAGGGCTGTCATGGTTGACACGCCTCTGCAACATTGCATGGAGGTCGGGGGCAGTGCCTTTGGCGTGGCGAACCAGGGTGGTGGTTCCTGTCTTCAAAAAAGGGGACCGGAGGGTGTGCTCCAACTTTAGAGGGATCACACTCCTCAGCCTCCCTGGGAAGGTCTATGCCAAGGTACTGGAGAGGAGAGTCCGGCCATTGGTCGAACCTCGGATTCAGGAGGAGCAATGTGGTTTTCGTCCTGGCCGTGGCACATCGGACCAGCTCTTTACCCTCTCGAGAATTCTCGAGGGTTCGTGGGAGTTTGCCCAACCAGTTTACATGTGTTTTGTGGACTTGGAGAAGGCATTTGACCGCGTCCCTCGTGGTTTTTTGTGGGGGGTGCTTCGGGAGTATGGGGTATCAAGCTTGTTGTTACGAGCTATTTGGTCTCTGTACGACCGTTGTGAGAGGTTGGTTCGTATTGCCAACACTCGGTCGGACTCATTCCCAGTGAGAGTTGGTCTCCGCCAGGGCTGCCCTTTGTCACCAATGCTGTTCATAATTTTTATGGACAGGATTGCTAGGCGCAGCCAGGGAATGGAGGGTGTCAGGCTTGGTGACCACAGGATCTCATCTCTGTTGTTTGCAGATGATGTTGTCCTGTTGGCTTCATCCAGCAATGACCTACAGCTCTTGCTGGGACGGTTTGTCGCTGAGTGTGAAGCGGCTGGGATGAGAATCAGCACCTCCAAGTCCGAGTCCATGGTCCTCAGCCGGAAAAAGGTGGATTGTCTTCTCTGGGTTGGGGACAGGCTCCTACCCCAAGTGGAGGAGTTTAAGTATCTTGGGATCTTGTTCACAAGTGAGGGGAAAATGGAGCTAGAGATTGACAGACGGATTGGAGCAGCATCTGCAGTGATGCGGACGTTGTGCCGGTCTGTTGTGGTGAAGAGGGAGCTTAGTTCTAAGGCAAAGCTGTCAATTTACCAGTCAATCTACGTTCCTACTCTGACCTATGGTCACGAGCTTTGGGTAATGACCGAAAGAACAAGATCGCGGATACAAGCGGCTGAAATGAGCGTTCTCCGTAGGATTGCTGGACTCACCCTCAGAGATAGGGTGAGGAGCTCAGTCATCAGGGAGAGGCTCAGAGTAGAACCGCTGCTCCTCCACATTGAAAGGAGTCAGTTGAGGTGGTATGGGCATCTGATTAGGATGCCTCCTGGACGCCTCCCACTTGAGGTGTTTCAGGCACGTCCCACTGGGAGGAGACCCCAGGGCAGACCCAGGACTTGGTGGAGAGACTATGTCTCCCAGCTGGTCTGGGAATGCCTTGGTATCCTCTCTGAAGAGCTGGAGCAGGTGGCTGGGGAGAGGGAAGACTGGGCTTCTCTGCTTGAACTGCTGCTTCCGTGACCCGGACCTCCGGAAAAGCGGTAGAAGATGGATGGATGGATGGATGGAGTACTATAGTAGGATACGTTTACAAATATTTGAGACGCACTGTAGCGCATCCTTTTATATTTTAGCAATATTATAAGTACAAAAAAATGAACATTATTATATTTTTTTTTTTTGTATTTGTATCTTATAAACTTTAATGATCACCAGAGAGAAATTCAGGGCATCCACGGTACAGCGTCGATCCCTTCACTAGTGTCTCACACACGCACAGCAGAATGAGCCATTTGGCTGCAAGTTTTGTATCATTGTTGCCCATTTGTCTGTAAATATTTAAATAAAAATGATTTATTAGATTAGATTCAACTTTGTCATTACACATGTATGAATACAAGGTAATGAAACACAGTTTAGCATCTAATCAGAAGTGCAAAGGACAGCAGTGCAGTATATACAGTAATTGACAGTATGTGCAATTTAAGCAAATATATGCAGCAGTGCAGAAAGTTAAGAGTACCGTTATGTGCAAATAATGTACAGTAAGTTAGGTGGGCAGTTATGTACAGGTGAGGATGGCAAGAGATGATGGTAAGAGAGTCAGCGGGGAACTAAGTTCAATAACGTGACAGCTGTTGAAAAGAAACTGTTCCTAAACCTGCTGGTTCTAGTCCGAAGGCTTGTGAAACGCCTTCCGGAGGGGAGAAGCTGGAACAGTCCATGAGCAGGATGGTTGGAGTCCCTAAGAATGCTGCGTGCCCGGCGCAGACATCTTTTCCTGTAGACGTCCTCTATAACTGGAAGTGGAGTCCCTGTGATGCGTTGGGCGGTTTTCACCACCCGCTGCAGCGCCTTATGGTCAGCGACAGAGCAGCTCCCATACCAGACTGTGACACAGTTGGTCAGGGTGCTCTCTATCACGCAGCGGTAGAAGTTGCCCAGGATGTCAGTTGACAGATGGTTCTTCTTCAGTGTCCTCAAGAAGAAGAGGCGCTGATGGGCCTTCTTGATCAGGCTGGTGGTGTTAACTGACCAGGACAGGTCCTCCGAGATGTGGGTCCCCAGGAATTATTTTGTTATTTGGACATTTTTGCGTCTTGTTGTCGTTTAGTCAAAGCATGCATGTGTCCGCATGTAATATGCAGTTGAGCTGGTCATTCCACTCCAAATGAAGCAGCAGTCAGGACTTTCGACTACCACTGACCGGGCAGGCTGAGCGTGCCTCCCTCCGAAAGTTCATGGAACACGCCATGGGACACTGGCGTTGGCCAGTTAACGGGAGTCTCGGTTGCTGCCTTACCCGTGTGCCAGTGATGTCATTGCGGCACCATGGGTCCCCAGCAGCCCCCTCCCCCCGCACCTCGTGTTCTGTATGGTGAATATATCCATTAGACCTACACAACTTTATGGTATATAGCGGCTCCATACTTGTGGATGCCCGGGTCCCCGGCACCCCCCCGTTCTCGATGGCAAATATGCAACTTTATGGTATATATTTTGACTGAGTGGCTCCATACTCATGGATGCACACCCTCGTAACCTCAGCAGCAAGCGTTGTGGTGACTGACAGGTCGTGATGCAGTGTTACCGTGATGCGGCGTATTCTCCGATGAGCACGGAGTCGATCCGAAACCCCGCCCACACTTCTTGAAGCCAGGGGATGAAGACATAGAGCAGTCACACATGATTGGCAATAAACGTGCTTTGCTGAAACACGTTTAAAATCTTAGGTCAGTGTGACAAATGGTTTGAGAGATATCTGAAGAACACACACACACACACACACACACACACAACCAGACAGAGATGTCTTGAATTTATAGATAGATGGAGGCTACTGTGCTCTTGGGAACCTTCAGTGCAGCAGAAAGTCTTCTGTAGCCTTCCCCAGATCTGTGCATTGCAATAGCTCTGTTGTTGGTTTTTGCTCTGATGCACATTGTCAGCTGTGAGACCTTCTATAGGGAGTTTAAAACAAGTGGACTTGAATCAATATGTAGAAACATCTCAGCATTGATCAAGAGAAATGGTAGTTGTGGCAACCCCTGAAGGGAGCAGCCAAAATAAGAAATTCACAAAAAAATCTTAAAATTCTGTTTTCACCTTTTCATTATTAGGTACTAAGAGCAGATTAATGAGGGGGAAAAAATAAACAATTGTAACACCGGCTACAACATAATGACAAAAACACAATTACTTGGGGGGGGGGGATACTTTGGCAAGCCATTGTAAGGTGGCAGTCAGTGTGTATTTTTTTCTGTAATTTTGAGAACTGAAGGTAGAACTTGTTTTGTCATAAAACCCAGCAAGTGCAATCCACTTGTTTCTTTAAGAATTTAACTAAATCAAGAAGTGAGCATTTTAATATATTAATGGTATAGATGTGAGACATGGATATATTTTGCAGGGTCAAAATGAACAAAAAGAGCATTCTGTACATTATGGGACCTTTAAACAAAGAACAGTTTCTACTCAATTGGATAACTTTTGTGTCTCTCTTTCTTTCACCAGTGAAGTTCGGGACAGGGATCGTGTCTTACTTCTCCTTCCTGCGCTTCCTGGTCGTGCTTAACTTGCTCATCTTTCTGCTCATGTTCAGCTTTGTCATGTTGCCCATTATCATCATACCCAGTTTTTCAGGAAATATCACTTACAACCAGCAAGATGGTGAGGAGTGCTTGTGTTTGTCAATCTTTTTCTTTTTTTTTTTAGTTGGCGTTAAACAAAAGCTTACATCTCACTTCATTTTACAATAGGTAGTGTGTGTAGCACATATCCAGGCAGTGCTCGCAAAGGGCTAGTCAAATTTCATGACCATGTTGGAGATCTGCTCTCTGGTGGGGTAAGTCTTTGCCCATTAAAGGTCTAGATGCTAGAGAGTAAAAAGGTTGCCATGTTGTTCCTTCACTCACCTGCTTTCCTTCACCTACAGGGCTTTCTAGAACAAACGTACCTCTTCTATGGCTTCTATAAAGTTGAGAAAATCGACTTCCCAAATGCCACTTATAATTTGGCGCTGGCCTACCTTCTGGCCACGATAGCATACCTCATCTTCAGTCTTATCTGGATAGTTAGAAGGTACTGAAAATGCAAACTTGTGAGGAATTTCATGTTACCTGAAGGTCTGTGGGGTCTCAGGTGTTTTGTTTTCTTCAAGGTCTGCCACAGGATTCAAACGTAAACTGGTCCAGGATGAGGATCGTTTTCAGAGTTTTTGCAACAAGCTCTTTGCTGGCTGGGATTTCTGCATCACCAATGAGAACACAGCAAAGCTGAAGAGAAGCAGTCTGTTCTATGAGCTCAAGGTTAGTATGATTGTTTTTGAATTTATATACAAGAAGTTATGTGGAAGTGGTCTGCTTATGTTTATTTCCAAGACTGAATAGAGCACACTTGAGTCACAGTTCAGAATAATCTTTATTTAAGGCTTAGTGGGATTTGCTGCTGCTCGTCGGTTAATGATTGATCAGAATCAACTTTTTCTAGAGATGCCTTTCTTTCAGCCACTGTTCTTTTGTCTGCTTTTCCCTGTTAAAAACAAAGATTTCTACTATAGATGGTGGTCGCAAAGAAACAAAAATAATTTACTGTATGTTAGAAAATGCTCATTTAAAATCACTAAGACCTGAGCTCTTGGTATTTTTACAATGATAATATTCATATATCTGCTAGAAATTAGGAAAATATAAAAGGTTTACTTTGAAAGAGATTAGAGTGAACAGTGGTTGTTTGCACTTTAAGAGAATTATAGTAGTGCATCTCCAAAAATGCACGTTGTGAAAAAGTTATTTTTGATAATTGATTTTGAAAACATTATTATTTATTCATCGCACATGTAGTGAGTGAGTTCAAAAATGTTTTTTGTTTCAAATTTTGATGGTTGTGACTTAGCTCTTTGAATTGATTTAAATTACATATTTTAATATGCACCAGTACAGCTGCACTCTAACTGGTGCTGTTGCAGTTAGCACTATTGTCTCATAGTAAGAAGGTTGTGAGTTCAAATTCACCAGCCAGCAGGGCCTGTATATGGGGAGTTTTTGCATGTTCTTCCCATGCTTGTGCAGGTTTACTCTGGGTACTCCAGTTTGCTCCCAAATTCCCCAAACATGCAAGTTAGGTTAATTGGAGACTCTAAAGTGGCGCTAGGTGTGAATACAGTGGTGTGAAAAAGTGTTTGCCCCCTTCCCGATTTCTCATTTTTTTGTATGTTTGTCACACTTAAATGTTTCAGATCATCAAACAAATTTAAATATTAGACAAAGATAACACAAGTAAACACAAAGTGCAGTTTTTAAATGAAGGTGTTTATTATTAAGGGTAAAAAAAAAAATCCAAACCTACATGGCCCTGTGTGGAAAAACTGATTGCTGCCTAAACCTGATAACCGGTTGGGCCACCCTTAGCAGCAACAACAGCAATCAAGCGTTTGCAATAACTGGCAATGAGTCTTTTACAGCGCTGTGGAGGAATTTTGTCCCACTCATCTTTGCAAAATTGCTGTAATTCAGCCACATTGGAGGGTTTTCGAGCGTGAACCATCTTTTTAAGGTCATGCCACAGCATCTCAGTCGGATTCAGGTCAGGACTTTTACTAGGCCACTCCAAAGTCTTCATTTTGCATTTTGTTTTTCTTAAGCCATTCAGAGGTGGACTTGCTGATATGTTTTGGATCATTGTCCTGCTGCAGGACCCAAGTGCGCTTCAGCTTGAGGTCATGAACAGATGGCCGGACATTCTCCTTCAGGATTTTTTGGTAGACAGCAGAATTCATGGTTCCATTTTCCACAGCAAGTCTTCCAGGTCCTGAAGCAGCAAAACAGCCCCAGACCATCACACTACCACCACCATATTTTACTGTTGGTATGATGTTCCTTTTCTGAAATACTGTGTTACTTTTGTGCCAGATGTAATGGGACACACACCTTCCAAAAAGTTCAGCTTTTGTCTCATCAGTCCACAGAGTATTTTCCCAAAAGTCTTGGGGATCATCAAGATGTTTTCTGGCAAAACTGAGACCAGCCTTTATGTTCTTTTTGCTCAGCAGTGGATTTCATCTTGGAACTCTGCCATGCAGGCCATTTTTACCCAGTCTCTTTCTTATGGTGGAGTCATGAACACTGACTTTAACTAAGGCAAGTGAGGCCTGCAGTTCTTTGGATGTTGTTGTGGGGTCTTTTGTGACCTCTTGCATGAGTCATCACTGCGTTCTTGGGGTAACTTTGGTCGGCCAGCCACTCCTGGGAAGGTTCACCACTGTTCCATGTTTTCGCCATTTGTGGATAAGGCTGCTTGTCCACCAAACGCATTTTTTCCGCTCTGGGCTGCTATTTTCCATTCATTCTCTATGTAGTCCCGCGTTTACAGCGCTGAGTGCCCCTGGTGCTGAAACGCTCTTGGCGGCGGCCGTTTTTTGTCGCGGCGCTCAGAGCTGAAAAAAGTTCAACTTTTCAGAGACTGCAGCTGAGCTCGTCAATGCCAGACCAAGCAGCCAATCAGAACTGCTGTGTGGGCGGGACATAGGACGCCATTACTAGTCTGTACTCATACTCCTGCTTTCCTTGTCATCATATTTTACATCCAGAGCTGCTAGAATACGTTTCCTGTCCATTGTTATTTTGAGACTGCTATTAAAATGTGACCAAGATGGCGGCGTGTGCACAACGCGAGGCTCAGCGTCTCTTCAGATTTTGTGGATTAGCAGTGTTATTTCTGCTCATTTCGGGTATGTTCGATCAGAACAGCTTCGCTTTCACACCTTACACCCGAAATGAGCTTTTGGACATTGGATTACTAAATTATGATAACGATCTTTTTATCAGCAACCTACGTCTCATCCCTGAGCTCCGGAGAACACCTGACGCTCGGCAGGCTTCCCGGCCGACCGGAAGTGCTCGCAGGCGGCGTAGAGACCGTAAACAAAGGCGGGGGAAGCGCGGTGGGCTAAGAGCTAAGCTAAAGCTAACACCGTACCGGCTTTCTCTACCCAGTATTTTCCTCGCTAATGTATGGTCACTGGTGAACAAAATGAATGAACTACGGCTTCAGATCACCAACAATAAGAGACTTATGAACTGCAATATCATGATTTTCACGGAAACATGGCTACACAGTGGAATACCCGACAATGCTATTGAGCTAGCCGGCCTACACACGCTCCGGGCAGACAGAGCAGCAGATGACTCCGGTAAGACCAGAGGTGGGGGTGTGTGCATTAACAAGGCTTGGTGCATGAACTCTGTCACTGTTGAGAGACACCGCTCAGCTAACCTGGAGTTTCTCATGGTTAAATGTAGACCTTTCTATCTGCCACGCGAGTTCACTTGTACCATCATAACAGCCGCTTACATTTCTCCGGATGCTAATGCTAAGCTTGCTATGAAAGAACTGCATACAGCTATTAGCAAACAACAAACTGCACACCCAGAGGCAGCATTTATTGTGGCGGGTGATTTTAACCACTCTAACCTCAAGACAGTGCTTCCTAAATTCTACCAGCATGTCTCCTGTCACACAAGAGGGGACAAAACATTGGACCATGTTTACGCCAATATTGTGGGAGCCTACACAGCAACTCCCCTCCCCCACCTAGGTCAGTCTGATCACTTATCCTTGTTCCTTACCCCCAAGTATGTACCACTCATCAACCGGGTGAAGCCATCAGTGAGGACCATCAAAGTGTGGCCAGAGGGGGTTGACTCTGTACTCCAGGAGAAGTTTAGGAACACAGACTGGAGTATGTTCACCTCTCAGGCTACCTGTGGCTCCCACATAAACATCGACTCTTACACCCACTCAGTCCTGGACCATATCAACACCACTATTGACAGTGTCACCATGGAAAGATGGATCACCACGTACCCAAATCAGAAGCCGTGGATGAACAGAGAAGTGCGGCTTCTGCTAAAGGCACGTAACAATGCCTTTAGATCTGGTGATGCACAGGCCTACAGTTCATCCAGGGCAGATCTGAAGAGGGGCATCAAGAAGGCCAAGCACAGCTACAAGCTGAAGGTGGAGGAACATTTTGGGGACTCTGACCCCCGACGCATGTGGCAGGGCATTCAAGCCATCTCTGATTATAAGCCCAGCAAATCCATACCTATAGCCATGACTGTGCCCTTTCTCAATGAGCTAAATGACTTCTATGCTCGTTTTGACAAGGACAATAACGAAAAGAACATCAATTTCCCACCCTCTGACGACCTCCACCACCTCACACTCACCCACACCGACGTCCGTAACGCACTGAGTCATGTCAACGTACGTAAGGCTGCTGGCCCTGACGGCATTCCTGGGCGTGTGCTGAGGGCATGCACTGAGCAGCTGGCAGGGGTCTTCACAGACATCTTCAACCTGTCCCTGGCCCAGGCCGTGGTACCAGCGTGCTTCAAGACCACTTCAATAGTACCAGTGCCGAAACATTCAACACCATCGTGCCTAAATGACTATCGCCCTGTGGCACTTACGCCCATAGTCATGAAGTGCTTTGAGCGACTGGTCTTGGCACAGCTCAAAAAATGCCTGCCCCCTACACTGGACCCTCACCAGTTTGCCTACCGGAGCAACAGGAGTAAAGAGGATGCGGTTTCTACAGCGCTGCACTATGTACTCTCACACCTGGATGACAAGAACACCTACGCAGGAATGCTGTTTGTTGACTTCAGCTCAGCATTCAACACAGTTATCCCCTCCAAGTTGATCACTAAACTTGGGGACCTGGGAATCAGTACCTCCACCTGCAACTGGATCATGGATTTTCTGACCAACAGACCCCAGCATGTTAGGTCAGGCCCCAACCGTTCTTCCGTCATCACACTCAACACTGGTGTACCACAGGGCTGTGTGCTCAGCCCATTCCTCTACTCCCTCTTCACCCATGACTGCAGGCCTATGTATGGATCCAATTCCATCATAAAGTTCGCAGATGACACCACGGTGATTGGACTCATCAGGGACAACGATGAGTCAGATTACAGGGCAGAGGTTGAGCACTTGGCTACTTGGTGCGCTGACAATAACCTGCTCCTTAACACCAGCAAAACCAAGGAGCTCATAGTGGACTACAGGAAGGAGAGGGGAGAGACACATGACCCCATCCATATCAATGGCATAGCTGTTGAACGTGTCCCCAGCTTCAAATTCCTGGGGACCCACATCTCGGAGGACCTGTCCTGGTCAGTTAACACCACCAGCCTGATCAAGAAGGCCCACCAGCGCCTCTTCTTCTTGAGGACACTGAAGAAGAACCATCTGTCAACTGACATCCTGGGCAACTTCTACCGCTGCGTGATAGAGAGTACCCTGACCAACTGTGTCACAGTCTGGTATAGGAGCTGCTCTGTCGCTGACTGTAAGGCGCTGCAGCGGGTGGTGAAAACCGCCCAACACATCACAGGGACTCCACTTCCAGTTATAGAGGACGTCTACAGGAAAAGATGTCTGCGCCGGGCACGCAGCATTCTTAGGGACTCCAGCCATCCTGCTCATGGACTGTTCCAGCTTCTCCCCTCCAGAAGGCGTTTCAGAAGCCTTCGGACTAGAACCAGCAGGTTTAGGAACAGTTTCTTTCCAACAGCTGTCACGTTATTGAACTTAGTTCCCTGCTGACTCTCTTACCATCATCTCTTACCATCCTCACCTGTACACAACTGCCCATCTAACTTATTGTATATTATTTGCACATAACAGTACTCTTAACTTTCTGCACTGCTGCATATATTTGCATATATTTGCTTAAATTGCACATACTGTTATTTATTTAGCGAATGCAAAGTCCTTAAGCCAAGCAGTTGCCTCCTGGTTTGCTGTATGGAGGGTGTGTAATCCTCCTTCCAGTCTTTGGAGCGGGCAAGCCTCTATGATGTGTTCCATTGTTTGCTCCTCTCCACATGCGCACAGTGGGCTAGGGCTACTGCCCCATCTGTGAAGGCTGGCCAAGCAGGGGCCATGTCCAGTCCTGAAGCGATTGAGTGTAGACCACTGTTTCCTTGGGAGGTTGGTGCCCGGGACCTGTTGGTTGGGGTTTATCACCAGCTGTTTGTTTGGGACCTCCTTGGTCTCCCATTCCTCTTGCCAAGCTGTCTGGATGGTAAAGTCAGCTGGGGGAGGGTTTTTCCCCTCCCGTATATACGGTAATTAACATACTGTTAATTACCGTATATACTGCACTTCTGTCCTTTGCACTTCTGATTGGATGCTAAACTGTGTTTTGTTACCTTGTATTCATACATGTGTAATGACAATAAAGTTGAATCTAATCTAATCTAAAAAATCAGTAGAAAGCCTGACAATAGGAAAAGTGGAAGTGCTGAGCTGAGAGTGACAAGCTGTTGCTGGAATACAGGGCACAGACTTTTGCCCCAGAGCGCTGTGCACAAACGCTGAAAAAAAAAAAAAAAAAAATGCTCAGGGCGGTCGGATGATGAAAAATGCGTTTGGTGGACACGCAGCCTTAATGGCTCTTACTGTGGTTCGCTGGAGCCCCAAAGCTTTAGAAATGGTTTTAAAACCTTTTCCAGACTGATAGATCTCAATTACATTGTTTCTCATTTGTTCCTGAATTTTAACATTCCGATGTCTAGCTTTTGAGGATCTTATAGTCTACTTCACTTTGTCAGGCAGGTCCTATTTAAGTGATTTCTTGACAGAGAACAGGTGTGGCAGTAATCAGGCCTGGGTGTAGCTAGAGAAATTGAACTCAGCTTTCCAGAGGTGTGATAAACCACAGTTAATTTATGTTTTAACAGGGGGGGGGGGTGTCACTTTTTCACACAGGGCCATGTAGGTTTAGATTTTTCTTTACTCTTAATAATAAACACCTTCATTTAAAAACTAAATTTTGTGTTTACTTGTGTTATCTTTGTTTAATATTTAAATTTGTTTGATCTGAAAAATTTAAGTGTGACAAACATACAAAAAAATGGGAAATCAGAAAGGGGGCAAACACTTTTTCACACCACTGTATGTGTGTGAATGGGGAAGGGATTGGCATCATACCGTGGATGCCCTTTAATTTCCTTATGGAATTAATAAAGTATAACAAACAAACAAATTAAGCTATTCAGCCACAATTGCAAATTGTGTTTATATTTATAATTTAAAAAATTTCAAATGAGAAACATTTAAATCGTAAATTACTATTTTTTACAAACAGCTGAAAGTTCATAAATATTGAAAACAAGCAACCATGACTCACAGTGATGGGAGAGGGAGGGTTGGGTGAACTTGGGCTCAGTAGTATTTAAAGACGCACTCCAGTAGATGTAAATCCCCTATAACAACAAATCTACATTGTCTAAAATTGTATCTTATGCCCTTTTGCTACAAACAAAACCTTTCATCGTCTTACAGTTTCATGTCAAAATCTTTTCACTTTTCCTCCTCCTTCAAACGTCTGGTTCTGTGAATACTCCCACCCACATCCCACAGGGTTAATAGTGGCTAGCACTACATTAAACAGAATAAATCCTGGGATAATTACACCTGCTAGTTGGAAGGACATGCCCAGTTGTATGCATGGTGGCCCAGAATAATGACTGAAACTGCATTGTTCCGTAAAAGCAGTTTAATGGTAAACCCATCTTAATTTGGGTCAAGTTTTCAAAGCAGCTGTCCAGAAATGCTAAGTGGCCTGGCGGCTTACTTTAGTTAGGCCAGAGAGTCCTGATTGGCTCAACACTACAGACGTGCCAATGCCATGTATAGTTGCGTCACCAAAAGCGCTCCATCTAAACTTGCCTTTTTTCAGGAGTCAGAGAGTAAGTGAAACTTTAAAGCAAAAAAGAAAACAGACATGAGACATTTGAGTGATTTCACTCTTGATATGTCTTTTAAGTCATAAAAAATATGTTACAGACACGTTAACAAGAAAAAAGAAACTATTTTTAGTGGAGTGTCACTTTAAAGAAACGCACTGAACTGGGTCGTTGTGCAGACAGGTGTTTAATCTCAGGATGGAAAATGGTGTGGCAGTATTAAAACCTTGAGGGATTTTGACAAAAGCATGATCTGCCCCTTTTAATTAAAAAGAAGAGTATAGGCCTGTTACCACTACCAGGAACCAGGAACCAGTTTTGCAGGATCTTCACCCATGGTGCGTGTCTCCTCTACATGAATCTCCTTCAGGCAGAGTTTTCAGGAACCTTTAGCAGATGAAAGACGGCCCCAGTCAGGAGTAGGTACTTCAATGTGGCCCCGAAAACTGCTGGGTGGAGTTTCGGATTGACTTGGTGCTGATTAGATAAAAATTGGCCAGAGGATTTTGTGTAGCACTAGTTTTGTGAACAAAACGCATGGAAATGAAACACAGCAAATTTGAACAGATAAAGATGTTTAAAAAATGATTATATAATATTATATATAATGATTATATTATTATAAATAATTAATATAATGATGGCCGTGATTGTGGAGGGGTCGAAACGACTATTAGGCATATGTGGGGAACACGAGCATCATAGCGGAGTGGTACGGCACGTACACCGGCTCCTACCACTGTCCTCTGTTGGGATGTGAGCCCATACAGGCAGCCAACAGCAGACTGCGAGTTCCTACTGGCACTCCTCCCACTGTGCTCACACGTTTATAATATTTAAAAATTGAAGTGTTCATGCCACCATGATTGTGGAGCGGAACAGCTAGGTCAATTGTATATCATATGTGGTCACAAATGCATCAGGGTAGCATGAACACAGCGGAGAGGCAAGGCTTGCAGCTCAGGCTGTTTGTAGCCGGAGAGTGGACACACAGTCTCATGCAGCTCCGGTCCTCTCAGCAATTACTAAACATCAGTGGCAAGTTGGGCCCATAAACTACACTTTACATTCATGCCATTCATTATTATTTCTGCATGATTTCACTGTGTTTTAAACGTATTTTACTTTGCTACGCTGTGTCGGCGCTGAACCCATCAGTTACCACCAACAAATCCACCGGAGACGAATGGTTCTTACCCTTGCAGTGGAGACATGATGGGTGAGAGGGCCAAATACAGGAGCGGCCCTTAAGGCGTTCCTGGTAATGAAAATAGGGCTCATCCTTCTACTGTCTAACTTGACCTTGAAATTGTCTATTGATGTTTTTACAGATGGATTTGCAAGAGGAAAGGATCAGGCAGAAAATTGCGGGTCGTACTCGCAAAGAGAAGTGTCGGATTTACCTCATTCGTCTCTTCCTGAATGTCTTTGTCATTAGCATACTAGCTGGTTGCTTCTATGCCATTTATGCAGCCACCATATTCTCTCAAGAAAAAAACCTAATGCGTAAAAAATCAAAGGTAAGGACATATGTCTGATATTTTTTTCTGTTAGGGGCAATTTAAGTAACTGATGCTGAACTTAGCTTTTGCTGTTTTACAGGATAGTTTCATTGTGGAACTCATCTATGAGTACCTGCCCTCCATTGTTATCACCTTGGCCAACTTCATCACCCCGCTTATTTTCTCTGTTATCATCAACTTTGAGGACTATTCTCCTGCCTTCGAGATTCGCTTCACTCTCTTGAGGTATTCAGATTCACCCACCTGCTCCCTCTCTATGTTAATGCAGTCCAGAAAATAAGTTTTCAATGTGCTCTTTGTCTTTGGAACTTTTTTTAGGTGCATCTTCATGCGGTTGACCAGTATTGGCGTTTTGCTTTTCTCTCTCTGGTCTCAGATCACCAACTGTGATCCAAAGCCCTGCGTCTGTGGCTACAATCATCAGCTTTACTCTGTAAGTTTGAGTCAGGTGTTAAATGATAATTTTTCTCTAAAACCTATTTTTAACAGTAACACTTTTCAGATGTGAAATATGCATAATTGTTAAAAGTGAAGCCATTGGACTTCCAGGAAGATGGCGGAGAGGCATAACGCTTAAACAGAGAGCTGTCCCAAGTCGGGTTAAAAATCTCTGCTAAATGGCCAGCTCAACATAAATAAGTCAATAAACCAAGGGATGAAAACACGAAGAAGCCGGGCACATGGAAAAAAGCAGGATAAAACTAAGGAATCCCTCTTCAACAACACTGGAGAAATCGCTGAACACGAGGCCAACAAAAATGAGGAGACCCCAACAGAGAAAATGGATGACACCAACCTCGATATTATGACCACTGGCTTCGCCAATATCAGTAAGGACATAAAAGACCTTAAGTGACAACTCCAACAGGATTCAACAACTCTTAAAGAAGAACTGAAAAAAGAGGTGAAGGAGGAAATTATGGGTCTCCGAAAAGAAATAGACCACAAGCTAGCAGAAAACGCAGAGGAGCTGCGCACTCAACAGGTGTGTATGGCAGAAACTCAAGCTCGAATATCAGAGGTGGAAGACTGGAAGACCGAGGCAAGCGAGCTGCTACAGACCCTGACAGCACAGACACAGAGGATGCAGGAAAAAATAACCAACCTGGAGAGCAGGTCCAGGCGGAGCAATATGAGATGAGATGAGATGAGATTCAACTTTATTATACTCATCTTCTGGATACCAGAGGGCACCGAAGGCAACTCTGTGGCGAAATTCATAGAACAGTTCTTAAAAAAAGAACTTGAGTTGCCTGATGAAACAGACTTACAGATCCAACACACACACAAAGCCTTGGCACAGAAACCGAACTCAAATTCTGCACCCAGGTCAGTTGTGGTAAACTTCTTAAAATACGACATAAAGGAAAGAATCCTGACACAAGCGTGGCAAAAAAAAGAAACGAGTTGGCGACAAGCAGATATTCTTTGATCATGACTACCCAACAGAAATTGTGCAGCAGCGAAAGAAATATGCCAACATTAAAAAAATGCTGAAAGAGAAAAAAAAATAGATTTCAGACACTAACGAAGATGCAAATACATTGGGATGATGGCGTGAAAACCTACAACACGGCCAGGGAGACAGCGCGGGACATGAAGGAGCGAGGTTTTGTGGTGAGCGTACCTGAGGAAGCAGCTGAAGCAGGGGCGGCACAGAGTGCACTGAGACTACCGGAGTGGAGGCAAGTGAGCGGCAGAGGACGGGAGACGGACGTGGTGCATAGAGTCCAAGAAACACTGCAAGGCTTTCAATGGAAAGCTTAGACTATATCAAAGATTAAGAAGAGCATAGAATAAATGACCAAGAAGACAAGGTAAAAGAGAAGTAAATAAACGACTGGGAGAGGTTTAAGAGATTTTTGTTGGACATTTCTAGACTGTTTATTATTTGGATATTAACTACAGGTCTAGGGAGCGCCCCTCACCTGGTGAGGACATTCCCTCCACCCTCCAACAGGGACCAAGGGGCAGAAGAAAGACCCAAAGTTCAGAGGTCGAGGTTCTTTAATGAGTTATTGTTTATATATGCTAGTACATACCCGTGCATACCCGTCCATGCCCGTAGAAACCAAGTATAAGCAAGTATTTCTGCATGGCTGTTGCTGAAGGGTCTCCTCCTGTCTCAGACAGCTGTGTTGTTCGCAGTCATGCCTGCGGCGTACTGCTGGAACCTGAGGTGTTTCATGTTCACGGCATCTTTTCTGACATGCAGCAGTTCTCCTCACTCTATTGCTCTCCATCTGGTGGGTCTTCTTCTTCTTCGTTCAGACCGCTGGTTGAGGGATAGGTGCGTTGTAATCCCAGTTCATGGGCTGGTTCATGAAAATAGAGCTGAGCAAAAAGTGGCTTTTGACCCTGTTCAGGAAGGCCCATGCATGCCTGTAGAAAGCAAGAAACCGGAGCACCCAGAGAAAATCAGCGCTTTGCTTGGCATTTTACACATTTGTAGTGTAGACCGGCATTCTTCAAGGTTACACATTTTTACAGTGTCAGCACCTCTTTAAAAATGACATTGCTGAGAAAGTGACGCTTTTGTTTAGTTTCTTCATCTTGAGCAACAATACGAAGACTGCTTGATCTCTGCTCGCGGCAACGTAGAATTGGCCATGGCTGCAGAAATCTGTTGTGCTGAAAACACAAACGTGATGTAAAGACTGGCCCTGTGACTTATTCACCTTGCCAATTTTGAGCCATATGACATCATAAAGACACATTTGTCTATGGGCCGTCATATAGACATCATATCTTTATGACGGCCCATAGGCCATCCTATGATGTCCTATAAACGTCACAGACACACAGGCAGAGATTTCTTGCTTTTAATAGAGTGATAGAGTGATGTTGGTTTTGTTGTTAAAAGGTTTAGGAGCACAAGTTAAAAAAATGGAAAAACATGAATATAGTTAACAGTCTTAAGATAATGACATTAAACGTGAATGGTCTGAACTCACCTGTTAAAAGGGAAAAAAATAATAAGAAAATTCAAGAAGGAAAAGCCAAAATTATATTTATGCAAGAGACACATCTGAACAAGACAGAACATGAGAAATTAAAGAGATTTGGCTATAAGAACTCCTATCACAGTTCATTCAAAGGAGGATCTAAAAGTGGGGTTATGATACTAATTTCAAATAAAACCTTGAAAATAATTAAAAAAACCTAATGAAAAAATAATACATGTTTAACCTCTTGCACTCCGGTGTACCGCGGGCGGGCACGTCTCTGTGTCCTAGAGCGCACGAGGGCACACGAAGGCGCTGCGTCAAGCGCACTGAAAAAAAAAGCTGCATTTCCGTTCTTCCACTACAGACACAGCCGCGAACAGAAAGCCATAGGAGTGCTTTGATTGGTTTAGATGTGATTGACCTCTCATTTGACTAATAAGAGCCTTGAATTGGGTTTCTGAAACCTTGAAGAACCAATGACTGAAAACCTAGCAAGAAGGACCTGCCTACCAACGGCTGCGAATACAGCCAGCCAATTGAAGCACAGAAGTTCGAAAGCTGTTTTGTGTAAGGCTGGGTGACACACAGGTATTCGCCAGTCTTTTTTTCTTACTACTGTTTTTATTTGTTTTGAAAAATCGTTCGCCAAAACCGCAGTCATGGAAGCGCAAAACCGCAATAATGGAATTATGGTTTGACCGGGTCGCGTGACCAGAACCACGAGTCCGTAACAAGCGGACCAGCTTCATGTTCGTCTGACAATGAGGAAGAGAAGTTCGCCAGCTACGCTGCTGTTGTGGACAGGTAAGTGTTATAAGCTAAATTATTCTTTATCCCTGAAAATTGTAATCCAAATGACTTTTGATCGATGGGTAAATTACAACTGTGCGTTATCGCAACATGACGGATGTTGCGAACGCCCCCCACCCCCCGCTACTCTTCTGTAGCGGATTGCAGATATATTGCAGATATTTTAGTCCAACTGTGCGTAGTAGACCGCGGCACACCGTCACCGCTCTCCGTCATGTAGCGATAGGCGATGTCCGTCCTCTGTAGCGGGGGGGTGGGAGTTGTTATCTTCTACATTACTGATATTCTAGTGTAATTTTTAGTGCTCTGTAGGTTATTTTTTCTTGTAAAAAAAAGCCACACATTTTTTACGTGGCATACTTCTTTGTGTGTGGGAGCTTGTTTGTTCATTCATTCATTCATGAATGAATAACCCCCCCCCCCCACACACACACACACAGCCCTTCACCTTTCATTAGAGCCCAAGATGAAGCTTCTATATTGAATCATTCAAAAGTTACAGACGTTTTTCCAAACTGTGCCATTTGGCACAATTTGGCACAGTTCAAAAACGCCTGGGAACAACCTAAGAAAAAAGCTGTGTAATATATTCATTTTTTGTGGTATTGTTACAAAATTTTGACCTCAGCTGGACAACACTTGGTTCTACATTTCTGTTGCATTTTCCAGCCAGTATCTGAAGCTGTGTGTTATTTGCAAGCATTTGTATCCAAAAAAACACCCAGGCGAAATTTATTTTCTTCAAGTTCAGTATGTTTAGATGACTGTTACTCAGTGGCAGGAGCACTTAGAGAGATTATGACTGTTTTGCCAAAAAATTCAAAGTGTTTTCTTTTAAATGAGACCAACCCCATGAAGATGCTGCAAAGGGTTGAAGAACAGCTTTTGATTTACTTTGGGTACGTTATTTTTTGGCGTTTTTAGGGAAATTGACCAGAGTGCAAGGGGTTATTGCTTTATATACCCTTGAGAATGCAGGAATACTGGAGCAATAATCTCCCTGAATGCTACACAAAAACAACATATTACCAACATTTGAAAACATCAGCTTTTTAAGTCACACTGACATACAACATTATGTAACACCGACATTGTCACATGCTGTCTGGGAAAGGGACCAATTGTATGGAAGGCCATCCCATTCAAAACATTGCCAAGATGTATAGTTACATTTCTAGAGACACGTCAGGTCAACATAAGCTATGTATTCATTACAGCCCAGCTGAGCTCTGGAGGAGCAGAGGTTGGTCAGCAGGTCCTTGATTTCACTGTTGTAGTATCATGGGGCAGCACAGTGGCAGAGTGGTTAGCACTGCGGCAGCACAGCAACTCACCCTTGGCCGGGGGATCCTGGGTTCGATCCCAGCCCCCGACCAACAGTGATCTGTGTGGAGTTTGCATGTTCTCCCCGTGTCTGTGTGGGTTTACACCAGGATTTCTCCGGTTTCCTCCCACATGCCCAAAACATGCAAGTTAGGTTAATTGGCATCAAACTGGGGATTCTAAATTGTCCTTTGGTATGACTGCGAGAGTGAATGGTTGTCTGTCTCTCTGTGTTGGCCCTGCGATGGACTGGTGATCTGTCCAGGGTGTACCCTGCCTCTCGCCCAAAGATGCTGGGATAGGCTCCAGCCCCCCTGCGACCCGAAAAGGATTAAGCAGAAGAAGATGAATGAAAATGAATATCATCAGGAGTAAAGATTGCATGTCGTATTCATTGGGTATTGCTGCTACAACATAATTTCCTAAATTGTGACTTTTTTTCACCAATGTATCGGGTTTTTTTTTTACAACATAGTTAAATTGTAGTGCATAATTGTATTGTGTTTACAGAATGTGTTCTTATACTGCTATCTGCACAGTATATGTGATTGGGCATGACCGGATGTTGTAGGGCTGTCATGGTTGACACGCCTCTGCAACATTGCATGGAGGTCTGGGACAGTGCCTTTGGCATGGTAAACCAGGGTGGTGGTTCCTCTCTTTCAAGAAAGGGAACCAAAGGGGATGCTCCAGTTTTAGAGGGACCACACTCCTCAGCTTCCCTGGGAAGGTCTGTGCCAAGGTACTGGAGAGGAGAGTCCGGCCGTTGGTCGAACCTCGGATTCAGGAGGAGCAGTGCGGTTTTCATCCTGACCATGGCGCATCGGACCAACTCATTACCCTCTTTCATGGGAGTTTGCCCAGTAAGTCTACATGTGTTTTGTGGACTTGGAGAAGGCATTTGACCGCGTCCCTCATGATTTTTGTGGGAGGTGCTTTGGGAGTATGGGGTATTGGGCTTGTTACGAGCTATCCGGTCTCTATATGACCGTTGTGAGAGTTTGGTTTGTATTGCCAACACTCAGTCGGACTTATTCCCAGTGAGAGTTGGACTCCGCCAGGGCTGCCCTTTGTCACCGATCCTGCTCATAATTTTTATGGACAGGATTTCTAGGCTGAGCCAGGGAACGGAGGGTGTCATGCTTGGTGACCACAGGATCTCATCTCTGTTGTTTGCAGATGATGTTGTCCAGTTGGCTTCATCCAACAATGACCTACAGGTCTTACTGGGACGGTTTGCTGCTGAGTGTGTAGCGGCTGGGATGAGAATCAGCACCTCCGAGTCCGAGTCCATGGTCCTCAGCCGGAAAAAGGTGGATTGTCCTCTCCAGGTTGGGGACAGACTTCTGCCACAAGTGGAGGAGTTTAAGTATCTCGGGGTCTTGTTCACAAGTGAGGGGAGAATGGAGCAAGAGATTGTCAGACAGATTGGAGCAGCATCTGCAGTGATGCAGACGTTGTACCAGTCCATTGTGGTGAAGAGGGAGTTAAGCTCTAAGGCAAAGCTGTCAATCTATCGGTCAATTCACGTTCCTACCCTCAAGAAAGAACGAGATTGCGGATACAAGCGGCTGAAATGAGCTTTCTTTGTAGGATTGCTCGACTCACCCTCAGAGATAGGGTGAGGAGCTCAGTCATTTAGGAGAGGCTCAGAGTAGAACCGCTGCTCCTCCACTTGAAAAGAGCCAGTTGAGGTGGTATGGGCATCTGATCAGGATGCCTCCTGGACGCCTCCCACTTGAGGTGTTTCGAGCACGTGCCTCTGGGAGGAGAGCCCGGGGTACACCCGGGACTCACTGGAGAGCCTATGTCTCCCAGCTGGTCTGGGAACACCTTGGTATCCTCTCTGAATTGCTGGAGCAGGTGGCTGTGGAAAGGGAAGTCTGGGCTTCTCTGCTTGAACTGCTGCCTCCGCGACCTGGTCCGCCAAAGAAGTGGTTGAAGATGGATGGATGGATGAAACTTGATCTAGTCCTATTGTATTCAGCAAACTTTCTATTTGAACCTCTATTTGTTCCTGTTGTTGGCAGTGCTGGGAGACCCGTGTGGGCCAGGAGATGTATAAACTCACCATATTTGACTTCATCACAGTTGCTGCTGTCACCATCTTTGTGGAGTTCCCCAGAAAGTAAGATCTCAGGACACTTCATCAGATATGGTTCATTCCACTTCAGCAGTGTTCTAGTAATTTTTATTATAGTAACAACGTGTGGGTTTTTATGTGTGGATTGTAGTATGTTGTGTACATTAATTTCGAGACTAAGGCAATGTTTTAAAAGAGACAGACTTAGTTCGCCCTGTTAGCTGTGTTAGCTCACGTGAGGGGTGGGGTGGGGGGAGGGCAGGGGCTAAAAGATAAGATAAGATAAGATAAGCCTTTATTAGTCCCACAACGGGGAAATTCCAGGATTGCAACAGCACAGGGATAGCAACACTCAGAGCAACAATCAGAAGGCAAGAAAAAAAAAACAAAAAAAAACAAGCAAGCAAGAGCAGCTAATATACATATGTACGTATTACTATAAAATATATATATATACACACACACACAGACACACAGTGCAGAGCATTGTAGCTGGATGGAATAAATATATGAATATATGAACACACAGTGCAGAGCATTGTAGCTAGATGGAATAAATATGTAAATATATAAACACCCACAGTACGGAGCATTGCAGCTAGGTGGAATAAATATGCAAGTATATAAACACACACAGTGTGGAGCAATGTAGCTAGATGGAATAATATGTAGATATATAAATATATAAACACACCCAGTGCTGAGCATTGTAGCTAGATGGAATAAATATGTAAATATATAAACACACACAGGAAAGGAGCTAATGCAATAGCAGTGCGTCTGTCTTCCACCCATCCGTGTATCTACATTTCACAAAAATCGCTACTCCTCTTAGACAGTTGCCCCAGTGCTCACCAAACTCAAGAGTGATCCTCAGGTGGGTCTGCATCCAGTTTGTGCTCAACGTCAAGGTCAGGGTCAGATGTGAGGAGATCTGCGTACTCTCATAGTGGTTTCATCAGGCTGGAATGAGTTATTAGTAGTGTAGAACTCTGCTGTTTTTCCTTAGGTAATTCTGTAACAGTCTTTGCCTGTTCTCCTCAGGATGATTGTAAAGCACTGTGAGTGTGGCCTGACTAAATGGTGGGGCCAACAGGAGTTTGCTATTTCTCAGAATGTGCTGGAAATCGTTTACGGTCAGACCATCTGCTGGATCGGCACTTTCTACTCCCCATTGTTGCCCGCCATCTGCACCATCAAATACTTCTTCATCTTCTATATCAAAAAGGTCAGTTGTGGTGTGTCTTTTATTATTATTATTGTTGCCAGCAGTCCTTCAGTAAGGCTCAGTTTGTGTTCTTTGGTTGCTAGTTGTCTTTACTCAGAAACTGTCGTCCGGCCACTCGTCCATTCCGAGCGTCCAGCTCCAACTTCTTCTTTCTGGGCATGCTGCTGATCGGACTGAGTCTTGCCTCTGTTCCTGTCATAATTAGTATAGCACAGTGAGTATGTCTGGCTTTGTCTTTAAGCTTATATCATGTCTGCAATTTTTACATTTTACATTTTCTGTTTAAACTTCAAATTGAAGATGAACTATGTGTAGTGGGAGGATATTTTTAAAAAACGAATTTGACCATTGTCTTATGAACACATTATATATGCTATAAATGTATTACTGAAACCTTGGTAAAACACATTGATCTGCTGTACGTAGAGCAGAATTGTGTTTTCAAAGAATGGCCAGGATTTTTTTAATGGGGACACTGTTAGGTTATGGTGTCTCTTGGAGTATAAATCCTTCATACAGCACCTCAGTGGCTCTCCCAGGCTTTCTCTAAGTCACACAATCATACAAATAACTAGTATAATTTTAATCCACAGGGTTGTAAGCTCAATTAACTGACAGACTCTATAGTAGACGTTTGATCCATGTCTTTATTATATCTCCACTCTATTTTTCCATATTTTTCTATTAATAAAAACTATGCTGTCATCCCTGTAGCCCACTAACTGTTCTTATCTACTCATCACTCTTCTCTCAATCAGCAGTTTAACTGAAATAATTTGCCAAATGAATTGTACACAAAAATAGCTTACTCTACACCCTTCTCCGTAAATTTTTTCTCCCTCCACATTTAAGTTTGTCTGTAGAACTGTGTAACCGCAATTGGCCTGCTAGCTGGTTCTAGCTTAGCTAACATGACTATTCTTCTGCCGCCAGCTTACGGTTTAAATAAAATAATATACCAAATAAATAATAATATACATATTGTAGCTCAGATTTCTCATCCATTTCCAGTCTGATTTTTTCACAGCGGGCTTTATACTCTACAAATTGTAGATCTGTGAATGGTAGCTGCACTTGACTCATGCTACTCAGAAAACCACAGGTTATGTGAATAACCTCAAAAGTTTTCAGTTGGTAGTGGTATTTGATGGACAGGTGGGACATGACGATGTCCTGCGGCTGGACATGGTTCCGTCACATGCTTCAGACATACCCTCAGTGTCTCAGAGCAGAAGAACAGCTCAATTTTTCTGGATTTTTAGATCCAAGTTTTACATGGCTATTAATTTTTTTTTTAATATTGAGGTTGACTGGATGATTAGTGAAACATTTTTTGTGTGTTACAAACATTAGTTTTTGTTTGTTTGTTTGTTTTACTGGGACTGTTTCCACACTTGATGCTGTTCTTTACAGTATATACTCACTTTTCATTCTTCTTTCCACAGAATAAACTGCTCACAGGCTTGTGGACCATTTGTAAATTACAATACCACCTGGCAGGTGGTTCCAGATACAGTTTCCCAGCTTCCTGATGGACTCAAAGCCCTCTTGTATGCTCTCTCATCTGAGGCCTTTGCTGTTTCCATCTTCATTGTTACTTGGTGTGTTTCTCTTTCAAGCAAGCCTAAGAATGATTTTGTTCTCCTTTAACAGTTTTCTAAGTTTTTTGTTTGTTTTTTCCCCAGTTTGGCCATGCTTTATGTGATTGCACTTGCTGGAGCGCACAAGCGAGTCATTAACCAGCTGAGGGAGCAGCTAGCCATGGTAGTGATATGCTCCATCCTGATTATGATGAGTTTTTTTTCCAAATGCAGTGGGATCTGAAGTCTTTGTGTTGCTTTGTTACCCAGGAGGGCCGTGACAGGCGTTTCCTAATCGAGAAGTTATGCCAGACCCAGGGTCAGGAAGCCAGCAGATCACCCGTGTCCAAACGTCAGCCTCGCAGTGGCAGCAGGAGTCCCAGCTACCACACCAGCTTTGCCACCAATTTCACCAGTGACAGTGTGTTTTTTGAACTCTCACCCACAAACTCCTCCACTCATGTGTGAAGTATTGGCCTTCTTTAATATCGGTCTTTTTTTCACTATTTTGTGGTTGCAATCTGAATATTTAAAAACAGACTCATAAACGATGCTTTAGTGCTCAGAGTTTGTTTTTTTTCTGTGGTGTGGTGTTCTCTCACTTGGCCTGGAACGATGACAAATTTTGTTGGACAATAAGTTGTCCCAGAAATTATCGTGGTAAACAATGTTGTTAAGGTTATGAAGACTGTTTTATACCACTGACATTATATAATGATACTAATACATGTACATCTTTTTAAAGAGCATTCTAAGTTTATTTCTCAGAAATATTCAACATTGGAATTGAAATGTGGAAACAATTTTTCATGTTCATATGCTCACACAGTAGATGGCAGCAAACTGATTTGAACACCCAGAATCAAACAAAACAAAGAGGAAGAACATGAAGGCAGCTCATTTCAGTGTAAACCTGGATTCACGACAGCATGCCCATGTCCGGGGGACTCCACGATGCGCGTGATGTAAATTTTGTCATCTCCCGTTCTGCAGAGGGTCCACACGGACCCTTCTGAAGGCCAGATTATGCAAGGGGTCCCGACTGAACTGGGCACGCACCACGGTACTCGTGTTCTCATGCAGAGATCCAACACATTTTTACCGTGTGAATTTTCCTCCTCAGTTGCCAACAACAAACACAAAAGGTCTTCATGCTCCTGGACACTCCACCATTGTTTACACTGACATGAGCACTTTCTTGTTCTTCCTCCTCATTTTGCTTGATTCTGAGTGTTCAAATCAGTGTGTTAGCACATCATTACTATCTACTGTGTGGACATATGAACTGCAGATTATATTCAACGCACACGCGCTGACGTGCCCATGTTGAAGACTTGACTATAAACAGAGTTGCATACACATCTGCACTCCACATTTTTCTTCTGTTTGGACACTATAAATCCAGCCGTCATGGTGGAGGTATTTGCGTGGGCCCCGCCTCCCATAGAGCACTGGCTGACTGGCACGAAAGGGACAGAAGCATCGTGAGTGGCTGAAATGTTGGTGGATCATGTGAACAAACACGCATGTAAATGATATCAAGGCCAGAAAAACAGTGGATTTCATTTTTATGGGATCAGTATGAAAATGAACATGAGTATTTTTTATGGGATAAGTCAATATAGTAATTATCATGACAGGCCTGTCGCTCTTATTACCGTTCCTTCTGAGAAGGACTTGGGTTACTCTGAACTACTGGACCTTTCTAAACTGTTTGCACTTTAAATGTATTAACACTAGACTTTCCCATCCACTAAAACTAATAATGTGTTAACTGTACTTTGTGTTTATTATGATTTTATTTTTTTACGTAAAAGAGCTGATATTAATACTAATGCAGCATTTTTCATAAACAAAAATCAGTCATGTTGTTTTTGGAGGGGACCTAATATGTTAATTTCCAATGTAATACTTTTTAAAGTGGCTTTACATGATTTACTGTTTTTTAAAAAAATTATTGTATAGATGCAAGACTACTCTTACGTCATATCCTCTTAGTGGGCGCCCCTTATAAAACACGTGATTTAAATAGACGGATGAGAACAGATGAGTCTGAGCTGTGTGCCTAATGTTGCCATGTCAGAGCTTATTACACCAATAAAAGGCATTCAAGGGGACGCTGTAATAAACAATATTTCGAGCAGTCATAAATCAGACCTGTGCATGTGCTGGCCTCATTTGAAACACCGTGAGTCAGATAAAACATTAACATAATAGGTCCTTCACAAGTCTGACTCAGTGGCTTTAAACGAACTGGAACTTGTTATAAGTGCTATTGGTAATATTTGAGAGCAATTTTTGGAAAATGCTGTTTGAATTGTAACTTGGTTGGTGCCTTTTAATAAAAAATGGACTTAAAAAAAACTGATTTTCATGTGTATTTTCTTTCCTCTTTTTGGTCAGCTCATACTGAGAGGATATCAAAGCTGAACTTGGGCAACAGAATCAGGATTGTACCACAATACCAGAGATGCTTTGCAATTGATGAGTTTCAGTCAAGTAACCTGCAGTTTAGGTTCAGAAACCACAGGAAAATTCCAAGCAGCTGTTGTCATTGGTGTCAAGAGAAGAAGACCATGAGCACATCTAGACTTTGTACTAGCTATAAAGACAAAAACGTGCCTATAATTTTAAAATTGGCCTTTGATTGTGACTAGTCGAAGTTGCACGTGCAACAGTCAGTTTTATCAGTATCTGAAATTATTTTAATTTTTCAAGAATCTGAATTGAGTAAAAGTTATTTTTTTTTCCCTTCTGAGATCTGAAATCATTTTCATCTATTCAGGCTTGGGAAATATTTGATTACTGTTTGTATGATTTGATTTATATTAAAGGACACGTGGTTAGTTTATATTTTATTTTCCTCAGACTCACATCTAAGAGAAAGACCTCACAAAACTAAGATTGAAGTTGCAAATTTACAATTAAGAAAATTGTACATGTACAGGAAAAAAAGATGCAAATTCACATTTAAAAACAGTTGCAAACAAAAACCAAAAGGGAAACTAAATTTATATTTATTTGGATAAAAATGACACTAAATATGATATACAAACATCCATCCATCCATCTTCTACCACTTAATCCTTTTTGGGTTGTGGGGGGGGCATCCTGGCATACAAACACAGAAAATGTAAATATACATATGAATTGTCATACTACTCTTAAGGAATTAACTTTTTCTTGAGTATAACTTCTTCCTCCCCACTTTGCTACTTTCTGCAAACTCAATCCAGAGTGGAACTCCCAGCCACCAGGGGTCGCTGTCAGCAGTCCTTACCTTCGGCCACCCGGGGCCGGTGACAGCAGCGGCCCAGCTGGTGCGGAAACGGAGGTGGCGTGCTGAAGCTCTGCTCATCGAGAGATCAGACAGCTGGTCAAAATGTTGAGAATAACGATCCGGGCAGACGTGAGATCCATTTGGATCGTGTTCTGTTTCATATATTCCCAGTTCTTGACTGTATCCTCTGATGACATAGTGGTGGCATGCGGCGGGTTTGTGAAGTCCGACGTTGAGATCAACTACTCCCTGATCGAGGTGAGAGTGCAAACTGCAGTTAGCGGCTAGCTGGTTTGTCACACAGTGAGCTGAAGTGAAGGTTAGGCGGAGTTAACTGATTCATTGAGAGTTTGAGTGAAACTAGTACAGTAACGGAGTTTAACCTCAACACATCCCAAACGAAATCGAAGAAACATTAAAGACAACTAAGTGGCTCTAGTTTAGACTTGCTTGGGGTTCTGCTACGTCTCTGATTTGTGGTTTTTACGCCATCGTGGTTGATTAAAATCAGCATTAATATACAGTGGGGCAAAAAAGTATTTAGTCAGCCACCAATGGTGCAAGTTCTCCCACTGAAAAGATGAGCGAGGTCTCCAATTTTCATCATAGGTATACCTCAACTATGAGAGACAAAATGAGAAAAAAAAAATCCAGAAAATCACATTGTCTGATTTTTAAAGAATTTATTTGCAAATTATGGTGGAAAATAAGTATTTGGTCACCTACAAACAAGATTTCTGGCTCTCACAGACCTGTAACTTCTTCTTTAAGAGGCTCCTCTGTCCTCCACTCGTTACCTGTATTAATGGCACCTGTTTGAACTCGTTATCAGTATAAAAGACACCTGTCCACAACCTCAAACAGTCAGACTCCAAACTCCACTATGGCCAAGACCAAAGAGCTGTCAAAGGACACCAGAAACAAAATTGTAGACCTGCACCAGGCTGGGAAGACTGAATCTGCAATAGGTAAGCAGCTTGGTGTGAAGAAATCAACTGTGGGAGCAATTATTAGAAAATGGAAGGCATACAAGACCACTGATAATCTCCCTCGATCTGGGGCTCCACGCAAGATCTCACCCTGTGGGGTCAAAATGATCACGAGAACGGTGAGCAAAAATCCCAGAACCACACGGGGGGACCTAGTGAATGACCTGCAGAGAGCTGGGACCAAAGTAACAAAGGCTACCATCAGTAACACACTACGCCGCCAGGGACTCAAGTCCTGCAGTGCCAGATGTGTCCCCCTGCTTAAGCCAGTACATGTCCAGGTCCGTCTGAAGTTTGCTAGAGAGCATTTGGATGATCCAGAAGAGGATTGGGAGAATGTCATATGGTCAGATGAAACCAAAATAGAACTTTTTGGTAAAAACTCAACTTGTCGTGTTTGGAGGAGAAGGAACACCATACCTACTGTGAAGCATGGGGGTGGAAACATCATGCTTTGGGGCTGTTTTTCTGCAAAGGGACCAGGACGACTGATCCGTGTAACGGAAAGAATGAATGGGGCCATGTATTGTGAGATTTTGAGTGAAAACCTCCTTCCACCAGCAAGGGCACTGAAGATGAAACGTGGCTGGGTCTTTCAGCATGACAATGATCCCAAACACACCGCCCGGGCAACGAAGGAGTGGCTTCGTAAGAAGCATTTCAAGGTCCTGGAGTGGCCTAGCCAGTCTCCAGATCTCAACCTCATAGAAAATCTTTGGAGGGAGTTGAAAGTCTGTGTTGCCCAGCTACAGCCCCAAAACATCACTGCTCTAGAGGAGATCTGCATGGAGGAATGGGCCAAAATACCAGCAACAGTGTGTGAAAACCTTGTGAAGACTTACAGAAAACGTTTGACCTCTGTCATTGCCGACAAAGGGTATATAACAAAGTATTGAGATGAACTTTTGTTATTGACCAAATACTTATTTTCCACCATAATTTGCAAATAAATTCTTTAAAAATCAGACAATGTGATTTTCTGGATTTTTTTTTTTTTCTCATTTTTGTCTCTCATAGTTGAGGTATACCTATGATGAAAATTGGAGACCTCTCTCATCTTTTAAGTGGGAGAACTTGCACAATTGGTGGCTGACTAAATACTTTTTTACCCCACTGTAGGTCAAGTGAGCACTCCCAAATAGACCCCGAGATCCAATGTGTACATGTACAAGTACATTTTTAATCCAGTGGTTTGTAAACGCGAAGAAGGAGAACAACAACAATTTGTGTAAAACCGTTAGACTTTTCCTGGTCACCAAGAAGTGTAAAAAAAGTATGCATATACACTACTCACAAACAGGGATATTCGGCTTCAGGGTTAAATTTCAGGATCAACCTAAGATGCACTGTAACCTTTACAGGTGAACTTAATTTGACCTTCTCTAACCTTTTGAACACACATGTCTAACTATTCAGTGTTGCAATACTTTTTCTGTAACTTGCTGTTCTCTAACAAGGTGCTTAACAGCAAAGTTCACAATAGGTGCTTGATCCATGAATCGACCAATAAATTTTCTGGTTCAGTTAGTATTGGTATTTAAGCAGTCCTCTTCATCATGCTGTTCACATTTTAACATCATGAGACCAAGACAACACCTCACAATTGATCAACAGTACCTCACCATTGCAAGGCTTCAAGCAGGATGTTTTCAGAGGAAAGTGGCCACTGAGCTTAGTGTCACAGAGTGTCATCAGCAGGTTGCAATAGAGAGACTGGAAGAGTCACAGAAAGGCATAGAAGTGGACGTCCTTTGGCCACATCTCACGCTGATGACCGCTTCATTGAGAACAGTGCCCTGTGGAACCGGGTAATGAATGCCACTCAACTCTAAGCAGATTTAAGGGAGGTGAGAGGCACCCAAGTGTGACGTCAGACCATTCGAAACCATTTACATCAGCGTAGTCTGTGTGCTAGATGACCTGCAAGGGTACCTGACCACACCACCAGGCACAGGCGTCGTCTTGCATGGGCCAGGGAGCATGTACGCTGGACAAGGGACCAGTGGGCCTCATTGCTGTTCTCTGATGAGTTGATTTACATTGAGCAGAAATGATGGCCGCCAATGATGTTGGAGACGTCGAGGAGAGCGCTGTGCATCAGCCACTGTTGTCACCTGATGAGCTTTTGGTGGTGGTGATGGTGTTACAGTCTGGACAGGTGTGTCTAGTCGATACAGAACTGCCCTACACCTTGTGAATGGTACAGTGCCATGCCGATGCTAGCTGAATAATATCGTGCCCCTGCATGAACGACACAGGCCTAATTTCATCTTCATGGATGACAATGTTCCAGCTTGTCAAGGTCTCATCATTAGGGAACGGCTGCTGTAGGCTGGGGTACCTCAAATGGAGTGGCCTGCACTTTTTCCAGACCTGAATCCCATAGAAAACCTATGGGATTAGCTGAGTTGCCGTGTCGAGGCTTGTAACCCTGCACCCCACAACCTCAATGACCTGAAGGCCACCCTTTAAGAAGAGTGGAATGCCATGCCTCAGCAGTCAATAAGTCGACTTGTGAACAGCATGAGACGTTGTTGTCAAGCTGTAATTGATTCTCAAGGGCACATGACATGTTATTGACATACTGACATTTTTTGTTGTGGTATACCCACCACTGTTGTTGGCTTTTGTTTCAATAAATTGTTTGAGATGAAGAAATCACCATTGCATGCTTCTACTTAAATGCCCTACTTTCATGATATAATATCACTGTAGGGTGAAGTTTTTACATTTTCCGTAAATTTCACCCGAAAGCCAAATATCCCTTTTTGTGAGGAGTGTGTGTATGTATGTAAGATGACAACTAAGCTGACCCGGAGAAGGTTTTGAGCTCTTGTTTCTGCTTTCAAAAGACTTTTCTTCTCCACTGCTGTTGTTTGTCACTGCTGGCTGTCCCTCGATGAAAATCCACAGAATAGGTATGTGGGACTATAATGTTCTGAATGAGGCTTTAGAGAATTATGAATCGGTTTGTAATTTACTGGATTGAAAATGTACATGTACGGATTGGATCCCGGGGTCCACTTGGTCAGGGGTCCACTTGACCTGTTCCCACAGGTGTATCTCAAAAATCAGAAGTCCTCAAAATTACATTTTTTGTAATCTCCAAATGTGAACTTTAATATATTTTATATCCCTTACAAGAGAAATATTTCAACCCTAGTATTTTAGAAAGCTAGTATCTCAAATTCTTTTTATTTATTTATTTTTAAAACAAAGAAAAACAGTACACAAACAAGTGAGGTCTGGTAAATGGTACTAAAAAGATATATATACACACACATACAGCAAGTACTATGTTATCTTTAATGTCTGAATAATTACTAGAGTCCCATTTTCCCAATATTTCTCCTCTTTGTCTTGTTGAAGCCAAAGTCTAAAGGTCATCTTCTCCATTATTTCAATAGCGTTCACTATTTTAATGAAAAGAACAATGGTTAGGGAGTTTCTCTGGAGCCAACATTTTGTAATGACTTTCTTACTTGCTGCAAGAAATATCTTCACCAAGTGTCTGTCCTTTTTAGGAATGTAATTTGGAATTATTCTCAGGTAGAGGTAGGAGAAAGAAAAATCAGGTTTGAGTCCCACAGTCTCTGAAATAAGGTGTCCCACATCCCCCCAGAAACATTGAATATGTGGACATAACCAAAAAATATGAGCATGGTCTTCCAAAGTAGATCCACCCTCCCTCCAGCAGGACTGCAAAGACCTGCTGAGTTTTGGTTTTTGATGGGGGGTTATAAAAAAACAAATCAGAGACTTCCAGCAGAAGTCTCTCCAAACTAAAGAGTTGGTGGTGGAGCACTGAGTCTCCCACACCTGGTGCCACTCCTCCTCTGTTATGACCACATCGACCGTTTCCTCCCAGCATTGCTTAATGCATGCTGTAGAAATTTTATTCATTACAGTAAGGGCCCTATACAGATTTCCCATAATACCTTTAATAGTACCTGAATTACCATCATCTCTTACCATCCTCACCTGTACATAACTGCCCATCTAACTTATTGTACAATATTTGCACATAACAGTACTCTTAACTTTCTGCACTGCTGCATATATTTGCATATATTTGCTCAAATTGCACATACTGTTAATTACCGTATATACTGCACTGCTGTCCTTTGCACTTCTGATTGGATGCTAAACTGTGTTTTGTTACCTTGTATTCATACATGTGTAATGACAATAAAGTTGAATCTAATCTAATTATATGCATTGATAAATATTTGTGTAATTCTTGAGGGCTCAGCTAAAGCAGTACTTCCTAGTTCTTTAAGAAAATAGTGCCAAACTTGCAAGTAACGGTAAAAGTCATCTTTCCCCAATTCATAGCGTTGACAAAGGGCTTCAAAACTATAGAATTTATCCTTTTCCATCATTCGACACAGAGCAGTAAGGCCTTGCTGGGCCCATAGGCAGAACCTATGGTCCTGCAATGCCGGAGGGAAACGTAGGTCATATGCTGGCCAACTTAACAATTTGATCTCCCTCTCTACATGGAGTTTCTTAATAACTTGTGACCAGATTTTTATAGAGAAAATCACATACTGGTTTTGCAGCTGAGGAGCATTGTTAATTTTATTAGGACATCCCAAAACTGACTTGAGTAGGAAAATTCATTAGAGACAACTCAATATCCCTCCATTTTTCTTTATATGCTGGGTTGCACCAACATACTAGAGGCCTCAACTGTGCTGATACATAATAATCTGTCAAACATGGCAGGGACAAGCCTCCCCTCTCCCGTGGCAGCTGCAGAGTCGAATATCTCACTCTAGGTCTCTTGTTATTCCAAATGAACCTTGATAAACATTTATCCCATTCCCTAAATTAAGTTATGGGTATTTCTATTAGAAGTGCTGCAAACAAATATAATAATCTCGGGAGGACACTCATTTTTATTATCCGAATTCTGCTGCCGAGATCAAGGGGAAGGAAGTCCCACCCATTCAGATCATCGTATATGTTCTTATTAATATTCTTATAATTGTCGTACAGTTTTGAGAGGCCGCTTTTCAAAAAGACCCCCAAATATTTGATGCTGGGTTTGTCCTAGTTAAATGGATATTTTCTTTTCAATTCTTGTGACGGGGTAAAGTTAAGAGTCAGCACCTGGGTTTTTTGAACAAATTCTTGTAATGTGTTCTTAAGATTAGTCTTCTGAAAAGTGTGTTAATTTATTGACCAAGTGCTGGTTGGGTCTCCATTTACATGAATTACTGCATCAGTGTGATGTGGCACTGCTGAGGTTTTATTGAAGCCCAAGGTGCTCTGATAGCAGCTTCCAGCTCATCTGTACTGTTGGGTCAGGTATTTCTCATCTTTCTCTTGACTATACTTTATAGCGAGTCTATGGCGTTGAGGTCAGGCAAGTTCCTGGGCAGTCAAGCACAGTAATGCTATGGTCAATAAACCATTTTGTTGGGCCTGGTGCCAAGACCTGCTGGAAGAGGAAATTGGCTTCTCCATAAAGCCATTCTTCATATGGAAGCATGAAGTGCTCTAAAAATGTTGACATGGCACCTCAGGTCCAAAAATGACATGGTGTCTCAGGTCATCACAGACTGTGGATCCAACACATTTGGATTCTGTGCTTCACCACTTTTCCTCCAAACTCTAGGACCACAATTTCCAAATGAAATGGAAACTTTGCTTTCATAA
Organism: Pholidichthys leucotaenia; assembly: GCA_020510985.1. Taxonomy (NCBI): domain Eukaryota; kingdom Metazoa; phylum Chordata; class Actinopteri; order Cichliformes; family Pholidichthyidae; genus Pholidichthys; species Pholidichthys leucotaenia. Next base: position 86,015,652 of record CM035848.1, on the reverse strand, counting down.
GAAAAGGAACTTTGATTACCAAACAGTCCAGTTCTTTTTCTCTTTAGCCCAGTTGAGACCTGATGATGCTGTCTGTGGTTCAGGAGGGGTGTAGTATTAGGAAAACAACAGTTTTAACCTCTTGCTTGGAGATGTCTTTGTGTGGTGGTGGCTCTTGATGCAGTGACACCAAACTCAGTCCACTCCCTGTGAAGCCCTCCCAAGTTCTTGAATCGACTTCTCTTGATGATAATCATCTGAAGGCTACACCTTTTTCTACCACACTTTTTTCAGCCAATCAGATTTCCAGTAATATGCTTTGATACAGCACTGTGAAGCAATGACATTCCTTGGCTTAACCTCATTGTAGTATGTGTTGATTGTCTTTCCCATGATTGTGTTTGTCTTTGCTGAACTGGTCAGGGAGATTTACACCATTTATACAGTGATTGACTCAAACTCAAAATTACATATTCGAAGAATATGAGATACTAGATTTTTGATTTTCATAAGCTATAAATCATAATTATCAAAATTAAAACTAAAAAACCTTGAAATATGTCCCTTGTAAGGAATATAAAATATATGAAAGTTTAGTTTTATATATGAATTAGGACAAATGAAAGCTTTCACAATATTCTGTTTTTTTTAGATGTACCTTTATATCTGCTGTACATGCACCCAGTCCTAACTTTACAGCCTGTCTGTGTTGATGCTAAAGGTTTAGGGCTCCAGTCATAATTCCTTCTCTTTAACAGGCACCCTGGGATGAGCCATTTGGTTCATTAAGATATGAAAGTTAACTAAAACCCATATAGGTTTCTGGTCTGGTTTTGCTGACAACTAACACACATCACCTGTTTGAGTAATATACCACACTCGTATCAGGTTCAGTAATCACAAACTAACTGATGATGGTTGTGTGTCCTCTTTCGTTCACAGATCAAACTGTACACCAAGCAAGGATCGTTGAAATATCAAACGGATTGTGCTCCAATCAACGGTTACTTCATGATCCCTCTCTATGATAAGGTATGAGAGTAACTGTTTTTGTTCATTTTAATTAATTATTTCTTATCATCATAATTAGAGTCTAAAGTCTTGCATCTTTTACACAGGGAGACTTTGTTTTAAAGATCGAGCCCCCTCTTGGATGGAGCTTTGGTAAGCTGTTTCCGCTTTATTTTGAGTCTTGTTCATCTTTTTCTTATATACAAGACTAGTGCAGTGCCTGGTCACATGACTGTATAAGGAGTTGTTCAGGTCCTGCTGAACTGAATAACTCCTTATAAGGAGTTGTTCAGAACTCCTTTAAAGAACTCCTTCTAAGGATTCTGAGGTCAGGAGTTCTGAGCAACTCCTTATAAGGTCTTCTAAGGAAGATCCGGTTCTGGAGCCTGGATCAGGCCCAAATTTTTATCATTTTATCCCACCGGCCTCCAAAGCCTGTCCTGTAAATTTCATCCCCCAACTTCCAGCAGTTATAACTTTGCCACCTCTGTATTCATTTAATAGCTCCCCTATAGACATTCAATAAAGATTTTCGCTCCTAAACTTCAACATATACGAGGAGGCTGAAATTCACAGGGGTTATTTGGCTAAAATCCAAATTTTCAGCCCCCAAATCCCAGCGGTTATACCTTTTCCACCTCTGCGTTCATTTAATAGCTCCCCTAGGGATGTTCATTAAAGATTTCCCCTCCTAAACTTCCACATATCCGGGGAGGCTGAAATTTGGGGATGCACACCCTCGTAACCTCAGCAAAGCACGCATCAGATCTGAGGTCAGTCTGACAAATGGTTCGAGAGATAATGCAGGAACAGACGGAATGACACACAGACAAAGAATCCTTGTATTATAATATGACTAGTGCATTGCCCATAGAACGCAAGTATTCCTGTCTGAAACAGGTAGCCCAATCAGACTTAACAGGCCTAAATGTAGGCTGTTTGAAAGTGGAATACAAAGAAGTATAGCCCGGCTATATAAGCCGGGCTGCACGGTGGCGCAGTGGCTTAGCACTGTGGCAGCACAGTTTACCCTCGGCCGGGGGATCGCGAGGATCATGAGATCGTGGGTTCGATCCCAGCCCCCGACCAACAGTGAGCTGTGTGGAGTTTGCATGTTCTCCCCGTGTTGCGTGGGTTTACTCCGGGATTTCTCCGGTTTCCTCCCGCATACCAAAAAAACATGTAGGTTTAGGACGCTCGCGCACGCAGCGACCGGCAGCCAGTGGCTTGTCACCAGACTGCAAACCAAATCTACCTACGGGTACAAATAAGTAACAAAAAAAAAAAAAAGTGTAGCCTATATGTAGGCAATTTACATGTTAGACTTTGACAAATATAAAAGGGAGTAAATGGCACTAAGATGTATTTGCTTGTGTGAATATTAATTACAGAATACTTAATATTGAAAATGAATGGGACATCCAGTGTTAATACTATTATTACTAATTAGTACTAATATTAATTATTGTTTCAGAACCCTTGTTTATTTGTTTGTCAGATCACTTATTTGTCTGATCTTTCATCACTAATATTCAAGGTAATAGTGTATCTTGCACTCTGGGGAATGGGAGTTGTTCAGTCATTATTATAATTATTTTAGTTGATATCACTGTTCAGTGATGGAGTTCAGTGTAATATTGAAGTTCTTCTGTGTATCATCAATAAACTCATGCAGTACTATAACAGGACACGTTTACAAATAGTTGAGACCCATTGTAGTGCATCATTTTATGCTTTAGCAATATTTTGTTGTTAAAAGGTTTTGTAAAACTTTAATGCTAAGATTGAGGCGGTGCTTATATCGTCGCGCTGGGGCGATACTGAGGCCAAATAATGATCTGAACCTTGAGGGCGTGAATGGCAAAGACTACTGTGAGCACCGCGGCTCTATTGTAAGCGGTTTGTTTTTTATTGATGCGAGAAGATCATTTATTATTATTATTGTTATGATTATTGTTGTTATTATTATTATTATTCCGCCTAAACGATCACATTTTTGACCCTCTAAATGTTAACCAAAACACAATTTTTTTTTCGCACACACCTCAAACCCGGTAAAAAATGTTATAAACTGGAAAAAATATTTTTTATTTATTTTTTTTTTGTTACTTATTTGTACCCGTAGGTAGACTTGGTTTGCAGTCTGGTGACAAGCCACCGGCTGCCGGTCGCTGCGTGCGCGAGCGTCCTAAACCTACATGTTTTTGGTATGCGGGAGGAAACCGGAGAAATCCCGGAGTAAACCCGCGCAACACGGGGAGAACATGCAAACTCCACACAGCTCACTGTTGGTCGGGGGCTGGGATCGAACCCACGATCTCATGATCCCCGCGATCCCCCGGCCGAGGGTAAAACTGTGCTGCCACAGTGCTAAACCACTGTGCCACCGTGCAGCCAAATATGTGCCTCATGCTGAAAATTTATCCAGCATATGGTTGATATGTCCCGCATTCGTGGAGCAAAGGTTGTAAGGCCTTCCCCCATGTTTTTTTTTTTTTGTTTTTTTTTTTTGCCTTTGCAGTTTGTACCAGTCAGAACACCGAAGGAGGTGGATCCAATCAGCTGATTGCTCGAGCCACAGTGCTCAGCTGTTTTCCGTGATAAATCAGCCTCAAGGCAAAAGCACACTCTGTGCATTGTCTTTTTTTCACTTTATTGAAAAGAACTTTTTTTTTTATCACCATCAGTTAGCGTGCCTTTGAGCCAGGTCGTGTCTGGCCGCTGCTTCTTCCAGCATGTTCTTTGTTCATTTGTCAGACCCGGTCCCCATCAGTGTTGCCTATTTGTCAGTAAATATTTAAATAAAAATATTTATTTCATCATTTGAGCGTTTTTGTGTCCAGTTTGGGTCGTTGTTTAGGCAAACCGTGCATGTGATATGCAGTTGATCTGGACATTCTGCTCCACAATTATTAACTTCCTGTCCGGGAGGCCCCTGTCCGGGAGGTCTTCAACTCCCACCTCCGGAAGAACTTCAACCACATTCTGAGGGAGTCTGAAGACATGGAGTCTGAATGGGCCATGTTTCCACCTCTGTTGTTGAAGCGGCGGCCCAGAGCTGCAGCCGGAAGGTGGTTGGTGCATCTCATGGTGGCAACCCCCGAACCAAGTGGTGGACACCAGTGGTGAGGGGGGTCATTAAGCTGAAGAAGGAGTCCTATCAAGCTTGGTTGGCTTGTGGGACTCCCGAAGCAGCTGAGGTGTACCGGCAAGCCAAGTGGAGTGCAGCTCGGGTGGTTGCTGAAGCAAAAACCCGGGTATGGGAGGAGTTCGGTGAGGCCATGGAACAAGACTTTCAGTCGGCCTCGAAGAGATTCTGGCAAACTCTCCAGCGGCTCAGGAGGGGAAAGCAGCTCCCTGTCCACACTGTGTATGGTGCGGATGGGGCACTGTTGACTTCAACTGGGGATATCGTCGGGCGGTGGAAGGAATACTTAGAGGATCTCCTCAATCCCACTGATATGCCTTCCACAGAGGAAACAGGGTTTGTGGACGAGGGGGATGACTCGCCTGTCACAAGGGCTGAGGTCACCAAGGTGGTTAAAAATCTCCTTGGTGGCCAGGCCCCGGGGGTGGATGAGATTCGCCCTGAGTACCTCAAGGCCCTGGATGTTGTTGGGCTGTCATGGTTGACACGCCTCTGCAACATTGCGTGGAAGTTGGGGGCAGTGCCTTTGGCATGGCAAACCGGGGTGGTGGTTCCTCTCTTCAAAAAAGGGGGCCGGAGGGTGTGCTCCAACTTTAGAGGGATCACACTCCTCAGCCTCCCTGGGAAGGTCTATGCCAAGGTACTGGAGAGGAGAGTCCGGCCGTTGGTCGAACCTCGGATTCAGGAGGAGCAATGTGGTTTTCGTCCTGGCCGTGGCACATCGGACCAGCTCTTTACCCTCTCGAGAATTCTCGAGGGTTTGTGGGAGTTTTCCCAACCAGTTCACATGTGTTTTGTGGACTTAGAGAAGGCATTTGACCGCATCCCTCGTGGTTTTTTGTGGGGGGTGCTTTGGGAGTATGGGGTATCGGGCTTGTTGTTAAGAGCTATTCGGTCTCTGTACGACTGTTGTGAGAGTTTGGTTTGTATTGCCAACACTCGGTCGGAGTCATTCCCAGTGAGAGTTGGACTCCGCCTGTTCATAATTTTTATGGACAGGATTTCTAGGTGCAGCCAGGGAATGGAGGGTGTCATGCTTGGTGACCACAGGATCTCATCTCTGTTGTTTGCAGATGATGTTGTCCTGTTGGCTTCATCCAGCAATGACGTACAGCTCTTGCTGGGACGGTTTGTCGCTGAGTGTGAAGCGGCTGGGATGAGAATCAGCACCTCCAAGTCCGAGTCCATGGTCCTCAGCCAGAAAAAGGTGGATTGTCCTCTCTGGGTTGGGGACAGGCTCCTACCCCAAGTGGAGGAGTTTAAGTATCTTGGGGTCTTGTTCACGAGTGAGGGGAAAATGGAGCGAGAGATTGACAGATGGATTGGAGCCGCATCTGCAGTGATGCGGACGTTGTACCGGTCTGTTATGGTGAAGAGGGAGCTGAGTTCTAAGGCAAAGCTGTTGATTTACCAGTCAGTCTATGTTCCTACTCTCACCTATGGTCACGAGCTTTGGGTAATGACCGAAAGAACAAGATCACAGATACAAGCAGCTGAAATGAGCTTTCTCTGTAGGATTACTGGACTCACCCTCAGAGATAGTGTGAGGAGCTCAGTCATCTGGCAGAGGCTCAGAGTAGAACCGCTGCTCCTCCACATTGAAAGGAGTCAGTTGAGGTGGTATGGGCATCTGATTAGGATGCCTCCTGGACGCCTCCCACTTGAGTTGTTTCAGGCACGTCCCACTGAGAGGAGACCCCAGGGCAGACCCAGGACTTGGTGGAGAGACTATGTCTCCCAGCTGGTCTGGGAACGCCTTGGTATCCTCTCTGAAGAGCTGGAGCAGGTGGCTGGGGAGAGGGAAGTCTGGGCTTCTCTGCTTGAACTGCTGCCTCCGCGACCTGGACCTCTGGAAAAGCGGGAGAAGATGGGTGGATGAATTATTAACTTAATTTTTAGATAGCCGTGTGAGCACACCAAGAGGAGCGCCATCGGTGACGGCGAGTCGTGGTCCTGCAAAGGGACTCCCGTCTACTGCTGAACGGGCGGGATGGGCTTGCGTCAAGGCTAAGGACCGCATTTCACCCACTGTGTTGGAGAAGGCAGACCCTGGGTCTCCGCTGGCATTCCCCGAATTATCCTTTAGACGTACGGAGTCACAGCAACATTACAGTATAATTTTTTTTAAGCATTACATCTTCACTATTCACTATTCTCTTTTTCTTGTCAAATTTGTCGCTTTTCACTTTCTTTTTTTGCTTACAAAACGCTGTGGTGACTGACTGGTCATCATGCTGTGTATTATCCAATCAGCATGGTCGTGACGTCGCGTATTATCCAATCAGTATGGCCATGATGGCTGCGTATTATCCAATCAGCACGGAGTCAATCCGACACCCTGCACACACTGAAGGGCATGAAGAGACAGCGGTGACAGAGCAGTGGCTAAACTTTTATTGATAAAAATTACATATTTTGACTGAGCGACTCCATATTCGAGGATGCACACCCTCGTAACCTCAGCAAAGCAAATCTTAGGCCAGTCTGACGAACGGTTCAAGAGATATGCGTGGAACAGATAGACAGACACACACACACACACACAAACACGGATTTGGTGCATTTATAGCTAGATAGTATAATGTTAAAGTTTAAATCTCTTTGGGTCTTTTTTTCAACCAGAGCCCACAAGTGTTGATCTGCATGTAGATGGAGTTAATGACATCTGTACCAAAGAAGAGGACATCAATTTTGTTTTTACAGGTTTCTCAGTCTCAGGAATGGTGAGTAATGCACACTTAAAAATATCTGATAGCAAGTAAACATTATAGCCTTATTTGTAATACTTTAGCCAACTTTGTCATTCAATCCATACAGCTAGTCATGTACAGTAGAACGTAATTTTGTTCCTCCTATCTACAATGTTAATCACATCTAGAATCAGAGGAGCCGCTGCCATGCAAGGTGCTGCCACAAACAACTTTTCCTTCTTCCATTCTGTTATGTTGAGCACCAAGTTAGAAGGTGGGAAGTACCATTTTTATATGGTTGTTGGTATGACCCAGCTGGGACTTAAACCCACGACCTCCTGGTTGTGAGGCGGATGCTCTACCAACTAGGCCGCCACTCCGGTGGTGTTTATTAATCCCAGAGTGAAATTACAGGGCATCCATCTAGATGGATGAGGCAGCCACGGTGCAGTGCCGGTCCCTTCACCATTCACACCTAGGGCCACTTTAGAGTCTCCAGTTAACCTACACACGTGGACAAAATTGTTGGTACCCCTCTGTTAATGAAAGAAAAACCCACAATGGTCACAGAATTAACTTGAATCTGACAAAAGTGGTAATAAATAAAAATTCTATGACAATTAATCAATGAAGATCAGACAGTGCTTTTGAATTGTGGTTCAACAGAATTATTTTAAAAAACAAACTCATGAAACAGGCCTGGACAAAAATGATGGTACCCAAAACTTAATATTTTGTTGCACAACCTTTTGAGGCAATCACTGCAATCAAACGATTTCTGTAACTGTCAATGAGACTTCTGCACCTCTCAACAGGTATTTTGGCCCACTCCTCATGAGCAAACTGCTCCAGTTGTCTCAGGTTTGAAGGGTGCCTTCTCCAGACGGCATGTTTCAGCTACTTCCACAGATGTTCAATAGGATTTAGATCAGGGCTCATAGAAGGCCACTTCAGAATGTTTCGCTCTTAGCCATTCTTGGGTGTTTTTAGCTGTGTGTTTTGGGTCATTATCCTGTTGCAAGACCCATGACCTGCGACTGAGACCAAGCTGTCTGACACTGGGCAGCACATTTCTCTCTAGAATACCTTGATAGTCTTGAGATTTCATTGTACCCTGCACAGATTCAAGACACCCTGTGCCAGATGCAGCAAAGCAGCCCCAGGACATAACAGAACCTCCTCCATGTTTCACAGTAGGGACAGTGTTCTTTTCTTGGTATGCTTCATTTTTGCGTCTGTGAACATAGAGCTGATGTGCCTTGCCAAAAAGTTCCAGTTTTGTCTCGTTTGTCCATTGGACATTCTCCCAGAAGCTTTGTGGCTTGTCAACATGCAGTTTGGCAAATTCCAGTCTGGCTTTTTTATGATTTGTTTTCAACAGTGGTGTCCTCCTTGGTCGTCTCCCATGAAGTCCACTTTGGCTCAAACAATGACGGATGGTGCGATCTGACACTGATGTACCTTGACCTTGGAGTTCACCATGAATGTGTTTAGAGGTTGTTGTGGGCTCTTTTGTTACCATTCGTATTATCCGTCTCTTCCATTTTTCATCAAGTTTCCTCCTGCGGCCACGTCCAGGGAGGTTGGCTACAGCCCTGTGGATCTTAAATTTCTGAATAATATGTGCAACTGTAGTCACAGGAACATCAAGCTGCTTGGAGATGGTCTTATAGCCTTTACCTTTAACATGCTTGTCTCTAATTTTCTTTGTAATCTCCTGAGACAACTCTCTCCTTTGCTTCCTCTGGTCCATATTTAGTGTGGTGCACACCATGCCACCAAACAGCACAATGACTACTTGTCACCCTTTAAATAGGCCGACTGACTGATTACAAGTTTGTAGACACCTGTGATGTTAATTAGAGGACACATCTTGGTTGAACATGTCCCTATGGTCACATTATTTTCTATCTTTTCTAGGGGTACCATCATTTTTGTCCAGGCCTGTTTCATGAGTTTGTTTTTTAAAGTAATTCTGTTGAACCACAATTCAAAAGCATTGTCTGATTTTCATTGGTTAATTTTCATAGAAGTTTTATTTATTGCCACTTTTGTCAGATTCAAGTTATTTCTGTGACCATTGTGGGTTTTTCTTTCATTAACAGAGGGGGTACCAACAATTTTGTCCACGTGTGTAACTTGCATGTTTTTGGCCTGTGGGAGGAAACTGGAGTACCTGGGGTAAACCTATGCAGACACGGGGAGAACATGCTTGGTTGCTTTATACACTGCATTGGAACCTATCAGATAAAGCATTTGTGTAATAACACAGTTTGTTTATTCTTGTAATTTGTTCTCTTCCATGTTCAGGTTCTAAGTCGGGGCCATCCTCTGGGCCCGGCAGGAGTTGAAGTGAAACTGAGCCGAGCAGGAGTGGGGGAAAAACTCCAGACCGTCTTCACTCAGCCTGGAGGAAAGTGAGTGGCCTGTGATTTTTCTGTGCAGTACAGGTTAGAGTTTACAGTTTTCCACTGTGAACATGTTTGAATGTTGGAGGTTTTACATTTTAGGACTGTTCTTTTGTCTTGGTCTGACTGACACAGGTACACATTCTTCAAAGTACTACCAGGAAGGTATGAGATTACAGCTTCCCATCCATCTTGGACTCTGGAGCAGGTTGGTTTATTCTGATACGTCTCATTTTATCAGTAGCTTTTATAATATGTGAACATGAATGTAGCATCTATGCTCTTGCCAATGTTTTATTCTAGAAAATGCCTTAAGCTGTGGTTAAATTCCATGCTGTCATACTTAAACTCTTCTAAAGTTGCTTTGCTTGAATCTGTGTTCATAAAATTGCTTATCATACAGGGCCTTCTTCACGCCTGTTCCCATTGTGTGTTTCATTAATAAATACACTTTGATCACATTAGCATTAAATAAAAACAAAATGTCTCAGTATGTTTTCTTCTTATATAAGCCCTCATAACCCTTCTCATTTATCAAACGGTAAACATTTGATGGTAGGAAACTTGTTTAGATTCTATGCAAACTTGTAGCTACTGTTTGGCTAAATATACATAATTTGCAGATCTTGAATAGCTATTCCCCATTTTATCATCACTGAAATTTTTCTCTTTCACAGAGGACAAATTTTTATTCTGATGATCCATGAACTGGTACACTTTGACTCATTACAGCCATTTTTTTAAAATTATTATGTTGTTATGGGGCAGTCAGTAGATCCGTCCGTCTGTCTTTTTTGTGAAATCAACTCCTCCTACAGTGTTGTTCCAATGGTTTTGAAATGTTGTACCAAGGTTTGATACACACTGGTGATGTGCATATTGCTGTTTGACTCTGATCAAATGATTTTGCAGGAATGATAGGTCTTGAGGTCATGGTCAGTTTTTCCTTAAATCTTCTAAACGTGATGACTACGGTACTGAAAGAAATGATGCATAGGCTTTTCAAATCCATGATAAATGGTAAATGCTACATTTACTATTCCTATAAAATGAGTAAAGCTCGGGGCACCAAATCTGGTATACAGGTTCACCTTGGGATCCTGAACTCTATGGGTTTGAAGTTAAAAGGTCAAAGGTCAAGGTTAACATTTCTTATGCCTTATTACTGTAAACGCATAAAGCTAGTGCCACCAAACTTGGTACACAGGTTCACCTTGGGATCCTGACCTCTGACTATGGGTGTGGGGTCAAAGGTCAAGGTTAACGTTCCCTATGCCTTATTACTGTACAACGAGTAAAGTTTGGGTCACCAAACTTGGTACACAGGTTCACCCTATGACCCTGACGTGCGAGTATGGTTTTGGGATTACAAGGTCAAAGGTCAACATCAAAATGGCTTATAAGCTATATCTCAACAACAAAGAAAGCTAGGGTTGTGGGGGACACAATGGGTCATGGCACTCCACCCAGGACAGGGAGTTGGTGGGGGAAGAAGATAGTCAGAAATGGTAATGAGGAAAAGGTGAGAAGAGCTAGCTAAGGGCACCAGAGCGCTACGGGATAATAAGCCAAAGAAAGCTGTGCCTTCTGCCCCCGCTGTGCCAGATTCACACTTGAGGACACAGGGGTGCGAATGTATTGTATTAAGACCTGCTCTATGTTAATGTGGATGTGGATGTGTGTGCATATTTCACAGCGTGTATGTTAATGTGCTTACCCTGGGTGCCAGAGAGGCAGGAATGAAGTATATAAGAGAGATTGCTCTGGCACTCAGATTCAGTACCTTTTACTTGTTGGAGGAGAAATAAAGTCTGTGTTGTCAGTTAGTGGTCTAGTCTGATTCCTTCCTCCACAGGGTCACCAAACTTAGTACACAGGTTCACCTTGGGATCCTGACCTACAACTATGGGTTGTATACTTTGTTGTATATTCGTGGATGATGGGCTTACCATAATTTGGTTCTACCACAGTAATTACAGTGGTGTGAAAAAGTGTTTGCCCCCTTCCTGATTTCTCATTTTTTTGTGTTTGTCACACTTAAATGTTTCAGCTCATCAAACAAATTTAAATGTTAGACAAAGATAACACTAGTAAACACAAAATGCAGTTTTTAAATGAAGGTGTTTATTATTAAGGGTAAAAAAAAAAATCCGAACCTACATGGCCCTGTGCGAAAAAGTGATTTCTCCCCTGTTAAAATATAAATCAACTGTGATTTATCTCATCTTTGGAAAGCTGATTTCAATTTCTCTAGCCACATCCAGGCCTAATTACTGCCACACCTATTCTCAGTTAAGAAATCACTTAAATAGGACCTGCCTGACAAAGTGAAGTAGACCAAAAGATCCTCAAAAGCTAGACATCATGCTGCGAGCCAAAGAAATTGAGGAGCAAATGAGAAACAAAGTAACTGAGATCTGTCAGTCTGGAAAAGGTTATAAAGCCATTTCCAAAGCATTGGGACTCCAGTGAACCACAGTGAGAGCCATTATCCACAAATGGTGAAAATATGGAACAGTGGTGAACCTTCCCAGGAGTGGCCGGCCGACCAAAATTACCCCGAGAGCGCAGCAACAACTCATCCAAGAGGTCACAAAAGACCCCACAACAACATCCAAAAAAGTGCAGGCCTCACTTGCCTCAGTTCATGTCAGTGTTCATGACTCCACCATAAGAAAGAGACTGGGGGGAAAAAATGGCCTGCATGGCAGAGTTCCAAGACGAAAACCACTGCTGAGCAAAAAGAACATGAAGGCTCGTCTCAGTTTTGCCAGAAAACATCTTGATGATCCCCAAGACTTTTGGGAAAATACTCTGTGGACTGACAAGACAAATGTTGAACTTTTTGGAAGGTGTGTGTGTGTGTCCCATTACATTTGGCATAAAAGTAACACAGCATTTCAGAAAAGGAACATCATACCAAGAGTAAAATATGGTGGTGTTGGTATGATGGCCTGGGGCTGTTTTGCTGCCTCAGGACCTGGAAGACTTGCTGTGGTAAATGGAACCATGAATTCTGCTGTCTACCAAGAAATCCTGGAGGAGAATGTCCGGCCATCTGTTCATGACTTCAAACTGAAGCGCACTTGGGTTCTGCAGCAGGACAATGGTCCAAAACACACCAGCAAGTCCACCTCCGAATGGCTTAAGAAAAGAAAAATGAAGACTTTTGGAGAGGCCTAGTCAAAGTCCTGACCTGAATCCAATTGAGATGTTGTGGCATGGCCTTAAAAAGGTGGTTCATGCTTGAAAACCCTCCAATGTGGCTGAATTACAACAATTCTGCAAAGATGAGTGGGCCACAGTTCCTCCACAGTGCTGTAAAAGACTCATTGCCAGTCATCGCAAACGCTTGATTGCAGTTGTTGCTGCTAAGGGTGGCCCAACCAATTATTAGGTTTAGGGGCCAATCACTTTTTCACACAGGGCCATGTAGGTTTGGATTTTTTTTCCCTTTGATAATAAACACGTTCATTTAAAACTGCATTTTGTGTTCACTTGTGTTATCTTTGTCTAATATTTAAATTTGTTTGATGGTCTGAAACATTTAAGTGTGACAAACATACAAAAAAATTAGAAATCAGGAAGGGGACAAACACTTTTTCACACCACTGTATATTGAAAAGTTTAAAACTGCTGTCCGTCAGTAAGTATTGATCTTCAAAGAAAATGGAGGCAGGGGATATTGCACTCGCCTCAGAGCGCTCTTGTTGTGTAATCTTGCCAACTTTGTCAATTTTAAGGCAACATTTGACTCTGTTACGTCAAACAGGTTCATTTTGTCTTCTTTCAATTATTTATCCTTTTTTTTTTTTTTTTCCTTTGAAAGACAAAAGTAAAATAGAAAGATGTCTTTACCTTCTTTACATGTTTCAACTGCACTGCAGCCTTCATCAGAAGAGTCAGCTGATTGCTGCCAGGTGACATTTATCAGCTGATTTTCGTAGGCGGGGCCAGCTCAGCAGATCTGTCAGATCCGCCGAGCCGGCCCCGCCTCCCGCCGTCAGATGGTCTCTGGAGAATGTGGTCCCAGGTGTGAGAAAGCATAAAGGCCCCCTCATCTCGGTTCATGGTGTCTTTTCCCCGCTTTCTGATCTCTATTGCCTCCTTGATCCAACGTTTGTGTCTGTTGCTCTCCGATCCAATAATTTTTGTGTTGTCCCAGTCCATGATGTGATTATTTCTTTTGCAGTGGTCCGATATAGCTGATTTTAATGTTTCTTGTTCTGCTTTTTCTTTTTGTGATCTTGTGAGTCGTCCTTGCGTTTCCTTCTCACATTCCTTTTGGTGTTCTTTTTTTCTTGTGGTGAATAATCTTCCGGTTTCTCCAATGTAGGTTTTGTTACATGATCTGCATGATATTTCATATAATACATTGCATTTATTGTCTTGTTCTATTCTGTCCTTGGGGTGTACTAATAACTGTCTTAATTTTTTGTGTGGTTTGACTGCTGTGTTTATTTTGTATTTTTTCATGATCCTTTGAATTGGTTCCGTGATCCCTCGTATGTATGGTATAGTTATGGTTTCCTTGTTTTTGATTTCAGCTTTTGTTCTGTGTCTTGTGTCCTGTTTATTTTCTTTGTTTTTGACTTGCTGTTTCCCTTTGTTTATGGCCCATACTGGATATTGGCAGCGTATAAGTGCATGTTTTATGTGGTTTTCCTCTTCCTGTCTGTCTTCTTGTTCCGTGATGATGGTGGCTCGTTCATATAATGTCCTGACGACTGATAGCTTGTGTGCTGTGGGGTGTTCCGATGTCCAAAGTAGGTATTGATCTGTGTGGGTTGGTTTCCTGTAGACTGTGATTTTTATGCTGCCATCCTCGTTGTGGTGGATTTTCATGTCCAGAAAGGCTATGGTGCCATTTTCCTCCTCTTCGTGTGTGAATTTTATGTTCCCCGTACTGTCTGTACTGTTCAGATGGTCAGTGAGTTCTTGTGTATGTCCTTTCCTTATTTTTTCCAGAATGTCATCTACGTATCTCTTCCAAAGGGTGGGTTTGCATATTGTGGGTGCTGTGTTGATGGCTTTATTTTCCAGATCCTCCATAAAAAAACTGCTCATGATGGCTGATAGTGAAAAAGGATAAATAATTGAAAGAAGACAAAATGAACCTGTTTGACGTATTACGTGGAAGTTATGGACAAGTTTGCATTAAAGACTTCCGCCGGCTGGAGAAATTGGAGAAAACACGGGCACGCTTCAGAAACCACCTACGATTCAACCTCCGTTGCAGAGATGAGGAGGTCACACCCCAAAGCCTCAATATAAGAAATCCAATCCCGACCAAGAACGCAGAAAAAATCATCAACAAAGCACTGAAAGACCTTATAAAAGAACGTATAAGAATAACGGCAAATAAAGTAGACAAAATAAACAACCAAATCAAAGAGGAAACGGACATGTTTAAGCAACGCTACCCGACGGACCAGAAAACGCAGGAGCAGATAAAAGCACAACTGAAACACGCACACGAACAAGAATTCATCACAACGAAAAACCGCCAATTGAAAAAATTAAAAAAACTCACAGAAAGAACGGACGAAGACAAACACACACGGAAAAGAACGATAAGTGGGTCAAAAACCTATCACAACGCACACTCACGGACACGGAGAAAACAGTGCTGAACAGAGGACTGAACTTCGCCATCACACCAGCCAGAATCCCCCATGAAGAATACATCCTCGCAACAGAACTGGCATGTGAAAAAATCCAGGACCAAGGAGAAAAAGCAGCACTCCGGAACGCAGTCGCAGGAATCCTCAAAACGGCCAAATTACCACAAAGCAACGTTACAAGAAAAGAAGAAAAAGCATTAAACTCACTCAAGACAGATAAAACGATCACAATACTCCCAGCAGATAAAGGCAGAACAACAGTAATTTTGGACACGGAAACATACGAAAAACAGATGGAAACCATGTTGGCAGACAGTAACACATACGAAATCATTAAAACAAACCCGACAGAAGAAAAGAAAAAAATGCTCAAAGCCCTTCTAAAACCTCTATTAGAAAGCAATAAAATCACAAAGGACGCATATGATCACCTGATCCCCACAGCCAGCATCACCCCTCGGATTTATGGAACACCGAAAATACATAAAAAGGATATCCCACTGCGGCCAATAATAGACAGCATTGGATCAGTCACATACAACTTATCAAAAGCCCTAGTTGAAATCATCAAACCCCTCCTTGGACTATCAGACTTTCACTGTAAAAATTCAAAAGAGCTGGCACAAGAACTCAAAGACATAAAAATAGAATCAGACGAGATCCTCATCTCACATGACGTCATCTCTTTATTCACAAAGACTCCTATTGACGTCACACTACATATAGTGCAAGAACGCCTCAACAAGGACAGTACCCTAAAAAGACGCACCAACCTCACAGTCCATGACATATCCAAATTACTACAGTTTGTTGCAAAATCCACTTATTTTCAATTCAGAGGAAAAATCTACAAACAAAAAGAAGGATTTGCAATGGGAGACCCACTATCAGCCATCATGAGCAGTTTTTTTATGGAGGATCTGGAAAATAAAGCCATCAACACAGCACCCACAATATGCAAACCCACCCTTTGGAAGAGATACGTAGATGACATTCTGGAAAAAATAAGGAAAGGACATACACAAGAACTCACTGACCATCTGAACAGTACAGACAGTACGGGGAACATAAAATTCACACACGAAGAGGAGGAAAATGGCACCATAGCCTTTCTGGACATGAAAATCCACCACAACGAGGATGGCAGCATAAAAATCACAGTCTACAGGAAACCAACCCACACAGATCAATACCTACTTTGGACATCGGAACACCCCACAGCACACAAGCTATCAGTCGTCAGGACATTATATGAACGAGCCACCATCATCACGGAACAAGAAGACAGACAGGAAGAGGAAAACCACATAAAACATGCACTTATACGCTGCCAATATCCAGTATGGGCCATAAACAAAGGGAAACAGCAAGTCAAAAACAAAGAAAATAAACAGGACACAAGACACAGAACAAAAGCTGAAATCAAAAACAAGGAAACCATAACTATACCATACATACGAGGGATCACGGAACCAATTCAAAGGATCATGAAAAAATGCAAAATAAACACAGCAGTCAAACCACACAAAAAATTAAGACAGTTATTAGTACACCCCAAGGACAGAATAGAACAAGACAATAAATGCAATGTATTATATGAAATATCATGCAGATCATGTAACAAAACCTACATTGGAGAAACCGGAAGATTATTCACCACAAGAAAAAAAGAACACCAAAAGGAATGTGAGAAGGAAACGCAAGGACGACTCACAAGATCACAAAAAGAAAAAGCAGAACAAGAAACATTAAAATCAGCTATATCGGACCACTGCAAAAGAAATAATCACATCATGGACTGGGACAACACAAAAATTATTGGATCGGAGAGCAACAGACACAAACGTTGGATCAAGGAGGCAATAGAGATCAGAAAGCGGGGAAAAGACACCATGAACCGAGATGAGGGGGCCTTTATGCTTTCTCACACCTGGGACCACATTCTCCAGAGACCATCTGACGGCGGGAGGCGGGGCCGGCTCGGCGGATCTGACAGATCTGCTGAGCTGGCCCCGCCTACGAAAATCAGCTGATAAATGTCACCTGGCAGCAATCAGCTGACTCTTCTGATGAAGGCTGCAGTGCAGTTGAAACATGTAAAGAAGGTAAAGACATCTTTCTATTTTACTTTTGTCTTTCAAAGGAAAAAAAAAAAAAAAAAAAAAGGATAAATATTTGACTCTGTTAACCATGACTATATCTGGTCTGCTCTCCAACACTATGGCTTACCTGACAAATACATCAGGATATTCAAAGCCTTTTTACGCCAGCCTCCTTTTTTACACCTCCTTTGTTCAACATTGTCCTGAACTGGGTCATGGACCTTGCAGTGTCAGAGAGGTTCACATCCAGTGGATTTTTACTCCGAAAACGATGTAGCTCCTGTCATCCCACTATATTCATCAGCAACTTTGATTATGCTGATGATATAGCAGTCCTCGACAACAATAGAGATGGTCTTCAAGAAGCCACATCCAATATCTCTGACTTTGGTAAGGAAGCCGGCCTGAAGATCAATGCGCAAAAGACAAACTGCATGCTAGTCGCCAAGTTCCACAACCAATGCCCCTTTAAGCAAGATGAGGTACTTGACCTGGTAGTAAACGATGAAACACTGGAACAGGTTAACCATTTCAGAAACCTTGGCTCCATCATTTCCAGCAACAGCTCAATTAAAAAAGAACTCAACGTCAGAATTGGTCAAGCATCCAGTGCTTTTAATTTGTTTTTAACAACGTTTGGAAAAGTGCTAGCATCTCCCTTGTGACCAAGGTCAAGATATTTGAAAGTGGCATATTGACGATCCCCCTACGTGGCTCACCGACTTGAGCCCTAAAAGAGCGGTAACTACGTCATCTAGAAAGCTTCCATCACAGATGTCTTCGAAGACTCCTTAAAGTGCGCTGGACAGACCACATTTTTAACAACAAAATATGTGAGAGGACGGGTTCCTGCAAACTTGGCACTGTATTACGTCGTACTCAATTGAAGTACTTTGGGCATGTAGCTCATGTGAGTACCACCCGGCTTCCCCAATTTCTACTAGGTTGGATACCATCCCATGGGCATCGGAGTTTTGGCTGTCCACCTCACTTTATCTCAAACACTCACAGCTGACATAAAACATGCACTTGATGACAGCTGCGCTCTATCAGATGCCAGACGCTATGCCAGCGACAGGAAACTGTGGAGAAACCTCATAAACACTCTCAGTGAGCAGGCAGACCCACACTAGCCTATTATGACCTTACCAAGTCAGTAAGTACCAAGCAATCCTGCTAACAGACAAACACCGGCAACAACATAACCTTCTTGGCAGAGGTAATAAAAGATAGCAGGAAGAAAAGCATTTGCTCCATTTTGCCCAACATTTTCTTCATAGTTGCAGCAATATCATCAGGGAATCCCTATGCTACAGCATTGATATATTACAGAATCTCTCACAGAGACCCACCTGCAGCACCCTGCTGGCTGGTTTATAAGTGATGATGTGACATTGTGCTACTTAATTTTCACCCCCTGTAATTTTACCATACAGAAGACTATATTGTCGTTTTAAATTCTGTATCACTTGGGAGTATAAAACATCCACTTGCTCAGTGATAAGGTTCCTTGTCAGGTTTGCAAGGTTATAAGTAATGATCTCCAGCAGTAATCATATTGCTTCTGACAGAATTACTCTATCTTGCTTCAAACTTACGCAGCAACCTTTGCTGTCTTTCTACAGAGTGGTACATCAGTGCATGTTTCCAATGCCAACGCCCCAGCCGCCGACCATCTGGTGGTCGGAGGCTACGATGTCTCAGGGGAGGTCCGTAGTGATGGAGAGCCCATGAAGGAGGTCACCTTCCTTCTGTACTCAGCCACAGTCAAGAAAGAGGTAAATCAACACATTGTTTACCAGTTTTGGAGACGAACTGCATCCAATTTTTATTCTACAGCTGGTTTGTGTGACTGCTTTAGCTTCATTGAAGGGCTGGTGCCAGATTTTTCTATGATTTCTGTCTTATCTACAGTGTTACAAGAATGAATTATCATCTTAAAAGTGCCCAAAGATTTTAAAAATGACGCATACAGTGCTGTCCTCATTCCTGATTTCTTATATTTTTGCATATTTGCCACACTTAAATGTTTCAGATCATCAAACAAATTTTATAATATTAGATAAAGATAACCCGAGTAGATACAAAATGCAGTTTTTAAATGATAATTTCATTTATTAAGACCAGAGAGGCCATTGGGGTGGATTGGCAGCCACGTTACCGTCAGTCTGCCCCAGTTTAACTATAGCCGCAGAAGTAGCTTACCACTACCTCTGTCTGTGGAGTGAATGAATAATGGAGTCATTGTAAAGCATCTTTGGGTGTCATGAAAAGCGCTATATAAATGCAATCCATTATTAATATTATTATTATTATTTTTATTTATTTAGTCAGTCAGTCAGTCTTTCAGCTGCTCCCTTTCGGGGTTGCCACAGCATATCACCTTATATTGCGATGATCCGCATGTTGTTTTTATGTCAGATGCCCTCCCTGACACAGCCCTGCCCATTTTATCCGGGCTTGGGACCGGCCCAGGGAGTACACTGGCCTGTGCACCCACTGTGGCTGGGTAAATTATTATTATTATTATTATTATTATTGTTATTATTGTTAAAGAAAAAAAGCTATCCAAATCTACCTAGCCCTATGTAGAAAAAGTAATTGGCCACCCTTGTTACATCATGAATTAACTGTGATTAACCACATTTTTTTTGAAAGTGGAGGTCAATTTCACCAGCCACACCCAGGTCTGATTACTGCCACACCTCCTGAATCAAGAAATCACTTGACAAGTGAATCCGTAAATGTGTTTTGAGTCTACCAGACCAAACTAAAGTCTATTATCAACTATCCAGCCAAATTTGAATGTTTAAAAATATCACCAGTTATGTAAAACGAGCTTTAAAAATCTTTATAAAAACAGCCAGCCCTCTCTGCTCTGAGATGGTGGGGGTGTCTCTGCAGCAGGCGCTGAAACTACGCCCACTCCTGGAACAGTGTCAAGTGGCAGCTGTCAGTCAAACAGCTGAAACCTGGGGGAAAGAATCAGAAATATACAGCACATCTCTTTGAGCCAGAAAAGACACATACGTAAGCTGACATTATTTCCAGTCCCTCTAGGATTTTGCGATGTTGCGATTGCAGCAATTCCCGCAAAATTTGAACTTTGTTCAACCACCACAACTTTCCTGAAATTTTGGCCAATTGCCATCAACTTCCGCCAATTTCGCTAATCAAATTTGTCCCTGAGTAGCACTCAAACCTGTACGTCATCAGTCTAAAGCTGGATTTATGCTGCACCTCCACTGTTCACGTCCGCTCAACCCCAAGGCTTGTGTAACGAAAATTACGTCATCGTCTTCAGTCCGCGGACGTCCGGGTGCAGGCCAGATTTTATGACCGCACGGCCTGACCGCGTTGACTGCGCATGCACAAGATTGAACTTCCTATTCACAAGGTGTCGCTACCGACACAGCATACAAAGTCAAAGTAGATGAAGACGAGAATATACATAGATGAATTGTTTTGCAGCAGTTTGAGCGGAGAAGAGCACTGAAAAATCTTAATTCCTCCTTTACCTTGAAACAGTGCCATTGTTGTTGCTACAAAAAATGTGTGTCAATCTTGCGTTTCGTCACTTTCATATAGCCGGTGAGCAAACTGGCATGTTAGCACATTTGTGCTACCCATAGGACTGGAGTGAAACTACAAGTAACAGTTGAATGTGTGCATCAACTGCTTGGCCTGGTAGATGAAAAAGTGAAGTATATACACAACCACGTGCATGCTGGCCTTGTTCAAAGCGGGCACGCACCTCAGCGGACCAGAGAGGAAAGGTGCCATGAATAAAGCTTAACCAATCAAATGCGTTGCTGCACCACACTCACTTCCGTGTTTACAGTGAGTATAAATGGAACACATTAGCAAAAAACGGGGTGTATGATTTTAAAAAAAAAACCCACTCGCCCGCGAGTTTTCCCACACCGTCCCGTCCTCCATCTCCCTTGGCCTGCCAGTGAATGTCTCCTCGTGTCTCTGTGTTGACAGTGTGTACGAAGTGCCGAGTTTGTGTTGGGGGAAAAAAGTCCACCTGCCTGAAAGCATCCCTGTCGCGAGAGCGCGTGTGAGGAGAGACGCTGCAAAATCACAAACAAACAAGGAAATCTAACACTACAGCCAGTGTTGTAACATTTTATTCATCTTTAGAGGTAAAAGTCACTCCTACATCTTATCAATGAGTTTTAAAGCTGTGAATCTCTGGTCTGGACACAGACTAATGCGCAATTCAGGCAAATCCCCAGGACAGCCCTGCAACTAAAGCCACACTATCAAAAAAAACAACACAAAATCGTGGAGCGCATGTGCGGCTGGTATTTATATCCCTGGGGCTGTGATGGGGTGGGGTTAGCTCTGTATTGCATGGAGCAGACCCATTTGAGACCCACCCAAAAATGCTGGCAAGAGAACTGCCAGAAAACTGTTCAACAGTTGAACTCTGCTGTTTAGCTCTACATACTTAAAAGCCTTTTACCATAATTTAAGCACCACATTTGTAATACATACCATCCATATATATTATATTTAGATGAAAAATGCTGAATTCACTTGTCAGGGACTTTAAATAGAACCTGCCTGACAAAGAACAGGCCGATGCGTGAATGGCAGTCCCTGTCACACAGGTCGCACTTGTGGGTGGTCTCCGTGCTGCTGGGTCTATGGCGGTTCTTCCTGCAGGTCCTTTTTTCATCTGCTGCAGCAGTCAGTCTCTCCACCCAGCCTTCCACAAAACAGCTTTCGAACTTCTGTGCTTCAATTGGCTGGCTGCATTCGCAGCGTTGGTAGGCCGGTCCTTCTTGCTAGGTTTTCAGTCATTGGTTCTTCAAGGTTTCAGAAACCCAATTCAAGGCTCTTATTAGTCGAATGAGAGGTCAATCATATCTGATCTGTTCGCGGCTGTGTCTGTAGTGGAAGAACGGAAATGCAGCTTTTTTTTTTCAGTGCGCTCTTGGACGCAGAGCCCTCGTGCGTCCTAGAGCGCACGAGGGCGCTCTCGTGTGCCTTCGTGCGCTCTAGGACGCAGAGATGTGCCCGTCCGCAGTACACCGGAGTGCAAGAGGTTAAAGCAGCTGAGAGTTTCAGCAGCCCTGATGCTTTCTGAGAGTTTGTTCCATATGTGAGGAGCATAAAACCTAAATGCTGCCTCACCATGTTTGGTTCTAACTCTGGGTACAGATAGTAGGCCTGACCCTGATGATCTGAGGGCTCTGGGTGGTTCATAATGGACTAGCAGATCTGAAATGTGTTTTGGCCCTAAACCATTCAGAGCTTTATAAACCAACAGGAGTGTTTTGAAATCTATTCTTTGACAGACAGGAAGCCATTGTAAAGATCTGAGGACTGGCGTTATATGAGCCACTTTCTTGGTCTTAGTGAGGACTCGAGCTGCAGCATTCTGAACCAACTGCAACTGTCTGATGGACTTTTTAGGGAGACTTCTGAGGACAGAATTACAGTAGTCCAGTTTACTGAAGGTAAATGCATGGACAAGTTTTTCTAGATCCTGCTGAGACATCAGACCTTTAATCCTCGCTATGTTCTTTAAGTTATAATAGGCTGACTTCACTACTGTCTTAATGTGGCTGTTAAAATTCAGGTCTGAGTCCAGAACCACACCCAGATTTCTGGCTTAGCTATTGGTTTTAAGCATCATTGATTGAAGCTGAGTGCTAACTTTGAGTCTTTCTTCTTTGGCACTGAAAACTATTATTTAAGAAATTCAAGAACAGATGAGAAACAAAAACCCAGAACAACATCTAAAGAACTGCAGGCCTCACTTGCCTCAGTTAGGACACAGGGCCATGATTCAACAAAAATAAGAATAAGAAAGAAACTGAGCAAAAATGGTGCCTGTGGGAGAGTTCCAAGGTGAAAATCACTTCTGACCAAAAAGAACAGAAATGCTCGTCTCATATTTGCCAAAAAAAACATCTCGATGATCCTTAAGACTTTTGGGGAAAATATTCTGTGGACTGAAAAAACAAAATTTTTTGGAAGGCATGTGTCCCGTTACAGCTGCTGTAGAACTAACACAGCATTTCATAAAAAGAACATCATACCCCCAGTCAAACATGGTGGTGGTAGTGTGATGGTCTGGGGCTGCTTTGCCGCTGCAGGACATGAGCGACTTGCTGTAATTGAAGAAACCATGAATTCTTCTCTCTACAAGAAAATCCTGAAGGAGAATGTCCGGCCATCAGTTTGTGACCTCAAGCCCTCCAATGTGACTGAATTAAAACAATCCTGCAAAGAAAAGTGAGCCATAATTCCTCTACAACAATGTAAAAGACTCATCTCCAGTTGTCACAAATGCTTGATTATATTCTTTGCCTCCAAAGGTGGAGCAACCAGTTATTAGGTTTAGGGGGCAATTACTCTTTCACATATGGCCAGGTAGGTTTGGAGAGCTTTTTTTTTCCTTCATAAATGCAATTATCATTTAAAAACTGCATTTTGTATTTACTGAAGTTGCCTTTGTCCAATATTAAAATTTGTTTGAGCTGGAACATTTAAGTGTGACAAATACGAAAAAATATAAGAAATCAAGAAGGGGGCAAATACTTTTTCACAGCACCGTATAAGATTCAGTTTTTTTCCCAGCATTGTATAGAAGTGTCCCTTTATTTTAATGAGAAATGATGATGAGTGTAATGAACTCAGTCGCATCATTCCACTGTTGGGGTATTTGCTTTGTTTTGTGATCTCCAGGACATCAGCGGCTGTAACACTTCCCCAGTGGAGGGTGCAGATTCAGGGGACAGTTCACTGGTCTACCTCTGCAGCACTCTGTCCAGGGATGATGGCACCTTTACCTTCCCCTCACTGGCCAGTGGCGAGTACACTGTGGTAAGCTCTTTTCAGACAACGAAAGTTAGGCTGATGCACATTATTAACTGCAAAACAAGTTATCATCAAAATTACAGTCCCAGTTGAACTAGCAGCACCTCTGGTTACTGTTGTAGCCAGAAACTGTTAGAAGTTTGCAGTATAGCTGTGAAGATGGCCAATAAATGGGCCTTTCATGTATGCTATAAGGCACTTTGATTCATGTACACGAGTTGTTTTCCACTACAAGAGTATATTTTGATATCTTGTGGAATAAATGGCACCTGTACTCAGTCTAACAGTTCACAGCAGATGCTCGTTTTGTTATTCTGTTATTCCCCGTAGTGTTTAAAAAATGAACCACTGTCAGAAATTCATCTTGTTTTGTAGGCTTTGTGATCTGTGACCAGTGCCAGTGTTTAGTATTAACCTTTGTGACAAACCCATTTATTGGTTTCTACACTCCAAAGCCGTCACATATCTTCCTAGCTGGGGGCTTTTGTTGTGAAGCTGTGAAGCTTTCTTATATATTCATAATATTCATTTACAGAGAGTACAAGAAGAATCATCCTCTTTTATTCCAGCTCTACACCAAAAGATGAGCTTGCCTTATTTGGGCCCGATTCTCCCCGTCTGACAATCGCAGGGAAAGTCTGAATCATCTTGGTGGATCTGTCAATTAATTTTTCCTATTTTAATGGGATATGAGGGGTGATATGAGTGGACCATAAATACTCAGCCAGTATGGTGGTTAAATATATATGATCCAATACCCAGCTCTCTTTGTGTGTGTGTGTGTGTGTGTGTGTGTGTGTGTGTGTGTGTGTGTGTGTGTGTGTGTGTGTGTGTGTGATCCCAGAGGGCCGATGAGCACGCACTCTGTGAATTGCAATGTGAACAAAACTATCAGTCAGAACGTGAGCTGACAGAAGTGAATCGTCTTCTAAAGTCACATACTGTATAAAAGATTTTGTGAGACTTCCTGTGCCAGAGTTGCTAGTTCCACATACTTACTGCAACTTTTTTTTTTTTAATAGGAAAGTTACTTGTAAAAAAAAAAAAAAAAAAAAATTAGCAGCCTCACTTTGCACTTTCTTATTGTGATGTAAGATGCCAAAATCGGCAAAGTTGACCCAAGAATGCACACAAGAGAAACTGGACTGATGTATGAGGAAGACTATACGACTCATTATGTGGGTTTGTTTTGTTTTTAATGCAGCTACTGGGGTGTTCACAAGCCAGTGTTCTCCTAGTGCCAGTTCTAAGCCCAGGTAAACTGGGAGGGTTGCATTGGTAAGGACATCTGGAGTAAAACCTTTGCCACATCAAACATGCGGATCACGATGAATGAGACTCCCATACTCGATCCGTCAGTCCCCGGGTTAACAACGACCGCCACCGGTGCTGTTAACCAACAGGGTGTCGGTGGGATTTGGGCTACTATTGGTCAAAGATCGAGGAGGAGCAGAGGGTGAAGGTGTGTTTGGAGGCAGAAAGAGAGAGAAAAGGAAAGGCAGAAGTGTGGAGGTGAGAGTTGGGACTTTAAATGTAGGGACTGTGACTGGTAAAGGGAGAGAGTTGGCTGATGTGATGGAGAGAAGAAAGGTAGATACACTGTATTCTCGTTGGGAGTGACCAGGAGGCACAGGATTAGACCACAGAGAAGATTCATGGATGTAGTAAAGGAGGACGTGAGGGTTGGTGTTACAGAAGAAGATGCAATGGATAGGGTGAGATGTGGGCAGATGATCCGCTGTGGCGACTCCTAAAAGGAACAGCTGAAAGTAGAAGCAGAAAATGATTATGTGGGTTTGTTTTTTGAATAGAGTCACTTGTGTGTTGTGTAAAATCTGGCGGCACTGGTCAGGACTCTGGTTGTTTCTGAATGGAATCTGTTAGTGTGTCGTGTATCATCTTGCTCACATTGCTGCACACCACAGGAACACAACTGTTGAAGCTTCAGGTTTTTTTAAATGTCATGTGAGGGGTTAAAATCTGTAGGGATTTTTTTTAAATGGTGTAGCTTAAGCCTTATTCATCATATCAAATCCGGTTTATATTTTCTTCACCCAGGTTCCTTTCTACAGAGGAGAAAGAATCACGTTTGATGTTGCTCCCTCTAGGATGAATTTCAACGTGGAACACAACAGCTTAAAACTAGAGGTGTGGGGTGAACTTAATCCACATTTATCAGTATATGTTTCCACAAAATTAACTATATGAAACAAGTTTATGCAGGATGACATTTTGACCTGTATTGTTGTTTCCGTTGCTCTATGTGCAGCCCGTCTTCCGTGTGATGGGCTTCTCTGTGACGGGCCGAGTTCTCAACAGTGTCGGTGGGGAGGGCGTACCTGATGCTGCGGTCTCGCTCAACAACCAGATCAAGGGTAAGCACTCCGGAAGACCATGCTAGAACTTATGTACAGTTTTTCACTCTAGCCTTGTAACACTCTTCTGCTCTCACAGTTGTCAGCAAGGAGGATGGTTCTTTCCGTTTGGAAAACATGACAGCTGGTACCTATACCATCCGCGTCAGCAAGGAGCTCATGTTCTTTGAGACGGTCACAGTAAAGATCGCGCCCAACACACCTCAGCTGCCTGACATCATCACAGCAGGGTACGTTAAGTGATCTGAGGTCAAAATGCTGATGTCTGTAGCTCTGCTGTTACTGTCCTCACAAATGTCTGATGCGTGCCCAACACAGCTTCAGTGTGTGTGGACAGATCTCCATCAGCCGCTTTCCTGAGGGCATGAAGCAGCAGGGTCGCTACAAGGTCACTCTCACACGCCAGGGCCAGGACAAGGCTTTCAGTCGGACCGTCGACTCTGACCCTCAGGGGGCCTTCTGCTTTCAGGCCAAACCTGGAGACTACAGTGTTCATGTAAGACAGAACGCAGCATTAGTGTAATAGACCAGTTGCTACCACAAAAAAAAAAAAAAAAAAAAAACCACACAGAGCCTTGTAGTGAGCATTTTCATTTCAGAACTGTCTTCTTTGTGTTACACTGCACTTTTTAATGGCTACTGCCTGTAGAAGGAGCTGTGGCTCTCTGGACATGTTTGGCTGATGTACACTGCATCCAGATTCACAGTGCTCCACTTTTTCCACATTTTATGTTACAGGCTTATTCCAAAATGGATTAAATAAATTTTTTTCCTCAAAATTCCACACACAATACCCCATAATGTCAACATGAAAAAAGTTTTTTTGAGATTTTTGCAAATTTATTAAAAAATAAAAAACTAAGAAATCACATGTACATAAGTATTCACAACCTTTGCCATGAAGCTCAAAATTGAGCTCAGGTGCATCCTGTTTCTACTGATCATCCTTGAGATGTTTCTACAGCTTAATTGGAGTCCACCTGTGGTAAATTCAGTTGATTGGACATAATTTGGAAAGGCGCACACCTGTCTATATAAGGTCCCACAGTTGACAGTGCATGTCAGAGCACAAACCAAGCATGAAGTCAAAGGAATTGTCTGTAGACCTCCGAGACAGGATTGTCTCAAGGCACAAATCTGGGGAAGGGTACAGAAAAATTTCTGCTGCTTTGAAGGTCCCAATGAGCACAGTGGCCTCCATCATCCGTAAATGGAAGAAATTCAGAACCACCAGGACTCTTCCTAGAGTTGGCTGGTCGTCTAAACTGAGCAATCGGGGGAGAAGGGCCTTAGTCAGGGAGGTGACCAAGAACCCCATGGTCACTCTTTCAGAGCTCCAGTGTTGCTCTGTGGAAAGTGGAGAACCTTCCAGAAGGACAACCATCTCTGCAGCAATCCACCAATCAGGCCTGTGTGATAGAGTGGCCAGACGGAAGCCACTCCTTAGTAAAAGGCACATGGCAGCCCACCTGGAGTTTGCCAAAAGGGACCTGTAGGACTCTGAGTGTGAGAAGCAAAATTCTCTGGTCTGATGAGACAAAGATTGAACTCTTTGGCGTGAATGCCAGGAGTCGTGTTTGGAGGGAACCAGGCACCGCTCATCACCAGGCCGATGCCATCCCTACAGTGAAGCATGGTGGTGGCAGCGTTATGCTGTGGGGGTGTTTTTCAGCGGCGGGAACTGGGACACTACTCAGGATAGAAGGAAAAATGAATGCAGCAATGTACAGAGACATGCTGGATGAAAACCTGCTCCAGAGCACTCTTGAATTCAGACTGGGGCGACGGTTCATCTTTCAGCAGGACAACGACCCTAAGCACACAGCCGAGATATCAAAGGAGTGGCTTCAGGACAACTCTGTGAATGTCCTTGAGTGGCCCAGCCAGAGCCCAGACTTGAATCCAATTGAACATCTCTGGAGAGAAAATGGCTGTGCACCGATGCTTCCCATCCAACCTGATGGCGCTTGAGAGGTGCTGCAAAGAGGAATGGGCGAAACTGGCCAAAGATAGGTGTGCCAAGCTTGTGGCATCATATTAAGAAAGACCTGAGGCTGTAATTGCTGCCAAAAGTGCATCAACAAAGTATTGGGCAAAGGCTGTGAATACTTAAGTACATGTGATTTCTTAGTTTTTTATTTTTAATAAAGTTGCAAAAATCGCAAAAAAAAAAAACTTTTTTCACATTGTCATTATGGGGTATTGCATGTAGAATTTTGAGGAAAAAAATAATTTGATCCATTTTGGAATATGGCTGTAACATAACAAAACGTGGAAGAAGTGAAGCACTGTGAATACTTTCCGAATGCACTGTAGATTGTACAATAAAAATGTCCCTGTATAATTAACTCTCACATACTGTTCATATTCTATTACAGCTTCACATTGTGGTCCATTTGAATTTTGACTCACCCCAAAAATTAAGTGCCTTTACCAAAATTGGAACCACACATCTTTAGAGGGACTAAAGAAAAACTACCTGTTTTGCCTTTTTATATTAAAAACATAACAGCCTTAATAAATTAAGTATATTGAATAAAACTGAAAATGGAAAGACCGTTTTGAGAAAGGTTTTATCCACAATGCTATATTAGAAAACCAGAATGCACCCAGAGAGTGCATAACTCGGCCAAGGCTCTGTCCAGCGGTCCTTCCCTCCCTCTGTCTGTCCGTCTGTACCGTCATCCATACTTGCAGATTCGTCCAGTAGTTGCGGAATCCTGCTGAAGGATGGACGATTACATTACATTGCGAGATAGGGCCTTGATGGAGGTATACACTCATGGATCATCCCCAAAATCTGTTGCATTCATCCGTAGCCCAACGGCCACCTCTGGTGAAAATATCAGCAAAATCTGTCCAGTAGTTTTTGCGTCCTTCTAACAGACAGGCAGACAAACTGCCCCGATCACATTACCTACTTGGCAGAGGTAAAAATCATACTGTTTGCTGTAGATGACACAATTACATCACCTTTATCTGCAGATATTATTTGAAAGATAAATAATTCAACAATAACTCAGTTTACATTTCACAAACAAAAATAAAAACATACTCACTGATATTGACAGCGTCATAGATCTGCTTGAATTAGCTTTCACTACTGTCTCATAAGTGCACATACACTACTCAGAAAAAGTTAGGGATGTTCAGCTTTCAGGTGAAATTTCAGGATGCACCTAAAATGCACTATAACTTTTACAGGTGAACTTAATTTAACCTTCTCTAACTTTTTGAATGCACATGTCCAACTTTTCAATGTTTCGGTACTTTTTGCATAACTTGCTGTTCTCCAACAAGGTGCTTAACGGCAAAATTCACAACAGGTGTTTGATCCATGAATCAATCAATCAATTTTCTGGTTCAATTAGAATTGGTATTTAAACAGTCCTCTTCATCATGCTGTTCACATTTTGACATCATGAGACCAAGAAGACACCTATGTAACAATTGATCAACAGTACCTCGCCATTGTGAGGCTTCAAACAGGATGTTCTCAGAGGGAAGTGGCCAGTGGGCTTGGAGTGTCGCAGAGTGTCATCAGCACATTGCAACAGAGCTACAGAGAGACCGGAAGAGTCACAGGAAGGCATAGAAGTGGATGTCCTTTGGCCACATCCCATGCTGATGACTGCTTCATTGTGAACAGTGCCCTGCAGAACCAGGTGATGAATGCTACTCAACTCCAGGCACATTTAAGGGAGGTGAGAGGCACCCAAGTGTCACGTCAGACCATTCAAAACCATTTACATCAGTATAGTCTGCATGCTAGATGACCTGCAAGGGTACCTTACCACACCACCAGGCACAGGTGTCATCGTCTTGTATGGGCCAGGGAGCATTTACGCTGGACAGGGGACCAGTGGGCCTCAGTGCTGTTCTCTGATGAAAGTCGATTTACACTGAACAGAAATGATGTCCGCCAACGATGTTGGAGATGTCAAGGAGAGCGCTATGCATCTGCCGCTGTTGTCACCAGACGAGCCTTTGGTGGTGGTGATGGTGTTACAGTCTGCACAGGTGTGTCTAGTCAATACAGAACTGCCCTACACCTTGTGAATGGTACAGTGACAAGCCGATACTACCTGAATAACATCAGTAATCCAGTCATTGTGCCCCTGCGTGAACAACACAGGCCTAATTTCATCTTCATGGACGACAGTGCTCCAGCTCATCAAGGTTGCATCATTAGGGAACGGCTGCTGGAGGCTGGGGTACCTCAAATCGAGTGGCCTGCACTTTCTCCAGACCTGAATCCCATAGAAAACCTATGGGATCAGCTGAGTGGCCATGTCGAGGCTCGTAACCCTGCACCCCACAACCTCAATGACCTGAGGACCGCCCTTCAAGAAGAGTGGAATGCCATGCTTCAGCAGACAATAGGTCGACTTGTGAACAACATGAAATGTCGTTGTCAAGCTGTAATTGATGCTCAAGGGCACGACATGTTATTGAGACATTGACATTTTTTGTTGTGGTATACTCACCACTGTTGTTGGCTTTTGTTTCAATAAATTGTTTGAGATGAGGAAATCACCATTGCATGCTTCTACTTAAATGCCCTACTTTCATGATATAATATCTCTGTAGTGTTTACATTTTCTATAAATTTCACCTGAAAGCCAAATATCCGTAACTTTTTGTGAGCCGCGTACAAACTTGGCATCTGCAGTTGGATTCCCTAAAACTATTTTCCTTGATTTGACCCAAACAGGTTGATCTGAAATCCAACTTAATGGATACAGGTCATAAATTTGTGGTAGGCTACCTATACAAAGCAATTACTTTTTTTTTTGTAAATTTTAGGTCACTTTTAAAAATGTAAAATTTCAGGTTTTATAATCAGGTATAAAAATGGGTTGAATTTCACCTGAACAGTATGTAAGGGTTAATGCATTTTTTTGAACTGACTTGTCATGATCTTAAGAGAAATTCTGTATTTTGTCAGACCATAAATCCATAAATAACTGAAATAAAGCACAACAAAAGTCTGCCTCTTTGTTCCAAAATTACAGCTTTAGATGACTTTTGTTTCTGTTTTTAGGTAACTCTGCCTGAATCAGAGGTGAAAGCAGGCCTGGCTCTGCAGCCTCAGGCCCTGGTGGTCTCTCTCGTGGACCGGCCCATCACAGATTTAATTTTCACCCAATTCATGGCCTCTGTTTCTGGAAAAGTCTACTGTCTAGGTAAGGGACTGGCAATTCACTGCTTGGGCTCCTGTTACATACAAAAACATAGTGTTTGTGCAGCTGTTTGTTGCCTTACATCAGATAACGTCTTTACTTTTTAACTTCTAGCATCCTGCGATGACCTCTTCGTCACCCTGCAGCCAGTGAGCCGACAAGGAGAGAGAAGGATGGTGGCTCTATCCAGCAGCAATGACATCCTCACCTTCTCTTTTGACAGCATTCTACCTGGGAAATACAAAGGTTAATATTGATATGCACTTGATGTACACTGCCAGGCCACCCTGAGACTTTAGCTTCGATGAAGGTACACATTTGTTGTAGCACAATTTTCATAGGTTTATGCATTGTCACAATGTTAATTTTCATCTATCGATCTTGCTTTTTTTCTGACCACATTTCTCCCCTCAAACATGATGGTTTAGGTTCAGGTTACTTTATTTGTACCCATAGGTAGATTTGTTTTGCAGTCTGGTGACATCCATATTTAGAAACCACAATTACATTTAACATAAACACAAACACAGGCACACATGACGCTGACAATAAACATGATAAAAATACTCAAGGCTCCATCAATCAGGATATAAAGACAACGAGATGAGAGAAAACCAGAGATAAGAGAGAAGGGTCATATTAAAAAGTTAAAGACTAGTCAAAGAGGTTAAAAACTCAAAGGTCTAAAACCCAATAAAAGATTTAGAACCCAGATAAAAAACCTACAAAAATAAGTAAATATAAAATGGAGTTAATAAATAGATAACTAAATTATGTGCAATATATTGTTACAACTTGTTCAGCTCTTTGACAGCAGCAGGAACAAAGCTGTTTTTGTAGCGCTGGGTTTTCTTTTTTGGGACAGCAAACCTCCGTCTTGAGGGAAGAAGCTGAAAGTGGCAGTGCAAAGGGTGGGAGTCGTCATTTAAAATGGAGGTAGCCATCCTCTGTACCTGTCTGGTGTACAAGGATGTCAGGCTCAGCTGTGACTCACCAAGCAAACGACTGGACCATCTAACTACCTGATCCAAGGATTTCCTCTGTTTCAGTTTTATCTGACCAAACCATGACACTAAAGAAAAGGATAAAACAGATTCAACTAGAAAAGCACTCGGAGAGCGCAGACCTCCGCCAAGCGCCACAGTCCCCCCCCATACAGTGTTTGTGTGTACGTTGTCAGATTCCTTGACCATGAAAACATCTGAGTAGCAATTGGATTCACAATGACAGGATTAGTGGTTCAGTAGTAAAAGCATTACCTCCTTGGCGGAGGTAATAAACTGAAGTGTTGGTGTTGTGTCCATGTCCTGCATCTGCAAACTCCCAGGCTGGGGGCGTTGCAATTGAATGAATGAATGAATTAGTCTTTATTTCGAATAGATTAAGAGTACAGGTTAAAAGAAAGTGAATAATATAACAAAGGGGGTAATAAAATCCAACAAGGTCAAATTAGACAATAGCTCCTCTGATTATACAGTTCAACATAAGTTATCCGAAATATGTGATGGCTGAATCCGCAGCTTATATTGGCCACCCATGTTCCATCCAAGAATTCAAAAGAAAAAAACAAAAGAAGTCATGACACAACTGCGTACAACCCACAGGCCAATGGGTTATGTGAGCGTTTTAGATCACTGAAAGCAGCACTGAGGGCTTCACTGACGGATGCCAATTAGGTAGATGGGTTGGTGTGGGTTTTATTCAAAATTCAAACGTTTATTTCAAACTCAGGGTTCATATTAAATGCAGAACTAAAAGGAGTAGAAAATAAATAAATAAAAGTATATACAGATCAGCAGACAGTTGGCGGTCTTGTAACAACAGTAACATACAATATTGGACTCAGTATAAAATGGAACGCCACCACTTCCAAATGCTGAAGTGTGAGTGACGAGTTGACAATT
The DNA here is from genome assembly GCA_020510985.1 of Pholidichthys leucotaenia. Taxonomy (NCBI): domain Eukaryota; kingdom Metazoa; phylum Chordata; class Actinopteri; order Cichliformes; family Pholidichthyidae; genus Pholidichthys; species Pholidichthys leucotaenia. The sequence goes on along the minus strand of CM035848.1, from coordinate 85,982,391 downwards.
GCTGATATAAGATGATTGTTACATGGCAGTAACCTTCTCATCAAACTGTAAACATCGTTACGTATCAACTCGCCAAAAGACGGAATATTCACAGACACAAACATCTTGCTTGCACTCGACCTTCGTGGTACATGTAATCTTTATCTTTATTGGGGTTGCGCTCTGCGGCCAAAGATGATTTGGAAACTTCCCCGGCCGAGAGCTTCTTTTTGCGGAGCTACTATGGCTGACCGGGGAATTTCTGCCAAATAATCCAGCGGCGGACAGCTGCCCGTCTGAGCTTTTGCAGCGTTGCACAAACACAGGCACACAGCACGCTGCCAAGCAGCTCGTTTTTGCGCAGCGCCTATGGCTGCCCGGGGAATTTCTACCAAATAATCCGGCGGCGGACAGCTGCCCGTCTCAGCTTTTGCAGCGTCGCGCAAACACAGTTTTCCGCGTGCTTTTGTGCCTAAAACGTTGAAGAAGGCGGAGTTTATGTTGGTCAGACACGATGACCAGCGCCCTCCATTGCGCCTGTGCACATGTTGAAAATAGCCGTATGTCACAGTGTTAAAGAATGCTTTAAAAAATTCCTGTATCCAGACGGTGATCCAGATCATCCCCAAAATTTAATCAGTTCTTCCTTGTACCATTTCCAACAACGCCTGAAAGTTTCATGGAAATCCGTCCAAGACTTTTTGAGTTATCTTGCTAACCAACAGACAAACAGACAGACAGACAGACAAACACACAGACAAACACACAGACAAACCCCGGCAAAAACATAACCTCCTCCTGGCCTTTTCGGCCTGGCGGAGGTAATAAAAGCTCGATAAAACATTGTCATTATGGTTCGGTCAATTTGGAAGCGTGCAAGTTTCCTCAAACAATGCAAATGTTGCTGAACCCTTTTTGCACACCCTTTCACAGTTCTCTTCAAAGTTTAAATTACTATCAATAATCGTCCCAAGATATTTGTAGGATTGTACACATTCAGTGGTCTGGCCTTTTAGTACGGTGACTTTTTGCCTGGGAGTTTTCCTCCTAAAGTCAATAATCATATCTTTAGTTTTTGTCGTATTCAGCTGCAGGTAGGAGTCCTCACACCAGTGAACAAAATCATCAACTACTGGGCCGTGGCCACTCTCACCATCCTGGAGGAGACTGACAATAACTGAATCATCAGCATACTTTATAATGTGTCTGTTGTCATGTCTACTCCGACACATATTTGTGTACAGGATGAAGAGTAGTGGTGACAACACACACCCCTGAGGAGAGCCAGTAGAAGAACACTTTTGGTCAGACAATGTACCATTGACCCTTACTCTCTGTGTCCTGTTGCTTAAGAAATCCAGAATCCAACCCACCAGAATATTGCTCAAATCAAATTGTTGCAGGAGCCTTTCAACTAAAATATGAGGTTGGATTGTATTAAAGGTGGAGGAAAAGTCCACAAATAACAGCCTGGCGTGTGTCCCATTAAAATCCAGATGTTTAAAAAGCATGTTAAACAGAGTGACAGTGGCGTCCTCCACTCCTTTGTGAGGCCTATATGCAAACTGCAAAGGATCCAATGCATGTTCAGTCTGCTTTAGGAGCTCAGATTTGACCAGTTTTTCAAAAATTTTCATTAAAATTGAAGTCAAAGCAACTGGTCTAAAGTCGTTTACCGTTTTAGGACAGCTGGATTTTGGAACGGGAACAACCACGGCATCTTTCCAGATCTTAGGCACATGTTGTGTCTGTAAGGACTTATTGAAAATGTAATAAAATACAGGACTCAGTTCATGTGCACAGGACTTTACCAAGCGCCCACATATATTATCAGGGCCCTGATTTTTGTTCACTTTTACAGCACAGAACTCCCTTTTAATATCCTGCACCTCAATATTAAAGTGCTGATTGTCTTTGAGTTTGTGTTTCAAATCTTGTGTTTCTGTGCTAAAATCAGAGGATTCAAAACAACCATAAAAACAATTAAGAGCATTAGCCAGCTCTGTGTCTGAATTAAAACCATCTAAAAACACATGATTACTGCACTCTGTGCTCTGAAGGCCTGCAATAGTTTTCATACTGGCCCAGGCTGAACCAAGTTTCTTTGTTGCCATCTTGCTTTCCAACTCTGATTTATAATTCTGTTTTGCTCTTAAAATTTCGGCCTTCAGCTCTTTTGTGGCAACCTGTAGCTCAGAAACAGACCCCTGTTTAAAGGCAAGTGCTTTCCTCTGTAAGCAGGATTTAACTGATTTTGTAACCCATGGCTTGTTGTTGGGATATATTTTGACACGTTTACGTGGAACGATCATATTTTTACAGAAAGCCATGTATGAGCATGTGACGTCTACCAAAGAGTCCAAATCATCCCCGCAGGACAGTGTGAACATCTCCCAGTCTGTACAGTTAAAGCATTCCTGGAGGCAGTGCACTGAATCCTCTGTCCACACATCTATGTCTCTGGTCTTCACCTTGCCTCTTTTGAGAGCAGTTTTATATGTGGGCAGCAAATCAAAACAAATCTACCTACGGGTACAAAATAAGTACAAAAAAAAAATGTACACAGTTGTGATCTGAGGATCCTAAAGGAGAAAGGGGAAGTGATTTATAGGCCCTCTCAATGGATCCATAGCACAGGTCCAATGTCTTTTTTCGCCTGGTTGGGCAGGAGACATACTGATAAAAGTTTTTAAGTGTCTTCTTTAAAGAAACATGGTTAAAATCCCCAAGAATAAAGTTTGGAGCCTCTGGAGAAATTGACTGCAGCCGCTGGACCACATCAAAGACGGTGCTGGAGGCGGAGTCAGTGTCTGCCCTCGGGTGAATGTACACAGTCGTGATGAAAAGTTGGGGGAACTCGCGGCGCAGATAAAAGGGGCGTAGCGATACGGTCAGAAGCTCCACATCAGGTGTATAGATGCGCTCTCTGACCGTGACAGATGTACAGTACTGTTTATTAATATATAAACATACGCCGCCCCCCCTGACATTTCCCCGTTACCTCTTCCTGCCGATCCGAGCGAAGTGGGGCTCCAAAACCGTCAATCCACAGGTCCACATCCTGGTCATGCACTGTAAGCCACGTCTCCGTGTAAGCCATGACACAGCAGTTCTTGAAGTCCTTCTGGTAGCGTACATTCCCTTGAATTTCATCTACTTTATTTCTCATGGATTGTACGTTCCTCAAAATCATGGAAGGAAGAGGAATGCTGTTAAACTGACGCCTTCTCAGATTTAATTTTATGCCTCCACGCTTTCCGCGTTTCCTCCTCTTGTCTCTCTTTTCATCGCTGTGTCCATGAAAGTCTCTTAAAATAAAGTCCGGCAGTCGCGGCACAGACTCAAACACAGACGCTGCATTATCCGTGTTTAAATGCAGTAACATGTCTCTGGAATATTGTATTCTCCCCGGCATGATCGTGATTGCGCTTACCTCCAAAACAAAGAGCCGGTGTGAAAGAAGCAGCAGTGCAAAAAAAAGGAGGAAATCCATATTGATGGAACCAGGGAGCTCTTCGTTATACAGTCCACAAACATTCAAGGACAAAAACTACACAGAGAATTTCGTTTAAACACATTAAAGTGTGTAAAAACAGAGACACAGACGACAGACTTTTTTCACCAGCTGCCGGTCGCTGCGTGCGCATGCGCCCAGACAGTTATCACTATCCTTTCAGATTTTAATAATATAGTGGACAGTTCTTAACTCAGTTTTAACATACTAAAAGTCAGTTAAAACACACGGGGCCATATTTTGACAGTCTATTCAGCAGTCTATTGTCTGAGGCGCAGAGCACATTTATGGGCATATCCAAGTCCATTTTGTTACCACAACAGCAGGAAAATGGTCTCTACAGCGGGCGAAAAGCACAAAGAGGTTAGTCTTAATTATTCAGTGAATGTAACATGCATGATCCAATCCTTTGCTTTCCTGCCCATCCCTTTAACACACAGGGATGTATTATCTAAAGCAAATTGTGGTCATGATGGCATGTTTCAAAGGGGTTTTGCTCTGGCCAAAGAGCGTGTGCGTGAGCAAGGAGAAAATGCACACAGTAGTAATGCTGCTTGGCATTAAGCCAGGCATTAATCACAGCTGATGCTCAGTTAGTTATTTATGGAGGACAGTGGGGAAGAGGAGATGACTGAACAACTGGATGGAACAATTGAGCTGAATTTAATAGGTTTAACGTAGCACTCATGTAGGCAACACACAGACATGAGTGGGTTTGAAACTTCAGGAAAAGATGGTCATCTGCTGAATAGTTTAATCAACCCATGCGCCGTTCTTTTCTCTGCAGTGAAAATCTCTGTCTGCTATGTCTTCAAATAGTTCATATTTAACTGTTCTCAAATTAACACATTTAACAGGTAAAAACAGCAGCTGAGCGTGTGTTTTCCATTAACCAGCACAGGACACACACACATGTGAACAGACATGAGATATGATGTGATATGAAGACAGACATAGTAGAGATTAGTATTTGGACAGAATGTTTTCACAGAAGAGAGGTTTGCAGTTTAAAATCTACAGATTGACAGCATCCCACCACGCCTCCTCAGTGCACTGCATCCACACTGGCCATGCCAGCTCAAAGCTTCACTGCTTTCCTGAACACACAGTCTGTGGTTAAAAGTGAAATGTACAGACACACCCCCTGCTCATTAATTTATTCATTCCTCTATAAAAATAAATACACCAACACCTAATCTCTAGGCTATACTGCTTCTGTCAGTCTGTGGTTAAAATGAAAATGTGCATGGAATAAATAACTATTAAGTGTGTCATCATATTATAATATGATGATATATTCTGTACATTATAATATTGGAACATTCTGTACAGGGATTAGATTATAATTGTTACAGCTCTATTAAAATATAACTGCATAAGTGCATGCTGTTTCCTCATGTGCTCATGTTCAGCTGGAGCTTTGCAATTTTAAAACACACCACTGAAATAGCATTAACATGTGATTCTGACAACAGACCCCATTTTTCCTGATCAAAAGCTCAGTGTCATAAAATACACCAAAAATATCAATGCACCAATATTGCATGGGTGCCACACCTCATTTAAATGCAGCATAAATTGGGCACACAGCCCACGGATAATTAGATGGCATAACACAAAGAAAAACAGACAATGCAAGACAATAAAAAAGCACTGGCACAAGGCACAAAGCCTGTTGTAGATTGCTGTATTGGGGCCTATGATCTAAAAAAGTGGAAAATATTTTACTATGTTCTTCTAAAAAACAAAAAAAAAAAAAACAAGGTTGCGTCGAAGACTGACTCTTATCAAGTTAGGTGTCGATCTTGGCGTCTGTTGATGGAAGGTCCCCATGGCTCCTCTTCATCAGGGATCCATCAGGAGCATGAATGGGCTGTAATGAGGTGAGAGTCACTAGTCCAATGCTCCGGAGCCGCAAACTGCACGGCGAGTATGGGCGCCTGGTCAGAGAACTTCAGCTTGATATGAGCCAGTGTTTTCGTCTACAAAAGTGCAGTTTGATGAGCTCCTTCTGCCCTCCCCGACCTGCACATTATTGGTCGACACAACTGCTGCTGGTGGGTGGGCTGTTCTGTTCACGACATGTTGGGACGTTAAGCTTTCGCCTATATCTTCCAAGAGTAAACAGCAAAACATATTTCTGAAAACTATCGAGGTGGAACATAAATGTGTTGTTGCTAAATATGTTTACTTTTTGCTAACAACGGCTATTTTAAAAGTTCAGCATGAGCTCCAGGAAGTGATCGGCTCAACATGACTGCTCCTCATTTGTGTAAATGGAAGAGGAGCATGGCTTCATGGAAATTAGGAGTGGGCACCTCCACGCAGCAGCTCAAGATTCTTGACACAACGCTGCCAGAATGCATGCGGGGCATGCTACGTGGACAATGAATGGGAAGCGGGAGAACGCACGCCTAGATGGGCACATGCCATAACAGAGACAACTCAACATTTTAATCAGTGAGAACACCGGATCAGTTCTCATAACACTCCATACTGGATACAAGTCATTGTTGTCAACGATGATGTGGGGAAGTTTGCCGCTCCTCCTGTACTGCCTGGATCAGCTGCTTGTGTGTACGTGGTCCTGTATGTTTTTCTGTAATTGAGTGTTTCATGAAATCTCAAATATGCTTGATTAGTCTTATGTGGGGATTGAGGCCAGGGCATGACATGAACATGTTCTGCTTCCATAAAAGCCCCGGTGACACATGCAGCACATGGGCAACCATTGTCCTGCCTTCAGTCGTGCCAAGTCCATGTTGACATTCCTCACATGTTAGGTGCAGCATAGTTACAAAGTGCAGTGCAACTTTATACTTTACACTTTATTTGGATTTGGCTTTATATAGAGAACATTTGATCACTGTTGCATGAAAAACATTTGTCCAAAAATGTTTCTTTTCAAGAAATGGAAAAAAAAAAAACATGGTTTGATGGGTGCAGGCTAATCGTTGCTAAAAAAAAAAAAAAAAGACTTAAACAAGATTTCTTGTTGTTTTGATACCTTGCAATAACGGTGCATTGACAGTTGTCAGAGGTAGGGTTGGGTATCATCACTGATTTCCAGAATCAGTTCAGTTCTGATTCTCAAGGTCCTGATTGAATTCATTATCCACTCAGTCAGAGATATTGTTGTTATAGTAACCATTTTCCTTGTATATGAAAGAATTATTCTTTAATTTTCTATGTCGTCACAGAGCTCGTTGTATATGAAAAGAGTCTATCATATGTAAACTTTAATATATATTTCTATTTGTTTCCATTTTTTGGTGTACATGCGTATACAACCAAAAGAAAAAAAATAACCACAAATCAACAGATAATTAAATCAGATGAACGAATAGAAAGGGCATAGGCTGAAGTAACAGCTTGGTCTTTAGCAGACACTGATTATTCTTTAGTAGGCAAATCAATTTTTAATCAACAGCTTTTAATCATAATAATTCTATGAAGCACCGTCTTTTACAAGGCACCCCATTATTCAGTCAGCGTTGCTGCACCTTCTGGTGTTGCATCCATCTCCCTCCCTGTTCAATACACACAATCTGTGTGCCTGCAAGCTGTCTGCACAAACTTAGAGACTTATTTGGTTTATAGTGTTGGCAGGCCTATGCAGAGAGAAAAGTTTACTTTTTTCAGCATTTGTTTGAAGATTAGGTCATCAAAAGATCCTTTTATGTGGAACAGTAGTCATATTTAATCACGTTCACCACCTATGCTTGTGACAGAGTTGAATTTTACAGACATTCAAATCTTTGTTTTAATTTTACCTTTATTTGTTCTGTTCATCATTCCATCCCATCGCTGCAACTTTCAGTCAGTATTTCTCACGAAGAATGGTGCTGGAAACAGAAATCGGTGGAAGTGGAGGTCCAGGATTCGGACGTCTTGGGAGTGGAGTTCAGACAGATTGGCTACATCCTGCGCTGCTCCCTCTCACACGCAATCACTTTGGTCAGTAATGAGTATATCACTTCATTTGCGGCGCACTTCCCTTCAGATGGTGGCACTTGCAGAAGTATTAAGCATATGGGCTGACAGATTTTCTGATCCAATGTGTGCTACTGTGCAGGAATTCTTCCAAGATGGCAGCAAACCCGAGAATGTTGGCGTGTACAACCTCTCCAAGGGAGTCAACCGCTTCTGCCTCTCCAAGCCTGGTGAGCTTCCTTCTCCTGACCTGTCTTTAGCTAAACATAGAATTAATTAGCATATTGAGGAAATGTCAGATGGTACCAACTGTTCCCTCATGCATACTTGGACTACAGCGTTTTGAGGCAAAAGGTCTGTGTCAGACTTACCTAAATATAAAACTGGGGCAAAGTAATTACTCTACTAAAAATGGCTTGTCCAGGTGTTTACAAAGTCACCCCTCGCTCCTGCCACCAGTTTGAGCAAGACTTCTACACCTATGACACGTAAGTAAATGAGATGCTGTATCTGTTTATTTCTGGATTGATGCAAATTTGCACTCTAATGATGAATGTCACATGTGCAACAGCTCAGCCCCCAGCATCCTGACCCTCACAGCAGTGCGGCATCACATGACAGGACTCATCACCACCGACAAGATTCTGGACGTCACAGTCACGATCAAGTAATTAAGACTCAGCATGGCCGAGCTCATTTTCCAGCAGCCCTCCATGCTAATTTTAGCTGCTGCGCATCTGCCTGTTAATATCCAGCTTTTTGAAAAGCATCTTCTGTGCCCGTCAGATCGTCCATCGAGAGTGAGCCGGCACTGGTGCTGGGCCCCCTGCGGAGCCTGGAGGAGCAGAGGCAGGAACAGCAGCTGCAGGAGATCCAGCTGCGCCGCCAGGAACGGGAGCGTCGCGCAGCGGAGGAGGACGGGGGCACCAGAGATGATAGTCCTCCAATACAAGAGAAGGCTGATGAGCTGACAGGACCCTTCCACTATGAGTTCTCCTATTGGGCCAGGTCAGTTACTATGAATTTGAATTAGTTTCACTCGCTCTGGTTCCTAACACATTTACTAAGAAGAGACTGGGAAACTCGAGATCACTCACATAGACTGTATATAAAGATGGAAAATATGAAAGCTATCAAAAAGTGAAGCCCACGCACCTCAATCGCCCTCTGGTGGTGGGTTACAGTAAAATAGGCCCCGCCTGTCTTTATTAATGTTTGGTGTTTTGAGTGATGATGCTCCGATTTCCTCCCACATGCCAAAAACATGCAAGTTAGGTGAACTGGCCTCAAAGCTGGGGATTCTAAATTGTCCTTAGGTATGAATGTGAGAGTGAATGTGTTGTCTGTCTCGCTGTGTTGGCCCTGTGATGGACTGGCGATCTGTCCAGGGTGTACCCTGCCTTTCGCCCAAAGATGCTGGGATAGGCTCCAACCCCCCCCCCCCCCCCCGACCCGAAAAGGATTAAGCGGAAGAAGATGGATTGATGGATGCTGATGCGTATTCAGTAGTGGTGGAGAAATGATCGTTTTTCCGATGCATCGCAATGCAGGTGTGAACAATTCTGAATTGATGCACAAATTTCAAGATTCCACTTCTTATTAATTAATAACATAATTAATTTTAATGGAACAAAAAAAGTGGAACTGTACCAGCTGGACAGTTTATGGCAACACACAAAACGCATTAAGTGATGCCCAATTCATGACAGAAACACTTCATTTTATTTATGTCTGGGTGTTCAAATGAGTTTGCTGGAGTATCACTGTCATACTGTGTGGTCATATTGACTGTAGATTATGCTCATTGCCAAGGGACTGAAGATGGAAATTTGCATATTTACACGGGGGTGTGTGAAGGTCGACAATGACAAACTCTTAACCTCTTGCACTCCGGGATACCGCGGGCGGTCACGTCTCTGCGTCCTAGTGTGTCCTCATGTATCCTAGTGCGCACTGTGCGTCTCAGTGCACACTGAAAAAAAAAAAAGCTGCATTTCCGTTCTTCCACTACAGACACAGCCGCGAACAGAAAGCCAAACGAGTGCTTTGATTGGTTTAGATTTGATTGACCTCTCATTCGACTAATAAGAGCCTTGAATTGGGTTTCTGAAACCTCGAAGAACCAATGACTGAAAACCTAGCAAGAAGGACCCGCCTACCAACGACTGCGAATACAGTGAGCCAATTGAAGCAGAGAAGTTTGACGATTGAAAGCGTGCGTCCCGTGCGCAAAGTCTGTTTTGTGTAAGCCGCTGTGTGTAACGGTAGCGTTCGCCAGTCTTTTTTTATTACTACTGTTCTTATTTGTTTTGAAAAATCGTTCGCCAAAACCGCAATCATGGAAGCGCAAAACCGCAATAATGGAATCATGGTTTGACCGGGTCGCGTGACCAGAACCACGAGTCGTAACAAGCGGACCAGCTTCATGTTCGTCTGACAATGAGGAACAGATGTTCGCCAGCGACACTGCTGTTGTGGACAGGTAAGTGTTATAAGCTAAATTATTCTTCATCACTGAAAATGGTAATAAAAATGACTTTTGACCGATCGGTAAATTACAACTGTTCGTCATCGCCACATGACGGACTGTTGACGGACCGTTTTTTTGTGTGCCGAGCTCCTCTGTAGCGGGGGGTGGGGGGTGGGGAGTTGTTATCCTCTACATTGCAGATATTTTAGTACAATTTTTATTGCACTGTAGGTTATTTTTTCTTGTAAAAAAAGGCCACACATTTTTTACGTGGCATGCTTCTTTGTGTGTGGGGGGCTTGTTTGTTCATTCATTCATTCATGAATGAATAAACACCCCACACACACACACACACACACAGCCCTGAGTGTCACCTTTCATTAGAGCCCAAGATCAAGCTTCTATATTGAATCATTCAAAAGTTACAGACGTTTTTCCAAACTGTGCCATTTGGCACAATTTGGCACAGTTCAAAAACGCCTGGGAACAACCTGAGAAAAAAGCTGTGTAATATATTCATTTTTTGTGGTATTACAAAATTTTGACCTCAGCTGGATAACACTTGGTTCTACATTTCTGTTGCATTTTCCAGCCCGTATCTGACAGCTGTGTGTTATTTGCAAGCATTTGTATCTAAAAAAACACCCAGGCAAACTTTATTTTCTTCAAGTTCAGTATGTTTAGATGACTGTTACTCAGTGGCAGGAGCACTTGGAGAGATTATGACTGTTTTGCCAAAGAATTCAAAGTGTTTTCTTTTAAATGAGACCAACCCCATGAAGATGCTGCAAAGGGTTGAAGAACAGCTTTTGATTTACTTTGAATACGTTATTTTTAGGCGTTTTTAGGGAAATTGACCAGAGTGCAAGGAGTTAAAGGAATCATGGTGTTCATAAGTTTCTTTTAATAACAACCGTGTCTTTTATTAATAACAATTTCTTTTAATAACAGCAGTCAGTATAAATAAAAACTGTAAAAAAAAAAACAAACAAGTATTGAACAAAACATCAGAATATTTGAACAACATTGAACAAAATATCTGAACATTTATTTATATGGCAATTATCCACAAAATATGCAGCTATTGTCACAGCAGTGTATTTTTCTGGGCTTCTGGAAGAACATTTCAAGAGCCTCTTGATATGGGAAGTCTGACACATCTGGCCCATTTAATGAGATTCACATGCAGGCTTGCAAGATTTTCTGGGTCAAAACCTGTCATCTGGTGAGAACCGGACTTTTTCTGCTTGTCGGAGGCAGGGCATGCAGCACTTGGTCTTTTTTCTACACTTGGACCCGGAGCAGGAGAGCTACTTCGGCTGCTACTAGCAGGAGAGCTAGTGTTGCAACCTTTGTCATCTTGGGTGCGTTTAAAAACGCAGATATTTTTTTTTTCTGCTTCTCAGTTGACTGAAGGCAACATGCATTCCTACGTGCTCTCTCTCCGTCAGTGCGAGTGTGTTCACCTGTATGTGCACGCGTGTCTCTGTGTGTGCAAGCGTATGTGTCTGTGTTTACACGCAGCTGAGGTCTGCCCCGCTACATGATGCAGAGCGCAGAGAGGAGAAGAGACAGAAATGAGCTGCTGTTGTGTAAATAAGATCAATACCAAGGATATTTGTTTAATAAAGGGGCAAGGTAAAGACTTGTTCTATAGTGAATGCATCTTAAAATGACTTCTGTTGTGATCTAGCGCTACACAGAAAAATAAAATTAACTTGACACTCGGGGTGGGGTGGGGGGGTGGGGTCTGTTGCACCCCCCGAATATAGTAGTAGGGGAAACACTGAATTGCACGTGTGTGAGAAACGCGGCCATGTGGCAGGCAGCCCGAGCGCCTGACAGAAAAGCAAGACACCCACCCTGCATGGCCACGGCTAGACCAAAACATGGAACCACCAAAGACGACCGGAAGGAATGCTTCTATTTTTGTTTAAAAGTCTAATATTTATGTTAGAAATTCTGTGTATTTTTGACTGAAGGATTATGTTACATGTGGGAATAGATCCAGACTGGAATTGTAACTACGATACAGGGTACATCTGCTTTTCAGACTGCTTATCAAACATTCTGAAAAGGAGGTCCAGAGTGTTTGTAGTGGAAATAATGCTCTGTGTGGACATGCAGCCTAATGGGTGGCCATTTACACTGGAAGTTAAGACTGTGGTTCCACTTTACTGTCGTTACTGGGCAGACCATGCAGAGCTTCACTTTTCTACAATGGAAATAAGTGGCATAACGTCGTCCATGTTTCTAGACAGTCTATGGTTATGCTATTGATAGGTTGGGTAAGCTGCAGGTTTGTGGGAGCACATTTCCTCACCTTGTTTGGATTTCAAAGTTTAATAAAGAGATCTTTAGTGTTTCTGTGCTTTAAAGGAACTGATTCTAAGGGAAAAGTATGTAATAAACCTAAAAAAATAGCCCTGCCCTCTCACCAGAGATTAATTAACCATTTAAGCTAAAAAAAAAAAAAAAAAATCCCTAACACTATTACAACCTGGATGTACTTATTTGAAAAAATCAATATCAGCCTGAAAAGATTTGTTTTTGTTTCTGTTGACATAAAGTAGAACTAGTTGTCAGGATTACATAATTTTCCTTAAATATTTTCTGTGTGGCTGTGCAGGGCTGGTGAGAAGATCACGGTGACCCCCTCCTCCAAGGAACTGTTGTTCTACCCCCCTGAAGTGGAAGCAACTATCACCGGAGGTAGAAGCCTTCTTGGCAAATTTGAAGGTGTTCCTGGTAAAACCATCTCCTTTTGCTGTGTAACTTAACCATCGAACGTCAAACTCACTGTTGACAGAGTCGTGTCCAGGCCGGCTGGTAGACATCACGGGCCGTGCAGGTCTCTTCTTAGAGGGCAAAGTGTCACCGGAGCTGCAAGGTGTGGCGATATCCATCACTGAGAGAGGAGCTGCCTCTCCGCTCATTACCGTGGCCACTAATGAGATGGGAGCATACAGGTATGAGAACCCAGAGATGACAATGGAGGGGAGGGTGTAATTATTACAGAAAAGACTTTTTTCATTTGGGTAATCGTGCCTTTGGGCTTTGCTCTAAATGTTATGGTCTGACCTGATCATTCTACTTACAGGCTACTCCATAAATTTATTGAAAGGATTTCTGGCCTCTTGTTAGGCTCATGACAGAATTATAATTTGCTTTTCATGACCCAAAGAGTAAAAAAATAAAAAAATCCAGTTTAACGGCTCAGGGCATGGCAGCGGCCAGTCTGCCATCAGTTTGTCCCAGACTGAGTTAGCTGCCGGATGGATTACTATAAAAAATTTGGCACAGATGTTCACAGCGCACAGGGGATGAAGCATAACGGCTTGGGTGTTAACATGACTTTTGCTCATTTTCTCATCAGAGGTTGGGGGTGGGGGGGTGGGAAAAGTTCTTGCCCCGTAAGCATTAGAAGGGTATCTTTGTCATAGTGTTTTGTTTTTGTTTTTCACATTTTGACATGTCACGGTAGAGAAAACACGGGGGTGGGGGAGGGGGGAGATCAATGAGCAAGTCATGGACCAGAACTATTGTGCACAAAAAGATCATTGTTGGGTACAATACAGCCTTCAGAAATGCAGAGGGATGCCCTAATGCTTCAAGTAATTGTGTGAGCTGTTTAAGGAACACAAAACAGGGGTGCTGGAAAAAGTTTCCTTATATTAAAGAAATATCCATATTCTTGCAAAAGAAGTCACAGTAGGTCTGTTATGATTTACTAGAAAATCACACACACAGTAATGTAAAAAGTCAGTTTCAGTTTTATCGCACATGTATCACAGGTTACATTAACGGACCTCAGTAATGTCTTTACTGCAACCACCAAGTCTCTGCACACTTTGTGATTAGTAGCAAGTAAGGTGACTGTTGAGTGTGACTACCCTGCTGCTATAAACCTAATTAAACCTGCTAATTTAGACTTGAGTCACACAGGTGCTTAAGGGCTGTTGTTACATTGTTGACTGAACCATTGGGGACAGGTGTATTTATTACCTCCACCAAGGGAGGATGGAGGTAATGTTTTCAGTAGCGCTGGTTTGTCTGTTGGTTGGTTGGTTGGTTTGTCTGTTACTAACATGACTCAAAAAGTTATGAGCAGATTTTCATGAAATTTTCAGGAAAGGTGTGTAATGGCACGGGGAACAGATGATTAGATTTTGGTGGTGATTCAGATCATGATGTGGACGCAGGAATTTTTTGAATATTATCTTATATATTAACCTGGTGCTTTTCATGGACTGCTTCGTTAAGATGTGTTACGTGCGTGGTCATGCCATAGGGCCATGTGCCTCGATAACCCGGAAGCCAAACACTGCAGAAAAAGTATTAGGGGTGTGTGTCCACCAAACTCCTTTTTCCTGCTGTGGGTGACTATTTTCTATTCATTCTCTATGTAGTCCAGCGTTTACGGCACTGAGCGCCCTCGGCACTGAAACGCTTTGAGTGGTGGCCGTTTTTTGTCACGGCACTCAGGGCTGAAAAAAGTTCAACTTGTCAGACTACTGTACAGCTGTGCTCATCAATGTCAGACCTTTCTAAGCAGCCAGTCAGAATAAAGGAAGGGTGGGACATAGGATGCCGGTACAGGAAGACAAGAATGGGAGGTGACGGACGGAGGAGGCTGAACTCTGCTGCATCAAACATCCCGGTACTGTTTGATCTGACACTAAAGGTGCATTCATACGGCCATTGTTTGGTCCGGACTAAAGGACCAAAGTGTGTATTTCGTGGATAGTTCGGTTTGTTTGGCACCGTCTGAATGCACCTGGAACTCTGGTGCAGCACCAAACAAGCAAACTCTGGTCCCCCTGAAAAGGGGGGGTCTCGGTTCACTTCCAAATGCAGTCTGGTGCACTTCGCTTGCCGTGTGAATGCAAACGGAGTATCCAGCGGACCAAAAGGCAGACGTGCCCCTCTGCGTTTGTGTAACCACAGCAACACACAGTGAGAAGAGAAAGTGGCGTTTACTGTAAAGGTGCCTTCACATCAAACGCGAACGGGCGAATTTTTCGCACAGTACGATTACATTATAACTCAATGTAAATACATGAAAAGACATTAATTCACCGTCTGGGTGAGATGCAGACAGGTGAAGTTCCCACTCACCTGAAAAAGTTATCCCTGTTGAAAACTTGATGTATGTTTCCTGGCAGCACCTCCATGGCAGGAATCCGTGGGTAAATGAAGCCAACATCCCGATTCAGCTGAAGAGCTCCTGGTTCTTCAGCTTCCATTTTGGGTAGAAAATAACAAAGTCAACCACGTGGATCCAAGAAATACTTTTACCAGAGAAAACTGAGGAGAAAAGTTAAAAACAATGTCTCTTGGACTTGGAGTAGTGAGGAGGAGATGCAGGCTGTGATAGATATTTGGTCTGAGAACCAGATTTCTCAGCTGCTTGGGGATACACACAAGAATACCGATATTTTTAAAATGTTTAGCGACATGATGGTGGCACGGGGGTTTATACAGACAGCAGAGTTTTTCATTTTTTATTAGTTTGTGGCGCATAAACACCTTACTGAAGGGAATGGTGTTATGCTGAGAATTGCATCCCATCGTCCAGTAAACATAATTTAAAGATAATTTACAAGAGGTGATAACAATTTTTACTTCTAAAAATGCACAAATGGTTACAAGCCTGGCTGTAGTGTTATATTTTATAGTTTTGGTGCATGGGATGCAATTCTTGGCAAGCGAGCAATTCTCAGCATAACACCAGTCCTGGCCTATCGATGAGCCGGATTTCTCTTCTTCGCCGAGATTTTTTCTTCCTGGTCAGTGGTGGCTTCGGCTACAGCGCCACAAATGAGCAGCTGTTGTAACTGCTTGACGTTGTCCAAGCAGTTTGGTCTGCTTAAATGAAGTGCTGTGTGAATGCAAACCAAACGAAGGTGTGAAAATTCTCGCCATCCCCTTCCGAGTCGAACCAAGACTCCCGGACTATCCTGGTGTGAATACAGCCTCAAAGGATTTCATGATCAAAATTTGAAAGCAAATGTTCGGAGGAACATGTCTGCATGTGTCGGCGTGCCAGGTGAGCGTTTGTAATATGTATTTGTAATGTGGATACTATGTGAGTTTGTTGTTAACTGCAAAAAAATGGTATGATACACTGTTGTGTAATATTGCTTAATAATTATGAACCTTGTCAGTAAAACTGTAATGGAGAAGAGGGGAAGAAAAAAACAAAACAAAACCCGACCTGAAAGATTCAATAAACCATGATGTTGATTTAAGGTGGAATTGCCCAGCCCCAGTGTATGGTCAATACAATTATGACAGTCTTGTTGTTATTATTATTATTATTATTATGTAGTCATATAATGTAGTCATGTTGTTTTTGCTGTCATTTCTCTCTGTTGTTAATAATAATAATAATAATAATAATAATAATAATGATTGCATTTATATAAGATAAAATAAGCCTTTATTAGTCCCACAATGGGGAAATTCCAGGATTGCAACAGCACAGGGATAGCAACACTCAGAGCAATAATCAAGAAGACAAGAAAAACAAGAGCAGCGAATATACATATGTACATATAAATATATAAACACACAGTGCGGAGCATTGTAGCTAGATGGAATAAACGGCATAACCGTCTGCTTAGTTGTCCTACATAGTATGAATATGTACCCATACATATTGTCACCCTCCGTAGCGACCGATATTGTCCTAGTTGTATAATGGAGGGGACCATTGTGTAAGTGTATTGCGTCTTTTACATTCAGTACTATTAGGTCGTCATGTTTTTTTGCTATCTCTGCGAGCAGCCCTGCTTAGGTTATACAGTCTGACAGCCGTAGGTAGGAAGGACCTGCAAAACCTCTTAGTTGCGCACCTAGGATGATGTAGTCTGCTGCTAAATGAGCTCCTCAGTGCGTTCAGTATGTCCTGCATAGGGTGGGACTCGGACTCCAGCAGAGATGACAGTTTAGCCACCATCCTTCTCTCTCCTATCTCCTCCACTGGGTCAAGGCGTTGCCCCAGGACAGATTTAGCTTTCTTGATCAGTTTGTTCAGTCTCTTCCTATCGGCTGCTGTAATGCCACTGCCCCAGCAGACCACTCCAAAAGTGATGGCTGATGCCACCACCGTGTCATAGAATGTCTTCAGCAGCACCCCTTGTACACCAAAAGACCTGAGTCTCCTCAGTAGGAACAGTCTGCGCTGTCCCTTCTTGTAGAGTGCGTCGGTATTGTGTGACCAGTCTAGTTTATTGTTCAGATGAACACCCAGGTACTTGTAGGATGTCACCATCTCAGTGTCTGTTCCCTGTATGTTTACTGGTGCTGTGAGGGGTTGTCCTTGCCTGCGGCAGTCCACCACCAGCTCCTTAGTTTTCCTCGCGTTGATCTGGAGGCAGTTCCGATGGCACCAGTCCACGAAGTCCTGGATAAGTCCTCTGTACTCAGCTTCATCTCCGTTGGAGATGAGGCCGACGATCGCAGAGTCGTCAGAGAACTTCTGTAGATGGCAGTGTGTTGTGTTGTGTGAGAAGTCCGCAGTATAAAGGGTGAACAGGAAGGGAGCCAAAACCGTTCCCTGGGGGGCCCCCGTGCTACCGATGATCGTAGCACCTTTCATATAGATATATATGAAAGGTGAAAGCTATATATACAGTGGGGTAAAAAAGTATTTAGTCAGCCACCAATTGTGCAAGTTCTCCCACTTAAAAGATGAGAGAGGTCTCCAATTTTCATCATAGGTATACCTCAACTATGAGAGACAAAATAAGAAAAAAAAAATCCAGAAAATCACATTGAAGGATTTTTAATGAATTAATTGGTAAATTCCTCAGTAAAATAAGTATTTGGTCAATAACAAAAGTTCATCTCAGTACTTTGTTATATACCCTTCTTGGCAATGACAGAGGTCAAACGTTTTCTGTAAGTCTTCACAAGGTTTTCACACACTGTTGCTGGTATTTTGGCCCATTCCTCCATGCAGATCTCCTCTAGAGCAGTGATGTTTTGGGGCTGTTGCTGGGCAACACAGACTTTCAACTCCCTCCAAAGATTTTCTATGGGGTTGAGATCTGGAGACTGGCTAGGCCACTCCAGGACCTTGAAATGTTTCTTACGAAGCCACTCCTTCGTTGCCCGGGCGGTGTGGTTGGGATCATTGTCATGCTGAAAGACCCAGCCACGTTTCATCTTCAGTGCCCTTGCTGGTGGAAGGAGGTTTTCACTCAAAATCTCATGATACATGGCCCCATTCATTCTTTCCTTTACACGGATCAGTCGTCCTGGTCCCTTTGCAGAAAAACAGCCCCAAAGTATGATGTTTCCACCCCCATGCTTCACAGTAGGTATGGTGTTCTTTCTCCTCCAAACACGACAAGTTGAGTTTTTACCAAAAAGTTCTATTTTGGTTTCATCTGACCATATGACATTCTCCCAATCCTCTTCTGGATCATCCAAATGCTCTCTAGCAGATTTCAGATGGGCCTGGACATGTACTGGCTTAAGCAGGGGGACACGTCTGACACTGCAGGATTTGAGTCCCTGGCGGCGTAGTGTGTTACTGATGTAGCCTTTGTTACTTTGGTCCCAGCTCTCTGCAGGTCATTCACTAGGTCCCCCCATGTGGTTCTGGGATTTTTGCTCACCATTCTCGTGATAATTTTGACCCCATGGGGTGAGAACTTGCGTGGAGCCCCAGATGGAGGGAGATTATCAGTGGTCTTGTATGTCTTCCATTTTCTAATAGTTGCTCCCACAGTTGATTTCTTCACACCAAGCTGCTTACCTATTGCAGAGTCAGTCTTCCCAGCCTGGTGCAGGTCTACAATTTTGTTTCTGGTGTGCTTTGACAGCTCTTTGGTCTTGGCCATAGTGGAGTTTGGAGTCTGACTGTTTGAGGTTGCGGACAGCTGTCTTTTATACTGATAACGAGTTCAAACAGGTGCCATTAATACAGGTAACAAGTGGAGGACAGAGGAGCCTCTTAAAGAAGAAGTTACAGGTCTGTGAGAACCAGAAATCTTGCTTGTTTGTAGGTGACCAAATACTTATTTTACTGAGGAATTTACCAATTAATTCATTAAAAATCCTTCAATGTGATTTTCTGGATTTTTTTTTTTTCTCATTTTGTCTCTCATAGTTGAGGTATACCTATGATGAAAATTGGAGACCTCTCTCATCTTTTAAGTGGGAGAACTTGCACAATTGGTGGCTGACCAAATACTTTTTTGCCCCACTGTATATGAAAGCTATATATAGGTATAGCGCCTTTCATTCAGTGCAACAATACTCCAAAACTACTGCATGGATTTGGATGAAATTTTCACCAGAGGTGGTTCTTGGCCTAAACATGAACTCATTAGATGCTGGAAGTGATCTGTCAGTGCATACCTCCACCAAGGCCCTATCTCGCAGTGTGCAGATGGATGGGGATATGGATGGACAAAGGGACGGAGGGGAGGACAAAGGGAGGGAGGGAGGGACGGAGCCTTGATGGAGGTACGTGCTCTCTGAGTGCCCTCTAGTTTATTTTTTTTTAGGCCTCAATTACCAAATCCTAAAACGTTTTCTGCTCCACTCCTTTTCTCTTTGAGTTAACACACGGTCCTACATTAGAATAAGCAACTGTGCCTTGTGCAGGTTTATCTGCAGTTTTACACCGGGATGTTCTCAGTTAGCTCAGACATTGTTTGTGCACAGACTAATTACTTAATACAAGGTAACATTAATCAATGCTTTTGCTTTTTTGTGACAGCGGCCTTATCTTTTAAGTTTTATTGCCGTTTATACACTTAGTCACTGTTATTAGAGGCTTTTAATGTCGTTTTACAACTTCATCTATGAAACTGCAATTTGCAATCATTTTCCACCCAAAGGAGGCATACTGTATGTATTAGGATATTGTCATGAAAACTTAAGTCTGATAGAAAGTGTTGACAACAGGTCCATTGAGAGGCAACCTCCCTTTTTCAAGGATGCCATGTTCACATTCACACCTGGAAGCGGCCCAGTACAGCCACAGACTGACCTGTGGCCATTGAGCAGCTCCACTGGAGCAGCTGGGGTTAAGGGCCTTCCTCGAGGGCACCACAGTGGGGTTAGTGAGGGTGGGGCAAACACTGCTGTGTCGTCTGTCCCACCCAGATCTGATCCTGCTGGTTCAGGCATTGAACCGGCGACCCTCCAGTCACCAGTCCAGATCCCCACCATTAGGCCACCACTGCCCAATGTCAGTTTTGGTAAAAGTCGACCAGTAGATCTGCATGACGGCCCTCATTAGGGCTCTCCTAAGTACTAGTTTTGGGACGCTGAATATTTGGGAGTGATAGATAGATAGATAGATTAGTTTATTTGACAGGGACAGTGCAATAAACATAGACAATTAATCAATGACAATCAATCTGATGTGTTGCACATGGAGTGTATAGCTATTAGCTAATTTGCAACTCTTGTCCCTGGATCCTCTGGATCCAGAGCAAATATTGGAAAATTCTGTAGTGTTTTTTTCTTCCTCTGTGAACTGCATCAGCATCCATGTTTTTCCAGCAATGTGAGGTTTTTGTATAAATTTTGTTTTTTTTTTCCCATGTAAATTTGCAGCTTGTCTTTTAAATTTGAGACCTTTTTTCTCATAAATTTAGGACATTTGTCTTATAGATATGCTTTTCACCCCTCAGCCTTGCTATTGCTGTTGTGGCGGCAGTGTCAACACCCACGTTGTAAATGTGATAACTTGAGAAGGAAACGATGTAGGCTTTTCACAATCTTATGAGAGCTATAGCTGTAAAAAATCTCAGACGAGTTTGAATGTGCGTGACCTTTACCTCAAGGTTGGAAGTCACATTTTTCAAAAGTCTTGTAAAAATAATAACGCGAAGGAAATGAGGGAGGCTTTTGATATTGATACCATAGTTGTATCTATGTCAAATCTTGGAGTTCAAATTTGGGTGACCTTAAACTCAAAGTCAAGGTCTCAGGTCAGTTTTTTTCTAAAAACATTGTAAACATGATAACTCGGAAAGGAAATGACGTACATGTTTCACATTGATACCATAGTTCTGCCTTTGAAAAATCTGAGATGAGTTTGAATTTTAGTAACCTTGAGCTCAGGTCAAGGTCAGCGCTTAGAAAACCTTGTAAATGTGATAAGTTGTGAATGATATGATGTAGGCTTTTCATATTGATCCCATACTTTGAGAAATGTGGGACTATTTTGATTTCAGGTGTCCTTGCATAAAAATTCAGCCAGCCAGTGCTCTTAATGCCACTGGGCTGAGGGCTACCACTTACAGCCACCAGTATTTTTTTCCCTGTAATTTTATATATTTATTTTACAGATTTGCAGCTTTTTTAGTAAATTACCATAAATTCCAGACTATTGGGCGCACCTGAATATAAGCCGCACCAACTAAATTTAAAAAGAAAAAAAAAATTGTAGGCCGCACTTGTCTATAAGCTGCAGGTGTCCACGTTGTAACATGAGATATTTACACAGAAAGATTTTTTTAAATTTTAATTAAATAAATGCTTTTTTTCCAAACAGTGCCTGTAACACGGCAGTAAAACGACTGCCGGCAGTAACACGGCCGTCTGCTCTCTATGTGTTCACCCAGTCTTCAACAACGTTTTCAAGTTTGGGCCATCTGCTTTAATTACCTCTGAAAGCTTTTATCGTCTTTTTGCATTGAGTCAGTTCTTCACGCTGCCATCCCCAACGTCTCACCATCGACTCATTGATGCCAAGCTTACGTGCAGCAGCTCTATTTCCTTCTTCGACAGCCAGATCGATCGCCTTCAACTTAAAAGCTGCATCATATGCATTTCTTGGTGTGTTTTCCTTGATGAGGGTGTGTGCATGATGCGCAAAATGACTGTTCAAAACCGTAAAACGAGCATCTTCCTCGGCGCATCATCTCTTCCACCAGTCTGTCTCGCTCTTGCACTTCCCTGGAGGCTGTTTGTAAAAATCCATAGATTAGCCGCATCGTTGTTTAGGCCTCAGGGTTCAAAGCGTGGAGGATTTTTTAATATCTGTAAGTTTATTTATGTATTTTTGGTCAGATTTGGAGGGGACAAATATCCAAACTCCAATTTTTAAAATCAAATACCAATGTAACAAAGGAATATTGGGATAATTGAACGTTTATGTACAGCCCTGGTCCATATTAGTAAATGTTCATCCTGTCTTCTTTTGTACCCTCAGCGTTGGACCGCTCCACAGCGACCGACAGTACGACATCAGCGCCAGTAAAGAAGGCTTTGTCCTGAGTCCTGTGGAGGGAACCCGGGGAGATTTTAAAGCGTTTGCTCTGGCTGGCATCACCTTCAAGGTACCTACAATTAGGGCTGTTAGATATGACCAAAATTTCAAGATATAAGTAATCTTATATCCTCATAATGATATACTGTATATATATATATATATATAAAATATCCCAATATACATATTCTGTAAACTCTGTAGATATAATAACCACATAAAAAGGACCTCTCTTTTTTAACATTTTAAATTCATCCTGAAAAAAATCCAATTGTACAAATTCATCTGTCATTAATTTTATGCAACTTTTTCCCCCCTCATAATTTTGCAGTGTTTTTATAAAACTGTATTTTTAATGTGCATTTGAGACTTGATTCTCATAAATTTGATTTTTTTCTAAATTATATCTTATGAATATAAAAGTTAGCATCATGCCTGCAAAAATATCAGTAAATAAAGAATGTGAAACAAATCAATACAATTTTAAGTGCAGATCCACAGCCTGAAGATTACCATTCTGGCCCGATTTAAATTTGTGGAGTTTGCATCTTTGTAAAAATATTTCAGATTGGTCATGATCTGAAAATCAAAGGCACAAAAGGTAATGTAAAAAAATACAAGTGATGACCTCAACTTTATTCATTATCACTACTTGACTTATTAAAATAATTAGAAATCAAGTAAATTTCATTAAGAGTCAGTTTGTGACATGTTTTAATTAATTTATTTTGTGTGTATGTGCCATTATCAAGCATTTTTGCAGCTTTTAATATGATTCTTTGAGATAAAACTAAGAAACTCAGCAGTAATTTAAAACAAAGAAACAATCTGATATACTAATAATGTTTCCTATTAGCAACAACTTAGCATCGCCACTTAGCATTTGCTGTTTTCCAATGATGAGAGTGAGATGGTGTTAACGGTACTTGCCTCCAATTAAAACAGGGTTAGCTGACTATCCTCTCTGACGCAGCATGGTGGAAAACGGTCCCACATCCCTGACAAACACAAGTAGTGGCTATTTGACCAAACCATTAGTTTGGAGCTAGCTGCTGTGCTAACCACTAGAGCGAAGTCTAGCAACTGACACACCTGTGGGGGAGAAGCAGGGCACTGCCAAGTAGTGTGCGAGGGGCTTTGCTGAAGAAACGAGACATTTTTATCTCATCATCTGATATATATCGTCATATCGCACAGCCCTCCCTCCAATCACCAACCTCACTTTAATTCATTACATCCCTTTAATCACTTCATATTGCCATTCTCCACCCTTTTCCTCACATTTGGTGTGATCTTATTATGTTGGTCTAACATTAATGACACAACATGATAAAAAGGCTTTAATAGTTGCAGTAACTGCAGAAACATAACAGGCGTTGGTAGTTGAGTCATTTTGGTGCTCTGTTGCGTTCTGTCGGTGTATTGCCTTTGTGGTTGTATTAGTTAAAAGGGGCTCCAATTACCTGCAGCAACCATGACATCCTGGCACTAATCATCAGTGTCAGCTTCCCCTTTCACACTGTGAGATGAATCACTTTGATATTTTCTGCAAAGCACTGACACAGTTTTGTGCCCTTGTTTATCCTTTGCCTGTACTGTTATGTCCGTAACAGAGGGTGAATGACGAGACTTAAGGTGGAACTGAACAAAACTTTATTATAGACCCACGGGTTATACAGACGCGCTCCCGCAAGGCTTAGAGGTAGTCAAAGAGACCGCCCCTCTTCCTCACTGCCCTCTTATACCCCGGGTGGCAGCGGAACCGAAAAGGTGCAGCCACCACCCGTGTCACACAAGAATATGTCCTATGAACAACATCACATTTTTCCCCCCTTCACAAAGGTCCAAAACACACACATACAATCAAGACCCTCCCCAATTTAGAACCCGAATCACGCACTAAAAGTGAACAGAAATATCAGGGCCTACCACATTCATACAAAATAGCTAAGGCTAGGGGGAGACAGGTGGACTACTGTCCCACCCCCACACAACTAGACGGATTATTCTGCCGTCATTGCTAAAACACAGTCCATTAAACAGAAAATTGCCATGTTCCTAAAATAAATAATCCAAAACAATCCCTTTATCAGAACAAACCTGTATACAAGCAGGTTATAACCCCATTAATAAATCCAATAAACAACTTAGTTACTATTCATACCAACACCATGCAATAAACACATCACCCCAGATATCAATCTGCCCCAGTAAATGAACCACCCCCGGAAAACCATTAGATGGTTCCCCTCCAGAGCACCCTCTTCTCTTCACGCTCAGGGATGGCCCGTGCCGCTGTCCAAACACCTCCTTCTCCAGCTTGGCATGCCACAGCTCGTTGGTATGCCGCCATGAGCCATCAGACAGCTGAAGGTAGCCATCCTCCTGAATGGCCACCACCTGCAGCCGCTCCTGGTCCTCCTGTCATTTGCGCTTTCTACGAACCCCTCTCGACTGGGCCTCCTCTTTAGGTCGGACCACATCAGCGACCCCTAGAGGAGCCCGATTCGGCTTCCAGTGTCCCTGAGTGGCACGTCGATTTACCGTACCAGCCGGTCCTGCCCTGCTCGCTTTCATTTCAGATGCTGGCGAAGCCATTGTGACCTCTTGCTTCTCTGTACCTCCCAGCCGAACTCCAGAAGCAGAATGGGCCAGCCACTCGGTTCCACCCGCCGTCACGGGCGTCTCACTGCCTCACCCAGTTCCCTCAGCTAAGTCTACTGGGGCACTGACACCAGGACCTTCTCGCAATGGCCCTTGGTAGGGTTGGTTCTGCTCTTCTGCCAGAATACTAGGCCGAGGTTTGTCCCATACAGCATCGTCCACCATTCGTGGAACCGGCCGGTCCCACAAGCCACAACCCGACCACTCTTCTCCAACACCGCTGGTAATCGAAAAGCCCAGTCCATAAAAAAGGTCACAGCCCATAATATTCTCGCCATCGGCGGTCACCACAAACTGCAGGTTGGACACCTCCGCCGATTTGTACCTAGCCGTCAGTTCCACCGAACCCACAATGGTCAGTCTTTTCCCTCCATACCCACACAATGGCGCTGAATAACCTCTCACTCGGTAGTATGGGAAGAAACTCCTCACGGTAGGCCAATTCAACATGGACCTCACTGCGCCCATGTCAATCAGCAGCAGCACCTCCACTCCATCCAGCTTCACCATACAGTATGTACAGCCATCGGTGTTTGGAGAGACGGTGTGGATAACCGTAGGAGTTGGAGCAGGGGTGTCCACTTTGTGTCGCTGTTCCCCTCGCTCAAACCTATTACAGGCCCTGACAAAATGATGCAGAAGTCCACACTTGCCACAGCATTTTCCTCTTGCCGGACACTCCCTTGCCTTATAGCGGCGCTTAGTGGACCCACAACCCAAACACCTGGGCGATCCCGGGGCGGACCTTATCTTCACAGCCGTAGCGCATTCCTCCTTCTCCTGCTCGCTATCATCGCTGTCTGGGTCCACAGCCTGCACCGTTGATTGTGATTCAGAGTGGTGCAGCGTAGCTCTCTCACTGAGGTCACGTGACAGTCTGTCCACTGCTTCACACTGCTGAGCTATCTTGATAGCCATGGCTAATGTCAATTTGCCGGAGTGCGTGAGGAGCCTTGACCTTGCCGTTGAGCAAAGCGTGTGCTCCGCCAGCTGGTCGTGGACCAGCTCTTCTTCCAATGCTCCAAACTGGCAGTCCCTGGTCAGTTGATACAGGTCCGCAACATATTGTTGCACCGACTCGCCAATCCACTGGTGGCGCTGCCGAAACTGAATCCTCCAGATGATGACGTTTACAGGGGCGTGAAAATGTCGCACCATTAGCTCAACAACGGCCTCAAAGCTATTGCTAGCACCCAAGGTTGCAAGGATATGCTGTCCTTCCATACCCAAATAATGAACCAATATTGCCGAAGCCCGTATCTTCTTCAGTTCACCAAGGTTCAGAGCTACCAAGTAATTTTGGAATGCGGCGAACCATCTCACCCAAGGGACCAGTGGCTCGCTGGGAAGCTCCAGAAATGGCTGAATGGTAGTGACTCCCACGTCCATGTGTTCTACCCTCGTCATCAAATGTTATGTCTGTACTCTGAGGGTTAATGATGAGACTTAAGGTGGAACTGAACAAGACTTTATTATAGACTCACAGGTTATACAGAAGCTCTCCCACTAGGCTGAGAGGTGGCCAGAGAGACCGCCCCTCTTCCTTACAGCCCTCTTATACCCTGGGTGGTGGCGGAACCGGAAAGGTGGAGCCACCACCCGTGTCACACAATAATATGTCCTATGAACAACATCACATGTACATCGCCCATGAATTAGAACATTAAGCTTACCCGTCAGTCTGATTACACCTGCATTTTCACAATTTGAGACACAACTGAATGAGGCACGGTGGCATTCTTTCCGGGTGATCTTTTATTTTTGATAAGGTTATAAGATGTTTAACATGTTGCTTGTTTATCTAGAAGAGAACCAAGTCATCTGTCTGTGCTTTAGATCAAATCGGAGGATGGTCAGCCATTGGCTGGAGTCCTTCTGTCTCTGAGTGGAGGCCAGTTTCGCTCCAACCTTCTGACTCAGGACAGCGGCCTCCTCACCTTTAGTAACCTGGTAAGAATCATCATTAAAAAGAAAAAAAAAAAATGTTTGACTCATTTTCCTTCAACTAATGTGTGTGTGTGTGTGTGGGGGGGGGGGGCGGGTTGCTGAAAAGTTCATAGTGGTCAAATTTGACCAAATGTGGTTTATTTTTCAACATGGTCTCTCCCCTTCCGTCCACACACTTCTTCCATTGGTGTTGCAGTGCTTGGATCTCTGCAGTTGAAAAATAAACCACATTTGGTCAAATATGACCACTATTAAACTTTTCAGCCCCCCCCCCCCCCCCCCCCCCCCCCCCCGTATGTACTGTATTGTTACTATTCAGTGTGATATGACTGGTATTCTTTTCTCAGAGTCCCGGTCAGTACTACTTCAAACCCATGATGAAGGAGTTCCGCTTTGAGCCGGCATCTCAGATGATCACAGTGGAGGAGGGTCAAAACCTCAGTATTGATATAACGGGCATTAAGACTGCATACAGGTATGAGAGTTTGGCTTACATGCAGTGTGACTGATATTACTGTAAATGAAAAAATTGGGCTCTTAAGTCCATTGTACTTACTGAATTCTTGTCATCTGAGGTTGTGCTTATCTTTAAAGTCTTTAAAAGCCTTCAAATCTTTTACCCAGAACTAAAGGGCATTCAGAGAGTGCATATCTCTGCCAAGGCCTTATCTTGCAATGTTAAAGAAAGTGGAAAAAGTGATCCAGAATCCACATCCTGACCTGGATCACCTCCAAAATCAAATGGGTTCATCCATAGCCCAAGGGCCACCTGTGGTGAAAATTTCATTAAAATCTGTCCAGTAGTTTTTTTTTTTTTACCCTGGGGTGATGACAATATCTCCTGAAGGGATTTTGTGATCACCCTGCCAGGCGGACGGGCAGCAACAATGTCAAGACCTACCTTGTGAATGCAGTAACTAGAGAAAGAAATGATGTGGCCTTTTCAAATTGACACCATAGTTGTATCTATAGAAATTCTCGACGAGTTCAAATTTGAGTGAATTTCCCCTAAATCTTGTCAACTCAATAATTACAAAAAGAAATGATGTAGCCTTTTCAAATTGATATTATCGTGTCTGACAAATCTTGGATAGCTTAGACCAGGGGTGTCCAAACTTTTTTCACTGAGGGCCACATACATAAAAATATAGAAGGGGCTGAGCCACTTACTAGAAATTATGTATATAGCCTTAACTTTAGTGTATTAAAGTTAGAAAAATCAATTAAAAGTGGACAAATATGTTATATTGTTGAATATAATTAAAGACAAAACTGCCTTCATCACAGCTTTCCATAAATGGATCTTTACTGATTTATTCAGAAAAAGCTTTGGTAGCTCATTCTCAGAACAGCAGCCTCAGATTTCTTCTTAGACAGAAGATTTACAGTACAGAGAAAAAACAATTAGGCTTAGCAACACACCTATTAACGTTCGTTTGAAATGGTTATCAACATTAACAGACTGAACTGGACTTAATAACAGGAGTGCATATAATTTTAGTAAATTATTCTGGTGAGTATCAGCTGCGCTGGGTATGTAAATCGGTCCATCCAGCCGCGGTGCTGATCCGACGCCACTCGTGCCAAAAATCCAGACAAATGTCACTTGATCAAGGAGCAAATCTGCATCAGATGAGATCAGCTGACTTTGCGTGCGCAGTGTGTGCGCTGTGCACAGCGGTGTGTACTCTGTGAGTTAACAGGAAAAACGCATATAAGAAAGTGGTGCGCAAAAGCAGGATAGCGACAGAATTGATGCGCATTATTGATATTTGTCGCATGTGTACCTGCACATGCATGCTTATTAACACACGGGTACTGTGGAATACATTTTTACTCACCTAAAATGGGAACGGCTTTGCACTCAGTGGGAGCAGTGATGCTGCGCTTTGGACCAAAGGATGGCTGGCAGGTCTGGAGTAAACTTAGTGGTTGTCTGTTGTGACTCCACATAGCTTGTCCCATTTAAGTCCCATTTTGTCATTTGAGTCTGACACAGCTTCAAAAATATCCATACCCGTAGTTTTGCCTTTTAGACTCTTAAGATCGAGCAGATCCTCCAAAGTTCTCGTCCACTCCCCGCAAAAAAATTAGCAGCTGTGCGGTGTCTGTGGCATCAGTGCTCTCATCGCATGCAATGGAGTAAAAATCAAAAGCACAAGCGTTGTCAGACAGTTGCAGTTTAGTGTTGGCTGACAAGTCTTCAATGCGTCGCGCAACTGTATTTCTGGACATGCTGGCGTTGTTGAAGTCCTGCACTTTTTCCGGGCACATTATTTCGGCGACTTTAACGAGGCAGTGTTTTATCAAGTCTCCATCTGAAAAAGGCTTGCCATGTCTTGCGATGAGTTGGGCGACCTCATAGCTGGCTATTGTAGCCTTTTCCTGGACTTTTTGAGCACAAAAAAAATACTGTTGCTGACCCTGCAGGATAGCTACCATTTGCTTTACTTTCTGCTCTCGCTCAGCACCAGTGTAGGATGCATAGGCCTGATGTTTAGTTTCATAATGACGTCGTACATTATACTCTTTCATAACTGCCACAGTTTCAGTGCAGATCAAACAGACACACTTCCCCTTGAACTCTTTGAAGAAATAAGATAAGCCTTTATTAGTCCCACAATGGGGAAATTCCAGGATTGCAACAGCACAGGGATAGCAACACTCAGAGCAACAATCAGAAGGCAAGAAAAAACAACATCTAGTAAACATATGTCCATATTACTATAAATGTATATATATAGACACACAGTGCAGAGCATTATGGTTGGTTGGTGAATGTGCAGCAGAAAGTCTAAGCTCTCTCTCCGCGGATGCGGCGGGCCAGCTGGAAGTCTTTGAGCATGATGGTGACCCCCTTAGCGAAGAAGAGACCACCAGGTGGGCCTCGCTGGTCTCCTGCAGAGCCATGACGGCGAAGCTCAGGAAACGCAGGACGGTCTTGAAGTCCTGAGCGATCTCCCTCACCAGGCGCTGGACGGGCAGCTTACGGATGAGCAGCTCCGTGGATTTCTGGCAGCGACGGATCTCTCTCAGAGCCACGGGCCTGTACCAAATATTCACTCTCCCACCGTGTCTGAAAGTTTCTGCACTCACTTTCTACCTTTCGCTTCTTTGGTTCTGCCATGTTGAGTAACTTGGGGTAAATTTATTCTGTGATTGTCCTTTTTGGTGGAGCAACTGCCTTGATCAACAGTAGCTCCCCCTGGTGTTAAAACTAAGAAGTGCAATACACTCAGGCAAAAGTTGAAGTGTGGGCCATATTCTATTCTATTTTAAAAAATTCTTGCGGGCCAATTAAAAATGGACCGTGGGCCGCAGTTGGCCCACGGGCCGTAGTTTGGACACCCCTGGCTTAGACCCTGACCTCTGACTATGGGTTTGGGGTCAAAATGTCAAAGGTCTTTTTTTTTTTTTTTTACTTTCCTTATGCCCTACACTATAGACGGAGTAAAGCTAGGGTCACCAAACTTGGTACACAGGTTCCCCCTGTGACCCTGACCCCTGACTATGGTTTTGGGATTGTAAGGGCAAAGGTCGAGGACAAAATGCCATTTAAACTATATCTCAGCAACAAAGATGTTGAGGGATACCACTAGCAGCTACCAGTACTTGCATAATCTTGCTAAAAGACAAACCACCATGAAAGCATTACCTCCTTGGCTGAGGTAATTAGATAGATAGATACAGATGGATGGATGGATTTACTTTTGATCCCAAACTGGGAAATTACAGTGTAACAGCAGCATGACACAGTAGACAACAACCTAACCAACAGAAATACACACAGCATAATAGAAAAAGGAGTTACCTAGGGAAGTAAAGAAAAAATGCTTGGATAACTTTATGTACTATGTAGGCTACTACTAGGTTAAGTTGATGATGATCCTTATGAGTCTATGGATAGTAGTGACTATACAAAGGAGGGTTATAAGGTGCATGGTGAAATACGAGGTACCAGTTATACTGTAAGGTGCAGTATGGCAGCATTGTTATGAACAAATTAAGGTCTTAATTATCCTAAAAAAAATGACTATTGAACCTTGACTATATTATAGGTATGAAACATGATAGCCATGTTTCCTTGTATCTATATGGTAAAATCCTCAAGTTTTGTGAATTTGTAGTGGGGTTTTTTTGTATTTTAACAAAGTAAATTGAGTGAAACAAACCACAATCATTTGTCATAAAAATATTGCAGCGATTTTTCCTCATAAATTTGTGATTATTTTTTTTTAATTTATTTCTTTTGCAAGATTTGATTGTGAGTGTTGGGGCTAGATTCAGGTATTTCACTTAAACTAAAATATCTAGTGACAACACTGATCCTGAAAAAGTTGAGCTCATCTGATGATCCAAAAATCTGCAATAGTTTTAGGACCAGCTCATAATCAGACAAGGCTAACTGTAATGAGCTCAGATACATTTTGCCATTTCAAAAATTCAGGAATTTTGATTTAGACAAATGGCCTTAAAAATGTTTTTTAAAGTTTTACATTTAACTTCTTTATAGCTGCAGAATCCTTGTAGTATTTGGGCTTTGCTCTTGTCCTCAGTTGCTACGGAGCGGTGCAGTCTCTCAGCGGGGATGCGGAGCGGGACGTGGCCGTGGAGGCGGTGGGTCAGGGAGACTGCAGCCTGTACAGCGAGGACACGGTTACCGATGAGGAGGGTCGATTTAGACTCAGGGGTCTGCTGGTGAGGACGCTATAAGCTGTTGGAATTAGATGCTGTGCTATGATTTGTAAAAAAAACAAACAAAAAACTAGACAGTACACTGCAAATGTCAAGTCTTTATAATACTGTACTTATATTATAAGCCTTTTCAGAGTAAGCCTTATAGCATGGTGGTACAGTGGTTAGCACTGTTGTCTGACAGCTTGAAGTTTCCTGGTTCAAATCCCCAGGTTGGCAGAGCTTTTAAGCTTTTCCATGTGACATTTGCTTGTTCTCCTGCCACATCAAAAGAACATGCATGTTAGGTTAATTAGTGAAATTAAATTCGCCCCTAGTATCTGTTAGCCCATAGAACAGACAGTTAATGTACATACTGTAGGTACTAGTTGTAGTCTTTGAGTTTAGAAAATATAGTCCAGGTTGTCACACAGTTTTATAAATGTGATCTTTGTCTTGCAGCCGAACTGCAAGTATCTGATTCAACTAAAAGCTGAAGGCAACGACCACATAGAGAGAGCCTTACCACAGCACAGAGCTATAGAGGTATGTAACAACACAGGATCTACCTGTACATATGTGACTACACCCACCTTCATATCGTCTGTCAGGATATGCAGTCATATGAATGGTTTTCTGAATTCTGTAAATGAACCCCAGAGTTTGCAGTCTGGTTAAAAACTGTATGTTGGTCGTGAATGTCCAGTCAGAAACGGGGTTTACAGCATAAGGTATATAGAGAAGTAACCCAGTAGTAGAACAGAATTCACAAACATGCTTTAGATGCCATTATTCCCTGCACACTAAAGTTGACTTAGAAAATTCTTTTGGAAGGTATGAATGAAAAGTGATGCTTTTTTTTTTCAGAAAAGTGATTGGCCAGAGAGGAGTGGGTTTTTTTTCTTTCTTTTTTAATTATATTGATCCTGAACCTAAACTGCTACAAAGCAGGTTAGTTCTGCTTCTTAATATTTTACAGTCATGATACACTCCAGTAAAAATGAGTTCCTTATCCTGCCTCATAATACAGGCCAAGAAGAAAGCACAGTTTATTGTCATTCAGTCCCTACAGCCAAGCATGTATGAGCGATGACTGAAAAGTTCATAGTGGTCAAATCTGACCAAATGTGGATTATTTTTCAACCACAGCGATCCAACTGCTGCAACACCAATGGAAGAAGTGTGTGGACCAAAGGGGAGACTATGCTGAAAAATAAACCACATTTGGTCAAATTTGATCACCATGATCTTTCAGCCTTCCCTCGTACAGTAGAACAAATTTATGTTTCTCCTATTGGAGGGGCCACTGCCATGCAAGGTGCCACCACAACTTTCTCTTCCCTCATTCTGTTATGCTGAGCACCAGGCTAGAAGGCAGGATGTACCTTTTTTTTTTTTTTTTAATGCTCTTTGGTACGACCCGGCCAGGGCTGGAACTCATGACCTCCCGGCTGTGGGGCGGATGCTCTACCTCTAAGCCACCACTCCAGTACAAGAGAAGTAAAACATGCATGCATTTGAAAAGGTTACAAATTTACAAAAAAGTAACTTTGCTAGTGATTAGTGCTGAGAAATTTGACCTTAAAGCCACATCATGGTTATTTGAACCTTTTACATCAGTTTCAGTTTTTTGTTGGTTTTTTTCCCCCTCCTTTCTTCTCCCTTATAGTTCACTGAGGAGGCTCTTAATTAAGCAATATTACATAAAAGTTTGGTACCAATGAATATATCACTGTGGCAATTTGGTAGTAAATGAGCATAATATAATAATTTCACACATATATAACTAAATTAAATATTCATGCAGAAGTCAGTCTTTATACCTCCTGAGGGTTCTCTCTTGAGGGTTTGTGGGTCATGTGACTCACAGCAGTGGCACCTAATTAGCTTGTTAGCTGTGTTGGGGGAGTCCTTTACTTAGCCATAATTATGTTATCACCACATTGGGCTTATGAGTCTCTGACTGGGTTCTTAAATCCAACCTCAGCTTGTCCATTTTCTCATTGATTTCCCATTGTTAAGCAGTTGTGCTGACGCGGATAGCCTTTAGCGGCTAACGGTGACTTAGCTTCCTGGCAGTCCCTGTTAGTATAAGTGCACTTTGCTGGCTTTTTCTCACCATCTTCAGATGAAATAAAGAGTCAATCATCACATACATGGACGGACAACGCATTTCTTTTAGATACATTGCCCTGTTTTGCTGCTTCCAACAACACTAATTGCACAGCTTCTGGGGTGCAGACTGGTGTGAGCTGTTGAAGGGGAAGGACATGAAAGCTCACACATACAACAGGAAGAAGGCAAAGATGGACAAAACTGACATTATGTTTTACACCCCGAATGTTGGTTTCGGTTTTTATTTCAGTTAATTGCACAGTCCTCCTAGTGATGCAGTTTGACAACATTAACCCCTTGCACTCTGGTCAATTTCCCTAAAAACGCCTAAAAATAACGTACCCAAAGTAAATCAAAAGCTGTTCTTCAACCCTTTGCAGCATCTTCATGGGGTTGGTCTCATTTAAAAAAAAACACTTGGAATTTTTTGGCAAAACAGTCATAATCTCTCTAAGTGCTCCTGCCACTGAGTAACAGTCATCTAAACATACTGAACTTGAAGAAAATAAAGTTCGCCTGGGTGTTTTTTTGGATACAAATGCTTGCAAATAACACACAACTGTCAGATCCGGGCTGGAAAATGCAACAGAAATGTAGAACCAAGTGTTATCCAGCTGAGGTCAAAATTTTGGAACAATACCACAAAAAATGAATATATTACACAGCTTTTTTGTCAGGTTGTTCCCAGGGGTTTTTGAACTGTGCCAAATTGTGCCAAATGGCACAGTTTGGAAAAATGCCTGTAACTTTTGAATGATTTAATATAGAAGCTTGATCTTGGGCTCTAATGAAAGGTGACACTCAGGGCTGTGTGTGTGTGTGTGGGGGGGGGGTTGTTTATTCATTCATGAATGAATGAATGAACAAACAAGCCCCCACACACAAAGAAGCATGCCACGTAAAAAATGTGTGGCTTTTTTTTTTTTTTTTTTTTTTTTACAAGAAAAAATAACCTACAGTGCACTAAAAATTATACTAAAATATCTGTAATGTACAGGATAACAACTCCCACCCCCACCCCCCCGCTACAGAGGACGGACATCATCCATCGCTACATGACGGGCAGCGGGGACGGTGTGCCGCGGTCTACTTCGCACAGTTGTACTAAAATATCTGCAATATATCTGCAATCCGCTACAGAAGAGTAGCGGGGAGGGGGGACGTTCATGTCCATCATGTGGCGGGGTGACGCACAGTTGTAATTTACCGATCGGTCAAAAGTCGTTTTGATTACAATTTTCAGGGATAAAGAATAATTTAGCTTATAACACTTACCTGTCCACAACAGCAGTGTCGCTGGCGAACTTCTCTTCCTCATTGTCAGACGAACATGACGCTGGTCCGCTTGTTACGACTCGTGGTTCTGGTCACGCGACCCGGTCAAACCATGATTCCATTATTGCGGTTTTGCGCTTCCATGATTGCGGTTTTGGCGAACGATTTTTCAAAACAAATAAGAACAGTAGTAATAAAAAAAGACTGGCGAACGCGTGTGTGTCACCCAGCGGCTTACACAAAACAGATTTTACGCACGGGACGCACGCTTTCGAACTTCTCTGCTTCAATTGGCTCGCTGTATTCACAGCCGTTGGTAGGCGGGTCCTTCTTGCTAGGTTTTCAGTCATTGGTTCTTCAAGGTTTCAGAAACCCAATTCAAGACTCTTATTAGTCGAATGAGAGATCAATCAAATCTAAACCAATCAAAGCACTCCTTTGGCTTTCTGTTCGCGGCTGTGTCTGTAGTGGAAGAACGGAAATGCAGCTTTTTTTTTTTTTTCAGTGCGCCCTAGGACGCAGAGACGTGATCGCCCGCGGTATCCCGGAGTGCAAGAGGTTAAAGGGAGACTCCATCTTAAAATCAACCAATCATCAATCAATCAAACTTTATTTCTAAAGCACTTTAAAAACAACTACAACTGATACAAAGTGCTGTACATCAGGAATAGATAAAATGAGAAGGACATGTAAGACATAAGAATAAATGAAAGACAATAAAATGCAACTAAAGTATAAAACAAAATGGGTAAAAATGACAATCATATAATAAAAGCAATAAAACAAGTAAAATCGATGTCTCATGCTGTGTTGAAGACCAAGGAGTAAACATAAGTTTTAAGATAACTTTTATAAATGGACAGTGAAGGAGCCTGTCTGACAGAAAAAGCTCTGTCCCCTCTGAGCTTCCTCTTCAATCTTGGTATCTCCAGGAGCAGCTGATCAGCTGACCTGAGAGACCGAGCAGGAGTGTAAAAATGAAGAAGCTCAGAGAGGTGAGGCGGGGCAAGAATTTTAAAAAGAACCCTAAAGTGCCCAGGCAGCCAGTGAAGGGAAGCTAAAATGGGTGTAATGTGGTTCCTCTTATGTGTTCCAGTTAAAAGATGTGCAGCAGCATTCTGAACCAGCTGGAGACGTGAGAGAGAAGACTGGCTGACCCCAAAATAAAGTGCATTACAGTAATCCAGCTGAGATGTGATGAATGCATAGATTACTGTCTCAAAGAGCTGTTTAGAAAGCATGGGTTTAACCTTTGCCAATTACCTTAAATGAAAAAAGCTGCACTTCACTACTGCAGCAATTTGACGATCTAGTTTAAAATCACTGTCCATCTTAAAACCCAGATTAGTAATAGTAGGTTGGACAAACCCTGCCAAGGGGCCCAAGTCAATGGTGGGGGGGGGGGGGGACTCACAGGAGCCACTGGGTCAAAACACAATCACTTCTGTCTTCTTTTCATTAAAACTTAAGAAGTTCATTGCCATCCAATCTTTAATGTCGTCAAGACATTCAAGAAGTGATTTGATTGAGAAAGCCTTCTTCTGCCTTATTGGAACATAAACCTGACAGACATCAGCATAACAGTGGAAGGAGATACCATGCTTACTAAGAATTGAACACAGTGGAAGCAGATAAAGTGAAAAGAGCAGAGGCCCTAAAATTGAGCCCTGTGGTACCCCACATGACAGGAAAGCAGAGGAGGATTCAGAACCAGCAAGGCTTACACACATGGTTCTATCAGTTAAATAGGACCTGAACCATTCTAATGCAGTGCCAGAAACACCCACAAGATGCTGCAGGCGAGAAATTAAAATGTCATGGTTCACTTTATCAAAAGCGGCAGTTAGTTCTAGCAGAACAAGAACCACATAATCACCAGAATCAGACATCAAAAGGATGTCATTAAAAACCCTTAATAGTGCTGACTCTGTACTATGTAGGGTTTTAAAACCAGATTGGAATGCCTCCAGAATATCATGTTCATCCAAAAAAAGCCTTCAACTGGAATTAAACTATTTTCTCCAATATTTTTGAAATAAAAGGCAGTTTGGAGATTGGCTGAAAATTAGCCAACACAGTTGTGCTCAAGACCAGATTTCTTAATCAGGGGTTTAACTACTGCATGCTTACAATTTGCAGGAACCACACCAGGAGATAAACTGTTGTTTAAAATGGTTAAAACTGACTGACCTATGCTAGGAAAGACTTCTTTAAAAAATCGAGGAGGAAGAGCATCACAAGGGGAACCAGAGGGCTTAATATGATCAACCACATCCTGTAATTGTTGCAAGGTCACAGGCTCAAACTGATTAAAAACAGCAGAGTAAGGGACAGACAGAGGTCAGAGGCAGGAGCTGGGATAATAATGGTGGTGACCTTATCAAGAAAAAAATGTAAAAAGTCATTGCATGTCACAGATGATGCTTCCATACTGACAGATGGTGAGGTGTTAACACCTGACTCTGGCTGGTTGGTGTCACGTCACATCGCGTCAAAGTGTTATCGGGTCCGCTTTTGCTTGTTTTTATTAACTTCTTAATTTTTTTAATCTCTTTTTACTGATATTAGCTTTTTACTTAGTGTTAGCTTAGTGTTGGCCTAGCAGAAAGCCCGACTGGCACACAGGTGAATCAGACCTCGGGCAGGGCTGTTTTCACCAGGCTAAGCTAACCTGTTTTTAGCCGTTTTTAGCTAGCTAGCTAGGCTAGGCTAATCTGTTGTGGGTTTTTTTTTAGCTGTTTTTAGTTGTTTTTAGCTAGCTAGCTATTCACTTCTCGCCTGGAACGTCATGGCTCCATCCCCGACATGTGTCAGCTGTGTGTCCCTCCTAAAGAAGGTTTCTGAGTTGGAAGTGAGACTCTCCAACCTCTATAAGATTCGGGAGGCTGAAGACCACCTAGGCACTATAATTCTCGGGAGAACATCTGCCCCGGCAACTGACTCGCAGCTAGCAGAGACGGCTACTTACCTGGGTGAATTCAGCACTTCGCCATCCACTTCCACCCCTGCTCCGGTCTCCTCAGCTGTCCAGGACCCCAACAATAAACAGTAGCTTCAGCTTGGAGCTAAACCCAAAGCCCCGGGTGGTCTTTCACATCCTCAATTCCTGCCCTGGACCTTGGTCGGGCCAACTAGCAAACATCGGCAATTGACCAGACACGGCTGCGCCTCCTCTCTTCCCCTGCTACTGGAAAACAGATTTGACATTCTTTCCCTGGAAGATTTTCCCCACCTGGACGTCGATCATCCTCCCATGGCCGCCCCCCTCCCCCTCCTCCTTCAGCAGCGACCCAAACCCGCAAGCCCCGGATTAAAACTACTTTAGGTGTGCCAAACTATACTCCAGCTCCAAAAAGAAGAGAGCACATCACCCCGCCATCACAACAACAACATCGGCAAAATTATCCACCATTTCAGAAACCACCGGCAAGAACCCCCCCAGACGACATTGGTAATTGGTGATTCAATTATGATTATGAGGAACGTCAGAAGCAGGTACTGTGTCACTAAATTTTTTCCTGGGGCAAAAGTGTCAGACATCGAGGCTCTTACCCCTGACCTATTAAATGAATATCCCCACGCTAAAACTGTCATTGTACATGTTGGATGCAACAACATCCCAGATGAAGCGTCGGAGATCTTAAAGAGTGACTTCAAGAGCCTTTTGTCCACTCTTATGAACTGTGGCAGACGTGTGTTTATTTCTGGGCCCTTGGCCCCTTTCAGAAGAGGTTGCAATTATTTTAGTAGAACTCTCAGTCTTAATACCTGGTTGTGTCCTACATGTCCTACTTTTAACATTGGTTTTATAGACAATTTCAACCTGTTTTGGAACCGCCCATTATTTATGAGGCCAGATGGCATCCATCCAAATAGACTTGGTGCACGTGCTTTAGGGGACAATCTGTTCTATACCATTCAGCGTTTTTTAGTACAGTGACTGAAATTTGGTGCGTTAACTCACACCGAAGTTCCAACCAACCTGCCAAGGCTGCCAACCAGCCTTTCTTTGTTTCCACTTCTCATATTAATCCTATTAATCCAAATAATCCTCACTGTTTAGATCAGTCTTCAATTTATAACCCCATAGAGATTGTGTCCGTCTCCTGTTACCCAAAATATTATAACCCAAGACAAATACAACATAACTTGATAAATTCACCCCTTTCTGCAGCTCCTTCTCATCCGCCACCCCTCAACTTAGCCCCTGTCTTCCCCCTCAGAGAATCTTTGTCTACTCCCCCCAAAGTTAATAAAAATATAATGTATAAACATCCCAAAGTGATTAAACAAAAAGTTGGTAAATCTCAAATGTCAAGTCTCTAAATTTAATGATTCGGCCTCCCTTCCTCCTCATAATGTGAAAATTAAATGCGGTTTGTTAAATATTAGGTCTCTAATATTTAACTCTGGTTTATCTTAACTATCATAATCCTAGAAGTTCTGGTCATGGAGGTGGAGTAGCAGCAATTTACCATTCTAAATTACTAGTTATTGCAAAAAAGAAAAGCAAACATGTTTAAAAGCAAAAAACATGTTTTCAGTTAAAGCAAAAAACATGTTTTAATTCTTTTGAGGGCCTGGTCCTCACTATGGGGCATGTTGGCAATCTTAGCTTAAATCCAATTTTCTTTGCTATAGTTTACCGTCCCCCCCTCAGCCTACTCAGAGTTTTCATCCGAATTCGCCAAATTTTTAGCTGATTTAGTGCTGAAATCAGATAGAATAATTATAGTAGGGGATTTTAATATACATGTTGATGTAGATAGTGACTGTCTTAATAAGGCATTCAGTTCAATATTGGACTCATTGGGGTTTTCCCAGAAAGTAGAAAATTCTACCCATTACCTCCACCACACATTGGACCTTGTTCTGACTTATGGTATAGAAATAGAAAATCTGGTAGTGTCTCCTCATAATCCTGTACTGTCAGACCATTGTCTGTTAACCTTTGAGTTCACTATTTCTGATTATTTGACTCCTAAAGAAAAATATTATTACAGCAGATGTCTTTCAGATGATGCTGTTACCAAATTTTTGCAGATTGTCTCCTCTATACCATGTGTCAACACAACGGAAATAAAAGATGGAGAGCTTGCTCCTTCCGTAATTGATAGCATAGTAGATAGTGTTACAGCCTCTCTGCATCAGACTCTAGACATGGTGGCCCCTTTAAAAAGAAAAAGTCCAATCAAAGATTTCTAACCCCTTGGTTTAACACAGAAACTCGTAGCTTAAAACAGAAGACTCATTAACTAGAAAGAAAATGGCGTTCCACTAATTTAGATGACTTCTATTTAGCATGGAGAAATCATCTCCTAATTTATAAAAAAAAATCTCTTAGAAAAGCTAGGACAAGTTATTACTCTGCATTAATAGAAGAGAATAAGAATAATCCCAGGTTTCTTTTCAACACTGTAGCCAGGCTGACAAAGAGTCAGGACTCTGTCAATCCTCGCATTACCCTAGAGCTTACTAGTCAGGACTTTTGAACTTTTTCAATCATAAAATTTTATCTATTAGAGATAAAATCAATCAGATTATTCCCACTGTAAACTTGAGTACAGCAATTACTACAACTCCTTCAATTGATATCTTTTTGGATAAGTTTACTCCAATTGACCTTTTAGAGTTAGATAAAATAATCTCCTCATCCAAGCCTTCAACTTGTCTTTTAGACCCTATTCCTACCAGGTTATTTAAAAAAGTCTTCCCATTTATTGGTAGCCGTATTCTTCAAATAATCAATTCTTCTTTAACCTTAGGTCATGTTCCGCAGGCTTTTAAAATTGCTGTAATTAAACCCTTAGTCAAAAAGCCAGTGCTCGACCCAGGAATTTTAGCTAACTATCGACCAATCTCTAATCTGCCTTTCATTTCAAAAATCTTAGAAAGAGTTGCTGCTACGCAATTATTTGACCACTTACAGGGAAATGGTTTATTTGAAGAGTTTCATTCTGGGTTCAGAATTCATCATAGTACTGAAACAACCTTAGTGAAGGTCTCAAATGACCTTCTTATCGCATCTGATAATGGACTTGTTTCTGTACTTGTCCTTTTTATATTTTAGCGCAACCTTTGATACTATCAATCATGACATTCTACTTGATAGATTAGAACACCATGTTGGACTAAATGGTACTTCACTGCAGTGATTTAGGTCTTATTTGTCCGATAGATTTCAGTTTGTTCATATCAATAATGAGTTTTCTTCCAACTCTAAGCTCAGTCATGGAGTTCCCCAGGGATCTGTGTTAGGCCCTACTCTCTTTAGTTTATATATGCTTCCGTTAGGCAACATCATTAGAAAGCACTATATACATTTTCATTGTTATGCAGATGACACACAATTATACCTGTCAATGAAGCCCAATGATTGTAATTAATTAGCCAAGTTAAGATGCCTGTCTTAAGGAAATCAAAGCTTGGATGACTTGTAATTTTCTGCTATTAAACCCAGATAAGACCGAAGTCATTCTTGTCGGTCCAAAAAACCTTAGAAATACCTTTCCAAATCAAACTCTTAATTTGGATGCGGCTACTCTTACTCTGAATAGTTCTGTGAGGAACCTTGGAGTTATTTTTGATCAAGATCTGTTTTTTAATTCTATATTAAATTTGTTTCTAAGACTGCCTTCTGTCATCTGCGCAGTATTGCCAAGATTAGGAGCATCTTGTCTCTGAATGATGCTGAGAAACTGATCCATGCTTTTGTTAGCTCTAGATTAGATTATTGTAACTCGTTATTATCAGGTTGTCCTAAAATATCTGTAAAAAGTCTTCAGTTGATCCAAAACACTGCAGCAAGAGTTTTAACAGGTACTAGAAAGAGAGATCATATCTCTCCGGTTCTGGCCTCCCTTCATTGGCTTCCCATAGAGTTTAGAATTAAGTTTAAAATCCTTCTTCTTACTTACAAAACTCTTAATAATCAGGCCCCCTTTCATATAAAAGATCTGATATTACCCTATCATCCTAACAGAGCACTACGCTCCCAAAATACTGGATTACTTGTAATATCTAGAATCTCCAAAAGTACAATGGGAGGCAGAGCCTTCTGCTATCAAGATCCTTTCCTGTGGAATCAGTTGCCAATCTGGGTTCGGCAGTCAGACACGATCTGTTTTTAAGAGCAGGGTAAAAACCTTCCTCTTCAATATAGCCTACAATTAGGGAGGGATCTTGTGTCTCTTAACCTTCCCTTTGTTTTGCTGTTAATAGATTCAGACTGCCGGGTGACCTCCAATAATGTACTCTGCTTCTCTCCGTTAATGTTTGCTCTCTTTATGTCTGTTCTCTCCATCTTCTCTATCCCCTCAACCCCCAGCCAGTTGCAGCAGATGACTGCCCCTCCCTGAGCCTGGTTCTGCTAGAGGTCTCTTCCTGTTAAAAGGGAGTTTTTCCTCTCCACCTTTGTCAAGTGCTTGCTCACAGGAGATCGCCTGATTGCTGGGGGCTTTCTGCAATTGTGGGGTTTCCCCTACATTTGAAAGTGCCATGAGATGACTGTTGTTGTGATATGGCACTATATAAATAAAGTTGAATTGAATTAAGAACAAAATCAATAGTTTTGAATAACACACATGGGTCATGACAATTTGCTGCAATAATATTCAACAGGTATTCCCCTTAAGCCTTTTTAACACAATTTTGGTAGAGATGCCAGCAGTCCTTTAAAATTTGAAAATGATACCTGCAGCTTGTCCTTCTTCCACCTGCGCTCAGCTTTGCGGCATTCCCGTC
Source organism: Pholidichthys leucotaenia (assembly GCA_020510985.1). NCBI lineage: Eukaryota > Metazoa > Chordata > Actinopteri > Cichliformes > Pholidichthyidae > Pholidichthys > Pholidichthys leucotaenia. The sequence goes on along the minus strand of CM035848.1, from coordinate 85,939,836 downwards.
TGACTGCCCGAGTTCTGTTGTTAAACCACTGCTCACGTTTGGCTCTGGGCTGTTTAATTTTTAATGGAGCCACAAAGTCCGGGGCAGTTTAGCAAGAGGAGTAAGACAAGGAACTGAGGTCCTCTGTATCAGAAGAAGTAAAATCCGGGGGAGCACAGAGCTGGGTAAAAGCAGCAGGAAAACTGACCAGCAGTGGAGGGGTTAAAAATTCTACAGCGGCAAACAGGAGCGTAGATTTTTAACTTTGGTTAAAACCTGCGCTCCTCCTCTACTGTTGCTACTCCACCCAGGCGAGCGACCCAGTGGTCACCTAATTCTCATATGGGTCTGCATCCAGGTTGTGGTCAAGGTCAAAGGTCAGGAGATCTGGGCACTTTTATGATTTTACAAAAATGATTGCACCTCCTAGGTAATGGCTGCAATGCTCACCACACTCACACACAAATATCCACAGGTGGCTTTGCATCCAAAGCCACATGGATATGCATGGATTAGGTGGCAGTCAAAGGCGGAGACCTTGGCGGACTGATCCCAAGCTTTCTAAACTGGCTTTTGGTACGTGGAATGTCACCTCTCTGGTGGGGAAGGAGCCTGAGCTGGTGTACGAGATTGAGCGATACCGGCTAGATATAGTCGGCCTCACCTCAACACACAGCTCCGGTTCCGGAACCAGTCTCCTGGAGAGGGGCTGGAGCTTGGCCTTTTCTGGAGTTGCCCCGGGCGAGAGGCGACGAGCAGGGGTAGGTATTCTTGTATCGCCCCACCTTGCTGCCTCTATATTGGAGTTTTCCCCGGTGGACGAAAGGGTTGCTTCCCTGCGCCTTCGGGTTGGGAAACGGGTCCTGACCATCATTTGTGCCTATGCACCAAATGATGTTTCAGAGTACCCACCCTTTTTGGAGTCTGTGACTGGGGTGCTGGAGGGTGCTCCTCCTGGAGACTCCATTGTCCTACTGGGGGACTTCAATGCGCACGTGGGCAACGACAGTGAAACCTGGAGGGGGGTGATTGGGAGGAACGGCCTGCCCGATCTGAACCCGAGTGGTGTTCAGTTATTGGACTTCTGTGCTAACCACAGTCTGTCTATAACGAACACCATGTTCAAGCATAAGGGTGTCCATATGTGCACCTGGCACCAGGACACCCTAGGCCGCAGGTCGATGATCGATTTTGTTATCGTATCACCAGACCTGCGACCGTATGTCTTGGACACCCGAGTAAAGAGAGGTGCAGAGCTGTCAACTGATCACCACCTGGTGGTGAGTTGGATCCGATGGCAGGGGAGGAAGCCATTCAGACCTGGTAGACCCAAACGTATAGTGAGGGTGTGCTGGGAGCGTCTGGCTGAGGCCCCTGTCCGGGAGGTCTTCAACTCCCACCTCCGGAAGAACTTCAACCACATTCCGAGGGAGTCTGGAGACATGGAGTCTGAATGGGCCATGTTCTCCACCTCTGTTGTTGAAGCGGCAGCCCAGAGCTGCGGCCGCAAGGTGGTCGGTGCATCTCGTGGTGGCAACCCCCGAACCAAGTGGTGGACACCAGTGGTGAGGGGGGCCATTAAGCTGAAGAAGGAGTCCTATCAAGCTTGGTTGGCTTGTGGGACTCCCGAAGCAGCTGAGGTGTACCGGCAGGCCAAGCGGAGTGCAGCTCGGGTGGTTGCTGAAGCAAAAACCCGGGTCTGGGAGGAGTTCGGTGAGGCCATGGAACAAGACTTTCGGTCGGCTTCAAAGAGATTCTGGCAAACTGTTCGGCGGCTCAGGAGGGGAAAGCAGCTCCCCGTCCACACTGTGTATGGTGCGGATGGGACACTGTTGACTTCAACTGGGGATATCGTCGGGCGGTGGAAGGAATACTTCGAGGATCTCCTCAATCCCACTGATACGCCTTCCACAGAGGAAGCAGGGTTTGGGGACGAGGGGGATGACTCGCCTATCACAGGGGCTGAGGTCGCCAAGGTGGTTAAAAATCTCCTTGGTGGCCGGGCCCCGGGGGTGGACGAGATTCGCCCCGAGTACCTCAAGGCCCTGGATGTTGTTGGGTTGTCATGGTTGACACGCCTCTGCAACATTGCGTGGAGGTCGGGGGCAGTGCCTTTGGCATGGCAAACCGGGGTGGTGGTTCCTCTCTTCAAAAAGGGGACCGGAGGGTGTGCTCCAACTTTAGAGGGATCACACTCCTCAGCCTCCCTGGGAAGGTCTATGCCAAGGTACTGGAGAGGAGAGTCCGGCCGTTGGTCGAACCTCGGATTCAGGAGGAGCAATGTGGTTTTCGTCCTGGCCGTGGCACATCGGACCAGCTCTTTACCCTCTCGAGAATTCTTGAGGGTTCGTGGGAGTTTGCCCAACCAGTTTACATGTGTTTTGTGGACTTGGAGAAGGCATTTGACCGCGTCCCTCGTGGATTTTTGTGGGGGGTTCTTCGGGAGTATGGGGTATCGGGCTTGTTGTTACGAGCTATTCGGTCTCTGTACGACCGTTGTGAGAGTTTAGTTCGCATTGCCAACACTCGGTCGGAGTCATTCCCAGTGAGAGTTGGACTCCGCCAGGGCTGCCCTTTGTCACCGGTCCTGTTCATAATTTTTATGGACAGGATTTCTAGGCGCAGCCAGGGAATGGAGGGTGTCATGCTTGGTGACCACAGGATCTCATCTCTGTTGTTTGCAGATGATGTTGTCCTGTTGGCTTCATCCAGCAATGACCTACAGCTCTTGCTGGGACGGTTTGCCGCTGAGTGTGAAGCGGCTGGGATGAGAATCAGCACCTCCAAGTCCGAGTCCATGGTCCTCAGCCGGAAAAAGGTGGATTGTCCTCTCCGGGTTGGGGACAGGCTCCTGCCCCAAGTGGAGGAGTTTAAGTATCTTGGGGTCTTGTTCACGAGTGAGGGGAAAATGGAGCAAGAGATCGACAGACGGATTGGAGCAGCATCTGCAGTGATGCGGACGTTGTACCGGTCTGTTGTGGTGAAGAGGGAGCTTAGTTCTAAGGCAAAGCTGTCGATTTACCAGTCAATCTACGTTCCTACTCTCACCTATGGTCACGAGCTTTGGGTAATGACCGAAAGAACGAGATCGCGGATACAAGCGGCTGAAATGAGCTTTCTCCGTAGGATTGCTGGACTCACCCTCAGAGATAGGGTGAGGAGCTCAGTCATCCGGGAGAGGCTCAGAGTAGAACCGCTGCTCCTCCACATTGAAAGGAGTCAGTTGAGGTGGTATGGGCATCTGATTAGGATGCCTCCTGGACGCCTCCCATTTGAGGTGTTTCAGGCACGTCCCACTGGGAGGAGACCCCGGGGCAGACCCAGGACTCGGTGGAGAGACTATGTCTCCCAGCTAGTCTGGGAACGCCTTGGTATCCCCTCTGAAGAGCTGGAGCAGGTGGCTGGGGAGAGGGAAGCCTGGGCTTCTCTGCTTGAACTGCTGCCTCCGCGACCCGGACCTCCGGAAAAGCGGTAGAAGATGGATGGATGGATGGATGGCTTTGCATCCAGGTTGTGCTCACGTTCAACGGTCAAAGATCAGGAGACCTGAACACTTTCTGTCTAAATTTATTAGGCCAAAATGAGCTACTCAGTTGTTAGCGGTCTGGTTTTAGGTGGTGGTAGGTGTGTTTATCTGCATTGCTTTCATATGCATTTTTCAGTTTTGGAGAAGTTTGTATCAGTATCTCCTCTTGAATATGATGGAAGTAGAAACAAATCATGTTTGCTAAACTAATTTAAAAAGTAAGATAAGATGAGCCTTTATTAGTCCCACAATGGGGAAATTCCAGGATTACAGCAGCAAAGAGACAGCAGCACTCAGTGCAATAGTTAATAAGATAATCAGAACTGGTTAGCCAAAGCAGTAAATGAATATACATATGTACACAGATATATACACAGTGCAGGAGCATTTCAGCTAGATGGAATAAACAGCATTATGGTTTGTTAAGTTACCCTGCAGAATATGAATTTGTACCCAGACAGTATATTTCTTATTTGAATCAACAGTGTTGTTGCCACCCTCAGTAATGATTGATATTGTCCTAGTTGTATAATGGAGGGGATGATTCATTGTGCAAGGTTGTTACATTTAGTACATTTAATATGACCTCTACGAACAGCACTGGTTAGATTATAAAGTCTGACAGCCATAGGTAGGAAGGACCTGTGGAACCTCTCCGTCATGCACCTAGGATGACACAGCCTACTGCTAAATGAGCTCCTCAGTGCATTCAGCGTGTCCCACACGGGGTGGGACTTGGACTCCAGCAGAGATGACAGCTTAGCCATCATCCTCCTCTCTCCTATCTACTCCACTGGGTCAAGGCGTCGCCCCAGAACAGAGCGAGCTTTTTTGATCAGTCTGTTCAGTCTCTTCCTGTCAGCTGCCGTGATGCTCTGCCCCAGTAGACCACTCTAAATATGATGGTTGATGCCACCACCGAATCGTAGAAGGTCTTCAGGAGCGCCCCTTGCACTCCAAAAGACCTGAGTCTCCTCAGGAGGAACAGCCTGCACTGCCCCTTCTTGTAGAGCACGTTGGTGTTGTGTGACCAGTCCAGTTTACTGATCAGATGAACACCCAGGTACTTGTAAGATGTCACCATCTCAATGTCTGTTCCCTGGATGTTCACCGGTGCTGTGGGGGGGTTGTCCTCGCCTGCGGCAGTCCACCACCAGTTCCTTAGTTTTCCTCGCATTGATCTGGAGGCAGTTCCATTGGCACCAGTCCACAAAGTCCTGGATAAGTGTTCTACTCTGCATCGTCTCCATCAAGACTCAAAAAAGCAACAATATGTACTAGAATAAATTACATAAATTACAGATTAATGTAAAAAATACTCCCAGATTACCCCCTTGGAGTAATATTTAATTAATAAGGCAGGGATTTTATGTGACCATTATTTTCCCAGAAGCCAAAGAGTAAAGTGAAGTTTGGTACTGCCTACAAATGATAAATACATTTTTTAGTTTCCGACTTGACATTTCTTACACGTTGGAGTTGGAGTTAATTGTTTACTGTGAGCACAAGGTTACAAATAAAAAGTTTAAAGCATCTATCTGTCTAGAATTTTGTAGTCGATACATTCCTAACTGAGTTGCCAAGGTCAGGCGTGCTGACACCTATTTTTAGTTTTCACTGCACCGCTGTAACTTGGTATAAAGACGATGGAAAACTTTTGTAATTGAATTGTTAAAATAACTGTGGGAACCCTGCGATTATGACTTATCTGCAGCTGCATCACACGGGTCCTTTCATTGCACTGAACAAAAGGAGTGATAATCCTATTGCCCAAAGTTTAAACCTCTCACTTCATAATTTTAGCTTGTGTGGAAAGTGCTGCCCTCCTAATCTCTCTTGCAAGGCTGGAAATGCCTTAATTCCACTTAATTCTCTGTTATTATCACAGTATGTGACTCGTACATAACTTTATCCTCGGTTCACAGCCTGTATTTTCTTTCCGAGCCCATTGAGCTCTGCATTAACCTTGATGTTCCCTCTCAGGTCGGCAGTAGCGACATTGACGGAGTCAACATCATCGCCTTCAGGCAGATCAATCAGTTCGACCTCAGTGGAAACATCATCACGTCCCCCGAGCATCTCCCTACGTTATCTGTACTTATTCTCTACATTTCTTTTTCAGTTGATCTCTAATAGATGCATTTGAGCTGGATTTTAATACTTCCTTCCCATCATTTGTGCAGGTGAAACTGTACAAGAGTGACAATCTGGACAATCCAATTAATAGCGTCTCGCTGGGACAGTCCCTCTTCTTCCACTTCCCTCCCCTGGACAGAGATGGCGAGGTATGAGCTTCTAATTCAGCCTCACATCTAAACCTCCCAGTTTGTTCAAATAACACACTTTAGTCAATCCAAGCTGTCAATATTGTATACTTAACTTTCTCTTCTTCTCTTTTGTCCAGAACTATGTGCTGATGCTGTACTCCACACTGTCCCGCTCCCAGTATGACTTCACTCTCCCCCAAGTCTCCTTCACCTCCACCGGCTACCACAAGCATGTCACGCTGACGTTCAACCCCACTGTAAGATTGTTTATTTTTTTTAATCTTCCTTCAACAACCATAAAAAAGCCTCAGTACAGTACAGCCTCAATAGTTACAAAGATTGGAAAATGTGTTGAAAAACTGGCCACTCGTGATTTCCAGTGTAGAGAGCCCAAGTCCTGCCCCCCCTCTACTTTTGCCTCGAGGGACCTAACTTTCAGAAAAAAAACCTGTACTGGAGTTCATAGCCAGAGAGAAATAATTTTTCAATTCCAGTTGAATTTTGCCATGCCTTTGTCAATTTTAAAGATAATTTTCCACATACTGTAAATAAAGTTGTAGGTTGTTGTATAACTGTTGAAGTGTAAGGTTGTGAAAATTCCTTAATAGAAAGTCACGTAAGTTATGTTACCATGAATCGATTCACAGCCCTCTGGATTAGCTGCAGCCCTCAACATATGTTGTGGTTTTATCCTCTTCCATGCATGTTCCCTGCCAGAAAAAGAGCAGGTGAGGTTTGACAGGGTAACCACCATGATCCTGTTTGGTGATGTGAGGGGTGGGAATCATGAAGGACCTCACAATATGATACATATCACGATACTTGGTTCATGATTTCTGGAATTTCCCCATTGTGGGACTAATAAAGGCTTATCTTATGATGCAATACTACGATTCCTTAAGTATTGTGATGCTATATATTACTTGACTCACTTTGAGTTTGTAGGTGGCTTTGTTGTGCAGGAGGTGTCTGGAGATGGTTGTTCACTGGGGTTGGCACCGCTCCTTCTGCAGTGGTTTTAGCTTAGCCGTTGCTTACGCCGCTGTTGCTGAAGGGCTCCGAGAGGAGTTTGCTGGTCCAGTGTTCCAAGTGTTTGTTTTTTATTTGATGTCGCGCTCCTTGCGGGTTGTGTGTCATGTCAAGGTCTTTCATTCTGTCTTTGTTATACAGTCTAAAAAAGGCCTGACATTTGAGTTAGTTTTTCATGACATCCAACTGCTGCCTAACTTGTGACTTGTACACTTGGCTGCAAATCTCGCCAGACAAGGTATGACTTCACTGGACAATATACGCTTGCTTTGCACCACCTAGTGGATTAAAAACGCAATTAGTTGTTTAATACAGTTTTGAACATTTACATAAATATATATAATTAATAAATAATATATAATTAATAAAAGATCAGTACATGTGTTTAGGGATCGATGTGCCTTCATTAATGCCAAGTGCCACATACGTTGCCAAATCGGTCTTTTGTCCCACCCCTAGGTGATGTTTATGGTCTAGGAACATACCGGTCGCTATGGAGGGTGAGAATATGTATGGGCACATAATCATACCATGTAGGATAACTAAATAGACGGTTATGCTGTTTCATCCCACCTAGCAACAATGCTCTGCACTGTGTGTGTTTATATATTTACATATTTATTCCATCTAGCTACAATGCTCTGCACTGGGTGTGTTTATATTTATATATCTATATATTTATTCCATCTAGCTACAATGCTCAGCACTGGGTGTGTTTATATATCTATATATTTATTCCATCTAGCTACAATGCTCCGCACTGTGTTTTTATATATCTACATATTATTCCATCTAGCTACATTGCTCCGCACTGTGTGTGTTTATATACTTGCATATTTATTCCACCTAGCTGCAATGCTCCGTACTGTGGGTGTTTATATATTTACATATTTATTCCATCTAGCTACAATGCTCTGCACTGTGTGTTCATATATTCATATATTTATTCCATCCAGCTACAATGCTCTGCACTGTGTGTCTGTGTGTCTGTGTGTGTGTGTGTGTGTGTGTGTATATATTTTATAGTAATATGTACATATGTATATTAGCTGCTCTTGCTTGCTTGTTTTTTTTCTTGCCTTCTGATTGTTGCTCTGAGTGTTGCTATCCCTGTGCTGTTGCAATCCTGGAATTTCCCCGTTGTGGGACTAATAAAGGCTTATCTTATCTTATCTTATCTAGTGTTTCCTCTGGCTAAAAGACCTTGGCGTGGTGACAGTATATTCTTCTGGGGGGGGGGGGGGGTCAAAAAATGCATGACACTATTGTAACCGGAATATGTCACTTTTATACCATTTATTTTTTTTTTTAATTTTGCACACTAACTTTACATATGGAACTTACCATTTGAAGTATTTGTCAACCAAGGCTTGAATCTTGGAATATTGGGCCAGTTGGGGTCCCACCCAGATGTCCTATGTTTGGTCATTTTACTGGTGTTGTGGAGCGTGTAAATGAAGAGGCAGATTTGTCTCAGACGATTTATTACACACTCTCACATCTCAAGCATAGACAGAATGACATTCCAGCAGAAACTCCTCTCTTAAATATCATGGCATTCTTCTAGCATTTTCTAACACACAAAGGATGACCTTCGCGTCACATTACATTCAACCCCCTCATCCTTAACACCTCCCTGTTATCTCACTAGGAAACCCCTGCTCTTTGTTCCCACTGTCTCCTGTCTGAGATGGTACACAATCAGGCTCTCCCCAGGTACCACCCCCCCCCCCCCCCAGCAACTTAGATAGGACAATAGAATAACAGTCCACATGCTGTGATAGAACAATTAAACATCAGTCCACATGCTGCTTGGGCTTCAGTCTTCTCCTGTATCTGCTGTAACCGGAATTCACCGCCTCCGTGCCTATGGGGGGCTGTTGTTTGGGGGGAAAACACTTCTGTCTGTCCGTGTGGCTGCTCTGGTGAATCGTTTCCCTGGGGAGCTCTCCATGGGGGTCTTCCACGCCGAGGGGCCATCGCCAGCAGCACCTGCTCGTCCGCCACAGCGAAAGCGGGTTTGAGTCTGTCTATGCCAATTTTTTTCCCTCCTACCCCCCAAGTCTAGCAAAAAATGCTTATCCCCTGTTTCCAGCACTCTGAACGGTCCATCATAGGGTGGGCGCAGTGGAGGGCGGTGGGCGTCGTGTCTGACAAACACGAACTCCGCGTTCTTCAAAGTTTTAGGCACAAAAACGCGTGGAAAACTGTGGTGGGCAGGGCCCAGCAGCGTGCCTGTGTCTGTGCTATGCTGCAAAAGCTGAGACGGGCAGCTGCCCGCCGCGGGATTATCTGGCAGAAATTCCCCGGGCAGCCGAAGTGGCTGCGCAAAAACGAGTTCTGCAGGGGAAGCTTCCAGATCCTCTTTAGGCGCGGAGCGCAACCCCAATAAAACCCACGGTAGCCTGTCTACCCAATTTGCATCCGTCAATGAAGTCCCTGAGTGCTGCTTTCAATGATCTATGAAAACGCTCGCATAACCCTTTAGCCTGTGGGTTGTACGCGGTTGTGCGGTGAATTGTAATACCCAGGCTGCGGGCCATCGCGGACCAGAGTTTGGAAACAAATTGAGGGCCCCTGTCGGATGTAATGTCCGACGGGACTCCAAAACACGCCACCCATGCTGTTAAAAAAGCGCGCGCCACCTCCTCGGACGTGGTTGCCGCCAGCGGAACCGCTTCTGTGGTGCGGTCCACCATTGTCAGGAGGTGCGTGCACCCCTGTGATGGCGGGAGGGGGCCCATGAGGTCCACGTGAACATGGTCGAACCTCTTAGCCGGAATACGAAATGGCTCCAAGGGAGCCTTCGTGTGTCTGTGTACTTTGGCTCGTTGGCACGCCACGCAGGCTGCAGCCCACTCTTTCACTTGTTTGTGAAGGCTCGGCCACACAAATTTCTCTCCTACCATTTTGACCGACGCGCGCACTCCTGGGTGCGCCAAAGAGTGAACCGACTCAAACACGTGGCGGCGCCACGCGGCCGGGACCACGGGACGCGGGCGACCCGTGGAGACATCGCAGATTAGGGGGGCAGGCCGTCTTGCAGCACCCTGTTCTCCAGCCTTAACCCTGTTGGTCCAGACTGGAGCGCGCGCACGTCCGCATCGCTAATTTGCTCCGCGGCCATGGCTGCGTAATCTATCCCCACGCAGACCGGGGCCACCACGGCGCACGAGAGGCAGTCCGCCACTACATTCAGTTTACCCGACACATGCTGAATATCGGTAGTAAACTCTGAGATCGCGGCCAGCTGTCTCTGCTGCCGGCCCGACCACGGTTCTGAAACCGTGGCCATCGCGAATGTTGGCGGCTTGTGGTCCACGAACGCGGTGAAACTGCGCCCTTCCAGCCAGAACTGGAAGTGGCGAATGGCCAGGTGGAGAGCCAGCAACTCTGTCGAACGCGCTGTATTTATGTTCACTGTCGCGCAAAGTCCTGCTGAAAAAGGTGAGCGGCTGCCAAGCCCCGGCGACGCGCTGCTCCACGACAGCCCCTATGGCCACATCTGAAGCGTCAGTGGTGAGCGCTATGCAGGCCGCCGGGTCTGGATGAGCCAGCAATGCGGCGTTTGCCAGGGCTGCTTTAACTTCCGAGAACGCCCGCTCTCGCTCCAGGGTCCATTCGACCCTATCCGCGGGTTTCTGTTTTTTGAGCGCGGCGTACAATGGTTGCATGAGCTGCGCTGCGCGGGGAAGGAAACGGTTATAAAAGTTCACCATTCCCAAAAATTCTTGTAGTGCCCGGACCGTTTGAGGCCGGGGAAAATCCGCCACGGCGCACACCTTGTCTGGGAGCGGGACCGCTCCTTCTGGAGAGAAGCGGTGCCCCAAAAAATCAATCTCCGTTACGCCGAACTGGTATTTCGCCGGGTTGATTATTAACCTGTGCTCCTCCAACCTCCGGAAAACCATCGTGAGGTGGGTTTCGTGTTCGTCTTCGGACGCGCTGGCTACCAGGATATCATCCAAGTAGACGAACACGAACAGGAGATCGCGCAGCACTGCATCCATCATGCGCTGGAACGTCTGTGCCGCTCCTTTTAACCCAAATGGCATGTGCAGGAACTTGAATAGACCGAACGGAGTTATTACAGCTGTTTTGGGTACGTCCTCAGCGCGCACTGGGACTTGGTGGTAACCGCGGACCAGGTCTATCTTGGAAAAAATGCGTGCCCCGGCGAAGTGAACGGAAAAATCCTGTATGTGGGGAATCAGGTAACGGTCATGCGCTGTGGCGTTGTTCAACCTGCGGAAATCATCGCACGGTCGCCACAGTCCCTCAGCCTTAGGGACCATGTGTAGCGGGGATGCCCAAGGGCTGTTTGAGCGCCTGATGATGCCTAACCTTTCCAGGTTGGCGAACTCCTCGCGCGCTATGGTCAGTTTAGCTGCGTCCAAGCGCCGAGGTCGTGCAACAACGGGCAGCCCGGTGGTGGTGATAAAATGCTCCACCCCGTGTTTAGCGATGGCTGCCGAAAACGTCAGGACCGTGAGTGCTGGGAACTGAGTGAGCAGTGTGTGGAACTTACCACCTGTAGCTGTGACGTTGGCTTGTGCTGTTGGCCGGGTCACTCGAGCTATACAGGGAAGAGAGTCAAAGGACAGTGCATTAACTAGGCGCCTGTTAGCAACATCAACCAGTAAACCATGTGCACACAGAAAATCAGCCCCCAGGATATGGTAATTCAGTGCTGCTATGACAAAAGTCCACTGATATGTACGGCCGTGTAGAGATAAGAGCAGAGTCCTCTCACCGAAGGTCTTAATATGCGAGCCGTTTGCCGCCATCATCCCGGGGCCACTAGATCTTGCCAACCGGTCAGCGTAGGTCGGCCGGATGAAGCTCTTCTGGGCTCCGGTGTCCACGAGGAAATGCCTCCCCGAGCGTGCATCCGTCAAGTAGAGCAGCTTGTTCTCCTCCCCGAGGGTCGCAGCTGCTACCGAACCCCGGTCTTGGCTTTTCCCAAGCGCTTGAATTGGCATGGTGGCGTACATCTGCGTGCCTTCTTTCCGAAGCGTGTCTCCCTCGCGCTCCTTGGCCCTTGCTGCTGCTGCCGTCGGTGGCTCCTCGCCTCCTCTGGTCGTCTTGCTGGGCTCCGCCGCTGCTGCGATGACTGTGAACGCCCTGGTGGCGATGATGATCCGGTCTGCCTCCTGGGCTAGCGCATGAAAGTCCCGCGCGGCCAGCAACAGCGAATTGGCCAGGGCCGCTCTCGCCGCTGTCGGAAGGTTCCGGAGGAAGAGGTGGGCAAACAGAAAATGGTCGTCGTCCGTGCCCCTTAACGCCAGCATCTTCTCCGTGAGGTCTATGGCTGAACCATCTCCTAACTCGGTCCACGTCAGGAGCCTCTCTGCTCTCTCACCGTCTGAGAGTGTGTAGCGCTGGATGAGCGCAGCCTTGAGCGCCTCGTATCTGTTGCCAGTTGGTGGCTGATCGAGCAGGCTCGCTACGTGCTGAGCTGTGCGGGCGTCGAGCACTGCGACCACATAGTAGAATTTGGTGTTATCTGCCGTTATCCCCCGGAGGGCGAACTGCGCCTCGATGAGGTGGAACCAAGAGCGCGGGTTGTGCTGCCAGAAATCCAGTAGCTTGACTGCAACCGCACATGCGTGGCTGGAGGTTCCCATCGAGGTTGGCTCCGGGGATCTTGTCTCGTGTTCCATGATACGTCTTGGGTCACCAGTATGGAGCGTGTAAATGAAGAGGCAGTTTTGTCTCAGACGATTTATTACACACTCTCACATCTCAAGCATAGACAGAATGACATTCCAGCAGAAACTCCTCTCTTAAATATCATGGCATTCTTTTAGCATTTTCTAACACACAAAAGATGATCTTCGCGTCACATTACGTTCAACCCCCTCATCCTTAACACCTCCCTGTTATCTCACTAGGAAACCCCTGCTCTTTGTTCCCACTGTCTCCTGTCTGAGATGGTACACAATCAGGCTCTCCCCAGGTGCCACAGTGTCATCTTTCTGTCCTTCCTCTGCCTGGACACATTCCTCTCCTTGGCTCCTCTCTTCTGTCTCATCTTTCCCTCTCTGAGCCCTGTCTTATTCAGGTTCTCTCTCTGTCTATGGTTGTATACAAACAGGCTAGAAAATACCAAGTGTCACGTTTTGTCCTGCACGATTTTTTATTTGTCATTTACATAAATGACACAAATACATAAATTTTTTGTATTTTTATTATTATAGTGTTTCTTTTTTCCATTGAGAAAGAGTGGGAAAGAGAAGGGAAAAAAGCATTCATAATAGTAATTAACCCCTTTCACTCTGGTCAATTTCCCTAAAAACGCCAAAAAATAACGTACCCAAAGTAAATCAAAAGCTGTTCTTCAACCCTTTGCAGCATCTTCATGGGGTTGGTCTCATTTAAAAGAAAACACTTGGAATTTTTTGGCAAAACAGTCATAATCTCTCTAAGTGCTTCCGCCACTGAGTAACAGTCATCTAAACATAGTGAACTTGAAGAAAATAAATTTCGCCTGGGTGTTTTTTTGGATACAAATGCTTGCAAATAACACACAGCTGTCAGATCCGGGCTGGAAAATGCAACAGAAATGTAGAACCAAGTGTTATCCAGCTGAGGTCAAAATTTTGTAACAATACCACAAAAAATGAATATATCACACAGCTTTTTTCTTAGGTTGTTCCCAGGTGTTTTTGAACTCTGCCAAATTGTGCCAAATGGCACAGTTTGGAAAAACGTCTAACTTTTGAATGATTCAGTATAGAAGCTTCATCTTGGGCTCTAATGAAAGGTGAAGGGCTGTGTGTGTGTGTGTGGGGGGGGGGGGTGTTTATTCATTCATGAATGAATGAATGAATGAACAAACAAGCCCCCAAACACAAAGAAGCATGCCACGTAAAAAATGTGTGGCTTTTTTTTTTTTTACAAGAAAAAATAACCTACAGTGCACTAAAAATTATACTAAAATATCTGTAATGTAGAAGATAACAACTCCCACCCCCCCGCTACAGAGGACGGACATCGTCCACCGACACATGACGGGCTGCGGCCGTGCGCCGTGGTCTACTACGCACAGTTGTACTAAAATATCTGCAATATATCTGCAATCTGCTACAGAAGAGTAGTGTGGGGGGGGGGGGGGCGTTCATGGTCCGGACGCGGCGCACGGACTGGACATGGTCCATGCGCTGTCCAGACCGGACCGGAGCGGTCCGGGTCCGTCATGTTGCGATGACGCACAGTTGTAATTTACCAATCGGTCAAAAGTCATTTTGATTACAATTTTCAGGGATAAAGAATAATTTAGCTTATAACACTTACCTGTCCACAACAGCAGTGTCGCTGGCGAACTTCTCTTCCTCATTGTCAGACGAACATGACGCTGGTCCGCTTGTTACGGACTCGTGGTTCTGGTCACGCGACCTGGTCAAACCATAATTCCATTATTGCGGTTTTGCACTTCCATGATTGCGGTTTTGGCGAACGATTTTTCAAAACAAATAAGAACAGTAGTAATAAAAAAAAGACTGGCGAACGCGTGTGTGTCACCCAGCGGCTTACACAAAACAGATTTTAGGCTTTCAAACATCTGTGCTTCAATTGGCTCGCTGTATTCGCAGCCATTGGTAGGCGGGTCCTTCTTGCTAGGTTTTCAGTCATTGGTTCTTCAAGGTTTCAGAAACCCAATTCAAGGCTCTTATTAGTCGAATGAGAGATCAATCAAATCTAAACCAATCAAAGCACTCCTTTGGCTTTCTGTTCGTGGCTGTGTCTGTAGTGGAAGAACGGAAATGCAGCTTTTTTTTTCAGTGCGCATTAGGACGCACAGTGTGCGTCCTAGGGCGCCCTCGTGCGCTCTAGGATGCAGAGACATGACCGCCCGCAGTACACCGGAGTGCAAGAGGTTAACTCACACATATTGTACTTAAATTATATGATCAGAGGTGGGTATAGTAGCCAGAAATTCTACTCATGTAAAGCAGTGCTATCTTATGAAATTAATAATTAAAAGTAGACACCCAAAAAAGTTGAGTTTAGTAAAGGTACAAAGAGCACCCACTTAAATAAAAACATGAGTAATGACTTCAGTCTTGAAGGTTTGAGGTTTTTCTCCAAAATTTATAACAATTTTCTTATAATTTTCTACTTTTCTCTGTAAATGTATCTAAATTTGCAACCATTTTCCTCAAATTTGTAATTTCCTCTTGTAAAATTATGACTTCTCTTGTACATTTAAGACTTTATTTGTGGATTATTTTATGGCTAATTTTTTGTTTATTTTTTTACTTTTTTTTTCATAAATTAAAACATATTGTGGTAAAATTTTGACTTTTTCCCCTCATACAATTTAAACTTTTGACCATAATTTTGCAAAGTCAGAACAGAACAATAATTTTAACTCTGATTTCAAAGAATATAATTATTAATAAAATTATATTTAAAGAAATAAATTAACTAAAATGACCAAAGATTCTGTTATTTTTGTTATATTTCTATATATTCCAAATGGCAGGTTTAGTTTGTCTGAAGGCTGGAGGATGTTGACTGATTTAAGTCACTGACTTTGTGAATTTTGTTCATTGTAACATGCCAGATACATAATAATGAACATAAATTCATTAATATTGTAGTGGTTGGTCAAGTAAATCCTCAACAACTCATCAGTCACCCTCGCCTTTCCCTCAGTTAGCCTGCATATGAGGCCTAACCACACCTGTTTGCTAAGCGACTCATGTTCCTGTTACCAGCGGGTTAAAACCATGATAAATGCCTCCACTGCTAGGGGACGCTCACGCACCTGTGCGACCTGAGAGCAGCAGCTTGTGTTTGTGTGTGGTCTTGTCAATTTTAACTTTGTCAGTTTTAACTTTTGTCGGGAGTAGTCAACACACCGTTTCCACCATGAGATGAGTGTATTTGGGGGTTCTTGCCACTTTGTGGACTCTATTATGCCATTTTGCCGGGGGACATCTCAGCATTGCCGCCATTTCCGTCAACGGGATTACCTACAGTCGGGAGACACTTCTCTCCCTCTGTCCAAGTGTGAGTGTAAATCCTTATCTACTTCATCTGAATGAGCAACAGATTTCGGCAAATGGATTATTACTGCCGATGAGTCGTGGAGGAAAAGGGGGAGAAGAGAGGGAATACAGCGCAGAATAAGGAAGTATGGCCTGCGTGACAGATGCCGACTCCCCCCGCTCCCCACTGTCCTGCTGTCAAATGTCCAGTCCATCCGAAATACAGTGGGGCAAAAAAGTATTTAGTCAGCCACCAACTGTGCAAGTTCTCCCACTTAAAAGATGAGAGAGGTCTCCAATTTTCATCATAGGTATACCTCAACTATGAGAGACAAAATGAGAAAAAAAAAAAAAATCCAGAAAATCACATTGAAGGATTTTTAATGAATTAATTGGTAAATTCCTGGGTAAAATAAGTATTTGGTCACTTACAAACAAGCAAGATTTCTGGCTCTCACAGACCTGTAACTTCTTCTTTAAGAGGCTCCTCTGTCCTCCACTCGTTACCTGTATTAATGGCACCTGTTTGAACTCGTTATCAGTATAAAAGACACCTGTCCACAACGTCAAACAGTCAGACTCCAAACTCCACTATGGCCAAGACCAAAGAGCTGTCAAAGGACACCAGAAACAAAATTGTAGACCTGCACCAGGCTGGGAAGACTGAATCTGCAATAGGTAAGCAGCTTGGTGTGAAGAAATCAACTGTGGGAGCAATTATTAGAAAATGGAAGACATACAAGACCACTGATAATCTCCCTCCATCTGGGGCTCCACGCAAGATCTCACCCCGTGGGGTCAAAATGATCGCGAGAACGGTGAGCATAAATCCCAGAACCACATGGGGGGACCTAGTGAATGACCTGCAGAGAGCTGGGACCAAAGTAACAAAGGCTACCATCAGTAACACACTATGCCGCCATGGACTCAAATCCTGCAGTGCCAGATGTGTCCCCCTGCTTAAGCCAGTACATGTCCAGGCCCGTCTGAAGTTTGCTAGAGAGCATTTGGATGATCCAGAAGAGGATTGGGAGAATGTCATATGGTCAGATGAAACCAAAATAGAACTTTATTGTAAAAACTCAACTTGTCGTGTTTGGAGGAGAAAGAACACCATACCTACTGTGAAGCATGGGGGTGGAAACATGACACTTTGGGGCTGTTTTTCTGCAAAGGGACCAGGACGACTGATCCGTGTAAAGGAAAGAATGAATGGGGCCATGTATGGTGAGATTTTGAGTGAAAACCTCCTTCCATCAGCAAGGGCATTGAAGATGAAACGTGGCTGGGTCTTTCAGCATGACAATGATCCCAAACACACCGCCCGGGCAACGAAGGAGTGGCTTCGTAAGAAGCATTTCAAGGTCCTGGAGTGGCCTAGCCAGTCTCCAGATCTCAACCCCATAGAAAATCTTTGGAGGGAGTTGAAAGTCCGTGTTGCCCAGCGACAGCCCCAAAACATCACTGCTCTAGAGGAGATCTGCATGGAGGAATGGGCCAAAATACCAGCAAAAGTGTGTGAAAACCTTGTGAAGACTTACAGAAAACGTTTGACCTCTGTCATTGCCAACAAAGGGTATATAACAAAGTATTGAGATGAACTTTTGTTATTGACCAAATACTTATTTTACTGAGGAATTTACCAATTAATTCATTAAAAATCCTTCAATGTGATTTTCTGTTTTTTTTTCCTCATTTTGTCTCTCATAGTTGAGGTATACCTATGATGAAAATTGGAGACCTCTCTCATCTTTTAAGTGGGAGAACTTGCACAATTGGTGGCTGACTAAATACTTTTTTGCCCCACTGTATTTCGGATGAGCTGGAGATCAATGCTTGGTGTAACCGGGATTTTAAGGAGACGTGTATCCTGGCGTTTACGGAAACATGGCTTAAGGACACGGATCATGATGAAGACCTCTGTCTAAGTGGCTTTGGATGTCCGGTGCACTCAGACCGGTGATATGCCAAGAATTACTCGCATGCCGAGAATTGCACCCCATTGTTGCAAGCAGGTGTTTAGTGTAAGTCAAGTCAATACAACTATATACTTTGAAACAATGATTACCCTTTTTACCGACAATGCATAAATGCAAAATCTCGACTTTGAAGACTGTAAAACGTGGAGTTGGATCACTGATTTCTAACCCTCTTTGTAACTCTAAAACGTCTGGTGAATAAACGTAATTTAAAGATAATTTCCTAGAGGTAATAACAATTTTTTACTTCTAAAAATGCACAAATGGTGACAAGCCTGGCTGTAGTGTTATATTTTATAGTTTTGACAGATGGGATGCAATTCTCCGCAAGTGAGCAATTCTCGGCACAACACCAGTCGCTTCTCATCACAAATAAGTCCTCTGGAGGAGAAGTTTGTATATCAACCAGAGGTATTGTAACACTGTGGTGGTTCGGGAAAAAACATGCACCCCCGATCTGGAGCTCCTGTCTGTCTCATTTTGGCCCTTTTATTTACCGAAGGAGTTTCCACAGATTTTCTTTACAGTGGTCTATATTCATCCACGGGCTAATGTCACATCGGCCATCCAGGTGATAGAGAGGAGGTGACCAACAGGCTGGACTCTGTCTGTCCGGATGCGCCAAAGTTCATTTTAGGGATTTTAATCACTGCCAGCTATATAAGACTCTAAAAATGTACAATCAGTATGTGTCATGTGGCGCAACGATGAGGAATTCCACTATTGTGTTATGGCACAGTGCCTTAGGCTTATAGATCCTTGCCTCTGCCCCTTTTTGGAGCATCCTATCATAATAGTGTTCACCTCATTCCTATTTACAAGCCCAGGTGTAAGCAATAAAAGCAAACTGTGAAAACAGTGAAGTGCTGGTCAGAAAACAGCATCACCAGCTTACAGGCTTGTTTGGACTGTACTGACTGGGATGTTTTTTATAGCTCATGCACAGACTCGAATGAACTGGCAGAGACCGTCTCATCTTATATCTCTTTCTGTGTGGACACAAACATTCCATGTAAAACCATTATGATCTTCCCCAATAACAAGCCATGAGTGACAAAAGGGCTAAAAACTGTCATAAATAAGAAAAAAATGTGTTTTTTCACTGGTAACATTGAGGATTGGAAAGAAATTAACAGAGAGGATGAGATAAGGAAATCAAAAAGACTGTATAAGGAAAAGGAGTTGAAATACAGCAGTGGTGATCTGAGAGCAGCCTGGAGAGGAATTAAGTCCATCCATCCATCCATCCATCCATCCATCCATCCATCCTCTACCGCTTTTCCGGAGGTCCGGGTCGCGGAGGCAGCAGTTCAAGCAGAGAAGCCCAGACTTCCCTCTCCACAGCCACCTGCTCCAGCTATTCAGAGAGGATACCAAGGCGTTCCCAGACCAGCTGGGAGACATAGTCTCTCCACCGAGTCCTGGATCTGCCCTGGGGTCTCCTCCCAGTGGGACGTGCCCAAAACACCTCAAGTGGGAGGCATCCAGGAGGCATCCTAATCAGATGTCCATACCACCTCAACTGACTCCTTTCAATGTGGAGGAGCAGCGGTTCTACTCTGAGCCTCTCCCGGATGACTGAGCCCCTCACTCTATTTCTGAGGGTGAGTCCAGCAATCCTACGGAGAAAGCTCATTTCAGCCGCTTGTATCTGCGATCTTGTTCTTTCGGTCATTACCCAAAGCTCGTGACCATAGGTGAGAGTAGGAACGTAGATTGACTGGTAAATCGACAGCTTTGCCTTAGAACTAAGCTCCCTCTTCACCACAACAGACCGGTACAACGTCCGCATTACTGCAGATGCTGCTCCGATCCGTCTGTCAATCTCTCGCTCCATTTTTCCCTCACTCGTGAATAAAACCCCAAGATACTTAAACTCCTCCACTGGGGGCATGAGCCTGTCCCCAACCCAGAGAGGGCAATCCACCTTTTTCCGGCTGAGGACCATGGACTCGGACTTGGAGGTGCTGATTCTCATCCCAGCCGCTTCACACTCAGCGACAAACCGTCCCAGCAAGAGCTGTGGGTCATTGCTGGATGAAGCCAACAGGACAACATCATCTACAAGCAACAGAGATGAGATCCTGTGGTCACCAAGCATGACACCCTCCATTCCCTGGCTGCGCCTAGAAATCCTGTCCATAAAAATTATGAACAGGATCGGTGACAAAGGGCAGCCCTGGCGGAAACCAACTCTCACTGGGAATGACTCAGACCGAGTGTTGGCAATACGAACCAAACTCTCACAGCAGTCGTACAGAGACCGAATAGCTCGTAACAACAAGCCCGAAACCCCATACTCCCGAAGCACCCCCCACAAAAAACCACGAGGGATGCGGTCAAATGCCTTCTCTAAGTCCACAAAACACATGTAAACTGGTTGGGCAAACTCCCACGAACCCTCGAGAATTCTCGAGAGGGTAAAGAGCTGGTCCGATGTGCCACGGCCAGGACGAAAACCACATTGCTCCTCCTGAATCCGAGGTTCGACCAACGGCCGGACTCTTCTCTCCAGTACGAGTGTGATCCCTCTAATGTTGGAGCACACCCTCCGGTCCCCTTTTTTGAAGAGAGGAACCACCACCCCAATTTGCCATGCCAAAGGCACTGCCCCCGACCTCCACGCAGTGTTGCAGAGGCGTATCAACCATGACAGCCCTACAACATCCAGGGCCTTGAGGTACTCAGGGCAAATCTCGTCCACCCCCGGGGCCCGGCCACCAAGGAGATTTTTAACCACCTTGATGACCTCAGCCCCTGTGACAGGTGAGTCATCCCCCTCGTCCACAAACCCTGCTTCCTCTGTGGAAGGTGTATCAGTGGGATTGAGGAGATCCTCGAAGTATTCCTTCCACCGCCCGACGATATCCCCAGTCGAAGTCAACAGCGCCCCATCCGTACCATACACAGTGTGGACAGGGAGCTGCTTTCCCCTCCTGAGCCGCCGGACAGTTTGCCAGAATCTCTTTGAGGCTGACCAAAAGTCTTGTTCCATGACCTCACCGAACTCCTCCCATACCCGGGTTTTTTCTTCAGCAACCACCCGAGCTGCACTCTCGCTTGGCCTGCCAGTACACCTCAGCTGCTTCGGGAGTCCCACAAGCCAACCAAGCTTGATAGGACTCCTTCTTCAGCTTAATGGACCCCCTCACCACTGGTGCCCACCACTTGGTTCGGGGGTTGCCACCACGAGATGCACCGACCACCTTGCGGCCGCAGCTCTGGGCTGCCGCTTCAACAACAGAGGTGGAGAACATGGCCCATTCAGACTCCTTGTCTCCAGACTCCCTTGGAATATGGTTGAAATTCTTCCGGAGGTGGGAGTTGAAGACCTCCCGGACAGGGGCCTCAGCCAGACGTTCCCAGCACACCCTCACTATACGTTTGGGTCTACCAGGTCTGAATGTCTTCCTCCCCTGCCATCGGATCCAACTCACCACCAGGTGGTGATCAGTTGACAGCTCTGTGCCTCTCTTTACCCGAGTTTCCAAGACATACGGTCGCAGATCTGATGACATGATAACAAAATTGATCATTGACCTGCAACCTAGGGTGTCCTGGTGCCAGGTGCACATATGGACACCCTTATGCTTGAACATGGTGTTCGTTATGGACAAACTGTGGTTAGCACAGAAGTCCAACAACTGAACACCACTCGGGTTCAGATCGGGCAGGCCGTTCCTCCCAATCACCCCCCCTCCAGGTTTCACTGTCATTGCCCACGTGCGCATTGAAGTGCCCCAGTAGGACAATGGAGTCTCCAAGAGGAGCACCATCCAGCACCCCAGTCACAGACTCCAAAAAGGGTGGGTACTCTGAAATATCATTTGGTGCATAGGCACAAATGATGGTCGGGACCCGTTTCCCAACCCGAAGGCGCAGGGAAGCAACCCTTTCACCCACCGGGGAAAACTCCAATATAGAGGCAGCAAGGTGGGGGGATACAAGAATACCCACCCCTGCTCGTCGCCTCTCGCCCGGGACAACTCCAGAAAAGGCCAAGCTCCAGCCCCTCTCCAGGAGACTGGTTCCGGAACCGTAGCTGTGTGTTGAGGTGAGACCGACTATATGTAGCCGGTATCTCTCAACCTCGTACACCAGCTCAGGCTCCTTCCCCACCAGAGAGGTGGGGAAGGAATTAAGTCCACGTCCTCTATAAATCAGGAAGTAAATGAAGGCAACAGAAAACTCGTAAGAATTGAAGGTGTGGTGTGAAGGTGTGTGGTGATTTAATGACTTCTTTTGTCATTTTGAAAAGCACAATTTTTCTGTGAAAATGTCCCACCTTAACCTCTTGCACTCTGGTGTACCGCGGGCGGGCACGTCTCTGCGTCCTAGGGCGCACGAGGGCGCTGCGTCCTAGAGCGTACTGAAAAAAAAAGCTGCATTTCCGTTCTTCCACTACAGACACAGCCGCGAACAGATTAGATGTGATTGACCTCTCATTCGACTAATAAGAGCCTTGAATTGGGTTTCTGAAACCTTGAAGAACCAATGACTGAAAACCTAGCAAGAAGGACCCGCCTACCAACGGCTGCGAATGCAGCCAGCCAATTGAAGCACAGAAGTTCGAAAGCTGTTTTGTGTAAGGCTGGGTGAAGAGAGACTGACTGCTGCAGCAGATGAAAAAAGGACCCGCAGGAAGAACCGCCACAGACCCAGCAGCACGGAGACCACCCACAAGTGCGACCTGTGTGACAGGGACTGCCATTCGCGCATCGGCCTGTTCAGCCACAGGCGGTGCTGTCCCAGCAGAGTAGACGTTTAGGATTCTCTTCCATGGTCATCATAGACCGACGGAGGCCGACGACGAAGGCTGGGTGACACACACGCGTTCGCCAGTCTTTTTTTATTACTACTGTTATTTGTTTTGAAAAATCGTTCACCAAAACCGCAATCATGGAAGCGCAAAACCGCAATAATGGAATTATGTTTTGACCGGGTCGCGTGACCAAAACCACGAGTCCGTAATAAGCGGACCAGCTTCATGTTCGTCTGACAATGAGGAAGAGAAGTTCGCCAGCTATGCTGCTGTTGTGAACAGGTAAGTGTTATAAGCTAAATTATTCTTTATCCCTGAAAATTGTAATCAAAAATGACTTTTGACCGATCGGTAAATTACAGCTGTGCATAGTAGACCGCGGCGCACCGTGACCACGGCGCAACGGGCGATGTCCGTCCTCTGTAGCGGGGGGGGGGGGACACCCCCCCCCCACACACACACACACACAGCCCTGAGTGTCACCTTTCATTAGAACCCAAGATGAAGCTTCTATATTGTTACAAAATTTTGACCTCAGCTGGATAACACTTGGTTCTACATTTCTGTTGCATTTTCCAGCCCGGATCTGAAGCTGTGTGTTATTTGCAAGCATTTGTATCCAAAAAAACACCCAGGCGAAATTTATTTTCTTCAAGTTCACTATGTTTAGATGACTGTTACTCAGTGGCCGGAGCACTTAGAGAGATTATGACTGTTTTGCCAAAAAATTCCAAGTGTTTTCTTTTAAATGAGACCAACCCCATGAAGATGCTGCAAAGGGTTGAAGAACAGCTTTTGATTTACTTTGGGCACGTTATTTTTTGGCGTTTTTAGGGAAATTGACCAGAGTGCAAGGGGTTAAACAGTCTCTTTCTTCAAATAACAATATCATTACTAAAGAGGAAAGTGTTAGGGATTACCTTAAAAAGGTTAATATTAGAAAGGCTCAAGGTCCAGATCTTATCTGTGGCCGTACACTCCGGTATTGTTCTGATCAGCTTAGCAGTGTCCTTCACTATATGTTCCAGATGTCTTTGCCTGCCATCTGAAAATCATCTCCAGTAGTGCCTATTGCTAAGTCCACTTCTCCTAAAGGACTCAAAGGATTTCAGACCTGTGGCTCTCACATCATTAATGATGAAAATCTTTGAGAAAATTGCAAGAAATCTTGTTCTACAGTCTGTTCAAGATAAACTTGATCCACTGAAGTTTGCATACTAAACAAAAAAAGGTGTTGAGGATGCTAAGCTTTCCAATTTAAATTGAGTATATAAACATCTAGAAAAACCACAGGCCCATGCCAGGCTTCTGTTTGCTGATTTTTTTCATCAGCTTTTTACACCATGCAACCTCATCTTTTAACAGAAAGATTAATTTATGATTTACACGTGGACAAAATTGTTGGTACCCCTCTGTTAATTAAAGAAAAACCCACAATGGTCACAGAAATAACTTGAATCTGACAAAAGTGGTAATAAATAAAAAGTCGATGAAAATTAACCAATGGAAATCAGACAATGCTTTTGAATTGTGGTTCAACAGAATTATTTTAAAAAACAAACTCATGAAACAGGCCTGGACAAAAATGATGGTACCCTTAACTGAATATTTTGTTGCACAACCTTTTGAGGCAATCACTGCAATCAAACGATTTCTGTAACTGTCAATGAGACTTCTGCACCTCTCAGCAGGTATTTTGGCCCACTCCTCATGAGCAAACTGCTCCATTTGTCTCAGGTTTGAAGAGTGCCCTCTCCAGACGGCATGTTTCAGCTCCTTCCACAGATGTTCAATAGGATTTAGATCAGGGCTCATAGAAGGCCACTTTAGAATAGTCCAATGTTTTGCTCTTAGCGGTGTTTTTAGCTGTGTGTTTTGGGTCATTATCCTGTTGCAAGACCCATGACCTGCGACTGACTGAGACCAAGCTATCTGACACTGGGCAGCACATTTCTCTCTAGAATACCTTGATAGTCTTGAGATTTCATTGTACCCTGCACAGATTCAAGACACCCTGTGCCAGATGCAGCAAAGCAGCCCCAGAACATAACAGAACCTCCTCCATGTTTCACAGTAGGGACAGTGTTCTTTTCTTGGTATGCTTTATTTTTCCATCTGTGAACATAGAGCTGATGTGCCTTGCCAAAAAGTTCCAGTTTTGTCTCGTCTGTCCATAGGACATTCTCCCAGAAGCTTTGTGGCTTGTCAACATGCAGTTTGGCAAATTCCAGTCTGGCTTTTTTATGATTTGTTTTCAACAGTGGTGTCCTCCTTGGTCGTCTCCCATGAAGTCCACTTTGGCTCAAACAACGACGGATGGTGCGATCTGACACTGATGTACCTTGACCTTGAAGTTCACCATGAATGTGTTTAGAGGTTGTTGTGGGCTGTTTTGTTACCATTCGTATTATCCGTCTCTTCCATTTTTCATCAAGTTTCCTCCTGCGGCCACGTCCAGGGAGGTTGGCTACAGTCCCGTGGATCTTAAATTTCTGAATAATATGTGCAACTGTAGTCACAGGAACATCAAGCTGCTTGGAGATGGTCTTATAGCCTTTACCTTTAACATGCTTGTCTATAATTTTCTTTCTAATCTCCTGAGACAACACTCTTCTTTGCTTCCTCTGGTCCATGTTTAGTGTGGTACACACCATGTCACCAAACAGCACAGTGACTACTTATCACCTTTTAAATAGGCCGACTGACTGATTACAAGTTTGTAGACACCTGTGATGTTAATTAGAGGACACATCTTGGTTGAACATGTCCCTATGGTCACATTATTTTCAATCTTTTCTAGGGGTGCCATCATTTTTGTCCAGGCCTGTTTCATGAGTTTGTTTTTTAAAATAATTCTGTTGAACCACAATTCAAAAGCATTGTCTGATTTTCATTGGTTAATTTTCATAGAATTTTTATTTATTACTACTTTTGTCATATTCAAGTTATTTCTGTGACCATTGTGGGTTTTTCTTTCATTAACAGAGGGGTACCAACAATTTTGTCCACGTGTGTATCTCACTAACTTGTGCTTTGGATTATGGACTTTTTAACTGGTCGGACTCAAAGGGTACTTGTAAATGATCACCTTTTGGTGTCCTTTCACCCCTTCTTTTTACTATGTACACAGATCAATGGAGGAGCAATTATGAGGGCAGCTATACTGTCAAATTTTCTGATGACACAGCTTTGCTGTCCCTTCTTCAAGGTCCACAATCACAGCATGGCTTGGTTCTTAATAATTTTATCTCCTGGTGTGATGACAACTTTTTGGATTTAAATGTGTCTAAAACCAACGAATTAATTCTTCATTTTAGAAAGAAAAAAGAAGCTATTCAGGAGACTAGAATTCACAATGACAAAGTTGAAACAGTAAGGTCATACAAATACCTTGGTACGTATTCCGATGATCAACTGAAGTTCAGTGTAAATACTAAGGTGATTGCAAAGAAAGGGCAAGAGAGAATCCACCTTTTAAGTAAACTGAACTCCTTTTCAGTGAGTCAAATGATTCTCTGCCGTTTTTATCTTTCCTTTTATTGAGAGTTTGCTTTGTTTTTCTTTTATCTGCTGGTTTAATGGTCTCACAGTTAAAGATATGAATAGTCTGGACAATATTGTGAAGATCTGTTCCAAGATTGTCAGTGTGAGACAGAGAGATCTGAATTCCTTTTGTAACCAGCAGATTATTCGCAAAGCAGAATGCATTCTATCTTCTCCTGATCATGTCCTTTCAAATGAATTCTCTCTTTTGCCATCAGGGCGCTGTTACATTTTACCTGCTAGCAAAACTAATCGGTATGCCAAGTCCTTGATTCCCTTAGCAATAAAGCTACTAAATGCTTCTTAAGGTTGTTAAATGTCACACATAGGTTTTTTTTAAACATATATTATTATTTATCATACAGGTTTTAGGTTTTTGTTTTTATCATGACCCTTCTTTTATTCTTTTAGTAACCTCCAATCTTATTGTTGTATTTTTTTTTTATAGTACTATTTATTATAGCACTCTCTCTAATGGTTGGTTAGATGTGACTTTTACTTTCTTCCTGTATTGTCTGTTGTCTCTGGTGTTTGCACAACTTGGTGCATCAATGTACAAGTTGCTTTTTAAATCAATTGCCCCTTGAGGGATAAATAAAGTTGTTTGAATTGAATTGCTTACATACCTTTTCTGCTTTTTTCCTCATTTAAAGTACTTAGAGCATAACATGAGCTTATCTATCAGGTTTGCCTCTCGGACAGTGACGCTAGGTAGATAGGTCTGCCTGCCAACTGGAACGGCCATGCGGGTGGCGCGTTCCCAAACTCCGACATGCGGGTGTTCAGAACGTGCATTTTTCATGTGCGCCCTTGCGGAGTGTCATTCCGTCCATCCATCCATCTTCTTCCGCTTAATCCTTTTCGGGTCGCGGGGGGGGGGGGGGGCTGGAGCCTATCCCAGCATCTTTGGGCGAGAGGCAGGGTACACTTCATTTATTTTCTTAGCGTGGCGGCTCAGTTAATGTTACCATCAGAAACCCTGTAGTCTGAAAAAAGTAGATGTAGTCCACCAAGCAGTTTCACACAAAACTAAATATTACTTTTTCATTTACAACAGCCTTCATTTTTGTTCATGTGGAAAATTATCTTGAAAACTGAAAAACACCATTCACAGCAAAATTTGATTCTGATAAAAGAAATAATGTTTTTTGCCATTGTCTCCAATACATATTTTTGCCAAAGTGAGGTCACATGATGCATGACTTAAGCTCTCTATATAGTTTCTTCACACACTTCCCATTAACTTGTTCTCTATCAGTAAAACTGCTACAAAACAGGCTAGCCTAATGACTTGATTAAAGAAAACAGATGAAGTTCACCTTGCAGCCGTTTGATGAATAAACAAACAGAGACCGTAAGCAATCAGGTCCCACGTGTACATATACTTATTACAGGTTGTGTACTGTGACCACAACTGTATCCGTGTTGGTCGGAGCAAAACCAACAACATGTAACTTTTTTTTACTTAGCCGGACTCCAGGGGAGCTTGTTATTTCTGATGTTGGGAATAGGAGAATGACTTCCACATCGGTCCTTTGTTGACTATATTTAACATTATTATAGAGCACCAGGTTTCCACAGCTCTACCTAGTTATACATGAACCAAGCTGTGAGTGTCAGTTAATCTTAATGCAACATGAAGAAAATAGACTTCTCCTTTGTGTGATCATTTCCTGCAAGTGTGGAGGATCAGATCACGGAACTACCAAAGTAAATGAATGTATGTGTGCAAAATCATTGCTTATAAAATGTCAGACCACAGAACTGGGGAGTTATTTGCCCACAACACACCACTGCATTGGTTTGTCAGTTTCTCTTAAACCCTTCTCATCTCGTGTAGCTTGCTTACATGCTCGTGTGTGCTTTCTCCACAGCGTAAAGTGCCTGACCAAGACGTTGCCCAGGGATCCTATATTGCACTGCCCCTCACTCTTCTTCTCCTGTTAGCAGCTTACAACCACGAAAAGGTACAAAACGAGTTCAGTCAAACACCTGTTACATTGGTATAAATTATCTGCATGGCAGGACAAAGCCCAGCATTTTGAATGGCACTGATGGCAGCTTCTGCGTTTTCACCCATGTATTCATTCCTGTTAATTGCAGTATTTTTTTTTGCATGGGTGATTTTTAATATTTCACATTATTGCGTCAGGAAGCATTCCTTTAATACATTTCTTCCGGCCTGTTTTCCAGGTGATTCCCGTCCTATTACAGCTGGTGAACCGCATCCAGGGGGTGAGGAGCATGGCCCAGGCAAGCGGTGACGGCACTGCTGCGGATGAGGTCAAACGTCAGGCTAAGAGACAGAAAGCCAGGCGTACATGAGGCGCACCTCAGACCACATCTTTATACACTAGCCTGTGTGATGCCAGCCTCGGGGAGCCCTGGCTTATGCAGAATTACTTTTGCTAGTGAACGGTTTAGATTGCCATGGTGTGATTTGAAGGTGAACAGCCCATGAAGAACCACTCGACATGCATCACCACCACCTCATCAGCCGTTTCGACCCACTGGACTGATGTAGAACATCTTCATTTTTGTCCAAGAAAACTGTTGATATTTGTAATAGAATGAGCCATTTTTATACATTTTTAATTTATCAAGGTCATCTAGAATTTGTGTTTGTGTTTTTGAAAGCATCCACATACTCTTGAGGTCCTAATTTTGTTTAGATAATTTATCAGACAGGGCTGCTCATTAATGATTTTCCCATGGACTACGAGGAATGAAACTTAGCACAGTTAATGGTCTTTCTCTACATAGGTACCATCAAGGGTCACACATTTCTTTCATCGCTTTATGCAGAAAAGATTTCATAGCCGCAGAACTCTGCTTCCTTCTGAGCAACACGCAAGGTGTGAACTGGGGCATTGTCTTGCAGGAGGTAGACACCTTTGGTTAACATTCCATGCCTCTCAGTTTTGATGGCCATCCGCAATTTTCTGGAGCAATGAAGCTTAGTAAGTCCCAGTAACTGTGGTACCCTTTACCAGGAAATTTTTCATCAGTAACTACTGTATATATAGCATGACCTTGCCCGCTATGGGCTGGAAACATGCCTTTTGTGGAGGTGGTGAGTCATAGTGCTTCCATTGCATCGACTGGGCTGTAGTCTCTGGATCATAGTGATGGACCCATGTTTCGTCCTGCGTGATTAGTCTGTTGAAGAAGTCCTCCTGGTTTTCTGGACACATGGCCAAAAGAGCTTGGGAGCATGTGACTCATTCCTGCTTCTGGAAAGGTGCGAGCAAGGGGGAAGTCCATCATGCTGATAACTTCCGCATATGCAAATGGTTATGGATGACCCCGCCCCCAACAGACCTCACACTGATCTTGACATCTTGGATTAGTTGACAAAAAGTTTGGTGGCGATCCTCAAAAATGACGGTCTCCACTTGCCGGTGGTGTCTTAATCAATGGTGCACTGGGTTTGCCCAGGAATGGATGCCGTTTCCACCAGTGTTCCACCATAGTTGATGTGTCGATGCCAGTGCTCAACTATGTCCTACAATGGACCATCCTCCCTTTAAGTCTCTTTCATCTCATCAGACGTCTCTTATGGTGCCCAACCTCTCAATAACGCCATTATCACGCCTTATGCCACCTTAGCGCCTGTAAAAAGAAATTCTTAGGAGTTCAGAGCTCCAAATTACCATGTGACTTAAAGAGAGATGTATTATTATCCATGTGCAATTTCAGCCTCCTACAATAATCAGAAGTGGGCCAGGGGAAATCTTTAATGAGCAGCCCTCGTAAGCACTGGGGTCAGTTCAGCTAAAACCCACTGCCATATTGCATGTGGGAAGAGGTCAGCGACCTAATATTTCATGCACTCAGATTCCTCGTGACCCCATGCATTTATTAGACTGAACAGATTCTTATAATGCCATCAAAATGTGTGGGGGTTTGTAACTCTCAACTGTGACTAAAAGACAACCAAAGATGTGTTGTCAGTCATGTCTTATAATATAAATTACAGAGCTGCTGTAATGCACTCCACTTCTGGTGGTATTTTACAGGATAGAAAGTGTGATGTCAGATTGACTGTCAGTTTATTGGTTAACTCAGGAAAGGGGTGCTACATTTGGATGCTGGAAATTTGTGATTGAACAGTTGTGAGACTTTTTGTTTTCAGGGAGGTGCTGGGATGGGAATAGGGCTGACTAATTGCTGATTAATTCCTTAAGATATGTCTAATCAGATGTGAATAATAACCTAGTCTTTATGCTAGGATGTTTTTTCAGAAGTGTGACTTTTTTGTTGTCGTGTCAAGTTAAAGAAACTTTCAGAAAGTACAGAATGAGAGCATCTCCATAGGATCTAACACAAACTTTTATTAAACTTGGAAAATAGGGCAGAATTGTAATTTCATGAGCTCATTGTCTTACTGTGGAGCAGTGCAATTCACTGTGGAAAAAACTGTGGACTCAATGTTATTTTGTTTCTGTATTAAATTAAATGCTCTCAGTTGTAGCTGACTCCCACCCAAAGATGAAAAGGCCACTATTTACTAAATTAAACAATATTCCAATTAGTCCACACGTACAGAGACTTGATTGGATTGGCGGTGGTGGGAGAGGGAAGGTGAGGGAGGTGAGGTGTAATCGTGATTTGGTCAGAATCTGTTTATTTTTTTTT
The DNA here is from genome assembly GCA_020510985.1 of Pholidichthys leucotaenia. NCBI lineage: Eukaryota > Metazoa > Chordata > Actinopteri > Cichliformes > Pholidichthyidae > Pholidichthys > Pholidichthys leucotaenia. The sequence continues at coordinate 85,909,117 of CM035848.1, read as the reverse complement.
TTTTGGAGCTAATGAAGAAGGTTTGAAAGAAAATTATCTGAGCTGATTTATGTCTTCACCTGTAGGGGGCAGTACAAATCTAGGCATGAATTGGCTCTATAAGCATTACCTCATCCTTTAAGAGTTGTTGTACAAAACTCAAAAAATGCCATGTAAGTTGTAGAACACAAGAAGTGTAATACCTTCTGGAAATCGGGATGTGTGAGCTGGAGTTATTACTGTTTTTATTCAGCCAAGCAGCACATGGTGTAAAAGTCCTCTGGCCCCAGGCTACAGCAGAGTAGATGTTGTTGTTTGGGTGACGGAGGTTAAAAACTAACTAGAAAAGTGTTTCTAAAGCAGCACTTGGCTGATCTTCTGCATGAATTTTATGTCAATGTGAAAAGGAAGTTACATTATTTAAAAAGCCTAGCACAACACCTTGTGTCTGCTGCCTACAGCATGTAATGCCTCTTCAAGGGTTATGCTTAAAAACAGTAAAACTAACAGACCATGAGTTTGGCTTTTCTACAGCCTCGTGGAGACAACGGTTATGTGTAGCTAAAGGTGATTTTGATTTATTTTGCTGTAACATGACTTATATTTGTCAGGTTTGTTGGCACTGTAGCTGATTGTATTTTATGCTGTAGGTCAATGTTTTTCAACCAAGGTTCTGAATGAAACGGTCTAATTTCACTTCTTAATTGGCCCCAAAAAACTGCAGGTAATTTGCCATTGTTGTGCATGAGTTCTGTAGTGGCTCTTCCATGTCAGTAGGTGGCAGTATGAACACAGTATGGTTACCGTCTTCCTTTTCTTACTCTTCTTCGTCATGTGTTTTATGGAGATTAATGACCTTGTTAAGACATGCTAGGTCATGGTGGCTAGATGAAACACAGCGATGGATAAATATTTGAAGAGGAAAGATTCAGACTGTATACTTTGCCCCCGACAAAATTCTAATCCAGGTGAAGAGCCAAGCAGTTGTCAAAAGAAAGCTAAGACGGTGAAGACGAGGCAGTACAGCAAAGTTACCTTTCCTTTGGATTTACTTCTACTGGGAATCCCACTGCACAAGCCGTTATGCTTGGTGTGTGGATAAAAGCTGTCCAAATGTGCCATGGCCCCATGCAAGCCTAAATGTCTTCTCCAAACAAAACATCCATCCATCCATCTTCTTCCGCTTAATCCTTTTTGGGAAAACATCCATCACTTCAAAATAAGAACATGGTCTATTTTGTTCATCTCCATGAGTACACGGAGGAACGAGTTAACTTTGAGAAAAACCTGGGCTTTTCAAGCCTGACTGCTACAAAAACTAAAAGAAGAGAGGAAGAGCAGTGGAGGAAGAGCTTTGTTTATGCCTTTCTTCAGTTCCTGCCAGGATATCAGCTTTTTGTTCATCTAAACAGGCCCAGGCTTTGAACTGAATGACTGTAAAATAATATGATTAAATTGTCATTGCATATGCTGTAACAGGCTACAATATATCATTTTGTAACATTGTCACCCCAACAGCAGTGTCGGCACCTACTTTGTGAATGCAATAACAGAAGGAAATGATGTGGGCTTTTCAAACTGGTACCACGGGTGTATCTGAAGAATCACAGACGAGTTCAAATTTGGGTGACCTCTGACTTTTAGGTCAAGGTCAGAGATCAATCTTCCTAAAATCCTGTGAATGCGATAACTAGAGAAAGAAATGACGCGGGCTTCTTAAATTGATACCATGGGTGTATCTCCTAACCTCAGAGGTCAATTTTCCTTAATCTTGTAGTGTGATACACAAAGGAATCATGTAGCCTTTTCAAATCCATATCTTCATGTCTAAGACAAGTCTTGGATGACTTAACTGTCAAAGTTAACATTCCCTTTGCACTATTACTATAGAATGTGTAAAGCTAGGGTCACCAAATTTGGTATACATGTTCACCCTGAGACCCTGACCTCTCACTATGGGTGTGGGGTCAAAAGTCACAGTTGGCTTTCCCTATGCCCTATTACTATAGAATGAGCAAAGACAGGGTCACCAAACTTTTTACACAGGTTCACCCTGGGACCCTGATCTCTCATTATGGTTTTGGGATTACAAGGTCAAAGGTTGAGGTCAAATTGCCACATAAACTACATCTCAAAAACAAACAGAGACAGAGGAGAGTGCTTTTGGTTAGTGGGGTGCCACAAGAATTTTTTTCCAATGTATAAAGAGTTCCTTGGCTCAAAAAAGGTGGGAAAACACTGCTGTAGTGTATGTGGTTGTTCTACATTTAAAACAATCTGTGCTCCCATTATGGTGAGTTAATTTCTAGCATTTTAATAGTCTGTTGCTTCACACTTATTAGTAGGCACTTTTTACCAGGCTGGCTACCATTTACGGATAATTTGGCGCTTCTGTCTTTAATCTAAATAAGGCAAATCTGACTCTAGAAAACACAGATGGAAAAACTCAAACTTTACAAACTGGAGGCTTTAAAAAGTCAATCAATGCTATTAAAATAAATGGTTTGTGGAGTCATTAATTCTTTTTAATATCCACTCAAAGATGTCGGCATCTGTTCAAACTTTTTCATAAACACAAACAGTAAGTTTTTATTAGACATTTAAGTTTACAGAAATTATGATGTAGTAAATTTAAACTGTCATTACATAATGGCATTTTTTTTAAAAAAAAACAGACAACTTTTTTTTCTTATTAGATGCTCCGAGCCATTTTGTGGCATGTATTTAAAAGAATGACACAGTAGCTTCCCAGTTTGTCAAATTAAGCCAGTACTGAAGTATTTTATTGACTAACATGAATATTGTGGTATTTGTACTGGAATCCATTAGGACAGACAGTTTGGCAGTTTATTTCCTCTTGGTGCGTTGCTTCAGACAAGTTCCTCATATGAACTGAAAAAATCATATTGGTCAAAATGACAAGTCCTCTAATTTATACATAAAAGACAATCATGAAATTCTCACTTCAGAATTTCACCCGTTTGTACCTTTTTCACTGCATTTCCTGGCTTCAAAACCGATTAAGTCCACGTTGGGGGGGGGGGGGCAGTATTAAAAAATGTTTCCTTCCTGGGGGACTCTCCAAAGTCACTGCAGTCTGTTTTTACTTTCATTTTGTGTTCGATGCACTCTTCTGGTTTGTCAGTTAACTGTTTTCATGCATTAAATACCAGTGTTGAGGTGTGTGTGTCGTCGGCCTCCGTCGGTCTATGATGACCATGGAAGAGAATCCTAAACGTCTACTCTGCTGGAACAGCACCGCCTGTGGCTGAACAGGCCGATGCACGAATGGCAGTCCCTGTCACACAGGTCGCACTTGTGGGTGGTCTCCGTGCTGCTGGGTCTGTGGCGGTTCTTCCTGCGGGTCCTTTTTTCATTTGCTGCAGCAGTCAGTCTCTCTTCACCCGCCTTGAGCTGTCTGGTCAGGGTGCCTCTCCATTTGGAGCCGTCCGTTGCAAGGTCCTCCCAGCGCTCTGTGTTGATCTCCAGGGCCTTCATGTCTCTCTTGCAGACGTCTCTAAAGCGCAGCTGTGGGCGGCCAATGTCTCTCCTGCCAGTTGCCAGTTCTCCGTAGAGGACGTCTTTGGGGATTCTGCCATCCTCCATACGGTGAACGTGGCCTAGCCAGCGGAGCCTGCGCTGCCTGAGTAGAGTGAACATGGAGGGAAGGCCGGCGCGGGACAGAACTTCTGTGTTGGGCACTTTGTCCTGCCAGGATATGTCCAGGATGTGGCGAATGCAGCGCAAGTGGAAGGAGTTCAGTCTCTTTTCCTGCCGGGCGTATGTTGTCCACGTCTCACTCCCATAGAGCAGTGTGCTGATGACGCAGGCATTGTACACTGCCATCTTCGTCTTGACAGAGAGTTTGGGATTCTCCCACACTCGTGTGGTGAGGCGAGCGAGTGTGAAGGCTGATTTTCCAATCCTCTTGTTGATCTCTGTATCAAGGGAGAGGTTGTTGCTGATCGTGGACCCCAGGTACGTGAACTGATTCACGACCTCCAGCTCGTAGTCGTCGATGGTGATGGTTGGTGGTGCTTCTGTGCCTTGCGCCAAGACGTTAGTCTTCAGGCTGATGGTAAGCCCGAAGTCCTTGCATGCCTGGAAGAAGCGGTCCATCAGGGTCTGAAGCTCCAGCTGTGTGTGGGTTGCGACTGCAGCGTCGCCTGCGAACAGCATGTCTCTGATTAGAGCCTTGCGTACTTTGGTTCTGGCTTTCAGGCGGGTGAGGTTGAAAAGCCTTCCATCAGATCTTGTGTGCAGGTAGATTTCCTCTGTTGCTGTGCTGAAGGCATGCCTCAGGAGCATAGCAAAGAAAATCCCAAAGAGGGTTGGCGCAAGTACACAGCCCTGTTTCACTCCACTGCGTATGTTGAATGGCTCTGAGACGTTGCCGTTGTGCTGCACTATCCCCTGCATGTTGGTGTGAAACGATTCGATGAGGCTTTGCAACTTTGGTGGGCATCCTATCTTTGGCAGGATCTTGAAAAGGCCCTCTCTGCTGACCAGATCGAACGCTTTGGTGAGGTCGATGAAGGTGACGTACAGGGGCATGTTCTGTTCTCTGCATTTCTCCTGGAGTTGGCGGATGGAGAATATCATGTCTACCGTCGATCGCTCAGCGCGGAAGCCACACTGAGACTCGGGGTAGACACGTTCGGCAAGCTTCTGTAGACGAACGAGAACAACTCGTGCGTAGACTTTGCCAACAACGCTGAGGAGGGAGATGCCCCTGTAGTTGTTGCAGTCGCTTCTCTCCCCTTTGTTTTTGTAGAGGGTGATGATCTTAGTGTCCCTCATGTCCTGTGGTACAGCACCTTCCTTCCAACACTGGCAGAGGACGTCATGCAATGGGATCGTCACTTCCTTGTGGTAACGTATCGTCACTTCCTGTTTTGTTGTCTGCCAGTGTGGTTTGCTCTCCAGCCACTAGCTAGCCACTAGCTATGGCTACTAGCTCTCTTTCCTCTCCTCCTCTGGTGTGCTCTCTCTGTCAGATGTTTAGCTACACCTCTGCCTCTTTTAGTGATAACGGTAAATGTAATAAATGTTGTCTTTTTGAGGCGCTCGAGGCGAGGTTGTCTGATTTGGAATCCCGGCTCCGCTGCATTGAAACACCGTCTGCGCCAGTTAATCTCGACGGACGCCCCTTAGCTGCAGTGGAGCTAGCTAGCTTAGGCCCCCCTGTCGGCGGTTCCCCGGCTCTCCTCAGCAGCGAGGAGACTGGGTGGGTGACGGTGAGAAGGAAGCCTAGTCGCAAAGCCCCTGTACACCACCAGCCTGTTCACGTTTCTAATCGTTTTTCCCCGCTCAGCGACACACCCGCTGAGGAAAAATCTCTGATCATTGGCGACTCTGTAGTCAGAAACGTGAACCTAGAGACTCCAGCGGCCATAGTCAAATGCATTCCTGGGGCCAGAGCAGGCGACATCGAGTCAAATTTGAAAATGCTGGCTAAAAGTAACTGTAAATATTCCACAATTGTTATTCACGCCGGCATTAGTGACATCCGTCTCCGGCAGTCGGAAGTCACGAAACTTAATATAGAATCGGTGCGTGACTTTGCAAAAACGATGTCTGCCACTCTAGTATTCTCTGGGCCCCTCCCCAATCTGACCAGTGATGACATGTTTAGCCGCTCGTCATCCTTGAACCGCTGGCTGTCTGTGTGGTGTCCTAAAAATGACGTGGGCTACATTGACAATTGGAGCTCTTTTTGGGGAAAACCTGGTCTTATGAGACGAGACAGCATTCATCCCACTTTGGATGGTGCTTCTCATTTATCTAACAATCTGGCATCTTTTTTATCCAAATTTCCAAAACCCTGACTACTCTGAGTTGGGACCAGGAAGCAGAGTCGCAGTCTTACACGCCTCTCTGCAGTTCCTCTTCATTCGCCACCCCTCAGCTTAGCCCCTGTCTTCCCCATCAGAGAATCGTTGTCTGCTCCCTCCAAAGTAAATAAAAATATAATGCATAAGCATCCCAAAGTGATAAAGCAAAATATTGGTAAAAACTCAAATTAAACGTAAAGCCTCTAAATTGAATGAATTGGACTCTGTTCCTCCTCATAATTTAAAAATTAAATGTGGTTTATTAAATATTAGGTCTCTAACTCCCAAGTCTCTGTTAGTCCATGATCTGTTAATTGATCATCAGATTGATTTAATTTCCCTTACAGAGACTTGGTTAGGGCAAGAGGATTATGTTGGTTTAAATGAATCAACTCCCTCTGGTTATTTAAACTGTCAAAATCCCAGAAGTTCTGGTCGTGGAGGAGGAGTAGCAACAATTTACCATTCCAAATTACTAGTTAATGTAAAGCAAAAAACATGTTATAATTCCTTTGAGGGCCTGGTCCTCAGTATTGGGCACTTTAGCAATTTTAGGTTAAACCCAATTTTATTTGCCATAGTTTATCGTCCCCCATCAACCTACTCAGAATTTTTATCCAAATTTGCTGATTTCTTAGCTGATTTAGTGCTGAAATCTGATAGAATAATTATAGTAGGGGACTTTAATATACATGTGGATGTAGATAGTGACTGCCTTAATGTGGCATTTAATTCAATATTAGACTCGATTGGGTTTTCTCAGAAAGTAGGAAATTCTACTCATTACCTCCACCATACATTGGACCTTGTTCTGACAAATGGCATAGAAATAGAAAATCTTGTAGTGTCTCCTCATAACCTCGTACTGTCAGACCATTGTCTGTTAACCTTTGATTTTACTATTTCTGACTATTTGGCTCCTAAAGAAAAATATTATTGCAGTAGATGCCTCTCAGATGATGCTGTTACCAAATTTATGCAGATTGTTTCCTCTATGCCATGTGTCAACACAACGGAAATAAGCTATAGACAGCTAGCTCCTTCTGTAATTGATAACATGGTGGATAGTGTTTCAGCTTCTCTGCATCAGACTCTAGACTTGGTGGCCCCCTTAAAAAAGAAAAAGTCTAATCAGAGATTTCTAACTCCTTGGTTCAACACAGAAACTCGTAGCTTAAAACAGAAGACTCATCAATTAGAAAGAAAATGGCGCTCCACTAATTTAGATGAAATCTATTTAGCTTGGAGAAATCATCTTTTAATTTATAAAAAATCTCTTAGAAAAGCTAGAACGAGTTATTACTCTGCATTAATAGAAGAGAACAAGAATAATCCCAGGTTTCTTTTCAGTACTGTAGCCAGGTTGACAAAGAGTCAGGACTCTGTCAATCCTAGCATTCCCTTAGAGCTTACTAGTCAGGACTTTATGAACTTTTTCAATAATAAAATTTCATCCATCAGAGATAAAATCAATCAAATTCTTCCCACAGTTAACTTAAATACTGTAACTACTACAACTCCTTCTATTGATGTCTGTCTTGATGAGTTTACTCCAATCGACCTTTGTGAGTTAGACAAAATAGTTTCCTCATCCAAACCTTCAACTTGTCTTTTAGACCCTATTCCTACCAGGTTATTTAAAGAAGTCTTCCCACTTTTTGGTAGCCTTATTCTTCATATAATCAATTCTTCATTAACTTTAGGCCATGTACTGCAGGCTTTCAAAACGGCTGTAATTAAACCCTTACTCAAAAAGCCAACGCTAGATCCAGGAGCTTTAGCTAACTATAGACCAATCTCTAATCTCCCTTTCATTTCAAAAATCTTAGAAAGCGTTGTTGCTACGCAATTATTTGACCACCTACAGGGAAATGGTTTACTTGAAGAGTTTCAGTCTGGGTTTAGAATCCATCATAGTACTGAAACAGCCTTAGTGAAGGTCACTAACGACCTTCTCATTGCATCTGATAATGGACTAGTTTCTGTACTTGTCCTTTTAGACCTTAGTGCAGCTTTTGATAGTGTAACGTCAGGGCCATTTTAAGGGAGCCAGGGATTTCCCAGCATGCTTTGCCAGTTTGAAACGTTACTGTGTGTGTTAAATGTGTTATTTCTGAGTTACACTGCTGTGTCATTATAACTGCATTATAATGACCCAGCAGTGTTTAGCAGGATTAGGGCAAGATGTATCTGTATGTGTAACCATGATTGAAACGGAGGTCTGGGGGAATGACCTCCACTCCTCTGTGTGCTCAGAAGCAGGTTTGGGGTCGGGGTGTGTGTGTAAAATAAATCAGGTTGATCACAGCCATCTGCTCCATTGTCTTTGTGTGAACCCTGCAAACGTCACAATACTATCGATCATAATATTCTACTTGATAGATTAGAACACTATGTTGGACTTAATGGAACTTCGTTGCAGTGGTTTAGATCTTATTTATCTGATAGGTTCCAGTTTGTTCATGTAAATAATGAGTTTTCTTTCAACTCAAAGCTCAGTCATGGAGTTCCACAGGGATCTGTGCTAGGCCCTACTCTTTTTAGTTTATATATGCTTCCGTTAGGCAACATTATTAGAAAGCACTGTATACATTTTCATTGTTATGCTGATGACACACAATTATACCTGTCAATGAAGCCAGATGATAGTAATCAATTAGCCAAGTTAGAAGCCTGTCTTAAGGAAATCAAAGCTTGGATGACTTGTAATTTCCTGCTATTAAATTCAGATAAGACTGAAGTCATTCTTGTTGGTCCAAAAAACCTTAGAAACTCCTTTCCAAATCAAACTTTCAGTTTGGATGCAGTTACTCTTTCTCTTAATAGCTCTGTGAGGAAACTTGGAGTTATTTTTGATCAGGATTTGTCCTTCAATTCACATATTAAATTTGTTTCTAAGACTGCCTTCTATCATTTGCGTAATATTGCCAAGATTAGGACCATCTTGTCTCAGAGTGATGCTGAGAAACTGATCCACGCTTTTGTTAGCTCGAGATTAGATTATTGTAATTCTTTATTATCAGGCTGTCCTAAAACATCTTTAAAAAGTCTTCAGCTGATCCAAAATGCTGCAGCAAGAGTTTTAACAGGTACTAGAAAGAGAGATCATATCTCTCCGGTTCTGGCCTCCCTTCATTGGCTTCCCATAGAGTTTAGAATTAAGTTTAAAATCCTTCTTCTTACTTACAAAGCTCTAAACAATCAGGCTCCTTTTTATTTAAAAGATCTGATACTACCGTATTATCCTAACAGAGCACTACGCTCCCAAAATGCAGGATTACTTGTAATACCTAGAATCTCCAAAAGTACAATGGGAGGCAGAGCCTTCAGTTATCAAGCTCCTCTCCTGTGGAATCAGCTGCCAATCTGGATTCGGGAGTCAGACTCGATCTCTGTTTTTAAGAATAGAGCTAAAACCTACCTTTTTGATATAGCCTACAATTAGGGAGGGATCATGTGTTTCTGAACCCTCCCTTAGTTATGCTGCTAATAGGTTTAGTCAGCCGGGGGACCTCCAGTAATGCACTGGGCCTCACTCCTTTTCTCACTCTCAATGAAATATTTTTTTTGCTGGTCATTAACATTTGTTTGTTCTCTCCCATAGATTGAGTCCCCATCGTGCTGTTTGCTCTCTACATGTCTGTTCTTTTCTTCTTCTCTATCCCCTCACCCCCCAGCCAGTCGCAGCAGATGACTGCCCCTCCCTGAGCCTGGTTCTGCTGGAGGTTTCTTCCTGTTAAAAGGGAGTTTTTCCTCTCCACCGTCGCCAAGTGCTTGCTCACAGGGGATCGGCTGATTGCTGGTGTCTTTCTGCAACTGTGGGGGTTCCCCCTACAGTTGATAGTGCTATGAGATCACTGTTGTTGTGAAATGGCGCTATAGATATAAAGTTGAATTGAATTGAATGGCAGCAGTAGGGCGGTCTTGCAGTGCTCGATCAGGTCAGGGGGTATGCCGTTGTTGCCGGGTGCCTTGCCAGCGGCCAAGCTATCAATGGCCTTGCTGAGTTCGTCGATGGTTGGCTCGGCGTCAAGTTCGTCCATGGATGGCAGGCAGTCGATGGCATCAAGGGCTGACGGTGTCACGGTGTTCTGTCTGGAGTAGAGGTCGGAGTAGTGTTCCACCCATCTCTCCATCTACTTGTTCTTTTCTGTGATCATCTCCCCAGTGGAGGATTTGAGGGGGGCCGTCTTGCTCTGAGCCGGATCAAGTGCTTTCTTGATGCCATCGTACATACCACGGATGTTCCCTGTTATGGCAGCGGTTTGAATGTCTTGGCTGAGCTGAGTCCAGTACTCGTTGGCACAGCGGCGAGCAGTCTGCTGAACTTTGCTTCTCGCAGCCCTGAGAATGTGGAGATTCTTCTCGTTTGGGTACTTCTTGTACTCAGCAAGTGCTGAGCACTTGGCTTCAATGACGGGGGTCATCTCGGTCAACTTGGCATCAAACCAGTCCTTTGCAGATTCTCCTTCTTGTGGTACACCAAGTTCCTTCTCAAAGGTGGAGGCAAACTGCTCAACAAGTTCTGGTTGAGCCATCTTGCTGGTGTCAATCCGTGCCTTTCCAGGCTGTCTAGCACAATGGAATTTCTTCAGCTGCAGCTTGACCTTGCAACACACTAATGAATGGTCTGTGTCGCAATCTGCACTCTGGAACGAACGGGTGATTAGCACGTTCTTCAGTGAGGTGCGCCTGGTCAGGATCAAGTCCAGCTGGTGCCAGTGCTTTGAGCGCGGATGTTGCCAGAAAACCTTGTGTTGGGGCTTGGTCTTGAAGAACGAGTTTGTGATGCACAGATCGTGATATGTGCAGAACTCGAGCAGCCGCTGTCCGTTGTCATTCATTGTGCCCACACCAAAAGATCCAAGACAGGAGGGCCAGGAGTCGTGGTCAGCACCGACTCTGGCGTTGAAGTCTCCAAGGAGAATGAGTTGTTCAGAGTTGGGGATGATCCTGACAGTTGTTGCGAGATTCTCATAGAACTCGTCTTTTGCCTCTGGTGTGGCTGTCAGTGTTGGGGCATACACACTGACGAGGGTGACTGGGCCTTGAGTGGTGTTCAGGCGGAGGGTGAGGAGTCGTGCAGAGCCAGTGCTGCCCGGTTCCACCATCTTCAGCAAGGTGTTCTTCACTACGAAGCCCACTCCGTGTTCCCTGTGTTCGTCACTGCCCTTTCCCTGCCAGTAGAACATGTAGTCCTTCTCTCTCAGTGTGCCTGCATCAGCCAACCGTGTTTCCTGGAGAGTGGCGATATCCACTCCCAGTCTCTTCAGCTCATTATTGATGATGGCAGTCTTCCTGGTGTCGTTGATGTCCTTGAGGTTAGCAGTGAGTCCTGTCATCATAGTGCGGACGTTCCAAGTTCCCAGTTTTAGAGTTGGTCTCTTTTGTTTTATTGTCTTGCCTGGTGCGAAGGTTCTCAGCCTGCTGTTCGGACTTCTCCTCATCCCCATGCACCCAATGAGGAAAGCAAGCTGTGGCGGGACAACACCTTATTGGCTGGGAGCTGCCCAGCTTGAGGCGAGCGGTAGCTGTCCAGTGAGATCCGATGATCCCTCCCACCGTCGGGAACAACCCCTGGCGCCGCGCTCTACGCCAATTGAGCGGTGGCTTATAACCGGTAACTGTCATTCCCCGTGTTTTGTCTACGCCAAAGGCGAAGTTGGAGTGTCCTCTCCAGTGATCCGGTGTTCTACCTTCCAGCGTTGGGCGTTGGTAGGGTTCAAGCCTGGGCAGGAAGATATGGAGGACAAGATGTTGCCCATGCAGCATGTCCCCCCTCTCCACCTCACTGATGAATCCAAAGGAACAGCAGGGCTGCTACAGTTTGGCACCAGCGCCGTTGCAGGAGCTGCCAGAACGATGTTGAGCACAACATAGAACTGCCTTAGGGGCTCCAACTCTGGATTTTTCCTCAGGGTTGACTCCTGAAGCCTTTCCCGTGACCGGGTATGCCGCAAGGCAGCGGAGGTTTGAAATCAGGGTTTACCTTCCCCTAGATGGGCTACCTTCCCAGGTTGACGAGCCACCATCTACCTGAAGCATCTGGTTTTAAGGCGCCAGAGATCCGCCCTCGCCCCTTCTCCTATTAGTAAAAGCAGTTCCGCCGGGCTTGGAGACTAAACCACACGGGCAGGCTAGGAGTTGGACTTAGTTGTCAGAGGCTTTTCGAGATGCACGCCATAAGGAGCATTTTATGAGCACTGGGAGCTTAACCCCAGTGCCGCTCCTGGCTATGACAACCTTGGAACCAGTGTTGAGGTATGTGTTAAAAAAATAACGTGCTAGTGTAACACCACTACTTTTGCAGTAGTTGTAACAAAATTACTTTTTCATATTAGGTAATGCTGTTTCAACTGCTGAAATTTTAAGAGACTTGTTACTTTACATAACACCAGAGCTTGACATTAACACCAGTCAACCGGCCAGTGGCTGGTGCATTTTAGCAGTGTCCAGTAAGACGGCCACACCCACTAGCCACTTTGGCCGGTTGTAGTTTTCTCGAACGGCATCTAAAATAATAAACTGATTGAAATGTGAGACTACAAAACTACAACTCCTGTAAGTACTGTTTTTTTTTTTTTTTTCTAATCGGTTTTCTTTTCTTCCTCCTCTTTTTTTTCTGGTGAAAACAGGTAGTGTCCATTTAGGTTAAATCCATCAGCAACTACTAATGATGTCATGCAGCCATGAAGGGGTGTCCCATTTCATAGGGGTAGGCGCCTCTGTACGGGTACAAATGAAAATTGGGATGGACTAAAATCTACCTGCACTTCACTCTCACATTGCAAATACTTTCCTCTACTATTTTACAGTATTTACTGCTCTTCATAAGTAATTAAACAGTGTTTCTCTTGCTATTTTTGTATTATAAGGCTAATTTACATTGAAAGGCTGTAAATTTAGTTCAAGTAAATTTTAGCATGCAATAGTCAGATTTGATCATATTAAATATAATGTAATGTCGGGACTGGGATAAGGGGCAGGGAATTCTCCCGACATGCTTTGCACCACAGGGGATTCATACACTGATATAATTATTGTGTTCTGAACATTATTGTTGTACCGTTATAATATAATACAAGTCTGGTTGTGATAGTGTTGTTTTCCCTGCGTGTGAGAGATTATGTGTCTGTCACCCTGAGTGAAGTGAGTGTGTGTGTGGATGACCTCCCCTCTGTTCTGTGTAATTCGGCAGTGAAGAATAATGCCTGTTACATTCCAGATCCTTTATCATTATTGTGTGAACCCTTGAAACATCACACTGGTGTCAGAAGTGGGATGTTGAGAGATGGAAGCAAGAACTGAGGCAGAGATTCAACGGCTCGAATGGAAACTGACAGCAGAGCATACACGCCAGTCGCCAGAGCTGCTTGCCACAAAGAACGGGCAAACATACCGGATGGAGCAAGTGAGTCCCGTGTTCCACCTTTTTCAAGGCACGACCAGGAATGCCAGCAGGGGAACTATGAACCAGCGATTCCACTGCAGCTGAGGGCAGTGATCAGCATGGAGGTGACTGTCCCAACCCCAGCATTGCCAACCGGTCAAGCTTCGTCGCCGCTTTGATAGCGAAACCTTGCTAGATGACTATTTCATCCAGGTTGAACTGGCCACCACTTTCAACAGCTGGACACCTAAAGAGACAGCTATGCATGTCGCACTGGCTCTGGAAGGTGGAGCTCTCTGCACACAGACTGATCTTCGGCCTGAAGAACGTCACAGCTGGCCAGCACTACAGGGAGCACTTCAGGAGTGGCTCAGGAGGCCGATCCATGCTAACCACGTCCAGGAACAGCTAGCTAGCCGCCAGTGACATGATAAAGAAAGTCTGGGGGACTATGCAGCAGATGTTGGCTGCTGACACAGCGTGGCTACCCAGACTTCGAGCCAGAAGTGGTGAAGAAGCTCACCCTCCAGAGTTTAATCTGAGGGCTCCGCCCAGCCCGGCTCCAAGAACACGTCCGGATTCACGCCGCAAGCAGCTGGGAGATGACTGTGGCAGAGGTGGAGCATGTAGAGCCCATGCTGGAGCCAGTGGCTGATGTTTCATCACCAAGGCAGAGAGTTTCCCAGGCCACAACTGACAGCGAGAATGAGGAGGAGCTGCGCCAGGCCACAGCTGAATGGCAGATGAGAGTGCGACTGGAGGAGGGATGCCTCCACTGCGGAGAGCCAGGCCACATCACGTGCACCGCTGCCCTGCACCTGCCCTGTGGTGCTGTGCTATGGAAGACTGTCTGTGCTGCCAGCAGGCTGAGGATCGTGACCCATCAGTCTCACGGGCAGCTGCTTTCCAATCCACTGCAGCTGGGGATAGCGCAGTGGCTCACAGCTCATCCTCAGATCATCAGCCAGTTCTCCCCAGTGATGATGGCACAGAGGCCCTCGGCACGCAACAGTTTTGGGTTGAGCAGGATAGAGACCCTGTTATTTCCTGGGTCCGGCAGTGGCTGGACACGGACCGGCAGCCCGCCTGGGAGGCTGTGTCTGCGCTGGACCCAGAGACCAAGGCCCTACATTCTCAGTGGTCCAACCTCTACTGTCGTGAGGGTGTTGTCTACCAACAGTGGCAATTTCCAGCTGAGCAGCATCACGTCTGGCAGCTGCTGGTCCCCCGATGGCTCTGCCCCAAGGTGTTTGTTGGTCCATGGCTCGGTGGGGGTGGGCCACTTCGGGGTGACAAAGATCCTGTAGTGTCTTTGAGCCCGGTTCTACTGGCCGGGGTGTCGCCAGGATGTAGAGCTCCATGTCCACCACTTTGCCAGAAAGGGCCGACTCAACAATCCCACGCTCCCTTACAGCAGTACCGGGTAGGGGCATCCATGGAGCATGTGGGAGTGGACATTCTGGGCCCTTTTCCAACCATGGATCAGGGGAACCACTACGTTCTGGTCGCAATGGATTACTTCACCAAGTGGCCAGAAGCGTATGCGGTCCCTGATCAGAGCACCGCCACCACAGCATCAAAGCTGATGGATGAGCTGTTTTGTTGGTCTGGCGTGCCAGAGGAGATGCACAGCAATCAGGGACGGAACTTCGAGGCAGAGGTCTTCGGGGAGGTCTGCAGGCGACTGGGCATCCGGAAGACCCGGACCACCCCGCTGCACCCACAGAACAACAGCATGGTCGAACGTTTTAACCAGACTCTGACCACCCAAGCTCACCGTCCTAGTGGACCAGCGACAGCAAGACTGGGATCTGCATCTGCCCCTGGTTCTGTGGGCATATTGGACAGCAGTTCAGGAATCCACCCAGTGCACCCCTGCAGTGCTGCTGTTTGGATGCAAGCTGCGCATCCCGGTGGACTTGGTGTTGCCCCCCCCCCCCCCCCCCGAGCCTGAGGTGGAGGGCAAACCAGGGTTGGATTATTTATTTTGCTTGAGAGAACGAGAGAGAATTCTCCTGGCATGCTTTGCACCGCGGGGGCTTCATAGACTGATAAAATTCTTATGTTCTGAGCGTTATTGTTGTACTGTTATAATTGTGTTGAGTCTGGTTGTGACAGTGTTGTTTTACCTGCACATGAGAGATTACCTCACCCTGAGTGAAGTGAGTGTGTGTGTGTGGATGACCTCTATTCAGCAATGAAGAATAAATGTCTGTTACATTCCAAATCCTCTCTCATTATTGTGTGAACCCTTGAAATGTCACAATAATTTTCCAACCAGAAAATAAATTGTGGCTAGTGAAAAGGCTGAGTGGATAGTAACTTTGGAAAATGACTAGCCACAGTGGGTGGTGAGCAAAAGAGTTAATGTCAAGCTCTGCATAACACAAATGCACAAACGCACCCTACCATATGCTGACACACGACTGTCACTCGACGTGACTTGTCACAAACAGTGTGAATCAGTTTGACAGTGACCAACGGACAAAAAGCGAGTTTCATCTCATGGAAATATTACTTTTTCCTTTTGCGGTTAAGGACAGTACTGTATATTGTTGAGTTGCAAACTGTGCCGGTTTGATTACCTACGCCACATCAAAAAATAACTCACATCTTCAGAAGCACCAGATTAATACAGCATGCTCCAACAAAGCAAGTTGCTAATGAAAGGCTTGCTACACCAGCACCGCTGATGTTGGAGCCACTTCACTTAAATAGCCATGGCTGGATTTCAGACCCACGTATGCATCTGGACAGTGTGTGACCCAGCAAGAATTCAACAGAAAGATTGGTAAATACTATTATTATCAACAGTTCAGTCGGTTGACTTCAGACATCTGATTAGCAAATCAGGTGACAAATAACGTGAGACAGTGCAGAAAAAAAAAAAAAATTCCTGCTACCTGGATAAAGATTATTCAAAAAAAGATTTTGAGTTCAAAAAGACATTTGAGGAACTGGATCATGTCTCTATCACAGTAAACATTTGGACTGGGCAATGAAGTTTTCTTTGGATCACTGCACTAGAGTAATCCGTCATAGTGGCAAGTTAAATATGGACATGCTCATATCCCACACACCAGTGTTTTTCAACAGGGTTTCCTATGAACTCAGGGGTTCTTTGAGAGAATGTTCTGGGCTCCACAGGAAATTTGTCTAATTTCACTTCTTAATTGGTCCAAAAAATTGCAAATAATTTGCTGTTGTTGTGCATGGGTTCTGTACTGCCTCTTTAATGTCGGTAGGTGTCAGTATGAAAGTACTATGGTTACCATCGTCTTCCTGTTCTTCTTCATGTTTTATGGAGGTTAGTGACTTTGTTAAGATGTGCTAGGTCATGGTGACTAGATGAAAAACAGCGATGGATAAATATTTGAAGAGGAAAGATTCAGATTCTGAACTGCATCCTGGACAAAATTCTATCCCAGGTGAAGGGCCAAGCAGTTGTCAAAACACTGCCATGGTCACATGCAAGCTTAAACATCATCTCCAAACAAAACACCCATCACTTCAAGATAAGAATGCAGACTATTTTGTTCACCTCCGTGAGCACATGGAGAAACAGGTAACTTTAATGAGAGAGACCTGGGCTTTTCAAGCCTGACTGCTACAAAAAGTAAAACGAGAGAGAGACAGAATTGGGGAGGAAGAGTTTAATTTGTGCCTTTCTTCAGTTCCTGTCGGGATATCAGCTTTGGGTTCTTATAAACAGGTCCAAGTTTCACACTGAGTGAGTATAAACTAATTTCATTAAACTGTAATAGGCTACACTATGTGATTTTATAACATTTTTGGTTGGTGGGATGCCACTAGATATTTTTCAACATATAAAGATTTTCTTGGCTCAAAAAGGTGGTGAGAACACTACCACACACTCACACATGCTCAGCAACATCAAACAATACAGTATGTCTGCAAGATAATTTAAGTATATATTTAAAAGTAACACTAAAGTTTCTTTTTCAAGTTAACTAATTGCTTGAATCATGCAGTAATTGTAAAATATCTTGGTTACATTTGAAAAGATGTAACTAGTAAATGTAATTAGTTTTCAGTAACTTGCCAAACACAGATACATAATTTTAGGTGATTACAGTTAAGGAAATGGTTCAGAAAAGGTGATGGACTAGTTTACACACACTGCACCTGTAACCCTCTGCCATGTTTCTTCATGTCATTATTCCCACAGCCACTAGAGGCTGCTTAATGTCCACTTAATGTCAAAACATTACATATAGGGTTTAACACTTGCTGGTAAAAACACTTACATAGTTTTCTGTTTGAAAACAGTCTCAGAAATGATCAGGCTGAGACTTCATAAAATGACCTAACTGTTGATGTTATGTAAAAACATCTGGTTCTTTATATGTAATCAATATTCAGAGATTATTAAAAAATCGTCCATCACAATTTTGTGGTGGAGAAGTTCAGTAGGAGTTAAGCTGGATTCATGCTGCACCTCTGCTGTCCGCATATGTGTAACCAGAAACCTTGTGTGATGAAATTTACGTCATCGTCTCCACGATACTAGCGGATAGTGTCCGCAGTGCTCAACCGCGGATGACCGCGTGCAGCCCAAATTTTGTGACTGTGCCACCTGCCCACAACCTGAATGCGTTGAAAAGTGCATGTGCAAGACTGAATGACCCATTCACGAGGTGGCGATATCGGCACAGCATACTAAGACAAAGTAGATGAAGAAGATGATGAGGAAGCGGTAGACGAGAATAAACATACATGAATCATACATAAATACTTCAGCAGCAGCAGCAGCATCTTCGTGGAAAAGAAGTGAAAACCAGGAAGTCAAGCAGCAGAAAGCAAGCAGCGTTTCTTCGTTGGTGAAAATCCTGGTGCGTCAGCGCATTGGTGCTACCTATCGGGCGGGAGTGAAACTACAAATGATGGTT
Source organism: Pholidichthys leucotaenia (assembly GCA_020510985.1). NCBI lineage: Eukaryota > Metazoa > Chordata > Actinopteri > Cichliformes > Pholidichthyidae > Pholidichthys > Pholidichthys leucotaenia. The sequence goes on along the minus strand of CM035848.1, from coordinate 85,891,004 downwards.
GTGCGCATGTGTTAATCTCTTGGCCTGGGTAAATGAAAAAAGTGAGCATGAACAGTGCCGCGTGCATGCCGGGTGTGGTGTACCAATATGGTACTGGGTGTAGTGGGGGTGACAGCCCGCCTTTCCACTTCCGCCATCACCCGGGGTATAAAAGGCATGGGCGGAAGAGACCCTCTCTCTCTCGTCGTTGACCCATTGCCTGTACGGAGCACCTGTGAGTTTGTGGTTTGTTATAATAAAGTTACGTTCAACTGCACCTTCAGCCTGTTCATTGTCAACCCAAGTTATGGACATAACATTTGGCGACGAAGACAAAGGTATGGAGAGAGCTGTTTCGGCTTTTCAGCCATTTTTGGAGGCTCCAGGCGAGTTGCTGGTCCCCTGGGCTACGTGGTATGTGGCTTTCCAGGATTATCTTGGGGCCCTAAACCTCGGTGAGCTTGAGAAACTGTGTGCGAGAGCTATATTGGTCCATAATTTTGACATGGAGGGTCAACAAATCCTCGGCACATTAGGAGGGGCTGATAGCTTTGAAGACGTGGTCGGGCTAATGGCGTGCTACTTTCACACTCTGGAAAATGTTATAGTTTGGAGAATCCAGTTTCGGCAGTGCCACCAGCAGACAGGAGAGTTGGTGCAGCGATTTGTTGCAGACCTATGTCAGCTGGCGGGGGAGTGCCAGTTTGGAGCCCTTGAGGAAGAAATGATCCGTGATCAACTGGCAGAGCACACATTCTGTTCGACGGCACGGTCAAGACTCCTGACATTCTCGGGTGAACTGACGTTAGCCACAGCAATCAAGATAGCGCAGCAGTTTGAAGTGGCAGAGAAAATAGCAAAAGATCTCAGTGAGAGAACTGCGTTGAGACACACCAAACCACATTTGAAGGTGCTGGCTGTGGACCCGGATACCAAAGACAGCACGGACGAAGAGGAATATGCTGCCGCTATTAAATTTAGGTCCGCCCCAAGCACACCAAGATGTTATGGTTGTGGGTCCGCAAAGCACCGGTATAAGGCAAGAGAGTGTCCAGCGAAGGGCAAGCACTGTGGCAAGTGTGGTCTTCTGTATCATTTCACCAGGACCTGCAAGAATTTTGAGCGTGGGGACGTAGAGCGGATTACCCCGCAGTGACTCCTACGGTTGTTCATACCATCTCCCCAAGCACAGATGGTCAGATTTACCGCAACGTTTTGCTGGATGGTGTGGAAGTGCCATTGATGGTAGACACGGGAGCAGCAGCTTCGGTGTTGAATTGGTCCACTGTGAGGAGTCTGTTCCCGTATTACTGCGTGAGTCATCTGTTGACGCCTTACTTTGGCTACAGAGGAAACAAGTTGGCCATCGTGGGTTCACTGGAATTGATGGCGAGGTACAAGTCGGCGATGATGTCAAGCGTCCAATTTGTGGTGACTGCCTGTGGGACGAACATCATGGGATGTGATATGTTCTACGGCCTGGGGTTCACGATCACCAGTGGTGTCGGAGAAGAGTGGTCGGGGTGCGGATTGTGGGACTAACCTGCTCCACATGTGGAGAACGATGCAGTTTGGGACAGTGATTGACCTGGTATTCTAGGAGGTGTGCAGGACCAGCACCATGGAGCGCCATCACGGGAAGGTTTCGATGCCAGTGTCCAAGTTTCCCTGGATGTGGGAACTGGACAGCACAGCAGAACACCCGGGACGGCTGATGGAGCCAAAAGGCTAGCCTCCTCTGCTTTCAGAGTTTGGCCCAGGAAGGAAGCCCAGTTACGACATGGTGGACGTCTGAAGTCGAGTCGAGTGCCTCTGTGGATCAATGACGAGGTCTGGTCCAGGGGGGAAGCTCGGGTGAGTGGGGTCCACAAAAAGAGAAGGTGACTGGATGACCGGGGGCGGCTGCGGGTGGTGGCTGCCCGAGAGGATGGCTATCTTTGACTGTCCAATGACTCATGGAGACACCCCAATGAGCTACGGTGGGTGGACGAGAGGAAACACCAGCGTGGCTCATCCCCAGTGGCGAAGAGGCAAGGGCGCTCTGGGAGGGATCCGCCAGATGGAAATCCAGGGGGTGGGCCTCCCATCGGGACTGTAAGGTAACTGTGGGGGGCTGTTGGCATGGTGTTGCGGAATAGTTAACATGCCATTTTTTTCCCAAAGGTCATGAAGTTAATATGTTCTTGTTGCATTTGCCCTGTGTTTTGTCAAAAAAAAAAAAAAAGAGAGCGAGAACCCTCAACACTGTTTATGATGCATTTGTGATATGTTTTGTGAAGTGCCTGAGCTGTGGGGTGGGTGTGTTGGGGTGGGGGCTGGCAACAAAATGTGGATGTACATATTGACTGTTATTGGTTGTTGTTATAAGAGTTTGATTATGCTATAAGATTGTTCTGGGATTGTTTTAGTATTCAGGAACATGGTTGTCTTATTTTCAAGGACTGTTAAGGGTCACAGATGGCAGAATAACCCATCTAGCCATGTAGGGGGGTCAGTAGTCTACCTGTCCCCTCTAGGTAGTGGTGTTGTGTGAATGGATAGGCTTGTATATCTTGTCATTATTAGAGTGTGAGTTGGGTTTTAAATGTTGGGGAGGGCCTGATTTGTGTGTTCTGCCTTTTTCTACAGGGGAGGGAAGATGTGGTGTACCAATATGGTATTGGGTGTAGTGGGGGTGACGGCCCGCCTTTCCAGTTCCGCCATCACCCGGGGTATAAAAGGCACGGGCAGAAGAGACCCCCTCTCTCTCACCGTCAACCCATTGCCTGTACGGAGCACCTGTGAGTTTGTGGTTTGTTATAGTAAAGTTACATTCATCTGCACCTTCTGCCTGTTCATTGTCAACCCAAGTTATGGACATAACACCGGGCTTGTCCAAAGGGCACGCGGACCAAAGCAGACTAGAGGGGAAATGCAACATGAATAAGGCTTTATGCAGCTGTGTGAGGAGGATATAACACCCCCTAGTCTTACTGTAGCACCATGCGACACTGAGGCTCGTTGTGAGTTTAAATCTGAGAACTGAAATAATAGAGGGAGAAAAAAAGACTACATATCTGAAACCTCAAATCTGGTACTGAGGACAGCTCTAGTTGACACAAGTCATCCACATTCATAAGGAATGCCTTTCAGAATATGACTGCTGTATTATTTTATATTTTCTGCTAAAATGTTTTCCCTTAAGAAAAAAAATGCACCACAAAAATGTTCTCTCCTTCTCTTATTTGTCAAAGTTTGAGCTTTAAATAGTGAACCATCATTATTTCTCATTTCTGTCAGTATTGTCAGTCCATCTTTTCTTTCTCCTACACAGATATACTATATTTTAGGTGCTACGTGATTCCTTCATCCATTTCACTGAAAAACAGAACTGTTGTCAGTCAGCATACAACCTCTCTGGCAGCTGCTAATAACACCACACACGCACTCCTTTCTGGTGCCATTTTGTCTTGATGAGATTGAGATGCAGCCAATTAGTGTGAGCCACTCAGCTTAGTGTCTGTCTGGGGCAACCTGGTGAACGAAAGCCAAAACAAAACACATACACCAGTGTCAGCAATATAATCAGGTAACCTTGTTGCTCTAGTCCAAAACACATGGCAGTATCTTGTAGACATGAGTCACAGCTTCCTTTTATTCCAAACTTGGATATCCAGAGAAAAGTGATTCACTTGCAGGTGCTTCTATCAACAGGGATCATTATCACATCATACAATCAACTGACATTCTGGCATTGCTTTCTGTGTTGTTTCTTTTTTTTATGCACTACTCGCTTGTGTTGCTGTCAAGACTAAGTCAAGACCAAGACCAACATACACAGTGGTCTTAGAGGGTTTTCACACTTCACCCGTTTGGTCCGGACTTCTGGAATTTTCAGTTTGGTCCAGACCAAAATTTTAGGTGCGAAACCTTACCCGAACCACAGTCCAGACCAAAGAGCTGAAATTTGGTCTGGTAAAAAGAGGTGGATCAAACTGAAGCTTGGTCCAGTTCGTTTAGAGTGCGAAAGCAATTTTCAGAAAGGTTCAGACTTTCAGACCAAACACAAGAAGTTAAGTGCAGCTGATAATTTAATTGAAATATGGTCCGTTAGCAGCATGACTAGTCAATTATAATAAAACTGTACAAATGCAGAAACTTTCCAGACATTTTCGGAGGGGATGTGATGGAGAGTATGTGAAAGATTGGCAGAGCAATGTCAGCTGAAAATGATCACGGCTGATCAGAAGGACAAGCGCCCTTTTTAATGAAAACCTGAAAATATTCTAGCCTTACTAAACTAGTTCACCAGCTAATATGATGGCATCTGAACCCTTATGACATTTTCACACCTGAAAGTCCACACCAAGGTCCAGACTACAGTTTTTATTTTGTTACATTGTATACATTGGTCTTGTTAGGTTTGGTTTCACACTGCTCTTTATCCAAGCGGACCAAACAACTTTACGTAACACACTAATGTCCTGTTGTCATGACGACATTTATGTAGTTGGCACAGACGCTGCAGTTAGCAAGCAGGCAACTTTTGCTCGGAGGCCTTTGCTGCAGCTCTGGACACATCAGTAACCACACTTCAATTAATTTCACAACAAATTATGCTTGGTATGGAACCAACCTATAGCCTTGATCTTGCACTGAAGTTTTGGCAGAGCAGTCTGCTTTCTGAGGACCTTGTAATTATTTTGCCCCTGGAGGTGACTGTGACGTACTGGGATCCATCTGTTGGTGTATTCGAATTACCTTACCTTTAAATAAATAAATAAGACATGAGGGTCCAAGCAGGGGCTGAAGTCTTCTGTCTCAGACCATGTTTCAGGCTGAATTTAAGAAGTTTGAAAATGGTGGCACTGTCAGAAAGACAGAAGGCGACACTGGAGATGGCTGAGTTAAAGATTCTATGATCATCATTAGGAGTAACTAGGAGGGACAGGATTATACGTGTCCACTGGAACCATCGTTTCACTGCTGCAAAATGCAATGCAGGAACATTTGGCTCCGGCACGGTGAGGTTTGGGCTGCGATGTGTGGAGTTGCCCATACATCCCATTTCTATAAAGTTGAAATTTTTTTAACTTTATGCAAAACAGAAGTTCTCTGATGACTCTGCGATCGTTGGCCTCATCTCCAATGGAGATGAAGCTGAGTACAGAGGGCTTATCCAGGACTTCGTGGACTGGTGCCATCGGAACTGCCTCCAGATCAACGCGAGGAAAACTAAGGAGCTGGTGGTGGACTGCCGCAGGCATGGGCAGCCCCTCACAGTACCAGTAAATATACAGGGAACAGACATCGAGATGGTGACATCCTATAAGTACCTGGGTGTTCATCTGAACAATAAACTAGACTGGTCACACAATACTGATGCACTCTACAAGAAGGGACAGCGCAGGCTGTTCCTGCTGAGGAGACTCAGGTCTTTTGGTGTACAAGGGGCGCTGCTGAAGTCATTCTATGACACGGTGGTGGCATCAGCCATCACTTTTGGAGTGGTCTGCTGGGGCAGTGGCATTACTGCAGCCGATAGGAAGAGACTGAACAAACTGATTAAGAAAGCTAGCTCTGTCCTGGGGCAACGCCTTGATCCGATGGAGGAGGTAGGAGAGAGAAGGACGGTGGCTAAACTGTCATCTCTGCTGGAGTCCGAGTTCCACCCAATGCAGGACATACTGAATGCACTGAGGAGCTCATTTAGCAGCAGACTACATCATCCCAGGTGCACAACCGAGAGGTTTCGTAGGTCCTTCCTACCAACGGCTGTCAGACTGTACAACCTAAGCAGGGCTGCTCGCAGAGATAGCAAAAAGATGTAACAAACTAATAGATTTTGAATGCAAAAGATGCAATAGACTTACACAATGGTCCCCTCCGGCATACAACTAGGAACATACCGGTCGCTATGGAGGGTGAGAATATGTATGGGCACATAATCATACCATGTAGGATAACTAAGTAGACGGTTATGCTGTTTCATTCCATCTAGCAACAATGCTCTGCACTGTGTGTGTTTATATATTTACATATTTATTCCATCTAGCTACAATGCTCAGCACTGGGTGTGTTTATATATTTATATATCTACATATTATTCCATCTAGCTACATTGCTCCGCACTGTGTGTGTTTATATACTTGCATATTTATTCCACCTAGCTGCAATGCTCCGTACTGTGGGTGTTTATATATTTACATATTTATTCCATCTAGCTACAATGCTCTGCACTGTGTGTTCATATATTTATTCCATCCAGCTACAATGCTCTGCACTGTGTGTCTGTGTATATATATATATTTTATAGTAATATGTACATATGTATATTAGCTGCTCTTGCTTGCTTGTTTTTTTCTTGCCTTCTGATTGTTGCTCTGAGTGTTGCTATCCCTGTGCTGTTGCAATCCTGGAATTTCCCCGTTGTGGGACTAATAAAGGCTTATCTTATCTTATCTTATCTTAAATGAGCTCCGGGCACCTGGTGTACGTTGACTGCAGTGACATGCTGACCAGTGGATTTTGATGTCAAATAATGGGGGATTCATTAACAGCACCTACAATTTCTCACCTGAAATGTTATTAGAAACTGTTTTTGCTGGTTTGTTTTAAAGATGAGAGACAAAAGTTTTACTCAAAATCTGCCATGCTGTTCGGGAACTTCAGTCTGTTGAAGACTGTGCACGGCCAGATCCATTTACCAGTCAGTGCAGCCTTTGTGGTCTCAGCAGCAGGATGAATGGATGACTTGTTGCTATTAAATTCAGATAAGACTGAAGTAATTCTATCCATCTTCTTCTGCTTAATCCTTTTCAGGTCACGGGGGGGGGGGGGTGAGCTGGAGCCTATCCCAGCATCTTTAGGCAAGAGGCAGGGTACACCCTGGACAGATCGCCAGTCCAACACAGACAGACAGACAACCATTCACTCTCACAGTCATACCTAAGGACAATTAAGAATCCCCAGTTTGATGCCAATTAACGTAACTTGCATGTTTTTGGCATGTGGGAGGAAACTGGAAAAATCCCAGAGTAAACCCATGCAGACACGGGGAGAACTTGCAAACTCCACACAGATCACTGTTGGTTGGGGGCTGGGATCAAACCCAGGATCCCCCGGCCAAGGGTGAGTTGCTGTGCTGCCGCAGTGCTAACCACTCCGCCACCGCCCAAAAAAACCTCAGAAACACTTTCCCAAATTGAACTCTTAGTTTGGATGGGGTTACTCTAGTTCTGTGAGGAACCTTGGAGTTGTTTTTGATCAAGATCTGTTCTTTAATTCACATATTAAACTTGTTTTTAAGACTGCTTTTTATCATTACTTTATAATTTACTAGAAAGAGAGATAATATCTCCCCGGTCCTGGCCTCCCTTCAATGGCTTCTCACAGAATTTAGAATTAAGTTTAAAATCCTTCTCCTCACTTACAAAGCTCTAAACCAGGGGTCACCAACTAAAACTGCAAAAGGACCAATAGGTCGGTCCTCCTCCCCAGCCAAGGTCTGAACTAGATGTGGGAATCTTTAGGCTCCTCATGATTCAGAACTGAGACTTGATTCTAAAACCATTCTCAGTGCATCTTGATGCATTTTTTTTTTCTATTCAAGGTTTTTCTCTCCCACTGTGTGACAACTTGGCCCTTTTAAAGCAAAGTATTTGCAATGACCCATGGATTTACTGTACTTCCAACATCTTTTATTAAAAATGTTAAATGGCATTCACTTATATAGTGCTTTTATTCTCATCTCTTGATGACCAAAGTGCTTTACAGATCCTGCTATCCACCCATTCACACACACATTCACACACTGATGGCGTGTGATTGTGTGTGTCTTCCATTAAAATAAATGGAAGAGAAACCTGACTTACAGTGGGCTGTGGTGGCCTAATCGTTAAGGATGTGGACTGGTGAGCGGAGGGTTGTGGGTTTGATCCCTGGACCGGCAGGATTAGATCTGGGTGGGACAGATAACATAGCAGTGTTTGCCGCACCGTCCTTAACTTCACTGTGGTGCCCTTGAGCAAGGCCGAGCTGTCCAGTGGCCACAGGTCGATCTGTGGTTGTACTGGGCATCTTCCTGGTGTGAATGAACAGGGCACCTTTGAAAAAGAGAGGCTGCTTCTCAATGGAACTACCCTGTATAAATAAAGGTTAATTAAAAACATGAACAAATTTATCGCAAAATGTGCTTTTAAGAATGGACATTCTTTCAGAAAACCACAGCTGTCTCCAGATGGGCCATTTTAATAAGCTTGTGTTTTAGCTGGTTTTAGCGCTATATTAATTTTTAAACAAAAAATATTAAAATTAATTCTTTGTTCAGTGTCAAACAAAATGTAATATTAAAATTTTATAATACAGGAAAACACTAAATGGGTTTGTTGACTCCAAATAAATAGGTCTAAATTCTAAAATCTACAACTAAAATCCTAAAAAAAAAAAAAAAAAAAAAAAAAAATTACAAGAGAACACAAACTAAATTGTATTGCATTTAAAAAAAGATTAATATCTGAAAAACAAAATTTCACGAAAAGTCCACCTCTATACAATACTTTCAGTGCAGAAAAAACTGACACAAAATATAATTCCACACGACGGAATTCCTCGACATTTTTTTTTTTATCCCAACAGTAAACTCTGTTGGACGAGCTGTAACTCACAGTTACAAGGAGACGGGAGGTGGAACTTTTTATGTTCAGTAACACACGGAACTTTTACAGAGTTTTTACGTGTTGGCCTTATGTGTGTGTGGGGGGGTGCGCCCACAGCAAACCTGTCTGATTTTGCAAGCCGCTCTCCGGAGCAGTTGGAGCTGCAGAGTCTCTGCAGAGAGGGCATTTGTGGTACAGCGAAGAGGTCAGTCTGCAGCAGGACTCAGGAGGAGAGCGCCCAAGGGCTCATGCCATGCCATAATCTGTCGGTCGGATGCAGCAGTTCACTTCCACTTTTTCCACTTTTTTCCCCACCAAAATAAAACAGACCCCCTTTTCCCCAAATTATATCAAAAGGCTTTGGGATCCAGACGGAGGACTCTCGGGGTCCAGATCCGGACCAGAGTCCACCAGTTGGTGACCCCTGCTCTAAACAATCAGGCCCTTGTTATTTAAAAGATCTGATACTACCTTATCATCCCAACAAAGCACTATGCTCCCAAAATGTAGGATTACTTGTAATACCTAGAATCTCTAAAAGTACAACAGGAGGCAGAGCTTTCAGTTATCAGGCTCCTCTCCTTTGGAACCAGCTGCCAATCTGGATTTGGGAGTCAGACTCAATCTCTGTTGTAGAACTTTCCTTTTTGACATAGTCTATAGTTAAGGTGGGATCAGGTGACCCTGAACCCTCCCTTAGTTATGCTGTTAATAGGTTTAGACAGCCGGGAGACCTCCAGCAATGCACTGAGCTTCACTCCTTTCTTCACTCTCAATTAAATATTTTTGCTGGTCATTAACATCTGTTTGTTTTTCTCCCATAGACTGAGTCCCCGTTGTGCTGTTTGCTCTCTAAATGTCAGTTCTTCTTCTTCTTCCCCTTACCCCCCCAGCCAGTCGCAGCAGATGACTGCCCCTCCTTGAGCCTTCTTCTGCTGGAGGTTTCTTCCTGCTAAAAGGGAGTTTTTTCTCTCCACCGTCATCAAGTGCTTGCTCACAGGAGATCGCCTGATTGCTGGGGCCTTTTTGCAGTTGTGGGGTTTTCCCCTACAGTTTGACAGTACTATGACATGACTGTTGTTGTGAAATAAAATTGAATTGAATTGAGTCTTCTCCCCGTGACACAGTTCTTTGATTACTGGTTTTCCATAATGTCCATTATTTTCTCTCACTCCACCTGTTTACACCTATCCCCAGACTGCAACACATCCCAGATGTGATGCCTTCTGTCCAAAAATGGAGCAGTGGATACGTACCATTAGAAATGAGTATATTAGAGGGACAGCAAAGAGAGGCAAGGCTGAGGTGGTTTGAACATGTGTAGAGTAGGGATAGTTAATATATCTGAGAAATGATTTTGAAGATGGAGCTGCCAGGCAGGAGGAAAAGGAAGACCACAGGGAAGATTCATGGATGTAGTGTTACAGAAGAGGATGAAAGGGATGGGGTGAGATGGAGCTAGGTGATCTGCTGTGGTGACCCCTAAAGCGAACAGGCAAAAGAAGATGATTTTAGCACACCAACATCTTTAACAACTGAGACCTGCATGTACTGTATGTATGCATGTGCAGAATCCTACCCTGTCTTATCATATTAAACTTTTGAAATGACACCTTGTGGTTTTTTAAATTGAATTTACATAGTGTAAAGGGAATCCAATATCCTTAAAGAATCATGACTGCTCTTCAGCCTGCTGCATTTACATCACTGCGCCAATTAACATAACCCTCTCCATTCATGTCACCTCACACTCTGGTGGCTGGCTGCCCAGCCTGAGTCACCCCTACCAGTCATAATGCATTGGCCAGGACACAAGTCATGCTAGAGCAGAGAGGAGAGAGAGAGAGAGAAGGGGAGAGGTGGAGCATGCCGTCTGTGGCACATTAATACCAGACATTTGATGAAAGAAGGCCTTAGAGAGAGAGGAGGAGTGCAGGGGTGGTGAGGAGGGTAAATTAAATATTCATAGGGGATGATGACAAGATGGGCAGCGGTGAGGATAATGTGTAATAGTATCTACTTGCTGTTTTTTGAGGGAGCCGAATCGGTGTGTGTGTGTGTATGCAGACACAAGCCCAGCCTGCTTGAAGTGCCAGTCTGTATCAGAACAAGAGGTGTGTCATGCCACCCTTTATGAAACCTAATGCCTACTTACTGCAGGCCAGATGCGATGACAGCCGAGGTGGCTGCGTCCCCACTAATGTAATCAGAGAGAGCAAGACAGCACGAAAGACTCCCATCATTCATGCATATTAAGACTCAGAATATTGAATATTATTCTCAAGTGAAAAAAAAAACACTATAGAGCTTAATGTGTTTAAGTACAAGTAAACTCTCTGACCTTTTCAGTTTTTTTTCTTTTTATATTTCCTGCAGTGCAACATTAATGTTATGATTCAGTCACGTCGGTCTCATCAGTGTTGTTTTCCAAGCTCAGTGGGAAGCTGTTTTCTACAAGAACTCTCTTGAATCCAACTGTTCTCCTAAAGTACCTGCTCACCCCTCAACAACAGAGGGAACATAGTAAAGCACTTGGCAACATAAGAGCCAGAAACATCCTAAAAGCTAGTAAAAGCTATCATTTATCTAGTGAGAACAAACACCAAACGTTGGTTAAATAGCACCTCTATTTGGATGGATTGTTGCCCCATTCCATTTCATCTTGTTCCCAGCATTTGTCTTATAAATGCCATTTAAAATCTATGGAAATTGCTGCTACTTTACACTTTCTGAAATATTGATTAACTCATTGCAAAAGCATCCCCAAAAACCTGGCTGCATTCAAATTGATGTGCAGAATATTGAAAGTAGACTAATTAACTGGCAGCATTTGAGTTTTTTTTTCTCTTTATCTTGCTGCCATGGCCATATTTTTTTTCCATCTACAGGCAATTTAGGGAAGCTCTAACTGCAGTCATGGGCTTAATTGAGAGTTTTCTTCACTTCTTCAATTTGCACAGCTCATTTGTACAAATTTGATTCACCTATTTAACACTATATGACTGTTTTAGCCATCTTATTAGTGCTCAGAATGTCAGCTAGAACACAGGGCACCAACTATAGACTGTTCTAGTATTTAAAAGATAGATGTGAATCCAAAGTGGAAGTACCTCCAACCATCAGTCCATCGACTATCCAACACGTGGCAATAGTGTGGTTCTAAGAGACATTTAAAGTTTGTTACATTTCATGCACTCACTTTTTTAAATGGTGAGTCTATCTGTCTAATTTTATGTCATGTTGGATAACATTCCTGATAATTTAATAAATCAAGGTCCAAATAGTTCAAACTGGATCCTTCATTGTGAATGTCAGGCTGCTTTGAGCTTGGAGTTTCTCCTGCTTTGCTAGCTACCTGTAGTTTTAGGGTGTTTTCACAACTAACCGGTTTAGTCCGGACTTTCAGTAATAATGGGATTAGATTTATATGCTGCTTTACATGTCAAGTGACATCTCAAAGCACTTACAGTGAGTCCATTATTCATTCACTCCAGACAGACATTGGTAATAGTAAGCTACCTCTGTAGCCACAGCTGCCCTGGGGCAGACTGACAGAAATCTGGCTGCCAATCCACGCCAACGGCCTCTCTGACCACTACCGAACATTTATACACATTCATACCCAGCATCATGGACACTGGAGGCAAGGTGGATAAAGTGTTTTGCCCAAGGACACAATAGCAGGATGGCTGGGGAGAACAGGATTTGAACCACTAACCCTCTACTTATTGGATGACCCACTCTACCTCCTAAGGCCACTGCTTTCAATTTGATCCAGACTGAAATTGTAAGTGTGAAATACCTCTCCCAAACCATGGTTCGCAAAAAGAGCTGAAATTTGGTCCAACAAAAAGAGGTGGTCTCGGCCTGGGTCAACCTGAACCTTGGTCTGGATCATTTAGAGTGTGAAAGCAATTTGCAAAAAAGTTTGGACGTTCAGACCAAACACAGAAAGTTATTGTTGCCAAAAAAAAGGATAAATGAGCAATGGTAACACTCGGAGAGAGGAAGAGACCCAGTTTTTAATAAAAATAAGGTTACTTATTGGCCTAAATATTCAGTTGAAAGAACATTCAAAAAAGTGCCAGATATTTTCAGAGAGGACGTGACAGAGCTTATGAAAAATTGGACAAGCAATGTCACCTGAAAATCATAATGCTCTCCTCCATGAAGCCCTGGCTAACAGCATGGTGGAGTTGTGGTTAGCACTATTGCCTCACAGTAAGAAGATTGTAGGTTCAAATCAGCAAGCTGGGCCTTTCTGTTTGGTAGTGTGGTGCTCTGGTTTCCTCCCACATTCTAAAAGTATGCAAGTTAGGTTAACTGGAGACTTTGAGGTGGGAATGTGTGGGTGAAGGGACTGGTGCTGGATCACCTGGGTGTATGCCCTTGATTTGTCAGAGAATAGAATTTATGAGTCTGCAACCAGAAATTTAAAGTGGATTGTGCCCTAAAGTTGCATTTTTGACTTTTAAAGTTGGGTAGCTCTCACTATACCTGTGATGGTAAATCTGATATGATTCAAGATGGCTGCACCTATACGCCATGCATCAACAAGAACTATTTATTAGCATTTCTGTTTTATACGAGGGAATTGGGGTGGGGGGGCTGAAAAGTTCATAGGCTGAAAAGTTCACAGTGGTCTAATTTGATTTGACCAAATGTGGTTTATTTTTTACCTCCGCCAAGGGAGGAGGTAATGTTTTTGCCGGTATTGATTGGTTTGTTTGTTTGTTGGTTTGACTGTCTTAGCAACATTACTCCAAAGTTAAGAATGGATTTTGATGAAATTTTCAGGAAAGGTGTGTAATGGCATGGGGAACAGATGGTTAGATTTTGGGGGTGATTTGGTTCACGATCTGCATGCAGGAATTTTTTGAAAGTTATTTTATATATTAATATGGTGCTTTTCATGTACTGCCCCTAGAGCCATGCATCACCGCAACCTGGAGGCCAAACACTGCAGAAAAAGTTTAAAATGGCCTTGAACGAAAACGAATGTGGTCTCCAGCCACATTGTATGTGATGACTGACATTATTTCATCTGAAGACACCAAGAAAAAACAAGTAAAGACGGCGTTTGGAGTGCGTGCGGACGTGACTCCAGTGTTATGCCGAGAATTGTTTGCTTGCTGAGAATTGCATCCCATCCGCCACAAACTATAAAACATAACACTACAGCCAGGCTTGTAACCATTTGTGCATTTTTAGAAGTACCTGTCAAACATTTTTAGAAATAAAAATTATTACCTCTCGTAAATTATCTTTAAATTATGTTTATTCGCCAGATGTTTTAGTGTTTCAAATAGGGTTAGAAATCACATTGATCCAACTGTTGGAATCTGTGCATGGGTGAAGGACCATGCTCATGCTGTAAGTTTACTCTTGTTATTTTTACCTCCACCAAGGAGGTTATGTAATCAGGGTGGTTTGTCTGTCTGTCTGTCCTTCCGTCTGTTTGTTTGTCTCTTTGTTAGCAGGATTACGCAAAAACTAGAGGATGGACTTTGGTGAAATTTTCACCAGAGGTAGCCCTTGGGCCAAGAATGAACCCATTAAATTTTGGTGATGATCTGAGAGTCCATACCTCCACCAAGGACCTTGCTTTTATTTGTGTAGCAGGATTACACAAAACTACTGCATGGATTTGGATTAAATTTTCACCAGAGGTGGTCCTTGGGCCAGAGATGAACCCAGAACATTTTGGTGATGATCCCAGAATGCATACCTCCACCGAGGCTTTTATCTTCTCACACTGTGACCATGTTTACATGGACACAAGTAACCGGATTAAAAGCCTGATCGTAATAAAAATGCTTCACATAAACATGCCAATCTGAATATTCTGACCCAATCATGCTCATTTGGATCAAAATTTCATTCCAATTGACACGGGTGGGTTATGCTGATTGTTATTCCGATTGGTGTGCATGAAAACACTTATTCCGAAGGTTGGGCCGAAAATATGTTTACTGCACATGTCTGTACATCAGCCACATGTCGACGTGACGTATTTCCGCTTTTACAGCAGCTAGCAGAAGACATAGCAGGAGTAAAACAAAACTGGTCTGTATCGTCCTGCTGTCTCCCTCTGTTTGTCATATGCAGAAGTATGTACTTGTAGCTTCATTACGGAGACCAGCAGAAGCAAAAGTACAGTCTGAATAACACAATACAGGTCAATTTCAAAAAGAGAAAGACACGAAGTGGGGCTTGCTAACTGGAAGTTGCTTCTTCTTTTACTATTTTCAGAATGTCGAAATGTCGATATGCACATGTCAAAATGATTTATTCCGTTCAAACATGTGACACATGGAAACACACGTCCTAATTGGATCAGCTTTTTCAGGATCCATGTAAATTGTAAAGTTCTGATCTGAATTGTAATCAGATTGAAGAAATTTTGCCCATGTAACCGTGGCTTGTGTTGGCAAGAATCCCCCAAAACAAACACATTACATTTTGGAGATGATCCATGAGGGACAAAAGGTGCCTTGATGGAGGTATGTGCTCTCTGAGTGTTTTTCTAGTCTGTGTGTGTGTGTGTGTGTGTATCTATTTACCTTTGTCTTTGTTCCTCGTGTTTTCCGTACCTATTGCCATTCCCTGCATCTCTGATTGCCCTTAATTGTGCCCACCTGTTCCTTGTTGCCGTGATTATCAGTCCCTCCAGGATGTTGAGGGATGTTTTTATGATTGTTGCGGGCCAAAAAGCCTGAATTTGCGGGAGCTTTTTTAAAAAGTTGCAATAAAAGTTGCCATGTTTTTAGAGTGTTTTCTGCACTAAAGGTTGTGGGAAGAATTCCAAATTTTAAAGCAGGTGCTTTTTTCCAGTATACTACAGTGATATTCTATATAACAATACAAGAAAAGCAGAGGATTGGCAAACATTTCCTATTATAGTGAATTGTAAATTAAGCAGGAACTTCTGCTACGCAGAAAAACTCTGTTGTGCAACAGCCAAAACAGACTTTAACACAATATCCATTACAACAGCTAAATTGGATTGAATGCATGTTAAAGAGTAGAGATTTGGAAATTATTTGTGCACCTTCATCTGAAAACTCCCTACAGTTCCAAACCACTCGGAACCGAGTGGAGAGGAAATAAGAAATAATTTATTCTGTTAGTCTGTATTGTTCATTGGAGTCTGTTTTTCTGAAAAAAATTACAGATAATAGTCTGTCTCTTTCCGTGTAACTCCTACGTGTCTGTCTGCTGCACGGCTTCACACACACACACACACACACACACACACACACACACACACACACACACACACACACACACACACACACACACCTACATACCTTTCAGTTATGGGAAGGGGGGGTTATCAGTGTCCAGAGCAGAGATTCACAGGTTTAAAGCTCATTGACAAGCTGTAGTAATAATTGTATCTCTAAAGATGTATGAAATTGTGGTGGCACAAGTGGGGGATTCTCCACCCAGAGAAGGCAGCTGGGATAAGGGGGAACAATGAACTGGAGGAGGAAGTGCCACCGGGGGGGCTCCGATGGGACAGTGTGGACTATGCACCCCCCAGGGAGAGGTGGAACCGCTGTTGCCGCTGGAAGAGAAAAGGCTGTGAGCAGCAGTGCTGGCGTTATGTTATGTTAATGTGCCACACAGGTCTTTGTTCCAAACAATGTATTATGGTCGGACGTTCCGGGTCTCAATCCATAGAATTAAAGGCATAAAAGAGGAATACACAGAGACCTGGGAGCTCTTTTTACTGTACTGTATGTTGGAGAAAGAATAAAGTTCATGTGTTGTCAGGCTCGTTGCCACGCCTGCTTCCTTTCTCCACATTGGTGACCCTAAGACGTGCCATGGAAAGCCAAGCACCACCCCAGAGACTACCTGGAGGGAAAGCACCAGCGCCACGTACGCTGTCTCACTCAAGCTCCCAGACTTCTGGCTTCACAGTCTGACCGCGTGGTTCTTGCACATAGAAGCCCAGTTTGCACTCCGCGGGGCGCAGCCAGGGAGTGGAGGGCGTCATGCTTGGTGACCACAGGATCTCATCTCTGTTGTTTGCAGATGATGTTGTCCTGTTGGCTTCGTCCAGCGATGACCTACAGCTCTTGATGGGACGGTTTGCCGCTGAGTGTGAAGCGGCTGGGATGAGAATCAGCACCTCCAAGTCCGAGTCTATGGTCCTCAGCCGGAAAAAGGTGGATTGTCCTCTCTGGGTTGAGGACAGGCTCCTGCCCCAAGTGGAGGAGTTTAAGTATCTTGGGGTCTTATTCACGAGTGAGGGGAAAATGGAGCGAGAGATTGACAGACGGATCGGAGCAGCATCTGCAGTGATGCCGACGTTGTACCGGTCTGTTGTGGTGAAGAGGGAGCTGAGTTCTAAGGCAAAGCTGTCGATTTACCAGTCAGTCTACGTTCCTACTCTCACCTATGGTCACGAGCTTTGGGTAATGACCGAAAGAACAAGATCGCGGATACAAGCGGCTGAAATGAGCTTTCTCCGTAGGTTTGTGGACTCACCCTCAGAGATAGAGTGAGGAGCTCAGTCATCCGGGAGAGGCTCAGAGTAGAACCGCTGCTCCTCCACATTGAAAGGAGTCAGTTGAGGTGGTATGGGCATCTGATTAGGATGCCTCCTGGACGCCTCCCACTTGAGGTGTTTCGGGCACGTCCCACTGGGAGGAGACCCCGGGGCAGACCCAGGACTCATTGGAGAGACTATGTCTCCCAGCTGGTCTGGGAATGCCTTGGTATCCTCTCTGAAGAGCTGGAGCAGGTGGCTGTGGAGAGGGAAGTCTGGGCTTCTCTGCTTGAACTGCTGCCTCTGTGACCCGGACCTCCAAAAAAAGCGGTAGAAGATGGATGGATGGATGGATGGGATAACAATGGACGATACCAAGTATTACTATGTGGTTGCTGCACTGGATGTGTGCGCCACGCAACAGGTGATGAGCCTGCTCCAGGAGCTGCTGGCCCAAAGAAAATATGAAGCGCTCAAGAGGATGCTTCTTTAGTGCTATACCTTTCTGACAGTGAGAGGGCAGAGAGACTCCTAACGTATTCAGAGTTAGGCGACAGATCAGCAGTGGAGCTCATGGAGAGCATGTTGGCGCTGAGGGGGAATGACAATGAACCTTTCCTGTTCGTCCACTTGTTCCTCAGGAACCTACCGGCTACAGCGAGGGTGATCCTGGCCAACTCGCCTTGACTGGTTGCAAAGGACTACCGCGCCCTGGCACAGGAAGCGGACCGCATCATTTTTGCGACCAGAACTCTCAGCCTGCAGGCAGTGGCACCTGCATCAATGAAGGACTCCAGCGAGGTTAAGGAGCCATTCGTGGTAGCCGGGACGGACACTAGGAGATGAAGGAATGGGGTGATCTTTTTTCATCATCGCCATTTCGGCTCGAATGCCAATTGGTGCCTGTCGCCATGCCAAGTCAAGAAACCGGGAAGATGGCACGTTCTGAATTCAGTTGCAGCTGCAACCGATGGCGACAGTAACAGACTGCTTTATGTCACAGACACACGTTTGGGGAGACGGTTTTTGGTGGACTCCGGCTCCCAGAAGAGCCTCATCCTGCCGGTCAATGCAGACAAGGTGGTAGGAGGCAGCAGTTCCGAGCTCACGGCCGCCAATGGATCCACCATCAGGACATTTAGCGAGTGGACACTGATGATATGCTTACACTGACGCAACTTTCAGTGGGACTTTGTGATAGCTGCATGTTCCGCCCCCATTTTAGGCGCAGATTTTTTATGTGCTTATGGGTTGTTAGTCAATGTTGCTAACAGGGGACTAGTGGATGCTGTCTCCTTTACCTCACTGCCCTGAACAGCTCGGGGAGCTGGGTCGACAACACTGGCTAACATTATAGCTCCAAGCGGTAAGTACCAATTTCTCATACAGTTCGCAGTACTCACAGTCCCGACTTTTTCGGCTACCATAACGAAACACGGGGTTGAACACTTCAAAGCGGCAAAAGACCCACTGGTGTTTGCGCGACCTCGCCGCTTGGACACAGCTAAACTGGCCAGCGCATGCGAGGAGTTTGCCAACTTAGAACAGTTGGGCATCGTCAGGCGCTCCAACATCCTGTGGGCATCCCCCGCTACACATGGTGCCTAAATCCGATGGGTTGTGGTGACCGTGCGACGATTTCTGATGCTTGAATAACACCATGGAACACGATCTTGATCCCATTCTGCACATCCAGGATTTTTCCGTGCACCTGGCTGGGTGCGTGTTTTTTCCAATGTGGATCTGGTCCGCGGATCCCATCAGGTCTCGGTGCGCACGGAAGACATTCCGAAAACAGTGGTAATAACTCCTTTTGGCCTTTTTGAGTTTTTAACGCATACTGTTCAGATTAAAAGGAGCGGCGCAGACTTTCCAGAGGATGATAGATGCCGTGCTTTGCAACTTGTCCTTTGTTTCATCTACTTAGATGACAATCTGGTAGCTAGCGCATC
The DNA here is from genome assembly GCA_020510985.1 of Pholidichthys leucotaenia. NCBI lineage: Eukaryota > Metazoa > Chordata > Actinopteri > Cichliformes > Pholidichthyidae > Pholidichthys > Pholidichthys leucotaenia. The sequence goes on along the minus strand of CM035848.1, from coordinate 85,871,937 downwards.
TGAGAAGGAGCACATCACCTATCTCAAGACGGTTTTCCAGGGGTTGGAAGCACACGGGCTTATAGTGAACCCGGCAAAGTGCCAGTTCGGTGTGCCTGTGATTGATTTTTTTGGGTCACCTCATGTTGCCAGAGGGTGCAATTCCGCTACCGGATAAGATGCGTGCCGTGTCGGACTTTGCGCATCCACAGACCATGAGGGCCCTGCAGGAGTTTTTGGGGATGGTCAATTTTTATAACTGTTTCATTCCCCGGGCAGCCCAGCTGATGCAGCCGTTGTATGCCGCGCTGAAAAAAAAGAAGCCCGCGGAAAATGCCGACTGGACTCCCGAGCGAGTCCAAGCTTTCACGAACACAAACATAGCACGTTCGACAGAGAGTTGTTGGCTCTACACCTGGTGATGCACCATTTCCAGTTTTGGCTGGAAAGGCGCGAGTTCAGAATCAGAATCAGAATCAGAATCAGAATGAGATTTATTGCCATTGTTCATGTAGTACACAAACTAGGAATTTGTCTCGGTGCAATGCTGCAACATTAAACATGGAGTAGCACTAAAGATAAAAATAAAAAACTATGCATGCAATAAAAGGTAGGAAATGAATAAGTAATACTAATCTATGCAATTTTTAAATATATTAACAAGCAGCAGATATTGTGGAGTTCCACATAGTGCAGTCGGTAGTGCAAAAAGAAAACAGTGATAATTGTCATGAGTCCGGTTGAGCTGCTGTACGTAGTGCACGAGAGTCTAATAAGTCACTTAGTGTTCAGCAGTCTGATGGCAGAGGGAAAGAAGCTGTTCATGTAGCGGGAGGTTTTAGTCTGAATGGACCGAAGTCTTCTGCCTGAGGGGAGGGGGGCAAACAGTGCGTGTCCAGGGTGTGAAGGGTCGGCTATGATCCGACCTGCATGCCTCCGGGTCCTGGAGATGTACAGGTTCTGGAGGGATGGGAGCTTGCAGCTGATCACCTTCTCAGCAGCGCGCACAACGCGCTGCAGTCTTAGTCTGTCCCTGGCGGTGGCTCCTGTGTACCACACGGTGATGGAGGTGGTGAGGATGGACTCGATGATGGCCGTGTAGAACTGCACCAACATCTTGGTGGGTAGCTTGAGCTTCCTCAGCTGCCGCAGGAAGAACATCCTCTGCTGGGCCTTTTTGATGAGGGAGCTGATGGTCGGCTCCCACTTGAGGTCCCGGGTGATGGCGGTGCCCAGGAAGCGGAAGGAATCCGCAGTGGTGATGGGAGAGTCTGTGAGGGTAAGGGGGGGGGGGGCAGAGGGGCTGTGACTTTTCTGAAGTCCACGATCATCTCCACTGTCTTCAAAGCGTTCAGCTGCAGGTTGTTGTGGCTGCACCAGGATGCCAGCTGGGCCACCTCTCTCCTGTAGACGGACTCGTCGCCGTTGGAGATGAGCCCGATGAGGGTGGTGTCATCCGCAAACTTGATCAGCTTGACAGACTGGTGGCTGGAGGTGCAGGAGTTGGTGTACAGGGAGAAGAGCAGGGGGGAAAGTACACAGCCCTGGGGTGATCCGGTGCTGATGCTAACAGAGTCTGAGACAGTCTTTCCCAGCCGCACATGCTGCCTCCGGTCCGTCAGGAAGTCAGTCATCCACCTGCAGAGGGAGTCAGGCACGTTGAGCAGGGACAGCTTGTCCTGGAGCAGAGCGGGGCGGATGGTATTGAATGCAGAGCTGAAGTCCACAAACAAGATCCTGACGTAGGTTCCCGGGGAGTCCAGGTGCTGCAGGATGGAGTGGAGGGCCAGGTTGACTGCATCGTCCACAGACCTGTTGGCTCTGTAGGCAAACTGCAGCGGGTCCAGGAGGGGAGTGGTGATGGTCTTGAGGTGGGGCAGGACCAGGCGCTCAAAGGACTTCATGACTACAGAGGTGAGCGGTGCAGGTCTGTAGTCGTTAAGTCCAGTGATCCGTGGCTTCTTGGGGACAGGGACGATGGTAGAGGTTTTGAGGCAGGCCGGCACGTGGCATGACTTCAGGGAGGTGTTTAAAATGTCTGTGAAGACAGGAGTCAGCTCCTCCGCACAGTGTCTCAGGGTGGAGGGAGACACGCCGTCCGGACCGGAGGCCTTGCGCGGGTTCAGTCTGGAGAACTGTCTGTGCACGTCCTGCTCACTGATGGCAAGGGCAGGGGGGGAGGAGGGGGGGCGCCTTTGATGAAGTGGGGACCATGGAGGCAGTGGCGATGGGGGGAGGGGGGGAGTTGGACACAGCTGACGAGGTGTCAAAACGGGCATAGTGTTGGGACAGTCTTTGACAAAGGGCTTTGTCATCCTGTCCCGTAGAAGCCTGAGGCCGATAGTTGGTGATTTGCCTCAATTCTCTCCACACAGAAGCAGAGTCGTTAGCAGTGAACTCTCTCTCAGAATACACAGATTTAGCTCTCCTCAGCTCTCTGCTAAACCGGTATTTGACCTCCCTGTAGCAGTCCCTGTCTCCACTTTTCAACGCTGCTTCCTTCTCCTTCCTGATCTGTCTGAGCTTAGCTGTGAACCAGGGCTTGTCGTTGGAGTAACTCACCCTGGTGCGCGATGGAAGAATGCTCTCCTCACAAAAGTGGATACATGAGGTCACAGTGTCCGTGTACTCATCCAGATCATGCGTGGCTCCTTTAAACATGTCCCAGTCAGTTATTTCCAAGCACGTGCTCAGCTCCTCCACAGCTTCACTGGTCCATTTCTTCGTAGTGCTCACAACAGGTTTTGTGAGCTTCAGTCTCTGTCTGTATGCGGGAATCAGGTGGACCATCACGTGATCAGATAGTCCGAGCGCAGCGCGGGGAACAGCGCGATACGCGTCCTTAACTGTAGTGTAACAGTGATCCAGCGTGTTCTCTCCTCTGGTGGGGCATTTAATAAACTGTTTGTACCGGGGCAGTTTGTGGCTCAGGTTGCTCTGGTTAAAGTCGCCAACCACAATAACCAGAGAGTCCAGGAAAGTCCGCTCCGCTTGCTGAATGTGATCCATGAGCGCGCGCTGAGCCTCGCGCACGTCCGCGTCGGGCGGGACGTAAACAGTGGAGTTCACCGCATTCGTGGACCATAAGCCACTGACATACACAATGTCCAAGGTCTTGGAACTGTGGTCGGCCCGGCAGCAACGGCATTTGGCTGTGATCTTGGAGTTTACGACCAACATTCAACACGTTGCCGGTTAAGCTCAACATCGTGGCCGATTGTCTGTCGCGCGCATTAGTCTCCCCGGTCTATATGGGAATAGGTTTCCCTGTGATGGCCGCAGAGCAAGCCGGGGATGCAGACATTTGCATGCTCCAGTCTGTGCATACTGGGTTAAGGCTGAAGAGCAAGGTGGTGCAAGAAGGGTGCCCTCCCTTGCTCTGCGACGTCTCCACCGGCCGCCCGTGCCCGGTGGTTCCAAGCTCTTGGCACTGTCATGTTTTTGAGTTGGTCCACTCCCTTTCGCATCTGGGAGTGCGCACTTCGGTGAAGCTAGTGGGGGCGAAATTCATCTGGCTTCACTTGCGCAAGGACGTGAAGGAGTGGGCTGCAGCTTGCGTCGCATGCCAGCGGGCCAAAGTGCACAAGCACACCAGAGCCCCCCTCAAGCCATTCCGAATCCTGGCCAGGAGGTTCGACCACGTCCATGTGGATTTGGTGGGACCTCTCCCACTGTTGCAAGGTTTCACACACCTTTCAACAATCATGGACTGCACCACGCGCTGGCCTGAAGTGGTCCCGCTGGCTTCTACCACATCTGCAGAAGTGGGTCGTGCTTTTTTGTCAGCTTGGGTTACACTGTTCGGATCCCCGTCGGACAGCACTTCCGGCAGGGGTCCACAATTTGTTTCGGAACTCTGGTCCGCGAAAGCCCAGAGCCTGGGGGTCAAAATTCCACGCACTACCATGTACCACCCCCAAGCTAATGGGTTACGCTAGTGTTTTCATTGGTCGCTTAAAGCAGCACTCAGAGCTTCGCTCACGGACACAAATTGGGTCAACCGCCTGCCCTGGGTTCGTTCAGGGTTGCGCTATGCACCTAAGAAGGATTTGGCAGCCTCCCAAGGAGAACTCATTTTTTTCTCAACCGCTGCGGATCCCCAGAGAGTTTTTACTGGACAACCCCACACCCGAGGCGGCTCCGCCCATGCAATTTTTGCACAGTATGGAGGCTTTCACGTACTGGGCCAGGCCCACCATTGTTTTCCCCACACTTTTGTCCCCAAGAGTTTACAGAATGCCAGCTTTGTTTTCGTCAGACACGTTGCGCATCGGACCCCACTGCACCCACTGTACAACAGACCGTTCAGGGTGTTGGAACCTGGGGTGAAACATTTCACATTCGACTTGGGTTGGGCATAGGGAGACCATCTGCATCGACAGGCTGAAGTCTGCTTTTGTGTCGTCAGATGAGCAGATGGTGTTGACCCAAAATCCCCGGCGTGGACGTTGGTGGCTTCGCAAGTTGGTTTTCCTTTGGTAGGGACCTGCGCAAGTGAAGCTGATGTGTTTTTCCCCCCTTCCCTTTTTTCCCTCCACAGACTGACGTGCCCTCCTGTACACCTCGCCAGCAGGGTGCTTCGACTGGATCATGACCCCCCGCTACAGCCACTATGGGTGCTGGCTCAAGCCCAAAGGACAGGGGGGTTAGTGCCCTTTCTGGGTGTTTGGGGGGGGGTCTGTGTGGAGGCATGGGTGGGGGATTCTCCACCCAGAGACGGCAGCTGGGATAAGGGGGAACAATGAACCGGAGGAGGAAGTGCAACCGGGGGGGCTCCAGTGGGACAGTATGAACTATGCACCCCCAGGGTAGAGGAGGAACCGCCGGAGCCAAAAGGTGTGACAGCAGTGCCGGCGTTATGCTAATATGCCACGCAGGTCTTTGTTCCAAACAATGTATTATGGTTGGAAGTTCCGGGTCTCAATGCATGGAATTAAAGGCATAAAAGAGGAATGCACAGAGACCTGGGAGCTCTTTTCACTGTACTGTATGTTGGAGAAGGAATAAAGCTCATGTGCTGTCCAGCTCGTTGCCTCGCCTGCTTCCTTTTTCCCCAAAATGATCAAACACTGGCTGTAGTGTTAGATTTGCTTATTTGTTTGTGGGTCTATGGACTCTCTCATCACGTGTGCTCCCGCAACGGGGTGCTTTTGGGGCAGGCGGACATCTTTCAACACAAACCCAGCACTTTGTACACGCGGTCAGGATGGAGATGTGGCAAGATGTCCACCAGCAGGCTAGGGGAGATGGAGGAAAGGACAGAGTTGCAAACTTCGAGGTGAGTGTTTTTTTTTTAAAATCACACACTGTTTTTGGCTGAAGTGCTCAGTTAATACTTACTGTAAACATGGATGTGAACGCAATGCAGAGCAATGCATTTGATTGGTTAGACTGAGCGTTTCAGAGACAAATTTGATAGGTGAAATTAGTGGAAGTTGACGAGGATTGGCCAAAATTGCGGGAAAGTTGCGGTGATTTGACAAAGTTGCAATGTCGCGCAATAGTTGCGCTGATTGGCTGATTTTGCATGAATTGACGATATCGCAACATCACGAAATCCTGGAGGGACTGCATTATTATTATTATTATCTACTGTTCCTGAGGCTGGTGCACCCATGTCGCCTGTTCCTGAGTTTGGCACGCCTCAGTTAACAGCTCCAGAGGTCAGTGCTCTCCAACCATCAGTGCCTGAGGGTAGTGCTCATCAACCATCAGCGCCTGAAGTCTAGGCACCCCAAGCATCAGCTACTCATCATGAGGTCATCACTCCAGCAGCAGGAGACCACAAACAAGGCAAATACCTTTTCCATTATTTTCTACAACCATTTTAGAAAAGACTTGCCTTACTCCAGGTGGGGGGACCCAAGCGCAGAGTCCGCCAGCTCTTGGGCCCTCTCCACCATCCTCTGCTGCTAATGACTGTGGTGTCACCTCAATGACTGCCTAGTCTCCTCCCTCATCTGAGGTGGTTGTGTCGACGACGCAGTCGCAGGAGGACCATGCTGCACTAGTCGAGTCAGAAGTCAGTGGGCCTCCAACTGTCAAACCAGAGGTCGGTTGAGCCTCCAACTGTCAAGCCAGATGTCAGTGGACCTCCAACTTCGAGCAAGATGTCAGTGGACCTCCAACTGTCGAGCAAGATGTCAGTGGACCTCCAACTGTCAAGCCAGAGGTCGGTGGACCTCCAACTGTTAAGCCAGAGGTAGGTAAACCTCCAACTGTCAAGCCAGAGGTCAGTGGACCTTCAACTGTCAAGCCAGAGGCCTGTGGACCTCCACGTGATGAGCCAGAGGTCGGTGGACCTCCACCCAATGAGGCAGAGGTTGGTGGACCTCCACCCGACGAGCCAGAGGTTGGTGGACCTCCACCTGATGAGCCAGAGGTAGGTGGACCTCCAACTGTCAAGCCAGAGGTTGGTGGACCTCCAGCTATCAAGCCAGAGGCCCGTGGACCTCCACCCGACGAGCTAGAGGTCGGTGGACCGCCACCTGATGAGCCAGAGGTAGGTGGACCTCCAACTGTCAAGCCAGAGGTCGGTGGACCTCCAACTGTCAAGCCAAAGGCCCATGGACCTCCAACTGTCAAGCCAGACGTTGGTGGACCTCCAACTGTCAAGCCAGAGGCCGGTGGACCTCCACCCGATGAGCCAGAGGTCGGTGGACCTCCACTCGATGAGTCAGAGGTCAGTGGACCTCCACCTTATGAGCCACGGGTAGGTGGACCTCCACCCAACATGCCAGAGGTCAGAGGGTCTCCACCTGCCATTCTCGAGACCAGGGTGCCCTTACCTACTGTTTTTAAGGTCAGGATGCTGCCGCTGGCTGTCTTGAAACCAAAAGCCCTGGTATTATTGCTTCCAGAACTGAATGTCCCAGCATTATTGTCTCATGGACTAAAAGCCCTACTATTTTTGTTTCCAGAACTTAAAACTTGTTAGAACTTGTTGCTGCACCCCAAGCTCAGCATCCCTGATCATCCTTGCCTTGTAGTCTGGTGGTCTAAAGACTTTGGTAGGCCACCAGACCCTCCATGTGCTCTGGTCTGGGGTCCCGTGGACTTGGGAAGGCCCCCGACCCATCTTATTCTCCCGTCTGGTAGCCCTGGGACTACGGAAGACCACCAGAACCGCTTTGCCCTTTGGTCCTGTGGCCCTGGGACTTTGGTAGGCCACCTGATCTGGGATCCACCCAGATGGTCTATGTTAGAATCTGTGCATGGGCGGAGGACCATGATCATGCTTTAAGTTCATTCTTGTTATTTTCTGTGAGTGCATCTGTTTACCTTTTGTCTCTGTTCTTCATGTTTTCCGTACCTATTGCCATTCCCTGTGCCTCTGATTGCCCTTAATTGTGCTCACCTGTTCCTTGTTGCTGTGATTATCCCCCCTGTCTATATATGTGCATTTCAGTCTGTGTCCAGTGCAGTGTCCTTTGTTTATGTCTCCTGTTGGCGGCTCACCCACACTTCTGTTAGTCTGTAAGCAACCCTGCCTGTAACCCTGTGTTTGAAGCCAGCTGTGGTTTTCCTTTGTTCAGCCCACGAGCTTTTTTATTTTATGTTCTGTTTCCTGCATTAAAATATGGTTTATGAAATTCGCCTCGCATATGGGTTCTCTCCTTCATTGCCCCGGAGGGGCAATCCTAACACCAACCTCACGTTTTATAATCTTCAAAGTCGAGATTTTGTATTTATGCATTGTCGTTAAAAAGGGTCATCAGTTTTTCAAAGTATCTAGTTGTATTGACTTTGACTTACACTAAACACCTGCTTGTGACGATGGGATGCAATTCTCAGCAAGCGAGCAGTTCTCGGCATAACCGCTGGCAGACAAGGATGTCGTTGCAGCCACATGACCCACACGGTATGTAAACACAGTAAACTTCAGCACTGGACAATATTTAATTTTTTGCTTGTGAAATCACAATAGGCCTGTTCTATTATGCTTGTTTACTACACACCGCAGTGATACTACACTACTGTGTAATATTGCTTAATAATTATGAACCTTGTCAGTAGAGTGAAAGGGAGAAGAGAGGAGGGGAAAAAAAAAAGAAAACTGACCTGAAAGATTCAATAAACCATGATGATGATTTAAGGTGGAATTGCCCAGCCCCAATGTTTGGCCAATACAATTATGACAGTCTTGTTGTTATTATTTTAATGTAGTCATTTAATGTAGTCATATTGTTTTTGCTGCCGTTTCTCTGTCTGTTAGCAGGATCAATCAAAAAGTCATAGATGGATTTGGATGACATTTTCACCAGAGGTGGCTCTTGGCCCAAAGATGAGCTCATTCAATGTTGAAGGTGATCCGAGAGTGCATACCTCCGCCAAGGCCCTATCTCCCAATGTACAGATTGATGGTGATATGGACAAACAAAGGGACGGAGGGGAGGACAAAAGGAGGGAGGGAAGGAGCCTTGGCAGAGGTATGCGCTCTCTGAGAGCCCTCTAGTTCAACATAGTCTCCCCCTCGGTCCACACACTCTTCCATCGGTGTTGCAGCGCTTGGATCCCTGCGGTTGAAAAATAAATCACAGTTGGTCAAATTTGACCACTATGAACTTTTCAGCTTCTGAACTTTTCAGCCCTCCCTCATACATCTTTTGTAGTTGGTATGACACACAGTAATGCACAACTTCTACTTCTGAACATATTGCACAAATGACTACAAACTGGGTTGTTTTGAGTCGATAACAAATAATTAACATGACAGTCAGGGTTTTCCTACTTTTTTTGTTGGAACATGGATGATGTGGAAGTGATGTCATTCTGACCTGGTTTGGACATCTGATGTACACAGTATGACATTCAGGAAGACTTCAGTAAGTACAGCTGTACAAAAACTTATGCAAGTGGGCAGTTTCCTTGTCCAGAAAGAAACTGATCAAAATAATTGATTACTGGTCCATTATTCATTATGGGGACTATGACCTCAATCCCAACAGCTAATCACAGGGTGCTTTGTTGTTAGTGGCTAAAGTTATGCCCTGTGATATGCTGTTGGGACTGAGGTCATAGTCCCCATAATGAATAATGGACCAGTAATCAATTATTTTGATCAGTTTCTTTCTGGGCAAGGAACCTTTAAAAAAATGGAAACAAATTCTGTTTTTGTAGGTTTTAACTTTCTGAAATGCATCTATTGGTCATGTGATTATTAAAAAAAACACTCCTCTTAAAAACACACATCCTTTATTTTGTTTTTCTCTCCAAGAAACCGTTTTTAACTCTTCTGGATATTTTCCTGTATGTAAAGAAATGGGAAACGTCACTAAAAGTTAAAAGTCACAACCCTTGATACCTGCCCACTGCTCTATTACTGGCCAACCTAGCTGTCTGTCATGTAGATGGGCGAGTAGCCAAAGGCATTGGCTTAAGCGGTAACAGTGGCACTAGGAAGTTCACATTTATATTGTTATTTTCTTTAGATTTCAGTCACATTGATAGACACCACTGTTTCAACCTGGTTCACTAATCCATTCCGAGTCAATAATATAGTTCAAGTCATTATGGCTTATTTTGCTATATTTTCACTGTGATGCTACACTGATTTCTTAGCACCACCAAGGCAGCTAGTTGAAGCTAGTAGTTTGGCCACTAGTCTTGGCTCATTCACAAATGTTTCTGTGCATTTGTAGTCCAGGGGCCATTCTGTCAACCACTGAAACCACATACCCCTGTCCATCAATGATGCATTATTTCTTTCATTCTGTGAGACAAATTTACGTTCGCTGGCTTTGATCTAGGACCTAGGCTCTAGCTACCTAAGATTAGTAATAGTGACCTAAGAAGAAGAGCAGAGTTAAATGTAGCTTTAAATGTGGCATACTGTTGTGCCACAATGCATGGCATGGAGGTGGTGATGAAGGCACGGATGACATCACTACGCCATACCTATATTAAGGTACTGATGCCGGGAACCTGGCTCTTTGGTGCTCCGCCTCTAGCCTGCTACACTAGCCTGTGCCCCTGCATTACTAGCTTATTTGTAGTGTTCCAAATGTTGCTAGCCTCCTTAATAAAGCCATTGTTCAGCACACAGTCAACGTGTCCACTGGTCTTCTTTCCAGACATAACATTTTGGTAATGAGGACAAAAAAACATCAACATGAAAGTGTACTTGGCACCCCTACCACCGTTCCTCACATCCTCAGGTGAGCTGCCCATCCCATGGCCTCGTTGGTTTGAGTCCTTCCAGACGTACATGTCAGCTATGGACCTGGATAAGGTTGGCAAGATGCAACTGCGTGCTTTCTTGATTCATAGCCTGGGTACTGAGGGACAGTGTGTGTTTAGTAGGTTGGGACCAGCGGATACATATGAGGAATGTATCATGCTACTGGCCGGACTTTCTGTGACGTCTGAGAGCATGCTGGTGATTAGAATCAGGTTTCGCCAGTGCTGACAAAAGAGCGGGAGAGATGACCCAGCAGTACGTCGTGGACCTCCGCTGTCTGGCAAGCACGTGCAGGTTTGGGCAGCTAGAGGATGGGATGGTGCGGGACCAGCTAATAGAGTACACCAACAACCCAGTTGAGTCAGTGTTTCAGCTGGAGGCCGCTGCCCAGCTAACATCACAGCTAGATACTTCACAACAACAAACCCCACTAGCTCATGCAGTTACCCCGGCAGAAGAACCTGTTACCACCACAACCTGCTTGGAGGACGCCAAGGTGAACACCACGGGACAACAGAACATCATGGGTTCATCATGGCTTCCTGGTCTGAATGTGTAACTGTGCGAGTGTGAACAGGGCGTCCTTGAAAAAGAAAGGTTGCCTCTCAGTGGAACTACCCTGTATAAATAAAGGTTAAATAATAAATTGCATGTGTTGATTGTATCATGTGATTAATGTGATTAATTGCAAATGGACACAATTAACTTGATTTAAATGCCCACCACTACCATGTTACGGTGATCAAAGCCCAGATATCACAATTATAAAAAAGGCTGACAGACTCTGACCAGGACTGACTATCTTCACTATCCATCTAGTTTTGCTTCTTGTCTCCACCAATTTCTCCCTCACTAGAAGCTTCAGTTCATGGTTCCGATAGACTGGTACTATAGTGTCCACTGTCATGTGTATGATCTTTGGAGCATGATGAAAGAGGGGGTAGAGTGAGACAGAGGGGGCAGCAAGAGTTGATCAGACCAGAGTTGTAGGAATCCTTGAGCAAAGTCACATTATGGGGGAGGACAAAAAAAAAAAAAAACAGCATAGATGAGTGCTGACACCCTGGAGGAAGCCTGGACCAAAAGACTTCCATATACTAAGACCTTTATTTTGTACATCAGCAGGATGAGCTTTGAATGTTAAATTGTAACATTGGCCTGTAGTGCTACTTGTATTGATTAGTGTCCAACTAGTCATTAAAGCTGCCCTTCCAGGACAGGACTTAATTTGAATACAGAGTAATGATAAGCAAATTATCAACTTAAAAAACCCCCAAAAACTGTTTGTGTAGTGTAGTTATTTATAATATAATGTGAGGCACGAGGTGGTGGCTCTGCCTCCCGGTCACACCACCGCCTGTAACTATAAAAAGGACTGCAGGCAGGAGGGGTGGCCTCTTTGCCATCCTCTGCCTGGCGGCTGTGTGTTGCACCTGTGCCTATTCAATAAACGTGTGTTCAGTTCTACACCTGGCCTCATCCTTGGCTCCATATCAGACATAATATTTTGGCGACGAGGAGAAAAAAAGGATTAAGAAGGTATGGAAGCGTGTGGGTTTGAAGTTCGGCTGTTTCTGGAGCTCCCGGGCGGGCCACCTGTTTCCTGGCCAAGACGGGGCGCTGTCTTCCTGGCTTACATGGTGGCGCTAAACCCGGGAAGAATGGACAGGCTGAGGGTAATCACGTTGTTGGTGCGCAATTTGGGAACTGGAGGCCAGTGGATACTGAGCATGCTTGGTGGCTTGGACAGCTTCGAGGACGTGGCTGAGCTGATGGTGTGTAATTTTCATGCCCTGGAAGATGTCATCGTCCGGAGTAGCGGGTTTCGACAGCACTGCCAACAGGTGGGCGAGTATATTCAGTGGTTCGTAGCCAACTTGAAACTACTGGTTAATGTGTGTTGGCTTGGACCGTTGGAGGAGGAGTTGGATTGCGACCTGCTGAGCAAGTGTTTGTCACGTCAACAGCTGGAGTTTCCCGTTACCACACGAGTAGTAGACTCGGACAGTGATGGGAGCATGAAAGAAGACACGGGAGATGCCAACGCTGTGGATTTGAGCTCTGGCTCGGGGAAGCCCATGCGTATGGGCTGCAGGTCCTAGAAGTGCCGTTTCAGAGCCAGAGACTGTTTGGCAAGACTGAAGCACTGTGGCAAGTGTGGCCACTTGCATCATTTCGCCAGGGTATACCACAGATCCGAGCGAGGAGGTCCGTGGCATGAAGAGGACTCTCCCGCCTCCATGGTTGTCCACGCTGTGTCCCTGAGCACCAACGGACACACGTACTGTATGGCAGAGTTGGACGGGGTGGAGGTGCCTTTATTGATTGACACGGGAGCAGTGGGCTCTGTGTTGGGTTGGACGACTGTGAGATTTTTTTCCTCGGGCTACAGGGTTGCGGGTGACCCGGTGCTGCTTTGTGGATGTGGAGGAGGACGGCTGGCCACGGTGGAAATGCTGAGACTGACGGCTCGGTACAAATCGGCCAAGATGCATGACCTGGAATTCATCATGACAGCCCGTGGAGAAAACATAATGGACTGCAACCTGCTCTATGGTCTGGGCTTCGCCATTAAAAGAGGTACTGGGAAAGAGTGGTCGGGCTGTGGACTGACCAATCCTGAGAGTGGTAGACGGCGCAGTGTGGGATGAGGAGCTGCCTGGCACCCTGGAGGGTGTGCAAGACCAATATCACCCACGGTCATCACAGGAAGATCCCTGTCCTAGAGCCCAAGACGAGGGTACTGGATGGTATGGTGGGACGCCTGTAGAGACAGGCGATGTCAAGAGGCTAGTTTCACCTGTTCCCAGATCTCGGCTGAAGTGGGGCAGTGAACAGGGGACCACAATGGTGACGGCAGCAGCGAATTTAGAAGAGGTCGGGGTTGGACCATTAGGCACAGTAGAATGACATGCCAAGCAGAGACCCTGCAAGCCGAATGGGACCCCTCTTGGGGTGAAGGACTGGATTTGGGAGGAGAGGTGATCATGGCAGGTACGGGCCAGTCGACGGTTGGAGGAGCACCAGGGACGCTCACGCGTTGTGGCCAAACAGGAGGATGCTCATCTCCAGCTGCCAGACGGTTCGTGGAGGCACCCGGACAAGCTGCGGCATGCCTGGGAGGGGACTGAGGGATGTGGGCCTGGACGAGCGGAGAAGCCGGTGGTGATGAAAGGCTGGTTGCCTCTAGGGGCAGACTGATGACAGGGCGGTCCAGGGGGCCCACGGACTTGTTTTCTCCAGCTGTATGTATATAGGTTAACTGTTGTGCATGTGTTTGAATCAGTTACGTGTGTGTCATAAACTGATTGTTATGTATAGGTGCTTTGTGATGCATGTGTTTAGACTGTTTTGCTATTTATATGCATGTAGTTTGGGGGATCAATTTGGGTATTTTATTTTAGGTTAGAAGACAAGTTGGTATTTTGGTTTTATATGGACTCTCATTTTGTTTAAGCGGCATAATAATCTGCTTCGCTGTGTGGGGTGGGACGGCAGTCCACCTGTCCCCCCTAGCTTTAGTTGTTTTGGTGTGAATGTGTTAGGCCATTTGTTATTTCACTTTGCTGTTTTAGTGCGTGGTTCGGATCCTAAACTGGGGTGGGTCTCAACTGTGTGTGTGTGTGTGTGCATTGGACTTCTGTGAAGGAGGGGAAAAATGTAGTGTAGTTATTTATAATATAATCGGAGGCATGGAGCGGTGGCTCCGCCTCCCGGTCACGCTACTGCCCGTGACTATAAAAGGACTGCAGGCAGGAGGGGCGGCCTCTTTGCCATCCTCTGCCTGGCGGTTGTGTGTTACACCTGTGCCTATTCAATAAACATGTGTTACGGTTCCACACCTGGCCTCGTCCTTGGCTCCATATGAGACCTAACAGTTTGCTTGATTATTATGCAAAATTATTCATTACTTTAAACTGTGCTACTTGTATCTTGTATAAATTCCCAAAAAGGGTTTGGGAAATGTGTTATGCCACAGTTATCTATGTTCTACACAGCCAGCAAATACAAGAACACTATTCTAATTTGGTTTTTATTAATTATCTTTAAGACAGCGATGCCTCACACTAAACAAACAAAATGTTACATCTGGACTGAACCTGTCAGCACTGTCGGACACAAACATGCTTTACAAACTACGGCTGTACAGTGAGGAAGGCATCATGTTTTTAAAGGTGATTGACGATAATGAAACGAGGATGAAAAGCGAAATTAAACTTCCAGCGTTTCATCACACCCTTCACACTTTGCTGAGCAGTGGCAGCAGGACACTGATGATGCCGCCAGATGCGACACACATGTTTTGATTAGGCACATTTACCTTTTCTGATTAATTAGATTAATTAGGTGGGTGAACAATCAGCCAAGTGATAGCAAAAAGAGGGTTTTGTGTGCAAATTTAATTTGATTGGTGTATGATGCATGCAATTAGAGATGTGGTTGTACAGAAGTGTGTATGTTGTCAGACATTATGCAAGAAAGTTACAAGAGGTACTGTGTCTTGCTGACCTCCACTGCTGGTTCGCCTGAGGATGAAGAGATGACGCAGGTGGGAATGGTAGGATAGTGTGGGTGATCTTTGGAGCAAGACAGAAAACATCCCGGCCAGCATGCCCATGTGGGCCCCACCATAGGTTTAACCTGGGCTGTCTTATGGGCCCCATGTGGGTTTGTTCACGGATTCCACATTGGCCCCATGTGTGTTTTCCCACATAAACTTTATCTATGGTGCCAGTATTGCTGAAACCTGTTCATCTGCATTAAACCCAATGGGGTCCAGATGGGTTTAAAGTGGGTAAGTAGATTTCCTGCTTACCTGTACCACAGGTAGATGGGGCCAATGTGGAACATGCAAACAAACCCACATGGTGTTATAGTGATTGCCCCTTTGGGGCAGAAGGCAAAGCCCAAATGCTCAAGCTCAAGGACTGAAACAAAATCACATGACAGGCAAATCACTCAAGCAAAGATAGCGAGACTTTGGCAAAACAACCAAACAGACAAGGCTGGAATAGAAGTGTGGCGTTCACGCTGATATGACATTTATTTATTTAAATCCTTTATTAGTCCCACAATGGGGAAATTGCAGGGCATCCACATAAGTGGATGAGGCAGCCACTGGTGCAGCGCCCAACCCTTTCACCGTTCACACACATTCACAACTGGGGCCACTTTAGAGTCTATTTAGCATGTCATCCCGAGCTACGGGGTGCCGTCCCTTAAATAAGGCAAAGGAAATTAACAAAACCATAAACAGCTGCAGATAATCAAGAACTTAACACAACATGAAACAAGCTGGGTGAAAACGGAAGTAAACAAAACCTGTTGTGATTTCCTGCCTATTTAAGGCAGGAAGAATTAAACCCACGAGCAGGAGAGTGGAGTGTGTTTATTACAGGAAATGTGGAAAAAATAATACAAGCAAACAATAAATGGTTGCACCGGACAAAGAGGGAAAAACCTCCAGGATGCTCAACAGAATACAAGTGAGTACCATAACAGGGGAAAAACTGTCCCAAGGCGCTACAGGCGGAACTGCACGGGGGGAGTGAAACAGAGAGCCCGGGAACAAACCTCCAGACGGGACTGGAAGGCAGGGGCGAGACAAATAGTACTCACAGGCTGGAACAGTCCGAGTAAGTCCGTGAATGATCCGCAGTAGAGAGGAGGAAAACAAAACACAGAAGGCTAATGCAGAGTGATGCGGTACCACAAACAGCAGGCAGGGCATCTAGTCATGCATACCATCCAAACGAACAGGACAAGCAACAACAATCCAGCAAGGCACAACAGCGAACCCAGATCTTAAGTAATGCAGCTACTAATGGCCTGAGTGCATGCCGGTGTGAGGAGTGATGACAGGTGTATGTGTGGATGTCTGAGCATGTGAGTGAGAATGAGTGGGTGAGAGCACATAGGAATGGATGTGTGTGTGTGTGTGTAGTGAGTAAGTGCAAAAGTGCTGAATGAATGCAAGTGTGGACAATTGCATGTGTGTATGTGTAGAAACAGTGCAACTGGTGATGACAAACAGCTGGTAGGTGTTGGCAGGGAGAGGGAGGCGTGGCCATCAGCTGGCAGAAGCCAAGGACCCAAGGCTCCTAAAGAGCTGCCAGCTAAAAATTAAGGAAACAACCATTCAGGGAGAAAATACAGCCACGAGCCATGGAACAGGGTTGGAGGCGTCCAACCCAGTTCATGACAAAAACCAAACCAAAACCACAGATAATGACAGGAATAATACATAACCATAATCACAAACGAGAACTCAGAACATGACAGGGATAAATACAAGACGGAGATCATAACCCAAATGGATGTAAACACAGAGAAATACACCATAATAAACTAAGAACTCAGGCAAGGATAATAAAAACAAGAACAGAACCATATCTTTGATAATAACAATAATAAATACAGAAAATCCCAAAAACAAACTCAAAGCGAGGACATGAGCTGGAGCCCATGTCCTTGTGGCAAGAAATACAAACTATAAATCAAGGTGAGGACATAGGGCCCAGCCCACGCCCTGACAGTACCCCCCCCCCCCCTTAAGGGGTGGCTTCCAGATGACCCTCAAAATAATACAAAAAAAAATGACCAAAGAAAACCCCTTCCAGGGTAGGTGGTGGTGGTACAAGGCCAGGTGGACTGAGACAAATCCCCCCCCCCCCCACAGAGTCCAAAGCAAAAAAAACAAACAAAAAAACTACAGTTTGTGGGGTGCAACGAAGTTTACAACCCCAACACATAAACCAAGGTGGGTCAGGGGACCTACCAGCGACTATGGGCCACCCGGGCTGGAGAACATGGGGGGTCGGGAGGCCTACCCACGTCCATGGGCCCCCAGACTGGAATACCAGATGGTGCAGGAGCGTAGAGCTTGACACACAAATAAGGGGTTTTTTGGCTCAGGAGACAATAATACAGGAGCTTTTGGCTCAGGAGCAGGCAACTGCGGTGCACTGATGTCAGAAACAACTGATGGCATGACGGACCTCAGCAGCAGATGGCGGAGGGGCACCATCCTCAGCAGCAGATGGCGGAGGCTCACCGGCCCCTGGGGCAGATGATGGAGGCTCCCCGGCCCCTGGAGCAGATGATGAAGGCTCCCCGGCCCCTGGGGCAGATGATGGAGGCTCACCGGTCTCTGGGGCAGATGATGGAGGCTCACCGGCCTCAACAGCAAACGGCGGAGGCGCGCCAGCCTCTGGAATGGCAGGTGGAGGCATGCCAGCATTGGAACGGCAGGTGGAGGTGCACTGGCCTTTGGAACTACATGTGGAGGTGCACCAGCCTCTGGAACAGCCGGTGAAGGCACACCGGCCTCTGGAACAGCAAGTGGTAGCCTTTGGAACAACAGGTGAAGGTGCACCAGCCTCTGGAACAGCAGGTGGGGGTGTACCGGCCTCTGGAACAGCAGGTGGAGGTGCACCGGCCTCTGGAACAGCAAGTGGTAGCCGGGGGGCATTTAGCTTAGCAAACTGCAGTAGGTGAGTATTTAGTCCAGCGATACGTAATTGGAGAGCCATCTGCTCTGAGCCCGAGGATAACAGGTGAGTGCCAACCTCAGTGACCAACAACAGGAATGCACCAGCCTCCGGGACAAATGATGGAGGCATGCCGACCTCAACAGCAGACGACTGGAGAGCGCCAGCCTCAGGAACAAGCAACGACCGTGGAGTGGACTGCTCAGATGACCACGGTGGAGCAGACTGCTCAGATGACCCAAGTGGAGTGGACTGCTCGGATGACCCAAGTGGAGTAGACTGCTCGGATGAACCAGCAGGCATGGCGGCCAGTGGAGCTGATGCCGATGACATGGGAGAGAGGTGAAGAGCTCCGGCTGAAGAGGAGACCTATCTCCAAGGAGCCAGGAGCAGATGGTCCGTCTACCTCCGGCGTGGAGGAGAACTCGGAGATAAAAACTTCTCTGAGGAAAGAGGGAAGGTCCTCCCTCAGGTGGATTTTGGATGTTACGATCAGACGAGCACTTCTCCACGCCAAGTCCTGCCACTCATCCCCCCAATGGCAGAGTCTGTAGCACTCGGTTAGTTGGCCTGGTGCAGCTCCCAGTGACAGTCCGAATCCTCCATTGTGGTGCTTGGGAGAGAGGAGAAGCAGGTGAGAGTTGAGAAGTGGAAGCGGCAGCAGATGTTATAGCAGAGAAAGGTCACAAGGACTCAGCAGTGGTGGGTGGCTGCTGCCAAGCCCCACCACTGGGAACAAGGCGAGACCTTTCATTTATAGGTGTTAAAAAATGAAAAGGTACTTGTCTTGTGTCCCACTCTGCTACCACTGAAGAGCCAGGCAAGTTCCTCTGGGTGTCTGCAGAGCTCATCTGGTGGTGAGCTATGGAGTGTGGTGCTGGCCCGCAGCACTGACCTCCATCATAATGAAATGCTTCGAGCAGCTGGTCATGCAGAACATCAAGTTCATCCTCCCTCCCTCCCACGACCCATCTCAATTTGCATACAGGTCAAACAGATCCACAGATGGTGCCATCTCTGCTGCTCTCCATCCAGCCCTCAGCCACCTGGACTCAAAGAACTCCTACATGCAAATGCTGTTCTTGGGACTTCAGTTCAGCATTTAGCACAATCATCCCCCAGGACCTAATACAACAACTCAGACACTTCGGACTCAAAACCTCTCTCTGTAACTGGTGGACTTTCTCACATGGAGGCCACAGAATGTGCGAATTAGCAGCAACACCTCCAAGACCATCACACTGAGCACAGGGGCCCCACAAGGGTGCATGCTCAGCCCACTGCTCTTCACCCTGCTGACCTATGACTGTGTACCAGCCTACAACACCAACCACCTCCTCAAGTTTGCGGACAACACGGTGGTGATGGACCTCATCAGCAACAATGAGGAGACCAACTACAGAAATGAGGTGAGCCAACTGGTCCAATGGTGTAAAGACAATAATCTCTTCCTGAATGTGGGAAAAACCAAGGAGATTGTGGTCGACTTTAGGAGGGGACACACACAGCATCCCCTCTGATCATCAATGGAGCAGCTGTGGAGGGGGTGAGCAGCACCAAGTTCCTGGGGGTGCACATTTCTGAGGACCTCTCCTGGTCCAACAACACTACATCACTGGCCAAGAAGACTCAAACTCACCTCCATTTCCTCTGCAAACTGAGGAGAGCACAAGTCCCACCCCCCCATCATGTGCTCATTTTACTAGGGCACTATTGAGAGCATCCTCACCAGCTGCATCATGGTGTGGTATGGAAGTTGCACCACCTCCTGTTGAAAGACATTACAACGCACAGTGAAAGCTCCCAGCAAGATCATCGGTGCCCCGCTGCCCCCCCTCTCGGACATCTAACTCACCCACCTGACCCGCAGAGCCATCAACATTGCAGGTGACACCTCCTACCCCTCACACTCCCTCTTCAGCCACCTGCCTTCGGGGAAAAGGTACCAGAGCCTCCGGGCCCGCTCCACAAGACTGCTAAACAGCTTTGTTCACCAGGCCATCAGGAGCCTGAACTCTGCCCACTTCCTCCCCCTCCCTGGACTGTAACGCACTCACCTGCACAATGACTACCTCAGCTGTTAACACAGAAAGACTGGCACCACCAACAGTAATGCATCTGCTGGTGTATGTCTCTGCACCTTACTGCAACCATTTGCACAAATGCCATACCTGCTGCTGTTATTGCAATATTGATCATGTGCAGTCCAATCTGTCACTGTCTGCACCTACACTTCCGAATCGAACTTGCAACTATGAGTATTACTGCTCTACCTTTTTCTGTATATAGGATTGCTGGGTTTTATCATTTATCTTTATTTGCACTGTGGGATGTCTGGGTATTATCTTTTACCATTATTTTCACTTTGGGTAGCATTACTGTACATAGACTGCTGTGGTTTTTCCAGCCTTATTTTTTTTTCTATTGCGCACGTGATTGAAGAGAGAGAGATGGAATTTTAATTGTCCTGTATGTCCTGTACGTATAGTAGTATTGACAAATAAAATCTTTGAATATTTTAGACTTTTGTAAAAAAAAAAAATGTTTCTGTTATGGTCCTGTATAAAGCCACAGGCACAGGTCTCATTAGCATTAATTAACACCTCAACAACCCACCATGCCTTTTTTCAGACTTCAGTGAGACACAGGTCTGATTTCCCACAGATAACAGTGCATTTCTCTGGAATATCAAGTTTCATGTCCTCACATCACTGACGTCACACGAATGCACCAGTCAGCCCGGAAGAGGGTGATGCCTATTAGTTAAGAGTCATCAGCATTTTTACAAGTCTTTTAATTTTGTCACCCCGTGTCAAACTCAGTGCTGATCAGTGGTAAATATAGGAATACACAACAGATCTATATAGTTCAATGGTTGCTTCTCTTTGCCCTCTGTTACAGTGGAGATGACTGCAAAATGCACTGGACATTTTACAGAATTACCATCATTTTCTTTTCTATATTAGCATGGAATAGCTTTCATATTTACAAGAAGAGACACTTTGTGTGTGTGTGTGTAGGCTTCCACTTTTATTTGGTGGGGACATGTTTTTGTGGTTGCATTTTGTGTTCAGCGCCACACAAAGCAGGATATGTTTTATTTTGGAGGGGACTGTCATTTAAAAAAAAAAAAAAGGAGCAGAGGATAAATTAATGCGAGGTGAACCGAGATGCACGAATGAGCACAGAGTGGAGCCGAACAGGGAGATTGCCCCTTGCCAAACCAGGACAGGCAGGTATCAGCTCCACAGAAGTCGGGGGATGGTCAGAGATGCTGCAGGGTCCATGGGAGTGATTGAAAAAAATGCTCTTCAAAGAAACCTCTCGTTCTCAGCTGCTGTGATTTTTGTGTAATTGTGGCACACACAGTTGTCTGTTAAAGCTACAAAATTAATATAAGCTGTCAGAATAATGGCAGACAGCCTTCTGATTGATTTCCACTGCATCGTTGTACTGTGAAGTGGTGACGGTGATACCTATAGAACTTCATTGTGTATTTATCCAATTTAACATATTCACACAGGAAATCCGAGCTGTACTGGATTCACCAGATCGCCCCTGAAAGCGGCTGAAGTGTGACATACATATATATAGTGCATCCAGAAAGTATTCACAGTGCTTCACTTTTTCCACATTTTGTTATGTTACAGCCTTATTCCAAAAGGGAATAAATTCATTTTTCCCTCAATTCTACACACAATACCCCATAATGACAACATGAACAAAGTTTTTTTTTTTTTTGAGATTTCTGCAAATTTATTAAAAATTAAAAAAAAAAAACTAAGAAGTCACATGCACATAAGTATTTACAGCCTTTGCTCAATACTTTGTTGTTGCATCTTTGGCAGCAATTACAGCCTCAGGTCTTTTTGAATATGATGCCACAAGCTTGACACACCTATCTTTGGACAGTTTCACCCATTCCTCTTTGCAGCACCTCTCAAGCTCCATCAGGCTGGATGGGAAGTGTTGGTGCACAGCCATTTTCAGATCTCTCCTGAGATGTTCAATTGGATTCAAGTCTGGGCTCTGGCTGGGCCACTCAAGGACATTCACAGAGTTGTCCTGAAGCCACTACTTTGTTTTCTTGGCTGTGTGCTTAGGGTCGTTGTCCTGCTGAAAGATGAACCGTCACCTCAGTCTGAGGTCAAGAGTGCTCTGGAGCAGGTTTTCATCTAGATTGTCTCTGTACATTGCTGCATTCATCTTTCCCTCTATCCTGACTAGTCTCCCAGTTCCTGCCGCTGAAAAGCATGCCCACATCACCATGCTTCACTGTAGGGATGGTATTGGCGTGGTGATGATCGGTGCCTGGTTTCCTCCAAACATGAGACCTGGCATTCATGCCAAAGAGTTCATTCTTTGTCTCATCAGACCAGAGAAATTTGTTTCTCATGGTCTGAGAGTCCTTCAGGTGCCCTTTGGCAAACTCCAGGTGGGCTGCCATGTGCCTTTTACTAAGGAGGGGCTTCCGTCTGGCCACTCTACCATACAGGCCTTATTGGTGGATTGCTGCAGAGATGGTTGTCCTTCTGGAAGGTTCTCTCTCCACAGAGGAATGCTGGAGCTCTTGCAGAGTGACCATCGGGTTCTTGGTCACCTCCCTGAGTAAGGCCCTTCTCCCCCAATCGCTCAGTTTAGACGGCCGGCCAGCTCTAGGAAGAGTTCTGGTTGTTCTGAACTTCTTCCATTTATGGATGATAGAGGCCACTGTGCTCACTGGGACCTTCAAAGCAGCAGAAATTTTTCTGCACCCTTCCCCAGATTTCTGCCTTGAGGCAATCTTTTTCTTGGAGGTCTACAGACAATTTCTTTGACTTCATGCTTGGTTTGTGCTCTGACATGCACCGTCAACTGTGGGACCTTTCTAGACAGGTGTGTGCCTTTCCAAATCATGTCCAATCAACTGCATTTACCACAGGTGGACCAACAGTGATCTGTGTGGAGTTTGCATGTTCTCCCCGTGTCTGCATGAGTTTACTCCGGGATTTCTCCGGTTACCTCCCACATGCCAAAAACATGCAGGTTAGGTTAATTGGCATCAAAACTGGGGATTCTAAATTGTCCTTAAGTATGACTGTGAGAGTGAATGGTTGTCTGTCTCTTTGTGTTGGCCCTGCGATGGACTGGCGATCTGTCCAGGGTGTACCCTGCCTCTCGCCCTAAGATGCTGGGATAGGCTCCAGCCCCCCGCAACCCGAAAAGGATTAAGCGGAAGAAGATGGATGGATGGATGGACTCCAATTAAGCTGTAGAAACATGTCAAGGATGATCAGTGGAAACAGGATGCACCAGAGCTCAATTTTGAGCTTCATGGCCAAGGCTGTGAATACTTTTGTACATGTGATTTCTTAGTTTTTTATTTTTAATAAATTTGCAAAAATCTCAAAAAACCTTTTTCACATTGTCATTATGGGGTATTGTGTGTGGAATTTTGAGGAAAAAAAGAATTTAATCCACTTTGGAAAAAGGCTGTAACATAACAAAATGCAGAAAAAGTGAAGCACCGTGAATACTTTCCAGGTGCACTGTACAATTGGAAGGCTGCTGCAGGTTTGGAGCATAAAAGCTGTTTTACTATGCAACTGTCAGATATAGTGAACTCAACTGAAACTTTAGGGCACTCAGAGAGCGCTTACCTCTGCCAAGACTCTGTCCCTCCCTTTGTTCTCCCCTCCTTCCCTTTGTCCGTCCATACCGCCATCTATCTGTACATTGCAAGATGAGGCCTTGGCAGAAGTATGCACTCACAGATCACATCCAACATCTATTGAGTTCATATTTGGGCCAAGGGCCACCTCTGGTGAGGGTGTCATCCAAATCCATAGGAGTTTTTGCATGAGCCTGCTAACAGAGAGAAACGGCAGCAAAAACATTATGACTACATTATGTGACTACAATATAATAATACTCCCCTCATGGATCGTCACCTTATCGTGGTGGGGGAGTTTGCGTGCCCCAGTGATCCTAGGAGCTATGTTGTCCGGGGCAATTTGCCTCTGATAGGGTCACCCAAGACAAACTGGTCCTGGGTGAAGGGCCAGACTAAGAACGATCCAACAGACTCTCATGATAAATTGTATATCAAGGATTCAGTGTACCCCACCCAGTATGGGGTTACCGGGGCCCCACCCTGGAGCCAGGCCTGGGGGAGGGGCTCGAAGGCTAGCGTCTGGTGGTCGGGTTTCCACCCATGGGACCCAGCTGGGCTCAGCCTGAAGGAGTTACATGGGTCCGCCCTCCAGTGGGCTCACCACCTGCAGGAGGGATCATGGGGGTCCGGTGCTATGTGGATTAGGTGGCAGTCAAAGGCGGAGACCTTGGCGGACTGATCCCAAGCTTTCTAAACTGGCTTTTGGTACGTGGAATGTCACCTCTCTGGTGGGGAAGGAACCTGAGCTGGTGTACGAGGTTGAGAGATACCGGCTAGATATAGTCGGCCTCACCTCAACACACAGCTCCGGTTCTGGAACCAGTCTCCTGGAGAGGGGCTGGAGCTTGGCCTTTTCTGGAGTTGCCCCGGGCGAGAGGCGACGAGAAGGGGTGGGTATTCTTGTATCCCCCCACCTTGCTGCCTCTATATTGGAGTTTTCCCCGGTGGACGAAAGGGTTGCTTCCCTGCGCCTTCGGGTTGGGAAACGGGTCCTGACCATCATTTGTGCCTATGCACCAAATGATGTTTCAGAGTACCCACCCTTTTTGGAGTCTGTGACTGGGGTGCTGGAGGGTGCTCCTCTTGGAGACTCCATTGTCCTACTGGGGGACTTCAATGAGCACGTGGGCAACGACAGTGGGACCTGGAGGGGGGTGATTGGGAGGAACGGCCTGCCCGATCTGAACCCGAGTGGTGTTCAGTTATTGGACTTCTGTGCTAACCACAGTTTGTCCATAACGTACACCATGTTCAAGCATAAGGGTGTCCATATGTGCACTTGGCACCAGGACACCCTAGGTCGCAGGTTGATGATCGATTTTGTTATCGTGTCATCAGACCTGCGACCGTATGTCTTGGACATCCGGGTAAAGAGAGGTGCAGAGCTGTCAACTGATCACCACCTGGTGGTGAGTTGGATCCGATGGCAGGGGAGAAAACCATTCAGACCTGGTAGACCCAAACATATAGTGAGGGTGTGCTGGGAACGTCTGGCTGAGGCCCCTGTCCGGGAGGTCTTCAACTCCCACCTCCGGAAGAACTTCAACCACATTCCGAGGGAGTCTGGAGACATGGAGTCTGAATGGGCCATGTTCTCCACCTATGTTGTTGAAGCGGCGGCCCAGAGCTGCGGCCGCAAGGTGGTCAATGCATCTCGTGGTGGCAACCCCCGAACCAAGTGGTGGACACCGGTGGTGAGGGGGGCCATTAAGCTGAAGAAGGAGTCCTATCAAGCTTGGTTGGCTTGTGGGACTCCCGAAGCACCTGAGGTGTACCGGCAGGCCAAGCAAAGTGCAGCTTGGGTGGTTGCTGAAGCAAAAACCCGGGTATGGGAGGAGTTCGGTGAGGCCATGGAACAAGACTTTCGGT
Organism: Pholidichthys leucotaenia; assembly: GCA_020510985.1. Lineage (NCBI taxonomy): Eukaryota > Metazoa > Chordata > Actinopteri > Cichliformes > Pholidichthyidae > Pholidichthys > Pholidichthys leucotaenia. The sequence continues at coordinate 85,846,766 of CM035848.1, read as the reverse complement.
CGGCCTCAAAGAGATTCTGGCAAACTGTCCGGCGCCTCAGGAGGGGAAAGCAGCTCCCTGTCCACACTGTGTATGGTGCGGATGGGACACTGTTGACTTCGACTGGGGATATCGTCGGGCGGTGGAAGGAATACTTCGAGGATCTCCTCAATCCCACTGATACGCCTTCCACAGAGGAAGCAGGGTTTGGGGATGGGGGGATGACTCGCCTATCACAGGGGCTGAGGTCGCCAAGGTGGTTAAAAGTCTCCTTGGTGGCCAGGCCCCAGGGGTGGACGAGATTCGCCCTGAGTACCTCAAGGCCCTGGATGTTGTTGGGCTGTCATGGTTGACACGCCTCTGCAACATTGCGTGGAGGTCGGGGTCAGTGCCTTTGGCATGGCAAACTGGGGTGGTGGTTCCTCTCTTAAAAAAGGGGACCGGAGGGTGTGCTCCAACTTTAGAGGGATCACACTCCTCAGCCTCCCTGGGAAGGTCTATGCCAAGGTACTGGAGAGGAGAGTCCGGCCATTGGTCGAACCTCAGATTCAGGAGGAGCAATGTGGTTTTCGTCCTGGCGGTGGCACATCGGACCAGCTCTTTACCCTCTCGAGAATTCTTGAGGGTTCGTGGGAGTTTGCCCAACCAGTTTACATGTGTTTTGTGGACTTGGAGAAGGCGTTTGACCGCGTCCCTCGTGGTTTTTTGTGGGGGGTGCTTCGGGAGTATGGGGTTTCGGGCTTGTTGTTACGAGCTATTCGGTCTCTGTACGACCGTTGTGAGAGTTTGGTTCGTATTGCCAACACTCGGTCGGAGTCATTCCCAGTGAGAGTTGGACTCCGCCAGGGCTGCCCTTTGTCACCGATCCTGTTCATAATTTTTATGAACAGGATTTCTAGGCGCAGCCAAGGAATGGAGGGTGTCATGCTTGGTGACCACAGGATCTCATCTCTGTTGTTTGCAGATGATGTTGTCCTGCTGGCTTCATCCAGCAATGACCTACAGCTCTTGCTGGGATGGTTTGCCGCTGAATGTGAAGCGGCTGGGATGAGAATCAGCACCTCCAAGTCCGAGTCCATGGTCCTCAGCCGGAAAAAGGTGGATTGTCCTCTCTGGGTTGGGGACAGGCTCCTGCCCCAAGTGGAGGACTTTAAGTATCTTGGGGTCTTGTTCACGAGTGAGGGGAAAATGGAGTGAGAGATTGACAGACAGATCGGAGCAGCATCTGCAGTGATGCGGACGTTGTGCCGGTCTGTTGTGGTGAAGAGGGAGCTTAGTTCTAAGGCAAAGCTGTCGATTTACCAGTCAATCTACGTTCCTACTCTCACCTATGGTCACGAGCTTTGGGTAATGACCGAAAGAACAAGATCGCGGATACAAGCGGCTGAAATGAGCTTTCTCCTTAGGATTGCTGGACTCACCCTCAGAGATAGGGTGAGGAGCTCAGTCATCCGGGAGAGGCTCAGAGTAGAACCGCTGCTCCTCCACATTGAAAGGAGTCAGTTGAGGTGGTATGGGCATCTGATTAGGATGCCTCCTGGACGCCTCCCACTTGAGTTGTTTCAGGCACGTCCCTCTGGGAGGAGACCCCGGGGCAGGCCCAGGACTCGGTGGAGTGACTATGTCTCCCAGCTGGTCTGGGAACGCCTTGGTATCCCCTCTGAAGAGCTGGAGCAGGTGGCTGGGGAGAGGGAAGTCTGGGCTTCTCTGCTTGAACTGCTGCCTCCGCGACCCGGACCTCCGGAAAAGCGGTAGAAGATGGATGGATGGATGGATGGAATATAATAATAAGACTGGGGCTGGGCAATTCAACCTTAGTGCTGATGACACGTTTTTGACTTCATCTAATTTTTCAGCACATAATACAATATGACAAAATAGGTAGGTCTGTGCAGTTCTAAGTCAAACAGACCTTTTTCACGCAAATATCCAATGTTTTCATGAGCGCCACATCACATATTATGTCAGTGGCTGGAAACCCCCCCCCCCGGCCATGTTGTGACATCAGCGACAGAACACAGCGCTTGGCTGCCCATTGTACATGTAGGATGGAAGCGGAAGAAAACATTGATGATGGTTCCAGCACATGTAGTCTGGAATTGGTTTATGTTGTCCAATCTTCAGATGATCATAGTTCCAAAGAATGGGATGACAATGAAGAATCTGGGGGCATCAAACCGTATAGGTTCGAGCCGTGCCAAGCAGGCATCGTGCCTAACGAGTCAGACTCAGTGACAGTCAGCTGTTCATGTTTTGTGTGCATCATCTGCCATGTTGTCAGCCAGCCAGTATTGCCAACACTATCATGACGTGTTAGCCACTCCCCACAGCTGTGGTTCTGTTGTGCCCTTGTAGCGATGTTGGCTCTGGGGCGCAACCGTGGTTAACACACCTCCTCTCCATGTTCGCTGGACGATGTCGGCCCCGAATGCCTAATGTTTGTGTTTCTGTGTATTTTTATAAGTCCTCACCTTTTGGGATCAGTCTTTATATTCAACACATGTGCTGTGGTGAATCCTGTGCGTAAATCCATTCATCATAACCCTCCATGCGCTCTTACGCAGGGCACGGAGAGGAAGGATGAAGTAACGAGGATTTACGTGCAGGGTTCCCCATAGCACATTTAATACAGAACGACAGACAATTCCCAAAAAGATGAAGACGTACAAAAAACACAAACACTTACTGATGGCATTCGGGGGCTGGCATCGCCCAGCGAATGAATGAGAAGAGACGTGTTAGCCACAGGTGTGCCCCAGAGCCGACATCGCTTCAAGGACGCACCAGAACCGCGGTGAACATGGAGTGACTAACACGTTGTGAGAGTGCTGAAAATACTGGCAGACTAACAGCAAAGATGACAATACTATGGACCAGCAGTCCGTTACTGGCAAACGGCCACAAAGTACACGCACTGCTGGTGATGGTGTGATGAGAGGCACCTGGGCGAGGACCGGGAAACATGATCAGCGGGAGGGGAATCAGCTGGTGATAATGAGAGGGGATGTAACCGGACCGGCGAGAGTCAGCATGCGATCACAAAAAGTAGGTCAAAGCTGTGCGTAAATCCATTAATCCTTCCCCTCCTCGTGCCCTCCTCCTGAGTAAAAACGCACGAGGAGCACACAAAGAGGCTTATGACAGTTGGAGCTGAAGCGTGTGATGTGGTCTGTCACGGCTTGCTGTTTATCTAAGCCTGCGACACAACACGAAGGCATAGCTGTAAAATTAAAACAAGAAACCAGAGAAACTGTGAGCTACAAAGCTGCTGTCATTCCAGTCAACAACAACGGAGTCCGTTCTGTCCCTGACGTCATGGGGGTGCCGCCCTTAATTCGGTGGGCAGCACCACAGTCCAGTCAGCGGCTGCGGTTTTTTGATGGTAACTAGTTTATGCAGGCACGGTTGTAAATATATTGATCATTGACAATGACTTTTGGGTTTACACAACATCCAAAAAAAATGTCACAATCATGTCATCAGCCCTTTAAATCAGCATCATTATTTAGTGAATCTTTCAGGTCGGTTGTTGTTTTTTTTCCCTCCTCTCTTCTCCCTTACAGTTAACTGACAAGGTTCATAATTATTAAGCAATATTACACAACAGTGCAGTATATCACTGCAGTGCGTAGTAAACGAGCATTACAGAACAGGCCTATTGGGATTTCACAGACAAAACAATTACACATTGTCCAGTGCTGAAGTTAGTGGGTTTACAGTGGGGCAAAAAAGTATTTAGTCAGCCACCAACTGTGCAAGTTCTCCCACTTAAAAGATGAGAGAGGTCTCCAATTTTCATCATAGGTATACCTCAACTATGAGAGACAAAATGAGAAAAAAAAAATCCAGAAAATCACATTGAAGGATTTTTAATGAATTAATTGGTAAATTCCTCAGTAAAATAAGTATTTGGTCACCTACAAACAAGCAAGATTTCTGGCTCTCACAGACCTGTAACTTCTTCTTTAAGAGGCTCCTCTGTCCTCCACTCGTTACCTGTATTAATGGCACCTGTTTGAACTCGTTATCAGTATAAAAGACACCTGTCCACAACGTCAAACAGTCAGACTCCAAACTCCACTATGGCCAAGACCAAAGAGCTGTCAAAGGACACCAGAAACAAAATTGTAGACCTGCACCAGGCTGGGAAGACTGAATCTGCAATAGGTAAGCAGCTTGGTGTGAAGAAATCAACTGTGGGAGCAATTATTAGAAAATGGAAGACATACAAGAACACTGATAATCTCCCTCCATCTGGGGCTCCACGCAAGATCTCACCCCGTGGGGTCAAAATGACCACGAGAACGGTGAGCAAAAATCCCAGAACAACACGGGGGGACCTAGTGAATGACCTGCAGAGAGCTGGGACCAAAGTAACAAAGGCTACCATCAGTAACACACTATGCCGCCAGGGACTCAAATCCTGCAGTGCCAGACTTGTCCCCCTGCTTAAGCCAGTACATGTCCAGGCCCGTCTGAAGTTTGCTAGAGAGTATTTGGATGATCCAGAAGAGGATTGGGAGAATGTCATATGGTCAGAGGAAACCAAAATAGAACTTTATTGTAAAAACTCAACTTGTCGTGTTTGGAGGAGAAAGAACACCATACCTACTGTGAAGCATGGGGGTGGAAACATCATGCTTTGGGGCTGTTTTTCTGCAAAGGGACCAGGACAACTGCTCCGTGTAAAGGAAAGAATGAATGGGGCCATGTATCATGAGATATTGAGTGAAAACCTCCTTCCATCAGCAAGGGCATTGAAGATGAAACATTGCTGGGTCTTTCAGCATGACAATGATCCCAAACACACCGCCCGGGCAACAAAGGAGTGGCTTCGTAAGAAGCATTTCAAGGTCCTGGAGTGGCCTGGCCAGTCTCCAGATCTCAACCCCATAGAAAATCTTTGGAGGGAGTTGAAAGTCTGTGTTGCCCAGTGACAGCCCCAGAACATCACTGCTCTAGAGGAGATCTGCATGGAGGAATGGGCCAAAATACCAGCAACAGTGTGTGAAAACCTTGTGAAGACTTACAGAAAATGTTTGATCTCTGTCATTGCCAACAAAGGGTATATAACAAAGTATTGAGATGAACTCTTGTTATTGACCAAATACTTATTTTACCGAGGAATTTACCAATTAATTCATTAAAAATCCTTCAATGTGATTTTCTGGATTTTTTTTTCTCATTGTGTCTCTCATAGTTGAGGTATACCTATGATGAAAATTGGAGACCTCTCTCATCTTTTAAGTGGGAGAACTTGCACAGTTGGTGGCTGACTAAATACTTTTTTGCCCCACTGTATATACTGTGTAGGTCACGTGGCTCGCAACAACATCCTTAGCTTGTCTGCTGGTTTGTTCCGGCAGAATTACCTCTGTGCACGCACTCGGAACCCCATCCTAAACCGTACACTTTGCTTGGTTTTTCTTGGTGTCTTCAGATGATATAATGCCAATCATTTTGATTTGAGTTTTGATTTTGCATACTTTATTGATCCCCAGAGGGGAAATTGAGGGCATCCACCTGGATGGATGAAGCAGCCATGGTAGGGCGCTTGTGCGAAGGATAAAATAAGGCAGCGAGCTGAGGTTTTAAATAGGTTTATTATCATGCCGCCATCACGGAGCTCGCTCCATGAGCGAGCCCGGAGGCTCTCCAGCAAAATGTGCAGATGAGCAGTAGCAGAGTGAGAGTGAGAACATGGATTTCCGTGAGCTTATATACCCAGCTACAAACAATACATGAAAGGTATTCACAGCAGTAGGTATGGGCATTTGCATTTGAGAGACACACATAACAATAAGGAGATTGCTAGCCAGGATACGCCTCTGCTCCAGAGTTGCAGGACAAAAGAGGTTACAGGGCAATTCTACATATTGTTATCAGTGTATAGACACAGTAAGGACAGGAAGCATGAACACAATGCATGAATGGCACATTAACATCACAGTAGTGAGCCGGAAAAAGCCAGAAGAAGTGGGGCTGCCTGTAGACATTAATACACACATTGCTGTGCCTGTCCCAGTCTGTTGTGGGGGTTATCCCACACGCTCCCCCCCAGAGGGCTCGGCAGGCGGCCGAGGCCTCGATAGTCCGGCTTTGGCAGAGAGCAGGGAAAGTTCTGTGCAGGCGGAGGTGGAGGGGGGTGGGGGGTAGTAAATGCCGGCCCTGGACGGCGAAATCGTCTGGGCCGCGCAAAAATTGCTTGTGGATCCGTGATGTCGAGGGGCTGTACCGTTGAACGTGCGGAGATCCACAAGAAGAAAAATTAGTCACTGGCTCCTCTCGCAATTAAGTCCTGCAAGGATTAATAGTGGCCATGAAGAAAAAGGAAGCGGTGAGGATAAACAGCGGCCATGAAGAAAAACAGGGGCGGCTGTAAGAAAAAAACAAAAGCAAGGGGACTTGGCGTGTTGACTTTAGGTGCGGGCACAACCTTAAAGCCTTCGGGGACCGCAGACTGCTGAATTCCCGTTGTGCGCCATGGCTAAGACCATAAGAAGATCCAGTGAGCAAGCTGCGTGCGTGCCTCAGGTGTACGAGCAACCCTGAAGGGCCTGTGTGCAGCGGCGAAGGAGGATGGGGGTCTATAGAGCCATATGCGTCCCGTGCGTGGTGCGCCGTCCTCGTAACTCCCCGGTGCGTGTGCCGGGGCTCTGTGTGTGGGTGGGCCAGCTGGAGAGGAGAACCAGGGTCAGGGAGCTTAATCATCCCTGTTCATTGTGTTGGAGCGGTGAAAGGAAGTAGACGATCTTTGTCCCTCAAGCTCGTGTAGATGCGTTGGAGCGGTGAGAGGGAGGAGACAATCTTTGTCACTCGCTCGGCCATGGTACGTTCAGGTCCACGTGCTGCATTCTCCGTCGGCCATGGAGGACGCTGTCGTGGAGAGAGGACAAGGTGCATGCGCTCTCGTATGGGGAGAAGCTGTGAGAGCGGCCGGTCCAGCGTGGATGTGCCGATCTAGGTGTGCAGATCCCACCATGAAGTTTGCTGCGGCTTTCCTGGTCGTGGGTGATGTTCAGAGAGTTCCCTGAAGCAGAAGGGAGCTGCTGCGTTCGCTTGTCATTGGAGCATGACCGCCGGCTGCTGCGTTCGCTGGCAGCATGTTCTTTTCAGCGTCGGGTCACCAGTGTGGCAATGGTGAAATAATAAGCGGCGAAACTCGCCCCTGCGCTGTGAGCGCACGGAGGAGCGAGCCCTGCGGCTCTAGTCAGCAAGCAGTTGAAGGAATGAGAGAGAGTGAGAACATGGATTTCCGTGAGCTTATATACCCAGCTACAAACAATACATGAAAGGTATTCACAGCAGTAGGTATGGGCATTTGCATTTGAGAGACACACATAACAATAAGGAGATTGCTAGCCAGGATACGCCTCTGCTCCAGAGTTGCAGGACAAAAGAGGTTACAGGGCACATCTACATATTGTTATCAGTGTATAGACACAGTAAGGACAAGAAGCATGAACACAATGCATGAATGGCACATTAACATCACAGTAGTGATCCGGAAAAAGCCAGAAGAAGTGGGACTGCCTGTAGACATTAATACACACATTGCTGTGCCTGTCCCAGTCTGTTGTGGGGGTTATCCCACAGCGCTATTCCTTTACCATTCACACACACATTCACACCTAAGGCAACTTTAGAGTCTCCAGTTAACCTAACCAGCATGTTTTTGGCCAATCATCACATACTATGTGTATGGAGACCACATTTCTTTTTGTTCCAAGCCATTGGTGTGTTTGGTGGTAAACAGCGGTAAACAGAGTAAAAAAGAGATGCGCGTGGCCACGCACATAACTCCATGGATGCATCTTAAAGGGGAAGTACATGAAAAGCTCTATGATATTCAAAAAATTCCTAGCTCTAGATCCGGATCACCCCCAAAATCTAATCATCTGTTCCCTGTGCCATTACACACCTGAAAATTTCATCAAAATTCACTCATAACTTTTGGAGTAATGCTGCTAACAGACAGACCAAATGCTGGCAAAAACATTACCTCCTCCCTTGGCAAAGGTAATCATTTACAGTCTAGTTAGGAGTAAATTACACCATTTTACTGTGTTCTCCAGATATGATTTAACTAGAAGAGCACTCAGAGCGCATACATCTGCCAAGACCCTGTCCCTCATGAATCACCTCCAAAATATAATGGTTCATGTATAGGCTATGAGCCAGTTCTGGTAAAAAATGCAACAAAGTCTATCCAGCAGTTTTGGAGGATTCTTGCTAAGACACTGAGAAGTTAAGAGCCTTGGTGGAGGTATGTGTTCTTGGATCATCACCAAAATGTTATGGGTTCCTCTCTAGGCCAAGGACCATCTCTGGTAAGATTTTCATCCAAATCCATCCAGTAGTTTTTGTGTAATCCTGCTGCACAAATAAAAACAAGGTCCTTGGTGGAGGCCGTATTTCCTCTGGCGTAAAGACCTTAGCACAGTGGCAACATATTTTTCCTGGGTTGGGGGGGGGGCAGATGACACCATTGTAACCAGAATGTTAATTTTATACCATTTTTTAAAATTTTGCACACTAACTTTGCATATGGAACTTACCATTTGAAGTATTGCACAGTACAACCCAGGCTTGAATGTTGGAATATTGGGCTAGTTGGGGTCCCACCCAGATGTCCTGTGATTGGACTTTTTGGTGGTGTCATCTTTCTCTCCTTCCTCTGCTCTCACCTCTCCTGGACCCTCTGCCTGAACACTTTCCTCTCCTTGCTCCTCTCTTCTGTCTCATCTTGCCCTGTCTGAGCTCTGTCTAATTCAGGTTCTCTCCATCTATGGTGGCATACAAACAAGTTAGAAAATATCAAATGTCATGTTTTGTCCTGTAGGATTTGTCATGGTTTACATAAATGACAAAAATGTGTAATTTTTTTTGTATTTTTATTCTTGTGGTTTTTTTCCATTGAGAGTAGGGATGGGGGCGGGACATTCATAATAGTAATTCACTCATGCATACAGTATGTCACAGTTTGAGGATGGAAATTGCTGCGAGCACGCAATTTAAAATATAAGACTCCCGGGCCACAACACAAACTCAGAGGCAGAAGATCAGTTAAACGTTTTAGTACACAAATCTTAAATAATTTACAAAAGACACCAGTTCAATAAAACACATGGGTTAAAAAATTGCACAGCCTAAAAAGATAGCGCATTGGGTTCTAAAAATGCCCAAGAATTAATCCAGGGGAAAGAAATACCATTAGTCCAACTAATCTAAAATGGGAGTTACCCGTTACACTGCATGGGCAGAAAGAAAACCTTCAGCGTGTTTTACAATGGGGCGGGGGCTTGTCCGCTATCTATCGGAGCAGGATCATCTGCTGCCATCCTCACCGGCCCCAGAAAGACGTGTTGTTTATCAGGGCTCATCCATAACCCTTTGTACGTGTCCCTGATGGGGAATCCTGGCACCAGGGAGGAGAAGGAGGCAGGGGGAGAGGGGCAGGCTCCTGCGGATCCGTCGTCTGGGATTACCTGCAGCACAAACTCAACACCCCACAGATACACCGGGCAGCTGATAATCATTCACATACACACAGACAATAAGCACGTTCCTTCCACTTATCTGTGCATGAGCCTTTTCTCCACACAACTGCGTCTCCTTCGGCTGGACCCTCTGGTGTCCTCACGGCGTCTTCAGTCCCAAGATGTTGCACCTGCTGCATTCATAAAATCCCACTCACGCGAGCCTCCCCTCAACTGCCGTCCTCGCCTTTCACCCTGCCCGCTCCATCAGTCAAGCAATCAAGGCATCTCGGTCGAGTCTGCGTCCCAATCTACGTGTCTGTGTACAAAGTCTCATGTCACCACAGTCATGCGCCATCCTTTAATAGGTCCCACCGGGGAAGAGTTTGCAGCTAGAGCTCACTGATTGGCTCTTGCCGATTGAAAACCGTCAGCTCAGGTGTAGGCAATAATCACTCATGGCCGAACCAAAAACACAAAAGAAATAAACTCAATCAAGTTTCAAAACATGCAAATAACACTACAAATTCCAACATGCAATACATTAAGGCAAATAATAAAATTCACACGAAACAGCCCTAGAGATGCAATATGTTAAAGAAAATAAAATACACACCCAACAACCCTGAAGCTGCTTTCCTGACACATACTTAAAGGTCTGATGACAGGATTTTGACTTCATCTAATTGTGCAACACATAATTTCAATATGACGAAATAGGTTGGTCTGTGCAGTTCTAAGTCAAACAAGCTTTTTTTCACACTGATATCCAACGTTTTCATGAGCGCCACATCACAAATTGCATCAGTGGCTGGAAACCCCCCCCGGCCATGTTGTGACATCAGTGACAGAACACAGCGCTTGGCTGCCCATTGTACATGCAGGATGGAAGCGGAAGAAAACATCAATAATGGTTCCAGCACATGTAATCTGGAATTGGTTTGTGTTGTCCAATCTTCAGACGATTATAGTTCAGAAGAATGGGATGATAATGAAGAATCTGGGGGCATCAGACCTTATAGGTTTGAGCCGTGCCAAGTGGGCATCGTGCCTAGCGAGTCAGACTCAGAGAGTGACGGTGGAGAGGCACACATGCCCGCCACATCAGCAGCAGCAAACACATGGCAGGGGAACACCGAGTGGTATGCTTTTGTTACAGATATTGCAACAAATTATTTGTTCATAGATATAATTTATTTAAACCCGATTTTTCAATAAAATCACACCAGTGTATTCTCTGTGGCTCCGCCAAGGAGGTGATGTTTTTACAGGGGTTTGTCTGTTTGTCTGTTACCAACATAACTCAAAAAGTTATGAACGGATTTTGACAAAATTTTCAGGAAAGGTGTGTAATGGCACGGGGAACAGATGGTTAGATTTTGGTGATGATCTGAGAGTGCATACCCCCACCAAGGGCTTTGTTTGTATTTGTGCAGCAGGATTACACAAAAACCTACTGGATGGATTTGGATGACATTTTCACCAGAGGTGGTTCTTGGGCTACAGAGGAACCCATTACATTTTGGTGATGATCTGGGAATGCATACCTCAGCCAAGGCTCTTCTCACAGTGTGTCAGCCACAAGACTCCAAAACTAATGGACAGACTTTGATGCAATTTTCACCACAAGCGCCTCTAGGCCTAAACACAAACCCATTACATTTTGGAGGTCATCCATGACAGACTGAAGGAGTCTTGGCGGAGGTATGCACTCTCTGAGTGCTTTTCTAGTTATGTATTATCTTTTGAGTTCTTGTTGTTTTTATGTTTTGTTTTAAACAATGTCTGCCTCTGTAGTATTCTCTGGGCCCCTCCCCAATCTGACCAGTGATGACATGTTTAGCCGCTCGTCATCCTTGAACCGCTGGCTATCTGTGTGGTGTCCTGCAAATGACGTGGGCTACATTGACAATTGGAGCTCATTTTGGGGAAAACCTGGTCTTATGAGACGAGACAGCATTCATCCCACTTTGGATGGTGCTTCTCATTTATCTAACAATCTGGCATCTTTTTTATCCAAATTTCCAAAACCTTGACTACTCAGAGTTGGGACCAGGAAGCAGAGTCGCAGTCTTACACACCTCTCTGCAGCTCCTCTTCATCCGCCACCCGTCAACTTAGCCCATCTTCCCCATCAGAGAATCATTGTCTGCTCCCTCCAAAGTAAATAAAAATATAATATATAAGCATCCCAAAGTGATTAAGCAAAAAATTGGTAAAACTCAAATTAAACATAAAGCCTCTAAACTGAAGGATTTGGCCTCTGTTCCTCCTCATAATTTAAAAATTAAATGTGGTTTATTAAATATTAGGTCTCTAACTCCCAAGTCTCTGTTAGTCCATGATCTGTTAATTGATCATCATATTGATTTAATATCCCTTACAGAGACTTGGTTAGGGCAAGAGGATTATGTTGGTTTAAATGAATCAACTCCCTCTGGTTATTTAAACTGTCAAAATCCCAGAAGTTCTGGTCGTGGAGGAGGAGTAGCAACAATTTACCATTCCAAATTACTAGTTAATGTAAAGCAAAAAACATGTTATAATTCCTTTGAGGGCCTGGTCCTCAGTATTGGGCACTTTAGCAATTTTAGGTTAAACCCAGTTTTATTTGCCATAGTTTATCGTCCCCCATCAACCTACTCAGAATTTTTATCCTAATTTGCTGATTTCTTAGCTGATTTATTGCTGAAATCTGATAGAATAATTATAGTAGGGGACTTTAATATACATGTGGATGTAGATAGTGACTGCCTTAATATGGCATTTAATTCAATATTAGACTCAACTGGGTTTTCTCAGAAAGTAGGAAATTCTACTCATTATCTCCACCATACATTGGACCTTGTTCTGACATATGGCATAGAAATAGAAAATCTTGTAGTGTCTCCTCATAACCCTGTACTGTCAGACCATTGTCTGTTAACCTTTAATTTTACTATTTCTGACTATTTGGCTCCTAAAGAAAAATATTATTACAGTAGATGCCTCTCAGATGATGCTGTTACCAAATTTATGCAGATTGTTTCCTCTATGCCATGTGTCAACACAACGGAAATAAGCTATAGACAGCTTGCTCCTTCTGTAATTGATAACATGGTGGATAGTGTTACAGCTTCTCTGCATCAGACTCTAGATTTGATGGCCCCCTTAAAAAAGAAAAAGTCTAATCACAGATTTCTAACTCCTTGGTTCAACACAGAAACATGTAGCTTAAAACAGAAGACTCGTCAATTAGAAAGAAAATGGCGCTCCACTAATTTAGATGAAATCTATTTAGCTTGGAGAAATCATCTTTTAATTTATAAAAAATCTCTTAGAAAAGCTAGAACGTGTTATTATTCTGCATTAATAGAAGAGAACAAGAATAATCCCAGGTTTCTTTTCAGCACTGTAGCCAGGTTGACAAAGCGTCAGGACTCTGTCAATCCTTGCATTCCCTTAGAGCTTACTAGTCAGGACTTTATGAACTTTTTCAATAATAAAATTTCATCCATCAGCGATAAAATCAATCAGATTCTTCCCACAGTTAACTTAAATACTGTAACTACTACAACTCCTTCAACTGATGTCTGTCTTGATGAGTTTACTCCAATCGACCTTTGTGAGTTAGACAAAATAGTTTCCTCATCCAAACCTTCAACTTATCTTTTAGACCCTATTCCTACCAGGTTATTTAAAGAAGTCTTCCCATTTATTGGTAGCTTTATTCTTCATATAATCAATTCTTCATTAACTTTAGGCCATGTACAGCAGGCTTTTAAAATGGCTGTAATTAAACCCTTACTCAAAAAGCCAACGCTAGATCCAGGAGCTTTAGCTAACTATAGACCAATCTCTAATCTTTCTTTCATTTCAGAAATCTTAGAAAGAGTTGTTGCTATGCAATTATTTGACCACCTGCAGGGAAATGGTTTACTTGAAGAGTTTCAATCTGGGTTTAGAATCCATCATAGTACTGAAACAGCCTTAGCGAAGGTCACTAATGACCTCCTCATCACATCTGATAATGGACTGGTTTCTGTACTTGTCCTTTTAGACCTTAGTGCAGCTTTTGATACTATCGATCATAATATTCTACTTGATAGATTAGAACACTATGTTGGACTTAATGGAACTTCGTTGCAGTTGTTTAGATCTTATTTATCTGATAGGTTCCAGTTTGTTCATGTAAATAATGAGTTTTCTTTCAACTCAAAGCTTAGTCATGGAGTTCCACAGGGATCTGTGCTAGGCCCTACTCTTTTTAGTTTATATATGCTTCCGTTAGGCAACATTATTAGAAAGCACTGTATACATTTTCATTGTTATGCAGATGACACACAATTATACTTGTCAATGAAGCCAGATGATAGTAATCAATTAGCCAAGTTAGAAGCCTGTCTTAAGGAAATCAAAGCTTGGATGGCTTGTAATTTCCTGCTATTAAATTCAGATAAGACTGAAGTAATTCTTGTTGGTCCAAAAAACCTTAGAAATACCTTTCCAAATCAAACTTTCAGTTTGGATGTGGTAACTCTCTTAATAGCTCTGTGAGGAACCTTGGAATTATTTTTGATCAAGATCTGTCCTTCAATTCACATATTAAATTTGTTTCTAAGACTGCCTTCTATCATTTGCGTAATATTGCCAAGATTAGGAGCATCTTGTCTCAGAGTGATGCTGAGAAACTGATCCACGCTTTTGTTAGCTCAAGATTAGATTATTGTAATTCTTTATTATCAGGCTGTCCTAAAACATCTTTAAAAAGTCTCCAGCTGATCCAAAATGCTGCAACAAGAGTTTTAACAGGTACTAGAAAGAGAGATCATATCTCTCCGGTTCTGGCCTCCCTTCATTGGCTTCCCATAGAGTTTAGAATTAAATTTAAAATCCTTCTTCTTACTTACAAAGCTCTAAACAATCAGGGTCCATTTTATTTAAAAGATCTGATACTACCATATTATCCTAACAGAGCACTACGCTCCCAAAATGCAGGATTACTTTAATACCTAGAATCTCCAAAAGTACAATGGGAGGCAGAGCCTTCAGTTATCAAGCTCCTCTCCTGTGGAACCAGCTGCCAATCTGGATTCGGGAGTCAGACTCGATCTCTGTTTTTAAGAATAGAGCTAAAACCTACCTTTTTGATATAGCCTACAATTAGGGAGGGATCATGTGTTTCTGAACCCTCCCTTAGTTATGCTGCTAATAGGTTTAGTCAGCCGGGGGACCTCCAATAATGCATTGGGCCTCACTCCTTTCTTCACTCTCAATGAAATTTTTTTTTTTTTTTTGCTGGTCATTAACATCTGTTTGTTCTCTCCCATAGATTGAGTCCCCATCGTGCTGTTTGCTCTCTACATGTCTGTTCTTTTCTTCTTCTCTATCCCCTCACCCCCCAGCCAGTCGCAGCAGATGACTGCCCCTCCCTGAGCCTGGTTCTGCTGGAGGTTTCTTCCTGTTAAAAGGGAGTTTTTCCTCTCCACCGTCGCCAAATGCTTGCTCACAGGGGATCGCCTGATTGCTGGGGTCTTTCTGCAACTGTGGGGGTTCCCCCTACAGTTGATAGTGCTATGAGATGACTGTTGTTGTGAAATGGCGCTATATAAATAAAGTTGAATTGAATGTGGTTTATGTGCCATTTTGACCCACCTTCAGGTGGGCACTGTCCAAGATTCGCCAGTCCGACCACGCCCCCTCTCTCTTTGACAGTCAGCTGTTCATGTTTTGTGTGCATCATCTGCCGTGTTGTCAGCCAGCCAGTATTGCCAACACTATCACGACGTGTTAGCCACTCCACACAGCCATGGTTCTGTTGTGCCTCTTGAAATGATGTCAGCCCTGGGGCGCAACCGTGGTTAACACGTCTTCTCTCCATGCGTTCACTGGGCGATGTCAGCCCCGAACGCCAACTGTAAGTGTTTCTGTTTATTTTTGTAAGTCTTCACCTTTTTGGGAACTGTTGTCATCAGTCTTTTGTTCAATACATGTGCTGTGGTGAATCCTGTGCGTAAATCCATTTATCCTTCCCCTCCTTGTGTGCTCCTTGTCATGATCCTCCGTGCGCTCTTATGCAGGGCACGGAGAGGGAGGATGAAATAACAAGGATTTACGTGCAGGGTTCACCACAGCACATTTAATACAGAAAGACAGACAATTCCCGAAAAGGTGAAGATGTACAAAAAAACCCAAACACATTTACTGATGGTGTTCGGGGGCTGGCATCGCCCAGTGAATGAATGAGAGGAGACGTGTTAGCCACGGGTGCGCCCCAGAACCGACATTGCTTCAGGGACGCATGAGAACCACGGCGAACATGGAGTGACTAACACGTCGTGAGAGTGCTGAAAATACTGGCAGACTAACAGCACAGATGACAATACTATGGACCAGCAGTGTGTGACTGGCAAACGGCCGCTAAGTACACGCACTGCTGGTGATGGTGTGATGAATAACAACCTGCAGCTGAACGCTCTGAAGACAGTGGAGTTGATTGTAGACTTCAGGAAAGTCACTACTCCTCTGCCCCCCCTCACCCTCTCAGGCTCTCCCATCACCACTGCTGATTCCTTCCGCTTCCTAGGCACTACCATCACCAGGGACCTCAAATGGGAGCTGACCATCAGCTCACTCATCAAAAAAGCCCAGCAGAGGATGTTCTTCCTGCGGCAGCTGAGGAAGCTCAAGCTACCCACCAAGATGTTAGTGCAGTTCTACACAGCCATCATCGAGTCCATCCTCACCACCTCCATAACCGTGTGGTACGCAGGAGCCACTGCCAGGGACAGACTAAGGCTGCAGCGCGTCGTGCGCACTGCTGAGAAGGTGATCGGCTGCAAGCTCCCATCTCTCCAGGATCTGTACATCTCCAGGACCCGGAGGCGTGCTGGCCGGATCATAGCCGATCCCTCACACCCTGGTCACGTACTGTTTGCCCCCCTCCCCTCTGGTAGAAGACTTCGGTCCATCCAGACTAAAACCTCCCGTCACATGAACAGCTTCTTCCCCTCTGCCATTAGACTGCTGAACACTAAGTGACTCTCGTGCACCATGTACAGCAGCTCAACCAGACTCATGTCAATCATCATTGTTTTCTTCCTGCATTACCGACTGCACTATATAGTTCTCCACAGTATCTGCTGCTGGCTAATATATATTTTAACTGTTGACCAGTATCACTTAATCTTATCCTACACTTTATTACATGTATAGTTTATTTCTCTTATCTTATCATGTTTAATGTTGCAGCATTGTACCGAGACAAATTCCTAGTTTGTGTACTACATGAACAATGGCAATAAACCTGATTCTGATTCTGATTCTGATTCTGATTCTGATGAGAAGCACCTGGGCGAGGACCAGGAAAGACGATCAGAGGGAGTGGGAATCAGCTGGTGATATTGAGAGAGGGGGCGTGGCCGGACCGGCGAGCTGTCAGCATGTGCTCACAGAAACTAGGTCAAAGCTGCCGTCTAACAGCTGCCGGCCAGACAGTGGCTAAGGAGAGGAAAGCACACTGAAATACATACTATACATACATAAACAGCAGCACCAAAACCCACAGAGCGGTCTGGACCAAGCCGGGGAAAACCAAGCCGGCTCGGCTCCTGACGCTCCTCCTGCATAAAAGTGCATGAGGAGGCTTATGACAGTTGGATCTGAAGCGTGTGATGTGGTCTTTCACGGCCTGCTGTTGAGCTAAGCCTGTGACACAACGTGAAGGCATAGCCATAAAATTAAAACAAGAAACCAGAGAAACTGTGAGCTACAAAGCTGTTGGCATTCCAGTCAACAACACTGGCATCCGTTCTGTCGTTTACGTCATTGCCGAGTCCTCCTTCATTCGGTGGGCGGCACCACAGTCCAGTCAGTGGCTGCAGTTTTTTGATGATAACTAGTTTATGCAGGCGCAGTTGTAAATATTATATTGATCATCAACAATGACTTTTGGCTTTACACAACATGCTAAAAAATGTCAAAATCGTGTCATCAAACCTTTAAATTATATGATCAGAGGTGGGTATTGTAACAAGAAATTCTACTTATGTAAAAGCAGCGCTTTGAAAGTAATAATTAAAAGTAGACAACCAAAAATTTTTAATTGAACTAAGGGTACAATGAGCATCCACTTAAAAACCTGAGTAATGACTTCAGTCTTGAAAGTTTGAGGTTTTTCTCCAAAATTTATAACAATTTCTTATAGTTTTCTACTTTTCTCTGTAAATTTATCTAAATTTGAACCCATTTTCATCAAATTTGCAATTTCTTTTTGTAAAATTGACTTTTCTTGTACATTTGAGACCTCATTATAAGTTTGTGAATTATTTTATGACTAATTTTTGTGTTTTTTAAAATAAAATTACTGCTTTTTTTAAAATAAATTTGAAACAGACTGTGGTAATTTTTAAAAAAAACTTTTTCCTTATAACAGTTTACATTTTTGATCATAATTGTGCAGAGTTAGAACAGAACAATAATTTAACTCTGATTTCAAAGAAAAAAAAATAAAATTGTACTAAATGAAATAAGTTTTTACACTGATTCATAATTGGTACTATACTACTATACTATTGGTACTATACTATACTATACAGCTCAACCGACACAGCAAACGATTCTGTTGGTCCTAGCGTGTAGAAGAGACATTAGCCTTCTATGCCCACATTGTGAACCAGTAGAGCTAGCTTCCGTACCTTGTCTAGCTTGCCCAAGTCCAACGCCGAGACATAGGTTTCGAAGGCATTGAGCCAGCACAGCCATGGTACGGGCGGCTCACCGGGGGTCTCCAGAAACTGCTGAAGTGGCCTCAGACACGCCTCCATAGTTTATTCTCATCACCAACCAGAGGAGAGTAGAGTTTGCTGGGAAAGCAAACTTTATTACAAAAGAGCTAACTATGTTGGTACAGAGGTGCTGTCAATTGGGAGGTCGAGTGCCAAAAGACCCTGTAAAATGGCTGTCCCTTACATTTTTTTGTTTGGCGTGATGACATCACCAAACAGCCTCATCAACACGCCGACTCTGACCAATCCTTTGGTTTGAAACACCACATTCATGTTACAGTCTGAGAAGGTGTGTCTACAACCTCAATGACCTGAGGGCTGCCCTTCAAGAAGAGTGGAATGCCATGCCTCAGCAGACAATAAGTCGACTTGTGAACAGCATAAGACGTCGTTGTCAAGCTGCAATTGAGGATCAAAGTCACATGACACCTTATTGAGACACTGGCATTTTTTGTTGTGGTATACCCACTGTTATGTAGTTATTTATGATATTATTGTTCTGTACTTTTATTTGTGAGGCATGGTGTGGTGGCTCTGGCTTCCGGCCCCGCCACCACACATGCCTATAAAAGGGCAGCAGGCAGGAGGGGTGGTCTCTTTGCCATCCCTTCTGCCTGGCGGTTGCGTGTGGTGATCCTGTGCCAACCTTTTTAATAAATGTGTGTTCAGTTTGACACCTGGCCTTGTCCTTGGCTCCATATTCATACATTGTGGAGAGAGGAATAACCAGGCTGAGCGTTCAGAGCAGATGAACTTTATTCACTCTCTGACATCTTCCAGAGTCAGAAAACATTAACCTCATGTAGCAGGGACTCTCTTTTATATCACAACACTCACACGTCCCTGCTACCCGAGGTCCTGCACTACAATTCATTCCTGCATGACAATTTCTTTTGTCCCCCAGCCCTTTATTCCCCATGTTCTTCCGTCAGAGGAAATTACTGCATCTCCATGTCATTCAGTCTGAGATGAATACCACAGCATGGGTCTTCCATACCCCCCTCCCCCCATATGTTCTTTTGGGTTGTTAGTTGATGTTGCTAACAGTTGATTAGTGAATGCTGTCTCTTCTTCCTCACTCCCTTGCACAGCTCGGGGAGCTGGGTCAACAACACTGGCTAACGTTATAGCTCCAGGGGGTAAGTACCAACATTTACTCGCACAGTTCCCAGCACTCACGGTCCCGACCTTTTTGGCTACGATAACAAAACACGGGGCCGAACATTTCATAACTACAAAAGGCCCACCGGTGTTTGCGCATCCTCGGCGCCTAGACGTGACTAAGCTGGCCAGCGCGTGCAAGGAGTTTGCCAACTTAGAGCAGCTGGGCATTGTCAGGGGCTCCAACAGCCCGTGGGCATCCCCGCTTCACATGGTGCCTAAAGCCAATGGGTTGTGGCAGCTGTGAGGTGATTTCCGGCGCTTTAACAATGTCACAGAACACGATCGTTATCCTATTACGCACATCCAGGATTTTTCCGTGTACCTGACAAGGGCGTGTGTTTTTTTCAAAAATGGATTGGTCAGTGGATACCATCAGGTCCCAGTGAGCTCGGAAGATGTTCCAAAAACAGCGTTAATAACTCCTTTTGGCCTTTTTGAATTTTTACGCATGTCGTTCAGATTAAAAGGCGCGGCACAGACTTTCCAGAGAATGATGGACGCAGTGCTTCGCGACTTGTCCTTCGTTTTTGTCTACTTAGATGACATTCTGGTAGCTACTGCGTCCAAGGAGGAGCACACCGCCTATCTCAAGATGGTTTTCCAGAGGTTGGAAGCGCATGGACTTATAGTGAACCCAGCGAAGTGCCAGTTTGGTGTGCCTGTGATTGATTTTTTGTGCCACCACATTCCGCCGGAGGCGCGATTCCGCTACCAGATAAGGTGCGCGCCGTGTTGGATTTTCCATTTCCGCAGACAATGAGAGCCCTGCAGGAGTTTTTGGGAATGATCAGTTTTTATAACCATTTCCTCACCCTCGCAGCCCAGCTGATGCAGCTGTTCTATGCCGCGCTGACAAAAAAGAAGCCCACGGAAAACATCGACTGGACTCCCGAGTGAGTTCAGACTTTCACGGATGCCAAAACAGTGCTGGCAGATGCCGCGTTGCTAGCCCATCCGGATCCATTGGCATGGATAGCGGTCACTACAGACGCGTCTGATGTTGCCATAGGAGCAGTGATCGAGCAGTATGTCTCCAGTTTGTGACAGCTGCTTACATTTTTCAGTCAAACTTTGCGTGACAATGAATGCAGAGATTTGTTGGCTCTACACCTGGCGACACGCCATTTACAGTTTTGGTTAGAAGGGCGCAAGTTCACCGCATTTGTGGACCATAAGCCACTGACATACGCAATGTCCAAGGTCTCTGAACCGTGGTTGGCCCGGCAGCAACGGCATTTGGCCGCGAGCTTGGAGTTTACGACTGAAATTCAACACGCTGCCAATCACATCCACTTGATTATGGTGGGACCCCTCCTGCTGTAGCAAGGTTTCATGCACCTTTCGTCAATTGTGGACCGCACCATGCGCTTGCCTGAAGTGGTTCCGCTGGCTTCTACCATGTCCGTGGAAGTAGCTTGTGCTTTTTTGTCGGCTTGGGTTGCACGGATCAGATCCCCGTCGGACATCAGTTCCGACAGGGGTTCACAATTTGTTTCGGAACTCTGGTCCGCGATGGCCCAGAGCCTGGGGGTCAAAATTCACCTCACTACTGTGTACAACCCCCAAGCTAACGGGTTATACAAGCGTTTTCATAGGTCACTTAAAGCAGCGTTCAGAGCTTCGCTCACGGACACAAATTGGGTCGACCACCTGCCCTGGGTTCTTTTAGGGTTGCGCTCCACACCTAAGGAGGATTTGGCAGTCTCCCCGGCATAAATCGTTTTTCCTCAGCCGCTGCGGATCCCCGGAGAATTTTTACCGGAAAACCCCGTGACCGAGGCTGATCCGCCTGCGCAATTTTTGCACAGCATGGAGGCTTTTCACGTACTGGGCCCGACCCACCATTGTTTTCCCCACACTTTCATCCCCAAGAGTTTACAGAATGCCAGCTTTGTTTTCATCAGGCACGATGCTCACTGGACCCTGCTGCACCCACCGTACGATGGACCGTTCAGGGTGTTGGAACCTGGGGCGAAACATTTTGTGTTTGACTTGGGGGTGGGTGTAGGGAGATCGTCTGCATCGACAGGCTGAAGCTCGCTTTTGTGTTGGCAATCAAGCAGGTGGTGTTGGCCCAAGCTCCCCAGCACAGAGGTCCACTGTTGGTGGCTCCGCAAGTTGGTGTTCCCTGGTAGGGACCTGTGCCCGTGAAGCTGATTTGCCCCACCACCACCTCTTTAGTTAGTGCCCCTTCTGGGTGTTCGGGGGGGGGGGGGCTGTGTGGTGGCATGGGGGGGGGGATTCTTCATCCAGAGAAGGCAGCTGGGGAAGGCGGGAACAAATATGAGCGTTTATTCTGATTACTATGTTTTTTCTCTCTCCTATTGTGTTTTCCTCCCCCTCCTCTCCCCTCTTTACCTCCACTGTTGACAGGCGCCTTGTATGGCGACGCGTCATTGGATGCACCTAACGTGCGCGTCTAATGTCAAGTCAAATTCCTTGTGTGTTTACTTGTAAATATACTTGGCAATAAAGCTGATTCTGATTCTGATTCTGATTCTGATTCTGAACAATGAACCGAAGGAGGAAGTGTCACCGGGGGGTTTCAGATGGGACAGTAAGGACTATGCACCCCCTGGGGAGAGAAGGAACTGCCGGAGCCGCTGGAAGAGGAAAGGGTGTGAGAGCGGTGCCGGCGTTATGTCATGTTAATGTGCCACACAGGTTTTTGTTCCAAACATTGTATTATGGTCGAAAGTTCCAGGTCTCAATGCATGGAATTAAAGGTATAGAAAAGGAAGGCACAGAGACCCGGGAGCTTTTTTACTGTACTTGATGTTGGAGAAAGAATAAAGTTCTGTTGTCGTCCATGCTCACTGCCTTGCCTCTTTCCTTTCTCCACAACACCACTGTTGAATTACCCCACCAAACTACTCACTGTGTCGACCGCAGCGCTGATTCTGGTAAGAGAAGGGGTGGAGGGCTCTGTGTTTATGTGCTTCAGACTTGGTGTAATTACAGCAGAATAATTTAAAGCCACTGTTCACTGGACTTAGAGGCCATGTACTTCCTGTGCAGGCCTTTTTATCTTCCTCTTGAGCTAACAGCAGTAATTGTAACAGCTGTTTACGTTCCTCCAGATGCTAATGTTAGCACTCAACCACCTCCAGCATATTGTCAGCAGGCAGCAAAGAGATCACCCCGATGCAGTCCACATTATTGCAGGGGATTTTAATAAAGCATGCTTAAAGACTGTACTCCCCAAATTCCACCAACATGTTGAATGTCCCACATGAGGGGAAAGAACACTGGATCCTGTTTACAGCAACATTAAGCATGCCTGCAGAGCCACCCCCTCCTCCACCTTGGACAATCAGACCATCTCTCCCTGCTACTAATACTTGCCTACACCCACCTCAGGAAGAGTTCCCCGCCCCCCAACAAAACAAACAATTAAAACCTGGCCTGAAAATGCTCTCCTCTAGCTGCAAGACTGCTTTGCCTGCACAGATTGAAGCATCTTTGAACAGTAGGACCTGGACTCCTACACAAAGTCTGTCCTTTTCTACATTAAATGCTGTGTAGAAAATGTGACAGTCACCAAACACATCCGGGTCTTTCCAAACCGCAAACCCTGGATGACCAGTGAAGTCCAGGTTCTGATCAAAGCCTGCAATTCAGCCTTCAAACAGAGGGACAGCTCTCTGTACAGCACTGCCAGAGCCAACCTGATGAGAGGCATAAAACTCACTAAGAACACCTATAGGAGGAAAGTGGAGGGCTTCCTCACAGACAACAACCCCCGACAGATGTGGAGAGGAATCCAGGCCCCCACCAACTACAGGGACCAGGGCCTCCCAACATCAGACAGCAGCCTCACTCTGGCAGAGGAGCTTAACAGCTTCTTTGCCTGGTTTGAGCACCCCCCCACAAACTCCCCCCCCCCCCCCCCATCTCTCCTCCTCTTTGTGGACTACAGCTCAGCTTTCAACACCATCATCCCTGACATCCTGATCAACAAACTCTACCTCCTCCAGATCCCCCCCCCAACACCTGCTCCTGGATAAAAAAAACTTTCTCACCAACTGCCCACACAAAGTCAGACTTGACCCTCACCACTCCTCCATGCTGTCTCTTAGCACTGGCTCCCCCCAGGACTGCGTGCTAAGCTCTCTACTGTACTCCCTATACACCTTTGACTGTACTCCAACCCACCCAACCACCGTCATCATGAAGTATGCGGATGACACCACCTTGGTTGAGCTCATCACCGATGACAATGAGAAGGCATAAAGGGTGGAGGTAGAGAACCTGCTGCTGTAGTGCCAAGCAAACAACCTGAAACTGAATGTCCAAAAAACCAAGGAACTCATACTGGACTTCAGGAAGAACAGACAGGACCACCCTCCCCCTTCCCATTAATGGTGACCACATGGAAAATGTCCCCGCCTTCAGGTTCCTGGGCACCCACATCTCCTCTGACCTCTCCTGGACTGTCAACACCAAGGCCCCGGTGAAGAAAGCCCAGCAGCGGCTGCATTTCCTCTATGTCCTGAGGAAGAACAACCTGGACCGGAAGCTGCTGCTGGCCTTCTATCACTGTTCAGTGGAGAACGTACTCACCTACTGTCTGGGTGTGTGGTACGCCGGCTCCATGGCCAAGAACAGGAAGGCTGTGCAGAGGGTCATCAACACCACCCAAAAAATTATCAGCAGCCCTCTGCCTTCCCTGGAAGACATCTCCAGAGCCTCCTGTCTCAGAAAGATCAAGGCCATCACAGGAGACCCCTCACATCTCGCCCACCACCTGTTTGACCTGCTTCCCTCTGGACAACAGTTCAGATCAATCAGGTCCCACACCTCCAGACTGACAACAGTTTCTTCCCATGGGCCATCCGAACTGCAAACAGTAAGGGGCCCCACCCCCCTCCCTCCAAACGCTCATGTACATAGTTCCACCTGCATAGCCACTACCATACCTGTGCATATTTCCATAATCCTGGGCCATTTTTATTTTTATTTCAGTCGTGTGTTTAATCGTGTGTTCTGTAACCGTGTTTTATCTAATCCTCTCATACTTAATTGTGCAGTAGCCCGGTAGAGTACCCACAATTTCGTTGTACTGTACAACTGCACAATGACAATAAAGCCTATTCTATTCTATTCTGTTCTGTTCTGAAATGAAGATGCAATTTTTGTTTTATCCAGCTGTATCTACTCAGTGCAACTTATAACCTCCAACTAAAAAATTTAATAACAGGAAAAAGAAAACAATTACTGAGTTGGATGAAGGTCAGTATTTTGTTGAACCATCTTTTGCTTTAATTACAGCCTTTAGTCTGTTGGGATATGTCTCTACTAACTTTGCACATCTAGACTTTGCAATATTGATCCACTCTTCTTTGCAGAACTGCTGAGGAACTGCAGTCTTCAAGTCATTCCACATATTTTCAATGGGGGTTCAGTCTGAACTCTGACTAGGTCATACATGGACAGTCACCATTTTCTCCTTCACATTGGAAGGTGAGGCTTCTTCCCACTGACAATTTTGCAGCAGAGGGCAGCAAGTTTTCCTCAAGAATTTGATTGTATTTTGCTCCATCCATTTTTTTCCTATCTTGACAAGTGTTCCAGTCCCTGCTGTGGAGAAACACTCCCACAATTTGATCCTTGTTGGATACAGTGTTTTCTGGTGCTGAAATGTCTGGTAATTGTCTGAGATTTGAGTGGGGATGTTGAAGGTCTGTCCTTTTTAGCTCATTTTAATGCAATGACATGGCGTCTGCCAGCCGTCTGTCCACCTGTCTGTCCGTCCATCCACATTTCATGGGAATCGCTACTCCTCCTGGACATTTTCCCCAGTGCTCACCAAACTCACTCCCAATGATCCTCAGGTGGGTCTGCATCCAGGTTGTGCTCAAGGTCAAAGGTCTGGAGACCTGGACACTTAGGTGATTTCATGAAAATTGCTACTCCTTCTAGGCAGCTTCCCCAGTTGTCACCAAACGCACTTACTAGGATCCTCAGGAGGGTCTGCATCCAGGTTGTGGTCAACATCAAAGGTACCAGGAGATCTGGCCACTTACAGCTGCAATCAAAATTATTCAACCTACATTGCATTTTAGGTTTACTGGCAAAATTTAAAAAATTTCAGGTGTTTCCAATAAACAAATGGCACAAGAACAGTTTGAATAGTTAAATTAAACCAATACTAGAGTGATTTTATCCAAATTCAACACAAAATCCTACTTTCAAAGACTACTGCAGTCTCAAAATTATTCAACCACCTGAATAGAGTTCCTCATAAGAGCATGCATTTGCAAATCAGTTGTGATCTCAAGCAGACCTGATGCAACCAATCAAGGGCTTCATTAGTTGTCATCAGGTGTACTTGAGATAGAACACTTAAGATACCTGGACTGTTGACAGTGATGTTTGACTGCACCTTAGAAATATGGCTAAGTCAAGAGAGTTCTCCAAAAAGTTCAGAGAAGAGATCAAACAAGGAAAAGGATAAAAAAGATAGCAAAGGCACTGAATGTCCCTAGAGATACAGTTGGAAGCATAGTTCACATGTTTAAAAGTTAAAGGAACAGTGGCTACACTACCTGGATGTGGCAGAAAGAGAAAGCTATCAACGGCTGCGTCCAGAGTCCTAAGGAGGCAGGTGGTCTACTCAGTACTAAAGATGCTTGTCATGAAGGGGTTGTGAGACTGCAGTAGTCATTAAAAATGGCATTTTGTGTTGAACTTGGAGAAACCCCTTGTAGTATTGGTTGTGTTAGTTTGTACATTTTGCCAATAAACCTAATTTACTGTGAGGGTTGAATGATTTTGAGTGCATAATTTTAAAAGAATCAATACTCTTCCTAGGCAGTTACCTCGATCCTCACTGAACTTCTCAGAATGACAATCAGGCAGTTCTGCATCGAGGTTGAGGTCAAGGTCACTGTCAAAGGTCAGGAGGTCTGAGCATTTATGATTTCATGAAAAACATTACTCCTCCTTGGTCACTCACCTTGACCTTAAGCACATCCTAGATGGGTCTGGATCTAGGCTGTGCTTAAGGTCAAGGTGGTCAAGAGATCTGAGCAAACTCGGGGTGATTTCATCAGGCTGGAATGAACTACTCTGACTCTACAGTCTGGTTTCTTTTTGAGCTGAACCTTAATTTGTGGAACATTGTCTCATTGTGTCATCTGGGGAAAAACAGCTTAAAATGCCGATAGTTGCACATAAAGGGGGCACCTGGTCCTTCAACTATGAGATCAGACTGGCACTGTATTTCATGATTTTTTCTGCTTCTATATTGTAAATCTTATGTTTCTAAAATCAAAGAGCATTTACCGTCTAACTCCACAGTCTTCAACCCCCATGCCACTGAAATCATGTTTACCCAGGATTTTGTTCAAGCCACACATACACAACAGCAGGTGATTTTACTGATTAGCACTCCTTCAGTCGGAGGGGAGGAACTAATCAGTGAGATCAAATGTTTAAGTGTTTGCTGTGGATGCTCTCAACAGCACACAGCTTTTTGCACCACCAACCAATTTTCATCTCATTGTTGATCTTGGGACTGTGTTTTTTTCTGCTCTTCTCATCAGTTTATCTCTTTCTCACATGTTTCATTCTCCCAGTGGTGTCATTTATGCCTGCTGCTGTCCCTTTCATTTTTTTCTCTCTTCCTCCCATCCTTTATGCTGAGGTAGATCCCTTGTATTCCTATAGTGGAGATCAAAATTAGAGAACAATGTATTAATACTTGATTTATTCTGAAATATTGTTATTCTTCATTGTTCAGAATTTGACAGAATATCAGCTGTGGCTATACCATTACTGTACTAGCATGTGTGTGTGTGTGTGTGTGTGTGTGTTTTTTAAATAAGGCACGTCAACATGAACATTTATTTTGTAAAAAAAAAAAAAAACAACCAAAAAAAAAACTGAGCAAAATTAGAGAACAGTGACCACTGTCAGAAAAGAAGATTTAAACAATGTGTGTGTGTTTTTTTTTTAGTATTATAGGATTCAGAAATTCATAGGAAGTGTAGAGGGCCTTGCTTTGAATAACTTCAGCACATCTGCACCCACAGGACATCACTAGTTTCTCATACTTGGGCTGCACGGTGGCGCAGCGGTTTAGCACTGTGGCAGCACAGTTTTACCCTCGGCCGGGGGACCGCGGGGATCATGAGATCATGGGTTCGATCCCAGCCCCCGACCAACAGTGAGCTGTGTGGAGTTTGCATGTTCTCCCCGTGTTGCGCGGGTTTACTCCGGGATTTCTCCGGTTTCCTCCCCCACACCAAAAACATGTAGGTTTAGGGCGCTTGCGCACGGAGCGACCAGCAGCCGGTGGCTTGTCACCAAACTGCAAACCAAGTCTACCTACGGGTACAAATAAGTAACAAAAAAAAATAAAAAAATACTGCTCTGGTTTGGGGGACAGGATTATGCAAAGACTTTCAATGGGGAATCGGTTCAACACTGCAGCTGGAATTGCTCGCCAGTTCACTGCTGAACAGGGCAAGGATCTGTCTCGGTGCACAATGTCTCACTGTTTAAGACAATTTGGACTCAAAGCTTACTCTGCAGCGACCAAACCTCTCATCAGCAGAAAGAATAAAAAGGCTAGACTTGCCTTTGCTGAGGAGCATGTTGTGTGGACAGAGAAGAACTGGTCCAGAGTGCACTTCAGTGATGAGAATAAGTTCAATTTATCTGAGTCTGATGGGAAACAATATGTTCGGTGTCAAACTGGGGAAAGACTGAACACAAAGTGTGTAAAGAAGTCAGTTAAATTTGGAGAAGAAAATGTCAGTTTGGGGGGTGTTTTCTGCAGCAGGAGTTGGGCCTCTTGTACAGCTACATGACAGGGTGAATACAAATGTTTATGTGAACCTCCTACAACATGCAATTCCTTCACTGCAACTGTCTCCCAATCAGCCTGCAATTTTTATGCAAGACAATGCCCCCGTCACACTGCAAAATGGGTTAAACAGTTCCTTGAAACTAAAAATATTGAAACAATGAAATGGCCAGCCCAGAGTCCAGATCTACACCCCATAGAAAATCTCTGGAAAATCCTTGGCAACAAAGTAATGGCTAAGAAACTAACTACAATTATTGAACTGTGGAAGAGACTGCAAGAAGAATGGACCAAGATCAAACCAGAGCAGTGTGAGAAACTAGTGATGTCCTCTGGGCGCAGATGTGCTGAAGTTATTCAAAGCAAGGGCCCCTGTACTTTCTATTATTTTTTTAATCCTATAACCCTTAAAAAAAAAAAAAAACCAAACAAACAAAAAAAACATTGTTTAAATCTTCTCTTCTGACACAGTGGTCACTGTTGTCTAATTTTTCTCAGTTTTTTTTTTTTTTTTACAGAATAAATGTGTTGAAGTGCCTTGGTTATTAAAAAAAAACATGCTAATACAGCAGTGGTATAGCCACAGCTGATATTCTGTCAAATTCTGAACAATGAAGAATAACAATATTTCAGAATAAATCAAGCATTAATACATTGTTCTCTAATTTTGATCGCCACTGTATATGTGAATCATGCATGGCCACTGTGGCTTTGTGTGTGGAGAGAGAAAAAGATCTCTGGTTTGGCTGTTATTTTGTTTTTTGGTCTGCTCACCCATAGGGACCCTCACACTCATAGTGTCTGGCCAGCTGCTGAGAGGAATACTGAGTGACCTCACACAACGCAAAATACAGGAAAAGACCAGCAAGCTTTTATGTGTACTGTGAGCAGGAAGAAGGCTGAGATCAGAGCGTGAACAAAAAGCATTATAATGTAGTCATATTTTTTAAGTCCCTCAACTAACATGTAAAAACAGCTAAGTCCATCACCTCAGAATGGGATCATATGTGCTGTCTCCAAGGTGGTGATGTCACTGCCTTTCATACTATTTCTTAATTTCAGAAGTGATCAAAAAGACATAGCAGCTGTCTAAAAGTGAAGCCTGGTAGCTGGCTGCAGTAAGCCCCTCCTTCAGCCATTATTATGTACAGCATCTGCCAAACAGAAAACTAAAAGTGCTCCACAAG
The DNA here is from genome assembly GCA_020510985.1 of Pholidichthys leucotaenia. Taxonomy (NCBI): domain Eukaryota; kingdom Metazoa; phylum Chordata; class Actinopteri; order Cichliformes; family Pholidichthyidae; genus Pholidichthys; species Pholidichthys leucotaenia. The sequence goes on along the minus strand of CM035848.1, from coordinate 85,817,380 downwards.
ATAATTTTTTCAAAAGATGGTTTCCATTCTCAGGTATTTCTTGCTATGCTGATACATGTTCAAGTCTTTATTTTTCTGATCAGTTATTTGTTGCTATATAAAGAGGGACTTGGACACAGTTGAGCACGGCAATGATTGGTCGTGTTTGAGGGAGCTGCCTATGGGCAGCTGCATAGATAGCAACTCAACACCACAGCTCTGCTTTATGGTTGCTACTGCACAGATTTCTTCTCCTTTTGGCTGCTCACAGTGGGCTGTCTGCCTCCATCTCACCCTGTCTGCTACTGCACAGACTATTGCTGCAAAAAAGTCAAAAGCACTAGATAAGAGTGCCTTAAATCCAGAAAGTATAGAGCTTTACTCTGTCACAAAGAAATGGCGTGGCAGAATGTCATCCATGTTTACTTGCAGTCTACAGGTGGAGAGGGGAAGATAGTGGACGGTACCAGAAATAGCATACCCCTATTGTGACCATGATTTAAAATCCTACCATTCTCTCTCAGATAAGGTTAGGATTACAGTTACGGAAGAATGGGGGTGATATTATGTGTCTCACTCTCAGCCATCTTACTGTATGCAATTATTTTCAGAACCACTAGGGGTCATATTTTCCCACACATGTAATATAAGGTGCAATTCCTGCGAGATTGTCATTTTTGTTGGAGAAGCATTACTTTCTGCTGCCCATCATTACTTGTACAGTGGTGTGAAAACGTGTTTGCCCTTTCTTGATTTCTCATTTTTTTGTATGTTTGTCACACTTAAATGTTTCAGATCATCAAACAAATTTAAATATTAGACTATGGGGAACCCATGCTGTGATATTCATCTCAGACTGGAAGGAAAGGAGAGGCAGTAAATTCCTCTGCCGGAAGAGCATGGGGGATTAAGAAACTGGGGACAATAGGAATTGTGATGGGAGAATGTATTGTGATGCAAGACCCCAGGCAGCAGGATTAAGCAGCTGTGGGGACAATAGGAATTGTGATGCGAAAATGTATTGTGATGCAAGACCTCAGGCAGCAGGGGGAGTGAGGGTTGTAATATAAAGGAGAGACCCAGCAGCATGTGGTCAATGCTTTTTCTGAGACTGAGAAATGTGAGAGAGTGAATAAAGTGTCGTCTGCTATGAATGCCTGGCCTGTTTATTACTCTCTCCACTCTGGTGACCCTGACGTGATAATGGAACACGAGGCAAACACCCCGGAGACGGCCTGGATGGGAAGCCCCAGCAACGCGTGTGCCGTTTAGGTCAAACTACCAGACTTTTGGCTGCACAACCCAAAGTCTTAGTTCCTCCACACCGAGGCCCAGTTCGCGCTCCGGGGAATAACGGCAGATGACACCAGATATTACTATGTGGTTGCAGTGCCGGATGCTCGCACGACTCAGCAAGTAGCGAGCCTGATCCAACAGCCCCCAGCCCGCGACAAATAAGTGGCTCTCAAAGCTGCGCTGACCCGGCGCTACATGCTGTCAGACTGCGAGAGAGCAGAGAGGCTCCTGACGTGCTCCGAGTTAGGAGATGGGTCAGTGGTTGAACTGATGGAGAAGATGTTGGCGTTGATGGGCACGGACGACGGGCATTTTCTGTTTGCCCACCTTTTCCTCCGGAACCTCCCAACGGTGGCCAGAGCAGTCCTTGCCAACTCGCCGTTGCTGGCCGCGTGTGACTACCGTACGCTAGCCCAGGAGGCAGATCAGATCATCATCACCACCAGGGCCCTCACAGTGAACGCACTGGAGTCGGAACCCAGCGAGACAGCCAGTGGAAGTGAGGAGCCAGCGATGGTAGCGGCAGCGGGGGCCAGGAAGCGCCAGAGAGACACGCTCTGCTCCTACCACCGCCGTTTTGGAGAGGACGCACGCCGATGCATGCCACCATGCCAATTCATACGTTCGGGAAAACGCCAAGACCGGCAGTCGGTAGCAGCTGCGACCGCTGGTGAAGAAAGCAAGCTGCTCTACATGACAGACTCATGCTCGGGGAGACGGTTCCTCGTGGACTCCGGCTCCCAAAAGAGCCTCATCCTACCGTCTTACGCCGACCAGCTAGCGGGTGCTAGTGGCCCCGAGATGATGGCCGCAAACGGCTCGGACATTAAGACCTTTGGTGAAAAGACACTGACTGTATCCCTACACGGCCGTACGTACGAGTGGACATTTGTCATAGCGGCATGCAGTTTCCCAATCTTGGGCGCTGATTTTTTGTGTGCACATGGACTACTAGTCGATGTTGCTAACAGACGCCTGATTAATTTTTTTTTTTTTTTTTTTTTGTGAATGCAATGTCTTTTGATTCCCTCCCCTGTACAGCTCGAGGAGCCGGGCCAACAACGCTAGCCAACGTCACAGTTCCAGGTGGTAAGTTCCACACACTGTTCACCCAGTTCCCAGCACTCATGGTCCCGACGTTTTCGGCGGCCATCACCAAACACGGGGTGGAGCACTTTATTACCACCACCGGGCCGCCCGTTTTCGCACGACCTTGGCGCCTGGACACAGCTAAACTGACCATAGCACACGAGGAGTTTGACAACTTGGAAAGGTTGGGCATCATCAGGCGCTCAAACAACCCATGGGCATCCCCACTACACATGGTCCCTAAGGCCGAGGGATCGTGGTGACCTTGCGGAGATTTCCGCAGATTAAACAACGCCACAGCGCAAGACCGCTACCCAATCCCCCAAATTCAGGATTTTTCCATTCACCTTGCCGGGGCACATATTTTTTCTAAGATAGACCTGGTCTGTGGTTACCACCAGGTCCTGTTGCGGGCGGAAGACATACCTAAAATGGCGGTAATAACCCCGTTTGGTTTGTTTGAGTTTTTACGCATGCCCTTCGGATTAAAAGGAGCGACACAGACATTCCAACGCATGATGGATGCAGTGTTGCGTGACCTGCCATTTGTGTTCGTCTACCTGGATGACATCCTGGTGGCCAGCGTGTCCGAGGACGAACACGTAACCCACCTCAGGACAGTTTTCCGGAGGTTGGAGGAGCATGGGTTAATAATCAACCTGGCGAAATGCCAGTTCGGTGTGACGGGGATCAATTTTTTGGGGCACCGCATCTCACTGGAGGGAGCGATACCCTTGCCGGACAAGATGCGCTCGGTGGTGAATTTTCCCCAGCTTCAGACGGTCAGGGCGCTGCAAGAGTTTTTGGGATTGGTTAACTTTTATAACCGTTTCCTCCCCCGCGCAGCCCAGCTCATGTAGCTGTTGTACGCTGCACTCAAGAAATGGAAACCGGTGGACAGAGTCGACTGGACTGCTGAGCGGGAGCAGGCATTCTCTGAGGTTAAAACAGCCCTGGCAAACGCTGCACTGTTGGCGCACCCAGACCCAGCGGCTCGGATAGTGCTCACTACTGACGCCTCAGACGTGGCCATAGGAGCCGTAGTGGAGCAACGCGTTACCGGTTCTTGGCAGCCGCTCGCTTTTTTTAGCAGGTCTTTGCGCGACAGTGAGCGTAAATACAACGCATTTGACAGAGAGTTATTGGCTCTCCACCTGGCCATACGCCACTTCCAGTTCTGGCTGGAAGGGCACAACTTCACTGCATTTGTGGACCACAAGCCCCTAAAGTACGTGATGGCCAAGGTTTCGGAACCATGGTCGGGCCGGCAGCAGAGACAGCTGGCCGCTATCTTGGAGTTTACGACCGATATTCAGCATGTGGCCGGTAAACTGAATGTGGTGGCGGACTGCCTCTTGCACGCAGTAGTGGCCCCAGTCTACGTAGGGATAGATTACAAGGCCATGGCAACCCATGTTATGCAAGCATTTCCATAGGTCACTGAAAACAGCGCTCAGGGCTTCGCTTATGGATGCAAATTGGGTGGACCGGTTGCCGTGGATTCTATTAGGGTTGCGTTCTGCACCAAAAGAGGATTTAGAGGCTTCCCCAACAGAGCTGTTTTTTTCTCAGCTGCTGCGGCTCCCCGGGGAATTTTTTACCAGATAACCCCGCGCCAAACAACCATCCGTCCCTGCGTTCACGGCATAGCACAGACGCAGGCACGCTACCTGGCCCGGCCCACCACTGTTTTCCATGCGCTTTTGTGCCGAAAACTTTGAAGAACGCGGCGTTCATGTTTGTCAGGCACGATGCACACAGGCCCCCATTGCGCCCACCCTACGATGGCCCGTTTAGAGTTCTGGAACCAGGGGACAAACATTTTGTGTTAGACTTGGGGGGTCGCCGGGAGAAAATCTGTATAGACAGGCTTAAGCCCGCCTTTGTGATGGCAGATGAGCAGGTGATGTCGGCTCGAGTTCCTCGGCATGGAAGACCCCCACTGAGAACTCCCCAGGTAAACGATTCATCAGAGCAGTCACACGAGCAGGCTGAATGTCCCCCCCCGCCATTGTCCACCCTCAGACGGACACACCCCCAGGAAACCCCCACCGACACAGCAGCGCCGCGGAGCCAGAGTCCCCTCGTTACAGCAGATATGGGAGGAGGCTAAAGCCAAAAGGACGTGAGAGTTAACGCTCAGTCTGAGACGAGATTCGGGGGTGGGGGCGGTATGGGGAACCCATGCTGTGATATTCATCTCAGACTAGAAGGAAAGGAGAGGCAGTAAATTCCTCTGCTGGAAGAGCATGGGGCTTAAGCAACTGGGGACAATAGGAATTGTGATGGGAGAATGTATTGTGATGCAAGACCCCAGGCAGCAGGATTAAGCAGCTGTGGGGACAATAGGAATTGTGATGCGAAAATGTATTGTGATGCAAAACCTCAGGCAGCAGGGGGAGTGAGGGTTGTAATATAAAGGAGAGACCCTGTAGCATGTGGTCAATGCTTTTTCTGAGACTGAGAAATGTGAGAGAGTGAATAAAGTTCGTCTACTATGAATGCCTGGCCTGTTTATTATTCTCTCCACAAGACAAAGATAACACAAGTAAACACAAAATACAGTTTTTAAATGAAGGTGTTTATTATTAAGGGGAAAAAATCCAAACCTACATGGCCCTGCGTGAAAAAGTGATTGCCCCCTAAACCTAATAATTGGGTGGGCCACCCTTAGCAGCAACAACTGCTATCAAGCAATTGCGATAACTGGCAATGAGTCTTGTACAGCGCTGTGGAGGAATTTTGGCCCACTCATCTTTGCAGAACTGTTGTAATTCAGCCACATTGGAGGGTTTTCAAGCATGAACCACCTTTTTAAGGTCATGCCACAGCATCTCAATCGGATTTAGATCAGGACTTTGACTAGGCCACTCCAAAGTCTTCATTTTGTTTTTTGCAAGCCATTCAGAAGTGGACTTGCTGGTGTGTTTTGGATCATTGTCCTGCTGCAGAACCCAGGTGCGCTTCAACTTTTTTTTTTTTAAATGGCGCCGGAGGCAGGGCGGCCGTACCAGCAGCAACTCTGTCGTGTCTTTGTGTTTCTATCTGTTTATTCCTGTATATAGTGTGTCTCTTATTAACCAGGGCTCTGTAGGAATACTCGGACTAAGAATGGACCAACTTTTTCTCTATTTTAGCCCAGTCTTTCTCTAGTTTTTCTTTCTTTTTCTCTTCCTCGGGCAATGGAGATTAACAGAGGTGGGGGTGGACGCATTGTTTACAACCGAACAGCTGATTGCGCTGAGGCGGCCGGCAGTGAAGCCCCTCATCCCGGATGAGCTGAAGAGGAGACACCGCGGGCGAAGGGCTGGAGCGAAGGTGAGGAGGAGGAGGAGGAAGCATAAGCCGGCTGTACCGATGGTCATCACCGGGAACGTGCGATCGCTGGGAAATAAAGCAGATGAGCTTACAGCGCTGGTCAGGACGCAAAAGGAGTATCGTGAGTATAGTTTCAAGTGTTTTACGGAGACGTGGTTACACTCACAGATCCCGGATGTAAACATAGTGATACCTGGCTTCAAGACTATATGGGGGGACAGAGACGTGAAAAGCAGCAGGAAAAAGAGAGGAGGAGTGGCACTTCTTGTTAATGAGCGGTGGTGTCATCCTAGACACATTTATGTGAAGGAAACGTGCTGCAGCCCAGACATTGAACTGCTGGCTGTTAGTATGAGACCTTTTTATATGCCGTGAGAAATGAGGTGCACTTTAATTATTATCATCTACGTTCCTCCGTCAGCTGACGCAGCGGTGGCCTGTGACGTCATCAGCTCCATTGCGGCCACATTACTGGAGAAGCACCTGGATGCATTCATGGCCGTCACAGGTGATTTTAACCATGTCTCAGTGGGAAAAACACTACCAAACTTTCACCAGTTTGTTGACTGTCCCACCAGAGAGAACAAAACACTGGATTTAATGTATGCCAATGTCAGTGATGCATATAGTGCCACAGCTCTACCCCCCATTGGCAAATCGGATCACTGCATGGTCATGTTAACACCCAAGTACGTTCCCCTTGTGCAGAGGCAGCCTGCTTATACACAGACTGTGAGGAGGTGGACACAGGAGGCTGCTGATGCACTACAGGAGTGCTTTGAGACGACAGACTGGAGCGTACTCTGTGAACCACATGGGGTGGACATAGACAATATCACTGACTGCATCACAGAATACATTAGATTCTGTGAAGACACGACCATGGCAGCTCAGACTGTACACTGCTTCTCCAACAACAGACCATGGGTCACCAGTGACCTGAAAGCCCTTTTGAACAAAAAGAAGAGAGCTTTTAGGGCTGGAGACAAGGAGAAGCTGTGGGGAGTGCAGCATGAGCTGAGAGAGATGCTGAGGAGGTGCAAGGACAATTATAGGAGGAGGATGGAAGAGAAACTCAGGCAAAACTGCACTAAAGATGTGTGGGAGGGAATGAAACAAATAACTGGGTGCAAGGGGAGAGTTGGGCAGCCATCTGGGAGCCAGGAGAGAGCTGAGGAACTGAATCTGTTTTTTAATAGGTTCAACTCACAGTCTGTCACCCGAGCAACACAACCAGACCCCCACGCACTCCTTCCCACCCACCCTCCTGCACAGAACCTCTCTCCATCTCCCCCCCTCCTCCTCAGGGGGCATCGTGACCCTCCCTCACTTCACGGTGACTACAGATCAGGTGGAGAAACAGCTGGAGAGACTCCGTCAGTGGAAGGCTTCAGGCCCTGATGGCATCTCCGCAAGGACCCTGAGGACCTGTGCCAACCAACTAGCTCCGGTACTGAAACACCTGTACAACCTGAGCCTGAGTCTGGAGAGAGTACCGGTGCTGTGGAAGACATCCTGCCTGGTTCCTGTCCCCAAGAAGTCATCTCCATCGGATTTGAATGACTACCGACCAGTTGCCCTCACATCTCATGTGATGAAGGTCCTGGAGAGACTGGTCTTAGCCCACCTGAGGCCGCAGGTGAAGACGTGGCTGGACCCTCTGCAGTTTGCATATCAGCCCCATTTAGGAGTGGAAGATGCTGTCATCTACCTGCTGCAATGAGCCCATCTGCACCTGGATGGTGGAGAAGATACTGTGAGAATCACTTTTTTTGATTTCTCCAGTGCCTTTAACACCATCCAGCCACTGCTGCTGGGTGAGAAGCTGCGGGTGATGGGGTTGACAGTTCTGTGATCTCCTGGATTACTGATTACCTGACAGGCAGACCACAGTTTGTCCGGCTGGGCAATGTCTTGTCTGGAGTGGTGGCTAGTGATACGGGAACTCCACAGGGGACTGAGCTCTCTCCTTTTCTTTTTACCTTATACACCACTGACTTTCAGTACAACACTGAGTCATGCCACCTGCAGAAATTCTCTGATGACTCAGCTGTTGTGGGGTGTATAAGAGGAGGAGAGGAAGGGGAGTACAGGGCACTGGTAGACAGATTTGTGGAGTGGACCAAGCAGAATCACCTGAGGTTGAATGTCAGCAAGACCAGAGAGATGGTGATTGACTTCAGGAAGAGGAAGACTCCTTCTCAGCCACTGCAGATTAGGGGGGAGGATGTGGGAGTGGTTGAGGACTACAAATATCTGGGTGTCAGGATCAGCAGCAGGTTGGACTGGAGATCCAACACCGATGCTGCGCACAAGAAGGGGATGAGCAGACTCTACTTCCTGAGAAAGCTGAGATCCTTCAATGTGTGCAGCAGGATGCTGGAGCTTTTCTACCAGACCGCTGTTGCCAGCACCATCTTCTTTGCTGCTGTCTGTTGGGGTAGCAGTATCAGGGCCAGAGATACCAACAGACTTGACAAGATTATCAAGAGGGCTGGCTCTGTAATTGGTCTCAAACCGGAGACCTTTGAGACAGTGGTGGAGAGGAGAACACTAAATAAACTGCGATCCATCATGGATAATCCTGATCACCTCCTCCACCACACACTAGATAGACAGCGAAGCACTTTCTCCAGTAGACTACTACAGCTTCGTTGTCGAACGGCCAGGTACAGGAAATCTTTCCTGCCACATGCAATTTCACTGTACAATAACTCACTATGATGTTGTATTCTGGTCATAGCTATGCTGCCACACTGCACCTTACAGACTAACTGGTACCTCACATTTTCACTCTGCTCCTGATAGTCCTTCTTTGTGCAATGGGATGATTCATGTGTTTTTACGGGTCATCATATATTAAGCTATGATGTATATAGGTTTTATAGTCGTGTTAGTTTTACTTTCCATGGGTAATCCCTTTGTCTGTCATGTGTGTGTTTCTGTTGTTTGGTTGTCTACTGTCATGCTGCTGTTACACTGTAATTTCCCAGTTTGGGATCAATAAAGTACATCTATCTATCTAACTTGAGGTCACAAACAGATGGCTGGACATTCTCCTTCAGGATTTTTTGTAGACAGCAGTATTCATGGTTCCATTTACCACAGCAAGTCTTGCAGGTCCTGAAGCAGCAAAACAGCCCCAGACCATCACACTACCACCACCATATTGTACTCTTGGTATGATGTTCCTTTTCTGAAGTGCTGTTACTTTTATGCCGGATGTAAAGGGACACACCTTCCAAAAAGTTCAACTTTTGTCTCGTCAGTTGACAGAGTATTTTCCCAAAAGTCTTAGGGATCATCAAGATGTTTTCTGCCAAAACCGAGACGAGCCTTTACGTTCTTTTTGCTTAGCAGTGGTTTTCATCTTGGAACTCTGCCATGCAGGCCATTTTTGCCCGCCCTCTTTCTTATGATGGGGTCTGGAGTGAGGCCTGCAGTTCTTTGGATGTTGTTGTGGGGTCTTTTGTGACCTCTTGGATGAGTTGTTGCTGTGCTCTCGGGGTAATTTTGGTCAGCCAGCCACTCCTGGAAAGGTTCACCACTGTTCCATGTTTTCACCATTTGTGGATAATGGCTCTCACTGTGGTTTGCTGGAGTCCCAAAGCTTTAGAAATGGCTTTATACTTAACCTTTTCCAAACTGATAGATCTATATTACTATATTATTGTTTCTCATTTGTTCCTCAATTTCTTTGGATCGCAGCATGATGTGGAGCTATTGAGGATTTTGGTGTACTTCACTTTGTTAGGCAAGTCCTATTTAAGTGATTTCTTGATTGAGAAGAGGTGTGGCAGTAATCAGGCCTGGGTGTGGCTAGAAAAATTGAACTCAGCTTTCCAAAGATGTGATAAACCACAGTTAATTTATGTTTTAACATGGGGGGCAATCACTTTTTCACACAGGGCCATATAGGTTTGGATTTTTTCCCCTTAATAATGAAAACCTTAATTTAAAAACTGCATTTTGTGTTTACTTGTGTTATCTTTCTCTAATATTTAAATTTGTTTGATGATCTGAAACATTTAAATGTGACAAACATACAAAAAAATGAGAAATCAGGAAGGGGGCAAACACTTTTTCACACCACTGTAGCTCAGCAGCATGGTGGTCTAGTGGTTATTGCAATTGCCTCAGTGCAAAGGTCATGGGTTCAAATCCACCAGCCAGCAGGGCCTGCCTGTGTGGAGTTTGTGTGTTCTCCCCATGCTTGCATGGGTTTACTTTGGGTGCTCTGGTTTCCTCCCACATTCCAACAACAGGGAAGTTAGGTTAATTGGCAACTCTAAAGTGTTACTGGTGAAGGGATTGGCCCTGCATCCAGGTGTATGCCCTTGAATTTCCCTCTGGGATTAATAAAGTATAGAAGAAAAACTCAGAGTGAGTAATTTCTCAAATCCTCTTCACCTCAGAAACATCTGATCACAATACTGAAACACTTAGCTTCTCTGTCTTTCAATAAAGTCACAATTGCAAATTTACAAATGGAATCTCCTTTCTTCACAACATGGACAGATGCAAGTAAGTCTTCCTCTATTTGATACAAATAATAATAGTAACCTCATTATCCATATTTTCCAAAATATTAACAGCTCCCTTGCTCTGCGATGCCAGAGTCACTGGGTCACCACTGGCACTCGCACATGAGAGCAGCCATCATTAAATTGGTACAAGCTTGTGAGGCTTCTTTTTGCTTCATTGACTGTCTGCTGTCAAATGGCTCCACCGGGCACACACATCTCAGCAGGACATCGCCTGCCACCAGCTGCTCTTTGATGATACAAACAGAGAAGGGGACACACAGGAATGTTGGACAGAGTGATCTGGCAATGGAGGTGTCAGGTGTCTGAGGCGGTTATCACCAAAGCTGACAATGTCTTTGTACTTTCACTTTGAGAGATGTTGGCGCGCTTCAAGAGAAGTGTTTGAAGAAAAGGATTCAATTAATCTTACAAGTTCAAGTCTCATGTGTCTCCAGTTTGGTCAATAATTCAGCTGATGTTTGACCCGTGTTTTTTGTATATTTTACTTTGGAAGATTATTATTAAGTTTAAAGAGATCCGAGTGTGATGCCAGATTCTGATTTAGGAAGTTCACAGACTTTAAGAAGACATCAGAATTAAACCAATCAGCTTGCCTTACCCCCCCCCCCCCAAAAAGGGCGGCCAGATAGAGGTACAGTGTTTAAGCTTTTTGAAATCCACTTCTACATGTATTTAAATAGAATATATTTATATTCTATGTAAATGATTTATGTAAAGTATTTAATAGCTTAAAATGTATTCTATTTGCAGATGATACTACTGTATTTAGTAGTGGAGACAATCTCAGTCATCTGTTGAGAAAGAATTAGGAACTGTTAAGAAATGGTTTGATACAAATAAATTATCATTGAATTTAAGTAAAACGGGCCCTCCAGGATTTTGTGGGAAGTTTTCATGATTGTTGTGACCCAAAAAGCCTGAATTTGTGGGAGCTTTTTAAAAAGGTTGTGATAAAAGTTGCAATGTTTTGCGAAGCTTTATGTATTAAAAGTTGTGAGAAGAATTACAAATTTTAAAGCAGATGGTTTTTCCATAATTTACTGCAACAATATTGTATACTGTAACACCACAAGAAAAGCACAGGATTGTCAGAAATTTCCTATTAAACAGTGATTTGTAAATTAAGCAAAAACTTCTGCTATATAGAAAAACTCTTTTGTGCAACAGCAAATACAGATTTTGTTATGAGCTGGACATATTGTCTACGCTTTCTGTTATTTTTAAATGTTGCATAACTCTGTTATCATTAGTTTGTCGAGTTATCCTCAGTTCCTTAGTCAGTCATTGTTTTCTCGTCTCTCCTGTCATCCTCTAGCCATTCACATGTTTTCATTTGACCCTAATTAGTTACCCAGCTGTCCTATGTTTGTTAATTTCTGTGTATACCCGTGGTTTTCATTTCTCTTTGTAGTATCATTACAGGATTATCCTTCCGTTTCGTTCATCACATTTGTGGATTATCTGACACCCTGTTGTTGTGAGTTCGTAGCCGTTTGGGCTCTCTTTATTTTCACAGCCTCTATGCTGCATTTATTTTTTGTACTAAATAAATCATTCTTGCACCTGGAGTTCTACCTACCTTAAGGACTCATTAATTCCTGTTCTGCTGGAGGTTGGGCATGACAGACTTTAACACAATTAAGTGAGAATGAAGTAGCTACTCATAAATTTGTCATAAAAATGACCAATACTGTTGGCTACTCTTGCTGAGAACTTGAATTAAAAAGGATGAACAAAATAATTATCCAATACAACAGCTAAATTGTACTGAATGCATGCTAGAGTATAGATTTGGAAATTATGGCAGCACCTTCATCTGAAAACTTCCTAATTGCAGCAGTCCCCAACCACTTGGTACTGAGTGCAGCGAAAAAAAAAAATATTCTGTTGGTCTGTATTCTCTGTTCAAGTCATTCAAGTCTGTGTTTTTGTGGAAAAAAAATTACTGAATATTCTCTCTCTTTCCATGCCTGACTCCTACCTGTCTGTCTATCTACTTAGCGTCTTAACACACACCTGTCTCATCACTCATCTTTCCTTTACTGGGAGTCATACCAGGAGGAGAGGCTTTCCTTGGAGGTTGGCCAGGGACACACAGTCCATGTCTAGACCGGCGATTCACAGTTTTAAAGCTCATTGACAAGATGTAGTAATGATTTTACCTTTAAAGATGCATAAAATGTTCACACACTGGCTGTAGTGTTAGATTTGCTCATTTGTTTGTGGTTTTACTTTGTCTCTTCACGTGCGCTCCCGTGACGGGGTGCTTTTCAGGCAGGCAGACTTTTTTCAGCACAAACCCAGCACTTTGTACTTTGTGGTCAGGGCAGAGACGTGGGGTGACGTCCACCGGCAGGCCAGGGAAGACGAAAGGAGCAGTGTGGGAAAACTCGTGGTTGAGTGTTTTTTTTTAAAAATCGCACACTCTGGTTTTTGCTGATGTGTTCCGTTAATACTTACTGTAAACACAGATGTGAGCATGGTGCAATGACACATTTGATTGGTTAGACTGACTGTTTGAGGGCTACTCAGTAACAAATTTGATTGGCGAAATTGGCAGAAGTTGAGGATTGGCCAAAATTGTGGGAAAGTTGAGGTAATTCAACAAAGTTGCAAGGTCACACAAAAGATGAGGTGATTGGGTGATTTCGCATGAATTAGTGCAATCACAACATCGCAAAATCCTGGAGGGACTGATTATTACACAAAGCCAAAGAGCTTGTAAGTCTGGATTCACTTTATACCGATTCAATATTTTATTAAAAAAGAAAGCAATAAGAATCGTGTGCAAAGCAAATTCTTATGGTTCTACTAATCCACTATATGTTAAATTAAATACTTTCAAATGCAGTGAATTAAAAGATTTCAAAATTTTGCAGATTATGTTCAGGGTAAAAAAACTGCCAATTACCTCCTAGTATCCAGGAGTTGTTCCAGCTGAGTAAAAGCAATTGTGACTTGGGAACATATATTTTTCAGAAACCAAAGAAAAGAACCAATGTACGAAAATCACTGCTTTTCTGTTACAGTGGTGAAGTTATGGAATAATTTTATTGCTGATTTTAAATTATGTTGCACATTTCCATCCATCCATCTTCAACCGCTTAATCCTTTTCAGGTTGGGGGTGGAGCCTATCTCACTATCTCAGCAGCAGGGTACATCCTGGACAGATCACCAGTCCATCGCAGAGCCACCACAGTGAGACAGACAACCATTCACTGTCCCATTCACACCGAAGGACAATTTATCCCCAGTTGATGCCAGTTAACTTAAGGTGCATGTCTTTGGCCTGTGGGAGGAAATCAGAGTACTCAGCAAAAACCCACACAGACATGGGGAGAACATACAAACGCCACACAGAAAGGTCACCAGTTGCCAAGGGTGGGATCAAACCCAAGACCTTATTGCTGTGTCTTATTGCTGTGTTGGTGCCCATCAGAATCAGAATCTGAATCAGCTTTATTGGCCAAGTATGCACAACACATACAAGGCATGTGGTATATTTAACAAGTTTAAATATTTGACAAAATAATTAAATAATGAAGAAATACAATGGTATTTAATTTATTTAAAATTAACATAATTATGTAACTAGATTAGAGATTGAATTTGTTGTTGTTGCTATGTGGCTGGCTAAACATTCCTAGAGTGTATTAGGGGGTAGACTTTAATAAGCTGCTGCTTCAGCCTACACGCTTTCTAGCTGTAATATGATTTATTGTTTTATGGAAAATATAACTTGTTAGGATCAGAAATATGACATGGCCAGAAATAAGCTCAAATGAATGAATGAATGAATATTATTATGAAAGGTATCTGAATTGTTCTAGACATCTTTTCCTTTACGGCACCTTAAGGTACTAATTAAAAAATTGCTGTCTTGAGCAATTGGTCAACTGTCCTGTCAATCAATAGATGTCTCTGCTTATATACATGCAACACACTTGCATGCTCATTCTGCATTCATGAGAGATGCTGATGTGGAACCCAACTGTACACATTTCCCAGTGGTTGTGCGAGACTTTCTCAGTTTGTTTTCACTATTTTTCAGTATTACTCCTGATTTTTGCCTCTCTGTTGAGTTCATGGCATACCCTACATGTGTGGCCTATGCCGTTGTCAGCAATTTCTACTTGTGCGCTGGTTTGAATGCATTGTTGCGTTGCCAAAACAGGTTTCTGCTGATGTGTAGAGTGATTTGTACTTGTATTTTTGTTTATTACATAACAATGTCAGAGGGAGCTGAACTGTAAAGCAAAGCTGTTGATTTACCGGTCAATCTACATTTCTACCCTCACCTATGGTCATGAGCTTTGGGTAATGACTGAAAGGAGGAAACTGTGGATACAAGTGGCTGAAATAAGCTTTCTCTGTAGGATTGCTGGACTCACCCTTAGAGATACGGTGAGGAGCTCAGTCATCCAGAAGAGGCTCAGAGTAGAACCGTGGCTCCTCCACATCCAAAGGAGCCAGTTGAGGTGGTTTGGGCATCAGATCAGGATGCCTCCCACTTGAGGTGTTTTGAGCATGTCCAATGGGGAGGAGACCCCGGGGCAGACCCAGGACACGCTGGGGAGACTATGTCTCCCAGCTGGCCTGGGAAAAACTTGGTATCCTCTTTGAAGAGATGGAGCAGGTGACCAGGCAGAGAGAAGTCTGGGCTTCTCTGCTTGAGCTGTTGCCTCCACAACCCGGACCTCCCGAAAAATGGTACAAGATGGATGGATAGCCATAGCAATGGACAAGAGCAAATTGTGATGAGTTGGAGCTAATAAATGTTTAAAAAAGCAACTTTTTATACGATTGCTGCAACAAAGATAAAAGACATTAGAGAAAACTACATGTATAAACTTTGACTAACAAATTAGTGGGATAAGTCATACAAATGTTCTATGTCTACCAACTTCCTTAATGTTCTTTTGAATTCGGACTGTTGTTTATCTGGCTTGCTTTGGAAATGGCATTGCGGTGAATGAGCAGAGCGAAGCAGAGACTAGAACCATGAAATGTGTAGGAGGAGACAAAGTGGACCAATCACAGCTCTTGCAGTTTGTGTTCCAGTGACGTGCAGTTCCATTTCCGGAGAGATGCACAGTGGTGACACAGTGGAGTATGGCATCGCTAAACATCATTACTAATTAGAGACTCCTATTTGGGGTCATCTGAATTTAGCAACCCAGACACTGCTTTAGTCATTTGTTTTCTTAATAAAGCATTTAGCAGAACATGAAAGGACAGCAGTATTCTGGGCTCTAAATCTATTATTAATGAACAGACGTATACATATAAAGTTAGCCATTTTGTGGGCAATTTTTGTTTGTAGGCTCTTTCTGATGTTTATGTTTATTATGACTGGCGCCTAGCGGCTGCCCCGGCCTTGGATGCGCTCTGCAGAGCGTGCCCAAATGCCAAGTCACGTTTCGTTACCTTGTATTCATACATGTGTAATGACAATAAAGTTGAATCTCATCTCATCTCATCTCATGTTTTGACCTATTTGTCTGTCTGTCTGTCGTCAAAAGAACAATGTGATGATAACTTCTAGGTTGGCTTCTTCTTCTTCTTTTGGCTGCTCCCTTTAGGGGTCACCACAGTGGATCATCTGCCTCTATCTCACCCTATCTCTTGCAACTTCCTCTGTAACAACAACCCCTCTATGTCCTCCTTCACTACATCCATGAATCTTCTCTGTGGTCTTCCTCTTGTCCTCCTGCCTGGCAGCTCCATCTTCAACATCTTTTGTCCAATATCTCCGCAGTCTCTCCTCTGCCCATGTCCAAATCATCTCAGCCTTGCCTCTCTCACTTTGTCTCCAAACCACTCAAACCTGAGCTGTCCCTCTGATATATTCATTTCTAATCTTGTCCCTCCTAGTCACTCTCACTGAAAATCTTAGCATCTTCAACTCTGCCACCTCCAGCTCCATTTCCTGTCTTTTTGTCAGCACCACCATCTCCAAACCATACATCATCACAGGTCTCACTACCGTCTTGTAAATCTTCCCTTTCACTCTTGCTGCTACGCATCTGTCACAAATCACCCCTGACACTCGCCTCCACCCACTCCACCCTGCCTGCACTCTCTTCTTCACTTCTCGTGTGCATTTTCCATTGCTTTGGATGGTTGACCCAGGTATTTAAACTCATCTACTTTTGCTACCTCAACTCCTTCCATTGTTACCGTTACACCTGCCTCCCTCTCACTCACACTCATGTATTCTGTCTTGCTTTGAATGACTTCCATTAATCTTCTCTCCAGAGCATACGGTCACCTCTCGAGGTTCTCTTCCACCTGCTCCCTACTCTCCCTACAGATCACAATGTCATCTGAAAACATCATGGTCCACCGAGACTCCTGACTGACCTCATCTGTCAGCCTGTCCATCACCATGGCAAACAAGAAGGGGCTCAGAGCCGATCCCTGATGTAACCCCACCTTGAACCCATCTGCCACTCCTACAACACACCTCACTACCGTCTCACTGTCCTCATACATGTTCTGCACCACTCTCACATACTTCTCTGCCATTCCTGACTTTCTCATACAATACCACACTTCCTCTCTTGGCACCCTATCACATGCTTTCTCCAGATCCAAAAAGACACAGTGCAACTCCTTCTGACCTTCTCTATACTTCTCCATCAGCACTCTTAGAGCAAACATTGCATCTGCAGTATTCTTTCTTGGCATGAAACCATACTGCTGCTCACTGATTGTCACCTTTCCTCTTAACCTGGCTTCAACAACTCTTTCCCATATCTTCATAGTGTGGCTGATCATTTTTATGCCTCTGTAGTTACTACAGCTCTGAACATCATCTTTGTTCATGAAAATTGGTACCAAAACACTTCTTCTCCACTCCTGTGGCATCCTCTCACTCTCCAAGATTGTGCTAAATAATCTGGTTAAAAAGTCCACTGCCATCTCTCCTAAACATCTCCATACCTCCACAGGTACAGTATGTCATCTGGACCAACCACCTTTCCATTCTTCATCCTCTTCAAAGCTGCCCTCACTTCTGCCTTGCTAATCCTTGGGACTTCCTTGTTCACCATTTTTCCTTCATCCAATCTCCCTCTCTCTCTCATTTTCTTCATCAGCCCTTCACAGTACTCCTTTCACCTTCTCAACACACTCTTGTCATTTGTTAGTACATTACCATTTCTGTCCTTAATCAGCCTAACCTGCTGTACATCTTTTCCAGCTCAATCTCTGTTTAGCCAATCAATACAAGCCCTTTTTTCCTTCCTTAGTGTCCAGCCTCTCATACAACTCACCATATGCCTTTGCCACCTCTCTCTTTGCCATGCGTCTATATTCCAAATACTCCTGTCTACTTTCTTCATCTCCCTGACTATCCCACCTTTTCTTTGCTAACCTCTTCCTTTGAATACTTTCCTGTACCTCCTCATTCCACCACCAAGTCTCCTTTTCTTCTTTCCTCTGTCCACTGGATACACTACAAACCTTTCTACCCATTTCCCTCAATATCTTTGCTGTACTTTCCCAGTCATCTGGTCATTCTTCCCTACCACCCAGAACCTGCATCAACTTCTTCCTGAACTCTTTGTGACCTTCTTCCTTCTGTAACCCCCCCCCCGCCCCGCCCCGCTTAATTTTTGTTTCTGCCTTCACTCTCTTCTACTTCTTTCTTTCCAAAGTCATCCTACAGTCTACCATCCGATGCTGTCCAGCTACATTCTCCCTGTGACCACCTTGCAGTCTCCTATCTGTTTCAGATTTCTCCTTCTGCGTAAAATTAAGTCCACCTGTGTGCACCTTCCTCCACTCTTGTAAGTCACCCTATGTTTCTCTCTCTTCTTGAAGTATGTGTTCACCACAGCAATTTCCATCCTTTAAGCAAAATCCACAACCATTTGTCCTTCCACATTTCTCTCCTTAAGACCATACCTACCCAGAACCTCATCATCTCTGTTCCCTTCACCTACATGCCTATTAAAGTCCGTTCCAATCACACTCTCTCTCCCCCCTGGGAACACTCTCTACCACTTTATCCATCTTACTCCAGAATTCCTCTTTCTCTTCTACCTGACATCAAACTTGTCAGGCATATGCACTGATAACATTCAACATCACACCTTTGACTTATAGCTTCAAACCCATGATTTTGTCTGACTCCCTCTTTATCTCCTGAACACTCTTCACATACTCTTCCTTCAAGATTATTCCTACTCCATTTGTCTTCCTATCTACACCATTGTAGAACAGTTTAAATCCACCTCCAATGCCCCTAGCCTTGCTTCCCTTCCATCTGTGTACCCCTAGTTCACAGACAACCTCCGGTCATGCGCACAGTGAAGTTATGGTCTAAGGTGGCAACGGACGCTCTAAAGGACTGTTTTGAAACCACTGCCTGGGAGCAGCTCTGCGAGCCACATGGTGAGGACATCGACGGCCTCACTCACACCATCACGGACTATATCAGCTTCTGTGTGGACAACACCGTACCCACCAAGACCATACGGTGTTGCTCGAACAACAAACCTTGGATCAACCCTGAGATAAAAACACTTCCGAGAGAGAAGAAGAGGATCTTCAGGTCGGGGAACAGGGAGATGCTGAAGTCCGTACAGAGGGAGCTGAGGAGGAAGATCAGAGAAGGCAACCACAGCTTCAGAAAGAAGCTGGAGGACAAGCTGCAACAGAGCGACATCAGCGGGGTCTGGAGAAACCTTAAAACCATCTCTGGGCTTCAGAATACCTCCCCCCCAGTCCACGGGGGGCAGGGAGTGGGCGAACAATCTGAACCTGTTTTTTAATATGTTTGACCAACCGCCCTCCCCCCCGACTGTACAACAACCACTGCTGCCTCTAAAGTCATTGAGACCTGCTGTCCACACCCCACTCCACCGACACCCCCCCACTCCTAGCACACAGCCCCCCAACCTGACCCTCACTAAGACCCAGGTGAGGACGGAGCTGAGGAAGATCAAGGCGAGGAAGGCCTCGGGACCGGATGGCATCAGCATGAAGCTCCTCAGGTCCTGTGCAGACCAGCTGCGTGGGACTGTGGAGCACATCTTCAACCTGAGCCTGAAGCTGGGGAGGGTACCACAGTTGTGGAAAACATCTTGTGTGGTACCTGTACCAAAGACTTCCCACCCCAAAGATCCGAACAGCTACAGACCAGTGGCCCTGACGTCTCACATGATGAAGACCCTGGAGAGACTGCTCCTTGCTCACCTCTGCCCCTGAAGGGACCAGCGATGGATCCACTCCAGTTCGCCTACCAGCATGGCATTGGGGTGGAGGATGCAGTGATCTTCCTCCTTCACCGTTCTCTGTCCCACCTGGAGAAGCCCGGGAATGCAGTGAGGATCATGTTCTTTGACTTCTCCAGTGCTTTCAACACCATCCAACCGATGATCCTGAAGGACAAGCTGCTGTGAACAGGGGTGGACCAGCACCTGTCATCATGGATCCTGGACTACCTCACTAACCTGCCACAGTTTGTGAGAACCCGAGATTGTGTGTCCGACACGATCATCGGTAGCACGGGGGCCCCCCAGGGAATGGTTTTGGCTCCCTTCCTGTTCACCCTTTATACTGCGGACTTCTCACACAACACAACACACTGCCATCTACAGAAGTTCTCTGACGACTCTGCGATCGTCGGCCTCATCTCCAACGGAGATGAAGCTGAGTACAGAGGACTTATCCAGGACTTTGTGGACTGGTGCCATCGGAACTGTCTCCAGATCAATGCGAGGAAAACTAAGGAGCTGGTGGTGGACTACCGCAGGCAAGGAAACCCCTCACAGCACCAGTAAACATACAGGGAACAGACATTGAGATGGTGACATCCTACAAGTACCTTGGTGTTCATCTGAATAATAAACTAGACTGGTCACACAATACCGACGCACTCTACAAGAAGGGACAGCGCAGGCTGTTCCTACTGAGGAGGCTCAGGTCTTCTGGTGTACAAGGGGCGCTGCTGAAGACATTCTACGACACGGTGGTGGCATCAGCCATCACTTTTGGAGTGGTTTGCTGGGGCAGTGGCATTACAGCAGCCGATAGGAAGAGATTGAACAAACTGATCAAGAAAGCTAGATCTGTCCTGGGGCAACGCCTTGACCCAGTGGAGAAGATGGGAGAGAGAAGGATGGTGGCTAAACTGTCATCTCTGCTGGAGTCCGAGTCCCACCCTATGCAGGACATACTGAACGCACTGAGGAGCTCATTTAGCAGTAGGCTACATCATTCTAGGTGCGCAACCAAGAGGTTTCACAGGTCCTTCCTACCTACGGCTGTCAGACTGTATAACCTAAGCAGGGCTGCTCGCAGAGATAGCAAAAAAAACGTGACGACCTAATAGTATTGAATGCAAAGGATGCAACAGACTTACACAAATGGTCCCCTCCAGTATACAACTAGGACAATATCAGTCGCTACGGAGGGTGACAATATGTATGGGTACATATTCATACTATGTAGGATAACTAAGCAGACGGTTATGCTGTTTATTCCATCTTGCTACAATGCTCCGCACTTTGTATATATATTTATATATTTATGTGTACGTATGTATATCCACTGCTCTCATTTTTATTTTTCATATCTTCTTAATTATTGCTCTGAGTGTTGCTATCCCTGTGCTGTTGCAATCCTGGAATTTCCCCATTGTGGGACTAATAAAGGCTTATCTTATCTTATCTTATCTTGTTTCTTGAACACACAGTATATCTACCGTTCTTCTCTCCATCATATCAGCCAACTCTCTGCCTTTACCGGTCATAGTCCCTACATTTAACGTCCCTACTCTCACTTCCACACTTCTACCTTTCCTTTTCTCTCTCTCCCTCCTAACACACCTTCCCCCTCTCTTCCTCCTCGATCTTCGACCAACAGTAACCCAATTTCCACTGGCACCCTGTCGGTTAACAGCACCGGTGGCGGTTGTTGTTAACCCGGGCCTCGACCGATCCGGTATGAAAGTCTCATTCGTCATGATCTGCATGTTTGATTTGGCAAAGGTTTTACGTTGGATGCCGTTCCTGACACAATCCTCCCCATTTACCTGGGTTTGGGACCAGCACTAGGAGTACACTGGCTTGTGCACCCCCTGTGGCTGGGTTGTAGGTTGTGCCCCCCTTCAAAAAAAAAACAAAAAAAAACTGATGTAGTGACCCAACCTGTTTTGCCCAAACACATCATGCTTATGTTTTTGTTATATCTATGCAATCTGGTCAGCTATTGTGGCGTTTCCTAAATCATTTGGGCTATGATTCTCCACAAGTACTTGAATTACATAAGTACAACATATTGCAAACCAAAGTAACTTTAATAATCCTCTCCAAACAAGTCACTAGTCAATTTACTGAAATTGATCCAAGCTAAAGTACAAGGTCAAACTTAATGAAGCATGATTTGAATCAATAGGCCCTTGCACCCAACCAGAAAGAGCTTTTAAAACAAGAACAAAACATCCATCCAACCAATTTATCCATCCAATTTTAAGATGTTGTAATTATGCTAAGAGAAACACAGTCAACCTAGAAGGAAAACCTGACCTACACACGGACAGTCTTTTCTGTTTACATATTTCTGATTGTACTAACCTACAGACAGATTTTCATCTGTATCCAGTTTCACCAAATTCATGCCCCCATGACTGAATTTGCCTTCTATGCTCTACCATCAACACTGCAGCAAATCTGTATTCAGCTCTCTTTGTCGCCCATTTGCTGACAGCTGTCCAGTCAAACTTGATCATCACTGATACTGACAGTTTACTGGTTCTCTTCAAATACCTTAAAATACCAGAACTCATGTGGGAACTGATCAAAGTCAGAGCCATCATTAGTGGTTGAATGCTTCTCCAATCTATGCCAAAACTTTTACTCATCACGAAATTTTAGTGTTGCTTTAACATTTATGCTGTTAGACAGTTTGACATCATAGATTAAAGTAACACTCTTAAAAGAAAGCCTCAGCTGACAGAAAATATGGATCCCAGTTTTTAATATGCACAGACAGACAAGAATGGAAGCTAGAAAACTCTGCTGAAAATGTCATTTCTGCAGGTATTTCATCCTCAAAAACCTTCAATATCTGCCCTGTACCAAGCAGGTGAAGTATATACAGTGCTATAATTATGTCTAGAGTAGAACATTTTGCAGCTTAAGAAAGAGAGCCATGTTACGACGATCTCGTCAGCAGTCTATTGCCTAAGGCACATTTACGGGTATATCCAAGTCCATTTTGTTACCATAGCAGCACGAATACTGCTACTGCACTGTGCGAAAAGCACAAAGAGGCTTGTCTAATTATTCAGGTGTTTCTTTTTTGGGGGGGGGGGTGTAACATGCAATAACCCAATGAGGAGTGCTACTCCAATTCCCTTTAATACACAGAGGCACATGATCTAACACAAACTGTGATTATGATGGCTTGTTCACCTCAAAGGGAAGCTCAGTTCTGTGCTGGCTGAAGGGTGTGCATGTGAGTTAAGAGGAAAATGCACACGATAGTAACACTGCTTAGCATTAAGCCAGGCATTAATACTGTCACTACCCAGTCAGTTATTTTATGGAGGACGATGGGGAGGAGGATATGATTGAACAGTTGACTGAACAATCAGGCTGAATTTAAATTTAGGTTTGACGTAGCGCACATGGAAACACCCCTGACTCGTTCCACTCTGTTCAACACGCAGACATGAATGGGTTTGAAGCTGTGGGGAAAAGTAACACATTTTACAGAAAAACAGTGGCTGAGTGTGTGTGTGCATGTGTTTTCTCCATTAATAACTTGGACAGGACACACTTTTGCATCAACAGACACAAGAACAAAGGAGATGATTATGGACACAGACATGATAGATAATGTATGTGGACAGAATACTTTGTCACAGCAGATATTTGTAGTTTGAAATCTTCAGCTTGACAGTTCCATCCCAGTGGATGTTTCAGACATCACCACCTCCATTTACTGGATCCATGCTGGCCCCTGCAGCCACCAAACTACTGGTCTATCCAGACCTAATCACAGGCTTGGTATCCTCCTGCCTTCACACCTCTCCTGAACATTACAGTCAGTGGTGAAAAGTGAAATGGATGCACACTCCCTGTTAATTCAATCATTCCTTTAAAAAATAATGCCTATTAGGACAAATTGCTCCTGTAAGTTTGTGAATAAAAGGAAAATTTCAATGGAATTAAAAAAAAAACCATACAGTGTATCTTCATATCATAATTAAAAGGATGAACAACAATAATTTGATTAGATTATAACGGTTACAAATCTGTTCATTAAAATAACAGGAAATTCCACTGCATGCTGTGAGGGTTTGCCCATGTGCCCATTAGTATGTGCACCTGACTTTAAAACCGGCTGCTGAAACAGTATCAACAATGTGCTCCTGACGATAGACCTCCTTTCTTTCTGATCAAGAGCACATTGTGACAAAATACACCAAAATGGCAATGAGCTGAGATTGCACTGGTGTCACACCTCTTTTAAATGAGTCCCCTCCTTGCAGCAGGAACACAGTCTACAGGTAATTAGATGATGTGACTCAAAGTGTAAAAACAGACTATGCATTGACAGAAACAAATTCCCAGGTGCAAAATGGGAATTATGGTGCAAATGTTGCAATAGGGCCCGATATTGGGGAGGAATGGGAGACACATTGTCCTGTACTGTACTGTACTGGCCCTTAAATTAAATAGAAAATTTTCTCATTCTTGACTACAGCATTATTCTGCCAAAGAGGTGGACTAGTGGTTGAGCATTCGCCCCACAGCTGGGAGGTTATGGGTTCAAGTCCCAGCTGGGTCATACCAAAGACTATATAAAAAGGGTATTTTTGATCTTCTAGCTTGGTGCTCAGCATAACTAGAATGGGGAGAGTAAAGCTGGTTACCCAGCTGCACGGGGAAGCACAAAACCAGTGTACTCTTAGTGTCGACCCCAAGCCCAGGTAAAATGGGTAGGGTTGTGTCAGGAAGGGCATCCTGCCTAAAATCATTGCCAAATCAAATATGCGGACCCATCCACTGTGGTGACCCCGAGAAGGGAGCAGCTGAAAGTGTGTGTGTGACTGCAGCATTCGCCTCAGGTATAGCAAAGGAGACTTTTAGTTCAACCACTGTCTGGCACAAGCCAGTTTTGCTGAGAGAAACATATTGATAGTATTCTATTCTTTGTCTCATTTATCATTACAATCAAAGAACAAAAATGTGTAAACTATGTGTTTGGGCCATAATGATTCAGATGAGATACTTTTATTTGAATTTTTGTTATTTTATAGGTTTATTATAAGTGCCCATCATTATGAATATTTTGCACTTTGTCCAGTCAGATGGAGTTATTCTTCTTCCTTAATTATAATGCTTGGAGGTATTGGTAATATTGCTACATAGAAATTATGTTTTTAAGAGAATTTATTAGGTTGTTAAAAGTTTAAAGCCCGAGGTAATAAGATTATCAGAGTAGAGAGATATATATCCATTCACCTCAGAATAACACTGAACAGATCTCAGATACCCCAAGACAAGCCTGTAACAAATCTATGATAGGATACAGTACTGCGTAAACTAAGCCATTGCTACAACATTACTGTGTTCACATGCTGATGCTGAGAGACAGGGAAGAACTTTTTTAACAGAGCCAGTCTTGATCATCCTTTCGACGCAGAGTCAGACTTGAACATGAAGGGCGATGGTGGATATACAAATAAGCTGATCAACAAGATGCTCCGCGAGTGTTTCCTGATGGACGGCCACAGGAAGGTGGACTTGAGTGGCAGCCTGGCAGCCAGTGGTGGAGAGATCCATCATGTCATGACAGGAAGGAGAGGGCTCTGACGTCCTGGCCTGCCCTGACAGGCCAGCGCCTGTCAGCCTAATGAGGCTCCCAGTGACAGGTGATGTGGTTGTTAGAATGTGTGTGTACTTGTGTGGGTGTGGAGTTTTAACAGTTTGAACAAGTGCCTCGTTAGCTTGACTCCCACAGCTGAAATGTCTGGTATACTATCTTACACGTCTGCAGCTGCATTATGTTTGCCTTTGATATGTTTTTTTTTTTTTCAGAAAAATCACAGACTCTGTTGTCTCCACTTATATCTGTTTGGTTTGGGGAGAGGGTTTGTTTTCCTATGCGGTGATATCCGAGCACCCTCTGTCCCACTTGCATCTCAATCTAGAGAACTCTCTCAACTTCCCCAAAGTCATCTAAGATACTCTAACCTGTATGAGTTCACCAGAAAACTTTGTGAATAAATTATTCTTTGACCTCTCCATCTCAAACGTCCTCTGCCCCTCCAGAGCTTCTGCCTGCTTCTGAAACTCCCTCACCTCTTTGCCTCAAACCACCCACTCATCTTCCTTTCCCCCCAGTGCGAGGGTATTAGGTTCACACAGTGGAATATAGATGAATCCAGCGTGGACACTCTATTGATTTCTCCCACACCGCAGACACGGGAGATAATGAAAGGATCCCCCCTGCCAAAGTAGCCTTGCATCATATTTCTTCAGAAGGCCTGGAAATGAAAGACAAATTGAAAGAAGTGGACTCTATCCCACTAATGTGGACAACTACGCTTGTCTGATATGCTTCATCAGTAAAGGGTTTGACTTGTACTATAAACAAAGATGGAGGAACAGCTAATAGAATTTGGCATAAACCGACCCAAGAGACAGTTGCTAAATATATCATTCTGTGATCAGGTGGCACGTACAGTTGTGACTGTCATCCAATAAAAAACAGACTATATGAGCACTTTTAACAGCAGGTGATATGTATGTGTTGGCATGAGGCAGACTTTAGTGGCTTTGGAGATAATGGCATGAAGAAACAATCCCATTAAACTAGTACGTCACCTTTGATTTTAAATGATGGTTATGTTCTTTTTTGTTTTGTTTTTTTTTGGGGGGGAGGGTTAAGCGGAAGAAGATGGGTGGATGGTTATGTTGTTCCAAACAGTTTACCTAATTTCACCTTAGTTCATTTTAGTGTGTACACCAGCCAATTACCTTAACCACCTAAAATGTGTGCATTTAATCCTTAAAAGAAGGTACAGATCAAATAGGAAGTGAGTCTTGAATGAGGAAATGAACAGACAGTGAAAGAAGTCACAACAGAGAATCAAACAAGTCTCCATGGTGGAAGCAAATTTTCAGATTGAACATAGTTGAAGCTGAAGAACTTCTGAACATGTTTTACATATTACATGTGTCTGAAGATCAGTGCTGTTTGCAGTCACTATTTTCTGCTAGATTTCCATTACAGGGTTTTGCAGCACTGGCGCTGGGGGGTGCCCCAGAAAATAACTTTTATTTTTGCTAGTTTTGGGAAATTCCTTGCAATTGCTCCTAATAATGTAGTTGGGACACTGCTCTTCATCCTCCATGTCGAGCTTTCTAGTTCGGTGAACGCTTTGCACTGCTTCATAAAAGTTGAAAATAACATAAATTTTGGACAAACAAAAATCACTTCAAAGTCAAATGCAACACTATTGACAGGTACGTTGACATATTTTTACTTCATCTTTCTTATCCCGAAGTTTCGTCATATTTTAGAGATCAGAAAAAAAATGTATCTGACAAGGTCCAACAGCATTCGACATGACTATCAGCTTCTGCTATCACTATCATTGAGGTCACGTGACCACAGGATGCTTCCTCATTGGTTCGTTCGTGGTGTTTACAAGCAGGTGCTTATGTGTGCCATTACTGTATTCGGTCTTTTGCCTTGTTTTTGATGATTATGCCACATAGGAGATTAGAAGTTTATGCTTTAAATGTTATTAGGCATGATAATTTTCTTATTCACCTCTAATAATTTAGTTTTCACTTTATTTTTATTCAGATATTTTTCTTTATTCAGATATTTTTCTTTCAGTTTGTATAAGACAAAAGATAAACATTGCCTGAAAGTTTAATTGGGATATCTTGAGAAATAAGGAAACTACTTACATTTTTATGCATGAACATTATGTTTTCGGTCACAGAATTCCAATCGGTTTACCTTCAAGAAAATGGGACTATTTAACAAAATTCAAATACTTGTAATCATGCCTTGGTGCATCGGAGGCATATGGTAATTACTCAGTGTGTCTGTGTGGTTGTGTGTGTGGTTGGTTGTACGTGTGTATCTCTCTGTTACCAGCTTTTCAGCTTGCCTGGTAAAAATTAAGTGGAAATAAAGGCTTGTATCATTATATCTTCATATTTTCTTGACTTTTAATTTGCCAGAATTTTTAGATAAGGCTTTGTTTTAAAAATAAACACAAATTTAACTCACCATTTCTGTCAATGCAGCCGCGAAAAAAGGTATTGTAATAACTATCCTGGGCCAGTAGAAGTCAGAGTTCCACTTTTTTTACAGCCCCCCCCCCTTCAGGGCTGGGAGATACTGATATATTTACTATTGCTCTGAGTGCTGCTATCCCTTTGCTGCTGTAATCCTAGAATTTCCTCATTGTGGGAGTAATAAAGGCTTATCTTATCTTATCCACCAAAGATATTCGTTATATCGATGCATTCTACTATGCGCAATACATAAAATGTCTTTATCGTGGATCTTGACCATTTTCACGGCAGTGTAAACAGTCAATTTATTTCTCTTCTCTCCTCTCACACACAGCTGCACTCAGGCCACACAGCTGCACTCAGGCCCCACCTGCCCCCACCTCCCAGCGCTGCAGTTCATTTCAGGGTCATTGCCAGGTCTGTTTTTTCCCAGCAGTTTTTTTCTTTAGAAACTTCTTCTTTTTGTGGAACAGAGAAGCTTGGGTTTTTTTTTTTTGCACAATCTGGCAACACTGGCAGAGTACAGGGAAAGGCGGAAAAAAATATGAAATGACACATAACTGCTGCAGTGGAAGCAGACTTGAATGAAAGGAGAAAAAGCACTGGCTCCATTCTCTGACAGTGGTTCACACTTCAGAAGGTGAAAACTGAGCAAAATATAGCTTTGTGCAAATTATGTCGCACTACCACTAATTTGCTTCACCACTTGAGATGTCGTCCACTATAACAGGGGTGTCCAATTACAGTATGTGCCATGGAGGGCCAAGACCCTGCAGGTTTTCTCTTCTGCCCAGTCTCTTCAGCAGGTGTTTTCACTTATCAGCAATCAGTGGGAAAAAAATCAGTGGAATCTGTTGTTGAAGACACTGGTTGGAGGTAAGCCTCCAGGGTCTTGGCAGTAGTGATGGGTCCATGAGGCGTCATGATGCGTTTCGACACATTGCAAAACTGTATTGATACTGTGTTGAAACTGTGTTGCTGAATACTGACACCTGCTGGACCTTAAAAATCCCTACAGTCAACCTAGTTGACAGACTCAACTGACACTGATTTGATGACCTAGTATATACAATAATATACTGCTAAAAAAAAAAAAACCTGTCCACTTAGGAAGCGACACTGACAATCAATTTCACCTGCTGTTGTGTGATTTTGTTGTCAGCACATTCAACTATGTAAAGAACAAAGTATTTAATAAGAATATTTCATTCAAATCTAGGATGTTTAGTCCATCCATCCATCTTCTACCACTTTTCCGGAGGTCTGGGTTGCGGAGGCAGCAGTTCAAGCAGAGAAGCCCAGACTTCCCTCTCCCCAGCTACCTGCTCCAGCTCTTCAGAGGGGATACCAAGGCGTTCCCAGACCAGCTGGGAGAAAAACTTGACCCCGGGGCAGACCCAGGATGTTTAGTGTTTCCTTTATTTTTTTTGAGCAGTATATAATTTAAGTCATTGTATTTTATATTGTATTATTTCATATCTTCATTTTAATTTCAAATATCATTGATATTTTTAGATACAGTCAATAAATAATGTGAACATTATTTGATGCACAACATGAGGATGCTTGTGGACTGGGCTTTTTTTTTTTTTTTTTTTACAAATTTTTATTAAAAACAAAAAAGCTTTTCCAACGTTTTGAAATTGAGTCTGTTATGCTTTTTTGATACAACTTCTCCAGCTGTAGAAAACACCCGCTCACACGGCACAGATGAGGCTGGAGTGCAGAGAAATTGTAAGGCAAGCTGAAAGAGGTTTGGATAGATTGTCTTTTGGTTGTCCCAGTATCTCAGAGGATCCTGGGACCTGGCAATATTGCCCTCTGCCAGGTATCTCTGCACCTCCTGGATGGCATCAGCTGTGGCACTTTTGGTCTGCCTGCCCACTTCGATGTTGAGATGTTGCCAAAGGTTAGCTAAAAAACAACAAAATGGCATTTTAGTACAGGATTTCCAAACAACAAACAAATAATGCTGAATAACATGGCTGAAGTGGGTGCAGACAGCTGTTGTGAAGATGGCCCCGTCTAAATTGAGACTATGTGCAATGCAAATTGAGTGCCGACTTTGGAGCTGTCTAGTGGATGCAATCATGTTGGGTGCTGTGTCGGTCACAAGACACTTTACTTTATTGGTTATGGCCCAGTTCTCCATCATGCCCCTTTTGACTTGGGCCAAATTGTCAGCAGTGTGACTTTGTGGAAAGTATTGCACTCCCAACACAGACGTACACAACTGCAAATTCTCATTAATGTAGTGACAGGTAAAAGCCAAGTAAGCCTCCATGTTCACAGATGTCCACATGTCAGCTGTTATACTCACTGCCACAGCTTGCTGTACTTCCTTTTTCACTCGTTCCCGTTCCTCCTCGTACTTTTTGGCCACCATTTGTTTGATGGTCTGAAAATTACACCAAGTCAAACCAAAAGCAAATCCACATATTTAAATTAAAGATTAAATAAATTGGATATATCAGCTACTACTTTAGATAATTTCCACAAACCTTTCTGGTTGGCAGGACATATGAGGGCTGAAGGGCCTGAACCAGTTCCCTGAACCCTTCACTCTCCACAGTGCTGAGGGGCTGCAGTCCTTCACCATGAAATTGAGCACAGCTTCATCCAGCATCTGCTTCCTGGAAGCTTGATGGTTAAAAATGAAGTAAAGAATAAATTAATAGGAATTAATTATCAATAAAGAAACTGAGCAAGTTATAGAATGGCTGTATACCTGAGTCTATCCTGGGTGTAACCGGGACTTCATTTTCATGCCTGGCCCTATAATGCCTCAGCATTGAGGAGGCGCTTTTGTTTAAATACGACAGCTCTGTTGAACAAATGCGACATTTAGCCTGCAGAAAATATGAAGAGTAAACTAAGAGTCACTTTCAAATGAATTTGAATTGAAATAAATCAAGTGGAAACTCTGAGAGGAACAGGATGAAACAACAAGGAAATTAAAACAAAGAAAATAGTATTTTAAAAATATTATTTTTAAATACCTTATTTTCTGATATCAGATCAAAATGGTCCCACACGGTGGAAACCTTTTTTTCCTTGAGGCTGCTCGTGCTCCATAATTTGTGATAAATTTGCACAAGGACCATCCGCAACACATACGACAGTCTTTGGGCAAATGCATCCCGTTGACAGATGCGCTTCCTTATAAACGCTGGCTCGTCAGTGTTTCGACGCGCTAGCGACACGTGACTTTCTTAATGCGAGACGCACCGAAACTGGGTTTCGCTCTATGAGCCCGACGCATGCGCCGACGCATCGGTGTTGCCGGACCCATCACTACTTGGCAGGGTCTTGGCCCTCCAAAGCACATGATTGGACACCCCTGTACTATTATATGAAGAAAGCATTAAGATCTCAACATCCCAGGTAACCCCTACAATAAATAAATAAAAAAAAGGAACCAACCCTAATGGCTTCTTCATTTGGAAAATTTATCCCATACAACAAAAGTGCAAAATGAAAAGAGATCACAGCTGTGGTCACAAATTTTCCTGCCAGAAACATGGCCCTTATTGTTAAAAACATAACCAAACAGGAAAGTAGACTTTAATTTATATGGTTTTAAAATATCTATCGCTAGAATTTTTACTTAATGCACTTTATTGTGATGAGTCCTTCTTTTGTTTTGTTTTGAATGGTTTTATTAAAGGCCATAATAGGAAGGCCTACCATTATTTATTCTGATTTGTTGCAAGTTTATGAGTGGGGTTGTCTGACTGGTTCAGAAAAGTTGGCTAAATTGTACTTCATTCCCCCCCCCCCCCCATATACTTACTTACTTATTTACGTAGCCCCAAAGTCAAGCAGCTGTAGGGGCACCACCAATGACTTTTTGACAACTTCCCTCCATCTTGTATGGTCCTCTGCTAACCTTAGTATGCTGGTGAGAGGTAGGTTTGTCTATTCCCTGATATTATCATTCCACCTTTTCTTTTGTCTGCCACATCTCCTTCCTCCAAGTATGGTGCCTTTGCATGATGGTTTTTGCATTTCCAGTGGATCATGTCACATGGCCATACCAGTTCATTTTCCTGCTTTTCACAATGGATAGGAGGTCCTCATATGGTCCAATTGCTGCTCTGATGAAATTCCACACCGCTTCATTTGTAATGTGGTCTTTGTAAGCGATGCACATGATTTTCCTGTAACATCTCAGCTCAAAGGTTTGGATCCTGTTTTGTAGGTCCACTGTAAGGGTCCATGATTCACATGCATAGAGGAAGGTTGAGATGACCAATGAATGAAGCAGGCATGTTTTGTGCTTGTTGGTGATGTTCCTGTCCTTCCAGATTTTCTTCATCCTGGTTTGTGCTGCCATGGCCTGTGTTATTCTTGCAAGAACTTCTTTCCACGACTCTTCACCTGTTACAATGGCTCCAAGACACTTGAAGCTGGTGACTGCTTCAAGTTTTTGAGCTCTTACTATGATTTCTCTCTTGAAGCCATCTTGGTTGTTGGCTATGATTTTTGTGTTTTCAGCACTAATCTCCATTCCATGAGCTGTCGATGCTCTATCCAGCTGTTCCACTAGGTTTTCAAGTTCTTCTTCTGTTTCTGTCAATCCATCGATGTCATTGGCAAAGAGTAATTTGGTGAGTGTTCTTCCTCCAGTACTGATTGAGTCTTGGTGATTCTCCAGAGCATCGCTCATGATCTTCTTAAAGAAAATGTTGAAGAGGGTTGGCGATAGTAAACAACCCTGTCTAACTCCAACAATAGTTCTGAAAAAGTCTCCAGTGCTGCCATTGTTGAGTACTGCACTGGTGGAGTGCTGCACTGCTTTGTCATACAGGTTCTTGATAATGTTTATGAGTATTCTGTCCTGGTGATACGGCTGGGTATTGTAGACAGATAGCGAACAATAAAGACAGCAGGCTGATTCCAGGTTGACTGATTTACTGAAATCGTTTTGTCTTGTTTGTCTTTTTGTAAAACTGAAACACAATGAAATATAGTACATAATACAGAATGTTACATAAGAAATAATAATACAACACTCTGTATATAAACAGTTTCTCTTATTACAGGCACTTAACTCAGGTAAGTAATTTGCTCTACAGATTCAAACTAAGGTAAGTATTTTACAGTTTCCACAGGTTACAAAGTTAAGGTAAGTTAAATCAGGTAAGTATTACGAAATTATACTAACACATTTTTATTTTACAGAGGACAGCTACACAGCTAAGTAAGCAGGTGAGCATAGCCAAATGAATAGCTAACTAGCTTTCACACGAAGCACCATTACAACACAATATAACTTGGGCTAACAAAGGGCTAAATGACTCAGCAGTTAGCTAAGTACCATTGCAAACGATTAGCCATTAACACCTTTTAATCGCGATCTTTTTATAGCTTAAATTTAGCGTTTTTAACATCATATTCCAAACTATGGTCATCTTAAACAAGTATTACAACAATTTTCAGCATTAACTTACTGTTGGTTCCACTCCTAGGTTAGTACAACCAAATTTCTGGCGAGCACATTTTCACATTGCTTTCATCATGGCAGATTGAACAAAGAAAAAGGGTTTATGCAGGAAACAGGAAGTAGCTACAATTAAAGGTGCAGTAACGCAAACCACCACTAGAGGGAACATAACCCCACCCAATATCTGACAGGTCAGCACACTCCCCGCTTGGTATACATGTATACCACTATTTACTCTTCTCTAGTGACATCAATAGCACAGCATCAGAGATGGGTCTAAGGTACTCTTTAACTACCCCTTGGCTAGAGGTCTTAACTGTGACCTTACGGACCTTGTTGTCTGAACTAGGAATGGCCTTAACTATTCGCCCTAGAGGCCACATGTTGCGCTTTGCTTGATTGTCCTTTATCAAAACAATGTCACCTTCCTGGAGACTGGACTTCTCGGAGGTCCACTTCCTCCGTGGTTGAAGTGTGGCCAGGTACTCCGACCGCCACCTCTTCCAGAAGGAGTCCGCCAAGCTCTGGACCTGGCGCCACTGGACCTGGCTGAGGTGATCCAGGTCGAAGTCTCCCAGGGGTGCAGGACTGACACTCGCCTTCTGGGTGAGCAGAGTGGCAGGTGAGAGGATTTCAGGTACCTCTGCATAAACATCCCCCTGTACAGCCTTGACGATTTTCGTCTTTGCTTGGGACCGCTCTGTGGCGAGAAGCTGGCTGCATTGATGCCATCCCTTGCAACCATCACTATTCTCTCCAGAGAAAGACTTGGCTACATGAACAAGAAGTGCCATACCTCTTACTAGACTCTTCCAAGAAGAGAAGCGTTTAAATCTTTCTGAGCCAAGAGGCTGTTCTGTAACTTTGGTAAGTAGACAGGTGGCTTGTGGCCTAACTTCTTTGTCTGTGTCTGCATCAACAAGCTCAAACGTTTCAGCCTCCTCAACCTTATCTGTGGCTAACTGCCTGAGAAACTGGGGACAGAGCAACCAGCTGGAAGATGAAAGTTGAGCTGCTGAAAGTGGTCTGGTTCCCTGGTCTGCAGGGTTCTGGTCTGTCAAGATGTACTGCCACTGTTCTGGTTCAGTAGATCCACGAATGCGAGCTACTCGGTTAGCTACGTAGGTGTAGAACCTTCGTGAACTGTTGTGAATGTAGCCCAGCACAATGCGGCTGTCAGTGAAGAACTTGACTGCCTGTAGCTCTATGTCTATCTCAGACTGGATCACTTCTGCCAGCTCAACTGCCAAGACAGCTGCACACAACTCCAGGCGTGGAATGGTGTGCATGGGGTAAGGTGCAAGTTTTGATTTACCCATAACAAATCCTACGTGCCATCTTCCTTCAGAATCTAAGGCACGCAGGTAAGCTACGGCAGCTATCGCTAGAGTTGAAGCATCTGCGAAAACACAGAGTTCTATCCTGTTACAGCATGACAAGGAGGTAGGTAGGTATGATCTGCTAATGCAAAGCTGCTCCAGGTCTGTTAAGGAGTTGATCCATGTTCTCCAGTGTGCCTCTTTCTCTGGTGGGAGAGGCGTGTCCCACTCATACTGTTCAGAGGAGATGTCTCTCACCAATGCCTTTCCCTGGACAGTGATGGGAGAAGCAAATCCAAGGGGATCGTAAAGACTGTTTATGGTGGACAGTATGCCTCTCCGACTAAATGGCTTAATGTCTCTTGAGACTCGGAATGTGAAGCTGTCAGTCTGGAGCACCCAGTTCAGGCCTAAGCTCCTTTGAAGGGGCAATGGGTCTGCTCCCAGATCGAGATCTTTCAGGTCACTTGCTCGTTCCTCCACTGGGAAAGCCTCCATGACCCTCGGACTGTTTGAGGCGATCTTGTGGAGTTTTAAGTTGCTCTCAGCTAGCAGAGCCTTGGTTCGCTGCAGGAGATTGATCACCTCATGCTCCTTGGCCAATGACGTGAGCCCATCGTCGACGTAAAAGTTCCTGAAGATGAACTCCTTTGCATCACTACCATGCTCAGCTTCTCCTTGCTCTGCAGCTCTCCTCAGCCCATAAGTCGCTACTGCTGGAGACGGGCTGTTGCCGAATACATGCACAGTCATCCAGTAGTCAATGATGACCTTGTCTGGATCATTGTCTTTGTGCCAGAGAAACCTGAGG
Source organism: Pholidichthys leucotaenia (assembly GCA_020510985.1). Lineage (NCBI taxonomy): Eukaryota > Metazoa > Chordata > Actinopteri > Cichliformes > Pholidichthyidae > Pholidichthys > Pholidichthys leucotaenia. The sequence goes on along the minus strand of CM035848.1, from coordinate 85,782,295 downwards.
AAGTGGCGGTGGTCCTCTCTGACCTTGAACCCATAGAACATTTGCTCTATGTTGGCGGTAGCAGCAATTTGTTCTCTTCTGAACCGTAATAGGACTCCTATTAGTGTGTTGTTCAGGTTGGGTCCACTGAGAAGCACATCATTCAATGATGTCCCCTTGTACTCCGCGCTGGAGTCAAATACAACTCTTATTTTTCCCGGCTTCTGGGGATGGTATACGGCAAATGTCGGCAGATACCAGCACTCCTGCCCGAGCTGTAGTGGAGGAGCTGGCTCGGCCTGTTGGTTGTCAATGACCTTTTGCATAAAATCAAAGAAGTGCTGTTTCATGTCAGGTTTCTTCCCGAATGAGCGTTGGAGGGATTGGAGTCTTTGAGCAGCCTGCTCTCTGTTGCACGGAAGACGCTTACGAGGAGTATGAAAGGGTAGTGGCGCCACCCAGTGGTTTTCATTGTCCATATACACCTCGTCTTTCATTATTCTCAGAAACTCACTGTCATCTACTGACATGGCTGGTTTGTTGTCGGCTGGTGTTGTCTGGAACACACTTTCACCAAGACCATCCCTACATGTCTCTGGAATGGCTTCCTCACTGCGAGTTGGGAACTGAAGGCTGCACTGAATCGGTTCACTGGGTCTCTCCTTGATGTGAATGCTGTTAGTGCAGGGCTTAAAGAAGGAAGGGCGTCCATTTTGGAGGACATGGGTCTTATAAGCATTGACTTCCTGAGTCTTGTGAGCGCCACCCAGACACAGCTCTCCCACTATGACCCAGCCGAGATCAAGGTGCTGAGCGTATGGCGAGTCGTGTGGTCCGTTGCGCTGCTCTCGCACCTTGTGCAAGCTCAAAACATCTCGGCCTAGTAGCAGAAGAATGGGTGCACTGTTGTCAAGTGCAGGGATTTTGTCAGCCACTGGTCTGAGGTGAGGGAAATATTGTGCGCACTCAGGGGTCGGGATCTCTGACCGGTCACCAGGTAAGTATTCACACTCCAGCAATGTGGGCAGTGTGACCTTGGTCTTCCCATCGAGAGATTCCACAATGATGTTGGTTGCTTTCCTTCCTGCAGTCTCCACTCTACCTGAGCATGTTTTTAGCGTGTAGGGGGATGCCCTGCTGTTAATACCCAACAGACTGAAGAACTCAGATTTCACTAAAGACCTATTGCTTTGGTCATCGAGTACAGCATATACTATGTGAGACTTGCTTGGATTATCAGCATGGGAAACCTTGACCAAGCAGATTTTAGAACAGGATCTAGGCTGGGGTGCATCGCCACATATCTCTGTGCACTTAGAAGTGACAACAGGAGTTGCTGCAACTTCACTCTCCCCGCTTTGCTCCCCTCCTTGCTCCCCGCTCTGGTCATTCCCAGGTGAGTGCCCAGCCTGCCCATGAGGCGACCATGGTGCTGGACCAGGATGCATCGCTGAAGTGTGCTTGTCACTCTCACACTCTCTGCATTTGAGTGCGGTCTTACAGTCTTTGGCAATGTGCTTGGTGCTGGCACAACATCTAAAGCAGATCGAGTTCTCCTTTAAGTACGCTTTCCTCTCATCCAGGTGCTTTCCTCGGAACCCACGGCATTTTGTGAGCGGATGTGGTTTGTTGTGGATTGGACATTCTTTGTCCGGTTCAGTTTTCTTCACAGATGTGCTGTCCCGAGATGCACCACCTGCGGCTGTGACATCAGTTTTCCTCACTGTTACAGCGGATTTGTAGATGTGTTTTTGGTCTTTCTCACCCTTTGACTGATTGGGAGTAGAGGAAAGGTTGAATGTGAAACTGGGGTCATTGCGAGTCTTAGCTTGAGAACATACAAATTCCACAAAGTAGCTGAATGGTGGGAAAGGCACATGATAAACTTCCTTGTACCTGGATCCCTGTGTCATCCAGCGTTCACGAAGTGAGAATGGAAGCTTCTCCACAATTGGATTTACCCCTCGAGCTGTATCAAGATACATGAGCCCAGGTAAGAATCCCTCTGACTTAGCAGCTTGTAGCTCTTTTAACAAGTCTCCTAACTCTCTGAGCTTGTGTGTCTCTTTGTTAGAGATGACTGGGAAGGCGTCCAATTTTTTCATTAGGGCACTTTCAATCACCTCTGGGCTTCCATAAGTTTCCTCCAAGAGCTCCCATACCGTCCACACACCTAGTCTAGGATTGTTTACATGCACAGACCTGATCCTCATGGCTTGAGCTGACGACTTGGGCCCCAACCATTTGATCAGTAGGTTGAGCTCTTCTTGCTCCGAGAGGTTAAGCTCCTTTGTGGCTGCTAGGAAGGAGGCCTTCCACGCCCAGTAGTTTTCTGGGCAGTCGTCAAAGGTAAGGAGTCCTGAGCTCACCATCTCTTTTCTCATGAGATACTGGGCCAAGACATGGGTTTGTGTTGATGGAGGTGAGGATTTGTTTCCCTGGTTGGGATGAGAGGCTGGAGGGTTAGCTGCAGTGTCTTTCCTTTTAATGTCAGGGAGAACAGGTGAATGTTCCTGCTTTGGAACAAATGGCTTTGGGGCAGAATGAGGAACGTTGTGTCCAACCATCATGGGCTTGTGTTCATTTCTGTCCACGAAAGACTCATACAGTGAATCTTGTTCTTTAATGCTAGAGAGGTGTGAATTCACCGGTGCTTGATGATCAATTTGTTGCTGTGGAGTTGGGCCTGGTTGCAACTGTGGTGCATGTGCATCGAATGGCTGTGTTTCCACGTAGCGTTGTGTGCGTCTCACTGAATCATCAAGGGCTAGATTCTGTAGCTCACCAAGAGAGTCGCTGTGTCTTGGATCGAGCTCTGCTGCTGCAGCTTCTTCCAATATAGCTGCCTCTCTTGATGCTGCAGTTGCTTCTTTCTCTTGTTGTAGCACGTGAAGATTTGCGTCTATTGAAGCCCTTTCTTTAATCATGGCAGCCTCTACTGAAGCCCTTTGTTTCATCATGGCTGCCTCCTTCTCTGCAAAGGATGCTTTGACTTTAGCTGCTTCAGCCTTAGCTCTGGCTCTTGCTGCAATGATGCTGGCAGATGACCGGGTTGATGCCCTGGAGGACTTGTGTGAATTTGAGGCTTGAGACCTTGTCTCCAACTGAGACGGACGGTCCTCCTCACCAGCGTGGCTCATCTTGGCTTGCTTCTGTGTGCTGTTCACCGTATTTCAGCTGCCTATCCCCGCTGCGTGGTCAACATTTTACTATTCTGTCCTGGTGATACGGCTGGGTATTGTAGACAGATAGCGAACAATAAAGACAGCAGGCTGATTCCAGGTTGACTGATTTACTGAAATCGTTTTGTCTTGTTTGTCTTTTTGTAAAACTGAAACACAATGAAATATACATAATACAGGATGTTACATAAGAAATAATAATACAACACTCTGTATATAAACAGTTTCTCTTATTACAGGCACTTAACTCAGGTAAGTAATTTGCTCTACAGATTCAAACTAAGGTAAGTATTTTACAGTTTCCACAGGTTACAAAGTTAAGGTAAGTTAAATCAGGTAAGTATTACGAAATTATACTAACACATTTTTATTTTACAGAGGACAGCTACACAGCTAAGTAAGCAGGTAAGCATAGCCAAATGAATAGCTAACTAGCTTTCACACGAAGCACCATTACAACACAATATAACTTGGGCTAACAAAGGGCTAAATGACTCAGCAGTTAGCTAAGTACCATTGCAAACGATTAGCCATTAACACCTTTTAATCGCGATCTTTTTATAGCTTAAATTTAGCGTTTTTAACATCATATTCCAAACTATGGTCATCTTAAACAAGTATTACAACAATTTTCAGCATTAACTTACTGTTGGTTCCACTCCTAGGTTAGTACAACCAAATTTCTGGCGAGCACATTTTCACATTGCTTTCATCATGGCAGATTGAACAAAGAAAAAGGGTTTATGCAGGAAACAGGAAGTAGCTACAATTAAAGGTGCAGTAACGCAAACCACCACTAGAGGGAACATAACCCCACCCAATATCTGACAGGTCAGCACAATGAGATTAGCACTGATGTTGTACTTGTGCATGGTGGTCCACAGTGCCTGGTGCCAGACTCTGCCAAAAGCCTTTTTAAAATCAACAAAGACATGGTACAGGTTTTGTTGATGCTGCAGGCACTCCTCCATGAGTATTCTTAAAGGCCAAATGTCACGTAACAGGGTACTTTAAATATCTTGAAACTAGATATAAAAGGGAACCGATCCGTTCGGGTCTTGGTGCATATGCTTCAGTAACAACGGAATATTCGTTAATTTAAAACTGCCGCGCTTGGCCTGACACGGCCCCTGGAATCCCCTGGGGAAGAAGGCGGAAGTGACGAAATCGATTGTACCCTAGTTTGATGCTTGGGGTATTTCAATTGATTGTTTATATGGAGACTGGAAGGTTGAAGTGAGCAACAAGAAAGAAAAAATTGGATATTTCACCCATACCTTAAAACGGGACTATCAGGGACAGCTGGGTAATAAGGGACACTTCTCTGGGAAATGTTTTCATACCTGTCAAGTGAGACGTTTTCGCCGTACTTCAACACCGTAAAAAGCGGCTATAAGGGACGGCGGAGCAACAAGGGACACCTCTCTGGGAAATGCCCCAAATGCAACTCGTGTTGTTATTGTCAAATATTTTAAGGATTCATGGATATTTGACAGTAACAACACAACTCAGCGTCCGGCGCAAAATAAAAAAAAAAAGCAGAATTCTGTATTTGTCAGGCGATCTCTCTCTGTACCGCAACCGCTGCACAGCTGAACGTGTTAAACCATTGTCCTAATGACTTCTCATTGTAGTGAGAATAGCTCACGCTGAGCGATCAGCCCGCCCCAACAATCTGACTAATGATTGACTCCACACTTCTCATTGTAGTGATAATAGCTCAGGCTGAGCCATCTGCCAGCACCAGCTGTGGGGGATCACACACAGGACGTGCTCCGCAACACACTCAATTTTTTTTCCCATATATTTTTCTTTTGGGCGTACAGAAATGGCAATACGCCCGTTTTTGCTAAAATTGCATTTTCCCCGTATTTTCCTTAAAATATTTGACAATAACAACACGAACTACATTTAAAACATTTCCCAGAAAAGTGACCACTCCGCCGTCCCCCACAGCCGCGCTTGGCACCAAAATACGGCGAAAACGTCTCACTTGACAGGTATGCGCCTCCATTTTCATATTGATCTGGTCAATTTCTTGACAGCAGTGGCTCTCCTCCACTGTAATAATAATGGCTTCCGAAAAATCAATATTTATGGGGCGCCCTCGACAGACCCCTTTCGGCTTCGCAATTCTGGAGGCGATTAATGTCCAGTTCAATGACATTTTCCACTGGTTCTGCTCTCTGGTCATCGTTGGAACTGTTGTCATCAGACAAAGCATCTGATTTCGTCTCGGACGGCTCAAACCTGTAAGGTTCAATGCCTCTGTCACTGTCTGAACCACTGACAAAAAAAAAGACAAAAAAAAAAGACAAAACTAAACTAATTTGTTCACAATCGCTGTCACTTTCCGTCATGATTGTCCAATGTTGATAAGTGTGAATGTGGATAGGCAGGGCAGCCAGGGTACAACTGGTGATGTCAAAAACATGGGCGTGGTCTGGACTGGCTGTCACAAGCCAGCAAGCAAGGTGGGGCCTTCACCTGGTGTATTTTGTGCAATTATGTAAATACAGGTGGGTGATATGGTCTCCGGTATGAATATTTGGTTTAAGCTCTGTGTATTTTATCTAAATTCGTTGCTATTTAGAAAAAAAAATTACGTGACATTTGGCCTTTAAGTTGAATATTTGTTCAATGGTACTTCTTCCCAATCTGAAGCCAGCCTGTTCCTCAGTGATGATATTCTTTGTGGTTTGAGCCTGTTCAAAAGTACTTTCAGCATAACTTTGCTGGGATGGCTAATAAGCCCAATTGTGCGATAGTTTTGGCACAACTGCAGGTTCTTTTTCTTTGGTAGTGTAATTATTAGTGACTGTGTCCACTGGGTTGGCCATTCTCCGGTATGCCAGATTCTATTGCAGATGATACAGAGAGTTTCAATCATGACATCTCTACTTGCTTGTACAAGTTTGGCTGGTATGTTAGCCATGCCTGCTGGTTTGCCTTTCTTGAGTGACTTCACTGCTGCTTCTATTGCTTCCCAAAGGATTGGGAAGTCATCTTGGTTGGTTGAGCGAGGGTCGATAAGCACTGCTGGATTGCCCTGCATATCATAATTATACAGTTCAGAATAGTATTCTGTTCAGTGTGTGAGGATTTCTCGTTCTTCAGTAAGACACTTTCCAGCCTTGTTTTGGATGGTGCTAGCTCTTTCATGTTTGATAGATGTGAAGTTCTTTACAACCTGGTAAGCTTGTTCTGTGTTGTTATTTGCTAGGTTTGCATCAATCTCTTCATATTTTTGTTCCAACTAGCTTCCTTTTGCATGTTTCATGGCCTTCCTGATGTTATTGTTTATTTTCCTGTACTGCTCGGCTCCTGGGATCAGTCCGCCAAGGTCTCCGCCTTTGACCGCCACCTAATCCACATAGCACTGACCCCCATGATCCCTCCTGCAGGTGGTGAGCCCACAGGAGGGCGGACCCATGTAATTCCTTTGGGCTGAGCCCGGCTGGGTCCCATGGGCGGAAACCGGGCCACCAGATGCTAGCCATCGAGCCCCTCCCCCAGGCCTGGCTCCAGGGTGGGGCCCCGGTAACCCCATACCGGACAGGGTACACTGAATCCTTGATCTAGTATTTATCATGAGTCTGTTGGATCGTTCTTAGTTTGGCCCTTCACCCAGGACCAGTTTGTCTTGGGTGACCCTATCAGAGGCAAATTGCCCCGGACAACGTAGCTCCTGGAATCACTGGGGCATGCAAACCCCCCACCACGATAAGGTGACGATCCATGAGAGAAGTCGGTTGAGGTGGTATGGGCATCTGATTAGGATGCCTCCTGGATGCCTCCCACTTGAGGTGTTTTGGGCACGTCCCATTGTGAGGAGACCCCGGGGCAGACTCAGGACTCGCTGGAGACACTATGTCTCCCAGCTGGTCAGGGAACGTCTTGGTATCCTCTCTGAAGAGCTGGAGCAGGTGGCTGGGGAGAGGGAAGTCTGGGCTTCTCTCCTTGAACTGCTGCCTCAGCGGCCTGGACCTCCGGAAAAGCGGTAGAAGATGGATGGATGGATGGATGGATGTTCAGCTCCTTGGGGTGTGTGCCTTTTACTCTTTAGCCTTCTTCTTTCATTGCACATGTCAAGTATGTTGCTAGTTATCCATAACTTCTTTGGGCGATGCCTTCCAAGTATTTCCATAGCTGTGTTTTTAACTGCTGTGGAGAACTTGCTTGTCATTTCGTCTAGCTCTTCTTTCTGCCCCAGTATGATAAGGGTGCAAATTTCCCTCCTATCATAGCCTGAAAGGATTCTGTGATGTTGGGATCTTTCAGCTTTTCCAGATCAAATCTCAGTCTGGTTATTTTCTGTTTGATGAGCTTCTTGAGATGAATGTGGAAGGTCATCATGAGCAAGTTATGGTTGCTTCCAACGTCAGCCCCTGGGAAATTCCTTGTTCTGGCAATGTTAATACAAGACCGAAAACGTTTCTTCACAAGAATGTAATCAATTTGGTTGCGATGTTTACCAGATGGGCTGTGCCTGTCATGGCTCTGCCACCCGGCAGATGATGGTAAGGTTGGACGGGCTCAGTTGCAGGCACAATCTTGGTGCAAAGATGTTAATTTATGACTTAAACTCAGGAGCAAACAAAGGCACAGAATGAGGGCTGGAAATAACTCAGAAGAACTAGGCAATAATAAACTCACTTGGTACATAACAGGAAAACAGGACTGGAAACCCGACAGGACAAACGACTAAGAAAATGACAGCAAACGACAGTGAGCTCACAATGAACAGAGAACAAAGACTCACATACGGTATATAGGGGAACTCATAATTACAGACACAGGACAACTGAACAATAATCAGGGCTGAACAGTTACACATGAGGGAAAGTGGCTATGGATACAGAAAACATGAGGGACTGGGAACAATAGGTAGACAAGATAAGATAAGATAAGATAAGATAAGCCTTTATTAGTCCCACAACGGGGAAATTCCAGGATTGCAACAGCACAGGGATAGCAACACTCAGAGCAACAATCAGAAGGCAAGAAAAAAAAACAAGCAAGCAAGAGCAGCTAATATACATATGTACATATTACTATAAAATATATATATACACACACAGAGACACACAGTGCAGAGCATTGTAGCTGGATGGAATAAATATATGAATATATAAACACACAGTGCAGAGCATTGTAGCTAGATGGAATAAATATGTAAATATATAAACACCCACAGTACGGAGCATTGCAGCTAGGTGGAATAAATATGTAAGTATATAAACACACACAGTGCGGAGCATTGTAGCTAGATGGAATAAATATGTAGATATATAAAAACACAGTGCGGAGCATTGTAGCTAGATGGAATAAATATATAGATATATAAATATGAACACACCCAGTGCTGAGCATTGTAGCTAGATGGAATAAATATGTAAATATATAAACACACACAGTGCAGAGCATTGTTGCTAGATGGGATGAAACAGCATAACCCTCTACTTAGTTATCCTACATGGTATGATTATGTGCCCATACATATTCTCTCCCTCCATAGCGACCGGTATTTTCCTAGTTGTATGCCGGAGGGGACCATTGTGTAAGTCTATTGCATCTTTTGCATTTAAAAACTATTAGTTTGTTACGTCTTTTTGCTATCTCTGCGAGCAGCCCTGCTTAGGTTGTACAGTCTGACAGCCGTTGGTAGGAAGGACCTACGAAACCTCTCGGTTGTGCACCTGGGATGATGTAGTCTGCTGCTAAATGAGCTCCTCAGTGCATTCAGTACGTCCTGCATAGGGTGGAACTCGGACTCCAGCAGAGATGACAGTTTAGCCACCGTCCTTCTCTCTCCTATCTCCTCCACCGAATCAAGGCGCCGCCCCAGGACAGAGCTAGCTTTCTTAATCAGTTTGTTCAGTCTCTTCCTATCGGCTGCTGTAATGCCACTGCCCCAGCAGACCACTCCAAAAGTGATGGCTGATGCCACCACTGTGTCATAGAATGTCTTCAGCAGCGCCCCTTGTACACCAAAAGACCTGAGTCTCCTCAGCAGGAACAGCCTGCGCTGTCCCTTCTTGTAGAGTGCGTCAGTATTGTGTGACCAGTCTAGTTTATTGTTCAGATGAACACCCAGGTACTTATAGGATGTCACCATCTCGATGTCTGTTCCCTGTATATTTACTGGTGCTGTGAGGGGCTGCCCATGCCTGCGGCAGTCCACCACCAGCTCCTTAGTTTTCCTTGCGTTGATCTGGAGGCAGTTCCGATGGCACCAGTCTACAAAGTCCTGGATAAGCCCTCTGTACTCAGCTTCATCTCCATTGGAGATGAGGCCAACGATCGCAGAGTCATCAGAGAACTTCTGTAGATGGCAGTGTGTTGTGTTGTGTGAGAAGTCCGCAGTATAAAGAGTGAACAGGAAGGGAGCCAGCACCGTTCCCTGGGGGGGGCCCCGTGCTACTGATGATTGTGTCGGACACATAGTCCCGGGTTCTCACAAACTGAGGCCGGTTCGTGAGGTAGTCCAGGATCCATGATGACAGGTGTTGGTCCACCCCTGCGCGCAGCAGCTTGTCCTTCAGGATCATCGGTTGGATGGTGTTGAAAGCACTGGAGAAGTCAAAGAACATGATCCTCACCATATTCCCGGGCTTCTCCAGGTGGGACAGAGAACGGTGAAGGAGGAAGATCACCGCATCCTCCACCCCAATGCCATGCTGGTAGGCGAACTGGAGTGGATCCATCGCTGGTTCCACCAGGGGGCAGAGGTGAGCAAGGAGCAGTCTCTCCAGGGTCTTCATCAAGTGGGACGTCAAGGCCACCGGTCTGTAGCTGTTCAGGTCTTTGGGGTGGGAAGTTTTTGGTACAGGTACCACACAAGATGTTTTCCACAGCTGTGGTACCCTCCCCAGCTTCAGGCTCAGGTTGAAGATGTATGTCACAATCCCACACAGCTGGTCTGCACAAGACTTGAGGAGCTTTGCGCTGATGCTGTCCGGTCCCGACGCCTTCCTCGCCTTGATCTTCCTCAGCTCCGTCCTCACCTGGGTCCTGGTCAGGGTCAGGATGGGGGGCTGTGTGTTGGGGGTGGGGGGGTGTTGGTGGAGTGGGGAGTGGGCAGCAGGACTTGATTTCTTTAGAGGCAGCAGTGGTTGTTGTGCAGTCAGGGGGGAGGGCGGTTGGTCAAACCTATTGAAAAACAGATTCAGGTTGTTCGCCCACTCCCTGCCCCCCGTGGCCTGGGAGGAGGTATTCTGGAGCCCAGAGATGGTTTTGAGGTTTCTCCAGACCCCGCTGATGTCGCTCTGTTGCAACTTGTCCTCCATCTTCTTCCTGAAGCTGTCCTTGCCTTCTCTGATCTTTCTCCTCAGCTCCCTCTGTACGGACTTCAGCATCTCCCTATTCCCCGACCTGAAGATCCTCTTCTTCTCTCTCAGAAGTGTTTTAATCTCAGGGTTGATCCAGGGTTTGTTGTTTGAGCAACACCGTATGGTCTTGGTGGGAACGGATTTGTCCACACAGAAGCTGAGGTAGCCCGTGAAGGTGTGAATGAGGCCGTCGATGTCCTCACCATGTGGATCGCAGAGCTGCTTCCAGGCGGTGGCTTCAAAACAGCCTTTTGAAGAACAGAGGATACACACAAGACATGAACACCGGAACAGGAAAGACTTGACTATGACAATGACTATGACTGACACAAGGACAACAGCACAACAGAGACCATGAAACCATAACAATGACCAGAGTGGTGGTCTAGAAGTAGAGCATCTCCCCACAATTGGGAGGTCATGGTTCCCGGGCGAGTCCTGCCAAAGACCATATAAAAATGGAACTTTCTGCCATCCATCTTGATGCTCAGCAAAAATGGAATGGACAAGGGAAATGTGGGCGGCAGTGGCTCAGGAGGTAGAGCGGGTCATCTAATAACTGGAGGGTTGAATCCCACCGTTGTGTCCCTGAGCAAGACACTTTACCCACCTTGCCTCCAGTGTCCATGACACTGGGCATGCGCTAGCGGTCAGAGAGGCTGTTGGCACTGATTGGCAGCCACGTTTCCATGAGTCTGCCCCAGGGCAGCTGTTGCTACAGTAGTAGCTTACCACTACCATTATCTGTGTAGTGAATGAATAATGTATCCATTGTAAAGTATCTATGAAAATCGCTATATAAATCTGATGCATTATTACTATAACCAGGGACAGAATCATGACACACCTAAAACAATCAAGAACTAATGATAAGGCAGAACTAAAGCTGAGGCAGAGACAAGAACATGATAATGATAATAATACTTGTTGTTGTTGTTGTTTGTCCGTCCGTCATTCTCGACGATGACCAAGGACATCACAGGGAAGAGGACTGGGTGGGGTGTGTCCGGCTGTGGCTAATCAGTCCAATGCGGGCACAGAAGGCTCTGCCACAGGTCAGGGACAGGTGATCTACGCGGGCAGAAGATACAGGGGTGGCTCTGGACTTGCGAAGCCCACGTTTTCTCTGGACCTTGGCAATCCTGTTCAGCTCAAAGGAGGCAGCACCTTTGCTGGTACGGCTACGCCAGTCTGGTTGATCTAGCGCTAGGGTCTCCCAGGTGTCAGGACTGATGTCAAAGCTCTTCCGGGAGGTCTGAAGAGTGTCTTTGTAGCGCTCCTTCTGACCACCTTGTGAGCGCTTGCCCTCTGCTAGTTCACCGTAGAACAGTGTCTTTGGTAGGCGTGAGTCAGGCATACGAACAAGGTGGCCAGCCCACCTAATCTGGGCTCTCTTGAACAGGGTGTTGATGCTAGGCAGCTCAGCTCAGGAGAGGACCTCTGTGTCAGGGATTTTGTCCTGCCAGGTGATCTTCAGGAGCTTTCTGAGGTAGTTCAAGTGGAAGCGGTTTAGCTTTTTGGCATAGCACTCGTAGACTGTCCAGGTCTCGCAGGTGTACTGTAGGGAAAGCAGGACAACTGTGCATCTTCAGTTTTGTGGTCAGCCTGATGCCTCTCCTTTCCCGCACTGTTGCAAGTAGCCGTCCGAATGCTGAGCTTTCCTTGGTAATGTGCGAATCTACCTAGTCATTGATGTTGACAGACCTGGAGAGTGTTCTGCCGAGGTACATAAACTTGTTGACAGCCTTGAGGGTCTCCCCATTGACAGTGATGGCTGGTTCTACATAAGTCTTCTGCAGTGTGGGTTGGTGCAGGACCTCGGTTTTCTTTGTACCAATTGTGAGCCCAAAGTTGTCGCAAGCAGTGGAGAAACAGTTCATTCTCTGCTGCATCTGGGCCTCTGTAGTGGCGTTGAGTGTGCAGTCATCTGGGAACAGGAAGTCACGCACTGAGTCCCCTCCCACCTTCGTTTTAGCTTGGAACCTCCACAGGTTGAAGTGCCTGCCGTCCATCCTGTACCTGATCCTGATGGCGTTTTCTTCATCATCGCAGAAGGCATCAGACAACATGGCTGTGAACATCATGCTGAAAAGTGTGGGTGCGAGTACACAGCCCTGCTTGACCCCACTGGTGACTGGGAAAGCTTCGGAGGAGTCTCCATCGTCCAGTACTTGAGCAAGCTTGCAGTCATGGAACTGGCACACCATGCTGATGAACTTGTCCGGGCTGCCGAACTTCACCATGATCTTCCACAGCCCCTCACGATTGACGGTATCAAAAGCCTAGGTCAGATCTACAAATGTTGTGTAGGGGTCCCTGTTCTGCACTTGACATTTCTCCTGAAGTTGGCGTGCGGCGAAGATCATGTCAGCAGTTCCACGACCTTCTCTAAAGCCACACTGGTTCTCCAGCAGTTGATTGCCTTCGATGTGCTGAATGAGGTGGTTGAGAAAGACTGTTGTGAGGATCTTGCCAGCGATGGCGAGGAGAGAGATCCCACAGTGGTTGTTGCAGGACTGCCTGTTTCCATTTCTCTTGTAGAGATGGACAATGCATCCTTGAACTCCTGGGGGATAACTTCCTGCTTCCACATGGTCTGAAAGAGCTTGGTAAGTTTCTGCATTAGAACTGGTCCTCCTGCCTTGTAGATTTCAGCTGGGAAGGAGTCAGAGCCTGGTGCTTTGCCATTTGAAAGGAGTTTGATCACTTTTTGGACTTCTGATTTTGTTGGCGGTTCTGCCAGAGACGTGTTCACCTCTACTTGGCACATGTGAGTAATGGCTTCTGCATTGATGGATGAAGGTCTGTTCAGGACGCTGCTGAAATGTTCTGTCCATCTTTCCAGGATTGTGTTCTTGTCGGTGAGGAGAGTGGACCCATCAGCATTGATGTTCCTGAAGACTGAGACCCGTAGATGGTCTTAAGGGCATCGTAGAAGTGTTTGGAGTTGTTGCTGTCAGCGTACTGCTGTATTTCACCTGCCTTTTTGCTGAGCCCGAAGTCCTGCATCTCTCTGAGCTTTGCCTGCACCTTTCCTTTGATGGAGTTGAAGGTTGCCTTCTTAGAGGCAGATCTGCTGTCTTGCTGGTACACTCTGTGGGTTTCATGCTTCTTGTCAAGCAGCTTTTGGATGTCCTCATCGTTTTTATCAAACCAGTTTTGGTGTTTGTGTGTGTTCTAGTCCAGATGAGTGAGTGATGTGTTGTACACCATGTCTCTGAAAGCTGCCCGGTCTTCTACTGCTCCATACGCCTCGAGGTCAAGCTGACTAAGCTTGCTGTCCAGGTCCTCACTGAGGTTCTGTTGCACAGAGTGCTGTTCCACCTTGCTGACACTGAATCGCTTGTTTGGTTTTTTCCCCTGTGGACGCCATTTGGGCTGGATGTGCAAGTTGAGCTTTGAGAGAATGAGTCTGTGATCCGTCCAGCAGTCTGCGCCACACATCGCCTTCGTCACTCTGACATCCTGCCTGTCTCTCCTTCTCACAATGAGGTAATCGATCAGATGCCAATGCTTTCTGTGTGGATGCATCCAGGAGGTCTTGTTGCAATTAGGCAAGTGGTAGATGGTCTTAGTGATCAGAATGTCATGAGAGGCGCATGTCTTCAACAGGAGAAGACCGTTGCTGTTGCACTTTCCAACTCCATTTCTCCCAAGGACTCCCTCCTATGTCAGGTAGTCTGTACCAACTCTGGCATTAAAGTCTCCAAGAACAACGAGTTTGTCCTCCTTTGGTATGCCTTCAATGAGAGTCTCTAAGTCCTCGTAAAACTTGTCTTTGATCTCATCTGGGTTCGTCATGGTGGGGGCATATGCACTGATGAATGTGGCATGGCATTTTCCTCGGAAAGGGAGCTGCAGGGTCATGAGGCAGTCATTGGTTCCTTTGGGGAGGCTGGTAAGCTTGCTGATCAGATTGGATCTGATTGCGAAACCCACTCCTGCTTCCCTGTGTTCTTCACTGCCTCGGCTGCTCCAGGAAAAGGTGTATCTGGCTTTGACTTCTGTCAGCTGACCTTCGTCTGCAAACCTGGTCTCGCTCAGAGCTGCGATGTGGATGTTGTACCTGCTGAGTTCTCTTGCAACAAGTGCTGTCCGTCTCTCAGGTCTGTCTGCTTTGGAGCTGTCCATGAGCATTGGCACATTCCAAGTGCCAATGGTGAGTGATGCCACCTTAGTTGATTTCTTCTGAGAATTTCGACTGCTAGGGTGGGATCCCCGCCAGCCACAGCTTGCTGGTCAGGGTGTAGCGAAGCAGGCTATGTTTAGGGCACCTTTTCTAGCCCCTTTCTCAGGCCATGGAGGTGAGCAGAGCAAATCCTAAAGAGGGCTCCTCAGACACCCAGGGGGCTGCCAAACTCCACTGCTGCTTTGGTCCAGTAGAGAGTGACCCTATGCCCTGGGCCACCTGTGTGTGTGGGATTGTGGCTACAGCTTCCAGTGTATCCACACCTGCTGCTTTGTCTCTTGCCCATTGCCACAGGACTTGGAGGGGAAGGGGGAGGAATAAGAAGGAAATTGGGGGGGGGGTGATGTCTTGACTTGCGCGTGAATTTGATTTAAGTGAGGGAGAGTTGCGCAGGGTCATCAGCCTCACTCTCTCGCCCCAGCCTATCTGGATCCAGTGGCAAGACGTAGTCAAGACGGCTGGAGATAGGTTAGGATGCAGTGGATTGCCAGCAGTGTCCTACGTGTCTCACTGTGCCCTAGTTGTGCTCCACAACGTTTTGATGGGTCTGCCTTCCAGCCAATCTGGTGGTTTCCTCCGCGCAGTCCGCCAGGTCCAGTCTACATATGCGTAGGTAGACAAGCCCTACCTCACAGAGGGTTTCAAACCCATTGGCTACCCTCACTTGGTTTCGCCCGCCAGTCGAAGTAGTTTACCAGGGTGTGGCCGCTGTTGCATGCAAACAGCTACTTGGAGCCACAGGTGAGAGTTGAGTGCCAAGTGTGAACCAAAGCAGACCGACCACCTGGAAGTGCGACTGTTGCCCCGTCAGAGGTACTATCCCTCCCTGACACTCCATACACCCAAAACAGGATAATAACGAGCTACAGAAAAACACAGGAATATAATACCAAACATAGGAACCATCTAATTAAGGTAAATGCAGAGAAACATAATAAATAAATTAAAGGTGAAGACATGGTTTGAGCTCATGTCCTGGTAGTCACAGAATATACAAATATCAACACAAAGCAAGGACATGAGCACAGGCCATGTCCAAACCTTACAGTGCCATGTCCATATTCTGGAAGCTTTATGAGGGCCATAGGTGTTTGCCAGGAGCAGGTCGTTGTAGTTAGCAAATTCTAGAAGTCTGAGACCTCTATCATTGGTTTCTCTGTTGATGTGTTCACCGCATGTGCCGCACCAGTCTCTGGCTGAGTCCTTGCCCACTTTGACATTCCAGTCACCTTGTGCTATCAATATGTTCTTTTTTGGTTTTTGGTCAAGGACTTTGTGTAGTTGGTCATAGAAGACCTCCACTTCACTGTCATCATAATCTACTGTAGGGACATACGTCTGTACGATGGTGATGTTAAAGGGGGTTGTTCTCAGCCGTATGGTGATCAATCGACTGGAAATAGGGCGGCATCGTAAGACACTATCCACTATGCTCCTGTGGACCGGGAATGCAACTCCATGTTCATGTTTGTCTTCTTTGTCATTAAGTAGATCTTATGTCCTTCATCTGTAGTCAATTCCCCAACGTTTTTTTTTTCCATCTGACCTCACAAAGACCTATAATATGCCAGTTATACTTCAACATTTCATGTGTGAGTTCTTTTAGTTCTCCAGTAGCATGCAATGATCTGACATTCCACGTCCCCACATTGATGTTGTTTCTCCCTGTGATGTGGATTGCCTGTTTCTGTTTTTGTTCACCAGTAGCATACTTTTACATTCACCCTTGTGAATAGCGGAAGGTGCTGTCCTTGGTCCGGGCAACGACCTATCCGGTATGAGATTGGTAGCTGTCTTCCCTATATGATGTGTCTAGGGCAGCTTAAACTTGCCAACGCCCATCCCTCTCCAAGTCAGATCACAGCCGATATCCCCTAATCACAGTGGCTCACCTTGATTGTGGACACGTGGTCGTTGAGCTCCTTCTGGTGCCCATCCACCCTGGCCGATGGCTTTGTTTAGGAAGATATTCTCCCAGTGATGCCGTATCAACATCAGCCCCTCACATGGTTTAGCCCACCGGCTAAAGTGGTGTACCAGGGTGTGACACTTGGAGTCAACACATGAGAGATTTAGGAGATGGATGAGGACCAGTGATGCCCGTCCACCCTACCAGGTAGGGAGCAGCATGCAAAACATCAAGGGTACTACCTCTATCCAGAGCCCCCTACACCCTACATGCAATATAAAAAAATGCAATACATGGGTCTGTTTCTATTATCATGCTGGTGTCATTTTATGCAAAGGTTTTACATTTATATAGTGGTATGGAGGAGCTCTCAAGATATCATGATATACGTATATGTATTGTGTATCGTGACAAAACCCTAAATGTATCGCGATGCATATCTCCCAGCCCTACCATCCATGCTACCATGCCACATGTCATGAATTGCCCCTCGGGGCAGAGAGGTGAGGCTTAGACACTGAACTGCAGTTTGTAATATTTATCAACAAAACACCAAAATCAAAACAGAGCACAAACACAAAGTCCAGACAGTGCACAAAGCAAAACTTACAAACTGAAATGGCAAAGAAGAAGACGGGATTCCACAGATAACAAACATCAGAATGGGAACAGGGTTCTGATGCAAATAACACTTTTAGACTCCGGCAATAAGACAAAGAAATAATCATCCTTAAATAGAGCCAAAAACAAATGAACACAAATGAAAGCAGGTGTGGATCACATGAGCGGCCTGGAGAAGAAGGTAATGACAATCAACTGCTGACAGCTTGACAGGGGCACCATCCACAACCAGGGAAAAAACCCAGAAGTGCCTCAGACAGCTGCAACCCCAGGGAGAGAGAGAGAGAGAAAGAACCGGCAAGACACAAATATAATGTGATGACAAATAAAGGCAAGTAAACCCAAATATGTAAATAACAAAACTACAATGAAAACAGGAAAATAAGTCACACCAAGAAACAATACAGAATATGTGAAAACCAACCAAAGATAGATTAACAGGAATTAGAAATCAAAAATACAACACTATACAAACATGAAAAAAAAAAGAAGACTGAGCACAGTCCCCCAAGGGGTGGAAACCAGACACCCCGGGCAACATCAAAAGGGAAGAAAAGGACCCACCCATAGAGAGAACCCACCCCACCAAAAAAACAAGAAAATATGCTGTATGTTAATTTGTCTTGTAGGACTAAATGTAATTTCTGAATGATTCCAATCATTTCAACAATATCTATATATTTAAAATCACCAAATCTGTGCATTTCCTGTTCAAATACAAGCGACTGAAAATGGAAAAATTTCGAGCTAAACTTAAAAAAATTCTCAAACTTGGACTTTCAGTCAAAACTGGCAGTAATCTTGATTGAGACAGAGAGACTTCAAAGAAGACAAAGAGGACTTTTACAACAAAGTCATTGAGATTTTTGTCCAGAGGGATAGGTGGATGGATTTAATTTACAAGTAAAGGTAAGACCTTGCATACTTGTTTTATATACTTGAATTTGTATTGAATTGTGGAGCTACAGGGCACACAGCAAATGCGCTCTCTGAGCTGCTATAATTTTAGTCCTTCCTTAGCCTGAAACCAGTAGTCTATAATCAATTTTGAAATAACTTAATACATTTTATTTGTGTAGCCAAGGGTCTTTGCACTTTGTTTATATCCAAGAGAGTTGAATGAAATGAAAACATGGAGGCATGGAGTTAGTCAGCAGAACTTTAACTGCCTTTCTTCAAAACAAGCAACTGGTGTGGACTATTTCTGCTTCTTCCCTTCACCAATCCTCTTGGGAACAAGGAATAGGCAGTGTAAAAGCCTCACCTCTCTTCTCCTGGAGACAGAGACTGTACTACGCTCTCTCCCAGCAGGGCAGAGACCTCGCTGCCCAGAACTGCGGAAGATAGTCCTCCTTTCTTCTGCTTCTGACCCCTTGAAGTTGGGAAAAGAGATCTCAATTGTAGGCGGTATCCACACACATGTATCTATCACCCATGGACCTGAGGTGCACCGATGCCAACTCATGAGGTGCACTGCGGATAAAGTTGACATCAGGGGAAGCGTACCATCAGGGATGCTGGCGGGACTTGGTAGAACCGTGGCCTATATGCTCCCAAGAGTGCGGATGTGAGTGCTGCTGAACTTGCACCCGCTGCCGAGAGGCCCTCTGCTTCGGGTGACCCGAACTCTGCAAGGAACCCGGCTCTGTAAATGAAGCCGTTGTGGGTTTTCACCCCCCTCAAGAAGTCTCTGGACACTCGACCTGGGTGGTCCTGGCCGAAGAAAGGACAGCACACACAGTCTCGCCTTCTGCACTTCGTCCGGCACTGCCTCTGCTGCCGGCCCTGTCCATATCCGCCAATCCAGACTGCCTCAGTCACACATGCCACCGGCCATGGTCAGCTGGCCATGGAATTCCCAAGAGCTGTAGCTTGAAAGCTAGCTCCTTGAATCAGAGTGTCCACAATCCTTATCAAATCTGGTAGAAAGCTAGTTCCGCTTTTGACTGTAGGTCCCTTATCAGACCTAAATACACTAAAAAGAAGTGCATGAGTGTTTGCCAGCCTCAAAGCCATAACCACAGGCTGATAGGTGCTAGCCACTAACCCATCAGTGGCACGACACTTGTCATTAGGGTGGCATATAGACTTTTTGCCTGTGGGTAGAGCTCCAGCCAGCAAAGGTAGGGCCCACCTTCAACACACCATCCAAGCCCTGCTCCGCAGCACCACTCAGAACACTGAGCCCAGAGCGAGGAGCAGCAGCCTCCCTTGGATGAGCCCACGACTTCTGTAGACAACCCACAAAGTCAAGATAACTGGCAAGAAAACCTGCCCATGGGCTGCAGGACCCCTGCCCAAAGCCGAAGCCCTAGGTGGAGAAGATGGAGGAGGAAGTCCAGCAGCTGATGCTGCTCTAGAGAGCAGTGCCTTGAGGGATACATCATGGGGCTCTGGACGGTCCTTCCTGGCCGGAGGGTCACTGTCACCCTCATCCTCATAGACATCCACTCGCCCACTGGAGCTACAGCCGGAGCTGGTGGTCTTACCCAAGTTATCAGAGGCCACAAAGGACAAAGCATCAGGATGCAGTCCTGGGGCATATACGGGAGCCTGAGCAGCATACCCAAAAGGCGATGTTGATTTGCTGCCATATGCCAATGCTAAGTAAGTAAAAAAAGTAAGTAAAATTTATTTATATAGCACTTCTCACAGAAAGATTCACAAAGCACAATAAAATAAAACACACAATCACAAATACAACAGTAAAGGCAACAATAAAGGCAATAAAATAAAAAAAATAAAAACATTAAAACATAACATTAAAAACATCCATCCATCTTCTTCCGCTTAATCCTTTTTGGGTCGTGGGGGGTGGGGGGGGGGGGTGCTGGCGCCTATCCCAGCATCTTTGAAAACCATAATTCATAATCAAACTAAAAAGCCTGTTTTAACAGCAGTGTCTTCAGCTGCTTATTAAAAGCATCAACAGAGTCTGCTGAGTGCAAAGACAGTGGTAGAGCATTCCACGGTTTTGGTGCCACTGCTTGAAAGGCTCCATCACCTTGAATTTTAAAATGGGTTTGAGGGACAGCCAGTAAAAGTTGATCTGGGGAGCTCAAAACCGGTGAGGGCTTATACCCTTTAAGCAGCTCAGTGATGTATTTAGGGGCCTGATCATGAATAGCTCTGTAAACAAGAACTAAAATTTTAAACTGAATCCTAAAACCAACTGGGAGCCAGTGAAGTGCTGCTAAAACTGGTGTAGTTTGAGCCCTTGTCTTAGTGTGAGTTGAAAGTCTGGCAGCCTTATTTTGAACAACCTGGAGGCGTGGTTGTCATAGCCAGGAGCGGCACTGGGGTTAAGCTCCCAGTGCTCATAAAATGCTCTTTATGGCGTGCGTCTCGAAAAGCCTCTGACAACTAAGTCCAACTCCTAGCCTGCCCGTGTGGTTTAGTCTCTAAGCCCGGCGGAACTGCTTTTACTAATAGGAGAAGGGGCGAGGGCGGATCTCTGGCGCCTTAAAACCAGATGCTTCGGGTAGATGGTGGCTCGTCAACCTGGGAAGGTAGCCCATCTAGGGGAAGGTAAACCCTGATTTCAAACCTCTGCTGCCTTGCGGCATACCCGGTCACGGGAAAGGCTTTGGGAGTCAACCCTGAGGAAAAATCTGGAGTCGGAGCCCCTAAGGCAGTTCTATGTTGTGCTCAACATCATTCTGGCAGCTCCTGCAACGGCGCTGGTGCCAAAATGTAGCAGCCCTGCTGTTCCTTTGGATTCATCAGTGACGTGGAGAGGGGGGACATGCTGCATGGGCAACATCTTGTCCTCCATATCTTCCTGCCCAGGCTTGAATCCTACCAACGCCCAACGCTGGAAGGTAGAACACCGGATCACTGGAGAGGACACTCCAGCTTCGCCTTTGGCGTAGACAAAACACGGGGAATGACAGTTACCGGTTATAAGCCACTGCTCAATTGGCATAGAGCGTGGCGCCAGGGGTTGTTCCCGATGGTGGGAGGGATCATCAGATCTCACTGGACAGCTACCGCCCGCCTCAAGCTGGGCAGCCCCCAGCCAATAAGGTGTTGTCCCGCCACAGCTTGCTTTCCTCATTGGGTGCATGGGGATAAGGAGAAATCCAAACAGCAGGCTGAGAACCTTCGCACCAGGCAAGACAATAAAACAAAAGAGACCAACTCTAAAACTGGGAACTTGGAACGTCCGCACTATGATGACAGGACTCGCTGCTAACCTAAAGGACATCAACGACACCAGGAAGACTGCCATCATCAATAATGAGCTGAAGAGACTGGGAGTGGATATCGCCACTCTCCAGGAAACACGGTTAGCTGATGCAGGCACACTGAGAGAGAAGGACTACACGTTCTACTGGCAGGGAAAGGGCAGTGACGAACACAGGGAACACGGAGTGGGCTTCGCAGTGAAGAACACTTTGCTGAAGATGGTGGAACCGGGCAGCACTGGCTCTGCACGACTCCTCACCCTCCACCTGAACACCACTGAAGGCCCAGTCACCCTCGTCAGTGTGTATGCCCCAACACAGACAGCCACACCAGAGGCAAAAGACGAGTTCTACGAGAATCTCGCAACAACTGTCAGGATCATCCCCAACTCTGAACAACTCATTCTCCTTGGAGACTTCAATGCCAGAGTGGGTGCTGACCACGACTCCTGGCCCTCCTGTCTTGGACCTTTTGGCGTGGGCAGAATGAACGACAACGGACAGCGGCTGCTCGAGTTCTGCACATATCACGATCTGTGCATCACAAACTCGTTCTTCAAGACCAAGCCCCAACACAAGGTTTCCTGGCAACATCCGCGCTCAAAGCACTGGTACCAGCTAGACTTGATCCTGACCAGGCGCACCTCACTGAAGAACGTGCTAATCACCCGTTCGTTCCAGAGTGCAGATTGCGACACAGACCATTCATTGGTGTGTTGCAAGGTCAAGCTGCAGCTGAAGAAATTCCATCGTGCTAGACAACCTGGAAAGGCAGGGATTGACACCAGCAAGATGGCCCAACCAGAACTTGTTGAGCAGTTTGCCTCCACCTTTGAGAAGGAACTTGGTGTACCACAAGGAGGAGAATCTGCAAAGCAGAAGTGGGAAGAGCTGCGAAACACCATCTACCGCACAGCCTTGGCTACCTTTGGGAGGAAGACCTCGAAGTCACAGGACTGGTTTGATGCCAAGTTGACCGAGATGACCCCCGTCATTGAAGCCAAGCGCTCAGCACTTGCTGAGTACAAGAAGTACCCAAACGAGAAGAATCTCCAGATTCTCAGGGCTGCGAGAAGCAAAGTTCAGCAGACTGCTCGGCGCTGTGCCAACGAGTACTGGACTCAGCTCAGCCAAGACATGCAAACCGCTGCCATAACAGGGAACATCCGTGGTATGTACGATGGCATCAAGAAAGCACTTGGTCCGGCTCAGAGCAAGACGGCCCCCCTCAAATCTTCCACTGGGGAGATGATCACAGAGAAGAACAAGCAGATGGAGAGATGGGTGGAACACTACTCCGACCTCTACTCTAGACAGAACACTGTGACACCGTCAGCCCTTGATGCCATCGACTGCCTGCCATCCATGGACGAACTTGACGCCGAGCCAACCATCGACGAACTCAGTAAGGCCATTGATAGCTTGGCCGCTGGCAAGGCACCCGGCAACGACGGCATACCCCCTGACCTGATCAAGCACTGCAAGACCGCCCTACTGCTGCCATTGCATGACGTCCTCTGCCAGTGCTGGAAGGAAGGTGCCGTACCACAGGACATGAGGGACGCCAAGATCATCACCCTCTACAAAAACAAAGGGGAGAGAAGCGACTGCAACAACTACAGGGGCATTTCCCTCCTCAGCGTTGTTGGCAAAGTCTACGCACGAGTTGTTCTCGTTCGTCTACAGAAGCTTGCCGAACGTGTCTACCCCGAGTCTCAGTGTGGCTTCCGCGCTGAGCGATCGACGGTAGACATGATATTCTCCATCCGCCAACTCCAGGAGAAATGCAGAGAACAGAACATGCCTCTGTACGTCGCCTTCATCGACCTCACCAAAGCGTTCGATCTGGTCAGCAGAGAGGGCCTTTTCAAGATCCTGCCAAAGATAGGATGCCCACCAAAGTTGCAAAGCCTCATCGAATCGTTTCACACCAACATGCAGGGGATAGTGCAGCACGATGGCAACGTCTCAGAGCCATTCAACATATGCAGCGGAGTGAAACAGGGCTGTGTACTTGCGCCAACCCTTTTTGGGATTTTCTTTGCTATGCTCCTGAGGCATGCCTTCAGCACAGCAACAGAGGGAATCTACCTGCACACAAGATCTGACGGCAGGCTTTTCAACCTCGCCCGCCTGAAAGCCAGAACCAAAGTACGCGAGGCTCTAATCAGAGACATGCTGTTCGCAGACGACGCTGCAGTCGCAACCCACACACAGCAGGAGCTTCAGACCCTGATGGACCGCTTCTCCCAGGCATGCAAGGACTTCGGGCTTACCATCAGCCTGAAGAAGACTAACGTCTTGGCGCAAGGCACGGAAGCACCACCAACCATCACCATTGATGACTACAAGCTGGAGGTCGTGAATCAGTTCACGTACCTGGGGTCCACGATCAGCAACAACCTCTCCCTTGATACAGAGATCAACAAGAGGATTGGAAAATCAGCCTTCACACTCGCTCGCCTCACCACACAAGTGTGGGAGAATCCCAAACTCTCTGTCAAGACGAAGATGGCAGTGTACAACGCCTGCGTCATCAGCACACTGCTCTATGGGAGTGAGACGTAGACAACATACGCCCGGCAGGAAAAGAGACTGAACTCCTTCCACTTGCACTGCATTCGCCACATCCTGGACATATCCTGGCAGGACAAAGTGCCCAACACAGAAGTTCTGTCCCGCGCCGGCCTTCCCTCCATGTTCACTCTACTCAGGCAGCGCAGGCTCCGCTGGCTAGGCCACGTTCACCGTATGGAGGATGGCAGAATCCCCAAAGACGTCCTCTATGGAGAACTGGCAACTGGCAGGAGAGACATTGGCCGCCCACAGCTGCGCTTTAGGGATGTCTGCAAGAGAGACATGAAGGCCCTGGATATCAACACAGAGCGCTGGGAGGACCTTGCAACGGACCGCTCCAAATGGAGAGGCACCCTGACCAGACAGCTCAAGGCGGGTGAAGAGAGACTGACTGCTGCAGCAGATGAAAAAAGGACCCGCAGGAAGAACCGCCACAGACCCAGCAGCACAGAGACCACCCACAAGTGTGACCTGTGTGACAGGGACTGTCATTCACGCATCGGCCTGTTCAGCCACAGGCGGTGCTGTTCCAGCAGAGTAGACGTTTAGGATTCTCTTCCATGGTCATCATAGACCGACGGAGGCCGACGACGAGTCTAAATGAGAAAAAATAAAAGCATGAATAATCATCTCAAGTTCCACCTTCAACACCAGGGTTCTCAACTTAGAAATATTCTTCAGATGGAAAAGCAATTTCTAATTAACTGATTAATGTGGTGCTCAAGAGACATAGCTGAATCAAAACTAACACCAAGATTCCAAACACTCGCCTGGACAGAGGAACCTAGGCTACCCATGTGGTGCTTAATAAGTGGGATCTTGTTTTCAGGAACCATAATTAATGTCTCTGTCTTGTCTGAGTTAAGCTGTAAAAAGTCTCCACTTAACCACTATTTGATGTTAGACAAGCAGTTAGTTAAAGATGACAGCATGTGAAACTCAGACTCTTTAAAAGAGCAATACAACTGAATATTATCAGCATAAAGATGATAAGAAATATCTTTGAACTGGCTAATTATCCGTCCCAGCGGCAGAATGTAAATTAGAAATAAAATGGGTCCTAGAACTGAGCCTTGTGGTACCCCACATGAACACTGTGCTATTTCAGAAAAGATCTGATTCATGGACACGTTAAAGGTTCTTCCGGTGAGTTACGATGGAAATCATTTTAAAACAGAACCAGACAACCCTAGCTTTGAGTCTGTTGATCATTATACAGTGATCAGCAGTATCAATGGCAGAAGAAAGATCCATTTAAACCAGAACTGTATATTTACCAATGTCAGCTGCCATCATGTCACTGGAGACTCTGACTAAAGCTGTTTCAGTAGAATGTTTTTTTCGAAAGCCCGACTGAAATTTATCCATAATATTACAATTTGTCAAAAATGACATAAGCTGCTCAGCCACTACCTTCTCCAGAATTTTTGATATGAAAGGGAGTTTAGAGATTGGCCTATAATTATTTGGCTGTGATGGACCCAAGCTCGGTTTCTTAAGTGTTGGTTCAACCACTGCATGTTTGAAGGAGCTGGGAACCACACCAGCTGAAAGTGAAATGTTTATCAGTTCAACAACTGAAAGACCAGTTGACTCAAAAACTGCTAAAAACAGCTTAGTAGGGAGAACATCAGCAGGGGAAGAGGAGGGTTTCATTTTCTGCAGCAGAGCCATGAAGGGCCACAGGATTAAAAGTGGACCTAGTACAAGGTGAGTGCCATGAATGCCCTGCAAGGGCATTCATGGCACTCACCATTATTATTATCATGGCATTATTTTGTGTTCACTTATTTTGTGAACACAAAATAATAAACACTGACAACAAACGAGAAGGTGCAGTGAGGACGGAACCTACACTGTAAAACATACACTTACGAGAGACGAGCACGAAGAATCCAAAACACGGAGAGAAGACTGGAGTCGGGGGTAGGAACTCCAGTCCAGGAACATGAAGGTGTATATGTGTAGGTCGCAGCGAGGAGTGAGCCTCAGCTGCTTCCTTAAATACAGGGCATAAACCAAACAGGAAAGGGGAATGTAATTAGTGAAATAGCGAACAGCTGTCACAGCGTGAGCTTGGCTTTGACAGCCAGAAGTACTGCCGTGACACTGCCAAAATAAAAGCCCTGGAACCAACCCGAAAATGATATGGGGAAAAAGGAGAAATACTGAGTAACCCGAGCGTGGATGAGATCGGTGCTCGGATCACCACAGTGAAGGCATAACACTGGCACAGTTAAGTGCTTTGAGTGGTCTTTGAGACTAGAAAAAGCACTATATAAGTACAGATCCTTATCCCTTATCCCTGAAAAGAAGATGATGGTAAAATGTTTTCCCTGATATCTCTTATCAACAAAGAAATTAAGAAATTTGTTACTGTCTGCTTTACAGAACACAGGAATTAGAGGGGCAGCAGGTCAGACAAGAGTGTTAATTGTGCCAAATAAGACTCTAGGATTTTTCTTATTTGTGAAAATTATTTTTTGAAAAATACTGATTCCTGGCATCCCTCAGCATGTCATTTAAAGAGGCTCTAAGCTCCCTTAGATGGAATCTGTGAACCTCCAATTGGGTGGATTTCCATAAGCATTCTAAATTATGACAATTTCTCCTAAAAGATCGAATGAAGTCATTTATCCAGGATAAGGCTTTTTAGGAGAAGCAAGGACAGATTTCACTGGTGCCACTTTGTCTAAAATAGCCATACAATGGCTGTTTAATGTCTGAGTGAAGGCATCAGGATCTTTAATTCCCATCAGTACGCGGGGCTCAAACAAAGCAGAGAAGTCATTTGCTGCTTCTTGGTTAATAATCCGCCTTTTTGCTGCCATTTTCAGAGGGGAAGGATTCACAGGGAAATTAACATTAAAAAGCACACAGCTGTGATCACTGATCTGGAAGTCATCCACACACACATTTTCAATATTCAAGCCCAGAGAAAAAAACAAGGTCCAAGGTATGACCCTTAGCGTGTGTAGGGCCTGAAACATGCTGGATGAGGTTATAAAAATGAGTGATGGATAAAATGTCAACAGGTGTGTTACATGTAACATCATCAATATGAATGTTAAAATCGCCAATGATTAAAACCCTCTGTAGAAGAGCTTGGAATAACGAGGCGATGTGATTTATAAACCAGAGTTTAATATCAGCTTCGCTCCTCTAACAAGTCTCATCTCAGTGCAGAAGCAGAATAAGAGGTCGAACACATTCAGACCTTCATACTTATACCTACACACAACAAAAGACATTGCATATCAAAGCTGACATCCCGCATTAACTTAATCCCCCCTCCTTTGTCTTCCGTCTCCTCCACCTGACCCTGGGTGGTCAGGGAGATCGATCTCCTCCATTGTCCTCTGTCTCCTCCACCTGACCCTGGGTAGTCAGGGAGATCGATCTGGTCTCCACCGCTGCGACTCCGTATGCTCTTTGATCTTCGCTGGCGGTCGAGACCTCTTGTCCTGTTCTGAGGCGTGAGGTCATTGCATATATGTAATCACTAAACATTCTAATATGTCTATACATATGTAGGTATGGAATATATGATTAATATAAACCACAGCCCCCCCCAAACAACTAAGAAAAGGACAATCAAAGTAATTCTACAGTTTAAGATAATTTCTATGACATACTATGCTGTTAAACCTCTTGACAGGGAAAACAAGGAAGAATCTTTCCAGCAGTCATGCTCCTGTAGAGAATTCAGTGGTAACCATAACAGTATAGTAATATCACAAATCAGCCTTAAAACTGTCACGGCACAATCTGATAACATAGTTAACAACTCTTGGTTAATTTGCATCGGTCCCTGTACCGTCTGGGTTTTAATCTTCTCCCGAATCTGCTGTAGGTCCGCTTTGGCGTCCTGGTGGGACCCTCCTGTAAGGAATCTGCAGCTTGGGGAGGAGAGTGGTTATCTGTTCCCTGCAGGGGGGTTGAGTCTTTTTTCTTGGGGGGTCTACCCCGCCGAGGTACCCTCGCCACCCGTGCAGGTTCGTCTCTCAACAAGAAAGCAGGTTTAAGTCTGTCAGTGCTGACTGTTTCTTTTCTGTCCCCTAAATCAAGCACAAAATGCTTATTACCAGGTTCCAGCACTCTGAATGGTCCGTCGTATGGTGGACGGAGGGTTGATTTTAAAGCTTCATGCCTAACAAAAACAAACTCGGCGTTTTTTAAAGCTTGGGGGACAAAAACCTGTGGAAAAGAGTGATGTGCCAGTCCGGGAAGAGTGTCTGGTCCATTACTGCCTAAAGGCCTCAGGGTTGGAAGATGCCCAGGCTCTGGGTTCTCCGGTAAAAACTCACCTGGGAGTCTGAGAGGTTGTGCAAAAACTAACTCTGCTGGGGAGGCGTCTAGATCCTCTTTAGGCGCAGCACGCAACCCCAATAAAACCCAGGGAAGTTTATTTACCCAATTTGTATCTGTTAACGAGGCCCTGAGGGTGGCCTTTAAAGATCTGTGAAAATGCTCGCATAACCCATTAGCCTGAGGGTGATAAGCGGTGGTGCGGTGAATTGTCGCCCCTAAGCTGCTGGCCATGGCTGACCAAAGCTCTGAGACAAATTGAGGCCCCCTATCGGACGTGATGTCCGATGGGACGCCGAAACGTGCCACCCAGTTTGTCAAAAAAACGCGAGCGACTTCCGTCGCTGTGGTTGACGCCAGAGGGACCGCCTCAGGCCAGCGCGTAGTACGGTCTATCATTGTTAACAGGTGTGTGAAGCCTTGAGACGAAGGTAGTGGTCCCACAAGGTCGACATGAACGTGGTCTTCTAGCTGGGATTCGAAAAGGCTCTAGAGGGGCTTTTGTGTGTTTGTGTACTTTGGCGCGCTGACAAGACATGCAAGTTTTTGCCCATTCCTTTACATTTTTGCGCAGGCCGGGCCACACAAACTTTTCGGCGACCATTTTAACCGAGGCGCGCACACCTGGGTGCGCGAGGGAGTGAATTGAGTCGAAAATACGGCGGCGCCATGCAGCTGGGACTACCGGGCGAGGTCGGCCGGTTGAGATGTCGCAGATTAGGGGGGGTACACCGTCATGTAAACCCCTTTCCTCCAGTCTTAACCCTGTTGGTCCAGACAGGAGCGTGCGCACGTCCGCGTCACCGCTTTGCTCCTCTGCCATGGCTGCGTAATCTATCCCGACGTGAATTGGGGCCATGTACGTGTCCGTGTTGGCGAAGAGTTCTGCGGCTGAGGTAGTATAATCTGTCTCCTCGTGCTCTGGCGACGTCACAGCGCGAGAGAGGCAGTCTGCTACCACGTTAAGTTTGCCTGCCACATGTCGAATGTCTGTGGTGAACTCTGAAATTGCAGCTAGCTGTCTTTGTTGCCTGCCTAACCATGGTTCTGAAATTTTAGCCATCGCAAAAGTGAGCGGTTTGTGGTCTACAAAAGCTGTGAAACGCCGCCCTTCTAACCAGAACTGGAAGTGGCGGATGGATAAATGAAGCGCTAGCAGCTCCCTGTCAAAAGTGCTGTATTTACGCTCGGTTTGGTTTAACGATTTGCTAAAAAATGCTAAAGGTTGCCAGGTTCCGCCAACGTGTTGTTCCACAACTGCCCCTATGGCCAGGTCTGAAGCGTCTGTGGTTAGCGCTATGTGGGCCGAGGGATCGGGGTGAACCAACAATGTGGCGTTCGCTAGAGCACTTTTTACTTCCGCGAAGGCGCGTTCGCGCTCCGGGGTCCATTCGACCACGTTGGAAGGCTTTTGTTTTCTGAATGTGGCATACAGGGGCTGCATGAGTTGAGCTGCGCGGGGGAGGAAACGGTTGTAAAAATTAACCATTCCCAAAAATTCTTGTAGCGATTTGACCGTTTGTGGTCGTGGAAAATTTTTTACCGCGCGAACTTTGTCTGGCAATGGGACTGCCCCTTTCGGTGAAACTCTGTGTCCCAAAAAATCAATTTGTGACACGCCGAATTTGCATTTGGCTGGACTGATTATTAACCCGTGCTCTTCTAGTCTCTGAAAAACTGTAGTGAGGTGTTGTTCGTGTTCTTCCTCTGATGGGCTGGCTACCAGCATATCGTCGAGGTAGACGAACACGAAGGGGAGATCGCGTAATACCGCGTCCATCATCCGCTGAAAGGTTTGAGCAGCGCCTTTGAGGCCAAACGGCATCCGCAAAAATTCAAAAAGACCGAAAGGGGTTATTACAGCCGTTTTAGGAATGTCTTCCGCTCGAACGGGGACTTGGTGATAGCCGCGGACCAGGTCTATTTTAGAAAAAATGCGCGCACCCGCCAGATGTAGTGAAAAATCTTGGATGTGAGGAATTGGGTAGCGGTCATGCGCTGTCGCATTGTTTAATCTGCGGTAATCGCGTCTAATAATGCCTAATTTCTCCAGGGTGGTAAACTCGTCCCGTGCTATGGTGAGCTTGGTCGTGTCTAAGCGCCGAGCTTTGGCGAATACGGGTGGGCCCGTTGTGGGAATGAAGTGTTCAACCCCGTGTTTCGCTACTGTTGCTGAAAATTTGGGATCTGTGAGTGCTGGAAATTGGGTGAGGAGTTGGTCAAACTTACCTCCTGCTGTTGTGACGTTGGCCTGCACGGATGGTGGAGAAACTCGAGCTGAGCAGGGGATAGAAGAAAATGACAGTGCATTAACCAAGCGTCTATTTGCTGGATCGACTAACAACCCATGTGCACACAAAAAATCAGCGCCCAACAAGTTAAAACTCACCGCTGCTACAATAAATGTCCATCTATAGTTGCGGCCGTGAATGCAAAGAGGCAGGCTCCTTTCACCGTAAGCGTCGATGATGGAGCCGTTGGCTGCCATCGCCCCATTACCCCAGGGACCCATGGCCCGGTCTGCGTGGGAAGGGGTGATAAAACTCAGTTGAGCTCCGGTGTCAATCAGGAACTGTCTCCCGGTGTGTCCGTCAGTCACATAAAGAAGCTTATTTTTTTCGCCGAGAACCGCAGCCATTAACGGTTCTCGGCTTTGGCGTTTCCCGAACTTTTGAACTTGCAGGGGGGAACGCATTTGTACGCCCCCTCGGCGAAACGGTGGTGGTAATAACAGATGTCGTTCCGCCTGCTGCGTCTTGGTCGTGTTGCCGCCATGGTGGGCGGGCTCTGCTCGGTTGTCTGTGGCCATCTGTTCGCCGCAGGCGTTGATGAGTCGCTGCGCTTCGCGGGCCAGCGCGCGGAAGTCTTGCTGGGTGCTGCACCGCATGTTGACCAGCGTCCCTCTCATGTGTGGGGGCAGAGTACTGAAGAAGATGTGTTGGAAGAGGAAGTTGTCGTTGTCCTCTTCCTTGAGCTGCAGCATGTCCTCCATGAGGGCCTTGGGTCTGCATCCACTGTGGCCGTAGATCGCCAGGATCTTCTCTGCTCTCTCTTCGGCTGAGGGGACGAAATTCTCGACGATGGTCGCCTTAAGTTCTCTATATTTGTCATGGGCGGGTGGCTGTTGGATTATGCTCTGCGCACATCTCGACGTGGCAGCGTCGAGTTTGGCGACGATGTGATAAAATTTTTTGTCGTCTCTGATGAGTCAATCGCGGGAGAACGTCTCTGTTCCATCCTCGCGTCAGGGTCACCAGTGTAGAAGAGCTTGGAATAACGAGGCGATGTGATTTATAAACCAAAGTTTAATATCAGCTTCGCTCCTCTAACAAGTCTCATCTCAGTGCAGAAGCAGAATAAGAGGTCGAACACATTCAGACCTTCATACTTATACCTACACACAACAAAAGACATTGCATATCAAAGCTGACATCCCGCATTAACTTAATCCCCCCTCCTTTGTCTTCCATCTCCTCCACCTGACCCTGGGTGGTCAGGGAGATCGATCTCCTCCATTGTCCTCTGTCTCCTCCACCTGACCCTGGGTAGTCAGGGAGATCGATCTGGTCTCCACCGCTGCGACTCCGTATGCTCTTTGATCTTCGCTGGCGGTCGAGACCTCTTGTCCTGTTCTGAGGCGTGAGGTCATTGCACATAGGTAATCACTAAACATTCTAATATGTCTATACATATGTAGGTATGGAATACATGATTAATATAAACCACACCCTCTCCTATTTAATAAGACAAGACAAAAACTTTGTAAAATCCGTAAGAAAGACACTTTTAGGACCAGGAGCACAGTAAATTAAAACACAATAATAGGCATTAAAGGTCCCGACTTTTATTATCTGAGACTCAAAGGAGGAGAAGGGCTCAGAGTTTACCAGTCTGCACAGGTGGCTATCCCAGTATACAACAGTGAGTCCTCCAACACGTCGTGCAATCTGGGGAGTCCCAATAACAGAGCAGCCAGTGGGACAGAGCTCCTTCAGGTGGAAAAACACATTTTCTCTCTGTCACGTTTTCACCAGGAACATAAAATCCATATCCTCTCTCAAGAAAAGTTCATTAAGAGTGAGGGATGGTTAGAAATGGAGTGAGCATTAAGTAACACCATCCGGATGGGCGACAGCTCAGCCATGCTCACAGCTGATCGGAGTGAAACTGACAGCAGGCACCTGTCGCGGTCACGTGACTTCCAGCTACACTGGGCGGTCAGTCTCTGGTCAGGCAGGACAAGTCGAGACCCTGATGGCAAAACCATGATCCCATCCACAAGCATCCTGGACATAAGTGTTTGTGAGACAGGAGAGCAATCCAGCGGCTTCAGAGGAGCATTCGCAGTCATGTCCTGGATGGGAACCGGCAGCAGACACCGGGTGTGTTCACGGTGACCAAACCAGAAACCCTCAGTCTGGAGGGCTTGTCTCCTCTTAGCTTGACAGCCAGCTCTGCAACCCTGTCTCCTGGGCTTCTTCCCAGGCTTACCAGGACGCCAGCTCGCAAAGAGAAGCCGGTACTCAGGTGAGGAGGGAGAACACACAAACGACATACCTCATGCCGCTCAACTTGTCAACAGTTCCGGCTGAGAAGACGGCAAATGTATATTATATACCTCAGGCGGGCACAAGCCATGCAGGCCACAGTATACAGCTGCTGCAAAACCTTCTCTCATTCAGCAGAAAACCACAACAATTTTATGACACAGCGAAGGGGTATCAGAGTAAAGGCAGCCATAACAGCACAAGCATAATGTCAAATAAATGGTATAAGTTCTTACCATACAAGGAGGAAAGAAAGAGGAAGAGTGAGTGGATACAGGGGGTATACAGTGGTGTGAAAAAGTGTTTGCCCCCTTTCTGATTTCTCATTTTTTCATATGCTTGTCACACTTAAATGTTTCAGATCATCAAACAAATTTAAATATTGGACAAAGATAACACAATTAAACACAAAATGCAGTTTGTAAATGAAGGTGTTTATTATTAAGGGTAAAAAAAAAAAATCCAAACCTACGTGGTGTCATGTGTGACGAGCGCTCGCCCCCTCCTTCCTGCTCACCAGCTCTCTCATCAGACGCACCTGCTGATTCCTGCCTGCCAGCGTTTATAAGAAAGCAGTCTTCAGTGATTCAACGCTGGCTCGTTTGGGTATACTGCTCAACCGACGGATCCATTGTAAGTGGTTACTTGTCTTATGACATCACTCAATAACCTTATCTCTTCCACCTTTTCCAGGTTGCTGCCAACAGAACGGTGCATCTGCGGGGACTTGTTGCGCTCTCCAACCAATTGCTCCTCCTCGAAGCAGCCTTCCTTCTTTGCCCAGTCAGACCCATCCACCCAACCTGTCCGGCAGTTCCGCCTGCTGGTTCCTCTCCTTCGCTGGGTTCTGTGCTGTCTCCTCCTATCTCCCACATGAGTGGCATATTCTGTTTTCCCGATTTATCTCCATTCCTCCCTAATCTGCTTATCTGGCAAGCGATTGACGTTTTCTCCTCAAGATTGCTGTGTTTGAACATTTTAATAAAAGGTCAAACGTTTTTTGTGTGCTCGCTTGGTGATTGCATGCTGCACTCAGGTGGCTTGTCCAGCCAATATGACAGAACGAGCCAGCTAGAGTCCCACCTGGCAGGTGCATCATCATCAGCTGATTGCTCCACACTCCACCGCCTCAATGTTAAGGAGAGGCAGGTGGCTGAGCACACTCAGCTGCTGCAGGCAGTTGCGCAGCAGCTGAGTGTCATTACTGATCGATTGGACCATGCTGGTGCCCCGGCTGCTCCACCTTCACCTGCTCCTCCTTCTTCTATTATCCGCCGAACCCTTGCTATTTCCACTCCTGCCCTGTACACGGGGGAGGTGGGGAAATGCAAGGACTTTTTAAGTCAGATTCGGCTTTACTTTGGGCAGGTGCAGGGGGAGTTCCCAGATGACATCTCCAAGATTCATCAGTTTGTTCTTCTGCTTCGGGGCCGCGCTATTAGTTGGGCACGGGCTGTTATCGATAGTCAGAGAACTTCGCCACCAACGTTTGACCAATTCGTGGCCGAGTTTACCCGCACCTTTGACCGTTCCGAGAGTGAAGGGAACATGATAGGTCACCTATTGTCACTCCGTCAGGGCAGTCAGTCGGTGGTCGATTACTCGATGGAGTTCCGGATTGAGGCAGTGGATTCGGGGTGGAACGAGGTTGCGTTACACTGCGAATTCCTCCAGGATCTGAATCCCTGTCTCCAGGATGACTTGGCGGTTCATGCGGTTCCTGCCACCTTGGATGGCCTGATAGATCAGGCGGTCGGGTTAGATGATCGATGCCGTGAGTGCGCTTAGAAGCGTGGTGCCTTGTCTCGCCTGCCCGTCACTCTTTCCTTCCCGCCGTCTACTGACCAAGGCGAGCCTGACTCCACCCCTGAGCCAATGGAGCTCAGCTCTGCTCGTCTCCCACGAGCAGAGGTTGAGTTAGTTGGACACATGCCGCCTACGGCCAAAAGAACCAGCCCGTCAGTAGCCGCAGGGGGTCTGGCGGGCAGGACTCAATCCGATACCCCCGGTAATTTCTCCATTTCGGCCCTCATCCAGCTACTGGGGGTCGAGAGGAGGGTCTCCGCCCTGATTGATTCCGGGGCAGAGGGGAATTTTGTCTCTTCTACGCTGGTGCACGAGCCGGGGATTCTGACAGTTAAACTGCTGGCTCCCCGCTCTGTGCGTACTTTTTCTGGCCAGACGGTGGTGTCCGTTACTCATTGCACGGCACAGTTATCCGTCCTCTTGTCGGGTAACCACTGTGAGAAGCAGACTTTTTACGTGTTTCCACGAGCTTCTCATGCAGTGGTACTTGGTTATCCGTGGCTCCGGAGGCATAATCCTATTATTAATTGGGCACAAAATTCTGTCACCTCCTGGAGTTCTAACTGTTTGGCTAAATGCCTAAATTCGGCCGAGTGTTCCCCGTCCCCTTCCGTCTCCTCGCCTCAGGTTGAGCCGCCGGACCTCAGCCTCGTACCCAAGGTCTATCACGACCTCGGGGAGGTATTTAGCAAGTCGCAAGCGTTAGCGTTTCCCCCGCATCGCTCGTACGACTGTGCCATTGACTTCCTTCCGGGTGCGAGGTTGCCGTCCAGCAAACTCTATAGCATTTCTGGTCCTGAGAGAGAGGTGATGGAAAGGTACATTAAGGATTCGCTGAACACCGGCCTCCTTCAGCCATCCTCGGCTCCCCTAGGGGCGGGGTTTTTCTTTGTAGGCAAAAAGGATGAGTCTTTGCATCCGTGCATTGACTATTGAGAGCTTAATGTGGTAGAAGAAGAAGAGACCACCAGGGCCCACCTGGTGGTCTCTTCTTCGCTAAGGGGGTCACCATCATGCCCAAAGACTTCCAGCTGGCCTGCTGCATCCGCGGAGAGAGCTTAGACTTTCTGCTGCACATCCACCAGCCATAATGCTCTGCACTGTGTGTCTGTATATATACATTTATAGTAATATGGACATATGTTTACTAGATGTTGTTTTTTCTTGCCTTCTGATTGTTGCTCTGAGTGTTGCTATCCCTATGCTGTTGCAATCCTGGAATTTCCCCATTGTGGGACTAATAAAGGCTTATCTTATCTTATCTTATCTTAATGCCATCACTGTCAAAGACAAATACCCTTTGCCCCGATGAACTCCGCTTTCGAGCTCCTGCAGCGTTCACGCGTATTTTCTAAACTTGACCTGCGCAATGCTTACCATCTAGTTAGAATACACGAGGGGGATGAGTGGAAAACACCGTTCAAAACTCATCTGGGGCATTTTGAGTATTTAGTTATGCCTTTTGGTCTAAATAATGTCCCCGCTGTTTTCCAGCGTTTAATCAATGACGTCCTCTGCGACATGCTTAATCCGTTTGTTTTCGCCTATTTAGACGACATTCTGATTTTTTCTCGCATGCCAGAGGAGCATGAGACCCATGTTAGAGCCATGTTACAACGGCTCTTAGAGAACCAACTATATGTCAAGGCTGAGAAGTGTGAATTTTCTACATCTTCCACTTCTTTCCTTGGCTTTATTATAGTGGAGGGAGAACTGAGGGCTGACCCAGCCAAGGTGAAGGCTGTGCTTGATTGAGCAACCCCCCACTCCCGCAAGGAGCTGCAACGCTTCTTGGGGTTTGAGAACTTTTATCGCATGTTTATTCGAAACTATAGTGGGATAGCACAGCCTTTAACTAAGCTGACCTCTGTTAAGGTGCTATTTGTATGGACTGAGGCAGCTGAAAAGGCCTTCAACAAATTAAAGGTCCTGTTCATTGGCGATCAAGTCTTGGCTCAGGTCGACCCTCAGCTCCAGTTCACCCTGGAGGTGGATGCTTCAGAGACGGGGGTGGGCGCAGTATTAGCCCAGCATTCTTCCTCGGACTTGAAGCTCCGCCCATGTGTGTATTTCTTTCGACGGCTCACCCCGCCTGAGAGGAATTACGACGTGGGGGATCACGAGCTGCTGGCCATTAAATTGGCATTTGAGGAATGGAGACACTGGCTGGAGGGAGCTGCTCACCCAGTAGTCATGTAGACCAACCACAAGAACTTAGAGTATCTGTGGTCGGACAGCCGGCTTAATCCTAGGCAGGCTCGCTGGGCCCTATTTTTCCAGTGTTTTAACTTTACTGTCACTTACAGGCCTGGCTCCCGTAACGGGAAGCCTGATGCTCTCTCCAGGCAGTTCAGTCAGGACGTGCCTGACCCCCCTTCACGCCCCCAGCCCATTCTCCCGCCTTCATGTGTCCTGGGACCCCTCACCTGGGAGATCGAGAAGCGGGTCCGCCAAGCCCAGGCTTCTGACCCCGAACCAGTGGGCTGCGCTCCCAACTGCCTGTACATCCCGGCTGCTCTCCGCACGGAAGTCAACCAGTGGGGGCACACTGAACGTTTCGCCTGCCACCTGGGGGTGGTGCGGACTATCGACATCATCAGTGCGAGCATATTGGTGGCCCATGTTACGGCGGGACATGCAGGAGTATGTTAAAGCCTGTCAGACATGTGCCCGGAACAAGTCTTCTCCCCCCCCACCCCCCGCTGGTCTTTTTCACCCCCTCCCCATTCCCAGTCGGCCTTGGTCCCACATTGCCATGGATTTTGTCACTGGTCTCCCCCTTTCCATGACCACACACTGATTTTGACCATCGTGGACAGGTTTTCCAAGGCCATACACTTGGTTCCCCTTCCCAAGCTGCCGTCCGCCGCCAAGACAGCGGAGCTCCTATCCTACCACATCGTCAGGCTACACGGCATCCCTACGGACATTGTGTCTGACTGGGGCCCACAGTTCACTTCACGGGTCTGGAAGTCCTTCTGTCACTGTCTTGGTACCACCGTCAGCCTCACCTCCAGCTATCATCCCCAGAGCAATGGGCAGGCTGAGCCTGCCAACCAGTCCCTGGAGGCCGCCCTTCATTGTGTGGCAGCCGAAGACCCTGCCTCATGGAGCTCCCATCTCACTTGGGTTGAATACTCATTAAATTCCACGGTCTCCTCAGCTATGGGCCGTTCACCATTGGAGGCGTCCATGGACTACAAGCCCCCCCCCCACTTTCTATGGCTGAGAGAGAGGTAGCAGTCTGTGGGAGCTCACTTCCATCGCTGCAGCCAGGCCTGGAGATCCACCAGAGCGGCGGTTCAGTGTGCCACCAAGCGCAATTAATGCTATGCTGACCACAAGAGGGTTCTGGCGCCGAGCTACAAAAGCAGGTTTGGGTAGCCGCAGACCAGGTTCCGCTGAAGACGGAGGGTCGCAAACTCGCCCCCCGGTTCGTGGATCCCTTTCCTGTCACCGGTAACGTCGGCGACTCTGCTTTTCAGCTCCAGCTGCCACGGACGCTCCGCACGCACCCAACATTCCATGTTTCTAAGGTGAAGCCTCTCTCTTCCAGTCCTCTCTGCCCTCCCCCGAAGTCTCCCCCTCCTCCCAAGGTCCTGGACACCGTAAGGGAGATCTTGGATGTATGACGTTGGGGTTGGGGTTTTCAGTATTTGGTCGACTGGGAGAGCTATGGCCTGGAGCATCGGTCATGGGTCCCTGGGTCCAAGGTTCATGACAAAGGGGTGGTCCGGGACTACCATCGTGCTCACCCGGAGAAGACTGGGCGACCGCCAGGAGGCGTTCCTTGAGAGGGGGGCACTGTCATGTGTGGCGAGCGCTCACCCCCTCCTTCCTGCTCACCGGCTCTCTCATCAGACGCACCTGCTTATTCCTGCCTGCCAGCATTTATAAGGAAGCAGTCTTCAGTGATTCAATGCTGGCTCGTTTGGGTATACTGCTCAACCGACAGCTCCATTATAAGCGGTTACTTGCCTTATGACTTCACCTAATAACCTTGTCTCTTCCACCTTTTCCAGGTTGCTGCCAACAGAGCGGTGGGTCTGTGGGGACTTGGTGTGCTCACCAGCCTATTGCTCCTCCTTGAAGCAGCCTTCCTTCTTCGCCCAGTCAGACCCATCCACCCAACCTGTCCGGCAGTTCCGCCTGCTGGTTCTTCTCCTTTGCTTGGTTCTGTGCTGGTCTCC
This sequence comes from Pholidichthys leucotaenia, assembly GCA_020510985.1. Taxonomy (NCBI): domain Eukaryota; kingdom Metazoa; phylum Chordata; class Actinopteri; order Cichliformes; family Pholidichthyidae; genus Pholidichthys; species Pholidichthys leucotaenia. The sequence goes on along the minus strand of CM035848.1, from coordinate 85,743,469 downwards.
TCCTATCTCCCACATGAGTGGCGTAATCTGTTTTCCTGATTTATCTCCATTCCTCTCTAATCAGCCTCATCTGTCCTCCGCAGGGCTCCTGCTTATCTGGCGAGTGATTGATGTTTTCTCCTCAAGATTGCTGTGTTTGAACATTTTAATAAAAGGTCAAATGTTTTTTGTGTGCCCGCTTGGTGATTGCACGCTGCACTCAGGTGGCTTGTCCAGCCAATATGACACATGGCCCTGTGTGAAAAAGTGATTGCCCCCGTTAAAACATAAATTAACTGTGGTTTATCACATTTTTGGAAAGCTGAGTTCAATTTCTCAAGCCACACCCAGGCCTGATTCCTGCCACACCTTTTCTCAATCAAGAAATCACTTAAATAGGACCTGCCTGACAAAGTGAAGTAGACCAAAAGATCTTCAAAAGCTAGACATCATGCTGCGATCCAAAGAAATTCAGGAACAAATGAGAAACAAAGTAATTGAGATGTATCAGTCTGCAAAAGGTTATAAAGCCATTTCTAAAGCATTGGGACTCCAGCGAACCCCAGTGCGAGCCATTATCCACAAATGGTGAAAACATGGAACAGTGGTGAACCTTCCCTGGAGTGGCCGGCTGACCAAAATTACCCCAAGAGCGCGGTGACGACTCATCCAAGAGGTCACAAAGGACCCCACAACAACATTCAAAGAACTGCAGGCCTCACTTGCCTCAGTTAAGGTTAGTGTTCATGACTCCATAAGAAAGCGACTGGGCAAAAATGGCCTGCATGGCAGAGTTCCAAGACAAAAACCACTGCTGAGCAAAAACAACATAAAGGCTCGTCTCAGTTTTGCCAGAAAACATCTTGATGATCCCCAAGACTTTTGGGAAAATACTCTGTGGACTGACGAGACAAAAGTTGAACTTTTTGGAAGGTTGTGTCCCATTACATCCGGTGTAAAAGTAACATAGCGTTTCAGAAAAGGAACATCATACCAACAGTAAAATATGGTGGTGGTAGTGTGATGGTCTTGGGCTGTTTTGCTGCTTCAGGACCTGGAAGATTTGCAGTGGTAACCATGAATTCTGCTGTCTAACAAAAAATCCTGATGGAGAATGTCCGGCCATCTGTTCGTAACCTCAAGCTGAAGCGCACTTGGGTTCTGCAGCAGGACAATGATCTAAAACACACCAGCAAGTTCACCTCTGAATGGCTTAAGACTTTGGAGTGGCCTAGTCAGAGTCCTGACCTGAATCCTATTGACATGCTGTGGCATGGCCTTAAAAAGGCAGTTCATGCTTGAAAACCCTCCAATGTGGCTGAATTACAACAATTCTGCAAAGACGAGTGGGCCAAAATTCCTCCACAGCGCTGTAAAAGACTCATTGCCAGTTATTGCAAACACTTGATTGCAGTTGTTGCTGCTAAGGGTGGCCCAACCAGTTATTAGGTTTAGGGGGGCAATCACTTTTTCACACAGGGCCATGTAGGTTTGGATTTTTTTTACCCTTAATAATAAACCTTCAGGGCAGTGCGGGGTAGCAGAGTGGTTAGCACTACGGCAGTACAGCAACTCACCCTTGGCCGGGGGATCCTGGGTTTGAGCCCAGCCCCCGACCAACAGTGATCTGTGTGGAGTTTGCACATTCTCCCCGTGTCTGCATGGGTTTACTCCGGGATTTCTCCGGTTTCCTCCCACATCCCAAAAACATGCAAGTTAGGTTAATTGGCATAAAAAAAATGGGGATTCTAAATTGTCCTTAGCTATGACTGTGAGAGTGAATGGTTGTCTGTCTCTCTGTGTTGGCCCTGTGATGGACTGGTGATCTGTCCAGGGTGTACCCTGCCTCTCGCCCAGAGATGCTGGGATAGGTTCCAGCCCCCCCGTGACCCAAAAAGGATTAAACAGAAGAAGATGGATGGATGGATAATACACATTCATTTAAAAACTGCATTTTGTGTTTACTTGTGTTATCTCTGTCTAATATTTTAATTTGTTTGAAACATTTAAGTGTGACAAACATAAAAAAAAAAATGAAAAATTAGGAAGGGGGCAAACACGTTTTCACACCACTGTATATAGGGTGTGCACCCACAGGTGTGGTTAATTTGGTATAATGCTCCTACCCCAAGGATCGGTGTCACTTGGTTACAGGTTCACTGAAATGAAATAAAACAACTTAAATTCACTGCACATTCTATCAAGAAGGAATTCAGAACAATGCCTTAGTTGTTTTGTTAATAAATTATTTATATCATTGGATTTTTATAATGTACAATTAGCAGATCATAAAACATGCAAGCTTTCAATTGAAATTAAATTCACGCTTATACTATTGTATTCATATATTTGTAAATCTGACTCTGAAAGAGTCAGTGCCCCACCACCCACAAACCTCACTATACGTCACTGCCCTTGCTAGCAAAATGACCAAAAATCATCTCCTTTGTTAACCTGACAGCTCCCCATCCCAATAAAGAGCGCAAGGATAGTACAGCAGAATATGCCAGTGTAGCTGCAAATGTACCAGAAAAACACAGAAAATTTATAAGAAAAAAGTTGCAAATTTAATATAAAAAAGTTTAAACAGTAAAAAAAAAAAAGTTTTAAAAAAGTAACAACTTTGTCAGAAAAAGTGGCAAATATATAAGCAAACAGAACTAATTTTATTAGAAAAGTTACAAATTTGCCAGGAAAAAGTTATACATTTTCAAAAAACAAGTTTAAAAAAAATTAAAGGAAAAACCTTAAAAAAATTTTCTCATAGATTTACATTCTTTCTCATAAATTTCAGCTCTTTTTCATAGATACAGTGCATCCATAAAGTATTCACAACGCTTCACTTTTTCCACATTTTGTTATGTTACAGCCTTATTCCAAAAGGGATTAGATTCAAAATTCTATACACAAAACCCCATAATGACAATTGGAAAAAAGTTTTTTTTCAGATTTTTGCAAATTTATTAAAAATAAAAAACTAAGAAATCACATGTACATAAGTATTCACAGCCTTTGCCATGAAGCTCAAAATTGAGCTCAGGTACATCCTATTTCCACTGATCATCTTTGAGATGTTTCTACAGCTTAATTGGAGTCCACCTGTGGTAAATGCAGTTGATTGGACATGATTTGGAAAAGCACACACCTGTCTATACAAGGTCCCACAGTTGACCAGTGCATGCCAGAGCACAAACCAAGCATGAAGTCAAAAGAATTGTCTGTAGACCTCCAAGACAGGATTGTCTCGAGGCACAAATCTGGGGAAGGGTACAGAAAAATTTCTGCTTTTTTGAAGGTCCCAATGAGCACAGTGGCCTCCATCATCTGTAAATGGAAGAAGTTCAGAACCACCAGGACTCTTCCTAGAGCTGGCTGGCTGTCTAAACTGAGCGATCAGGGGAGAAGGGCCTTAGTCAGGGAGGTGACCAAGAACCTGATGGTCACTCTGTCAGAGCTCCAGCATTCCTCTGTGGAGAGAGGGGAACCTTCCAGAAGGACAACCATCTCTGCAGCAATCCACCAATCAGGCCTGTATGGTAGAGTGGCCAGACGGAAGCCACTCCTTAGTAAAAGGCACATGGCAGCCCACCTGGAGTTTATCAAAAGGCACCTGAAGGACTCTCAGACCATGAGAAACAAAATTCTCTGGTCTGATGAGACAAAGATTGAACTCTGTGGTGTGGATGCCAGGCATCATGTTTGGAGGAAACCAGGCACCAATCATAACCACGCCAATGGTGGTGGCAGCATCATGCTGTGGGGATGTTTTTCAGCAGCAGGAACTGGGAGACTAGTCAGGATAGAGGGAAAGATGAATGCAGCAATGTACAGAGACATCCTGGATGAAAACCTGCTCCAGAGCACTCTTGACCTCAGACTGGGGCGACGGTTCATCTTTCAGCAGGACAACAACCCTAAGCACACAGCCAAAGTATCAAAGTAGTGGCTTCAGGACAACTCTGTGAATGTCCTTGAGTGGCTCAGCCAGAGCCCAGACTTGAATCCAATTGAACATCTCTGGAGAGATCTGAAAATGGCTGTGCACTGACACTTCCCATCCAACTTGATGGAGCTTGAGAGGTGCTGCATAGAGGAATGGGAAAAACTGCCCAAAGATAGGTGTGCCAAGCTTGTGGCATCATATTAAGAAAGACTTGATGCTGTAATTGCTTCCAAAGGTGCATCAACAAAGTATTGAGCGAAGGCTGTGAATACTTATGTACATGTAATTTCTTAGTTTTTTTATTTTTAATAAATTTGCAGAAATCCCCCCCAAAACTTTTTCACATTGTCATTATGGGGTATTCTGTGTAGAATTTTGAGGAACAAAATGAATTTAATCCCTTTTGGAATAAGGCTGTAACATAACAAAATGTGGAAAAAGTGAAGCGCTGTGAATACTTTCCAGATGCACTGTACTGTATGTGTATTACTTTTGCCTCATACATTTACAATCTCTTTCTCATAAATTTGCAATTTTTTCTGCATGATTTTTTTCCAATAAATTTTTGACACCTTTCTTATAATTTACTGACATTTTTCCACATAAATTCACTAATTTTTTTTCAAGTAAATTTGCATCTTTTTGTCTTATGAATATGACTCTTTTGTTCTTGTAAATTTGAAACCTTCTCTCATAAAATTTGACATTTTTCTCTTAAGTTGGAAGCTTTTTTCATCAAAAATGTGTTATTTTTTTCAAATAAATTTACAACTTTTTTCATTAATGACTGTTTTTTCTTGTGAATGTGAAATTTTTTCTCCTAAATGTTACTTTTCCTCATTAGTTGGTAACTTGTTTCTTATAAATTTGCTGCTTTTTTGCAACTTTTTTCCTGAGCATTTGAACTCATAAATTTGTGATTTTTTTAAATTGTAAATTAGCATCTTTTATCATATTTTTGCACTTTTATTCATGCAAATTTGTACTTAATTTACATTCATATGCTTGTACCTTAATGTGTGCACACCCCAACCCCACCACCACCCCCCTTGTTAAAAAATTACAAATCACCTAATGAATATACATATATTTCTATTTAACATTTTAAAATTATTTTAAATAGCATACTTTTTCATTATTAATTGTCTGTTTTTATGTTTTTATTTTCACATTTTTTTTAAATGTAAGGTACATTAATTGGATTATGAATCCAAGCACCATTGATTTCCTACAGTTATACCTGTGTATTTTGGGCCTTTAGAATGATTTTGAAAGCACCAGACTAACTTTATAAATACAAAATATTACTTTCATCTGAGATTCCATTTGCTTTTTTGAATTCTGGATGATATTCTTCGTGCGTATTAGAGGTAATTTTTTTCCTGAACTTGCAGCATCTGTTCTTCTGTTACAGACTGCCAAGACAGTGACAATGCCAACGGGAAAGTTATTTTTGTCATATTTTCCCCCACAATTTCTATTGTGACAAAATATACCCAAAAGACAGGTACGGATTCCTCCTTAAAGGCTTTGAGATAATGCTTTATTGAGAAAGGCTTTGGGTAAATACAGTTATATGATGGCTGTTAAGCAACCAGCTGGGAACTTTATGTTACTTTAAAACTGATGAAGGGTGGCTCCAGTTGAACACTGTAGACTGATGGACTCCCTGAAGCAATGGTGGCCATTTGGGAGCAGCGAGGGGCTGATTTCTCTTGTTTTAATCTGGCCACACTGGGCTGGGTGTGTCCTCATTTGGTTGCTCAGAGTCTAATAGCTACAACGCTCTGGAGGACTTAATTATGACCTAAGTGGCACTCTGAGCTGTGCTCAGAATTTGTTAATGCCACTTTTATTTTAATTGTTGCCTTTCCCCTTTGAGAAAAGATGAATGATTTTAAAGAACAAGCATAACACAAGAAAAGAGAGGGATTCACTGTGTGCAAGTTAAAAAAAAATAAACAAGCTGAGATAGGAGGGCACATTTTCAGTTTCAGTTTTTTCCTACATTTTGTGTTAGTCTATTAGATCAGGTATTTGACGAGAGACATTACTTGGAAATTTCCTCATACTGTGTTGAATAGTGTTTGTACTTCAATATGATCTGTCTTTATTGATTTCTTCATGAGACTCAACTTAGATAGAATATTGAACCATTTAACATGAGCTTGGGCTTCTTCTGACTTTCTCTTTCTCTGCACCCAGAGGGACTCCTGCTTTCAGCAGCGCTGAAGGAAAAGATGCCTGTCATGCTAACATGGCTAGCAGGTGCCCAGACATGGTCAGTGACTGGTGTTGGTGTTTGCACGGCCCTATTCGGCTGTGAATCTACATCAGTGTTTAGGGCAGATGAGATCTGACAAGCAAGCTGAGGTTACCACTGATGAGCTTTGATTTAATGGCAAGTGTCATGTTAAATCACAGAATTACATGGATAAAATGTTGTGTTAAATGTAGTGGTGTCAGACGATTAAAATTTTTAATCGCAATTAATTTTTGGAATGTTGAGTTAATCGTGATTAATAATGTGTTAATCACATGTTTTTCCATTCAGGTACCTTAAGTTGGTCATTTTTCAAGTTTTCATACTATTATAAACATGAAAGTGGACAAAATAAGGTTGCTTTCTTCACCTGCAGGTTTATTATAGCTGTCAACATATCCAAAATGACAAAAATTATCAAGAATATTCTCCAGAAAATTCTCAAACGTACTATTGCATATGCAAACAACAGAATGCCAGGGCTCAGTAATATCACTGAACAACAACCAGCCAGCAGCCACAAAAGGAGCTTGATCTTCTCCCATAGCAAACATCCACTGCTTTTAAGCAGCTCAACAAAAACAGTGAACTTCCTGTTTCACGACAATTTTCCTTTTAGCAGAAAAATTGTAAAAACATAAACAACTATCTCGCTCGTGACATCACCCACCACACTGCAAAAACAAGGCGTGGGAGTGGACATTACGAACACACCTTGAGAATTTTAGACTGCTACTCACCTGCCTTCAGTTGGGCCCACAGCTGAGGATGAAGCAGGCAGAGTGTCCGTCCATATCAGCGGCTGACTGCAAGCTACAACCTAGTACGTAGCTGTTTATACTGCTAGCTGGCTAGCCAGCTTCAAAACCGACATCCAGGTGAAGTTTTGGAGGAGGCTGTGAAAATTATCCAGGTCAGAGCTCTGATAGATAACGTTGTAACCTTAAACATGACAGTGTTTTGGGGATTTTCATGGCTATGATCCAGCTTGTTTGACTTCACAATATCTGTATGCTGTGGCCAGTGTCTAAAGGTGCCTTCATACCTAATGTGAACGGGCAAATTTTTTGGGTGGGGCAGTTACATTATAACTCAGTGTAAATGCATGAATAGACATGAATTCGCCGTCTGAGTGAGATGCAGACAGGCAAAGTTACCTTTATAACTTCTGCAGCAGTGTTCAACCTACTGTGGAAATCCCCAAAATAACATCATGCTTTAGGTTTACATTATCCGATGGAGGGCTCACCTGAAAAAAGTTGTCCCTGTCTCCAAAACTTTACAAGATGATGAGTGTTTCCGTTGCTAGCTTGCTAGCCTTGTTAGCACGTCCGTGGCTGGAATCCATGGGTAAATAACTCCGACATCCCGATTCAGCTGAAGAGCTCCCGGTCCTCCTGTCCTCAGGCGAGTGGCAGTCTCATTTTCAAACTAGTCTACTCTCCAATGTTAATGCTTTTACTCCGGTGACGGCAGAATCTCAGAGCTAACGCTATCCCTCGGACGTGAACGTGCAATTTCGCGTGTGCTCGCCTTTTTCCATTGACTTTGTATGGATTTGCGCTGCCCATTTGTGTTTGGTGTGAAGGCACCTTTAGGCTGCAGAGCGGCTTCCAATACGGAAGGAAACTAGGCCAAAAAAGTACTGTTTGTGCCTTCTGCCGTTAACCGCGATCACGAAATTTATCGCCGTTAATGAGGGTGAAGCATTATTGGGCAATTAACGAGATAACGCCAACACCACTAGTCAAATAGGTTATAAGAAGTCAAGTGAAATCTGTTGCACATACTATTTCCTTCAAACTGAACTCACTGCATTTGGTCACCCCAGAAACATTATGTATGTTCAAAAATACCATAAATGCCTACATATCCTCATATAAGCACCTCACCACTTTAGCCTGCAAAATCATTCAGTGATTTATTAGTGCTGATACATCAATTTCCACTTTTTTTTAGGGTTCCAAGCAGTGCTGCTATGGAAAAGTTTTTCTTCTTCTTCTTCTTCTTCTTCTTATTTAAAATGTGCACAGGCACCAGGTATGCGCACAGATAGACCCCAGGTGGTGCTGTAGCACCTGCCCTTTTGCCCACTGCCCTTTGAAGTGCCCTTCTGGGGAGCATTTTTTTTTAAGTGTTATAGATTTTAGTATTCCACCAATTGCTAATCAAATGTGTCTTAATGTCTGATAACTATATTTTTATGTCCAGTTAATGTGGTGTAATGGTATTTTAGTGTGTCCTTTTTTTGGTTGTGCACCTGCCCCCTGAAATGTCTGTGCACGTTGTATTTTGGGAAAATGCATCTTCTGATGTAGTGATCCAAACTTGATGAAATTTCACACTCCCAATCACAGCAGCATTTTTCAGAATCACTCCAAATTTCATCTATTTCTCTCAGTGTGCCAGAAATCCTCTTCATGAAGTGTCTGGTGTGCTGGAGAGCCAGGTTTAAATTCTCTCCAGGAAGCCTTATTCTTCTGAAGTGCAACATACTTCTCTGGTGCAATTTAAAACTTAATTTGTTTGACACCTTGCATTTTAAATGTTGTTGCCAAACAGTACAAGACTTTAAAGTCTACAGCTTCTTGGAACCTGATGACCGCCACTTGTGGTTATATTTGTATGTATATGTATTTTGGTCATGTAATTATTTTCATGAATTCTGTCACAGAGGTATTTTTGACAAAACTACAAGGGGACTGTCACTCTTAATCAAAGTAGCACATCTTTCACGTCAGATCTTTGAATAAAATGCACAGTCTCACCTGTTAACAGTGTACATAATTTCATCTGTAAATCATTATTCAGTGAGTATTTATCACTAAGTCACATCATTAATTTAATTTTCAGACTATGAAAAATGCCAGGATAATTGCTGCAAGTTCTTTAGGTGGTTGACACATACAGGATGTGACAAGCTTGATAAAATTTAAAGGACACTGTTCTCATTTGCTGTGTTATATAACAAAACAGTTTTCATTAGGTGCATTTTAGATCCTCCCCCCACCCCCACCCCAGACGTGTGAGGGAGAATCTTGATTTCCTTTGCTGCTCTTCTCGGTTATACATAAAACACATTTGCATGTAGAGGGTGCTTGTTGGGGTTAATTCTTCCATGGCTTCTTGTCGGCTAACTGCCCTCATTGGAAACCAGATTTCACTGCTACAGACTTTGCAAATCCCCATCCATAATGTCAAGACTGCTGCTCCAGGAATGTGAAATTTTGCTGGAAGGTTTGCCTGGCATTTTCTCAAAAGGTCACCTGAGCTGTTCTCTGTTCACTTATACTGTACGTCTTTTAGAGCATGCTTTTTCAGCTCTATGTTCCATGATATTAAGTGGACTAAATTCTTAAGTTTTACACTCATTGATTACACAGAAATTGCAGGTGATCTGGTGTGTGTCTGTGACATTTTAAAGCTGTAGCATTTCAGATGAATACAGATTGTCATTTACATACAGCTCTTTAAACTGTGATTACTATTTTCCAAATTGCTTCACAATTAGTACATAACATTTGATTTATAGTGTTGTGAAAAATTCAAAGAAAATCCTTATCCTTATTAGTCACTTCATTTCAAATCACCCAGAATATAAACCCTGCTTCAGTTCAGCATCACAGAAAATTAAAAAAAATCCACATGAATTACCCAAGTACTGGATGTGAGCCATTTTTTTATGCTGTGCTGATTGTAAAGTAGTGCATGCTGAATTTGACAGCAACATTTCTGCCACATTTAGCTTTGCATTGCATTAAAATGTGGTGTGAATTTTTCAGTCACTTTCCTATTTTTAAACCAGATTTATGGCAATATTTGTGATTCTTTTTAAAGTGACACTCCAGCAAAAATCTTTTTTTTTTTTTTTTTCTGTTGTTAACATGTCTGTAACATGTTTCTTGTGATTTACAAGACATATCAAGGGCAAAATCATTCCAAACTCCCAAGTATTTGTTTTTCTGCTGTTAATGTCTGCTTGGACACAGCGTTTCTAGCTATGTCAGTATTCCTACTTAGCCTGATTGGTTATAACATTAACCAATCAGATGGATACTCTTGGCTACCTAGGGGAAAGAGGGAGCAACCGAGGAACAGCGGGATGGTTTTGGTGCGACCTGCCGGTAAACCCAGCAGGATTGAGGCAGAAAGGGATGAAGGCATCTGTTTTGCACAGCAAAGCAGTGGAGGAGTAGGCTACCAATCATGTGCAGGGGTAACAGGGGCAAGGAGCGGGGAGGACCCGATTTGAATATGGCTGTGCCAGACCACGGGTCTCAGTGGACGGGCGCCGCACTGTGAGCTGAGAGCAGCCACATTCAACCCCCCGGCTCTATCGCAGGCGGACGGGAGACTGGTTGTTAGTAAAAAGTAAACACATATTTGGCAACTACACATTTATCTCTCACCTCGACCATTTTCAGAAAAATGCTTCCCTTTGTACTTTTGAAGATAGAGGCAAAACTTTAATGTCTGCAAGAGTCTTAAACAGACAAAGTCCACCCACCAGGAGTCGCGGCGACCAATCATATGCAAACCTACAGGTCGGGAGAGTGGCGACCAATCACGTGCAAGCCCTGCAGGCTGCTAATTAGAATATTCATAGATCCGCACGTACTTAAGTAGGTGAAAGATTAAAAATCTCTTTCCAAGCAATTCTAAGGCAAAGTAAGTTTTTGTGGGTAAAAAGCCAGAATACACTATTTTGGCCAATACATATGTTTTTGAGGTGGCTTTAGAGCTGCCGAAGTGCACCTTTAATATTTAACTTTTTTTAAATAAGAGAATTGTTTATGTGACTTTTAAATCTAAATGCTATTATTACATCTAAATGATAAATATAAATGTTGATTGCTAAATCCAACTGTTTAATATAAACCTAAAATGTTAAATGCCAAAGTACAAGACAGGTTTATTTTTAAGAGAAGATGGGCAAATGCAGAGAAACATGGAACATTTTTTTTTTTTAGTATCTTTTAATTTGCTTCCATGAGACACTTTTAGTTGATATTGTATTTACTGTATTAATAAACCTGTCTGTAACTATATTCAGACATAACTGATATGGTTCTGTTGGCTTCATCGAGCAATGACCTACAGCTCTTACTGGAGTGGTTTGTTACTGACTATGAAGTGCCCAGGATGAGAATCGGCAGCTCCAAATATGAGTCATTGATCCACAGCTGGACTCTCTACTCTGGGACGAGGATGAGCTCCTGTCCCAAAATGAAGAGTTTAAGTATATCAGGGCCTTATTCACAAGTGAGGGGAGGATGGAGCCGGAGGGTGACAGAGTGGAGCAGCATCTGTAGTGATGTAGACGTTGTACCGGTTTGTTGTGGTGAAGAGGAAGCTGAGCCCCAAAGCACAGCTGTTGATTTACTGGTCAATCTATGTTCTTACCCTCACCTATGGTCATGAATTTTGGGTTGTGATGGAAAGAATGAGATCACAGATACAAGAGGGTGAAATGAGCTTTATCCAAAGGATGGTTGGAGTCACCCTAAGAGAAAGGGTGAGGTCCTCAGTTATCCAGGATGGGCTCAGAGTAGAGCTGTTGCTTCCCCACATCAAAAGCCAGCTGAGGTGGTTTGGGCACCTGATCAGAATGCCTCCTGGACACCTCATATATGAGGTGTTACTGGCACATCCCACTGGGAGGAGACCCTGGGGCAGACCCAGGACATACTAGAGAGACTGTGTCTCCAGAATGGCCAGGGTATCCTCTCTGAAGAGCTGGAGAAGGTGACTGAAGAGAGGGATGTTTGGGCTTCTTTTTTTGAACTGCTGCCTCCGCAACCCGAACCTCTGGAAAAGTGGTAGAAAATGGATGGATGGATGGAAGTTGCGTAACCTTTTACTTAAATGATTTTTCTCAGCGTAGTTTGAACTCAGAGTTGTCTGGGCAGTATTATTGGCCTTAATAACCAGTCAGGAAGGTGTTATTTCAATTTGATTCTCATAGATATTATGCCTGGTAGGATCTTTAGATAATGACACTGTCTGGATCTTTGTGTTTTCTAAATACCAGCCCTTTTACCCTTCCACAGTAATTGGCAGCCCAAACAAAGACGTGCATGGAGATATTTTCCTTGGTTGTGCATGTGGGACAGCAACATGTAGATGCAAGCACATTGCATTCTTCTCAGTTCAAGATGGATTGTTAACATGTCTGATTGGGCCCACAAATGTCAGTGTGTGTGTGTGTGTGTGTGTGTGTGTGTGTGCATGTGAATGGGTGCGCTCAGAAGTAATTGGCTTGGTCTGCAGATTCACCAGTGGAACAGAAGAGGACAGGAGGAGAGGAGAGAGAAGGAAGAGAGAGGATGCTTTGCTTCAGCTCATTAACCAACGCCTGTTAGCTTGAAAATAAATTGGGTGAGATTCCACCACTGGAGAGGCTGATTAGTTCATTTTTCTGCCCCCCCCCCCTCAACTGATCCTTCGGAGATGTAGCAAGGCTTCTCTCACTCTCACGCTCTTCCTCTCACTCTGTCTCACTTACACACATGCTATATGAGCCAGGGCGCATATATACTAAAAAATCTGCTGCCCATGGGTCCTGAAGCAGATGTGAATGAGACAGGTGTCAGATGACTTGCTGCCTGCCACAGCTCAAAGGTCACCTAGACCCACAGTATCTCTGTCTGACTGGGCTCACAGCCAGTGGCTAGCACTCCATCCAGGGGTGACTGGTGGTTGACAGAATGCTTCAAGAAGAAGGCAGAGTGATGGGAATTGCTTTGAGATTTTGAAGAGAGAAAGAGAAAAAAAAAAAAACTTTCTTCTGTAAGGCTGGCGGCTCTTCAAAGATGGCAGATGCATGGTTTTGGTCTACTGATCACTCGTAACACATGATTCTTGAAAATCATCTTGTCTTTCCCATCATTATGGTGAGAGTGAAAAATGCCTCTTCTGCAATGTCACAGATGTCATTGCAGAAGAGCCCCAAAAGCTGAAATTTGAAACATAGCTTGTCATTTGCAAAAGAACTCAGTATGTTGTTAGTGTTATTAGCATGCTGTTCAAAACACAGACCGAACACTTAACCAGACTGAAAGGGCCATTGTCATCTATGAAGAAAGTGCCTCCATTTGGCAGAGTGCAATCTAGAGTGGAGCTGATTTTTAGAAATAAGCATGTGCTCCACTTATTCGCTACAGCTTGTGTGTATGTGTATTTTTCTAAGAGATTATCCCAGAATCATGGACAAGCACTAAAGTGCTTCACCACCAGACTGCATTACACGGTTGGTACGTATCCATGGGGATGTTTGTTTCTGGATGGGATTGTGACACATCCCAGTCTTCAACACTTGGCTCCCTCATTTATCAATTATGCAAAGACAGAAAAGTGTTTATGCAATCATTTCAATGCAAAGTTCGATATTTATCGATCTGAACGTGATCGTACAGTGTGCTCAAATCCCATGTCAGGTCTGAGCTCAGGTACGCAAATTTTCAAGTAGCTGTAGACTGATGGTGCAGCAGAGAAACCTGGCTGTGTGGGATGAATTATTTTACCATATGCAGTTATAATGAGCAGTGTAACCTTTCAGGTTGTTTGCCTTGTTATATTTAGATTAGAGTTTTGATGATTTACTTTAAAGAAGCTGTTTTTAGTAATTATAAACGTTCTATCCATATTTATGTACAGCAAATATTAAAACAGCTTTAAGCAGAATTTTAAAAAAAACCTAGTTATTTGATGGAATGTATGAAGCTAAATTAAACTTTTAGTTTGAGACATTTTTACCATTGCAGTTGAGCTGCAGTTTTTTTTTTGTTGTTGTTGTTGCTTTATTACTGTATTTATATGTTTGTACTGTAAGGAGTCTCCTGTGTGAACACTACATTAATATTCTAAAAAGTATTTCTCTGACAAAGTTTTTTTTTTTAAAGTTTTTGTTATGCAGTACTATATCTCATAATAGCTATCTTTTACAAATTATCCGTTAACTGGTAAGATCCTTTCCATCCGTTAAATGACCTGGCAGGAGTTAAAGAGGAAGACCATAGAGAAGATTCATGAATGTAGTGAAGGAGGACATGGTTGGTGTTACAGAGGAAGATGCAAGGGATAGGGTGAGATAGAGGGAGATGATCCACTGTGGTGACTCCTAAAGGGAGCCGCCAAAAGAAGAAGAAGAAATTATCCGTTAACTCATTGGTAAACCACAACAGAGCTTTACGCACAGAAGTGCCCAGCCGAGATGATGTGCTACGTCGGGTTTAAAAAAAACACAAAAAAAACTGGAGTAGCAAGATAAATTCTGCTGTACATGCCACAGAAGTTGTAGGGGAAATTATTTTCTTTTGCCCAGTGTGTTTCTGCACATTAAGCCCCTGTCACACCTTGACGATTTAGGCAGCGTATGCTGACGTTTAAAAAACTTGGCGAACACGCTGGCATACATCTAATAAGTTAAGGGTGTGGCACACATATTTGAGATGCTTAAGCTGCATATGTATATTACTTTTGAGATGCTTAGGCTGCATATGTATATCACTGTTACCTCACGTCTTAGAAGGAAAAATATGTCTGGACCTCCTGGGGATGACAGGAGGGTGTGAAATGTGTCTTTAGAAATGGCTCTGAGAAGACTTCCTGACCACCAGGGTTTAGGTGGAGAAGAGAGGACCTGGGGGGGTGATGTATTGTCTCTGGGGAGTGAGTGACAATGTGATTCTGTACTCTGATGTCCCGGGTATAAAAAGGGGAGATGTGGGAAGTTAGTTCTTTTTCTGTTTGAGAAGATGTTGGAGACACGTGATTGTTAATAAACCTGAATTGAGAAATAAATTCAGCCTCTTCATTTCACGCTCTCCACACTGGTGACCTTAAGACGTATAATGGGCAGAGACAATTCCCCCGAACCAGACTCGCCAGGGACCAGCCGGGCAAGCGCAGTCTCAGTCAAGCTACCAGAATTCTGGCAGGACAACCCGGACTCATGGTTCCTCCTGGCCGAAGCCCAGTTCGCTCTCAGGGGAATAACAGCAGATGACACAAAGTTCTACCACGTCATCGCCAAACTCGACAGCCGCACAGCTCGACATGTGCAGAGCCTGGTGCAGCGCCCACCCGCTGGCGACAAATACGGCGGGTTGAAAGCTGCCCTCATCCAGCGTTTCACTCCCTCAGCTCAGGAGAGAGCTGAGAGACTCCTGGCCCTGCACGACTTGGGAGAAAGCACGCCTGTTGACCTGATGGAAGACATGCTGAAGCTGAGAGGCTCAGACAATGACGATTTCCTCTTCACTCACATCTTCCTGAGAACTCTACCGTCGCACGGCACACGGCCACCGCAGCAGCGGCAGATCTCGGCGCGACGACCGGGAATGGCAAAGGGCCAGAGGCAACGGAGGCAGATACACCAACAACGGCTGCGACGAAGCCCCGACACCGCGGAGGAGACGACCTCTGTTTTTACCATCGCCGCTTCGCAGAGAGGGCACGCAAGTGTATACCGCCGTGTCAGTTCCAGAGCTCGGGAAACTCCAGGACCGGGAGTCGGTAGCAGCTGCGGCCCTCGGTGAACAGAACAAGCTGCTCTACCTGACGGATGTGCGTTCTGAGAGGCAATTCCTCGTGGACACAGGCTCCCAAGTGAGTTTCATCATGCCAACCTACGCTGACCGGCTGGCGGGCCCCGGGAGTCACGGAGCATCAGCGGCGAACGGCTCGAGCATTAAGACCTTCGGTGAAAGGACCCTACTTCTGTCCCTGCACGGCCGCACATATGAGTGGACTTTTATTATAGCGGCGGTGAGTTTCAACATGTTAGGTGCTGATTTTCTGTGCTCACATGGGTTGTTGGTTGATCTCCCCAAAAGACGCTTGGTTAATGCACTCTCCTTTTACTCTATCCCTTGTGCAGCTCGAGTGTCCCCGCCCACAGCACAAGCCAACGTCGCCACAGCAGGCGGTAAGTTTCACACACTCCTCACTCAGTTTCCAGCACTAACGGTTCCCACTTTTTCAGTAGCCGTTGCTAAACACGGGGTGGAGCACTTTATTACTACCGCTGGTCCCCCCGTTTTTGCAAACGCTCGGCGCTTGGATGCAGCTAAACTGACCATAGCGCACGAGGAGTTTGCCAACCTGGAAAGGTTGGGCATCATTCGGCGTTCGAACAGCCCATGGGCTTCCCCACTCCACATGGTCCCTAAGGCTGACGGCTCGTGGCGACCTTGCGGTGATTTTCGCAGGTTGAACAACGCCACAGCGCACGACCGCTACCCAATCCCCCATATTCAGGATTTTTCGGTTCATCTGGCGGGGGCGCGCATTTTTTCTAAAATAGACTTAGTCCGCGGTTATCATCAAGTTCCAGTACACGCTGAGGACATTCCCAAAACAGCGGTAATAACTCTGTTCGGACTTTTTGAGTTTTTGCGCATGCGATTTGGGCTTAAAGGCGCCGCGCAAACTTTCCAGTGCATGATGGATGCGGTGTTACGCGATCTCCCTTTTGTGTTCGTCTACCTGGACGACATTTTGGTAGCCAGCGCGTCCAAAGAAGAACACGAAAAGCACCTCACGGCAGTTTTCCTGAGGTTGGGGGAGCACGGGTTAATAATCAACCCAGCGAAGTGCCAGTTCGGGGTGGCGCAGATTGATTTTTTGGGGCACCGCGTCTCCCCAGAGGGAGCAGTTCCGCTGCCGGACAAAGTGCGCGCAGTAGCAGATTTTCCCCAGCCCAAACGGTCAAAGTACTACAGGAGTTTTGGGGAATGGTGAATTTTTATAACCGTTTCCTCCCCCGCGCAGCGCAGCTCATGCAACCATTGTATGCCACGCTTAAAAAACAAAAACCCTCAAATGCAATCGAATGGTCCCCGGAGCAGGCATTCTCGGAGGTAAAAAAAGCCCTTGCGGACGCTGCGTTGTTGGCTCACCCAGACCCAACGGCCCGCATAGCGCTCACCACTGATGCGTCAGACGTGGCCATAGGGGTGGTAGTGGAGCAACAGGTTGCCGGGGCTTGGCAGCTGCTGGCCTTTTTCAGCAGGACCTTGTGCGAGGCTGACCGAAAATACAGCGCGTTCGACAGGGAGTTGTTAGCGCTCCACTTAGCCATTCGTCACTTCCAGTTCTGGCTGGAAGGTCGGCGTTTCACCCCGTTTGTCAACCACAAGCCGCTGACTTTCGCGATGGCCGAAGTTTCGGAACCATGGTCGGGCCGGCAGCAGAGGCAGCTGGCTGCAATTTCAGAATTTACTACTGATATTCAACACGTAGCGGGTAAACTTAATGTGGTGGCAGACTGCCTCTCTCGCGCTGTAACCGCTCCAGTCCGCGCAGAGGTAGATTATACTACCGCGGCCGCAGAGCAAAATAGCAGCGTGGAAGCGTACGCGGCCCCAGTCCACGTGGGGATAGATTACACAGCCATGGCTGCGGATCAAGGTAGCGACGCGGACGTGTGCGCGCTCCAGTCTGGACCAACAGGGTTAAGGCTGGAGAGCAGGAGGCTGCAAAATGGTATGCCCCCCCTAATCTGCGATGTCTCTACAGGACGACCGTGTCCGGTAGTGCTGGCCGCTTGGCGCCGCCGTGTTTTTGACTCGATTCACTCTCTGGCGCACCTGGGGGTGCGCGCGTCCGTAAAAATGGTAGGAGAGAAGTTTGTTTGGCCGAGCCTGCGCAAGCACGTTAAGGAGTGGGCAAGAGCCTGCATGGCTTGCCAGCGGGCCAAAATACACAAGCACACGAAAGCCCCCTTAGAGCCGTTTCACATCCCGGTCAAGAGGTTCGATCATGTGCATGTCGACCTTGTAGGCTCCCTACCCTCGTCGCAGGGGTGCACGCATCTTTTGACAATGGTGGACCGCACCACGCATTGGCCTGAAGTGGTCCCACTGGCATCAACCACAGTCGCAGAGGTGGCCCGCACGTTTTTAACGGCTTGGGTAGCGTGTTTTGGGGTCCTGTCGGATATTACGTCCGACAGGGGGCCTCAATTTGTTTCTGAGCTTTGGTCAGCGATGGCCCAAAGCCTGGGGATAACAATCCACCGCATTACCGCGTACCACCCCCAGGCTAATGGTTTATGCGAGCGTTTTCATAGGTCATTGAAAGCAGCCCTCAGAGCGTCGCTGACGGATGCAAATTGGGTAAACAGACTACCATGGGTTTTATTAGGGTTGCGTTCTGCACCTAAAGAGGATTTAAAAGCCTCCCCAGCTGAGTTGGTGTTTGCGCAACCACTCCAGCTGCCAGGGGAGTTTCTTCCTGATAACCCGGCGCCAGAGCATCCCCCTGCTCAGCGGTCACTGAACGACACGGGAGCGGACATGCTTCCAGGCCCCGTTCATCACACTTTTCCGCGTGTTTTTGTACCTAAATCTTTAAAAAAACGCCAAGTTTGTTTTTGTCAGGCACGAGGCTCAGCGCCCAACCCTGCAACCACCTTATGACGGCCCATATAGAGTGCTGGAAACAGGTGATAAGCATTTTTTGCTAGATTTAGGGGACAGATGGGAAACAGTTGCTATAGACAGACTTAAACCTGCTTTTGTGATGGCTGGTGAAACTGTGCAAGTGGCGAGGGCTCCTCGACGTGGCAGACCCCCCAGGGAGCAGGCCCCAGAGCCCTCTCAGGCATTGACTAACAGTTCTCATCCTCAGATAGCAGATTCACTGCAGGATGGTGCCACGGGAGCGGCGAAGCCCGCCTACAGCAAGTTCGGAAGAAGGTTTAAGCCCAGATGGCATATGGACTGATGTTTGTGATTTTATCATGTTGTCTAGACTATGTTGTATTGTTTCATCTTCGACGTTTGGGGGGGGGGGTTATGTGGCACATATATTTGAGATGCTTAAGCTGCATATGTATATTACTTTTGAGATGCTTAGGCTGCATATGTATATCACTGTTACCTCACGTCTTAGAAGGAACAATATGTCTGGACCTCCTGGGGATGACAGGAGGGTGTGAAATGTGTCTTTAGAAATGGCTCTGAGAAGACTTCCTGACCACCAGGGTTTAGGTGGAGAAGAGAGGACCTGGGGGGGTGATGTATTGTCTCTGGGGAGTGAGTGACAATGTGATTCTGTACTCTGATGTCCCGGGTATAAAAAGGGGAGATGTGGGAAGTTAGTTCTTTTTCTGTTTGAGAAGTTGTTGGAGACACGTGATTGTTAATAAACCTGAATTGAGAAATAAATTCAGCCTCTTCATTTCATGCTCTCCACAAGGGTAAGTTTTGTAAAGGTTAAGAGCAAGCTGGTATAAGTCGTAATACAGTGAGGCATGCACACAATTTTTCGATGTATCCAGCGTATGCCTCATACGTCCCGCATACACGGGCCATAAGTTATGTAAGTTAGACTATCATTGGGCATAAGTTGTGAATGCTGGCAACACGCTAAGCATTTGTTGGTTTAAGTTATTTATAAGTTATTGAAATGCTCTACATAAGTTACTAATATGTTATGTATATGTCAAACTTGTTATGGATACACGAAGCATACGGCCAAAAGTGAAAATTTTGGCCGTAATAACTTAAACCAACAAATGCTTAGCGTGTTGCCGACATTTACAACTTACGCCCAATGATAGTCAAACTTGTGCATAACTTGTGCCTATCTTATCCTAAGTTATGCATAGCGCGGTCATGCCAAACTGCCGTCGCCTCCCGATCCACGAATCTTAGGTGTGCGAGAGATCATCTCTGTTTAACCAAAATGATTCTCCCCTCCAAAGACCATCGTACGGTGGTGGGTGTGACCGACCTGGCAGAACTGTCAAATCTGTCAGGTCGGTCACACCCACCACCATCGTACGGTGGTGGGTGTGACCGACCTGGCAGAACTGTCAAATCTGTCAGGTCGGTCATATCTAAAACAGCTGATGTGACACGTCATGAACATCAGATGACAGTTGTCACAATCTGGCTCAAAGGCACGTGAACTGATGGCGATAAAAAAAGTTTATTGTTAATAAAGTGAAAAAAAGATAATGCATGGAGTGTGCTTTTGCCAGTGTGACCCCCAAAACTGCATGGTGCACGATGGCGCAGTGGTTAGCACTGCGGCAGCACAGTTTACCCTTGGCCGGGGGATCGTGGGGATCGTGGGATCGTGGGTTCGATCCCAGCCCCCGACCAACAGTGATCTGTGTGGAGTTTGCATGTTCTCCCCGTGTTTGCGTGGGTTTACTCCGGGATTTCTCCGGTTTCCTCCCACATGCCAAAAACATGCAGGTGGAGACTCTAAAGTGGCCCTAGGTGTGAATGTGTGTGTGAATGGTTAAGGGATAGCGCCGTATTGTGGCTGCTTCATCCATCCAGGTGGTGGATGACCCTCAATTTCCCCTCTGGGGATCAATAAAGTATACTAAATCTAAATCTAAAAAAAAAAAACATCAGCGAGCCTCAGCCAACGGACAGCAAAGTGTGATTTATCATGGAAAACAGCTGAGCTCTTTGCTTCTGGTGATCAGCTGATTGGAGCCACCTCCTCCGGTGTTCTGACATTTTGACATATCTATCAGAACAGCACTGGACAGCTGATGGTACAGACTGCAGTCAAAGACAAAAACATGACACAGAGGGTTCAACAGTGATTTGGATCTTTATAATATCCTCGGACACGTCCCTGACAGGTCCCGTTACATGAACAAGTGCTTGTGTGTAACTCTGTGTGTGTATGTGTGTGTGTGTGTGTATGCGCTGCAGGCAGCACCTGAGCTGATTAGAACAGAGAGCAGGTTGATCAAGTCAGCTCTTAATTAGTAAAGGTGTCATCTAGTCTACACAGACACCATCACATTCGAAACATGTCAAGGTAGGAAACATCTCTTTGCTTTGTCTGAATAGAAGAACAAGACCAGTTTATCTGGGTTCCTCCTGTGAACCAATGCTGCAAATATTCCATTGTATGGTAGCTGTAAGTTAGAATCATGTTCAATAAATTACACATACACTACCGTTCAAAAGTTTGGGGTCACCCAGACAATTATTTTGTGTTTTCCATGAAAAGTCACACTTATTTACCACCATGAGTTGTAAAATGAATAGAAAATATAGTCAAGACATTGACAAGGTTAGAAATAATGATTTGTATTTAAAATAATATTTTTTTCCATATACTCAACCTGCTCAAAGGAAGGTCAGTTTTATAGCTTCTCTAACCAGCTAAACTGTTTTCAGCTGTGCTAACATGATTGCACAAGGGTTTTCTAATCATCCATTAGCCTTCTGACGCAATGAGCAAACACATTGTACCATTAGAACTCTGGAGTGATAGTTGCTGGAAATGGGCCTCTATACACCTATGTAGATATTGCACCAAAAACCAGACATTTGCAGCTAGAATAGTCATTTACCACATTAGCAATGTATATTAGATATTAGAGTGTATTTCTGATTAGTTTAGTCATCTTCATTGAAAAAAACAGTGCTTTTCTTTCAAAAATAAGGAAATTTCTAAGTGACCCCAAACTTTTGAACGGTAGTGTAAGTTCAAAGAGCGTTACTCATACGTACGTACGTTAGAAATAAGTTTTGGGTACACTAGACATTTATCTCAACGTATTTTGACTTATGAGTAACTTATGAGTAACTTACAAGTAACGTGTCATGTTCCTAGGCACAGGTGGGCGCCATGCCCAGTCTTCAGTTAAGTTTAGTTTTTTCTGTCTGTTTCTTTGGTTACCCCGCCTAGTTATTTATTCCATCCAGCTACAATGCTCTGCACTGTGTGTCTGTGTGTGTGTGTATATATATATATTTTATAGTAATACGTACATATGTATATTAGCTGCTCTTGCTTGCTTGTTTTTTTTTTTTTTTTTTTTTTTTTTTTTCTTGCCTTCTGATTGTTGCTCTGAGTGTTGCTATCCCTGTGCTGTTGCAATCCTGGAATTTCCCCGTTGTGGGACTAATAAAGGCTTATCTTATCTTATCTTATCTTATTGTGTCATTTTGTATTGGTAATAATGTTTACATTTTGGGGTTATGTTATTGTTTTATTATGGTTTATGGTTTGTGTTTTATTTTGACAGCACTGTGCAGCTTCCGGCTGTCGAACTGGTCCGCAGCTGCACAATTGCAGTTCATTATGTTATTTTCTCCACTCATGTATCCACATCTGTTACACATTATGAAACGGTATTTAAGGGGCATGACAACCTCTCCCGGTTGTTGTGTCCTTCAGTTATTGTACCCGTCCTCAGGAATTCTGAAGTTGTCACTGAATGTTTTGGGTATCACTGTCGAGGAGAGAGGAGAGCTCCGTCCACGTTAGTTTTTCCCTTTTTATTTCCAGTCATGAGCCCCGCTGCCTTTCGGGAGTGCTCCGGCTGGATTCTGCTTCCTTGCCCAGCGTTCCCAGGCTTCTGTCCCCCTGTGACGTTGAGCCCCGCTCTCCTCCAGTGCCTTCACCTTCTTGTATGTATATGTTTAATGTTTTTCGTGCATTCGTCTTTATGTCAATAAAACTGCAGAAACCACAGTGAGCGTTTGGTGTCCCTCAATAGCTCTTAAAAAGGGCTACTTATGACATAACGTGTGTGAACGAACGCATAACTTCCCTGCAACTTACGCCCTGTGTATAAGGCGTACGCCTTATACCAGTATGCTTCAGCGTGCTCTTAACTTATACAAAACTTACCCATAACTGATTCGACATACACCATCGTATTCTCCAACTTTTCATATGTTTGGCAAATGCTGCCTAAATCATCTAGGTGTGACTGGCCTATACGCCCAAAATGGAAAATTTTGTCCATATGCCAGCATTTTAGAAAAATTTTGATATGTCGACAAACGTTGCCAAAATCGTCAAGGTGTGACAAGGCTGTTATTGAAGGGTGCCAGAGAGTGTAGTTGAGCTGAGCCACTGCCCACAGTGCAGAGCAGACAGCTGTTCTGCAGAGGGGAATTTTTTTGCACTTCTAAAAAGTAAGCACTAAATGCTTATGCTTGACAAGTATGCTTTAAAATGACAAAATGGACAATATTTAATCAAGCACTCATCTAAATTAAGCAATACAGATTTAGATCATAATCCGCAACTGGAAATCAGATGATCAAACCAGTGGTGTAGCACAGCACCAATCTCCTCCATAACGTCGTTGTTGTCATGAGCCGAGCTGGCTTGGCTTTCCCCGGCTCGGCCCTGATCTCTCTGTGGGGTTTGGTTCTTTGGTATATGTGCATTATGTGTATTTTGTACTCTTTTCCATACCCATAGCCACCGCCTGACGGACAGCTGTTAGTCAGCCTCTGTGACCTACTTTCTCCCATGCTGCTGACAGTCTGTCGGTCCAGCCACGCCCCTCGCTCTCCCTCAGCTGTTCCCAGTCCCGGTAATTATCTTTCCCGCACCTCGCCCAGGTGTTCCCAATTTGTGAGGCCAGCGGTGTTTGTATTAAAGCAGCTCTTTGCTAGACAAACACCGCTAGACCATTATACATGTTAGATGGTTGTTCTTTGCCGTCGAACCGTCACTTCGCTAAAAGGACTGTTGTGTGTGCTCGTTGAAGACGCAGGGATTATTCAGATTGCCCCCTCACTGTGAGTACTGTCAGCGTTTCTGTTCGCCGCTGTGCCGCTACGCTTTGGCTCTTTGCCCAGTATGTTCCACCGGTGTGTGTTGGGCATCCTGGAGGACTCCTAAGTGTACCTGAGCTGTCTATGTCTTTCTATATATTCACTTGTGTGTTAATAAATGTGTGTTGGTGTACTCAGCATGTAAATCCGTTTGTCCTTTTTCTCCTCCTTCGTGCGCTGTGGAGAAGTGCGTGGGGAGCGTATGACAGAATGGTCCAGCCGGAATAAAGGATTTAGCGGGTACACCCACACATCCTTTTCCCCTTTTAATTTTTGTATAATTTTTTGAGACTGAGCTGTGTTGGAGTTGGCCATGGATTCGGTGCCCCGCAGCTATCCATTGAGCTTGGGATGGGAGAGTTGTAGAGCATTAATGGACATTGACGGGCTCATCGTGTCAGCCAGTATGTATTCTACCCTGGAGGACATTCTCTGGTACATAGGTCTGGCGGAGGCAGAGGTCCGGCAGTGCCCTCAGCTCACTCAGCATGCCGAGGGAATGGAGAGGATTAATCGGTTGGCAGCGCTGCAGCATGGGTGCGGCGAAGGGGTGAGGAAATCCCCTAAGAAGACCGAGCTCGCGTCAAGGGTCAAGCGCTTCTGGGGCTCCATTCCTCCTGCCTCCCGCCAGAGCAAGATGCCCGCTCCCGTCCCAGCTCCTCCAGCTCCAGCACCCAGTTCCCAACGTCGTCTTAGGAGACACCGGGAGAAGCCCTCCTCGTCTGCAGTGATCCCTGTCACCCCAGCTGCCGTGAGGTCCGCTGAACTAACCCCGGCCACTCCTACCTCCGTTGCCATGGAGACGGCTCCTCCACCAGTCTGCAGAGGGGCCCACGTCACCGCTGACACGGAGAGGGATGACTGTCTGCTATCTGCAGCTGCTAGAACCAATGACCAGGATGACAGGCAAGTATATTATCTTTCTATTCCATCAAATAGTATTAAATCTTGCCTGTCTCCCAAGGGAGAGGCCCAGTTTAAGTAGTCCGCTGGGTCCTCTCCTCCAGCTGCAAAGATTAATTCATCCCCCCCCCCCCCCCCCCGTGTCTCGTCCCA
The DNA here is from genome assembly GCA_020510985.1 of Pholidichthys leucotaenia. Lineage (NCBI taxonomy): Eukaryota > Metazoa > Chordata > Actinopteri > Cichliformes > Pholidichthyidae > Pholidichthys > Pholidichthys leucotaenia. The sequence continues at coordinate 85,718,667 of CM035848.1, read as the reverse complement.
TTCTCCCTGAGGGCCTGTTGGCCCAAGGTCAGGGCCATCAGATGGTGAAGGAGCCAGTGACCTCAGATGATCCATTCCCGGAGCCAGCATGGAGAGGCTCCCCTGCAGCCAGGCCGGAGGATTTCCCAGCATTGGAGCTGCTGCAAGAGGAACATTGGACTGACACTACCATCTTGCCTGCTACAGCCAAGAACATCAAATGCTGGGATGACAGGCAAGTGTGTTTTCATGTAACCCAATTTACCCATAAAAACCTTTGTCTGTCTCCTGAGGGAGAGGCCCAATTCAGCAGTCCGCTGGGTCCTCTCCTCCGGCTGCAGTTGTGAACTCATCCCCTACTCCCTCTGTGTCTCCTCCCTTCATCCCTGAGTGCCTGCCAGTCTTGGAACCGAGCTGTCAGACAGTGAAGGAGCCGGTGGTTCTGGACGATCCCTTCCCAGAGCCAGCACAGAGAGATCCCCCTGCAGCCACGCCGGCTGGATCCCCTGCGTTGGAGCTGCTGTGGGAGGTTAATTGGACTGCTATCACTATCTTGCCAGCTGGCCCTATTGAAGGCTGGGACCGAGTGTTGATCGCCAGGATCGATGGAGTCCTGGACAGCAGTGGAGCTCGAGCTCAGGCAAGTTTTCTCTCTTGTTTTTCTTATGACAGTTCTAGAGAGATCTTGTCTGGCTCTGGGTGAGTTGGGTGCAGCGCGCAGCTGTATCTGAACCTCCTTTGCCAGACTCCGCCACTGCCAGTGACCCTAACCACCTTTCCTCTCCTGCTACCTCTGAGCCTTCATCTAGGGTCGCCGGAGAGGGTGTGTCGCTGCCGGAGGTCGCCAAGGGTCCGGCCCTGCTGAAGGAGGACGTTGCTGCTCCAGCCCCTCCTGCCAGGGTCATCAGGGCTCCTCCGATCGATTGTCTCCTCAGCCTGGTGCTCCTGCGGGTTGGCCTGCTCACTGTGGGTGCAGCTTTGGCCCAATTGGGGCCCACCGCGGATGCAGCTGAGCCTCAGCCGGAGGCCACCGTGGGTGCAGCTGAGCCTCAGCTGGAAGTCACCGAGGGTGCAGCTGAGCCTTAGCCGGAGGTCACCATGAGTGCAGTTGATCCTCAGCCGGAGGTCACCGCGGGTGCAGCGGAGCCAGCCCGGTCGGGGGCCATCGAGGGTGCAGCGGAGCTGGCCCAGTCGGGGGCCATCGAGGGTGTAGCGGAACCGGCCTGGTTGGGGTCCACCATGGGTGCTGTTGTGGACCACCCTGAGGACGCCATGGAGGTCCCTTCTGCCTGGTCCGGTTACCCACCAGTCAGCCTTCCGGTGGGCAGGCCGCCTCCTACTTCACCTCTTCGGTCTTGGTGGCTGAGCAATGCTGGCCAGCCGCCAGAAGAATTGACTCCCCGGGTCAGGTGGCTCATGTTTTCCGGCAGGCCGCTGGACTTCGTCCACTGGACCTTCTGCTGGGCCTGGGACTCTGGGTGGCCTCCTGAGCCCCAACGCCCGTGGACTTGGGGGGTTAATCGTGGGCCCTGGGTGGGGCATTGTGTTCCCTCCTTTCCTGTTCCCCATACCTCCCACCCGGGTTCGTGTTGTTGTTGTTGCTCCTGTTGGGGGGGGGGGGGCTCCTCTTGATGTTACCTTGGGTGTCTGGGAATCCACCCCTTAAAGGAGGAGGGCTCTGTCATGAGCTGAGCCGGCTTGGCTTTCCCCAGCTCGGCCCTGATCCCTCTGTGGGGTTTGGTTCTTTGGTATATGTGCATTATGTGTATTTTGTACTCTTTTCCATACCCATAGCCACTGCCTGACTGGCAGCTGTTAGTCAGCCTCTGTGACCTACTTTCTCCCATGCTGCTGACAGTCTGTCGGTCCAGCCATGCCCCTCGCTCGCCCTCTTATTTCCATCAGCTGTTCCCAGTCCCGGTAATTATCTTTCCCGCGCCTCACCCAGGTGTTCCTAATTTGTGAGGCCAGCGGTGTTTGTATTAAAGCAGCTCTTTGCTAGGAAAACACCGCTATGTGGCACACATATTTGAGTTGCTTTGGCTGCATATGTATATTACTGTTGCCCACGTCTCAGAATGAACAATAAGTCTGGGTCTCCTGGGGATAACAGGAGGATGTGAAATGTGATCTTTTGAGATGGCCTTGAGAGACTTCCTGACCACCAGGGTTTTGGGGGAGAGGAGAAGACCTGGGGGTTTATGTATTGTGTCTTGGGATTAAAGACAATGCGACTCTGTACTTTGATGTCCCAGGTATAAAAGGGACAGATGTGGGAGGATGGGTCTCTTTTCTGTTTGAGAGGATGTTGGAGATACGTGAATGTTAATAAACCTGAATTGAGAAATAAACTCAGCCTCATCTTTTCACGCTCTCCACACTGGTGACCTTACGACGTATCATGGGCAGAAGCAATTCCCCCGAACCGGACTTGCCAGGAACCAGCCGGGCAAACGCAGTCTCAGTCAAACTACCAGAATTCTGGCAGGACAACCCAGACTCCTGGTTCCTCTTGGCCGAGGCTCAGTTTGCTCTCGGGGGAAAAACGGCAGATGACACGAAATTCTACCACGTTATCGCCAAGCTCGACAACCGCACAGCTCGACATGTGCAGAGCCTGGTGCAGCGCCCACCCGCTGGCGACAAATACTCTCCCATAGATCTCTCCCATAGATTGAGTCCCCATCGTGCTGTTTGCTCTCTACATGTCTGTTCTTTTCTTCTTCTCTATCCCCTCACCCCCCAGCCAGTCGCAGCAGATGACTGCCCCTCCCTGAGCCTGGTTCTGCTGGAGGTTTCTTCCTGTTAAAAGGGAGTTTTTCCTCTCCACCGTCGCCAAGTGCTTGCTCACAGGGGATCGCCTGATTGCTGGGGTCTTTCTGCAACTGTGGGAGTCCCCCCCTACAGTTGATAGTGCTATGAGATGACTGTTGTTGTGAAATGGCGCTATATAAATAAAGTTGAATTGAATTGAAATACGGCGGGTTGAAGGCTGCGCTTATTCAGCGTTTCACTCCCTCTGCCCAGGGGAGAGCAGAGCGACTCCTGGCCCTGAACGACTTGGGAGAAAGCATGCCTGTCGACCTGATGGAAGACATGCTGAGGCTGAGAGGCTCAGACGACGACGATTTCCTCTTCACCCACATTTTCCTGAGAACCCTACCGTCGGAGACGAGGGCGACCCTGGCAGGTTCACAGTTTGTGGCCCAGCGGGACTTCCGTGCACTGGCCCAGGAGGCACAGCGGATTCTCAACGCCAGCAGACGGCACACGGCCACCGCAGCAGCGACAGACCTCGGCGCGACGGCCGGGAATGGCAGGGGGCCAGAGGCGGCGGAGGCAGAACCACCCGCAACGGCGGCGGTGAAGATCAAACATCGCGGAGGAGACGACCTCTGTTTTTACCATCGCCGCTTCGCAGAGAGGGCACGCAAGTGTATTCCACCGTGCCAGTTCAAGAGCTCGGGAAACGCCAGAACCGGGAGTTGGTAGCTGCTGCGGCCCTCGGTGAACAGAACAAGCTGCTCTACTTGACGGATGCGCGTTCTGGGAGGCAATTCCTCGTGGACACAGGCTCCCAAGTGAGTTTCATCATGCCATCCTATGCTGACCGGCTGGCAGGCCCCGGGAGTCACGGAGCATCAGCGGCGAACGGCTCGAGCATTAAGACCTTCGGTGAAAGGACTCTGCTTCTGTCCCTGCACGGCCGTACATATGAGTGGACTTTTATTATAGCTGCGGTGAGTTTCAACATGTTAGGAGCTGATTTTCTGTGCTCACATGGGCTGTTGGTTGATCTTCCTAATAGATGCTTGGTTAATGCACTGTCTTTTTACTCTATCCCTTGTGCAGCTCGAGTGACCCCGCCCACAGCACAAGCCAACGTCGCTACGGCAGGCGGTAAGTTCCACATTCTCCTCACTCAGTTTCCAGCACTCACAGTTCCCACATTTTCAGCAGTCGTCGCTAAACACGGAGTGGAGCATTTTATCACTACCGCCGGTCCCCCCGTTTTGGCAAAAGCTCGGCGCTTGGATGCAGCTAAACTGACCATAGCGCGCGAGGAGTTCGCCAACCTTGAAAAGTTGGGCATCATCCGGCATTCGAATAGCCCATGGGCTTCCCCGCTCCACATGGTCCCTAAAGCGGATGGCTCGTGGCGACCTTGCGGTGATTTCCGCAGGTTGAACAACGCTACAGCGCACGACCGCTACCCAATCCCCCATATTCAAGATTTTTCCGTTCATCTGGCGGGGGCGCGCATTTTTTCTAAAATAGACTTGTTCCGCGGGTACCATCAAGTCCCAGTACGCGCTGAGGACATTCCCAAAACAGCGGTAATAACTCCGTTTGGCCTTTTTGAGTTTTTGTGCATGCCGTTTGGGCTTAAAGGCGCCATGCAGACGTTCCAACGCATGATGGACACGGTGTTGTGCGATCTCTCTTTTGTGTTCGTCTACCTGGACGACATTTTGGTAGCCAGCGCATCTGAAAAGGAACACGAAAAACACCTCACGGCAGTTTTCCTGAGGTTGGGAGATCACGGGTTAATAATCAACCCAGCAAGTGTCAGTTCGGGGTGACGCAGATTGATTTTTTGGGGCACCGCATCTCTCCAGAAGGAGCGGTTCCGCTGCCCGACAAAGTGCGCGCAGTAACAAATTTTCCCCAACCACAAATGGTCAAAGCATTACAGGAGATTTTGGGAATGGTGAATTTTTATAACCGTTTCCTCCCCCGCGCAGCGCAGCTCATGCAACCATTGTATGCCGCGCTAAAAAAACAAAAACCCACAAATGTAATCGAATGGTCCCCGGAGTGGGAATGCGCATTCTCGGAGGTTAAAGCAGCCCTGGCAGACGCTGCGTTGTTGGCACATCCGGACCCAACGGCCCGCATAGCGCTCACTACTGATGCATCAGACGTGGCCATAGGGGTGGTTGTAGAGCAGCATGTTGCCGGGGCTTGGCAGCCGCTTGCCTTTTTCAGCAGGACTTTGCGCGATGCCGAGCGAAAATACAGCGCGTTCGACAGGGAGTTGTTAGCGCTCCACTTAGCCATTCGCCACTTCCAGTTCTGGTTGGAAGGTTGGCGTTTCACCGTGTTTGTCAACCACAAGCCGCTGACTTTCGCGATGGCCAAGGTTTCGGAGCCGTGGTTGGGCCGGCAGCAGAGGCAGCTGGCTGCAATTTCAGAGTTTACTACCGATATTCAACACATAGCGGGTAAACTTAATGTAGTGGCAGACTGTCTCTCGCGCGCCGTAACTGCTCCAGTCCCCGCAGGGGTAAATTATACTGCCATTGCCGCGGAGCAAAATAGCGGTGCGGAAGTACGCGCGGCCCCAGTCCGCGTGGGGATAGATTATGCAGCCATGGCCGCGGATCAGGTTAGCGATGCGGCCGTGTGCGCGCTCCAGTCTGGACCAACAGGGTTAAGGCTGGAGAGCAGGGTGCTGCAAAATGGTATGCCCCCACTAATCTGCGACGTCTCCACCGGGCGCGGTCGCCCGGTGGTCCCGACCGCGTGGCGCCGCCATGTTTTTGACTCCATTCACTCTCTGGCGCACCCGGGGGTGCGCGCGTCGGTCAAAATGGTAGGAGAGAAGTTTGTGTGGCCGAGCCTGCGCAAACACATTAAGGAGTGGGCAAGAGCCTGCATGGCTTGCCAGTGGGCCAAAATACACAAACACACTAAAGCCCCCTTAGAGCCGTTTCACATCCCTGCTAAGAGGTTCGATCATGTGCACGTCGACCTCGTAGGCCCCCTCCCGCCATCACAGGGGTGCACACATCTTTTGACAATGGTGGACCGCACCACGCGTTGGCCTGAAGTGGTCCCACTGGCATCAACCACAGCCGAGGAGGTGGCGCGCACATTTTTAACGGCTTGGGTAGCGCGTTTTGGAGTTCCGTCGGATATTACATCCGACAGAGGTCCTCAATTTGTTTCCGAGCTTTGGTCGGCGATGGCCCGCAGCCTGGGGGTAACGATCCACTGCACTACCGCGTACCACCCCCAGGCTAATGGTTTATGCGAACGTTTCCATTGGTCATTGAAAGCAGCCCTCAGAGCGTCGCTTACAGATGCAAATTGGGTAAACAGACTACCGTGGGTTTTATAGGGGTTGCGTTCTGCACCTAAAGAGGATTTAAAAGCCTCCCCAGCTGAGTTGGTGTTTGCGCAGCCACTTCGGCTGCCTGGGGAGTTTCTCCCAGATAATCCTGCGCCGGAGTGCCCCCCTGCTCAGCGGTTTCTGAGCGACACGGGAGCGAGCACGCTTCCGGGCCCCGTTCATCACACTTTTCCGCGCGTTTTTGTACCTAAGGCTTTAAAAAATGCCGAGTTTGTTTTTGTCAGACACGATGCTCAATGCCCAACCCTGCGACCTCCTTATGATGGCCCATATAGAGTGCTGGAAACAGGTGATAAGCATTTTTTGCTAGATTTGGGAGGCAGGAGGGAAACAATTGGCTTAGACCGACTCAAACCTGCTTTTGTGATGGCTGATGAGGCTGTGCTGTTGGCGAGAGCTCCTCGATGCGGCAGACCTCCCAGGGAGCACGCCCCAGAGTCCCCACAGGGATTGACTAACAGTTCTCATCCTCAGATAGCAGATTCACAGCAGGATGGCGCCGCGGGAGTAGTAAAGCCCGCTTACAGCAAGTTCGGAAGACGACTGAAACCCAAACAACACTTGGACTGATGTTTGTGATTTTACCATAATGTGCAGACTGTGTTGTATTGTTTCATTTTAGACGTTTGGGGGGGGGGGGTCATGTGGCACACATATTTGAGTTGCTTAGGCTGCATATTTATATTACTGTTGCCCACGTCTCAGAATGAACAATAAGTCTGGGTCTCCTGGGGATAACAGGAGGATGCGAAATGTAATCTTTTGAGATGGCCTTGAGAGACTTCCTGACCACCAGGGTTTTTGGGGAAAGGAGAAGACCTGGGGGTTTATGTATTGTGTCTTGGGATTAAAGACAATGTGACTCTGTACTTTGATGTCCCAGGTATAAAAGGGACAGATGTGGGAGGATGGGTCTCTTTTCTGTTTGAGAGGATGTTGGAGATACGTGAATGTTAATAAACCTGAATTGAGAAATAAACTCAGCCTCATCTTTTCACGCTCTCCACAGCTAGACCATTATATGTGTTAGATGGTTGTCCTTCACCATCAAACCGTCACATCGCTAAAAGGACTGTTGCTGTGTGCTCGTTGAAGACGCTGGGATTACTCGGACTGCCCTCTCACTGTGAGTACTGTCAGCGTTTCTGTTCGCCGCTGTACCACTACACTTTGGCTCTTTGCCCACTATGTTCCACTGGTGTGTGTTGGGCATCCTGGAGGACTGTTAAGTGTACCCGAGCTGTCTATGTCTTTCTGTATATTCACTTGTGTGTTAATAAATGTGTGTTGGTGTACTCAGCACGTAAATCCGTTCATCCTTTTTCTCCTCCTCCGTGCACTGTGGAGAAGCGCATGGGGAGCGTTTGACAGTTGTTTTGCATTGAAAGTGACTTTTGAGGTTAACAGACTATACTACTTTATTTTTCACTTCTCTTATAATAATGGCAATTTCTACTTTGGAAAAGTTTCTTTTTTTGCTGTGTTGGGCTGTGTCATAAATCCTGTGACTGAGGCATGGGCATGGTAAGATCATTTCCATTTGCCAGATTTATCAGTGACTTAACATCGTACGATGAGACTGATCAGATACACACGGTTTCATAAACACCAAGTGGATCTTTTCATACAATCATATCTACACCAATATGTGCACATAGATAGATAGATAGATAGATAGATAGATAGATAGATAGATGTACTTTATTGATCCCAAACTGGGAAATTACAGTGTAACAGCAGCATGACAGTTGACAGCCAAACAACAGAAACACACACGACAGACAAAGGGATTACTCATGGAAAGTAAAAAAGAAACTAACACGACTATGGAACCTATATACATCATAGCTTAATATATGATGATGACCCGTATAAACACATGAATCATTCCATTGCACAAAGAAGGACTATCAGGAGCAGAGTGAAATGTGAGGTACCAGTTAGTCTGTAAGGTGCAGTGTGGCAGCATAGCTATGACCAGAATACAACATCATAGTGAGTTATTGTACAGTGAAATTGCATGTGGCAGGAAAGATTCCCTGTACCTGGCCGTTCGACAACGAAACTGTAGTAGTCTACTGGAGAAAGTGCTTTGCTGCCTATCTAGTGTGTGGTGGAGGGGGTGATGGATTGTTCATGATGGATCGCAGTTTATTTAGTGTTCTCCTCTCCACCACTGTCTCAAAGGTCTCCGGTCTGAGACCAATTACAGAGCCAGCCCTCTTGATAATCTTGTCAAGTCTGTTGGTATCTCTGGCCCTGTTATTGCTACCCCAACAGACCGCAGCAAAGAAGATGACGCTGGCGACAACAGTCTGGTAGAAAAGCTCCAGCATCCTGCTGCACACGTTGAAGGATCTCAGTTTTCTCAGGAAATAGAGTCTGCTCATCCCCTTCTTGTGCGCAGCATCGGTGTTGGATCTCCAGTCCAACCCGCTACTGATCCTGACACCCAGATATTTGTAGTCTTCAACCACTCCCACATCCTCCCCCCTAATCTGCAGTGGCTGAGAAGGAGCCTTCCTCTTCCTGAAGTCAATCACCATCGCCCTGGTCTTGCTGACACTCAACCTCAGGTGATTCTGTTCCGTCCACTCCACAAATCTGTCTACCAGTGCCCTGTACTCCCCCTCCTCTCCTCCTCTTATACACCCAACAACAGCTGAGTCATCAGAGAATTTTTGCAGGTGACATGACTCAGTGTTATACTGAAAGTCTGTGGTGTATAAGGTAAAAAGAAAAGGAGAGAGCACAGTCCCCTGTGGCGCTCCCGTATCACTAGCCACCACTCCAGACAAGACACTGACCAGCCTGACAAACTGTGGTCTGCCTGTCAGGTAGTCGGTAATCCAGGAGATCACAGAGCTGTCAACCCCCATCACTCGCAGCTTCTCACCCAGCAGCAGTGGCTGGATGGTGTTAAAAGCACTGGAGAAATCAAAAAAAGTGATTCTCACAGTATCTCCTCCACCATCCAGGTGCTGATGGGCTCGTTGCAGCAGGTAGATGACAGCATCTTCAACTCCTAAATGGGGCTGATATGCAAACTGCAGAGGGTCCAGCCACGTCTCCACCTGCGGCCTCAGGTGGGCTAAGACCAGTCTCTCCAGCACCTTCATCACATGAGATGTGAGGGCAACTGGTCGATAGTCATTCAGATCCGATGGAGATGACTTCTTGGGGACAGGAACCAGGCAGGATGTCTTCCACAGCACCGGTACTCTCTCCAGACTCAGGCTCAGGTTGTACAGGTGTTTCAGTACTGGAGCTAGTTGGTTGGCACAGGTCCTCAGGATCCTAGCGGAGATGCCATCCGGGCCCGAAGCCTTCCGCTGACGGAGTCTCTTCAGCTGTTTCTCCACCTGATCTGTAGTCACTGTGAAGTGAGGGGGGTCCTGGTGCTCCCTGAGGAGGAGGAAGAGGGAGATGGAGAGAGGTTCTGCACGGGAGCGTGGGTAGGGAGGGGTGTGTGGGGGTCTGGTTGTGCTGCTCGGGTGACAGACTGTGAGTTGAACCTATTAAAAAACAGATTCAGTTCCTCAGCTCTCTCCTGGCTCCCAGATGACTGCCTGACTCTCCCCTTGTACCCAGTTATTTGTTTCATTCCCTCCCACACATCTTTAGTGTTGTTTTGCCTGAGTTTCTCTTCCAACTTCCTCCTATAATTGTCCTTGTACCTCCTCAGCATCTCTCTCAGCTCATGCTGCACTCCCCTCAGCTTCTTCTTGTCTCCAGCCCTAAAAGCTCTCTTCTTTTTGTTCAGAAGTGCTTTCAGGTCACTGGTGACCCATGGTCTGTTGTTGGAGAAGCAGTGTACAGTCTGAGCTGGCATGATCATGTCTTCACACAATCTAATGTATTTTGTGATGCAGTTGGTCATATTGTCTATGTCCACCCCATGTGGTTCACAGAGTACGTTCCAGTCTGTCGTCTCGAAGCAGTCCTGTAGTGCATCAGCAGCCTCCTGTGTCCACCTCCTCACAGTCCGTGTATAAGCAGGCTGCCTTTGCACAAGGGGGACATACTGGGGTGTTAACATGACCATGCAGTGATCTGATTTACCAATGGGGGTAGAGCTGTGGCACTATATGCATCTCTGACATTGGCATATAGTAAATCCAGTGTTTTGGTCTCTCTGGTGGGACAGTCAACAAACTGATGAAAGTTGGGTAAAATTTTTCCCACTGAGACATGGTTAAAATCACCTGTGATGGCCATGAATGCATCCAGGTGCTTCTCCAGTAATGTGGCCGCAGTGGAGCTGATGACGTCACAGGCCACCGCTGCGTCAGCTGATGGAGGGACGTAGACGATAATAATTAAAGTGCACTTCATTTCTCGCGGCATATAATAAGGTCTCATACTGACAGCCAGCAGTTCAATGTCCAAGCTGCAGCACTTTTCCTTCACATAAATGTGCCTGGGATGACACCACCGCTCATTAGCAAGAAGAGCCACGCCTCCTCCTTTCTTTTTCCTGCTGCTTTTCACGTCTCTGTCCCCCTGTATAGTCCTGAAGCCAGGTATCTCTACGTTTACGTCCGGGATCTGTGAGTGTAACCATGTCTCCGTAAAACACATGAAACTACACTCATGATACTCCTTTTGTGTCCTGACCAGCGCTGTGATCTCATCTGTCTTGTTTCCCATGGAACGCACGTTCCCGGTGATGATCATCGGTACAGCCGGCTTATGCTTCCTCCTCCTCCTCCTCACCTTCGCTCCAGCCCTTCGCCCGCGGTGTCTCTTCTTCAGCTCGTCCGGGATGAGGGGCTTCACTGCCGGCCGCAGCGCTCCAGGTGCCGGCCTCCTCAGCGCAATCAGCTGTTCACGTGTGTAAACAATGCGTCCGCCCCCACCTCTGTTGATCTCCATTGTCCGAGGAAGAGAAAAATTTCTATGCAGTTTTGATAAATGAGGGCCACTGTGTTGATATTTTGCATAAGTTCTCTATAGCCTACACCTGGATGCACCTGCATGAAATAACTAGTAATAGTAGTAGTAATACTGACGTAAAACCTCTGTTTAATGCATATGAGATTATGCATGAACCCCCCACCACCACCACCACCACCACCAAACTAGAATGTGTTGCAAAGCATTGTACACTGACAATGAATGGGAAACTTTGGACATATGAAGTGGACATGTTCACTTTTTCATACCCATAAAGCTCATCAGAGGCTATTATAAAAATCAGAAGACAAACTCTATGCATGAATACACCAATAAGCACAAAAGGATGATCTGAAGCCCATTAGAATGCGTTCTTGTTGATGCTGTACTGACGCTCATGGTAGAGTGACCATGTTCGAAGCTTCATGCACAAAGGCACACCGATTAATAGTCAATGTTTTGGGACAGTCAAAATGGCTTGTCATACCCACACCCCCACTGCTCCTCCCTCCTTAATAACATCATTAATCAGAGAGTGTCAGTGCTGAGATATGGGTCGATAAACAATTTGGTGTAACATGCCTAATGGAAACAGGAGTCATTGTATACATTCACCCACTTATATGTCCTACAGATTAAACAATGCTTCCTGGACTTTCCTACCAGGGTTATTATGCAATAGAATAAAAGGTTTGAAGGAAACCTGAACAAGGCACTCATTATGCTCCGTATCCTTTTGTAAATCTGGAACAGCTCGGAAACTCTTAACAGCTTTTTGTGGACTCTTTCCATGAAGGGATTAATGTCACTGATTCCAGTTTTATTTTAATGATAGGATTAACAATACAGTTTACTCCATGTGCTTAACATAGCATGACTTCTCTCAGTTTTAAAGATGAACATACTGTATCTCAAAGACTTATGCTCAGCTCTAAATATTTAAACAGGTATTACACCAGAAAGCTAGTGAACTGTGATAACAAAATCAACATATGAAAACATGAATAAATAAATAAATAATTAAACAATGCAGCATAGTCTTATTGGGCATCATAGCAGTCAAGCTGAGAAAGGAAGTCAATATGAGCAAAACTCAAAAGACAATTGTGGTAAATTCATAGAAAAAAAATGTTAGCTACTGGTCAATAGAGAAGTCACCGAAGGCTCTAAGACTAGAAGGGAAAACCTGAGTACAGCCTTGAGTGACTGCCAGACTGTTTATGACTCATCATGTGAGGCAGATTACATGGTGATGCCTTGTCCCAGCTGCTTTTTCTGCGTAGACCCAAACCACTTTAGCTGTACTAGAATGTACTGGGAGCAGAGGAGGTCAGATAGAGGAAGTGGCTGACATCCAGGATTAAACAAGGGTGCAAGATGCAAGTTCTGACAGCAGATACTGGGGCATAACTAAGTGAATTTGACTCTACGCAAACATATGTGCTAGGTATGAGTTAGGAAATCATAAAGCCCCGCTGGGACACATCTTTCAAAGTGGTGGAAGAATATAGCTAAGCTGTGGGATTTTCAGACAGATAAAGAGATCTGAAATATATTGTAGCGTTTTAAGGGTTCACACAATGATGAGAGAGGATTTGGAACATAGCGAGCATTTATTTCTTCACTACTAAATTACACAGAACAGGGGGAAGGTCATTCACACACACACACACACACACACACACACACACACACACACACACACACACTCTTCACTCAAAGTGGTGCAGACACGCAATCTCTTATGCGCAGGGAAGCAACATTATCACAATCAGTCTTATAACACAACTACACACTAACACCAACAACAATGCTCAGACACAAGAATTATAACCATCTATGAATCCCCTGAGGCGCAAAGCATGCCGGGAAGATCACCCCCCCCCCCCACATCAGCGCCCCGGCGTTACACTGTCCTCCCTGGACTGGTTTCTGTCCCCAGAACAAGTCCAACTCAAAAGGCCAATACGAACACATCCCGACGGTGGGGCACAAGTTGGCAGCGGTGGTGGCTGGTACGTACGGGCTCACATTCGGGCCTCAACCGGGGTCTCCGGTCAGGGTGGGGCCTCTGGCTGGTATGGGGTGAGGCAGTTGTGGTGAAGGACCACCACCTGGTTCCTCTTCTGCAGCTTCACCCTTTAGACTACATCCAACAGTCTCTGTAGGACCATACATGGTCCTGACCAGTGGCTCGCCAGCTTTGGTGACAGCCCCTTTTTCTGCTCCGGGCAGAAAACACAGACTTGAGCCCCAGATGCAAAGTCCCTTCCCTGGTGGCAGGAGTCATATGCTCGCTTCTGTCAACTCCCCGCTGCTAACAGGGCCTCCTGAGGTAGTTCGTGCACTGTGTAAAGACGCTCTTTTAAGCAAAACCAATAATCCAACCCTGGTTTGCCCGCCAACTCCGAGGGAGGGCTGAACACCAAGTCCACTGGGGTGCGCAGCACGCATCCAAACATCAGCGCTGCTGAGGTGCATTGGCTGGATTCTTGAATTGCTGTCCGGAATGTCCAAAGAGGCAGATGCAGGTCCCAATTTCACTGCTGCTGGTCCACTAGCATGGTGAGCTGGGTGGTCAGCGTCCGGTTAAAGCATTCAACCAAGCCTTTGCTCTGTGGATGCAGGCCTTTTGGACGCCCAGCTGCCTGCAGACCTCCCCGAAAACTTCTGCCTCAAAATTCCACCCCTGGTCACTGTGCAGCTCCTCTGAGGAGCTGAACTGGCAGAACATCTCATCCACCAGCTTTGATGCGGTGGTGACGGCACTCTAATCAGGGACCGCATACGCCTCTGGCCACTTATTGAAGTAGCCCATTGCAACTGGAACGTAGTGGCTCCCCCGATCCGTGGTCAGGAAAGGGCCCAGAATGTTCACCCCACATGCTCCATGGGTGCCCCCACCTGGTACTGCTGCAAGGGGGTGTGAGAACGCTGAGTCGGTCCTTTCTGAGCAGTGCAGGTGTCATGGCGGTGGACATGGAGCTCCATGTCCTGACATACCCTGACCAGTAGAACCAGGTCCGAAGACACTACAGAGTGTCTCATGGCACCCTCATGACAACAGAAGTTGGACCACTGAAAAGGGAGGGCCTTGTTCTCTGGGTCCAGCACTGCAGCTTGCCTCCCAGGCAGTCCATGTCCAGCCACTGCCAGACCCGGGAGATGACAGGGTCTCTATCCTACTTGTCCTGAAGCTGCTGCATGCCAAGGACCTCCTGGCCATCATCGCCATCATCGATCATCACCATCAGAGCTGGCTGATGATCTGAGGATGAGCCGTGAGCCGCTGCACTATCCCTGGTCACAGCAGTCTGGAGGGCAGCTGCCCGTGAAACTGCTGGGTCATGAGCCTCGGCCCGCTGCCAGTGCTGCCAGTCATTCACAGCAAAGGGGCACCGGGACAGCATGTCAGCATTGGCATGGAGGCGGCCTGCTCAATGCATCTTTGCTAACTATCCCCCCGTGGCACAAAGCAGGCCGGGAGGATCCCCCCCACACCTTATCACAGCCCTGGCGTAACAATATGACAATCCCAAAAGTCAGTAAGATCAGAAATATGAAGCATTAATTAAGCATATAACAAATGAACCAATGAATCCAGGTGTGGGTGGCATGAGTGAGGAATAATTAACTTATCAGGTGATGGGAGGAAGTAAACAATGACTGTCAAAGTAAAAGGACCGACCTTGAAGAAAGAAAATGAAGAACAAATACATGAACAATAATGCACTAAGAATAATACTTAAACACAGACTGGATAGAAGTAACAAATACAGTAAAGGAGAAAACTGTGGAAAGCTAATAATACAAACTAATAAATACTGAGACTACCAAAGAAGAACTATGTAGTGTTATTTATTTTATAATTATGATCAGGTATCAAGATTAGTTAATTCAGACGTAGTAGTGTTTGTGGAAATGGGAGTTTGTCTCCAAGTCCACACACACACCAGAAAACAATATATATCACTCGTTGGGGCACCAGCTCACTCTAGTGAACATTTAATAATAACTTTGATACCTTTAATTAATCAATCAATTAATTAAATCAACCAATCAAATCAATCAGTCTCAAAATATTAGTGAATTTGATACTGAGGCTTCGAAACCAGGCACAGAATGGAATAAATTCCCAACGATTTCTATCATTTTACAGATTAATTTTAAAGACATTGATTAAATGACATTGCATTCAAATGATTTGTAAGCAGGTGAAATGATCAACATTAAGTTCTGATGACACGATTTTGACATTTTTTAGCATGTTGTGTAAACCCAAAAGTCATTGTCGATGATCAATATAATATTTACAACCGCGCCTGTATGAACTAGTTATCATCAAAAAACTGCAGCCGCTGACTGGACTGTGGTGCCGCCCACCGAATGAAGGGCATGACGTAAGCGACAGAACGAATGCCGGTGTTGTTGACTGGAATGACAGCAGCTTTGTATCTCACAGTTTCTCTGGTTTCTTGTTTTAATTTTACGACTATGCCTTCGCATTGTGCCGCAGGCTTAGATAAACAGCAGGCCGTGAAAGACCACATCACATGCTTCAGCTCTAACTGTCATAAGCCTCCTCGTGCGCTCCTCATGCACTTTTATGTAGGAGGAGCGCATGAGGAGGGGAAGGATTAATGGATTTATGCGCAGCTTTGACCTACTTTCTGTGATCACATGCTGACGCTCGCCAGTCCGGCCACGTGCCCTCTCTCATTATCACCAGCTGATTCAAACTCCCACTGATCATCTTTCCCGGTCCTCGCCCAGGTGCTTCTCATCACACCATCACCAGCAGTGCGTGTACTTAGCGGCCGTTTGCCAGTCATGCACTGCTGGCTCATAGTATTGTCATCTGTGCTGTTAGTCTGCCAGTATTTTCAGCACTCTCAGGATGTGTTAGTCACTCCATGTTCGCTGTGGTTCTCGTGCGTCCTTGAAGTGATGTCGGCTCTGGGGCGCAATTGTGGCTAACACGTTTCCTCTCATTCGTTCTCTGGGCGATGCCGGCCCCCGAACGCCATCAGTAAGTGTGTTTGTGTTTTTTGTACGTCTTCACCTTTTTGGGAATTGTCTGTCTTTCTGTATTTAATATGCTGTGGTGAACCCTGCACATAAATCCTTGTAATTTTATCCTCCCTCTCCGTGCCCTGCGTAAGAGCGCATGGAGGGTCATGATGAATGGATTTACGCGCAGGATTCACCACAACATATGTATTGAACATAAGAATGATGACAACAGTTCCCTAAAAGGTGAAGACAAAAATAAACAGAAACACTTGGCAGTGTGGCAAAACAGTTGGCATTCGGGGCTGACATCGCCCAGCGAACATGGAGAGGAGACGTGTTAACCACGGATGCGCCCCAGGGCCGACATCGCTTCAAGGGACGCAACAGAACCATGACTGTGTGGAGTGGCTAACACGTGATAGTGTTGGCAATATTGGCTGGCTGACAACACAGCAGATGATGCACACAAAACATGAACAGCTGACTGTCAAAGAGAGAGGGCGCATGGTCGGACCGGCGAATCTTGGACAGTGCCCACCTGAAAGTGGGTCAAAATGCACATAAAACACATGTACAAAACATAAAAACAACAAGAACTCAAAAGATAATACACAATAAACCTGATGCCTGAGCCACAGAGAATACACTGCTATGATTTTATTGAAAAATCGGGTTTAAATAAATTATATCTTTGAACAAATAATTTGTTGCAATATCTGTAACAAAAGCATACCACTCGGTGTTCCCCTGCCGTGTGTTTGTCGCTGCTGCTGCGGCGGGCATGTGTGCCTCTCCACTGTCACTCTCAGAGTCTGACTCACTAGGCACGATGCCTGCTTGGTACGGCTCAAACCTATAAGGTCTGATGCCCCCAGATTCTTCATTGTCATCCCATTCTTTGGAACTATAATTGTCTGAAGATTGGACAACACAAACCAATTCCATACTACATGTGCTGGAACCATCGTTGATGTTTTCTACCGCTTCCATTCTGTGTGTACAATGGGCAGCCAAGCGCTGTGTTCTGTCGATGACGTTACAACATGGCTGGGGGGGTTTCCAGCCACTGACGCAACTGGTGACGTGGCGCTCATGAAAACGTCGGATATTCGCATGAAAAAAGCCTGTTTGACTTGGAACTGCACAGACCAACCTATTTCATCATATTGTATTATGTGTTGAAAAATGAGATGAAGTCAAAAACGTGTCATCAGCACTTTAAGCCATCACATTAAATTGGTAACTGAGGATAGAGTAACAATGTCAGAACATCTCTAAAACTATGGACTTTAGCATTAATTTAGAGCAGTTTGAAATGGAAGTTCTTTCATTCTTTCAGATCGGCGTTAGAAGTCAGAGGTTGGCGGCTGGCCGAACCATCCATAGTATACAGATCATTGTCACTCAGGTAATTTTGTCAAAGGCACTGCTTTGTTGACAAGGCAATGCTGCATTTTCCTTTCCATCATGCAATATGTAATTGATGTGAGAATAATGGTAAGTTCCTTTTCTCACAGTAAGTCAGATTGGAGGCGTGCCCACCAGTGTTTCTGGGCTGTGAAGTCCAGAAACACTGGTGGGCACTGGTGGGTAATTGACGCATTAATGGCCCTTATCCACTAGCACCTACTCAGCCGAACTTGCCTCGACTCTACTCGGTTTGTAGGGTTTTCCATTAGTACCTAGTACCTGGTGTTGTGTCTGTAAACTCGGAGACTCACAGAATGGTGCTGTTGTGAACACGAACTTTACTACACAGAGTGGTCAGTGGTACAATACATGTAACTGGGCAGTCAGCTCCTAACGTAGTGATGTGGAGAGAAACCCTAAGATGGCCAACTCCTCCTCTTATATAGGTTGGCGTGATGACGGCACCTGCCGGCTGTGTCATCACACCACTACTTTTCACCCGGAAAAAACACAGAACACTTTAATAATTGTAACCCTCCCCAATTTGGCATAAAAAACAATATTTAACAATCCTAACTAGGGTTAGCGGGTGGATCGCTGCTCAGATGTAGCTGAGTGGATTATTCTGCCACTCGTCTTGGCAACCACACTCCTGACTAAACAGTCACTTTTTTTTCCACAGTCTTCCGTGGGGAAGGCGGTTCTGCTGGAGGGGCCTTGTACCGAGCTTGTGGTGGATGCGCTCCTGCCAACGCCAGTTTCAGCAGGCCTGGATGCCATCCCTCTGGAGCCATGGCACGCCTGTCAACACTGTCCTGGGCTGGATCCCTCACCAGATGGATCGGCTCCAATGCCGCATCCCAATCTGCAGCAGCTGTCCTCACCTCCCGCGGACGGCCGTCCCGCTGTCCTGATCCTATTTCCAGCTGTGCTGCTATCTTCATACGTGTCAGTGGTGGTGACGATGTAAAGGCCGACTGTGAGCCTTGTCGCTTGGTTCCGCGGGCCTGAACCCAGTTCATCAGCGTGAGTGGCACTCTGTACAGCTGTATATGGTGTGGCTGTAACGGTGTGGTACTCACGTTTGTTGTGGGGTGTCCATCAAGCTGTGGTGGTTCTGCTACATCCTGTTGGGTCATGGACTCTTCACCCAACGCTACAGTAGGCGCCGGGCCGCCTTTGGTCACCCGGGTCCCCTTCTCCACAAACTCCCTCTCCTGCAGCTCCAAGGCGGCTGTCTGAAGCTCATGCTTGGCGAGGATCTGAGGCGAGTCTGGTCGCTGTCTCCTCTCCGGGCAGCGTTCCTCCTCTGCACATGGGACGGCTGTACTCTCATTGTCGCCATTCCCGATAGACCCGGGCTCCCTCTCCTGTAGCTCCACAGTGGCTCTCCAAAGCTCACACCGGGCGAGGAACTGAGGTGAGTCCGGTCACTGTTCTCCCTCCGTGTTGTGTTCACCCACAGTGCTGTGGTCACTCTCTGCCTTGAATTCTCCTTTTTTTGCTGTGTTCACTCTTTGTGTTGTGCTCTTCGGCTAGCTTGTTGCGGATTAGCTCTGTGGTTCCCTGCTGTCCTGCCAGTCGCAGTGCCACCTGAGCCATCATCTCTAGCTGAAATGTCAATTCCATTGCCTCCAACATCGATAAGAAGTACGCCACCAGCGGCAGGTCCTCTCCTGCAGCTTCTTCACCGTGTCTGCCACCGTCTGATCATCCATCTGATCCTCCAATATGACCCGCATCTCCGAACTCTCCGTGAACCACTTCAACTGCAACATTATTAATCTGTCCTCCACATGTCCGAACTTGTACTTGCTAGTCAAACAGTGAAGGGCGTCCACATACCGTATAAGCGACTCATCCTCTCGCTGTTGGCACTGTTAGAACACAGACCTCTGGGCCATCACACTCTCTGGGTCATCAAAGAGTTTGGCTAGCAACCCAACACACTCATCATAGTCACCATAGGGTGAAGTGCAGTGGCGAGCTAGCAGTTTGACCGCCTCGGCACAAGAAACTGTTGGTCTTATGGTGTCTTATACATCTGCCTTCCATGCCCAGATAGTAATACAGTAGAGCTGACTTCTGTACCTTGTTCATTTCATCTGGGCCAAACACCGATACGTAGGTGGTGAAAGCCTCAAACCAGTGTGGCCAAGGAACATGTATCTCACTGGGATCTTCCAGAAACAGTCGTGGCGGCCTCACGCCCACCTCCATGGTTTAACTCTCCTCATCAAATGTTAAGTCTGGAAACCCAGAGAGACTCAAAGAGAGTGGTGCTGTTGTGAACAAAAACTTTAGTACACAAAGTAATCAGTGGTACAATACATGTAACTGGGCACTCAGCTCTTAACCTAGTGATGTTGAGAGAGACCCTAAGATGGCTGACTCCTCTTTTATATAGCGGCGTGATGATGGCACCCGATGGCTGCGTCATCACGCCGCTACTTGTGATTAACCCTTTATATCACACTTGGTACTAGGTACTATTTTGGTCCCTACTCAAGTGAGGTTCCAAGCGTGCTGAGTCAAGCTGAAAATGTGACATCAACAGATTGCAGGCCACTGATTGGCCAGGACGTAACATCAGTGGATGAGAGTGATGTCTTCAAGATTCCAAACCGCTATTTGTAAATTCAACAGTGAGTTTTTATTATTTCTGTGATAATCAACGAGATAAATGGCTACACACAAATCAACAACATGAGGTGTGGACTCTTCTGTGCTTGGTGGCTGAGGAGAGAATCCAGAGGGAGCTACGGGGCTGAAAAGTTCATATAGTGGTCAAATTTGACCAAAATGTTGTTATTTTTCAACATGGTCTCCCCTTCGGTCCACACACTTCTTCCATTGGTGTTGCAGCGCTTCAATGTCTGTGCTTGAAAAATAAAATACATTTGGTCAAATTTGACCACTATGAACTTTTCAGCCTATGAACCTTTTAGCCCCGTCACTGGCTGAGCAAACCAAAATGAAATGCCAGGAGGTATCTGAGCTGATGGCTGCTCACTGGGAAGATGGTGAATGTTTTGTGATTTTAAGCATCTTTTACGTCATTTATCCCATTGGTGGCAAACTCACTTTGAGCAAACAAGGATATCGCCATTGTCTCCTGTATGCAGACAATGAGTTAGCTAGCCATCAACGTTAACGCCATGCTTTGCTTCTATTTTGCGCTTGCTGTAATAAGTATTTGCTTCTGACAGCAAAACATCAGCATGTCAACAATATTACGGGATAACAGGCCGCCTTCCTGCAATGAACCCACCCACCTTGAGGTGGTACTCAGTTGTAATGGAAAACGACCTAAATGGCGTCAGGCCGAGTAGAGTCGGGGCGATTCGAGCTGAGTAGGTGCTAGTGGAAAAGTAGCTAAAGTCAGGCTAGCCTCAGCAAGACTGACTTGAATTCTGCAGTTGAAGTAAATTTGGGTGCATCCACTTTTCTATGCATTAACCGCAGGCACATGCTCTAAGACTGACCCTTTGCCTTTTGTCCCCTAAAGTGGAGAGTTTTTTTTTAAAGCTGTTATAGATTTTAATTTCCCCCTACAGATATACCAATTGTGATGTTGTGATTCGGCACCTTTATTGTGAAGTGTGGTGTAATGGCGGGCACTTCCTGTTCTGCCACTGCACCACCCGATAAATACCAGAGGGCATCCATATTGCGGCCTCTTCAACCGGTGCCCTCTGCCTGGTGCCTACCGTGTAACCGCTGTTCCAGCAACATTCAATAAAGCTGTGTTCATCCAGTCATTTGGCCTCATCCTTTACCAAGGTATTTTACCATACATAACATTTGGCGATCAAGAATTAACTCATGGAGGTGTGTATCACACCACTTCACCCCTTCCTTGAGCTCCCGGGCAAGCCGTCGGTGCCTTGGCTGAGATGGTCTGAGGCTTTCCAGACATACATCACCGCGCTCGACCTGGGTAAGATCAACAAGTTAAGAGCAAGTGCGCTACTTGTTCACAACCTGGGTATTGAGGGCCAGTGTGTCCTGCACACACTCAGAGCTTCGGGCTCTTTTGAAGATGTCGTCAAACTGCTAGCAAACCACTTTCATACCCTGGATAGCGTGACTGTCTGGAGGATTCGCTTTCAGCAGCAACATTAACGACTGGGTCAGCCTATTCATCAGTTTGTCACCAACTTAAGACAGTTAGCTAGTGAGTGTCACTTTGGGCTATTGGAAGATGAATTGGTATGTGACCAGCTTGCGAAGCACACACGTAGCGCCACATTGCGGGCTAGGCTACTTAAGGTGCCGAATGACTTAATGCTAGCCAGGGCTGTCGAGCTAGCTCTCCAGCTGGAGACCAGTTTAGCTCCAGCTGGAGCTAAACTGGTTCCAGATACAACAGCCACCGGAGCCTCCTGCTGTGGCAAATGTTGCAGACTCAGATAGCAAGGATAGCTTGGACGACAACACTACGGAAGCCAATACTGCCAGCCATGGGTCTGCCCCAGGAAAACCCCTTTGCAAAGGTTGTGGGCCCGCGACGCACCGCAACAAGGCAAAGGACTGCCCGGCTAGAGGGAAGCATTGTAGCAGATGTGGACGTTTGACACATTATGCTAGAGTGTAACATGTATCTGAGCCGGAGAGCCCACGGAAGAAATCACTCCGCCCACCCCCGACAACCATCCATACGGTGTCCCTCAGTACCAATGGGTACACATTGTGCACAGTGGAACTGGATGGCTTGGAAGTGGTGCTGCTGCTTGACATGGGGGAGGAGGGGTCATTGCTGAATTGGGCCACAGTGAGGAAGTTTTTCCTCCACTACAAGGTAAGAGGTAACCCTGCGCTGTTTTATGGTTATGGAGTTGGCAGGCTGTGCACGTTTGTCACTTTGGAGTTAACAGTTTGGCACAAGTCTGCGACAATGGTTGACTTCACCTTTCTCGTGACAGCCTGAGGCGATAGCACCATTTCAGGCCAAGCCGAGCCCCTCTGAGGGTTATGGACTTGGTTTGGGTTTGAGGAGAGGAATGTCCACAGGGAAAATGGGTCAGACGACAGCCAGCGAAACATCATGAGTGTCTGCGCATAGTGGCTAAGCTAGACACAGCATACTTCAAGCTGTCCGATGGCTCAGTGAAGCACGCCAATCAGCTTCGGCGTGTCCGGGAAGAGGCTTCAGGTGATGGGGCTGGACGAGAGCGGAGTTGGTGGTGAGGAAGAAAGGCGCTTTCATCTGAAAGATTAGCCATCATCCCCAGGGCCTGCTGCCCAAGGAACAGTGCTGTAAATTTACATGTTAATAGTTCTGATGTTCTTATGTATGTGTATGTGGTAAAATGGGATTGTTTTGTGTATTACTATTTAGTTTAGGAATACGGCAGTGATTTTAGTTTGATAATGGAATTTTTTCTTTAGCTTATCCGGTGGCAGAATAATCCACCGTGCCGTGTGGGCTGTACGGTAGTCCACCCGTCAGCTCTATTTTAGGTTTTGTTGTGTGAATGTGTTAGGCCATTTCAGTGCATTAGTTTTTGTTATGTTAGTGGATGATTCAGGTCCTAAATTGGGTGGGTGGGTGTGTCTTAATTTTGTGTGTGGTTTTGGACTTTTCTAAGGGGCGGAGTAAATATGATGTGATTCGGCACCTTTATTGTGAAGTGTGGTGTAGTGGCGGGCACTTCCTGTTCTGCCACTGCACCGCCCTACACATACCAGAGGGCATCCATATTGCGGCCTCTTCGACCGGTGCCCTCTGCCTGGTGCCTACCGTGTAACTGCTGTTCCATCAATGTTCAATAAAGCTGTGTTCGTCCAGTCATCTGTCCTCATCCTTTACCAAGGTATTTTTACCATACATAACATCAATTACCAATCAAATGTCTTTTAGTGTCCAATGACTATATTTTGATGCCCAAATAATTCTGTGATGAGTGCATGAGCCCCAAATGCCCCATCTGACCCCCTCTGCTCCACTGTGCACACACCTCACTACAGCAGCTGCAGGCTGCAGCGTTTCTGTGTCTCCTCTCCCTCAAGCAGAGTCACGACCATCCATCCATCTTCTACCGCTTTTCCGGAGGTCCGGGTCGCGGAGGCAGCAGTTCGAGCAGAGAAGCCCAGACTTCCCTCTCCCCAGCCACCTGCTCCAGCTCTTCAGAGGGGATACCAAGGCGTTTCCAGACCAGCTGGGAGACATAGTCTCGCCACCGAGTCCTGGGTCTGCCCCGGGGTCTCCTCCCAGTGGGACGTGCCTGAAACACCTCAAGTGAGAGGCGTCCAGGAGGCATCCTAATCAGATGCCCATACCACCTCAACTGACTCCTTTCAATGTGGAGGAGCAGCGGTTCTACTCTGAGCCTCTCCTGGATGACTGAGCTACTCACCCTATCTCTGAGGGTGAGTCCAGCAATCCTACGGAGAAAGCTCATTTCAGCCGCTTGTATCCGCGATCTCATTCTTTCGGTCATTACCCAAAGCTCGTGACCATAGGTGAGAGTAGGAACGTAGATTGACTGGTAAATCGACAGCTTTGCCTTAGAACTAAGCTCCCTCTTCACCACAGCAGACCGGTACAACGTCCGCATCACGACACCACAGCAGAGTCACGTTAGTGTTTTAATTGTCCTAAGCCTCAGCCTTTTATGTTGCTGTTGTGAAAGTACATGGCAGGTGATTTATTGTTTAGCAAGGGGGGTGGTGGTTGTGGGGGGATATTCATAAAGTTAACATACGGTGTAAATGTAAGTTCAGTACAAATTTGCAAGATAAAACTGCAAAAATGTGATAAAAGGTGCTAACTTACAATTTAAAAAGTCCCAAATTTACTAGAAAAAAGTTGGTTTCGTGAGAACCCCCCCCCCATCTTCTAAATAAAAAAATCTAAGAAAAAACTCAAATTTGTAACAGTAAAGTCACACATTTACAAGAATTTTTTGTCAATTTTCTAAAAAAAAAATTAGAAACATTTTTTCACTTTATTCTCTCATAAATGTCCAATTTTCTCACCAATTAGTGAGGTTTTCCTTTGTAAACTTTAACATTTTCCTCCAAAAGTGAACTTTTTTGATAAAGTTGCAACTTTTCCTGACAAATTTATTATTTTTGTAGTAAATTTAGTATGTTTTTCCTATAACTGTGCCATGTGTTTTGATAAAATTGTTACCTTTTCACACAAAATTACAGTATATTTACCTTTTTATATATATTTGCACCTTTTCTTCCTCAAATTATCATGATTCTTCTTGTACAAGAGGGGATGCTTTTGAGTCATGTTGTTGACACAGGGGAATGGCCTTTTTAATTTTTTTTAAACAAAGATGTATTTATTAGAATGGAGGTTTAATATTTTACTTATTGAAATAAACACCTTTTTTCAGATTTTTGCAAAGATGTATTTATTTTGAACAGATATTTATTTTTCAATGGAAGCTGCCTATTTTTTGTCATTGACCTTTTGTCATGTAAATACATAATTAATGATGGAGACCATGGTCTCCGTCTGAGTTGATAATTTTGTAGAAATCTGTGAGGTATTAAATATCTTCATGAGTGTACAGGTATTAAAATAGATATGCCAACTAAGTACAGTAAAGCGTGCCTTATGTATGTAACTTTACTTTTGTTCAGTATTTAGGTATGGTCTTTTCTTCTTCTTTTTTTTTTTGGTTGCGCACCTGCCCCCGAAATTCCTGTGCATGTCACTAATAGTGTAAAATGTATTATTTATTCATAATTCTGTTTTATATCTCTCTTCTGTCCAGTTGTGCACACAATACTCCCATCCGCTTATCTTAAACATGTTGCTAAGTCAGTGTTTTACATGCAAACCATTTTAGTCATGCTCTAGATCTGAGACATTTTAATTAAAAGATTCTCTGGCCTGTTGTCTGTGTGGGTTTAGTCACACTGCTTACAAAACAAAGGATTTTCATATACAAAGTAGGAAAGAAGTGTAAAACATAGCTGAGGCATCATTATGTTATTTTAGATTTTGAAGCACAACAATTTTTTGGAGCCCCCAAACCTGGAAAAATACATTCATAGTTGTACTAAGGTAACAAAAGTAGAGATATCTGCTCTATGCTACAAAGGCAATGATTGCAGGTGTATTGCTAAAAGGATTGTAATTCCATTTTGAGCTTGGCTTGATCCAACTGGTTTCCCACTGGTGCCCTTGATTGGGTTGTCAGAATCCAGCCAGCTGCTAGGTGACATGCAGAACGCAGACCTGATTGCAATTGAAACCAGCCCTCAGAAAAGGTAAGGAGGGGTGTGTGGAGGAGTGAGACAAAATAGTGGTTAAGGCTTCATGGCTCACTCTGGGTTAATTTGTATTGCTCATGTTTTGCAAGGAAATGAAAGTCTGAGCCTTTTGTAATCCTTAGAGGTTATATGTGGGATCAAAGCAATAAACAGAGGAACTTTAAAATGAAAGGCTGACGTCAAGTCCATAGAAACAAAATAAATTATATTACATACTAAAAATACAGTAGGTAAAAAAGATGGGTATTTGTGGAACAAGTACAATGATTAATAAAATGCCAGTCAATGTTTTATTATTAAAAGACATTATATTTTTACTGTAGTATGAAAGCAGAGCTCGAACCAGACTTCTAAACTGCTATTTTTATGCATTCCCATGTGGCTGGACTTTGTAGATACAAATATGCAGAGTTGGTTATTAGTCTATAACCTGACAGAATTTGGACAAATCGGTTTGGCCCAAGATTACACTCACTTGTTTTAAATTAAAAAAAATATATAAATAACTTCTATAAAGTCATAATTAGGATCAGGCTAATAAATGAAAATGGCAAAAAAGCACCTGGTCTCCTACATGAACCCTGGTCTCCTACATGAAAATCCTTTTACTCACCCATCCACCATCCTGACCTCCATTGTCCTTAGATTAGAGGTTGTACGAGGACTGTTCATTAAAAATTTCCCCTGACTCATTTCCCATGGACTGAGAGGAACCAACCTTGGCACAGTTACAAGTCTTTCTCTATATACAGATGTGGACAAAATTGTTGGTACCCCTCTGTTAATGAAAGAAAAACCCACAATGGTCACAGAAATAACTTGAATCTGACAAAAGTGGTAATAAATAAAAAATTCTATGAAAATTAACCAATGAAAATCAGACAATGCTTTTGAATTGTGGTTCAACAGAATTATTACCTCCGCCAGGCCGAAAGGCCAGGAGGAGGTAATGTTTTTGCCGGGGTTTGTCTGTGTGTTTGTCTGTTTGTCTGTCTGTCTGTCTGTTTGTCTGTTGGTTAGCAAGATAACTCAAAAACTTTTGGACGGATTTCAATGAAACTTTCAGGCGTTGTTGGAAATGGTACAAGGAAGAACTTATTAAATTTTGGGGATGATCCGCATCACCGTCTGCATACAGGAATTTTTTAAAGCATTTTTCCACACTGTGACATACGGCCATTTTCAACATGTGCGCAGGCGCAATGGAGGGCGCTAGGCGTCGTGTCTGACCAACACAAACTCCGCGTTCTTCAACGTTTTAGGCACAAAAGCACACGGAAAACACTGCTGGCCTGGGCCCGCCAGCGTGCCTGTCTTTGCGCCACGCTGCAAAACCTGACACGGCCACCTGTCCGCCGCCCGATTATTTGCCACAAATTCCCCGCCCAGCTATAGGCGCTGCGTAAAAACGACCTCTCTGCCGGGGAAGACTCTAAATTCTGTTTTGCCGCGGAGCGCAACCCCAATATAATATAAAACCCACGGCAACCTGTCTAACCAATCTGCATCCGTCAGTGGAGGAGATGGACACACCAACACTTCAGTTTATTACCTCCGCCAAGGAGGCAATGCTTTTACAACCATAAAACGGGGCTATAAGGGACGGCGGGGTAATATGGGACACTTTTCTAAATGTAATTCTGCTTTTTTAATTTTGCTTCTGCCTACATTTGATGAAGGATTCATAGATATTTGACAATAACAACACAACTCAGCGTCCTGCTCAAAATAAAAAAAGCAGAATTACATTTAAAACATTTCCCAGAAAAGTGTCCCTTATTAACCCACCGTCCCTTATAGCCCCGTTTTACACTACTGAACCACTAATCCTATCACTATCACATTGATTGTCATTCATTAATTGTCTGTTTATTGCACTGTCCATGTCAAATAAACAAATAATCATTGTGAATCCAATTGCTAGTCATATCTTTTCATGCTCAGGGAATCTGAAAATGTACACACAAACACTGTATGGGGGGAACTGTGCCGCTTGGCGGAGGTCTGCGCTCTCCGAGTGCTTTTCTAGTTTTAAAAAACAAACTCATGACACAGGCCTGGACAAAAATGATGGTACCCCTAGAAAAGATTGAAAATAATGTGACCATAGGGACATGTTCAACCAAGATGTGTCCTCTAATTAACATCACAGGTGTCTACAAACTTGTAATCAGTCAGTCGGCCTATTTAAAGAGTGACAAGTAGTCACTGTGCTGTTTGGTGACATGGTGTGTACCACACTAAACATGGACCAGAGGAAGCAAAGGAGAGAGTTGTCTCAGGAGATTAGAAAGAAAATTATAGACAAGCATGTTAAAGGTAAAGGCTATAAGACCATCTCCAAGCAGCTTGATGTTCCTGTGACTACAGTTGCACATATTATTCAGAAATTTAAGATCCACGGGACTGTAGCCAACCTCCCTGGATGTGGCCGCAGGAGGAGACGGATAATACGAATGGTAACAAAAGAGCCCAGAACAATCTCTAAGCACATTCATGGTGAACTCCAAGGTCAAGGTACATCAGTGTCAGATCGCATCATCCGTCGTTGTTTGAGCCAAAGTGGACTTCATGGGAGACGACCAAGGAGGACAGCACTGTTAAAAACAAATCATAAAAAAGCCAGACTGGAATTTGCCAAACTGCATGTTGACAAGCCACAAAGCTTCTGGGAGAATGTCCTATGGACAGACGAGACAAAACTGGAACTTTTTGGCAAGGCACATCAGCTCTATGTTCACAGACGCAAAAATGAAGCATACCAAAAAAGAACACTGTCCCTACTGTGAAACATGGAGGAGGTTCTGTTATGTTCTGCGGCTGCTTTGCTGCATCTGGCACAGGGTGTCTTGAATCTGTGCAGAGTACAATGAAATCTCAAGACTGTCAAGGTATTCTAGATATATATATAGAATGTGCTGCCCAATGCCAGACAGCTTGGTCTCAGTCACAGGTCATGGGTCTTGCAGCAGGATAATGACCCAAAACACACAGCTAAAAACACCCAAGAATGGCTAAGAGCAAAACATTGGACTATTCTAAAGTAACCTTCTATGAGCGCTGATCTAAATCCTATTGAACATCTGTGGAAGGAGCTGAAACATGCCGTCTGGAGAAGGCATCCTTCAAACCTGAGACAACTGGAACAGTTTGCTGATGAGGAGTGGGCCAAAATACCTGCTGAGAGGTGCAGAAGTCTCATTGGCAGTTACAGAAATTGTTTGATTGCAGTGATTGCCTCAAAAGGTTGTGCAACAAAATATTAAGGGTACCATCATTTTTGTCCAGGCCTGTTTCATGAGTTTGTTTTTTAAAATAATTCTGTTGAACCACAATTCAAAAGCACTGTCTGATTTTCATTGGTTAATTTTCATAGACTTTTTATTTATTACCACTTTTGTCAGACTCAAGTTATTTCTGTAACCATTGTGGGTTTTTCTTTCATTAACAGAGGGGTACCAACAATTTTGTCCACGTCTGTAGGTACCACAAGGGTTACACACTTCTCCCATTGCTTTATGCATTGGTTGGAAAGAGGTGGAATTTCATAGCCACAGGACCATGCTTCCATTTAGGCAATATGTGAGTTGTGAACTGTGATGTTGTCTTGCAGGAGTCTCTGTTTTGATGGCCTTCTCAATTTCTGCAGCAGTGAAGTGTAGTAAGTTCCTGGTAATTGTGATGCCCTTTGGCAGGAAATCCGTCATCAATACACCATGCTGCCCCCAAAAGACCGTGAGCATGACTTTGCCCACCAGGGGTTGGACATGTGCCTTCTTCAGAGGTGGTGAGTCATAAAGCTTCCATTGCTTTGACTGGACTTCAGTGTCTGGATCAAAGTGATGGACTTGTGTTTTGTGCTGCATGATTGCATGATGAAGTCTGTCGAAGAAGTCCTCCTGGTTTTCAAACTGGGGACTTGTGTAGACAGCTTCTGCATGTGTGAATAGTCAATGATGATTTTTTTTTCCCACATACTCCACACTGATATTGACATCTTGAGCTAGCTGGCAAATGGTTATGTAAACTACTTATCTCTCGGCGCCACACCAGTCGGCTGCCTTTTGCAACAGCGGCTCGATTCCGAGTTTTTTTTTTTCCCTTCCTCTCTCTTTTGATCACTTTTTTTTTCACCCCACTTATATCACGGACACACAGATCGTCCCAAATGTCTCCTGAGCCGGTGGACGGAGCCACTGTTTATAGCAGGATTCGATACAACAGGGAAGAGCTGCTAGCATTTAACCGCCACCCGGTCCCACTGGAAAAACTCGACATACCGAGAGAACTGAGGCGAAAACGCCGCGGCTGCCGGGCTGGAGTAAGGCGGAGGACAAAAAATATAAGGTACAGACCCTCCCTTCCATCTGTTGTCATGGGAAATGTACGGTCGATACTGGGAAAGTTAGATGAGCTAGCGGCTATCTCCCGTTATGATAGCACTTACCGGGAGTGCTCTCTCCTTTTGTTTACTGAGACGTGGCTAACTGAACTAGCAGCAGATGCTAACATTGAGCTGGAGGGTTTTCACATGATACGAGCTGACCGAACACCAGAGAGTGGCAAAACTAGGGGCGGTGGAGTGATAATGTATGTTAACAACAACTGGTGTAGACCGGGACATATCACTGTTAAACAATGACACTGCAGCAAAGACATTGAGTTGCTAGCTGTTAGCATGAGACCTACATATCTCCCGAGAGAACACTCACACGTGATCTGCATTGTTGTTTATGCACATCCGACGGCGAACGCTGGGACAGCGCGTGACGTCATCCATTCAGTAACCAGCAGGCTGCAGACAGAACACCCAGATGCTCTTCTCCTCATCTCAGGCGATTTCAACCACGTTTCACTGTCTCCCATTCTGCCCACTTTCACCCAGTATGTCACATGCCACACTAGAGACAATAAAACACTGGATTTGTTCTACGCAAACACTAAGGAGGCGTACACCTCATCACAACTCCCCCCACTTGGAAGATCGGATCACAACTTGGTTCATCTCCGACCGGTGTACAAACCCCTAGTGTACAGACAACCTCCGGCCATGCACACTGTGGAGTTATGGTCTGAGGAGACAATGGACACTCTAAAGGACTGTTTTGAAGCCACTGCCTGGAAGCAGCTCTGCGATCCACATGGTGAGGACATCGATGGCCTCATTCACACCTTCACGGGCTACCTCAGCTTCTGTGTGGACAAATCCGTTCCCACCAAGACCATACGGCGTCACTCAAACAACAAACCCTGGATCAACCCTGAGATAAAAACACTTCTGAGAGAGAAGAAGAGGATCTTCAGGTCGGGGAACAGGGAGATGCTGAAGTCCGTACAGAGGGAGCTGAGGAGAAAGATCAGAGAAGGCAAGGACAGCTTCAGGAAGAAGATGGAGGACAAGCTGCAACAGAGCGACATCAGCGGGGTCTGGAGAAACCTCAGAACCATCTCGGGGCTCCAGAATACCTCCCCCCAGGCCACGGGGGGCAGGGAGTGGGCGAACAACCTGAATCTGTTTTTCAATAGATTTGACCAACCGCCCTCCCCCCTGTCTGCACAACAACCACTGCTGCCTCTAAGAAATCAAGTCCTGCTACCCACTCCCCACTCCACCGACACCCCCCCCACTCCCAACACACAGCCCCCCATCCTGACCCTGACCAGGACCCAGGTGAGGACGGAGCTGAGGAAGATCAAGGCGAGGAAGGCGTCGGGACCGGACGGCATCAGCGCAAAGCTCCTCAAGTCCTGTGCAGACCAGCTGTGTGGGATTGTGACGTATATCTTCAACATGAGCCTGAAACTGGGGAGGGTACCACAGCTGTGGAAAACATCTTGTGTGGTACCTGTACCAAAAACTTCCCACCCCAAAGACCTGAACAGCTTCAGACCGGTGGCCTTGACGTCCCACTTGATGAAGACCCTGGAGAGACTGCTCCTTGCTCATCTCCGCCCCCTGGTGGAACCAGCGATGGATCCACTCCAGTTCGCCTACCAGCATGGCATTGGGGTGGAGGATGCGGTGATCTTCCTCCTTCACCGTTCTCTGTCCCACCTGGAGAAGCCCGGGAATATGGTGAGGATCATGTTCTTTGACTTCTCCAGTGCTTTCAACACCATCCAACCGATGATCCTGAAGGACAAGCTGCTGCGCGCAGGGGTGGACCAGCACCTGTCATCATGGATCCTGGACTACCTCACGAACCGGCCTCAGTTTGTGAGAACCCGGGACTGTGTTTCCGACACGATCATCAGTAGCACGGGGGCCCCCCAGGGAACGGTGCTGGCTCCCTTCCTGTTCACTCTTTATACTGCGGACTTCTCACACAACACAACACATTGCCATCTACAGAAGTTCTCTGATGACTCTGCGATCGTTGGTCTCATCTCCAGCGGAGATGAAGCTGAGTACAGAGGGCTTATCCAGGACTTTGTGGACTGGTGCCATCGGAACTGCCTCCAGATCAACGCGAGGAAAACTAAGGAGCTGGTGGTGGACTGCCGCAGGCATGGGCAGCCCCTCACAGCACCAGTAAATATACAGGGAACAGACATCGAGATGGTGACATCCTACAAGTACCTGGGTATTCATCTGAACAATAAACTAGACTGGTCACACAATACTGACGCACTCTACAAGAAGGGACAGCGCAGGCTGTTCCTGCTGAGGAGACTCAGGTCTTTTGGTGTACAAGGGGCGCTGCTGAAGTCATTCTATGACACGGTGGTGGCATCAGCCATCACTTTTGGAGTGGTCTGCTGGGGCAGTGGCATTACTGCAGCCGATAGGAAGAGACTGAACAAACTGATTAAGAAAGCTAGCTCTGTCCTGGGGCAACGCCTTGATCCGATGGAGGAGATAGGAGAGAGAAGGACGGTGGCTAAACTGTCATCTCTGCTGGAGTCCGAGTTCCACCCTATGCAGGACATACTGGATGCACTGAGGAGCTCATTTAGCAGCAGACTACATCATCCCAGGTGCACAACCGAGAGGTTTCGTAGGTCCTTCCTACCAACGGCTGTCAGACTGTACAACCTAAGCAGGGCTGCTCGCAGAAATAGCAAAAAGACGTAACAAACTAATAGTTTTTTTTGAATGCAAAAGATGCAATAGACTTACACAATGGTCCTCTCCGGCATACAACTAGGAACATACCGGTCGCTATGGAGGGTGAGAATATGTATGGGCACATAATCATACCATGTAGGATAACTAAATAGACGGTTATGCTGTTTCATCCCACCTAGCAACAATGCTCTGCACTGTGTGTGTTTATATATTTACATATTTATTCCATCTAGCTACAATGCTCAGCACTGGGTGTGTTTATATTTATATATCTATATATTTATTCCATCTAGCTACAATGCTCCGCACTGTGTTTTTATATATCTACATATTATTCCATCTAGCTACATTGCTCCGCACTGTGTGTGTTTATATACTTGCATATTTATTCCACCTAGCTGCAATGTTCCGTACTGTGGGTGTTTATATATTTACATATTTATTCCATCTAGCTACAATGCTCTGCACTGTGTGTTCATATATTCATATATTTATTCCATCCAACTACAATGCTCTGCACTGTGTGTCTGTGTGTGTGTGTGTGTGTGTATATATATTTTATAGTAATATGTACATATGTATATTAGCTGCTCTTGCTTGCTTGTTTTTTTTTTTTTCTTGCCTTCTGATTGTTGCTCTGAGTGTTGCTATCCCTGTGCTGTTGCAATCCTGGAATTTCCCCGTTGTGGGACTAATAAAGGCTTATCTTATCTTAAAATGGTGACCTCCACTTGCTGGATGATGTCTTCATCAGTGGCGCACTGTAGTCACCAGGGGCGGTTCTAGGATCAGAGCTTTAAGGGTGCTGAGCACCCGGTGAGCTCCACCACCCACCCACCCTTTTCATACACACACGCACACATTATTTTGTTAGAGTTATCATCTTTCATACGTCTCCTCCCTGGCTTCTAGTTAGTGAACATGGTACGTGATGATACATAAAACAGTGACAGCTTGGATTTAATATTTTGCTTAACGACAAAACAGCAAAACTCAAAATGACAACAGCTTCTTTCTCTCAAATCCAAACAGCGCACAGTGGTTGATTGACAATGCAACCATTAAAGAAAAACGTTTGCTACTATTTATCTTAGCCAGGGCTGGACTGGGACAAAAAATCAGCCCTGGCATTTTTGGTCCAATTTGTTAAGTAGCAACATTCAGCCATCACACTTAATGGGCTAACAGAGGTCAGAATTATTCCACTTTTGCCACGAGCTGAGCTCTGGAAGTTCTGCCAGACTCAGTCTCGTAGCTTTTTCCTTATATTTATTTATATTTGTTGTATTTTGTGCCTTTTGAGTTTTATTACTGCCTTTTATTTTTCTGTTTAGGCTTCAGTTTTGCTATGCTCATGTTTCATTTCAATTTGTAATTATTTATTTGTCTGTTTTTGATGTTGTTTATTCCTTATATTTGTCCTTGGTGTTCTTCTCTGGGTTGACAGCTGTCAGATGGCATTTCTGGTTTGGTGCTCTGTGTGGGTGTCGCCTGTCAGCTGTCAAGTCCAGCCACTCCTCCCTCATCTCTTCCAGCTGATCCCAATTTTTATTCATTGCTACCTTTTGCCCGCTCACGTGAACCCATGCCTGTTATCACTTATGCATTTGGTTTTGACCCTATTTAAGGGGAGTTATTTTGTTCTCATTTGCCACTGCCTTGACTCACCAAGTATTTCTACACATTTCTCTTCGTCTCTGCCAGTGCCTATTCCTGATCTGGCATGCTGTTCTTGTTTATCTCCCTCGTTGTTATTTTGTATTTTTAGCACCTTGTTGAACTTTACTTTTGTTGTCTGTTTTTTCAATAAATAAATTTAAGAGGAAAAAAATTCACATCTGTACTATTACAGTCATTGGGAATGTAAACACAGGAAGTTATTTAAAAGATTTAATAAATTCATAAAAAAAAGAAAATAAATTGTTGAGACAAAGGTCAAAAAAAAATCACAAGAGAAATGTAACTCATTTGCAATAATTTTAAAAAATTAAGGAAAAAAATCAATGGAAAGATGATTGAAAATTATTGAGGCAAAAATGCAAAGATGGAAGAAAAAAATGATACATTTAAATAATAATAATAATACATCAGTCTTATATAGCGCTTTTCTAAATACTCAAAGACGCTTTACAAAGCAGCATAGGGACAAACATACAGAGAATGGGTAAACAGACAAGGTAGGTACACATAGGTAGAAGAGGCAGTCAGTTTTCATAGGTAGATTTGAAAAGATGGGTTTTGAGTTGACTTTTGAAAGAAGCAAGTGTGTTGGCAGACCGGATGTGTGTCACGACCCGCCGCTCATCAGTGCCTTCAGCTGCGCGCACACCTGCGTCTCGTCAGCAGCGGGCTATTTAGCCCACTCTGCCCTCTGCTGCAGTCTGGAGCCGTCTGTTCTCATCAGTGTTTCCAAAGCTCGTGATTCTACCTCAGATCACCAGCAAAGATTCAACGACACGTAAGAACTCCTTACCTTGTCTTCCAAGTTCTCACCCCTGTGCACAGGTGGACCCTCCTGGCGGCGGATTTCCCCCGTCATCGCCATAGCATCTCCATCTTCTGCGCAGACCCAGCAGGACGCTGTCTCCCGGGCTCATCGCCTGCCGACGCCAGCCACCTGTCCCTGCAAGTAAGCAACACCGTCACTTATATCCCCTGTCTCGGTGTGGTGCCCGTTACCCTTGTCCTTTGTTCTTGTCTCCATAGGGTTGTCCGGCTGTACGGCACGCTGCCCTGCTGCCTGCGCATCGGCGTTCACCCCAGCACATTCCCATACCGCATACATCCATCCACACACACCTGCTTGTTGAATAAAGCTGTTAAATCTATCCTGAGCCTGCGTGCGTGTTTCCTGGGCCTGTGTGCTACATTATGTCAGTACGCCTCCAGCAAAGCGGCCCAGCAGGCAGCGGGCTCGCACGCCGTCTTTCCACCCTCGAGGCTCGGGTGGATTTAATAGCTCATCAACAGCAGGTGATACTCAACCAGTTGGTTAACATCACTCACCGGTTAGACCGCCTGGACCCCCAGCAGGCGTTCCCCATGGCTCGCCAGGGCGGGCCAGCTCCTGCCGTTCCGATGCCCGGTCAGTCTACCTCGGGAACGCCAACCCGCCTCACACCAATCCCGACCCCCGCCCACTTCAGCGGAAAGCTCAGAGGGGCGCGGGGGTTTATAATGCAGTGTGAGTCGGTGTTTTTGCGCGTTCCCGGGGACTTTCCCTCAGACCACAGCCGAATTGGCTATATTGGAAACCTCTTGGAGGGGCGAGCGTTAACCTGGGCTTACGCCGTAATGGCGAAGCCCAGCTACGCGAGCCTCTCCTACAGCCAGTTCGTGCAGAGCTTTTTAGAGGTCTTTGATCATTCCCGGCGCGATAGCATCCTAACTGACCGGCTTCTCGCCCTCCAGCAGGGAAGCCGGTCAGCAGCGGACTATGCTATCGACTTCCGGGTTGCAGCGGGGGAGGTGGGCTGGGCCGAAGCCGCTCTCTGTGGCATCTTCCTCCACAGCCTCAGCTCGGGTCTGAGGGATGAACTGGCTGGTCGGGATCTTCCGGAGACATTGGCGGAGTTAATCTCCACCGCCATTAGTTTGGATAATAGGCTGCGTGAACGGTCCACCGAGCGGAAGTTTAGCAGCCGCTCGCGTGGAGGCTCCGTCCGCACGCCTCAAGACCACCCCCTGGCGACACCTCCACCGGAGGCCTCCGAGGAGTCAGAGGCGATGGTGGTGGCCCGGTCAAAGCTCCCTCTAGCGGAGAAACAGCGCCGCCGGAAGTTGGGTCTCTGCATGTATTGCGGAGGAGGCCAACATTCCATGGAGCATTGCCTGGAGAAACCAAACGGGGAGGTCCGCGAGTCACTGTTTACAATCCGCAGCCTGCGCCCCGTCTGCTCCTTCCCCGATCAAGAACGCCGCGCCTCCGGACCTCACCTTGGTGCCCTCGGAATTCCACGATCTGGGCTTGGTCTTTAGCAAATCCAGGGCGATGTCTCTCCCTCCTCATCGGCCCTATGATTGTGCCATCAACCTCTGCCCAGGGGCTCCCCTGCCGTCAGGTCGCCTGTATAGCCTGTCAGCGCCGGAGTGGGAGGCGATGGACAGTTATATAAAGGAGTCTCTCAGCGCAGGTATCATCCGCCCCTCCTCGTCCCCGCTCGGAGCCGGTTTCTTCTTCGTATCAAAGAAAGACGGGTCCCTCCGCCCTTGTATTGACTTCCGAGCGTTGAATGACATCACTGAGAAGGACCGGTACACTCTGCCGCTGATGGACACTGCCTTCCACTCCCTGCAGGGGGCGACCTGGTTTACCAAATTGGACCTCCGCAGTGCCTACCATCTCGTCCGGATCAGGGAGGGGGATGAGTGGAAAAATGCATTCAGAACGCCAAGTGGACATTTTGAATACCTCGTAATGCCCTTTGGTCTGAGCAACGCCCCAGCTGTCTTTCAGCGCCTAATAAATGACGTCCTGCGTGATTTCCTGGGTCTCTTTGTATTCGTGTACCTAGATGATATCCTCATCTTTTCCAGGTCACGTGAAGAACACCAGCTGCATGTGAGACGGGTCTTACAGTGGCTGCTGGAGAACAGGTTATATGTGAAGGCAGAAAAATGTGAGTTTTACGCCAAGACCACTTCCTTTCTTGGATTTGTGATCTCACATAATCAGGTTCTGCCCGACCCCGCTAAGGTCAAAGCGGTGGTGGACTGGCCGACGCCGACCTCCAGGAAGCAGGTCCAACAATTCCTTGGGTTTGCTAATTTCTACCGCCGTTTTGTGCCCAACTTTGGTGCCATCGCTGCCCCGCCTCACGTCACCCAAGAATGCCTTTCGCCGGACTGAAGAGGTCGCCGCGGCGTTTCAGGCGCTGAAGACGGAGTTCTCCTCCTCCCGGGTCCTGACCCAGGTCGACCCCGCGCTGCAGTGCTTGGTTGAGGTCGACGCATCTGACACAGGGGTGGGGGCGGTGCTGTCCCAGCGTTCACCCACTGATGGGACCAAACGACCCTGCGCCTTCTTCTCACGGCGTCTGTCTCCGGCCGAGCGGAATTATGACGTCGGGGACAGGGAGCTTCTTGCCATCAAGCTCGCCCTGCAGGAGTGGCGCCACTGGCTGGAGGGGGAAGCGCTACCATTCGTGGTGATGACGGACCACAAGAACTTGGAGTATCTTCGATCTGCTAGACGCCTGAATGCCCGCCAGGCGCGCTGGTCTCTATTCTTCGCCCGGTTCCGCTTCACCATTACCTATCGCCCCGGCTCTAAGAACATCCTACCTGATGCCCTCTCCAGGCAGTTCGTCCCTGAGACATCGGAGGAGTCGGACCACCCCATCCTGCCCAGTTCGTGTGTGGTAGGTGCCATCTCCTGGTCCATCAGGGACAAGATCCGGAGGGCGCAGGAGGCTGAACCGGATCCTGGCGGTGGACCGGAGGGAAGGTTGCTTGTTCCATCTTCTGTCCAGGGGGAGGTCATTCATTGGGTCCACACCTCCAAGCTCGCCTGTCACCCGGGGGTATCTCGGCTAGTGGATCTCCTCCAACGCTCCTTCTGGTGGCCAGGTCTGCAGAAGGATGCCTCCAACTACGTCCGGGCTTGCCCTGTGTGCGCCTCTGCCAAGTCGGGTAATTCTCCTCCCGCCGGTCTACTCCAGCCTCTGCCGACCCTTGGCAGACCCTGGTCCCATATTGCCCTCGACTTTGTCACTGGTCTCCCCACTTCCAACTCCTATAACGCCGTGCTGACCATTGTGGACCGTTTCTCCAAGGCCGCCCACTTCGTGCCACTGCGGGGTCTTCCAACGGCGCAGGAGACGGGGGATCTCCTGGTGCGGCACGTGGTCAGGTTACACGGGATACCAGTAGATGTCGTCTCGGATCGGGGTCCCCAGTTTGTCTCAGTGGTCTGGAGGTGCTTTTGCCACGCCCTGGGGGCCACAGTTAGCCTCTCATCCGGCCATCACCCACAATCCAACGGGCAGTGTGAGAGGGCCAACCAGGAGTTGGAGGCTGCCCTGCGCTGCGTCACGTCATCGGACCCATCCTCCTGGAGTTCACATCTGGCCTGGGTTGAATACGCCCACAACACCGCCCGGTCTTCTGCTACAGGTATGTCTCCCTTTAAGGCGTCCCTGGGCTATGATCCACCCTTGTTTCCAGACCAGGAGGCAGAGCTCGCTGTTCCTTCCGTCCAGGCGCACCTGAGACGTTGTCGGGCTCTGTGGTCCAGGA
Organism: Pholidichthys leucotaenia; assembly: GCA_020510985.1. Classification (NCBI taxonomy): domain Eukaryota; kingdom Metazoa; phylum Chordata; class Actinopteri; order Cichliformes; family Pholidichthyidae; genus Pholidichthys; species Pholidichthys leucotaenia. The sequence continues at coordinate 85,679,689 of CM035848.1, read as the reverse complement.
CACGGGACGCGCTTTTACGCACGGCTGCGTGTAATAGCATCACTGCCAACCGCCGCAGGAGACCGGCCCCTGCCTACCAGGTGGGTCAACGAGTCTGGTTGGCCACTCAGGATTTCCACCTCAAGGGGGAGAAGAAGAAGTTGGCACCACGCTTCGTTGGTCCTCACACCATTTCCAGGATTATCAACCCGGTGGCTGTGCGTCTGGCCCTCCCCCCCCTCCCTTCGCATTTGTCCTACTTTCCACGTTTCCAGGATCAAGCCCTATGTGTCTGACCCCCTCTGCCCCCCGCCTGCAGCGCCGCCCGCGCCTATGATGATCGACGGCCACCCGGCCTGGAGAGTCTCCTCCTTCCTGGACTCCCAGCGCCGAGGGCGTGGGTTGCAGTATCTGGTGGACTGGGAGGGGTTTGGTCCGGAGTTTAGATCCTGGGTGCCCTCCTCTTGGGTGTTAGACAAGAGCCTCATCAGGGAGTTCCATCGGGCACATCCGGACAAACCAGCGCCAGGAGGCGCTGCTAGAGGGGGGAGTACTGTCACGGCCCGCCGCTCATCAGCGGCTTCAGCTGCGCGCACACCTGCGTCTCGTCAGCAGCGGGCTATTTAGCCCACTCTGCCCTCTGCTGCAGTCTGGAGCCGTCTGTTCTCATCAGCGTTTCCAAAGCTCGTGATTCTACCTCAGATCACCAGCAAAGATTCAACGACACGTAAGAACTCCTTACCTTGTCTTCCAAGTTCTCACCCCTGTGCACAGGTGGACCCTCCTGGTGGCAGATTTCCCCCATCATCGCCATAGCATCTCCATCTTCTGCGCAGACCCAGCAGGACGCTGTCTCCTGGGCTCATCGCCTGCCGACGCCAGCCACCTGTCCCTGCAAGTAAGCAACACCGTCACTTATATCCCCTGTCTCGGTATGGTGCCCGTTACCCTTGTCCTTTGTTCTTGTCTCCATAGGGTTGTCCGGCTGTACGGCGCGCTGCTCTGCTGCCTGCGCATCGGCATTCACCCCAGCACATTCCCATACCGCATACATCCATTCACACACACCTGCTTGTTGAATAAAGCTGTTAAATCTATCCTGAGCCTGCATGCGTGTTTCCTGGGCCTGTGTGCTACATTATGTCAATGTGAAGGGGCAAGGAATTCCAGAGGGTTGGTGCGGCGATGGCGAATGATCTATCACCCAGGGTGCGGAATTTTGTCTTGGTGATGGGGGTGAGAAGGTGAGCGTCAGCAGAGCGGAGGAGACGAGTGGGGGAATGACGAGACAGAAGGTCAGTTAGGTATGAGGGGGCGAGGTTATGAAGAGCTTTATAGGTGATGAGGAGGATCTTGAAGTTGATGCGCTGTTGAATGGGGAGCCAGTGGAGCTGATGGAGGAGAGGAGTGATGTGGTCTCTGGAGTGGGAGTGAGTAAGTAGGCGGGCGGCTGAGTTTTGGACATACTGTAGTTTTTGGAGGATGGTGGAAGGAAGTCCATACAAAATGCTGTTACAGTAATCAAGTCTGGAGGTGATGAAGGCGTGGATGAGAATTTCAGCAGCAGAGGGGGAGAGGGTGGGACGGAGGCGTGCAATATTACGAAGATGAAAAAATGATGTTTTGGAGATATGGTTGATGTGAGATTTGAAGGAGAGGGTGGGGTCCATGATAATGCCAAGGTTTCTGGCCGGGGGGGGGGGGGGGGGTGACTGAGTGACCATCGATTTGGAATGAAAAGTTCTGGGAAGAGGGCAAAAGAGATTTTGGTCCAAAAATAATGATTTCTGTTTTATTGCTGTTTAGCTTGAGAAAGTTGTTAGTCATCCAGGTTTTTATGTCTGTAAGGCAGTTGGTGATGGTGGAGAGAATGGCGGGGGTAATGGATTTAGAGGAGATGTACAGCTGGGTGTCGTCGGCATAGCAGTGAAAGTGAAGACCATGTTGACGGATGATGTGACCAAGCGGAAGCATGTAGAGAGTGAAAAGGGTTGGACCGAGCACAGAGCCTTGAGGGACACCGTGTGAGATGGGGGTGGTGCATGATTTGTGATTGTTGATGGAGATGTACTGGAATCTCTCAGACAGGTAGGAGGTGAACCAAGAGAGGGTGGAGTCAGTGATGCCAATAGAAAGCAGACGACGGAGCAGGATGGAATGATTGATGGTATCGAAAGCAGCGCTGAGATCGAGGAGGAGAAGAATGGTGAGGAAGCCAGAGTCAGAGGCGAGCAGGAGGTCAATGGTGACCCTGAGGAGGGCGGTTTCAGTGCTGTGGTGAGAACGGAATCCAGATTGAAATGTTTCGTAGAGTTTGTTGGAGAGGAGGTTTTTCTTGAGTTGGGTGGGGACAGCTTTTTCCAATATTTTAGCCAGAAATGGGAGGTTGGAGATAGGTCTAAAATTGTTGGGATCGTCAGAGTCCAGGCCAGGTTTCTTAAGGAGGGGGGTGATGGCAGCAATCTTAAGTGATGGGGGGACAGTGCCAGTGGTGAGGGAGGAGTTGATGGTGTCGATGATAAGGGGGGCAAGAGGGGTGAGACAGGCTTTGATAAGGGGGGAGGGGATGGGGTCCAGGGGGCACGTAGATGATTTCATGCTGGAGAGTATTTCGGAAAGTTCATCAGTGGTGGTTTATGACACAAAAGTCACACATTCAAGAAAAAAATGTCAATCAGTGAGCGAAAATTTTTCATGAAGTTTCGAATTTCATGAAGTTTCTTAAAAAGTCTATAATTAAAAAAAGAATAAAAATAATCATACAAAAAAGTAGGTAATTTATGAGAACTCTCCAATTTCACATAAAAAATTTTCACATTTCTAATTTAGTTGGTAGAGTAGCCTGAAACTGTACACAAGTAAATGTAGGTTATCTTTATATATTATCACTCAAATATACATAAAAGTAGCTACCCCAATATAGTTAAGAAGTCACTGAGATGTGAGTTTAGTCTGGACAGTTTGAGGTTTTTGTCCTAAATTTATGGCAGTTTTTTAAATTTACTACTTTTTCCTTTGAAATATTTTTCCCAGTTAACCTGTTGCACTTCTGTGTACGGTGGGTGGGCACATCTCTGCGTACTAGGACGCACGAGGGCGTCCTAGTACGCAAACTGTGCGTCCTAGGAGGCACTGAAAAAAACCCCACCTGCATTTCCGTTCTTCCACTACAGACACAGCCGCGAACAGAAAGCCAAAGGAGTGCTTTGATTGGTTTAGATGTGATTGACCTCTCATTCGACTAATAAGAGCCTTGAATTGGGTTTCTGAAACCTTGAAGAACCAATGACTGAAAACCTAGCAAGAAGGACCCGCCTACCAACGGCTGCGAATGCAGCGAGCCAATTGAAGCACAGAAGTTTGAAAGCTGTTTTGTGTAACGCTGGGTGACACACAGGCATTTGCCAGTCTTTTTTTCTAACTGCTGTTCTTATTTGTTTTGAAAAATTGTTCGCCAAAACCGCAATCATGGAAGCGCAAAACCGCAATAATGGAATTATGGTTTGACCGGGTCGCAAGACCAGAACCACGAGTCTGTAAGAAGCAGACCAGCTTCATGTTCGTCTGACAATGAGGAAGAGAAGTTCGCCAGCTATGCTGCTGTTGTGAACAGGTAAGTGTTATAAGCTAAATTATTCTTTATCCCTGAAAATTGTAATCAAAAATGACTTTTGACCGATCTGTAAATTACAGCTGTGCGTCGTAGACCACGGTGCACCGTGACCGCGGCGCAACGGGTGATGTCCGTCCTCTGTAGTGGGGGGGGGGGCAACCCTCCCCCCCCCACACACACACGCAGAGCCCTGAGTGTCACCTTTCATTAGAGCCCAAGATGAAGCTTCTATATTAAATCATTCAAAAGTTACAGACGTTTTTCCAAACTGTGCCATTTGGCACAATTTGGCACAGTTCAAAAATGCCTGGGAACAACCTGAGAACAAAGCTGTGTAATATATTCATTTTTTGTGGTATTGTTACAAAATTTTGATCTCACCTGGATAACACTTGGTTCTACATTTCTGTTGCATTTTCCAGCCCGGATCTGAAGCTGTGTGTTATTTGCAAGCATTTGTATCCAAAAAAGCACCGAGGCGAAATTTATTTTCTTCAAGTTCACTATGTTTAGATGACTGTTACTCAGTGGCCGGAGCACTTAGAGAGATTATGACTGTTTTGCCAAAAAATTCAAAGTGTTTTCTTTTAAATGAGACCAACCCCATGAAGATGCTGCAAAGGGTTGAAGAACAGCTTTTGATTTACTTTGGGCACATTATTTTTTGGCGTTTTTAGGGAAATTGACCAGAGTGCAAGGGGTTAAATCAACTTTTCTCATAATTTATGTTTAGTGCTAATTTAGGGCTTTTTTCTTGTACATATGAGACTTTATTCTCATAAATTTGTGAGTTTTTTCCTCATAAATTAAAAATCAAAAATAAAATAAGCAAAGATGCAGTCTTTTCTGTTATATTATAGGCTATTTATAGCCTATTAATAGCCTATTTTCTAACCCCAACCCCAGGTGAAAACCTCATGTACTCTGAAACGTAAATGCTTTCAGGTATGCATCATACTCTTACCAAATAAATTCAGACAGACCCAAAAACTATTCATAATGTTGCAGAATATTCCAGCTGAGGCTGGCGTCATAGTTGGGATAGGGTGGGAGGGACCTCTGTTTGTGTGTGTGCCAGGGCTGCAGCGCCTGCAGGGAGAGAACGTGTGAGGAGGGACCATACCATTTGCATGGCGGGAGAAGGGGGGTTAATTTTCATTTTTAAAAAGTTTAAATAACAAACTACTGAATATGTTTTGGATGTTATTTCAGCTTGTCAAAGACAAACTAAAATGTTATAATCACAACTTTTCTCACTCCAATTTATAGGGGTGCTCAGTTTAAATTTAAGGGTGCTACAGCACCCCTAAAAAAGGCATAATGCCACCCATGGTAGTCACCTAGGAATGGGTGCTGTTTCCACTGATGTCCAACTACACTTGAACTGCTGATGCCAGTGCTTGACCATGTCCTCCTACAATAACCAGAAGTGGGTCAGGGGAAATCTTTAATGAACCACCCTCTGTTTTAGTGATGGATATGACCCAGGGGCATTAATTGTGAAAACAGAAGGTGATTATGATTTTGAATAGTTTTGCTTTGATGCCACTTTCAACTGAATGAGCAATGGGTATACAAATGAGGTTTCTTTTCATAGTTGTAACATGAATTTGCTTTGTGATTGTTATCTGGATGTATACCTTTGGTGTATTTTTTTTCTCCATTTTCTATTCTAAGCTCAAGCTAAACCTCAAGAAAAAAACAGAAAAGGAAACTGCTCATTCAGTTATTTATTTGGTGCTTCGTAATTAAGCATAACCCTCATATTATTATATCAAAAAGTTTTCATTTTAGGATAAAAAAAAAATGTATCAGGGCCATGTCAGTGGCAAATGGTGTCAACATGAAATACATTTTCACCCATAATAAAATATCAAGTCATCTCATATGACAAATGTGTATGTGGAACACTCACTCAACCACCCCTACCCTTGCTGGTACTTCACAGCACCAACTCACATTCTACTCATCAACTCCACTACATACAGACATAAACAATCACACGCCATGCACCTCACCATTCTGGCACCTTGTAACACAGCAGGTCACCATCATCTGCCTGTCAGTACCTTCCTCATAAACATATCCAAAGCAGCAGTAGTGTGACTCAGCAGCTGAGCCGAATCTGCTGAGCCCCCCACAACCAACCGACTGATCAGACCAGGTGGAGCGTGACTACACCAGGTGGGAGACAGCCACAAAATGCTAGTACTCAAGGGAAGTGATCTTTCATTGTGGCCACTTCACACTCAGTATTAAATCATCCCAGTAAGACCCATTGAATCCGAATGTGTAGGTGTGTCTAAACTTTTGACTGGTAGTGTACTCTAGAAGCACCCCCACAAGAAACCATGAGGGATGCGGTCGCATGCTTTCTCCAAGTTCACAAAACACAGACCGGTTGGGCAAACTCCCACAAACCCTTGACAATAAACATCAGTAACACTACTTATTAATGATAACTTTCAGTCAGTCCAAACACAAACGCTAAAGATCCAACATTCAGCTCAGCCAGTACATCACAATCACTCACTGAAATTTTAATAGCACAAAGATACAGATGTGTGCACACCTCTTTGCCATCGTGTCACTGCTTATCTGCTGGCAGGTATGGAGAAAGAGGTGAAAATATGCAAAACACTCAAAGGAGAAAATCAACAAAATGCTCCCCAGTCAGAGGGCTTTATGTGATTTTGAATTATGATTTGACAAGTCTGCTTGATAATTAATAATAAATAAAATCAATGTTTTAGTAACTCAAACTTATATTACTCTGGATATCACCACCCTATGGAATAGAACTAGATGCAAACTATCAATATGAAGTTTCAAAAATCATTAATGTTCATTGTTACATTTGAGTAATTTTAGTGTGAACACATGGACAAGTAAAAAGCATTCTTGCTGTCCAAATTTCTTTTTAATATCAGATGTTTTATGGCTTTTAGTTAGGTTGTACTCTGAAGGTTATTTATCATTTCCCTGTGATGTACAGCGCTAATCATAATGATTTACATCTGTAGAGCTTGTGACTTATAGATTTCTTTTAGATTTAATATTAAACTTTGAAAAAGGGATGGATTGAAGAAAGTGCTGTACAAGGTGTTCAAGAGTTTTTTGTTTTCTTACTGTACCTGTGAAGCCATTTTAGCAATGACCGTTTTCACATTTAAGCTGCTATGATGTGAATAAGATTTTTGTTATACAATATCACTGTTTCCTTCCAATTTGGGGGTCCTTGGCTTGTTCTTCTGAGACGTACTTAGTCCTTTTCTTGTTGTTTGTTCTCTGCGCCGGTTTCCTCACACAGTCCAAATGTATTCATTTACAGTTAACTGGTGACTCCAGATTGGCCTTCGGTCTGTCTTTCTATGTTAGCTCTGTGATGGACTGGAGACCTGTTCAGTGGTTCTACACTGCCCGTTTCCCAGTGTCAGCCGGAATAGGGCTAAAATAAAGTACTAGTCGCTGATTTGTTTGACTTCTGGTTGGTGTTGAGCAAGAAGACCTTTTAACTCAAAGACAGCTGGCTAGGGCATCTGGGAACTACAAAGTCAAAGAAAACAAAAAGATCAAACATCAAAAGGTAAATCAAAAGAAATCAAACCCTTTGTATGTTTGAAAGTAACTGCCCAGTTCAATAACCACTACAGCTGATTGTCTTTTACTTATCATGTAAGTTCAAACAGTATATGGATGGCAGGTCTGGTCTTTTTAGGGCTTACACACTAGGGACAGTGAGGACAGAAAACTGCTATATTACTGACAGTCTGAAACAGCTATAATATCTTATTAATGTCCAAACATTATTCTTTAAAACCTGACACAAGCTCTTCATTCTCACCATCGCTGAGATTGTCATAAAAAATAATTTGCAGTATCTTCTGAGTAACTTGTCAGGAACTCCCCTTTGAAAGCTGGCTTTCTATTTTTGATCTTGTAATTCAGTCGACAAGATGAGACATGCAGTCTGGCGAAACAATCACCAGCGTCTGTCAACATTTTTATTATTAGGCAGCAGCCTGTTAGTGCTAGCCCAAAAGATTGCAGCAGCGGCTTCAAACATGGCAAGAGGTAGTCTAAAAAGTGAAAACCACATTATTGTTGCCTTGAATTATTTATACTTGTATGTGTATTTCATATTTAAAGACTACATTTACTGCTCTTTTTCCATATGTTGACATGTCCCACAGATTTTAGTCAAATGTCTGTGACATAAAATGCCCAAATTGCCTTTAATTATTGCAGCATCATTATGAATCATCTTTTACAGCCATCCTCAGAATGGCTCATTTCTGTATGTCACTTTAAAAACTCATGAGCCCCAATTAACCCCACCGTCCCTCTTAAGTAACTTAAGCTAGCCAGCTCCTACCTTTTGTAGATAACTCAGCCTGAGCCCAATAATATAAATTGTAAAATGTTTGTGACATATTTTGGCCAAATTGCCTTTTAATTATTGCAGCATCATTGCAAAACATCTTTTGCAGCCTTCCTCCTAGCAATTTGTTTCAGGACATATCTCTTTAACCCCACCCTCTCTCTAGCTAACTAGCATCGAGCCTGTGGTAATCTATCTATAAATTCAAGACATCTCTGTCTGTTTGTGTGTGTATGTTCCTCGGATATCTCTCAAACCGTTTGTCACACTGACCTAAGATTTTAAGATAAGATAAGATAAGATAAGCCTTTATTAGTCCCACAATGGGGAAATTCCAGGATTGCAACAGCACAGGGATAGCAACACTCAGAGCAACAATCAGAAGGCAAGAGAAAAAAAACAAGAGCAGCAAGTATACATATGTAAATATAAATATAAATATATATATATATATATATATAGACACACAGTGCAGAGCATTGTAGCAAGATGGGATAGATATATAAATATATAAACACAGTGCGGAGTATTGTAGCTGGATGGAATAAATATATGAGTATATAAACACACAGTGCGGAGCATTGTAGCTAGATGGAATAAATATGTAGATATATAAACACACAGTACGGAGCACTGTAGCTAGATGGAATAAATATGTAAATATATAAACACACACAATGCGGAGCATTGTAGCTAGATGGAATAATATGTAGATATATAAACACACACAGTGCAGAGCATTGTAGCTAGATGGAATAAATATGTAAATATATATAAACACACACAGTGCAGAGCATTGTAGCTAGATGGAATAAATATGTAAATATATAAACACATATTGACATTTTCTTGACATTTTCTGTCAAGACGAAAATGGCAGTGTACAACGCCTGCGTCATCAGCACACTGCTCTATGGGAGTGAGACGTGGACAACATACGCCCAGCAGGAAAAGAGACTGAACTCCTTCCACTTGCGCTGCATTCGCCACATCCTGGACATATCCTGGCAGGACAAAGTGCCCAACACAGAAGTTCTGTCCCGCGCCGGCCTTCCCTCCATGTTCACTCTACTCAGGCAGCGCAGGCTCCGCTGGCTAGGCCACGTTCACCGTATGGAGGATGGCAGAATCCCCAAAGACATCCTCTATGGAGAACTGGCAACTGGCAGGAGAGACGTTGGCCGCTCACAGCTGTGCTTTAGAGACATCTGCAAGAGAGACATGAAGGCCCTGGATATCAACACAGAGCGCTGGGAGAACCTTGCAATGGACCGCTCCAAATGGAGAGGCACCCTGACCAGACAGCTCAAGGCGGGTGAAGAGAGACTGACTGCTGCAGCAGATGAAAAAAGGACCCGCAGGAAGAACCGCCACAGACCCAGCAGCACAGAGACCACCCACAAGTGTGACCTGTGTGACAGGGACTGTCATTCGCGCATCGGCCTGTTCAGCCACAGGCGGTGCTGTTCCAGCAGAGTAGACGTTTAGGATTCTCTTCCATGGTCATCATAGACCGACGGAGGCCGCCGCCGCCGATGATATAAACACACACAGTGTGGAGCATTGTTGCTAGATAGAGTAAATATATAAATATATATATATATAAACACACAGTGCGGAGCATTGTAGCTAGATGGAATAAATATGTAAATATATAAACACACACAGTGCAGAGCATTAATTAAACGTGCTTTGCTGAAGCTACGAGGGTGTGCATCCCCAAATATGGAGTCACTCAGTCAAAATATGTCATTTTTATCAATAAAAGTTTAGCCACCGCTGTGTGACCGCTCTATGTGGTATGTGGATCTGGTGGAGGCAGCAGTTCGGCGGTGTCCTCAGCTCGCGGAGCACCCGGAAGGAACTGAGAGGATAACCTGGTTGACAGCATTGCGGCACGAGAACGGTAAAAGGGGGAGAAAGTCCCCGAAGAGACCTGGGCTTGCGTTGTTGGGAGGGCGTTCCCGGGGCTCCTTTATTCCTGCATCTCGCCAGTCCTTTTTGCCCGCCTCTGCTCCGGTTAAGCCAGCTTCAGCCTCCCGAAGACACCGTCATCCCGAACTGGACCGGGAGAGGAAGCCCTCCTCCTCTTCGACAGCCACTCCCCCTCATCAAGTCTGAGTAGTCCCGTGGCAGGGCCGCTCTCCTGCTCTGTTTGCTCCGCTGTTACACCAGCCTCCTTTCCCACCGCTGCCGCTGCACTCACTGTCGCTCCAATGATTCCTCCCGCTGTTGAGAGGGCATCCTGGTCTTTCCCGTCCATGCCTACCTCCGTTCCTATGGAAGCGGCTCCTCCATCTTCCTCTCGAGGGCCCAGATTCACCATTGGCATGGAGAGGGATGGCTACCAGTCACCTGCAGCCATTAACATCAAGATCCAGGATGACAGGCAAGTGTTTTTTCATTCTGTTACATCTTATAATGATAAACCTTGTTTGTCTCCCGGGAGAGAGGCCTAGTTTAAGCAGTCCACTGGGCTCTCTCCTCCCGCTGTAGCTGTTAACTCTCTCCCTAGTCTCTCTGTGTCTCCCCATCTTTCCCTGAGTGTCCATTGGTCCCAGATCAGAGCTGTCGGCCCTGGAGGACCCGACTCCAGAGCTCACATGGAGCTATCACTCCATGTGATATGACTACTGATCAGAGGGTCATGGGGTTGATTCCGGCTCTGTCTGCAGTCTGCATGTCGAAGTGTCCTTGAGCAAGACACTGAACCCCCAGTTGCTCCTGGTGGCCAGGCTAGCTCCTATGTGTGTATGGCAGCTCTGCTGCCATCAGTGTGTGAATGTGTGCGTGAATGGGTGAATGGCAGGATCTGTAAAGTGCTTTGGTCATCCAGAGATGAGAAAAAGCGCTATATAAGTGAACGCTGTTTACCATTTATCCCCCAGCTTCCTCACCGGATAAGTCACCAGTGTTGGAGCCTTCGTCTTGGGGCTGCAGGACTGCTACAACCATCATGCCTGCTGCGGAGGCCAATGCAGCAGAGTGGGAGCCAGAGCTGGACCTCCTGGAGGCTGGGCCCGAGACATCATCGCTGGGATCGACAGAGTCCTGGATGGCGGTGTAGCTCGAGCTCAGGCAAGTTATCTCTCTTGTTTTTCTCATGTTAGTTTTAGAGAGATCTTGTCTGGCTCTTGGTGAGGAGAGTTGGGTGCAGTCCTCAGCTGCATCTGAACTCACCTTGCCGGGCTCCGCTGCTGCCAGCGACCCTAACCACTTTTCTTCTCCCGTTGTTCCTAAGCCTTCTCCTACGGTCGCTGGAGAGGGTCCATCATCGCCTGGGGGCTCTGTGGGTCCGGTCTTGCTCACAGATGACGTCATGAGTCCAGCCCCCCCCCCCATCGAGGTCGTCATGGGTGCACAGTACCAGCCCAGGGTGACTGTGATTGACAGCCTCCTGGTCGGCTGGCCCACCGTCAAGGCAGCGCTGGCCCAGTCGGGGTCCACCGCGGGTGCAGCCATGGCCCAGACGGGGTCCACCGTGGGTGCAGCCATGGCCCAGACGAAGTCCACTGTGGGTTCAACCATGTCCCAGACTGGGACCCCGTAGGTGCTACAGTTTTCCTTACAGGGACCAGTGAAGACATCGTCCCTTCTCCTCCACTGCCAGACACCGTTGTGGATCCTCTCTCCTCTCCTCAGCTAGACGCCGTCGAGGTCCCCTCCTCTCCTCAGCCAGACGCCGTCATGGCCCCTTCCCCTTCCTCTTCCCTGCCGGACGCCATCATGGTTCCCTTCTCTCCACCACCAGACGTCGTCGGGGTTCCCCTCCTCTGGTCTGGCCACCCACCAGTGAGCCTCCTGGTGGGTATGTCGCCTCCTGCTTCACCCCTCCGGTCCTGGTGGCTCAACAGCACTGGCCGGCCGGCCGCCCGAAGGACTGAATCGCTGGGTTGCATAGCCCATTTCTTCTGGCAGGCCGCTGGACTCTATCCATCTGGCCGTCTACTGGGCCTGGGACTCTGGGCGGCCTCCCGAGCCTCCGTGCCTCTGGACTTGGGGGGGGGGGGTTAGTTGTTTGTGTTTCGCTGGTGTGCCCTGAGCGGGGTTGTTTTTTGTTCCCTCCTGACCTTTTTTCACCTACCTCCCGCCCTGAGTAGATTGTTGTTGTTTCTGCTGGGGGGGGGGGGCAGTTTTTTTTTTTTTCTGTGATGGTTCTCTGGGTGTCTGGATTCCACACCTTGAGAGGGGGGCTCTGTCATGAACCAAGCCGGTTTGTCCTCCAGGCTCGGTTCCATGACTTTCCTCTGTGTGTCATATTATCTGTGTATTATGCATTTGGTACTGAGTCGGGGTTCTCTCAGGCTCAGTCTTATGGGTTTTCTGTTCTCATATGTATTTGTATATTCAATTGCCTTTTGTGTTTTCGTATTGTCTTCATGTTTCTTGTTACTGTCTAGGTTGCTATTGTCATGTAGTATTTGCAAGTTTCCTTGGTTTCCAAGGTTGTCATAGCCAGGAGCGACACTGGGGTTAAGCTCCCAGTGCTCATAAAATGCTCCTTATGGCGTGCGTCTCGAAAAGCCTCTGACAACTAAGTCCAATTCCTAGCCTGCCCGTGTGGTTTAGTCTCTAAGCCCGGCGGAACTGCTTTTACTAATAGGAAAAGGGGCGAGGGCGGATCTCTGGCGCCTTAAAACCAGATGTTTCGGGTAGATGGTGGCTCGTCAACCTGGGAAGGTAGCCCATCTAGGGGAAGGTAAACCCTGATTTCAAACCTCTGCTGCCTTGCGGCATACCCGGTCACAGGAAAGGCTTCGGGAGTCAACCCTGAGGAAAAATCCGGAGTCGGAGCCCCTAAGGCAGTTCTATGTTGTGCTCAACATCGTTCTGGCAGCTCCTGCAACGGCGCTGGTGCCAAACTGTAGCAGCCCTGCTGTTCCTTTGGATCCATCAGTGACGTGGAGAGGGGGGACATGCTGCATGGGCAACATCTTGTCCTCCATATCTTCCTGCCCAGGCTTGAATCCTACCAACGCCCAACGCTGGAAGGTAGAACACCGGATCACTGGAGAGGACACTCCAGCTTCGCCTTTGGCGTAGACAAAACACGGGGAATGACAGTTACCGGTTATAAGCCACTGCTCAATTGGCATAGAGCGTGGCGCCAGGGGTTGTACCTGATGGTGGGAGGGATCATCAGATCTCACTGGACAGCTACCGCCCGCCTCAAGCTGGGCAGCCCCCAGCCAATAAGGTGTTGTCCCGCCACAGCTTGCTTTCCTCATTGGGTGCATGGGGATAAGGAGAAATCCAAACAGCAGGCTGAGAACCTTCGCACCAGGCAAGACAATAAAACAAAAGAGACCAACTCTAAAACTGGGAACTTGGAACATCCGCACTATGATGACCGGACTCGCTGCTAACCTCAAGGACATCAACGACACCAGGAAGACTGCCATCATCAATAATGAGCTGAAGAGACTGGGAGTGGATATCGCCACTCTCCAGGAAACACGGTTAGCTGATGCAGGCACACTGAGAGAGAAGGACTACACGTTCTACTGGCAGGGAAAGGGCAGTGACGAACACAGGGAACACGGAGTGGGCTTCGCAGTGAAGAACACTTTGCTGAAGATGGTGGAACCGGGCAGCACTGGCTCTGCACGACTCCTCACCCTCCGCCTGAACACCACTGAAGGCCCAGTCACCCTCGTCAGTGTGTATGCCCCAACACAGACAGCCACACCAGAGGCAAAAGACGAGTTCTACAAGAATCTCGCAACAACTGTCAGGATCATCCCCAACTCTGAACAACTCATTCTCCTTGGAGACTTCAATGCCATAGTGGGTGCTGACCACGACTCCTGGCCCTCCTGTCTTGGACCTTTTGGCGTGGGCAGAATGAACGACAACGGACAGCGGCTGCTCGAGTTCTGCACATATCACGATCTGTGCATCACAAACTCGTTCTTCAAGACCAAGCCCCAACACAAGGTTTCCTGGCAACATCCGCGCTCAAAGCACTGGCACCAGCTAGACTTGATCCTGACCAGGCGCACCTCACTGAAGAACGTGCTAATCACCCGTTCGTTCCAGAGTGCAGATTGCGACACAGACCATTCATTGGTGTGTTGCAAGGTCAAGCTGCAGCTGAAGAAATTCCATCGTGCTAGACAACCTGGAAAGGCACGGATTGACACCAGCAAGATGGCCCAACCAGAACTTGTTGAGCAGTTTGCCTCCACCTTTGAGAAGGAACTTGGTGTACCACAAGGAGGAGAATCTGCAGAGCAGAAGTGGGAAGAGCTGCGAAACACCATCTACCGCACAGCCTTGGCTACCTTTGGGAGGAAGACCTCGAAGTCACAGGACTGGTTTGATGCCAAGTTGACCGAGATGACCCCCGTCATTGAAGCCAAGCGCTCAGCACTTGCTGAGTACAAGAAGTACCCAAACGAGAAGAATCTCCAGATTCTCAGGGCTGCGAGAAGCAAAGTTCAGCAGACTGCTCGGCGCTGTGCCAACGAGTACTGGACTCAGCTCAGCCAAGACATTCAAACCGCTGCCATAACAGGGAACATCCGTGGTATGTACGATGGCATCAAGAAAGCACTTGGTCCGGCTCAGAGCAAGACGGCCCCCCTCAAATCTTCCACTGGGGAGATGATCACAGAAAAGAACAAGCAGATGGAGAGATGGGTGGAACACTACTCCGACCTCTACTCTAGACAGAACACCGTGACACCGTCAGCCCTTGATGCCATCGACTGCCTGCCATCCATGGACGAACTTGACGCCGAGCCAACCATCGACGAACTCAGTAAGGCCATTGATAGCTTGGCCGCTGGCAAGGCACCCGGCAACGACGGCATACCCCCTGACCTGATCAAGCACTGCAAGACCGCCCTACTGCTGCCATTGCATGACGTCCTCTGCCAGTGCTGGAAGGAAGGTGCCGTACCACAGGACATGAGGGACGCCAAGATCATCACCCTCTACAAAAACAAAGGGGAGAGAAGCGACTGCAACAACTACAGGGGCATTTCCCTCCTCAGCGTTGTTGGCAAAGTCTACGCACGAGTTGTTCTCGTTCGTCTACAGAAGCTTGCCGAACGTGTCTACCCCGAGTCTCAGTGTGGCTTCTGCGCTGAGCGATCGACGGTAGACATGATATTCTCCATCCGCCAACTCCAGGAGAAACGCAGAGAACAGAACATGCTTCTGTACGTCGCCTTCATCGACCTCACCAAAGCGTTCGATCTGGTCTGCAGAGAGGGCCTTTTCAAGATCCTGCCAAAGATAGGATGCCCACCAAAGTTGCAAAGCCTCATCGAATCGTTTCACACCAACATGCAGGGGATAGTGCAGCACGATGGCAACGTCTCAGAGCCATTCAACATACGCAGCGGAGTGAAACAGGGCTGTGTACTTGCGCCAACCCTCTTTGGGATTTTCTTTGCTATGCTCCTGAGGCATGCCTTCAGCACAGCAACAGAGGGAATCTACCTGCACACAAGATCTGACGGCAGGCTTTTCAACCTCGCCCGCCTGAAAGCCAGAACCAAAGTATGCGAGGCTCTAATCAGAGACATGCTGTTCGCAGACGACGCTGCAGTCGCAACCCACACACAGCAGGAGCTTCAGACCCTGATGGACCGCTTCTCCCAGGTATGCAAGGACTTCGGGCTTACCATCAGCCTGAAGAAGACTAACGTCTTGGCGCAAGGCACGGAAGCACCACCAACCATCACCATTGATGACTACAAGCTGGAGGTCGTGAATCAGTTCACGTACCTGGGGTCCACGATCAGCAACAACCTCTCCCTTGATACAGAGATCAACAAGAGGATTGGAAAATCAGCCTTCACACTCGCTCGCCTCATCACACGAGTGTGGGAGAATCCCAAACTCTCTGTCAAGACGAAGATGGCAGTGTACAATGCCTGCGTCATCAGCACACTGCTCTATGGGAGTGAGACGTGGACAACATACGCCCGGCAGGAAAAGAGACTGAACTCCTTCCACTTGCGCTGCATTCGCCACATCCTGGACATATCCTGGCAGGACAAAGTGCCCAACACAGAAGTTCTGTCCCACGCCGGCCTTCCCTCCATGTTCACTCTACTCAGGCAGCGCAGGCTCCGCTGGCTAGGCCACGTTCACCGTATGGAGGATGGCAGAATCCCCAAAGACGTCCTCTATGGAGAACTGGCAACTGGCAGGAGAGACGTTGGCCGCCCACAGCTGCGCTTTAGAGATGTCTGCAAGAGAGACATGAAGGCCCTGGATATCAACACAGAGCGCTGGGAGGACCTTGCAACGGACCGCTCCAAATGGAGAGGCACCCTGACCAGACAGCTCAAGGCGGGTGAAGAGAGACTGACTGCTGCAGCAGATGAAAAAAGGACCCGCAGGAAGAACCGCCACAGACCCAGCAGCACGGAGACCACCCACAAGTGTGACCTGTGTGACAGGGACTGTCATTCACGCATCGGCCTGTTCAGCCACAGGCGGTGCTGTTCCAGCAGAGTAGACGTTTAGGATTCTCTTCCATGGTCATCATAGACCGACGGAGGCCGCCGCCGACGATTTGCAAGTTAACATAATTTCATGATGGCGGCGCGTGCACAACGTGAGGCTCAGCGTCTTCTCAGATTTTGTGGATTAGTAGTGTTATTTCTGCTCATTTCGGGTCTGTTCATTCAGAACAGCTTTGCTTTCACATCTTACACCCGAAATGAGCTTTTGGACATTGGATTACAAAATAACGATAACGATCTTTTTATCATCAATCTACGTCTCATCCCTGATCTCCGGAGAACACCTGACGCTAGGCAAGCTACCCGGCCAACCGGAAGTGCTCGCAGGCGGCGTAGAGACCGTAAACAAAGGCGGGGGAAGTGCGGAGGGCTAAGAGCTAAGCTAAAGCTAACACCGCACCGGCTTTCTCTACCCAGCATTTTCCTCGCTAATGTACAGTCACTGGCAAACAAAATGGGTGAGCTACGGCTTTGGATCACCAACAATAAGAAACTTATGAACTGCAATATCATGATTTTCACGGAAACATGGCTACATAGTGGGTTACCCGACAATGCTATCGAGCTAGCCGGGCTACACACTCTCCGGGCAGACAGAGCAGCTGATGACTCCGGTAAGACCAGAGGTGGGGGAGTGTGCATTTATATTAACAAGGCTTGGTGCACGAACTCTGTCACTGTTGGGAGACACTGCTCAGCTAACCTGGAGTTTCTCATGGTTAAATGTAGACCTTTCTATCTGCCACGGGAGTTCACTTGTACCATTATAACAGCTGCTTATATCTCTCCAGATGCTAATGATAAGCTTGCTATGAAAGAACTGCATGCAGCTATTAGCAAACAACAAACTGCACACCCAGAGGCACCATTTATTGTGGCGGGTGATTTTAACCACTCTAACCTCAAGACAGTGCTTCCTAAATTCTACCGACATGTCTCCTGTCACACAAGAGGGGACAAAACATTGGACCACGTTTACACCAATATTGTGGGAGCCTACATAGCAACTCCCCTCCCCCATCTAGGTCAGTCTGATCACTTATCTTTGTTCCTTACCCCCAAGAATGTACCGCTCATCAACCGGGTGAAGCCATCAGTGAGGACCATCAAAGTGTGGCCAGAGGGGGTTGACTCTGTACTCCAGGAAAAGTTTAGGAACACAGACTGGAGTATGTTCACCTCTCAGGCTACCTGTGGCTCCCACATAAACATCGACTCTTACACCCACTCAGTCCTGGACCATATCAACACCACTATTGACAGTGTCACCACGTAAAGACAGATCACCATGTACCCAAATCAGAAGCCGTGGATGAACAGAGAAGTGCGGCTTCTGCTAAAGGCACGTAACAATGCCTTCAGATCTGGTGACGCACAGGCCTACAGTTCATCCAGGGCAGATCTGAAGAGGGGCATCAAGAAGGCCAAGCACAGCTACAAGCTGAAGGTGGAGGAACATTTTGGGGACTCTGACCCCCGACGCATGTGGCAGGGCATTCAAGCTATCTCTGATTATAAGCCCAGCAACTCCATACCTATAGCCATGACTGTGTCCTTTCTCAATGAGCTAAACGACTTCTGTGCTCATTTTGACAAGGACAATAACGAAACGAATATCAATTTCCCATCCTCTGACGACCTCCACCACCTCACACTCACCCACACCGACGTCCGTAACGCACTGAGTCATATCAATGTACGTAAGGCTGCTGGCCCTGATGGCATTCCTGGGCGTGTGCTGAGGGCATGCGCTTAGCAGCTGGCAGGGGTCTTCACGGACATCTTCAACCTGTCCCTGGCCCAGGCGGTGGTACCAGCATGCTTCAAGACCACTTCTATAGTACCAGTGTCGAAACATTCAACACCATCGTGCTTAAATGACTATCGCCCTGTGGCACTGACGCCCATAGTCATGAAGTGCTTTGAGGGACTGGTCTTGGCACAGCTCAAAAAATGCCTGCCCACTACACTGGACCCTCACCAGTTTGCCTACCGGAGTAATAGGAGTACAGAGGATGCAGTTTCTACAGCGCTGCACTGTGTACTCTCACATCTGGATGACTAGAACACCTACGCAAGAATGCTGTTTGTTGACTTCAGCTCAGCATTCAACACAGTTATCCCCTCCAAGATGATCACTAAACTTGGGGACCTGGGAATCAGTACCTCCACCTGCAACTGGATTATGGATTTTCTGACTAAAGGCACTTTTCCATTTGGAACTCAAAGACCTCCTTTGGCCTGGAACCGAACAGTACCGTTCGGCACCCATGTTTTTCCACAGCACAAGGCTCACTGTAGCATGGGTGGGAGAAGGAGGGAGTTGGAGGCGGGATTTGGAGGGAGTTGGAGGCGGCGCTATGCTCCCCATGAGGCGGCGCCATATTCCTGTTCAGTAAAATCAACATCAAAATATGTAGCAATACATCTCCAAAAATAATGCAAAAGTTAAATATTTTTGGACACTCATGTCAGAAAGTGAGACCCATATATTATACAGAATCATTAATCAGACAGTGAAGTATTGTTAGATTTTAATCATTTATTGGCTCACAGCACATGAATATCAAAAATTACTTTCCTCGACAAATAGATGGTTAGGTAAAAATACATGATCTATGTCAAAATCATGGAGAGACTGTTGAGACGTCATGGAATTTATCTGCTCCAGCCAGTGGTGTCGTGGCAAAACATGGATCAGGTGCCATATGAGCCGTTAAATATATATTTACCTCCGCCAAAGGGGTCCGCCAAAGGGGGAGGTTATGTGATCAACGGCGTTGGTTTGTCTGTTAGTTAGTTTGTTTGTTTGTTTGTCTGTTTGTCTGTTTGTTTGTCTGTTACCAAGATAACTCAAAAAGTTATGGACGGATTTTCATGAAATTTTCACAGATTGTCAGAAATGGGGTATCCTACAGATGATTAGATTTTGGTGGTGATCTGGATCACCGTCCACAAGAAAACCGCCATTACGCAAAATGCCATTTTCGTGAATAACTACTGAACCACTAATCCTATCATTGTCAATCCAATTGCTAGTTATATGTTTTCATGGTCAAGGAATCTGAAAACGTACACACAAACACTGTATGGGGGGAACTATGGCCGCCATTACCGAAAAGGCCATTTTCAACAATAACTACTGAACCACTAATCCTATCATTGTCAATCCAATTGCTAGTCATATGTTTTCATGGTCAAGGAATCTGAAAACGTACACACAAACACTGTATGGGGGGAACTGTAGCGCTAAACCGCCATTACGCAAAATGCCATTTTCGTGAATAACTACTGAACCACTAATCTTATCATTGTCAATCCAAGTGCTTGTCATATATTTTCATGGTCAAGGAATCTCAAAACGTACACACAAACACTGTATGGGGGGAACTGTAGCGCTAAACCCCCATTACAGAAAATGCCATTTTCCTCTATAACTACTCAACCACTAATCCTATCATTGTCAATCCAATTGCTTGTCAGATGTTTTCATGGTCAAGGAATCTGAAAACGTACACACAAACACTGTATGGGGGGAACTGTGGCCATTGTCAATCCAATTGCTAGTCATATGTTTTCATGGTCAAGGAATCTGAAAACATACACACAAACACTGTATGGGAGGAACTGTGGCCGCCATTACGGAAAATGCCATTTTCCTCAATAACTACTGAACCACTGCTTGTCATATGTTTTCATGATCAAGGAATCTCAACACTGTATGGGCGGAAGTGCCGCGCTTGGCGGAGGTCTGCGCTCTCCGAGTGCTTTTCTAGTTCAACAGGTAAACAGTACTGAGTTAGGCATAAGATATATTTAGCAATTATGATGCATTTTAAGCCAAAACAAATGGATCTAGGATTAGAAGTAATTAAAATAAAGCAGTTCCAAGGTTACATGGAGAAATACGTGGATTAACTGGAAATATATCGTATTGAGTATTGCTGACTACATGTAGATACTGTATAAATATATATTCTCTGCATCAACAGTGAACTATACTTGTATTCATGTAGTATTGCCCTGGGAATTTTGACAATAAACCTTTGTACTTTTGCAGATGTCTCTATTTTGTTTTACAGTCTTCAGCAAATAATTGTTTTGGTTACTTTTCTTAAAATGAGCCATTATTTTCAAAGTCACTGATAAATGGTTCGTACTGTTGACTCTTTTCCCACCGGTGTCTGAACAGACAAAATAGAAAATCATGATGCAAACAAATAAATCACTAAATTGTTTATTCCAATCAGCAGCAAATTACAGATTATTTAGAATGTGCAAAATTCAAACTGTAAAAAAAAAAAAGAAACAGACAAAACGTGACAAAAAATAAGCAACAGTACAACACAGACTGGATATGATAATCCTTGTGTTATTTTACATGTCGTTTTGTATATACTGCCGTGGACAAAATTGTTGGTACCCCTCTGTTAATGAAAGAAAAACCCACAATGGTCACAGAAATAACTTGAATCTGACAAAAGTGGTAATAAATAAAAATTCTATGAAAATTAACCAATGAAAATCAGACAATGCTTTTGAATTGTGGTTCAACAGAATTATTTTAAAAAACAAACTCATGAAACAGACCTGGACAAAAATGATGGTACCCCTAGAAAAGATTGAAAATAGGCCATTGGGACACGAACATGACCATAGGGACATGTCCAACCAAGATGTGTCCTCTAATTAACATCACAGGTGTCTACAAACTTGTAATCAATCGGCCTATTTAAAGGGTGACAAGTAGTCACTGCGCTGTGACCATTGTGGGTTTTTCTTTCATTAACAGAGGGGTACCAACAATTTTGTCCACGTGTGTGTGTTTGGAGTATTTATTCTTTTAGTTTTTGTTTAAATTGTCCAAGCTTTGTACATGATTTTAATTCAGGTCCAAAAGCGTTCCACAGTCTGACACCTTGCACTGAAACACAGTGTTGCTTGGTAGTAGTTCTCAGACCCCAGGGCAGACCCAGAACTCACTGGAGAGACAACATCTCCCAGTTGGTCTGGGAACACCTTGGTATCCTCTCTGAAGATCTGGAGCAGGCGGTTGAGGAGAGGGAAGTCTGGGCTTCTCTGCTTGAACTGCTGCCTCTGCGACCCGGACCTCTGGAAAAGTGGTAGAAGATGGATGGATGGATGTCATGTATGGGAGCATTAATGAATGATACAAAGTCTATAGTGTGGGTTGATTCAGCAAACATTTCACTCTGCGCAGTATTGTGACTGATTTGCACATTTTACCTTTAATATAATTAATATGTGACTTCCAACACAGTTTATTATCAATTATTACACCAAGGATTTTAATTTTGGATACCCTTTCAATCTCTCCACCATTTATACTGAGTTTAAATACTGAGTTGTTGTGATGGTGTGAAATAACGTTATCAATAAAATTTAGCCACCACTGTGTCGCCCTGGTTTCAAGTGTGGGTGGTGTTTTGTGCTTGTATTGCTAAAATATAAAAGGAAGCACTACAATGGGTCTCAGATATTTGTAATGTATTCTATTACTGAATGAGTTTAAAGATGAAATACTATACACATATAAACTAAATTCTAATGGTGACTGAACATCTCCCATTCCCCAAGGTGCAAGATACTCTATTATGACTAGAACTCATAAAGGATCACAGAAGCGATCTGATAAAAATAAATAAACAAGCGGTTTATTTTATGGTGGCTATTATTGGATGTGCCATTCATTTTCAATTACTCTGTAATTAATATTCACACACATAAATCTCAGTTCAGTCCCTTTCATATTAAGTGGAAATTGTGCTCCTTTAAATCTGGCACTTAGTCGGATCCGGGAAAAAAATGCTTTTTTTGCATGCATGGAAAGAAAATCCTACAGACACATATAGCGCGATTGTCTGCAAGTGTGAATGACCTCTTCCATGAGCAAATGTACGTTTTTTGGTCCGTGGCTGTTTAAATTGAATTCTTTCCTCCCGAAAATATCATTTTTGAATATTAATTACAGCTAAATGGGAGCAGTTTCGATGCCGACATTTCACATCTTAATATACGTGTTCTATACACCATCGGCTTTTGCATATCCGACTACCTCGCTTTAAAAAGCAAAAAATGTGACTATAAATATGATGTGTTGTTTACCTGTCAAAATACATTGGTGTCAAAACGTCGCCATTCTGAGCAGATCCGGTTTGGACTCTACAATGAAATACACACAAATTAAGTACATGCACAGCACGAAAGTGCAACATGTAAAAAAAAAATAAATAAATAAAACAAACTTTTAACCAGGATTACAACTAGCTTATTTCATCAGATATTGTCAACACAAAAAAACAACATACAAGGATGGACATAGCATTAAGCTAGGTCATTGTTTAAACATGATTAAGTTTTCGTCTGTCCTAAGTGAACTTTCCACTGTTGGAAAAAATAACATAAAGCATGAATATCACATCACTCACCTTCCTGTATATCACAATATCACGGCTTCAGCGGCTGCACATTCAATTCAATTCGGGTGGCTGGGTCTAATTCCCGGTGCGTCTCCGTGTAATTTCTGGTGCGTCTGTTTGTGCGCACCACTGCAAGCTCAGTCTGCTTCCCTCTGCATTCTCTCATCAGCCGAAACGCACAGGAAACTCTGCTGGACTGCGGTGTTAGATTTCTGCTGATTTCTGTTAAGCCATTCTATTGTTGTGGTTTATAATATCACTTGTTCGCGGGCTCACTGACGAAAAATTGCAAATGGCAACCAGCAAGTGATTCTCAAAACTCAGCGTAACGCCCACTCTCATGACGCTACGCCCAGACCAATGAATGGCCAGCAGTGGCGTGGCGAAACGGTGCCAGTACCCTTCGGACCTGCTTTTAACGGTGCCGAAAATAGTGTCGATAAAACTGGAACAGTTCCGAAAAAGCGAACTGTGAGGCCTTTGGGTTCCAAAAGGAAAATCGGACAATGGAGGCCGAACGGTACTAAAGGAGGCCTTTGAGTTCCAAGTGGAAAAGTGCCTCAACAGACCCCAGCATGCTAGGTCAGGCCCCAACCGTTCTTCCATCATCACACTCAACACTGGTGTACCACAGGGCTGTGTGCTCAGCCCATTCCTCTACTCCCTCTTCACCCATGACTGCAGGCCTATGTATGGATCCAATTCCATCATAAAGTTTGCAGATGACACCACGGTGATCGGACTCATCAGGGACAACGATGAGTCAGATTACAGGGCAGAGGTTGAGCACTTGGCTACTTGGTGCACTGACAATAACCTGCTCCTTAACACCAGCAAAACCAAGGAGCTCATAGTGGACTACAGGAAGGAGATGGAAAGCTGTTGAATGTGTCTCCAGCTTCAAATTCCTGGGGACCCACATCTCGGAGGACCTGTCCTGGTCAGTTAACACCACCAGCCTGATCAAGAAGGCCCATCAGCGCCTCTTCTTCTTGAGGACACTGAAGAAGAACCATCTGTCAACTGACATCCTGGGCAACTTCTACCGCTGCATGATAGAGAGCACCCTGACCAACTGTGTCACAGTCTGGTATGGGAGCTGCTCTGTCGCTGACCGTAAGGCGCTGCAGCGGGTGGTGAAAATCGTCCAACGCATCACAGGGACTCCACTTCTAGTTATAGGGGACGTCTACAGGAAAAGATGTCTGTGCCGGGCATGCAGCATTCTTAGGAACACCAACCATCCTGCTCATGGGCTGTTCCAGCTTCTCCCCTCCGGAAGGCGTTTTAGAAGCCTTCGGACTAGAACCAGCAGGTTTAGGAACAGTTTCTTTGCAACAGCTGTCACGTTATTGAACTTAGTTCCCCGCTGAACCTCCACTTCTCTCCCCTTTAACACCCCCCCCCCCCCCCGTGATTCCTCAAACTGTATACACATATACAGTGGGGCAAAAAAGTATTTAGTCAGCCACCAATTGTGCAAGTTCTCCCACTTAAAAGATGAGAGAGGTCTCCAATTTTCATCATAGGTATACCTCAACTATGAGAGACAAAATGAGAAAAAAAAATCCAGAAAATCACATTGAAGGATTTTTAATTAATTAATTGGTAAATTCCTCAGTAAAATAAGTATTTGGTCACCTACAAACAAGCAAGATTTCTGGCTCTCACAGACCTGTAACTTCTTCTTTAAGAGGCTCCTCTGTCCTCCACTCGTTACCTGTATTAATGGCACCTGTTTGAACTCGTTATCAGTATAAAAGACACCTGTCCACAACCTCAAACAGTCAGACTCCAAACTCCATTATGGCCAAGACCAAAGAGCTGTCAAAGGACACCAGAAACAAAATTGTAGACCCACACCAGGCTGGGAAGATTGAATCTGCAATAGGTAAGCAGCTTGGTGTGAAGAAATCAACTGTTTGAGCAATTATTAGAAAATGGAAGACATACAAGACCACTGATAATCTCCCTCGATCTGGGGCTCCACGCAAGATCTCACCCCGTGGGGTCAAAATGATCACGAGAACGGTGAGCAAAAATCCCAGAACCACATGGGGGGACCTAGTGAATGACCTGCAGAGAGCTGGGACCAAAGTAACAAAGTCTACATCAGAAACACACTACGCTGCCAGTGACTCAAATCCTGCAGTGCCAGACGTGTCCCCCTGCTTAAGCCAGTACATGTCCAGGCCCGTCTGAAGTTTGCTAGAGAGCATTTGGATGATCCAGAAGAGGATTGGGAGAATGTTATATGGTCAGATGAAACCAAAATAGAACTTTTTGGTAAAAACTCAACTTGTCGTGTTTGGAGGAGAAAGAACACCATACCTACTGTGAAGCATGGGTGTGGAAACATCATACTTTGGGGCTGTTCTTCTGCAAAGGGACCAGGACGACTGATCCGTGTAAAGGAAAGAATGAATGGGGCCATGTATCGTGAGATTTTGAGTGAAAACCTCCTTCCATCAGCAAGGGCATTGAAGATGAAACGTGGCTGGGCCTTTCAGCATGACAATGATCCCAAACACACCGCCCGGGCAACGGAGGAGTGGCTTCGTAAGAAGCATTTCAAGGTCCTGGAGCGGCCTAGCCAGTTTCCATATCTCAACCCCATAGAAAATCTTTGGAGGGAGTTGAAAGTCTGTGTTGCCCAGCAACAGCCCCAAAACATCATTGCTCTAGAGGAGATCTGCATGGAGGAATGGGCCAAAATACCAGCAACAGTGTGTGAAAACCTTGTGAAGACTTACAGAAAACGTTTGACCTCTGTCATTGCCAACAAAGGGTATATAACAAAGTATTGAGATGAACTTTTTTTATTGACCAAATACTTATTTTACCGAGGAATTTACCAATTAATTCATTAAAAATCCTTCAGTGTGATTTTCTGGATTTTTTTTTTCTGATTTTGTCTCTCATAGTTGAGGTATACCTATGATGAAAATTGGAGACCTCTCTCATCTTTTAAGTGGAAGAACTTGCACAATTGGTGGCTGACTAAATACTTTTTTACCCCACTGTATATCATAGCTGCATATTGTCATTATATATTGATGCATACTGCTCTTCTATATATTATCATCACATATTTAAATACATACTGTTTTTCTGCATATTGCCACTCTGTATAATTAGATAGATTGTCTGCTACTTACCTCACTTCACCTGTACTTTGCTCTTCTGTAATTTATGCTAACTTATTCCCATCTCTTACCATCCTCACCTGTACATAACTGCCCACCTAACTTATTGTACATTATTTGCACATAACAGTACTCTTAACTTTCTACACTGACCTATCTGCATATATTTGCTTAAATTGTACACACTGTCAATTACTGTATACTGCACTGCTGTCCTTTGCACTTGTGATTGGATGCTAAACTGTGTTTCGTTACCTTGTATTCATACATGTGTAATGACAATAAAGTTCAATCTAATCTAAATCTAAAAAGTTATTTCTAGTCTGGTTCTGCCTTGGTTTATTTTGGTTCTCTGGCTGGCAGCTGTCAGGCAGCTCTCTTGGACCTGCACGTTGTGTGGGCGTTGCCTGTCAGTCTGCCAGTCATACCACGCCCCCTCTCTTGACACTCAGCTGATTCCATCTTCCTTGATTTCACTCCCCACTCCTCGCTCAGGTGCAGCCTATCACCCTGTCATTAACTTGTGTATTTAGTCAGCTCATTGTCTATGATTCTTTGCTGGATTATTGTGTGTTTGTCATGTGCTTGTCGCTGCCACGTTCCGTCGTGGCTCTCCCTCTTATCTCATCTTGTTTGTGCTCTGTAAGTTTATTCGTGTCTGCATTTTTGTATGTCTGTGCACTATTTTGAGATTTTAGTTCTTTACTTTAATAAATTGTGTCTTGGGTGTAATCCTGCATGTGAATCTGTCTCTCCCTGCGCCTCATTAGAGGTGAATCATGACAAAAGGATGCACTACAATGGGTCTCAAATATTTGTAAAAGTGTCCTGTTATAGTACTGCATGACATTATTGATGATAGACTATAAACTACACATATAAACTAAATTATAATGGTGGCTGAACAACTCTCATTCCCCAAAGTGCAAAATACAACATTGAGGAATATAACTCACACAAATAAGTGATCTGACAAAAAATTAACAAGCGGTTCTTAAACAGTGGCTAATATTGGCTGTCCCATTCATTTTCAATTATTCTGGAACTAATATTCACACAGTCAATCTCGGTTCAGTCCCTTTCATCTATCTATAAATTCAAGATCTCTCTGTCTGTTTGTGTGTGTGTGTCTGTCTGTGTCTGTGTTCCTGAGATATCTCTCAAAGCATTCGTCACACTGACCTAAGATTTTAAACGTGCTTTGCTGAAGCTACGAGGGTGTGCATCTCCGAATATGGAGTCACTCAGTAAAAATATGTAATTTTTATCAATAAAAGTTTAGCCACCACTGTGTGGCTGCTCTATGTCTTCATCCCCTGGCTTCAAGAAGTGCGGGCAGGGTTTCAGATTGACTCTGTGCTTATTGGAGAATACGTCGCATCACAGCCATGCTGATTGGACAATACACGACATCACGACCATGCTGATTGGATAACACAGCATCACAACCTGTCAGTCACCACAACGCTTGCTGCTGAGGTCACGAGGGTGTGCATCCATGAGTATGGAGCCGCTCAGTAGAAATATATACCATCGAGTCGAGTCTCCCTTTAACCGGCCAACACCAGTGTCCCACTGTGCGGGAGACACGCTTAGCCTGCCCGGTCAGTGCTACACGAAAGTCCCAACTGCTGCTTCATTGTGGAGAAAAATGACCAGATCAGCTGCATATTACATGCGGACACATGCTTTGACTAAACAACAGCAAGACACAAAAATGTCCAAATAACGAAATAAATCATTTTTCTTTAAATATGTACAGACAAATGGGCAACACTGATGCAAAACTTGCAGCCAAATGGGTCATTCTGCTCTGTGTGTGTGTGTGTGTGTGTGTGTGTGTGTGTGTGTGTGTGTGTGTGTGTGAGTGAGTGTGTGTGTGTGTGTGTGTGTGTGTGTGAGTGAGTGAGTGAGTGAGTGAGTGAGTGAGTGAGTGAGAGAGAGAGAGAGAGAGAGAGAGAGGCACTGGTGAAGGGATTGGTGCTGTACCGTGGATGCCCTGTGTAGTGGATTTAGAATAATGGGTTTATAGGTGTTTTATTTTTGGTACAAGTATTAATGTAAATATGAATGTGAGTAGGAATGAAGATTTCCTTCCATTACACTCATGTCCTTGTAGGGCACCAG
Organism: Pholidichthys leucotaenia; assembly: GCA_020510985.1. Lineage (NCBI taxonomy): Eukaryota > Metazoa > Chordata > Actinopteri > Cichliformes > Pholidichthyidae > Pholidichthys > Pholidichthys leucotaenia. The sequence goes on along the minus strand of CM035848.1, from coordinate 85,651,520 downwards.
TCCAGATAATGGACAATTTTATTTGCAATTCTTTATTTGTACCAATTATGAATCAGTCTCAAAAAAAAAAAAAAAACCCTTGTGAGTTCTTGTCTGCTTATAATCAAGAAAATGGACATGAAATCAAACAATAACTCCCATATGTCTTTCAATAGTTTAATAAGAAATGTCAGAATAGGTTAACACATTTGGGTAACTTTTAAACAGAGAATTCAACATGTATCATGGGCATCATAGACTGAGTTACGGAGTATCACATGTGATTCAAACATTTGTGGAACCAAAGAACCCTAGTTTAACTTGTCAGTAAACTGGGAATTGGAAAGCCATAAAATAGCATTAGTGGATGCAATTTTATGAAAAAATTATGAGTAAACTATTTATAAAAATAGAAAATTGGTGTTACTCTGAAAAGAACGTAAATGAATGAAAGGACAAAATGCATTTTAAAATTCTGATGGGGGTTTGCATGAAATTAAGTTTAAAGACTTATATCAGGAATATTCTGAAGAATTAAGTTTAAATGAAACAACAGACCATCAGCCAAGCAGAATCATTGTGTCCCAATAAGTAGCAGGCGGTCCACTGGATTCTGTTTCAACTGGATTTGCGTGGGTTCTGTTGGAATACTGGCAGTCAGGCTCCTTTCCATGGTTATGGCCTACTCCCGAGATCACAAAAGGGCTGGTTCTTCAGCAGGCTGGCTGCGGTCTTCTCTTATGCACTGAAGAAAGAATTGGCCTATTGTACAAAGTCCCATCAGAAATTCAAACTGAGGCAAAAACACATCACAAATCCATTTCTTCCAATGTTGGTGGTTTAAATGAGTTGTTTTAACCTTAAAAAAAATCAAACAAAATCTTCTTACATGGTAATTTAAAGAAAAAGATTAAAATAAGAAGAAGTGAACTTCAAAGAAAAGAAAAAAAAATTCACAGAGCACAACAGGCTCAGGGCCTTACTTGGAAGATAAAAAAAAAAATAGGAGAGCAGAGAAGTCTGCTCCTTACAGCTTGACCAATGTCCCAAAACTGAACAAAGAAAACAAAAAGCAAGTTTTTCTCGGGTGTGGCAGGATGGTACTAAACTTCATCACAACTGGGCTGAACCAATTACATTTGAGCTTCTTTGTTTGGCAGAAGTCATAAACTGACTAAAAAGGCAATGAAGATAGGTTTGGGAGCCCATTCTGAGGTGGGGGTCTCCCACAGACAGAGGAGAGAGCGAAATTTGATATGAACAGTGAAATCCTCCTAAAACACATATGTTGCTGAATAAAGCACAAATTCCTTAAACTTTAATGACTAAGATATTCTACTCAATAATAAGGGAACATACAATGCCTCTACATTGTAACTGTAATTAATTTGTGATAGTAAGCATGCAAAAATTAATTTCTTCCTGAAAATAAAGCAACACAAATTAAATCATATCAATAAAATCATTTGAAACCACAACTGTCCATTCCTGAGTTCAGCCAGGTAGCGGATGCTGTCTTGAGAGAGCGAATATGAATTAATTTATTGTTCACAACTGCAGAGATTCCATTTCAGAGAGAGAGGAAAAATTATTAAATATTCCTGCATCATCCACCAGATGGCACTGTGAAACTGGTCAGTTAATGAGGAATCTTGACTCAAGTCTGGATTATACTGTATCAACCATACATCTGTCAATTTGGGCATTCCTTTGCCAAAGAGCAGAAAAGGGAGAATGACTAAGTCCTGGACAAGGGATTAACTTCCACTTTATGGCCAATGGATAGTGTTACAGCTCTGGTCCTTGGGTGATAGAAGCAGTTCATGACCAGACTTTTGAGTTGAAACAGTTTTCTTCAGCAAAGAATGATTTTATAAATTGGAACCCAAGGTCAACGCTACATCCCCCCACCCCACCCCCGTATCAATGGTGAGCTTCGGTCAGCTTTGGTACTCATCCTTGGCAGCTGGTTCCAATTGGCAACTCTTGACTCTACTGCTGACCTAATGGTTCTGATGTCCATAAGCACTAGCTTGTAAACAGAATCTATTCCTAAGTATAGATCTTTGGGTTTGGTTTACAAAAACAAACTTCTAAAAAAATCTTCAAAAATAATTTGAATATGGACTAATATAAAAATTGTAAAATTGTCTAAAATATACTAAAATATACTGTATATGCATGCAAAGACTCAAAAATGCTGGGTACCCAAGTACAAAAAGAAAATTCTGGGTACCAAAGTACAAAAACAAAAAGTATGTGATGTTTACATACTTGAGGTAAATGTTTCAGCTAAGTGATATTGAAATACCTCAAGGCGGTTCAAATTGGATAGGTTTAGTTGGACTAAACCATGGTTCCACAGATGCCTGAGCCATAGGGTGTTTGGGATCACTGTTCTGGAAAACTGGGCGAACATGGAATGTCATCATTGTCCTTTGAATGGCAACGAAGAGTAAATTTGTGACTACTGAAAAAGGGTAGGATAAGGTGAAAACAGGGTCATTGCTAAAGTCTATACTGAAAAGCTAATGCTTCTAGCTACCTCTGGGAGTAACATAGACACCAGCTGTGTGTGAGCATAGTCAACCTTTAACACAAAGAGCAACAAGTTCAAGACCTTGTTGAGTTTGACTGAAGCTTTGGAGCAAACATTCAAAACCAACACAGTATCTTGCAAAGTTTTGGTAACGGTTTGTGGTTCAACTATCTGGCGTTTCGGTGTAGTGGTGTTGACTGAGTTAACAGTGGACGTGCTAAGGCTAACAAGAGGCCCTAACGATGAGGCTGTTACTGAGAATCCACCTAAGGATTGTTGACTTTTTGTCTTGGCTCTGTCCAGTTCTGACTGGGTGACAGTAGGTGTGATGGCTAGGTAGAGGGCTAAACTGAAAAACAAGTGGGTCATCATCCTGGCAAACAAATAGGAGTGATTTTAATCTCGACCTTCTTGATGATTTTTCTTTAGACACCTGAGTGGCAGATGAAAATTATTCTTAGAGGTGGAACGATTTCTTTCAGAGATTGAACTCTAAACCTTAGATATTTTATCACCTTTAGTGGGAATTTTGATGTTGTTAGCTCAAGTTAATGGTATTGGATGTTTTGTGTGTACTATATGATAATAGTAATTTGATTGAAATTGATCAGAATTTTACAGAGGCCTTTAAGATTAGTTTAAGAGAGAATTTGGTTTTAATTTATCCTTTTTTTTTTCTTTTGGAAGTTTCAATGAAGTTAACTGATTGGTTTGGAGAAATGCAACCAAGTGTACTTGAGGCTAATAGTTAGCTAACGGTTATTTCTCAGACGTAGGCCTGGTTTTAATCTTATTTATGGACTTACTGTCTCATGGTTCGGGCCATCGGCGATTCAACCGGCATCCCCTCCCTTCCGAGGGTGTGGAGGGTGAAACAGGGCATCCTGGCAGAACTAAAAACAATATATGCCACACGTCTGTGGTGGACCACTCCCAGTTACACAGGGTAAGACTGGACATCCTGGCAGATAAACACATCTGTCGCAAGGTCTGTGCCAGCCGGTGCATTGTGACATGCACTACGCAAAGAGAAGAGATAAACAAACCTATCATCTGGTCAGTCACTGCAACAGATACTGGAGTCAGTTTGTCTTGGCTTGTCCTTGCCACTGATAATACATTTATCTGCCAAGAATGTGCTGCTAGTCCAGCAAAAGCTAGCAGTACTCAAATACTTTGCAAGCAGTTTCATGAAATGGTCACTCAGAAAGCAACTCATACCGGCTCAGACGTTGCCCGGGCTTACAAGGTATGCGCTGATCTGTTCACACTCCGACAGGCAGCGGAAAGTAAGCTAGGAGCAGGAAGACAAAAGAAGAAGAAAACAGCAGAATTGTGTGTAGCTCAATGGAATGTACGCACTCTGTTGGACAGATCAACATCACAGCGCCCAGAAAGACAGACCGCACTTGTGGCCCTGGAAATGAACAGGTACAATGTAGACATAGCTGCACTTAGTGAAACAAGATTGCCTAGATATGACAGCTTGGAAGACCATGGGTACATCTTCTTTTGGAGTGGGAGATCAACTCAAGAAAGGAGAGAAGCAGGAGTGGGCTTTGCAGTTAGAAAGGAGATAGCAGCAATGCTTGATGAGGAACTGGTGCCAATCAATGACAGGATAATGACTATGAGACTCCCACTACAACGGAAGATGTATACCACACTCATCAGTGTATATGCCTCAACAATGACCAATACAGAGGAGGTGAAGGAAGAGTTCTACAGTGATTTACGTGAGACTATGAGGCGTGTACTGACTGATGACGGGCTGATACTTGCTGGAGATTTTAATGCCAGAGTTGGTTCAGACACTGAGAAATGGAAAGGCGTGCTAGGCAGTCATGGAGTAGGCAAGTGCAATGCTAATGGAGAACTTCTACTTGCCCTATGTTCAGAGTACAACCTTGTGATAACCAACACTCTATTTAAGCACAAGGACATGCACAAGAAGACATGGATGCACCCAAGATCCAAGCACTGGCACTTATTAGACTACATCATAGTCAGGCAGAGAGACATAAGGGATGTATTGGACACCAGAGCAATGAGAAGCACAGACTGTGGTACTGATCATGTTATGCTGAGATCTAGATTAAGGATTTGGAGATGAAAGCAGCACTGCAGGACGGGTGCAAAGCCACTATGGAAGCTAAACACTAGTGCACTGAAAGACCAAAAGAAGCAGGAAGAACTTACAGAGGAAATGGATGAAAACTTGAAAGACTGGGACAGCAACAACTCAGAGAATGACATAGAAGAGAAATGGGCAACACTGAAGGATACGGTGTATCAGGCTGCGAGTGATGTATTAGGCCACCCTGAGAGGAAACATCAAGATTGGTTTGATAAGCATGATGAACATCTGAAGAAACTACTAGAAGCGAGGAATACAGCTAGGCAGGAAAACCTACAGTGTAACACAAGGTCGAAGAAGAAGAAATACTCAAAGGCTCAGCGTTAGCTACAAAAGTACACCAGAGAGATGAAGTCCAACTGGTGGGATGAAAAAGCAGAGGAACTTCAAACTGCAGCAGACAGAAAGGACATGAAAATATTCTTCACAGGTTTGAGAGAAATCTATGGCCCTAAACCAAGAGGATTGATCCAACTAAAGGCTATGGATGGTGAAACAGTTTTGCAGGAGAAAGACAAGATCCTGGACAGATTTGCAGACAACTTTGACCAACTACTAAACAACCCTGGAGATCTCACTGAAGAAGCTAAAGAAACTCTAGTGCAGCGACCAGCTGTATCAAGTCTGGATGAACCACCAAACTTTGATGAACTAATGGCAGCTATCAGGACAACACAGGATGGTAAAGCTCCAGGAAGGGATGGAATTCCAGCAGAAATGTGGAAATTTGGTGGTGTTCAGCTGACCAACTGCCTGCACAAGCTCATCCAAGAGATATGGGATGCCCAGAAAGTACCTCAAGACTGGAAGGATGCAAGTATTGTGCCTTTGTTCAAGAAAGGTGACAGGAAAGATTGTGGAAATTACCGAGGTATATCACTGATAGCCACTGTTGGTAAGATTCTCTCACTTGTACTACTGAACAGACTCAATGAACACATCAGAATGTACTACCGGAATCCCTGTGCAGATTTAGAAGTGGAAGAAGCACAATGGACATGATTTTCTTTTTGAAACAGGTTCAAGAAAAGTGTATTGAACAGAACATATTGAACAATATATTGCACATAATTTAGGTACCTATTTATTAACTCCATTTTTATATTTACTTATTTTTGTAGGATGTTACTTGGGTTCTAAATATTTTATTGGGTTTTAGGCCTTTGAGTTTTTAACCTCTTTGACTAGTTTTTAACTTTTAATATGACCCTTCTCTCTTACCTCTGGTTTTTCTCCCATCTCTTTGTCTTTTTATACCCTGATTGATGGAGCCTTGAGTATTTTTATCATGTTTATAGTCAGCTTCATATGTGCCTGTGTTTGTGTCTATGTTGAATGTAATTTGTGGCTTGTAAATATGGATGTCACCAGACTGCAAAACAAATCTACCTACGGGTACAAATAAAGTAACCTGAACCTGAACCTGAACATGCCGCTTTATGTAGTCTTCATAGACTTCAGTAAAACCTTCAATACTGTTTCGTGACAAATACTTTGGCAGGTACTTAAGAAATATGGCTGTACAGAGAAGTTTGCCAGCCTGATCGAGGCACTCCATACAGGTTTGCAAACAAACGTGGCAATGAGTGGTTCAGTATCTAAAGACTTTTCAGTAAGCAACGAGGTGAAACAAGGGTGTGTGCTGGCACCTACACTCTTTTTGCTATATCTGGCAGCCATGCTTGAGGTGGCCTTCAAAGACACTTCAGAAGGAGTATACATTCAAACAAGGAAAGAAACAGACTTGTTCATTGTGGCACAGTTTAAAGCCAAGAGTAAGACATCAATAAAAGTAGTAAGAGAAATGCTCTTTGCCGACGAGAGTGCTCTAGTTGCACACAGTGTGGATGATATGCAATCTTTAGTGGAGAAATTTGCAAGAGCAGCTAGCCAATTCAGCCTCCAAATCAACATCAAGAAGACGGAGTGCCTTTATCAACCACCAAAGTTGCAATTATCGTCATTACCAGAAGAGATCAGCATTGGCACAGAGCCACTAGTCAAGTGCAAGACTTTCAAGTATCTAGGGAGTACTGTTTCAGAGAATGCTAGGCTGGAGGATGAACTCTCTCTCAGAATGGGAAGAGCAAGCGCTGTGTTTGGGAACTTGAGGGAGAGACTGTAGAACAATCGACATGTGTCTATCCGTGTGAAATGCAAAGTGTACAGAGCAACAGTACTGGCTACTCTATTGTACGGTGCTGAAATTTGGACTGTCTACAGAGTGCAGGTGAAGAAACTCCACACATACATGATAAGACACCTTCAAGCCATAATGAACATCTCATGGAAAGACAAGATAACCAACATAGAAGTGCTGAAACGAGCTGGTCTACCATCAATGGAGGACATGCTATTACAGATGAACCTGAGATGGCTCGGACATGTTGAGAGGATGGACCACCAGCGTCTCCCTCGGCAGTTACTGTACTCACACTTATGTGAGGGCAAACACAATCAAGGTAGACCAAGGCTCAGATTTAAAGACACTGTAAAAAGAAACTTGAAGAAGTTGGACATAGACAGGAGTTCCTTGCAGTGGAAGGCTAAGGACAGAGCTGTGTGGAGGAATCTGATCAGACCTAAATGGAACAGTCATTGTCGCCCACGACAGACTGCTATGATGATGATGATGGACTTACTGTGACAGTGTTGTACCCAACAAGTCCCATGGGGTTTTGGTAAAGTTTACTCTGATTGTGATGAGCCCATTTGAAAATGGGGTCCTGGAATTGGTACTTAAGTGGCCAAAGTTTGTTGTTGACAACGTGTGGATTCATCCACCCGGGCAGGAATTTAGGGGTGATTTTCCCTGCCTGTAGACTGATTTGTTGTGTTTGTGGTACAAGTGCGTAGTGGAAGACATTCTACCCCTCCCCCCCACCCCTTGAGGTTTGCCATGGAAGGCTTTTTTGTCATTGTATGCTTTGTGTTGTTTGGCGAATCGGTCCAAGTGTTTTTGAAATGTGGCCTTGGGAGCATTGTACATTGTTTTGATGCCTCTGTATTCTGCAGCTGGAAGGTCATGGGTGTTGGTAGTCATTACCCCCCTCTGGTTTTGAGGAACTACGAGCGGTGGCGATGGTTGTTTGTTGGAAGCAGGAATATGAGTGCCATTGCGTAGCAGCAGAGAAAGTCGTGTCGCAGGAAGTGTTTTCGATTCCTGTATATTAGAGAAATGTGACGCGGGTAGTATGTGAACGGTCGAGTTTGACCGATGTTTGATGGTTTTATGGACCACAGAGTCACGGGCTTGAGTAGATGCGCACCCAGTGTTCACAAAAGTTGGGTCCACTGATGCATAACCCTTAGGATGCGGAGGGTCTGGGGAGCCTGTTGATTTGGCTCCTGTGACCACACAGGCTGCAGGGGTGAGTGGGTGGGATTCAGACGGTGACACCAACGTTGAGTCAAAGGTACAAAGGGGGCCATGTGGAGCTTTCTGCTCTGCCAGTGAGTTCCCAAGGTCATTCGATTCCTTGTCTTAACCTTGTGTTTGAAGGTGACCTTTGACTTCTTGAAGGCAGTGTTCACCTTTGTTTTCATGGTCACTTTCAATTTTTTTTCAGTTGTTTCAACAGCATTAGTTGCAGAAATCATGGAACTGGTGGTTTGACACTGATTTGTGGAATGTCGTTTTTAGAGGAGTGGTCTTTAGCTTGTGGTTGGACTGCCAGAACAGCACTGGACTGCATTGGGTCCTTTGGTTCTTCTCCATTTGTAGGAGGGGTTTTCTTTTTCCCTTTTCTTCATGGTTTAGAGAGTTTATTCTGAGTTGGCATAGCTGCGATAGCTAGGATGTCAGGCGTTTCATCTTCTTTGTTGTTTTGAATCTTCACTAGGAGATGTTTGACAGCTTCTACGTATATCTTCTCTACTGAGAGAAAGAGTTTCTTTCTTCTTCCAAGGCTTCTGGTTGGTCTTTGTTTCTGAGCTTCTGTGATGAGGTGGAGGAGACCATTTGCTGTGGTTTCACGTGTGTTCATTTCGGTATCTGTCATCTTGAGAGTCCATACCATATTTCGCAATCTATCTGGTGGATTTGGCCTACGACGGTAGTCAGGCTTTCGCAAAGTTGGTCCTGAGTGGGATCAAGAGGACCTATTTTGGTTTTGACCTTGATGAGGTTGATTGGGGAAACTGGGGATTGGGGGATTTTCATGTGATCGTGGTGTAGGAGATGGAGTAGGGCGAGGGGCTCCTTCCAACTCCAGGGTGTCAGAAGCAGTGCTGATAGCTAGCACAGTGGCAGGCTCAACGTGCTTGTTGCGACTTTATTGCTGATTTTGGAACACACAATGTGCGAACTCTCTCAGTTGGCCTATTGAACTTGACCTTGGGTTAGCTGTAACTCCAAGGTGGTGACTCACTGTGGAATGGAGGTACTGGATGAAGAGGGTCTTAAAATTGTGGTCTTCTTCCATCTCTAGTATATTTTGAGATCCGAAATATGCGAGAAGAAGTCGCTGGTAGTAGGCCTGTGTCGGCTCTGAGCAACCTTGCTTCAGGGCCAGGTCTGCTGATAGCCCTGACTGTAGGCAGTCGTCGGAGAATTCCTTTTTGATGGCTTCGCAGAGTCGCATGTAGTCTGTCCTAATGTCCTAATGCGATCATCGACCGTAGCATCAGGGTACTTACGCAGGTAGTAGTCAATGTCTTGTACATAGGCTCTGTTATCAGGTGAACCAGTTAGACCTGGATCAAATTTTGTGAGATTTTGCACGATCTTGTCAAGATCGTGGTCTGAAGGGGCGCACACACGGTCTCCACACAATCGTCCATGCTCGAAACGGGAATTGGACGATGGAGCGTGGTGGGAGTCCCAGTCTGGTGAGATGTGTTCTCCTTTCAGCCTACCCAACCTGTTCACAGTTTGCGGCCTTGGTTGGGGAGCAGCCGGAGTTTCTGAAGGTCTTGGAAGTGAATGTGGTCTTGCTTCCTTTTGTTGTTGGTATTCCTCCACTTCTTCTTTTAAATCTTTTAGATTTTGGTGTGCTTCCTGTAGAAGCAGCTGACATTCCTTGTAGTCAGACTTCATGTTTCCAAGTTGACCTTCAACTCTTCTGAGTTCCTTCTTCGTGTCCTGAAGGGCATCGTCAAGTTCACTGTTCTCTTGATGAAGCAAGTCGTTGTCACGAGTCAGCCGTCGCTTTTCTGGTTTTGCCTGGTTCAAATCTTGTAACGAATTATCAAGTTGAGCTTGAGTATCATCGTTTTCATTTTGAGATTGTTCCAGTTTCTTCCTTAATGATTTGTTCTCTTCCTGGAGAGAGAGGGTTGTTGATTGTTGATTCCTTAGCTCATTCTCGGTGCATAACGCTTTAGCTTCAGCTACTTTTAATCTTGCGACTAATGCTATCGCAAACTTTCCCAACACGCTGTGGAGATTCTTTCCTTTTGGTGGGTGTTCTGCATAATCGTTCAAAAGTTCTTCAGTGAGTTGCTTCAGATCTCCGGGCTGTGTTTTCTTGACACGTGTTTTGAAGCTAGATATAAAATCAGAAGTCCTTTCTTCCAGTGTTGCTTGAAGGTCATCCAGTTTGATAAATTGGTCGGTTGTTTGTAGACTCGCCATGTTTTACCGCTGTTTGCTAGTTAGCTTAAAAATCAGCTTGTTGATTGTAGCTAAATTTGTTAGTCAAGGGTTAACCTTGATTATTTTATATTAGCGGTAGTTATAAGCTTTTTTAGAACTTGTTCCAACTTACAGGCTTGTAAGAAGGGAGATAGAATTTTAGAATTATTGTAGAAATATGAAGATGCCTTTAATTTATATGTTTGTTGAAACTGTATTTTGATTTATAGTTTAACATTTGTGTGGATTGACTTCTTTACTTAAATTTTCAAAGCCTAGTATTGGAATTGTCATCAAAACTAGCTTTGGAATTTTGTTGAATGTCACTTTAACCTCTTGCACTCCGGGATACCGCGGGCGATCACTGTCACGCCGCGCCATTCATCAGCGGCGCCACCTGCTCACGCACCTGCTACTCGTCAGCGGCGAAGGATAAAAGCCGCCTCGCCCTGAGCGTCGGCCTGAAGCCGTAGACTTCATTTCCTTTGTATGGACTTCTACCACATTCTCTTCAGCATCCTCATCTCCGGTAAGAAGATCACTTACCTCATCTCTCCAGTTTGCTCCCCTGTGCACAGGTGGATTCCTCGGCGGCGGACAATCCCGTCCCTCGTCTCTCCTCGCTGCTGCACCGAGCCCTGCAGGTGGCTGTCTCCCGGGCTTCCATCCTTGAAGCGCCAGTCATCTGCCCAAACAAGTAAGCTTCTCTCCCTCGCCTATTCTCCTCCCGTGTTGGTGTGTGCTCATCACCCTGTGTCTGATTTCTCCCATAGGGTTGCCGGCTGAACGGTCTCCTGCCTCTGGGTCCGAAGCAGACGCCACCACCAACACATTAACTTTCCGCAGACACGCACCCAAACATCCCTGTTGTTAATAAACAGTTTGAACTACTCTGAGCCTGTGTGTGTGCGTCTCCTGAGCCGAACGTTATGTCAGTACGGCTTCAGCAGAGCGGCTCGGCGGACGGCGGGCTCGCACACCGGTTTACCATCCTCGAGGCTCGGGTGGATCAGATTGTTTATCAGCAACAGGTGGTTCTTCATCAATTATTAGAACTGACTAACCGATTGAACCGCTTGGACCCCCAACAGCCGTTCCTCCCGACTCACCAGGGTGGCGCGGCTCCTGCTGTTCCAGCGGCCGTCCAGCCGGCTCCAGTGGCACCGGTTCGGCTCACGCCGATTCCGACCCCCGCCCGCTTTAGCGGTAAGCTCGGCGGAGCGCGGGGGTTTATTATGCAGTGTGAGTCCGTGTTCCACCGTGTGCCCGGAGATTTTCCCTCGGATCACAGCCGAATTGGTTACATAGGGAATCTTCTGGAGGGGCGTGCGTTAACCTGGACCTACGCCGTAATGGCGAGGCCCAGTTATGCCACCCTCACCTATGACCAATTCGTGAGGCGCTTTCTGGAGGTCTTTGACCACTCACAAACCGAAACGGTCCAGGTCGATCGGCTTCTCGCTCTCCAGCAGGGAAGCCGGTCGGCAGCGGACCACTCGGTCGACTTCCGGGTAGCGGCGGAGGAATTGGGCTGGGAGGAACGCTCCCTCTGTGGCCTGTTCCTCCGCAGCCTCAATAGTGATCTGAGGGATGAACTGGCTGGTCGGGATATCCCTGGGATGCTAGCGGAGCTGACATCCTTAGCGATAAGTTTGGATAACAGGCTGCGCGAGCGCTCCTCGGGGCGGAGATCTTCTTCTTCTCGCCCTCGTGGAGCCTCGCCGCACCTGTTCCAAGCTCGCCCCCTGGCGGCGCCGCCAGCATCGCGCCCCGAGGAGTCGGAGCCGATGGTGACGGGCTGGACTAAACTTTCCCCTGTGGAGAAACAACGCCGCCGTGAGTTGGGCCTCTGCATGTATTGCGGAGGCGACCAACACACCGTGGAGCGTTGTCCACGGAAAGCCAGTCGGTGGGGTCCGCGAGTCACTGTTGGAAGCCTCGCGGATGTCAATCGGTTAGGATCACTTACTCAATTGAAGCTGCCCATCCGTTTCTGCCATAACTCTACTGGGCACCTCACCCACGCACTGGTGGATTCGGGCGCAGAAGGCAGCTTCATTTCACAAAGCCTGGCAACCCGATTGGGCATCCGCTGCCAGGCACTCAACACTCCCATCTCCCTGATCCACCTCTCCCGTGCCACCCTCGGGAGAGTGACACATCAAACTGTTCCCCTACCGGTCATCATCTCGGGAAACCACCGGGAGGAAATGACCTTTTACGTCCTTCCCAACTCTGTGTCGCCCGTCATCCTGGGGTATCCCTGGCTCCGCCTTCACAATCCGGTCCTGGATTGGAGATCAGCTGGGATCTCGGCATGGAGTACGTTCTGTATGGGCACCTGCCTTCAGTCCGCTGCCTGCTCTCCGTCCGCTCCTCCCCCTGCTACGGACGCTGCACCCCCGGACCTGTCTCTGGTGCCCCCAGAATTTCACGACCTGGGTATAGTGTTCAGCAAAGCGAAAGCTATCTCTCTTCCCCCTCATCGGCCCTATGACTGCGCCATCAACCTCCGCCAGGGGGCTCCCTTACCTTCTGGTCGCCTTTACAGCCTGTCTGCGCCGGAGAAGGAGACGATGAACGCCTACCTGAAGGAGTCATTAAGTGCTGGGATTATCCGCCCATCATCGTCACCCGTGGGGGCAGGGTTCTTCTTCGTGGGGAAAAAGGATGGGTCCCTCCGCCCTTGTATCGACTACCGGGCCCTCAACAATATCACGGAGAGGGACCGTTACACCCTGCCTCTCATGGACACTGCTTTCCACTCCCTCCAGGGGGCGACCTGGTTCACCAAGCTGGACCTACGCAGCGCTTACCACCTCGTCCGGATCCGGGAGGGAGATGAGTGGAAAACGGCCTTCCGTACCCCGAACGGCCACTTTGAATATCTGGTGATGCCGTTCGGGTTGACCAACGCTCCTGCAGTCTTCCAGCGCCTCATTAATGACGTCCTCCGGGACTTCATTGGCCTTTTCGTGTTCGTCTACCTGGACGATATTCTCATCTTCTCCAAGTCCAGGGATGAGCACCAGGTCCACGTGAGGCGGGTCCTCCAAAGGCTGCTGGAGAATCGTCTGTACGTTAAGGCGGAAAAGTGTGAATTTTACGCCAGGAGTACATCCTTCCTGGGGTTCATCATCGCCCACGATAAGGTGCTCCCCGACCCAGAGAAGGTAAAGGCGGTGGTGGAATGGCCCACATCTGCATCTCGGAAACAGGTGCAGCAATTTGTTGGCTTCGCCAATTTCTACCGCCGCTTTGTCCCCAACTTCAGTGCCATCGTGGGACCACTGACCCGCCTCACGTCCCCGAAGGTCCCGTTCCGGTGGACCGAAGAGGTCGCTGCCGCCTTTGAGGCGCTGAAGGCGGAATTCTCCTCCTCCCGGGTCCTTCGCCAGGTCGACCCCGCGCTGCAGTGCATTGTAGAGGTAGACGCCTCGGACACGGGAGTGGGAGCAGTGCTGTCCCAGCGGTCACCGGACGATGGCGCCAAGCGACCGTGCGCCTTCTTCTCCCGGCGCTTGTCCCCGGCGGAGAGGAACTACGATGTGGGGGACAGAGAGCTCTTGGCCATCAAGCTCGCCCTGCAGGAGTGGCGCCACTGGTTGGAGGGGGCAAGCCTGCCGTTTGTGGTCCTCACGGACCACAAGAACCTGGAATACTTACGGTCTGCCAAGCGCCTGAACGCCCGCCAGGCGCGCTGGTCCCTGTTCTTCGCCAGGTTCCAATTTTCCATCACCTTCAGGCCTGGCTCTAAGAACGTCCTGCCTGACGCCCTCTCCAGGCAGTTCGCCCCCGTGGAGTCGGAGGAGGCGCCCCACTCCATCCTGCCCAGGTCGTGCGTCGTGGGAGCCATCTCGTGGGACATTGAGAGCAAGATCCGGAAGGCACAGGAGGTGGAACCTGACCCTGGCGGCGGACCGGAGGGGAGGCTGTTCGTGCCATCCGCGGTCCGAGGAGAGGTCATCCACTGGCTCCACACCTCCAAGCTCACCTGTCACCCTGGCACCTCCCGGATGATAGATCTCCTCCAACGGTCCTTTTGGTGGCCAGGCCTGCGGAGGGATGCAGCCCGCTACGCCCGGGCTTGCCCAATCTGTGCCACCTGCAAGTCGGGAAATGCCCCTCCAGCGGGTCTGCTCCAGCCCCTGCCCGTCCCTGGCAGGCCCTGGTCGCACATCGCTCTGGATTTCGTCACCGGACTCCCCATCTCCAACTCCTATGACACCATCCTGACCATCGTGGACCGCTTCTCCAAGGCCGTGCACTTCGTCCCCCTGCGAGGCCTCCCTACTGCCCTGGAGACGGCGGACCTCCTCGTCCAACACGTGGTCAGGCTGCATGGGATTCCGGTGGACGTGGTCTCGGACCGGGGCCCCCAGTTTTCATCTGAGGTTTGGAGGTCTTTCTGCAACGCCATCGGAGCCAAGGTGAGCCTCTCCTCTGGCCATCACCCCCAATCCAACGGGCAGTGTGAGAGGACCAACCAGGAGCTGGAGGCTGCGCTCCGCTGTGTGTCCAGATCCAAACCCGCGTCCTGGAGCAACCATCTTGCCTGGGTTGAATATGCCCACAACACCGCTCGCTCTTCTGCTACAGGGATGTCCCCCTTCAGAGCGTCCCTGGGTTACGACCCCCCGCTGTTTCCGGAGCAGGAGAGTGAGGTAACTGTCCCGTCAGTTAGGGCCCATCTCAGGCAGTTCCGCTCCACCTGGGCTGCCGCGCGCCATGCGCTATTGCGCACAGCGGAGCGCAACAGGACTGTGGCGGACCGGCGTAGGAGACCTGCCCCGGCGTACAGAGTTGGGCAGCTTGTTTACATTTCCACCCAGGACGTCACTCTAAAAGGCGAGAGGAGAAAGCTGGCACAGCGCTTCATGGGTCCCTACCCCATCACCCGGATCATCAACCCGGTGGCTGTGCGCGTGGCTATTCCCCCCTCCCTCCGCATTCATCCTACTTTCCACGTGTCGAAGGTGAAACTGGCGGTTACTGACCCCCTTTGCCCTCCTCCTGCAGCGCAACCCGCGCCCCGGATGATTGGTGGCCATCCGGCCTGGTCCGCCTCCTCCATCCTGGACTCCCGGCGCCGGGGTCGTGGGTTGCAATACTTGGTGGACTGGGAGGGCTATGGGCCCGAGCATCGACAGTGGGTGCCCCCGTCGTTTGTGTTGGACCCATCGCTCATCGCGGACTTCCACCGAGCGCACCCGGATAAGCCATCGCCAGGAGGCGCTGCTAGAGGGGGGAGTACTGTCACGCCGCGCCATTCATCAGCGGCGCCACCTGCTCACGCACCTGCTACTCGTCAGCGGCGAAGGATAAAAGCCGCCTCGCCCTGAGCGTCGGCCTGAAGCCGTAGACTTCATTTCCTTTGTATGGACTTCTACCACATTCTCTTCAGCATCCTCATCTCCGGTAAGAAGATCACTTACCTCATCTCTCCAGTTTGCTCCCCTGTGCACAGGTGGATTCCTCAGCGGCGGACAATCCCGTCCCTCGTCTCTCCTCGCTGCTGCACCGAGCCCTGCAGGTGGCTGTCTCCCGGGCTTCCATCCTTGAAGCGCCAGTCATCTGCCCAAACAAGTAAGCTTCTCTCCCTCGCCTATTCTCCTCCCGTGTTGGTGTGTGCTCATCACCCTGTGTCTGATTTCTCCCATAGGGTTGCCGGCTGAACGGTCTCCTGCCTCTGGGTCCGAAGCAGACGCCACCACCAACACATTAACTTTCCGCAGACACGCACCCAAACATCCCTGTTGTTAATAAACAGTTTGAACTACTCTGAGCCTGTGTGTGTGCGTCTCCTGAGCCGAACGTTATGTCAATCACGTCTCTACGTCCTAGGGCGCACTGAAAAAAAAAAAAGCTGCATTTCCGTTCTTCCACTACAGACACAACCGCGAACAGAAAGCCAAAGGAGTGCTTTGATTGGTTTAAATTTAATCAAATTTAAATTTGATTGACCTCTCATTCGACTAATAAGAGCCTTGAATTGGGTTTCTGAAACCTTGAAGAACCAATGACTGAAAACCTAGCAAGAAGGATCCGCCTACCAACGGCTGCGAATACAGCGAGCCAATTGAAGCACAGAAGTTTGAATGCGTGTGTCCCGTGCGTAAAATCTATTTTGTGTAAGCCGCTGGATGACACACACGTGTTCACCAGTCTTTTGTCTTTTTTTTTTACTACTGTTCTTATTTGTTTTGAAAAATCGTTCGCCAAAACCGCAATCATGGAAGCGCAAAACCGCAATAATGGAATCATGGTTTGACTGGGTCTCATGACCAGAACCACGAGTCCGTAACAAGCGGACCAGCGTCATGTTCGTCTGACAATGAGGAAGAGATGTTTGCCAGCGACACTGCTGTTGTGGACAGGTAAGTGTTATAAGCTAAATTATTCTTTATCCCTGAAAATTGTAATCAAAATGACTTTTGACCGATCGGTAAATTACAACTGTGCGTCATTGCCACATGACGGACCGTTGACGGACCGGTCCGTGCACTGCGTCCGGACCGTGAACACCCCCCTCCCCCGCTACAGCGGATTGCAGATATATTGCAGATATTTTAGTACAACTGTGCGTAGTAGATCACGGCGCACCGTCCCCGCTGTCCGTCATGTAGCGATGGACGATGTCCGTCCTCTGTAGCAGGGTGGGGGTGGGGTGGGGAGTTGATATCCTCTACATTACAGATATTTTAGTATAATTTTTAGTGCACTGTAGGTTATTTTTTCTTGTAAAAAAAAAAAGGCCACACATTTTTTATGTGGCATGCTTCTTTGTGTGTGGGGGTTGTTTTTTCATTCATTCATTCATGAATGAATAAACAACCCCCCCCACACACACAGCCCTGAGTGTCTACCTTTCATTAGTGCCCAAGATCAAGCTTCTATATTGAATCATTCAAAAGTTACAGACGTTTTTCCAAACTGTGCCATTTGGCACAATTTGGCACAGTTCAAAAATGCCTGGGAACAACCTGAGGAAAAAGCTGTGTAATATATTCATTTTTTGTGGTATTGTTACAAAATTTTGACGTCAGCTGGATAACACTTGGTTCTACATTTCTGTTGCATTTTCCAGCCCGGATCTGACAGCTGTGTGTTATTTGCAAGCATTTGTATCCAAAAAAAAAAAAAAAACCCAGGCAGACTTTATTTTCTTCAAGTTCAGTATGTTGAGATGACTGTTACTCAGTGGCAGGAGCACTTAGAGAGATTATGACTGTTTTGCCAAAAAATTCAAAGTGTTTTCTTTTAAATGAGACCAACCCCATAAAGATGCTGCAAAGGGTTGAAGAACAGCTTTTGATTTACTTTGGGTACGTTATTTTTAGGCGTTTTTAGGGAAATTGACCAGAGTGCAAGGGGTTAAAGTGATTATTTTATTTACAAAAAGGGAAACAACAAAAATAGAAAAGGTTAAATGCTTTAGAGATTTAAAGTTATAAGTTATCGCTTTCTTTTAAAGTTAAGGTTGACTTTGTCATTATTTGTTAAAGCCTATTTTCATTTAAAGCTTTAAATGTTTTAATATTTACAGATTAGGAAACACAAGTGAATTGTTTTGTGTATTTTCATCAAGGATTTCTTAGGATTAAAGCTAATGGTGATTTACTTGACTGTTATTTATAAAGTTTTTATTTACAGAATAATCAGTGTTTTCACCAATTTGCTTTTCTCTTTTAAATCCTGGTGAGAAGTAGGGAGTTGGTTAATGGTTTCCTTTTCCTGTGGCGAAAAAGCATGAACCAAGAATAACACAATGACTTTAGATGACACTTAGGTCTTGTAAGTGTTAACTGATTTATCTGGTTTCCTATTTTGAAAAATTTTGGTACATATTCAGTGAATCACTAAATCCTTTATCAGCATGCACAGGCGTAACATTACTTTAAGGTCACTTCTGAATAAACATTCTAAAGTTGAACTCGGCTTCCTGTGGAAGGGATCAGAGGTGGGCGGTGTGGTGGCACAGTGGTTAGCACTGCGGCAGCACAGCAACTCACCCTTGGCCATAGGATCCCTGGTTCGATCCCAGCCCCTGACCAACAGTGATCTGTGTGGAGTTTGCATGTTCTCCCCGTGTCTGTGTGGGTTTACTCCAGGAGTTCTCCGGTTTCGTCCCACAGGCCAAAAACATGCAGGTTAAGTTAATTGGAGACTCTAAAAGTGGCCCTAGGTGTGAATGTGTGTGTGAATGGTAAAGGTATAGTGCTGTACCGTGGCTGCTTCATCCATCGAGGTGGATGTCCTCAATTTCCCCTCTGGGGACCAATAAAGTATACAAAATCAAATAATGCAGCTTAAAACACACATATATAGCTTCAAAAGTTTGCAATTGTTGCTTAAAATGTGTAAATATATGCACTTTTAACTTTAAAGATTAAAATGTGTGGTTAATATAAGTGATTAAATACAAAGTGTATGCTTTTATGTATTTAGGGTATTCATCTACATTTGCCTATCTGGTCCACCAGTGAAAATAAAACTTCAAGAGCCAAAAAGTTTCCTTTCTGCTGCTTTTGGCACTTTAGATTGCTTTTAAATTTAGGTTATTCTGAATAATATGGATTGCTTTGAAGTTAGTTTGGAAGCTCGGTTTGGTTAGAACTCAGCTTAACAGATTAACAGTTTTAGATGTGGTTTTATTAAAGGATGCAGTTCTTATGGTTGACCACAGGATGGATCCAGTTCCTTCTGCAGTCAAGGAGCTGCTTCTTTCTTTTTTTTACATTTGAGCTTCTTTGCTTGGCAGAAGTCATAAACTGACTAAAAAGGCAGTGAAGATAGGTTTGGGAGCCCATTCTGAGGTGGGGGTCTCCCACAAACAGAGGAGAGAGCGAAATTTGATATGAACAGTGAAATCCTCCTAAAACACATATGTTGCTGAATAAAGCATAAATTCCTTAAACTTTAGTGACTGAGATATTCTACTCAATAATAAGGGAACAGACAATGTCTCTACATTGTAACTGTAATTAGATTAGATTAGATTCAACTTTATTGTCATTACACATGTATGAATACAAGGTAACGAAACACAGTTTAGCATCCAATCAGAAGTGCAAAGGACAGCAGCGCAGTATATATGGTAATTAACAGTATGTGCAATTTAAGCAAATATATGCAAATATATGCAGCAGTGCAGAAAGTTAAGAGTACGGTTATGTGCAAATAATGTGCAATAAGTTAGATGTAGTTATGTAGTTATGCAGTTATGTACAGGTGAGGATGGTAAGAGATGATGGTAAGAGAGTCAGCGGGGAACTAAGTTCAATAACGTGACAGCTGTTGGAAAGAAACTGTTCCTAAACCTGCTGGTTCTAGTCCGAAGGCTTCTGAAACGTCTTCTGGAGGGGAGAAGCTGAAACAGTCCATGAGCAGGATGGTTGGAGTCCCTAAGAATGCTGCGTGCCCGGCGCAGACATCTTTTCCTGTAGACGTCCTCTATAACTGGAAGTGGAGTCCCTGTGATGCGTTGGGTGGTTTTCACCACCCGCTGCAGCACCTTGCGGTCAGCGACAGAGCAGCTCCCATACCAGACTGTGATACAGTTGGTCAGGGTGCTCTCTATCACGCAGCGGTAGAAGTTGCCCAGGATGTCAGTTGACAGATGGTTCTTCTTCAGTGTCCTCAAGAAGAAGAGACGCTGATGGGCCTTCTGGATCAGGCTGGTGGTGTTAACTGACCAGGACAGGTCCTCCGAGATGTGGGTCCCCAGGAATTTGAAGCTGGGGACACGTTCAACAGCTATGCCATTGATATGGATGGGGTCATGTGTCTCTTCCCTCTCCTTCCTGTAGTCCACTATGAGCTCCTTGGTTTTGCTGGTGTTAAGGAGCAGGTTATTGTCAGCGCACCAAGTAGCCAAGTGCTCAACCTCTGCCCTGTAATCTGACTCGTCGTTGTCCCTGATGAGTCCAATCACCGTGGTGTCATCTGCGAACTTTATGATGGAATTGGATCCATACATAGGCCTGCAGTCATGGGTGTAGAGGGAGTAGAGGAATGGGCTGAGCACACAGCCCTGTGGTACACCAGTGTTGAGTGTGATGACGGAAGAATGGTTGGGGCCTGACCTAACATGCTGGGGTCTGTTGGTCAGCAAATCCATGATCCAGTTGCAGGTGGAGGTACTGATTCCCAGGTCCCCAAGTTTAGTGATCATCTTGGAGGGGATAACTGTGTTGAATGCTGAGCTGAAGTCAACAAACAGCATTCTTGCGTAGGTGTTCTTGTCATCCAGGTGTGAGAGTACATAGTGCAGCGCTGTAGAAACCGCATCCTCTGTACTCCTGTTGCTCCGGTAGGCGAACTGATGAGGGTCCAGTGTAGGGGGCAGGCCTTTTTTGAGCTGTGCCAAGACCAGTCGCTCAAAGCACTTCATGACTATGGGCGTCAGTGCCACAGGGCGATAGTCATTTAGGCACGATGGTGTTGAATGTTTTGGCACTGGTACTATTGAAGTAGTCTTGAAGCACGCTGGTACCACGGCCTGGGCCAGGGACAGATTGAAGATGTCTGTGAAGACCCCTGCCAGCTGCTCAGCGCATGCCCTCAGCACACGCCCAGGAATGCCATCAGGGCCAGCAGCCTTACGTACGTTGACATGACTCAGTGCATTACGGACGTCGGTGTGGGTGAGTGTGAGGTGGTGGAGGTCATCAGAGGGTGGGAAATTGATGTTCTTTTCGTTGTTGTCCTTGTCAAAACGAGCATAGAAGTCATTTAGCTCATTGAGAAAGGGCACAGTCATGGCTATAGGTATGGAGTTGCTGGGCTTATAATCAGAGATAGCTTGAATGCCCTGCCACATACGTCGGGGGTCAGAGTCCCCAAAATGTTCCTCCACCTTCAGCTTGTAGCTGTGCTTGGCCTTCTTGATGCCCCTCTTCAGATCTGCCCTGGATGAACTGTAGGCGTGTGCATCACCAGATCTAAAGGCATCGTTACGTGCTTTTAGCAGAAGCCGCACTTCTCTGTTCATCCACGGCTTCTGATTTGGGTACGTGGTGATCTGTCTTCCCGTGGTGACACTGTCAATAGTGGTGTTGATATGGTCCAGGACTGAGTGGGTGTAAGAGTTGATGTATGTATGTGGTTATTGTGTATTCCTTTTCTTTACTTTTTTTTTTTCTTTTTACTTGTTTCTCCTTTCTAAAGCCCATCCAGGGACAAGAGTTGCAAATTAGCTAATAGCTATACACTGTGCAACACATCAGATTGATTGTCATTGATTAATTGTCTATGTTTATTGCACTGTCCCTGTCAAATAAACAAATCTATCTATCCATGTTTATGTGGGAGCCACAGGTAGCCTGAGAGGTGAACATACTCCAGTCTGTGTTCCTAAACTTCTCCTGGAGTATAGAGTCAACCCCTTCTGGCCACACTTTGATGGTCCTCACTGATGGCTTCACCCGGTTGATGAGCGGTACATACTTGGGGGTAAGGAACAAGGATAAGTGATCAGACTGACCTAGGTGGGGGAGGGGAGTTGCTGTGTAGGCTCCCACAATATTGGTGTAAACATGGTCCAATGTTTTGTCCCCTCTTGTGTGACAGGAGACATGCTGGTAGAATTTAGGAAGCACTGTCTTGAGGTTATAGTGGTTAAAATCACCCGCCACAATAAATGTTGCCTCTGGGTGTGCAGTTTGTTGTTTGCTAATAGCTGCATGCAGTTCTTTCATAGCAAGCTTAGCATTAGCATCCGGAGAAATGTAAGCGGCTGTTATGATGGTACAAGTGAACTCGCGTGGCAGACAGAAAGGTCTACATTTAACCATGAGAAACTCCAGATTAGCTGAGCAGTGTCTCTCAACAGTGACAGAGTTCGTGCACCAAGTCTTGTTAATATAAATGCACACTCCCCCCCCCTTTTGTCTACCGGAGTCAACTGCTGCTCTGTCTGCCCGGAGCGTGTGTAGGCCGGCTACCTCGATAGCATTGTCGGGTATTCCACTGTGAAGCCATGTTTCCGTAAAAATCATGATATTGCAGTTCATAAGTCTCTTATTGTTGGTGATCCGGAGCCGTAGTTCACTCATTTTGCTCGCCAGAGACCATACATTAGCAAGGAAAATACTGGGTAGCGATAGCCAGTGCGGTGTTAGCTTTAGCTTAGCTCTTAGCCCACCACGCTTACCCCTCCTTTGTTTACGATCTTTACGCCGCCTGCGAGCACTTCCGGTCGGCCGGGAAGCCTGCCGAGCGTCGGGAATTCTCCAGAGCTCCGAGATGAGACGTAGATTCAGACATAGGTTGCTGATAAAAAGGTCATTATCGTTGCTTTGTAATCCAATATTCAAAAGCTCATCTCGGGTGTAAGATGTAAAAGCAGAGCTGTTCTGAACGAACATACCCGAAATGAGCAGAAATAACACTGCTAGTCCCCAGAATCTGGTAGGACGCTGAGCCTCGCGTTGTGCACGCGCCACCATCTTGCGCCTAAAGGCCTAAATTAATTTACAATAGTAAGCATACAAAATTAATTTCTTCCTGAAAATAAAGCAACACATATTAAATCATATCAATAAGAGCATTTAAAACCACAATTGTCTATTCCTAAGTTCAGCCAGGTAGTCGGTAGTGGATGCTGTCGTGAGAGAACAAATATGAATTAATTTATTGTTCACAACTGCAGAGATTCCATTTCAGAGAGAGAGGAAAAATTATTAAATATCCCTGCATCATCCACCAGATGGCACTGTGAAACTGGTCAGTTAATGAGGAATCATGACTCAAGTTTGGATTATATCAACCATACATCTGTCGATTTGGGCACTCCTTTGCCAAAGAGCAGAAAAGGGAGAATGTCTAAGTCCTGGACAAGGGATTAACTTCCACTTTATGGCCGATGGATAGTGTTACAGCTCTGGTCCTTGGGTGATAGAAGCAGTTCATGACCAGACTTTTGAGTTGAAACAATTTTTTCAGCCAAGAATGATTTTATAAATTGGAACCCAAGGTCAACGCTACACCCGAGTTTCCATCTGGTGATCAATAAAGTATACAATATATAAATACAATAATAACAATAGTAATGTTCGGTGTTTTGTACTTATAATATTGCTAAAATATAAAAGGATGTACTACAGTGAGTCTCAAATATTTGTAAACGTGTCCTGTTATAGTACTGCATGACTTTTTTGACGATAGACTATAAACGACACATATAAACTAAATTATAATGGTGACTGAACAACTCCCTTTCCCCAAAGTGCAAAATACAACATTTATGAATATAACACATAAAAGATCACACAAATGAGTGATCTTATAAAAAATAAACAAGCAGTTTTTAAACAGTGGCTAATATTGGATGTCCCATTCATTTTCAGTTATTCTGTAATTAATATTCACACAATCAAATAAATCTCAGTTCAGTCCCTTTCATATTTGTCAAAGTCTAATGTGTGATTGCCTACATATAGGCTACACCTCTGTATTCCACTTTCAAACACAGCCTACATTCGGGCCTGTAAAGCCTGATTGTGCTACCTGTTTCAGACAGAAATACTTGCTTTCTGTGGGCATGCACTAGTTAATGCAAATTTGTCTTAAAGAATGAATGAAATAATGCATCACTGGTTGGCAGGGGTGTGTGGTTTCAGTGGTTGATAGTATATGACCGTTCCCTGGAGTACAATAGGCACAGAAACAATCCTGAATGAGTAAATAAGAAACTGCTAATGGCCACTAGCCACTTTTGTCCCTGTTCTGGGTAAAATAATAAAATAACCTAAAATAACATCAAAAAATGAGGTATATGGTCAGGTGTTGGTAGATGAACAATGATTTCAGTTGGGGTGGGGATAACTTTGTTGAAAATAGTTATCAAAACTGAGTGTGATAGAATAGTTAGGCTAACCATAGGCAGAACAACTCCAACAGAACAGTTCATCTACCATCAGAGCAAAAATATGACAAAATAAGCCAGAATGACACAAGCTATATCAATTTTGCATTTGGGAATCAGGTAGAAAGAGGGATGTCTCTTGGGGTAACTAAAATCTAAAGAAAATGACAAATTGTTAGTTTTCGATTACGTGACTTCCAGCAGGATCTCCTCCAAGATGGCTGCCATTTGTTTAAGATAAGATAAGATAAGATAAGATAAGCCTTTATTAGTCCCACAATGGGGAAATTCCAGGATTGCAACAGCACAGGGATAGCAACACTCAGAGCAACAATCAAGAAGACAAGAAAACAAGAGCAGCGAATATACATATGTACATATAAACATATAAACACACAGTGTGGAGCATTGTAGCTGGATGGAATAAATATATATACACACAGTGCGGAGCATTGTAGCTAGATGGAATAAACAGCATAACCGTCTGCTTAGTTATCCTACATAGTATGAATATGTACCCATACATATTGTCACCCTCCGTAGCGACCGATATTGTCCTAGTTGTATACTGAGGGGACCATTGTGTAAGTCTATTGTGTCTTTTGCATTCAATACTATTAATTCATCACATTTTTTTGCTATCTCTGCAAGCAGCCCTGCTTAGGTTATACAGTCTGACAACCTTAGGTAGGAAGGACCTGCAAAACCTCTCAGTTGCGCACCTAGGATGAAGTAGTCTGCTGCTAAATGAGCTCCTCAGTGCGTTCAGTATGTCCTGCATAGGGTGGGACTCGGACTCGGACTCCAGCAGAGATGACAGTTTAGCCACCATCCTTCTCTCTCCTATCTCCTCCACTGGCTCAAGGTGCTGCCCCAGGACAGAGCTAGCTTTCTTGATCAGTTTGTTCAGTCTCTTCCTATTGGCTGCTGTAATGCCATTGCCCCAGCAGACCACTCCAAAAGTGATGGCTGATGCCACCACCGTGTCATAGAATGTCTTCAGCAGCGCCCCTTGTACACCAAAAGACCTGAGTCTCCTCAGTAGGAACAGCCTGCGCTGTCCCTTCTTGTAGAGTGCGTCAGTATTGTGTGACCAGTCTAGTTTATTGTTCAGATGAACACCCAGGTACTTGTAGGATGTCACCATCTCAATGTCTGTTCCTTGTATGTTTACTGGTGCTGTGAGGGGTTGTCCTTGCCTGCGGCAGTCCACCACCAGCTCCTTAGTTTTCCTCGCGTTGATCTGGAGGCAGTTCCGATGGCACCAGTCCACGAAGTCCTGGATAAGTCCTCTGTACTCAGCTTCATCTCCGTTGGAGATGAGGCCGACGATCGCAGCGTCATCAGAGAACTTCTGTAGACGGCAGTGTGTTGTGTTGTGTGAGAAGTCAGCAGTATAAAGGGTGAACAGGAAGGGAGCCAAAACCGTTCCCTGGGGGGCCCCCGTGCTACCGATGATCGTGTCGGACACACAGTCCCGGGTTCTCACAAACTGTGGCCGGTTAGTGAGGTAGTCCAGGATGCATGATGACAGGTGCTGGTCCACCCCTGCGCACAGCAGCTTGTCCTTTAGGATCATCAGTTGGATGGTGTTGAAAGCACTGGAGAAGTCAAAGAACATGATCCTCACCGCATTCCCGGGCTTCTCCAGGTGAGACAGAGAACGGTGAAGAAGGAAGATCACTGTATCCTTCACCCCAATGCCATGCTGGTAGGCAAACTGGAGTGGATCCATCGCTGGTCCCATCAGGGGGCGGAGGTGAGCAAGGAGCAGTCTCTCCAGGGTCTTCATCATGTGGGACGTCAGGGCCACTGGTCTGTAGCTGTTCAGGTCTTTGGGGTGGGAAGTCTTTGGTACAGGTACCACACAAGATGTTTTCAGCAGCTAAACTTACACAATGGAGCAAAAAAAGTGTGAAAACTTTTGAAACTTAAAGTGAAACTCTTGATAATGACTCTAGACAGCGTTACAATGATAAATTAGCTTTAATGGAGAGGCAGGGCCCTGACTAACAGACGAGCAGGATGACTGGGCCTAATGATGCTACCACCCGGCTGGTGTATGGAGAAGAGGACTACGAAATCAAAATTGTTAAACTTGGGGGAAAGAATGTGAACATGATTGAGTGTGTGACCATGCCGAGCTCCGAGCATGTCACAGAGATCGTAGGAAGTCAGGCTGAGTGGGTTTTGTCTTTTAGCCTGTGGTTAGCCAAAATTATGAACTAGCGTTTAGCTGCTGAAAGTAGCTCTGTGAAACTTGGTTGGAGGATTGTTTTGTACGGTTACTGTGGGTTAAATGAACATATCACTTTGTCCCTCCTACCAGTGTTTGTACAACCAGCACCATACAACCAATGATAGCACAATAATTCACCATATTTACAACATTTTTCTGCTGAATGCAGCAGCAGTCCCCTTCAACATGTCCAGTGTGTGATGTCATATTAAAACTATCAATATACTGCGCTTGGTAAGCTAATGCCAAAGTAGCACTGTTAGCTCTGAAGCTAACCCTTTGGGCTCAGAAGTTCTGGGTGGGGACTAAATCATCACACCCAGTAGCACGGTAATGGGTTTTAACTGAAGATCGGATCATATATCTCATCATGTTATATTTTTACTGTAGTCATATGACTCAAGAAAGCATTTTAGAAGGTTAAAACCCATAAACACACCATGTTTCAGTATATGGGACCTTTATATACAAACCAATTTATACTTTCTATGCATTACAGGCAGAATCATGTCCCAATGTGACCCAAGTAGGGTAAAAACATTGATTACTTAATACTTATGACTTCAACTAGGAGGCTGACCCTCAAGAAGAGGATCCACAATCCTCTGTGAGCTGGGGTATTCATCTCTGGGTTTCCCTATCTGTGTGTCTGGGTCACCTCCATGCCCAGCTCCTCATGTCTGGATAATTAGCCATCCGGCCCTCACTGCCAGGCTGTATGTCCTGTGGATTTATGATGGTGATGGCTGGTTTGGTCTCAAGTGACGGTGTACGTGTGTGTTTGTGTGCGGATATGCACCAACAAGGCCAAAAGGAGATAGGATTGTCCTACTAATGAGGGGACACAAGGTTATTTATGGCAGGCTGGACCTGTGTCATGGATATGAAGATAAGGCAAAACCCGAGTAATAAATTATTAAGAAAGCATGCAAGTTCAGAGATTGGTGTGCACATAGTCACAGACGAGTGTGCTGTTCCGTATTGCCCTCTTTCATGTACTTCTGCAACAAGGACAAGACAGGCTTCATCTATATGATTCACTTCTGACTCTTCGCTTCTTTTTCTAATAGAAAACATGGTCTGTCAAAAAACAAACATCAGGGGCATTTCTCTGCATTATTGTCCACACTTCTTGCTTGCATCACTGTGAACAAGACTAAAAGGCTTTCACCACTCCTCCACTGTAGTGACAAAGACTGACGGGTGCTGTTTTATACACCTCTTGCGTTTTAAATGGTCTTGTTTTTCTTTTTTTGTCCAGTAACATTTATGTATGTAAGTATTTATGCTGCTTGAATCAGAGAAGGTACTGATCCACTCCTGCATGTCTTTTTTCCCTTCACCAAATGTTGAACAGATGCATTTCAAGGACATTAGTCTCCTGCATGAGAGAGAAGCATGAATGGTTGAGTGTAAACTAAAAGTGAAGACCACTTCACTCTCATCTATGGGTTATAAAAAGTATGCTGAAGGTTTTAAAGTGTGCCCACATACAAAACAATTTAATCGACCATACACAAAAAATAGCTTTCAATCTTTGAAAAGAGCCTTCAAAGTACAGAAATGAAAAGTTCTCTCCAGGAGAAGTCCTCAAGTGTCTGTTTTCAGACATGCCTGACCTGTCTGACCTGTTCAAAGTCCCTAAAAAAAGAAGAAAAAAATCATCTCATCGGGAACTGAAAAGATTAAAAATAAAATTGCAGAATACTTTTTAAAAGGAAGCCCTTTGACCTTTGCTTGGTGGCTTTTATTAAAGTGGAGCACATGTCTGGCTGTGGATTGGACTGCACTGCTGGCTTTGCCTTCTGCTGACCTGGTTAACCTGAGATAGGACCTTGATCCTAACCTCACTTGGTTTTCCGGCTAAGACAGAATTGTCCTTCTGAAGAAACTCAGACCTTTGACACTTTCTGCTTGTGTAATTTATATATTTTTTGGTCATATGAAATTCACTTTTGTTTCATGTCCTCTTGCCTGTGTTAGAGACTTGCACAACACAATACTGTCCACTTATCTTCTTCTTTCGGCTGCTCCCTTTAGGGATTGCCACAGCAGATCATCTGCCTCCATCTCACCCTATCTCTTGCATCTTTCTCTGCAACACCAACCCTCTCACCTGAAAAAGTTGTCCCTGCCTTCAAAACTTGATAGATAGATAGATAGATAGATAGATAGATAGATAGATAGATAGATAGATAGATAGATAGATAGATAGATAGATAGATAGATAGATAGATACAGTGGGGCAAAAAAGTATTTAGTCAGCCACCAATTGTGCAAGTTCTACCACTTAAAAGATGAGAGAGGTCTCCAATTTTCATCATAGGTATACCTCAACTATGAGAGACAAAATGAGAAAAAAAAATCCAGAAAATCACATTGTCTGATTTTTAAAGAATTTATTTGCAAATTATGGTGGAAAATAAGTATTTGGTCACCTACAAACAAGCAAGATTTCTGGCTCTCACAGACCTTTAACTTCTTCTTTAAGAGGCTCCTCTGTCCTCCACTCGTTACCTGTACTAATGGCACCTGTTTGAACTTGTTATCAGTATAAACAAGTATATGGGCAGCACAGTGGTGCAGTGGTTAGCACTGTTGCCTTACAGCTAGAAGATTCCTGGTTCGAATCCCCAGGCTGGCAGGGGTTGGAACCTTTCTGTGTGGAGTTTGCATGTTCTCCCTGTGCTGCGTGGGTTTACTCCGGGGGCTCCGGTTTCCTCCCACAATCCAAAGACATGCATGTTAGGTTAATTGGTTGTGCTAAATTGTCCCTAGATATCTGTTTCCTATAGGCCCTTAGAATAGAGGGTTAGTACTAGTGAAAGCGCTTTGAGTGGTGTTTGTGACTAGAAAAGCGCTATATAAGTGCAGGTTAGTTAGTTAGTTAGTATAAAAGACACCTGTCCACAACCTCAAACAGTCAGACTCCAAACTCCACTATGGCCAAGACCAAAGAGCTGTCAAAGGACACCAGAAACAAAATTGTAGACCTGCACCAGGCTGGGAAGACTGAATCTGCAATAGGTAAGCAGCTTGGTGTGAAGAAATCAACTGTGGGAGCAATTATTAGAAAATGGAAGACATACAAGACCACTGATAATCTTCCTCAGTCTGGGGCTCCACGCAAGATCTCACCCCATAGGGTCAAAATGATCACGAGAACGGTGAGCAAAAAACTCAGAACCACACGGGGGGACCTAGTGAATGACCTGCAGAGAGCTGGGACCAAAGTAACAAAGGCTACATCAGTAACACACTACGCCGTTAGGGACTTAAATCCTGCATTGCCAGACATGTCCCCCTGCTTAAGCCAGTACATGTCCAGGCCCGTCTGAAGTTTGCTAGAGAGCATTTGGATGATCCAAAAGAGGATTGGGAGAATGTCATATGGTCAGATGAAACCAAAATAGAACTTTTTGGTAAAAACTCAACTTGTCGTGTTTGGAGGAGAAAGAACACCATACCTACTGTGAAGGATGGGGGTGGAAACATCATGCTTTGGGGGTGTTTTTCTGCAAAGAGACCAGGACGACTGATCCGTGTAAAGGAAAGAATGAATGGGGCCATGTATCGTGAGATTTTGAGTGAAAACCTCCTTCCACCAGCAAGGGCATTGAAGATGAAACGTAGCGGGTCTTTCAGCATGACAATGATCCCAAACACACCGCCCGGGCAACGAAGGAGTGGCTTCATAAGAAGCATTTCAAGGTCCTGGAGTGGCCTAGCCAGTCTCCAGATCTCAACCCCATAGAAAATCTTTGGAGGGAGTTGAAAGTCCGTGTTGCCCAGCGACAGCCCCAAAACATCAAAATACCAGCAACAGTGTGTGAAAACCTTGTGAAGACTTACAGAAAACGTTTGACCTCTGTCATTGCCAACAAAGGGTATATAACAAAGTATTGAGATGAACTTTTGTTATTGACCAAATACTTATTTTTCCACCATAATTTGCAAATAAATTCTTTAAAAATCAGACAATGTGATTTTCTGGATTTTTTTTTCTCATTTTGTCTCTCATAGTTGAGGTATACCTATGATGAAAATTGGAGACCTCTCTCATCTTTTAAGTGGGAGAACTTGCACAATTGGTGGTTGACTAAATACATTTTTACCCCACTGTAGATAGATAGATAGAAAGATAGATAGATACTTTATTTCGAACAAAAAAGCAAAAAAAACAAAACAAATGACAAGTGCAATAAAAGTGACAGTATACAGTGCTTGAAAGGGAGAAGGAAGAAGTAAACACTTATTTACTCCAACCCCTCTTTTCCCTAAATACAACCGATGTGAAATATATACATATTACCTCAATTAAGACCCAAGTAGACAATTAACTATATTTTGTACATATCAACATTGGCACCCATCCATCCCAACATACATACGGTCCATACGTCTATACCCAGCCCCAAACAACACAAATATACACAGATATGGACAGTACTGTCCCACCTACCATACCATAGTGTCCCAGAGTGAGCATAGTAAATCGTACATATTAATACTACCCCTCTAGCATATATCCTTTCAGCAAATAATGTTTATACCTATTTTTGAATTGATTTCTGTTTGTACATAGTTTTAGTTGCAGCTCCAGACTGTTCCACAAATCCACTCCACAGACAGATATGCACATACATTTCTTAGCTGTTCGTACCTTAGGTTTTGTAAAGTTTAAGTCTCCTCTCAAATTATAATCATTGTCTCTTTTTTTGAATATTTTTTGTATATTAGTCGTGAGTTGATTATTAATTGCCCTGTACATTACTTGTGTTGTTTTATATTTAACTAAATCCATGAACTTTATGGGAAGTGACTTTAAAAACAACTAGTTGGTATGGTCTCTATATCCTACATTATTTATTATCTTTATAGTTTTTTTTTTTTTTGTAATGTGCATATTGGCTGTAGGTTGGTCTTGTAGGTGTTTCCCCAGACCTCTACACAGTAATTAAGATATGGTAGAAACAATGAATTGTACAGTAAGAACAATGATTTATAGTCCAAGATGTGTCTTGTCTTCCCCAGTATCCCTATACATTTTGCCAACTTGGCCTGGATGTCACTGATGTGAGGCTTCCAGCAGATTTTATTGTCTAGTGTCACCCCCAAAAAACTTATTTTCCTGTACTATTTAAATTCTGGTTTCATCTATCGTTACCATTATTTCATGATTTATTTGATAATTTCCAAACACATAAGTTTTTTTCAGATTTAGAGATGATTTATTTTTGTTGAACCACTGCGTTAACCCTTTAACTGCCCAAGTTTCATGGACGGGTTGCACACCCCCAGTGGCACAGCGCAGAAACTGCACCTGTCAACTTATTGACATCCTCTACCATCCTCTACCTCTACCATCGTCCCTGTCCCCAAGAAGCCACGGCTCACTGGACTTAACAACTACAGACCTGTAGCGCTCACCTCTGTAGTCATGAAGTCCTTTGAGCGCCTGGTCCTGCCCCACCTCAAGACCATCACCACTCCCCTCCTGGACCAGCTGCAGTTTGCCTACAGAGCCAACAGGTCTGTGGACGACGCAGTCAACCTGGCCCTTCACTCCATCCTGCAGCACCTGGACTCCCCGGGAACCTATGCCAGGATCCTGTTTGTGGACTTCAGCTCTGCATTCAATACTATCCGCCCCGCTCTGCTCCAGGACACGCTGTCGCTGCTCAACGTGCCTGACTCCCTCTGCAGGTGGACCACCGACTTCCTGACGGACCGGAGGCAGCATGTGCGGCTGGGAAAGACTGTCTCAGACTCTGTTAGCATCAGCACCGGATCACCCCAGGGCTGTGTACTTTCCCCCCTGCTCTTCTCCCTGTACACCAACTCCTGCACCTCCAGCCACCAGTCTGTCAAGCTGATCAAGTTTGCGGACGACACCACCCTCATCGGGCTCATCTCCAACGACGACGAGTCCGTCTACAGGAGAGAGGTGGCCCAGCTGGCGTCCTGGTGCAGCCACAACAACCTGCAGCTGAATGCTCTGAAGACAGTGGAGATGATTGTGGACTTCAGAAAAGTCACAGCCCCTCTGCCCCCCCTTACCCTCAGAGACTCTCCCATCACCACTGCGGATTCCTTCCGCTTCCTGGGCACCACCATCACCCGGGACCTCAAGTGGGAGCCGACCATCAGCTCCCTCATCAAAAAGGCCCAGCAGAGGATATTCTTCCTGCGGCAGCTGAGGAAGCTCAAGCTACCCACCAAGATGTTGGTGCAGTTCTACACGGCCATCAACGAGTCCATCCTCACCACCTCCATCACCGTGTGGTACGCAGGAGCCACCGCCAGGGACAGACTAAGACTGCAGCACGTTGTGTGCGCTGCTGAGAAGGTGATCGGCTGCAAGCTCCCATCCCTCCAGGACCTGTACATCTCCAGGACCCGGAGGCGTGCAGGTCAGATCATAGCCGACCCTTCACACCCTGGACACGCACTGTTTGCCCCCCTCCCCTCAGGTAGAAGACTTCGGTCCATTCAGACTAAAACCTCCCGCTACATGAACAGCTTCTTCCCCTCTGCCATCAGACTGCTGAACACTAAGTGACTTATTAGACTCTCGTGCACTACGTACAGCAGCTCAACCAGACTCATGATAATTATCACTGTTTTCTTTTGCACTACCGACTGCACTATGTGGAACTCCACAATATCTGCTGCTTGTTAATATATTTAAAAATTGCATAGATTAGTATTACTCATTCATAGTCTACATTTTATTGCATGCATAGTTTTTTAATTTTATCTTTAGTGCTACTCCATGTTTAATGTTGCAGCATTGCACTGAGCCAAATTCCTAGTTTGTGTACTACATGAACAATGGCAATAAATCTCATTCTGATTCTGATTCTGATTCTGATCCCCCGGCTATACTGAGAATTTGTACCGATCTGTATTGATCTGACAGTGCAGAAGGTGGAAGACACGCGCCGAAGGAATCATGGCTGACACTGAATACAGCAAACAAGAAGAAATCCTCATTATTCTTCTTCATTTTTCCGCTTTGAGTCCCCAGCACCAATATGGTCACCGCCATGTTCGGTCATTGCAACGGCGATTCTGACTGAAACTGCATCAAACAGGAAAAACAGCCATGTAATACAAACGAAATTCACGTGGGATAATCATAAGAGCTTGTAGATGTGGCAGAGAGTGTAAATGACCGAGCAAATGCGAAACTATGACCACGATGAGCGAAAAACTGAACTACCAGTACCAAGATGGCGGTGCCCATGCGGTCATGGATTCTCACAGGAAAAATGCATCAAACAGGAAAAATAGCCACATAATTGGACGCATGTGCACGCAGCGACCGGCAGCTGGTGAAAAAGTCCGTCTTCTGTGTGTCTGTTTTTACGCACTTTAATGTGTTTTTAACGAAATTCTCTGTGTCGTTTCTGTCCTGGAATGTTTGTGGACTGTATGGCGAAGAGCTCCCTGGTTCCATCAATATGGATTTCCTCCCCATTTTTGCACTGCTGCTAATTTTCCACCGGCCCTGTGTCTCTGAGGTGAGAGCGATCGGGATCATGCCGGGCAGAATACAATATTCCAGGGACATGTTGCTGCATTTAAACACGGATGATGCAGCGTCTGTGATTGAGTCTATGCCGCAACCGCCGGACTTTATTTTGAGAGACATTCATGGACGCAGCGGTGAAAAGAGAGACGGGAGAAGGAAGCGCGGAAAGCTTGGAGGCGTGAAATTACGCCTGAGGAAACGTCAGTTTGGTAACATTCCTCTTCCTTCTATGATTTTTGGGAACGTACAATCTCTGAGGAACAAGGTGGATGAAATTCAAGGGAATGTACGCTACCAGAAGGACTTTAAGAACTGCTGTGTCATGGCTTGTACCGAGTCTTGGCTTACTGCGCATGACCGGGACGCGGACCTGTGGATTGATGGCTTTGGAGCCCCACTCCGCTCTGATCGGCAGGAAGAGGTAACGGGGAAACGTCAGGGGGGCGGCGTATGTTTATATATTAATAAGCAGTACTGCACATCTGTCACGGTCAGTGAGTGCATCTGCACACCCGATGTGGAGCTTCTGTCTGTGTCACTACGCCCCTTTTATTTGCCTCGCGAGTTCCCCCAACTTTTTATCACGACTGTGTACATCCACCCGAGGGCAGACGCTGACTCCGCCTCCAGCACCATCTTTGATGTGGTGCAGCGGCTGCAGTCAATTTCTCCAGAGGCGCCAAACTTTATTCTTGGGGATTTTAACCATGTTTCTTTAAAGAAGACACTTAAAAACTTTTATCAGTATGTCTCCTGCCCAACCAGGCGAAAAAAGACATTGGACCTGTGCTATGGATCCATAGAGAGGGCCTATAAATCACTTCCCCTTCCTCCTTTAGGATCCTCAGATCACAACTGTGTATATTGCTGCCCACATATAAAACTGCTCTCAGAAGAGGCAAGGTGGAGACCAGAGACATTGATGTGTGGACAGAAGATTCAGTGCACAGCCTCCAGGAATGCTTTAACTGTACAGACTGGGAGATGTTCACACTGTCCTGCAGGGATGATTTGGACTCTTTGGTAGACGTCACATGCTCATACATGGCTTTCTGTAAAAATACAATCGTTCCACGTAAACGTGTCAAAATATATCCCAACAACAAGCCATGGGTTACAAAATCAGTTAAATCCTGCTTACAGAGGAAAGCACTTGCCTTTAAACAGGAGTCTGTTTCTGAGCTACAGGTTGCCACAAAAGAGCTGAAGGCCGAAATTTTAAGAGCAAAACAGAATTATAAACCAGAGTTGGAAAGCAAGATGGCAACAAAGAAACTTGGTTCAGCCTGGGCCAGTATGAAAACTATTGTAGGCCTTCAGAGCACAGAACGCAGTAATCGTGTGTTTTTAGATGGTTTTAATTCAGACACAGAACTGGCTAATGCTCTTAATTGTTTTTATGGTCGTTTTGACTCCTTTGATTTTAGCATTGAAACCCAAGATTTGAAACAGAAACTCAAAGACAATCAGCACTTTAATATTGAGGTGCAGGATATTAAAAGGGAGTTCTGCGCTGTAAAAGTGAACAAAAGTCCGGGCCCTGATAATATATGTGGGCGATTGGTAAAGTCCTGTGCACATGAACTGAGTCCTATATTTCATTACATTTTCAATAAGTCCTTACAGACACAACATGTGCCCAAGATCTGGAAAGATGCTGTGGTTGTTCCTGTTCCAAAATCCAGCTGTCCTAAAACAGTAAACGACTTTAGACCAGTTGCTTTGACTTCAATTTTAATGAAAATTTTTGAAAAACTGGTCAGATGTGAGGTCCTAAAGCAGACTGAGCATGCATTGGATCCTCTGCAGTTTGCCTATAGGCCTCATAGAGGAGTGGAGGACCCCACTGTCACTCTGTTTAACATGCTTTTTAAACATCTGGATTTTAATGGGACACACACCAGGCTTTTATTTGTGGACTTTTCCTCCGCCTTTAATACAATCCAACCTCATATTTTAGTTGAAAGGCTCCTGCAACAATTTGATTTGAGCAATAATCTGGTGGGTTGGATTCTGGATTTCTTAACCAACAGGACGTAGAAAGTAAGGGTCAATGGTACATTGTCTGACCTAAAGTGCTCTTCTACTGGCTCTCCTCAGGGGTGTGTGTTGTCACCACTACTCTTCATCCTGTACACAAACATGTGTCGGAGCAGACATGACAACAGACACATTATAAAGTATGCTGATGACTCAGTTATTGTCAGTCTCCTCCAGGATGGTGGGAGTGGCCAAGGCCCAGTAGTTGATGATTTTGTTCACTGGTGTGAGGATTCCTACCTGCAGCTGAATACGACAAAAACTAAAGACATGATTATTGACTTTAGGAGGAAAACTCCCAGGCACAAAGTCACTGTACTAAAAGGCCAGACCACCGAATTTGTACAATCCTACAAATATCTTGGGACGATTATTGATAGTAATTTAAACTTTGAAGAGAACTGTGAAAGGGTGTGCAAAAAGGGTCAGCAACATTTGCATTGCTTGAGAAAACTTGCACGCTTCCAAACTGACCGAACCATAATGACAATGTTTTATCGGGCTTTTATTGAATCTGTTTTATCCTTTTCTTTAGTGTCATGGTTTGGTCAGATAAAACTGAAACAGAGGAAATCCTTGGATCAGGTAGTTAGATGGTCCAGTCATTTGCTTGGTGAGTCACAGCTGAGCCTGACATCCCTGTACACCAGACAAGTACAGAGGATGGCTACCTCCATTTTAAATGATGACTCCCACCCTTTGCACTGCAACTTTCAGCTTCTTCCCTCAAGACAGAGGTTTACTGTCCCAAAAAGTAAAACCCAGCGCTACAAAAACAGTTTTGTTCCTGCTGCTGTCAGAGAGTTGAACAAGTTGTAACAATATATTGCACATAATTTAGATACCTATTTATTAACTCCATTTTATATTTACTTATTTTTGTAGGATGTTATTTGGGTTCTAAATATTTTATTGGGTTTTAGACCTTTGAGTTTTTAACCTCTTTGACGAGTTTTTAACTTTTTAATATGACCCTTCTCTCTCACCTCTGGTTTTTCTCTCATCTCTTTGTCTTTATACCCCGATTGATGGAGCCTTGAGTATTTTTATCATGTTTATAGTCAGCTTCATGTGTCCCTGTGTTTGTGTCTATGTTGAATGTAATTGTGGCTTGTAAATATGGATGTCACTAGACTGCAAAACAAATCTACCTACGGGTACAAATAAAGTAACCTGAACCTGAACCTAATACAAACAAAATTCACTTGGGATAATCATATGAATTTGTAGATGTAGCAGAGAGTGTAAATGACCGAGCAAACGCAAAACATCGACCACGATGGACTAAAATGGACCGGCCACATTGGTGAGCGAGCCCATCCCCCTGGCAACAGGTAAGAGAAAAATATGTTTGTTTGTTTTTTTTTTTTACATTTTATTGATTTTCTGGTTAACATACTTTGAAGATTAGATAAAAACATACCCCTGTAGACAAAACTGTGTCAAAAAAAACGAACCATTCTTTGTGTAAATGTGTCCAAAGTCCACTTTTGACTGAGTTATGTAATTTATATAGCTGCTACAACATTATGCAAATTAGATGCATAAATTTATTCCTATCTGAAACTTTGGATCATATTCTACATCTTTCTAATTGGCAGTAAGCCATTATCTCTTGCAACTTCCAAGTTATAGCCTTGGAAATCTGAACTATTTACCACTCTTGACCACTAGGGGTTATGTTTACCCCTTAACCGTTCCTGTCGCCATACAGCACCTGGGACAGCTAAAGGGTTAACCTTTTCATTTCTGTTGTTATCACCTCTAAAACCTGCTGCAAATTCCCACCAGTGCAAAGGGTATTCGTACCATCCGCAAACAAAATAAATTTCAGAATTTTTGATACTTGGCATATGTCATTTATATATACTGTAACATAAAGAGTTTGGGTCCCAAAACTGACCCCTGGGGCACACCACAAGTGATGTCCGTGAAGGGTGAATTGTGCTCACCTATTTGTACAAATTGTTGTCTGTTACTTAAATAACTTTCCACCCCAACTCAGACCAACCCCTCTTATCCCATACCATTCCAATTTCCTCAGTCAAAATTCTGTGATCAGTGGTGTCAAAAGCTTTAAATCTATAAATACTCCTACAGCAAACTTTTTTAATCTATACAACTAGTAATTTCTTCTGAGTTCGAACAGTGCCAAAGATGTAGATTTGTCTGCTCTGAAACCATACTGACTGTCTGTAAGAAGGCTGTGTTTTTCAATGAAATTATCCAGTCTTTTAGTGAAGATTTTATCAAGTATTTTGGAGAATTGTGAGAGTAAAGAGACCAGCCTGTAATTTGTGAAATGATGACTGTCTCCTGTTTTGTATAGTGGTATTACTTTTGCTATTTTCATTTTGTTTGGAAATGTACCAGTTTGAAATGACAAGTTACAGATGTGGGTGAGTGGTTTAACAATTCCTTCAATTACTTTTTTCACTATTGCATGTCAGTTTAATTCCAGTCAGTTGATTTTTTGTTCTTAAATTTACTCACAGTCTCAATAATTTCCTTTTCAGTTACTGCACCTAAAAAGTTTGTGTTTGGATTTCTATCTTCTATTTCATTTACAGAACCACTATCGTTTGTTTCTGGGGTCACTATTGTTTTTGCTAATTATGGACCAACGTTTACAAAAAATTTATTGAAACCACTAACCACATCCTCCAAATTATTTATCAAATTGTCATTTTCAATAAAATATTCTGGATAATTAGCATTCTTTGATCGGTTACTAATAATCCCATTTAGCACTTGCCATATTCCTCTTAAGTTATTCTTATTATCCTCTAATATTCTGTTGTAGTATTCTTTCTTACAAGTGCTCATTATATTAGTTAGCTTGTTTTTATATCTTTTATATTTGATCTAAGCCTCTACCATTCTACACAATGAATTGTTTATATAATGTATTCTTCTTTTTACATGCATTTAATAGCCTCTTGGTGACCCATGGAATATTTTTGTTTTGTTGTCTGTCACTGTATTGTTTTATAGTACAGCTTTTATTGTACAATGATTGAAATATTTATAAAAATTCATCATATGCTTTATTTATATCATTTTCGTCACAAACTATCTTCCAGTCTTGCATTAATAATTCCTTTGCCCAGTGAATACATAGATTCTTCAGTTCTTATTCTTTTATATTTAATATTTTTGATATACTTTTTCTTCCTATAATCACATTGATAGACAACAAAAATCAGCAGGTGGTCACTGATATCATTCAATAAAAGCCCACTCAAGATATTATTTTCCATAATGTTTGTGAATATGTTACCTATTAATGTGGCACTGTGTGCCGTGATTCTACTAGGTCTGGTGATTGTTGGACGTAAGCCCATGCTGTACATTGTGTTAATAAATTCTTCTGTCATACTTTGTTGTTTTGAATTCATAAGATCTATATTGAAAACCCCACAGATGAACATAACTTTATAAGTAAGTTTTGCATACATTTTTCCCATTCAGTCCTTGAATAAGTCAATATTTGATCCAGGTGTTCTATATACACAGCTCACTACTATATTCTTCATATTGTCCAAAAAGATTTCTATTGAAATACATTCAAATAAATCATCCAGAGTCACTGACAAGTTTTCAACAACCTTGTATTGCAAGCTCTTGTCAACATAAATTGCAACTCCTCCTCCTTTTTTTCACTTTTCTATTCATATAATTTAATTGGTAGCCATCCAATGTAAAATCCACTCCTTTCTCTTCTCTGAGCCACGTCTCTGATATTGCCACTATATTGAATGGCTCTTTAAACTGATGTAAATAATCTTTAATGTTATTACCTCTGCCAAGGAGGTAATGTTTTTACCGGGGTTTGTTTGTCTGTTTGTTTGTCTGTTACCAACATAACTCAAAAAGTTATGAACGGATTTTGATAAAATTTTCAGGAAAGGTGTATAATGGCACGGGGAACAGATGATTAGATTTTGATGATGATCTGAGAGTGCATACCTCCACCAAGGGCTTTGTTTGTATTTGTGCAGCAGGATTACACAAAAACTACTGGATGGATTTGGATGAAATTTTCACTAGAGGTGGTTCTTGGGCTAGAGAGGAACCCATTACATTTTGGTGATGATCTGGGAATACATACCTCAGCCAAGGCTCTTCTCACAGTGTGTCAGCAACAATACTCCAAAACTAATGGACAGACTTTGATGCAATTTTCACCACAAGTGCCTCTAGGCCTACACACAAACCCATTACATTTTGGAGGTGATCCATGAGAGACTGAAGGAGCCTTGGTGGAGGTATGCACTCTCTGAGTGCTTTTCTAGTTAAAGTTGGCATAGAGACTTCTACTGTTGAAGTGGATCATTGAAATACTGAAATCAGATGTGACCATTGTGTCAAACTGTTCATCCCTGCAGTAACTACAGTTATTATTGATGGAGGTAAATAAATTATCATCAGATTCTATGTTATATTCCATGTCCTGTGTGTTGTGATCCGTATATACAAAAACTTTCAGTTCCTGTTGTTCCTGTTTGTTGATCTTTTGTTTCTTGTAGTTATATGTTTTGATGCAGATGTAATCCTTCAGTGTCATACAGTTGTCTCTTACTGCTGTCGACTCCAGTTCATAATGTTCATTGATATTTGTCCAGTTCCATAATATTTGATGACAGCTGGTTTGTCGCTGTTTTTCCTGGGCAGAGGGTGGCAGGCCTCAGTGGTGTTACAGTCCAGTTGGATTCCTTTGGACTGCAGGAAGGCCGCCACTTGTTGCTCCATGGATTTGGCTTCCATCTCACCGAGGCTCCCTCCGCTGTCCGCGGCCACCGCCCAAGCATATGATTGGGGTTTAATGTGGAGCCCTGTGATGATCACGTCGTTCACCCGGGTGTACTGCTCCAGGTCCGACACTCTGCTCTCCAGATATGCCAGCCTCTTGTCCTTCTCGGCGTTCTGGATCCGCACCGCTTTCACCTCGTTGACCAGGCCCAGAATGTTTTTTTGCTGCAGCTTAACAGCAGAAATTTCTTCAGCCAAGAAGTCGAGCGATCTTTTAATATCGTCCACCTCCTCAGTCTGCTGAGCTTTCTTGGGACCCATGATCCCAGATGATTTATGTCGACAAAACAGCTACTGAACAGCTGTTTAGCTAGCTGAATGACGGGCCGCTCCGCTCTCGTTTTCCCAGTCCGTAAATGCCGCTATTGGCATCTTAAGTCAGGCAGGGGTTGAAACGAGGATGTCCAGTCCGTAATCCAAATTCAGTTATCAAAAGCCAAAAAGTAGTCAAAAACCAAGCACCAAAACACAGAAATCCACTGATTGACAGGAGCTGACAGCAGGACAGAACTTCACAAGATGATGGGTGGTTACATTGCTAGCCTGCTAGCCTTGT
Source organism: Pholidichthys leucotaenia (assembly GCA_020510985.1). NCBI lineage: Eukaryota > Metazoa > Chordata > Actinopteri > Cichliformes > Pholidichthyidae > Pholidichthys > Pholidichthys leucotaenia. The sequence continues at coordinate 85,610,239 of CM035848.1, read as the reverse complement.
TAGCACGTCCGTGGCAGGAATCCATGGGTAAATAACTCCGGCATCCCTCAGAGATAGGGTGAGGAGGTCAGTCATCCGGGAGAGGCTCAGAGTTGAACCGCTGCTCCTCCACATTGAAAGGAGTCAGTTGAGGTGGTATGGGCATCTGATTAGGATGCCTCCTGGATGCCTCCCACTTGAGGTGTTTAGGGCACGTCCCACTGGGAGGAGACCCCGGGGCAGACCCAGGACTCGCTGGAGAGACTATGTCTCCCAGCTGGTCTGGGAACGCCTTGGTATCCTCTCTGAAGAGCTGGAGCAGGTGGCTGGAGAGAGGGAAGTCTGGGCTTCTCTGCTTGAACTGCTGCCTCCGTGACCCGGACCTCCTGAAAAGCGGTAGAAGATGGATGGATGGATGGATGGATGGATGAATCCTGATTCAGCTGAAGAACTCCCGGTCCTTCTGTCTTCAAGTGAGTGGCAGTCTCATTTTCAAACTAGTTTACTCTCCAATTGTTATGATTCGCCGTACGCTTTAAAGCAGCGCACGGAGGAAGAAATAAAAACCCAGTTGCAGGAGTAGAACGTGCACTTTATTAACAAAATCCCAAAATAACAAGTCCAGCTAACAGTCACGATAATCAACAGAGAGTTGGAATGGTTAGGATGACGCCACTAGACATACAGGGACGCCACCTGGATGTTCCGCAGCCTGAGGAAGGGAATACCTAGTGCCGCAGGGTTGCTGCCGGCACGAGGAGAAAGGCAAACATGACTTACGGCTGGAACGATCCGGGGCAGTCTGTGCAGTCCGATGGATGAGGGTAAGCAGGAACAGCCGCTGATGCCAAAGAGGAAACCAATCTTGTGGTGCCAGCGAAGACAATAACATCAGGCTGAAGGTAAACGTAGGTAATGATGACAAACACGAAGGGACACACTGCTGTGAATGAAACTCAATGCTCCGATGGTCTCTTCCTACTAACCCAGCGTTTAAGTACTAATAATACTAACGAGGGAAGAGACCGCCGGTGTGAGAATGTGTGGACTTGTGGAGAACGTGAAATGAAGAGGCTGAATTTATTTCTCAATTCAGGTTTATTGAACATCACACGTCTCCAACGTCCTCTCAAACAGAAAAGAGGACCAACTTCTCAAATCCCCCCTTTTTATACCCGGGACATCAAAGTACAGAATCACAGTGTCATTCAACCCCCCATATACAATACGTCTCCCCCAGGTCTCCTCTTCCTCCACCTAACCCCTGGAGGTCAGGAAGTCTTTTCAGAGTCATTTTTAAAGGCACCTCCACCTCCTACTGTTATCCCCAGGAGGTCCAGACTTATTGTTCCTTCTAAGACGTGAGGTACCACAATATACATATGCAGTCTAAGCATCTCAATCAATGTGCTATACATATGCAGTCTAAGCATCTCAAATATGTGTGCCACATAACCCCCCCCCCCAAACGTCGAAGATAAAACAATACAACATAGTCCACACAACATGATAAAACCACAACATCAGTTCATATGCTGTCTGGGCTTCAACCGCCTTCCAAACTTGCTGTAAGCGGGCTTCGCCACTCCTGGGGCGCCATCTTGCAGTGAATCTGCTATCTGAGGATGAGAACTGTTAGTTGATCCCTGCGGGGGCTCTGGGGCATGCTCCCTGGGGGGTCTGCCACGTCAAGGAGCCCTCGCCACTTGCACAGTTTCATCGGCCATCATAAAAGCAGGTTTCAGTCTGTCTATACAAATTGTTTCCCTCCTGTCCCCCAAATCTAGCAAAAAATGCTTATCACCTGTTTCCAGCACTCTATATGGGCCATCGTAAGGTGGTCGGAGGGTTGGTCGCTGAGCCTCGTGCCTGACAAAAACAAACTCGGCATTTTTTAAAGATTTGGGCACAAAAACACGCGGAAAAGTGTGATGAACGGGGCCCGGAAGCATGTCCGCTCCCGTGTCGTTCAGTGACCGCTGAGCAGGGGGACGCCCTGGCGCCGGATTATCTGGAAGAAACTCTCCTGGCAGCCGGAGTGGTTGCGCGAAGACCAACTCAGCTGGGGAGGCTTTTAAGTCCTCTTTAGGTGCAGAACGCAACCCTAATAAAACCCATGGTAGTCTGTTTACCCAATTTGCATCCGTAAGCGACGCTCTGAGGGCTGCTTTCAATGATCTATGAAAACGCTTGCATAAACCATTAGACTGGGGGTGGTAAGCGGTAGTGCGGTGAATTGTCACCCCTAAGCTGTGGGCCATCGCTGACCAAAGCTCGGACACAAATTGAGGTCCCCTATCGGACGTAATATCCGACGGGACCCCGAAATGCGCTACCCAAGCTATTAAAAACGCGCGGGCCACCTCTGCAGCTGTGGTTGATGCCAGTGGGACCACTTCCGGCCAACGCGTGGTGCGGTCCACCATTGTCAAAAGATGTGTGTACTCTTGCGATGACGGTAGAGGGCCTACGAGGTCGACATGCACATGATCGAACCTCTTGGCCGGGATGTGAAACGGCTCTAAGGGGGCTTTTGTGTGCTTGTGAATTTTGGCCTGCTGGCAAGCCATGCAGGCTCTTGCCCATTCTTTAACATGCTTGCACAGGCTCGGCCAAACAAACTTCTCTGCTACCATTTTTACCGATGCGCGCACCCCTGGGTGCGCCAGGGAGTGAATCGAGTCAAAAACGCGGCGGCGCCATGCGGCCGGCACCACTGGACGCGGTCGTCCAGTAGAGACATCGCAGATTGGGGGGGGGCATACCATTTTGCAGCCTCCTGTTCTCCAGCCTTAACCCTGTTGGTCCCGACTGGAGCGCGCACATGTCCGCATCGCTACCCTGATCCGCTGCCATGGCTGCATAATCTATCCCCACGTGGACTGGGGCCGCGTGCGCCTCCGCGCTGTTATTTTGCTCCATGGCCACGGTAGTATAATCTACCTCTGCGCGGACTGGTGCGGTTACCGCGCAAGAGAGGCAGTCTGCTACTACATTGAGTTTACCCACTACGTGTTGAATATCAGTAGTAAACTCCGAAATTGCGGCCAGCTGCCTCTGCTGCCGGCCCGACCATGGTTCCGAAATTTTGGCCATCGCAAAAGTGAGCGGTTTGTGGTCGACAAACGTGGTGAAACGCCGACCTTCTAGCCAGAATTGGAAGTGGCGAATGGCTAAGTGGAGCGCTAACAGCTCCCTGTCAAACGCGCTGTATTTTCGCTCTGCCTCACGCAAGGACCTGCTGAAAAAGGCCAGCGGCTGCCAAACCCCAGCAAAGTGCTGCTCCACTACCGCCCCTATGGCCAAATCCGACGCATCAGTGGTGAGCGCTATGCGGGCCGTTGGGTCTGGATGAGCCAACAACGCAGCGTCTGCAAGGGCTTTTTTTACCTCTGAGAATGCGCGCTCCCGCTCCGGGGACCATTCGATTGCATTTGAGGGTTTTTGTTTTTTAAGCGCGGCATATAATGGTTGCATGAGCTGCGCTGCATCGGGGAGGAAACGGTTATAAAAATTCACCATTCCTAAAAACTCCTGTAGTGCTTTGACCGTTTGTGGCTGGGGAAAATCTGCCACTGCGCGCACTTTGTCCGGTAGCGGAACAGCCCCTTCTGGGGAGACGCGGTGCCCCAAAAAATCGATCTGCGCCACCCCGAAATGGCACTTAGCTGGGTTGATTATTAACCCGTGCTCTCCCAACCTCCGGAAAACTGCCGTGAGGTGTTTTTCGTGTTCTTCTTTGGACGCGCTGGCTACCAAAATGTCATCCAGGTAGACGAACACGAAAGGGAGATCGCGTAACACCGCATCCATCATGCGCTGGAAGGTTTGCGCAGCGCCTTTAAGCCCAAACGGCATGCGTAAAAACTCAAAAAGTCCAAACGGCGTTATCACCGCTGTTTTGGGAATGTCCTCAGCGAGCACTGGGACTTGATGATAACCGCGGACCAAGTCTATTTTAGAAAAAATGCGCACCCCCGCCAGATGTACCGAAAAATCCTGAATATGTGGGATTGGGTAGCAGTCATGCACTGTGGTGTTGTTCAACCTGCGGAAATCACCGCAAGGTTGCCACGAGCCGTCAGCTTTAGGGACCATGTGAAGTGGGGAAGCCCATGGGCTATTTGAACGCTGGATGATGCCCAACCTTTCCAAGTTGGCAAACTCCTCGCGCGCTATGGACAGTTTAGCTGCATCCAAGCGCCGAGCTTTCGCAAAAACGGGGGGACCAGTGGTAGTGATAAAGTGCTCCACCCTGTGTTTCGCAACTGTTGCCGAAAAAGTGGGAACTGTGAGTGCTGGAAACTGAGTGAGTAGTGTGTGAAACTTACCGCCTGCTATGGCGACGTTGGCCTGTGCTGGTGGCGGGGACACTCGAGCTACACAAGGGATAGAGTAAAAGGAGAGTGCATTAACCAAGCGTCTATTGGGAAGATCAACTAACAACCCATGTGAGCACAGAAAATCAGCACCTAACATGTTGAAACTCACCGCCGCTACAATAAAAGTCCACTCATATGTGCGGCCGTGCAGGGACAGAAGTAGAGTCCTTTCACCGAAGGTCTTAATGCTCGAGCCGTTCGCTGCTGTTGCTCCGTCACCCCCGGGGCCTGCCAGCCGGTCAGCGTAGGTTGGGGTGATGAAACTCACTTGGGAGCCCGTGTCCACGAGGAAGTGTCTCCCAGAGCGCGCATCCGTCAGGTAGAGCAGCTTGTTCCGTTCGCCGAGGGCCCCAGCTGCTACCGACTCCCGGTCCTGGCGTTTCCCGAGCTCTTGAACTGGCACGGTGGTACACACTTGCGTGCCCTCTCTGCGAAACGCCGATGGTAAAAACAGAGGTCGTCTCCTCCGCGGTGTCGGGGCTTCGCTGCCGCCGTTGTTGGTGGGACCGCCTCCATCGCCTCTGGCCCTCCGCTGTCCCCGGTTGCCGCGCCGAGGTCTGCCGCTGCTGCGGTGGCTGTGTGCTCTTCGCTGGCATTGAGGATCCGCTGCGCCTCCTGGGCGAGTGCGCGGAAGTCCCGCTGGGTCACAAAATGAGTGCCCGCCAGGGTCGCCCTCGTCTGCGATGGTAGGGTTCTCAGGAAGATGTGCGTGAAGAGGAAATCGTCGTTGTCTGAGCCTCTCAGCTTCAGCATGTCTTCCATCAGGTCGACAGGCTTGCTTCCTCCCAAGTCGTGCAGAGCCAGGAGTCTCCTAGCTCTCTCCTGGGCTGAGGGCGTGAAACGCTGGATGAGGGCAGCTTTCAACCCGCTGTATTTATCGCCAGCGGGTGGGTGCTGCACCAAGCTCCGCACATGTCAAGCTGTGCGGCTGTCGAGTTTGGCGATGACGTGGTAGAATTTTGTGTCATCTGCTGTTATTCCCCCGAGAGCGAACTGGGCTTTGGCCAGGAGGAACCACGAGTCTGGGTTGTCCTGCCAGAATTCTGATAGCTTGACTGAGACCGCGCTTGCTCGGCTGGTCCCTGGCGAGTCTGGTTCGGGGGAATTGTCTCTGGTCATTGTACGTCTTAAGGTCACCAATGTGGAGAACGTAAAATGAAGAGGCTGAATTTATTTCTCAATTCAGGTTTATTGAACATCTCACGTCTCCAACGTCCTCTCAAACAGAAAAGAGGACCAACTTATCAAATCCCCCCTTTTTATACCCGGGACATCAAAGTACAGAATCACAGTGTCATTCAACCCCCCATATACAATACGTCTCCCCCAGGTCTCCTCTCCCTCCACCTAACCCCTGGAGGTCAGGAAGTCTTTTCAGAGTCATTTCTAAAGGCACCTCCACCTCCTACTGTTATCCCCAGGAGGTCCAGACTTATTGTTCCTTCTAAGACGTGAGGTACCACAATATACATATGCAGTCTAAGCATCTCAATCAATGTGCTATACATATGCAGTCTAAGCATCTCAAATATGTGTGCCACAGGACTGAACAATAATTAACACCATGTGTGTATGAGTGAGTGTCTAAGCGTATGAATGGGAGTGAACTAAGTGCGTGCGTGTACATGTGTGAAACACCCATAATACAGAACAGCTGGTGATACTGACAGGAGGAGGAGGCGTGCCCGAGCTGTCAGGTAGCAGAAGACCCAAGGACTCCCTGAAGCACCCGATGGAAAATCGGGCAAAACTAACCATGGGTCAGAACTGGGTTTGGAACCACCAAACTCAGGTTCATGACATCAATGTTGATACTTTTACTCCGAAGATGACAGAATCTCAAAGCTATCCCTATGACATGAATGCGCGAATGCGCAATTTTGCGTGTGCTCACCTCTTTTCATTGACTTTGTATGCATTCATCCGGCCCATTCGCGTTTGGTGTGAAGGCACCTTGACACTCATCTCCACCTGCTCCACACTGCCTGTACTCTCTTCTTCACCTTTCTTGTACACTTTTCATTGCTTTGGATGGTTGACCCCAGGTATTTATACTGATCTACCTTCACTACCTTTACTCATTGCATCTTTACCATTTCAGCTGCCTCCCTCTCATTCACACACATACAGTATCCTGTCTTGCTTCTACTGACTTTTCATTCTTCTTCTTTCCAGAGCTTACCTCTACCTCTCCAGGTTCTCAAACATGTGGATCATAACAATAATTTTCCATTTATAATGGACATCTAGAGGAATGCTTTTTCCTGAAAAATTTGTACTGTTACAGATTTTTAATTACACAATTTTAATACAGAAACCTATCACCCTCTAATTTACTCCTTTCATAAGGATCTGTACTTATACAGCGCATTTTCTAGTGACAAAGACCACTCAAAGTGCTTAACTAGTGGCTACACTAACCCTCTACTAAGGGCCTATCAAAGATGGATACCTAGGGACAATTTAGAATCACCAATTAACCTGACATGCATGTCTTTGGATTGTGAGAGGAAACTAGAGCCCCCGGAGTAAACTCACACAGTACAGAGAGAACATGCAAACTCCACACAGAAAGGTTCTCACCCCTGCCAACATGGGGATTTGAACCTGGAACCTTCTAGCTGTGAGGCAATAGCGCTAACCACTGCACCAATGTGCTGCCGATTTAGTGTAACATCCTTTTTAACAATAAGGGCACACTCACACTGGGGCCAATTGCTTCATAACATGCAAAACACGATTTACAAAAACAAAAAAACTTTATTAGAACCAGTGTTGGGAGTAATGCGTTACTGAAATGCCACTATTTTTGCTGTAACGTGCTGTGTAACGAAATTACTGTTTAAAAATTCAGTAATGCGTTACAGTTACTGAAATTTTATTAATATGGATAGATATTTTAGGACAAATAAACTGACCCTACAATAGCTGGCCCAGCCGTCAGTCTTTGCGGGTCGGTTTCCTGTCCTGCCCCAGTTCACATGCAACCAGGTGGCGGCTTCTCATATCGAGCTCTGATCACCTGTTGTCCCAGCGGTGAGTAGTAGGGCTGGGAACAATCCATAATTTCCAGAATTGATTCAATTCTGATTCTTGAGATTCAATTCCTATTCGATTCGATCCAAGCCCATCCCAATTTGATCTGTGAAATTATCATTTTAATAGCTATTTTTCTTGCCAGGAAAAAAAATCTTCCAAGACCTAATGCTGCAAATTGTACCAAGAATACTCTAACTTTGTTAATGCATAGATTATCACATAAAGAACCAACTCAAAATCAGTTACAAAAATGGACATTTTTATTATTTAACTTATGATTTCACTAAGTGCTCACGAGTGCTTTTTTTAGTGCAAACGGTTTGAAGTGTCAAGTTAACAACCCAGAGTAAGTTAACAAATTCAGTGCATGAAACATGTATACATAATGTCACTGTATTTCAGTCTGTCCAGGATTTTGTGGCTGTTTTTGTGATTGTTGTGCCCCCAAAAGCCTGAATTTGTGGGAACTTTTCTAAAAAGTTGTGATAAAAGCTGTGACAAGTTTAGAGTTTGCACTGAAAGTTGTGTGAGGAAGTACAGATATTAAAGTAGCTGCTTTTTCCGTAGTTTACAGTGATGCTATTCTTTGTAACACCACAAGAAAAGCACAGGATTGCCAGAAATTTCCTCTTCAACAGTGATTTATGTAGAATTAATTGCTCAGTGAAGTTGTCAAAAAATGACCAACATTGTGTTCTTGTTGAGAACTTAAACTAAAAAAAACAGATAAAAGAATTAGTCATTACAACAACTAAATTGCACTGAATGTGTGTTAGAGTCTGGAGAAAATTATGGCAGCACCTTCTTGAATTTGAAATCTAAGCCCCCTGAAAAATTTGAGCTCTTCTTCTGTGCTGAAATCCACCAGGAAGCCCTTCTCCACTGACAACCTCTTCCCTTCAGAACATCTTCACAGATCTGAAGGGGAGATGAAAAGAATAAATTTCACAGTAAAATTAATAATCATATTTCTAAAACTCCACATCACAGTAGGATTTTAATAATTTAGTTTTTTTTTAATTTTTTGTTTATATTTTTACTACAAATTAACTTTCAATTTTTTAAAAGGGTTTCAATTCATTTCCTGGGAAGATTTAATCATTTTAGTTTGGTTCTCCATCCATCCATCCATCCATCTTCTTCTGCTTAAACCTTTTCGGGTCGCCGTGGGGGTGGGGGGGTGACTGGAGCCTATCCCAGCATCTTTGGGCAAGAGGCAGGGTACACCCTGGACAGATCGCCAGTCCATCACAGGACCAACATAGAGAGACAGACAACCATTCACTCTCACATCCATGCCTAAGGACAATTTAGAATCCCCAGTTGATGCCAATTAACCTAACTTCCATGTGTTTGGCATGTGGGAGGAAACTGGAGAAATCCCGGAGTAAACCCACGCAGACAAGGGGAGAACATGCAAACTCCACACAGATCGCTGTTGGTCGGGGGCTGGGTTCGAACCCGGGATCCCCTGGCCAAAGGTGAGTTGCTGTGCTGCCACAGTTTAGTTCTATTGAGTAAAAATTGCTCGTACTGCAGCCTTTATTAATTCTGCCATTTTCATTTTATTGTGATTTATTATTATCTTCAAATCTCACTTAAGTGCTAGAAGGCCATAATCTCATAAAATATACCTTTATTCTGTATTTATTCACAGTGCTTAACCAACAGTTAACTACTGTATCCATAGTTTGTAAAAGAAAACACCATCATGCCGGATAAATTATTAATTTACGACACAAATGTTAAAACAAACAAATTACATTTTACTTAAAATCTCAGCAGCTTCAAGTCTCTTTGTTCACGAGTTTCAGCCAGTCTCCGTGTCTTTTACGTTTCAAGTGTTTATCAATCATTGACTTTATGTTCCAACACAGCACTGCATGTAGTACAAAACCGTTTATCCACGCTTTACAAAAATATTAGGAAACTGTTGAGGACAGTCTTTATGGTGACTTTTGTTGATAAATTAAGAAACACGCACGTCAACTCCGTTTGGAAACACGGAAGTAAACACGTGCGCCGCAGGGAACTCTTGCCATCTGAGAACCGTTTTAACACCACAGAAGAAGAACTAGCATATCCATTAGCTTGTTAGCTGTTAGCACTCCGGGTGTTTCTGGTTCTTCACCGCTGTTCCTGGCTCACTGACCCGGTTTCCACTCAATCAGACTCAGCAGACGTTCACAGACATAAAAGCATTATATTAAAAGATCAATCCGCGGATTTTGTGGATCGATATTGGCTCAGTGAAACGTGGCTCGATCTAGATTGTTGTATCGATCTTTTGAACCCACCCCTAGTGAGTAGCCCCTAACAGCTCCTACCTCTGTGGTTAAACATGAGTATTTTTTAGAGCAAGATGCTTGCATTTAATGTCCACATTAAATGCATTTAGTTTTCTTATGCACAGAGAAAAAAGTGACTGATTTCAGCTTTTTGTAAGCGGTGAACTTTCATTTATCTGTGCTTTCTGTTTTATTTTATCTCATTCATTTACATGTTGTTGTGATATGCAACTATTTCATGGAAGTAAATCCTCTAAACATGCGTTTTTAGTCGGCTGGTCCAGGGGTGTCAAACATATGGCTCGTGGGCCAAAAACAGCCCACCAGGGGATCCAAAGTTTTCTCTGTGAATTTACAGCTTTATGCCTAGTAAATTTCTGACTTTCTACCGATTACAATAGTTTATGGAAATCTGAGACTTTTTTCTCTGTAAGATGAGAGTTTTTTAATCATCAGTTTTCTTTTTCTTCTTTTTTCTGATGAGAACAAGGGTCCCATGATCTTGCCATGTGTGCAAGATGATTTAAGTATGCATTTAAAAGTAACATGAAAGTTACTTTTCCAAGAAACTCCTTACTTTAAGCATGCAGTAACTCAAAAGTAACTCAGTTACTTTTGAAAAGAAGTAACTAATAACTGTAACTAGTTACTATTTTTTAGTAACTTGCCCAACACTGATTAGAACACACATACATTTTTTTACACCAAAACTTTGACTGCCAGGGGCATAATCTTTTACATTCGGAAAAGGTTTAAGCCGAGGTTGCAATACAAAAAATAAAATTAAAATATAATATTTACGTATGTACAAATGCTAAATTTCTCAAGAAAACTAAACATTTTAATAGCTTTCTTATTTTTTAGGCTGCTAATAGTTGTACCATATTGTTTCAGTTCAAAATAAAAATGTTCAAACTGTCATGATTTGCCCCTCGGGGCAGAGAGGAAAGATCCAGGTGCTGAACTGCAGTTTGTGGAATTTAATAAAGAAATACAAAATCCAAACACTGCACAAAGGAAACTTACAAACTCAGGTGGCAAAGGAGTAGGCAGGATAACACAGGAATATGCACCAGAACAGGGAAAGGACTCTGATTCAAGAAGACAGATTAGCTGAAGTTTCAACAATGACTGAGAGAAACAATGGACTTAAATAGAACATGAAACCAGTGATCACAAGCAACTACAGGTGCGGATCACATGAGTGGGAAGGCTGACCTAATTAAGAGGCAGGTGTCAGCTGAGACAACCTAAACATGAACCAAATGACAAGGTGGGAGTGTCTGGAGAAGAGGAGAAGAACTCATGTCACATAGAAACAAAATATAAACACTAGGACCTACATGGAAAAGGATGTCTAAAGAAACTGACATAATAATAATAATAATAATAATAATAATAATAATAATAATAATAATAATAATAATAATAATAATGACATGAATACAGACATGGACAAAATTGTTGGTACCCCTCTGTTAATGAAAGAAAAACCCACAATGGTCACAGAAATAACTTGAATCTGACAAAAGTGGTAATAAATAAAAATTCTATGGAAATTAACCAATGAAAATCAGATTTTGAATTTGCTTTTGAATTGTGGTTCAACAGATTTATTTTATAAAACAAACTCATGAAACAGGCCTGGACAAAAATGATGGTACCCTTAACTTAATATTTTGTTGCACAACCTTTTGAGGCAATTACTGCAATCAAACGATTTCTGTAACTGTCAATGAGACTTCTACACCTCTCAGCAGGTATTTTGGCCCACTCCTCATGAGCAAACTGCTCCAGTTGTCTCAGGTTTGAAGGGTGCCTTCTCCAGACGGAATGTTTCAGCTCCTTCCACAGATGTTCAATAGGATTTAGATCAGGGCTCATAGAAGGCCACTTTAGAGTAGTCCAATGTTTCGCTCTTAGCCATTCTTGGGTGTTTTTAGCTGTGTGTTTTGGATCATTATCCTGTTGCAAGACCCATGACCTTTGACTGAGACCAAGCTGTCTGACACTGGGCAGTACATTTCTCTCTAGAATGCCTTGATAGTCTTGAGATTTCATTGTACTCTGCACAGATTCAAGACACCCTGTGCCAGATGCAGCAAAGCAGCCCCAGAACATAACAGAACATCCTCCATGTTTCACAGTAGGGACAGTGTTCTTTTCTTAGTATGCTTCATTTTTGCGTCTGTGAACATAGAGCTGATGTGCCTTGCCAAAAAGTTTCAATTTTGTCTCGTCTGTCCATAGGACATTCTCCCAGAAGCTTTGTGGCTTGTCAACATGCAGTTTGGCAAATTCCAGTCTGGCTTTTTTTTTATTTGTTTTCAACAGTGGTGTCCTCCTTTGCTGTCTCCCGTGAAGTCCACTTTGGCTCAAACAATGACGGATGGTGCGATCTGAGACTGATGTACCTTGACCTTGGAGTTTACCATGAATGTGTTTAGAGGTTGTTCTGGGCTCTTTTGTTACCATTCGTATTATCCGTCTCCTCCTGCGGCCACATCCAGGGAGGTTGGCTACAGTCCCATGGATCTTAAATTTCTGAATAATATGTGCAACTGTAGTCACAGGAACATCAAGCTGCTTGGAGATGGTCTTATAGCCTTTACCTTTAACATGCTTGTCTATAATTTTCTTTCTAATCTCCTGAGACAACTCTCTTTGCTTCCTCTGGTCCATGTTTAGTGTGGTACACACCATGTCACCAAACGGCGCAGTGACTACTTGTCACCCTTTAAATAGGCCGACTGACTGATTACAAGTTTGTAGACACCTGTGATGTTAATTAGAGGACACATCTTGGTTGAACATGTCCCTATGGTCACATTATTCCCAATCTTTTCTAGGGATACCATCATTTTTGTCCAGGCCTGTTTCATGAGTTTGTTTTTTAAAATAATTCTGTTGAACCACAATTCAAAAGCATTGTCTGATTTTCATTGGTTAATTTTCATAGAATTTTTATTTATTACCACTTTTGCCAGATTCAAGTTATTTCTGTGACCATTGTGGGTTTTTCTTTCATTAACAGAGGGGTACCAACAATTTTGTCCACGTCTGTAAATAACAGAACAACTGACAACTAAGAGCACATCCAAAACCAACACACAAGATAAACGCACAACACTGGAAAAATATGGGAAATACTCAGAAATAAATTAAGAGCATGAGCACGGAGTGCTCAGCCTCGTGACAAAGCCCCCCTTTTTAAGGGGTGGAATCCAGACACCTCAGGGTAACATCAACAAAAAGAAAGAAAAGACCCCCCCCCCCCCCATCATGAGAAAAAACAATACACCAACCTGGGAGGGCGGTGGGGGAGCCAGGCTAGGAGGGAATGAAAACAAAAACCCCGCTCAGGGCCCACACCCAAGCAGAACTAGGAACCTAGGCCCCCTGGACTGGAGAGCTGGACAGTTCAGGCGGTCGGCTAAAGTCCCAGACCTGGCAGATGGTGTGGTGAAAAGAGTCGGGTGGCCTACCGGAGAACGTGGGCCACCCCACACAGCAGCACAGTCTGTCAGGTGGTCTGCCAGAGTTCTTTAACCACCTAAACAAAAATGGTGGTCCAGGGGGCAGCTGCCCAATGGGGAAAACAAGAGATGAAGAGGACAGAGAAGTAGGGGAAACCACGACGATGACAGGTCAAGGAGAGGGACCCATGACGGCCTCAGGCAGAGGAGAGGGGACCACGATGGCCTTGGGCAGAGGAGAGGGGACCACGATGACATCGGGCAGAGGAGAGGGGACCCCGATGGCATCAGGCAGAGGAGAGCAGACCCCGACAGCGTCAGGCAGAGGAGAGGGGACCATGATGGCCTTGAGCAGAGGAGAGGGAACCCCAACGGTGTTGGGCAGAGGAGAGGGAACCCCAATGCTTTTGGACTGCCCTGCAGCACCCTCGGTGGTCCCGGACTGGGACATAGCAGCACCCACGGACGCTCCAGGCTGGAGCAAAGCTGCACCCGCGGCGGACCCGGACTGGGCCAGAGCTGCATCCGTGGTGGACCCAGACTGGGCCAGTGCTGCACCCACGGTGGCCCCTGGGCTGGAGCATAGCGCCCACGGCGGACCCAAGCTGGAGTGCAGCATCCACATTGGTTTTAAGGCAGGGACATAGCACCCCCAATGGCCCATGACTGGGACACAACACCCATGGAGACCCGGACTGAGGAGTTGCTGCACCCACAGAGGTCCCAGGGTGGGACGGATCACCTGCAACAACCTCAGCTGATAGGGAAGCAGCACATACGGATGCCCCTGGCTGGGACAGAGCACCCACAAAGACCTCAACCGGAGGGGGGCAGCACCCACGGAGGTCATGGGCTGGGACAGAGCACCCGCGTCGACCTCAGCTGAAGGGAGAGCAGCACCCACAGAGGTCCTTGGCTAGGATGGAGCACCTGCAACAATCTTGGCAGGAGGAGCTGGACCCAGGAAGATCTCAGGTGGCAAGACTGAACCCACGAAGACCTCTGGCAAAGTTGGACAAACCTCGGTGACCCTGGGGAAAGTCTCAGACAGGAGGGACAGAGACATAGGGTCAGGGTCACTGGCAGCAGTGGAGCCCAGCGAGGTGAGCTCAGGTGGAGCTGACGGTGGCACTTGGTTCTCCCCACCAAGAGCCAGGCAAAATTTCTCCAAAACAGAGACAGTGAAAACAAAGAAGAGCATTTGCCTGAGCTCAAGCTCCACTGCTTTCCAGGACCTCTGCAGGTCCAGCTTCGGCTCTGTTGCGGTGGCCCCTACAGCAGGCATGGTGGTGGATGCAGTTGCGGGACCCCCAGCGAAGTGGCTCATGCAGGTGGCTCGCCCGGGGTGGACACAGGAGATTGGTTCCCTGCTGGCGCTAGATCCTGTACTGCTGAGGCCAGGGGACGTTCCCTCTTCAGTGCAGGCTTCAGCTCAGTCACAGCGCTCTCCCTTCATCCAGACTGTTGCTGTGGGGCTGGAACCAGGTCCTCCAGGGCTGCGGGCAACTCCATCGTCTGGTGTCTCGATTGTGGGGCCAGCGGACATTCAGAATGACACGGAGAGAGCAGGTGAGGTAGTGTAATCTACAGCAGGTGGTTTCTGCTGCAGCTGGCTTTGAATCAGCCCATTCCGTGGTCATGGGCCCTTCAGAGGATCGTGGAGGAGCCGCCCCTGCAGACACAGTGATGGGCGGAGCTGAGGAGGAAACAGCCGGACCCTCAGCAGCGGGAGGATGCATCAAGGAGACGGGAGTCGCAGCAGCAAAGGAAGAAGAGGAGGCTGACGAGACAACCGGCGAAGGAGAACTAGAGGAAGGGACTGCTGCGGGGATTGTCTGGCTCAGCGAGGGAAAAACTGCTGCCTGAGAAGCGGAGGTGTTCCTCCAGTGGTTTGAAGCTGGGTGGCAGTGTCTTGGAGCCGGCGGTGCAGGAATAGGAGCGGGCAAACAGGGAGAGGAGCAGGACGTCTGCCGTGGAGCGCACTTCCGTGTCGGCTTCAATCTTGCTGGAGGCTGCCCCCACGTCAGCCCGGAGAAAGACTGCTGAAGGGAGGAGACTGTAGACAGCAACTCCACGAATTGGGGAAATCTCCTCAACCCATGGTGCACCTCTACAATCCCGGTTGCCGCATCCACACTTTCCCAGATCTTTTTGGGACTACGGGAGGCGAGAGCTTCGTCCACGAAGCCCTGAATGAACTCAGCGGCCCACTTTTCCTCTACGCTTGGAGTCCCGGCCACCGATCTTCCTTTGTTGGCTGAAGACCAGTGGGCTAGGGACATGACGACGCTCCTGCAAAACAGATGAGAGAAAACAAACAAAAAAAATCCACAAACTACAGCAGCTGGGTCTTAAACTGGTTGGAGCCTACTGTCATGATTTGCCCCTTGGGGCAGAGAGGAAAGACCCAGGTGCTGAACTGCAGTTTGTGGAATTGAATAAAGAAATACAAAATCCAAACAGTGCACAAGCAAACTTACAAACTGAGGCGGCAAAGGAGTAAGCAGGAAAACACAGGAACATGCACCAGAACAGGGAAAGGGTTTTGATGGAAGAAGGCAGATTAGCTGAGGCTCCAACAATGACTGAGAGAAACAACGGACTTATATAGAACATTAAACCAATCATCACAAATGACTACAGGTGTGGATCACATGAGTGGGATGGTTGACCTAATTAACAAGCAGGTGTCAGCTGAGATGACCTGAACATGAACCAAATGACAAGATGGAAATGTCTGGAGAAGAGGAGGAGATCTCATGTCACATAGAAACAAAATATAAACACTAGGACCTACATGGAAAAGGATGTCTAAAGAAACTGACATAATAATAATAATAATAATAATAATAATAATAATAATAATAATAATAATAATAATAATAAGCACTTCCGGTTATGGCGGCCACGTAGGAAGACGTGTTTCACCCTGCTCTGCTCCTAAAGATAAAAAGTCGGCAAATAACTCTCTCATTTGGAACAAAGCTTATCCCAGCGTTTGGGCGAGGATATGCCGGTAAAGCCTAAGGCTGGGAAATCAGGTGGAGGAAAAGCTGAACCGCCAAAACAGTCCAAGTTAACGGACTTTCACGTTCGTGACGAAGCAGAAAAATCTTCAGATATGGCGGAGCAAGCTAGTGGCGGAGTGGTGACTGCTGGCGACGACACAGGTGCGGTGCTCGCTGCCATTAGTTCAATGAGAGCAGACTTTTCCACTAAATTTGATGGGATTATAGCAGCGATAGAAGGAATGAGAAAGGAAATAAGCGACTGTATGGAACGAGTAACGCAGGTGGAGCTCCGAATTTCCAGCGCTGAGGATGACGTCACCAGCCTACAACTAAAGGTGCGCACATTGGAATTAAAAAATAAACGTCTGGAAGATAATGTCCTGGACTTAGAATCCCGGTCGAGACAGAACATCCTGAGGCTGGTGGGCCTCCCGGAGGGAACCGAGGGTCGGGATCCATGTTCCTTTTTGGAAAAGTGGATTCCAGAAGCGCTGAACAATGCAGAGCTGCAGTCATCAGTCGTTTTAGAGAGCGCCCATCGAGTTGGCCCACCGAGAGATAATAAGGCACCACCGAGGACGCTGATTATGAAGTTCCTCAGCTACAGAGACAAGATGACGATCTCCAATGCGGTGCGAGCCAAAGGAGAAATTAAATACCAGGATCAACAGGTGCGGTTCTACCCAGATTTGGCCACAGGAATCCAACAATTAAGGAAACAGTTTGACTCCGCCCGTAAAGTGCTGCGCAGCCTCGGGATTCGTCATGGAGTGATTCATCCTGCAAGATTGCTGGTCACATATAAGGGCAGAACCCACACCTTCAAGACCCCTGAGGAGGCGCAGGAGCTCATCAAGCAGATCCAAGAAGAGACTGGTGGGCGCTAAGCATGAAGCATGAACAAAATATAAGGTAGAATATTTAAGCATTTGCACAGGCATCTGACTGATCTGAAGCATATAGCAAGTTTACAAAATATAGACTGTATTATATATTTAAAAAAACAAAAAAAACAAACAAAACTATGATGTACAAAGTTGCCATAAAATTTTGGAGTTAAGTTGGAAAACTACAGAAGAGAGTTAATGTTACGTCATTAAAAGCAGTAGAGTTAGGGTGATTGAGAGGATAAAGAAGGAGTGGCTTTGGCTGGTCCTCGCACGTGTGGAGCAGTCTATGGCTATAGTGGGAGACAGAATTTTTTTTTTATTTTGGGGGGATTACCACGAATGTGGGAAGGGGAAATTTGTTTGTGTGTAGTTTGTAGGATGAATGTTCAACCACTCATGTTTTTGCTTCTCTGTATGAGCATGTTTACATTGCGAGGTAATCTCAAACTCCTTATTGATCATAGACCAAAGCGTTAATCTTAATTTAACTTCATGGAATTGCAGAGGTCTACAAAATTTAAAAAAAACTTAAACAAGTTATGAATAAAATAAAAGACATAGGTTCAAAAATTGTGTTTTTACAAGAAACTCATCTAATAGAGGAGGATGTAAAAAGAATTAGGAGAAGATGGCAAGGAAGTGTATTCACCTCATCATTTTCATCCCGAGCCAGGGGAGTTATGACTCTCATACATAAATCAATCCCATTTCAAGTGAAAAATGTAATTGGAGACACATTTGGAAGATATCTAATCATTCAAGGATCTTTGTTATTAGAAAATATAAATCTGGTGAACTTATACGGTCCCAATATACAGTAGATGATCAAAATTTCTTTGCTAATTTATTTCTTATTTTATCATCACTTACAGGGCAACATATAATAGCAGGGGATTTTAATTGTACATTGAATCCCGGTATAGATAGATCAACAGGACTGGACTGTACACACAATGGATGCAGGATGATTATTAATCATTTTATGAAAGAATTGAGATTGCTAGATATATGGAGAGAAATGAAACCACAAGTTAAAGCCTACTCTTGTTATTCTAATACCTACAAGACATTCTCACGTATTGACTATTTTTTGATCTCCACAGAATTAAGGTCCAAGATTTAAAACTGCTTCTATGATAATATTGTGATCTTTTGATTGTGATCTTTTGATTGTGAATATTGTGATCGCAGGCTGTTCCTACTGAGAAGACTCAGGTCTTTTGGTGTACAAGGGGCGCTGCTGAAGACATTCTATGACACAGTGGTGGCATCAGCCATCACTTTTGGAGTGGTCTGCTGGGGCAATGGCATTACAGCAGCCGATAGGAAGAGACTGAACAAACTGATCAAGAAAGTTAGCTCTGTCCTGGGGCAGCGCCTTGACCCGGTGGAGGAGATAGGAGAGAGAAGGACGGTGGCTAAACTGTCATCTCTACTGGAGTCCGAGTTCCACCCTATGCAGGACATACTGAATGCACTGAGGAGCTCATTTAGCAGCAGGCTACATCATCCCAGGTGCACAACCGAGAGGTTTCGCAGGTCCTTCCTACCAACGGCTGTCAGACTGTACAACCTAAGCAGGGCTGCGCGCAGAGATAGCAAAAAGACGTAACAACCTAATAGTTTTTTGAATGCAAAAGATGCAATAGACTTACACAATGGTCCCCTCCGGCATACAACTAGGAGAATACCGGTCGCTATGGAGGGTGAGAATATGTATGGGCACATAATCATACCATGTAGGACAACTAAGTAGACGGTTGTGCTGTTTCATCCCATCTAGCAACAATGCTCTGCACTGTGTGTGTTTATATATTTACATATTTATTCCATCTAGCTACAATGCTCCGCACTGGGTGTGTTTATATTTATATATCTATATATTTATTCCATCTAGCTACAATGCTCCGCACTGTGTGTTTATATATCTATATATTTATTCCATCTAGCTACAATGCTCCGCACTGTGTGTTTATATACTCATATAGTTATTCCATCCAGCTACAATGCTCTGCACTGTGTGTCTGTGTGTATATATATATATATTTATAGTAATATGTACATATGTATATTAGCTGCTCTTGCTTGCTTTTTTTTTTTCTCTTGCCTTCTGATTGTTGCTCTGAGTGTTGCTATCCCTGTGCTGTTGCAATCCTGGAATTTCCCCGTTGTGGGACTCATAAAGGCTTATCTTATCTTATCTCTGATCATGCACCCTGCTGTCTAATATATGTAGATAAGAAACTGACAAAGGAACCAGGTAGGTGGCAATTTCAGCATAAATGGCTTCAGGATGAGGAATTTGTTAAGTACATAGAAAAACAGATAGATGAGTTCTTTGACATCAATACTACACAAACATCAGCATGTATAAAGTGGGAGGCTTTCAAAGCTTTTATTAGGGGGCATATTGCTAGTTATACAGGTTCAAAATCTAAGAAGACTCGAGAGGAGAGAGTCCAATTGGAACATAAAATAAAAATTCTTCAAGAAAAAGTGTATGCAGGAAGTGACTCAAAGTTAGAGAACGAATTACTGATTCTGAGAGCTGAATATGACAAAAAATCAGCGGATAGAGCTGCCTCGAGTCTTCTAAGATTGAAGCAATCTTTTTATGAACAAGGTGAAAAATCAGGAAAATTATTGGCATGGTGTAGAAGAGCTTGGAAATGAAGAGGCGATTTGGTTTATAAGCAAAGCTTTAATATTCAGCTCTTCTAACAAGTCTCATCTGGTGCAGAGAGTGGCAGAAGGGAAAAGACAGAATCTCTCCAACTCACTGATTTTATACATGCACACAACAAAAGACATGCATAACAAAGGCTGACATCCCTCATTATCTTAATCCCCCCATTGTCTTGGTATTTCCTCTCCTCGCCTTGGGGGGTGAGGGTGGCTCCTCCGGTCTCCTCCGCCGCGTCCGGGAACGTCTTTGTTCTTCGCTCGGCGGGTGAGAGTCCTTTGTCCTTTCAGAGGTGTGAAGTTCTTTACATATGTAATTACCAAACATTTCCACATGCTTCAACATATGTAGTTATGGAATATATGGTTAATATAGACCACAGGCCCCCCAAACAACTAAGAAAAGACAACAGAAAGGTTCACAGTCTAAGCTAGTTATTATGACATACTAGGTGTTACATCTGTTGCCACGGAAGAAACTTTCCAGCAGCCATGCTCCTAAGAGAGTTCAGTGGTAAACATAACAGCATAGTAAAATCACAAGTCAGTCCTAAACTGTTGCAGCACAATTAGTGAATAATTGTGGAGTGGTTGGTATCAGTCCCTGTGCTGTCTGGGTTTTAATCTTCTCCCAAAACTGCTGTAGGTTGGTTTAGGCGTCCTGCTGGGACCTTCTTGTGAGGAATCTGCAGTGTGGGAAGTAGAGAGGTTATTTGTTCCCTGCCTGGGGGCTGAGTCTTTTCTCTTGGGGGGTCTACCTCGCCGAGGTGCTCTCGCCAACTGTGCAGGCTCGTCTTTCAACAAGAAGGCAGGTTTAAGTCTGTCAATGCTGACTGTTTCTTTTCTATCCCCAAAATCAAGCACAAAGTGTTTATCACCATGTTCCAGCACTCTGAATGGCCCATCGAATGCTGGGCGCAAAGTTGGTTTTAAAGCTTCATGCTTAACAAAAACGAACTCAGCATTTTTTAAAGTTTGAGGGACAAAAACCCGTGGGAAGGAGTGATGAGCTGGACCGGGGAGAGAGTTTGGTCCGTTGCTGCCTAAAAACCTTGGGACTGGAAGGCGCCCTGGCTCTGGGTTCTCTGGTAAAAATTCACTTGGAAGCCTGAGAGGTTGTGCAAAGACTAATTCTGCGGGAGAGGCGTCTAGATCCTCTTTAGGTGCAGCACGCAACCCCAATAAAACCCAGGGAAGTTTATTTACCCAATTTGTGTCCGTTAGTGAGGCTCTGAGGGCAGCCTTTAAAGACCTGTGAAAACGCTCGCATAACCCATTAGCCTGAGGGTGATAAGCGGTGGTGCGATGAATTGTTGCCCCTAAGCTGTTGGACATGGTTGACCAGAGCTCTGAGACAAATTGAGGCCCCCTATCGGACGTGATGTCCGATGGGACTCCGAAACGTGCCACCCAGTTTGTCAAAAAAACGCGAGCGACTTCCTCCGCTGTGGTTGCCGCTAGAGGGACTGCCTCTGGCCAGCGCGTGGTGCGGTCTATCATTGTTAACAGGTGTGTGAAACCTTGGGAGGAAGATAGTGGCCCCACGAGGTTGACATGAACGTGGTCGAACCTTCTAGCAGGGATTGGAAAAGGCTCCAGAGGGGCTTTTGTGTGTCTGTGTATTTTGGCGCGTTGACAAGAAATGCAAGTTTTTGCCCATTCTTTTACATTTTTGCGCAGGCCTGGCCACACAAACTTTTCGGCGACCATTTTAACCGAGGCGAGCACACCTGGGTGCGCGAGGGAGTGAACTGCGTCGAAAATACGGCGGCGCCATGTAGCTGGTACTAACGGGCGAGGTCGGCCGGTTGAAACATCGCATATTAGGGGGGGCACGCCATCGCGTAAACCCTTTTTCTCCAGTCTTAACCCTGTTGGTCCAGACAGGAGTGCGCGCACGTCCGCGTCACTGTTTTGTTCCTCCTCCATGGCTGCATAATCTATCCCTGCATGGATAGGTGCTGCGTATGTGTCTGCGTTAGTGAAGAGTTCTGCTGCTGAGGCAGTATAATCTGTCTCCCCGCGCTCTGGTGGTGTCACAGCGCGAGAGAGACAGTCCGCTACTACGTTAAGTTTGCCTGCCACGTGTCGAATGTCTGTGGTGAACTCTGAAATCGCAGCTAGCTGTCTTTGTTGCCTGCCTGACCATGGTT
This sequence comes from Pholidichthys leucotaenia, assembly GCA_020510985.1. Lineage (NCBI taxonomy): Eukaryota > Metazoa > Chordata > Actinopteri > Cichliformes > Pholidichthyidae > Pholidichthys > Pholidichthys leucotaenia. The sequence goes on along the minus strand of CM035848.1, from coordinate 85,588,339 downwards.
CTGAAATTTTAGCCATAGCAAAGGTGAGCGGTTTATGGTCTACAAAAGCCGTGAAACTCCGCCCTTCTAACCAGAACTGGAAGTGGCGGATGGATAAATGAAGCGCCAGCAGCTCTCTGTCAAAAGTGCTGTATTTGCGTTCAGTTTGGTTTAGCGATTTGCTAAAGAATGCTAAAGGTTGCCAGACCCCGCTGACAAGTTGTTCTACAACTGCCCCTATAGCTAGGTCTGAAGCATCTGTGGTTAGTGCAATGCGGGCCAAGGGATCTGGGTGAACTAACAATGTGGCGTTAGCTAGGGCGCTTTTTACTTCCGCGAAAGCGCGTTCGCGCTCCGGGGTCCATTCGACCGCGTTGGAAGCTTTCTTTTTTTTGAGCGCGTCATATAGGGGCTGCATGAGCTGAGCTGCGTGGGGGAGGAAGCGGTTGTAAAAATTAACCATCCCTAAAAATTCCTGTAGCGATTTGACCGTTTGTGGCCGTGGAAAACTTTCTATCGCATGAACTTTGTCTGGGAGTGGAACTGCCCCCTTCGGAGAGACTTTGTGTCCTAAAAAATCAATTTGTGACACGCCGAATTTGCATTTGGCTGGATTGATTATTAGCCCGTGCTCTTCTAGCCTCTGAAAAACCGTAGTGAGGTGCTGCTCGTGTTCTTCCTCAGACGAGCTGGCTACCAGCATGTCGTCGAGGTAGACGAAAACAAAAGGGAGGTCGCGTAGGACCGCGTCCATCATTCGTTGAAAAGTTTGAGCAGCGCCTTTGAGGCCGAAAGGCATTCGCAGGAATTCAAAAAGGCCGAAAGGGGTTATTACCGCTGTTTTAGGAACGTCTTCTGCTCAGACTGGGACTTGGTGATAACTGCGGACTAAGTCTATTTTTGAAAAAATGCGCTCACCCGCTAGATGTAGTGAAAAATCTTGAATGTGAGGGATTGGGTAACGGTCATGCGCTGTAGCGTTGTTTAATCTGCGGTAATCTCCGCACGGTCTCCAAGAACCGTCGGATTTCGGAACCATGTGAAGTGGTGAGGCCCAGGGGCTCTTCGAGCGTCTAACAATGCCCAATTTTTCAAGAGTTGTAAACTCGTCCCGTGCTATGTTGAGCTTGGCCGCGTCTAAGTGGCGAGCTTTGGCAAAAACGGGAGGTCCTGTTGTGGGAATGAAGTGTTCAACCCCGTGTTTAGCCACAGTGGCTGAGAATTTGGGGATTGTGAGTGCTGGAAATTGGGTGAGGAGTTGCTTAAACTTACCTCCTGCTGTGGTGACGTTGGCCTGCACAGGTGGTGGAGAAACTCGGGCTGAGCATGGAATAGAAGCAAAGGACAGTGCATTAACCAGGCGCCTATTTGCTAGATCCACTAATAACCCATGTGCACACAAAAAATCTGCGCCTAATAAGTTAAAACTCACCGCCGCTACAACAAATGTCCATCTGTAGCTGCGGCCGTGGATGAGGAGGTGCAGGCTCTTTTCGCCGAACGTGTCGATGCTAGAGCCGTTGGCTGCCACGGCTCTGTTGCCCCGGGTGCCCGTGGCTCGATCTGCGTGGGAGGGCATGACGAAACTCAGCTGGGCTCCTGTGTCGATGAGGAACTGCTTGCCTGAGTGTTAATCCGTCACGTACAACAGCTTGTTTTTCTCGCCGAGAGCCGCTGCCGTTAACGGCTCTCGGCTTTGGTGTTTAAATTTGCAGGGGGGAACGCATTTGTGAGCCTTCTCGGCGAAGCGGTGGTGGTAATAACAAACATCGCTCCATCTGTTACGTCTTGGCCATGTCGCTGTCACCGTGGGCTGTGGCTCCTCGTGGCTCGGGGCGTCAGCGTTGAGGTCTGCGGATGCTGCTGTGGGTGTCAGCTCCTTGCAGGCATTGACGAGCCGATGAGCTTCATTGGCCAGCACGCGGAAGTCTTGGTGGTTGTTGCACTTCATGCTGGCGAGTGTCCCTCTCATGTGTGGCGGCAGCATGCTGAGGAAAATAAACTGGAAGAGGAAGTTGTCATTGTCCTCCTCTTTGAGCTGTAGCAAATCCTCCATGAGGGCCTTCGGTTTGCACCCTCTGTGGCCGTAGACCGCCAGGATCTTCTCGGCTCTCTCTTCCACTGATGGGACGTAGTTCGCCACGATGGTTGCTTTGAGCGTCTCGTATTTGTCCCGGGCCGGTGGTCGCCGGATCATGCTCCGCACACACTTCGAAGTGGCGGCGTCGAGTTTGGAGACGATATGATAAAATTTGGTGTCATCAGCCGTGATGCCCGCCAGTGCAAATTGGGCTTCAGCCTGCTGAAACCAAGAGGCGGGGTCTTCTTGCCAGAAGTCTGGCAGCTGGACAGCGACGGCATTCGTGCACACCATCACTGTTGTGCCCGCCGGGTGAGAGTGCCCTGCCTCGGCTCTCGCGGCGGTGCTGGTGCTCGGTTGAGCCCTCTCAATCTCTTCTGCCGGGGGGAACAGTTGTCCATCTGCTCCCTCGTCTGTGTGGTGTCTGGCGTCTGCCTGGGTTGCCGCGGATGAGTCGATTGCGGGGGAACGCCTCAGGTCCATACTCGCGTCAAGGTCACCAGTGTAGAAGAGCTTGGAAATGAAGAGGCGATTTGGTTTATAAGCAAAGCTTTAATATTTAAATATTAATATTTATTTATTTATCTTTAAGCGGTGGTGGTAATAACAAACATCGCTCCGTCTGTTACGTCTTGGCCATGTCGCTGTCACCGTGGGCTGTGGCTCCTCGTGGCTCGGGGCGTCAGCGTTGAGGTCTGCGGATGCTGCTGTGGGTGTCAGCTCCTTGCAGGCATTGACGAGCCGATGAGCTTCATTGGCCAGCACGCGGAAGTCTTGGTGGTTGTTGCACTTCATGCTGGCGAGTGTCCCTCTCATGTGTGGCGGCAGCATGCTGAGGAAAATAAACTGGAAGAGGAAGTTGTCATTGTCCTCCTCTTTGAGCTGTAGCAAATCCTCCATGAGGGCCTTCGGTTTGCACCCTCTGTGGCCGTAGACCGCCAGGATCTTCTCGGCTCTCTCTTCCACTGATGGGACGTAGTTCGCCACGATGGTTGCTTTGAGCGTCTCGTATTTGTCCCGGGCCGGTGGTCGCCGGATCATGCTCCGCACACACTTCGAAGTGGCGGCGTCGAGTTTGGAGACGATATGATAAAATTTGGTGTCATCAGCCGTGATGCCCGCCAGTGCAAATTGGGCTTCAGCCTGCTGAAACCAAGAGGCGGGGTCTTCTTGCCAGAAGTCTGGCAGCTGGACAGCGACGGCATTCGTGCACACCATCACTGTTGTGCCCGCCGGGTGAGAGTGCCCTGCCTCGGCTCTCGCGGCGGTGCTGGTGCTCGGTTGAGCCCTCTCAATCTCTTCTGCCGGGGGGAACAGTTGTCCATCTGCTCCCTCGTCTGTGTGGTGTCTGGCGTCTGCCTGGGTTGCCGCGGATGAGTCGATTGCGGGGGAACGCCTCAGGTCCATACTCGCGTCAAGGTCACCAGTGTAGAAGAGCTTGGAAATGAAGAGGCGATTTGGTTTATAAGCAAAGCTTTAATATTCAGCTCTTCTAACAAGTCTCATCTGGTGCAGAGAGTGGCAGAAGGGAAAAGACAGAATCTCTCCAACTCACTGATTTTATACATGCACACAACAAAAGACATGGATAACAAAGGCTGACATCCCTCATTATCTTAATCCCCCCATTGTCTTGGTATTTCCTCTCCTCGCCTTGGGGGGTGAGGGTGGTTCCTCCGGTCTCCTCTGCCGCGTCCGGGAACGTCTTTGTTCTTCGCTCGGCGGGTGAGAGTCCTTTGTCCTTTCAGAGGTGTGAAGTTCTTTACATATGTAATTACCAAACATTTCCACATGCTTCAACATATGTAGTTATGGAATATATGGTTAATATAGACCACAATGGCAGATTAAACAATTAGAATTTAAAACACCAATTACCAGTATTATAAGTAACGGACAGGCAGTTGTAGATCCTTTAGAAATTAATAGTGCCTTTAGAGATTACTATGAAAAATTATATGATACAAAAAATGAAACTGACTTAACAAAACTAAATGGGTTTTTGGACGGATTATCTATACCGTGTATTACTAATGAAAACAAGGAGATACTGGAGTCTAAAATTAGTCAAGAAGAAGTTGGGCTAACCATTGATAATATGAAATCAGGAAAAAGTGCAGGACCAGATGGTCTTCCAGTTGACCTCTATAGAAAATTTAAGAATAAATTAATAAAACCATTTTTGGAAATGGTTTTAGAAGCATTTCAAAATAGTAAATTACCACCATACATGAATAATGCCTTAATTATACTGTTGCCAAAACCAGGTAAACCCTCTAATAAATGTGAAAATGTGAGACCAATAAGCCTATTAAATGCTGACCTTAAGATAATCTGTAAAATTTTAGCAAGACGACTACAAGAAATATTACCAAATATTATTAACCGAGATCAGAATGGCTTTATAAAGGGAAGACAAGGCTTCCATAATGTAAGAAGACTATTTAATATTATCTATTCTAATAAAGAAGCACCGGATACAGTTCTCCTATCACTGGATGCCAAAAAGGCCTTTGATAGGGTCGAATGGCCCTTCCTTTTTGAAGTCTTACAAAGGTTTGGACTTGGAAATAATTTCATAAAATGGGTACAGATAATATACAATAATGCTACAGCAGAAATCCTAACAAACAGCAATATTTCAAAATCAATAAATATCAATAGAGGATGCCGACAAGGCTGTCCACTTTCACCTTTACTGTTTACTATGGCAATTGAACCTTTAGCGATGGCAGTACGTTTACATCCACAATTATATGGAATTAAAGTAGGACCAACAGAACATAAAATCTCCCTGTATGTTGATGACATAATTTTGTTTATGTCGAATCTTAAAAAATCAATTCCGACCTTGTTGAATTTAATAAAGAATTTTGGGGAAATATCAGGATATAAAATAAATAAAACTAAATCTTCAATATTAATGCTAAATGAGACCCAGAGAAATCATCCAGCTCCTGAGGTAAATCAATTTAATGTTGTAAATCAGTTTAAATATTTAGGAATTCAAATTGTGCCTAAGCTAGAATTAGTCGCCAGTGCCAATTATGAAGCCTTAATGACAGACATTAATGAGTTACTTCAGAGATGGATGTCACTACCAATGTCGATGATTAGGAGAATCAATATACTTAAAAGTAATATCTTACCCAAAATACTTTATTTATTTCAATACATTCCTTTACCACCACCTTCAGATCTATTCTCAAGAATTAAAAAAGTTAGTGGAATTTATATGGAACAATAGGAAGGCTAAATTACGTCTGTCCTTACTATATTTACCATTTGATCGTGGAGGTCTGAAATGTCCAAACTTTATTACTGGTCAGCACAACTGAGGTCTATGACATTATTTTTCATCAAATGATCTCCCTCACTGGACTGAAATGGAATCATACAATTTACCTCTACCTCTTCCCATATTCATATACTCAGACTCAGCAAAAAAATTACAGAAACAAGTTAAAAATCCATTTGTAAAGCATATGATCAAAATATGGTGTGAAACCAAAAAAATATTTAAAAGAACCACACTTATTGTCACAATTTAGCCCAATATGGGGTAATCAATATTTTAAACCAGGGAGAGCGGATGCTGTATTTAAAGTATGGAATTTAAAAGGGATTCAAAAGATTCAAGACTTATATCTGTCATGTTCAGATAACATAATATCTTTTGAAGAACTGAGGATCAAATTTAATCTTAATAGAACACATTTTTTAAAAATATCTTCAGCTTAGGAACTTTATTCGATCAAATCAAAATAATGCTCTCACCCGACCTACTTATTCATCCTTGGAAAAAATTTTGATGAAAGATAGTAAGAGAAAGGGTATTATTTCAGAGTTTTATAACTCATTGACACTATCCTCAAGTGAAAACTCACAGAAAAGATTGAATTATTGGAAAGAAAACCTGCAAACTGAAATTTCAGAGGAACAATGGGAATTGGCTTGTACAGAAGCTCAAACCAAATCAATAAATGTACTTCTTAAATTGATACATTTTAAATGGTTAATGCGGATGTATGTTACACTGGTGGAGTTAAATAGATATAACAAAAACATACCAGATACGTGCACAAAATGTATGGAAAGTAAAGGAACCTTATTTCATTGTTTATGGGAATGTAGAAAAATTAGAATGTTTTGGGAAGAGGTGAGGGTAACAATTGAAAAAATAATTTCAAAACAAATCATATTGAATCCTAAATTGTTTTTGTTGGGTCTGCATCCAGAAAAGCATAACTTTAATAAAAATGAAAGAGCATTCATAGACCTCAGTTTGCTTAACACCAAAAAATGTATTGCACTACTGTGGAAAAAGACTCATAGACCAGATGTGACTCAGTGGTTAAGACAGATGTTAACAAACCTTCCACTAGAAAGAATAACATACATACTGAAATCAAAGGAAATTGTGTTTGAGAATATATGGAGACCTTTCATTGATTATGTAAAGAATTTAAACATAACTTTTGAAGAAGAAGGTGAATGATGTGTGTGGACCTTGTAAATTCCAAACTGGTGAATGTACAATATGTATACTTATGTAATGGATTGCCTAGACTAAACAGAGGAGCATTGTTGAAGTCCTGTCTTTGTTAGTGGTTGTTGGTGTTTTTAGTACTTTTTTTTTAAAAATTACTTTAGTGTTAGTGTTTGATTGTTTGTGTTATGTTTGTAAAAAAAAAGGTTCAATAAAAAATATTGTGGAAAAAAAAAATAATAATAATAATAGGGACATGAATAAATAATAGAACAACTGACAACTAAGAGCACATCCAAAACCAACACACAAGATAAACACACAACACTGGAAAAATACGGGAAATACTCAGACATAAATTAAGAGCATGAGTGACACAAAGTTTGGTTTCCTTCTGGAGTCTCTCCACTTCGCCTTGCGTACGTGAAACTTTCCTTTAAGCAATAACAATTGTATGAAAGAAAGTCCTTGTCAATTGATTTTTGTTCAAATCCAAAAATGATGTCTCTTTCTTTAAACAGAATTCTTTGTCCAGTCCTTTGCAAAATAAAATGTTCAACATATGTCCAAAACATCTTTGTGTAAATACAGTTAACAAACAGATGAGAGATCAACTCTTGCCAGTCGACAAAAAACACAAGAATAATCTATTCTGAGTCCAGACTTTTCAAATAAAACTTTAACAGGGTATACATATATGAAGCAAAATTTTATAAGAAACTTCCTTTACCTTGTTATTAACAAAAAAATTATCACTAACTGACCTAATTTGTTTCCAGTTTAACCCCCGATACTGAGTTGCCCCAAACCACTGACCTCTAGATATTCCACTGTCTGCATAACACTTCTTATATATTTATCTCAACATTTTTCTTCAGCGACATTTCTTTCCCCTACAAAAATTCTGTTGTCAATGGAGTGAGCACTTCTATCATTAATTATAGCACCCTAAAAAAAAAGAACAATTTCCTTTGGTAACGAACTAATGATTTTATTATATTCATTTTCTGTAACTGTTGTAATTAGCCTGCAGCTCATTGTACGTTAACAAGTGGCCTCTTGAATCAAAAAGTTGTGCTACCAATATAATACCCTTCTCAAACCCTTTCTTCTCAAAGACATTCATTTACATAAAACATAATGATAATTCCACATACAGTGGAAATAAAAAGTTTACACAGCCCTGTTCAAATGCAAGGTTTTTGTGATGTAAAAAATGAAACCAAGATAAATCATTTCAAAACTTTTTCCACTATTAATGTGACCTATAACCGGTACAACCCAATTGAAAAGCTAATTGAAATCTTTTAAGGGGAAAAATAAAAAATAAAAAACTTTCAATTACATGGTTGCATAAATATGCACACCCTTAAACTAATACTTTGTTGCAGCACCTTTGGCTTTCATTAGAGCACTCAGTCTTTTTGGGTAGGAGTCTATCAGCATGGCACATCTTGATGTGGCAATATTAGCCCACTCTTCTTTGCAAAAATGCTCCAAATCTCCTGTGCACCTCCTGTGCACAGCCCTCTTCAGATCGCCCCACAGATGTTCGATCGGATTCAGGTCTGTGCTCTGGCTGGGAAATTCCAAAACCTTAATCTTCTTCTGGTGAAGCCATTCTTTTGTTGATTTGGATGTGTGCTTTGGCATTGTCGTGCTGAAAGATGAAGTTCATCTTCAGCTTTCTAGCAGAAGCCTGAAGGTTTTGTGCCAACACTGATTGGTATTTGGAACTGTTCATAATTCCCTCCACCTTGACTAAGGCCCCAGTTCCAGCTGAAGAAAAACAGCCCCAAAGCAGGATTCTGCCACCACCATGCTTCACCGTAGGTAGGGTGTTCTTTTGGTGATGAGCAGTGTTGTGGTTGCGCCAAATATACCTTTTGGAATTATGGCCAAAAAGTTCAACCTTGGTTTCACCGGACCATAACACATTTTCTCACGTGTCTGGGAGATTTCAAATGGCTTGGATGTTTTTCTTCGTAAGATAAGGCTTTTGTCATGCCACCCTACCCCATAGCCCAGACATATGAAGAAGATGGGAGATTGTTGTCTCATGTACTAAACAGCCAGTACTTGCCAGAAATTCCTGCAGCTCCTTCAATATTGCTGTGGCCTCTTGGCAGCCTCCCTGACCAGTTTTCTTCTCGTCTTTTCATCAATTTTGGAGGGACATCCAGTTCTTCTGCTCCTTGCTCACCTCTGCCCCCTGGGGGGACCAGCGATGGATCCACTCCAGTTCGCCTACCAGCATGGCATTGAGGTGGAGGATGCAGTGATCTTCCTCCTTCACCGTTCTCTGTCCCACCTGGAGAAGCCCGGGAATGCGGTGAGGATCATGTTCTTTGACTTCTCCAGTGCTTTCAACACCATCCAACCGATGATCCTGAAGGACAAGCTGCTGTGCGCAGGGGTGGACCAGCACCTGTCATCATGGATCCTGGACTACCTCACTAACTGGCCACAGTTTGTGAGAACCCGGGACTGTGTGTCTGACACGATCATCGGTAGCACGGGGGCCCCCCAGGGAACGGTTTTGGCTCCCTTCCTGTTCACCCTTTATACTGCTGACTTCTCACACAACACAACACACTGCCATCTACAGAAGTTCTCTGACGACTCTGCGATCATTGGCCTCATCTCCAACGGAGATGAAGCTGAGTACAGAGGACTTATCCAGAACTTCGTGGACTGGTGCCATAGGAACAGCCTCCAGATCAACGCGAGGAAAACTAAGGAGCTGGTGGTGGACTGCCACAGGCAAGGACAACCCCTCACAGCACCAGTAAACATACAGGGGGCAGACATCGAGATGGTGACATCCTACAAGTACCTGGGTGTTCATCTGAACAATAAACTAGACTGGTCACACAATACCGACGCACTCTACAAGAAGGGACAGCATAGGCTGTTCCTACTGAGGAGACTCAGGTCTTTTGGTGTACAAGGGGCGCTGCTGAAGACGTTCTACGACACGGTCATGGCATCAGCCATCACTTTTGGAGTGGTCTGCTGGGGCAGTGGCATTACAGCAGCCGATAGGAAGAGACTGAACAAACTGATCAAGAAAGCTAGCTCTGTCCTGGGGCAGCACCCTAACCCAGTGGAGGAGATAGGAGAGAGAAGGATGGTGGCTAAACTGTCATCTCTGCTGGAGTCCGAGTCCCACCCTATACAGGACATACTGAACGCACTGAGGAGCTCATTTAGCAGCAGACGACATCATCCTAGGTGCACAACTGAGAGGTTTCGCAGGTCCTTCCTACCTACGGCAGTCAGACTGTATAACCTAAGCAGGGCTGCTCGCAGAGATAGCAAAAAAAACATGACAACCTAATAGTACTGAATGCAAAAGACACAACAGACTTACACAATGGTCCCCTCCAGTATATACAACTAGGACAGTATCGGTCGCTACGGAGGGTGACAATTTGTATGGGTACATATTCATACTATGTAGGATAACTAAGTAGACAGTTATGCTGTTTATTCCATCTTGCTACAATGCTCAGCACTTTGTATATATATATATATATATATTGATGTGTATGTATGTATGTATATCCACTGCTCTTATTTATATCTTCCGTATCTTCTTAATTATTGCTCTGAGTGTTGCTATCCCTGTGCTGTTGCAATCCTGGAATTTCCCCATTGTGGGACTAATAAAGGCTTATCTTATCTTATCTTATCTTCTTGGTAATGTCATTGTTGTACCATATTTTCTCCACTTGATGATGACTGTCTTCACTGTGTTCCATGGTATATTTTGTAGCATCATCTCACTTTGGCTCAGCAATAATTATTCTCCTGCTTAAAGACATTTTTGTTTCATCCAGGAATAACGCAAAGAAATGGATTTTCTTCCCCCAGGCCACAGCTGAAATCTTCTTTTGTTAAAACCAGCCTAAGGAATTTCCCCAATGTCCGGCTCCACTTTTATTGCCCCCATAAAACCTACACAGATCCACGACTCAGCTAATTTCCTTAAACTGTGAAAACACTGGATTTAAACAACTTTAAAGTACATTATTACAAACTCAATTCTAAACCTTCATTCTTTTCAGGACTATGAAAATGCAGATGGACTCTGATGTTTTTGATGTGGAAAATATGTGTGAAATGCATTAATCTGTGATTTTATATATATATATATATATATATATATATATATATATATATATATATATATGCATGCTAATGTTTATATGAATGTTTATTCCTGCATGTTGATTTAGAAGCACTGCTTATAATTTATACTAATCACTAAAGTTATCTTAGTTTAATACATAAAGGGAAATTTTAACTTCCAGTATGTATGAGTCTGCCTCTAAAACCATGTGACTCCCACAGCCAATCTCTGCATGACAACTCGTCACTCCAAAGGACTCCGAACAATAGACTGTTTGTTCATTGGACTAAAAGTTCATCGAGCCCGCCCACGAAGGACGCTCATTGGCTGAGACTCCGGTCAGGCCGGAATCCCGCGAAACTCAACAGAGCTTATAAAAAGGAGAGAGAGACTCGGCTTCAGCCTCTTTCGTCGCCTCTTTTCGTCTCTTCTGCTCCGGACCCTCTTTTCCTCCCCGGATTTCTTCCCGGCTGCTCGTTTTTTTCTGATCTCCTCCATTGTCTACACACAGCAAGGGAGAACAAAGGACCACATGGCGCTTTTCTGAACACAGCAGATAATTTGTTTATGTAACTTTGTATTTTCTTCTTCTCTTAAATGCCTAGGAATTCCTTTTTCTTTGAGCTCAATTCTTAATCGGAGTCAAACTCCAATTCTTAATTTATCACTTTTTGTTAAACTTTCTGTAAAACCGCCGTTTGTTTAATTTTAAGGTAAACTTTAATCTTGACTTTATTTTTATAATATTTTTCTTGACCAAGCACCTCCCAGAAACTATTTTTATCTAAAGTCCAAAAGTTTCTTTTCTAATTTGAAATCGGATTAGATATCTTTTAATTATTACCGAAGACCTCTTGAAGAAAGATGCAGCTCCCACATAACGTGCAGCTGTAGGATCAACACACAGCTATCCCACATCACTCTGAAGAGACGTCGGCACCATCTGGCTAAGACCCGTTTCAACTGTGGGTCATACAGCCCAGAATCCAGCCTCCTTCGACCGCTTGAATCTAAAGGTCAAGCTGTGAACCCTTGAAGTATCTGCTGGCAGATATTTCCCTCACATCCACAAAGTCTTGGGCTGAAAAAGGATGACAGAACTGCCATCACTGAGGATCACGTGAGCTGAAAAAACTTTAATTCATCTGCTGAATTAAACTTGAGGTTCGGTACTAATTTATATATCTAATCAGATGCAAATTAAGAAGCCCTTAACATAACTCTCCTTTTCATTAAAATTCCGTTTTTATTTTCTTAAGATTAATTTAGGACTTTTTCATAATTAGCAAACTTTCTCCATAAATTTGCGTTGTTTTTGATAATCTGTTAACTCAAACTGATAGAAATTCGTTTCTCAGTTTAACCCTGGTTCCGAAAATATTGACATTGTTAATCTATCATTTACAAGATTGATTTTATGATTAATGAAATTATTTCGATGTCTATTAATCATTTCGTTTAATAAATATTTAAAAATGAGAAGTTGTTGGGAATTTATTTCATTCTGAGTCTGTTTCAAGCCCAGGTATCGAATTCACGGAAAATTTTTGAGACTGATTATTGATTAATTTATTGAGTGATCAAACAGGTATAAAGTGAAATTAAAGATCAAATTGCTTCTTAAAGATAGAAGCTGGTGCCCCTTACGAGTGTTATTAACTTTTCTGATGTATATGAAATGAGATTTGAGCTCAGATTCCAATACATCAATATAAATTAAATAATTCATACCTGATCATATTTATTATTTATTAATATCCATTTTCACGTTACATATATTGGTGCCCCGTGCGAGGCTTGGTTGAACTTGAAACGACTCAGAAGGAAATTAATACATAAGCTTGTGTGTGATTTTGGTCAATTTTAACTCAGAAAACAAAGGTGGTTCATTGTCTGCAGCCAGTCTATTGTCTGTCTCTGTGTCACGAGGGGGAGGGGGTGAATTCGCCCCCCTGATTGCTGTGTGTGTTTGTGTCTGCTTACCAGAGAAGGTGGGGCTGAAAAGACCCCACTCTAGTCAGTTTTTAGTTTTTTTGTTGTTTAATGCATGCTTAAAAGTGATTACACGCTGAATAATTAAAATAGGCCTGGAAACAAAATAGCGAAGAAATCCTATTTGTTTTCCCCGTTATTTCAACACCCCACAGGCGAAGCAAACCCTTGGGATTTAATTGAATTAACCATTGTATAAACTTGTTGAATAAAGTTTAGGGAGACTGAAGTTTTCCCGCCTTTGGAAAGCAAGGCGTGGTTTTATGGACTGAAGCTTGAGCTCTGCATCCACGTGGCACGTGCACGCTCAGTCGCGCACGCGACCGTCAAGCTGTGCATGAAAAATGCGCATGTGTAGATCGGCTCAGCGACGCCATCTTAAGTCTAGGTAGAGTTCCCTGTAGCCGCCATTTTGAGTAGAGATCCTTGACTCCTTGCGACGTCATTGGGTTTCCTCCTCTGGAAGTGCAGACGAAAACTGCCTCCATCTTGTGGTGAAACATAGGGACTGCAACTTTTATTTAAACTTCTAATCTTTAAAGACGATTTATAACCAAAGTAAGTCTTCAAAGTAACTTCAAAGCCATTCATATTATTCGGAATAAACTAAATTTAACACTAATCCAAACTTTTATGCCAAGAATAAAAGGAAAAGGACCTGTTGGCTTCTGAAAGTTTTTCTCAGTGGTGAAATCCCATTCACTGCATAGATACCTATAGCAGGAACATTATAAACACCCCTATTGTATTTAATCACTTATATAACCACATATTATGATCTTTTAAGCTAAAAGCAAACATATTTACACACTTTTAAGCAAAAAGTTGCAAACTTTGAAGCTTTATGTGTGCTTATTTGGCTGTTTTTAAATGTGATATGGTGTGATTCCCTTCCCACAGAAACCCAGTTTTAGATTAAGGATTCTAATGCTGATGTTTACTCAAGAGTAACATTAAAGTAGGATTAGTCCTGTGCATTTTAACAAATTTACAGACTTATTGAATATTTATAATTTTTCCTCTTTCTCAAATTTAGGAAACCACATCAAGCAATTAACACTTAAGAGAAGCTCTAGGTGTTATTTAAATTCACTGTATCATTTCTGATTCATGCTTTCTCTACAGGAAAAGAAAAACACTTAACCAACCAGCATAATTTTCAAATTTTTCCCAGGATTTAAGAAAAAGTCAAAAAGGTGCAAACATTGATTATTCTGTAAATAAGAAATTTATAGATCACAATCAAGAAAGATCACTATTGGCTTCAATCCTAAGAAATCCTTGGATATCAAATACTCAAACAATTCACTTGTTTCCAATTTGTAAATATTTTAAACATTTAATGCTTCAAATAAAAATAGGCTTTAACAAATAAAACCAAAGGAAAGCCTTAACTTTAAAAGAAAGTGGAAACTTATAATCTTAAATCTTTAAAGCATTTACCCTCTTTTGCTTTTGGATTTCGTTTGTAAATAAAATCCTCACTTTCAAAGTGACATTTTGCAAAGTCCCAAAGCTAGTTATTGATGACAAATTCCAATACTAGACTTGAAAATCAAAAGTAAAGAAGTAATCCACACCATTGAAATTTCAGTTTTGTTTTGTGAAACAAATTCGATCCAATTTCACTTCAACTTTATTCATCAACATAGTTTCAACGAACGAATTATTTGAAGCATCACTACATTTCTAAATAATTTCAAAATTCTATTTCCCATCCTGCAAGCCTACAAGTTGAAACAAATTCTAAAGGAACTTTCAACTATCACGGTTGTAAAATAAAACACTCAAGGTTAAACCTTGTTGAACAAATTTAAGAAGAATCAACCAGTTGAATTTTATTTTTAAAAGCTAAATAACAACAACGGTCAAACATGAGTCATCAGACAACCAACCAATTTACCAAACTGGATGACCTTCAAACAACATTGGAAGCATGGACTTCTAATTTAATTTCTAGCTTCACAACACGGGTCAAGGAAACACAGCCCGAAGAATTGGAGCAACTCACTGAAGAACTTTTGAATGAACACACTGAAAAACCACCAGAAGGCAAGGACCTCACCAGTGTGTTAGGTAAGTTTGCGCTAACATTAGTCGCAAGATTAAAGGTAGCCGAGAACGAGCTAGCAAATCAACAAACAACGATCCTATCTCTCCAAGAAGAGAACGAGACCCTGAAAGGAAATTTGGAACAATCTCAAGAGGAGAATGACAAACCTCAAAACCAACTGGATGAAGCATTACAAGATTTGGACCGTGCAGAGTCACAAAAGGAACGGTTGATGCATAACAATGACACGCTTCATCAAGACAACAATGAACTTGAAGATGCCCTTCAAGACACAAAGAAGGAACTCAGAAGAGTTGAAGGTCAACTTGAAAATGTGAAGAAGGATTACAAGGAATGTCAACTGCTCCTAAAGGAAAGACATGAACACCGGGACATCCACCGCGCTCCCTCGCCCGATTCCCGTTTCGAATACGGACGACCGCATGGACAGCGTGCGTGCGCCCCTTCAGACCGCGACCTTGACAAGATCGCGCAAAATATCACCAAATTTGATCCAGGACCTACGGGTACACCTGATGCCAAAGTCTATTTACAGGACATTGATTACTACCTGCGTAAGTATCCTGATGCTACAACAGACGATCGCATCTAAGATAAGATAAGATAAGATAAGCCTTTATTAGTCCCACAATGGGGAAATTCCAGGATTGCAACAGCACAGGGATAGCAACACTCAGAGCAACAATCAGAAGGCAAGAAAAAACAACATCTAGCAAACATATGTCCATATTACTATAAATGTATATATATAGACACACAGTGCAGAGCATTATGGCTGGTGGATGTGCAGCAGAAAGTCTAAGCTCTCTCTCCGCGGATGCAGCGGGCCAGCTGGAAGTCTTTGGGCATGATGGTGACCCCCTTAGCGAAGAAGAGACCACCAGGTGGGTCTCGCTGGTCTCCTGCAGAGCCATGACGGCGAAACTCAGGAAACGGAAATCTATCTGATTAAACTAACATCTAACAGGTCAGTATCAAAATTCATAGACAGACAGCCGACAAACATCAAAGCAGATTACACGCTGCTCCGCGAAGCCATCGAAAAGGAGTTCTCCGACGACTGCCTACAGGCAGGGCTAACCGCAGCCCTAGCCGTGAAGCAAGGACGCTCAGAGCCAACACAAGCCTACTACCAGAGACTCCTACTTGCATATTTTGGATCTCAGAATACACCAGGGATGGAAGAAGACCACAATTTCAAGACCCTCTTCATCCAAAACCTCCATCCCACTGTGAGTCATTACCTGGGAGTTACAGCTAACCCAAGGTCAAACTCAATAAGTCAGCTGAGAGAGTTTGCACACTATGCGTTCCAAAAACAGCAACAAAGTCGCAACAAGCACGCTGAGCCTGCCACAGTGCTAGCTATTAGCGATACATCTAACACCTTGGAGTTGGAAGGAGCCCCTCGCTCTACTCCACCTCTTACACCGCGAGTACATCAACAGCCGAAGCATTTTCCCAAGCGACCTCATCAAGGTCAAAACCAAACTAGGTCCTCTGGATACCACTTTGGACCAACTTTGCGAAAACCCGACTACCGTCGTAGACCATATCCATGGGATAGGTCACGAGAACGCGATACGGACTACCATGATGACAGATACCGATACGAAGACACGCGTAACCGCGACAAATGGTCTCCATCCCATCACAGAAGCTCAGAAGCAGAGACCTATCACAAACCCTGGAAGGAAGAAGAAACTTCTACATTCAGTAGAGAAGCTATTGAAATTGTCCAACACCTCCTAGCAGAGATTCAAAGCTACAAAGAGAATAAAACTGCTAACATTCTAGCTATATCAGCTGTGCCAACTCAAAACAAGCGTCCCAAACGAAGGAAACGCAAGAAGAAAATCCCTCATGCAAATGAGGAAGGACCAAAGGACTCAACGCAGTCCAGTGCTGTTATGGCAGCCCAACCACAGGTCACAGACCACTCCTCTAACGTGTCGCAACTCTGTGTCGAACCACCGGTTCCACAATTCCTATGCGATTTAAACGAGAGGGGGGTGGCACGGAAATTCTACCTTCCACTGACCCTTGAAGACATGGTGTGTCAGGACGCTGTTTTAGACACCGCTGCTGACATCACTCTCATGTCACACACCCTTTTTGACAAACTACGTGTAGCCGCTAACCGCGCTAACAAACACTTGAAACTGGAACCCTGTTCATTAGCCGTGGGACCATATGCGCTCACTAAAACAACCCTGTTGGGCGTATCACTACTAAACATGTCCATTGGACCCATGACCTTGACACATCCGGTCTACGTGTCCAAACTTGACGCCATTCCATTACTTGTTGGCAAAGACCTACTGAACCGTTTTGAGCCACTGATTGATTTCAAGAACCTCAAACTATGGGCTCAAACGCAACACCCTCACCCATTTGACCCAACAAGAACAACTGAATCACAGTGCTTTGTTCTGAACACTTTGGACACCCCAAGTCTCACACAACTAGCACTGTTGGAACAACTGCAACCGATTGAAAGCGACCGCCAAGACCAAGGTGAGTACTGTCCACAAGAAGTCAAAAGTCACCTTCAAATACAAGGTCAAGCCAAACACTCAAATGATCTTGAAAACTCAATGGCTGAGCAGAAAACCCCAAACGGCCCTCTTGAAACCCTCAATACCCATGATTCAATGGTGGTATCACATTTTGAAACCCACCCACCCACCCATGAGGCCTGCATGGTCACAAGAGCCCCACCGACCAGCTCTCTAGACCCTCTAAAACCTCAACTTTTTGCAACAACGAACCCAACTTTTGCAAACGCAAGGCGCACAGTCACTCAACCGTGCAACCAAATGATCCATAAAACCGTCAAACACCGGTTGGATAAAACGGTACATGCGCTACCCGCATCTAAACCCTATGACATACCAAAACTGATACCACTTCATACGACACAATCTTCTCTGCAGCTATGCAATGGCACTCCTGATCATGCTTCCGACGAACCATCATCTCCACCGCTCAGTGTTCCTCGAAACCAGAGGGGGGTGATGACTGCCAATGCCCATAACATTCCAGCTGCAGAACATAAAAATGTCAAAACGACATACAAAGCTCCCAAGTCTGTATTTCAAAACCATTCGGACAGAGTCGCTAAACAACAGAAAGCGTACAACGATCAAAAACTCTCGCATGACAAACTGCGAAGGGGGGACAAGATCTTCCACCCCACATTTGTACCACAGACACCTGAAATAAATTTACAGGAAAGGAAAATCACTCCTAAATTCCTGCCCAAGTGGATGAATCCACACATTGTCAACAACAAACTTTGGCCACTCAAGAGCCAAATCCAGGACCCCATTTTCAAATGGGCTCACCAAAATCAGAGTAACCTTTACCAAAACCCCATGGGACTTGTCGGGTACAACACTGTCGAAGTAAGTCCATAAATAAGATTAAAATCAAACCTACGTCTGAGAAATAACTGTAGCTAACTACTAGCCTCAGGTACACTCAGTCAAATTTCTCCAATCAGTTAACTGCATCAAAACTTCCAGAAAGGAAAGGGTATATTAAAACCAAATTAGCCCTTAAACTAATTTCAAAGACCTCTGTAAAATCTAATAAACTTCAATCAACTTACTATTACCAAATAGTATACACAAGACATTCAACACCATTAGCTTGAGCTAATAATCTTAAAACTCCCATCAAAGGTGAGAAAAACAAGCACAAGGTTTAGAGTTCAATCTCTTCAGCTCTATTCTGTAATTTCCCAGTTTTGGGATCAATAAAGTACATCCATCTAAAAGAAATCATTCCACCTCTAACAGGAATTTTCATTTGCCAACCAGGTATCTAAAGAAAGATCAACAAGAAGATTAAGATCCAAAACCACTCACTTTTGTTTGCCAAGATGATGGCCCTCCTGTTCATCAGTTTAGCCATCTGCCTAGCAATCACACCCACTGTTACCCAGTCAGAATTGGGCCAAGCCAAAACGAAAGGTCAAAGATCCTCAGATGGATTCTTAATAACAGCCTCATTGTTAGAGCCTCTAGTTAACCTTAGCATGCCCACTGTTAACTCGGTCAACACCGCTAAACCGAAACGCCAGGTTGTCGAACCACAAATCGTTACCAAAATCTTACAAGACACTGTGTTGGTTTTGAATGCTTGCTCCGAAGCTTCAATCAAACTCAACAAGGTCTTGAACTCTTTGCTCTTTGTGTTAAAGGTTGACTATGCTCACACACAGCCAATGTATATGTTACTCTCAGAAGTAACTAGAAACATTAGCTTTTCAGTTAACGCTTTAGCAATGAATATGCTCTCTCATCATATCCTTTTTGCAGTAAATCCAAATTTACTTCTCATTGCCATCCAAAGAATGATAACGACATCCTATGCCCACTCAGTTTTTCTGAACAAAAGCCTCAAACACCCTATGATTTGGACATCTGTGGAACCATGGTTTAGTCTAACTAAACAAATTCAATTTGAACCTCCTTGAGTCACCTCAATATTGATTAGTCTGAATCTACCTCAAATATGAAAGAATTTTATTTTTGCTCTTGACTAAGATTTTTGGATACATGCATGTGTATATACAAATAATCCTTTATACTTTATTTGGATTTTATGTACATTTAAACTGTTTTTGAAACCTTGAATAGATATTTTTCAGCAAACCCAAAACATTTATATCAAGTATGTCAAAACCCACATACTTCTAGTTCACTTCTTTTTTTTTTTTTGCACCCAGAATTTTTAAGTCTTTACAGGCTTATACAGAACTTTAGTATATCCTACACAATTATGCAATGTTTATATTTGGTCACGCCAAAATTAATTTTTGAAATTTCCAGAAGTTTTTCAGAAAACCAAATTTAAGGACCTACACTTTGGAATAGATACTGTTTACAAGCTTAAGACTTACCGACATCAGAACTTTAGTTCAGCATTTGGATCAAGCCTCGCCAAATTGGGATTTGATGCCTAGGATTGCTATCAACGCTGAATCAACGTCACCATTGATACCAGAGGGGGGACTGTAGCATCATCTCACTTTGGCTCAGCAATAATTATTCTCCTGCTTAAAGACATTTTTGTTTCATCCAGGAATAACGCAAAGAAATGGATTTTCTTCCCCCAGGCCACAGCTGAAATCTTCTTTTGTTAAAACCAGCCTAAGGAATTTCCCCAATGTCCGGCTCCACTTTTATTGCCCCCATAAAACCTACACAGATCCACGACTCAGCTAATTTCCTTAAACTGTGAAAACACTGGATTTAAACAACTTTAAAGTACATTATTACAAACTCAATTCTAAACCTTCATTCTTTTCAGGACTATGAAAATGCAGATGGACTCTGATGTTTTTGATGTGGAAAATATGTGTGAAATGCATTAATCTGTGATTTTATATATATATATATATATATATATATATATATATATATATATATATATATGCATGCTAATGTTTATATGAATGTTTATTCCTGCATGTTGATTTAGAAGCACTGCTTATAATTTATACTAATCACTAAAGTTATCTTAGTTTAATACATAAAGGGAAATTTTAACTTCCAGTATGTATGAGTCTGCCTCTAAAACCATGTGACTCCCACAGCCAATCTCTGCATGACAACTCGTCACTCCAAAGGACTCCGAACAATAGACTGTTTGTTCATTGGACTAAAAGTTCATCGAGCCCGCCCACGAAGGACGCTCATTGGCTGAGACTCCGGTCAGGCCGGAATCCCGCGAAACTCAACAGAGCTTATAAAAAGGAGAGAGAGACTCGGCTTCAGCCTCTTTCGTCGCCTCTTTTCGTCTCTTCTGCTCCGGACCCTCTTTTCCTCCCCGGATTTCTTCCCGGCTGCTCGTTTTTTTCTGATCTCCTCCATTGTCTACACACAGCAAGGGAGAACAAAGGACCACATGGCGCTTTTCTGAACACAGCAGATAATTTGTTTATGTAACTTTGTATTTTCTTCTTCTCTTAAATGCCTAGGAATTCCTTTTTCTTTGAGCTCAATTCTTAATCGGAGTCAAACTCCAATTCTTAATTTATCACTTTTTGTTAAACTTTCTGTAAAACCGCCGTTTGTTTAATTTTAAGGTAAACTTTAATCTTGACTTTATTTTTATAATATTTTTCTTGACCAACCACCTCCCAGAAACTATTTTTATCTAAAGTCCGAAAGTTTCTTTTCTAATTTGAAATCGGATTAGATATCTTTTAATTATTACCGAAGACCTCTTGAAGAAAGACGCAGCTCCCACATAACGTGCAGCTGTAGGATCAACACACAGCTATCCCACATCACTCTGAAGAGACGTCGGCACCATCTGGCTAAGACCCGTTTCAACTGTGGGTCATACAGCCCAGAATCCAGCCTCCTTCGACCGCTTGAATCTAAAGGTCAAGCTGTGAACCCTTGAAGTATCTGCTGGCAGATATTTCCCTCACATCCACAAAGTCTTGGGCTGAAAAAGGACGACAGAACTGCCATCACTGAGGATCACGTGAGCTGAAAAAACTTTAATTCATCTGCTGAATT
This sequence comes from Pholidichthys leucotaenia, assembly GCA_020510985.1. NCBI lineage: Eukaryota > Metazoa > Chordata > Actinopteri > Cichliformes > Pholidichthyidae > Pholidichthys > Pholidichthys leucotaenia. The sequence continues at coordinate 85,567,051 of CM035848.1, read as the reverse complement.
AAACTTGAGGTTCGGTACTAATTTATATATCTAATCAGATGCAAATTAAGAAGCCCTTAACATAACTCTCCTTTTCATTAAAATTCCGTTTTTATTTTCTTAAGATTGATTTAGGACTTTTTCATAATTAGCAAACTTTCTCCATAAATTTGCGTTGTTTTTGATAATCTGTTAACTCAAACTGATAGAAATTCGTTTTTCAGTTTAACCCTGGTTCCGAAAATATTGACATTGTTAATCTATCATTTACAAGATTGATTTTATGATTAATGAAATTATTTCGATGTCTATTAATCATTTCGTTTAATAAATATTTAAAAATGAGAAGTTGTTGGGAATTTATTTCATTCTGAGTCTGTTTCAAGCCCAGGTATCGAATTCACGGAAAATTTTTGAGACTGATTATTGATTAATTTATTGAGTGATCAAACAGGTATAAAGTGAAATTAAAGATCAAATTGCTTCTTAAAGATAGAAGCTGGTGCCCCTTACGAGTGTTATTAACTTTTCTGATGTATATGAAATGAGATTTGAGCTCAGATTCCAATACATCAATATAAATTAAATAATTCATACCTGATCATATTTATTATTTATTAATATCCATTTTCACGTTACAATTTAATGCCTTGGAAATTCTTTTGTACCCTTCTCCTGACTGATACCTTTGAATGAGATCCCTCTGATGTTTTGGAAGCTCTCTGCAGACCATGGCTTGTGCTGAAAGATGTGACTACAAGAATGTCAGGAAAAGCCTACTAGAACAGCTGAACTTTATTTGGGGTTAATCAGAGGCACTTTAAATGGTGGCAGGTGTGTGCTGACTCCCATGTAACATGAGTTTGAATGTGACTGATTAATTCTGAACACAGCCACATCCCCAGTTATAACAGGGTGTGCATATTCATGCAGTCAGGTTATTGTAAGTTTTTTATTTTTCCCTTTAAAGGATTTCAGTTTGTTTTTCAATTGGGTTGTACAGGTTATAGGTCACATTGTTGTTCCAAGGTTGTCATAGCCAGGAGCGGCACTGGGGTTAAGCTCCCAGTGCTCATAAAATGCTCCTTATGGCGTGCGTCTCGAAAAGCCTCTGACAACTAAGTCCAACTCCTAGCCTGCCCGTGTGGTTTAGTCTCTAAGCCCGGCGGAACTGCTTTTACTAATAGGAGAAGGGGCGAGGGCGGATCTCTGGCGCCTTAAAACCAGATGCTTCGGGTAGATGGTGGCTCGTCAACCTGGGAAGGTAGCCCATCTAGGGGAAGGTAAACCCTGATTTCAAACCTCTGCTGCCTTGCGGCATACCCGGTCACGGGAAAGGCTTCGGGAGTCAACCCTGAGGAAAAATCCAGAGTCGGAGCCCCTAAGGCAGTTCTATGTTGTGCTCAACATCGTTCTGGCAGCTCCTGCAACGGCGCTGGTGCCAAACTGTAGCAGCCCTGCTGTTCCTTTGGATTCATCAGTGAGGTGGAGAGGGGGGACATGCTGCATGGGCAACATCTTGTCCTCCATATCTTCCTGCCCAGGCTTGAATCTTACCAACGCCCAACGCTGGAAGGTAGAACACCGGATCACTGGAGAGGACACTCCAGCTTCGCCTTTGGCGTAGACAAAACACGGGGAATGACAGTTACCGGTTATAAGCCACTGCTCAATTGGCATAGAGCGTGGCGCCAGGGGTTGTTCCCGACGGTGGGAGGGATCATCAGATCTCACTGGACAGCTACCGCCCGCCTCAAGCTGGGCAGCCCCCAGCCAATAAGGTGTTGTCCCGCCACAGCTTGCTTTCCTCATTGGGTGCATGGGGATAAGGAGAAATCCAAACAGCAGGCTGAGAACCTTCGCACCAGGCAAGACAATAAAACAAAAGAGACCAACTCTAAAACTGGGAACTTGGAACGTCCGCACTATGATGACAGGACTCGCTGCTAACCTCAAGGACATCAACGACACCAGGAAGACTGCCATCATCAATAATGAGCTGAAGAGACTGGGAGTGGATATCGCCACTCTCCAGGAAACACGGTTAGCTGATGCAGGCACACTGAGAGAGAAGGACTACACGTTCTACTGGCAGGGAAAGGGCAGTGACGAACACAGGGAACACGGAGTGGGCTTCGCAGTGAAGAACACTTTGCTGAAGATGGTGGAACCGGGCAGCACTGGCTCTGCACGACTCCTCACCCTCCGCCTGAACACCACTGAAGGCCCAGTCACCCTCGTCAGTGTGTATGCCCCAACACAGACAGCCACACCAGAGGCAAAAGACGAGTTCTACGAGAATCTCGCAACAACTGTCAGGATCATCCCCAACTCTGAACAACTCATTCTCCTTGGAGACTTCAATGCCAGAGTGGGTGCTGACCATGACTCCTGGCCCTCCTGTCTTGGACCTTTTGGCGTGGGCAGAATGAATGACAACGGACAGCGGCTGCTCGAGTTCTGCACATATCACGATCTGTGCATCACAAACTCGTTCTTCAAGACCAAGCCCCAACACAAGGTTTCCTGGCAACATCCGTGCTCAAAGCACTGGCACCAGCTAGACTTGATCCTGACCAGGCGCACCTCACTGAAGAACGTGCTAATCACCCGTTCGTTCCAGAGTGCAGATTGCGACACAGACCATTCATTGGTGTGTTGCAAGATCAAGCTGCAGCTGAAGAAATTCCATCGTGCTAGACAACCTGGAAAGGCACGGATTGACACCAGCAAGATGGCCCAACCAGAACTTGTTGAGCAGTTTGCCTCCACCTTTGAGAAGGAACTTGGTGTACCACAAGGAGGAGAATCTGCAAAGCAGAAGTGGGAAGAGCTGCGAAACACCATCTACCGCACAGCCTTGGCTACCTTTGGGAGGAAGACCTCGAAGTCACAGGACTGGTTTGATGCCAAGTTGACCGAGATGACCCCCGTCATTGAAGCCAAGCGCTCAGCACTTGCTGAGTACAAGAAGTACCCAAACGAGAAGAATCTCCAGATTCTCAGGGCTGCGAGAAGCAAAGTTCAGCAGACTGCTCAGCGCTGTGCCAACGAGTACTGGACTCAGCTCAGCCAAGACATTCAAACCGCTGCCATAACAGGGAACATCCGTGGTATGTACGATGGCATCAAGAAAGCACTTGGTCCGGCTCAGAGCAAGACGGCCCCCCTCAAATCTTCCACTGGGGAGATGATCACAGAGAAGAACAAGCAGATGGAGAGATGGGTGGAACACTACTCCGACCTCTACTCTAGACAGAACACCATGACACCGTCAGCCCTTGATACCATCGACTGCCTGCCATCCATGGACGAACTTGACGCTGAGCCAACCATCGACGAACTCAGTAAGGCCATTGATAGCTTGGCCGCTGGCAAGGCACCCGGCAACGACGGCATACCCCCTGACCTGATCAAGCACTGCAAGACCGCCCTACTGCTGCCATTGCATGACGTCCTCTGCCAGTGCTGGAAGGAAGGTGCCGTACCACAGGACATGAGGGATGCCAAGATCATCACCCTCTACAAAAACAAAGGGGAGAGAAGCGACTGCAACAACTACAGGGGCATTTCCCTCCTCAGCGTTGTTGGCAAAGTCTACGCACGAGTTGTTCTCGTTCGTCTACAGAAGCTTGCTGAACGTGTCTACCCTGAGTCTCAGTGTGGCTTCCGCACTGAGCGATCGACGGTAGACATGATATTCTCCATCCGCCAACTCCAGGAGAAATGCAGAGAACAGAACATGCCTCTGTACGTCGCCTTCATCGACCTCACCAAAGCGTTCGATCTGGTCAGCAGAGAGGGCCTTTTCAAGATCCTGCCAAAGATAGGATGCCCACCAAAGTTGCAAAGCCTCATCGAATCGTTTCACACCAACATGCAGGGGATAGTGCAGCACGATGGCAACGTCTCAGAGCCATTCAACATACGCAGCGGAGTGAAACAGGGCTGTGTACTTGCGCCAACCCTCTTTGGGATTTTCTTTGCTATGCTCCTGAGGCATGCCTTCAGCACAGCAACAGAGGGAATCTACCTGCACACAAGATCTGACGGCAGGCTTTTCAACCTCGCCCGCCTGAAAGCCAGAACCAAAGTACGCGAGGCTCTAATCAGAGACATGCTGTTCGCAGACGACGCTGCAGTCGCAACCCACACACAGCAGGAGCTTCAGACCCTGATGGACCGCTTCTCCCAGGCATGCAAGGACTTCGGGCTTACCATCAGCCTGAAGAAGACTAACGTCTTGGCGCAAGGCACGGAAGCACCACCAACCATCACCATTGATGACTACAAGCTGGAGGTCGTGAATCAGTTCACGTACCTGGGGTCCACGATCAGCAACAACCTCTCCCTTGATACAGAGATCAACAAGAGGATTGGAAAATCAGCCTTCACACTCGCTCGCCTCACCACACGAGTGTGGGAGAATCCCAAACTCTCTGTCAAGACGAAGATGGCAGTGTACAACGCCTGCGTCATCAGCACACTGCTCTATGGGAGTGAGACGTGGACAACATACGCCCGGCAGGAAAAGAGACTGAACTCCTTCCACTTGCGCTGCATTCGCCACATCCTGGACATATCCTGGCAGGACAAAGTGCCCAACACAGAAGTTCTGTCCCGCGCCGGCCTTCCCTCCATGTTCACTCTACTCAGGCAGCGCAGGCTCCGCTGGCTAGGCCACGTTCACCGTATGGAGGATGGCAGAATCCCCAAAGACGTCCTCTACGGAGAACTGGCGACTGGCAGGAGAGACGTTGGCCGCCCACAGCTGCGCTTTAGAGACGTCTGCAAGAGAGACATGAAGGCCCTGGATATCAACACAGAGCGCTGGGAGGACCTTGCAACGGACCGCTCCAAATGGAGAGGCACCCTGACCAGACAGCTCAAGGCGGGTGAAGAGAGACTGACTGCTGCAGCAGATGATAAAAGGACCCGCAGGAAGAACCGCCACAGACTCAGCAGCACGGAGACCACCCACAAGTGTGACCTGTGTGACAGGGACTGTCATTCGCGCATCGGCCTGTTCAGCCACAGGCGGTGCTGTTCCAGCAGAGTAGACGTTTAGGATTCTCTTCCATGGTCATCATAGACCGACGGAGGCCGCCGACACACAGGTCACATTAATGGTGGAAAAAGTTTTGAAATGATTTATCTTGGTATCATTTTTTTACATCACAAAAACCTGGCATTTGAACAGGGGTGCGTAGACTTTATATCCACTGCATATAATTTATGTGGAGAGAAATTATGGTGATAAGCTAATCTCTTAGAAAGCAGGGCTTGTTTATGAAAGTTAGAAAGTTTCACAGGTAATTTCTCAACCTTATAATCACATTTAAGAAAAAATCTAACTCCTAGCATGATTTTCCATCCTTGCCCCTCCCCCAATGGTCTGCAGTCATCTACTGTATCTATAAATGCAGCTGTGTGTGTGTATCTGTGTGTCTGTTCCACGCATATCTCTTGAACTGTTGGTCAGACTGGCCTCAGATTTTATAAGTGCTTTGCTGAGGTTACGAGGGTGTGCATCCCCGAGTATGGAGTCACTCAGTCAAAATATGTAATTTTTATTAATAAAAGTTTAGCCACCACTCTGTCTCTTCATGCCCTGGCTTCAGGAAGTGTGGGGGGGTTTCGGATTGACTTTGTGCTGATTGGATAATATGTGGCATCACAGCCATGCTGAATGGATAATACACAGCATCACGACCATGCTGATTGGACAATACGCCTGCATCACGACCAATCAGTCACCAGTGTTCACTGAACAAAACAAGGAAGTGAAAAATGACAAATTTGACTAGAAAAAGATAATACTGAAGATTTAATGCTTAAAAAAATTATACCATAAATTTGCCATGATTGCGTAGGTCTAAAGGATAAATCGGCATATATGGAGAACACAAAGCACGTGAGCAGACTGGGCGGAGTGTCAGCGGGGACCTGAGTCTGGCAAAGAACACCAGTGTATCAACACAGAACATGCTGGGAGAAGCAGTGGCCTGACACGACCTGGCTCAAAGGCACGCTAACTGACTGCGATTTAAAAAAGTTATTTTCAATAAAATGAAAGCTCAGACACATCCCTGACAGGTCCTGTTATACGAACATGTACATACAGTGGGGAAAAAAAGTATTTAGTCAGCCACCAATTGTGCAAGTTCTCCCACTTAAAAGATGAGAGAGGTCTCCAATTTTCATCATAGGTATACCTCAACTATGAGAGACAAAATGAGAAAAAAAAAATCCAGAAAATCACAATGAAGGATTTTTAATGAATTAATTGGTAAATTCCTCAGTAAAATAAGTATTTGGTCAATAACAAAAGTTCATCTCAATACTTTGTTATATACCCTTTGTTGGCAATGACAGAGGTCAAACATTTTCTGTAGGTCTTCACAAGGTTTTCACACACTGTTGCTGGTATTTTGGCCCATTCCTCCATGCAGATCTCCTCTAGAGCAGTGATGTTTTGGGGCTATCGCTGGGCAACACAGACTTTCAACTCCCTCCAAAGATTTTCTATGGGGTTGAGATCTGGAGACTGGCTAGGCCACTCCAGGACCTTGAAATGCTTCTTACAAAGCCACTCCTTCATTGCCCGGGCGGTGTGTTTGGGATCATTGTCATGCTGAAAGATCCAGCCACGTTTCATCTTCAATGCCCTTGCTGATGGAAGGAGGTTTTCACTCAAAATCTCAAGATACATGGCTCCATTCATTCTTTCCTTTACATGGATCAGTCGTCCTGGTCCCTTTGCAGAAAAACAGCCCCAAAGCATGATGTTTCCACCCCCATGCTTCACAGTAGGTATGGTGTTCTTTCTCCTCCAAACACGACAAGTTGAGTTTTTACAATAAAGTTCTATTTTGGTTTCATCTGACCATATGGCATTCTCCCAATCCTCTTCTGGATCATCCAAATGCTCTCTAGCAAACTTCAGACGGGCCTGGATGTGTACTGGCTTAAGCAGGGGGACACGTCTGGCACTGCAGGATTTGAGTCCCTGGCGGCGTAGTGTGTTACTGATGGTAGCCTTTGTTACTTTGATCCCAGCTCTCTGCACGTCATTCACTAGGACCCCCGTGTGGTTCTGGGATTTTTGCTCACTGTTCTCGTGATCATTTTGACCCTACAGGGTGAGATCTTGCGTGGAGCCCCAGATCGAGGGAGATTATCAGTGGTCTTGCATGTCTTCCATTTTCTAATAATTGCTCCCACAGTTGATTTCTTCACACCAAGCTGCTTACCTATTGCAGATTCAGTCTTCCCAGCCTGGTGCAGGTCTACAATTTTGTTTCTGGTATCCTTTGACAGCTCTTTGGTCTTGGCCATAGTGGAGTTTGGAGTCTGACTGTTTGAGGTCGTGGACAGGTGTCTTTTATACTGATAATGAGTTCAAACAGGTGCCATTAATACAGGTAACGAGTGGAGGACAGAGGAGCCTCTTAAAGAAGAAGTTACATGTCTGTGAGAGCCAGAAATCTTGCTTGTTTGTAGGTGACCAAATACTTATTTTACCGAGGAATTTACCAATTAATTCATTAAAAATCCTTCAATGTGATTTTCTGGATTTTTTTTTTTCTCATTTTGTCTCTCATAGTTGAGGTATACCTATGATGAAAATTGGAGACCTCTCTCATCTTTTAAGTGGGAGAACTTGGACAATTGGTGGCTGGCTAAATACTTTTTTGCCCCACTGTATGTTTAGCTCTGTGTGTGTGTGTGTGTGTGTGTGTGTGTGTGTGTGTGTGTGTGTGTGTGTGCGCGCAGCAGGCAGCAACTGAGCAGTGGGGGGCAGTGGCTAGACCCTGCTTGGAGCTGGTCTAGAATGGAGAAGTACTTCCCTCCACTAGCCTGGGTGTACACCTTGGGCAAGTGTTAGCACACTCTCGGCCTCCCTTGGCTGGGGATATGGCCTAGGTCACTACACTCGGTGGTTCTGCCTGTCAACTCAGCATCAGTTCTGGCAATCCTTTTCGTGTGCATGCCACCTCTGGGCTTGCCTAGCTTGCATGTGAAGTCAGCCTTCGGCGGAAAGCTTCGAAGCATCAGATGCTTCAGCAAGCTGGATGGTGATCGCTGCAACATGTGGAATGCGAAGAGCATGATGAGGCACAAGAAGTCACGGTCATCTACTGCATCTGTCTCTTCCTCCAGCCATCTTGACAACGTCTTGCTACTGGATCCAGATGAGGTTTGGACGAAACAGCGAGGTTGATGTTTCGCGCAAACTCCTCCTCACTTGAAATTTTTTTTTTTGCGCATGTCACCTTTCACTGTTATACCTTGTTTTAAAGCCCTGTGGAGACGGGCAAGTAGTGAAGCGACAGGCGTGGGTCTTGCTGGAAGTCATAGCTTCAAGCCTGCACACAGGCGGCTCAGGCTATAGGGTCGTTCTTCACTGATGGAACAGCAGAGAAGTCCGGCAGCCACCTCAGCGACTGAGCAGCCCTATTTAGGAATGTACTGCTCACCTCCTGGCATGAGGAAGGGGCTGGAAAAGGTGCCCTAAACATTGCCTGTTCCATCTTACCCCTGGCCAGCATATCGCAGTTGGCAGGGACTCCATTTTTTGGTGCAGTTGAAAAGTAGAGAAGAAATCGAGAAATGCTCCTCTCACACTTGGTGAGTCCAATGTGTGCACTCTACTGGACAGCAACAACTTGGAAAGACCTCATAGGAGGACAGCTTTGGTTGCTGGCAAAATTGCTTGATATTGATATTGCAGCTTTAAGTGAAACCCGCTTTGCTGGAGAAGGAGCCCTTTGAGAATGAGGTTTGGGCTACACCTTGTTTTGGAGTGGGCGTGAAAACCAGGAACGTTGTGAGGCCGGCATTGGTTTTGCCATAAAAACAGCCCTGGTCACCAAACTAGATGGCTCCCCCAAAGGCCTGAGCGACAGATTAATAACTCTCAAGCTTCCTATTGCTTCCGGTCACAAACACCTGACCATCATCAGTGTCTATGCCCCTACCATGACCGACCCTGAAGAAGAGAAGATGAAATTCCTTCACTCTCTTATCTCTACTGTCCTGAAAACTGACAAGTTAGTCATACTCGGTGACTTTAATGCCAGAGTTGGATTAGACAGTATGGCTTGGGAAGGAGTAATAGGAAAATACGGAGTCGGAAAGAGCAAAAGCAGCGGGCAGAACACAATCTCCTCATCACTAATATAGTCTTTTGTCTGCCAGTTCCCAACAGGACAACTTGGATGCATCCTCGTTCCCGCCACAGGCATCTCATTGACTATGCAATCATAAGATGGAAAGACAGGCAGGATGTGCGTGTAACAAAGTCACTGTGTGGTGTTGACTGCTGGACAGATCATTGGCTCATAATAACGAAACTTAACTTTCGCATTAAACTTGACATGTTTGGTTGACCCAGAAGCAGACGTGGACTCGAAATAGACACAATTATCTTTTATTATAAAGAGTGTGAGTGTGAATGTGGGCGTGTGTGCAGGAGTGAAGCAGCTGGGTGAGCAGAGCACAGTCAGACTGGCAACCCTAGGAGAGAGCACAGACAGATGGATGAGTGCACAGAGGTTAGGAGGGATGCACCAGTTAATGTACAGTCTTATGAGCTGGCTGGAAGGTTGAAGTGCTGAAGAACTCCCAAAGTCTCTGGGCCAGCTGCTCTGTGTCCAGGCTGCCGCTGCTGATGAGGTGAAGCGATGCAGGTGAGATAGAGTGCTGGTGAAGTGCAGGTTGCGCCCAGGTCCACCGCCAGGAGGAGGAGGTCTGCTGCCAGGAGGCTTCCACCTATGCACAGGGGAGTAGGAGGAAAGCGTAGACATGAAGGTAACACGAAGGCTTACTTGTCGGTGGGGACCACAGACTCCCAGGAGATTCAATGGCAGGGAAGAGCCGAGGAGATGGAACTCCAGAGCAGGAAAAGTTGAGTAGGTGAGGAGGTCTTACCAGACCATTGGAACGTTGATATCTCCATGCAGACCAGAGGGCAGCGTGGCTTAAGTAGGCTGCTTGATGAGGCGATCAGGTGTGCGTGCAGCTGTGGAGGTAATTAGGGCAGCAGGCACGCAGAGCGGATCATTACAAAACCAAAAAGGTGCCCTCAAAGGTGTGAAGATCTCCAAAAAACTCAATGTCTCTAGGCTGGAGGATACCATCATTAAGAAAAAACTTGCTGCAAGGATTGATGAGCAACGGAATTCTCTCATCCTTGAATTTTCTTGGAAGACCTTGACAAACTGTGTCTTCGGTACGTCTGTTGTGAATGTAGGCCCTTTAACCCTGAAGCATAAGGATTGGTTCGATGAAAACTCTGAGGAGATTCAGCGATTACTATCTGAGAAGAGACACCATTACCTGGCCTATCTCAATAACCCCTCGTCTGCATCTCACAAAGCAGCATATACCAGCATCAAGAGTACTATTCAACAGAAGCTTTGTCAGATGGAGGAAACTTGGCCTAACGAGAAAGAAGATGAGCTCCAGGGCTTTGCAGACAGGCACGACTTGAAGAATTTTTACAGAGCCTTAAAAGAATTTTACGGTTCTACATCATCTGGATCGTTTCCTTTGCTCAGTTATGATGGAAAAACTCTACTCGTTGAAAAAGATGAAATCATTGAGCGCTTGGCAGAACACTTCAGTAGCGTCCTCAACCGTCCCTCATATATCAGTGATGATGCTATTGAATGTCTCCCGCAAGTTCCCACAAATGTAGCCTTGGATCATCCACTGGCTTTCAAAGAGACTGTGAAGGCTATCTCTCAGTTCTCTAGTGGCAAGGCGGCCAGTTCCGACACTATTCCGGCTGAAATCTTTAAGGATGGCGGTACAACCCTTGCGAGAAAGCGCCACCAGCTGTTCCTGCTCATATGGGAATGGGAGCGAGTTCCACAGGATTTCAAAGACGTCTCCATTATCTATCTATACAAAAAGAAGGGAAACTGTTCAGATTTGCGATAACCACCGTGATATCTCCTTGCTTGTCGTTGCCGGCAAGATTCTTGCAAGAATAATGCTTAATCGCCTCACCTGTCACCTTGAGCAGGAAGATCTTCTGCCTGAGAGCCAGTGCAGCTTCCAAAAAGGGCGTGGCTTCATTGACATGGTATTTGCAGCAAGACAGCTCCAGGAAAAATGCCAGGACCAAAACTGTGCCTTGTATTCGACGTGCGTTGACTTAGTAAAGGGTTTCGACTCTGTGAACAGGGAAGGCCTTTGGAAAATCATGGCCAAATTTGGCTGCCTTCCTAAGTTCATTTCCATAGTCTGTCAATTCAATGATGGCATGCAGGTACGTGTTCAGGACAGAGGCGACACCTCTATGCCCTTCCCTGTCTCAAATGGGGTCAAACAGGGATGTGTCTTGGCAACTACACGGTTCAGTATGGTGTTTTCTGCAATGCTGAATGACGCATATCATGATGGTAACATTGGTATTGATTTCAACGTTCGCTTCAATGGAAGGCTATTCAACCTGAGGAGGCTCCAAGCAAAGACCAAAGTGTCATCGAATACTATTCAAGAGTTCCTTTTTGCCGATGACTGTGCACTGAACGCGAGTACTGCCGCAGACATGCAGCAAAGTGTTGACAAGTTTTCAACTGCCTGTACCAACTTTGGCCTGACCATCAATGCACAGGAGGCCAACGTACTACACCAGGCTGCCCCCAATGAGCCCTACATTGAGCCAATTACTACAATCAAAGATGAGAGGCTCAAAGTGATAGATAGGTTTACCTCCCTTGGAAGTACACTGTCCCATAATGTAAACATTGACATCGAAGTGAACACTAGGCTAGCAAAAGCAAGCACAGCTTTTGGTAGATGCCATACCAATGTATGGGATAAAAGGGGAATCATCTTACCCACCAAGCTGAAAGCATACAACGCTATCGTTCTGCCTACGCTACTGTATGCATGTGAAACATGGAGTGTGTACGGATGCCATGCAAGGAAGCTTAACCATTTTCACACGACGTGAAGGAAAGTGCTTAAGATCAAGTGGCAGGACAAGATCCCAGATACGGAGGCTCTGGCACGAGCTGGTCTTCCTAGTATATATACCATCCTGATGCAGTCCCAGCTGCGCTGGGCTGTCCATCTTGTTCACATGCAGGACCATCGACTTCCGAAGAGGCTTTTTTATGGTGAACTGCAGGCAGGAAAGCGGTCCCAAGGTGGTCAAAACTAATGCTTCAAAGACACCTTGAGAGTTTCCCTCAAATCTTTTGGCATAATTCCTGATTCATGGGAACAGCTTGTCACAGAGCACTCATCATGGCATCTAGTGGTATCCAGCGGCACAAAAACCTCCGAAGTCAACAGAACCGCTGCAGCCGTTCAAAACAGGGTGGCAAGAAAAGCTTGAGAGAGTACTCCCCACGATGGCTCCTCCAGCATCTTCTGCCCTGTTTGTAAGAGGTCCTTCTGCGCCCACATTGGTTTAATAAGCTATATGCAGATTCACAAGAGACGGTGAAAGTGGTCTTCGTCGATCACGATGGATGACGACATTGTTGTTTTTTGACTTTTGAATAACTGTGTCGCTTATAAGTAATGTGTGTAAACGAACGCATAACTTCTCTACAACCTTTGCTCCGTGAATGCGGGACATATCAACCATACGCTGGATGCGTTGGAAAATTTTCAGCATGCTGAAAATTTTCAGAGGAGCTTGACAAACTATGCTGTATACCAGCATGCGTCAGGGTGCTTTAGCGTTCTTCAGCCTGCTCTTAACTTAGACAGAACTTAGCCATAACTGATTTGACGTACACCAGCGTATTCTCCAAATTTTTCATACATTTTGCAAACGCTGCCTAAATTGTCTAGGTGTGACAGGGCTGAAATGCAGGACACAGAAACGAAATAAATCATTTTTAGTTAAATACTTACTGACAAATGAGCAACACTGATGCAACGATTGCAGTCCTTCTGCTGTGTATAATAATGCTGGGTGTTTTGTAATTAATTTGGTTGATTACAGTTTTAAAGTGATCGAGTGATCGAGACTGTGCAAAAAATCAATGGCTGTTCTCTCCCTTCTCTGGAAGAGATTTCCAGGTCTCGGTACCTCAACAGAGCTACTGCCATCATTAAAGACTGTGCTCATCCAGGCCATGATTTCTTTCACTTGCTCCCCTCAGGAAAGCGGTACAGATCCCATAAAACCCGGACTACCAGGTTTAATCATAGTTTTTTCCCAGCAGCAGTACGTATTTTGAACGGATTTATGTAACACGCACAGACTGCTGATATTTTTTGTTATTTTAGGTTATTTTGTAGCAATAACCCTGTGTGTATAAGCTGGTCTTTTGTATTTATCGCTCAGTATGTTTTCATTATTGCTACGTACATATTGTATTCAACTTTTAGGTAATTTTGTTTCAAGCATTATTTATTGTTGTAATTATAAGAATGTTAAATGCGTGAGTGAACTGTGAGTGATAGTTTGTTTTTAGGGAGCAGCATCTCAATTTCGTTGCATTGTTCATTAACAATGGAATGACAATAAAGGCACTTTGACTTTGACTTTGACTTTTGACTTTGACTTTAACTTTAACTCACAAACCTTTTACTAACAAAATATTGCTGCAGTATAAAATGATGCACTGCAATATGTCTCAAATATTTGTAAACATCTCCTGTTATAGTACTGCATGAGTTTATTGACGACACACAGAAGAAATTCAATATTACACTGAACTCCATCACTGAACAGTGATAAACTAAAATAATTATGATGACTGAACATCTCACATTCCCCAAAGTGCAAGATACAGTATTATCTTGAATATAAGTGATGAAAGATCACACAAATAAGTAATCTGACAAATAAATAAACAAGGGATCTGAAACAGTCACTAATATTGGATGTTCCATTCATTTTCAATATTTAGGTATTCTGTAATTTATATTCACACAATCAAATAAATCTTTGTGCCATTTACTCCTTTTTATATTTGTCAAAGTCTAACATCTGATTGCCAACATATAGCCTACACCTCTTTGTATTCCACTTTCAAACACAGCCTACATTTGGGCCTGTAAAGCCTGATTGGGATATCAGTTTCAGATAGGAATACTTGCGTTCTACGGGCAATGCACTAGTAGCTGTGGACATGTCGAAAAATCATGAAAACATTCTCTGTCCTGGATATCCAAATAAATCAGCCACTGACACAGTTGTTATATTTTAAATATAGGAGACACAAGTTTACCAACTGTCTCAATGTAGCATGGAGTGCAAAATTGGTTAAATTGTTAGGTCCTCTGGTAAACTGCTCCAAAGGCATGGAGCAGAAGCCCTAAAGGCTGCCTCACCAAACGTTTTTGTCTGGCAGTTGGAGCAACTAAAAGGCTCATAGTGGAAGCTCATACTGGGAAATCATAGCAGACATGTATTGTGATGCTAGACTGTGAACCATTTTAAAAACAAGCAGAAGAATTTTAAAATCAGTTTGGAACCTGGTAATATGCGCTCTTCTTCTGGTCTCGCTGAGGATTTTTGTCTGCAGCATTTTGAGGCAGCTGCAGCTGATTTATGACATTTTTTGGGAGAGAGTTACAGTTGTCAAATCTGGATTTATTTATTATTTTTTTTTAAAAAAAAAGCATACAACAGTTTTTCTGTGAGACTCATAAAAGGAGATTGTCACATTTTTCAAATATTCTTCAAATGATAAAAAGTAGATTTTGCAATAAATTCCATATAAGACTTAAAATTCAATTCTGAATCGAATAGAGCATTGAGGTTTCTTGCTTGGTGGGATGGAGTAAATCCATTAAAATTTTAATTTGTCTCCGAGACTCAAGAGCATTTATTAACACTTCAGTTTTATATTTGTTGCGATGCAAAACATTCTGTGCCAATTAAATAGTAACATCCAAAATGCATTCAAAAAGGGGATGCAGAAACATGAAGTTGTGTACCAGCATCATAGCTGCAAAATATAATGCCATGTGTCCTAATGGCATCTCCTTGTCCCTGTCCAGTCCCATCCTGATCGTCCCCATCACTGTCATGGACTTATGGACCAGCACTTTCCATTGTTCCCGATCTCTTGCTATCGCTGTGTATTCTGCTGCACTTTTCTTCATTCGCGACTTTATGTCATCAGTCTATCGCCTTCTCTGTCGCTCTCTGGTCTTTGTCCCATCTATTCATCCCTCAAGAATGTGGGTGTACCCAAGGAGTACCACATATAGGTTATAAATAAATGTACATAAAATTTAAAATGGTGATCTCTCAAAGGATTTAAAAGAATTTTATGGTATGCCACAACACACATGCTATGTTGTGGCATCCGAAAAGTTTAATTTTGGTTTCATCTGACCAGACTACATTCTCCTAGTATTTTACTGGCTTGCCCAAATGTTGTGCAGCAAACTTTAAACAAGCCTCAACATGTTTTTTCTTCAGCAATCGAGTCTTGCGAGGTGAGTGGGCATAGAGCCCATGTCGGTTGAGTGCATTACTTATTGTTTTCTTTGAAACAGCAATATCTGCTAACTCCAGGTCTTTCTGGAGCTCTCCATGAGTTGTCTTTGGCTCTTGGATAACTCTTCTGATAATTCGTTTGACTGCTCTGTCAGAAATCTTGCGAGGAGCTCCTGGTCGTGGCCAGTTTATGGTAAAATGATCTTTCCACTTCCGAATGATGGAAGTGGAAAGAACATTTTTTCACATGTTCAATACTTATTCCCTGTGTTGTTCCACTTTATTAAATATAACTTGTTTTGCGAACACAGTTGCCTTGATTACTTTGTATGTGTGGCTTACTTGGGTTGTTACTGATCCACCCATCCATCCATCTTCTTCCGCTTTATCCTTTTCGGGTCACGGGGGGGCTGGAGCCTATCCCAGCATCTTTGGGTGAGAGGCAGAGTACACCCTGAACAGATCGCCAGTCTATCGCAGGGCCAACACAGAGAGACAGACAACCATTCACTTTCACAGTCATACCTAAGGACAATTTAGTATCCCCAGTTTGATGCCAGTTAACCTAACTTGCATGTGAATGAATGAATCTTTATTTCAGATAGATTAGATTAAAAGATGAAAAGAAAGGAACAGAATAATATAACAAAGGGGAAAAAAATCCAACAAGGTCAAATTAAACAATAACTCCTCGGATTATACAATTCAACATAAGTTATCTGAAATGGGTGATGGCTGAAGCCGCAGCTTATATTGCCCACCCATGTTCCGTCTAAGAATTCAAAAGGAAAATAAAATAAAAGTGATTACAAATCACAACAAAGCCAAGACAAAATGTGACAAAAAGCTAAACAACAGCACAACACAGACTGGATATAACAATCCTTATGTGATTTTACATATCGTTTTGTATACAGTGGGGTAAAAAAGTATTTAGTCAGCCACCAATTGTGCAAGTTCTCCCACTTAAAAGATGAGAGAGGTCTCCAATTTTCATCATAGGTATACCTCAACTATGACAGACAAAATAAGAAAAAAAAATCCAGAAAATCACATTGAAGGATTTTTAATGAATTAATTGGTAAATTCCTCGGTAAAATAAGTATTTGGTCAATAACAAAAGTTCATCTCAATACTTTGTTATATACCCTTTGTTGGCAATGACAGAGGTCAAATGTTTTCTGTAAGTTTTCACACACTGTTGCTGGTATTTTGGCCCATTCCTCCATGCAGATCTCCTCTAGAGCAATGATGTTTTGGGGCTGTCACTGGGCAACACAGACTTTCAACTCCCTCCAAAGATGTTCTATGGGGTTGAGATCTGGAGACTGGCTAGGCCACTCCAGGACCTTGAAATGCTTCTTACGAAGCCACTCCTTCGTTGCCCGGGCGGTGTGTTTGGGATCATTGTCATGCTGAAAGACCCAGCCACGTTTCATCTTCAATGCCCTTGCTGATGGAAAGAGGTTTTCACTCAAAATCTCATGATACATGGCCCCATTCATTCTTTCCTTTACACGGATCAGTCGTCCTGGTCCCTTTGCAGAAAAACAGCCCCTAAGTATGATGTTTCCACTCCTACGCTTCACAGTAGGTATGGTGTTCTTTCTCCTCCAAACACGACAAGTTGAGTTTTTACCAAAAAGTTCTATTTTGGTTTCATCTGACCATATGACATTCTCCCAATCCTCTTCTGGATCATCCAAATGCTCTCTAGCAAACTTCAGACGGGCCTGGACATGTACTGGCTTAAGCAGGGGGACACGTCTGGCACTGCAGGATTTGAGTCCCTGGCGGCGTAGTGTGTTTCTGATGTAGCCTTTGTTACTTTGGTCCCAGCTCTCTGCAGGTCATTCACTAGGTCCCCCCATGTGGTTCTGGGATTTTTGCTCACTGTTCTCATGATAATTTTGACCCCACGGGGTGAGATCTTGCGTGGAGCCCCAGATCGAGGGAGATTATCAGTGGTCTTGTATGCCTTCCATTTTCTAATAATTGCTCCCACAGTTGATTTCTTCACACCAAGCTGCTTACCTATTGCAGATTCAGTTTTCCCAGCCTGGTGCAGGTCTACAATTTTGTTTCTGGTGTCCTTTGACAGCTCTTTGGTCTTGGCCATAGTGGAGTTTGGAGTCTGACTGTTTGAGGTTGTGGACAGGTGTCTTTTATACTGATAACGAGTTCAAACAGGTACCATTAACACAGGTAACGAGTGGAGGACAGAGGAGCGTCTTAAAGAAGAAGTTACAGGTCTGTGAGAGCCAGAAATCTTGCTTGTTTGTAGGGGACCAAATACTTATTTTACCGAGGAATTTACCAATTAATTCATTAAAAATCCTTAAATGTGATTTTCTGGATTTTTTTTTTCTCATTTTGTCTCTCATAGTTGAGGTATACCTATGATGAAAATTGGAGACCTCTCTCATCTTTTAAGTGGGAGAACTTGCACAATTGGTGGCTGACTAAATACTTTTTTGCCCCACTGTATATGTTTGGAGTATTTCTTCCTTTAGTTTTCGTTTAAATTGTCCAAGCATTGTACATGATTTTAATTCAGGTCCAAAAGCGTTCCAAAGTCTGACTCCTTGTACTGAGACACAGTGTTGCTTGGTGGTTCTCACTGAAGGTTTTTGAAGTATGCATGTTCCTCTGAAATTATATTGTTTCTCCCTTATTTGGAACAACTTTTGGATATTTGCAGGCAGTGATAGATTATTCGCTTTAAACATTATTACTGCAGTTTTAAAATCAACCAGATCTTTCAACTTGAGAGCTTTTATTTACCTTTTGTTTGTTAAAGACAAAAATAGAAAGGAGATGTTTTTACCTTCTTTACATGTTTCGACTGTGCACTGCAGCCTTCATCAGAACTGTCAGCTGATTGCTGCCAGGTGTCGTTTTATCAGCTGACTTTTGTAGGCGGGGCCAGCCCAGCAGACCTGTCAGATCCACCGAGCCGGACCCGCCCTCCGCCGTCCGATGGTCTCTGGAGAATGTGGTCCCAGGTATGGGAAAGCATAACGGCCCCTTCATCCCGGTTCATGCTGTCTTTTCTCCGCTTCCTGATTTCTATGGCCTCCTTGATCCAACATTTGTATCTGTTGCTCTCCGATCCAATAACTTTTGCATTGTCCCAGTCCATGATGTGATTATTTCTTTTGCAGTGATCTGATATTGCTGATTTTAATGTTTCTTGTTCTGCCTTTTCTTTTTGTGATCTTGTGAGTCGTCCTTGTGTTTCCTTCTCACATTCCTTCTGGTGTTCTTTTTTCCTTGTAGTGAATGATCTTCCGGTTTCTCCAATGTAGTTTTTGTTGCATGATCTGCATGATATTTCATATATTACATTGCATTTTTTGTCTTGTTCTATTTTGTCCTTGGGGTGTACTAATAACTGTCTTAATTTTTTGTGTGGTTTTGCTGATGTGTTTATTTTGTATTTTTCATGATCCTTTGAATTGGTTCTGTTATCCCTTGGATGTATGGTATAGTTATGGTGTCCTTGTTTTTGATTTCGGCCTTAGCTCTGTGTCTTGCTTCCTGTTTGTCTTCTTTGTTTTTGACTTGCTGTTTCCCTTTGTTTATGGCCCATACTGGATATTGGCAGCATATGAGTGCATGTTTTATGTGGTTTCCTCCTCCTGTCTATCTTCTTGGTCTGTAATGATGGTGGCCCGTTCATATAATGTCCTGACAACTGATAGTTTGTGTGCTGTGGGGTGTTCTGATGTCCACAGTAGGTATTGGTCTGTGTGGGTTGGTTTCCTGGTGACTGTGATTTTTATACTTCCGTCATCATTGTGGTTTATTTTAATGTCCAGAAAGGCTATGGTGCCATTTTCTTCCTCTTCGTATGTGAATTTTATGTTCACTGCTAAGCTCAGACAGATCAGGAAGGAGAAGGAAGCAGCGCTGAAAAGTGGAGACAGGGGCTGCTACAGAGAGGTTAAATATCGGTTTAACAGAGAGCTGAGGAGAGCTAAATCTGTGTATTCTGAGAGACTCCAGCAGCAGTTCACTGCTAATGACTCGGCTTCTGTGTGGAGAGGACTGAGGCAAATCACCAACTATCGGCCTCAGGCTCCTAAAGGTCAGGATGACAAAGCCCTTTGTCAAAGATTGTCCCAACACTATGCCCGTTTTGACACCCCGTCATCTGTGTCCAACTCCCCCCCTCCCTCCAGCTCCACAGCCTCCACGATCCCTACTTCATCAAAGGCGCCCCCCCTCCTCCCCCCCTGCCCTTGTCATCAGTGAGCAGGATGTGCTCAAACAGTTCTCCAGACTGAACCCGCGCAAGGCCCCTGGTCCGGACGGCGTGTCTCCCTCCATCCTGAGACACTGTGCGAAAGAGCTGGCTCCTGTCTTCACAGACATTTTTAACACCTCCCTTAAGCTATGCCACGTGCCGTCCTGCCTCAAATCCTCCACCATCATCCCTGTCCCCAAGAAGCCACGGATCACTGGACTTAACGACTACAGACCTGTAGCGCTCACCTCTGTAGTCATGAAGTCCTTTGAGCGCCTGGTCCTGCCCCACCTCCAGTCCATCACCACCCCCCTCCTGGACCCGCTGCAGTTTGCCTACCGAGCCAACAGGTCTGTAGACGACGCAGTCAACCTGGCCCTCCACTCCATCCTGCAGCACCTGGACTCCCCGGGAACCTACGCCAGGATCCTGTTTGTGGACTTCAGCTCCGTATTCAACACCATCCGCCCCGATCTGCTCCGGGACAAGCTGTCCCTGCTCAACGTGCCTGACTCCCTCTGCAGGTGGATCACCGACTTCCTGACGGACCGGAGGCAGCATGTGCGGCTGGGAAAGACTGTCTCAGACTCTGCTAGCATCAGCACCGGATCACCCCAGGGCTGTGTACTTTCCCCCCTACTCTTCTCCCTTTATACCAACTCCTGCACCTCCAGCCACCAGTCTGTCAAGTTGATCAAGTTTGCGGACGACACCACCCTCATCGGGCTCATCTCCAACTGCGACGAGTCCGCCTACAGGAGAGAGGTGGCCCAGCTGGCGTCCTGGTGCAACAACAACAACCTGCAGCTGAACGCTCTGAAGACAGTGGAGATGATTGTGGACTTCAGGAAAGTCACAACCCCTCTGCCCCCCCTCACCCTCACAGGCTCTCCCATCACCACTGCTGATTCCTTCCGCTTCCTAGGCACCACCATCACCAGGGACCTCAAGTGGGAGCCGACCATCAGCTCCCTCATCAAAAAGGCCCAGCAGAGGATGTTCTTCCTGCGGCAGCTGAGGAAGCTCAAGCTACCCACCAAGATGTTAGTGCAGTTCTACACAGCCATCATCGAGTCCATCCTCACCACCTCCATAACCGTGTGGTACGCAGGAGCCACTGCCAGGGACAGACTAAGGCTGCAGCGCATCGTGGGCACTGCTGAGAAGGTGATCGGCTGCAAGCTCCCATCTCTCTAGGATCTGTACATCTCCAGGACTCAGAGGCGTGCTGGCCGGATCATAGCCGATCCCTCACACCCTGGTCACGTACTGTTTGCCCCTCTTCCCTCAGGTAGAAGACTCCGGTCCATCCAGACTAAAACCTCCCGTCACATGAACAGCTTCTTCCCCTCTGCCATCAGACTGCTGAACACTAAGTGACTTATTGACTCTCGTGCATTATGTACAGCAGCTCAACCAGACTTATGTCAATCATCACTGTTTTCTTCCTGCATTACCGACTGCACTATATGGTTATCCACATTATCTGCTGCTCGCTAATATATTTAAACTGCTGACTAGTATTACTCACTCTTAAGACACTTTATTGCATGTATAGTTTATTTCTTTTATTTTAGCATGCTTAATGTTGCAGCATTGCACCGAGACAAATTCCTAGTTTGTGTACTACATGAACAATGGCAATAAATCTGATTCTGATTCTGATTCTGATTGAGTGCTGTCCGTGCTATTCAGATGGTCAGTGAGTTCTTGCGTGTGTCCTTTCCTTATTTTTTTCCAGAATGTCGTCCATATATCTCTTCCAGAGGGTGGGTTTACATTGTGTAGGTGCTATGTTGATGACTTTGTTTTCCAGATCCTCCATGAAAAAGCTGCTCATGATGGCTGATAGTGGGTCTCCCACTGCAAATCCTTCTTTTTGTCTGTAGATTTTTCCTCTGTATTGAAAATAGGTGGATTTTTTCAACAAATTGTAATAGTCCAGATATGTCGTGAACTGTGAGATTGGTGCGTCTTTTTAGAGTTCTGTCATTACTGAGGCGTTCTTGCACTATATGTAGTGTGACATCAACAGGGGTCTTTGTGAATAATGAAATGACGTCATGTGAAATGAGGATCTCGTCTGATTCTATTTTCATATTTTTGAGTTCTTGTACCAGCTCTTTTGAGTTTTTGCAGGGGTATTCTGATAGTCCAAGGAGGGGTTTGATGATTTCAACCAGGGCTTTTGATAAATTGTATGTAACTGATCCGATACTGTCTATTATTGGCCACAGTGGGATCTCCTTCTTATGTATTTTTGGGGTTCCATAGATCCGGGGGGTGATGCTGGCTGTGGGTATCAGGTGATCATATACGTCCTTTGTGATTTTTTTGCTTTCTAATAGGGGTTTGAGAAGGGCTTTTAGCATTTTTTCTTTTCTTCTGTGGGGTTTGTTTTAATGATTTCATATGTGCTCTTATCTGCCAACATGGTTTCCATCTGCTTTTCATGTGTTTCCGTGTCCATGACTACTGTCGTTCTGCCTTTATCTGATGGGAGGATTGTGATGGTTTTATCTGTCTTGAGTGAGGTTCATGCCTTTTTCTTCTTCTTTTGTAACGTTGCTTTGTGGTAATTTGGCTGTTTTGAGGATTCCTGCGACTGCGTTCCGGAGTGATGCTTTTTCTCCTTGGTCCTGGATTTTTTCACATGCAAGTTCTGTTGCGAGGATGTATTCTTCATGGGGTATTCTGGCTGGTGTGATGGCAAAGTTAAGTCCTCTGCTCAGCACTGTTTTCTCTGTGTCAGTGAGTGTGCGTTTTGATACGTTTTTGACCCACTTAGCATTCGTTTCCGTGTGTGTTTGTCTTCGCTCGTTCTTCCATTCTGTGAGTTTTTTTAGTTTTTTTAAATGGCGGTTTTTCGTTATAATGAATTCCTGTATGTGTGCGTGTTTTAATAGTGCTTCTATCTGCGCCTGTGCTTCCTGGTCGGTCGGGCAGTGTCTCTTGAAAATGTCCATTTCCTCCTTGATCTGGTTGTTGATTCTGTCCGCTTTGTTTGCCGTCATTCTGATCCGTTCCTTGATCAGGTCTTTCCGTGCTTTATTGATAATTTTCTCTGCGTTTTTGGTGGGGATTGGATTTTTTATGTTGAGACTTGCTGGTGTGACATCCTCATCTCTGCAACAGAGGTTAAATCTCAGGTGGTTTCTGTAGCGTGCCCGTGTTTTTTCCAGTTTCTCCAGCTGGCGGAAGTCTTTGATACAATTTTGTCCATAACTTCCACGTAATAGCTCAAGTAGGTTCATTTTGTCTTCTTTTAATTATTTACCTTTTGTTCTTATTAAACACAAAAATAGAAAGGAGATGTTTTTACCTTCTTTACATGTTTCGACTGTGCACTGCAGCCTTCGTCAGAAGTGTCAGCTGATTGCTGCCAGCTGATAAAACGACACCAAATGCATGCCCCGGTGAGGTAAATGGAAAAATCCTGAATATGAGGGATGGGATAGCGGTCGTGTGCTGTGGCGTTGTTTAATCTGCGGAAATCTCCGCAAGGTCGCCACGATCCCTAGGCCTTAGGAGCCATATGTAGCAGGGATGCCCATGGGCTGTTTGAGCGCCTGATGATGCCCAACTTTTCCAAGTTGGCAAACTCCTTGCGCACTATGGCCAGTTTAGCTGTGTCCAGGCGCCGAGGTCGTGCGAAAACCGGTGGCCCCGTAGTGGTAATGAACTGCTCCACTCCGTGTTTAGTGATGGTCGCCGAAAACGTCGGGACCGTGAGTTCTGGGAACTGGTTGAGTAGTGTGTGGAACTTACCCCCTGGAGCTGTGACGTTGGCTAGTGTTGTGGGCCCGGCTCCTCGAGCTCTACAGGGGAGAGAATCAAAAGGCATTGCCTTAATCAGGCGTCTGTTAGCAACATCTAACTAACTAACTAACTGACCTACACTTATATAGCGCTTTTCTAGTCACAAAGACCACTCAAAGCGCTTTCACTAGTACTAACCCTCTATTTTAAGGGCCTATAGGAAACAGATATCTAAGGACAATTTAGAACAGCCAATTAACCTAACATGCATGTCTTTTGGATTGTGGGAGGAAACCGGAGCCCCCGGAGTAAACCCACGCAGCACAGGGAGAACATGCAAACTCCACACAGAAAGGTTCCAACCCCTGCCAGCCTGGGGATTCGAACATCGACTAGTAGTCCGTGTGCACACAAAAAAATCAGCGCCTAAAATGGGGAAGCTGCATGCCGCTATGACGAATGTCCATTGGTATGTACGGCCGTGCAAGGGTACAGTCAGTGTCCTCTCTCCAAAAGTCTTAATGTCTGAGCCGTTTGTGGCCGTCAGCTTGGGGCCGCTAGTTCCCGCCAGCTGGTCGGCGTAGGACGGCAGGATGAGGCTGTTTTGGGAGCCGGAGTCCATGAGGAACCATCTCCCCGAGCGGGAGTCTGTCACATAGAGCAGCTTGCTGGCTTCACCGGCGGTCGCAGCTGCTACCGACTGCCGGTCCCGGCATTTCCCGAACACTTGAATTGGCACGGTGGCACGCATTGGCGTGTGTCCTCTCCAAAACAGAGCATGTCTATTCGGTGCTTCTTGGCCCCTGCTGCAGCCACCATCGCTGGCTCCACGCCTCTGCTGGCAGTCTTGCTGAGTTCCAACACCGCTGCGTTCACTGTGAGGGCTCTGGTAGTGAGGATGATCCGATCTGCCTCTTGGGCTAGAGCCCAGTAGTTGCGTGTGGCCAGCAGCGGCGAATTTGCAAGGACCGCTCTGGCCGCTGTCGGGAGGTTCCGGAGGAAATGGTGGGCAAAGAGAAAATGCCCGTTATTTGTGCCCATCAACGCCAACATCTTCTCCATCAATTCAACCACCGACCCGTCTCCTAACTCGGAGCGCGTCAGGAGCCTCTCCGCTCTCTCACAGTCTGAGAGCGTGTAGCGCCGGGTCAGCGTGGTTTTGAGAGCACCGTATTTGTTGCGGGCTGGGGGCTGTTGGAGCAGGCTCACCACCTGCTGGGTGCAACCACGTAGTAATATCTGGTGTCATCTGCCGTTATTCCCCGGAGCGCAAACTGGGCCTTAGTGTGAAGGAACCAAGACTTCGAGTTGTGTAGCCAAAAGTCTGAGAGTTTGACCGAAACGGCGCACGCATTGCTGGCACTTCCCACCCGGGTCGTTTCCGGGGTATTCGCCTCGCGTTACATTGTGTGTCAAGGGTCACCAGTGTGGACAGAAATAACCAGGCCAAACTTTTCCGAGCAGATGAAACTTTATTCCCTCTCTCTCACATTCACCAGAATCAGACAACTTCCCACCAGGTTGCAGGCACTCTCTTTTATATCACAGCACTAACACTTCTCTCTACCTGGGGTGCTGCATCAACATATCACTCCCTCACTCTCCACGTTTGACCTGCCACTTCAGTCTGAGGGAAAACTACTGAGTAATTACTGAGTGGGTTCCCCACAGGATATATGTTTGTTTTATATGTATTTCCCCATGCTTCAGTGAAATATGTCATGTATGGGAGTATTAATGAATGATACAAAGTATATAGTGTGGGTTGATTCAGCAAATATTTCACTCTGTGTAGTATTGCAATTGATTTGGATATTTTACCTTTAATATAATTAATATGTAACTTCCAACACAGTTTATTATCAATTATTACTTAAAATGGTGCATATTTTTGGCATGTGGGAGGAAACCGGAGAAATCCGGGAGTAAACCCACGCAGACACGGGGAGAACATGCAAACTCCACACAGATCACTGTTGGCCAGGGGCTGGGATTGAACCTAGGATCCCCTGGCCAAGGGTGATTTGCTGTGCTGCCACAGTGCTAACCACTCCGCCACTGTGCTATCTGGTGGAAATCTCAGGTCAATGGCTACATCAGAAATATGTTTAATGAGAAAAATGTTGACATGTTCAATACTTATTTTCCCCACTGTACATGGTAGCTGTTTTCCCTACGTTCAGAATGAGGCATGATTGATTAAGCCATTTTGACACTTTCTCGATTGCTATCATTAACTTGTCAGCTAGTAACTTGTCAGCTAGTTGTTTCACATCCTTCCCATGTGTGTACATGACTGTGTCATTTGCATACATCTGAATTTTTATATCATCTGCAAATACTGATGGCAAATTATTAATATACAAAGTAAAAAGCAGGGGGCCTAAAACTGAACCTTGTGGTACTCCCACGGTGCATGCCTTTGATTGGGATACAGTATTGTTTATGCGCACACACTGGGAGTGACCAGATAGATATGATTTTAATCAACTGAGGGTATTCATGTACAGCTTTTATCCTGATAGTTTAGAAAGAAGGACTTCTTTTGCATTCATAACTGCAACAGGGGCGTGGCATGGAAGCGATCATCCTGTGATACTACTGGGATGTTATGGAAGCCCAGGTTTCTTTGATAGCGGCTGACAACTTGACAGGGGCACCGCCCACAACCAGAGTAAAACCTGGAAGTGCCACTGACAGCTGCAACCCCGGAGAGAGAGAGAGAGAGAGAGAGAGAGAGAGAGAGAGAGAGAGAGAGAGAGAGAGATTTTTTTGATTTTTAAAAGATCTTTAATAAACACACTTGTCCATCAGTCAATACAATTTCTATATCATGCTATGTTACACAGAAAATTAATCCCCCAAAAAACGCCCCCAAAAAAGCTGTCCATCATGAACTGAACAGAGGACATTCTCCAGGGACCAGAGGGTCCTGAAACCTTTCACATCCCCATTCCCCATAAAAAACTGAAAGTCCAGCCTGATTCTGGCTTTAAGTAGCCTCACAAATAAAATTTTGACATCAACATCATTCTCAACATTTTCAAGTTTTCTTCTCCGGCTTACATAGATAGCCAACTTTGCCTGCCCTAAAACAAAGTTCAGTAGTTGACACTTCTGCTTAAAATGACGATTGTACATAAAACCACAAATGAAAACCTGCTTAGAGAAAACTTCCTTAAAAATATGAAAAAGTTTTGTGAGAAGTTCAAAGAGGCCACTCAGGCGCTGACATTCAATAAAACAATGAAAAACAGTCTCCCTAGAGGAACAAAAAACACACTGATCACTGACACTGCTGTTAATCACAGAAACAAAAGCATTGACAGCTATAATACCATGCAGGACCCTCCACTGTAAGTCTCCATGCCTCTTAGGGAGAGGGGCTTTGTAAAGAGCCCTCCAGGCAGGCCGATGCCCTTTTCCTAGTTTAAAATAGGCTCTCCAAGGAGTGTCCACACAGGTGTTCAATCGGTCCTTGTTGAGTGCCATCACCACCAGTCTGTAGAGTGCCTTACCACTGGCTCCTCCAAAGTCCACACCAGTGGGAGCACAGAATGCCAGTAAGGAGCAAGGAGCGACGTCAAAGTCCATATAGAGCGTGAGAGAGGGAAAGGGGTCAGTGCTTTCTGGCTGCAGCGTGCCATTGCTAAAGTCCAAGAGTAGGGAGTGCTCAAGTCCATGAAGCTCCTGTTTCCAGTGTGCAAGAAGACCATCGATGAAACGATTCGACCTGACACCAAGATGAGCTGCTAAAGCTGAGGCGTTGTTGAGGCCAGGACCAGCCAGTTCCACCACTTGCTTCAGAGTGAGAATGTTCCTGGAACACAGCCTATCAAGGAAGGTCCTTCCAACTCCCGGCAGGACACCAAGGCGACCACCAAAAACCAGCGGCTCCCTCAACAACCAGTAGAGGGAATCGCATGGCCCTCTTTGTTTTTTAAAAAGAGTCCACACTGAAAAGAGACTGCGGTAAAAACTGGGTAAAGACAGTGCATTAGAGTTCTTAAAATCCATTAAAAACACAGGGAGGTCTAGCCCAAGCCCAAGGACTCTCTGTAAAATAACACAGGCCAAAGGCCTCCATACCAGGTCCTGGGGGCCCGTCAGCAGTCTCTGTATGAAAGTCAGTCTAAAAGCAGCACCTCTACTAGCTAAATGAATCACTCCTTGCCCCCCCTCCTCTTTGGGAAGAAATAACAGGGCTTGAGGAACCCAGTGGAGTCCACCCCCCCAAAAAAAGTCCACCAAAACAGACTGAATTTTGGACAACAAACCAGCAGGGGGGTCCATGCACATGAGGCGGTGCCACAGGGATGAGGAAACAAGATTATTTAAAATGAGCACTCTTCCTCTAAAAGATATTCTTGGCATTAGCCACTTCCACTTGTTTAGTCTCCCGTTAATCTTCTCTATGACCCCATCCCAATTTTTTTGCTCAAACTGCTGATTTCCAATAAAGACACCAAGATACTTAAAACCTCCTTTTTTCCAAATCAACCCACCCGGCAGCGTAAGCTGATTTTCTAGTTTCTCCCCCACCATCAGAGCCTCGCTTTTTCCCCAGTTTATCTTTGCAGAGGAAAGTTGGCCAAAAAGATTGACACTCCTAACCAGAACGTCAATGTCACTCTGCTTGTTTAGCAGAATGACTACATCATCTGCATAGGCCGACAGCTTGAACGTGGTGTCACAGCCAGGAAAAGTAACTCCTGATAGATCCCTTCTCAGGCAGTGAAGCAAAGGCTCTATGGCGAGGGAGTACAGCATCCCTGAGAGAGGGCAGCCCTGCCGAACCCCCCTCTGGACTTTTAAAGGGGCAGACAGGCCCCCATTTATCTTCAGCACACTCTCAATGTCACTGTACAAGACCCGTATCCTGGCTATGAAGCCTGGGCTGAACCCAAAAGCTGTTAAAACTGTCCATAAATATTGGTGTTCAACCCGATCAAACGCCTTTTCCTGGTCAATTGAAATCAAACCAGTTTCTACCGCCAGTGAACCAGAGACGTCCAAAATATCCCGAATTAAAGTGACGTTGTCACTAATCAGCCTGCCAGGCACACAGTAAGTCTGGTCTACATGAATGAGCTCGCTCATCACCTTTCTCAGTCTTCGGGCCAGAGCTTTTGAGAGAATCTTGTAGTCTGTTCAGAGCAGAGAGACTGGCCTCCAGTTCTTTAGGCTCTGGAGGTCCCCCTTTTTCGGCAACAGTGTGATGATGGCCCTCCTGCAGGTCGTGGGTAGGGTCCCCCTTTCCAAGCTATCTTGGAGAACCTCCAGCAGGTCTGGACCAAGCAGGGGCCAGAATTCCTTAAAAAAGTCCACAGAGAGACCATCTATGCCTGGTGATTTTCCATTCTGGAGGCTCATTAGCGCCGTATGCAGCTCAGACAGAGACAGTGGAGCATCCAAGCCGGCAACAAGGTCCTCTGAGAGCACTGGAAGACCATCAAGGAAAACCTGGCCCAGTGACGTGTCCTCCCTCCACTCTGCTCTAAACAATTCACTGTAAAAGCTAGCAGCGTGTTTCCTGATCTCTGCTGCTGTGGAGATTGTTCTCCCGTCATCGCCCAACAAGGAGTGAATGAGCTTTCTCTGTCCATTTTTCCCCTCCAGTCCAAAAAAGTACTGGGAGGGCGAGTCCATCAGAGCTACATCCATGTAGCGTGAGCGGACCAAAGCACCCTGTGCGGTGACCCCTAGCAAGCTAGCCAAGGCTGACCTTTTTGACTTGAGAGCCTCTAAGTGCTCCTGTTTTCCTGTAGAACTGAGCAACTCCCCTAGTTCTACCACCTCAGTCTCCAGAACTTTCAAGGATTGGGTCAAGCTACGAGTGACATTTTGAGTGTACTGTTGGCAGAGTTGTTTTATCTGGGCCTTACCAAAATCCCACCACAATTGGAGAGAACTAAAAGAGGGTTTTTGTTCCCTGTGTGACTTCCAAACATCATGAAAAACCTCTTTAAAAAACACATCATTTAAAAGTGTATTGTTAAAATGCCAAAAAGCACTCTTACACTTTACATTTTCAATAAACACAGAACAAAACAGCAGGCAGTGATCAGTGAAACCAACAGGACAGATACAACTATTTTTAAAAACACTCATTTGATGTTTAAAACCATAAAAACGGTCTAACCTAGCCATAGATAAAAGGTTATCTTTGACATGGCTCCAGGTGTACTGCCTCTGGTCCCCATGATGTGATCTCCACACATCGGCCATTTCATGTGTTTTCACCAGTTCTCTCAG
The DNA here is from genome assembly GCA_020510985.1 of Pholidichthys leucotaenia. Classification (NCBI taxonomy): domain Eukaryota; kingdom Metazoa; phylum Chordata; class Actinopteri; order Cichliformes; family Pholidichthyidae; genus Pholidichthys; species Pholidichthys leucotaenia. The sequence continues at coordinate 85,537,382 of CM035848.1, read as the reverse complement.
CCTATTGGCAGAAGCAGGGTGAGGCTCCTGATGGTTCCTGTCTAGTCTGTGGTTTAATGTACAGTTAAAATCACCCCCCAGAAATAAAAAACTATTTGGATCACAGGACTTAACCGTATCCGAAAGCACGTCAAAGACCCTGATCCTCTCTGCTCTCTGTGTTGGCATATACACGTTTATAAAAACGAAGTTCACGTTTTCAAACTGTACCTTTAATAAGAGGAAATGACCTCTCACCACCTCTTCTACCTCATAAGAGACAGGCACACAACCCCTAGAGAAAAGTACAGCCACCCCCCCACTGCTACTGGATTTGTGGCTAAAAAAAATGCAGCCATCCCACTCTTTTCTCCAATGGCTCTCAATGTCCACAGTGCTGTGAGTCTCCTGGACCATCAGCACGTCAAGTTTCTTTAAATTAAAAAGCTTGTATAAAGAGGCCCTTTTTACATCATCCCTGGCCCCATTAATATTGAGAGTGCCAATTCTAAGGTGGGGCATTAAAAAGGATAAAAATAGGGTACAGTAAAAAAACACACACATAGCATAAAAGGGAAGAAACAAACTAAGAGTCAACATGACTGTTAGTAATTTGTGATTTCAGTTTGACAACCAGTTTCTTTAAACGATAAATTTCCTGATCAGTAAAAGTCTCATTCCCATCATTCAGTTTCATCAGCTTGCGAGCTGATGACACAAATAACTCCAGATCTGGAAAGTAATTTTCCACTTTCACAGCTCTGCTCCCCTTAGTCACCTGGAGAAATTGCCTAATTTTAGTAAAACAATAGGAGCTTTGCTCCTCCTGCGTCTGCGTCTGCATCAGTTCAGACTCATCTCCACTTTCGTCAGAAGCGCTCTCATTCAGTAAATCTAAATTCCCAACCCTACTAGATTTAGCAGAGCTCTGCAAGTTTTCCGCACTTTTCCTTTTTTGTGCAGCTTTAAAAGGATCCTCTTCAACAAAACTACATTCCTGCATTTCTTCATGAAACGCAACGTTTGTCATGCAGTGTTTGCTCTGTGTGTCCGCTACAGCCTCAAACCGCTCCTCCCCCGCCTGCAAAGTCTGTTCATTCACGTTCCTTCGTTTAACTGCACTTTTACTTACACCCTCCACCTGTTTACCCCGGGCGACAGGCTCGTCACAATGATCAGAGCTGCCGCCAGACAGAAATTCCCCACCATCACTGTTTGGGGGGGCAACTACCGCGCCCGCCGCGGCCACCCCAGCAGAGGCGGCCGCGGCCGCCCCAGCACAAGCGGACGCGGACGCGGACGCCCCCGCAGAAGTAGAAGCGGACGCGGACGCGGACGCAGTCGCGGCCGCGACCGCCCCAGCAGAAGCGGGCGCCGCAGCGGCATCCGCCGCACCACATGTAGCGCTACCCTCCGGACCACCAGAAACAGCGGCGTCACCTTTCTTACCGCCAGTGCTCTTTGTGTTCGCCTTTTCAGGACATGACCTAATAAGATGGCCTTCTGCGCCACACGCAAAACACTTCATGGTTTCAGATGTTGCAAACACCAAGTAGCTAAAGCCGTCAATCCTGAAATTAAAAGACGCGTTCAGTTCAGCAGAGCTGTCTTTCAACACCATGAAACACTGCCTCCTATGACATACAACATGCTTCAGCAGGGGTGATTTACTACCCAGAGAGACCATTCTGATAGGGGACACAACCTGGCCAAAACGGGACAACTCTCTAATCAGCTGATCATTTTTAACGAAAGGAGGAGCGTTTGAGATGGTGATCCTCCTAGACGGGTTCGCCAGCGGTAAAACGGGAGTAAAAGTGTCACCTATGACCACTCCCTGTGCCACCACCTGATCAGCTTTTTCAGTCGAATCCAGAAAGATCACAATTGCGCTGTTCATCCTCGATGCTGATTTTATGCTGCCATGCCCAACCACCTGTCCTACAGCGAGGCTGGCCTCCTCCACAGAACAGGGAACTGTCGGGAGGATTCTCACACCATGACGCCGGGTTAAGCGCTCAAACTCCACACCACCATCAATCACCGGCATGATGCCGGCCGGGAAAAACCGGCAGCAGAAGCTACCGTTCCCCAACACACTCACTCCAACACTCACACCCCAGCACACACACACTCAACCCACTATATTAAACACACACACCTCAAACACACAAGATAGAGAAAAAGTTAGAAAATACAAAGTTTAAAGTACTCACTCGACACCACTCCACACCCCTGCTCCCACAAACGCCCACGCATGCGCACGAGAGAGAGAGAGAGAGAGAGAGAGAGAGATTTTGATTTTTCAACACACCTTTATTGTCACAAATTCAACAGAAAAACACAACAACTAAAACAACTAAAAGAAGCAATGGAAAAGAAAAATGACTCACTGACAAGAAATCAAAGACACAAGTAACCAAACCAGGAAAACTAAAACAAAAAACTTGCTTCTTACATCAGGATCATACCATAGGTAATTTTCCCCTCCTTAACACAACACAGGATGTGCTTAAAGCACCACATAGCCTCAAAGGTTTCAACATTTTGCATCAGATGATAGTAATTGTAATCAATCATTATTCGAGCCTTAATCATGCCAACCAGCATGTCTTTTACATTACAATCCAGTATTTGTTCAATTTTTCTTTTCCTACTAACATAGATAGCCATTTTAGCCTGACCCAGGATAAAATTTAAAAGTTCACTCTTTTTCTTAGTTCTCTGCCTATATGGAAAACCCAAGATAAAAATCTGCAGGGAAAAGACTTCTCCAAACAGATAAAACAGCTTCCCCAAAAAAACAAACAACAAATGCAGTCTGTTACAGTCCAGAAAACAATGGAACACAGTCTCTTTCTGAGGACAAAAAGGACAAACCTCAACAACATTTGGGTTTAAAATGGAGATAAAAGCATTTACAGCCACAGCACCATGTAAAACTCGCCATTGTAGGTCTCCAACCTTCTTAGTTAATGGTGGTTTATAGAGTGCTCTCCAGGCAGGCCTCACCTCTGAACCCAAACCCAAGTGTTTCCTCCATGGTGTATCAGCTCGACCTTTTAACTTATTTACATTTAAAACTTTCACCAAAAGTCCATACATTTTTTTACCCGGAAAGTCACAAATGGTAATGTGTTCAGAGTTTAAAAACACACCAGTGCCATCTTTAAAATCAGGAGATAAAACACTAAAAGGAAAAGGCTCATCAGAAGTTCGCACAGAGTTTTTGCAGTGTAAAACAGTAGCAGAGTGTTCTTCTGCAGACAGGCAGTCTCTCCAATCTTTCAGCAAGTTCATTATAGTTCTGACTGAAGAAACGCCTAGAGCCGAGCACAGGGCAACAGCATTGTCCAAGTTAGGACCACATAAATTTACCAAGTGTCCCAGCGTTGTGACCTTTGCAGAAATGAACTTTTTTAAAACAGAAGGTCCTAAAGCATTACCCACATCAAAACGGGTCCCGAACACAAGTGGTTCCTTTAAAAGCCAGAAAGGTGACAAGGAAGCCTGGGGAGAGTTCTTTTTAAAAAGTCCCCAGATTTTAAAAGCACTTTGGTAAAACTGGGGAAGTTCTGGGAGTTTTTGGCTCCTTAAGTCCATTAAAAACAGCAACTCCTCTAGTCCAAGCCCTCCACAGCGAGCCAGGACAGCCCTGGCAATAAGTCTCCACACAAGGTCAAGGGGGCCACTCAGCAGTCGCTGAATGAACTGCAGGCGGAAGACAGCCCCCCTGCTGGCCAGATGGATGAGCCCTTGACCACCTTCTTCCCTCGGTAAAAACAGGATGCTCTGTGGAACCCAGTGAAGACGGTCCCAGAAAAAGTCCACGACTATAGATTGCACTCTGGCCAGCAAATTGGGTGGAGGGTCCAGACAAGACAGTCGATGCCACAGCATCGAAGCAATCAAATTGTTGATGATTAAAACACGACCTCTGAAGGACAAGTTTGGCAGAATCCATTTCCATTTTTTTCAGTCTTCCTTCAACTTTTTCTAAAAAACACTCCCAATTTTTCCCAGTAAAAGTCTGATTTCCTAAGAACACACCAAGATATTTAAAACCACCTTGTGTCCACGAGAGGCCACCAGGTAGGGCAATTTTTTGTGGTCTCCCCCCCACCACAACAGCTTCACTCTTACCCCAATTCACTCTCACTGAGGAGCACTCACCAAAAAGATTGACAGTTCTTAAAAGGTAGTCTACATCATTTTGATTTCTTGTAAAAACAACAACGTCATCAGCATAGGCAGACACTTTAAAAACAGAGTCAGAGTTGGGGACTTTAAAACCAGTGAGGCCTTGCCTTAGTTTACAAAGGAGGGGCTCAATGGCAAGAGAGTACAGCATACCTGAGAGGGGGCAGCCCTGTCGGACACCCCTCTCAACTTTGAAAGGAGCACTCAAACCACCATTAATCTTAAGAATACTCTCAATGTCTCTATACAAAGCCTGGATCATGGCGATGAACCCTGAGCTGAAACCAAAGGCCTCTAATGTCTGCCAAAGGTATGGATGTTCAACTCGGTCAAACGCCTTTTCTTGGTCTATTGAAATAAGACCAAGTTCTTTGACCAATGAGCTGGAGAGGTCCAAAACATCACGAATTAAAAAAATGTTGTCTGTAACCAACCTACCAGGTACACAGTAGGTCTGGTCTACATGTATGACCTGCTCCATCGCCTTCCTCAGTCTGGTAGCCAACACTTTGGAGAGAATTTTGTAGTCAGTACAGAGGAGGGCCACCGGACGCCAGTTCTTAATGTCTTTCAAGTCGCCTTTTTTTGGAAGGAGGGTGAGGACTGCTCTCCTACAACTTAGGGGCAGGTGACCCTTCCGCAGACTGTCAGACAGTACTTCCAGCAAGTCCTCACAGATCTCAGACCAGAACGCCTTGTAGAACTCCGCTGGTAGGCCATCTATCCCTGGGGCTTTTCCACACTGAAGAGACTGGACAGCCACTGCTAGTTCTTGCAGAGTGATCCCGCTCTCCAGCTCCGCATTCACGCTAGCCATCACCTTTAGCAAGTCCGTCAAAAAATGACTCAGTGCATGTGGATTCTCAACAAATTCTTTCTTAAAGAGATCCTTGTAGAAAGCAACTGCAAAGCGACGGATCTCCACAGACTCATGGATCGGCCGCCTGTCCTCGGAGCTGAGAGAGTGGATCATCCTCCTCTGACCATTCTTCCTCTCCAAACCAAAGAAAAAATGAGATGGAGTGTCCATTAGTGCGATGTTCTGGAACCTACTGCGTACCACAGTGCCCCTGGCAGCCACACCCAGTAGGTCAGTTAAAACAGACTTTTTGCCATTGAGGGCCTCAAAATGTCCTCTTTCTCCTGTGGAGCCTGCCAAAGACTGCAGCTCCACTACTTCTCTCTCCAGGTCCCTTACACACCTGGCCAAGTCTCCAGAGACATTGCGAGTATACTGTAGGCACAGATTCTTTATTTGGCTCTTCCCTACATCCCACCACTGCTGCAAAGAACTAAAATTTGATTTTGTTAATTTAAAATTACTCCAAAAAAACATAAAAGCAGTTTTAAAACTGTTATCCGATAAAAGTGACGTGTTAAAATGCCAGTATGCACTACTGCACTTTATATTCTTGATAAAAACACAACACTGAACCAGGGAATGATCTGTGAAGCCAACAGGGACTATAAAAGCACTTTTAAAAATGCTAAAATGGTGCTTAAAACTGTAAACCCTATCCAGTCTAGCTAAGGACAGAATATTGTCCTTTCTATGGCTCCATGTGTACTGTCTAGCCTTGCCATGAAAATTTCTCCACACATCACACAGATCATGAGCTTCTATGAGACCTTTTAAAACTCTCTTGGATGCAGCATGTGGCTCTGGGTGATTCCTATCCATAAGAGGATTTTCTGTACAATTAAAATCACCTCCCACAAATAAAAAGTCATCATTACTGCAATTTTTGATCGTGTCATCTAAAATATTTAAAAAGGCCAGTCTTTCTGTGCCTACGGTTGGAGCATACACATTTATAAAAACAACTTTCACATTCTCAAAAACAGCTCGAACTTTTAAAATGTGGCCTGCTATTATCTCATCAATGTCATAAGAAAGTGGAATAAAATCTCGAGAAAATAAAATACCCACTCCACCACTGCTGCTGCTTTTATGACTAAGAATAATTTCCCCTCGAAATTCCCTCCTCCAGTCAGCAGCATTGTCCTCAGAACTATGAGTCTCCTGAACAAACAGAACATTAATTTTCTTGCATTCTGCAAGAGTAAAAACACACGCTCGCTTGGACATTTCTCTTGCTCCATTGATGTTGAGTGTGCCAAAATTAAAACTGCACATGCATATAAAAGGGTAAAACCAATACAAAAACAGAAAAGAAAGAATGAGCGATAAAAGACAAATCATCCTGGGCAATTTGGTTCTTAACTTTTAGCACAAGCTTTTTTAGTCTGTAGACCTCCTGATCAGTAAAACTTTCCTGCTCAAGCTCTCCCCTATTTTTCATGTAGGCCCGAGCAGAGTCAACAAAACGTTTTAGATCGGGGAAGAAGCTTTCAACTTTAACCATTCTGGATCCCTTAGTGTCCTGCAAAAACTTCTGTATTTTTGTGAAGGGGTAACCGCCTCCACTGGCCACATCATCACTGCTTTCACCATCACTCTCTATCTCAGACCCAGCATAAGAATCTGGCTGAGATAGAGAAACCTCAGAACTGTCTTTGACAACCCTTTTTACTTTGCTCCTCTGCTGTTTGGTTTCCAAATTCTTCCGCTTGATTGAGATTTTACATAACTCTTCATCTATTTCAATGTCATCCTCATCCTCCAACACTGACTCAGCCACCCTGGTAGCTGTCTCTTCCTGTCTTTCGCTCACCCTGTGCTGTGGTTTTATATTCATTTTTCTAGTCCCACCATCTACCTGGGCCTCATTTGGCTCATCTGTCTGACCCTCAGCGTGATCCCTCTCGGTAATCTCACCCTTGTCCACAATGTTGGTCTGTGCAGCAGCCCTGCGATGTGCTTTAACTTTTGCTGCTGTTTCATTTATGATCGACAGGCCGGCTGCGGAGGGCGGCAAAGCCGCCCCGCCGCCAGTCGGCCTCGCGGCCTCAGCCGAAGCCCCGCCGCCAGACGGCCCCGCGGCCTTGGCTGAAGCGCCCGACGGCGCGGTAGCGCCGTCAGCCTCGGAGAGCGGCAAAGCCGCTCCGCGACCAGACATTGATCACTCCCCCAAGTGATCACCCCCCATTCCCTGAGGGCATGATCGAATCAAGTGTCCCTCCATTCCGCAACCGAAACACTTCATATTATCAGAGGTGACGTGGATGGTGTAATCAAAGCCGTCAATCCGGTATTTAAATACGAGGTTGAGGCTTTCCTCGCTATTCTTTAAAATCATGAGTACCTGTCGCCTAATAGACATGACATGCTTTAAACGCGGGGACTTACAACCGAGAGGGATGTGCTTAATCGAGGACAAAAGCTGCCCGTGTCTCGACAGCTCCTTCTCCAACAGCTCATTCTTTAAAAATGGTGGGACATTTGAGATCGTAATTCTCTTCGCGGGATTTACCAGAGACAGAACAGGAACCAGTGTGTCTTTAATCACAACCCCGCTCTCCACTACCTGGTTAACTTTTTCAATACTATCCAGGAAGATTACCACGGCACTATTCATTCTCGAAGCTGATCTAACGCTTTCATAACCGACCAGCTCCCCCACAGCCAGACTACATTCCTCCACTGAGCAGCTGACAGCCGGAGTCAGTTTGACAGCATGCCGGCATGTCAGCTTCTCGAACCCGGAGCCTCGCTCCAAAACCATGCTGACCAGCAGAGCTGGCAGCAGAAACCCCCCTCCCAGAACGCCTACCCCACCCCAGCTACAGAAAACAACAAAACTTAAGATTATTTAGCAAAAAAAACCACCTTAAACACAAAAAGATAGAGAAAAGTTTGAGATAATTCACTCACGCTGTCACACGCTCTCAGCTCGCACTCACGACCACACCCACTCAGAGAGAGAGAGAGAGAGAGAGAGAGAGATTTTGATTTTTCAACACACCTTTATTGTCACAAATTCAACAGAAAAACACAACAACTAAAACAACTAAAAGAAGCAATGGAAAAGAAAAATGTCTCACTGACAAGAAATCAAAGACACAAGTAACCAAACAAGGAAAACTAAAACAAAAAACTTGCTTCTTACATCAGGATTATACCATAGGTAATTTTCCCCTCCTTAACACAACACAGGATGTGCTTAAAGCACCACATAGCCTCAAAGGTTTCAACATTCTGCATCAGATGATAGTAATTGTAATCAATCACTATTCGAGCCTTAATCATGCCAACCAGCATGTCTTTTACATTACAATCCAGCAGTTGTTCAATTTTTCTTTTCCTACTAACATAAATAGCCATTTTAGCCTGACCCAGGATGAAATTTAAGAGTTCACTCTTTTTCTTAGTCCTCTGTCTATATGGAAAGCCCAAGATAAGAATCTGCTGGGAAAAGACTTCTCCAAACAGATAAAACAGCTTCCCCCAAAAAACAAACAACAATTGCAGTCTGTTACAGTCCAGAAAACAATGGAACACAGTTTCTTTCTGAGGACAAAATGGACAAACCTCAACAACATTTGGGTTTAAAAGAGAGATAAAAGCATTTACAGCCACAGCACCATGTAAAACTCGCCATTGTAGGTCTCCAACCTTCTTAGTTAATGGTGGTTTATAGAGTGCTCTCCAGGCAGGCCTCACCTCTGAACCCAGACCCAAGTGTTTCCTCCATGGTGTATCAGCTCGACCTTTTAACTTATTCACATTTAGAATTTTCACCAAAAGTCCATACATTTTTTTACCAGGAGAGTCACAAATGTTAATGTGCTCAGAGTTTAAAAACACACCAGTGCCATCTTTAAAATCGGGAGATAAAATACTAAAAGGAAAAGGTTCATCAGCAGTTTGTACAGAGTTTTCGCAGTGTAAAACAATAGCAGAGTGTTCTTCCGCAGACAGGCAGTCTCTCCAATCTTTCAACAAGTTCATTATAACTCTGACTGAAGAGACGCCAAGAGCCGAGCACAGGGCAACAGCATTGTCCAAGTTAGGACCACATAAATTCACCAAATGTCCCAGCGTTGTAACCTTTGCAAAAATAAACTTTTTTAAAACAGAAGGTCCTAAAACATTGCCCACATCAAAACGGGTCCCGAACACAAGTGGTTCCTTTAAAAGCCAGAAAGGCGGCAAGGAAGCCTGGGGAGAGTTCTTTTTAAAAAGTCCCCAGATTTTAAAAGCACTTTGGTAAAACTGGGGAAGTTCTGGAAGTTTTTGGCCCCTTAAATCCATTAAAAGCAGCGACTCCTCTAGTCCAAGCCCTCCACAGCGAGCCAGGACAGCCCTGGCAATAGGTCTCCACACAAGGTCAAGGGGGCCACTCAGCAGTCGCTGAATGAACTGCAGGCGAAAGACAGCCCCCCTGCTGGCCAGATGGATGAGCCCTTGACCACCTTCTTCCCTCGGTAAAAACAGGATACTCTGTGGAACCCAGTGAAGACGGTCCCAGAAAAAGTCCACGACTATAGATTGCACTCTGGCCAGCAAATTGGGTGGAGGGTCCAGACAAGACAGTCGATGCCACAGCATTGAAGCAATCAAGTTGTTGATAATTAAAACACGACCTCTGAAGGACAAGTTTGGCAGAATCCATTTCCATTTTTTTAGTCTTCCTTCAGTTTTTTCTAAAAAACACTCCCAATTTTTCTCAGTAAAAGTCTGATTTCCTAAAAACACACCAAGATATTTAAAACCACCTTGTGTCCACGAGAGGCCACCAGGTAGGGCAATTTTTTGTGGTCTCCCCCCCACCACAACAGCTTCACTCTTACCCCAATTCACTCTCGCTGAGGAGCACTCACCAAAAAGATTGACAGTTCTTAAAAGGTAGTCTACATCATTTTGATTTCTTGTAAAAACAACAACGTCATCAGCATAGGCAGACACTTTAAAAACAGAGTCAGAGTTGGGGACTTTAAAACCAGTGAGGCCTTGCCTTAGTTTACAAAGGAGGGGCTCAATGGCAAGAGAGTACAGCATACCTGAGAGGGGGCAGCCCTGTCGGACACCCCTCTCAACTTTGAAAGGAGCACTCAAACCACCATTAATCTTAAGAATACTCTCAATGTCTCTATACAAAGCCTGGATCATGGCGATGAACCCTGAGCTGAAACCAAAGGCCTCTAATGTCTGCCAAAGGTATGGATGTTCAACTCGGTCAAACGCCTTTTCTTGGTCTATTGAAATAAGACCAAGTTCTTTGACCAATGAGCTGGAGAGGTCCAAAACATCACGAATTAAAAAAATGTTGTCTGTAACCAACCTACCAGGTACACAGTAGGTCTGGTCTACATGTATGACCTGCTCCATCGCCTTCCTCAGTCTGGTAGCCAACACTTTGGAGAGAATTTTGTAGTCAGTACAGAGGAGGGCCACCGGACGCCAGTTCTTAATGTCTTTCAAGTCGCCTTTTTTTGGAAGGAGGGTGAGGACTGCTCTCCTACAACTTAGGGGCAGGTGACCCTTCCGCAGACTGTCAGACAGTACTTCCAGCAAGTCCTCACAGATCTCAGACCAGAACGCCTTGTAGAACTCCGCTGGTAGGCTATCTATCCCTGGGGCTTTTCCACACTGAAGAGACTGGACAGCCACTGCCAGTTCTTGCAGAGTGATCCCGCTCTCCAGTTCCGCATTCACGCTAGCCATCACCTTTGGCAAGTCCGTCAAAAAATGACTCAGTGCATGTGGATTCTCAACAAATTCTTTCTTAAAGAGATCCTTGTAGAAAGCAACTGCAAAGCGACGGATCTCCGCAGACTCATCGATCGGCCGCCCGTCCTCGGAGCTGAGAGAGTGGATCATCCTCCTCTGACCATTCTTCCTCTCCAGACCAAAGAAAAAATGAGATGGAGCGTCCATTAGTGCGATGTTCTGGAACCTACTGCGTACCACAGCGCCCCTGGCAGCCACACCCAGTAGGTCAGTTAAAACAGACTTTTTGCCATTGAGGGCCTCAAAATGTCCTCTTTATCCTGTGGAGCCTGCCAAAGACTGCAGCTCCACTACTTCTCTCTCCAGGTCCCTGACAGACCTGGCCAAGTCTCCAGAGACATTGCGAGTATACTGTAGGCACAGATTCTTTATTTGGCTCTTCCCTACATCCCACCACTGCTGCAAAGAACTAAAATTTGATTTTGTTAATTTAAAATTACTCCAAAAAAACATAAAAGCAGTTTTAAAACTGTTATCCGATAAAAGTGACGTGTTAAAATGCCAGTATGCACTACTGCACTTTATATTCTTGATAAAAACACAACACTGAACCAGGGAATGATCTGTGAAGCCAACAGGGACTATAAAAGCACTTTTAAAAATGCTAAAATGGTGCTTAAAACTGTAAACCCTATCCAGTCTAGCTAAGGACAAAATATTGTCCTTTCTATGGCTCCACGTGTATTGTCTAGCCTTGCCATGAAAATTCCTCCACACATCACACAGATCATGAGCTTCTATGAGACCTTTTAAAACTCTTTTGGATGCAGCATGTGGCTCTGGGTGATTCCTATCCATAAGAGGATTTTCTGTACAATTAAAATCACCTCCCACAAATAAAAAGTCATCATTACTGCAATTTTTGATCGTGTCATCTAAAATATTTAAAAAGGCCAATCTTTCTGTGCCTACGGTTGGAGCATACACATTTATAAAAACAACTTTCACATTCTCAAAAACAGCTCAAACTTTTAAAATGTGGCCTGCAATTATCTCATCAATGTCATAAGAAAGTGGAATAAAATCTCGAGAAAATAAAATACCCACTCCACCACATTTGCTGCTTCTATGACTAAGAATAATTTCACCCCGAAATTCCCTCCTCCAGTCAGCAGCATTGTCCTCAGAACTATGAGTCTCCTGAACAAACAGAACATTAATTTTCTTGCATTCTGCAAGAGTAAAAACACTCGCTCGCTTGGACATTTCTCTTGCCCCATTGATGTTGAGTGTGCCAAAATTAAAACTACACATGTATATAAGAGGACAAAGCCAATACAAAAACAGAAAAGAAAGAATGAGCGATAAAAGACTAATCATCCTGGGCAATTTGGTTCTTAACTTTTAGTACAAGCTTTTTTAGTCTGTAGATCTCCTGATCAGTAAAACTTTCCTGCTCAAGCTCTCCCCTATTTTTCATGTAGGCCCGAGCAGAGTCAACAAAACGTTTTAGATCGGGGAAGAAGCTTTCAACTTTAACCATTCTGACCCCCTTAGTGTCCTGCAAAAACTTCTGTATTTTTGTGAAGGGGTAACCGCCTCCACTGGCCCCATCATCACTACTTTCACCATCACTCTCTATCTCAGACCCAGCATAAGAATCTGGCTGAGATAGAGAAACCTCAGAACTTTCTTTGACAACCCTTTTTACTTTGATCCTCTGCTGTTTGGTTTCCAAATTCTTCCGCTTGATTGAGATTTTACATAACTCTTCATCTATTTCGATGTCATCCTCATCCTCCAACACTGACTCAGCCACCCTGGTAGCTGTCTCTTCCTGTCTTTCACTCACCCTGTGCTGTGCTTTTATATTCATCTTTCTGGTCCCACCATCTACCTGGGCCTCATTTGGCTCCTCTGTCTGACCCTCAGCGTGATCCCTCTCGGTAATCTCACCCTTGTCTGCAATGTTGGTCTGTGCAGCAGCCCCGCGATGTGCTTTAACTTTTGTTGCTGTTTCAGTTATGATCGACAGGCTGGCTGCGGAGGGCGGCAAAGCCGCCCCGCCGCCAGACAGCCTCGCGGCCTCGGCCGAAGCGCCGCCGCCAGACGGCCCTGCGGCTCTGGCCGAAACGCCCGACGGCGCAGTAGCGCCGTCAGCCTCGGAGGGCGGCTAAGCCGCTCCGTCACCAGACGGCCCCGAGGCCGCACTAGCGGCCTCCCCCGAGTGATCACCCCCCACTCCCTGAGGGCATGATCGAATCAAATGTCCCTCCATTCCGCAGCCGAAACACTTCATATTATCGGAGGTGACGTGGATGGTATAATCAAAGCCGTCAATCCGGTATTTAAACACGAGGTTGAGGCTTTCCTCGCTATTCTTTAAAATCATGAGTACCTGCCGCCTAAAAGACATGACATGCTTTAAACGCGGGGACTTACAACCGAGAGGGATGTGCTTAATCGGGGACAAAAGCTGCCCGTGTCTCGACAGCTCCTTCTCCAACAGCTCATTCTTTAAAAATGGTGGGACATTTGAGATCGTAATTCTCTTCGCGGGATTTACCAGAGACAGAACAGGAACCAGTGTGTCTTTAATCACAACCCCGCTCTCCACTACCCGGTTAACTTTTTCCACACTATCGAGGAAAATCACCACGGCACTATTCATTCTCGAAGCTGATCTAACGCTTTCATAACCGACCAGCTCCCCCACAGCCAGACTACATTCCTCCACTGAACAGCTGACAGCCGGTGTCAGTTTGACAGCATGCCGGCGTGTCAGCGTCTCGAATCCGGAGCCTCGCTCCAAAACCATGCTGACCAGCAGAGCTGGCAGCAGAAACCCCCCTCCCAAAACGCCTACCCCACCCCAGCTACAGAAAACAACAAAACTTAAGATTATTTAACAAAAAAAAAACACCTTAAACATGAAAAGATAGAGAAAAAGTTGAAAATAATTCACTCACGCTGTCACACGCTCTCAGCTCGCACTCACGACCACACCCACTCAGAGAGAGAGAGAGAGAGAGAGAGAGAGAGAGAGAGAGAGAGAGAGAGAGAAGGAACTGGCAAAATACAAATATAATGCAATAACTACAATGATGACAAATAAAGGCTGAAGGAAAAATACAAGTAAACCCAAATATATAAATAACAAAACTACAATGAACAAAAACAGGAAAATAAGTCACACTAAGAAACAATGCAAGATATGTGAAAACCAACCAAGGATAAAATAACAGGACCTAGAACTCAAAAATGCAACAAATATACAAACATGGAAAAAGGCAATGAGACTGAGCACGGTGGGATCCCCTGTGCTCAGATCTTGACAGAGCACCCCCCCCCAAGGGGTGGATCCAGACACCCAGGGTAACATCAAAAAGAAAAAAAGGACCCACCCACATAGAAAACCCACCCTACAAAAAATAAGAAAACAACCCCACCCCGGGCGGAAGGAGGGGGACCCAGGCACGGAGGGACCGAAACAAACCAGAGAAAATAAGAAAAACCCTCGTGACTCACACCCTAGCAAAACCAAGGCTAGGAGGAACAAAAAACAAAAACCACGCTCAGGATCCACACCAGGCAAAACTCAGGCACCTAGGCCCCTGGACTGGAGAGCTGGACAGTTCAGGTGGTCGAATGAAGTCCCAAAACTGGCAGATGGCATGATGGAAAGAGTCGGGTGGCCTACCGGAAAACGTGGGCCACCCAACCCAGTGGCACAGTATGTCCAGCAGCCTCCCAGAGTCCTTCAGCCATCTCAACAGCCAGGAAAGTCCAGGAGGTGGCTGCCCAGCAGGGATGAATGTTGATGGAGTAAGTTGGATAATTGGGGAACAGAATGGAACAGATGGCTGGCCAGCGGGAACCTCAGGGAAAGGAACAGGAGTCCCGGTGGCCACAGGGAAAGGACAGGTGCCCGCAACGGCCTTGGGCAGAGGAAAAGGAACTGTGACAGCCTTGGGCAGAGGAGAGGGGACCTCAACGGCATCAGGCAGAGGAGGGGGGACCATGATGACGTGTAGCTGAGGAGAGGGGACCACGATGGAGTTTGGTGAAGACTGAGGGACCACAGCAACACTGGACTGGCCTGTAGCACCCTCGGTGGCCCTGGACTGGTGCATGGCAGCACCCTCGGTGACCCCAGACTGGGACAGAGCTGCACCAATGGTGGTCTCAGACTGGGACAGAGCTGAACCTATGGTGGTCCTGAACTGAGACAGAGCTGCACCCACGGTGGACCCTGGGCCGGCGCATGACACCCATGGTGGACCCAAGCTGGGGCGCAGCCCCCACGTTCCAACTGGGACACAACACCCACGGAGACCTGGACTGAGGAGGAGCTGCACCCACCGAGGTCCTGGGCAGGGACAGAGCACCTGTGAAGACCTCAGCTGGAGGGGGAGGGGCAGCCACGGAGGTCCTGGGCTGGGAGGGAGCACCTGCGATGACCTCAGCTAGATGAACTGGACCCATGGAGTTCTCAGGTGGTGAGGCTGGACCCACGGAGACCTCTGGCGAAGTTGGACGCTCCTCGATGACCCTGGGAAAAGATTCAGACAGGAGGAACAGAGAAAGGGGGTCAGGGTCACCGGCAGCAGTGGAGCCTAGCAAGGTGAGCTCAGGTGCAGCTGATGGCTGCACCTGGCCCTCCCCACCAAGAACAAGACAAGGAGAGCACTTTCCTGATCTCAAGCTCCACCGCTGTTCAGGACTCCATAGATCAAGTTGACGACGTCTCGGGCCCGGCCCTCGGGAGGTTCAGCTTTGACTCCGCTGCAGCGGCCCTGACAGCGGGCATGGTGGAAGATGCCGTCCCAAGACCTCCCAGTGAAGTGTCCATGCAGGTGGTTCACCCGGCGTGATGACAGGAGGTCGGTTCCCTGTTGGCACTGGATCCTGCACTGCTGAAGCCAGGGGATGCTCAATCATTGGAACAGGCTCCAGATTGCTGGTAGCACTCTCCTCCATCTGGACCATGGCTGTGGGGCTGGAACAAAGTCCTCCAGGGCCGCAGGCTCCTCCAAAATCCGGCGGTTCCATCCTGGGGCTGGTGGACACTCAGGGTGCAAAGGAGGAGACACAGAGAGAGCAGGTGAGAAGTTTATAGCTGCAGCAGGTGGTGATGACTCAGAGGACTGCACAGGCTGAGCCTCACCACCAGGAATCAGGAAAGATAATTCATGTGTCAATGAAGGAGAATGAAAAAAACACTTGCCTGTGTTCCTGAGGAATGATGTTTTCTGCTGCAGCTGGTCTTAAGTCATCTCTCTCTGTGGCTACGGTGGTCATGGGCCCCTCAGAGGATCATGGAGAAGCTGCCCCTGCAGACATGGAGCCGGAGAAGAAGCGACCAGACCCTCAGCAGTGGGAAGGGATGCCAAGGATGAGACGGAGGCAGCAGCTGCAGAAAAGGAAAAAGCTGACGGGGCAGCCAGAGAGGAAAAATGCAAAGAAGCCACTACTACGGGAGTTTTCTCCCTCGGTGAAAGAGGGGCTGTTGAGAGGGAGGTGGAGGCATTCTTCCGGTGGTCTGGAGCTGGATGACGGCATCTTGGAGCTGGCAACGCGGGAGCTGGAGCTGGAGCTGGCGACTGACGAAGAGCCGATGAGACCGGAACCTGGGGACGCTTCACTGTCGGTGCAGGCCTATGCTTCTTAAGGGAGCTCCTCACCATCCCTCTGCTCTCTCACTGTAGGTCCGTCACCAACGAAATCCTCTCCATCCCCTCAGCATGCTCCACCAGCTGAGGGTACCGGCGGGCAGCTGCCTCCGCAGGTCCCAGGTACCAAAGGGCGTCTTTGGCTTTTGGAGCCCTGCAGGCGTTGGCGATCAGATCGTCTATCTCCATCAGTGTTCGGCAGACCTCCCATCCCAGGCACATCAGGTACTCACGCCCGCCCATTGAAGAGGTGTAGCTAGGGAACATGCTGAAAGTAGTTCCGGTGGGAAAAAACAGGTGAGAGGGAAAAAACCCGCAAACTGCAGCAGCTGGGTGTCAAATTAGTCAGAGTCCACTGTCATGAATCGCCCCTTCGGGACAGAGAGAAAGACCCCAGCGCTGGACTACAATTTATTGTATTTATTAAGAAACCACAAATCCCAACAGTGCATGAACATAAACTTACGAAGAGATAACAACGGCGAGAGTACAGGATGACATTAGAACCGGACGGGTTCTAACGGAGTAGGTAGTAGCAATGGTGAAGATGAAGATGATGAGATTCTGACAAAGAGTAGATGAGCAGGCCCATCTTAAATAAGGCAAACAATCAATTATCACAAGTGCCATCAGGTGTGACTCACATGAGAGGACAGGGGGTAGAAGCGATTACAATCAGCTGTGAGTCATGAGGAGAGGAGATGGGGCTGACAGCTTGACAGGGGCACCGCCCACAACCAGGATAAAACCCGGAAGTGCCACAGACAGCTGCAACCCCGGGGAGAGAGAGAGAGAGAGAGAGAGAGAGAGAGAGAGAGAGAGAGAGAGAGAGAGAGAGAGAGAGAGAGAGAGGAGGAACTGGCAGAATACAAATATAATGCGATAACTAGAATGATGACAATGTCATGACAGAGTGCTGGAGATTCTGCTAGACTTGGTCTCATGGCTTTTTCTGCTTATTTACTCATTTGTTGCATTTTATGCTTTGTGGGATTTATGTATTCTTGTTCTGCTTGCCGTTTTTCCTGTTTGTGTGTGTTATATTTCTATTTTGCATTTATTTATATTTATTTGGTATGTTTTTTTATTCTTTTTTCTTAAGTATTATCCTCTAACTGTTGACAGCTGTCAGTGGCGTGAAGCTTTGTGTGGGCATGCCCTGTCAGATGTCAGTTTTTGGTTTGCCTCCCTCTCACTGCCTCAGCTGATCCCAATTATATATCCCCGCGTTCTCCTGCCTGTTCAGGTACCCACACCTATTATGTATTATGTTAATGGGTTCTGATCCCTATTTAAGGGGCTGCACACTTTTGTCTAGCACAGCACCCTACTTGCAGCTTTTCTCCATGAGCCATAAGTGTTTCTTTACATTTTATTTTTTCCTAGTGTGTGTCCCATGGCTAGCTCTCCCAGGTTTAGCCGACGAAACCAGTTGCCTTAGCTTTCACTATTCTTGCTTCACTTGTGTCTCCAATTGCCTACTAGTTTTTTGGTTTGGTTCTGTTTGTTCTTTTGTGCCTTTCGCTACTAAAACTTGCAAACTCACAGCCGGCGCGTGGTGCCTTTATCCTGCCCTGAAGGGTGTTTTTGACAGAAGGGTGCTGCCAGTGTGGGCACCAGCAGCTGCGAATTTGCCCCTTTTTTCTTTCCCCTCCCATGTTTTTCTTTAAAGCCTGTCTTTTTTCGCTGACATGGCAGCATTTTCCAGCCATGGACAAAGTGGGTTTAGTGAGGAGGAATCTTGGGCTCTGAACATTATCCATAACATTAACATCTTATCAGAGGCTCATGTCTCCCGCACTCCCGAGACGGTGCAGGAGTGCTTGGTTGGCGTCACACAAATTCTGGAAGTATGCCCCAGCCTGTGGAGCCATCTGGAATTAACAGACCTTCTCCTCTCCATTATCAACCCATCGTCCATGCTCCACAGGCTGGGGGAAACCTCCTCAAAACCCCAGCTTACAAGGAAGTGATTCCGGGCGCGGAAGCCCTGAGCCTCTCGCTGTCATCCAGCTGCAGACTCGTCTCCTCCTCCTGAACAGTGTCCCACCACCTGCGGTATTGGGTATGCAGCCCTCATGTCCTCTGACGGTCCCAGTGTGGTCCCCTGAACTTTCTAGCTCCTTGGTCCAGGGGGCCCAAATTCATTGTTATTGACTGGTGTGGGTCCTGAGCGGGGTTTGCTTCGTTCCCTCCTGGCCTGTTTCCCCCACCACCCACCCTGGATGGGTCATTGCGGTGCCCTTGCTCGGGAGGGGGGTGGGCTCTTTCCTTTTCTTTTGGTATTTCCCTGGGGTGTCTGGGGTCCACCCCTTGAGAGGGGGGCTCTGTCATGAGCCAGACTCGGTCTCATGGCTTTTTCTGCTTATTTACTCATTTGTTGCATTTTATGCTTAGTGGGGTTTATGCATTCTTGCTCTGCTTGCTGTTTTTCCTGTTTGTATTTGTGCTATATTTCTATTTTGCATTTATTTATATTTATTTGGTATGTTATTTTATTCATTATTTCTTTAGTATTATCCTCTAACTGTTGAAAGCTGTCAGGGGTGTGAAGCTTCGTGTGTGCGTGCCCTGTCAGCTGTCAGTTTTTGGTTCGGCTCCCTCTCACTGCCTCAGCTGATTCCAATTATGTATCCCTGCTTTCTCCTGCCCGTTCAGGTACCCACACCTGTTGTTTATTATGTTGATGGGTTCTGATCCCTATTTAAGGGGCTGCACACTTTTGTCTAGCACAGCACCCTATTTGCAGCTTTTCTCCATGAGCCATAAGTGTTTCTTTACATTTTATTTTTTCCTAGCATGTGTCCCATGGCTAGCTCTCCCAGGTTTAGCCAGCAAAACCAGTCGCCTTAGCTTTCACTATACTTGCTTCACTGTGTGTCTCCAATTGCCTACTAGTTTTTGGTTTGGTTCTGAGATGAGATGAGATTCACCTTTATTGTCATTGCACATGTATGAATACAAGGTAACGAAACGTGACTTGGCATTTGGGCACGCTCTGCCTTGGATGCTCAGCGCATCTAAGGCCGGGGCAGCCGCTAGGCGCCAGTTCTGTTTGTTCTTTTGTGCTTTTTGTTATTAAAACTTGCAAACTCACAGTCAGCGCATGGTGCCTTTATCCTGTCCTGAAGGGCGTTTTTGACAAAGCCTGAAGGAAAAATACAAGTAAATCCAAATATATAAATAACAAAACTACAATGAACGAAAAAAGGAAAACAAGTCACACTAAGAAAAAATACAAGATATGTGAAAACCAACCAAGGATAAAATAACAGGAACTAGAACTCAAAAATACAACAAATATACAAATATGGAAAAAGGCAATGAGACTGAGCACGGCAGAATCCCCTGTGCTCAGATCGTGACATATAGATTCATTACACAGAGAGTGATATATTTCAAATGTTTATTTCTTTTAATTTTGATGGTTATGGCTTATAGCTCATGAAAACCCCAAATTCATTTTCTCAAAAAATTAGAATATTACACAAAATTAATTTAAAAAATTGATTTTTGAATGTTGGCTGACTGAAAAGTATGTCCATGTGCACACTCAATACTTGGTCGGGGCAACTTTTGCATAATTACTGCATCAATGCAGCATGGCATGGAGGCTATCAGCCTGTGTTACTGCTGAGGTGTAATGGAAGCCCAGGTTGCTTTGATAGTGGCCTTCAGCTCGTCTGCATTATTGGTGTCTGGTGTATTTCATCTTCCTCTTGAAAATACACCATAGATACTCTATGGGATTTAGACCAGGAGAGTTTGCTGGCTAATCAAGCACAGTAATACCATGGTCATTAAACCAGGTATTTGTACTTTTGGCAGTGTGGGCAGGTGCCATGTCCTGCAGGAAAATGAAATCAGCATCTCCATAAAGCTTGTCAGTAGAGGGAAGCATGAAGTGCTCTAAAATTTCCTGTTAGATGGCTGCACTGACATTGACTTGATTTAACACAGTGGAAAAACACCAGCAGATGGCATGGCTCCACACATCATCACTGACTGTGGAAACGTCACACTATACATCAAGCAACTTGGATTCCGTGGATGTTCACTCTTCCTCCAGACTCTGGGACCTTGATTTCCAAGTGACAGGACTTTGCACCTGATTTGGGGAGCCGTGTAATCTGCTGGTGTTAGTAAACTGTGCTTTATCAAGTCCAAAGTCAATGCAGCTGTCTACCAGGACATTTTAGAGCACTTCATGTTTTCCTCTGTTGACAAGGTTTATGGAGATGCTGATTTCATTTTCCAGCAGGACTTGGCACCTGCCCACACTGCTGCCAAAAGTACCAAAGCCTGGTTTAATGACCATGGTATCACCATATTTTACTGGCCAGCAAACTCTCCTGACCTAAACCCCATACAGAATCTATGCAGTATCATCAACAGGCAGATGAGAGACACCAGACCCAACAATGCAGATGAGCTGAAGACCACTATCAAAGCAACCTGGGCCTTCATAACACCTCAGCAGTAACACAGGCTGATCACCTTCATGCCATGCCACAGTGATGCAGTATTAATTCATGCAAAAGGAGCCCTGGATCAAGTATTGAATGTGTGCATGGAAGTACTTTTAGTCGGCCAACATTTCTATTAAAAAAATCAATTTTTTAAAATTGATCTCATGTAATATTCTAATTTTTTGAGAAACTAATTTTCGGGTTTTCATGAGCTGCAAGCCATAACCGTCAAAATGAAAAGAAATAAACACTTGAAATATATCACTCTGTCTGTAATGAATCTATATAAAATATGAGTTTCACTTCCTAAACACAGACATAACATTTATCCCCCCTCAAAAAAAATGCCAAGCATACAAATAACCTACCCAAATTTATCACCCGACACACGCACTAATCAGAAAAATATGAGTACAAAAATAAATAAAAAACCTATCCACTCACACAACTAAGGCTGGGGGGCCGGGTAGACTACCAGTGCCCCCACACGGCTGAGGGGGTTATTCTGCCGCTGAAAGGGAACATATGAACTAAATTAACAAAAGCCGTGTTTCTAACGATAAAATAATCCCATATTGACACTAAACACACATATACAAAAATCACAAGACTAATACTATTGGTGGCCCCCACCCCAACTCCCACCCCACATTGGGTACACAGAGTATAATTGCCCTGGGGTATTCACTTAAAACAAACCAAATAAATCAGGCAGGCCCCAATTACCAATAAAATGAAAACACACAGAGCTGCCTCTATTTCAACTTTAAAATTTAGCAACCAAACACTAATTAATTAAAATACTTTCAAACCCCAAGAAAATAGGCACCACACCACACAGGCTACCAAAATTATCATGCAAACTCTTTTAAATCAAGTTCGCAACTATACAACACATTATGCCTATTTCAGTCACTCTCTCTTTTCTCTATTTTTTTTTGAAATAGTTTACTGGGGCACCAAATAGAAACTAATAAATACCGAACTGAAGAAGACACAACATACATGCACACTAAAATCCGCAGTCCTTGGATGGATCCCTCTCCAGGCGTCTCCGTCTCTTCACCTCAGGGCTCCTGCTGCGCCGTCTCCTCTCCACCACCGGCAGCTGTAGATCCCTTGGGTGCCTTCAGACCTGAATAGACCTACTCCCATCTGCCTCCATCCAACTGGGCTCCAACTGGAACCGCCTCTGGTTGTCCCGCTGTTCGCGTGAACTGTGATCCCGACATACTCGAGCCTCAACCTTGGTCTTCGAGGGAGCCCTCTTCCTTTTATCCAGATCACCAATCCTGCAACAGGCCTCTGTCACCAATCATTCCGGCTCGCAGGCTCATCTCGGTCTCCTCTTGGCAGGCCGTCGCTGGGAACGCTTTACGATAACCACGCTCCGCGGTCTGCATGAGGGCATCGGGTCCAGCCCGAGACGGCTCCGCATGGTGCAGTGTCTTCTCTCCCATTGTCACTTTGTCCGCCCAGTCTGAATCCCACACCTCAGCACCCTACATGACAGGAACAGGTTTACCCCACAGTCCACATCCGGACCATTCCTCACCCGAAACGTTCTCAATGGAGAACCCAAGACTGTTAAATAGGTTACAGCCCATAACGTTAACACCAGATGCAGAAACGTTACTGCAAACACTGGGCGCCACACTGTTCTTATACTGGGCCTCCATCTCCACATAGCCCAAAATAGCCAACCTGTTCCATCCATAGCCATAAAACTCTTCCTGTTGCCTTCTTATCTGTCGGTGGGGAAACAGTCTCTCCATCGTTTCCAGATTCAGGACTGAAATCATCGCTCCAGTGTCCACCAAGAGCGGGATCTCAACGCCATCTAGCGTGACGGTGGAGCTGATCCTCCCTGTCATCTCTGGGGAGATGGTATGCACAACCGTTGGAGTCTTCTGCGCGGCACCTGGTTCTCTCCCATGGCGCCTGAGTACGAAGTTTTCGCACACCCTGGCAAAATGGTTCAAAACACTGCACTTGCCACAACGCTTTCCTTTCGCTGGGCACACTCTGGACTTATAGTGGTGCTCAGTGGACCCACATCCATAACATTTTTGCATACCAGGGGCAGACCTTATCCTTACCACGGAGGCAAAATCATCCTCTCTGCACTCGCCATCACAAGGGTCCAGGATCAGTGCCTTAGCGCAAGACTCATTCTTTTCCAGAGAAGCCCCTTCAGTAAGGCCTCTCACGATGGTCTCTGCCACCTCGAACTGTTGGGCAAGCTCGACAGCCTCAGCTAACGTCATCTCCCCTGGGTGTGTCAACAACCTGGACCGGGCTGCCGGGCAGCAGATGTGCTCTACCAGCTGGTCCCGAATCATCTCCTCCTCCAGGGCCCCAAACTTGCATTCCCTCGCCAGCTCAAGGAAGTCCGCCATGAATCTTCCCACTGGCTTTCCCAACTGCTGGCGGCGCTGTTGAAACTGAATGCGCCTCACGGTGACGTTTTCCGGCACCCTAAAGTACCGCGCCATTAGCTGCACCACTTTGTCAAAGCTATCAGCACCTCCAAGGTTCTCTAAAATCCTCTGCCCTTCCATTCCCAGATTATGCACCAACACAGCTCACGCTCAGAGCTTTTCCATCTCGCCCAGGTTTAAGACAATGAGATAGTTGGTGAAAGCAGCAAACCAACGAGGCCACAGCACGAAGGGCTCTCCTGGCCCCTCGAGGAACGGACGAAAGCTGGCAACGGAGAGCTCCATTACCGCTTTTACCTTGTTGCCAAATGTTGTGTCCATAATACTGGGAATGACGAGTCAAGCTTAACTCAGTAAACAGGGTTTATTCAGGATATTAACTATTTACAATAAAGGCTTACGGCACACTCCTGCTGGCCAGGTGGCTTCACGCCAAAAGAGGCAGAGCCTCTTCTGCCCAATCTTTTACACCACGGGTGGCGTCACCACCGTAAACCAGTAGCAGCCACCCCGGTCTGTCCCATGACCAACCCAGCCGCCATCTTACTAATACCAGCCTAAACACAGACATACTGTAACACATGGTATCACCGTCCTTGACTGGTCAGCAAACTTTCTTGACCTAAACCCCATAGAGAATCTGTGGGGTTTTGTCAAGAGGAAGACGAGAGACACCAGACCCAACAATGCAGATGGGCTGAAGGTCACTATCAAAGCAACCTGGGCTTCCATAACACCTCAGTAGTACCACAGGCTGATCGCCTCCATGCCACGCTGCATTGATGTGGTTATTCATGCAAAAGGACCCCATACCAAATATTGAATGTGCGTACATGGATATACTCTTTTCTATTAAAATATATATTTTTTATTTTTTATATAATTTTTCTTAATAGTCTTATGTAATATTTTAAATTTTTGAGAAACTGAATTTGAGGTTTTCATGAGCTGGAAGCATAATCATCCAAATAAAAAGAAATAAACACTTGAAATATGGGGGCGGGGGGCTGAAAAGTTTATACGCTGAAAAGTTCATAGTGGTCAAATTTGACCAAATGTGGTTTATTTTTCAACTGCAGGGATCCAAGCACTTCAACACCGATGGAAGACTGAAGGGGAGACTAGGTTGAAAAATAAACCGCATTTGGTCAGTTTTGACCACTATAAACTTTTCCGCCCCCCCCCCCCATATATCATTCTGTGTGTAATGAATCTATACAATATGAGTTTCACTTTTTGAATTGAATTCCTGCAGTAACTTAACTTTTCGATGATATTCTAATTTTTGGAGATGCACCTGTATCAAACAAATGGTCCATGCCTATTATGCCCATCTTTTTTGTCACAGTCCTTAGCTGCTGTTGCACTTTCAAGAAACGCCATTGAAAAACTGAAGGGTTTTTTTTTAGATATATTACCTGATCTGTGAATTAAGACGAAACTTGACTATAAAATACTGTAAGTTATAATGAGTTTTTTTTAAACACTCTTGGGCAATTGAATAATTAGTTATGAATGCATTATCTGACTGTTAATTACTGAGTAGTTTTACCAGGGGTTTCTTTCTGTTAAAACTGAATATTTCCTTTGCACTGTTGCTAAAGGCTTGGCTTCCAGGATCACCTGATCATTGAAGCTTTTGTTCTAATGTTGTGTCTTAACCTTATAACTGAAATCACCTTGAATTGACAGATGCTGGTGAATAGGTATGTATAAATAAAATTTGGCTGAAGTGAATAAGCAACAATTTTTGTTCTTGTGCTCAAAGCAAAATAACCTTTGTGTAGAAGCTTTAGTTGAATAGCATCATATGAAACACTTTCACGCACAGATTTCATGAAGCAAAAACTTCATATCAAGCCAGCAAATGTTTTACTATAATACCTTGCTTTCCAAGTCGCTTCAGGCAAACAACCATGTCAAATTGCAGCACAAAAAAAAGCGGCATCCCTTTACTGGAAAACCATAAAAGCATAACATGAAAACCCTGGAGTCTACATCAGGTTGTTCCCTTCTCAAGCTTTGTCAGATTTTTTTTTTTTTCCAAAGCTCTTCAAGTCAAAGAAGGTGTGGATAAAAATATACATGTTGTAGTGTTGGCTGCAATCAAGATGAGTGCTTGAGGTTTTGGTTGAAAGGGTATGGAGTTGTTTTCTATTCTCTTTGATCCAACACAGACCTGTGTTTAAGAAAAAAAAGGACAGTAAATTTAAATCTGATACACGTACGTCTAACATCCATATGAATATGACACTGTCAGAAAGCTTTCTTTCTGTTCCTCTTACTATTACTGGGTGTCATCTGTGAGCTCAATTTGATCTTTGAATGGCTCAGTAGCAAAATGCATTGCCAATGAATTACATCACATTATCTTAGCATCCTAGCTTTGTCATTCGGTTGATGGGGCTGTCTCCAGTGTATGCGTGAATGGCCCTGGCTGGTTGCCAGCATGTCATGTTGATGTGGCCAACTTCATCCCTTTCGCCAGTGAGCTGTGACTGATATGAAAACACATCTGACATCTGGCTTACTCAATCTGATGGTTATATATACATGCTGGCTCAGTAAGGGATCCATTCACTTTTTTCTTTAACCCTGGTGACTTCTCTCTGAACTGCGGGGAAGGATGACCTCTTGAATGGTGATATTTTTGCTGGATGTAAAAATATCTTTGCTTTAAATGTGTGATACTATCAGGGTTTTATTTTGGCACCAGCCAAATGTTGGTGAAATTCATCAGCAGCCTGTAGTGCAGTCACTCTTTGTGGCCACCTCAGTAGGTGGGATATTTAGTTATATACTGTCACGCCCCCGATACTTCCGCATATGGGACCTTAAATCAGAAAAATTTTCCGCTGAAATGAGTGGCAAGAGCGAAATGATCTTTTGAACCTGATCAAATTTTGCCACAAGTTACACATATGATGCTTGTCAATTTAAAAGATAATTTTCCACGTAATTAAAGTTGTCAGTTGTCATATAATAACAGAGTAATATTTAGTTTTTGTTTAAACAATTAATGGACAACATCTCCCATCATCCCCCATCACCAAACACATTCATAGTGGAAGATTACTAAAACCTCACCTCCTTTTTCCTGACCGATGAAAGAAGGATCCAAACAGGAGAAAAACAACACAAAGGTATTGTTTTTTATGTTGAGAGCTGCAGCTGATCCAGAGGATTGTTAGTTACTCTAACCTGGGTGTGCGTTGAACATGTGATGTCAGGTACGTGCCTCTGTGTTTGCAGTCTTTTAATTTACATATTTTCATAACCTTATACTTTAAGAGTTAGACAACAACCTACATCATTATTTACATGGAAACTTATTAGTGCTGTTGAACGATTAAAATTTTTAATCGCAATTAATCTTTTGGAATATTGAGTTAATTGTGATTAATAATGCGTTAATAGTGTGTTTTTCCATACAGGTACAATGTACCTTAAGTTGGTAATTTTTCAAGTTTGTCACACTGTTATCAACAAAGGAGTGGACAAATACAGTGGTGTGAAAAAGTGTTTGTCCCCTTCCTGATTTCTCATTGTTTTGTATGTTTCATTCATTCATTCATTCATCTTCTTCCGCTTAATCCTTTTCGGGTCATGGGGGGGCTGGAGCCTATCCCAGCATCTTTGGGCAAGAGGCAGGGTACACCCTGGACAGATCGCCAGTCCATCGCAGGGCCAACACAGAGAGACAGACAACCATTCACGCTCACAGTCATAGCTAAGGACCATTTAGAATCCCCAGTTTTGATGCCAATTAACCTATTTGTCATGCTTAAATGTTTGAGATCATCAAACAAATTTAAATATTAGACAAAGATAAAACAAGTAAGCTCATAATGCAGTTTTTAAATGAAGACATTTATTATTAAGGGGAAAAAAAATCCAAACCTACATGGCCCTGTGTGAAAAAGTGATTGCCCCCCTAAACCTAATAACTGGTTGGGCCACCCTTAGCAGCAACAACTGCAATCAAGCATTTACGATAACTAGCAATGAATCTTTTAGAGCGCTGTGGAGGAATTTTGGCCCACTCATCTTTGCAGAATTGTTGTAATTCAGCCACACTGGAGGGTTTTCGAGCATGAACCGCCTTTTTAAGGTCATGCTATAGCATCTCAATCGGATTCAGGTCAGGACTTTGACTAGGCCACTCCAAAGTCTTCATTTTGTTTTTCATAAGCCATTCAGAGGTGGACTTGCTGGTGTGTTTTACTGTTGGTATGATGTTCCTTTTCTGAAATGCTGTGTTACTTTTATGCCGGATGTAATGGGACACACACCTTCCAAAAAGTTCAACTTTTGTCTCGTCAGTCCACAGAGTATTTTACCAAAAGTCTTGGGGATCATCAAGATGTTTTCTGCCAAAACTGAGACGAACCTTTATGTTCTTTTTGCTTAGCAGTGGTTTTCATCTTGGAACTCTGCAATGCAGGCCATTTTTGCCCAGTCTCTTTCTTATGGTGGAGTCATGAACACTGACCTTAACTGAGGCAAGTGAGGCCTGCAGTTCTTTGGATGTTGTGGGGTCTTATGTGACCTCTTGGATGAGTCATTGCTGTGCTCTTGGGGTAATTTTGGTTGGCCACTCCTGGGAAGGTTCACCACTGTTCCATGTTTTTGCCATTTGTGGATAATGGCTCTCACTGTGGTTTGCTGGAGTCACAAAGCTTTAGAAATGGCTTTATAACTTTTTCCAGACTGATAGATCTCAATTATTTTGTTTTAATTTGTTCCTGAATGTCTCTGTATCGCAGCATGATGTCTATCTTCTGGTCTTCTTCACTTTTTCAGGCAGGTCCTATTTAAGTGATTTCTTGATTGAGAACAGGTGCGGCGGTAATCAGGCCTGGGTGTGGCTAGAAAAATTGAATTCAGCTTTCCAAAGATGTGATAAACTGCAGTTAATTTATGTTGGGGTTTTTTTTGGGGGGGGTCACTTTTTCACACAGGGCAGGGGATCATGAGATCATGGGTTCGATCCCAGCCCCCGACCAACAGTGAGCTGTGTGGAGTTTGCATGTTCTCCCCGTGCTGCGTGGGTTTACTCCGGGATTTCTCCGGTTTCCTCCCGCATATCAAAAACATGTAGGTTTAGGGCGCTCGCGCACGCAGCGACCAGCAGCCGGTGGCTTGTCACCAGACTGCAAACCAAATCTACCTACGGGTACAAATAAGTAACAAAAAAAAAGGGCAATATAGATATGGATTTTTTTTATCCTTTATAACAAACAAATTCATTTAAAAACTGCATTTTGTGTTTACTTGTGTTATTTTTGTCTAATATTTAAATTTGTTTGATGATCTGAAACATTTAAGTGTGACAAACGACAAAAAAAATGAGAACTCAGGAAGGGGGCAAACACTTTTTCACACCACTGTATGCTTGCTGTCTTCACCTGCAGGTTTATTAAAGCTCTCAACATATCCAAAATGACAAAAACTGTCCAGAATATTCTCCAGAAAATTCTCAAAAGTATTACCGGTACTGCATGTGCAGACAACAGAATGCCAGGGTTCAATAACATCACTGAACAACCAGCCAACCAGCAGCCACAAAAGGACCTTGCTCTTTCTCCCATAGCAAACCAATCAATCAACTTTATTTATAAAGTACTTTAAAAAGCAACACTCGCTGTACAACAAGGACACACATGAAAACATTAAAGCAAGGAGCAGGACACTAGCACAAAACAATACAAAACCAACAACACAATATAAAACTCAGCACGAGTAGAAACCACAGTCAATAAAATCAATAAAATAAAAGGTAAGAGAAGCAAACATCCACCACTTTTAAGGAGATCAACACAAAACCCTGTGTGTCACAACAGACACAATTTTCCCTTTAGCAGAAAAATTGCATAAACATAACAAGCAACTATCTCGTTCGTGATGACACCCCACCATGCTCCAAAAATGGCGGGGGAGTGAATGGGCACTAAGAACACAGCTTGAGAAATTTTTTAGACTGGTACTCACCAACAGTTCGACCCAAAGCTATGAGGATAAAAACAGATGAATTTCTGTCCGTGTCAGTTGCTGGGGTTAAACTATAACCTAGCATGTAGCTAGTAGCTACTAGCTAGCTAACTTCCACAGAAGAAGACCAACCCAACATCCAGTCAATGTTTTGGAGGAGGCTGTAACAGTTATTCAGGTGAGAGCTCTGACAGATCACGTAAACTTAAACATGACAGCACTTTGAGGATATCCATGGCTGTAATCCAGCTTGTTTGACTTAGCAATGTCTGCATGGCACGCAGTGTCTGTGGCCATAATGGCTTTGGTATGGAGAGCTGCTACACCAAAAAGTACCGTTTGCGCTTTCTGCCGTAAACTGCTGTTAACCGCAATCACAAAATTTGTCGCCATTGGGGGGGCAAAGCATCAACGGACGATTAACGCGATAATGCCAACACCACTAAAAATTAGCTTTTAAATTGACAAACATCATGGGCCCTATTTTGACAATCATCTGCGCACTTTCCCGAGAGACTTTCCGTCGTACGCCAGTGTTTTTGTTAGTTTCTGTCAGCACATTGTCTGTTTTTTACATTTTGCATCACACCATCAAATTACCAGTAGACAGTGCGCCCGCTCTGTGCTGGGAGGAGGTGTGGCGCCACACCTCATTTCAAAGAGGTGTGGCGGCGCGCAATCTAATGGGCATTACTATTATAGTGCATTCGATGAGAATCCGCTTTTGATAAGGAAAAAGGAGGTCTATTGTCAGAAGCGCAGTGTTTAATGATATTTCAGTGGTGTGTTTTGAAATTGCACAGCTCCTGAAATCATGAGGAGCATGTGCTGATCTTATTTTAATACAGCTGTCGCAGTCATCATATAATCGCCCGTCATTTTAATTATATGATGATCACACACTAGATTTTTTTTTTATTCCATCCACACTTTCATTTTAATTGAAGTCTCTAGATTAGGCAGTAATGTAGGATGTTTTTTTAGGGGAATGAATGAATGAACAGGGAGTATATGTGCTAGTGGCGCACAGGAAGGGGGGGTTCGTTTTCATTACGGACTTATTAGGCATTAATGTGTTTATTTTTAGGGGAATAAATGAATGAACAAGGAGTGAGCAGCATTTTACTTTTTACTGTAACTCCCCACAGAGACTGGAGATGTGTTCACATCTGCCTCGGCCGTGCGCCCTTCTAGCCCAGCAAGCTCCCCAACAGCCACCCATCAGCCCCTGGCAGAGGCTGCTCGCTTCACGGCGGGGGCCGGTGGTGGCTGGGAAGCCATGCCAGATCACCTCCTTCCCTCCATCAGGAAAGGAAAGGAAGAAGCGAAGGCATAGCGCAAGTTCCGTGCCATCATTAATGAAAGTTTGCAGAGGCATCATCCTCTATACCTGAAGTTTCAAACCCATTCATGCCTGCATGTTGCATCTGTGTGCACTATTTATTTATTTTATTTTATTTTATTTAGAAGAAGCCAACTCTGTCATTCAGTCCATACAGCCAATCATGTACAGTAGAACAAAATTACGTTTCTCCTATCTACAATGTTAATCACATCTAGAATCAGAGGGGTTGCTGCCATGCAAGACGCCACCACAAACAACTTCTCCTTCCCCCATTCTATTACGCTAAGCACCAAGCTAGAAGGTGGGAAGTACTATTTTTATATGGTCTTTGACCCAGCCAGGACTTGAACCCCCAACCTCCTGGTTGTGGGGCAGATGCTCTATCAACTAGGCCACTACTCCAGTTTACTGGTTAATTTGACCGGGACATTGTACATTAATTTCCTTCATCATCCTTCCTTCATTTTTCCGGTTCCGGTTCCGCTGGACCGGTGGCGCCACACGAGTAGGCTGCCCGTTGCAACAGCCTTTTTTTTTTATCTTCCTTCTTCTTTCTACACCTTTCACTCTGTATATATATCACGGACGCACGGATCGCCCCGGGGGTCTCCCGGGTCGGCGGACGGAGCCACGGTTTGCAGCGGGAGACGCTACAGCGGGGAGGAGCTAGTGCTAGCTAGCACTTGGCCGCCGCCCGGTGCTAATGGGAAACTCGACATACCGGGAGCTGTAGCGAAAACGACGCGGGTGCCGGGCTGGAGTTTAGGCGGCGTGCAAGAAATATAAGACAGAATAATAAAGAGCGATGGCAATAACCAAGCAGACCGCCCGTAAAATCTACTGGAGGAAGAAGCCCCCCAGGAGACAGCTAGCCACCAGGGCTGCTCGGAGAGGCGCTCCGGCCACCGGCAGAGTGAAGAAGCCTCACCGTCACAGGCCCGTGGCTCTGAGAGAGATCCGTCGCTACCAGAAATCCACGGAGCTGCTCATCTGTAAGCTGCCCGTCCAGCGCCTGGTGAGGGAGATCGCTCAGGACTTCAAGACCGTCCTGCGTTTCCTGAGCTTCGCCGTCATGGCTCTGCAGGAGACCAGCGAGGCCCACCTGGTGGTCTCTTCTTCACTAAGGGGGTCACCATCATGCCCAAAGACTTCCAGCTGGCCCGCCGCATCCGCGGAGAGAGAGCTTAGACTTTCCGCTGCACATTCACCAACCAACCATAATGCTCTGCACTGTGTGTCTATATATACACATTTATAGTAATATGGACATACACTACCGTTCAAAAGTTTGGGGTCACTTAGAAATTTCCTTATTTTTGAAAGAAAAGCACTTTTTTCCAATGAAGATAACTTTAAACTAATCAGAAACACTCTATACATTGCTAATGCCATCCAGCTACAATGCTCTGCACTGTGTGTCTGTGTGTGTGTGTATATATATATATTTTATAGTAATACGTACATATGTTTATTAGCTGCTCTTGCTTGCTTGTTTTTTTTCTTGCCTTCTGATTGTTGCTCTGAGTGTTGCTATCCCTGTGCTGTTGCAATCCTGGAATTTCCCCGTTGTGGGACTAATAAAGGCTTATCTTATCTTATCTTATCTTAATGTGGTAAATGACTATTCTAGCTGCAAATGTCTGGTTTTTGGTGCAATATCTACATAGGTGTATAGAGGCCCATTTCCAGCAACTATCACTCCAGTGTTGTAATGGTACAATGTGTTTGCTCATTGCGTCAGAAGGCTAATGGATGATTAGAAAACCCTTGTGCAATCATGTTAGGTCTGCAATGCTGTAATTGTTGCAAATGGAGGATTCTTTGACGAAAGCAAAGTTTGAAGGAAAAATTTATTATTTCAAATACAAATCATTATTTCTAACCTTGTCAATTTCTTGACTATATTTTCTATTCATTTTACAACTCATGGTGGTAAATAAGTGTGATTTTTCATGGAAAACACAAAATAATTGTCTGGGTGACCCCAAACTTTTGAACGGTAGTGTATGTTTACTAGATGTTGTTTTTTCTTGCCTTCTGATTGTTGCTCTGAGTGTTGCTATCCCTGTGCTGTTGCAATCCTGGAATTTCCCCATTGTGGGACTAATAAAGGCTTATCTTATCTTATCTTATCTTATCTTATCTTAATTCACATTACTGTAAAATACACCAGTATTAACCAACATGGCTTCATCCACAGTTTCTGGACAGATGTTAAATTGTCATCCTAAAAAATAAGGCAAGGTTACATTATTATTTACAAAAACCATTCAGCTGATTTTTCCCCATTTGTTCTTTCTAACATAACTAACTAGGCATCAGCTGTGACTGATGTCTTCCTTGTTACCAAGTAGCATTACTATCGCTTGCATTTTGGCTCACACACATGGGCTTTGGTCAGCACAAAACCCATCTTAAA
Organism: Pholidichthys leucotaenia; assembly: GCA_020510985.1. NCBI lineage: Eukaryota > Metazoa > Chordata > Actinopteri > Cichliformes > Pholidichthyidae > Pholidichthys > Pholidichthys leucotaenia. The sequence goes on along the minus strand of CM035848.1, from coordinate 85,504,292 downwards.
CTGTCATGATCACAATTCACTTTTGATAGTGTGCCTCCTGTGCACTTTAACTTTACAGCTGGGGTCCATCCAGAACCCAGTGATACATTTTTTGTAATATTTACAAGGCATGTTACTTTTTTGTATGCTGTATTAGGTAGTTGTCACCCCCGCCCCCCCCAATCCACCCATAAAAGATCGATTTGTTCCACTCATTCATTGATTTCTGGACCAGATTTTCATTTGGGTATGGACCCCAAGTAGACTATCGCATGTTTTGACCGAATTGACCTTGGTTTCATATGTGCCAAAGAAAAACAATGCTGTCATCATGCTTTCCTCCATGTACCATGACCATGGCTGTGAAATCTGCCTTTGTAGGCCTGGGCATGCTTGACATCCATCGCAATGCAGCTGCAAGGCCTCCTGCTCTAAAAATAATAATGAAACAACTAAAACCAATAAAACATTCCTTTTTTCTGTTTTAACCATCGCTTCTAAAGTTTAAACATCATTTATAAAAATATGAGGCAGCTGTATACTTAGTTAATGAAAGCACCAAGGTGCTGATGCCTCGGTGCCAGAGCCTTGGTGGAGGTATGCGTTCTCGGATCATCACCAAAATGTTATGGGTTCCTCTCTAGCCCAAGGACCACCTCTGGTAAAAATTTCAACCAAATCTAGCCTGTAGTTTTGGAGTACACGCATGCTCAGTGAAAATAATCTGCAGTTCACATGCCCGTACTGTCGGCAGCAGCCAAGAGCTACCAAACTGATTTGAACCACTGCAATCCAAGCACAGAAGAAGAGCATGGTGGCAGATGTTTTAAATGGAAGCGATGGAGGTACATGAATACAATGGCAATCAAGACGAACAGGAGTTTTTGCTGTTTAGTGGCAGAGGAAGAAAACACACGGGCAAAAAGACGGACACTTGTTCACCCAGTATTGACACCTCTGGTGGGAGTTTCCATGTGCATGCGCAGTACCGTTCCATTGACGGCAAACGTGAGCTATTTTTGCGTTTCTTTCAAAAACAAAGCATTATTTCAAAATTCTGGCAAATTAAAAGTCAAGAAAATACTGTATGGTGATACAATGATGCAAGCCTTTAGTTCCACTTAATTTTGACCGGGCGAGCTGAAACAGAAAGACGGACACACACACACACACACACACACACACACACACAGAGCCACAAACAGACGCACTAACTGTCTACGTTTGCCTCTCTATTTCACCGAGGCATAATAAATACATGAAGTAATGTTGGGGACCCCAGGTGTACAGGCTAATCAGTATGGGCACATGTACAGATGAGGGTTAAAGGGATGGGAAGGAGCACTTTGGATTAGATTATCCAAAACACACCTCTGAATGATTAGACTGGTCTCTTTGCATGAAGCTCCAGCAGAAAGTTTGTTTTGATGCCGTTGTGATAAGAAAATTAACTTGGAAACGCCCATAAACGTGTTCTGCATCAGTGACGACTGATCAACCAACCCCGTCATTGTAATATGGCCCCATATGTGTAACTCGTGGCAAAATTCGATCAGGATCAAAAGATAATTTTGCTCTTGCCATTCATTTCAGTAGAGTTTTTTTTTCTGATTTAAGGTCCCATGTGCAGACGTAGAGGTGTGACTTACCCTGAATTTACACTGACTCTGGACGCAATCCAGCCTCTGCAGCAAAGAGTTCCCATTCTCGTCAATTTCCTAATCCCCACCTGGTCCGGACCACTGCGGAACAAATCCGGCTCATTTTCACACTTGGTGAAAAAATAGTTAATCTCTAAGCAAACCTGTGTCCATAATGTATTGTGATGTAAAGGTGTTAGAGTGTGTGATGACGACAGTGGGACCAATAAGAGTCAGTGGTTGGATGTGAAAAATTGTTTATATGGATGGAGTTATAAAAATGTATTATTGTATGTTTTAGTTCTTATCAATGTTTTGGGTTCTTATCAATGTTATTAATGTCTGTTTTAGTTTTTAGCAATGCTTGGTTTTAGTTTTTTAATCAATGTTTGGTTTTAGTTTTTTATCAATGCTTACTTGTAGTTTTAGCAAATGTCTGCTTTTATTAGCACTAGTGCTATAACCTGGTACAATGCATCTTTTCTCTTTAAGGTCAATGTATATTGTGCATGTCCCTGCATAAATAAATAAATAAATATCAAATTCTGTTCGCTAATGAAATGCAACGAGTCTATATTTAACAGATGTCTGATCCAGTCCGCAAAGAAATCCCACAGTATCTCGCAGTATTTAATAGCTGTTCATTAAAAATGATTTAAGTATCGTCCGTTATTTTCTGAGGTCTGCTCCTCCACCATTGTGTGGTGGAGGAGCAGACCTCCACCACACAATGGTGGAGAGAAGGTAAAAACTTTGACATAACATACAAACACTCCATAGAATTAAAATTAATGGGCTACTAACATATTATTAGAGCACAAAAATCCAGGTGGTGAGCCACTACATCACACTTCCTTGTTGTTATCACGTGATCATGATCAGTTCATCTCGGTTACTCTCAGGTCTTTCGAGATCTCACGTTAATTTGTATAGTTCTTGCGTGAACTCTGTTCTTATCGATGCCACTGCAAAACACAAACAGAGTTGGTAGGAAAGTACGCAAGGGGCCATACTGCATCTGCAACGGACTGCATCCAGAGTCAGTGTAAATTCTGTGTTAGGCTCTCTATTTCAGTATCTTTCAACCTTTTTTGAGCCAAGGAACCCTTTTTACATTGAAAAAAATCTTGTTGGATCCCACCAACCAAAAATATTACAAAACAACTGTCATAACTGTGGCGCCACGAGACGGCTTTTGTTGTGATGTGGCGCATTATAAATAAAGCTGAATTGAATTGAATTGAATAAATGTCCTTCAGGGCAGGAATAAACACCCAGGTGCTGGACTGTGAGTTGCTGGTGAATTTAATTAAAAAAAATAAAGACCAAATTTACAAACAACTAGGCAAGCAGGATACACACCGAGGAAAACGGGACTCAAATCTGGAGAGAAAAAAAAACAGGACAGCAGCCTGGGCGGAACCAGGCTGGGAAACAGGAGGACGTTCTGGGTGGAACCCGGCTGGGAGCGTGCAGGAATGGCGAGATTCAGAGGCAAAAGAGACTTAGGTAAAGACGGAGCACACCCATTAAAACACAAGGTAACACACAGTGATACACAGAGAAATAGAGATGCGAAACTTATGTCTGGTTGTTGAGAAGAGCGCTACCGCCAGTAGCATTGCAACCTATATATAAGGCACAGAATAACTGAACAAATGATTACCAGTGTGGGTAAAGGAGCGAGGATTAATCAGACTAACAGCAGACAGCTGTGATGAACTGCGAACTTGAGCTAACAACGGAAGTAAAAAATGAGCACTGTCAAAGTAAAAGCACAAGAGGACTTGAAAAAAGGTAAATGACTACAAATATAGAATGACTACAAAATAAGATAAAGAGACTATGAAAGGGAAAATAACCATCAAAGTGAGGACAAGATAAACACAAAACCCAAGAGATGCAAACACTGGAAAACTAATATCAATACTAGAAAAGCACTCGGAGAGCGCAGACCTCCGCCAAGTGCTACAGTTCCCCCCATACAGTGTTTGTGTGTACGTTTTCAGATTCTTTGACCATGAAAACATATGACTAGCAATTGGATTGACAATGATAGGATTAGTGGTTGAGTAGTTATTCACGAAAATGACATTTTGCGTAATGGCGGCCACAGTTCCCCCCATACAGTGTTTGTGTGTACGTTTTCAGATTCCTTGACCACGAAAACATATGACTAGCAATTGGATTGACAATGATAGGATTAGTGGTTCAGTAGTTATTCACGAAAATGGCATTTTCCGTAATAGCGGCCACAGTTCCCCCCATACAGTGTTTGTGTGTATGTTTTGAGATTCCTTGACCATGAAAACATATGACTAGCAATTGGATTGACAATGATAGGATTAGTGGTTCAGTAGTTATTCACGAAAATGGCATTTTCCGTAATGGCGGCCACAGTTCCCCCCATACAGTGTTTGTGTGTACGTTTTCAGATTCATTGACCATGAAAACATATGACTAGCAATTGGATTGACAATGATAGGATTAGTGGTTCAGTAGTTATTCACGAAAATGGCATTTTCCGTAATGGCGGTTTTCTTCTGGACGGTGATCCGGATCATCCCCAAAATTTAATCAGTTCTTCTTTGTACCATTTCCAACAACGCCTGAATGTTTCATCGAAATCTGTCCAAAACTTTTTGAGTTATCTTGCTAACCAACAGACAGACAGACAAACAGACAGACAGACAAACAGACAAACCCCGGCAAAAACATTACCTCCTGGCGGAGGTAATTACACAAGGTGTACAGGAGGAAAAGGTGAGGGGCTCATATCTACCAAGTAGATAATATTTATACCATGAAGCTGAATGGTCAAGGACGCCCAATATAAATGACAGAATAATAATAACAAGACTAAGAACACAAACTACCTAAAGAGAAACAACTGGTAAACTCAAAACACAATACATCCAAAACCAAACATAAAACCACATAATAACACTGAGATGAGGAAAAACAGGAAATAATCAAAAATTAACTGGAAGCATGAGCACAATGAGCACACCGTACTCAGCATCATGACAGAGCCCCTACCTTCAAGGGGTGGATTCCACACACCCCAAGGTAACATCTAAAGGAGAAAAGAAAACACAAACACCCCCCCAAATGGAATAGAAGATTAACCCAACCCGAGAAGGCAGTGGGGAAAACCAGGCTAGGAGGGACCAAAACAAGACACTCATGACCCATAAATAGAGCAAAACAGGAGCCAACCAGAAACCTAGGCCCGCTGGGCGAGAAAATAAGTCAGTTCAGGTGGCCGACTAGAGACCCAAGACCACCAGATCATGCGGTGGAATGAGTTGGGTGGCCTTCTAGAGTGCTTGATCCACCCAATCAAACAGCATAGTCTGTCAGGTGGTCTCCCAGAGTCTTTGAGCCGCCTCAACAGATGGAGTAGTTCATTGGATGGTCTCCCAGCATCCCTAAGCCAACTGACCACATGGCATGACGGGCCCCCACCTGGAAGCGGCAGTTGAAACCCATGCCTACCGCAGACAGCAGAGACAGTGGCTTAGATGGAATGAGTCAGTGGCTGCGGGGAGTTGACATCCAATAATGACAACTGACCAGCGAGGACACTGAATGAGGAAAACGGCTGATCAGTGGGGAAACCAAGAATAAAGGACGGCTGCTCAGCAGCGACCTCAGGCGAAGACGGAGGACCCACGGTGACCTCGGGCGGGGACACAGGACCCACGGCGACCTTGGGCGGGGACGGAGGACCCACGGCGACATCGGGCAGGGATGGAGGACCCATGGCGACCTCGGGTGGAGACGGAGGACCCACGGTGACCTCAGTCAATGGCTAGGGCAAAACAGCACAGACAGAAACCGGGTCAGAATCACCGGCAGCAATGGAGCCCAACGAGGAGACTTCAGAAGCAGAGGGCGTCTGCAACTGATTCTCCCCACTACAAGCAAGACAAGGTTTCTCTAGAACTGATGGTGTAGAAACAGAACAGAGCACTTGCCTTGACTCGAGCTCCACAGCCATCCAGGACTCCAATGATGCAGGCAGGGACATCTCAGATTCATCCATCTGGGAGTCCAGTCCCAATGTGACCACCTCAGATGGGGAGGGGGAAGCAGACATTGGGATACATTTGGATAACAGTGTTCCGGTGTCCATCTCTTCCTTCCTGACTGAGGAAGAGATGGACACCGGAACACTGTTACTGGCAGCAGTGGAGCCCGGCAAGGAGAACTCAGGAGCAGAGGACATCTGCAGCTGATTCTCCCCTCCACGAGCAAGACAAGATTTCTCTAAGGCTAATAACGGAGAGACAGGAAAGAGAACTTGCCTTGACAATTCGTATTGTAGTTCATTTGTGCTGTTGATAATGTGTGATGTGTGTGTGTGAATAAACTGACTTGAGCTCCACCGCCGTCCAGGACTGCGGCAACTTTGCTGCGGTGGCCCACACAGCAGGCATGATGGCAAGTGCCACTGACGGACCCCCAGACGTGGTGGCTGAAGCTATGGATTGTCTCACCAATGGCACCGGGTGCCGAAACCAGAGGACACTCCTTTGTCAGCGCAGGTTTCGGGACACAAGAAGTGCTCCTTTATCATCCAGAGTGTGGTTGCGGAGCTGGAACCGGACCCTCAGGAAATGCAGGCCCCTCCATCATCCAGTGGCTCCCTCCCAGGACCGGTGGATGCATAGGATAAGCAGAGAGGGACACGGGAGAAGTAGGTGAGGACAAGGTACAGCAGCATGTGGTGAGGGCTCAGCCAAAGAGGATGGTGGCTGCTGAGCCTTACCACCAGGGATAAGGCAAGACAGTTCATTTATAGGTGTTAATGAATGAAAATGTACTTGCCTTAAACGCCTTGGTGTGGTGGTTGCTGCTACAGCACTCGGGAGCGGTAAAGGAGGAGCTGCTGGACGTATGGCGGTTGATGACTGCACCAGGGGACGTCTTTTCATCGGCTCAGGCACAGCTAATGTGCCAGCCTGCGGAGCATGTGTTGAAGATTGGGAACGGAGATGAGGAGATCTGTGAGTCATGGATAACTCCGCAGGCTGGGGGCTGCCTCAATGACCTCCTCCACGCAGTCCAGCTATTCCAGGGCTTCCTTGGGAGTACGGGATGTGCAGGCATCTGAGATGAGGTCTTCAATTAATTGAACCCCCCAACACTCATCCTCATCCAACCTGAGTAACCAGTAGTCTGTGTCGGCTGGCATGACAGTGGGAAAAGTGGACTAAAACAAAGCAACCGGGAGGGAAAAACAAAAAGCAACTCCCAGAAGCTGGGTCACTTACTGACAGCTTTTTTCTGTCATAAATGCCCTTCAGGGCAGGAATGAAGACCCAGGCACTGAACTGTGAGTTGCTGGTGAATTTAATTAAAAAAGAATGACAAAGACCAAATTTGCAAACAACTAGGCAAGCAGGATACACAGGGGATAACGGTGTGTGGAAACGCCAAGGAAAATGAGACTCACGTCTGGAGAAAAAACAGGAAAACAGCCTGGGCGGAACCAGGCTGGGAATCAGGAGAACAGCCTGGGCAGAACCAGGCTGGGGGCATACGGGAACACCAAGATTCAGAGGCAAAAGCGACTTAGATAAAGACGGAGCACACCCGTTAAAACACAAGGAAACACACACAGTAATACACAGAGAAATCGAGACGCAAAACTTGCATCTGGTTGTTGAGAAGAGTGTTGCAAAGCCCTATATATAACACACAGAATAATTGAACAAATGATTACCAGTGTAGGTACAGAAGTGAGGATTAATCAGACCAACAGCAGACAGCTGTGATGAACCACGAACTTGAGCTAACAACGGAAGTAAACAATGAACACTGTCAAAGTAAAAGCACAACAGGATATGACAAAAGGTAAATGACTACAAATATAGAATGACTACAAAATAAGACACAGAGAATATAAAAGGGAAAAATAACCATCAAAGTGAGGACAAGATAAATACAAAACCCAAGAGATGCAAACACTAAACGTAAAATGTACATGACAGAATAATAATAACAAGACTAAGAACATGAACTACAGAAACAGAAACAACTTGCAAAAATCAAAGCACATAATATGGGCAAAACCAAACATAAAGTCAAATAATACTGAGATGAAGAAAAACAGGAAATAATCAAAAATGAACTGAAAGCACCCTGCTCAGCATCATGACAATACCACATTGTAGCCTATTACAGCATATTTAATGTGCTGTAATACAGTATATTTACATATATTTATGCAGCATATATTTATGTGGCTATGGCGCAGGTGTAGTATGGCCGACTACTGATCGGAGGGTCTGGGGTTTGATTCCCGCTCTGTCTGCAGTCTGCATGTCAAAGTGTCCTTGAGCAAAACACTGAACCCCCAGTTGCTCCTGGTGGGTCAGGCCAACGCCGGTGTATGGCACCTATGCCGCCATCAGTGTGTGAATGGGTGGATAGCAGGATCTATAAAGCGCTTTGGTCATCTAGAGATGAGAATAAAAGTGCTATATAAGTGAATGCCATTTACCATTTTAATGATAATTTAGCCTTGTATTTAATTCATAAGAGATAAGATAATCCTTTATTAGTCCCACAACAGGGAAATTTACAGTATTGCAGTAGCAAAGGGACAGAAGAACTCAAAGCAATAATAAAAGTAAATAGGGCGTAAACAGTATATACACAGAGCAAGAAGTTTTAAAAAGTAAAATAGTTTTTACAGTTAAAAAAAGAATTAATAGTATTTACAGCATTAAAGTTCAAAATAAATTATTCAGTAATATACTGTATATACTGTATATTAACAGCATATTTCACAGTTGAATGAGTACAGTGTCGTTACAACCTTCAGTAATAATAACAGTGTGTTGGAAACCAATGTTCCATATTGTGTAAAGCAGTAGTGTTGTGTGCGGCCTCTATGAGCAGCGCAGATTGTAGAGTCTGACAGCAGCAAGGAAGGACCTGCGAAACCTCCCCCTCTACGAAAAGTTCGCAAATTTATGAGGGAAAATTTTTTTTTTTGCGAGTATAAAGTGACAAATTTATGAGAACAGCATCACAACTTTACATGAAAATGTTTCAAATTTACCACAAGCAAGAATAAATTTGCAAACTTAAAAACTGCAGATTTATTTTTTTTTAAATGTCACAAATTTGCTATAAGCAAGTAAATTTTTTTAGAAAAATAAATAAATATGAGTAAGCAAACCCCACAAATTTATGAAAAATGGCAAAAAGCCTACAGTCTTCATGATAGAAAAAGCTGCAATTATGTTAAAATAATATAAATTTGCAAGTAAAAAAGTCACAAATTCATGAGGAGAAAAACATATAAATTTACAAAAGCAGTCACAATGTTACATGAAAAACATTGCAAATTTATGAGGAAGCTGCCACTTGACAAAAACAATTTGCAAATTTACAGTGGTGTGAAAAAGTGTTTGCCCCCTTCCTGACTTCTCATTTTTTTGTATGTTTGTCAAACTTTAATGTTTCAGATCATCAAATAAATTTAAATATAAGACAAAGACAACACAGGTAAACACAAAATGCAGTTTTTAAATGAAGGTGTTCATTATTAAGTGTAAAAAAATCCAAACCTACATGGCCCTGTGTGAAAAAGTGACACCCCCCCCCCCGTTAAAACATAAATTAACTGTGGTTTATCACATCTTTGGAAAGCTGAGTTCAACTTCTTTAGCCACACCCAGGCCTGATTACTGCCACACCTGTTCTCAATCAAGAAATCACTTAAATAGGACCAGCCTGACAAAGTGAAGTAGACCAAAAGATCCTCAGCAGCTAGACATCATGCTCCGATACAGAGAAATTCAAGAACAAATGAGAAACAAAGTAATTGAGATCTATCAGTCTGGAAAAAGTTATAAAGCCATTTCTAAAGCTTTGGGACTCCAGCGAACCACAGTGAGAGCCATTATCCACAAATGGCGAAAACATGGAACAGCGGTGAACCTTCCCAGGAGTGGCCGGCCAACCAAAATTACCCCAAGAGCACAGCAATGACTCATCCAAGAGGTCACAAAAGACCCCACAGCAACATCCAAAGAACTGCAGGTCTCCCTTGCCTCAGTTAAGGACAGTGTTCATGACTCCACCATAAGAAAGAGACTGGGCAAAAATGGCCTACATGGCAGAGTTCCAAGATGAAAACCACTGCTGAGCAAAAAGAACATAAAGGCTCATCTCAGTTTTTCCAGAAAACATGTTGAGAAAAGTTGAACTTTTTGGAAGGTGTGTGTCCCATTACATCCAGCATAAAAGCAACATAGCATTTCAGAAAAGGAACATCATACCAACAGCAAAATATGGTGGTGGTAGTGTGATGGTCTGGGGCTGTTTTGCTGCTTCAGGACCTGGAAGACTTGCTGTGGTAAATGGAACCATTAATTCTGCTGTCTACCAAAAAATCCTGAAGGAGAATGTCCGGCCATCTGTTGGTGACCTCCAGCTGAAGGGTTCTGCAGCAGGACAATGATCTAAAACACACCAGCAAGTCCATCTATGAATCGCTTAAGATAAACAAAATGAAGACTTTGGAGTGGCCTAGTCAAAGTCCTGAATTGAATCTGATTGAGATGCTGCGGCATGACCTTAAAAAGGCAGTTTATGCTCGAAAACCCTCCAGTGTAGCTGAATTACAACAATTCTGCAAAGATGAGTGGGCCAAAATTCCTCCACAGCACTGTAAATGACTCATTGCCAGTTATCGCAAATGCTTGATTGCAGTTGTTGCTCCTAAAGCTGGATTCATGCTGCACCTCTGGTGTCCGTGTATGTGTAACCGCAAATCTCGTAATGAAATTTACATCATCGTCTCCACTCCGCTAGTGTCCACAGTGCTTGACTGTGGACGACCGTGTGCAGCCCAAATTTTGTGACCGCGCCGCCTGCCCACGATCTGAATGTGTTGAAAAGCGCATGCGCAAGACTGAACATCCCATTCACAAGGTGGCGATATCGACACTGCATACCAAGACAAAGTAGATGAAGAAGACAGTGAGGAAGTGGAAGACAAGAATAAACATACATGAATCATACATAAATACTTCAGTAGCAGCAGCAGCAGCATCTTCGTGGAAAAGGAGTGAAAACTGGGAAATCAAGTAGCAGAAAGCAAGCAGTATTTCTTTGTTCATGAAAATCCTGGCACGTCAGCGCACTGGCACTACCTATTGGGTAGGAGTGAAACTACAAATGATGGTTGTGCGCATGCGTCAACTGGTTGGCCTGGGTAGATGAAAAAAGTGAGCATGAACAGCGCCGCGTGTGTGCCGGGCTCGTCCAAAGCGCACATGGACCAAAGTGGACTAGAGGGGAAATGCAGCATGAATTAGGCTTTAGGGTGGCCCAACCAGTTATTAGGTTTAGGGGGCAATCACTCTTTCACACAGGGCCATGTAGGTTTGGATTTTTTTCCCCTTAATAATAAACACCTTCATTTAAAACCTGCATTTTGTGCTTACTTGTGTTATCTTTGTCTAATATTTTAAAAAAATCAAAATGAAGACTTTGAAGTGGCCTAGTCAAAGTCCTGACCTGAATCTGATTGAGATGCTGTGGCATGACCTTAACAAGGCAGTTTATGCTCGAAAACATCAATTTGTTTGATGATCTGAAACATTTAAGTGTGACAAACATACAAAAAAAAAAAAGAGAAATCAGGAAGGGGCAAACACTTTTTCACACTACTGTACATGATAACAAGATCCAACAGACAAGTTAAAAGAAGCTTCCAAGTTACCCAAAAGAGTGCATATTTTAGAGAAAACTAGCAAGAAGCAGCCAGAATTGGCAGACCAAGCCCCTGGATGCCTTTTATCCACTCTAAAGGCCTGGCTTCTCTCCAAAGACAATCAACAACATGTGAGTTTGCATGTTCTCTTTGCGCTAGTGGGCACCTCCCTGTTTTCTCCCACTATCCAAAGATGTGCTTGTATGATTAATTGATGATTTTGAATTTGCTATTGATGTGTGAGTGTGTTTCTGGTTCCACCTAGAAAAGCATACAAGAAAACAGACTAAAGATCACCCTAAAGACTCTTTCTCTGCTACTGCAAGGACAGTATGGGTTTAGTATAACACATAAGCCATTTATTCAATTGTGACCTTGTGACTACACCGCAACTTACTTTTTTCTTTTTTGCATAACCTCACCAGGTGAAAAAAGAGATTCAATTGCTGGATCACTGATGACAAGTTTTGCCTGATAAACCTAAATTAACTTGTTATGTATCATCCTCCTCACTTTGTCCTTGTTTTAGTCGTGACGGTACCATTAATGCAAGGCATGTCCACACTGCTGGAAGGATTCTTGCTCTCTGTGTATAATTAGTCCTCCCATTGTACATCCGCCCCCTGCTTCTATCCTCCTGTTTATTCCCTTGTTGACCCCAGGAAAAAAAACGAATCAACTGCTCTGTATCCTTTGCCCCTTTTAACACAGTTTCGCGAGCAAAGACATTAGATGCTTCATAAATACCCAGCTCATCATCTAGGAGAATATTACTGGAATGTTTTGTATTTTTTTCCACTTGTCATTCTCATCAAACTTACAGTCATGAATCTGCTAACACTGTTGAAAATAATGTTTAAAGGTGTCATGAACCCTCCCGTGCGCTTTTCCAATGCCCACGGAGAGGGGTGAAATAATGAGGATTTACGTGCAGGTGAACGCCACACACATTTATTTATACCACACGCAGACAAACAGTTACAGATATAGTTTCCTCAGAAGCTAATGAAAGGCTACTGGACGCTCAACAGTCTATAGGGGAGAGACACCAGGGAAAAACACACGCAGTAATTACTCACTGAGCTGGTGCAGTCCAGTAGTCCAATTAAGCCCCGAGGGAAACCGTCCTTGACTTCACTAGACGACAGGCGATCAATATATATATATATATATATATATATATATATATATATAAACAGAAATACAGTGTGGCACGTACCCACAGAGAGGCCAGGACCGAGCCGGGGGAAATCAAGCCAGCTCGGTTCCTGACAGAGCCCCCCCTTAAGGAGTGGATTCCCAGACACCCAAAGAACCCCCCCCCCCCCTGCAACAGGAACAAACAACCCAAACCCGGGTGGGAGGTAGGGGGAACAGGAAAGGTGGGAACACCACACCCCGCCCAGGGACCACAATTAATCCCCTTGAGTCCGAAGACGTGGAGGCTCGGGAGGCCGCCCAGAGTCCCAGGAATAGCAGGCTAGCATTGTTAATCCACCAGGGCCGACGGGGTGAGGCAGGAGGGGGCCTGCCTACCGGGAAGCTCGCTGTTGGGTGACCAGACCGAAGGAAGGGAACCCCCATGGCGTAGGACCGGGAGGAGAAGGGGACCATGGCGTCCTTATGGCGATCCGCAGCGCCGTCAGGGATCCCGGCTTGGGACCCAGCTGCACCCACGGTGGCCCCCGACTAGGCCGGCTCCGCTGCACCCGTGGTGACCGCTGGCTGAGGTGCTGCTGCATCTGCAGTAACCTCTGGCTGAGACTCCGCTGCACCCACGGTGACCTCAGGCTGAGGCTCTCCTGCACCCACGGTGACCTCAGGCTGAGGCTCTCCTGCACCCACGGTGACCTCAGGCTGAGGCTCTCCTGCACCCACGGTGACCTCCGGCTGAGGCTCCACAGCACCTGCGGTGACCTCCGGCTGAGGCTCTGCAGCACCCGTGGTGGGCCCCGATTGGGCCAGTGCTACACCCACAACGGTCCTGGTCTAGGACGTGGCTGCACCCACGATGGGCTCCGGTTGGAGCACCATTGCACCAGTGGTGACCCGCATCAAGGGCCTCATTGCTCCCGCAGTGGCCTCCCCAGCGAGGGAGGTGGTGCTCCCAATGTCACCTGGTGCTGCATCCCGATCCTTGGCGGCTTCCGGCGAAGTCAGCTGTTCTCCGGCAACCCTGGCAGGGAGCTCCGACCCCGGAGGGAGAGAAAAAGACACCGGGTTAGGGTCGCCGGCAGCAACAGAGCCCGGTAAGACGGCCCCGAGGGCTACTACAAGCTGCCCCGGGCCTCCTCACCATGAGTCGGGCAGTGTGACATTGACATCTGAGGTATTGATATAATGGAGCACACTTGCCTGAGCTCGGGCTCCACTGCCGTCCAGGACTCCGGCGATTTGGGGTGCGAAGCTTCAGTTGTCACACCCGGTACTGTGCCGCTGTTGACCTCCTTAGGGACCACTGGACCTGCGTCGTCATGGGCTGGACCTCCTGGGCCTCCGGTCCCTCTCCCCTCGACTGACCTGGATCTGGTGCCGGTGAGCTCGTGGGGGTACATAGAAGGAGATGGGTGAGTTTAGGTATGGGTGCATCACATGCCGCTAGGGCGAAGCACTCAGAGGGTTGCTCACCCCGAGTCTCCTCACCAGGAGGCAGGCAAACTTGTTCATCAAGCATAACAGTTAAATGAGAAGTAACTTGCCTATCCTCCTGAGAGGAGACATCCTCTACAGCCTTAGAGATGTCTCCCCCCTCCGGGCGTTCCTCCTCGTGCAGAGCCAGCGAGACCGGAGGCCTCCTCCAGCGGGGGTTCCTCCACTTCTTCCTCCCGGATGGCTCAGGAAACAAGTAGTCCGGGACATGAAGCGCCATGCTGCACAGCTCCGTCTTCTCCAGGGGGGAGAAGTGGAGGGGTTGCGAGGAGTTTGAGCGCTGGGGGACCCTCGTCTGACCTCTCCTCGACCCGCCAGTTGAGCGCAGCGAGCAGATTTGACCATTCCTCATCCATCGGCAGATCCGGAGATGGAACCTTCACAGCCGAGAAGGGGTGTCCTTGGGCCTCCTTCTCGCCATGCTCCTCCTCGACTCGGCAATTGAGCGTGACGAGCAAGTTCGACCACTCCTCGTCCATCGGCAAGCCCGTGGGTTGAACAGGCACGGGGGGTGGGGCCCTCACGGCCAGGGAAGCGCGTCCTTGGGCCTCCCTCTTACCGTGCTTCTCCTCGACCCGGCAATTGAGTGTGGCGAGCAGGGTTGACCACTCTTCGTCTGTCGGCAAGCCCAGTCTCTCCTCCTCCGTCTTGACGTCCAAGGATTGGGCGGGCACCGGACCGGGAGAGGATGCAGACAACTCCAACAGTGTGGTTGCAGGAGAGCGCCTCCGTGCGGGCCCCCTGGCAGACCTCACGACAACTCCAACATCCTCCACAGCAGGCGAGATGGTCCCAACAGTCCCAATCTCCCCATGCAGTGGCTCCAACGCTGGGAAATCCTCTGGCGTGGTTGCAGGGGGACCTCTCCATGCTGGCTCCAGGAAGGACTCCTCCAAAGCCACTGGCTCCTCCGCCGTCTGATGGCCCTGACCTTGGGCCGACAGGTTCTCAGGGAGAATTGGAGGAGACATGGAGAGGGGGAAAAATGAATTAATATATGCAGCTGGAGGAGAGGACCCAGCGGACTGCTTAAACCGGGCCTCTCTCTCGGGAGACAGGCAAGATTCAATATTAATGAATGGTTTTGAATGAGAAAATACTTGCCTGTCATCCCGGTCGATAATATCCACAGCTGCAGGCGGTAGACACTCATCCCTCCCCGTGCCAGTGATGATGTGGACCCCTCCGCAGGCTATTGGAGGAGCCGTCTCCCTGACGACGAAGGTAGGCTGGGCCGGGGTGAATTTGGCGGACCTCCCAGCAGCTGAAACAATGACGGTCGCTGTCGATAAGAGGGCCTCTCCCGGTGCCTTGCCGTAGGATTATGCTGTCATGGTGGAGCTGGAGACGCACGGGCTGAGGCTGGCACCTTGGGCTGAGCTAGAGAGGAAGCAGATGGCTGACGAGGGGAACAATTCCACTTCGGTTCGGCGGGAAGTGTCCTCGCGGATAATCCGCTCGAGCGCACCGACCGCGGAGAGCAGCTCAGCGTATAGTGGGCACCTCCAGAGGCCAGGATGCGCTTCGAGGATGCCCATAGCCCCAAGCAAACACTCCCATTTATTCTTGGGACCACGGGACGCGAGACCCTCCTCCACAAAGTCCTGGATGAATTCCGCTGCACACTCCTCCTCCAGCATGGGGACGCCAGCTGCCGGTCCTTCCTTATGGCGACAACTCCAACAAACAGGTGAGCGAAAAATGTTCAAAAAGTGGAAAAAGGTTTGTGTGGGTGAACCTGCTAAATCCTTTTTATGGGCTGGGTCATTTTGTCATGAACCCTCCCGTGCGCTTTTCCAACTCGCACGGCGAGGGGTGAAATAATGAGGATTTACGTGCAGGTGAACGCCACACACATTTATTTATACCACATGCAGACAAACAGTTACAGATATAGTTTCCTCAGAAGCTAACGAAGCGCTACTGGACGCTCAACAGTCTACAGGGGAGAGACACCGGGGAAAAACACACACAGTAATTACTCACTGAGCTGGAGCAGTCCAGTAGTCCAATTAAGCCCCGAGGCAAACCGTCCTTGACTTCACTAGACGACAGGCGATCAAATGAAGCACAATGACCCAGCAACGCATGACTAGAAGCAGGCTCCTTATGAACATGCATTGCGTTATCCACAAATTGGGTACACCCGAGCGAGGAGCGGGTAGATGGCATACGGGAGTGGGAACACCTGGTAGTAATAAAGAGGGGGGTGTGGTCCGACCGGCAGACAGCTAGACAAGCGCTCACTCCAGCGTGAGCCCAAGAGGCTGCCTCACCGCTGCCAGTCAGACAGCAGTGGCTATGGGTACGGCAGAGTACACAGAAATACATATAAACATACATACAACGTGGCACGTACCCACAGAGAGGCCAGGACCGAGCCGGGGGAAACAAAGCCGGCTCGGTTCCTGACAAAAGGTTCCACATTGCACATTTTCCAGGGATAATTTTCAAAATTTTGACATCTTCAAGGACATATACTGTACATTTATTTTTAAATGCAAAAATCAATTGTGTTGTTTTACAGCTCTTCAAAAAAGGTGTCTGAAAATTCCTGTCTGTTTTTAGCTTGCTGCTCATTAATATTAATGAGCCCCTAACCTGACTGGGTAAAGAGTTTTGTTTTTTGTTTTTCTTTAGTGAAGAAGTCTCAAGTAACAAGACAGTCAGGAGTAGAGCTGGGAATCATCACTAATTTCCAGAATCGATTTGATTTCGATCTGATCTAATCCCGATTCATTCGGGGAAATTACCATTTTAATAGTTATTTTACTTGCCAGGGGAAAAAAAAAAATTCTTAGAGATGTAATGCTGCAGATCGTACCAGGAATACTCCATCTTTGTTAATACATAACTTATAGAACATAAAGAACTGACCCAAAATCAGTTACAATAATGCATTTTTTAATTATTATCTTATGATTTCACAAAGTGCTCACAAGTGCTTTCTTTAGTGCAAAGGGTGTGTAGTGTCAAGTTAACAATCCAGAGTAAGTAAATAAATCCAATGCATGAAGCATGTCTACATAATCTCACTGTATTAAGTCCCTTCAGGATTTCACCGGCTGTTTTTGTGATTGTTGCAGCCCAAAAAGCCTGAATTTGTGGAAACTTTTCCAAAAAAGTTGTGATAAAATTTGCATCACTTTTTAGAGTTTTTTTGCACTGAAAGTTGTGTGAGGAAGTACAGATTTTAATGCAGCTGCTTTTCCCATAGTTTACAGTAATGCTGTTCTATCCGACACCACAAGAAAAGCACAGGATTGCTCAAAATTTCCTGTTAATCAGTGATTTATTTAGAATTAAATGCTCGGGAAAATTGTCAAAAAAAGACCAACATTGTATTCTTGCTGAGAACTTAAATACAAAAGATAAATAAAAGAATTAATCATTTCAGCCATTCTAAATTACATTGGATGCATGTTAGAGTATGGAGAAAATTATGGCAGCACTTTCTTAAATCTTGAATTTGAAAGCTAAGACCCCTGAAAATTTTGAGCTCTTCTTCTGTGCTGAAATCCACATGAAGCAGGGATGGCTCCTCCACTGACAGCCTCTGCCCTTCAGAAGGTCTCAGGATGGAGCTTGGAGTGGAAACCCAGTCTTCACAGCTCTGAAGGGGAGATGAAAAGGAGAATAGATTTCAAAGTAAAATTAAGAATATTTTTAAATCCCCACACCACAGTAGGGTTTAATAATTTAGTTTCTTTTATTTTTTGTTGTTTGTATTTTAATTACAAATTTACTTTCAGTTTTTGATGACGGTTTCAGTTCATTTCCTGGCAAGATTTGTTCATTTCAGTTTGTTCTAATGGGTAAAAAATGGGTCATTGTACTGCAGCCTTTATTAATTCTGCTATTTTCATTTTATTGTGATTTATTATTATCTTCAAATATCTCACTTAAGTGCTAGAAGTCCAAAATTAAATGTGTCATTCAATACAAACGTTACTTGAAGGCAACCGCCTCTGTCATGAAGCCCTGAAGTCCTGATTAAAATCCAACATTTTCATTATATTCTATTCTCATAAAATATACCTTTATTCTGCATTTATTTAGAGCTCTTAACCAACAGTTAACTACTGTATCCATAGTTTGTACAAGAAAACACCATCATGCTGGTTGAATTATTAATTTACGACACAAATGTAAAAAAAAAAAAAAAAAAAAGCCTGATATTTTATTTACTCTCAGCAGCACCGAGTCTCCTTCTCTGTCTCATCTGTTGTCTATGAGTTTCACCCATTCTTTATGTGTGGTTTCCATTTGAAAAGTGTTTATGAATCGTTGACTTCTGCTTACGTTCCAACACAGCACACAAAACAGTTCATCCCCGCGTTATGAAAAATATTGGGAAACTGCTGAGCACAGTCTTTAGCGGTTACTTTTGTTGATAAATTAAGAGACATTATCATACACGTCAGCAATGTGTTACATGTTTATCATGTAGGGGCAGCTCGGTGGTGCAGTGGTTAGCACTGTGGCAGCACAGTAAGAAGGTCATGGGATCGATCCCACCCCCTGACCATCAGTGACTCTTCTGTGTGGAGTTTGCATGTTCTCCCTGTGTCTGCGTGAGTTTACCCCATGTACTCCGGTTTCCTCCCACAGGCCAAAAACATGCAAGTTAGGTTAATTGGAGACTCTAAAGTAGCCCTAGGTGTGAATGTGTGTGTGAATGGTGAAGGGATTGGCGCCGTACCACGGGTGCCTCATCCATCCAGGTGGATGCCCTGAATTTCCCCTCTGGCATTAGTAAAGTATACAAAAAAAATGCTTTATCATGTAAAAACGGAAGTAAAGATGTGAGTGTGCGGCACAGGGAGCCGGCCAAAGGACCCCTTGCATTTTATGTTTCACAGACGTAGAAGATATTAGGAGATCGATCCATGGATTTTGTTGATCAATATCGGCTCAGTTAAACGTGAATCAATTTGAATCAGAGAATTTGTCTTTTGAACCCACTTGTAGTCAGGAGACATTTGTTTTGCCAACTTAGACAACTGAAGGCGGGGCTTTTTGGATTTGTGATGTCATAAAAATAGGAGATGCAATCTGCTTATTTCATTAAGGGCTTAACTAAAAGACAGTGTGTATTTGAAGAGTTTGTTTGCAAAAATTGATAAATGCCACTTCCATGAAAATTTCACTCTTAACATCAAACAACTGTGAACATTACCTACTTATAGAAGTTCAACTTGTTTTGTTTCAAAAGACAATATGTCCTATGTTATAGACACTACAAATTCATGTGTTTTTTTTTCAAATGCCGATAAATGCCAGGAGCGTTTTTTTTTTTTTTATTACAAAAGCAGATAACTCCACAGGGCAAATCAGCACTTGCTATTTGGGTCACGTGACTCATCTTGGCTGCCTTCCGGGTCTGCTCGTTCTGACTGATTTCCCTGGCTGTGTTCGGAATGTTCACTCACTCACTCCCTACTCCCTATATAGTGAATTTAGATATAGTGGACTATACAGTAAACTCAATATAACAATAAAATTAACCGCTTTTGAACACTACTGGGCTTGTTTTCGCGGTACGGTTAATGACGTCATCACATGAGAGTAAAATGTAACAGACTACCAGTGGTAAAAAATGAATACCTGCATGCAATTTGTAGTAAATATGTATTAAATTAAGTCGTTTTTGCTGAATTATTAAATATAAATACCTTAAGGTAGTTTATGTTGTGATGTGAAGCTCTTCTCTCACTGCTCCGCTGGCTGCACATTCACTATATAGTCCACTATATGGGGAAGGAGTTTCTTTTGTTCCAGCCTTATTCCTTTTCTTTTTATACTGTGCACACCAATGAAGAGAGAGAGAAACGCCATTTCAATTCTCCTGTATGTCCCGTACGTATAGTTGTATTGACAATAAAATCTTTGAATCTTGAATTATAGCTTATTATTATAGCTATATTATGCCATTTTACTGAGTGGATATTCCTAAATCAGTGTGTCAGTCATACTACATTGATGCTTATAAACATTCAAGTATGTTCCAGACAAAATAGCATGACTTTCGGGGCTTAATTGTTTTTGCAAAAAAAAAAAAAAGACTCGTTTGTGGACTTATCTGTTTTTGCGAGAAAAAAAAACGTACTAATAAATTGCCAAAAAGGAACTGTGATATCCTACCGTGTAGCAATGATCACACTTGAGTTATTTCTTTGGCTAACTCTGCCGTTTTTCTGCAACACCCATAACATGACTGAACATGGATTCTGCGCGGGGTTTTCACACTCTTATTCTAATATGTCCCCTTAATAGTAGTGCTGAACAATACAGGTAGTTCCCCCTAGAGGCATGTGCCAGTAATGTTTTGAATTAGACTTGCAGTCTACCACATCCCTCCCCTCTAGATTAAACTACTTTTAATTACACTAGCCAATTATGCTAGACATCCTGGAACTCCCATTTAACCCTAAACAATCACAGTTACTTTTAACTTCTTAAACACATGTGCCATACACATAATTTCTTTCTCTCTTTTTTTTTTTTTTTACATGTATAACACACATAACAGTCTAACTGGGGATTTGGTTTGACTACCGCATCCCAGTGAGGTTCCAGGACGCATTCTTGTCCTGTGGCTGGGGAACTCACTACTGACTAAGTATAGTCCTTCAAGTAGTCTGGAGCTTTCCTAGCTCGCTGAGATCTTCTCACGGCGGGTGAGCCAACTGCAGGTGAAGACTCAGACTGCTCCACTGTTTCGGCTGCTGCAGTGCTGCCCGTAGAATCTGCAGAGACGGTTACCTCAGGTTTCACCTGAAGTGGTGGTTCATTGATGCTCTCCTCAGGATGGGTGTCAGACAACACCTCGGGTGCCATCGGCAGGGGAATGGAGCTCCTACCACGAACTTGGTCGATGTGTCGCCTCACCACTTGTCCATGACCTAATGTCACCTTGAATGACACAGGGCCTGTCTTTTCTGTTATTTCTCCTGGTACCCAGGCTGGTCCTGAGCCAAAGTTGCGGGTGTAGACCACGTCTCCTTCTCTCAGTATTCTCTCTCTAGCATGCATGTCATGATAACCTTTTTGTTTCTCTTGTTTATCATGCACTTTGTTTCTGAAGTCTGGATGTATTAAGTCAAATGTTGACCTCAACTTTCTTCCCATCCATGGACCTGCGTAGTCAATGTGAATTCTTCTCCATGGTTTATCTGGAACTTCCCAAGGATGTAGTGGGGCTGCTGGAGGACTGTTCCTGTTCTCCTGGCATGCCGCACATGACTTCACAAGCGCCTCCACCTCTGCATCCATGTTGGGCCACCACATGTAACTCCTCGCCAACGCTTTCATGCGAGTGATGCCAGGGTGTGCTTGGTGTAGTTGTTGCAGTAAGGCATTCCTACCAGGTGGTGGAACAACCACGCGTCCTCCCCACAGGATACAACCTTCCTGGGTGCTGAGCTCATCCTGTCGTCGGGCATAGGGAATGAACTCAGGACTGTTCATCTTCGGCCATCCTCTCAAGATGTATTCTCGCACTCTTGCTAGAACAGGGTCTTTGTCTGTCCACTTCTTTATTTGTTGTGCGTTCACCAGGGGCACGCCGATATCTTCAAACAATAGCACTCTCTCCTCCTCCTCAGGCGTGCTGTCTCTTCCTCCATCCAAGGGTAGCCTACTCATCGCGTCAGCATTCGTATGGTCCCGTCCGGCTTTGTAAACGATGGTGTACTCATACGCTGCTAATGTAACGGCCCATCTCTGAATTCTCTGAGATGTCATCTGGGGTATGGCTCTCATTTCACTGAACAGTGAAATTAGTGGCTTGTGGTCAGTCACTATAGCGAACTGTCTCCCGTACAGGTATTTGTGGAATTTTTTTACACCAAATACTACTGCAAGGCCCTCCTTGTCTAGCTGGGAGTAGTTTTTCTCAGCTGCACTAAGAGTTCTTGAGACGAACCCTATGGGTCTCTCTGAGCCATCCTCCATACGATGAGAGAGTACAGCACCCACACCGTAGGGTGATGCGTCACACGCCAGGATGAGTGGTTTGTTTGAATCATAGTGCACTAGCACACTACAGGACTGAAGTAGCGCTTTGGACTCTTCAAACGCCTTCTGCTGCTTGACCCCCCATGACCATTTTTCTTCCTTCTTAAGTAAGGTATGTAGTGGTGCCAGCAGCGTGGAGAGCTTTGGGAGGAACCTATGGTAATAGTTCAACAAGCCCAGGTAGGCTTTTAACTCAGTAACATTTTGTGGCTCAGGCGCCTCCGCAATGGCTTCCACTTTGTCTGTTAGAGGGTGTAGACCACTGGCGTTGATCTTGTGGCCTAGGAACACCACCTCTTTTCCCATGAACTCACACTTGCTTCTTTTCAACCTCAGACCGCTTTTCTCCAACCGTTGAAGCACTTCCTTCAACGTTTTCAGATGTTCTTGTTCATTTGGTCCTGTACAAAGGATGTCATCCAAATAAACGGCAACATTCGGAATTCCACCTAGGATGCCCTCCATAGTTCTCTGGAATATAGCAGGACTGGAAGCTACTCCAAATGGTAAGCGTGTGTAGGTATATAAGCCTTTGTGTGTATTGATGGTTACATACTTTCTTGATTCTTCTTCCAGGACTACTTGTTGGTAGGCGTGACTCATGTCTAATTTCGTGAAGTGTCGGCCGCCATTCAGCTGTGCGAAGAGGTCCTCCACTTTAGGAATTGGATACTGATCCACCCGTGATGCTCGATTGACAGTGAGTTTGTAATCTCCACATATTCTAATGGAGCCATCCGGCTTTCTCACTGGGACTATGGGCGCCGCCCATTCTGCAACCTGCACTGGCTCAATGATCTTGTCATCCAGCAGCCTCTGTAGCTCGCTTTCAACCAGTGGCTTGACTGCATAGGGTACCGGTCGGGGTTTGCAGAATCGTGGTTGGGCCTCCTTGTCCACATTAATCTTTGCAGTGACGCCTTTTAGCTGTCCTACGCCTTCTTTGAACACCTCAGCGTGTCTTTCGAGGATCTCCTCCAGCTGCAATTTGGGCTGAGATTCCACTTTATTCACCAACTGATCCATCATGGCCAGTTCTTGTAGCCAACTTCGCCCTAGTAGATTTGGTCCTTCGCTCCCAACTACTACTACAGGTAAGTCCTTTTCTTTGTTTTCGTGCTGCACCTTCACTTGTGCCATGCCTAGCACGTCTAGCTTCTCTCCTGTGTATGTTTTTAATTTTAATGAACAGGGATTTAATTCTGCTGTGTCTGTTTTCTTCCACAGTTGTGTATATTGCTGTTTACTTAATATGGTTACTCCACAGCCTGTATCAACTTCAAATGTTACTTTCATTCCATTAACATTCATGGTACGCGTGATGGGCGCTACCTTGGTCAGCTCCTCTGACGTGTTGTAAATTGTGTGAAAACCCATGTCTTCTGTATCACTTTCTCCCTCCCCTCTCAGTTGATTCGCTTGCTGTTCCTTTCCTGGGCCCTTGTTTTCATACTTTTGCCCATTAACTGTCGCTTTCAGCACCTGTGCGCTGTCCACCTTTATTCTACATGCTTTCTTAATGTGCCCTCGCTTGCCACAATTATGACACAGCTCAGTGGCAAATTTGCACTCGGCGGCATTGTGCTGGCCTTTGCAGCGATAACAACTGGGGAATTTGTGCTGAGTTTTGTCAGTCAACACTTTGTGGACACCTACTTGGGTCTTAGGCACACGAACATGCGTTGCTGTGTCCTCTGTTAGCTTCCCTTGCATTTCTCTCACATCTTTAGATGCTGTTTCCATCGCTTGGCATAATTCCAAAGCCTTCGCAAAAGTGAGTTTTGTTTCAGATAAAAGTCGCCGTTGCATTCGGTCATCATTCACTCCACACACAAGTCTGTCTCTTAACATTTCTTCCAATGAGTCTTTGTAATCACAGTGCAGTGTTAATTTCTTCAATTCTGCCACATACTCTGCTATGGACTCAGTGTTCCTCCTTATGCGTGAATTAAATTTGAATCGTTGCACGATTTCACTCGGTTTGGGGCTGAAGTGCTTCTGAAGCTCAGCAGTAAGCTGGTCGTACGTTTTATCTTTCGGTAATGCAGGGCTTATTAAATTTCTCAACAAACTGTAAGTAGTTGCACCAACTCCACTCAACAGTACAGCCTTCCTTTTGTCTGGCTCCTCAATGTCATTAGCTTGGAAGAAAAAGTCCAACATTTCACTATATTCTTCCCATGACTGAGTCGAGTTATCAAAAGGGGTTACCGTTCCGATTACAGCCGCCATTGCTCGTCGTGGTGGGGAAACCTCGTTTTTCCTCCTCTGAACTTGCACTCGAACTACTGGAGTCACTTGAGTTCGCCACACTCGCAATGTTCTCTGTTTCTCGCCGCTGATTTTTTTCTTTTAATCCTCGTCGCCAATTGTGTGATATCCTACCGTGTAGCAATGATCACACTTGAGTTATTTCTTTGGCTAACTCTGCCGTTTTTCTGCAACACCCATAACATGACTGAACATGGATTCTGCGCGGGGTTTTCACACTCTTATTCTAATATGTCCCCTTAATAGTAGTGCTGAACAATACAGGTAGTTCCCCCTAGAGGCATGTGCCAGTAATGTTTTGAATTAGACTTGCAGTCTACCACAGGAACGATGAGTTGATGTTTGATGTTTTTGCTTTATTATGTCTGAGATACTCATATTTCAAGTGGCCATGTCTTAGAAGCTGATTTGGAAATACTAACACCTATAAACCTACAGATGAAAAAGTGGTTTTTCTCATTTTGAACTCAACTGGACTTATCTGTTCTCACAAAAGAACTCTTCATTTCTTTGTGAAGTGAGTGTTTAAGTGGACGAGACACTATTACTGCAGTGGCATCTTCCAGAAATGTGTGGATTTGAGAGCGAGCTTCCCTTACAGCTGTACAATTTATTTTTAATATTCTTTTTACTTAACATCACTTTTTACAAAAAAGTAAACTCAGGAAGAATGTGTGCAGTTCTCAGTTGCTTCAACGACAGTGGCAAACTTCAATTCGGGGAAAAAAAGAATCCGAATATGAAATACACGAACCTTTATTGTATGTGTCCCTGTCCAAGAACCATAGTTTAGACAGATTCCCTGAGCACGCAGTGTTATGAAATTTAAAATGAACTGCTCAGGCCAGGGCAACAAAATAAACATCATTAAGTTGGAACCACAAACAGAGCAAGTATATCTGGGGCAGCCTGATGTTTTATAGGACTGGAAGTAACTGTTAACACAGTTGATAATGCTTGCATTTCATGCTAATTTAAAACATCAACAACCATTTTAAAAGATTAATGTTATTATTTACCAGTGAGGATGGAAGAGTTTATTTTTATATATTAAAATACTGTATGACATCCAGTGGGCTCACCAACTGTGGGAGGGGGTCATTCCTGGCAGTCTGGGTTTCTTTGCTTAAACTGCTGCCCCTTGCAAGGCAATTTTATTTGTATAGCACATTTCATGTACAAGACAATTCAAAGTGCTTTACATAAAAACATTAAAGCATTACAGCAAGTTGCAAAAGGAATACATAAGAATTTAAAAGCAAATTAAAGAGAAACAAAAACAAGTTAGAATAGAATAAGACAAAAAACGTGCAAGAAATAAAAGTCACAGTACATTGTGGGAGATTAAAAATTGCTCTTCTGAAAGGCCATGGCAAATAGGAAATTTTTAACCTTAATTAAAAGCAGCTGAGAGTTTCAGCAGCCCTGATGCTTTCTGGGAGTTTGTTCCACATGTAAGGGACATAAAAACCGAATGCTGCCTTGCCATGTTTGGTTCTATTTCTGGGCACGGACAGTAGGCCTGATCCTGTTGACCTGAGGGCTCTGGGTGTTTCATAATGGAGCAAACGATCTGAAATGTATTTTGACCCTAAACCATCCAGAGCTTTATCAACCAATAGTAGTATTTTGAAATCTACAGTATCTCACAAAAGTGAGTACACCCCTCACATTTCTGTAAATATTTTATTATATCTTTTCATGGAACAACACTGAAGATATGACACTTTGATACAATGTAAAGTAGTCAGTGTACAGCTTGTATAACAATGTAAATTTGCTGTCCCCTCAAAATAACTCAACACACAGCCATCAATGTGTAAACCGCTGGCAACAAAAGTGAGTACACCCATAAGTGAAAATGTCCAAATTGTGCCCAGTTAGCCATTTTCCCTCCCTGGTGTCATGTGACTCATTAGTGTTACAAGGTCTCAGGTGTGAATGGGGAGTAGGTGTGTTAAGTTTGGTGTTATCGCTCTCACACTCTCTCATACTGGACACTGGAAGTTCAACATGGCACCTCATGGCAAAGAACTCTCTGTGGATCTGAAAAAAAGAATTGTTGCACTACATAAAGATGGCTTAGGCTATAAGAAGCTTGCCAACACCCTGAAACTGAGCTGCAGCATGGTGGCCAAGACCATACAGCGGTTTAACAGGACAGGTTTCACTCATGGTTGACCAAAGAAGTTGAATGCACATGCTCAGCATCATATCCGGAGGCTGTCATTTGAAAATAGACGTACGAGTGCTGCCAACATTGCTGCAGAGGTTGAAGGGGTGGGGGTTCAGCCTGTCAGTGCTCAGACCATACGCTGCACACTGCATCAAATTGGTCTGCATGGCTGTCGTCCCAGAAGGAAGCCCCTTTTAAAGATGATGCACAAGAAAGCCTGCAAACAGTTTGCTGAAGACAAGCAGACTAAGGACATGGATTACTGGAACCACGACCTGTGGTGTGATGAGCCCAAGATAAACTTATCTGGTTCAGATGGTGTCAAGCATGTGTGGCTGCAACCACATGAGGAGTACAAAGACAAGTGTGTCTTGCCTACAGTCAGTCATGGTGGTGGGAGTGTCATGGTTTTGGACTGCATGAGTGCTGCTGGCACTGGGGAGCTATAGTTCACTGAGGGAACCATGAATGCCAACATGTACTGTGACATATTGAAGCAGAGCATGAT
The DNA here is from genome assembly GCA_020510985.1 of Pholidichthys leucotaenia. Classification (NCBI taxonomy): domain Eukaryota; kingdom Metazoa; phylum Chordata; class Actinopteri; order Cichliformes; family Pholidichthyidae; genus Pholidichthys; species Pholidichthys leucotaenia. The sequence continues at coordinate 85,477,311 of CM035848.1, read as the reverse complement.
CCCCACCCTTCAGAAACTGGGCCACAGGGCAGTATTCTAACATGATAACGACCCCAAACACACCTCCAAGACGACCACTGCCTTGCTTAAGAAACTGAGGGTAAAAGTGATGGACTGACCAAGCATGTCTCCAAACCTACTTAAACCCTATTGAGAATCTGTGGGGCATCCTCAAATGGAAGGTGGAGGAGCACAAAGTCTCTAACATCCACCAGCTCTGTGATGTTGTCACGAAGGAGTGGAAGAGGAGTCCAGTGGCAACCTGTGAAGCTCTTGTGAACTCCATGCCCAAAAGAGTTAAGGCAGTGCTGGAAAATAATGGTGGCCACACAAAATATTGACACTTTGGTCACAATTTGGACATTTTCAGTTAGGGGTGTACTCACTTTTGTTGCCAGCAGGTTAGACATTAATGTCTGTGTGTTGTTATTTTGAGAGGACAGCACATTTACACTGTTATACAAGCTGTACACTGACTACTTTACATTGTGTCTAAGTGTCATATCTTCAGTGTTGTCCCATGAAAAGATATAATAAAATATTCACAAAAATGTGAGGAGTGTACTCACTTTTGTGAGATACTGTATTCTTTGACAGATGGGAAGGCAGTGTAAAGATCTGAGGACTGGAGTTATATGATCCACTTTCTTGGTCTTAGTGAGGACTTGAGCTGCAGCATTCTGAACCAACTGCAGCTGTCTGATGGACTTTTTAGGGAGACCTGTGAGGACAGCGTTACAGTAGTTCATTTTACTGAAGATAAATGTATGGACAAGTTTTTCTAGATCCTGCTGAGACGTCAAACCTTTAATCTTTGCTATGTTCTTTAAGTGATAATAGGCTAACTTCACTACTGTCTTAATGTGGCTGTTAAAATTCAGGTCCGAGTCCAGAACCACACCCAGATTTCTGGCTTGGCTGTTGGTTTTTAGCATCATTGATTGAAGCTGAGTGCTGACTTTGAGTCCTCCTTCTTTGGCTCCGAAAACTATTATTTCGGTTTTGTCTTCGTTTAACTGAAGAAAATTCTGGCACATCCATTCTTTAATTTGACCAATGCATTTGATCAGGGTTTTAACTGGACCATAGTCTCCTGGTAAGACTGTTATGTAGATTTGTGTATCATCTGCATAATTATGGTAATATACAGTATTTTGTTGTTTTTTATGATTTGAGTTAGTGGGAGCATATAGATCAGGGGTCACCAACGCGGTGCCCGCGGGCACCATGTCGCCCGCGGGCACCATGTCGCCCGCAGGGACCACATGAATCGCCCGCAGGCCTGTTCTAAAAATAGCACAACTCGCAAGTGAGCTGCGTCTAAGATGTAATTTTTTCTGTCGCTATTTTTTATTTTATATTTTTTAAAATCACACTTGCATTTATATAGATTTTAAAATGACAATGTCTTAAAAATAAAGAAATGAAAATATGTTTATTGTACGTAAAGTTAAGGTGAACTCTGACCTAGTTCAAAGGTCAGTATTGTGCGCATGACAAAACCTTCGCGCTTGTGGAGCGTAAGCTAGCAGCCAGTGAAGATGGTGGGCGGAGTGCAGTTTCCAAGCCCAAAAACATGGCAAAAAAAAGACAGAAAATTTATCATTTTCAAAGTGAGCGGGAGGAAGAGTTCTTTTTTACTACCGTGAAAGGAAGCTGCGTGTGTTTCATTTGCGGGGCGACGGCAAAGCGCGATATAAATCCAAAAAAAAAAAAAAAAGAGTGGGTAGTGAAGTGGCGCTCCACATAGGTAGATTTGTTCTGCAGTCCGGTGATAAGCAACCAGCCGCTGCGTGCGCAGGCGCCCCTTAACTCCCTAACCTGCATGTTTTTGCATGAAAAACGAGAACATGCACCACCAGAACATGCAAACTCCACACAGATCACTGTTGGCCGGGGGCAGGGATCAAACCCACGATCCCCGCGATCCCCCGGCCGAGGGTAAACTGCTGCCGCGGTGCATATAAGCACTCTCAGTGCTGTTTAGCTTCTCCTCATGAAAGGACAGTGCTGGTTTTACTCCAGCATGATTCTTGGCAAGAACTGTATGGATATAATTCCAGTGAAGAAGAACACACAAAAGTGTGTTTATTAAATGTAACAGATTTTGAGCAGAATTGCAGCAGATTTGTTCAGTTAAAAATGTGATAAGATTTATTTAATATGAAAGTTGATTTTTCTTAAATGTTGCATAACTTTTTCAAACATGGTTCAACATAGTTCATGAATTAAAAGGGTTTAGTTTTTTATGGTTAAAAGGGACTGGTGAAAACTGGACATTTTTTTATGAAATGTAGAAGTGATCATCTGAACAATTGCTGAGATTAATAAAAATAAAGTGCTGAATATTGATCGTGTCTGTTACCTACTCTAAGTTATTGATAATTATTTATTTATGTGTATATATATATATATATATATATATATATATATATATATACATACACACACACACACAATTTGTTATTTTAGAGGAGTGTGTCAAGCTGGTGCCCTTCACATGACTCGATACCCATGAAGTAGCTCTTGGTTTCAAAAAGGTTGGTGACCCCTGATGTAGATGTTGAAGCAAAGGTCCCAAAATGGAACCTTGGGGAACTCCATGGGTTATTTTTGTTCGCTCAGATTTGTAGTTACCTATCGACACAAAGTAGTCCCTGTCTTTTAAATAGGACTCAAACCAGCTAAGTGCTGTACCAGAAAGTCCCACCCAGTTTTTTAGCTTTTCAGATAGTCTAGTAAGATGCTATGGTCAACCGTGTCAAATGCAGCGCCGAGGTCCAATAGAACCAAGACTGAAATGTTGCCATTATCTGTATTGGTGTGGATGTCATTAAGGACCTTAACTAGAGCTGTCTCATTGCGGTAGTATGGCTGAAAACCTGACTGGAAGACACCAAAACAGTTATTTAATGTCAGGAAGTTTTTTCTATTATTTTACTAGGAATGGGAAGGTTTGATATGGGCCTATAGCTGTTCATGAGCGAGGTGTCTAGGTTGCTGTTTTTTAGAAGTGGCTTGATAACAGCTGTTTTTCAGCACTGAGGGAAGACACCTGAATGCAGAGACATACGGTGGTGTGAAAAAGTGTTTGCCCCCTTCCTAATATCTCTTTTCTTTGTATGTTTGTCACACTTAAATGTTTCAAATCAAGCAAATTTAAATATTAGACAAAGATAACACAAGTAAACACAAAATGCAGTTTTTAAATGAAGATGTTTATTATTAAGGGTAAAAAAAAAAAAAATCCAACCCTACATGGCCCTGTGTGAAAAAGTGATTGCCCCCTGTTAAAACATACGTTTACGGATGTAAATGTGGTTTTATGAATGAAAGTGATCCTGCAACCACATGACTATGATCCTCGGGACAGGAGCATTATACCAAATTAACCACATCTGCGGATGCACACCTTATACGTATATACCCCTTGCATCCACCCATTCTTCCTCTTTCTAACGACTGGGAGGAGCGTGCCTCCACCAACTGTCACGCCTCGCCGCCCATCTGCGGCGCCAGCTGCACGCACACCTGCACCTCGTCAGCGGCGAGGGATTTAAGCCGCCTCGCCCTGGGCTTCGGCCTGAAGCCGTCAGTCTTCACTCACTTCCCTTGCTGCAAGGAATCCCAAGCGCTCAGCAAGCATTCAAGTAAGAATCTCTTGCCTCCTTCTTCTCCTAGTCTGCTCCCCTGTGCACAGGTGGATTTCCCGGCGGCGGACCACTCCCTTCCGTCACCGTTCCCTCGCTGCTGCACCGGGCGCTCCAGGTCGCTGTCTTCCGGGCTTCACCCTTGCTGTGCCAGCCACCTGCCATTTCCAAGTAAGCCAGTCATCATTATCATATCTCCTGTGTTGGTGTGGTGCCCGTTACCCTTCTCCCTTTGCTTCTCCCATAGGGTTGTCCGGCTGTACGGCCTCCTGCCTCCGTGCCCGACGCAGACGCCACCACCAACACATCTACATCTCGCAGACACACACTCACACACACTTGTTGTTAATAAAGCTATTAGATCTACCCTGAGCCTGCGTGTGTGTCTCCTGAGCCGTGCATTATGTCAGTACGGCTTCAGCAGAGCGGCTCGGCAGATGGCGGGCTCACACAGCGACTTTCCACCCTCCTCGGGTGGACCTAATAGCCCACCAGCAACAGGTGATTTTAAATCAATTATCTATCATCACTAACCGCTTGGACCGCTTGGACCCCCAACAGCCGTTCCCCCCGGCTCATCAGGGCGGCGCGGCTTCTGCTGCTCCAGCGGCCGTCCAGCCTGCTCTGGCAGCACCGGTTCGGCTCACACCCATTCCGACCCCCGCCCGCTTTAGCGGTAAGCTCGGCGGAGCACGGGGGTTTATAATGCAATGTGAGTCCGTGTTCCACCGTGTGCCCAGAGATTTTCCCTCAGACCATAGCCGAATTGGCTACATAGGGAATCTCCTGGAGGGGCGAGAGCTTACTTGGGCTTACGCCATAATGGCGAAGCCCAGTTACGCCACCCTCACCTATGGCCAATTCGTGAGACTGTTCCTGGAGGTCTTTGATCATTCTCATACAGAGAGCGTTCAGGTCGATCGGCTTCTCAGCCTCCAGCAGGGAAGCCGGTCGGCAGCTGATTACGCGATCGACTTCCGGGTAGCGGCGGAGGAGGTTGGCTGGGGAGAACATTCTCTCTGCGGCATCTTCCTCCACAGTCTCAGTGATGGTCTGAGGGACGAACTGGCTGGGCGGGACATCCCGGAGACTTTAGTGGAGCTAACGTCCCTAGCCATCAGTCTGGATAACAGGTTGCGCGAGCGCACCTCGGAGCGGAAGTCGTCTTCTTCTCGCCCTCGTGGTGCCTCGTCGCGCCTGTCCCAAGCTCGCCCCCTGGCGTTGCCGTCACCATCGGCTCCGACTCCTCGGGGGCTGGACAAAGCTCCCTCCTGCGGAGAAACAACGCCGCCGTGAGTTGGGTCTCTGCATGTATTCCAGAGACAGCCAACACACGGTGGAGCTTTGCCCACAGAAGCCAAACGGGGAGGTCCGCGAGTCACTGTAGGGGGCCTCGCGGACGTCAATCAGTTAAATCCCCTCTCCCAATTGAAGCTACCCGTCCAGTTTTGTCACAACCCCACTGGGCACCTCACCCACGCACTGGTGGATTCGGGCGCGGAGGGCAGCTTTATTTCACAAAGCCTGGCAACCCGATTGGGCATCCGTTGCCAAGTCCTCAAATCTCCTCTCGCCCTGGTCAACCTCTCCCATGTCTCCCTGGGGAGAGTTACACACCAGACCGTCCTTGTTCCTGTGATCATCTCTGGGAACCACCGGGAGGAAATCACTTTCTACGTCCTCCCCAACTCTGTGTCGCCCGTCATCCTGGGGTACCCCTGGCTTCGCCTCCATAACCCCGTCCTGGATTGGAAGTCCGCCAGGGTATCGGCATAGAGTTCCTTCTGCATGAGCACCTGCCTGCAATCCGCTGCCTGCTCCCCGTCCTCTTCTCCAACTCCTAAGGACGCTGCGCCTCCGGATCTCTCCCTGGTGCCATCAGAATTTCACGACCTGGGTATGGTATTCAGCAAGTCCAAGGCGATGTCTCTTCCTCCACACAGGCCCTATGACTGTGCAATAAACATCCGCCAGGGGGCACCCTTACCCTCTGGGCGACTCTACAGCTTGTCGGCGCCGGAGAAGGAGGCCATGAATTCCTACCTCAAGGAATCGCTGAGTGCTGGAATTATCCGTCCCTCGTCATCACCATTAGGCGCTGGATTCTTCTTCGTGGGCAAGAAGGACGGTTCCCTCCGTCCTTGTATCGACTACCGCGCCCTGAATGATATCTACACCCTGCCACTAATGGACACCGCCTTCCACTCCCTCCAGGGGGCGACTTGGTTCACCAAGCTGGATCTACGCAGCGCATACCACCTCGTCCGGATCCGGGAGGGAGATGAGTGGAAGACAGCCTTACGTACCCCGAACGGCCATTTCGAGTACCTGGTGATGCCGTTCGGGTTGACCAATGCTCCAGCCGTCTTTCAGCGCCTTATAAATGACGTCCTCCGGGACTTCATCGGCCTGTTTGTGTTCGTCTACCTGGACGACATCCTCATCTTCTCCAAATCCAGGGACGAGCACCGGGTCCATGTGAGGCGGATCCTCCAAAGACTGCTGGAGAACCGGTTATATGTGAAGGCAGAAAAGTGTGAATTCTACGCTAAAACCACGTCCTTCCTCGGGTTCGTCATCTCCCACGACCAGGTGCTTCCGGACCCAGTGAAGGTGAAAGCGGTGGTGGAATGGCCCACACCAACATCTAGGAAACAGGTGCAACAATTTATTGGGTTTGCAAACTTCTACCGCCGCTTCGTCCCGAATTTTGGCACCGTTGTCGGCCCTCTGACCCGCCTCACATCCCCTAAGGTCCCGTTCCGGTGGACCGAAGAGGCCGCAGCTGCTTTCCAGGCGCTGAAGGCGGAGTTCTCCTCCTCCCGGGTCCTCAGCCAAGTCGATCCCTCGCTGCAAGGCATCGTGGAGGTGGACGCTTCGGACACAGGGGTGGGGGCGGTTCTATCTCAGCGGTCGCCTGATAACGGAGTCAAACGGCCCTGCGCCTTCTTCTCCCGGCGCTTGTCCCCGGCGGAACGGAACTACGACGTGGGGGACAGAGAGCTCCTCGCCATCAAGCTCGCGCTACAGGAGTGGCGTCACTGGCTAGAGGGGGCGGACCTGCCGTTCGTGGTCCTGACTGACCACAAGAACTTGGAGTACTTAAGATCTGCCAAGCTTCTGAACGCCCGCCAGGCACGTTGGTCCTTGTTCTTTGCCAAGTTCCGCTTTAACATCACCTTTAGGCCTGGCTCCAAGAACGGCCTGCCCGACGCCCTCTCTAGGCAATTTGCCCCTGAGGCGTCTGAGGACGCGGTCCACACCATCCTACCCAGGTCGTGCATCATGGGAGCCGTCACTTGGGACATTGAAAGTAAAATCCGGAAGGCGCAGGAATCGGAACCTGACCCTGGCGGCGGACCGGAGGGGAGGCTTTTTGTGCCGTCCACGGTCCGGGGGGAGGTCATCCACTGGCTGCACACATCTAAACTCACCTGCCACCCTGGTTCCTCCCGGATGATCGACCTTCTTCAACGGTCCTTCTGGTGGCCGGGCCTGCGGAAAGACGATGCCCGCTACGCCTGGGCCTGCCCTGTATGTGCCACCAGTAAATCAGGTAATGCCCCTCCAGCGGGTTTCAGAATCAGAATCAGAATCAGGTTTATTGCCATTGTTCATGTGATACACAAACTAGGAATTTGTCTCGGTGCCATGCTGCAACATTAAAAACATAATGAGAAAAAGGGATAAACTAAAAAACTAAAGGACTAGAAACGTGCAATAAGTGTAGAAAAATAAGTAATAATAATAATAATACTAGTAATAATGAGTAGTACTAGTCAAGGCAGTTTAAAAAATTAGCATGTAGCAGATAATGTGAAGTACCACATAGTGCAGTCAATAATGCAACAGAAAAACAGTGATGAATGACATGAGTCTGGTTGAGCTGCTGTACATAGTGCACGAGAGTCAAAAGTCACTTAGTGTTCAGCAGTCTGATGGCAGAGGGGAAAAAGCTGTTCATGTGCCGGGAGGTTTTAGTCCGAATGGACCGAAGCCTTCTACCTGAGGGGAGGGGGGCAAACAGCACGTGACCAGGATGTGAAGGATCGGCTATGATCCAGCCAGCACGCCTCCGGGTCCTGGAGATGTACAGGTCCTGGAGAGATGGGAGCTTGCAGCCTATCACCTTCTCAGCAGTGCGCACGACGCGCTGCAGCCTTAGTCTGTCCCTGGCAGTGGCTCCTGCGTACCACACAGTTATGGAGGAGGTGAGGATGGACTCGATGATGGCCGTGTAGAACTGCACTAACATCTTGGTGGGTAGCTTGAGCTTCCTCAGCTGCCACAGAAAGAACATCCTCTGCTGGGCCTTTTTGATGAGGGAGCTGATGGTTGGCTCCCATTTGAGGTCTCGGGTGATGGTGGTGCCCAAGAAGCGGAAGGAATCTGCAAAGGTGATGGGAGAGCCTGTGATGGTGAGAGGGGGCAGGGGGGATGTGACTTTCCTGAAGTCCACAATCATCTCCGCTGTCTTCAGAGCATTCAGCTGCAGGTTGTTGTGGCTGCACCAGGACACCAGCTGGGCCACCTCTTCCCTGTAGGCGGACTCGTCACCGTTGGAGATGAGCCCGATGAGGGTGGTGTCGTCCGCAAACTTAATCAGCTTAACAGACTGGTGGGAGGAGGTGCAGGAGTTGGTATAAAGGGAGAAGAGTAGGGGGGAAAGTACACAGCCCTGGGGTGATCCAATGCTGATGCTAACAGAGTCTGAGACAGACTTCCCCAGCCGCACATGCTGTCTCCGGTCCGTCAGGAAGTCGGTGATCCACCTGCAGAGGGAGTCAGGCACGTTGAGCAGGGACAGCTTGTCCTGGAGCAGATCGGGGCGGATGGTGTTGAATGCGGAGCTGAAGTCCACAAACAGAATCCTGGCGTAGGTTCCCGGGGAGTCCAGGTGCTGCAGGATGGAGTGGAGGGCCAGGTTGACTGCGTCGTCCACAGACCTGTTAGCACGGTAGGCAAACTGCAGCGGGTCTAGGAGGGGTGTGGTGATGGACTTGAGGTGAGACAGGACCAGGCGCTCAAAGGACTTCATGACTACAGAGGTGAGCGCTACAGGTCTGTAGTCGTTAAGTCCAGTAATCCGTGGCTTCTTGGGGACAGGGATGATGGTGGAGGATTTGAGGCAGGTCGGCACGTGACATTGCTTAAGGGAGGTGTTAAAAATGTCTGTGAAGACAGGAGCCAGCTCTTTCGCATAGTGTCTCAGGGTGGCGGGAGACACACCGTCCGGCCCGGGGGCCTTGCGCGGGTTCAGTCTGGAGAACTGTCTGTGCACGTCCTGCTCACTGATGACAAGGGGAGGGGGGGAGGAGGAGGAGGAGGAGGGGGGGACCGCTCTTGATGAATTAGGGGCTGAGGAGGCAGAGGAGCTGGGTGGAGTGGGTGAGTTGGACACAGCTGACGAGGTGTCAAAACGGGCATAGTGTTGGGACAGTCTTTGACAAAGGGCTTTGTCATCCTGACCTTTAGAAGCCTGAGGCCGATAGTTGGTGATTTGCCTCAGTCCTCTCCACACAGAAGCCGAGTCATTAGCAGTGAACTGCTGCTGGAGTCTCTCAGAATATACAGATTTAGCTCTCCTCAGCTCTCTGTTAAACCGATATTTGACCTCCCTGTAGCAGTCCCTGTCTCCACTTTTCAACGCTGCTTCCTTCTCCTTCCTGATCCGTCTGAGCTTAGCTGTGAACCAAGGCTTGTCATTAGAATATCTTATCCTGGTGCGCGATGGGAGAATGTGCTCTTCACAGAAGTTGATATATGAGTTCACAGTGTATGTGTACTCATTAAGATCATGTGTGGCTCTTTTAAACATGCCCCAGTCAGTTATTTCCATGCATGTGTTCAGTTTCTCTCCAGCTTCACTGGTCAATTTCTTTGTGGTGGTCACCACAGGTTTAGTGAGTTTCAGTCTCTGTCTGTATGTGGGGATGAGGTGAACCATCACGTGATCAGATAGTCCCAGCGCTGCGCGGGGAACAGCGCGATATGCGTCCTTTACTGAAGTATAACAGTGATCTAGCGTGTTATTTCCTCTGGTTGGACATTTAATACACTGTTTGTAGCGGGGGAGCTCGTGACTCAGATTGCTCTGGTTAAAATCGCCCACCACGATAACCAGGGAGTCTGGAAAGTTCCGCTCCGTAAGTTGGATGTGATCTGCGAGCACGCGCTGAGCTTCGCGCGTGTCCGCGTCAGGAGGGGCGTACACAGCGACGAGAATGAATGAGGCAAACTCCCGCGGGGAATAAAATGGCTTGCAGTTAATGAAAAGAAATTCCAGGGCGGGAGAACAGTGTTTGGAAATCACCGTTACATCAGAGCACCAGCTGTTGTTAATATAGAAGCACACTCCTCCTCCGATAGACTTACCGGACAGCTCTGTGACGCGGTCAGCACGAATCAGCTGGAAACCCTCGAGGCTGATCGCGCTATCTGGAATGTTCTCATTAAGCCAGGTCTCAGAGAAGCAGATGACAGACGAGGAAGCGAGGTCCTTGAAACGCATCAGCAGTCTTAATTCTTCTACCTTGTTCAGGAGAGAATTGGCATTGGATAGAAATATGCCAGGCAAGGCTGTTCGCGAGCCTCTTTTTCGTAGCCGTGCGAGAATCCCTCCTCTCTTCCCTCTTTTCCGCCGTCTTGCTGGGTTTGCTCCAGCCTCTGCCCGTCCCTGGCAGGCCCTGGTCGCATATCGCCCTGGATTTCGTCACCGGACTCCCAGTCTCTAACACCTTCGACACTGTCCTGACCATCGTAGACCGTTTCTCCAAGGCGGCGCACTTCATCCCGTTACGAGGTCTTCCATCTGCCCTGGAGACGGCGGACCTCCTAATCCAACACGTGGTCAGGCTGCACGGGATTCCGGTGGACGTGGTCTCGGACCGGGGGCCCCAATTTTCCTCAGAGGTTTGGAGGTCCTTTTGCAACGCCCTGGGAGCCAAGGTAAGCCTCTCCTCCGGCCATCACCCCCAAACCAACGGGCAGTGTGAGCGGACCAACCAGGAGCTGGAGGCTGCGCTCCGCTGCGTCACTGCGTCCAAGCCTGCATCCTGGAGTAACCATCTCGCCTGGGTTGAGTACGCCTACAACACCGCCTGCTCTTCTACCACTGGGATGTCTCCCTTTAAGGCGTCCCTGGGCTACGACCCCCTCTGTTCCCAGCGCAGGAGAGTGAGGTAACTGTCCCCTCAGTTCGGGCACACCTCAGGCGGTGCCGTTCCATCTGGGCGTCGGCGCGCAATGCGCTTTTACGCACGGCAGAGCGTAACAAATCCACGGCGGACCGGCACAGAAGACCTGCCCCAGCGTACCAGGTGGGCCAGCGTGTCTATGTGTCAACCCAGGACGTCATTTTAAAGGGTGAGAGGAGGAAGCTGGCACAGCGTTTTATGGGCCCATACCCCATCACCAGGATTATCAACCCGGTGGCTGTGCGTGTAGCTATTCCCCCCTCCCTCCGCATCCATCCCACCTTCCACGTTTCCAAGGTGAAGCTGGCAGTCTCCGATCCCCTTTGCCCTCCTCCTGCTGCGCAGCCCGCGCCCCGGATGATTGATGGTCATCCGGCCTGGCCTGTCTCTTCTATCCTGGACTCCCGGCGCCGGGGTCGCGGGTTGCAGTACTTGGTGGACTGGGAGGGTTATGGGCCTGAACATCAGCAATGGGTACCCTCGTCATTTGTGTTGGACCCGTCCCTCATTACTGAGTTCCACCGAGCGCACCCGGAGAAACCATCGCCAGGAGGCGCTGCTAGAGGGGGGAGTACTGTCACACCTCGCCGCCCATCTGCGGCGCCAGCTGCACGCACACCTGCACCTCGTCAGCGGTGAGGGATTTAAGCCGCCTCGCCCTGGGCTTCGGCCTGAAGCCATCAGTCTTCATTCGCTTCCCTTGCTGCAAGGAATCCCAAGCGCTCAGCAAGCATTCAAGTAAGAATCTCTTACCTCCTTCTTCTCCTAGTCTGCTCCCCTGTGCACAGGTGGATTTCCCGGCGGCGGACCACTCCCTTCCGTCACCGTTCCCTCGCTGCTGCACCGGGCGCTCCAGGTCGCTGTCTTCCGGGCTTCACCCTTGCTGTGCCAGCCACCTGCCATTTCCAAGTAAGCCAGTCATCATTATCATATCTCCTGTGTTGGTGTGGTGCCCGTTACCCTTCTCCCTTTGCTTCTCCCATAGGGTTGTCCGGCTGTACGGCCTTCTGCCTCCGTGCCCGACGCAGACGCCACCACCAACACATCTACATCTCGCAGACACACACTCACACACACTTGTTGTTAATAAAGCTATTAGATCTACCCTGAGCCTGCGTGTGTGTCTCCTGAGCCGTGCATTATGTCACCAACAAAGGACAATGAATGGTTACAGATTCACTTTCATTTATAAAACCCCGTTTACATCCGTAAACGTACGTTTTATTTCATTTCAGTGAACCTGTAACCACGTGGCAACCATATACCAAATAAGTCCTGAGGAGAATGGAGGTGGCATCACCCACAGGCTAAAGGGGCACAATGCTCCAATCACGCCATTAAGCACAAACACAATCAGATGAGTTTGGCTTCTTTACTGTACTTACTGTAACTGAGTGTGCACAAGTTAAGCTGGTTCCTACAGGTAACCGGAGCTGAAACAACAACCATTCGAGTACAAGGAACACATGCCAGCTTACACGAGGGAAAACTTAGATGCAACTTAAGAACCTGCTGCGACCCCCAGAACAGATGAGGGGACGACTTGTGAGGCCAGCTTAAGCCTATAGAAATGGGAACATGTTGAGGAAGAAGCCCAGCCAGTGGCTGCACATATATTTCCCAGGGGTGCACCCCTTGGGAAAGTGGGGAAAGTGGGGAGAAATCAGGATGCCTGAACCCGCCAAGTCTGTGCCCAAGAAGGGCTCCAAGAAAGCCGTGACCAAGACCACCGGTAAAGGAGGCAAGAAGAAGAGGAAGACCAGGAGGGAGAGCTACGCCATCTACGTTTACAAGGTACTGAAGCAGGTCCACCCTGACACCGGTATCTCCTCCAAGGCCATGAGCATCATGAACTCCTTTGTCAATGACATCTTTGAGCGCATCGCCTCTGAGACCTCTCATTTGGCCCACTACAACAAGCGCTCCACCATCACCTCCAGGGAGATCCAGACCACAGTGCGCCTCCTGCTGCCCGGTGAGCTGGCCAAGCACGCTGTGTCTGAGGGAACCAAGGCTGTTACCAAGTACACCAGCTCCAAGTAAACTCCTGACTACACTGATATCAACCCCTTGGGATCCCCACGATACCCCTTTGGCCGGGGGATCGTGGGGATCGTGGGTTCGATCCCAGCCCCCGACCAACAGTGATCTGTGTGGAGTTTGCATGTTCTCCCCGTGTATGCGTGGGTTTACCCCGGGATTTCTCCGGTTTCCTCCCACATGCCAAAAACATGCAGGTTAGGTTAATTGGAGACTCTAAAGTGGCCCTAGGTGTGAATGGTTAAGGGATAGCGCCGTATCGTGGCTGCTTCATCCATCCAGGTGGTGGATGACCCTCAGTTTCCCCTCTGGGGATCAATAAAGTATACTAAATCTAAAATCTAAATCTAAACAACGCCCATGCAGTGGCCAATCCCCGTGTTGAACGAGCTACTAACACAACTGATGGTTCCGCTCCAACACACGCACACACGCAAAGGCAATCAGGTCGACTATGCAATGAGACACGTGCTGCTTAGAGGCAGGCCTGCCCATTGTGGACTCCCCATATAACACAAAAAGCTTGTCTGAAGAGCGGACAGACCTTGTACGGTCAACATAACCTGAAAGGCCCTACTGGCACAACTAAGGAGCCTCTCAGCCTCCAAAGAAGTGTGTGGGGGAGGGTAGAAGGCTTGAAGCACAAGAGGGCAGCAAAAACAACCCCACTAGTAGCACTTTGGGTTGAAAAGCTGGGTTGGGCTGCAGGTGGGCCACCTGATCACCGTCAGATCTAAGATATTCTGCGTCCACAGCAATCACATTCAATTCACTGACCCTCTTGGCCGAGGCAATTGCTAAGTGAAAGCAGTCTTTCCAGAGATCAGACGAAGGTTAGCAATGGAGAGTGTCTCAAAAGGGGGCAAGCATAGAGCCCTGAGAACTGCCTGGAGATCCCAAGTGGGCAGCAAGGATGCCGGGATGGGCGGCTCCATCTCACGCCCCTCAAATATTGCTTCGCCAAGGAATGTTCCCCAGGCGACAAGCCATCACATTTCTCATGGGCAGTTGACACTGCTGCCAGGTAGCCCCTGATAGTTGACTCCCCTACCCTCGGCGAAGAGGTACTGGGGGGAAAAAAAAGATGACAGCGATGTGACATGTCAAGGGATTCTCACCCTTGGTCCAACACCAATTCAAAACACTCCCCACTTCACACTGCATTGCAGCTGGGTAGATGGACCTGTGAAGCCTGTATGTCATCTATAACCTCCTTCTCTAAGCCAAGTTTACACAATCACTCCCATTCAAAGGCCATACATGAAGCCTCAGGAGCTGGGGATTCATATGCCAAATCCTGCCCTGTGCCTGCGAGAGCACATCTCGTCTGATTGGGAGAGGCCAAGGATGGCCCCCCAACATCTCGTGAATCTCCGCCATCCATGGTATTTGTGGCCAATTTGGGGGCATCAAAATTACTTGAACAGACAGTAGCCTCACCTTCACGAGAAAAGCTGGCAGAAGAGGCAGTAGTGGAAATGCAACAGTTTCACTGGAGACCAGACAACACCCAGAGCATCTGCACCTAGTGGACCTGGCAGGCTGTGCATTGAGGCCTGGAGAGCACAGTGGGTGTTCTCTGCCATCACAAACAGGTCTGCTTCCGTCTGGTCAACTGAAGCCACATCTGCTCGACTGTCTCTGGATGAAGTTGCCTCCATCCTGAGATGATTATATGCCAAGACTGCTGAACCGGAGCCCAATGTCCACGAACAAACCTGCCCTCCCAGACTGCATCCCAGCCTGTTAGGGAGGCGTCAGTTGTAATGGTCACCCTGCAGCCCTCCTGGCCCAGGGGAACACCATCTCAGACTGCTGAGAAGTGTCTCCACCACCTGAGAACCATCAGGCCCTCTTTGGAAAGAACTAGCCTCCTCCTTTTGTCTCTGGGCAAAATCACCTTCTGAAGCACGAACCACCGCTGAAGGGGATGATTATGTAAAAGACCCAGTGACACCACCTGGGCAACTGCAGCAAAGAGACCCAAAATCCTCTGGCACTGCTGCACTGACACAATCCTCTGTGAGATGCAGCTCTTGATGCATTCCCTGATAGTATGCCTTCTCTTTGGAGTCAGGGATGCCCTGATGGCAACTGAATCCAGGGTGAGCCCCAAGTACATGACAACCCTGGTTGAAACCAGGCAGCTTTTCTCTGCATTCAAATGCAACCCAAGTGCTGTCAGGTGAGCCAATAAGGTCTCCATATGGCTCCTCGCTATGGCTTCCGATGGCGCACAAACCAGCCAGTCGTGCAGATAATTGAAAACTCGAATGCCCTTCTGCTGCAGTGGGGCGAGTGCAGCATCCATGCACTTGGTGAACGTCTGACGCGACAGGGACAGATCGAAAGGCAGGACGTTGTAACCAAAGGCTTGTCCTGAAGGAACCCTGAGGAACTTCCTGTGGGCTGGATTTATGGGAATATGGAAATCAGCATTGCAAAGGTCCACTGTTGTGAACCAATCGCATGGCCCTATGTCCTCAGCCTAAGCACCAGACAAGGGGGCACCTTGAGATACCTGCTCAACCGCCTCAAGTCCAAAACCGGACGGAGACCCCCGGTCCGCTTAGTTAGTTAGTTAATTCCCTTCCATGGCATATGGGACACCATACGGTGTATTGGGTGGTGCCTATCTCCGTTTCTCTGACCTTAGGCCGCACAGCCACTGTAAGCAGCAAAAGCTACAGTGGAGGGGTCAGTCCTCTAGTAGCTCCGTGTGTCACGCACCAGTTCACTTGGAGACAAGAAATAGGCAGTGTAAAAAGCCTCTTCTCTCTTCTCCTGGAGACAGAGACCATATTACGTTGTTTCCCAGCAGGGCAGAGACCTCGCTGCCCAGAACCAGGGAAAGAGTTTCCTCCTTACTTTTGCTTCCAAAACCCCTTGAAGTTGGGGAAAGAGATCTGAATTGTAGGCGGTATCCACACTCCAGTGTATTGATCACCCATGGATATGAGGTACACCGACGCCAACTCATGAGATGCGCTGCGGAGAAGGTTGATGTCAGGAGAAGCATACCATCGGAAACGCTGGTGGGGCTTGCCAGGACCACAGCCTACATGCTCCTGAGAGCGCGGACGTGAGTGCTGCTGAACCTGCACCCGCTGCAGAGAGGCCCTCTGCCTCGGGTGACCCGGACTTGGAAAGGAATCTGGCTCTGTGAAACGAAGCCGTTTCGAGTTCTCAGACCCCTCAAGAGGTCTCCGGACACTTGACATGGATGGCCCTGGCCGATGAAAGACTGCATGCGCAGTCTCACCTTCTGCACCTCGTCCAACACCGCCTCTGCTGCAGGCCCAACAACCTTACCAGACACTGCCGCAGCCTCCAAAACAGCAGCCTTGTCCATATCCGCCAATCCAGACTGGCTCAACCACTCATGCCACCGGGCCATGGTCAGCTGGGCCAGGGAGTTCCAATTGCTGTAGCCTGTGAGCTAGCTCCTTGAATCACAGTGTCCACCACCTCTACCAACTCCGGTAGAAGGTCAGTTCCACCTTTGACTCTAGGTCCCTTATCAGACATTCTAAATACACTAAAAGAAGTGTATTAGCGTTTGCAAGCCTAGAGGTCATAGCCACAGACTGGTAGGTGCCTGCCACTCACCCATGAGTGGCATGTCACTTACCGTTAGGGTGGTATATAGACTTGCCTGTGGGGGGAGCTCCAGCCAGCAGTGCAAAGGGAGACAACCTTCAATGCACCATCCAAGCCCTGCTCTGCAGCACCACTCAAAATACTGAGTTTAGAACAAAGGGCAGCAGCCTTCTTAGATGCACCCACTACTTCTGCAGATGTTCCATACAGTCAGGATAACCCGGCAAGGGAACCCGCCTCTGGGTTGCAGGACCTCTGTCCAAAGGACAAAAGAGAAAATTTCGCCATGGTATTTACAGTATGTCTTCTCTACGTGGACACAGAGGAAGCACATGTCCAGCACCTGGCATAGGAGCACTGACTGACTGTCTAATTTTCTGAATTTTGTCAGTAAAGAAAAAAGCAACGTCATTGCAGGCACAGTTGGATAGAAGTTCAGGAGCTACTTACACAAGGGGATTTGTTAGCCTGTCAACAGTAGTGAACAAGGTGCATGCATTATTGTTGTTTTTAGCAATGTCAGAAAAATATGCTTGCCTTGCATTTCTCAGCTCCAAATTATAAATGCTCTCTCATTATAGATTTCATAATGAACCTGTAACTTAGTTTTTCGCCACCTGCATTCAGCTTTTCGACATGCCCTTTTTTCAGCTCTTACTAGTTTGGCATTTCTCCATGGAAGTTTTTCTTTAAGAAGGACCACCTTCACCTTGGTGGGAGCAATGGCATTGATATTATTTGTAATTTTACCATTGAAATTTTCTGCAAGCTCATTTACTGAAGGTGAAAAGAGTGGGGGGGGGGGGAGTTTAGATGAATGCTTCACTCGTATCACTAATGCACTGTTTTTTGATGATCTCTGTCTGGATATTTCTGTTGACATTGATAGCACTCTCAAAGAAAACACAAGAATGGTCGGACAGAGCAACATACATTACCATAACCTTAGAGATGGTCAGACCTTTGGAGATAACCAAGTCCAGACTGTGTCCTCTGTGTGTTTTTTCTGTTACATGCTGAGTCAGTCCAAAGTTATCAAGGACACAACACAATTCTTTGGTCCCTCTGTCCTGAGGGTTGTCAACATGGATGTTAAAATCACCCACAGTAACTACACAGTCAAAGTCAACACAGATAATAGACAACAGCTTTGTAAAATCATCAAAAAAGGTTGCATGGCATTTAGGTGGTCTGTAAACATTGAGAAACAACACATGGGGGGAGGAATTCAGCTGAAGAGCCACATATTCAAATGAAGTAAACTTATAAGACATCTGCTTCCATTGGAGGAAATCATTAAACAAAACAGCTCGTCCTCATTTCTTATGCAGCCTGGGTCACTTATAAAGCTGTAGTTGGGAGGGGCTGCTTCGCTAAGAAGAGATCCACTGTTATCTTGGTCTAACCAGGTTTCTAGGCCACTGTAGTGGTGGTTTAGTTGATAGAGCATCAGCCCTACAACCGGGGGGTTGGGGGTTTAAGTCCCGGCCTGGTCATACCAACGACCATATAAAAATGGTACTTCCCACTTTCTAGCTTGGTGCTCAGCATAGCAGAATGGGAGAAGTTGTTTGTGGCAGAGCCTTGCATGGCAGTGACCCCTGTGACTGACATTGTAGATAGGAGAAATGTAATTTTGTTCTACTGTACATGATTGGCTGTAAGGACTGAATGACAACAGAGATAGCTTCTTCTTCTGTTAAAAACATAAAATCTAGTTTGCCTTTTATAATGGCATCATTAATTAAAAATGTTTTTCTTGCCAAAGACCTAATATTTAATAAAACTAGTTTCAGCGTGTTAACAGCATCATCTGCAGTGCTAACCACTCCGCCACCGTGCCGCCCATGACTGTGAGAGTGAATGGTTGTCTGTCTCTTTGTGTTGGCCCTGCGATGGACTGGCGATCTGTCCAGGGTGTACTCTGCCTCTCGCCCAAAGATGCTGGGATAGGCTCCAGTCCCCCCGCGACCCGAAAAGGATTAAGCAGAAGAAGATGAATGAATGAATGAATGGATGGAGAATGCACCTGTACATGTACAGATTGGATTCCGTGGTCCACTTGGGGTGCGCACTTGGTCAGGGGTCCAGTTGACCTGTATCCGTGTAAACTGGTGAGATAGTGAACTCTGGAAAAAATTGGAGGGGGGAGGATCATTTTTGTGTATACTTTAGTGAAATGTATTAATTTTTAGCATAATTTTTCTTACACTGTATGCTATTTTTGCCTGTAAAAAAATAAAAAATAAAAACAGGAACTGCGCTGTGTATGTCTGGGTTATTACCCCTTGGTTTTACTGTGCAAACTGCTGAGATAGTGAACTCTGGAACACAGTTTTCCAAACTGTGCCATTTGGCACAGTTTGGCACAGTTCAATAACGCCTTGTTACAACCTGAGAAAAAAGCTGTGTAATATATTCATTTTTTGTGGTATTGTTACAAAATTTTGACCTGAGCTTGAAAACACTTGGTTCTACATTTCTGTTGTGTTTTCCAGCAAGTATCTGACAACTGTATGTTATCTGCAAGCATTTGTATCTAAAAAAAAACACCCAGGCGAACTTTATTTTCTTCAAATTCAGTATGTTTAGATGATTGTTACTCAGTGGCAGGAGCACTTAAAGAGATTATGACTGTTTTGCCAAAAAATTCAGAGTGTTTTCTTTTAAATGAGACCAACCCCATGAAGATGCTGCAAAGGGTTGAAGAACAGCTTTTGATTTACTTTGGGCATGTTATTTTTAGGCATTTTTAGGGAGGTTGAACAGAGTGGAAGAGGATGGGAGAATGGGAGTTATATGAATTTTTCTATAAAGCCTAATGTGTGATGTTTTACCTACTCAGGAAATCCTGTTACCATATAAGGAGTTGTTGAGCAGTGGAAAAATACAGATAGAGGGATGCTGGTGTGACTGTTTAGTTTATCACTGTGACTGTTTAGTTCTATCACTGTGACTGTTTATCTTTATCACTAGTTTTAACCAGTTCTTCTGCATGTACTCAGCCAATGCAATCTTATCACACTGAGACATGGATGAACTAATCAAGAAGCAACACCACCCTAATGGTCCCTTGGGTGGGATAAGAATATATATTAGACAGAATCACTATGTTGAGTTGAGACAATGCACTGGCAGACGGTGAGAGCTGTACTCTGTATTGTTTTCTGCTGATCAGCGATCTCATTAAATTTGCTGAAACTTTGATGCTGCCTGATCATTGACTGAGCATCATATATCTTAACAGAACTTTTCCCAACCTACTTGGGTGCCCAAACAGGAACCCCAGCATCTTTACTCCCAGTGGGGGGACCTCTCCAAGACATGACCGTGCACGGCAACCCAAAGACCTCCCATACTGGCGTTTAAAAAGGTTGAAAATAGTCAATCGGGGTTAGAGTCCCTGACAGTAAAAGAAAATAATTGGGTATTAAGTCCCAATTATGGGTATTAAGTCCTGATCAAGAAGGAGTTAAAGTCTCTTTCTAGTAAAAACCACGGAGGAAAGGTTAATATTTATATAACTAAAATAATATAATAATAAAATATAATTAAAATAATATAATAATAAAACTGAATAAACAAAATTCAAATAAAAGGATGTTCTAAAACATTATGGGGAGTAATCAAAGCGCACAAAGGAAAAGAGGAGGACAGAACAGAAAGAAAAAAGTGTTGTAAAAATTGTTAAGTGTGGCAAAGAAAGGCTGGATAATTGTGATCAGCTGGTTACAGCTGTTCAGAGAAAAGGTAATGGATCTAAGAGGGGAAAAAAGCTGAAAAGTACGGTTTAGAACAAGCACAAAACTAGCAAAAAGAAGCACAAAATAGAAAAGCAAAAAACAAAACAAAACAAAACAACAGAACATTAACCATTAAATGTATCCTCTGTTTCTCTCCCAATGAGGAAAATTTCATGTTGGAGGGACAAGCTGAGTTCCTCCAGTCTTCCCTCTGCCCTGCGTAGCTCTGCACCCCAGCGAAGCCACCCCGGGACTACCTCTTCCTCCTCCTCCATCCAACCAGTGGTGCCTCCCTCCACTGGCTCCGCTGAAGAAGCCCCGCCTACCGCAATATGTACAACTGATGCAAGACGCACACACGCACGCATGACAGCATGGAAACATACTGAAAGAAAAGCAGAAAAAAGCAGATAAAAAAGAGAAAGATAAACCTACTCCTGTCTGTTTGGTAGATGCTAATGCAATGGGGGGGGGGGGGGGGTGCTGTTTGGGTTCCCCGCTCTGTGTTTACTTCCAACAGAGGGGTGCCGGCGGACACCGGCTGAGGTCGTGGACACGCTGCTCGTGGTGGACGTGGAGGCGGGGGGGGGGGGGGGGTGCTGGTGGCAACAGGCATTCAACAGCATGGATTTCTGCTTCAAATGTGTGCAGGGGGGAGGAGGGACAGGAGAGGCTCAACCTATGAGGCAAAGTTGACTATCTAAGATAAGTGAAAACACAGAACACACACAGGCACTGTAGTCACATGTAGATGATACAGAGACTTGAACAGTTGTTAGCCCTTAATATCAACTCAGAACTTATTCTCATGGTTAACAATGAAGAGGTTACATTTTTGTGTGATAGGTCTGTGGTCTCTAGTCCATTAGCAGACAAAATTCCAAAATTGAACATATTTGTAAATGTACTTGCTGCAAACAGTAAAATGAAAACAAATCCGTTATCTCGCTTGGTAACAAAGTAACTACTGAGTGTTTTACACTACAACATCAATCAACTCCACATCATTGGTATTCTTTAGATTTAATAAATCTAAATTACTCTGCTGCTATCCTTGCGACTTTGAAAAAGAGAAAAAAAAAACATTTTGTTTCAACAACAGATGTAACCATGAAATCTGAAAATGGTTTACTGTTGGAAGCCACTCAGTAGTTTTCCCTCAGACTGAAGGGCATGACAGATCAAAGGTGCTGGGGGACAAGGAGAATTGTCATGGGGGGTTGATATGTCAATACAGCACCTCAGGTAGCGGAGGAGTGTTAATATAAAAGAGAGTGCCTGCAACCTGTGTTTTTCATGTTTTGGATTCTGGTGGATGTGAGAGGTAGAGAATAAAGTTTCATCTGCTCTGAACGCTCGGCCTGATTATTCCTCTCTCCACACTGGTGACCCTTGATGCACAATGGAACACGAGGCGAACACCCCAGAGGCGACCCGGACGGGAAGTGTCAGCAACGTGTGTGCCGTTTCGGTCAAACTCCCAGACTTTTGCCTACACGACCCGAAGTCTTGGTTCCTTCACACCGAGGTCCAGTTTGCGCTCCGAGGAATAACGGCAGATGACACCAGATACTACTACGTGGTTGCAGCACTGGACACACGTACAACCCAGCAGGTGGCGAGCCTGCTCAAACAGCCCCCAGCCCGCGACAAATACGGTGCGCTCAAAACCGTGCTGACCCGGTGCTACACGCTCTCGGACTCTGAGAGAGCGGAGAGGCTTCTGACGCGCTCCAACTTGGGAGACGGGTCGGCAGTCGAATTGATGGAGAAGATGTTGGCGTTGATGGGCACAGATGACGGGCATTTCCTCTTTGCCCACCTTTTCCTCCGGAACCTCCCGACAGCGGCCAGGGCGGTCATTGCCAGTTCGCCACTGCTGGCCGGCGCGCAACTACCGGGCTCTAGCCCAAGAGGCAGATCGGATCATCTTTACTACCAGAGCCCTCATAGTGAACTCAGCGGCGTCAGAACCCAGTGAGACGGCCAGCAGAATTGAGGAGCCAGTGACAGTGGCTACAGCAGAGGCCAAGAAACACCGGAGAGATACGCTCTGTTTCTACCACCGCCGTTTTGGAGAGGACGCACGCCGATGCGTGCCACCGTGCCAATTCAAGCGCTCGGGAAACGGCAGGGCCGGCAGTCAGTAGCAGCTGCGACCACCGGTGAAGCAAGAAAGCTGCTCTATGTGACAGACTCCCGCTTGGGGAGATGGTTCCTCGTGGACTCCGGCTCCCAAAAGAGCCTCATCCTGCCGGCCTACGCCGACCGGCTGGCGGGAACTAGCGGCCCCGAGCTGACGGCCGCAAACGGCTCAGACATTAAGACTTTTGGAGAGAGGACACTGACTGTATCCTTGCACGGCCATACATACCAATGGACATTCATCATAGCGGCATGCAGCTTCCCCATTTTAGGCGCTGATTTTTTGTGTGCACACGGACTACTAGTCAATGTTGCTAACAGACGCCTGATTAACACAATGTCTTTTGATTCTCTCCCCTGTACAGCTAGAGGAGCCGGGCCCACAACACTAGCCAACGTCACAGCGCCAGGGGGTAAGTTCCATACACTACTCACCCAGTTCCCAGCACTCACGGTCCCGACATTTTCGGCGACCGTCAATAAACATGGGGTGGAGCACTTCATTACCACCACAGGGCTGCCCGTTTTCACACGACCTCGGCGCCTGGATGCAGCTAAACTGGCCATAGCGCACAAGGAGTTTGCCAACTTGGAAAAGTTGGGCATCATCAGACGCTCAAACAGCCTATGGGCATCCCCGCTACATATGGTTGTTAAGGCCGAGGGATCGTGGTAACCTTGCGGTGATTTCTGCAGATTAAATAATGCCACAGCGCACAACCGCTACCCCACATATTCATGATTTTTCCGTTTACCTCACCGGGACGCGCATTTTTTCCAAGATAGACCTTGTCCGCGGTTACCACTAGGTCCCGGTGCATGCTGAGGACATGCCTAAAATGGCGGTAATAACCCCATTTGGTGTGTTTGAGTTTTTACGCATGCCTTTCGGGTTAAAGGGCGCGGCACAGACATTCCAACGCATGATGGATGCGGTGTTGCACGGTCTGCTGTTTGTGTTTGTCTACCTGGACGACATCCTGGTGGCCAGCACGTCCGAAGACGAACACGTAGCCCACCTCAGGACAGTTTTCCAGAGGTTGGAGGAGCACAGATTAATAATCAACCCAGCGAAGTCCCAGTTCGGGGTGACGGGAATCGATTTTTTGGGCCACCGCATCTCACCGGAGGGCGTGATACCTTTGCCGGACAAGGTGCACGCAGTGGCGGATTTTCCCCGGCCTCAGAGGGTCAGGGCGCTGCAGGAGTTTTTGGGGATGGCTAACTTTTATAACCGTTTTCTTCCCCACGCAGCCCAGCTCATGCAGCCGTTGTACGCCGCGCTTAAGAAACGGAAACCGGCGGACAGAGTCGACTGGACTCCTGAGCGAGAGCAGGCATTTTCCGAGGTTAAAACAGCCCTGGCGAACGCCGCACTGCTTGCGTACCCGGACCCGGCGGCTCGGATAGCGCTCACTACTGACGCCTCAGACGTGGCCATAGGGCCCGTCGTGGAGCAGCACATCGCTGGTTCTTGGCAGCCGCTCGCCTTTTTTAGAAGATCTTTGCACGACAGTGAGCGTAAATACAGTGCATTCGACAGAGAGTTACTGGCTCTCCACCTGGCCATACACCACTTCCAGTTCTAGCTGGAAGGGTGCACCTTCACTGCATTTGTGGACCACAAGCCACTAACATACGCAATGGCCAAGGTTTCGGAACCATGGTCAGGCTGGCAGCAGAGACAGCTGGCCGCGATCTCGGAGTTTACGACCGACATTCAGCAT
This sequence comes from Pholidichthys leucotaenia, assembly GCA_020510985.1. NCBI lineage: Eukaryota > Metazoa > Chordata > Actinopteri > Cichliformes > Pholidichthyidae > Pholidichthys > Pholidichthys leucotaenia. The sequence continues at coordinate 85,453,210 of CM035848.1, read as the reverse complement.
GTGGCTGGTAAACTCAACGTGGTGGCGGACTGCCTCTCGCACGCATTAGTGGCTCCAGTCTACGTGGGGATAGATTACACGGCCATGGCTGCTGAGCAGATCGGCAATGCAGATGTTTGCGCGCTCCAGTCTGTGGGAAGCCACTCAGTAGTTTTCCCTCAGACTGAAGGGCATGACAGGTCATAGGTGCTGGGGGACAAGGGGAATTGTCATGGGGGGGGGGTTGATATGTCAGTACAGCACCTCAGATAGCGGAGGAGTGTTAATATAAAAGAGAGTAAGAGAGTGCCTGCAACCTGTGTTTTTAATGTTTTGGATTCTGGTGGATGTGAGAGGAAGAGAATAAAGTTTCATCTGCTCTGAACGCTCGGCCTGATTATTCCTCTCTCCACATTACACTGCATAATGTACAACAGAGGACCCAATAGCCCTGATCAGTGGTACAAAAAACAGTTCTTCAAAACAGTCCACTACAGTTCTGTTATCACGCTTATTTTGGAGTAATAGCGGTTTTGCAGGTGCTGTAGTCACACTGTCACCACAAGAGTCCAAGTTTTTCATGCGTCTACACACTCATGTGTCACTTTGTAAGCCAAAGTACTTACATTGGGAGGATGTATTTTTTTGTCACCACTGCTAATGAACATGGCAGTGACTGGACAGATACACCTGTTCCTGGTGTCCAGTTATCACCTTCCATTGTCACTTATTGCATGACACTTGACTGGCACTTAAAGAGTAAAAACAGCTCATGCCAGTAACTCCTATGAAGTTTGACTGGCTTTTGCTCTGACTGATGAACAGGAGCAGCTGCTGTCTTCCGTTCCATCATCCTTGTCATCAGAAAGGCCCTCTGATGCGCGGACGGTGAAGGGGGGGGGGGTCCAGCCCGCTAAGATTACACCTGAAAGGGTTAATGGAAAGTTAGAGTGCAAAAATAATAATTCTGTAGGTAATCTCCCTATATGCTCTACACATATTCCATACATAGTCTGCTTGCATGCTTATGAACAAATATGTGATACTAAACTCTGGTAAACTGGAATTAGGCAGCGCTATAGAGCTCTCTCTCTCTCACTTTTTATAGTCAGGTCTATCACATAAGATGCACACCCGGATCCAACATTCAAGTACACTGTTGATTGCACATTCTAGAACAGCAGCGTGATCAGCGGATGGCCTGTTCACGTCAGAGTTAAATTGGCCAATCAGACAGTCACTTACAAGCCCATCCTATTGTACGGGGGGTTGGTCCAACCCGCCAACCCGAGAAGATAAATGTATGTCGCACCCGGAAGTCGTGGTCAGTGTGGCGACGCTCCAGAGGGAGCTGCATCATGCTGCACCCAGTGCTGCTTGCTTTACATGTGACTTCTAAATAAATGTTCCATCTTTAAATTGAAGAAATCTCCGGCTTGTTCTTGGATCTTTCAATCAAAGAATCAGGTATTTTTCAAACACACCTAAATCTAACTTTATACCTCACAAAGGACAATACCCACTAAAAAAAAGGAAGCTGAGAAGGGTATTTGTCCTGCCATTCAGTCACTGTTAAAAGCTGGAATCATCAGAGAGTGTAACGACTCTCCATGCAATTCTCAATTATTTCTTGTCAGGGGGACCACGTCCTCTAAAGGATGGCAGATGGTTCTAGACCTACAGGAAGCAAACAAAGCAATTATTCCACATTCTACTGTAGTTCCTGATCCACATGTTTTGTTAAATGATCCGTCACCTGATAGTAAATATTTTACTGTCATAGACATCTCAAATGCCTTTTTCTCAACTCCAGTTCATAAAGATCATCAGTTTTGGTTTGTCTTTACCTACTGTAAACAGAGAGTCACCTTCAAGTTACCACAACAGTTCAATGAAATTCCCACAATTTTGTTTCACAAGCTATGTCTGCAAATTTGGCCCAATTAACACCACCAGGTGTGAGCCAGTTACTTCTATATGTAGATGAAGTTTTGATTGCCTCAAAAAAACAAAAACAAAAAAACAAAACCTGAGGATCAGTGCAAACAGGACACAGTGGCATTGCTCAATTTTCTAGCATCCCAAGGTCACAAAGTCAACAAAGACAAACTGCAGTTATGGCAGAAAAAAGTAAAATACTTAGGCTATATTTTATCAGCTGCAGACCATCACATTGACCTTATCAGAAAGCAAGCTATTCTTGCTGCTCCAAAACCAATCACTAAAAGACAAATGATGTCATTCCTTGGCACACTGAATTGTTGTAGATCATAGATAAGTGTTACCTTTATCTTCCTTGAGCTATGATAATCCAATGTCATACCCTACCATACATAATTTTGCATAACAGTGGAAAAATCGAAGCATGGTATCTTCCACAGGAAAACCTATAGATCATAAAGACTTGATTTTAGACCTTTTGGAAGCTATACAGTTACCATCCCAATTAGCAGACTGTAAATGTACTGCCCACACCACGGGTACAGACCCCATCTCCTGTGGAATTGCAAGGCTGATGACATAGCCAAAGCTGTAGCCTCGCAAAATGCTTCTATTTTTCTGTCTGTACCAACACTTCCCATAGGCACCACATTATTTTATATAACTTGTACAAATGACATGACAACAAACCTGTGTTACCGAGACAGCTTTTCCCTTATGTCACCCAGCTGACATGTTCAAAACGTGTTGCGCGGGGGGCGGGGGGGGGGGGGATCATTACCTTGGTAAATGGAGTTTATAAATCATTTGGCTATTCTGTTTTTGTGAAGACATTTTCTGCAAATTAGCTAATCTGTGCAAAAAACACACAGATTAATCAAAGACTTAAAAGAGGAAAATTTCCAACTCCTATGTATCCATTTCAACACATTTGCATGGATTTTATTGAATTGGCTAAATGTGAAGAGAAAAAGTATTGTTTAGTGATAATGGATATGTTTACAAAATGGACTGAAGCCTTCCCCTGTACTAATCCAAATGTTATTACAGTAGCTAAAAAAATATTGGCTGAAATTATACCAAGATATGGGATCCCAGAAAAAAATACTCAGATAATGGAACTCATTTTGTAAACCAGATTATAACACATTTAGGGACAGCACTTAACATCAACTTAAAAAATCACACAGCCTGTCATCCACAAGCTGCTGGGTTGGTTGAAAGAACAATCCATCCATCCATCCATCTTCTACCACTTTTCCGGAGGTCCGGGTCACGGAGGCAGCAGTTCAAGCAGAGAAGCCCAGACTTCCCTCTCCCCAGCCACCTGCTTCAGCTCTCCAGAGAGGATACCAAGGCGTTCCCAGACCAGCTGGGAGCCATAGTCTCTCCACCGAGTCCCGGGTCTGCCCCGGGGTCTCCTCCCAGTGGGACGTGCCCGAAACACCTCAAGTGGGAGGTGTCCAGGAGGCATCCTAATCAGATGCCCATACCACCTCAACTGACTCCTTTCAATGTGGAGGAGCAGTGGTTCTACTCTCAGCCTCTCCCGGATGACTGAGCTCCTCACCCTATTTCTGAGGGTGAGTCCAGCAATCCTACGGAGAAAGCTCATTTCAGCCGCTTGTATCTGCGATCTTGTTCTTTCGGTCATTACCCAAAGCTCGTGACCATAGGTGAGAGTAGGAACGTAGATTGACTGGTAAATCGACAGCTTTGCTTTAGAACTAAGCTCCCTCTTCACCACAACAGACCGGTGCAACGTCCGCATCACTGCAGATGCTGCTCCGATCCGTCTGTCAATCTCTCGCTCCATTTTCCCCTCACTCGTGAACAAGACCCCAAGATACTTAAACTCCTCCACTTGGGGCAGGAGCCTGTCCCCAACCCAGAGAGGACAATCCACCTTTTTTCCGGCTGAGGACCATGGACTCGGACTTGAAGGTGCTGATTCTCATCCCAGCTGCTTCACACTCAGCGGCAAACCGTCCCAGCAAGAGCTGTAGGTCATTGCTGGATGAAGCCAACAGGACAACATCATCTGCAAACAACAGAGATGAGATCCTGTGGTCACCAAGCATGACACCCTCCATTCCCTGAATGCACCTAGAAATCCTGTCCATAAAAATTATGAACAGGATCGGTGACAAAGGGCGGCCCTGGCGGAGTCCCACTCTCACTGGGAATGACTCCGACCGAGTGTTGGCAATACGAACCAAACTCTCACAACGGTCGTACAGAGACCGAATAGCTCGTAACAACAAGCCCGATACCCCATACTCCCGAAGCACCCCCCACAAAAAACCACGAGGGACGTGGTCAAATGCCTTCTCCAAGTCCACAAAACACATGTAAACTGGTTGGGCAAACTCCCACGAACCCTCAAGAATTCTCGAGAGGGTAAAGAGCTGGTCCGATGTGCCACGGCCAGGACGAAAACCACATTGCTTCTCCTGAATCCGAGGTTCGACCAACGGCCGGACTCTCCTCTCTAGTACCTTGGCATAGACCTTCCTAGGGAGGCTGAGGAGTGTGATCCCTCTAAAGTTGGAGCACACCCTCCGGTCCCCTTTTTTGAAGAGAGGAACCACCACCCCAGTTTGCCATGCCAAAGGCACTGCCCCCAACCTCCACACAATGTTGCAGAGGCGTGTCAACCATGCCAGCCCAACAACATCCAGGGCCTTGAGGTACTCAGGGCGAATCTTGTCCACCCCCGGGGCCCGGCCACCAAGGAGATTTTTAACCACCTTGGCGACCTCAGCCCCTGTGATAGGCGAGTCATCCCCCTCGTCCCCAAACCCTGCTTCCTCTGTGGAAGGTGTATCAGTGGGATTGAGGAGATCCTCGAAGTATTCCTTCCACCGCCTGACGATATCCTCAGTCGAAGTCAACAGTGTCCCATCCGCACCATACACAGTGTGGACAGGGAGCTGCTTTCCCCTCCTGAGGCGCCGGACAGTTTGCCAGAATCTCTTCGAGGCCGACCGAAAGTCTTGTTCCATGGCCTCACCGAACTCCTCCCATACCCAGGTTTTTGCTTCAGCAACCACCTGAGCTGCACTCCGCTTGGCCTGCCGGTACACCTCAGCTGCTTCGGGAGTCCCACAAGCCAACCAAGCTTGATAGGACTCCTTCTTCAGCTTAATGGCCCCCCTCACCACTGGTGTCCACCACTTGGTTTGGGGGTTGCCACCACAAGATGCACCGACGACCTTGCGGCCGCAGCTCTGGGCTGCCGCTTCAACTACAGAGGTGGAGAACATGGCCAATTCAGACTCCATGTCTCCAGACTCCCTCGGAATGTGGTTGAAGTTCTTTCGGAGGTGGGAGTTGAAGACCTCCCGGACAGGGGCCTCAGCCAGACGTTCCCAGCACACCCTCACTATATGTTTGGGTCTACCATGTCTGAATGGCTTCCTCCCCTGCCATCAGATCCAACTCACCACCAGGTGGTGATCAGTTGACAGCTCTGCACCTCTCTTTACCTGGGTGTCCAAGACATACGGTCGCAGGTCTGATGACACGATAACAAAATCGATCATCGACCTGCAACCTAGGGTGTCCTGGTGCCAAGTGCACATATGGACACCCTTATGCTTGAACATGGTGTTTGTTATGGACAAACTGTGTTTAGCACAGAAGTCCAGTAACTGAACACCACTCGGGTTCAGATCGGGCAGGCCGTTCCTCCCAATCACCCCCCTCCAGGTTTCACTGTCGTTGCCCACGTGCGCATTGAAGTCCCCTAGTAGGACAATGGAGTCTCCAAGCGGAGCACCCTCCAGCACCCCAGTCACAGACTCCAAAAAGGGTGGGTACTCTGAAACATCATTTGGTGCATAGGCACAAATGATGGCCAGGACCCGTTTCCCAACCCGAAGGCACAGGGAAGCAACCCTTTCGTCCATCGGGGAAAACTCCAATATAGAGGCAGCAAGGTGGGGGGATACAAGAATACCCACCCCTGCTCGTCGCCTCTCGCCCGGGGCAACTCCAGAAAAGGCCAAGCTCCAGCCCCTCTCCAGGAGACTGGTTCCGGAACCGGAGCTGTGTGTTGAGGTGAGGCCAACTATATCTAGCCGGTATCTCTCAACCTCGTACACCAGCTCAGGCTCCTTCCCCACCAGAGAGGTGACATTCCACTTACCAAAAGCCAGTTTAGAAAGCTTGGGATCAGTCCGCCAAGGTCTCAGCCTTTGACCGCCACCTAGTCACTAACGACCTCCTCATTGCATCTGATAATGGACTAGTTTCTGTACTTGTCCTTTTAGACCTTAGTGCAGCTTTTGATACTATCGATCATAATATTCTACTTGATAGATTAGAACACTATGTTGGACTTAATGGAACTTCGTTGCAGTGGTTTAGATCTTATTTGTCTGATAGGTTCCAGTTTGTTCATGTAAATAATGAGTTTTCTTTCAACTCAAAGCTTAGTCATGGAGTTCCACAGGGATCTGTGCTAGGCCCTACTCTTTTTAGTTTATATATGCTTCCGTTAGGCAACATTATTAGAAAGCACTGTATACATTTTCATTGTTATGCAGATGACACACAATTATACCTGTCAATGAAGCCAGATGATAGTAATCAATTAGCCAAGTTAGAAGCCTGTCTTAAGGAAATCAAAGCTTGGATGACTTGTAATTTCCTGCTATTAAATTCAGATAAGACTGAAGTCATTCTTGTTGGTCCAAAAAACCTTAGAAATTCCTTTCCAAATCAAACTTTCAGTTTGGATGCAGTTACTCTTTCTCTTAATAGCTCTGTGAGGAACCTTGGAGTTATTTTTGATCAGGATTTTTCCTTCAATTCACATATTAAATTTGTTTCTAAGACTGCCTTCTATCATTTGCGTAATATTGCCAAGATTAGGAGCATCTTGTCTCAGAGTGATGCTGAGAAACTGATCCACGCTTTTGTTAGCTCGAGATTAGATTATTGTAATTCTTTATTATCAGGTTGTCCTAAAACATCTTTAAAAAGTCTTCAGCTGATCCAAAATGCTGCAGCAGGAGTTTTAACAGGTACTAGAAAGAGAGATCATATCTCTCCGGTTCTGGCCTCCCTTCATTGGCTTCCCATAGAGTTTAGAATTAAGTTTAAAATCCTTCTTCTTACTTACAAAGCTCTAAACAATCAGGCTCCTTTTTATTTAAAAGATCTGATACTACCGTATTATCCTAACAGAGCACTACGCTCCCAAAATGCAGGACTACTTGTAATACCTAGAATCTCCAAAAGTACAATGGGAGGCAGAGCCTTCAGTTATCAAGCTCCTCTCCTGTGGAATCAGCTGCCAATCTGGATTCGGGAGTCAGACTCGATCTCTGTTTTTAAGATTAGGGTTAAAACCTACCTTTTTGATATAGCCTACAATTAGGGAGGGATCATGTGTTTCTGAACCCTCCCTTAGTTATGCTGCTAATAGGTTTAGTCAGCCGGGGGACCTCCAGTAATGCACTGGGCCTCACTCCTTTCCTCACTCTCTATGAAATTTTTTTTTTTTTGCTGGTCATTAACATTTGTTTGTTCTCTCCCATAGATTGAGTCCCCATCGTGCTGTTTGCTCTCTACATGTCTGTTCTTTTCATCTTCTCTGTCCCCTCACCCCCCAGCCAGTCGCAGCAGATGACTGCCCCTCCCTGAGCCTGGTTCTGCTGGAGGTTTCTTCCTGTTAAAAGGGAGTTTTTCCTCTCCACCGTCGCCAAGTGCTTGCTCACAGGGGATCACCTGATTGCTGGGGTCTTTCTGCAACTGTGGGGGTTCCCCCCTACAGTTGATAGTGCTATGAGATGACTGTTGTTGTGAAATGGCGCTATATAAATAAAGTTGAATTGAATTGAATTGAATTGAATTGAATTAATCCACATAGCACCGGACCCCCATGATCCCTCCTGCAGGTGGTGAGCCCACTGGAGGGCGGACCCACGTAACTCCTTCGGGCTGAGCCCGGCCGGGTCCCATGGGTGGAAACCCGACCACCAGACGCTAGCCTTCAAGCCCCTCCCCCAGGCCTGGCTCCAGGGTGGGGCCCCGGTAACCCCATACTGGGCGGGGTACACTGAATCCTTGATATAGAATTTATCATGAGAGTCTGTTGGATTGTTCTTAGTCAGAGGCAAATTGCCCCGGACAATACAGCTCCTGGGATCACTGGGGCACGCAACCCCCCCCCCCCACCACCACCACCACGATAAGGTGACGATCCATGAGGGGGGTTGAAAGAACAAATCAAACTATAAAAGAAAGATTAAGAAAGACAATGGCAGAAACAGGACAGAACTGGATTTATTGTCTACCCTTGGTGTCATGAATTACCCCTCGGGGCAGAGAGGAGAGACCCACACGCTGGACTGCAGTTTGATATTTATTGACAAAAACACAAAGTCCCAAACAGTGCACCGACAGAAAATCCAAACTGATATACAAAGCAAACTTACGAGCACAGCACACCAGAACAGGGCCAGGGTTCTGGTGGAGACACTAGCTGAGACTCCGGCAAAGAGGGAGGAAAATAACAGCCCTTTAATAAGGCCAGAAACAAATGATAACAAGTGATGACAGGTGTGGATCACATGAGCAAGCAGGAGGGGAAGGTGGTGACAATCAGCTGTGAGTCATGAGGAGAGGAGACGGGGCTGACAGCTTGATGGGCACCACCCACAACCGGGGAAAAACCCGGAAGTGCCTCTGACAGCTGCAACCCCGAGAGAGAACAAAGGAATCAGCAAGATACGAATATAATGTGATGATGATAAATAAATACAAGTACACCCAAACATGTAAATAACAAAACTACAATGAATGTAAACAGGAAAATAAGTCATACTAAGAAACAATATAGAATATGTGAAAACTAACTAAAGATAAAATAACAGGAATTAGAACTCAAAAATACATTATACAAATAAGGAAAAAAGGCAAAGAGACAGAGCACAGTGGAATCCCCCCGTGTTCAGATCGTGACAATTGGTCCTATTCTACAAGAGAATAGTTCCCACCAAAGGGTGGCTGTCCCCATTTGAAGTAATGCACGGTAAACCTTACCTGTTACTGCCATTGAGACCATTTAACTAAGAAGATGAGGAAGTGTGTCTAGCTGATTATATGCAAAAAAAAATATCTGACAAAAGTGTTGTGCATGCTACTCCCCCCAGAAAGGATTCCGTTGAAGGACAAATCACAGTAAAGCCAGGAGACCTGGTCCTCATCAAAAAAAACAATTTCAATGACATGAAATTGTTTACAGTAATGCAATAGTGTAAAGCAGTTAAGCATACTGTACATTATCAAATACTGGTGCCAACTGTTTAATATCAATCCAGTTTCCCCATACTGCTGTGAAACAGCAAACCAACGCTAATCTTGCACCACCACTGGTGGGCCGTCAGGCCCAGCAAAGGCTTCTCTGCTGGCCTAAACACTACATTTACACCCTACATTTGTCATAAACTTGCCCTCCCCCAGGGCAGAATGGAGACCCAAATGCAGGAGTTGAGTTGCAGTGGTGTAATAAAACTCAAAAATATAACAGGGCAGGAATAAACTTACAGGATATACGTCCTTTATCCTTATTATTTATTTAGGATATACGTTGGTTAGACAAAGTAGGATGTCGCCACAAACAGCCGGGCGGCGTCTCTTAAATAAGGCAAGGAGGAATTACACCAATAACGAACAGGTGTGGATAATAAAACCCCAAGGGTGAGGATAATAAACCAGAATAGAGAACAGCTGGGGCGAGCCATGAACTAGCTAGGAGAAGAAACGAAAGAAACAAAGAACATTGTCAAAATAAAAGCACAGGAGTAACATGACAACTGAAATGAATACAAAACGAGATCCAGACCAAATAATGCAAAGGGAGAAAGTAACCCACCAAGGCGAGGACAAGATAACCGAGAGATGCTAATAATACTGGGAATAGCAATCATAAATATCAATACTACAAAAAGGGAACTACAGGCAAAGGCGTGAGAAAACAAGATATAATTTATAATACAGACAAAACCATAAACAAATTCAATAACTAAACTGAGGTGGGGAAAATGTAGAAAATAATCAGAATAAACTGACAGTGTGAGCATGCTTCCCCAACCATGCTCAGCATCATGACAACATTCTTATATTTGTTCCATGAGGCTGTATTAAATGATTCCCAGTAGTCTATTCTCTTTATTTCATAGCTTTTCTCTTGTTTGCACTGCTTCCAGTAGTGTAGTGTATGTTTGAGTTTTGTCCAATCATATTTCAACTGTCATGTGTTGGTAGCATAGAAAAAATTTGCCTTTGGCCTTCAGGAATGGAGTGTGCAGGGATCATACATTCAGTCATCATTACAATACACTGTAATAATAAAGACTTGTTAACCAATCAAATTTTGAGTTTGCCACATGGAGGCATGCATTGAAGGCATTCGATAACGTCGGCATTTTCATGTCCTTTAATTGGATGATCATGGTTACATGGATCTATTCAAGATCCTCATTAGCTCTGCTGCTGAGAACACAAAGGCTGCACCTGATTGGTCAACGCAAGCAGCTGTGGGAGGTCTTTTACCAAGACAAGAAGATAAGGATCGACTCAAAAATATCAATCAGCTGTATCGATGTATCAATACTAGAATATTGATATTTTGATACTGTATTTGTGAATTGATACTTTTTAAAATATCGTGATATCACCGTGTTAATACAAAACCTGCAATTTGTTGTCACTTCTGAGAGTTTTAGGCATTAAATTTACATGTGAAAAACAGTGAAAAACCAGCCCGGGCATATTTTAGAGATGGTCTGCCATGTCACATGATTATGGCAACCTATCAGATGTCAGAGCTGACGACTCACTGCGCACTGGCAGCCTCAGTCAAGCAGTCACTGACTCCCGGGCAGAGTGAGCTGAGCAGCGTTGCGGGCGGCAGAAGATTACTTCTGAAATGTTACACTATTCATCTAAATTCTATTGTGATACCAAGCAGCATAATTTTGAAAAATAAACAAAATAAGCACTATTTAAGTTTGTAAAATAATAGTGTAAAATAAAATTATTCATTCATTCATCTTCTTCCGCTTAATCCTTTTCGGTTCGTGGGGGGGGGGGGGGGTGCTGGAGCCTATCCCAGCATCTTTGGGCGAGAGGCAGGGTACACCCTGGACAGATCGCCAGTCCATCGCAGGGCCAACACAGAGAGACAGACAACCATTCACTCTCACAGTCATACCTAAGGGCAATTTAGAATCCCCAGTTTGATGCCAATTAACCTAACGTGCATGTTTTTGGCATGTGGGAGGAAACCGGAGAAATCCCGGAGTAAACCCATGCAGACACGGGGAGAACATGCAAACTCCACACAGATCACTGTTGGTCGGGGGCTGGGATTGAACCCAGGATCCCCCGGCCAAAGGTGAGTTGCTGTGCTGCCGCAGTGCTAACCACTCCACCACCGCGCCACCGCAAAATAAAATTATGAAGTTAAAAAAAAATTACATTGTGAAAAAATTACACATATACGTATGCTGCTTGGTATTACCATAGAATTTGGATGAATGGTGAAACATTTCAGATGTAAAAAGTACTTGAATCCAGTTGACTTGACTGAGCTTTCATACACCGTACTTACCTGCCTGGATGACTGAGACTCTTCACCAAATTAAGAAATTGAATTATTTTTGCATTCATTTTGTCTTAATTATTTTTATTATATCTGAATTATATTTCATTTTTATTTACTTTGCTCATTGTTCTTTTTTCTTATTATTATAAGCATTTCTTTCAAGTATTTATGTTCCTGAGTTTTATTCATATTTCATATTGCTCTTGCAATAAAGTTGTTAATGAAACTGCAATCATGGGATTTCCCTTTAGGGGGTAAAAAGTATCGGTATTGGTATCGACATCGACATTGAAGAAATGGTATCGAAATGGTATAATGCAGGGGTCACCAACCTTTTTGAAACCAAGAGCTACTTCATGGGTATCGAGTCATGTGAAGGGCACCAGCTTGACACACTCCTCTAAAATAACAAATTGTGTGTGTGTGTGTGTGTGTGTGTGTATATATATATATATATATATATATATATATATATATATATATATATATATATATATATATATACATACATACATACATACATACATACACACACACATAAATAAATAATTATCAATAACTTAGAGTGGGTAACAGACAAGATCAATATTCAGCACTTTATTTTTATTAATCTCAGCAATTGTTCAGATGATCACTTCTACATTTCATAAAAAAATGTCGTTTTCACCAGTCCCTTTTAACCATAAAAAACTAAACCCTTTTAATTCATGAACTATGTTGAACCATGTTTGAAAAAGTTATGCAACATTTAAGAAAAATCAACTTTCATATTAAATAAATCTTATCACATTTTTAACTGAACAAATCTGCTGCAATTCTGCTCAAAATCTGTTACATTTAATAAACACACTTTTGTGTGTTCTTCTTCACTGGAATTATATCCATACAGTTCTTGCCAAGAATCATGCTGGAGTAAAACCAGCACTGTCCTTTCATGAGGAGAAGCTAAACAGCACTGAGAGTGCTTATATAAGATAAGATAAGCCTTTATTAGTCCCACAACGGGGAAATTCCAGGATTGCAACAGCACAGGGATAGCAACACTCAGAGCAACAATCAGAAGGCAAGAAAAAACAAGCAAGCAAGAGCAGCTAATATACATATGTACATATTACTATAAAATATACAGTATATATATACACACACACACACACAGACACACAGTGCAGAGCATTGTAGCTGGATGGAATAAATATATGAATATATGAACACACAGTGCAGAGCATTGTAGCTAGATGGAATAAATATGTAAATATATAAACACCCACAGTACGGAGCATTGCAGCTAGGTGGAATAAATATGCAAGTATATAAACACACACAGTGCGGAGCAATGTAGCTAGATGGAATAATATGTAGATATATAAAAACACAGTGCGGAGCATTGTAGCTAGATGGAATAAATATATAGATATATAAATATAAACATAAACACACCCAGTGCTGAGCATTGTAGCTAGATGGAATAAATATGTAAATATATAAACACACACAGTGCAGAGCATTGTTGCTAGGTGGGATGAAACAGCATAACTGTCTATTTAGTTATCCTACATGGTATGATTATGTGCCCATACATATTCTCACCCTCCATAGCGACCGGTATGTTCCTAGTTGTATGCCGGAGAGGACCATTGTGTAAGTCTATTGCATCTTTTGCATTCAAAAAAACTATTAGTTTGTTACGTCTTTTTGCTATCTCTGCGAGCAGCCCTGCTTAGGTTGTACAGTCTGACAGCCGTTGGTAGGAAGGACCTACGAAACCTCTCGGTTGTGCACCTGGGATGATGTAATCTGCTGCTAAATGAGCTCCTCAGTGCATCCAGTATGTCCTGCATAGGGTGGAACTCGGACTCCAGCAGAGATGACAGTTTAGCCACCGTTCTTCTCTCTCCTATCTCCTCCATCGGATCAAGGCGCTGCCCCAGGACAGAGCTAGCTTTTTTAATCAGTTTGTTCAGTCTCTTCCTATCGGCTGCAGTAATGCCACTGCCCCAGCAGACCACTCCAAAAGTGATGGCTGATGCCACCACCGTGTCATAGAATGACTTCAGCAGCACCGCTTGTACACCAAAAGACCTGAGTCTCCTCAGCAGGAACAGCCTGCGCTGTCCCTTCTTGTAGAGTGCGTCAGTATTGTGTGACCAGTCTAGTTTATTGTTCAGATGAATACCCAGGTACTTATAGGATGTCACCATCTCGATGTCTGTTCCCTGTATATTTACTGGTGCTGTGAGGGGCTGCCCATGCCTGCGGCAGTCCACCACCAGCTCCTTAGTTTTCCTCGCGTTGATCTGGAGGCAGTTCCGATGGCACCAGTCCACAAAGTCCTGGATAAGCCCTCTGTACTCAGCTTCATCTCCGTTGGAGATGTGACCAACGATCGCAGAGTCATCAGAGAACTTCTGTAGATGGCAATGTGTTGTGTTGTGTGAGAAGTCCGCAGTATAAAGAGTGAACAGGAAGGGAGCCAGCACCGTTCCCTGGGGGGCCCCCGTGCTACTGATGATCGTGTCGGAAACACAGTCCCGGGTTCTCACAAACTGAGGCCGGTTCGTGAGGTAGTCCAGGATCCATGATGACAGGTGCTGGTCCACCCCTGCGCGCAGCAGCTTGTCCTTCAGGATCATCGGTTGGATGGTGTTGAAAGCACTGGAGAAGTCAAAGAACATGATCCTCACCATATTCCCGGGCTTCTCCAGGTGGGACAGAGAACGGTGAAGGAGGAAGATCACCGCATCCTCCACCCCAATGCCATGCTGGTAGGCAAACTGGAGTGGATCCATCGCTGGTTCCACCAGGGGGCGGAGATGAGCAAGGAGCAGTCTCTCCAGGGTCTTCATCAAGTGAGACATCAAGGCCACCGGTCTGTAGCTGTTCAGGTCTTTGGGGTGTGAAGTTTTTGGTACAGGTACCACACAAGATGTTTTCCACAGCTGTGGTACCCTCCCCAGTTTCAGGCTCATGTTGAAGATATACGTCACAATCCCACACAGCTGGTCTGCACAGGACTTGAGGAGCTTTGCGCTGATGCCGTCCGGTCCTGACGCCTTCCTCGCCTTGATCTTCCTCAGCTCCGTCCTCACCTGGGTCTTGGTCAGGGTCAGGATGGGGGGCTGTGTGTTGGGAGTGGGGGGGGTGTCGGTGGAGTGGGGAGTGGGCAGCAGGACTTGATTTCTTAGAGGCAGCAGTGGTTGTTGTGCAGACAGGGGGGAGGGCGGTTGGTCAAATTTATTGAAAAACAGATTCAGGTTGTTCGCTCACTCCCTGCCCCCCGTGGCCTGGGGGGAGGTATTCTGGAGCCCCGAGATGGTTTTGAGGTTTCTCCAGACCCCGCTGATGTCGCTCTGTTGCAGCTTGTCCTCCATCTTCTTCCTGAAGCTGTCCTTGCCTTCTCTGATCTTTCTCCTCAGCTCCCTCTGTACGGACTTCAGCATCTCCCTGTTCCCCGACCTGAAGATCCTCTTCTTCTCTCTCAGAAGTGTTTTTATCTCAGGGTTGATCCAGGGTTTGTTGTTTGAGTGACGCCGTATGGTCTTGGTGGGAACGGATTTGTCCACACAGAAGCTGAGGTAGCCCGTGAAGGTGTGAATGAGGCCATCGATGTCCTCACCATGTGGATCGCAGAGCTGCTTCCAGGCAGTGGCTTCAAAACAGTCCTTTAGAGTGTCCATTGTCTCCTCAGACCATAACTCCACAGTGTGCATGGCCGGAGGTTGTCTGTGGTCACTAGGGGTTTGTACACCGGTCGGAGATGAACCAAGTTGTGATCCGATCTCCCAAGTGGGGGGAGTTGTGATAAGGTGTACGCCTCCTTAGTGTTTGTGTAGAACAAATCCAGTGTTTTATTGTCTCTAGTGTGGCATGTGACATACTGGGTGAAAGTGGGCAGAATGGGAGACAGTGAAACGTGGTTGAAATCGCCTGAGATGAGGAGAAGAGCATCTGGGTGTTCTGTCTGCAGCCTGCTGGTTACTGAATGGATGACGTCACGCGCTGTCCCAGCGTTCGCCGTCGGATTTGCATAAACAACAATGCAGATCACGTGTGAGTGTTCTCTCGGGAGATATGTAGGCCTCATGCTAACAGCTAGCAACTCAATGTCTTTGCTGCAGTGTCGTTGTTTAACAGTGATATGTCCCGGTCTGCACCAGTTGTTGTTAACATACATTATCACTCCACCGCCCCTAGCTTTGCCACTCTCTGGTGTTCGGTCAGCTCGTATCATGTGAAAACCCTCCAGCTCAATGTTAGCATCTGCTGCTAGTTCAGTTAGCCACGTCTCAGTAAACAAAAGGAGAGAGCATTCCCGGTAAGTGCTATCATAACGGGAGATAGCCGCTAGCTCATCTAACTTTCCCAGTATCGACCGTACATTTCCCATGACAACAGATGGAAGGGAGGGTCTGTACCTTATATTTTTTGTCCTCCGCCTTACTCCAGCCCGGCAGCCGCGACGCTTTCGCCTCAATTCTCTCGGTATGTCGAGTTTTTCCAGTGGGACCGGGTGGCGGTTAAATGCTAGCAGCTCTTCCCTGTTGTATCGTATCCTGCTATAAACAGTGGCTCCATCCACCGGCTCAGGAGACATTTGGGACGATCTGTGTGTCCGTGATATAAGTGGGGTGAAAAAAAAAAGTGATCAAAAGAGAGAGGAAGGGAAAAAAAAACTCGGAATCGAGCCGCTGTTGCAAAAGGCAGCCTACTGGTGTGGCGCCGAGAGGACCATTATATGCACCGCGGCAGCAGTTTACCCTCGGCCGGGGGATCGCGGGGATCGTGGGTTCGATCCCTGCCCCCGGCCAACAGTGATCTGTGTGGAGTTTGCATGTTCTGGTGGTGCATGTTCTCGTTTTTCATGCAAAAACATGCAGGTTAGGGAGTTAAGGGGCGCTTGCGCACGCAGCGGCTGGTTGCTTATCACCGGACTGCAGAACAAATCTACCTATGTGGAGCGCCACTTCACTACCCACTCCTTTTTTTTTTTTTGGACTTATATCGCGCTTCGCCGTCGCCCTGCAAATGAAACACACGCAGCTTCCTTTCACGGTAGTAAAAAAGAACTCTTCCTCCCGCTCACTTTGAAAATGATAAATTTTCTGTCTTTTTTTTGCCATGTTTTTGGGCTTGGAAACTGCACTCCGCCCACCATCTTCACTGGCTGCTAGCTTACGCTCCACAAGCGCGAAGGTTTTGTCATGCGCACAATACTGACCTTTGAACTAGGTCAGAGTTCACCTTAACTTTACGTACAATAAACATATTTTC
Source organism: Pholidichthys leucotaenia (assembly GCA_020510985.1). NCBI lineage: Eukaryota > Metazoa > Chordata > Actinopteri > Cichliformes > Pholidichthyidae > Pholidichthys > Pholidichthys leucotaenia. The sequence continues at coordinate 85,436,403 of CM035848.1, read as the reverse complement.
ATTTTTTTATTTTTAAGACATTGTCATTTTAAAATCTATATAAATGCAAGTGTGATTTTAAAAAATATAAAATAAAAAATAGCGGCAGAAAAAAATTACATCTTAGACGCAGCTCACTTGCGAGTTGTGCTATTTTTAGAACAGGCCTGCGGGCGACTCATGTGGTCCCTGTGGGCGACATGGTGCCCGCGGGCACCGCGTTGGTGACCCCTGGTATAATGGTATAATGGTATCGTATTGAAAGGAAAAATGCTGGTATCGCCCATCCCTATAAGATGATGGACTAAAATAAACTTTGATAACTTTAAAACAAATCAGCGAAAAGTGTTTCTAGCAACTTCTCATGCGAGACATAGGTGCAGTTAGATGAATGAATGAATCTGTTGTTATCTGACATTAAAACCACTGGTTTAAATGTGTTGTGCACCACATCTGGGCGGACTGATGTTATCTGTCCATGTGCATGCGTGTTCTGCTTCCAATTCATTGTCTGTGTAGCGCACAGGTGCATGGAGGCGGTTGCTTCCTCGTGCTGAACTTTTAAAGTTGCAGTTGTTAGTAAAAAGTAAACACATACTTCCGGTTATGGCTGCCACGTAAGACGGACGTGTCTCACTCTGCTCTGCTCCTGGAGAAAAAAAATCGGCAAATAAGTCTCTCATTTGGGACAGAACGTATCCCAGCGTTTGGGCGAGGATATGTCGGCGAAGCCTAAGGCTGGAAAACCAGGTAAAGGAAAAAGCGAGCCGCCGAAACAGTCCAAATTAACGGACTTTCAGGTCTGTGACGCAGCAAATAAAACTCCATATATGGCGGAGGAGGCTGGCAACGGTGCGATGTCTGCGGGGGGAGGCGCAGATGCGCTGATGGCTGCCATGAGTTCAATGAGAGCGGACTTTTCCTCTAGATTTGATGGGATTATGACAGCGTTGGAAGGAATAAGAAAGGAATTGGGTGACTGTGTAGAACGAACGGCGCAGATGGAGCTCCGTCTTGCTAGTGCTGAAGATGACGTCACCCGTCTTCAATTAAAGGTGCGCACTTTGGAAAAAAAAAAATAAATCTCTGGAAAATAATATTTTGGATTTGGAATCTCGGTCGAGACAGAATAACTTGAGGCTGGTGGGTCTTCCAGAGGAATCAGAAGGTCGGGACGTATGTTCCTTTCTGGAAAAGTGGATTCCGGAGGTGCTGGGCAGCGAGGAGTTGCAATCAGCAGTGGTTCTGGAAAATGCACATCGTATTGGCCCACGAAGAGATAAGGGACCGCCGAGGACCTTAATTATGAAGTTTCTTAGCAACAGAGACAGGATGAAGATCTTCAACGCTGCACGAGCTAAAGGAGAGATTAAACACCAGGACCAGCAGGTGCGGTTCTACCCAGATTTGGCCACAGGAATCCAGCAATTGAGGAAGCAGTTTGATCCCATACGTAAGGAGCTGCGCAACCTTGGGATTCGTCATGGTGTAATCTATCCTGCGAGACTGCTGACCACGTATGAGGGCAGAACCCACATCTTCAAGACCCCAGAGGAGGCGCAGGAGTTCATCAAGAAGATCAAAGAAGAAGAAGAGACTGGTGGGAGCTAAGCATGAACAAAATATAAGGTAGAATAATTAAGCATTTGCACAGGCATCTGACTGACTTGAAGTAAATAGTAAGTTTACAAAATATAGATTGTATTATATATTAAAAAAACAAAACAAAAACAAAACAAACAAAAAAAACTATGATGTACAAAGTTGTTAAAAATTTTGGAGTTAAGTTGGAAAACTACAGAGGAGAGTTAATGTTACGTCATTAAAAGCAGTAGAGTTAGGGTGATTGGGAGGATGAAGAAGGAGTGGCTTAGGCTGTTCCCCGTGGGTGTGGAACGGTCGATGGCTATATCGGGAGACAGAATTTTTCTTTTGATTTTGGGGGGTTTGCCACAAGTGTGGGAAGGGGAAATTTGTTTGTGTGTAGTTTGTAGGATGAATGTTCAACCACTCATGTTTTTGCTTCTCTGTATGAGCATGTTTACACTGCAAGGTAATCCCAAACTCTCTATTGATCATAAACCAAAGTGTTAATCTTAATTTAACTTCATGGAATTGCAGAGGTCTACAAAATTTAAAAAAACTTAAACAAGTTATGAATAAAATAAAAGACATGGGTTCAAAAATTGTGTTTTTACAAGAAACTCATCTAATAGAGGAGGATGTTAAAAGAATTAGGAGTAGATGGCAAGGAAGTGTATTCACCTCTTCATTTTCATCCCGAGCCAGGGGAGTTATGACTCTCATACATAAATCAGTTCCTTTTCAAGTGAAAAATGTAATTGGAGACAAATTTGGAAGATATGTAATCATTCAAGGTTCTTTGCTATTAGAAAATATAAATCTTGTGAACTTATATGGTCCCAATATAGATGATCAGAAGTTCTTTGCTAATTTATTTCTTATCTTATCATCACTTACAGGGCAACATATAATAGCAGGGGATTTTAATTGTACATTGAATCCAGGTATAGATAGATCAACAGGACTGGATTGTACGCACATTGGATGTAGGATGACTATTAATCATTTTATGAAAGAATTGAGATTGTTAGATATATGGAGAGAAATGAAACCACAAGTTAAAGCCTATTCTTGTTATTCCAGTACCTACAAGACATTCTCATGTATTGATTATTTTTTGATTTCCACAGAATTAAGGTCCAAGATTCAAAACTGCTTTTATGATAACATCGTGATCTCTGATCATGCACCCTGTTGTCTAATATATGTAGATAAAAAATTGACAAAGGAATCAGGTAGATGGCAATTTCAGCATAAATGGCTTCAGGATGAGGAATTTGTCAAGTATATAGAAAAACAGATAGACGAGTTCTTTGACATCAATACTACACAAACATCAGCATGTGTAAAGTGGGAGGCTTTCAAAGCTTTTATTAGGGGACATATTATTAGTTATACAGGATCAAAATCTAAGAAGACTCGAGAGGAGAGAGCTAAATTGGAACATAAAATAAAAAGTCTTCAGGAAAAAGTGTATGCAGGAAGTGACCCAAGGTTGGAGAATGAATTACTGATTTTGAGAGCTGAATACGACAAAAAATCAGCGAATAGAGCTGCCTCGAGTCTTCTAAGATTGAAACAATCTTTTTATGAACAAGGTGAAAAATCAGGAAAATTATTAGCATGGCAGATTAAACAATTAGAAATTAAAACACCAATTACCAGTATTATAAGTAATGGACAGGTAGTTATAGATCCTTTAGAAATTAATAGAGCCTTTAGAGATTACTATGAAAAATTATATGATACCAAAAATGAACCTGATTTAACAAAACTAAATGGGTTTTTGAACGAACTATCTATACCGTGTATTCCAAATGAAAACAGGGAGATATTGGAGTCTAAAATTAGTCAAGAAGAAGTTGGGCTAGCCATTGATAATATGAAATCAGGAAAAAGTGCAGGACCAGATGGTCTTCCAGTTGACCTTTATAAAAAATTTAAGAATAAATTAATAAAACCTTTTTTGGAAATGGTTTTAGAAGCATTTCAAAATAATAATTTACCATCATACATAAATAATGCCTTAATTATACTGCTGCCAAAACCAGGTAAGCCCTCTAATAAATGTGAAAATATGAGACCAATAAGCCTATTAAACGCCGACCTTAAGATAATCTGTAAAATTTTAGCAAGACGAATACAAGAAATTTTACCAAATATTATTAATCGAGATCAGAATGGCTTTATAAAGGGTAGACAAGGCTTCCATAATGTAAGAAGACTATTTAATATTATTTATTTTAATAAAGAAGCACCGGATACAGCTCTCCTATCACTGGACGCCGAAAAGGCCTTTGATAGAGTTGAATGGCCCTTTCTTTTTGAAGTCCTACAAAGGTTTGGACTTGGAAATAATTTCATAAAATGGGTTCAAATAATATACAATAATGCTACAGCAGAAATCCTAACAAATAACAATATTTCAAAACCAATAAAAATCAATAGAGGATGTCGACAAGGCTGTCCACTTTCACCTTTACTGTTTACTATGGCAATTGAACCTTTAGCGATAGCGATACGTTTACATTCACAAATATATGGAATTAAAGTTGGACCAACAGAACATAAAATCTCCCTGTACGCCGATGACATAATTTTGTTTATGTCGAATCTAAAAAAATCAATTCCAACCTTGTTGAATTTAATAAAGAATTTTGGGGAAATATCAGGATATAAAATAAATAAAACTAAATCTTCAATATTAATGCTAAATGAGACCCAGAGAAATTACCCAGCCCCTGAGGTAAATCAATTCAATGTTGTAAATCAGTTTAAATATTTAGGAATCCAAATTGTGCCTAAGCTAGAATCAGTCGCCAGTGTCAACTATGAAGCCTTAATGTCAGATATCAATGAGTTAACTCAGAGATGGATGTCACTACCAATGTCGATGATCGGGAGAATCAATACACTTAAAAGTAATATTTTACCTAAAATACTTTATTTATTTCAATACATTCCCTTATCACCACCTTTAGATCTATTCTCAAGAATAAAAAAAAAGTTAGTGGAATTTATATGGAACAACAGGAGGGCTAGATTACGTTTGTCTTTATTATATTTACCATTTGATCGTGGAGGTCTGAAATGTCCACTGGTGAACATAATATGTATACTTATGTATTGGATTGTCTAGACTAAACAGAGGAGCATTGTTGAAGACTTGATTTTGTTGGTGGTTGTTGGTGTTTTTAGTGCATTTTTTTTTGTAGTACTTTAGTGTTAGTGTTTGATTGCTTGTATCGTGTTTGTTAAAAAAAAAAAAAAGGTTCAATAAAGATATTGTGGAAAAAAAAAAGTAAACACATATTCAACAGCTACACCAATTATTTTTTGCCACAGTTGTTCAGAAACATGTTTCGCTGTTTACTCTTGGAAGCAGGCGAGTTTAGCGTCTACACTTCTGGAGCGGTGCACATCGACGGTGATCTCTATCACTGAAAGGCCAGGTGTAAAACACATGGCCTGCCACTGTGTACCACTGTTTACCGCAGTAATGGCAGCACTACAACACGGTGAAACATAAATTGGTCACCAGATTTTTCATGTGACCCATGGCCATAAAAACACAATTTTTGCACAAAATGGGACCTTTAAATACTATCAGGATTGATATGGACTGAGCTCAGGGAAAATATGCAATAAATAAGGCAAGATTTGAAAATGGATGAGTCAATTATGGTGTTAACTCTCAAATTAAGCATTCATAAGGCAGCACCAGTCACTTAAGGTTAAACTCTGGAAACATTTAATCTGATCTTTTGCTGTGTCTCAATAATCTATATACATGGATATTTAACTGGCCATTACCCAAAGCAGCTGATAATTGGAGGCTAGTCATTGTATTACGGCCTCAGCCGGCACTGACTTCAGAGCAGTAACCTGAGGACAAAGCAGTGCTTTGGTCACACTGTGCTATGGCTACATTTAATAAATTCATGTTTCAGTCTGCAGAACCAGCTGTGTGAAAGCAGAGTGCAGTAATGTGTTAATAACTTATTTTTCCAAAAGGATGTTGGAGGCACTCTTGCACTTCACTTAGAGTTAAATACAAATTTTGCACATCACCATGTTTTGTTTATTTCACTTTTATTTGATCAAACTCTTTTAAAAATTCAACTGGATGGTAATAATAACCATGGGAAAACATGTTCACTGAAATTAAAGTTTCCTCTTACTGCAGAGACTAAACTTCCTCTAAATACTCATTATAAAGGAATAAAATAATTATAATACACTACCAGGTACCTCAGAGTTGTGCCAGCGCCCGCCACTAGGCCCAATTAAATTGCGACATTCTGTAACGAAGGTTGGATTTTTCTCTCCAGATAATAAGAGATGCCAATACTGTGGAAATGCTCAGGTTAAAAAAAATAATCATCAAAGCCCTATAAAGATAGAGTCAGAACAAAAGGAGAGCTATACTTTTTCTTAATTCCACTGCTTTTTTATAATCTTTTATTTTACTTTTTGTATTTGTGCCTGGGGGAAAATGATTAACTGTTATTGTGTATGCCTCCTTTAAGTCAGCACTGAATACCACCGTCTTCTTCTGTTTAACATACAAAGATTTAAGCATGGGAATCATTTGCATATTGCCAGCTCTATATTCAAGGCAGCACATTCAGAGTGATTTCACTTGTTCATTGATTTCTTCAGATGGAGCTTCTGAAGATGTGACAAAGCAGTGCAGCCCCTCCAATCTGTTTTGCTGCCTGAGTGACAGCTTGTTATTGTCTTCCTGTATCTCCTCCAACACGTTTGGTTGCAGCAACAAATTCACTGAAATTAGGTTGGAGGTAAATAATATTTCACCACTTTCTATGTAATTTGCTTTTCATTGTATACATACTGTATTATCACATATAACATAAGGATTCATATATACGTAAATTAGTTTTTGTGATTGTAAGACTAGCCCCCCCCCCCACACACACACACACGACTACTGATTGCATCATAATGGTAGGGAGTGATGAGCCAGAGCCGATGATACTGCAACCATATTTATTTCAATAAATCATCACAAACATCAGTTGTCTGACAGAAACTGTTTTATGAGTATGTGGACACCTCGTGGATTTCATTTTTTTGGGGGGGGATGGGGGTGTGTGTGTGTGGTCATTTTCCCTTACAGCCACCATCTGGCTTTAACATTGAAACATGAATGGATGGGTTTTCCTTTATATTCTTTCAGTTTCATAGTGTTACGGTTAGTTCCAATGATGAATTGACACATATAAGGTTATTTACTTTCTAGATTACAGATTTAAGTGCTTTCATACCCAACCCATTTGACCCAGACCAAATTTTAGGTGTGAAAACTCCCCCAAACCACAGTCCAGACCAAAGAGCTGAAATTTGGTCTGGTAAAAAGAGGTGGTCTTGATCTGGAAAAAAAACTGAACTGAAAACTGAACCTTGGTCCAGTCCATTTGTAGTATGAGTGATTTTCACAAAAGTTCAGATTTTCAGACCAAACATAGAAAGTTATGGCAGGCAAAAAAGGAAAAACTGAGCAGTGGTAGCACTTAAAGGAAGAGAGAGAGAGAATATGGCTTGTTTTTTTTTTTTCCACAATATCTTTATTGAACCTTTTTTTTTTTTTAACAAACATGATACAAACAATCAAACACTAACACTAAAGTACTACAAAAAAAAAAAAATGCACTAAAAACATCAACAACCACCAACAAAATCAAGTCTTCAACAATGCTCCTCTGTTTAGTCTAGACAATCCAATACATAAGTATACATATTATGTTCACCAGTTTGGAATTTACAAGGTCCACACACATCATTCACCTTCTTCTTCAAGAGTTATGTTTAAATTTTTTACATAATCAATAAAAGGTCTCCATATATTCTCAAACACAATTTCCTTTGATTTCAGTATATATGTTATTCTTTCTAATGGAAGGTTTGTTAACATCTGTCTTAACCACTGAGTCACATCTGGTCTATGAGTCTTTTTCCATAATAGTGCAATACATTTTTTGGCATTAAGCAAACTGAGGTCTATGAATGTTCTTTCACTTTTATTAAAATTATGCTTTTCTGGGTACAGACCCAACAAAAACAGTTTAGGATTCAATATGATTTGTTTTGAGATTATTTTTTCAATTGTTACCCTCACCTCTTCCCAAAACATTCTTATTAATCTACATTCCCATAAACAATGAAACAGGGTTCCTTTACTTTCCATGCATTTTGTGCATGTATCTGGTATATTTTTGTTATATCTATTTAACTCCTCCGGTGTAACATACATCCGCATTAACCATTTGAAATGTATCAATTTAAGGCGTGCATTTATTGATTTGGTTTGAGCTTCTGTACAAGCCAATTCCCATTGTTCCTCTGAAATTTCAGTTTGCAGATCTTCTTTCCAGTAGTTTAATCTTTTCAGTGAATTTTCACTTGAAGATAGTGTCAATGAGTTATAAAACTCTGAAATAATACCCTTTCTTTTACTATCTTTCATCATCATTTTTTCCAAGGATGAATAAATAGGTCGAGTGAGAGCTTTATTTTGATTTGATCGAATAAAGTTTCTAAGTTGAAGATATTTAAAAAAATGTGTTCTATTGAGATTAAATTTGATCCTCAGCTCTTCAAAAGACATTATGTTATCTGCACATGGCAAATATAAATCCTGAATCTTTTGTATCCCTTTTAAATTCCATACTTTAAATACAGCGTCCGCTCTCCCTGGTTTAAAATATTGATTACCCCATATTGGACTAAATTGTGACAATAACTGTGGTTCTTTTAAATAGTTTTTAGCTTCACACCATATTTTGATCATATGCTTTACAAATGGATTTTTAACTTGTTTTTGTAATTTTTTTGCCGAATCTGAGTATATGAATATGGGAAGAGGTAAAGGTAAATTGTATGATTCCATTTCAGTCCAGTGAGGGAGATCATTTGATGAAAAATAATATGTCATAGACCTCAGTTGTGCCGACCAATAATACAACATAAAATTTGGACATTTCAGACCTCCACGATCAAATGGTAAATATAATAAAGACAAACGTAATCTAGCCCTCCTGTTGTTCCATATAAATTCCACTAACTTTTTTTTTATTCTTGAGAATAGATCTAAAGGTGGTGATAAGGGAATGTATTGAAATAAATAAAGTATTTTAGGTAAAATATTACTTTTAAGTATATTGATTCTCCCGATCATCGACATTGGTAGTGACATCCATCTCTGAGTTAACTCATTGATATCTGACATTAAGGCTTCATAGTTGACACTGGCGACTGATTCTAGCTTAGGCACAATTTGGATTCCTAAATATTTAAACTGATTTACAACATTGAATTGATTTACCTCAGGGGCTGGGTAATTTCTCTGGGTCTCATTTAGCATTAATATTGAAGATTTAGTTTTATTTATTTTATATCCTGATATTTCCCCAAAATTCTTTATTAAATTAAACAAGGTTGGAATTGATTTTTTTAGATTCGACATAAACAAAATTATGTCATCGGCGTACAGGGAGATTTTATGTTCTGTTGGTCCAACTTTAATTCCATATATTTGTGAATGTAAACGTATCGCTATCGCTAAAGGTTCAATTGCCATAGTAAACAGTAAAGGTGAAAGTGGACAGCCTTGTCGACATCCTCTATTGATTTTTATTGGTTTTGAAATATTGTTATTTGTTAGGATTTCTGCTGTAGCATTATTGTATATTATTTGAACCCATTTTATGAAATTATTTCCAAGTCCAAACCTTTGTAGGACTTCAAAAAGAAAGGGCCATTCAACTCTATCAAAGGCCTTTTCGGCGTCCAGTGATAGGAGAGCTGTATCCGGTGCTTCTTTATTAAAATAAATAATATTAAATAGTCTTCTTACATTATGGAAGCCTTGTCTACCCTTTATAAAGCCATTCTGATCTCGATTAATAATATTTGGTAAAATTTCTTGTATTCGTCTTGCTAAAATTTTACAGATTATCTTAAGGTCGGCGTTTAATAGGCTTATTGGTCTCATATTTTCACATTTATTAGAGGGCTTACCTGGTTTTGGCAGCAGTATAATTAAGGCATTATTTATGTATGATGGTAAATTATTATTTTGAAATGCTTCTAAAACCATTTCCAAAAAAGGTTTTATTAATTTATTCTTAAATTTTTTATAAAGGTCAACTGGAAGACCATCTGGTCCTGCACTTTTTCCTGATTTCATATTATCAATGGCTAGCCCAACTTCTTCTTGACTAATTTTAGACTCCAATATCTCCCTGTTTTCATTTGGAATACACGGTATAGATAGTTCGTTCAAAAACCCATTTAGTTTTGTTAAATCAGGTTCATTTTTGGTATCATATAATTTTTCATAGTAATCTCTAAAGGCTCTATTAATTTCTAAAGGATCTATAACTACCTGTCCATTACTTATAATACTGGTAATTGGTGTTTTAATTTCTAATTGTTTAATCTGCCATGCTAATAATTTTCCTGATTTTTCACCTTGTTCATAAAAAGATTGTTTCAATCTTAGAAGACTCGAGGCAGCTCTATTCGCTGATTTTTTGTCGTATTCAGCTCTCAAAATCAGTAATTCATTCTCCAACCTTGGGTCACTTCCTGCATACACTTTTTCCTGAAGACTTTTTATTTTATGTTCCAATTTAGCTCTCTCCTCTCGAGTCTTCTTAGATTTTGATCCTGTATAACTAATAATATGTCCCCTAATAAAAGCTTTGAAAGCCTCCCACTTTACACATGCTGATGTTTGTGTAGTATTGATGTCAAAGAACTCGTCTATCTGTTTTTCTATATACTTGACAAATTCCTCATCCTGAAGCCATTTATGCTGAAATTGCCATCTACCTGATTCCTTTGTCAATTTTTTATCTACATATATTAGACAACAGGGTGCATGATCAGAGATCACGATGTTATCATAAAAGCAGTTTTGAATCTTGGACCTTAATTCTGTGGAAATCAAAAAATAATCAATACGTGAGAATGTCTTGTAGGTACTGGAATAACAAGAATAGGCTTTAACTTGTGGTTTCATTTCTCTCCATATATCTAACAATCTCAATTCTTTCATAAAATGATTAATAGTCATCCTACATCCAATGTGCGTACAATCCAGTCCTGTTGATCTATCTATACCTGGATTCAATGTACAATTAAAATCCCCTGCTATTATATGTTGCCCTGTAAGTGATGATAAGATAAGAAATAAATTAGCAAAGAACTTCTGATCATCTATATTGGGACCATATAAGTTCACAAGATTTATATTTTCTAATAGCAAAGAACCTTGAATGATTACATATCTTCCAAATTTGTCTCCAATTACATTTTTCACTTGAAAAGGAACTGATTTATGTATGAGAGTCATAACTCCCCTGGCTCGGGATGAAAATGAAGAGGTGAATACACTTCCTTGCCATCTACTCCTAATTCTTTTAACATCCTCCTCTATTAGATGAGTTTCTTGTAAAAACACAATTTTTGAACCCATGTCTTTTATTTTATTCATAACTTGTTTAAGTTTTTTTAAATTTTGTAGACCTCTGCAATTCCATGAAGTTAAATTAAGATTAACACTTTGGTTTATGATCAATAGAGAGTTTGGGATTACCTTGCAGTGTAAACATGCTCATACAGAGAAGCAAAAACATGAGTGGTTGAACATTCATCCTACAAACTACACACAAACAAATTTCCCTTTCCCACACTTGTGGCAAACCCCCCAAAATCAAAAGAAAAATTCTGTCTCCCGATATAGCCATCGACCGTTCCACACCCACGGGGAACAGCCCAAGCCACTCCTTCTTCATCCTCCCAATCACCCTAACTCTACTGCTTTTAATGACGTAACATTAACTCTCCTCTGTAGTTTTCCAACTTAACTCCAAAATTTTTAACAACTTTGTACATCATAGTTTTTTTTGTTTGTTTTGTTTTTGTTTTGTTTTTTTAATATATAATACAATCTATATTTTGTAAACTTACTATTTACTTCAAGTCAGTCAGATGCCTGTGCAAATGCTTAATTATTCTACCTTATATTTTGTTCATGCTTAGCTCCCACCAGTCTCTTCTTCTTCTTTGATCTTCTTGATGAACTCCTGCGCCTCCTCTGGGGTCTTGAAGATATGGGTTCTACCCTCATACGTGGTCAGCAGTCTCGCAGGATAGATTACACCATGACGAATCCCAAGGTTGCGCAGCTCCTTACGTATGGGATCAAACTGCTTCCTCAATCGCTGGATTCCTGTGGCCAAATCTGGGTAGAACCGCACCTGCTGGTCCTGGTGTTTAATCTCTCCTTTAGCTCGTGCAGCGTTGAAGATCTTCATCCTGTCTCTGTTGCTAAGAAACTTCATAATTAAGGTCCTCGGCGGTCCCTTATCTCTCCGTGGGCCAATACGATGTGCATTTTCCAGAACCACTGCTGATTGCAACTCCTCGCTGCCCAGCACCTCCGGAATCCACTTTTCCAGAAAGGAACATACATCCCGACCTTCTGATTCCTCTGGAAGACCCACCAGCCTCAAGTTATTCTGTCTCGACCGAGATTCCAAATCCAAAATATTATTTTCCAGAGATTTATTTTTTTTTTCCAAAGTGCGCACCTTTAATTGAAGACGGGTGACGTCATCTTCAGCACTAGCGAGATGGAGCTCCATCTGCGCCGTTCGTTCTACACAGTCACCCAATTCCTTTCTTATTCCTTCCAACGCTGTCATAATCCCATCAAATCTAGAGGAAAAGTCCGCTCTCATTGAACTCATGGCAGCCATCAGCGCATCTGCGCCTCCCCCCGCAGACATCGCACCGTTGCCAGCCTCCTCCGCCATATATGGAGTTTTATTTGCTGCGTCACAGACCTGAAAGTCCGTTAATTTGGACTGTTTCGGCGGCTCGCTTTTTCCTTTACCTGGTTTTCCAGCCTTAGGCTTCGCCGACATATCCTCGCCCAAACGCTGGGATACGTTCTGTCCCAAATGAGAGAGTTATTTGCCGATTTTTTTTCTCCAAGAGCAGAGCAGAGTGAGACACGTCCGTCTTACGTGGCAGCCATAACCGGAAGTCCGAGAATATGGCTTGTTAGCGGCATCATTTAAAAAAAAACATTAAAATGCAGAAACTATCCAGACATTTTGGGAGAAGATGCTATAGAGAGCATATAAAAGATTAGAATAGCAAAGCCACCTCAGGATAATCTCGGCTCATCAAAATCTTTTTTTTTTAAAGAAGAATAGGATAATGTTTAGCCTCACTAAATTACTTCACCTTCAAATGTCCTGGAGTCTTCTCCAGTCTTGACTTAAAATGTGGTTACTAATGTGCCCAGAATTACCAAAAACTCCCTGAGGGTGAGTAGCATGTTTGCTAACTACTACAACCTCTGCTAACTACACCAGGGTTACCAACTTTTCAGAAAAGCTTGGAGTGAGATTTGGCATAGGCACAATACACATAGACTGTTATTTGTTCAACACATATACTTCTGCTTCCCATGGCAATCGACCTTGATATACCATGACAGTGCTGCCTTGAGAGCTCTTATTGTGTAGAAATTTGAAGGAAGTCAACATGATATTGGCAGTATGTGTATTGAATCGCTCCTTCAGGGCAGAGAGGAAGACCCAGACGCTGAACTGCTAGTTGTGCAATTTATTAAAGAGAACATAAAGTCCAAACAGTGAGCAAAAATAATCTTACAGCAACTAAGGAGTGCAGGGAAACAGCGAGGATAACAAACAGGAAAGCACGTCAGAACAGGGTAGGGGTTCCGACGGAGTTGAGACAAAACAGAGACAACCATGAGGCACTGACAACTGCGTGGCAGGGAAAGCATTCTTAAATAAGGCAGGTAATCAAACACAATGAGTGCCATCAGGTGTGGATCTCATGAGCGGGCAGGTGACCTAATTACCGAGCTGAGTGCACAAACAAGATGAAAAGGGAGGTGGGAGTGTCTGGAAGAGGAGAGCTCATGCCACGGAGACTACATATAACAAAACCCCCACACAGAGAAATAATACATAAATTTGAGAAAACACAGGATAAGAACAACCATAAATAGAGAGCCTGAGCATGGAGAAACACCGTGCTCCGTCTTGTGACAGAATGTTCCTTATTTTAGAGGGAGAAATGGAGTTTGTGGTGTGAAACAGAGGGTAACAGAGGGAGACTGAGTCCAAAGAGTGACAACGGGATGTAGCTGCATTGTGAAAAGGAGTAAAAGGTTGAAAGCTGTTTGAGGCCCTTTGAAAGCCAAACCTAAAAATGCCAAATCTAGACAAGACAGCAAAAACACAAACGTCAGTCTGGACCTTGGTACTGACTTTCAGTTGTGAAAACACCCTTAGCTGTTTAGCTGGAGTCTTTCCAAAGGGATATGGACAAGAGTACATATCACTTTGATGATGTTTTACTTTTAAACATCAGTTGCTTTTTATCAGTTTTTTAAAAAAGTCTCTTAAAGTTGTTAATACCCCCTTTACACAGGTGTGGAGATCATTGAGAGATCAATGAGCAATGAAAAAATGACCAGATATCTCAATGATCTTTCAGTGATCTCCACAGTATCCTCAAATTTTGACTCGGTCCAAAACACACAAGGATGTTCCAAAAATTTACACAGAAACAGCTTTTTCAAGGCTTTGTTGAGCTGAAAATTGTGTCTGTTCAGAAGAAAAAAAATATAGAATCTTTCAAGACTTTAGATCTCGAAATTTCAACTTTATTCGACAAAATGCAAAACTTTTTTTTAAATGTAACCCTAATGCTCCTTTTTACAATTTCTTGTTAGATGCAATTCAATGTTGCATGATATTACTGCTGTGTGTCATATTCAGCCACAGTCACAATCACAAAAATACACAAAAATCATGTTAACATAAAGCTTTAATCTACACTATTAAATATCTCAACAAGACCGCACTGGATAAAGCAAGAGGGATGTGTAAAGAAGGTGGGTAGGAAGAATGGATGAGGATGGAATAGAATGAAGTCAGTGATGGGATCTTTCATCATAATCCTGTTACTGTTAAATAATTTAAGTATCTCCTTGCAGACATTAATTTCCTATCATTTACTTTGCCTCTAATTCACTAGGAGAATTAATGAGGATTGACATGGCTGCTCTTTCTTGTGCTGTGAAAGCCAACATGGAACGGTTGATAAGCGGGATGTGATGGTGTAACAATGGGCAGCTGGTTATAGTCTAATCATTTATTTTACACTTTATCCCAGGTTTCATTAGCTTCTAAGAAAATAGGGCATGAAAATATATGAAATAATGTTAATTATCTGATGTAATACTTAATATCAAAATTATTAAATGCACTGCCTTTCAATTTTTTTCTGTTAAAAGTCCATTTACGCCTTTTTTACACAGCGGTGGAGATCATTGAGATTGTGCAGCGATGACAAAATGGTTAGATATCTCAACAATCTTTCAGTGATCTCTCATCGATCTATTACGAGTGCTCAATGATCTAATCAATCTCCCAGTTGTTGCTTTCTTTACATGATCGCTGAGAGATCATTTTGACTCCATGGAGATTACTGGAAGATCATTGATCTTGACGATCACTGAGAGAACATTGAAAGATCATTGCGAGAGATGGACATTTTTCATCTTTCAATGATCTTTCAATGATCTCCACCCCTTTATTAAGAGGATAGGAGAGCACTAGAAAGTAGAGACTAGAATTTTCGCCGATAGCCGATGATTTAAAAGTAGTTTTTGCCGACTGCCGATACTGATATATACACATAGTTTTTCCCACCCATTTACATCTCCTTTGTCTTACAGTGATGATTAAATAAGACAACTATCTCAATATGAAAATAAATATGCCATGTATTTTCTGACAAATGTGCGGCTGTGGCGCAGGTATAGTGTAGTCGACCTCTGATAGGAGGGTCAGTTGTTCGATTCCTGTGCTCTCTATAGTCTGCATGTCAAAGTGTCCTTGAGCAAGACAGTGAAGGCCAAGTTGCTCCTGGTGAGTCAGGCCAGCATCTTGTATGGCAGCTCCTCCACTATCGGTATGTATGAATGTGTGTGTGAGTGGGTGGACAGCAGGATCTACAGAGTGCTTTGGTCTTCCAGAGATGAGAAACAGTGCCATATAAGTGAATGCCATTTACTAAATGTGCGGGGGGGAGGGGGGTGTCTCTGCATCTCTTTATCATATTAGAATTTGTGTTATCTCATATTGTGCACTTAATATGTTGGTCAAAACTGGGTTTACTGCTTGTTAATGGGTGCTAGCACAAAGCTGAGTGCTGAATTAACATTAGCATCTGGACAACTGTTACCACGGCAATAGAAAACTCCCATGGCAGATAGAAAAGTCTACATTTAACTGCCAGCTACTACAGGTCCGTGAGCAGTACTTATCGATAACCAGTGTTGCCAGATAGGAAAATGAAGAAATATTGTACTGTTGCTTTAAAATTATCGTATTTTGACCCAAACTATCATTTGTACTAAAACAACTTGAAAAATCACAGCACAGCGCATTTAAAAACAAAGCTATTTTATGTGCATGGAACTGCAATCATCATCATCATCATCATAGTAGTCTGTCGTGGGCGACAATGACTGTTTCATTTAGCTCTGATCAGATTCCTCCACACAGCTCTGTCCTTCACCTTCTGCTGTCAGGAACTCCTGTCTACATCCAACTTCTTCAGGTTTCTTTTTACAGTGTCTTTAAATTTGTGCCTTGGTCTACCCTGATTGCGTTTGCCCTCGCATAACTGTGAGTAGAGTAATTGCAGAGGGAGACGCTGGTGATCCATCCTCTCAACATGTCCAAGCCATCTCAGGTTCATCTGTATTAGCATGTCCTCCATTGATGGTAGACCAGCTCGTTTCAGCACTTCTGTGTTGGTTATCTTGTCTTTCCATGAGATGTTCATTATGGCTCGAAGGTGTCTCATCATGTACGAGTGGAGTTTCTTTACCTGCACCCTGTAGACCAGGGGTCTCAAACTCATTCCATGGAGGGCCAAGACCCTGCAGGTTTTACCTCCACCCAGTGTCTTCATCAGGTGATTTCACTGAATTTCTTCCCACTAATTGCAGATCAATGAAAACACCTATTTGTCGACAAGCCATGGTTAACCAAAGGATTACAAAAAGTGTGTAAAAAGAAAAATTCATTATATAAAGCTTTTCTAAAGAAAGGGACAAAAGAAGCAGAGCAGCGGTATAAAACATACAAAAATAAGTTAACTTATATAATGAGATGTAGTAAAAGAGACTATTACAGTAAAGAACTAGAGAAAAACAGAGACAATATTAAAAATACATGGACAATACTTAACAATATTCTTGGAAATAAAAACATAAATATAAGCTACCCAACCAATCTTTCAAAAAAAAATAATAATAATAAAACGACTCAGTGTGTGAATGCAGTCTCACCTGCAGATGAATTTAATAACTTTTTTATTAACATTGGTCCTAATTTGGCTCGAGAAATACCCATTACAGCACCTACGGGTGATACAATAAGCAAAAACATTGCTATAAAAGACTCCATTTTCATAAAGAACACAGATGAGAGAGAGGTCATTGAAATTGTTAAATCGTTTAAAAGTAAAACATTTACGGATTGTAATGGTATTGACATGCTCTTAGTCAAAACTATCATTGAATGCTTAGTGAAGCCACTGACGTATATTTGTAACCTGTCTCTCCAAACAGGTATATTTCCCAATGAAATGAAAATAGCTAAAGTAATTCCAATATACAAGACGGGTGACAGAGAGGAATTTTCAAACTATAGACCAATTTCACTATTGCCACAATTTTCCAAGATACTTGAAAAAATATTCTGTGAGAGAACTGACAACTTCATAATGAAGAATAATTTATTGTGTGAGCAGCAATATTGGTTCAGACACAAGAGGATAACTGCATTTGCTCTAATGGAATTTATAGAAAAAATATCAATGAAGAGTATTCAGTTGGGGTATTCCTGAATCTTAAAAAAGCATTTGATACAGTGGATCATAATTTATTATTAAAGAAACTACAAAATTGTGGTATTGGGGGTATCACTGTCCTGGTTATGTAGTTACTTAAAGAATAGATATCAGTATGTATGTGTTGGTAACAAAAACTCACAGTTACTGAAGGTTACCTGTGGAGTCCCACAGGGTTCAGTTTTGGGGGCACTGTTATTCAATATGTATATAAATGATATATGTAAAGTTTTAGAAAAAATGGATTTAATATTGTTTGCCAATGACACTAATTTATTATGCAGTGGAAGCAATTTGGAACAACTTTTGGATACACTTGGAAAGGAATTAGGAAAGCTTAAACTGTGGTTTGAGTCAAACAAATTAACGCTCAATTTAAGTAAGACAAAATTTATAGTTTTTAACAATCATCACAACAACTTAGTATCTAAACTCAGTGTAAATGGTGTAGAGATTGAAAGGGTATCCGAAACTAAATTTCTTGGAGTAATAACTGATAATAAACTGTGTTGGAAGTCACATATTGATTATATTAAAGGTAAAATATCTAAATCAATTGCAATACTACACAGAGTGAAATATTTGCTGAATCAACCCACATTATATACATTGTATCATTCGTTAATACTCCCATACATGACATATTGTACTGAAGTATGGGGAAATACATATAAAACAAACATACTGTATATTCAGTCTTTATGCTCCAGAAGAGAGCTATTAGAATAATAAACAAAGCTGCTTACAGGGAACCAACAAACCCACTTTTTTTTAAATTAAAAGCTCTCAAGTTGAAAGATCTGGTTGACTTTAAAACTGCAGTAATAATGTTTAAAGCGAAGAATCTATCACTGCCCGCAAATATCCAAGTTGTTCCAAATAAGGGAGAAACAATATCATTTCAGAGGAACATGTATATTTCAAAAACCTTCAGTGAGAACTACCACCAAGCAACACTGTGTCTCAGTGCAAGGAGTCAGATTGTGGAACGCTTTTGGACCTGAATTAAAATCATGTACAACGCTTGGACAATTTAAACAAAAACTAAAGGAAGAAATACTCCAAACATATATACAAGATGACATGTAAAATCACATAAGGATTGTCATATCCAGTCTGTGTTGTGTTGTTGCTTAGTTTTTTGTCACGTTTTGTCTTAGCTTTGTTCTGAGTTGCAATCGCTCTTGTTTTGTTTTTCTTTTGAATTCTTGGATGGAATATGGGTGGGTAATATAAGCTGCGGCTTCAGCCATCACCCATTTCGGATAACTTATGTTGAACTGTATGATCAGAGGAGTTATTGTTTAATTTGACCTTGTAAGATGTTTTTTTCCCCCCTTTGTTGTATTATTCTGTTTCTTTCTTTTAATCTTTACTTTTAATCTATCCAAAATAAAGATTCATTCATTCATTCATTCATAAAGTTTGTGTGTCGTTCAGCTTGCTGTCTCATCTGATTTCATCCTCCACACTGGTGATCTTAAGATGTGCAATGGAGAGCAAGCTGAGCACCTCAGCGGAGACACCCCAGAGGGATCACACCAGCGCAGCATGCACTGTCACAGTCAGGCTCCCAGACTTTTGGCTCCACAATCCGACCGCTTGGTTTTTACATGTGGAAGCCCAATTTGCACTCCACGGGATCACAACGGACAACACCAAATATTATCATGTGGTCGCTGTGCTGGATGTGATCGCCACGCAGCAAGTGACGAGCCTGTTCCAGGAGCAGCCGACCCAGGGGAAATACGACGCACACAAGCAGATGCTACTTCAGCGTTATACCCTGTCGGACAGTGAGAGAGCAGAGAAACTCCTAATGTGCTCAGAGTTGGTTGACAGATCAGCGGTGGAGCTGATGGACAGCATGTTAGCATTGATGGGTGAAAGGGTTATGAAAAGTTAGAGTGCCAAAATAATAATTCTGTAGGTAATCTCCCATTATGCTCTACACATATTCTATACATATTTTGTTTACATTCTTTTGAACAAATATGTTAAGTGTCAAACTACAGTATGAAGTATTACGCAACCACAATCTGATAAACAGGAATCAGGCAGAGCTATAGAGCCCTCTTTCTCTCTCTCTCCCTTCTTTTAGTCAGGTCTGTTACATTAGTTACACACCCAAACCAACACTCATACACACACTTTTATTGTACATCTTAGGAGATAGTTAACGTGAATAGCAGATGGCCTGTTGATGTCAGAGTTAAACTGGCCAATCAGACGGTTGCGTACAAGCCCATCCTATTGTACGGATTTGGTCCAACCAACCCGAGAAGATGAATGTAAGTTGCACCCGGAAGTCGGGGTCAGTCTGGCGACACTCCCGAGAGGGCTGCGTCACACTGAACCCAGGGCTGCTTGCTTTACATGTGACCTCTGAATAAATGTTGCATCTTTGAATTGAAGAATTCTCCGGCTTATTCTTGGATCTTTCAATCAAAGAATTGGGATTTTAACAATTTTGGTGCCATGACCTGGATTGAACTATTCTGAGACGAGTCCGGGACAGGTCAGAAGGACCCTTTTTAGACGACTTTGGCGCCCAAACAGAAAGGTAAGCAGAAAACCTTTTTTACAAGATTTCTGCACTTTGGCCATACTAAATTTACAGTTGTCTGATTAAGGGGTGTACCCGATCTCTAAATTTTATAATTTAATTGGGAGCCACATGCAATGTCTGAACAAATAGTTTCACGCAAAGGAAAGTGCACATGTCCTATTATCAGTCTGAGGTAGGATCAGGACGTACAATTCACGGGTGTATAGTCCATCAAATGATAAAGCATTTTGGAGTCAGTCTGAACCAAAATAAATACGAGACTTAGGGAACCGGGATGATCAATGATCACCTGGGTTCATCTCCTCAAATTGAAATAACCAGGGTTAGTAACCTGATGCCAGGGGGAGCCATTTTAGAGTGTTCGACCCAATGCCGCTGGGGAGCGAAGCCACGCTTGTTTAATTCAGTATAGCACTGAGCTGTATGATACAGTACCTCTTGTACTGGAGACCTGCTGAGGCTTCAGTGAAAGTGCTCTCTATATACAGTCGGACAAGTCGATGGAATTCTGGGAGCAGTCTGTACCCAGCATCAATAAAAGACTTAGGGGACAACGACCGTGTCCGTCTTCCAAATTAAAATAGCCAGGATTAGCCTGATGCCAGGGGGGATTTAACTGCCCGACCTGATGCCATTAAGGAAAGATGCCACGTGGGTGAAGTATTTCGGATGTAGTCTGTTCCGAAATAATTACGAGACTTAGGGAACAGCGGTGATCAGTAATCACCCGTGTTCATCTCCCCAAATAAGGGAACCAGGGCTAGCCTGGTGCCGCTACAGAAAAAAACAAAAAACAACCTTTTGTTAATAATTTACAGTACAGCGCAACAATCTTTTAACCATTCCTTAGTGAGTTACTGTCCATGATAATAAAAATGGTTGTTGTCTTGTATTGTCCATATTCTGCATGCTCATGTCTGTGTTAATTCTGTGTCTTTAGGGGTAAATGCGTGGTTTGAGAAATACTGGGGGTTGGAAATATCTACTAAACTTTTCCCATAGTGTGATTTAACTAACGGTGCTCTTCGGGCCGTGTGGCGAACAAAGGCGGGTGTGTGTTTTTCCACAAAGGAGGGAGGCAATTCGCCCTCACTTCTGAGAGGAGTTGAGATTGTTTAAAAGAGGTTACTGAGAGGAGATTATTTGAGGTTGTGGCACACATATATGCATATATGTTGGTTTCAGATGCTCCACAGATATATCACTGTATGCTTATTGTATACTTCACGTCTCAGGGGAACAAAGGGACTGAGCCTTCCAGAGGTAACGGGAGGGTGTGAGATCTGGCCTTTTGTTTCAAGGAGATGGCCTTGAGAGATTTCCTGACCACCGGAGACTAGGAGGTGGATGGTGTTAAGATCGGGGGAAGTTACATTGTGACTGGGATTAAGTGCCATGTGACTGTATGTTTGATTAAGCACCATGTGATTGTATGTTTGCTGTCCTGGTATAAAAGGACAGATGTGAGAAGATTCATCCTCTTTTTTCTGCTTTTGAATGTTGGAGAATGTCATTGTGAATAAAGCTGAACCTGAGGAATACACTCAGTCTCGTCCTTCACAACTCTCCACAAGGTAACAGTATTAAAATGGAGCGCTAAATTAAAGTTGTAAGGTTATTCTGGCATGTTTACAGCTGAAGTTAAGGAGGCAGTGCTCCAGTTTCTTTGAAAAACAAGTCGTGGTTTGTAGACAATAGGCTCCGGGGCCAGCTTGCGCGTTCATAATTGCACGTGGCAGAGGCGGCCATGTGGCATTCAGTGCGCATGTGTGGGTAAACACCATCTTAAAGGTGAACTGAACTCACCTTTTTGCCCAAAAAGTAGAATAGCAGATTAATTCCTTATTACCTATTGTATTTTTCAACACATAAAAGAAATTTTTAGGCCGTGCGATGGCCAAGCTATAAGCCGATAAACTTTTGCCTCTGGCTGGCAGTGCCAAACAAACCGGAAGTAGTGCAGACGACGCTGCGTGACGTCACGAGTGTGACCCTTATCAAAACAACAATGGCAGATGATAGCAGTTCCAGCAGTCAAGAACACCAGAGTTTTCAGAGTGAAGAGGCATTCAGGATCGGTGACAAGACAGAGGAGGATGCAGGAGTGTCAAGTGAACAGGAAGAGAGCGAGGGAGGCATCGAACCGTACAGATTAGAGCCAGAATTTTCGGGGGATTCCAGCACCGACTCAGACCGCAGCAGTGATGGGGAGGAGAGTCGCTTATTGAATACAGAATGGTGAGTCTTTACTTTGGCATGTTTGGGGTGTCAGGATAAGGAAAATTAACAATAAAAAAGAAAGGGAAAAAAAAACATCAGCATTTTTCCAACTTATTACAGTTATCCCTCACTTATCGCGTTTAATGCAGTCTTCCTTCGCTGGGTATAGGCGCTCGGCAGGGAGCGAAGCTGGGTAAAACGTCTCGGCCAATCAGCTTGCGAGATAAAACGTCTCGGCCAATCAGCTTGCGAGGTAAAACGTCTCGGCCAATCAGCTTGCGAGATTCCCGAGCGGGCTGGGGAGCCGGGGAGAGCGGGCTCTCCGTGTTGATACCTGATGTTCTAATGTAGTCTCCCTGCCTTCTCATTAGAACATCAGGTATCAACACGGAGAGCCCGCACAGCTCAAAATCTACCTCTCTGACCACCGCTCCACTCCTCTCCGTCCACCTCTTCACCGCTCGGGAATCTCGCAAGCTGATTGGCCGAGACGTTTCACCTCGCAAGCTGATTGGCCGAGACGTTTTACCCAGCTTCTCTCCCTGCAGAGCGCCTTCTTTATCACTCGTGTTGCTTAGTGGCACTTTTTGCTGTTCTCTTGTGCCTTTTTGTGCAAAATAGTGCTTGTGACGCCCTTGGGGGGGGGGTGACGCTACTTCGCGGTTTTTCACTTTTCACGGTCGGTTCTGGTCCTCATTAAACGCGATAAGTGATGGATCACTGTCTATCTAGAAACGCATCGCTTCCCGGTCGCTTTTCCTCCCCCTTTCTTTTCTTTCGTCGCCATGACAGCTTTCCTTGGCCACTGAACAGATCTTCCCAGGTGTTGGAAGTGTTTTGTAGTCGACTATCACGACAAAATGCACCAAAAACAACCAGTGTCGACGTGCTCGCAATGGTAAACATGAGGACTGGGTCACACTCGTGACGTCACGCGGAACTCCGGCTGTGCTTCGGCGGATTTGTCAGATTTTTCAGGGTGGGAAATTCTAAATCGCGATTTTCTCCAAGATTCCGGGATTTGTGGAGGGGGTTCCAATGATAAATTATCTTTATAATTGTATGTACTATCACCTAGTGCCGTTCAATGCCGTTCAGTTCAGTTCTACTTTAAACTGCCATTAAAACTGCGGCACAACTCCCCCATTGTGTGGCCAACTGTAAGAAGTACATTCTTTCATAAATCTGCCAAATAGAGCATCAAATCTTCCTAATAAATTTGGAACCTTATCTCTATGGCTGAAAGGAAAGCTTTAAGTCCGTGCATGGCAAACTAAAGCCCTCCCACACTCGCCAATGTGGGTTTGATGTAGTGAGGCAAGGCCTGCCCAATCAGCTGGAGAGAAAAGACTCATCTTTAATTTGAGCAGAGGGGAGAATAAGGAGATTTATTTCAACATATAACACTAAAAGTGTAGAAAAATTCTAGGTGGACAATATATAAAGGTGAGGTAATTTAAATAAAGAAAAAAGGAAAATTGGAAATTGGAATAAATAAATACATAAATAAAATAAAAATAAAAGAATATTTAAATAAATACATAGAAGTTGTGGAGATGAGCATTGTGGAAGTGAGAGTGGACAGAAAGTGGAAAGGGAAGTTTGCTTTTAGAGAAAAATTGAAAGCTTATGAATTGTTAAAGTTTAGTGCAGGACACGAGAAAATATGGAGAAACGATTGGAAGAAGTAAAGAAAAAAACGTAAGAATAAGAGACTTATGCTGCAATGGTGAGAACAAAAGCAAAATCAATAAACGCGATAAAACGGAAAAGGACAAAAACATGCTGTTTAATGGCTTGTCTGTTTCTCTATTAATCTGAGACGATAGTCATGGCTGTGGATCGCCTTCCTCCCTCCCCCAGTGACCGTATGAGTCCCCCTTCAGGCCTGCGGGAATTGGCTGTGTCCACCCTCCCTCTCCATGCCATTGCCTAGTGACCCCCTCCTCCCTCCGCAACAACAGTAAAAGAATGTAAAACAAAGGGACATCGAAAGATGGGTCAAAGAGGATCAACTGAGCACACGTAAGTACAATAAATTATATTGTTGCTTTCCATTTATCTTCAGACAGTGTCTTAAATATTGCATTTCATTCATGAACATTTAAGTGTTAGTCTGCGTAAGCCATACATATTTTGCCAGGAAGCTGTGTTGGTGCTAACAAGCCACTTCAGATTCAACAAACTACTCATATGTTCTCTAAGTGTGCATAAACAGTATTCGTGAATCAGCTGTAGTCAGCACGTGTTCACGAGAATTGAGGATTACATAACTGGTGCCTAAAAATACCGCTAAAATCCATCTCAATATAATTGACAAGCAGTCTAATTCACTAAAAGCCCTATCAGAGAGGTGCCAAAATCACATACTGAGCAAACTGAAGTATTTTTAGAAAAAGCCGTGGATAAGGTAAAAACCAAAATAAAGCCTCTGCAAAGCAGATGCCACAACAACCTATGCCCCACCAAACTCTATCTATGCACCCCAGGACCTCACATCACAACAATATGAACCCTACCCAGACCCCCTCCACCTAATCTGACCTATCAGTATCAGTCGCAGGGCCACAATGGAGGCAGAGGCCATGTTAACAGTAAACCCGGGGGGGGGGGTTTACTGTTAACATGGCAGTAACAGTAAACTGCCATGTTTACTGTTGTTGGGGGGGCAACCCATGGAACCAATGCTTCCAATGCTGGCAATTTGGCCACTGGGCCCACAACAATACTCACAAAGGCACCCTGGGGGGGGGTCCCCAATTAGCAACACAGTGGGTATCCACCCCTACATGGTCCTCATTTGGATGTTGAAAAAGAATAGCTTTGTTAATGCCGTTCTTTTTCAAAAGCCGGGGAGTGTGACAAGCACAAATAGAAAAGTACTAGGTCATCCGGCTTGTGTGAAACATGTAGCTGCTATAAGAAAGGCTGTAGTAAAGACACTGCACCTGACAATGGGCAATCAAACCACTATTCACACAACACATGGAGTTAAAGCCTTTCTTGACTCAAAGTTGGAAATCTAGATAAGAAAGGAAAATAAAATTTGAAGGAAAAACCTGCACTTATTTATGGAATGGCTGACACACGGGGAGCCTGAGGCTCCCCATGAATCTGTTTCTTTTATCAAGGGAAGCCAAAAGGAGGAAGAGGAGGACAGCAGTGGAGCAGGAGGGGCCAACGGACCCACAATGGAAACAGTGATGACGAGACCGGCCACTGGGAGGGGAGGCACCCATGATCCACACCCACTACAGAAAAACTGGACTGCATGCTTAAGACTAAAACAGATAAGTGGACTCACTTCTACACATATACAGAAAATTAGCAAAATAAATTATTAGAAAATAGCAGACATCTTCCATTTACATGACTCTGAGGTTCAAGGTACTCCGATTAAATTTGTATGGTGCAGGTGCATGTAAAGTAGTAACTTCGGGTAATGACTTACAGGACTTTTCAAAGTCAGAAAAGGTAACAGTTAAAATCTGCAAATGGCAAACTAACAGTAGAATACCTATCAAAATTCATAAAAGCAGCATTGTACCCCATGTACTATAGGCAATTGAATGGATCTGATCTAAATTATGAACAACCATTCTTTGCAGATCCATCCTCCAGATTGGTTATAAAACCTGGTACTGGTAAACGAGGGAATGTGTGAAAGCATCCATTGTCCTAACTGAAGAGGATAAGAGACATTTCAACCTATGGGGGGTTCCACACACCCCGCTGGTTAGACCCAAACACATGGATTGGAAAATGTTGGACATTTTGTCACCTCTGCTGGGTAATATAGCCATCCATGGAAAACCAACACCTGACCTTAACATAGAATATTCTCCTAAATTCGATCCCAGCCCCTGACCAACAGTGATCTGTGTGGAGTTTGCATGTTCTCCCCGTGTTGCGTGGGTTTACTCCGGGATTTCTCCGGTTTCCTCCCACATGCCAAAAACATGCATGTTAGGTTAATTGGCTGTTCTAAATTGTCCCTAGATATTTGTTTCCTATAGGCCCTTAGAATAGAGGGTTAGTATTAATGAAAGCGCTTTGAGTGGTCTTTGTGACTAGAAAAGCGCTATATAAGTGCAAGTTAGTTAGTTAGTTAGCTAAATCAGAAACATGTGCATTGTCTCTTAACTGGGTAACCACAGCACAAAAGGCTGTGCACATTGATGCCCAGAAATCTCCTACATGACCAATCTTAACATTAACAAATGAGGGGATGAGAAAATTTGAAGCAAATTCTAAATTTGTTATGGTAAAAGGTTAAACAGATGTAGATCTAATAAAAGGAGCAGAGTATGACCATATATTCAGAAGCCCAGAAAGGTGTTAACCAGGTCATAAAACCAAAAGCAGCAGATGTCATAGTGTCATCAGTCCTGTAGGAAACACCCTTATGACACAGGGCCTGCAGGAATTAATGAAACTCTAACTCTTTGTGCTCGTTGTATGCCGGGATCACATATATTGATAAATGAGCTGAACCTCCAAATGCAATTTTCCACAGTGGTAGTCATCAGCAAATCTTGCACATCTCATACCTCCTCATAGAAACCAATTGCTGAGTCCAGAGGAGGAACTGAAGACCCCAAGATGGAGGATGATTTTGATTTTTTTTTTTTTTTTGATTTTGTATACTTCATTGATCCCCAGAGGGGAAATTGAAGGCATCCACCTGGATGGATGAAGCAGCCACGGTACGGCGCTATCCCTTTACCATTCACACACACATTCACAGCTAGGGCCACTTTAGAGTCTCCAGTTAACCTAACTTGCATGTTTTTGGCCTGTGGGAGGAAACCGGAGAACTCCCGGAGTAAACCCACGCAGACACGGGGAGAACATGCAAACTCCACACAGATCACTGTTGGTCAGGGGCTGGGATCGAACCAGGGATCCCATGGCCAAGGGTGAGTTGTTGTGCTGCCACAGTGCTAACGATGACTAAGACCATTGTGCTATTACGGATTATTTATAAACACAATGTGCTACTGATAATACATGAATCACACATAGCTCACCACACACATGTAGGGGTGTGAGACTTATAGTATTCTTGTGTTATTATTTACATCATGCTAATTGCGGTTAGGTAGTCAGGATAATTGTGAAGGTTAGAAGCTCTAGAGGCCCGAATACAACAAGCATGGATAAGGATGTCTCCTAACTTTGAACGATTTTGTTTACTACCTACTTACACTGCAACACATAGGTCTCATCACCCAGCTCACTCATCATAACACAACCACTGCTTGTAGCTTGCACATAGCCAACAACCATACACTCATAGGCTAATGGGAGATAATTTACAACAGCACACTGTCAACTACAGATGTAGTGAATAAGGATAAAATGGTACAGGCTCCAGCCATTGCAGTGACAACCCCTCAGGCCATTATTGATTCTGTCCCAGCCGAGCCCTTTGTATCGGCACCCAAGTAAAGGTGTAGGGTGCAGGGAAGGTGCATGCAGGGGGGGCACCAGACCATCACGACGTGTGCCTGCGACGTAGAAAAGGAGGTCGTAGGCCTAGTGACTGTACGACTCCAGTCCCTAGAAGAAGGATGGACTGGTACCCATGCGCACCCACCGCACCTCCAGCATCTGGGGTGGAGCCAGATCAGCCACACGGAGGAGACGGCATTTTCCAACGCTACCCCTCACAGTGGAAGCTACGGTGGGCACATGGGCTCAAGCTCCATCAACACCAGCGTCTCTACCTCTGTCCACTAATCATAGACCGGTGGGTGGCATCCCTGGGACAACATCACTGAACTGTTCACTGGCTGGACTGGATGTTGTCTACTCTCTGCTGCATCCACCAGACTGTCCTATAAACCTCATGGGACGAGATGTGCCTCTGAGAGCGAGGGCACACAGTTGTTTTGCTTCTAATGGTACCAGTGTGGGTTTACGAGATGGGACTGTGCTCCACAGCTGCGGATACAGGAAGCAGACACAGAGGAAGTTCAAACCCCTGTCACAACCGTGTGATGACTGCAGCTGAACGATGTGAGCCCTGGCAAAGGTCAACTGATGGACAAAATGTTTCGTGGGCTTCGTGGATTAACCCTGTTTGACCTTATGACCCCCACATGACCCACTCCACCCGACAAATAGCTATTCACATGATGATCAGGAGGAGATCTCGGTGGGGGTGCAGGACTTGGTGAACAAGGACAATTATGTGACTACAGTTCATCTGGACAAAGACACGTTGCCTTGGTATGCCCTCTTAGACATCACTGCACCGCACTGGGGGAGGCAAGGATATCAGAACCAATGGAGCAAATCCATCTTGGGTTGACTGACTGGGCTGACACACAATGTAGGGACCTACCTTATTCACCATCTGCTAACTGCTAGCGTATCTCACACCATGTATCGTTGACATGATAAAATCATGTTAAAGGGGGGAGTGAAAGGGTTATGAAAAGTTAGAGTGCCAAAATAATAATTCTGTAGTTAATCTCCCATTATGCTCTACACATATTCTATACATATTTTGTTTACATTCTTATGAACAGATATGTTAAGTGTCAAACTACAGTCTGAAGTATTATGCAACCACAATCTGATAAACAGGAATCAGGCAGAGCTATAGAGCCCTCTTTCTCTCTCTCTCCCTTCTTTTAGTCAGGTCTATTACATTAGTTACACACCCAAACCAACACTCACACACACACTTTTACTGTACATCTTAGGAGATAGTTAATATGAATTGTGGATGGCCTGCTCACGTCAGAGTTAAACTGGCCAATCAGACGGTTGTGTACAAGGCCATCCTATTGTACGGATTTGGTCCAACCAACCCGAGAAGATGAATGTAAGTTGCACCCAGAAGTCGGGATCAGTCTGGCGACGCTCCCAAGGGGACTGCGTCACACTGAACCCAGCACTGCTTGCTTTACATGTGACCTCTGAATAAATGTTGCATCTTTGAATTGAAGAATTCTCCAGCTTATTCTTGGATCTTTCAATTAAAGAATCGGGATTTTAACATAGGGAAGAACGACAAATCCTTACTGTTCACCCACCTCTTCCTCAGGAACCTACCAGCTACAGAGAGGGCGATTCTCGCTAACTCACCGCTACTGGAGACCAGGAACTACTGTGCGCCGGCACAAGAAGTAGACCACATCATCCTGCACGCAGTGGCACCGGAACCCACGGCGCAATCCAGCAGGGTCGAGGAGCCGACAGTAGTGGCTGGGACAGTCACCAGGAGATGCAGGAATGGGTCGTTGTGTTTGTATCACCACCGTTTTGGCAAGGAAGCGCAATGTTGTCTGCTGCCGTGCCACTTCAAGAAAGCTGGTAAATGAGACGGCCAGCGGTTAGTGGTAGCTGCGACCGTGGACGACAGGAACACACTGCTTTTTATTACGGACACACATTCTAGAAGATGCTTTTTGGTGGACTCTGGCTCCCCGAAGAGCCTCATTCGGCCGGTCAGTGCGGACAAGCTGGCAGAAGGCAGCGGCCCCGAGCTTACGGCCACCAATGGATCCCACATCAAGGCATTTGGTGAAAGGACGCTGACGGTGTGCTTACACGAACACAATTTCCAGTGGGACTTTGTGATAGCTGCATGTTTGGTCCCCATTTTAGGCGCGGATTTTTTATGTGTTTATGGACTGTTAGTTGATGTAGCCAACAGATGTTTAGTGGATGCTGTCTTTTTCCTCCTTGCCCTACACAGCTCGGGGAGTTGAGCCACCAACACACGCTAACATTCTAGTTCCAGGGGGTTAGTACCAGCATTTGATTTCACAGTTCCCAGCACTCACAGTTCCCACTTTTTCCGTGACAGTAACCAAACACGAGGTCGAGCATTTCATAACAATGAAAGGTCCACCAGTGTTTGTGCGCCCTCGGCGCCTTGACGAGGTTAAACTAGCCAGCACACGTGAGGAGTTTGCTAAATTAGAGTGGCTAGGCATCATTAGGTGCTCCAACAGCCCGTGGGAATCTCTGCTACACATGGTGCCCAAGGCTGAGGGGTCATGGTGACTGTTTGGTGATTTCCGGTGCTTGAACGCCACTGAACACAACTGGTATCCCATCCCGCACATCCAGCATTTTTCCGTGCACCTGGCAGGGATGCACGTTTTTTCAAAAGTAGACCTGGTCCGCGGTTACCACCAGGTCCCGGTGCACACGTTCCCCAAACAGTGGTAATAACTCCTTTTAGCCTTTTCGAGTTTTTACGCAGGCCATTTGGGTTAAAGGGTGCAGCACAAACTTTCCAAAGAATGATGGACTCGGTGCTCCACGACTTGCTCTTTGTTTTTGTCTACTTAGACGACATTTTGGTGGCTAGCGCGTCAGAGAAGGAGCACCTTGACCATCTTAAACAAGTTTCCAGTGGTTGGAAGCGCAGGGGCTTTTCATTAACCCGGCAAAGTGCCAGTTTGGGATGCCAGCGATTGATTTTTTGGGTCACTGCATTTCGCCAGAGGGCGCAATTCCGCTGCCAGATAAAATGCGTGCAGTGTCAGATTTTCTGCGTCCATAGACCATGAGGGTGCTGCAGGAATTTTTGGGAATTGTCGATTTTTACAACCATTCCCTCCCCCGGACAGCCCAACTGCTGCAGCCGCTGTATGGTGCACTCAAAAAAAAAGAAGCCCATGGAGAACATTGACTGGACCCCCCAAGCAGGTCCAGGCTTTCACAAATGCCAAAACAGCGCTCGATAACATGGTCTTGCTAGCCCACCTCACCCCGTCAGCGTGGATAGCACTCACCACAGATGCATCTGACGTTGCCATAGGGGCAGTGGTGGAGCAGTACGTCTCCGGTTCGTGGCAGCCACTTGCGTTTTTCAGCCGTACTTTGTGCAACAACAAACGAAGATACAGTACTTTTGACCGAGCATTGTTGACTCTCCACCTGGCGATGCGCCATTTCCAGTTTTGGCAGGAGAGGTGTGAGTTCACCATGTTCGTTGATCATAAACCACTAACGTATGCAGTGTCCAAAGTCTCGGAACTGTGGTCGGCTCGGCAGCAATGACATTTGGCCGCGATCGTGGAATTCACAACTAACATTCAACATGTAGCTGGTAAGCTTAATGTTGTGGCTGACTGTTTGTTGCGCGCGTTAGTCTCCCCAGTCTACATGGGAATAAATTTCCCCGCCATGGCCAGGGAGCAAACCGGGGATGCAGACATTTGCGCGCTCCAGTCCGCGCCAACGGGGTTAAAACTAGAGGGCAGGGTGGTGCAAGAAGGGTGCCCCCCCCCCCCTTGCTCTGCGACGTCTCCACTGGCCGCCCGCACCCGGTGGTTCCAAGCTTGGCGCCGCTGCATTTTTGAGTCCGTCCACTCCCTTTCACATCCTGACGTGCGCACCTCGGTTAAACTGGTGTGGGCGAAATTTGTCTGGCCTCACCTACGCAGGGATGTGAAAGAATGGGCTGCAGTGTGCGTCGCGTGCCAGTGGGCCAAAGTGCACAAACATACCAAAACCCCCTCGAGCCCTATCAAATTCCGGCCAGGAGGTTTGACCATATCCACGTGGATTTGGTGGGCCCCCTTCCACCATCGCAAGGTTTCACGCAGTTTTTTACAATCGTGGACCGAACCACGCATTGGCCTGATGTGGTCCCGCTGGCCTCCACCATGTCCGCTGAGGTTTCCCATGCTTTTTTGTCAGCTTGGGTTGTATGGTTCGGATCCCTGTCGGACGTCTCTTCTGACAGGGGTCTGCAATTCGTTTCGGAGCACTGGTCCGTGATGGCCGATAAGGCTGGGGGTCAAAATCCACAGCACTGCCGCATACAACCCCCAGGCGAACAGATTATGTGAATGTTTTCATAGGTCACTTAAAGCAGTGCTCAGAGCCTCACTTACGGATGCAAATTGGTCCGACCACCTGCCTTGGGTTCTATTAGGGTTGCGCTCTGTGCCTAAGGAGGATCTGGTAGCCTCCCCAGCAGAACTCATTTTTTCTCGGCCGTTGCAGATACCCGGGGAGTTTTTACTGGAAAACCCCGCACCCAGGACTGATCCATCCGTGCAAAATTTTTACAGTACAGGGGCTGCTAACGTGCTGGGCCTGGCATTGTTTTCCCCACACCTTTGTGCCAAAGAGCTTACAGAGCGCCAAGTTCGTTTTTGTCACACAGAACCCCGGTGCATCCATCATATGATGGACCGTTCAGAGTGCTGGAAACTGGGGTAAAGCAATTTGTGTTAGACTTGGGGGGGGGGGGGGGGTAAGGAAACTGTTTGCATTGACAGGCTGAAGCCTGCTTATGTGTTGGCAGACGAACAGGTGGTGTTGGCTCAAGCGCCCCGGCGCGGACGCCCACCTACAGTGCTTCCGCAAGTTGGTTGTCCCCTGCAGATAACTGTACTCGTGAAACTATCCCTGTTCCCTCCCCACCCTCTTCCCCCCCACAAACCAACGTTCCCTCCCACACACCTCGCCAGGAGGGCGCTTCGACTGGACTGCCGGTTCCCCGCTATGGGCGCCGGCTCAAGCCCAAAGGACCGACAGGTTAGGGCCCTTTCTGGGTGTTTGGGGGGGGGGGGCTGTGTGGGGGCACAGAGTAGGGAGTTCTCCACCCAGAGCCAGGGGTCGGGGGAAAGAAGAATAAAAGGACAGAAGAGTTTTAGATGTAACAAAAGGGAGCCATCAACCCCCACGGTGACAGGAGTCACACCGGAGTTCGCAGGGAAGCGATAAACGATAATAAATAGCACTCTGTGTTCTGTATGTTGATGTGCCTGACATGCTTTCTGTACTGTGTGTAATGTCTTTTATCCCCGGGTCTGCGAGGTGGGAATAAAGAGGTATAAAGGTGAGTGCCCACAGACCCAGGGACATGATATTCTGTTTTCTGTGTTGGAGGACTGAATAAAGTTTGTGTGTCATCCAGCTCACTGTCTCGTCTGATTTCATCCTCCACAAGGTTAGCCTTTATAAAAAGTATTGATCGTATATTGTATAGGCCCTAAAACTATTGTATAAATACGATAATTATTGTAGTATATCTGGCAACACTATTGATGACCAAAGAATTTGTAAAGAAGCCCTCATTACTGCACTTCATGGACATTATGTATATTATATGTATATTATAGTTAGTTTTAAGTATTTATTTCACTTAGCTACCTTGACTCACTTTGCCATTTTAATTGGCATTTTATATATAGGCAGTTATTATCACCTTAAACTGCAACTGTAATAAATTAATATTACTGTAAAAACCAAATGTGTCTCAGGGATGTGTGAATGGCTATTGGGGTGGGGGGGGGTGAGGGTGTGTGTGAGTGTGTTTTAAATTATGTTCTTTTTATATACAGTATATGGATGCCTAGAGAAATGCAATTTCATCTTGCTTGCACTACAGTTGTATGTATAGCATCATGACAATAAAGGTTGATTGATTGATTGATTATTTATTTACATACTGTATATGCAAATTCTGCTCCCACAGCTCTTACCAGATTCCTCTGTCCTGCGCTTCGGTGCAGTTAGCAGCATGTGTTTTGTCTGGGAATGGTGTAAGGAACCGACAGAGAGCGTCTTGGTGCAAACACAAACTTTATTACAGAAAAACCTCAATGGTGACACAGAGTGTTTTCTGTTGGGAGGTCGAGCTCCAAAGAGAAGAGAAAGAGTCTGTAAAATGGCAGTCCCTTACATTTAAATGTTCGGCATGATGACGTCACTGAACGACCTCATCGTCACACCAACACTGACCGGACCTGTGTTTTTAGAACACCATACAGTATTTACTCCCCTTCCCCCCGGAAAAGCAGAAAAACACTATCAATTTACCCTCCCCAATTTGGTAATTGTAAAACCCCAGAACTAGCTAGAACCAGCGGGTGGATTACCGCATGGCCCAGCGCAGCTAAGTGGTTTATTATGCCACTTCTGTTGGCAGCTGCTCCCCTAGCTAAACGCAGTCCTTTTTTTTATATTGAGGAAGGCAGCTCAGTTCAAGGGGCCCTGAAGCAAGCCGGTGGTGGACGTACCCCTGGAGGCACCGGCTGCAGCTGACTTGGGTGCCATCCTGCTGGAGTCATGGTTCGCTCATCAGCAACGTCCCAGCCAGGATCCCACACCAGCTGGGTCGGCTCCAATGCTGCATCCTGATCCACGGCAGCTGTGCTTACCTTCCGCAGGTGGCTGGCTTGCCATCTTGATCCATCAGCCATCTGGACGGCAGCTGGTCTCAGCTGTGCAGCGATCTTCATGGGTGTCAGTGGTGGTGGCGATGTTGAGGCCGACTGCGGATCCTGTGGGGCATCCTCCAGGTTGTGGTGATTCTGCTGCATCCTGTTGGGTCACAGACTCGTCATCCTGCAGCTCAGCGGCGGTTCATGGAAGCTGATGCTGGGCACGGATTTGAAAGCAGTCCATTGGCGCTATTGTGTTTTGTTGGCTCGCGGACCCTTCATCCTGCAGCTCAGCGGTGGCTCCTGAAGGCTGGTACCGGCCGTGGATTCAGAAGTAGTCCGGCTTCTTCTCCCCCTCTCCTGGAAAGTCTGGTTGTAGCAATGTGTTGCTGTCACCGCTGGTAGAACCTGCACCTTTCTCTGTGCCTGCCCAGTGAAAGGGTGCTCTGGATTGGCGTTGCTTGCTGGGTCCTGCTGGGCTGCGGACTCTCTATCCTGCAGTGCTGCAGCGACTCCTGGAGGCTGATGCCGGGTGAGGATGCAAGATGAGTCTGGCTTTTGCCCCCTGTCTCACGATGCTGATTGTGGTCATGGTGATGTGACGCTGTTGCCAGCAATGGGACACGGGCCGGGTTGTCATCGTTCACTGGGGTCCCCTTTGGCCATGAACTCCCTCTCCTGCTGCTCTGCAGTGGCTCCTGGAGGCTTATGCCGGGTGAGGATCGGAGATGAGTCTGATTTATGTCCTCTCTCTGTGTGCTGGCATCACTGCCCCTTGGCCGGGCAGGAGCACGCTCTTTCTCAGTGCATCGGGGAGCCACAGTTACCACATGAGAAGCGCCTCATAGCGTTCCTCCAATCTGCGGTGTTTACCTCGGCCTCTTCTGCCGTACCACCGGGCCCTTCTGTGGTTACCGCATGTGTTAGCGGTGTCTAACTTGGCTGCTTGGCTAAATGGTCCCTCACCATCTTGACCGCCAACAAAAAGAATTTGCACGTGTTGGCTAGATGGTGAAGGTCCGCAACAAATTGTTATGTCAATAGCATTAGCTCTTCTCTTAGCCCCTTGTTGATCATGCCTTCTGCTAGCTTGTCACGGATTAGCTCGTCTTCTAATGGCTCGAAGGTGCATGTGCTTGCTAAGACTCGGAGCTCCATGGCATAATGTTGAGTTGACTCACCTGCATGTTGTTTGCGGCGGAAGAAGATGATTCTTTGGGCCGTAGCGTTGGTTAATATTTCTCCGTCAGTAGGGGCTTTATCCTGGGTTTTGCGTGGGTCATCCTCGTCGCCATTTGTTATGTCTGGGAATGGTGTAAGGAACCGACAGAGAGAGTCTTGTTGGGAACACCGACTTTATTACATAAAACCTTAATGGTGATACAGAGTGTTGTCTGTTGAGAGGTCGAGTGCCAAAGAGAAGAGAAAGAGGCTGTAAAATGGCCATCCCTTACATTTATATGTTTGGGGTGATGACGTCACTGAACGGCCACGTCATCACGCCGACA
Source organism: Pholidichthys leucotaenia (assembly GCA_020510985.1). Taxonomy (NCBI): domain Eukaryota; kingdom Metazoa; phylum Chordata; class Actinopteri; order Cichliformes; family Pholidichthyidae; genus Pholidichthys; species Pholidichthys leucotaenia. The sequence goes on along the minus strand of CM035848.1, from coordinate 85,400,398 downwards.
CTGACCAGACATGTGGTTTTAGAACACCACAGCGTGCTAGCGCAGCCATGGTGTCTTTGATCTTGGGTTGTAGCCAGCTTTGAATGACGATCAGGGTTATATATCCAGGTTTCTTCATCAATCTTTTTTCCAAAGGGCAGCATTTGCAACACCAAGGCTAGGCAGCATTGGTCTGTTTGGAGCTCTCTTAGCCGAGCCAAGCAGCTACCCCATTTCTGTTTACGTTGTCACCCTCACATCTGTCTCTGGAGAGTGTAAATGCTGGTACTGTTATGGAAGCTTGGCATATTCTCCTGATGTGCAATAATTACTCTTTGCTGTAAAAGATATTTGATATACAAAGGGGAGCTGAAAAGTTCATAGTGGTCAAATTTGACCAAATGTGGTTTATTTTGCAACATAGTCTTACCTTCGGTCCACACACTTCTTCCATTGGTGTTGCAGCGCTTGGATCCCCTGCGGTTAAAAAATAAACCAAATTTGGTCAAATTTGACCACTATGAACTTTTCAGCCCCCCCCCCCCCCCCGTACTTCAACAGTGCTTAACCACAAAAAGTAATGCAAATAAAGGCCTGTACATACTCCGCAACAACAGAGAATTTTTTCTTTTTCTTGAGGTGGCAAGAACAAGAACAAAGTTCTTTCTGGCCAGAACATTTCATACTTCACAAGAAACTCAAGTGCAGAACTCCTGGGAAATTCAAATTTCTGACCAATCACACAACAGCTGTCTGAAGCCATACAAGAATAAAGTTATGCCTAGATGATGTCAAGAAATAGCTGCAAGAACTCCCAAACCAGGGCTGCAAGAACAAAATGACGTAATTTTTTTCTTGCAGTCGTGGAAGAGAGAACAAATTTTTCTGTTCTTGTGGAGTATGTAAAGGCTTGACCAGCCACGTGCAGCATTGTTTGAGGGAGTACAGAGCTGCAGCATGAGAGTAAGGTTGAAGCAATGTTAGCTGAAATACGCTCGTCTGATGTAAAGATGTCAGTTCCTCGTGCTGATGGCCGAAAAATAATTATTACCTTTGACAAAGAGGTAATGTTTATGTCAGGGTTTGTCCGTTTGTCTACTAGCAGGATTACTCAAAAAGTAGTGAACAGATTTCAGTGAAAATTTCAGGGAAGGTAGGAAATGGGCCAAGGAACAAACAATTAGTTTTTGGTGCTGATCCGGATTACTGTGTGGATCATGGATTTTTAAAAAATATATCTATATTAATATTATTGCGTATTTCATGTACTCCCCTTTAAGACGTGCCCGCGGAGTTTACATGCACGGGCACGTACATCCAAGCGCACATACCGGGAGACAAGCTAAGAATGCCATGTGACCCACACAGTATGTAAACACACTAACTTCAGCACTGGACATGTTTAATTTTTTGTGTGTGAAATTACAATAGGTCTGTTCTGTTATGCTTGTTTACTACGCACCACAGTGATAGGATACCACACTGTTGTGTAATATTGCTTAATAATGAGACTTATCAATAAACTATAAGGGAGAAGACAGGAGGAAAAAATAAGAAACAAAAATAAAACTGACCTGAAAGGGACAACAAACTGTGAAGCAGATTTAAGGCTGAATTGTCCAGCCCTAATGTATGGTCACTAAATTTATGACAGTCGTTATTATAATGTAGTCATATTGTTTTAGCTGGCATTTCTGTCTGTCAGCAAGCTCACACAAAATCTCCTAGTTGGATTTGGATGACATTTTCACCAGAGGTGACCTTTGGCCCAAAGATGATCCCATTAAATGTTGGAGGTGATCCATGAATGCATACCTCCACCAAGAACCCATCTCACAATGTATGGATGAATGGCAGTATGGATGTACAACTGGAGGGAGGGACGGAGCCTTGGCAGAGGTATGCGTTCTCTGAGTGCCATCTAGTTTTAAATGCTTTATCGCCTGATACTGATAGCACAATGATATACATTGTGCGTCCCTACTAGAAACCTCTCAAATATACCCCTCTCAGTCTCTCAGTGATCTGTCAAGCTTTCAAATATTTCTATAGATCGCCATGAAAATGTACAATGATCTCTGAAACATTTACACAGAAATGGCTTTTTTGAGGCTTTAGGGCACAGGTGTCAAACTCATTCCATGGAGGGCCAAGACCCTGCAGGTTTTACCTCCACCCAGTGTCTTCAATAGGTGATCTCACAGAGTTTCTTCCCACTGATTGCTGATCAGTGAAAACACCTGCTGAAGACACTGGGTAAAAGCAAAACATGCAGGGTCTTGGCCCTCCAGGGAATGAGTTTGACACCCCTGCTTTAGGGGATAGCTTGAGAGAGGGTCAATCTTTGATCTCTCAATGGTCACCCAATGGTCTCCGTCTGTGTAAAGTGGTCCTTACTTTAAAAGTGAATGGAGCATATACCATCATCTTTAGTGCGCATTATCCTCAAAAGGTCACCTCTGTGCAGTGTAGTAGACGTGTCGAGGACAAAGCCATGCAATGGATAGGCCATCTGTTTCGAAGATTGATCGCCCAGTGCTAATATCAACGATATGCCTAGGTGCCTCTTAGCATTCCCTACATCTTCATTGTTTTTTTCTTCAAGGACATCAGGGTTATACAACACCATATAAAAATGTGCTCCTCAATAATAGAAAAAGAGATGCAGCAGAAATAAGGGAGGAGAGTCCAAAGACATACACCACTGTCAGCGGCATTGGCACAGTAGATTTGAAATACACTGCAGTAACATGGCGCAGCTCTCAGAACACATTGTTTCAGGAACATGGGGAGAGGAACATCGCCCGTTTGAGTGGGGGACGCGGCTTCAAAGATCTGTCATGTTCCAGGCGGCTTTAATGGGTGAGCAGCAGAACGGCTCGGCGGTGACATTCATGGGAACCCGAGGGATGTTTTAAGAAGAGAATAAAAAAACGAGGATGTCAGGGTGTCTACACGTAGCACGGGGGGGGAAAAGGAATTACCTTAATTTTTTGCTGTTTCATCGCCCAAGCTGTTGCTTCCCTTCTTTTGTTTAGACTATTCTTTTCTAATAACAAACATCCTATTACTGTCAAGCACAGTGAAACCCGGGACTGTTCCTGTCACTTCTATCCTCTCCCGCTATAGCCACACACGTTTCAAAGTAATTCAGATCCCTCAGTCTGGAAAAAAAAAAGTACATCAGAGCAAGATATGAAGTCAACAATACTCTTGGCAACTATGATCACAATTTAATTGAAATGTCACTTGAGAGACAGTGACTCCACATCCACAGATGCTGTTGTTTTTCTCTCTCCTGTGTCCTCATTGCTTCTTCTCTCCCTCCATACAGCTCTGAGTTACAACTTCATCTTTCTGCCATATCAGAGGACAGGAGGTGAGCCATGCATCAGGTAACGCACTCAATGCCACACTCATTTGACCCATCACCCCAACAATGGAGGCTGACCCTGAGCTGCTCCGACAATTAATCACCTAACCTTCTATCACGCCACCGTCTCTCCTCTCACCCTCCCCCTCCCTTCGCCTCTTCTTGCCGATTCAATCCGAGCTGACCCAAGGCGGCTGCGCGAAAAGCCTCGGCTGCCTCAACGTGCCTCTGAGGGTCGAAGACAGTCGTCCACCATTCCGCATGACTGCCGGTATAAATCTGACGGAAGTAATTACCCATCACCCTCTGGTGCCGTGAGCGGGCTTCCCACCCCCTCTTCAGCTCTAACGCGGTTCAACCTTATTATATTCAGCGGGGAGAAGAATTGCGGCGCGTGAGCAGAGAAAGTCGTATTTAGAGTTAATTGCCTCTGGCAGGTGAGGACATCAGTTCCACCTTGTGCCCAGGCAGATGGCTCACTGGAGGCAGGTTCAATCAACTAATTGTAAAGTTCTTATAGGACTTCAGAGGGGTGTCGACCTCGAGCTGCAGTTGAGGGACACAAGGCAGACAGAGCGATGAAAGGCCGTATAAAGTCAGGTTTCTTTCACATTCATCACAATTTTCTGCATCCACTGAATTGCCCGTTTTAGGCATTCCTGCAACTCTAAACACCACCCAAAGTATGTCTGCTGGCATTTTTTTGACTTCTAAACACTTACAGCACACAGGTATGCATAAACACACACACACGTAGAAAGCAAGGCCCTGCTCAAAGCACATGTCCTTGCAGTTGCCTTGCGCTGTGGCCTTTATTGCTGAGGGAATTGGGGGAGATGTAAATAAAGTTGTAGGCTGAGGGGAAATTACTTCGCTGGCAATAACAAAAGAGAAGAAATCCAATACTGAGAGAGACTGAAGAGAGAATGAAGCCAGAGGTGTTGGTCAAAAGGGAGCAAGCAACTTTCAGACTCCAAATGCGTATGAATCCTACTTTTCATACATTAACTGTCTTATGCTTAAAATAAAAGCTATCTATTATTTATGCACTGTTTATCCAGCATCTTTAATTTAAAACTTAAAGCTGCAAAAGGCCAGAAAAGTGGAGGAGGTAGAGACGGAGAGGGGTGAGGTGAGATGGATGGAAGCCCCTTTAGAGAGCAGAGGAAGAAGGATGACGGGTCAGGTATGCCCATGGGGTTTGTGTCAGTGAATAATCTTTGCATTAGCATCAACTCATTTAAATAATATGGATCACTCAGCAGATACAATGTTGCTACAAGAATATTAAACCCTCCGCTCTCTTTAAATAAAGTTACCTTTGCAAATAACACCACCCTTGGGAGTATGTTAACAGCGCTTAATTACCTATTCACTGTGACATGCTATAGCTGACTCAGCAAGAATTCCAATGGAAAATATCTCAGAGAAACTCTGTACAATATTTTTCTTCTAATAACAATCTCAAGGTGTACCTTACAATTTTGTAAGCTCCACCTTAAGAATAAATTTTTAAAGAGACTGTGTGACTAATTCCTGGCTCATTCTATAGGTGTTTTGGATTTATTTATCCCCAATTCACCCATGCAGCAGAGATCTAATCTGATCTAATCTGACAGCTGAAGAATCCACTTAATCATCTAGTTCTTACCTGCACTTTCTTCAGATTCTTTGTTTCTTCCATCTGTGCTCATGAACTTCAGCTTAATGATGCACAAGTGTGGAGCATACAGTATATCAGTACATCTATGTGCAGTTGGGTAATGATATTTATTTTTAATGGATACTGAGTTATAACCAGCCCCATATATCCATATACACTGCATTGAGTTTGATTAAAAAAAAAGCAAAAAAAAAAACCTTAACCATGCTGATCTAAAAAAAAATAAATAAATAAAATTCTCTTGAGGCTCCTGTTGGCTGTTATGCTACTGATGGCTGAGAATAACACATTCTTCATCCCAAGGTGTGACTTATTATTTTTACACAAGAGTATTTCATTTCATTTCATTGAAAGAACTGCATGATTCACTGCATCAACGAGGCACTCCTAAGTTATCACTGTGGACCGAGAAGGGATACAGCAATAAAAGGGCATATTTTGACCTTAACATGAAAGATTTGCTGTATAGTGTTTAATTCTGTATAATGTTTGGTGTCTAAGCATTACCAGGTAGCTTTCAGTGTCATGAATTGCCTCTCAGGGCAGAGAACTGAGACCCACGCACTGAACTGCAGTTCGTGGGATTTATTACTCACACAAAAAACACAAGTCCCAAAAAGTGCACAACACAAAGACACTGAGAAAAAAACTTACAGACTGAGATGATTCGAGACAAACTCACCAGAGCAAGATTTGGACTCTGGTGGTGATGAGGAAGAGAATTTTAACCAAGAGTGCCACAGTGAGAAAACAACATGACAGTCTTTAAATAGCAGAGGAACCAGATGAAACAATAGGCAGCAGATGCGGGTAGCATGAGCGAGCAGGTGACCTAATTACGCAACCACTCACAGTTGAGGCAACTAGTGAACAGACAGTGAGCAGATGACAGGGTGGGAGTGTCTGGAAGAGGAGGTAGGGCACCTGTGTCACAGAAAAACAAAATATAATTCCTAAACTACAGAAATTGGCAAAATAATAATAGTGCTAAGAACTAGCAGAACAATAAACCACCAAAGATGCATCATAAACCAACATACAGGAAAATAACACAACACTGGACAAATACAAAAAATAATCGGAAATAAATTAAGAGCCTGAGCCCGGTGACACACCGCGCCCAGCCTCATGACATTTAGTGCCAAGATGTGATCAGCAAGTGAAAGTGAAAGGGGAGGAAAATCCAGAGTGAGGAGTGCAAAACAACATTTGAATCAGGGAATCTTAGCTGATAAATCTATAGTGGCCCTAAAGGACAAATCGTACAACAAAAAAATAACAAAGAACTCCAGCAAAGCAGAAATAACAATGCCATTATTTGAAACCAGAAAAAGTGGGTACCTGTTCTATACCTTGCAATATCCATCACCTCAAAACTCCCTGCTCTAAAGTTTTTTGGGGTCTCTCAGATAGGAAAGAGACTCTAGACTGAGGGGTGGGGGAGTGGGGGCTGAAAAGTTTATAGTGGTCAAATTTGACCAAATGTGCAGGGATCCAAGCGCTGCAACACTGATGGAAGAAGTGTGTGTTGACCACTTTGAACTTTTCAGCCACTTCTTGTATGCTGGGGACCTTAGGGCTCACTCCTGCCCTAAACATGAGGGGCATTTACAACACAAATAATGTCTTGAAATAGTACCCAACACTCATCTTTAAAAAGAAATTCATAATTTTAAAAAAAGTAGATGTCTTTCCTTTTCTGTCAGATCAAGTTGACATATATAAGAACCCATGGTAAATCTTTGGAGAATGTGGTCAACTGTACAAATGGTCAACCATGCACTTGAAAAATACTAGTTTTTCACACACATACAAAAAGAGCCGCCTCCTGCCGGAAGACACAACAACACACAGTGAAAGCAACCAGCAAGATCATTGGTGCCCCTCTGCGCCCCCCCCCAGACATCTACCTCACCCGCCTCACCATCAACATCAACATCACAGGCGACACCTCCCACCTCTCACACTCCCTTTTCAGCCCCCTGCCCTCGGGGAAAAGGTACCAGAGCGTCCAGGCCCGCTCCACAAGACTGCTAAACAGCTTCGTTCATCAGGCCATCAGGGATTGAACTCTGCCCCCCCCCCCCCCCCCGGGGACCATAACGCAATCACCTGCACAATAACTACCTCAGTTGTTGCCACAGAAAGACTGGCACACCAACAGCAATACATTTGCTGCTGTATGTCTCTACACTTTAACTGCAACCATTTTCACAAATGCCATATCTGCTGCTGTCTGTCATTGCTATACTGATCATGTGCAGTCCTATCTGTTACTATCTGCACCTACACTACTGCACTGAACTGCAACTACGGGTATTACATCTCTAGTTTTCTGTATATAGGATTGCTGGGTTTAATCATTGTTAATTGTTTATCTCTATTTGCACTATGGGAGGTCTGGATCTATCTTTTGTCGCCATTTGCACTACGGGTTGATTTACTGTACATAGACTGCTGTTGTTGTTGTTTTCTTTTTCCCAGCTTTATTCCTTTTTCTTTTTTATATTCTGCACACCACTGAAGAGAGAGAAATGTCATTTCACTTCTCCTGTGTGTCCTGTATGTATAGTAGTATTGACAAATAAAATCTTTGAATCTTTGAAAAAATATAGTTTTCTATGCCTCCTAACCCAGTAATATCTTGCGTTAAAGTGGAGTAATAATGTGAAATATCATAGAAATTCAGTAGAAAAAAAGAGTCAAGCCTGTGCCTGTCACATGTTCTGAGAAATGACAAGAAGCATGTGGAGCCTTTTCTTTAAACAAATTCTGGCTTTTCGACCAACTCTGGGGCCTTATTGTGGACTTATGAAGGCAGATACGCCTAATATAACTAGAAATTCTGATTTAGGAGGAAAAGTTAGCCCAGCAAGCAAACAATGACCCTTGTACACAGAATACTGAAGGAACAGTGGGAGTTCAAAGTTAGATTAAACATAATGGAATTAAACAAATAATAATAATAATAAAATCTAATTTAGACAAACCATAACCATTTTTAAAAAAGGGTAGTGCAACCTCTGATTAGTAGTCATGTGCATAGTCTGCATCAGTGGGGCCCGCCGCTGTTCAACAATATGTTTTAATTGAACTCCATTCACAAGTTATGATTGGATTTTTCACGTCATAATTATGAATCTTGCCATTACTATGTCTACTGCTGCAATGCTGGTTCCTATGCTTAGTGTTCAGGTAATGCATCACTACGGCCCAGCTATGCATGCATCTGTGGTATTCCAGGTTTGAGCACACTCACACATATAGTTATCTCATTGTTTCCTCTGATAACTGCCTGACTCTCTCCAGCTGTGCTGATTATCTCTACCTGTGCTTCATTAATCGCCACCTTTTAAATAGGACCTCAGTCTTGTGGTTCACCGCTGAACTGGTGGACCTCTTTCCATGTCGTCAGCAGAACCCTTCTTTGTGTGTGCTCACCTGCTACCAGTACCTGATCGTACCTTCTTCCAACATGGGAACCAAGTAAGCCAATCTTATATCTTCTGCCAGTACTACTCCTCACCTCCTTGCTTTCTCCCAGGGATCCCTACCTGCACTCCCCCACCACCACCACCGCCGCCCTCCCCAAGGCAGACCTAGGAAATCTGTTGGTGGACTTATACTCACTGTGGCGGACAAGGCCGTGGGAAGTAGGCAGCGGTAAGAGGCAGTGGTAAGAGGGCAAAAACAAAGCATTGAAACACATCCCTGGCAGCCTCGGGATTATTCCTTTCCTGGTCGACAATTTGGAGATGAAAAATTTTCCTGCTCTTTTCAGCCTCAGTGGTTTGACAAATGGAGGTGGCTACATTACACTGCTGAGACAGACTGTGTTTTTTGTTTTGCCTGCATTCAGGCTACACAGAAAAAGTTAATATGTTCAGAAAGTCATGGCCAGATGGACAGGCTTTCTGTGGAGAGGGGTTTTAACAACTGGCATAAAGCTGCCTCAAAATTCACTTTGCACAAAAAATCACCTGTACACAAAGATGCCATCAGAATACTACTGGGGCTACAGCAAACACCAGTAAGTGTCCTTCTCTCAGATGTAGCAGCTAGAGAACAGGGAACAGCAAGAAATGTTCTGGGGATCTTGTTCCGTTCTATTTCCTTTCTTGGAAGAAAGGGGTTGCTCTTTAGAGGAGACACAACCTGTGATGGTGTCCTCTATGAGTTAATGTTGGAGAGGATCTATGATTTACCTAAAGAAAGAGAATGGATTATGAGATGAGACAACTGGATTAGCCACACAATCCAAAATGAGATCATTGCCCAGTTTGCCCATTCTGTTCAAAGAAAAGTGGTATTTCATGCATCGGGCTGCATGTTTTATGGACTGACAGCTGACGGTACAACAGCTATGAGCACTGCAGAGCAATTTTCCTGCTTTCTGCAGTATGTAGACAACGATCTTGTGACACATTTTGACTTTTTAGTATTTTACAACTGCCCCGACATGACAGGAGAGACATTGTTTACGTGCTTGAAAGACATTCTAGTTAGGCTGAATATTCCTATTGCTCATCTTCAGAGATACTGCTTTGATGGTGCCGCCAACATATCAGGCCATTTGTCCGGTGTTCACACCCAACTGAAAGAAGAAAGCCCACACTCATTGTACTGTATGTGCACTGTTGCAATCATTCCTTTAATTTTGTGCTTCAGGAGGTTGCACGTGAAGTGAGCCTAATTGCAGAAGGATTAAACTTTGTGCAGGGTGTTGCGGTGCTCATCAAAGAATCTGCTAAACGCAAGTAGCCGTATGAATCACTACTTGGCTTGGAAGATGTGATCGTCAACATTTTGGGCTTGTGCCCTACGAGATGGTGTGTGCGCACAAAAGCCATACAGTGTTGTTGCTCTTCATACCTATCTTACTGGCTACCCTGAAGAATTTAAAGGAGGACAGAAGTGTCAGAGGGGACACCCAGGCAAAACTTACTGGACTTCTCTAAACAGGCAGTCAAAGGCAAAACACTCTTCAGCCTCCGCTGCTGTGAAGAACTATTTGGCCCTTGCGAGGCAGTGGCAAAAACCTTGCAGAACAAAAACGCAAGCACTCTCAGTGCCATGGAATGTGTGAACCTTCTGATGGAGAGAGTATGGGCATTGCGAGAAGAGAAAGTAGTGACAGATATGATCAATGAATGTAGTGAAAGCAAGTGCAAGTCAGAATGGTCTAAAAATGCCCAATGAAGCTGAACCCAGGCTAAATAGAAGAACCCGCCCGGTATCGCCACAGCAGAAAGACAGACATTGTCACAAGTAACACGAGTCCAGGTGGACAACAGAATTTTACGAAGCAGTGGATTTGATTCACTCCGAACTCAGCAGGAGATTCAACAAGGATGGAATGAAAGTAGCAGCATTCAGGGAGAAGAATGTTCTTAAAGCAGTAAATGGCAAGCCTGCACCTGCAATGGACGCACAGTCACTTCAACTCCCTGCAGAGATTGACCAAGGCCGACTGCATCTTCAGCTCCAGATGTTGGGAAACATCTTTAAAGATTCTGCTTCTGTCCAGACAGTACAAGAAATTGCTTCAGTTCTCTCAAAGCTTCATCTTCAAACCAGGGCACTTTTTGAAGAAGCAGTAAAACTAATAAAACTCTGCATGTGCCTACCCATATCAGCAGCATCTTCAGAGAGAAGTTTCTCCTCACTCAGGTGCCTTAAAACCTGTTTGAGAAGCAGTACGTCCCAGAGGAGACTGACACACCTCACTCTTATGCATGTGCACAAAGACAGGGTGGAACAACTGGATATTCAAGGCATGATGAAAACTTTCATCACCATCACTCCAGAGCACAAGAACATGTTTAGAGTGGCAGCATAAGGCAAGACTGCCTTTAATTTACAATGCTATTGTGCAATAAACAACTCAGGTTTGCAATTTGAGAAAAATGAATAAAAGGTGGGTGTTTTTGGAATGTATACATTTATGAAAATGAATCATGAACTACCACCTATTATTAATTGTGTGATTAACCAATTCTGTGCTTTAGCAATGAAACCAAACTATATCAGTGGATCAGTGGTCAATGTGCTGTGTGATCAAGCATGATTTTTTTGTAAACCTGGTCTTTGTGCCAGTGCACAGCTGTTGTTGATGTTCACCTAGTATATGCTTGTTTCAGACCATCGCTTGCTTTGCGGGTATATAATGTAGATTATTTTTATGATGAGCACATTCACTGTGTAAACCTGGCCTTCCTATGAGCCAGTGTCCAGCAACTCATTCATTTTGTGTGTGTCGTTACCCCCCCACACCGAAAAAAACCACAGCAGCCCCCTTTTGAAACATCATCCCACAGCTATGGTGGCAGATCACCACACCTGCCAGGAATCCTCTCTCCAAAAAACTGCAAGTCTTGAGCAAATTAATATTATTCTCACCTCAAGTCCCTGAGCCCGGGGCAGCTCTCCTCTTCCCCTCAATCTTCTCCCAACTCATCTATCTCCACTCCAAGACACCGGCTGGCACACGTCTGTTTCCTGCAGACAACAGAACCTGTGACAGTAGGCAAGTTCAAGCTCAAGTTCATTCTGATTGCTCCTCCTCAGTGAAGCTCACCATTCCCCCTTTTGTTTTCACAGGGTTGCCAGCACCAGTCACGCTTTCTTCATCACTGTCAAAAATAAAATACTTACCTTTTGCACTTAACTGTTGTCCACTCCGTGTTTACATATTGGGTCCGTTAACACGCAAACATCTCAGCGTCTGCATGTAGTGCTAGTTGTGAGACTTGCTAGCAAGCTTGAAAAGCTTGAAAATCCTAAAAAAAAAAAAAATAAAAAAAAAATGCTGTAATCCTGGGCTAATCAAAGCTTTTGGCTCAACATTTCAAAGATTTTTATTTGTCAATACTTTTATACGTACAGGACATGTAGGAGAACTGAAATGCAGTTTCTCTTAGTGGTGTATGCAATATATAAGAAAAGGAGGAAGGATGAAAAACAACAGCAGTCTATGTAGAGTAATGCTACCCGTAGTGCAAATAAAGATAAAACAATAAAGTCAAAGTCAAATTTATTTATAGAGCACATTTAAAAACAATCAAGTTGACCAAAGTGCTGTACATCGAGATTGAGTTAGAATCAAACTGGACAACCTAACATACATGATAAATAGAAATAAAATGCATTAAAAGAAAATTGAGTAAAAAACAGCTCAGAATACAACCAACTGTTGAGTTTTCACTCTCTGCATGAATCAAATGCCAATGAGAACAGATGTGTCTTCAACAGTGATTTAAAATCAATTAATGACTCAGCAGTGCATAAGATAAAACCCAGCAATCCTATATACAGAAAAAGTGAAGCCGTAATACCCGTAACTGCAAGTTCAATGCGGCTGTCATAATTGGCCCTTTAGGGCAGAAATGGGGCACCATTCGCCTGCTGTGAGTTTGCTCATTTAATAAATAATAATAAGAAACACAAATTCTTGCCAAGAAGAGCGATTATAAAAAAGACAATAAACAAGGACCACGAAGGGTGAATTACAAAAGGCTGTTTACAAAGACCTGGAAGGGTGATTACAGAAAAATACAAATGAGGAAAAACCATGAAAGGTGATAGAAAAATTCCATATTATCCACATTATTATTGTTATTAGTAATGCATTATTATACTTGAGAAGTATCATGCCTTTCATATGCCATGTTTAATGTTTATATGTGCATTCCATGTAGGATAAGTTCATATATTCTTGGCATGCTTCTGTGAGCAATTATTGGCCATCAGAGAATTAAGACTGAGGGTCAGTACATGCGTAAAGGATGATCTAAGCTACACTGATAATCTCTTTGACATCCCCTGCTTTACTTTGGGTCACAGGAATGCACAGGAACTCCTAGCTTGTGTAGATTAGGTTTATGGACACCCTGTCTCCAAAATGTCTGTGACGTTTCTTCATTTGCTCATCACCCAGGGCAAGCTCTATATCATACTGACCTGCTTATCAGAACTGTCTTTCTCTCTCCCTTCCTCCTCTTACCCCTCTCCTCCCCCTCCTTTCTTTTACCCATAAATATCAAACCTAAAGAGTGTACCTTCAGAGACTCTATGTGTGTGCGGAAGGCCATGCTTTGTAATATCTCCCTCAAAATGGCCATTTGAGGTTAAATTTGAACTGTAACTTTTCTTTTATTTCTTTTTAGAATAAATATACCTAAATCCAATATTCTGCCTGATCTTTGACTTTGAATAATTTAAACTCAGAATTATTCTAACAAAAGGTTACTTACAAATAGCCTGACAAAGCAGAGAATAAGGCAAAGACTAAAACAGGAACAAGGCGTAGATTCCTGTATAAACACAGTGTGAGGTTGCAGCAAGGAATACACCTCACCAGCGAGCATAAATAATACCAGAGAAAAAAACAAAATGTGAATCAGGTGTGGAAGCACGAGTGAGAGCGTAATCAGAGACACTAAACAGCTGTGACAGGCCGTGAACAGACTTGACAGGTGGAAGTTCTGTTACGATGCTGTCAAAGTAAAAGCACAAACAATAATAGCAGAAAATCAGGACTAAATACATATACAGAAAAAGGATAATAACCAAAAGACCCAAGCATGGTACAGACCCATGCTTGGGATCATGACAGTGCCCCTCCCTTAAGGGGTGGTTCCAAGATATCCTGCAGTAACATCAAAAGAAAAGAAAGTACACCCTCACCCCCTCCCAACTGAGATAACTTCAAAAACCGACCCTGGGAGGGTGTTGGGGGGATCCAGGCCTGGAGGGAGAGACACAAAAACAAAAACAACCCAAAAAACACATGATCCACACACTGACAAAACAAAGTACAAAGAAAACCAAGCAATACAAGATAAATAAGGAAACTGTTCTGCTTTCCAGAGTCCCGGCTCCACCCGACCAACAGGTGGAAAAGGTCGGGCGGCATACCAGGTCTCCAGAACCCCAACTAGGATGAAAGAGTCCATCGGGTGGTCTACCAGGGTTTAGAAGCCACTCCAGTAAACGAGAGAGTTCGGGTCGTCTCCCCACATCTCTGGGCCAACGGGTCGCAGTGCACCACACACCTCCCCCTGGAGGTGGCAGATGGAACCAGTGCTTACCGCGCCCCCCCGAAACCAGGAGATGGACACCCGATGAAGGTGATGGCGGTGGAAGAAACATGACAGGCCCAGAGGTGGACCGAGGACCCGCCGCAGCCTTGGGCATAGGCACCACAATCTCGGTGACCCTGGACTGGTGTGAAGCAGCACCCTCGGTGGCCCCAGACAGAGGCATTGTGGCACCCTTGGTGGCCCCGGAATGAGCCACTGCTGCGACCTCGGTGGCCCCAGACTGAGGCGCTGCTGCACCGTCGGTGGCCCCGGACTGGAACAGAGCTGCACCCTCAGTGGACCCGGACTGGGACAGAGTTAGACCCACAAAGGCTAGAGTGTGGCACCCATAGTGGGCACACACTGGAGCGCTGCACCCATGTGGGATTCAAGCTGGAACGCAGCACCCACGGAGACCCAGACTAAGGAGGAACTGCACTCTCGGCGGTCCCGGGCTAGGATAGAGCCTCCACAACAACCTCAGCAAGAAGGGAAGCAGCACCCACAGAGGTCTCGGACTGGGACGGAGCCTCCATGACGACCTCGACCGGAGGAACTGGACCCACGAAGACCTCAGGAGGCGAACCCAAACCCACGGAGACCTCTGGCATAGCTAGATGATTCTCAGTGATTCTGAGAGAAGACTCGGATAGAAGAGGAAGAGGAACAGGGTCAAGGTCACCGGCGGCAGTGGAACCTGGCGAGGCGAGCTCCAGTGCACCTGATGGCTGCACCTAGCTCTTCCCCTCAAGAGCTAGGCAAGATCTCTCCAATACAGAATCAACAAAAACAAAGGAGGGTACTCGCCTGATTTCAAGTTCCACCACCGTCCAGGACTCCTTCGATCCAAATGACGATGTCTCAGGCCCAGCCCTCTGGAGGTCCAGGTCAGACTCTGCTGCGGCAGCCCCAACAGCAAGCATGATGATCACTGCAGTCCCAGAACCCCTGGCAATGTGACCCACGCAGGTGGCTCGCCCGGCGTGGCGACAGGAGATCCGCATCCTGCTGGTGCTGAATTCTGCACGGTTGAAGCCTGGGGTGCTGTAGAACCTTCTTGACATGGCAAAAAGGAACCCGCTGGCTGAGAGATGGAGGAATTCTTCCGATGGCCCATGGCTGGGTAATGGTGGGGAAGTTGTGGCGACTGGACCTGGTGACTCTCCTCCATCCGCTTCGGTATGCCAGAGTCATGGGAAGGTGTAGAGGTCTGCACCGGGAGGCGGTGTCTACGGACTGGAGACGAGCCTATCCCCAACCCCGGGAATTGCTGCCGGAGAGCGGGGACGGTAGACAGCAGTTCAGTGAACTCGGGATAATTACCCAAACCAGGATGCGCCTCCACAATCCCGACTGCTGCCACCACACTCTCCAGAACCTTCTTCATGCCGCAAGAGGCGAGGGCTTCAGCAACATAGCCCCAGATGAACTCAGCTGCCCACTCCTCATCCATGCTGGGATCCCTGGCTGCTGTCCTCCTTCGGTGCACTGAGAACATGCTGACAGCCTCTCCTTATGGCCACGAAAAAAAAAGGTGAGTGAAAAAAGAAAAGAAAAAAAAGGCCAATCCACAACCGCTGGCACCCACTGGCTGCGACCTACTATCACTGGCTCTTTCGGGCAGAAATGAAGCACCATTCACCTGCTGTGAGTTTGCTCATTTAAAAAATAATAATAAGGAATACAAATGCTTGCCATGAAGGGCGATTACAAAAAGACAATAAGCAAGGACCACGAAGGGTGAATTACAAAATGCTATTTACAAAGACCTCGAAGGGTGGTTGCAGAAAAATACAAATGATGAAAAAACACGAAAGGTTACTTACAAATAGCCTGACGAAGCAGAGAATAAGGCAAAGACTAAAACAGGAACCAGGCGTAGGGATTCCTGTCTAAACACGGTGTGAAGTTGCAGCAAGGAATACACCTTGCCAGCAAGCTTCAATAATACCAGAGAAAAAACCAAAATGTGAATCAGGTGTGGAAGCATGAGTGAAAACGTAATCAGAGACACTAAACAGCTGTGACAGGCTGCGAACAGACTTCACAGGCGGAAGTCCTGTCATGACACTGTCAAAATAAAAGCACAAACAATAATAGCAGAAAATCAGGACTAAATACATATACAGAAAAAGGATAATAACCGAAAGACCCGAGCATGGTACAGACCCGCACTTGGCATGTTATGTCTGTATAAATATTTCTTCTCTCTTTTCTTCTCCTCTCCTCTCACCCTTCAACCAGCTGTGTCTGATGACTGCCCCTCCCTGAGCCTGGTTATGCTGTGTCTTCAACAACAGATTTCACTGAACTTCTTCGCACTGATTGCTGATCAGTGAAAACACATGCTGAAGACACTGGGTAGAAGAGAAAATCTGCAGGGTCTTGGACACCCCTGTCATAGAGGATTCCTTGTTTGTTGGGGTTTTCTCTGAATTACTTATGATTTGTTCCTTATGTATCTACACTGCGTTCCAAATTATTTTGCAAATAGGATTTTAGTGTCATAAACATTCAATTTTTTTTTTTTTTGTTTTTCAGTTAAACTCATGGATGGTATTGTTTCTCAGGGCTCTTTGCATCACTAATATCAATCTCAGACACCTGTCATAATTAGTTTGTCAGGTGAGCCCAATTAAAGGAAAACTACTTAAGAAGGATGTTCCACATTATTAAGCATGCCACAGGTTTCAAGCAATATGGGAAAGAAAAAGGTTCTCTCTGCTGCTGAAAAGCATCAAATAGTGCAATGCCTTGGAAAAGATATGAAAACAGATATTTCACGAAAACTTAAACGTGATCATAGTACTGTGAAGAAATTTGTGGCTGATTCGGAACACAGATGGGTTTGTGCAGATAAAGGCATAATGAGGAAGGTTTCTGCCAGACAAATTCATCAGATAAAGACAGCAGCTGCTAAAATGCCATTACAAAGCAGAAAACAGGTATTTGAAGCTGCTGGTGCCTCTGGAGTCCCACGAACCTCAAGGTGTAGAATCCTCCAGAGGCTTGCAGTTGTGCATAAACCTCCTATTCGACCACCCCTTACCAATATTCACAAGCGAAAACTGTTGCAGTGGGCCCAGAAATACATGATTAATTTTAAAACAGTCTTGTTTACTGATGAGTGACGTGCAGTCCTGAATGGTCCAGATAGATGGAGTAGTGGATGGTTGGTGGATGGCCACCATGTCCCAACAAGGCTGCAACATCAGCAAGGAGGTGGTGGAGTCATGTTTTGGGCCAGAATCATGTGGAGAGAGCTGGTAGGCCCCTTTAGGGTCCCTGAAGGTGTGAAAATGGCCTTGGCAAAGTATATAGAGTTTCTGACTGACCACTTTCTTCCATGGTACAAAAAGAAGAACTGTGCCTTCCGTAGCAAAATTATCTTCATGCATGACAATACAGCATCTCATGCTGCAAAGACTACCTCTGTGTCATTGGCTGCTATGGGAGCACGATCACCTGAACCTAACAGTGCCCCCCCCCCCAAGGGCTGCCTCCTGGCAGTCCACCGGGCTTGTTGGGATGGGCTCGGTGAAAGGCAAGGACCATTCCCCTGTCATGGAAGTAGGAGCTGGGGATCCATGACCTTTCTTCAGGCCCGCAGGTCTTCCAGTGACTAGGTATTGCAAACCCCGGCTACGGCAAACATCCAGAATCCTCTGAACGGTGTAGATGGTCTGGCCATCGAGGATCCGAGGTGGAGGAGGTGGCTTTGGGGGTGGGGGGACAGAGAGGACTGACGAAGAGGGGATTGATATTCGACATGTGGAACGTGGGGTGGATGAGTATTGTCGGCGGAAGCTCCAGGCGGACTATCACGTCGTTGATAATCCTGGAGATGGTAAACGGACCCAAGGAAGCGAGGTGACAATTTCCGGGATTCTGTTTTCAGGGGCACCTGGTCCACTGACAGCCACACACTCTGCCCAATTACATATTTGTGCGCTGGGACCTGCCTGTGGTCTGCGTACTGATGGTTCTGCTCAGTAGAGCGAAAAAGGGCAGCCCGGGTGGCCCTCCAAAGATGGCGGCAGTGGCGGCAAGCGTGGGCACCCACAGATGGTACGGCAATTTCCAACTCTGCCATGGGCAACGGGGGGGGGGGGGTATACCCCATGGATGCCTCAAAGGGTGTTAATCCAGTGGATGAGGAGACTGCGGAGTTGTGAGCATACTCCACCTAGGTCAGATGGGTACTCCAAGTGGATGGGTTACAAGATGCCACACATCTGAGGGCGGCCTCCAGGGATTGGTTGGCACGCTCAGCCTGCCCGTTACTCTGTGGGTGGTATCCAGATGTGAGGCTGACCGTGGTGCCCAAGGAGCGGCAAAAGGACCTCCACACTTGGGAGGTGAACTGTGGGCCCTGGTCAGACACAATGTCCAAAAGGATGCCGTGCAGATGGATGACGTGGGTGGTAAGCAGGTTGGCAGTCTCAGAGGCAGAAGGCTACTTGGGGAGGGGCACCAGATGGACGGCTTTGGAGAAACAGTCCATGATGGTGAGGACAACAGTATTGCCTTGCGAGGGGGGAAAGTCCAGTGACAAAATCCAGAGCAATATGCGACCAAGGGTGACTGGGAACCAGCAGGGGATGTAGGAGGCCAGCAGGAGGTGAAGAGTCGGACTTGCTCCAGACACGCATTTGGCAGGCCTTGACATAGTCCCGGATGTCCGTCCACAGCATGGGCCACCAGAACACTTCTTGGATCAGGTTGATAACACGGGAAACTCCTGGGTGGCAGGCAAAGTGACTAGTGTGGCCCCACCGGATGACGTCACTGCTGAGGCCGGCTGGGACAAACAGACGATCGTCAGGTCCCCCCTTGGGTTTGGGCTCAGCAGACTGGGACTGCTGGACCCTCTGCTCAATCTCCCAGGTAAGAGCACCAAGAATACAGGAGGAGGGCACAATGGGTTGGGGCAGTGAAGGGGAGGCTGGTTGGTCGGGGTGAACTAGCGGGAGAGAGCGTCCGGTTTGATATTGTAGGAGCCAGGCCTGTAGGTGATGGTGAGGTTAAATCTGAGAAAGAATAGTCCCAGCGGGCCTGCTTGGCATTTAATCTGCAGGCCGACCAAAGATACTCTAAGTTTTTATGGTCGGTCCACACTACGATGGGATGGACTGCTCCCTCCAGCCAGTGCCTCCACTCCTCAAGAGCCAATTTAATGGCCGGACGCTCTCGGTCCCCTATGTTGTAATTTGTCTCGGCCGGCGTGAGCCATTGAGAGAAATACGCGCATGGGTGGAGATGGGTGGAGCACTGCAAGAGGACAATGCCCACCCCCGAATCAGAAGCGTCCCCCTCTACAATGAACTGGAGCTGAGGTTCAACCTGGGCCAAGATGGGTGTGTTGGAAAACAGGTCCTTCAATTTGGAGAAGCCGCGCTTGGCTGCCTCAGACCAGGCAAAAAGCACCTTGATTGACGTCAGCTGAGTAAGAGACTGTGCCACCCCACTGTAATTCCTAAAGAATCGGTGATAAAAATTCACAAAATCCAAAAAGCGTTGAAGCTCTTTGTGGGACTGGGGCATCGGCTAATTGAGCACAGCCTTCACCTTGGCTGGGTTGGCCCTCAGTTCCCCCTCAGCAACAATAAACCCCAGGAAGGAAGTGGAGTGGGTGGAAAGCTCATATTTTTTGGCCTTCACAAAGAGTTTGTTTTCCAGAAGCAGCTGTAACATGGGCCAGACGTGGACTCCTTGCTCCTCTGGTGTGTGGGAAAAGATTAGAATATCATCAAGGTTAACAAAAACAAATTGGTTAAACATGTCACTGAGGATGTCTTTAATCATGCACCGGGAAAACGGCCGGGGCATTGGTGAGCCCAAAAGCCATCGCAAGATATTCAAATTGCCCCAGGTGTGTTTTAAAAGCCGTCTTCCACTCATCCCCCTCGCAAATACGGGCCAAATGGTACGCATTGTGCAAATCCAGTTTGGTAAACACCCGCACGCACTGAAGGAGCTCAAACGCAGGTTGATCAGAGGCAGAGGGTATTTATCCTTAACTGTAATGGCGTTTAATTTGCAACAATCAATGCACGGGTGCAGAGATCTGTCCTTCTTCCCATCAAAGAAGAACCCTGCCCCAAGAGGAGCAGAAAAGGGCCGAATGAGGCTGACGTTCAAAGAGTTCTTGATGTAACTTTCCATCGCCTCCCTCTCCAGCCCAGAAAGGCTGTAGAGCTGGGTGGACAGCAGTTGCGCACCCAGGAGGAGGTCGATAACACAGTCATAAGAGCAGTGAGGAGGCAAAGAAAGTGCTCTCGACTTGCTAAAGACCTCCCCAAGGTCATGATAGACCTCGGGTACAAGGCTGAGATCCGGTGGCTCCACCAGAAGGGAGGAGATGGGAAAGGACGGCAAACACTCGGCTGAACAGAGGCAGGATGCTAAGCAAAAAGGGCTCCAGGAAGAGATGGAATTTTGTGCCCAATTGATAATAGGATTATGCTTCCGGAGCAAAGGGTACCCCAGGACCACCGCGGAGGACGAACTAGGGAGAATAAAGAACTATAAGGTCTCCCATTTTTTCCCGGAAAGGACGGATATCAGCGCCGTGCATTTGGAAATGGAAGCCATGCTACTGCCAGATAATGCCGCGACATTTAATGAAGTCAGCAATTTAGTCGTGGGGATGCCTACTTCCCACACGAGCCCTGAGGAAATGAAATTCTGTTCTGCCCCTGAATCAATTAATGCAGACACCCTCCTCTCGACCCCCGGTACTGAATGAGGGCCGGGATGGAAAAGTTACCAGGGGGATGAATGGAATTCCCGCCCGTCAGACCCCCCACGGTTACTGACGGGCTGCGTCTTTTTGGCTTCAGGTGACATTTAAACAGTTTGTGCTTTAAAGAGCGGCAATACATGCATGCACCTGATCTACTCCGTCGCTGGTGCTCCACCGGAGTCAGACGGACTTGGCCGAGCACCATAGCTTTAGAGGAAGAGTCGGCTTCACCTGTGCCAGTAGCTGGGAGAGGCGTGCGCAAAACGGGCGGGCCGGAGGAGGTCTTCTGCTCTTTCGCACGCTCATGGTATCGATTATCCAAACTGACAGCCTGATCAATGAGCCCGTCCAGAGAGGAGGGAATGGCATGAACCACTAGATCGTCGCGGAGGTTGGCATTTAGACCCTGGAGGAAGGCGCTGCATATGGAAATGTCATTCCAGCCAGAGTCTGTTGCGACGAATCGAAATTCCATGGAGAAGTCGGCTGCAGACCGACTCCCCTGGCAGAGTGACATAAGACGGCTCATAATGTTACCCTTGCTCTCAGTTCGGTCAAAGGCCCGGGAGAACTCGTCAACAAATCTGTCAAAGGTGTAATTAGGGGCCTCTGTGCTGTTGAGAATAAAGTGAGCCCAGCAAAGGGCTCAGTCTCACAGCAGGAGGGTCATAAAATGAATTTTGGACGTGTCGTCTGGGTACCCCCCCCCCCCCGCCCACCTGCCCCAAATAAAGCCGAACATGGCACAAAAACCCCTTACATTTCCCCGCCTCCCCCAGGGACGGGGCCGGTGAGGGAATAAAAGTGGTTAGGGAATGATGGAAGAAACTGGGACGGCAGGTGGGGGGGAGGACCCGAATGAGACATGTGACTAAGATGATTGGTGACCGTGCTCAGCTGCTGCATATGTATGTATATGCATATGCTGCATATGTATGTCACTTATGTATGAATTAATTGTCTGCAAAGTGAGAGTGAATGAAGGGAAGGAATAAATGTGTTTGTTTATAGTGAGTGACGGAGGGAGGAAGGCCTGAAATAGGCAAATGTGAGTTATGTTATATGTGTTAAATGTGAGTCAGGCTGTTATATTTGTGTATTTATAATATTTATAATATTTATGTTAAATGTGAGTCAGGCTGTTATATTTGTGTATTTATAATATTTATAATATTTATAATTGTGTATTTATAATTTTTCTGCATTGATGTATGTGGTTATTGTGTATATTTTTTATCTTGATTCTTTTTTCTAAAGCCCATCCAGGGACAAGAGTTGCAAATTAGCTAATAGCTATACACTCTATGTGCAACACATCAGATTGATTGTCTTTGATTAATTGTCTATGTTTATTGCACTGTCCCTGTCAAATAAACTAATCTACTACTACTAATAATTGTCAGCAGCTGTTCTGTGAGTATGGCCACCTGCCTCTCTGTGACATCGAGGTGGTAAAGGGCAGAGTGCTCTGCTGATGCAGTACCTGCTGAGCCTAAATCAGGACTGGCTCGTTCTGTCATGATTAAGAGAAAGATCAGCTCACGTGCAGGATGCTAAACCAGTGAATGCACACGACACAGAAAAAGCAATGCTTAAACAGAATTTTATCAAACAAAAATAAACTCAAAGCTAAGGAAAAGCACCACTCGCCAGAGGAATACACAGCGAATTATGAGCAGAAAGCCCGGCAGAGGAACCCAGCAGGAAACAGAGGAACCAGCAAGGTGGAGCTGACAGGGAGTTGAGGATGAGTGGAGCTGGAAGGAGTTTCTGACCGGGTGGAGAAGGCAGCCTGGAGTGATGATGATGGTGATGGAGCAGGTGAGTGCACAGCAGCCCCCGGAGACACACCACGGAGATGGCAGCAACCCAACGAGCCAGCGCTGGAGCATTCACGAACTGGTCCTTTCAAGCGCTGGGAGGGAAGAGACAGCAGGTGCATCCACTCACGCAGGTGTGCTGATCATCTGCCGAGCCGGGGTCTAGATGGAGAACCTCCCGCAGAAAGGGAGGGGGAGCGCGTTCACTTGAACATAACACAGTGTTATTAGTACTCATTAGTTTAGTATTTAGTATCAAGGTGTGCTTAAGGAGTCCAAACTGCCTAACTGTGTGTTGGTGTGTGTGTTATTAGCATCCATTAGTATCAGGATTGAGTTACTGCGTTAGTCTGTCATGACCTTATTAGAATTGTTGTTTCTGTACCTATTACCTTGGCATTCTTTCGGAGCGCAAAGTAAGAATTTCATTGCTCAGGAAATGTAGCATTTCTTAACTGTGCACATGATAATAAAGCCTTTGAATCTTGAATTGAATCTTGAATCCTCCCCTGACCTCAACCCTATTGAGAACATCTTCAAGCAAACGATCTATGAGGGTAGGAGGCAGTTCACATCAAAACAGCATCTGTGGGAGGCTATCTGATATCTTGCAAAGAAATTCAAGCAGAAACTCTCCAAAAACTCACAAGCTCAATGGATGCAAGAACTGTGAAGGTTATATCAAAAAAAGGGGTCCTATGTTAACATGTAACTTGGCCTGTGAAGATGTTTTTCATTGAAATAGCTTTTGATTTCAATAAATATGACCTCCTAATGCTGCAAATTCAACAAATTACCATTTTCAGTTCTTTACAACCAATAAAATGTTATTAAACTCTGTTGTCCATAATAATTTGTAACAGTGCATTTTTTTTATTTTTGCAAAAAATAGTTATCATTGGGAGGTTTGTTCAATAAAATCTGAATTATGCTCTAACGGTTGATGACTTGAAAATTATACTGACTGTCATTTGCATCAACTATTTAGGAAAATCAGAGACAAATATTATCTGCATAATAATTTGGAATGCATAGTAATGTCTTGAGATGGCTTTTTGTTCAAATTAGGCACTATATAAATACAGTTGAATTGAACTGAATATCTGAAACACTTGTCGGCTCCAGCTCATGTCCGAGCATTGGTTTCGTCTTAGTTTTCAGGACATTGCCATCTGTGATCGATGTCGATGGTGGATGTGGCTCTGAAGGCCCAGCCTATGATAGAACTGTCGTGGGCAGAAGTCACATTTTATTGTGGGTGGGGGACGTAGTTGGTTTTGTTTTCTTGTCTTCGTTTGTGTTTATCATCATCCTGTTGTTTTCTGAGCCTCTCAAATGAGTCTGTGCCTTCCCAAGTTCTTCTTCTCCAGGCTGCTCTGTCTGTGGCAAGTTGTTCCCAAGATCTTTTGTCTATGTTGGCTTGCTTGAGGGAACATTTTAGCTGGTCCTTGTAGCGCAGTTTTGGCCTACCATGTGGTCTTTTTCCTGTCTCAAGCTCCCCCTGGAGCATGATTTGTGGTAGTCTGGTGGGGTCCATCCGTACGACATGTCCTGTCCATCGAAGGCAGTGCTGCAAGATGGTAGCTTCCACACTAGGCAGTAGAGCACGCTTGAGAATCTCATTGTTTGAAAGTCGATCCTCCCAACGAATGCAAAGTATTTGAGCTTTCTCTGTTGGAAGTTCTCAAGGCGCTTGATATCGCGACAATACAAGGTCCAGGCTTCACAGGCATAAAGAAGGGTGGAAAGAACAACGACCCGAAAAACTATGATTTTGGTGCGGATGGTTATCACATGATTATTGAAGACTCGATGACAAAGGCGTCCATATGTGGAGTGTGCAGCTTTAATGCGGTTTTCGATGTCCTTTGCACAAGTTGGTATTTTTGAGAGGATGCTACCAAGGTAAGAGAAATGCTCCATTTCATCAACAGGATTTCCGTTAAAGGGTACCTGTGGTGGTCGTCTAAACGCATTCAACTTGAAAACATTAGGCAAAGTATTCGTTATTTGGTTAAATAGTTATTGCCAGCCATATACCACCAGAGAAATATGCAAATACGACCGCAGGCATGGCCAGCCAATGAAAACTCTGCGCGCAGCCATGACACATGCGGATGTGACGTCATTTCGTTGACACTGAAAAGTCAATACTCCGTCTGTATGAGCAACTAGGGTGCTGTTGTGAGTGTTTTTATTCTATTATGGCTGAATTGTCGGACTCTGAGGAAGAATTCGTCCAACATGGCTACAGGTTTGAGCCAGAAAGGTCTTCTGAGGGTGAAAGTGATGAAGTGGTCCTCACACACAACGCAATTTCATCTGAAAGGATTCGTCTGTGCCCTGTTCCGAGATTGAGCAATCACTTTTCTGCTACGATCTTCTGACAAGGTGAGCTGGGTTTGGGTACACAAAAGAAGTGTTTATCTTTGTTTTTTCGCTTATTATTGAGACATCCAAAGGCTTTACATTCCGCCATGTTGCGATATCCATATCGCATTGTATGTTTTTGTTGTTACAAGAGCGCCAAGTGTCTGCTGCTCTGTAGAATCATCGGCCGTCTGGCGGCCGTTACGACCTCAGATCAGACAAGACGACCCGCTGAATTTAAGCATTTATTTATTTATTTTCTACTCTTTTTAGTTCTTCATTTAATATGAACCCTGAGTTTGAAATAAACGTTTGAATTTGAATTTGAATATCCCGAAAGCCATTGCTCATCCGGGCACTCCAGGCTC
Organism: Pholidichthys leucotaenia; assembly: GCA_020510985.1. NCBI lineage: Eukaryota > Metazoa > Chordata > Actinopteri > Cichliformes > Pholidichthyidae > Pholidichthys > Pholidichthys leucotaenia. The sequence continues at coordinate 85,375,000 of CM035848.1, read as the reverse complement.
AGCCAATATTGATCCAGATCACGGTATCCACGCTACTACGTCACAGGAAGCGTCCTGGCAGGCCATGTAGCCGCTAGTATGGCTGCACCCATGTTTTGCTGACATAGCTGAACCAGCACATCAGCAATGGATTTATATCACATTGCTTTGAACTTGAACTTAAACTTGAACTAGAACGTGAGACAGGGGCTCAATATAATATCTTTTTTTTTCACGACCACCACAGGTATGCTTTAATCTTAAGGTTGGTCCTTGAGGAAGTTTGACCAGGTGCTGGTTGGTTGAGGATTTTGGTTTTGTCAGTGTTAACTTCCATTCCAAAATGCTCATAAGAGTCATTATAAATGGTAGCTATCCTCTGGAGGTCATCAACAGTCTGAGCTGGTGTGGCATTATCGTCTGAAAACTGCAATTCATGAACACTGGTGACCGAGGTTTTGGATTTCGTGCGAAAGCGAGCAAGATTAAAAAGACCCCCATCCAAGCGGTATCGCAGATTGATACCAGAGGTTGTAGGTGGTATTTCATTTAGCATTGCAGCCATATACAATGAAAAGCAGGTTGGAGCAAGGACACATCCTTGCTTGAGACCACTAGTGATGGGAAAAGGGTCTGAGAGGGTATTTTGGTGGTAAACCTGTTGATTGTGATTGTTGATTGTAAACCTGAACATGAGTGGTTGTTGTTGTTCCTGGATCTTTTCCTGGAGTTGTCGAACACAGAATATCATATCTACTGTACCACGAGAGGGTCTAAAGCCACACTGAGACTCGGGAAGTACATCTTCGGCTACTACAAGAAGACGGTTGAGAAGGATACAAGCAAAGATCTTGCTTGCAATGCTCAGTAGTGAGATGCCGCGGTAGTTACTGCAGTTCTCTCTATCTCCCTTCTTGAAAATGGTGACTATATTTGCATTTTTAAAGTCACTTGGTAACATCTTGGTTTCCCATATTTTAAGTAGAAGCTGCATTAAATAGTTTTTCACCTCGGGACCTCCATGAAGATAGAACTCCAGCGGGATGTTATCTGGTCCTGGTGCTTTGCCTGTCTTCATGTGCTTTATAGCTTTATTTAGCTCATGTAGTGAAGGTGGTGTAGACATCCACTCGCGAGTGGGATGTTGCGGGGTCTTGCAGAGGAGATCACTAGGGGTGCAAAAGTGACTATTTAACAGACTCTCAAAGTGGGACTTCCAACGGTCAAGGATCCCGTTGGTGTCTGTGATAATGGTGGAGCCATTTGCATCTTTTAGGCTGCCCACAGATGATCTGGTGGGGCCAAAGATCTCCTTCTTTGCAGCATAAAAACAGCGCATATCCTGTTGGTCGGCATATTTTTGCAAACCTTCTGCTTTTTGCTGCCACCAAGTGTTTTGGGCTTTACGAATCCCTCTCTGGCATGCCACTTTTGCTTGCTATCTGGAATACTATTACAGCTATTAACCCAATAATTGGATTTCTTCCATAAGTGTACCACAGGCACACCTGTGATTTTTTTCAGAGGCTTCTGAAGGGATCATCTGGGAAATTTCTCAATATCTGGATAATTTGGCTTGAAATTACTTCACAACACCTCCACACTCATATGTGACAAAAAATGTAGAATTACTGCACCCGGTATTTGGGTTGAAAATGGTAATGTAGTAGTTTGAGTTGTTGCCTGAAAGCTAAAAAGGTTTTGAGTTTGACTTTCTTGGTTGTGCACTGGTGCATTCCTATTTCCTCCTACAGTGATCCTGCATTGGATAAATGATGATGAAAATAGATGGATTAATTGCTGTATGTGTAATGTCAATACCCTTTACTAGATATATCCATGCTCTATCAAAGTAATGTGTTACTTTATAGTTTGAAAAAAAAAAACAATTAGAAATCCTTGCAGCAAAATCAGACCACCCTGAATACAGTGTCAATCTGTGTAAACAAAGTGAAACAAATTCACTCTGATCATCCAGCTGCTCTTTAGTTTGATCTTTAACTACTAACTGTATTACTAGCATGAAAATCAATTTAACATTTGTTTAAGACCATGTTTCATTACTTCCAGCGTTGTAACTCACTTGCAGACAACACGGTTGCACAATCACTGCACCACTGAACAAAATGAGAAAACCTATACGGTCTTTTGAGCACGATGCTGACCAGTGCAGTTGAAGGCAGGAGGTCAAGGATGGGTTCATGTTCAAGTGGTCACCATTTTTAAAGTAACAATAAAATGTAATAGGGTTTTGGATACACAGTTTTTAATTGGATTTCTTGGGGTGGCTGTAAAGTTGAAGGTACACTGTGCTGATTCTGGAATTAATGCTTACTGAACAAAGAGCAAATTTTTTTAAAATTAAAATACATTTTGTGACCTCAAAAATCCTGTGATACACAATGGAGGGAAGTTGTTTTTTTTCTGTTTTTTTTTTTTTTTTGCCATGAGTAATTTTGGTTAGGAATCAGATTAAATGGCACACGCTCTGTAATGCCTCTATGCGACTGGCAGGTTTTCCGAATCTCTGACAGGATATCCATCATAAAATGTGATAGTCTCTCATTACGCCACTCACTACCCCAACCCTCCTTCTCACAGATTACACATTCGATCCAGTCTCGATCTCTCTATTTGTCATGTGTGAAGTGTTGTGTTGTTGACTGCCTTTTTTTTTTAGGGGGCAGCACAGTTGATGAATGCCAACGGGCCAAGTGCTAAGCCTTGGCGAAGACATAAGAACTAAAAACAGCGAGACATGGCTGAAACCTCACCTTGACTTTGATGGGTCGCTACAGGAGCAAAACAGCGATGAGTGCACTGTGGCTCTGCTAGAGAAATGGCAAGTGAGAGTTTGAGGAATGAGTTTAGGTGGCATTAAACTCATCAGGCACACTGACAGCGCCGGTGGATTGGATTTGTCTCCTTTTTTCCCCCCAAGCCATAACTCATTCTGCCCATGCAGCTACAGAGCCGCAGTAGATGGAGTAAACGAGTGTCGTTTCGGTGGGTTATTGAAATGTTTTTGTTCTCTTATTTTCCTGCAAATGAATTCAGTTTATATTCGAGTGCAATGCTTTTAGCTCAAGCTGCACACTGAATGTGTCAAATGAAGTGTGTTACACAAGCTCCCTGGCCTTGGGAGAACTGTGCCGCTTTCACTGAGCAATCCTTTTGTGTGGGCGTGTTTGTGTTTGCGTGTGCTTCGGAGTGAATATGGCCTCTGCGTGTCTCCACATACAGTATGAATCGTGCCTGTGCAGACACTGATGTGCATTAGCGAGCAAGGAGTGAGGATCCAAACTGCTTTCACCGAGGTGACAGTGCTGAAAGTTGGGTTGCCACAACAACCATGATGGCGACTATAAATCATATTAATGGTTCCTCTCAATGTGGCTCCATCTTGATCAAATTCTGTTGTTGAAAAAATGAAGGGGTGCTGCCAAGAGTGAAGCCTAAAGTGCTGGCAAAGAAGGAATAATGATAGAAGGTTCTAGTGAGAAGTTGTGTGTTATATTTCAGCATTGTAATATCTTTCTCTTTAAATGCAGCCCATCACTGCTGAAGTGTTGAGAGAGCTGTCAATAGCTGCTGAATCAGTGCACGTGATTCATGTTGTTTTGAGACTTAATAAATATGTCTAAGAAGGGAGCAAATGAAATAAAATATACTTCATATTCCAATCAATATCAGATATTCATAATAAATGAGACACTGAGGATAAACGATGAACGTCTCTTGAAAGTATTTCTACAAATTAAACAACAAATGGATCAACCCTTCATATATATTTCAGTGTGACTGGCAATGAGAAAATATATTCCTGATTGAATTCCATTTAGAGAGAGCTATGCTCCTTTTACTTTGTTCTGCACTCTCTGCATTTGGCTTTCAATGTACGCTTAAGGGAAGGTAATGTGAAATACTGCAGATGAGAGTGGCAATATTTTATTAACATCAAACTGAGTGGTCCTGGTGTTCTCAGAATTCATGCAAGAAATCAAGGAAATATAAAGATAAACGGAGGGTGAGCAGATGATGTCGGCAGGTTTCAACACTTGTGAGCGTTCATTTAATGTTGGAGGAAATATATAGATCAACAAGACAGTCAGTGATGGAGTAGCTCATTGTGACCTGATGAAAACATCCCAGGAGTGTTCAGATCTCCTGACCTTTAATCTTGACCACAGCCTAGATGCAGACCCACTTGAGGATCATTGTGCATGAGTTTGTCAAACGTTGAGGAAATTGCCCAGGAGGAGTAACAATTTTTGTGAAATCATAAATGCCTAGATCTTCTGACCTTTGACCCTGACCTTTAACCTTGAGTACAACCTGGACGCAAACCCACCTTAAGATCATTGTATGTGAGTTTGGCAAGCATTGGGGCAATTGCCTCGGAGGAGAAATAATTCCCCAGAAATGTGGATAGGTGGACGGACAGACGGATGGGCAGACAGGCAGTCAGATGTATGCCATTGCATTAACTCCTTTTGGCTTCACTGGAATGAGCTAAAAATGAGACTCTCCTCCAACAAAAAAATACTATATGTCCTACATGTACATTTAGACATTAAGTGACCTCTAGTGGTTGTAGAAATAATGACATGAGGAAACGGCAAAGAAACTAGCCTGTTGCAAAGAATGTGGAAGGACGAGGCTGAGTTTATTTCACAAGTCAAGTTTATTCACATTCTCCAACATCATCCAAAAACCGTTAAAGAGAGTGAATCCCCCACATTTGCCCCTTTTATACCTCAGGACATCAAAGCTCACAGTCACATTGTCTTTTAATCCCAAATCACAATGCATCCCCCTCCAGGCCTTCTCGACTCCACCTAAAGTCCTGGTGGTCAGGAAATCCCTCAAGGCCATCTCCTTGCATACAAAAGGCCAAATTTCACATCCTCCTGTTACCCCTAGGAGGTCCAGTCCTTTTGTTCCACTGAGACGTGAAGCACACAATAAGCATACAGCAATATACATGTGAAGCATATGAAACCCACATATGTGCACCACATGACCCCCCCCCCAAACGTCTAAGATGGAACAACATAACCACAGATTGCATGTCATAATAAAATCACTACATATCAGTCCACGTGCCGCTTGGGTCTCAGCCTTCTTCTGTATTTGCTGTAAGCAGGCTGTACCACCTCCGCGGCGTCTTCCTGCTGTGGAGCTGCTGCCTGGGGGTGAGAACTGTTAGTCAACCTCTGTGGGTGTTCTGGGGAATGCTCTCTAGGGGGTCTGCCGCGCCAAGGAGCCTTCGCCAACTGCACAACTTCGTCAGCAACCACAAAAGCGGGTTTGAGCCTGTTTATGCCAATCATTTCTTTTCTGCCCCCCAAATCCAGCAAAAAATGCTTATCCCCTGTTTCCAGCACTCTATATGGTCCATCATAAGGTGGGCGTAAAGGTGGACGATGGGCCAGGACGGGGCCAGGTAGCGTGCTCGGGCCCGTGCTATTCTGTAACCACTGAGCCGGGGAGCACTCTGGCGCTGGATTATCTGGGAGAAATTCCCCGGGCAACCGAAGTGGCTGCGCAAAAACTAACTCAGCTGGGGAGGCTTCTAAATCCTCTTTAGGTGCAGAACGCAACCCCAATAAAACCCATGGTAGCCTGTCCACCCAATTTGCATCCATAAGCGACGCTCTGAGGGCCGCCTTCAATGACCTATGGAAACGTTTGCATAACCCATTAGCCTGCGGGATGTACGCGGTAGTACGGTGGATCGTTACCCCAAGGCTGCGGGCCATCGCTGACCAAAGTTCGGAAACAAATTGAGGACCTCTGTCGGACGTAATGTCCGACGGAACTCCAAAGCGCGCTTCCCATGCTGTTAAAAACGCGCGCGCCACCTCCTCGGCTGTGGTTGATGACAGTGGGACCACTTCAGGCCAGCGCGTGGTGCGGTCTACCATTGTCAGAAGGTGTGTGCACCCCTGCGACGGCGGAAGGGGGCCTACGATATTCACGTGAACGTGGTCAAACCTCTTAGCCGGGATGTGAAACGGCTCCAAGGGAGCTCTCGTGTGTTTGTGTACCTTGGCTCGTTGACAAGCCAAGCAGGCTGCCGCCCACTCTCTAACTTGCTTGCGCAGGCTCGGCCATACAAATTTCTCTCCTACCATTTTGACCGATGCGCGCACCCCCAGGTGCACCAGAGAATGAATCGGGTCAAAAACACGGCGGCGCCACGCGGTCGGCACCTCCGGGCGCAGTCGTCCCGTGGAGACATCGCAGATTAGGGGGGGCATACCATCTTGCAGCACCCTGCTCTCCAGCCTTAGTCCTGTTGGTCCAGACTGGAGCGCGCACACGTCCGCGTCGCTAACTTGATCCGCGGCCATGGTTGCGTAATCTATCCCTACGCGGACTGGAGCCGCTTGGACTTCCACGCCACTAGCCTGTTCTGCGTCCATGGCTGCATAATCTGTTCCTACGCGGACTGGAGTCGCTACGGCGCGCGAGAGACAGTCTGCCACTACATTTAGTTTACCCGCTACATGCTGAATATCTGTAGTAAACTCTGAGATTGCAGCCAGCTGCCTCTGCTGCCGGCCTGACCACGGTTCTGAAACCTTGGCCATCGCAAAAGTCAGCGGCTTGTGGTCGACGAACGCGGTGAAACGGCGTCCCTCCAGCCAGAACTGGAAGTGGCGGAGGGCCAAGTGGAGAGCTAACAACTCCATGTCGAATGCGCTGTATTTTCGCTCGCTATCGCGCAAGGTCCTGCTGAAAAAGGCAAGTGGCTGCCAAGCCCCGGCTACATGCTGCTCCACAACCGCCCCTATGGCCACATCTGATGCGTCAGTAGTGAGCGCTATGTGGGCCGTTGGGTCTGGATGTGCCAACAACGCAGCGTTTGCCAGGGCTGTTTTGACCTCTGAGAATACTCGCTCTCGTTCCGGAGACCATTCGATTTTGTTTGTGGGTTTTTGTTTTTTTAGCGCGGCATACAATGGTTGCATGAGCTGCGCTGCGCGGGGGAGGAAACGGTTATAAAAATTCACTATTCCCAAAAACTCCTGTAACGCTTTAACCGTTTGTGGCTGGGGAAAATTTGTTACTGCGCGCACTTTGTCGGGCAGAGGAACCGCTCCTTCTGGAGAGACGCGGTGCCCCAAAAAATCAATCTGCGTCACCCCGAACTGGCACTTCGCTGGGTTGATTATTAACCCGTGCTCTCCCAACCTCCGGAAAACTGCCGTGAGGTGATTTTCATGTTCGTCTTCGGACGTGCTGGCTACCAATATGTCGTCCAGGTAGACGAACACGAAGGGGAGATTGCGCAACACCGCGTCCATCATGCGCTGGAACGTCTGTGCTGCGCCTTTAAGCCCAAACGGCATGCGCAAAAACTCAAATAGGCCAAACGGAGTTATTACTGCTGTTTTGGGTATATCCTCAGCGCGCACTGGGACTTGGTGGTACCCGCGGATTAAGTCTATCTTAGAAAAAACGCGCGCCCCCGCCAAATGGACGGAAAAATCTTGGATATGCTGGATTGGGTAGCGGACGTGCGCTGTAGCGTTATTCAACCTGCGGAAATCACCGCAAGGTCGCCACGAGCCGTCAGCTTTAGGAACCATGTGCAGCGGGGAAACCCATGGGCTCTTCGAATGCCTGATGATGCCTAACTTTTCCAGGTTGGCGAACTCCTCACGCGCTATGGTCAGTTTAGCTGCATCCAAGCGCCGAGCTTTTGCAAAAACGGGCGGTCCGGTGGTAGTAATAAAATGCTCCACCCCGTGTTTGGCGACTGCTGCTGAATATGTGGGAACCGTGAGTGCTGGGAACTGAGTGAGCAGTGTGTGGAACTTACCGTTTGCCGTTGCGGCGTTGGCTTGTGCTGTGGGCGGGGTCACTTGGGCTGCACAGGGAATAGAATAAAAAGAAAGTGCATTAACCAGGCGCCTATTAGCAAGATCAACCAACAAACCATGTGAGCACAGAAAATCAGCCCCTAACATATTGAAGCTCACTTCAGCTATAACAAAAGTCCACTCAAATGTACGGCCGTGTAGGGACAGAAGCAGAGTCTTCTCACCGAAGGTCTTAATCCTCGAGCTGTTCGCTGCTGATGCTCCGTGACTTCCGGGGCCCGCCAGCCGGTCAGCATAGGTAGGCGTGATGAAACTCACTTAGGAGCCTGTGTCCACGAGGAATTGCTTCCCCGAACGCGCATCTGTCAAGTAGAGCAGCTTGTTCTCTTCCTCGAGGGCCGCGGCTGCTACCGACCCCCGGCTTTGGCGTTTCCCGAGCTCTTGAACTGGCACGGTGGTATACACTTGCGCGCCTTCTCTGCGAAACGGCGATGGTAGAAACAGAGGTTGTCTCGTCCGCGATCCCTGGCCCTCGCTGCCGCCGTTGTCGGTGGGTCTGCTACCGCTGTCTCTGGCCCCCTGCCATCTCCGGCCGTCGCGCCGAGTTCCACCGCTGATGCGGTGGCCGCGCACTGTCTGCTGGCATTGAGAATCCGCTGTGCCTCCTGGGCCAGCGCGCGGAAGTCCCGCTGGGTCAACAACGGTGAACTGGCCAGGGTAGCTCTCGTGGCCGACGGTAGGGTTCTCAGGAAAATGTGGGTGAAAAGGAAGTCGTCGTCGTCTGAGCCCCTCAGCCTCAGCATGTCCTCCATCAGGTTGACGGGCGTGCTATCTCCCAAGTCGTTCAGAGCCAGGAGCCTCTCAGCTCTCTCCTGGACTGAGGGAGTGAAACGCCGGATGAGCGCAGCCTTTAACCCGCCATATTTGTCGTCGGCCAGTGGGCACTCCAACAGGCTCTGCACATGTCGAGCCGTGCGGTTGTCGAGCTTGGCAATGACGTGGTAGAATTTCGTGTCATCTGCCGTTATCCCCCGGAGGGCGAACTGTGCTTCAGCCAGGTGGAACCAGGAGCACGGGTTATCTTGCCAGAAGCCTGATAGCTTGACTGTGGCTGCGTTCGCCTGGCTGGATCCTGACGAGCTCGGCTCGGGGGAATCTTCTCCGCTCATGATACGTCTAAGGGTCACCAGTGTAGAGAATGTGGAAGGACGAGGCTGAGTTTATTTCACAAGTCAAGTTTATTCACATTCTCCAACATCATCCAAAAACAGTTAAAGAGAGTGAATCTCCCACATTTGCCCCTTTTATACCTCAGGACATCAAAGCTCACAGTCACATTGTCTTTTAATCCCAAATCACAATGCATCCCCCTCCAGACCTTCTCGACTCCACCTAAAGTCCTGGTGGTCAGGAAATCCCTCAAGGCCATCTCCTTGCATACAAAAGGCCAGATTTCACATCCTCCTGTTACCCCTAGGAGGTCCAGTCCTTTTGTTCCACTGAGACGTGAAGCACACAATAAGCATACAGCAATATACATGTGAAGCATATGAAACCCACATATGTGCACCACACTGTCATCTATTACAACCCTGTCCCTATTTGGCTAAACCTAACCCAAATATTTTTAGTTCCTGCCCCTACCTATCATCCTAACCTTAACCAACATAAAAATATTTATCTTTTGTGTAACAGAAGTGAACCATGAAACCAGAACTAGTAAAGACAAACAGCAGTGACAAGTGCAGAAGAACAACTTGAACTCAAATCTCCAGGATGGAAATGCATTTTTTTAGTGCTGCCCACCATCTTCCTCCCTTCTCAACTCCATACTCGGATTTAAGCAGGGCACAGTGATGACAGTTCATATACAGTCATGTGAAAAAGTTAGGATACCCCATTAAATATTCAGTTCTTTATTAAGAAATGTTCACATATCTAGGTCTAATCTTGTTTTTGTTTTTATTTGCATTTTTTAACATTTATTTTAGCCATTTTAAGTGGGAATGAATGTGGGATGTCTTAAAAAGGATGGGGGGTGTCCTAATTTATTCCTCACTATTTGTTTAGAATTATATTTTACAGAAAGTTTTAAAAAGTCTTTAATTCATTTTTAATTGTTTAGCTGTATTACATGAATCTCCCAGTATTTTAAACACTGATATTAAATATCCATATGTCCAAATATGCTAAAAAACAACAACAACACAGGCTTAGACAGGGTATCCTAATTTTTTCAGACTGTAGGCATTACCTGAGGCAAGGAACTTATGATCGTTCTTTTATGCATTAGATGACTTGTCCTAAACAACAGATGGACTGAAAAGCAACTACCTTAATTTGACTCAGGAAAATCTGAAACTGCTCTGTTTTGATCTACACATATCCCCTGGATGTGGAAGATGACAAAAAAAAAACTGTAAGAAACATCTCCAAAATACTTAAAATATGGAAGGGAGAGTACATTTGAAATAGTAGCTTGTTCTCTAGAGACAGGATGAAGAGCCTACATACTGATGCTCTTAGAAACAGATGGAAGCACCTAAAAGAAATCACAGCTTGTGTTTTTATTCCCATTTTTTTTTTAATTTGAAAAAGATCTTAGAGTTTTTTTGTGTAAACAAACAACCTGAGTGAAGAGCCCCCCCACTTGATGCAAAACTCCGGAAAATATTCTGTCATTTGTGTTTTATTTGTGCTGGTTTGTGCCACTATAACTTTAGTTCGTGCTATTATGGTTTTGTAGATATTAAAGATAATTTATAGATCATTCAGAGGTCACTTACCCCAACTTCCTCCAAGTTGCTCCATATTTGTTTGTGCTTCTTTTGTTCTAATTTGTGCCATTAAGTTTCATTTGTACTGCTATGTTTTGTTTTGTTTTATAGATATTACAAGTTTTATTTTCATGCAATGATGTCACCAGCCCCCAAGTTGGTCCAAATTGACCCGAAATGGTCTCATTTGTTTGTGCTGGTTTGTGCCGTTAAAACATTCATTTGTGCTGTTATGGAGTTTCAATAGGTGGTAGTCGCTCAGAAGGTATACTACCGTTCAAAAGTTTGGGGTCACTTAGAAATTTCCTTATTTTTGAAAGAAAAGCACTGTTTTTTTCAATGAAGATAACTTTAAACTAATCAGAAATACACTCTAATATCTAATATACATTGCTAATGTGGTAAATGACTATTCTAGCTGCAAATGTCTGGTTTTTGGTGCAATATCTACATAGGTGTATAGAGGCCCATTTCCAGAAACTATCACTCCAGTGTTCTAACGGTACAATGTGTTTGCTCATTGCATCAGAAGGCTAATGGATGATTAGAAAACCCTTTTGCAATCATGTTAGCACAGCTGAAAACAGTTTAGCTGGTTAGAGAAGCTATAAAACTGACCTTCCTTTGAGCAGGTTGAGTATCTGGAAAAAATTATTATTTCAAATACAAATCATTATTTCTAACCTTGTCAATGTCTTGACTATATTTTCTATTCATTTTACAACTCATGGTGGTAAATAAATGTGACTTTTTATGGAAAACACAAAATAATTGTCTGGGTGACCCCAAACTTTTGAACGGTAGTGCAGAGCAGATTGTCCAATAACCAGAGGGCTGGCGGTTCAAATCAGTGTCCATGACACTGGTGTCATCATCATCATCATCATAGCAGTCTGTCGTGGGCGACAATGACTGTTTCATTTAGGTCTGATCAGATTCCTCCACGCAGCTCTGTCCTTAGCCTTCCACTGCCAGGAACTCCTGTCTATATCCATCTTCTTCAAGTTTCATTTTACAGTGTCTTTAAATCTGAGCCTTGGTCTACCCTGATTGTGTCTGCCCTCGCATAACTGTGAGTAGAGTAACTGCCGAGGGAGATGCTGGTGGTCCATCCTCTCAACATGTCCGAGTCATCTCAGGTTCATCTATATTAGCATGTCCTCCATTGATGGTAGACCAGCTCGTTTCAACACTTATATGTTGGTTATCTTGTCTTTCCATGAGATGTTCATTATGGCTAGAAGGTGTCTCATCATGTATGCGTGGAGTTTCTTCACCTGCACTCTGTAGACAGTCCAAATTTCAGCACCGTACAGTAGAGTAGCCAGTACTGTCGCTCTGTACACTTTGCATTTCACACGGATAGACACATATCAATTGTTCCACATTCTCTCCCTCAAGTTTCCAAACACAGCGCTTGCTCTTCCCATTCTGAGAGATAGTTCATCCTCCAGCCTAGCATTCTCTGAAACAGTACTCCCTAGATACTTGAAAGTCTTGCACTTGACTAGTGGCTCTGTACCAATGCTGATCTCTTCTGGTAGTGATGTTGATAATTGGAACTCTGGGGGATGATAAAGGCACTCTGGCTACTTGATGTTGATTTTGAGGCTGAATTGGCTAGTTGCTCTTACAAATTTCTCCACTAAAGATTGCATATCTTCCGCACTGTGTGTTGTCGTCGGCAAAGAACATTTCTCTTACTACCTTTATTGATGTCTTACTCTTTGCTTTAAAATGCACCACATTGAACAAGTCTGCTTCTTTCCTTGTTTGAATGTATACTCCTTCTGAAGTGTCTTTGAAGACCACCTCAAGCATGGCTGCCAGATATAGCGAGAACAGTGTAGGCGCCAACACACACCCTTGTTTCACCCCGTTGCTTACTGAAAAGTCTTTAGCTACTGAACCACTCATTGCCACGCTTGCTTGCATACCTGTATGGAGTGCCTCGATCAGGCTGACAAACTTCTCTGTACAGCCATACTTCTTGAGTACCTGCCAAAGTCATTGTCGCGAAACAGCATCAAAGGCTTTACTGAAGTCTATGAAAACTACATAAAGTGGCATGTTCTGTTCGATACACTTTTCTTGAACCTGTTTCAAGCAGAAAATCATGTCCATTGTGCTTTTTCCCCTTCTAAAGCCGCACTAGGTTTCCGGTAGTACACTCTGCGCGATGTATTCATTGAGTCTGTTCAGTGGTACACGTGAAAGAATCTAACACACAACAGTGGCTAGCAGTGAAATACCTAGGTAATTTCCACAATCTTTCCTGTCACCTTTCTTGAACAAAGGCACAACACTTGCATCCTTCCAGTCTTGAGGTACTTTCTGGGCATCCCATATCTCTTGGATGAGCTTGTGCAGGCAGTTGGTCAGCTGAACACCACCAAATTTCCACACTTCTGCTGGAATTCCATCCCTTCCTGGAGCTTTACCATCCTGTGTTGTCCTGATAGCTGTCATTAGTTCATCAAGATTTGGTGGTTCATCCAGACTTGATACAGCTGGTCGCTGCACTAGAGCTTCTTTAGCCTTTTCAGTGAGATCTCCAGGGTTGTTTAGTAGTTGGTCAAAGTGGTGTGCAAATCTGTCCAGGATCTTGTCTTTCTCCTGCAAAACCATTTCACCATCCATAGCCTTTTGTTGAATCAATCCTCTTGGTTTAGGGCCGTAGATTTCTCTCAAACCTGTGAAGAATGTTTTCATGTCCTTCCTGTCTACTGCAGTTTGAAGTTCCTCCGCTTTTTCATCCCACCAGTTGGACTTCATCTCTCTGGTGTACTTCTGTAGCTCATGCTGAGCCTTTGAGTATTTCTTCTTCTTTGACCTTGTGTTACACTGTAGGTTTTCCTGCCTAGCTGTATTCCTTGCTTCTCGTAGTTTCTTCAGATGTTCATCATGCTCATCAAACCAATCTTGATGTTTCCTCTCAGGGTGGCCTAATACATCACTCGCAGTCTGATACACCGTACCCTTCAGTGTTGCCCATTTCTCTTCTATGTTATTCTCTGATTTGTTGCTGTCCCAGTCTTTCAAGTTTTCATCCATTTCCTGTGTAAGTTCTTCCTGCTTCTTTTGGACTTTCAGTGCACTAGTGTTTAGCTTCCATGGTGGCTTCACACCCGTCCTGCAGTGCTGTTTTCATCTGCAAATCCTTAATCTAGATCTCAGCATAACATGATCAGTACCACAGTCCACACCTCTCATTGCTCCAGTGTCCAATACATCCCTTATGTCTCTCTGCCTTACTATGATGTAGTCTAACAAGTGCCAGTGCTTGGATCTTGGGTGCATCCATGTCTTCTTGTGTGTGTCCTTGTGCTTAAATAGCGTGTTGGTTATCACAAGGTTGTACTCTGAACATAGTGCAAGTAGAAGTTCTCCATTAGCATTGTACTTGCCTACTCCATGACTGCCTAGCACGCCTTTCCATTTCTCAGTGTCTGAACCAACTCTGGCATTAAAATCTCCAGCGAGTATCAGCCTGTCATCAGTCGGTACACACCTGTAGTCTCACGTAAATAACTGTAGAACTCTTCCTTTGCCTCCTCTGTGTTGGTCACTGTTGGGGCATATACACTGATGAGTGTGGCATACGTCTTCTGCTGTAGAGGGAGTCTCATAGTCATTATTCTGTCATTGATTGGCACCGGTTCCTCGTCAAGCATTGCTGTTATCTCCTTTCTAACTGCAAAGCCCACTTCTGCTTCTCTCCTTTCTTGAGTTGATTTCCCACTCCAAAAGAAGATGTACCCATGGTCTTCCAAGCTGTCATATCCAGGCAATCTTGTTTCACTAAGTGCAGCTATGTCTATATTGTACCTGTTCATTTCCAGGGCCACAAGCGCGGTCTGTCTTTCTGGGTGCTGTGATGTTGTTCTGTCCAACAGAGTGCGTACATTCCATTCTGCTACACACAAGGCTGCTGTTTTCCTCTTCTTTTGTCTTCCTGCTCCTAGCTTACTTTTTGCTGCCTGTTGGAGTGTGAACAGATCAGCGTGGACCTTGTTAGCCCGGGCGACGTCCGAGCCAGTATGAGTTGCTTTCTACCGTATCATCCTAACAGAGCACTACGCTCCCAAAATGCAGGTTTACTTGTAATACCTAGAATCTCCAAAAGTACAATGGGAGGCAGAGCCTTCAGTTATCAAGCTCCTCTCCTGTGGAATCAGCTGCCAATCTGGATTCGGGAGTCAGACTCGATCTCTGTTTTTAAGAATAGGGCTAAAACCTACCTTTTTGATATAGCCTACAATTAGGGAGGGATCATGTGTTTCTGAACCCTCCCTTAGTTATGCTGCTAATAGGTTTAGTCAGCCAGGGGACCTCCAGTAATGCACTGGGCCTCACTCCTTTCCTCACTCTCTATGAAATTTTTTTTTTTTGCTGGTCATTAACATTTGTTTGTTCTCTCCCATAGATTGAGTCCCCATCGTGCTGTTTGCTCTCTACATGTCTGTTCTTTTCTTCTTCTCTGTCCCCTCACCCCCAGCCAGTCGCAGCAGATGACTGCCCCTCCCTGAGCCTGGTTCTGCTGGAGGTTTCTTCCTGTTAAAAGGGAGTTTTTCCTCTCCACCGTCGCCAAGTGCTTGCTCACAGGGGATCGCCTGATTGCTGGGGTCTTTCTGCAACTGTGGGGGTCCTCCCTACAGTTGATAGTGCTATGAGATGACTGTTGTTGTGAAATGGCGCTATATAAATAAAGTTGAATTGAATTGAATTGAATTGAATTCTGACTGACCATTTCATGAAACTGCTTGCAAAGTATTTGAGTACCGCTAGCTTTTGCTGGACTAGCAGCACATTCTTGGCAGATAAAGGTATTATCAGTGGCAAGGACAAGCCAAGACAAACTGACTCCAGTATCTGTTGCAGTGACTGACCAGATGATGTGTCCATGACACTGGTGTACCAATGTGAATAACTGTTTGGTGGTGGTCAGAGAGGCCATTGGCATGGATTGGCAACCACATGTCCATCGGTCTGCCCCAGGGCAGCTGTGGCTACAGAGGTAGCTTACCACTATCAGTGTCTGCCTGTGGAGTGAATGAGTAATTCACACAAATTTAACTCACCTTTACCGTCAATGAAGCCGGGAAAATAGTATTGTAATAACTATGCCGGGCCACTAGAGGTGACAGTGTGTCTTCTTTTACAGCACATGGATGACTTCCTGTCACAGGTGATCTCTAGCTGAGAGATAAATAGCGGTTGTAAAATAGTGGTTTCTGAAAAAAAACACGTATTCACCAACTACACAATTTATTCATCACATTGATGGTTTTCACACTGGTTTTGCTGTTTAGTTTTGCAGAGGAAGAACAATGTATTTTCTTCCTGGAGTTATCAGTTCATTAAATACTACAAGTCCCAACATTCCTTGCCTCAAAAACATTTGTAGGGTTGGTTAGGTGACCGTGCTGATGCCTGTCCAAAATTAAGCAAATGTAAATAAAGTCTTTGACAAGCGTTTGTGTTGTAATTATTTATATTTGTTTCTCATACAGTTACTCGGGGAGTAACAACTGTATGACTGTATTCAACAACTGAATGACAACCGTATTCAACAGCTGGACTAAAGTGGCCAGCCGGTGGAAAAGTGGTATTTGCCGGTGGAGAATCGGCATTTGCGGCTCTGCGAGACCGGCCTGTCATTGGCCACTTTTCAGTCTTGATGTCTCTCCACAGCAAACCACTGCAGCAGACCCCTGCGCGGAGTAAGTTTTGGGTTTAAATTATGCAGTGATTTCAATATTGAAACTCTTACAACTCCTACAACTGCAATATTTGATTCTTAAAGTTTAAGTTACGTTACATTTTTTTTTTTCAATGTCTGATTTTTTTCCCCGTGTGGGGCCTGCTTAGTTCCATTACTGTAATTTAACCTGTTAAATTGTTTTTTTAAATAGTTTTCTCTAAAGTTCAGCTGATTTTTTTTAAGTCTTAATACTAATGTCAGTCATATAAAAACTCCACGGTGTGACATGCTTCTTTCATCCACTTTAAAATGATTCACTCACTAAACCAAGCAATTTATTAAGCTGAGGACAAACTTGACATCTGTATTTTATATATATATATATATATATATATATATATATATATATATATATCACATCTGTAACAATAATCACATTTTTATGCTGTTTTTCTTTCCTCTGTCTCTCTGAGGTCTACGGTGTTGAACCTCAGTGTCAGCAGTCAGAGTAGCTACGAAGATAACAGGCTAGAAGCTAAATAAGAATATTACATGTTTACTGTTTATACCAGAAGCTGCTACTGTATTTCAATAAATTTATGTTTGGAAAAAATTTGGTTTTGCAAGATTATTTAAGAAACTCTCAATAATCATTACATACTGTAGGTCAGAAACATTCTAAACCGTTCTGATTTAATATTCATAATTATGTTTTTATTTTTACTTTTGGAAATTCTGATATGTTTACCTGCTATTGCAACTATAGTCACATGTATATATAATTATAGAGTCAAATGACTGTACAGATATAAGATAAGATAAGATAAGCCTTTATTAGTCCCACAATGGGGAAATTCCAGGATTGCAACAGTACAGGGATAGCAACACTCAGAGCAACAATCAGAAGGCAAGAAAAAACAATAGCAACTAGTATACATATGTACATATTAATATAAATATATATATATATATATATATATATAGAGAGAGAGAGAGAGAGAGAGAGAGAGAGAGAGAGAGAGAGTGAAAGACACACAGTGTCATATACAGTCATGTGAAAAAATTAGGACACCCTATTAAATATTAAGTTCTTTATTAAGAAATGTTCACATACTGTATCTATGTCTAACCTTTGTAATGATGCCGAGCACGGATCTGTTCCGCGCTCGGGTTTTTGTTATCATTCCTTTTCTGTGTATATATTTAGCTCTGTTCCTCTATTTGGGTTGTGCTTTTATTTTGACAGCGTCGTGACAGGACTTCCGGCTGTCAGTCTGTTCATGGCCGGTCACAGCTGTCAGTGGTTTAGTGATCACGTTCATTCAACTCCTGTTTGTCCTTTGTGTTAGGAGTATTATTTAAGCTTGCGAGCGAGGCTTATTCCTCGCTGTGTCCTTGCTTCACTCAGGCTGGAGTCCCCTACCCTGACTCCAGTCCATTTTTCGGCAGAAGGTTTCGTCCTCGCCAGTATATGTAAGTGTTATATTGACTCTGTGCTCTCACATACTTGTTATCACTCCACTGGGGTTCATCCTTAGTTTTTGTATATCCGCCCCTCGAGGCGAGTGTTTGTATTTACTACTATTTCTCATTAAATCACCAAACTCACTGCAGGCGAGTGGTGCCTCATTCATGCCCTGGAGGGGCTAAATATAATAGTAGGACGCAGCCAGAAAGGTGCCAGCGGCAGTGAGTTTGTGTTTTTTTCCCCTATTCACTCACCTTTTTGGGCTGGACTGAGTGCCGTGCAGCATGTTCCCAGCACGCCGGAGAAGGAAGGCAGCCGGGGGCCCCAGTGCGGATGAGCAATGGGCAGCTGAATTTCTCCGGGGCCACAGTGTCGAAGCTCTCTCGTCCCACGGCCCGAATAAGCTTCTGAAGAGCGTGGTGGCAGCAGTCTGGGTTGTCGAGACATATCCCAGCCTTGGTAATTATCCCGAATTCCCTGAGCTGCTGTCGACCGTCACTGCTTGTCAGCGGTGATTTCTGGATTTGGCGACTGGCTCGTCTCCTGCTCAAAGATGATGCCTCCTGGCACAGAACCCAGCTCCTCCCCGTGACACGGCTGTACCAAGACGGATGGAGGAGAATCACCGGGTGAAGATGCCATGAGCTTCGCGCCATTTCCCTGTTACGGACGACCAGAAGAGTTCTCCAGTCTCTCAGCCAGCAAATTGTTCCTCGCCACAGCAGAGAGGAAAATTAGCAGCTGCAGCCCTTGGGTTTCCCTCATCGGCTGTTTCGCCAGCCTCCCATTCCCGGGTCTTTGCAGCTGTTACCCCCTCCTCCATGACATCTTCCTTTGCTGCTGAGAGCCCAGCTGTTTCTTCCTAGGCTCCGCCCGTGACCAGGCCTGCCGGAGCGGCTCCTTCTCATCTTCCAGAGGGGCCCACAACCTTCACAATTATGAATAGGGAGAAAATTGAGCCTGCTGCAGCAGTCACCACCGTTCCCCAGGAGAACAGGCAAGTGTTTTTTTCATTCTAAAACTCATTTTGGTGAATTACCTTGTCTGATTCCTGGGGCTGAAACTCAGGTTTTTCAGTCCACTGAGCTTTCTCCATCTGCTGCAGCCACAAAGAATTTATTTGCTACCTCTGTGTCTCCTCCTATACCCCTCAAGTGTCCACCGAGCCCAGGATCAAGCCGCTAGAGGGAGGAGGAGCCTGCAGACCTGGAGATCCTGGTTCCAGCCCCACAGCCGCAACACGGACAGAGGAAAAGGGCTTTCTGCACCCCTGTGCCTGAGCCGACAATGAAGCATCCCCGGGTGTCGCCGGAGCAGAGCTCACCCCCAGCAAGAAGTGAACCTCCTGTTGCCGCGCTGAGTGAGCCATCGGTGCGGGTCACATCGCCGGGGGGCTCAAGGACTGTCTTGACCATCATGCTGGCTGCGGAGGCCACCGCAGTCAAGTGGGAACCCGAGATGTGTCTCCTGAGGACCGAGCCCGAATTGCTGTTACTGCCCGGATCACCAGAGTCCTGGACGGCGGTGGAGCTCGAGATCAGGGTTGGTTTTTGTGTCTATTACTGTTTTTTTTTGGGGGGGGGGGGTTTCTCCTTTTCCTTTTTGATGTTACTGTGGGGTGTCTGGCGATCCACCCCTTAAGGGAGGGGCACTGTAATGATGCTGAGCACGGATCTGTTCCGCGCTTGGGTTTTTGTTATTATTCTTTTTCTTTGTATATATTTAGTTCTGTTCCTCTGTTTGGGTTGTGCTTTTATTTTGACAGCATCGCGACAGGACTTCCGGCTGTCAGTGTGTTCACGGCCGGTCACAGCTGTCAGTGGTTTACTGATTGCTTTCATTCAACACCTGTTTGTCATTTGTGTTAGGAGTATTATTTAAGCTGGCGAGCGAGGCTTATTCCTCGCTGTGTCCTTGCTTCACTCAGGCTGGAGTCCCCTACCCTGACTCCAGTCCATTTTTCGGCAGAAGGTTTTGTCCTCGCCAGTATATGTAAGTGTTATATTGACTCTGTGCTCTCATGTACTTGTTATTACTCCACTGGGGTTCATCCATAGTTTTTGTATATCTGCCCCTCGAGGCAAGTGTTTGTATTTACTACTGTTTCTCATTAAATCACCAAACTCACTGCAGGCGAGTGGTGCCTCATTCATCCCCTGAAGGGGCCAAACATAACAGCTTTGTTTTTGTTTTTATTTGCATTTTTTAACATTTATTTTAGCCATTTTAAGTGGGAATGAATGTGGGGGTGTCCTAAAAGAGATGGGGTGTCCTAATTTATTCCTCACTATTTATATAGAATTACATTTTAAAGAAAATTTGAAAAAAGTCTTCAATTCATTTTTAATTGTTTAGTTGTATTACATGAATCTCCCAGTAATTTTAGTATTGATATTAAATATCCATATGTCCAAATATATTTAAAAAAAACCACACAGCCTTATACAGGGTGTCCTAATTTTTTCACATGACTGTACATGCATTCATTTAATAAAATCTTTTATTCCAGCATTTTCTTTGTGCTCCTAATTTTATTCTTGTGCTTCTATAATTTTATGCCTTGGCGCAAAGGCAACGCAGGCATACGGTAATCACTCCACGTGTCTGTCTGTCTGTCTGTTAGCAGCTTTTCAGCTCACCTACTCAAAATCAGCTGGAACTAAAGGCTTGTATCATTGTATCACCATATTTTCTCGACTTTCAATTTGCCACAATTTCCAGATAAGACTTTGTTTTCCAAATAAACACAAATTTAACTCACCTTTACCACCAATGCAGCTGCGAACAAAAGTATTGTAATAACTATGCCCGCCCACTAGAAGTGGCAGTGTGACTTTTTTACAGCCCCCCCATGCCACAGGGCACCGAGGCATCAGCCCCTTGGTGCTTTCATTAGATATTGTAAATTTAATTTTAGCGTAGCATAGGCATTTCAGTAACAGCACATATGTAATCCACAGAAATAAGGTATTTGTGGTAGTTAGTTGTATGCACTTTTAAACAGTAATTATTTTGGTGATTAGCATTAGTTGGTTTAAAAAGTAATCAGTTTTTTGCCTTTTCATGTAGATAAATGTGGACAGAATACCAGACTACCAACTTCACTTACTATATATCAAACTTCATATAGATTATTTAATGTCCTACTGAATCATAACTTTCCATCCAACTGACAGATGAGACACATCAAGATGCTGATTGTTGAACAGGATGTGTCTTGAGTTGAACATAGTAATTTTCACACAACTTTATGCCACAGGTGCTGGAGCTTTTGAGGGAGCGTACAAGTGGCAGGCTCTTTTTGGGAATGTCGGCCAGCTCTGATGCCCGTAAACTGAATGTTCATTTCACTCCCATAAGTGGTCTGCATGAGTTGTTTCCAAGAATTTGGCAGTATGTCCAATTGCCTTACAATACACAGAGACCACCTGTAACTACATCCAGCTTGTGCAGCTGAGACTGTGTGAAATCAGCCATCCGGACAGCTGATGCAACATTTTGCACAATCATAGATACCCCATTTTAAATTGATAGGTATTAATATGGAGTTGCCACCTGTGGGAATTTTTGCCCATTAACCCAGAGGAGCATTTGTTCACATAATAAGACACTGATGGGTGAGAGGGTCTGGCTGAATTTTCTGTTCTAGTTCCTCTCAAAGGTGTTGAATGGTATTCAGATCAAGGCTCCAAACGGGCCAGTCAGATTCTATCACATCAAATTCATATAACCATGCCTTTATGGACCTTGCTTTGAGCACTGGGGCACAATCATGCTGGAACAGAAAAATGCCTTCACTAAACTCTTCCCACAAAGTTGGAAGGATAGAATTGTCCAAAATACAATAGAATCTTTATTGTCATTGTACACAAAATACAACAAAACTCTGTTCAGCAGTCTCGTATCGGCAGCTTAAAATATTTAAAATACAATCATCATCATAAATAAATAATAATAAATAGATAAAATACTAGTGCACTCTACATATACAGACGTGGACAAAATTGTTGGTACCACTCTGTTAATGAAAGAAAAACCCACAATGGTCACAGAAATAACTTGAATCTGACAAAAGTGGTAATAAATAAAAAGTCTATGAAAATTAACCAATGAAAATCAGACAATGCTTTTGAATTGTGGTTCAACAGATTTATTTTAAAAAACAAACTCATGAAACAGGCCTGGACAAAAATGATGGTACCCTTAACTTAATATTTTGTTGCACAACCTTTTGAGGCAATCACTGCAATCAAATGATTTCTGTAACTGTCAATGCGACTTCTGCACCTCTCAGCAGGTGTTTTGGCCCATTCCTCATGAGCAAACTGCTCCAGTTGTCTCAGGTTTGAAGGGTGCTTTCTCCAGATGGCATGTATCAGCTCCTTCCACAGATGTTCAATAGGATTTAGATCAGGGCTCATAGAAGACCACTTTAGAATAGTCCAATGTTTCGCTCTTAGCCATTCTTGGATGTTTAGCTGTGTGTTTTGGGTCATTGTCCTGTTGCAAGACCCATGACCTGCGACTGAGACCAAGCTGTCTGACACTGGGCAGCACATTTCTCTCTAGAATACCTTGATAGTCTTGAGATTTCATTGTACCCTGCACAGATTCAAGACACCCTGTGCCAGATGCAGCAAAGCAGTCCCAAAACATAACAGAACCTCCTCCATGTTTCACAGTAGGGACAGTGTTCTTTTCTTGGTATGCTTCATTTATGCGTATGTGAACATTCAGCTGATGTGCCTTGCCAAAAAGTTCCAGTTTTTTCTCGTCCGTTCATAGGACATTCTCCCAGAAGCTTTGTGGCTTGTCAACATGCAGTTTGACAAATTCCAGTCTGGCTTTTTTATGATTTGTTTTCAACAGTGGTGTCCTCCTTGGTCATCTCCCATGAAGTCCACTTTGGCTCAAACAACGACGGATGGTGCGATCTGACACTGATGTACCTTGACCTTGGAGTTCACCATGAATGTGTTTAGAGGTTGTTCTGGGCTCTTTTGTTACCATTCATATTATCATTCTCTTCCATTTTTCATCAAGTTTCCTCCTGCGGCCACGTCCAGGGAGGTTGGCTACAGTCCCGTGGATCTTAAATTTCTGAATAATATGTGCATCTGTAGTCACAGGAACATCAAGCTGCTTGGAGATGGTCTTATGGAGCCAAGTTCACACCCCACTACATGGTACGTATTTCTGTTTGGTGTACAAACCCACTACCAAGTTTTGTTTATTGCAATGAATTATTACAAATGTGAGTTGTCTGGCAGAATATTTGTTGTGTATCAATTGGAATGACCATACAAACTCTAAAGTGAGGCCCAAAAAGGGAAAAGGAAATGTGAAATGCTGGAACGGGATAAATAAGATATTGAGGAAAATTTCCCTATAGGGGAACACCACCATATCATGGTGAAAGCGTTTGTGTGCCCAAATGATCCCAGGAGCTAAGTTGTTGGGGGTAACTTGCCCTTGGCAGGGTCTCCCAAGGCAAACTGATCCTGGGTGAAGGGCCAGACCAAGAGTGGTCCGGTAGATACCTATGGAGAAATTAAACCAAGAATCCAGCATGCCTCACCCGTTTTGAGGTTACCGGGGCTCGAAGGCAAGTGCCTGGTGACTGGGTTTCTGTCACACTTGTCATATTATTAATCTTTAACATAATCACTATACTGTATACTGTGTGTCATATTGTACAGATAATATTTTGCTGAGACAAATTCTTCAGAGATTATTAACGTTCATCTCTTTCTCTTCTTGAATCCCTCTCAGACTTCTAAACTGTAGTAAATGTTATTTCAAAAACGAGTTGGCCAGTTTTTAATAGCTAATAATTTTTTGGGTTATTCAATGTGATGCTCTAAACAGTAATAACTAGAAAAGCACTCAAAGAGTGCATACCTCTGCCAAGGCTCTTTCTGTCCCTCATGGATCACCTCTAAAATGCAATGGGTTTGTGTGTAGGCCTAGAGCCACTTCTGGTGAAAATTGCATTATAGTCTGTCCAGTAGTTTTGGAGTATTGTTGCTAACACTCTCTGAGAAGATAGCCTTGGTGGAGGTATGCATTCTCGGATCATCGCCAAGCTGTAATGGCTTCCTCTGTAACCCAAGGACCACCTCTGGTGAAAATTTCATCCGACTCCATCCAGTAGTTTTTGTGTAATCCTGCTGCGCAAATACAAACTAAGCCCTTGGTGGAGGTATGCACTCTCAGATCATCATCAAAATCTAACCATATGTTCCCCATGCCATTACAAACCTTTCCTGAAAATTTCATCAAAATCCATTCATAACTTTTTGAGTTATGTTGCTAACAGATAAACCAACAAACAAACAAACCAGTGCTGGTAAAAACATAACCTCCTTGGCAGAGGGAATAATTTACTGACAAACCAGAAACCTCTTACTACAACTACAAACTGTGAATTCATGTGTGATAATTAATGTACAAGTTTTCAACATTAATGTACAATATTAAAACATTTTTGACTTTTTATTAAGCCCATACTATCAGCCTAATGATATAACCAGTCTTTACGAGTGTGCTTATAATAGCTTATTAAGCCCTTATCAATAAAATAATTCCAAAGTTACATCCGGTTCTGCTTTTTTTTAAGTCACTGTCATCAATACATTGCGTTACTATAAAAACGAATAGACTTCCAAATTCTCCAAGGGTGAGCTACGGATCAGTGACAGTAAAGTATCCTTTAATCCCACGGGCTTTCATTTTTATACGGATGTCAGCACACTGGCCACCAGTCCGCCATACCTGGCTGCCCTGGCAACAGCACTCCCCCAAACACACACACACACACACACACACACTCAAAGCTATGTACCGTGATCTGCCTTTGACATAAAGTGGGTAGCTGCACTGAGGCATGACCAGGGTTGGAGGGCATGAATCAAGATCACCATAAACAGAATTAAAAAGAATAAATACTTAGCTATCATAGAGGCTGGGTGATTTATTTTACACTTTCACAACACTAGCTGAACAGCGGCCTCAGAGAAATCAATATGTAATTATAGACATCCTACCCTGGGCTGTTCCTCTCCCAGCATCAACCTCCCACCACCCTCAAAACAAATGTCAAAGCGGGACAAGGCCCGTAACAACAAGAAATAAAAGGCTTCTCCCTCGTGAGTGCAGCCTTTTGTTTCAAGGTGTTTATTATCTGTGGATGCAGAGTCTTGTACATTTGGATCTTTGAGGCTTATATTTTTTAAGTACAGCTTTAAAAACATCATCCACTAAAATGAAATATCATCTCTTCAATCTGAGCCAGAGCACATACTGTATTAAAAACCTTTATTTAATGTTCTGCTGTTCAACTGAGACCTTTGAGATCAAGGAAAATGGGCTAAAATGCAATTGTCCAATTTGTCAAAACAATGTCAGAAAGTGTAACCGACATCCAAGTAAAGCAACAGTTGCATTTGCTCATTACCTGTAAATAATTTTATCAAATTTATCTGTATCTGTATTTATTGCAAGTTTTTTTGGCTAAACACTCTTGTATAAATGTGCAAAAGAGTACAAAACAAGCAATTACTGTCTGTGCATTCTGCAGGGAACATCATTTTAGTATGAGACACCTAACTAAAGTATCACATCAAGATTCAGCTATAACAAACTAACTGCTACTCACCCACTCTACTGTGGTGAATTCTGCAGGATGGTGGATGTCAAGCCGGGTGAACATTTTGGACTGTTGCTCCACATTTCTTGTAGAACGAGGGCTCTAATATTAACCTCCAGTCACTTTCTGAAAAACTCTTATGGCAAATTATTTTTTGCTCATACAAGTGGAGTTTTTTTTTTTTTTTCTTTTCTGCCCATTTTGGTATGCCTTTCTCCCATCAGTAGCTATACTGCAGCTGACCAATGTTGCCAGGTTTCATGAGAGAAACAAGTGACCAGCTCTATGGAAACGAGCCCAAAAAAGCCCAACAGGCAACCTACCACATTGTAAAAGAGAGGCTGCTTGAAAACATATACTGTATTGCTATATAGATTTACTTTTGTTTGCAGTGAATTGACTGTAAACACAGTCAGCGCTGAATAACGGAATTTTATAAACTCTAATTAAAGGAAAACATATGCATTCTGCATAAGCAAGAGCAAATTTATAGTAAACACAGTCAACATAAAAACTTTGACTAACTTAAATTTTTAAACTGTTATAATGAATAGTGAAGATTAGTTAATTAGATAGTACACAAAGAGTTTGCATGCACATATCTCTTAGATCCACACATACACCCCCCACACACACAGACATGCAAGTCAAACCCACACATACACCATTCACACACAAACATCAGTTTCTTACACACATACTACACACACATGCACACACACATAAGCTTCACACGAAAGTCCCTGTTCTTGTTTCCATATATGGGCATAAGGCTGAAGAGAAGACATATGTATGCTGAGAGGAAGCCATAAAGGCAGGAACAGACGCCCATTAACTTGCCTATATGTAGCTGTGAATTCCTTGGTGCGGGGCCCTTTTCCAGGAGACAGAGCTGGGAGGATCTGTGGCCATGTACTCTGACTCCCTGAGTGGTTCAATAAAAGTTAAGCTGAGAAATTGTATTTCTTCTGTGATTATTGGTTGGTTAACTGAAAAGATTCTGCTAACTGTCCAGAAAATTAATTTTTACAAGTTTGGTGGAGAATGTGGGCAGTTTTCCAACTATTTTGATGAACGGACATCATCAGGAGACAAAGCCTTTATCTGCATGTCGTGGACAATCCGGGGCCCACTGATCAGAAGGTGAGAACCTTTTTTTAAAAAAATACTCAGTAGGATTGTCTGCGACATTCAAAGTAAATCTTTGGTCCTGTTTTTAAATTCTAATGGAAAACTTAATATAAAGATCCATCCATCCATCCATCCATCCATCTTCTACCGCTTTTCCGGAGGTCCGGGTCGCGGAGGCAGCAGTTCAAGCAGAGAAGCCCAGACTTCCCTCTCCCCAGCCACCTGCTCCAGCTCTTCAGAGGGGATACCAAGGCGTTCCCAGACCAGCTGGGAGACATAGTCTCTCCACCGAGTCCTGGGTCTGCCCGGGGTCTCCTCCCAGTGGGATGTGCCTGAAACACCTCAAGTGGGAGGCGTCCAGGAGGCATCCTAATCAGATGCCCATACCACCTCAACTGACTCCTTTCAATGTGGAGGAGCAGCGGTTCTACTCTGAGCCTCTTCCGGATGACTGAGCTCCTCACCCTATCTCTGAGGGTGAGTCCAGCAATCCTATGGCGAAAACTCATTTCAGCCGCTTGTATCCGCGATCTCGTTCTTTCAGTCATTACCCAAAGCTTGTGACCATAGGTGAGAGTAGGAACGTAGATTGACTGGTAAATCGACAGCTTTGCCTTAGAACTCAGCTCCCTCTTCACCACAACAGACCGGTACAACGTCCGCATCACTGCAGATGCTGCTCCAATCCGTCTGTCGATCTCTCGCTCCATTTTCCTCTCACTCGTGAACAAGACCCCAAGATACTTAAACTCCTCCACTTGGGGCAGGAGCCTGTCCCCAACCCGGAGAGGACAATCCACCTTTTTCCGGCTGAGGACCATGGACTCGGACTTGGAGGTGCTGATTCTCATCCCAGCCGCTTCACACTCAGCGGCAAACCGTCCCAGCAAGAGCTGTAGGTCATTGCTGGATGAAGCCAACAGGACAACATCATCTGCAAACAACAGAGATGAGATCCTGTGGTCACCAAGCATGACACCCTCCATTCCCTGGCTGCGCCTAGAAATCCTGTCCATAAAAATTATGAACAGGATTAGTGTTCATTCACATGTTAGGAACAGATTAAAGAGAAGCTTTTTATAGAGAAATCAGAAGAGAGTACTATATATATTACAAGAATATCAATTTTAATCAACGATTGAGTAATATATGAATGAAAATGGGGGACACAACACAAGAATCTTAAGTAAAAACAAATAGTGAGTGAATTGTGTCACCCTAAGGAATATGAGGAATATACAACACAAATACAAGAAACTTAAGTATCAACAAATAGTGAGTAATTGTGTTGGCCAGTTTGTTAAAATTGGTTGGACTAATCTAAGCTATCACTGGTACTGATGACTGGATGCAGCGCAATGTAAATAACCTCTACATATAGTTAAATTGGTTAAAGTTAAAAAGTGATTCAGAGTGGCAGGGAAAGACACACACTCAAATACACAATAACCTCTGTAGATATCCATATTGTACATGCTGATATTTGTGCTGATTCTGTGAATCTTGAGGGAATAAATGTGTGGGTTTAGAACTAATGGTGGGGCTGTAAGTATCTACTAACTCTTTTTTCCCATTGTATATATATTTAGGCAATTTAACTAAAACAGCACACTTCTTGCCGTGCGGGAAACAAAGGAAAGTTTGTGTGTTTTTCCACAAAGGGGAGGGGGTTGGTTCACCTGCTCTCCTGAGTTGAACTGAAAGAGTGTGTTTAAAGCACGGTAAAAGTTACTGAGAGGAGATTGTTTGAAGTAACAGCACTGAACTGAGCAAAAAGTTAAAGTTGTAAGATTATTTTTGCATGAATAATACTCAGTTAAGGAGACGGCGCTCCAGTTTCTTTGAAAAAAAAAAACAAGGCGTGGTTTGTGGTCAACAGACTTTGCGGCCACATTGCGCGTTCACATTTACGCGTGACTGAGACAGCCACGCGGCATTCCCCGTTGTATGAGAACTGTGCATGTGCAGATTAAGCAGTGTGGACACCATCTTGAAAATCGCCAGGGTGTGTCAATCCTGGGCGCCGTCTTGGAGCTGGGGCAGCTAGAATGCCTTCAAGCGATGTCACTGTGTCTCCTCCTCCTTGAGTGCAGAAGGAACGTTTGAGTGCAGAGGAGGAGTAGCATCAATCTACCATTCCAAATTACTAGTTAATGTAAAGCAAAAACCACATTATAATTCCTTTGAGGGCCTGGTCCTCAGTATCGGGCATTTTAGCAATTTTAGGCTAAACCCAATTTTATTTGCCATAGTTTATCGTCCTCCATCAACCTACTCAGAGTTTTCATCCGAATTTGCCAAATTCTTAGCTGATTTAGTGCTGAAATCAGATAATTATAGTAGGGGACTTTAATATACATGTAGCTGTAGATAGTGATTGCCTCAATATGGAATTTAATTCAATATTAGACTTGATGGGGTTTTCTCATAAAGTAGGAAATTTTACCCATTATCTCCACCATACGTTGGACCTTGTTCTGACATATGGCATAGAAATAGAAAATCTGGTAGTGTCTCCTCATAACCCTCTACTGTCAGACCATTGTCTGTTAACCTTTGATTTTACTATTTCTGACTATTTGGCTCTTAAAGATAAATATTACCACAGTAGATGCCTCTCAGGTGATATTGTAACCAAATTCATGCAGACTGTTTCCTCTATGCCATGTGTCAACACAACGGAAATAAGCTATAGACAGCTTGCTCCTTCTGTAATTGATAGCATGGTAGATAGTGTTACAGCTTCTCTGCATCAGACTCTAGACATGGTGGCCCCTTTAAAAAAAGAAAAAGTCGAATCAGAGATTTCTAACTCCTTGGTTCAACACAGAAACTCGTAGCTTTAAACAGAAGACTCGTCAATTAGAAAGAAAATGGTGCTCCACTAATTTAGATAAAATCTATTTAGCTTGGAGAAATCCTCTTTTAATTTATAAAAAATCTCTTAGAAAAGCTAGAACAAGTTATTATTCTGCATTAATAGAAGAGAACAAGAATAATCCCAGGTTTCTTTTCAGCACTATAGCCAGGCTGACAAAGAGTCAGGACTTTATGAACTTTTTCAAGAATAAAATTTCATCTATCAGAGATAAAATCAGTCAGATTCTTCCCACCGTTAACTTAAATACAGTAACTACTACAACCCCTTCAACTGATATCTGTTTGGATGAGTTTACGCCAATTGACCTTTAAGAGAAAAATAATTTCCTCATCCAAGCCTTCAACTTGTCTTTTAGACCCTATTTCTACCAGGTTATTTAAAGGCCAAATGTCACGTAAATTTTTTTTCTAAATGACAACGAATTTAGATGAAATACACATAGCTTAAACCAAATATTCATACCGGAGACCATATCACCCACCTGTATTTACATAATTGCACAAAATACACCAGGTGAAGGCCCCACCTTGCTCGCTGGCTTGTGACAGCCAGTCCAGACCACGCCCATGTTTTTGACGTCACAAGTTGTACCCTGGCTGCCCTGCCTATCCACATTCACACTTATCAACATTGGACAATCATGACGGAAAGTGACAGCGATTGTGAACAAATTAGTTTAGTTTTGTCTTTTTTTTTTTGTCTTTTTTTTTGTCAGTGGTTCAGTGACAGAGGCATAGAACCTTACAGTTTTGAGCCGTCCGAGACGGAATCAGATGCTTTGTCTGATGACAACAGTTCCGACGATGACCAGAGAGCAGAACCAGTGGAAAATGTCATTGAACTGGACATTAATCGCCTCCAGAATTGGGAAGCCGAAGGGGGTCTGTCGAGGGCGCCCCATAAATATTGATTTTTCGGAAGCCATTATTATTACAGTGGAGGAGAGCCGCTGCTGTCAAGAAATTGACCAGATCAATATGAAAATGGAGGCGCATAGCTGTCAAGTGAGACGTTTTCGCCGTATTTTAATACCGTAAAACGCGGCTATAAGGGACGGCGGAGTAATAATGGACATTTCTCTGGGAAATGTTTTCATACCTGTCAAGTGAGACGTTTTCGCCGTATTTTAATACCGTAAAACGCGGCTATAAGGGACGGCGGAGTAATAATGGACATTTCTCTGGGAAATGTTTTCATACCCGTCAAGTGAGACGTTTTCGCCGTATTTTAATACTGTAAAACGCGGCTATAAGGGACGGCGGAGTAATAAGGGACACTTTTCTGGGAAATGTTTTAAATGTAATTTGTGTTGTTATTATCAAATATTTTAAGGAAAATACGGGGAAAATGCAATTTTAGCAAAAACGGGCATATTGCCATTTCTGTACGCCCAAAAGAAAAATATACGGGAAAAAAAATTGAGTGTGTTGAGGAGCACGTCGTGTGTGTGATCCCCCACAGCTAAGGTGCTGGCAGATGGCTCAGCCTGAGCTATTCGCACTACATTGAGAAGTGTGGACTCAATCATTAGTCTGATGGCCGCGGCGGGCAGATCGCTCAGCGGGAGCTATTATCACTACATTGAGAAGTGTGGACTCAATCATTAGTCTGATTGTCGGGGCGGGCAGATCGCTCAGCGGGAGCTATTATCACTACAATGAGAAGTCATTAGGATAATGGTTTAACACTTTCAGCTGTGCAGCGGCTGCGGAACAGAGAGGAATCGCCTTACAAATACAGAATTCTGCTTTTTTTTTATTTTGCGCCGGACGCTGAGTTGTGTTGTTATTGTCAAATATCCATGAATCCTTAAAATATTTGACAATAACAACACGAATTACATTTAAAACATTTCCCAGAAAAGTGTCGCTTATTACTCCGCCGTCCCTTATAGCCGCGTTTTACGGTATTAAAATACGGCGAAAACGTCTCACTTGACAGGTATGAAAACATTTCCCAGAGAAATGTCCCTTATTACCCAGCTGTCCCTGATAGTCCCGTTTTAAGGTATGGGTGAAATATCCAATTTTTTATTTCTTGTTGCTCACTTCAATCTTCCAGTCTCCATATAAACAATCAATCGAAATACCCCAAGCATCAAACTAGGGTACAATCTATTTCGTCACTTCCGCCTTCTTCCCCAGGCGATTCCAGGGGCCGTGAGTAGGAACGTCAGGCCAAGCGCGGCAGTTTTAAATTAACGAATATTCCGGCGTTACTGAAGCATATGCACCAAGACCCGAACGGATCGGTTCCCTTTTATATCTAGTTTCAAGATATTTAAAGTACCCTGTTACGTGACATTTGGCCTTTAAAGAAGTCTCCCCATTTATTCGTAGTTTTATTCTTCAAATAATCAATTCTTCATTAACTTTAGGCCATAGACCGCAGGCTTTTAAAACTGCTGTAATTAAACCCTTATTCAAAAAGCCAATGCTGGATCCAGGAGTTTTAGCTAACTATAGACCAATCTCTAATCTGCCTTTCATTTCAAAAATCTTAGAAAGAGTTGTTGCTACACAATTATTTGACCACTTGCAAGGAAATGGTTTATTTGAAGAGTTTCAATCTGGGTTTAGAATTCATCATAGTACTGAAACAGCCTTAGGGATAAGGGGTAAGGACCTGTACTTATGTAGTGCATTTCTAGTCTCAAAGACTACTCAAAGTGCTTCACTAGTAGTAACCCTCTATTCTAAGGGCCAGATATCTAGGGACAATTTTAGAACAACCAATTAACCTAACCTGCATGTCTTTGGATTGTGGGAGGAAACCGGAGCCCCTGGAGTGAACCCACGCAGCACAGGGAGAACATGCAAACTCCACACAGAAAGGTTCCTACCCCTGCCAGCCTGGGGATTCGAACCTGGAACCTTCTAGCTGTTAGGCAACAGTGCTAACCACTGCACCACCGTGCTGCTCGGTCATTAGTGACCTTCACTAAGGGGAAGGTCACTAATGACCTCCTTATCACATCTGATAATGGACTTGTTTCTGTTCTTGTCCTTTTAGACCTTAGTGCAGCTTTTGATACTATTGATCATAATATTCTACTTGATAGATTAGAACACTATGTTGGACTTAATGGAATTTTGTTGCTGTAGTTTAGATCTTATTTATCTGATAGGTTCCAGTTTGTTCATGTCAATAATGAGTTTTCTTTCAACTCAAAGCTCAGTTATGGAGTTCCACAGGGATCTGTGCTAGGCCCTACTCTTTTTAGTTTATATATGCTTCCGTTAGGCAACATTATTAGAAAGCACTGTGTACATTTTCATTGTTATGCAGATGACACAATTATACCTGTCAATGAAGCCAGATGATAGTAATCAATTAGCCAAGTTAGAAGCCTATCTTAAGGAAATCAAAGCTTGGATTTCTATTCCTTCTATTGATGTCTGTCTTGATGAGTTTACTCCAATCGACCTTTGTGAGTTAGACAAAATAGTTTCCTCATCCAAACCTTCAACTTGTCTTTTAGACCCTATTCCTACCAGGTTATTTAAAGAAGTCTTCCCACTTATCGGTAGCCTTATTCTTCATATAATCAATTCTTCATTAACTTTAGGCCATGTACCGCAGGCTTTTAAAATGGCTGTAATTAAACCCTTACTCAAAAAGCCAACGCTAGATCCAGGAGCTTTAGCTAACAATAGACCAATCTCTAATCTCCCTTTCATTTCAAAAATCTTAGAAAGAGTTGTTGCTACGCAATTATTTGACCACCTGCAGGGAAATGGTTTAGAAATGGGAAATGGCAGGGAAATGGTTTAGTAGCCAAGTTAGAAGCCTGTCTTAAGGAAATCAAAGCTTGGATGACTTGTAATTTCCTGCAATTAAATTCAGATAAGACTGAAGTCATTCTTGTTGGTCCAGAAAACCTTAGAAATTCCTTTCCAAATCAAACTTTCAGTTTGGATGCGGTTACTCTTTCTCTTAATAGCTCTGTGAGGAACCTTGGAGTTATTTTTGATCAGGATTTGTCCTTCAATTCACATATTAAATTTGTTTCTAAGACTGCCTTCTATCATTTGTGTAATATTGCCAAGATTAGGAGCATCTTGTCTCAGAGTGATGCTGAGAAACTGATCCACGCTTTTGTTAGCTCGAGATTAGATTATTGTAATTCTTTATTATCAGGCTGTCCTAAAACATCTTTAAAAAGTCTTCACCTGATCCAAAATGCTGCAGCAAGAGTTTTAACAGGTACTAGAAAGAGAGATCATATCTCTCCGGTTCTGGCCTCCCTTCATTGGCTTCCCATAGAGTTTAGAATTAAGTTTAAAATCCTTCTTCTTACTTACAAAGCTCTAAACAATCAGGCCACTTTTTATTTAAAAGATCTGATACTACCGTATTATCCTAACAGAGCACTACGCTCCCAAAATGCAGGATTACTTGTAATACCTAGAATCTCCAAAAGTACAATGGGAGGCAGAGCCTTCAGTTATCAAGCTCCTCTCCTGTGGAATCAGCTGCCAATCTGGATTCAGGAGTCAGACTCGATCTCTGTTTTGAAGAATAGGGCTAAAACCTACCTTTTTGATATAGCCTACAATTAGGGAGGGATCATGTGTTTCTGAACCCTCCCTTAGTTATGCTGCTAATAGGTTTAGTCAGCTGGGGGACCTCCAGTAATGCACTGGGCCCCACTCCTTTTCTCACTCTCAATGAAATATTTTTTTTGCTGGTCATTAACATTTGTTTGCTTGGGTCTTTCTGCAACTGTGGGGGTTCCCCCTACAGTTTTTTTTGAATGAATGAATGAATGAATTTATTTCGGATAGTACAGTACAGGTTAAAAGAAACTGAATAATATAACAACAAGGTCAAATTAGACAAAGACTCCTCCTACTATACAATTCCACGTAAGTTATCCGAAATGGGTGATGGCTGAAGCCGCAGCTTATATTGCCCACCCATATTCCATCCAAGAATTCAAAAGAGAAAAAAGAGAAAACAAGACAAGAGCGATTACAATTCAAAACAAAGCTAAGACAAAATGTGACTGAGAGAAAAAGAAAACTAAGCTAGGATAAGTTAAGCGGTTACTATTCAAAAACAAATCTAAGACAAAATGTCACAGAGAAAAAAAAAAGAAAAAAAACTAAGCTACAACACAACACAGGCTGGATATGTCAATCCTTATGTGAGTTTACATGTCATCTTGTAAATAAGTTTGGAGTATTTCTTCCTTTAGTTTTTGTTTAAATTGTCCAAGCGTTGTACATGATTTTAATTCAGGTCCAAAATCGTTCCATAATCTGACTCCTTGCACTGAAATACAGTGTTGCTTGGTCGTTGTTCTCACTGTAGGCTTGTATACATGTTCCTCTGAGGTGATATCGTTTCTCCCTTGTTTGGAACAACTTTTGGATATTTGCGGGCAGTGATAAATTCTTCACTTTGAACATTATTATTGCGGTTTTAAAGTCAACCAGATCTTTCAACTTGAGAGTTTTTTGTTTAAGAAAAAGTGGGTTTGTTGGTTCCCTGTAAGCTGCTTTGTTTATTATTCTAATAGCTCTCTTTTGAAGCATAAAGAGTGGATATATGTTTGTTTTATATGTATTTCCCCATACTTCATTACAATATGTCATGTATGGGAGTATTAATGAACGATACAAGGTGTATAGTGTGGGTTGATTCAATAAATATTTCACTCTGTGTAATATTGCAATTGATTTGGATACTTTACCTTTAATATAATTAATATGTGACTTCCAACACAGTTTGTTATCAATTATTACTCCAAGAAATTTAGTTTCAGATACCCTTTCAATCTCTACACCATTTACACTGAGTTTGGGTACTGGGTTGTTGTGATGGTTGTTAAAGACTATAAATTTTGTCTTACTTAAATTGAGCGTTAATTTGTTTGAATCAAACCACAGTTTAAGCTTTCCTAATTCCTTTCCGAGTGTATCCAGAAGTTGTTCCAAATTGTTTCCACTGCATAGTAGATTAGTGTCATCGGCAAACAATATTAAGTCCATTTTTTCTGAAACTTTACATATATCGTTTATATACATATTGAATAATAATGGTCCCAAAACTGAACCCTGTGGGACTCCACAGGTGACCTTCAGTAACTCTGAGTTTTTGTTGCTAACACATACATACTGATATCTATTCTTTAAGTAACTACTTAACCAGGACAGTGCTACCCCTCTAATACCACAATTTTGTAGTTTCTTTAATAATAAATTGTGATCTACTGTATCAAATGCTTTTTTAAGATCTAGGAATACTCCAACTGAATACTCTTTATTTTCAATGGCTGTTGATATTTTTTCTGTAAATTCCATTAGGGCATATGCAGTTGTCCTCTTGTGTCTGAACCCATATTGCTGCTCACACAATAAATCATTCTTCAGTATGAAATTGTCAATTCTCTCATCGAATATTTTTTCAAGTATCTTGGAAAATTGCGGTAATAGTGAAATTGGTCTATAGTTTGAGAGTTCCCCTCTGTCGCCCGTCTTGTATATCGGAATTACTTTAGCTATTTTCATTGCATTGGGAAATATACCTGATTGGAGAGACAGGTTACAGATATACGTCAGTGGTTTTACTATGCATTCAATAACAGTTTTGACTAATAGCATGTCAATATCATCACAGTCCGTAGATGTTTTACTTTTGAACGATTTAACAATTTCAATGACCTCTCTTTCGTCTGTGTTCTTTATGAAGATGGAGTCTTTTACAGCAGTGTTATTGCATATTGTATCACCTGTAGGCACCGTAGTGGGTATTTCTCGGGCCAGATTAGGTCCAATGTTAACAAAAAAATTATTAAATTCATCTGCAGGTGAAGCTATATTCACACTCTGAGTCATTTTATTATTTTTTGGAATATTAGTTGGGTTGCTTGTATTTCTGCTTTTATTTCCAAGGATACTGTTGAGTATTGTCCATGTATTTTTAATATTGTCTTTGTTTTTCTCCAGTTCTTTACTGTAATAGTCCCTTTTACTACATCTTATTATATATGTTAACTTATTTTTGTATGCTTTATACCGCTGCTCTGCTTCTTTTGTCCTTTTCTTTAGGAAAGCTTTATATAATAATTTTTTCTTTTTATACACCTTTTGTAGTCCTTTGGTTAACCATGTCTTATCAGCAAATTTGTGTTTAAGCTTTTTTTTTTACTAATGGGCAGTTTTTTTCATAAAGAGTGGTTACAATGTTTATAAATGTGTCATAGGCTTCATTTACATCTGATACATACGTAGACTTCTGTCCTTTCTTGCTTCAGCAAGTCCTCTTTAAAAGAATTGATTGCATTTGGTGATTTGTATCTGAACGATTTTGAAATTTTTTCTGCGTTGGGCCCCGTGTGGCCATGGATAAGTGCAAAGGTTGGCAAGTGGTCACTTATATCATTTATCAATAATCCACTTTCTATTTTCTTATCGATAACATTGACAAACAGGTTGTCAATAAGTGTAGCAGAGTGAACTGTGATTCTACTGGGATGTGTTATTGTGGGATATAGACTCATGCTGTACATAGAGTTCATGAACTCTGTAACTACATTTTGTTGATGTGGATTCAGTAAATCAATATTGAAATCTCCACAAATTGCTACCATTTTCTTACTAGTAATATTATTGTAGAGCTCGACTAATTTATCTCTGAATGTCTCAATGCAAGTTCCCGGCGTTCTATATATGCAGCTTATGATTAGATTTTTTGTTTTGTCTAGGTCAATCTCAACAGTAACACATTCCAAGATCCCTGGTAGTGCAAAGGACATTTCATTTACAAGCTTACACCTATACAGGTCATCAATATACAGTGCAACACCACCACCCTTTTTTTGAGTTCTGTTAATATAAAACATCTGATATCCCTCTATTGCCATCAGGGGAGCCTGTTCTTCATTAAGCCAGGTTTCAGAGACTGCAATAGCTGTGAATTTTCTGTCTAGCTGTTTTAAATAGTCCTGAATCTGTGGAAAGTTTTTGTTAAGACTTCTGCTGTTGAAGTGTATTATTGACAGTTTACCATTTAATTGCACTTGACTTTTGAATTGCTTTTCAGTGTAATATTCACAGTGGTTATGAATATTATTGAAAAAGTGGTTATCAGGATCATTATCATTCTCCATCTCTTGTGGTTTATGTTCAGCATAGTGGCATATTTTCAGAGTTTGAGTTTCCTCACTCTGTGTCAGATGACTTCCTCCAGCTGGGGATAATTGATGTCTACTCGAGTCGATCATAAGTTTTTGTTTATTTTGCTTATTTTTTTTAAAGTGCTTTGGCATGGAGTATCAAAAGAACTATTCTTATCGTGTGTATGAATATGGATTATCATTGACTCATAATTTTTTTTAATCGGTGTTCATCTGTATTTATTTAAGTCAGTAGCATCTCTGATCATTATACTCCTTGCTTGCTCTGGTGTTCCATTTAGTTTAATCCAAATTCTACAATTTCTTGTCCAGGTTGCCTGTATCTTATTTTGTTTTTTCAGCATCCGTGCCTGCCGTGCTAATTCAGCGTTTTTTTTTGTCAGGTGTTCATTTAGGTAAACTTGAGTTCCCTGTAGCTTTCTGGCCTTCCTCAGTATGTCATTCTTTACCCTTCTGTTCACAAAGCGCATCACAATTGATTTCTTTGTTTTGGGATCTTTCTTCGGTAAAGCATAACAGGCTGAAATTGCATTGGCTTCTACCTTAATGTCTCTATTATTAAGGAACTGAAGCACTTGATTTTCTAAGGAGACTGATTCACTCATGGGAGCATCTTCACCATTCAGTCCTGTTGCGGCATGGGCGTATGACTGATATCTGATGTCTAGTCCACTTATAACTAGGTCATCAATACGAGAACCTTGTTCAAGATCCTCGACGCGTTGCTCCAAAAGGCGCCCGTGTTGCTCCAGGTCCATAATTTTTTTGTCTTTTTCTTGAATTATTGAATGTAGGGCTTGTACATCTTCTATTAGGCCTATTATTTTGGCCTGCTGGCTAGTCAGTTTGGCCAATTCTTCTGACATAAAGTTCAGAGATTTTTTAATTTCTTCCATTTCCTCTTTTTTTGGTGGCATTTTACTGACCTGTGGATAGAAATAAACAGAGAATCCGGCTAGGCCTCAACTAGCCCGGCCGTTGATAGTGTAGCAGTTGTAGCAGTTGATAGTGCTATGAGATGACTGTTGTTGTGAAATGGCGCTATATAAATAAAGTTGAATTGAATTGAATTGAATTGGATGACTTGTAATTTCCTGCTATTAAATTCAGATAAGACTGAAGTCATTCTTGTTGGCCCAAAAAACCTTAGAATACCTTTCCAAATCAAACTTTTAGTTTGGATGTGGTTACTCTTTCTCTTAATAGCTCTGTGAGGAACCTTGGAGTTATTTTTGATCAAGATCTGTTTTTCAATTCACATATTAAATTTGTTTCTAAGACTGCCTTCTATCATTTGCATAATATTGCCAAGATTAGGAGCATCTTGTCTCAGAGTGATGCTGAGAAACAGATCCACGCTTTTGTTAGCTCTAGGTTAGATTATTGTACCTTTTTATTATCAGGTTGTCCTAAGACATCTTTAAAAAGTCTTCAGCTGATCCAAAATGCTGCAGCAAGAGTTTTAACAGGTACTAGAAAGAGAGATCAAATCTCTCCAGTTCTGCCTCCCTTCATTGGCTACCCATAGAGTTTAGAATTAAGTTTAAAATCCTTCTTCTTACTTTCAAAGCTCTAAACAATCAGGCCACTTTTTATTTAAAAGATCTGATACTACCCTATTATCCTAACAGAGCACTACGCTCCCAAAATGCTGGATTACTTGTAATACCTAGAATCTCCAAAAGTACAATGGGAGGCAGAGCCTTCAGTTATCAAGCTCCTCTCCTGTGGAACCAGCTGACAATCTGGATTCGGGAGTCAGACTCGATCTCTGTTTTTAAGAATAGGGTTAAAACCTTCCTTTTTGATATAGCCTACAATTAGAGAGGGATCATGTGTCTCTGAACCCTCCCTTAGTTATGCTGCTATTAGGTTTAGACAGCCGGGAGACCTCCAATAATGCACTGGGCTTCACTCCTTTCTTCACTCTCAATGAAATATTTTTTTTGCTGGTCATTAACATCTGTTTGTTCTCTCCCATAGACTGAGTCCCTATCGTGCTGTTTGCTCTCTATAGTACAGTATATGTCTGTTCTTCTCATCTTCTCTATCCCCTCACCCCCCAGCCAGTCGCAGCAGATGACTGCCCCTCCCTGAGCCTGGTTCTGCTGGAGGTTTCTTCCTGTTAAAAGGGAGTTTTTCCTCTCCACCGTCGCCAAGCGCTTGCTCACAGGGCATTGCCTGATTGCTGGGGTCTTTCTGCAATTGTGGGGGCTTCCCCTACAGTTGAAAGTGCTATGAAATAACTGTTGTTGTGAAATGGCGCTATATAAATAAAGTTGAATTGAATTGAACTGCCTCCATCTTGTGGTCAACTATAAGAATTGCATTCTTTCATAAATTTACTGTATCTCCAAATCGAGCTTCAAGTTAACTTTCAAGGAAATTTTTCCAGCAATTTTGGGGACCTTAGTATTTCTCTGGCTGAAAGGAGCCAGCGCTCTGAAAGACTGTGCGCACGGCAAAGAGTAAACACCTCCCACACCGGCTCAGTAGTCGGGTTTTCGAGCAGTGAGGCACAGAGAGGCTACCCCCAATCAGCTGGAGAGTGAAGAGGTTCAGTTTTATGGGCAGAGGAGAGAATAAGTAGATTTATTGCTAATTATAAAAGGGAATGTGTTGTTGTGAAAATCCTAGGTTGAGAATATGTAAAAATAGGGGTATTTCAAATAGTACTGAAGAAAAAGGGAAAAAATAAGAAAAGAAATAAATGAATGTAAAAGTTTTGTGCAGAATTTAAGGGAAAAGACCGAAACGCAGAAGTGATTGGATAAAGGGAAGAAAAAACATAAGAATGAGGTGTTCAAGTAGGTTCATTTTGTCTTTTTTTTAATTATTTACCTTTTGTTCTAATTAAAGACAAAAACATGCTTTGACTGTGCACTGCAGCCTTCGTCAGAAGAGTCAGCTGATTGCTGCCAGGTGACATTTTATCAGCTGACTTTCGTAGACGGGGCAAGCCCAGCAGACCTGTCAGATCCACCGAGCCAGCCCCGCTTTCCGCAGTCAGATGACATTCCATCTGACTTCCGCCGGCTGGAGAAATTGGACAAGACACGGGCATGCTTCAGAAACCACCTGAGATTTAACCTCTGTTGCAGAGATGAGGATGTTACACCGGCAAGCCTCAACATAAGAAATGCAATCCCAACCAAAAACGCAGAGAAAATCATCAATAAAGCACGGAAAGACCTGATCAAAGAACGGATAAGAATGACGGCAAACAAAGTGAACAGAATCAACAACCAGATCAAGGAGGAAATGGACATTTTCAAGAAACACTACCTGACTGACCAGGAAACGCAGGAGCAGAAAAAAGCACAATTAAAACACGCACACAAACAAGAATTCATTATAACGAAAAACCGCCATTTAAAAAACTAAAAAAAACGTACAGAAAGGAAGAATGGACAAAGACAAACACACACGGAAACAAACGGTAAGTGGGTCAAAAACTTGTCAAAATGCATACTCACGGACACGGAAAAAACAGTGCTGAGCAAAGGACTGAACTTCGCCATCACACCAGCCAGAATACCTCATGAAGAATACATCCTCGCAACAGAACTCACATGCGAAAAAATCCAGGACCAAGGGGAAAAAGCATTCACTCCGGAACGCAGTCGCAGGAATCCTCAAAACGGCCAAATTACCACAAAGCAACATTACAAAAGAAGAAGAAAAAGCATTAACCTCACTCAAGACAGATAAAACAATCACAATCCTCCCATCAGATAAAGGCAGAACCACAGTAGTAATGGACACAGAAGCATATGAAAAACAAATGGAAACCATGTTGGCAGATGACAGCACATATGAAATCATTAAAACATACACCACAGAAGAAAAGAAAAAAATGCTAAAAGCCTTTCTCAAACCCCTAGTAGAAAATAAAAAAATCACAAAGGACGCATAT
Organism: Pholidichthys leucotaenia; assembly: GCA_020510985.1. Lineage (NCBI taxonomy): Eukaryota > Metazoa > Chordata > Actinopteri > Cichliformes > Pholidichthyidae > Pholidichthys > Pholidichthys leucotaenia. The sequence goes on along the minus strand of CM035848.1, from coordinate 85,333,521 downwards.
GATCACCTGATTCCCACAGCCAGCATCACCCCCTGGATCTATAGAACCCCCAAAATACATAAAAAGGATATCCCACTGCGGCCAATAATAGACAGTATCGGATCAGTCACGTACAACTTATCAGAAGCCTTGGTTGAAATCATTAAACCCCTCCTTGGACTATCAGATTTCCACTGCAAAAACTCAAAAGAGCTGGCACAAGAACTCAAAAATATGAAAATAGAATCAGACGAGATCCTCATTTCACATGATGCCATTTCATTATTCGCAAAGGCATCTGTTGATGTCACACTACATATAGTGCAAGAACGCCTCAGTAATGACAGTACCCTAAAAAGACGCACCATCTCACAGTTCATGACATATCCGAATTATTACAATTTGTTGCAAAATCCACCTATTTTCAATACAGAGGAAAAATCTACAGACAAAAAGAAGGATTTGCAATGGCAGACCCACTATCAGCCATTATGAGTAGCTTTCTCATGGAGGATCTGGAAAACAAAGCCATCAACACAGCACCTACACAATGCAAACCCACCCTTTGGAAGAGATACGTGGACGACATTCTGGAGAAAATAAGGAAAGGACACACACAAGAACTCACTGACCACCTGAATAGCAGAGACAGCACTGGGAATATAAAATTCACACACGAAGAGGAGGAAAATGGCACCATAGCCTTTCTGGACATGAAAATCCACCACAACGATGGCAGCAGCATAAAAATCACAGTCTACAGGAAACCAACCCACACAGATCAATACCTACTATGGACATCAGAACACCCCACAGCGCACAAACTATGAGTTGTCAGGACGTTATATGAACGGGCCACCATCATCACAGACCAAGAAGACAGACAGGAGGAGGAAAACCACATAAAACATGCACTCATACGCTGCCAATATCCAGTATGGGCCATAAACAAAGGGAAACAGCAAGTCAAAAACAAAGAAAACAAACAGAAAGCAAGACACAGAACAAAAGCCGAAATCAAAAACAAGGACACCATAACTATACCATACATCCGAGGGATCACTGTACCAATTCAAAGGATCATGAAAAAATACAAAATAAACACATCAGTAAAACCACACAAAAAATTAAGACAGTTATTAGTACACCCCAAGGACAGAATAGAACAAGACAAAAAATGCAATGTAGTATATGAAATATCATGCAGATCACGCAACAAAACCTACATTGGAGAAACTGGAAGATCATTCACCACAAGAAAAATAGAACACCAGAAGGAATGTGAGAAGGAAACACAAGGATGACCCACAAGATCACAAAAAGAAAAGGCAGAACAAGAAACATTAAAATCAGCAATATCAGATCACTGCAAAAGAAATAATCACATCATGGACTGGGACAATGCAAAAATTATTGGATCAGAGAGCAACAAACACAAACGCTGGATCAAGGAGGCCATAGAAATCAGACACCTTTCCCACACCTGGGACCACATTCTCCAAAGACCATCTGATGGTGAAAAGCAGGGCCGGCTCGGTGGATCTGACACGTCTGCTGGGCTGGCCTCGCCTACGAAAGTCAGCTGATAAAATGTTACCTGGCAGCAATCAGCTGACATGTTTTTGTCTTTAATAAGAACAAAAAGTAAATAAGAATGAGAGACTGATGCTGCAACAGTAAGATGAAAAAAATAATAAGCATGACAAAAATGAATGAAAAAAGAAAAAAGACTGTGTATAATGGTTTGTCTGTTTCTATATTAATCTGAGACGATGGTGGTGGCTGTGGTTCTGGACCGGATCCACCTCCCTACCCCAGCGCCCATGTGAGTTCCTCTTCAGACCTACTTGAATTGGCTGCAGTTGCCCCCTCCACACTATCGCCTAACAACCCCCTCCTCCCTCCATGACTACAGTAAAATAATTTAAAACAAAGGGACATTGAGAGACGGGACATACTGTAGATGATCAAACCGACCACATGTAAGTAAAACACATTATATTGTTATTTTCCAATTACTTTTCTGATAGCAGCTCAAATATTGGATCTCATTCAAGAACATTTTAGTGAGAGTCTGTGTAAATCGTGCATATTTTGCCAGTAAGCTGTGTTAGTACTATCCAACTACTCCAGATTCAACAAAATGGTTGTATGCGTGCGTAAACAGCATTTATGAATCATCGGTAGTCAGCACATGTTCACGAAAATTGAAGATTGCATAACTGACGCTTAAAACTACCACTCAAGTCACATTTCACAGTAACTTCCTACCTACGGCTGTCAGACTGTATAACCTAAGCAGGGCTGCTCGCAGAGATAGCAAAAAAACGTGACGACCTAGTAGTATTGAATGCAAAAGACGCAACGGACTTACACAAATGGTTCCCTCCAGTATACAACTAGGACAATATCAGTCGCTACGGAGGGTGACAATATGTATGGGTACATATTCATGCTATGTAGGATAACTAAGTAGACGGTTATGCTGTTTATTCCATCTTGCTATAATGCTCCGCACTTTGTATATATATTTATATATTTATATGTACGTATGTATATCCACTGCTCTTATTTATATTTTTCGTATCTTCTTAATTATTGCTCTGAGTGTTGCTATCCCTGTGCTGTTGCAATCCTGGAATTTCCCCATTGTGGGACTAATAAAGGCTTATCTTATCTTATCTTATCTTAACTGATCAGCAGTTTCATTCACTAAAAGTCTGAGAGAGAAAGAGAACAAAAAAAAAATGAAACCCAGCTGCAGCGACTGACATGAAGACACAGCATAAGCCTGAATGTAATGCTATGCAGTAACAACCATTTTTACTGTCTTGTAACGGCGTTATTTTAAGCAACTACAGCATAAAATACACCTGAAATTGGATTTCAGATGGGCGGCCGTGATCTGCTTTCAAAACTGTACGCATCCATATTGCACTGAGCTGAGACTCCCCCACCTTGCAGAACATTATGATACATTTCAACAATTTGGGTTTAGAATGTGTGTGTAAAAAGCAATAAAAAATTACTCTAGCTAAAATTCACAGTATAGTGTGGAAATAAAGATTACTTTTACCCTTATTTTTTTCCAACTCTGCACCTCAAACCCAGAAGCAAGGTGCACACTTCATGTCAAAGCAATAAAGATCAGAATTATACCCATCTGATCCTATGTGAGTTGATCAATTAGCGATCATCCAAACATTACTGTCATGCTGGACAAGACATTTCTCACTGCACTGTCCTACAGAATAATGGAGCAGTCTGTTCTTATATTACTGGGAAAACAACGTTTAGAATCTTTTTGCATCTGATAGGATTTGGACGTAGATGAAATGATAATGTTTAAATCATTCTTAATTATTTTTAATTATAACTTAAATCAAAGTATGAAATCTAGTTTATAAGGATTAAATTTTTAGACTTGATTAAGACAAATAAAATAAAGTTATTTATGAAAACTAAGCTTAGAATAACAGCAAACTATTTACACAAAACTCTCAGCTGGTCTGGATCACTTGTAAATATTGTTTGACATTGTACTAAATTTCAAGATATTAACAGATTGGTGTACTGTGTCTGAAAATTGGGAATCTAGGTATGAAAGAAAAATAAAAATTTAAAGAAAAACCTGCAATGTGATTGATGACCCATGGGAGCCAGGGGCTCCCCATAAATCTGTCTTTTATTAAGGAAGCCAGAAGGAGGAGGGGGAGAAGGACAGCAGTGGAGGAGGAGGGGCCGTGGCCGACGAGGGAATGCACCCCCACAGTGGAAAAGAGTGCATCAGTATGGATAGTGGGGTCACTTGCAAAAAGAGTGTCCCCCAAAGGCAAGACTGGCCACTGGGAAGGGGAGCCGCCCGTGACCCACATCCACTACAACAAAACTGGACTGCATGATTAAGACTAAAGCAGATAAGTGGACTCATTCCTACACATATACAGAAAATTGACATAACAGACATCTTCCATTTACCTGACTTTGATCTAATGTCAACAATACAGTGTTTACCAGAAGCAATGTTGGAAGTTCAAGGTATTTCGATTAAGTTTGTGTGACGCGGGTGCGTGTAGATCAGTAATTTCAGATGACATTCAGAGCTTTTCAAAGCAAGAAGGAAAAGTAACAGTTAAAATCTGCAAATGACAAACTAACAGTAGAATATCTATCAAAATCTGTGAAAGTAAAGGATCATACTACTGGTAACATTGTTGAAGGGTGGTTCATTTTATCAAAGGTTACCCACATGTTGAGGACGTAAACGTAGTTTATGAGACTTCCAAACTAAAATACTGATGCTCACTCAACCTGATCATGGCCGGACGATGTTCAGTGATATCACAGCATTTTACATCCATAGTTCCTACTGATTGGCAATCTACAAATCAGTATCATTGTACCATGTACTATAGGCAATTGAACGGATCTGATCCAAGTTATGAACAAACATTTTTTGCAAATCCATCCTCCAGATTGGTCATAAAAACTTGTACTGGACACCAAGGGGATATGTGGAAGCATCTGTTGTCTTATCTGATGAGGATCAGAGACATTTTAAACAATGCGGGGTTCCACACATCTCACTGGTTAGACCCAAACACATGGATTGGAAAAATGTTGGACATTTTGTCACCTCTGCTGAGGAATATAGCCATCCATGGGAAGCCAACATCTGACCGTAAGATAGAATATTCTCCTAAATTAGAAACATATGCATTGTCACTTAAATGGGTAACCACAGCACAAAAGGCTGTGCACAGTTGACACCTCGAAATCTCCTACATGACCAATCTTAACATTAACAGAGAAGAAGATGAACAAATTTAAAGCAAATTCTAAATTCATTATGGTAAAAAAAAAAAAACAGATGTTCATCTAATAATAGTGGGCAGGGTATGTCACTATAGACCATTTAAAAGACAATATCCTCTCTGTCTAGAAGCTCAAAAAGATGTTAAACAGGTTGTAAAAGAGCTAAAAAAGCAGCAGATGTCATAGTGTCATGCCCAGCCTCCCCATTCCTGTGGGAAACATCTTAATGATGCAGGACCTGTAGGAGTTAACAAAGCTATAATTCTTTGTGTTCATTGTGTACCACAATTAAACGTATTGTCGAATGAACAAAAACTCCAAATGCAACTTTTCACAGTGGTAGTCATTAGCAATGCATTTTTGGCATACCAGTACACCCAGATCATCAATTCTGGTTTGCATTCATATGTCATAATGATAGAATGGTCAGCTCACGTGCAGGGTGCCATACCAGAGAAAACACACACGACAGAGAGAATCTAAATTTAAACAATTTATTGATCCAAAAAGTCTGCACTGTTAGGAGAAAAACGTCACTCGCCAGAGGAAGACTCAGCCTGTGGGGAGGAGACAATAGCTGGTTATCGGAGGAGGGGGTATCGGGAAGAGTGGAAAACAAATTGCCACTTACGGTAGTTGAGCAGAGTGCCCTGCAGAGAACCCCAGCAGAAACAGACAAACCAGCAGGATGAGGCTGGTAGAGAGCAGGGAAGGAGCTGGAGACGGTGTCTGACCGGGTGGTAACAGGTAGCTGAAGCGGAGGTGGGGATGATGGGGCAGGTGAGCGCACAACGATCCCCGGAGACGCACCGCATGGATGGCAGCAACCTGAGAGGAGAAAAGGAGAGAGGAATTAATTTTAGCTTCCTCAAGTTTAATATTAAAGGCACTTGCTTGTTACAGGCAGTATAAGCAAGCCAACCCAACAAGTCAGCGCTGAAGCATTCACATGATGGTCCCTTTATGCGCTGGCAAGGCAGAGGCAGCAGGTGTGTCCACTCACGCAGGTGCAGTGATTACCTGCGGAATCGGGGAATCTCTCACAGGAAAGGAGGGGGTATGCACTCACCTGAACATGACAGTGCCGCCTCCCTCAAGGGGCACGGTCCACTGGGCTTGTTGGGATGGGCTCTGTGGAAGGCCCGGACAATCCCTTTGTCATGGAAATGGGACTTGGGGATCCATGACCTTTCTTCGGGGCCGTAGCCCTTCCAGTGTACCAGGTATTGAAAGCCCTGGCCTCGATGGCGAACGCCCAGAATCTTCTGGATGGTGTAGGTGGTCTGGCCGTCGAGGATCCGGTGTGTGTGTGGGGGGGCAGCTTTTGGGGGGGGGGGGGTTAAACTGGTCTGGACTGGCAGAGAGGGGTTTGATTCTGGAAACGTGGAACGTTGGGTGGATGCGAAGTGTCCGTGGGAGCTCCAGGCGGACCATTACATCATTGATTATTTTGGAGATGGTGAACGAGCCCAAGAAGCGAGGTGATAGCTTCTTAGACTCAGTCTTCAAGGGCACCTGGTCCGCCGATAGCCACACGCGCTGCCTGACTACATATTTGGGAGCTGGGACCCATTTTTGGTCTGCATACTGGCGGTTTCACTCTGTAGAGCAGAGGAGGGTGGCTCGGGTGGCCCTCCAGATCTGATGGCAGTGGCGGGCGTGAGCCCCCACGGATGGCACAGCGACTTCCTTCTCCGCCATGGGCAACGGGAGGGGGGGTATTCCCCATGGAGGCCTCGAAGGGCGTGAGTCCAGTGGCAGCAGAGACTGCCAAATTGTGGGCATACTCCACCAAGGTCAGATGGCTGCTCCATGTGGAAGGATTTTCGGATGCTATGCATTTGAGGGCAGCCTCCAGGGACTGGTTGGTATGTTCAACCTGCCCATTACTTTGCAGGTGGTATCCAGACGTGAGGCTGACTGTAGTCCCTAGTGATTGGCAGAAGGATTTCCAGACATGGGGTGTAAATTGTGGGTCCCGGTCAGACACAATGCCCAAAGGAATCCCATGTAGACAGATGACATGTGTGGTTAGAAGGTCGGCAGTTTCAGAGGTGGAGGGTAGCTTGGGGAGGGGTACCAGATGGCTTGCCTTGGAGAAGCAGTCAACTATGGTGAGTATAAGGGTGTTAACTCGAGAGGGGGGGAAGTCCTGTGACAAAATCCAAGGCAATGTGGGACCAAGGTCGTATGGGAACAGGTAATCCGTGAAGCAGGAGGTGAGGAGTCGGATTTGTTGTGGGCGCAGGACTGGCATGCTTTCACATAATCCCGGACATCCGTCCACAGGGTGGGCCACCAGAACACCCGTCGAATTAGATTTATAGTCCGGGAAACCCCAGGATGGCAGGAAAAGTGGCTGGAGTGGCCCCATTGGATGACATCGCTTCAGAGGGCGGCTGGGACAAACAGATGATCACTTGCTTCTCCGCTGGTCTGGGCTCCATGGACTGGGCCTGCCGGACCCTCTGCTCAATCTCCCAGGTAAGGGCTCCGAGGATGCACGAATGCGGCATAATAGGGTGGGAGAGGGAAAAGGGGTCTGGAGAGTCAGGGCTGAATTGGTGGGAGAGAGCGTCCAGTTTGACATTACGGGAGCCAGGCCTGTAGGTGATGGTAAAATTGAACCTAAGAAAAAATAAGGCCCAGCGGGCCTGCCTGACAGTGAGTCTGCAGGCCGACCGTAGATACTCTAGATTTTTATGGTCGGTCCACACGATGATGGGATGGACCACTCCCTCCAGCCAGTGTCTCCATTCCTCCAGGGCCAACTTAATGGCTAGGAGCTCTCAATCTCCTATGTCATAATTCCTCTCGGCTGGGGTGAGCCGCCGAGAGAAATGCATGCATGGGTGGAGCTTCTGGTTGGAGACTGAGCGCTGCGAGAGGACAGCACCCACCCCCGAATCAGAAGCGTCCACCTCCAGGGTGAACTGGAGCTGAGGGTCGACCTGGGCCAAGATGGGGGTATTAGAGAACAGACCCATTAATTTGGAAAAAGGCCTGTTTGGCTGCCTCGGACCAGCAGAAAGGCACCTTAACAGAGGTCAGCTGTGTGAGAGGCTGTGCTACCCCACTGTAATTTTTGATGAATCTGTGATAAAAATTCGCAGACCCCAAGAAGCATTGACGCTCCTTGGGGAATGGGGCGTTGGCCAATCCAGCACAGCCTTCACCTTGGCTGGATCGGGTCTTAGCTCTCCTTCAGCCACAATAAACCCCAGCAAGGAAGTGGAGGAGGTGGAAAACTCACACTTCTCAGCCTTCACAAAGAGCTGGTTTTCCAGGAGTCATTGTAACATGGCCCTGATATGGACTGTGTGTTCCTCTGGCGTGTGGAAAAAAATCAAAATGTCATCCAAGTAGACAACAAATTGATTTACCATATTGTGGATGACGTCATTCATAAGGCATTGGAAGATGGTGGGGGCGTTGGTGAGCCCAAAGGCATCACTAGGTATTCGAATTGCCCCAAGTGTGCTTTAAAGGCTGTCTTTCATTCATCCCCCTCGCAAATACGGACCAAATGGTACTCGTTGCATAGGTCCAATTTGGAAAACACTTGCGCCCGCTGAAGGAGCTCAAAAGCAGAATTAATTAGGGGCAGTGAATATTTATCTTTGACAGTTATGGCGTTGAGTTCCCGGTAGTCAATACACGGGCGCAGAGATCCATCCTTCTTACCACCAAAAAAAAAAAAAAACCCTGCCCCAAGAGGAGCTGAAGAAGGCCGAATGAGGCCGGCGTTCAAAGAGTCCTTAATATAACTCTCCATTGCCTCCCTCTCCAGCCCAGAGATGCTATAAAGCCAACTGGACCGCAGCCGCGCACCTGGGAGGAGATCTATGGCACAGTCGTATGAGCGATGACGAGGTAATGAGAGAGCTCTCAACTTGCTAAAGACCTCCCCAAGGTCATGATAGACCTTGGGTACGAGGCTGAGGTCCAGCAGCTCCACTGGAGGGGAGGAGATGGGTAAGGACGGGAAACACTCGGCCGAACTACAGCAAGACGCCAAACAAAAGGGACTCCAGGAGGAAATTGAGTTTTGAGACCAATTAATAATGGGGTTGTGCTTCTTGAGCCAAGGGTAACCCAGAACCACCAGGGAGGATGAATTTGGGAGAATAAAGAATGATAAGACCTCCCGGTGGTTCCCGGAAAGAAGGACGGATATCGGCACCGTGGATTCGGTGATAGAGGCCACTTTGCCACCAGATAAAGTCGTGACATTCAATGGGGTGGATAATTTGGTGATGGAAATGCCCATTTCCCATACAAACTGTGAAGAAATTAAATTTTGTTCCGCCCCAGAATCAATCAAGGCTATAACCCTCTTCTCGACCGGAGTGGTGGCTCAGTTGGTAGAGCATCCGCCCCACACCCGGGAGGCAGGGGTTCAAATCCCGGCCGGGTCATACCAAAGACCATATAAAAATGGTGCTTTCTGCCTTCTAGCGTGGTGCTCCGCATAATGGAATGGGGAAAGTAAAGTTACACACAGAGCTACCAGAGGACTGACCCCCCACTGTAGCTTTCACTACTTACAGTAGCTGTGTGGCCTAGGGTCAGATAAACGGAGATAGGCGCCGCCCATATACACCTTCAGGTGTGAAGGGATTAACTAACTAACTAACCCTCTTCTCGACCACCGGCAGCTGGATAAGGGCCAAAATAGAGAAGTTACCGGGGGGATGAGTAAGAGTCCTGCTCATCAGACCGCCCACGGCTACTGATGGGTTGCGTCTTTTGGCTTCAGGTGGCAGTTGTTTAGTTTGTGCTCTAAAGAGCCACAGGACATGCATGTGCCGGCTCTCTTCCATCACTGATGCTCTTCCGGAGCCAGATGGGCCCAGCCAAGAACCATCGCTTCGGAGGATGAGTCCGCTCCACCTGTGTCTGTAGCCGGAGGAGGCACACGCACAACAGGAGGGAGAGAGGAGGATTTGCGCTCCTTCGCGTGCTCGCGGTATCGGTTGTCCAAACTGACAGCCTGATCAATAAGCCCGTCCAGAGGGGAGGTAACAGCATGAACCGCCAGGTCATCGTGGAGGTTGGAGTTTAAACCCTGGAGGAAGACGTTGCGTAAGGCAACGTCATTTCAGCCAGAGTCCGCCACGATGACCCGAAACTCCACAGAGAAGTCGGCGGCTGACCGGCTTCCCTGGCGGAGAGACATAAGGGGGCTCATTATGTTGCCCTCACTCTCTGTTCAGTCAAATGTGCAAGAGAATTCACCTACGAATCTATCAAATGTGTAATTAGGACACTCTGGACTGTCGAGGATAGACTGAGCCCAACTAAGGGCTCGATCTTGCAGCAGGAGGGTCATGAAATGAATTTTGTATGTGTCATCCAGATACTCTCCGCCCACCTGCCCCAAATAAAGCCAAACATGGCAAAGGAATCCCTTGCATTTCCCACCTCCCCCGCGAATGGAGCTGGTGAGGGAATGGAGGTTGTTCAGCGGATGGTGGGAGAAACAGAGGCAGCAGGTGGAGAGAGAGGACCCAGACGAGACATATGAGCCAAGCAGTCGGTGACCGTGCTCAGCTGCTGCATAACAGTCTGCAACTGCTGTGTGAGCACGGCCACCTGCCTCTCTGTGGCGTCGAGGCAGTACAAAGTGGAGTGTTCCGCTGATGCAGCCCTCGCTGAGCTCATGTTCTTGCTGGCTCGATCTGTCATAATGATAGAATGGTCAGCTCACGTGCAGGGTGCCACACCAGAGAAAACACACACGACACAGAGAAGCTAAGTTTAAACAATTTATTAATCCAAAAAGTCTGCACGGCTAGGAGAAAAACATCACTCGCCAGAGGAAGACTTAGCCTGTGGGGAGGAGACAAGAGCTGGTTATCGGAGGACGGGGGATCGGGAAGAGTGGAAAACAGATTGCCACTTACGGTAGTTGAGCAGAGTGCCCGGCAGAGAACCCCAGCAGAAACAGACAATCCAGCAGGATGAGGCTGGTAGAGAGTAGGGAAGGAGCTGGAGACGGTGTCTGACCGGGTGGTGACAGGTAGCTGAAGCGGAGGTGAGGATGATGGGGCAGATGAGCACACAACAATCCCCAGAGATGCACCGCACAGATGGCAGCAACCTGAGAGGAGAAAAAGAGAGAGGAATTAATTTTATCTTCCTCAAGTTTAGTATTAAAGGCACTTGCTTATTACAGGCAGTTTGCCCAACGAGCCAGCACTGAAGCATTCACATGATGGTCCTTTTATGCGCTGGCAAGGCCGAGGCAGCAGGTGCGTCCACTCACGCAGGTGCAGTGATTATCTGCGGAGTCGGGGGAATCTCTCACAGGAATGTAGGGGGTGTGCGCTCACCTGAACATGACATCATATCTGAAAACAAAAAGTACATATTCACCAGACTACCACATCACAGACTACCTCCTACAATTTTTTCTCAGTTAATGTCAGAAAATCTTGCACATTTTACACCTCCTAATAGGAGTCAGTTGCTCCTATGGCATATTGCTGGCATCTCCTGATGAAGAAACATGCAAACAAAACATATCTTGGCAGGCTGGAGTCTATAGGTGATTAAAATAAAGGTGCTGTGTTTAATCAAGGTTCCCACATGTATACCTGACTAAAGGGTAAACCCATCCTCCCACAAAAATTATTTCACTATGTTGCTACTTGAACACATAGACTTTGTCATGTGTTCAAGGGAGGGATGGTGACATTGGTTATTAGTTATCACAGCCTATGGGTTTATAAATTTGCTACAAAATTTTGCCAATAATGTATAAGTTGTGCACAAAATAATGTCCAGGACAACATGAAGACCAGAGAAGGGTAGTTTTCCATCATCAACACACCCATTTCAGACCATTTGCATGGACTTCATTGAGCTAACCAAATATGAAGGGAAGAGATATTGTTTTGTTATAGTGGATATGGTTACAGATTATTTCACATTTACGGAAAGTGTTGAATAGTGATTTGAAACACCCTGAAGCATATCACCCACAGTCTGCAGGATTTGTGGAACGACATAACCGGACCATTATAGAAAGATTAAGCAAAGAATGGCAGAAACAGGAGAGAATTGTTTTTATTGTTTACCATTGATACTATTTTATATGAGAATAGTGCTTACAAAAGAAGATTTATCTCCATTTGAAGTTTATATAAAAAGCTTTAATTAGTATCCCCTCTTAGACCATTCAACCCAGAAGATGAAGAGATTTGGTTTAGGAGATTACATGTTAAAAATGTTGACTCAAAAAGATTCTGTTCATGCTATTCTTCCCAGGAAGGAACACACAGGGGGAATCATCACCATAAAACCCGGAAACTAAGTACTTACAAAGACTGTAAAAAGAAGACCTGGTCAGAAGCCCCCTGGCAGGGGCCATATAAGGTAATATTGTCAATTCCAACAGCTGTAAAAGCACAAGGCAGAGACACTTGGGTACACCTTACACACTGTAAATTATTATCAAAACAAACCATAGAAGCTAGCCATAGAGAGTGTTGCTGTTGTAGAGGAAGTCTGGGGCTACAAAGGGAGTCGGGTATTTTAGCTGACCTGATTCTCTCAAACCTTGGTGAAGAAATTAAGACTCCACAGCAGGTAGAATACATTCAAAATGGCTAACAATGAAAGACCCCTCAGAGATTACTGACGTAGATTCCAGTTTTTTGAATGGCTCACATGTGTGTTCCTTGTGCTTGCCCTTGTCGTAGTCCTCCTGATACAGTTGTTGTGCAGCTCAGTAGCTATTTTAAAAGGTAACTGAAAAATCTATAAACATTGACATTAAGGAAAAAGGGACACCACCCGCCATAATAGAAACGGAGATAGGCGCCGCCCCATACACCAATGGTGTTCCACATGCTGTGGAAGGGAATTAACTAACTAACCCGCCATAATGTGCACTGAAGATAAAGCTTGTGGAGTTCATTTTGACTATTGTGAAATATATAAATGTGATCACTCCATGCACTATGAATCTGAGTCTCTGATGTATGAAAAGAGTCATAAGCACATGTGCATTCCTCCATGTAACTGGGCTGATGTGTTCAGTCACACAGGACCCAATGACTCTTAATACTTTAACATCTATCATAAATTAAGAAAACATATACATTTTCTAGTCACCCTACCATGGGGCATGTGCTGCGAACACGAGCTTCACATATGGCCGTAAGGAATGCAAAATTTGTAACCCTATTAGAATAACTAAAGCATCTCTGAAGTTGTCTGACACTGGACAATATTATGTTGGAGTAAGTGTACTTGGAAAAGACCCCTTAGAGAGTGTAGGCATGGTCTACTATTCATCCTAACCCTAATTGTGAAACAATAACACTATATTCAAACACACACCAAGATATGTAGAACAGGTATTCACAACTAACTATTGGTGGGGATATGTAGAGTTTCTTGCTAGTAGGACAAATAAAACAAATTTCTCCTGCTCAGAACTTAGGAACATTTCAAACAGTTCCTCCAAGCCATCCTCTGCAGTCGTAGTCCCAGCGTCAATGGCGCCAGGGCAGAACAACACCTTTGAACTAAATGGAGGATGGTGGCTCTGTGGGCATAGGGTCTACTCACACCTGCCCTCTAACTGGGAGGTGTCTATGCCCCTGTACAACTGACTGACCACACAATCATGATGTATCTGGATTAAGTCAGACAGTCAGGGTGTTGAAAGAGGGACCTGGAGTACAAACCACATGATGCAGTCTGAGTAATGGATATACCAGTTGAATTTAAACATTGGAGCAATGGCCAAAAGGTCATACTTACACTATTTCCTTGGACAGGGGTTGGAAAGAATATTCTTAGGACTGAGTTTTAGCCAAGATACTGAGTATGAACCCGATGTTTTCACTGCCTGGCTACAGTCCTTCTTTGGACGGTGGGCAGGAGTGATAAAAAAAACCAAAACAAAACATAATATTATCCCTTATAATTAGAATTACCATCTTTATGTGTGTAAGATGTTGCTGCATTCCCTGTTGTAGAGGCCTTATTGAAAAAACAGAACATGCTACTGGTGCATGCCAGTATCTCATATTAGCTCAGCGGAGGAGCGCAACAAGGATTCAAGTGATGAGAACAGTCAGGTTTAATATCATGTCTAACAGTGTCTCTGCAAGAAAAAAATGTTGATATTGACAATATGCCCATAATGACTCAAGCATGATGTACCAGCTGAAAATTGTGTAACTACATTTATTAGAAGTTTTATAAGTTTTTATGTTTGATATTAAAATTGTAATACTGAATGTTTGTAAATGATAACTAATTTTTTTGGTTGTCAAAGGTAGTAGAAACAAGGTGAGAATTTTTCCTGTATAAATGGTCAAAGAATGAAGACAGAAAAGAAATTGCATTACAATGATTACTCATGAAAGTATATACTGCTTATAGGTGTTTCACTCATCACACATGAGAATAACATCAGGTGTCTGATACCTGTTTATTATAGTTATTGACACCATAAAATGGACTCAAGAGAGGAAATAATTGTTATAATAAATACTGAAGATTAGTTAATTAGATATTACACAAAGTGTTTGCATACACATATCTCTTAGATCCACACATACACCCCCCCCACACACACACAGACATGTAAGTCAAACCCACACATACACCATTCACACACAAACATCAATTGCTTACACACATACTAACACACATGCACACACACATAAGCTTCACAGGAAAGTCTCTGTTCTTGTTTCCAAATATGGGCATGTGTAAGGCTGAAGATAAGTCAAATGGACCCTGAGAGGAAATCATAAAGCCATAAGGGCAGGAACAAACGCCCATTAACTTGCCTATATGTAGCTGTGAATTCCTTGGTATGGGGTCCTTTTCCAGGAGACAGAGCTGGGAGGATCTGTGGCCATGTACTCTGACTCCCTGCATGGTTCAATAAAAGTTAGGCTGAGAAATAGTATTTCTTCTGTGATTATTGGTTGGTTAACTGAAAAGATTCTGCTGACTGTCCAGAAAATTAAATTTAACAAAACTCTGATCAAAAGAAAAGACATGTGCATTCTGCATAATTAACAGCACTAAACATGATTACAGTTTAGTGATGTGGGATGATGGGAGTTGTTGTCCGCTAGTTGTTTACACAAAAACTAAATATTACATGACAGCCGACAACTTTAATTACATGGAAAATTATCTTTTTAAATTAACAAACATCATATGTGTAACTCATGGCAAAATCTGATCGGAATCAAAAGGTAATTTTGCTCTTGTCATTCATTTCAATGGAGATTTTTTTTTTTTTTTTCAATTTAAGGTCTCACATGCACTGATCTGTATAAAAAAAAAACCCTGGATATCTCATGACCCATTAGCGAGTACAGATCCAAGTGGAGTCCAGCGGGCCACTGATCTCGGTAGAAAAACTGGATGGATCATTGGCCACCAGAAGTGAAGCCCCTGGCCAGCCCCTTTTACCTCAATAAGTTCCCCAAAAATTAACAGATTTTGAACTTCTTGGTATGGAGACACAGCTTATAATCTTGCACAACCAAGCTGGGAGAGCTGTCACACATACAGCAAAGCAAGCCCAAATAAGCAACTGCACGTTAAAAACAAACCCAAAAACCCGCAACCTGCAACTGACGAGATTTGCAAGCCAATTTAGAAAAAATAAGCCCAAAGTCGCTTATAATAAGCGGACTTGGCAACTATGCAGCTGGCATAGTTGCTTGTTAGCCATGTTCTTTTGACTGCCCAGTAGCAGCCTACACTGAGGTTCACTACCACCACCTTGTGGTTAAGCGAGAACAGGAAACGACTTTAAAAGTCCCATTTACTGTATGTTTTCCACATGTTGACAGCTCCTACGGGTCTTAATAAAATATTTGTGGCATATTTTAATAAGATTTTCTTTAATAATTATTTAATTGTTGCAGCAAAATTGTGAATCATCTTTTGCAGTATTCCGCAGAATGACTTGTTTCAGTGCATGTCTCTTTAAATGCCAGAGAACCACTGTTAAGTTGTGAAAAACTTTTTTTTTTGCTTATTATTATTACACTTTGTTCCTGATATCCCTAGATAATACATATCATGTTTGTTCCTGTGATACTATGGTTACAGCCTATCAAGGTTAAACTGACGCTCTCAAAGAAACCACTAACTCAGCATTCCACACTTTTCTATCTGTATTAATAAACTCTGCCTTGTTCACACAACTTGGAAGATCCTTCCCATCACACTGTCTGCGTACAGTGTTACATTCTTCTTTCTCATTTTGACCAAAATAAATCATTAAAAATGCATCTGGGATTACAGTTCCATTTTGCCCACCAGAACAAAGGGACATTTAACCCTTTAATTGTCTGGCTGTCATAAAACATGTACGTCACCTGCTGCCTATGTCGCAGGTCCGTGCCTATCACGTGAGCTGTCCAAAAAGCACAGAAAACCCAGTTGCACCAAGCATTTCACATCACAAGATGTCAGACATGTATAGCTTACTGGTCTTCACTGGAGGACTGGAGGACTTCACCCAAACGAACCACCTCAAACATCATTTCCAGAAATGTGAAGAAGAGAATGTAAACAAAGTTCCCATCCCAACATATATTTCCACACGGAGGAAGCATTTGCTCCAAATTTTGCCAACTATGATTCTAAAAAGAGATTATTTAGCTTCTGAAGGGAAATATTTACTTTTTGTGACAGCACAAGATGGCCCGGAGCATGTACATTCGTCTGCCATCAGTGGAGCTGCACGTGACAACAGAGAACAATAGTGCTGGTTTGGCGGCGTTATGTAACCGAAATTGAGGTGGAATAAATCATAATATACATATGAGAGTTTCTGGATGTGGGAGAGAAAGCGAAAATGACTGGCAGAAGACGAAATAAGGACCGGGGATGACGAAAATGGATGAATGAAGACATGGTGCACGGTAGGTCCAAGGTATTTATTTGTTTGTGTACATTCTACTGATTTTCTGGTTTGTATACTTTGAAGATAAGATCGCTCAGGACTTCAAGACCGACCTGCGCTTCCAGAGCTCCGCCGTCATGGCTCTGCAGGAGGCCAGCGAGGCCTACCTGGTGGGTCTCTTCGTGGACACCAACCTGTGCACCATCCACGCCAAGAGGGTCACCATCATGCCCAAAGACATCCAGGTGGCCCGCCGCATCCGCGGAGAGAGAGCTTAGACTTTCTGCTGCACATTCACCAACCACAATGCTCCGCACTGTGTGTCTATATATATATATATATATATATATATATATATATATATATATATATATATATATATATTTATAGTAATATGTACATATGTATACTAGCTGTTCTTGTTTTTTCTTGCCTTCTGATTGTTGCTCTGAGTGTTGCTGTCCCTGTGCTGTTGCAATCCTGGAATTTCCCCATTGTGGGACTAATAAAGGCTTATCTTATCTTAACAAAAAACAAAGACAAAAAAACAAAACCATCGTTTATGCAAATATGTCCAAAGTCCACTTTTGACCGAAAGTTATGTAATTCAATACAGCTGCCGTCACATTATGCAAATTAGATGCGTAAATTTACTCCTATCTCAAACTTCATATTCTACATTTTTCTAATTGACAGTAAGCCATTATCTCTTACCACTTTCAAGTTACAGCCTTTGGAATTTGTCATATCTAAACTGAATATTTTCTTGAAAAAAAACCTGACCAAAACCTGGTGAGCTGATGAGAGCACTGCTGCGCCATAGACAGAAAATGGGTTAATGGTAAAAACTAAAAATCCAGCACAAACTCCTCCCTGTTATGTCACCATTGCTAATCTTAAGTGGCTAGTTGGCGAGCAAGTCTGAGCCAAATAATGCAAATCTGTTCTAAAGAATGAATGAAATAATACATCACTAATGGACAGGTGTTGTTTCGGTGGTCAGTTGGATATGACCAGTCCCTTGAGCACAATAAGCAAAGAAACATTCACAAATGAGTGAATGGTGGGCCAAAGAGCCTAGCTAATGCCGTAAGCGTCTAGCTGATGCTAGGTACCTAGCTGCCTAGCATCAGCTAAGAACAACATGGTCAAATGTTGGTAGAAGAACAAGGATTCCAATGGGGGGGGGGGGTAGAATTTATAGAAAATAGTGATCAAAACCAGCCGAATCCAGAGGCAAAGGCAAAGACAGAAATGGAGCCCTACTTTTTCTTTGTTCTACACTTTCTTTTCAGGCCTTATTAAAATCCTACCTGAAACTTATTGTCCTCAGAAGTCATCAAATGATGATATTGTAACGTCGGGGCCATGTTAAGGGGGGCAGGGGTTTCCCAGCATGCTTTGACAGTTGAAAACGTTACTGTGTGTGTGTATTAAATGTTATTACTGAGTTATTATACTGCATCAATCAGGCATCAGGAATTACATCTGTAGAAAAAGAAAGTTTAACAAATTGAATGGGGACTCTTGTCTAACATTAAAAAAAAAACAACAATTCACATAGATGATCTGTTGTTTCTTCACACTTAAAGTTGTGCTCATAAGTTTACATACCCTGGTGGAATTTATGATTTTTTTGGCCATTTTTCAGACGTTAGTGGTTGGGTGAAGCCATTTATTATCAAACAATTCAGTTTGCCCTTTTTAAATTATAACAACAACAGAAACTACCCAAATGACCCTGATCAAAAATTTGCATACCCTAGTTCTTAATACTGTGTATTGCCACCTTTAACATCAATGACAGCTTGAAGTCTTTTGGGGTAGTTGTGGATGAGGCACTTTATTTTCTCAGATGGTAAAGCTGCCCATTCTTCTTGGCAAAAAGCCTCCAGTTCCTGTAAATCCTTGGGCTGTCTTTCATGAACTGCACATTTGAGATCTCCCCAAAGTGGTTCAATGATATTGAGGTCAGGAGACTGAGATAGCCACTCCAGAATCTTCACTTTCTTCTGCTGTAGCCAAAGGCAGGTTGACTTGGCCTTATGTTTTGGATCGACAGGGGCAGTCCTGGCTTGTATGATGCCCTGGGCAGACTGCCTACCCAGTGCCCCCCCCCCCCGACACACACACACACACACACACACACACACACACATTTTTTTTTTGTACTTTTTAAAAAACTTTTTATTTCTCTCTTAAATGTCGAAATGTTCAATTTTCTCAACAATTAGTGAGATTTTTCTTGCAACTTTTTCCTGGCAAGTTTATTACTTTTTTTTTTAAACTTTTGCCATTTGTCACCTTTTTATTTATATTTTACAAAAACTCAATTACAAGAAAAAAAAAATACAACATTTTTTTTGTAATTGAGTTCCATGTAAAGTTCTTCACATTTTAATGAAATTTTCAGAAAGCATTATGTTGCAGTGTTGAGGAAAATGGGGAGGAAAAACCTGGATCTGCGCCTTGATTCATATCTGCATCATGTTGTTCATGCTCTTACATGCCAGTTCAGTTTGTTCCTGAATTTTTTTCATCCAGTTTCATGCACAGAAAATGCCATACCTTTCAGAGTAAGTGTGTGTGTGTGTTGGGGGGGGGGGGCATTCTTTATCTAGATATGCTCCAGATCACTGAATGTCAACTGACAACCCATGGGTTACATCCAGCCTGCCAGAGCTTTCCATTTGGCCCCCAGAATATTGCTGAATTCAAGAGTAGTTTAGTTCAAACTTTGTTAATTTATATTTATGAAAAGTTCTGATAGTGAATTTTTTGAGTGTAAGTGAATGCAGTGTCAGATTACTGACCCCTTTCTGGTCAGCGAGAGAATATGAGGAGGAGGAGACAGGCTGCCTGTAGCTCTTCTGCAGGTCTCCTATGCTTTGGCTTTTATTATTATTACAACGCTAAATGCTGAATATGATTGAGTCTTTCTGAAATTATTCAGTATAATAGTGAATGCATATCTACCACTATTTAGGTTTTATAAAACGGGAGGTTTTCTCTGGGGTGGTGGGGAGTTTAGGCATAAAAACTTATGTAGAATTAGGTCCATACATATTTGGACTATGACACAAGTTTTGTGTATGAAAAGGTATAAAAATAATTATTGTATAAAAATGGTTGCAATTCCTAAACGGTAACTCCGATTTGGATGTGGATACTCTCAAATTAAAGCTGAGAGTCTGCACTTTAATGTCACATTGATTACAGAACTGTATCACGGGGTGAGACTAAGCATCCTGACAGATAAGCACATCTGTTGCAAGGTCTGTGTTGGACTTTTGCCAGTCAGTGCATCATGACATGCACTACACAAAGAGCAGAGATAAACAAACCTATCATCTGGTCAGTCACTGCAACAGATACTGGAGTCAGTTTGTCTTGGTCTGTCCTTGCCACTGATAATACCTCTATCTGCCAAGAATGTGCCGCTAGTCCAGCAAAAGCTAGCGGTACTCAGATACTTTGCAAGCAGTTTCATGAAACTGTCAATCAGAAAGCAACTCATACCAGCTCGGACGTCGCCCGGGTTAACAAGAGCCTCTTTTCCACTAGCCCAGCACACCTCGGTACGGCTCGATTCACTTCAGTACGGCTCGGAATGCTTCTGTCTCCATTAGCACGGTGTTTGGCATGGGTGTTGTGCTGGGGTGGGTGGGTTTATAACAGCGAGGCGGTGCCACACTCCCGTGACGTAATGCACACGACCCAAGCAAAACATTTTTTTTCCAAAACTTTATTGAGAAGACCCAAGCAAAACATAACACATAGCTGTACAAGGCCACTCCTCGGTCTGTGGCTTTTTTCACCGTAAACGCCAAAAAGGACCGCCAGACAAGGGTACAGGCAGCGAGATGAAATATGAATGAATATTTCAATTTAATACTATCCCACTTGTACTTACAAAAACGTGTGAATATTCATAAAAAGCACACACATGAAAGGTAGCACCACAAGCAGTGGGTCACAGCGGTTTTGGGCAACAGCAACACAATTGTGTATCCTTTGCCAATCTGTCTGCTGTTATTTAATGTTAAACAGTTAAGGGACGGATGATTATATGCTCCAAAACTGGGGAAACTCTCTGATAAAAAAGCTGCAACAACACAAGTCACTTTTGTTTTGAATTAACTGCCAAATGACCTAGAAATAATGAGCTGAAACTTGTTTTTATTCGTATTAAATAATGAGACAGTGGCACACTGGCCAACACCAAATTGTATTATTTTTTACATCCTAGGGCATTTTGGATGTACTGAATAAAAAAAAATCATGTTTTTCACCTTCAGGTCAACGTTTGGAACAACAGTATTATTATTTTCCGTTTAGATGATGCTACACTCCTTCTAAAGTATTGTAATTCTCTGAATTTGGAATGCCGATAGAACATTCAATTTACATATACTTACTTTTTTTTACCTACTTTGACTTGTAAGCTTGATCAGTCTCTCCTGGTGCATTTTAAAGTCCAACTGTGCAACTTCTTATAAGTTAACATAAAACATTTACCCAAAGTTTAGAACTGTATCATGTGGTGCTAATTTTTTATGATATTTCAATAAAAAGAACAGAAAGCTTACAAAAACATTTGTTTTTTGGTCTAGTTAAAAATTACATTACCTTTACAATGGTTGACCCCTGACAGGATGATCAGCATCATTTTCATCAGACTAGGCAATGGAATTTCTATGTAATTATACTGTTTTATAATTCAGTGTTATAACAGACAAACCACACTTTCCAAAACAATTCCATTTTATTATATACAAAATATTAAAATAAAAAAAAACTTTGCAACACAACATGAAGGTTAATCGACATTTTATACACGCCGACCACTGAGTGCCTCTACACCAGCTTCCCAAACTGGGTCAGGAAGGCTCGGTTGAATGAATCCGTCTCTGCCAGCTCTGGGTCAGGAAGGCTCGGTTGAATGAATCCGTCTCTGCCAGCTCTGGGTCAGGAAGGCTCGGTTGAATGAAGCCGTCTCTACCAGCTCCTGGGATACACTCGCGTTTTCTGCAACCTCATTTAAATGTTGCAAATATTTATCATTGAATACATTTTGCGGATGGTGGCGGGACAGATTCACATTGGAGAATCCGGGCGTGCTGGTGCGGCGGACACGTGGGATGATTCTACAAGGAAAATGCACACAATAAAATACAGCACGAAAGTGCAAGATATACAGAAAAGACAATAGTTTTTAGCAAGATTACATAAGCTTATTTCAGCGTATTGTTCACATGAATAATTAAAAGAAAAGCGAGTCCGCAGTGTGCTGCGGTAAAGCAGCGATCATCATCCACAAATGAACAGCTTTTTTATTGCATAAATAAACTGAGTGTCTTACCGAATATATTTGCAAAAAAATGCACAATAAAAAAAAATTAAAACTCACCGTTAAAGGACTCCGATGTCGAGACCTCCCGGTATATTTTTTCATTCCGGGTGGCTCCGTCTAACTCGCGCTGGATACGTTCGTCTGACAATGCAGTGAGCAGACACTGCACCTCCTTATTGGTCCATGGAACACCCTTATTACGCGAAGCCATTTTTGATAGAGAATAAAAGAAAATAGCACAGCAATACACTGAAAAGAAACCGCCAACAGTGGTTGCGTGCTGAGTAATGGCGGTCGTGAAGATTCTTTTTTTTTTTTAAACTTTATTGAGAAGGTCGTGAAGATTCGGCAGAAGAGGAGGAGGAGAGGGGCGGTTACAACCTGACCAATCAGCGCCGGTTACGACCTGACCAATCAGCGGCGACCAGTCTGTTAACATCACAACACGGCCCAGCTCAGCACTGCTGTACCCTGCCCTTGAGCGGGGCTGAGAATCGCGGCTGTTAAACCGTGTTGGGGCTTGTGGAAAAGCGTACAAAGCGTGCTGAGCCATCCCGTGTCGTGCTAAAGTGTGCTAGTGGAAAAGGCCCAAAGGTCAGGAGTTCCTGGCAGCGCTAGGTGAAGGACAGAGCTGCGTGGAGGAATCTGATCAGACCTAAATGAAACAGTCATCGTCGCCCCCGACAGACCGCTATGATGATGATTTATATTTTCATGATTTTCTGGTACATTTGCACATATCCTCTCACTGATAGATGCATCTCAGTAAATTAGAATGTCATCAAAAAGTTGATTTTTTTCAGTAATTCAGTTAAAAAAATAAAACTACATTCATTACACAGAGTGATATGTTTCAAGTGTTTATTTCTTTTAATTTTGATGATTATGCCTTACAACTAATGAAAACCCCAAATTCAGTTTCTTAAAAAAAAAAATAATATTATATAAAATTTATTTTAAAAAAATGGTTTCTTTTTTTTTAATTCAGTCAGCACAGCCGTCTACCGGGAAATTTTAGAGCACTTCATGCTTCCCTCTACTGACAAGCTTTATGGAGATGCTGATTTCATTTTCCAGCAGGACTTGGCACCTGTCCATACTGCTAAAAGTACCAAAACCTGGTTTAATGACCATGGTATGACTGTGATTGATTGGCCAGCAAACTCTTCTGACCTAAACCCTATAGAGAATGTATGAAGTATTGTCAAGAGGAAGATGAAAGATTCCAGACACAACAATAGCCATGTTTTTATGGACACAAGTAACTGGATTAAAAGCCTGATGGGAATAAAAATGCTTCATGTAAACATGCCAATCTGAATATTCTGACCTGATCACACTCATTCGGATCAAAATTTTCTTCCGATTGAGACAGGTGGGTTATGCCAATTGCTAATCCGATTGGTGCACATATAAACACTTATTCCAAAATTTGGATAGAAAATATGTTTACGGCGCATGTCTGTACATCAGCCACATGTCGACGTGACATATTTCAGCCTTTACAGCAGCTAGCGGAAGACATGGTGGGAGTAAAACAAAACTGGTCTGTATCATCCTGCTGTCTCCCTCTGTTCGTCATATGCAGAAGTATGTACTGCTGGGCTTGTAGCTCCATTACAGAGACCAGCAGAAGCAAAAGTACAGTCTGAATAACACAATACAGGTCCATTTCAAAAAGAGAAAGACACGAAGTGGGGTTTGTTTACATCGGAAGTTGCTTCTTCTTCTACTATTTCTGGAATGTCGGATAATTGTGCGCATGTCAAAATGATTTAGTCCGTTCAAACGTGTGACACATGGAAATGCACGTCCTAATCGGATCAGCTTTTTCAGGATCCATGTAAACAGTAAAGCTGTGATCTGAATTGTAATCAGATTGAAGAAATCTTGCACATGCAACCGTGGCTATTGTAGATGAGCTGAAGGCCACTATCAAAGCAACCTGGGCCTCCATAACACCTCAGCAGTACCACAGGCTGATCACCTCTATGACACGCTACAATGACGCAGTAATTCATGAAAACGCTGCCCCGACCAAGTATTGAGTGTGTACATGGACATACTTTTCAGTCAGCCAATATTTCTATTAAAAATCATTTTTTTAAAATTAATTATACATAGCTTTGGGTAATGACCGAAAGAACGAGATCGCGGATACAAGCGGCTGAAATGAGCTTTCTCCGTAGGATTGCTGGACTCACCCTCAGAGATAGGGTGAGGAGCTCAGTCATCCGGGAGAGGCTCAGAGTAGAACCGCTGCTCCTCCACATTGAAAGGAGTCAGTTGAGGTGGTATGGGCATCTGATTAGGATGCCTCCTGGACGTCTCCCACTTGAGGTGTTTCAGGCACGTCCCACTGGGAGGAGACCCCGGGGCAGACCCAGGACTCGGTGGAGAGACTATGTCTCCCAGCTAGTCTGGGAACGCCTTGGTATCCCCTCTGAAGAGCTGGAGCAGGTGGCTGGGGAGAGGGAAGTCTGGGCTTCTCTGCTTGAACTGCTGCCTCCGCGACCCGGACCTCCGGAAAAGCGGTAGAAGATGGATGGATGGATGGATAATTATACATAATCTACTTTTTTGAGAAACTAAATTTGGGGTTTTCATGAGCTATAAGCCAGAACCATCAACATTAAAAGAAATAAAGACGTGAAATATATCACTGTGTATATGAATCTATATAATATGACTTTCATTGTTTTAACTGAATTACTGAAATAAAGCAACTTTTTGATGACATTCTGATTTATTGAGATGCACCTGTGCTACGTTGTTCTATATAAACTATCCTTGCAGTCTTTGTGGGGGTGGAGGGGGGCAGTTTAACAGAGGGGATGGTTTGGGCTCATTTTGCTGACTAGGTGAATGGCCTTTATAATTTTTGCAATGATTTAGTCATTTGAATGAAGTTTTAATAATTTATTTATTGAAAGAAAAGCTTTTTTCAGATTTTTGCAAAGATGTTTTTATTTTGAAGAGATAATGATTTTTTCCCATTTTTTATTTATTTATTTTGTCATTGACCTTTACATAATTAATGATGAAGATCGTGGTCTCTGTGACAGTTGATAATTTGTAAAAATCTGTGCGGTATTAATATTAACTATTAAAAGTTATTAAAGTATATACTAACTAAATAACATATAAAGTTGACATATATTTTTAACAAATCTCATTCCATGTATCCTTTATTTTATCAATTTGTGCCCCTGCCTCTCAAATGGTCTGTCACAGTCCCATGCTTTATGTTTTCCTCATTCTCCCTGTGATTATGATTTGCATTAGGTGTCTCCAGAGTTTCCCCTGGTCCACCCTGGCATCCCCTGTTTGGTCCCGAGTTTGTGTGTGTGTATCTGTTTACCTACTGTTCCAGGTCCTCATGTTTTCCATTCCCCTAGCCACTGCCCTCTATGTACAACTCCTGTATTGTTGTCCTGTATGTTTTTTATTTATCTATTTATTTATTTATTTATGCAGGGACATGCACAATATACTACATTGACCTTAAAGAGGAAAGATGCATTGTACCAGGTTATAGCACAAGTGCTAATTTCCACCTGTAGTCCCTGGGCAGGCTGGTGTTAGCATTAAAAAGCAGACATTTGCTAAAACTACAAGTAAGCATTGATAAAAAACTAAAACCAAACATTGATTAAAAAACTAAAACCAAGCATTGCTAAAAACTAAAAAAACATTAATATCATTAATAAGAACACAAAACATTGATAAGAACTAAAACATACAATAATACATTTTTATAACTCCATCCTTATAAACAATTTTTCCACATCAAACCACTGAATCTTATTGGTCTCACTGTCAACATCGCACACTAACATCTTTACATCACAGTACATTATGGACACAGGTTTGCTTAGAGATTAAATGTTTTTTCACCAAGCGTGAAAATGTGTGATAGTCTGTTACTGCAAGTAACTCCGTTGGTAACATGTTCCACTGTCGCATAGCCACACATGAAAATGTTGAATTTGCTAATGTTGTCTTGTGCTTAGGAATCCTGCACTCGCCGCATGCTGTTGATCGAGTTGTCCGAGATGTATTTACAGAACTTAATGAAACAAACCTTTTTAAGGGAGGAGCAGCAGAGTTATGGATTATCTAAAACAAAAGACACACATTTGTATACATAATTAGATTTTCTAAGCTCAACAGGTTATATTTGGACAGGATTGGGCAGTGATGGAACGTTGGTCTTTTCTTGTCATGAATCTTGATAGAATACTTGTATAATGATTCCAGAGGCCTCAGGGCAGATTTACACACCTGTGACCAACTTGTCATACAGTAAAGAAAATGTGGAGTTATCATAGCATTTAGATACATACTTGATGCTTCAGTAGACAGTGAATTTCTGATATGTTTGAAATTAGCACAATTAAATTTGACCGTGTTTGTCATCTTTTTAATGTGTTTTTTAAAGCTTAAATTTGAGTCAAGTGTAACACCTAAATATTTAAATTCAGTCACATTCTTAATTTTTTGTCCTTCTATCAAGATATGACAAGAATTCTTGGATTTGTAGCGATTTGTAAAAAACGACGTTTAAGGTTAAACAAGAATTCCTCAACCAATGTGAGACTTTCTCCATTTCCTGTGTTAATTTTTCAGTCACCTCTTCAGTCGTTTTACCATGAGTATATACCACAGTGTCGTCAGCATACATAATTATATTTGCATTACACACAGACGGGAGATCATTAATATATAATGTAAACAGCGAAGGCCCTAAAATAGAGCCCTGCTGTACACCCATACTGCATGCTTTTAAGGGAAATGTAACATTATTTACAATTACACATTGCTGTCTGTCACTGAGGTATGACCTTATCCAATTTTGTGTATTTTTATGAAGGGAGAATTGTGATAATTTGTTTAAAAGTAACTCATGGTTAACTGTATCAAAAGCCTTTTGCAAATCAAGAAAAACAGCCCCCACTACCCCTCCCCCATCCAGGCTGGATTTGATGTTTTCTAATAGATAGCAGCATGCTGTTTCAGTGGAATATCCTTTCCTAAAACCAAACTGAAAGGGGTTAAGTGCTGCCATGGAGTCAAGGTGGTCCACCAGCTGTTGTGCTACAGCTTTCTCCAAGCCTTTGGAAATGGTTGGGAGTACGCTGATGGGTCTGTAATTTGTGACCTGGAGCTTATCACCTGATTTGTACACTGGCCGTACAATGGCTGTTTTCAAAATTGTGGGAAAGGTACTCTCATTTATGGATTGATTTAT
Organism: Pholidichthys leucotaenia; assembly: GCA_020510985.1. Taxonomy (NCBI): domain Eukaryota; kingdom Metazoa; phylum Chordata; class Actinopteri; order Cichliformes; family Pholidichthyidae; genus Pholidichthys; species Pholidichthys leucotaenia. The sequence goes on along the minus strand of CM035848.1, from coordinate 85,306,224 downwards.
AATTTTTGTTAATACTGGTGTTAAAATTTCTTTGTGTTCTTTCAGAAAAGCTGTATCCATTCCAAATATGTCTTTAGCTTTACTATTGTTAAGATTGGATATGATTTTAGAGATATTCCCTTCATCTACATTACTCAATTTAAAAGAATGAGCATCACAGTGGAATTCATGAGTGCAGTTTGGCTTAGAAAAACTCTTTGCCAGTGGTGACACAGAGTTTATAAAATAATCATTAAAATGTTTTGCCAGTTCAGTGTTGTTGTTTTGGATAACAGAATTTATTTTTAGCTTTAAGTCATCACATCTTGGTTTTTCTTTTTCCAATAGTTTATCCATGCTTCTCCAAATAAGTTTATTGTTGCCTTTTGCATCCTTTATTATATTGAGAAAAAAGTTAGTCTTGGCTTTTCAAAGTTGTATAGTGACTTTATTTCTCAAGCTTCTATAAGTGTAATGATCAGGGGTTAGCCCTGACTGAAGAAATTTTTGAGGGCCATATCTCTTTGTTTCATGAGGCCCCAAAGAGAGGTGTTAAACCATGGCAGCCTCTTTTTATTGGACTTTCGTTTCAATTCTGTATATTTTGCAACAATATCTGTTATAGCTGTTGTGATATTTCTGCATGACTGGTCACAGGTTTTATCATTTTGAAACTCTGTGTTTATTTTGCTTAAGTCATTCTCAAGGAAGATTTGATTTTTCTTTGGAATGTAAGAAATGATGATTTTTTTAATTTGCTGTTGATCCCTATACCTTAGTTTGTTTAATTTTCTGGCTACTAAAGTAAGATTATGGTCTGACAAACCTGTTATCAAATTGTATGTTTTGGTTACCCTATCTGGCTTATTACTAAAAATTAGGTCAATCAAAGTTTGTGAATTTTTAGTCAGTCTTGTAGGTTTATTTATTAATTGTGTCATTTGTGTAGAATTGGTAATATCGTTCAGCTTTTTCCTTCGTGCTTTATCAAGCCAGTTTATATTAAAATCACCCATTAGCAATATTTCCTTTCTTTCATATTTCTTTAAGATTTCGGCCAAACCAGAATAAAAGTCATTAGTTGCATTTGGTGGGTGATACACAGCGAGTACAATGAATGACATTTGGGGAGATAGCCTTATTGTGACCCCGACACATTCCAGAGTTTGATCGCAGGTGTCTATCTGGTAACTGTCAATGCTGTCTTTAACGTAAATCAAAACCCCGCCCCCTTTTCCTTTCCCTCGGTCTCGTGTGTAAACATTATATCCAGGGATTGTAAACACAGACAGAGGAGTCATGGTGTTCATCCAAGTTTCTGTGAGACACAGGTAATCCAGATTTGAGTCCGTGAGTAAATGTTCCAGTTGTTCTGTTTTTGAAACGACACTGCGTATGTTTAAATGTCCTCCAAATATTCCCTTTGGCTTTGTTTGCGGGTTCCACAGCACAGATGCATGATTGACAGTTTGAAAAAGTTTGGTTTTGTGTTGTTTGAAGGCAACGGCCATCTGTAACAAGTTTAATTGGTTACAGCAGCTGTTGTTGTTTGTCGTCTTAGACACATGGCGTGCGTTACCTTGAAACATTGTGATGGAATCGTTTCGAATATAGGTCACCGGTGCTGCTGCTGCTGTAATCACCTGCTGCGCATCCACCGGTCCGGGGTTCAGGTGAACGTCTCCACAGAGCAGTAAAATAATGCAGAGTAAAGCAGCATTACCCCGCTGGACTTTTGTCGGAGCAGCTCTCCGTGTGTGATGCACGTTATGCTTAGTTTGAGCAAGTGCCCGTCCTTCATCCAACACGTTGGAGTAGATGATGTACTGGCTCCAGGAGTCCAGGGGTGCAGCTGGTTGGTCAGATGGATCAGCTGGATGAGTTCCTGAGCGTCTGCGGGCAGCAGCCCAGCTTCCATACAGTTGTGTGGTAGTTTATTTATTTAGCGAATGCAAAGTCCTTAAGCCAAGCAGTTGCCTCCTGGTTTGCTGTATGGAGGGTGTGTAATCCTCCTTCCAGTCTTTGGAGCGGGCAAGCCTCTATGATGTGTTCCATAGTTTGCTCCTCTCCACATGCGCACAGTGGGCTAGGGCTACTGCCCCATCTGTGAAGGCTGGCCAAGCAGGGGCCATGTCCAGTCCTGAAGCGATTGAGTGTAGACCACTGTCTCCTTGGGAGGTTGGTGCCCGGGACCTGTTGGTTGGGGTTTATCACCAGCTGTTTGTTTGGGACCTCCTTGGTCTCCCATTCCTCTTGCCAAGCTGTCTGGATGGTAAAGTCAGCTGGGGGAGGGTTTTTCCAAATCGGCCGTCTGGATGAAAGTCGGGCAGTGGGTGGGGTGTAGATATCTGCATGGATTGGTAAGTGAGGAAAATCTTTAACTTTTTGGAGCATCCTTTGAGTTAATGCTGCTCGCCGGATGTGTGGAGGGGCTATGTTTGACAGTACAGAGAGCCAGGGGAGTGGTGTTGAGCGGATTGTTCCAGTTATAGTTCTCATGGTTGAGTTGAGCTGGGTGTCTACATGGTGTGTGTAAGATGACCTGGAGCAGACATGGGCTGGTGTGTTAATGATCTAATGAGCTAATGATCCTACCAGCAGACTAAATTCGAAGAGACGACGCCTCTGTGCCAAGTCAAAGAAGAATCCTAGTCACAGTCCTAAAGCCGAAATGCGTGGTAGTGAGAGCCATCAAGTAGAGCGCTACGATTAACACATTAAAAGCCTGGGCTTTGACGCATTTTGTTGATGGCCACAGAGTCCAGGTAATTAGTGCATTTGTCAAGTCAGGCGGCGTCCTAGATTTCATTTGAAAAGGTAAAGCATCAGCACCTGCCAAGCCGCTGCTACCTGCTGCCGCCATCTTGTCCGCCATCTTGCTCATTGTTAGGTTTAATGTACATCCCCTGTCTGATTGTCTGTACAGCCCCGCCCATCCTGTTTTGTAGCTGCTCCCGTTGTCTCCTAATTTGTCCCAGTTGCCTTATGTTAAGTCAATTATCTGTTTCCAAATGTCCTGTGTTGTCTTGATTACCCCCTGTCTATACTGTATATGCTGGTGTCAGTCTGTGTCCAGTGTGGTGCCACTGATGTTTCTGCCTGTGTCCTGTGCAGTTCCAGCCTTGATTCTTGTTCCTGTCTTGTAAGTTCTGTCTGCTTGGTTTAAGCTCTGTTTTTCATCCCACGCACTGTTATTTGTTTGTTCCAGTTTTTAATAATTAAATTAAATTCAACTTTATTTATATAGCACCATTTCACAACAACAGTCATCTCATAGCACTTTCAACTGTAGGGGAAACCCCCACAGTTGCAGAAAGACCTCAGCAATCAGGCGATCCCCTGTGAGCAAGCGCATGGTGACGGTGGAGAGGAAAAACTCCCTTTTAACAGGAAGAAGCCTCCAGCAGAACCAGGCTCAGGGAGGGGCAGTCATCTGCTGTGACTGGCTGGGGGGTGAGGGGATAGAGAAGATGAAAAGAACAGACATGTAGAGAGCAAACAGCACGATGGGGACTCAATCTATGGGAGAGAACAAACAGATGTTAATGACCAGCAAAAAAAAAAAATATTTCATTGAGAGTGAAGAAAGGAGTGAAGCCCGGTGCATTATTGGAGGTTCTCCGGCTATCTAAACCTATTAGCAGCATAACTAAGGGAGGGTTCAGAGACACATGACCCCTCCCTAATTGTAGGCTATATCAAAAAGGAAGGTTTTAACCCTATTCTTAAAAACAGAGATCGAGTCTGACTCCCAAATCCAGATTGTCAGCTGGTTCCACAGGAGAGGAGCTGGATAACTGAAGCCTCTGCCTCCCATTATACTTTTGGAGATTCTAGGTATTACAAGTAATCCAGCATTTTGGGAGCGTAGTGCTCTGTTAGGATAATAGGGTAGTATCAGAACTTTTAAATAAAAAGGGGCCTGATTGTTTAGCGCTTTGTAAGTAAGAAGGATTTTAAACTTAATTCTAAACTCTATGGGAAGCCAATGAAGGGAGGCCAGAACTGGAGAGATATGATCTCTCTTTCTAGTACCTGTTAAAAGTCTTGCTGCAGCATTTTGGATCAACTAAACCCTTTGAGTGTGAGAATTTGCGTACCCCTAGTGGCAGAGCGCAGCACTGCGGCTGCCTTCTCACTCCGACTTTGTCAAAAGTAAGTGAGAAATTTCAAGGTTTTTTTTTTTTTTTTTTTAAATGTACTGATTTCGTGTTCATACACTTTGAAGATAAGATGATGAGGTACCTCTGTACAAAAAAACGGTGTCAAAACACTGAACCATTTTTTGTGTAAATACGTCCAAAGTCCAGTTTTGACTCAGTTATGGAATTTAAAGAGGTGCTGTGACATTATGCAAATTAGATGTGTAAATCTATTCCTATCTGAAGCTTTGGATCATATTTTACATCTTTTTAATTGACAGTAAGGCATTATCTCTTACCACTTTTAAGTTATAGCCTTGGAAATCTGAACTATTTTATTGACAAAAAATATTTACCACTCTTGACCACTAGGGGGTATGTTGCAGTTTGGCAACATACACACTCAGAGGGTTAAGACTTTTTAAAGATGTTTTAGGACAACATGAAAATAAAGAGTTACAATAATCTAACCTAAAGCAAACAAATAAGTGGATCAGTTTCTCAGCATCACTCTGAGACAAGATGCTCCTAATCTTGGCAATATTACACAAATGATAGAAGGCAGTCTTAGAAACAAATTTAATATGTGAATTGAAAAACAGAGCTTGATCAAAAATAATTCCAAGGTTCCTCACAGAGCTATTAAGAGAAAGAGTAATCACATCCAAACTAAAAGTTTGATTTGGAAAGGTATTTCTAGGGTTTTTTTGGACCAACAAGAATGACTTCAGTCTTATCTGAATTTAATAGCAGGAAATTACAAGTCATCCAAGTTTTGATTTCCTCAAGACAGGCTTCTAACTTGGCTAATTGATTACCATCATCTGGCTTCACTGACAGGCATAATTGTGTGTCATCTGCATAACAATGAAAATGTATAGTGCTATCAAATAATGTTGCCGAATGGAGGCATATATAAACTAAAAAGAGTAGGGCCTAGCACAGATCCCTGTGGAACTCCATAACTGAGCTCTGAGTTGGAAGAAAACTCATTATTGATATGAACAAATTGGAACCTATCAGATAAATAAGATCTAAACAACTGCAATGAAGTTCCATTAAGTTCAACATAGTGTTCTAATCTATCAAGTAGAATACTATGATCGATAGTATCAAAAGCTGCACTAAGGTCTAAAAGGACAAGTACAGAAACAAGTCCATTATCAGATGCAATAAGGAGGTCATTAGTGACCTTCACTAAGGCTGTTTCAGTACTATGATGGATTCTAAACCCAGATTGAAACTCTTCAAGTAAACCATTTCCCTGCAAGTGGTCAAATAATTGCATAGCAACAACTCTAAGGTTTTTGAAATGAAAGGCAGATTAGAGATTGGTCTATAGTTAGCTAAAACTCTTGGATCCAACATTGGCTTTTTGAGTAAGGGTTTAATTACAGCAGTTTTAAAAGCCTGCGGTACATGGCCTAAAGTTAATGAAGAATTAATTATTTGAAGAATAAAGCTACCAATAAATGGGAAGACTTCTTTAAATAACCTGGTAGGAAAAGGGTCTAAAAGACAAGTTGAAGGCTTGGATGAGGAAATTATTTTATCTAACTCTAAAAGGTCAATTGAAGTAAACTCATCCAAACAGATATCAGTTGAAGGAGTTGTAGTAGTTACTGTATTTAAGTTAATGGTGGGAAGAATATGACTGATTTTATCTCTGAAAGATGAAATTTTATTATTGAAAAAGTTCATAAAGTCCTGACTAGTAAGCTCTAAGGGAATGCTAGGATTGACAGAGTCCTGACTCTCTGTCAGCCTGGCTACAGTGCTGAAAAGAAACCTAGGATTATTCTTGTTCTCTTCTATTAATGCAGAATAATAACTCGTTCTAGCTTTTCTAAGAGATTGTTTTTATAAATTAAGAGATGATTTCTCCAAGCTAAATAGATTTCATCTAAATTAGTGGAGCGCCATTTTCTTTCTAATTGACGAGTCTTCTGTTTTAAGCTACGAGTTTCTGTGTTGAACCAAGGAGTTAGAAATCTGATTATTTTTCTTTTTTTAAAGGGGCCACCACGTCTAGAGTCTATGCAGAGAAGCTGTAACACTATCTACCATGCTATCAATTATAGATGGAGCAAGCTGTCTATAGCTTATTTCTGTTGTGTTGACACATGGAATAGAGGAAACAATCTGCATAAATTTGGTTACAACGTCATCTAGAGGCATCCTATCATCTCGATAGGAAGAGACTGAACAAACTGATTAAGAAAGCTAGCTCTGTCCTGGGGCAGCGCCTTGATCCGATGGAGGAGATAGGAGAGAGAAGGACGGTGGCTAAACTGTCATCTCTGCTGGAGTCCGAGTTCCACCCTATGCAGGACATACTGGATGCACTGAGGAGCTCATTTAGCAGCAGACTACATCATCCCAGGTGCACAACCGAGAGGTTTCGTAGGTCCTTCCTACCAACGGCTGTCAGACTGTACAACCTAAGCAGGGCTGCTCGCAGAGATAGCAAAAAGACGTAACAAACTAATAGTTTTTTTTGAATGCAAAAGATGCAATAGACTTACACAATGGTCCTCTCCGGCATACAACTAGGAACATACCGGTCGCTATGGAGGGTGAGAATATGTATGGGCACATAATCATACCATGTAGGATAACTAAATAGACGGTTATGCTGTTTCATCCCACCTAGCAACAATGCTCTGCACTGTGTGTGTTTATATATTTACATATTTATTCCATCTAGCTACAATGCTCTGCACTGGGTGTGTTTATATTTATATATCTATATATTTATTCCATCTAGCTACAATGCTCAGCACTGGGTGTGTTTATATTTATATATCTATATATTTATTCCATCTAGCTACAATGCTCAGCACTGGGTGTGTTTATATTTATATATCTATATATTTATTCCATCTAGCTACAATGCTCCGCACTGTTTTTATATATCTACATATTATTCCATCTAGCTACATTGCTCCGCACTGTGTGTGTTTATATACTTGCATATTTATTCCACCTAGCTGCAATGCTCCGTACTGTGGGTGTTTATATATTTACATATTTATTCCATCTAGCTACAATGCTCTGCACTGTGTGTTCATATATTCATATATTTATTCCATCCAGCTACAATGCTCTGCACTGTGTGTCTGTGTGTGTGTGTGTGTGTATATATATTTTATAGTAATACTGTATGTACATATGTATATTAGCTGCTCTTGCTTGCTTGTTTTTTTTCTTGCCTTCTGATTGTTGCTCTGAGTGTTGCTATCCCTGTGCTGTTGCAATCCTGGAATTTCCCCGTTGTGGGACTAATAAAGGCTTATCTTATCTATCTTATCTTATCTTATCTACTGTAGTAATATTTTTCTTTAAGAGCCAAATAGTCAGAAATAGTAAAATCAAAGGTTAACAGACAATGGTCTGACAGTACAGGGTTATGAGGGGACACTACCAGATTTTCTATTTCTGTGCCATATGTCAGAACAAGGTCCAACATATGGTGGAGATAATGGGTAGAATTTCCTACTTTCTGAGAAAATCCCATCGAGTCTAATATTCAATGAAATGCCATATTAAGGCAATCACAATCTACATCTACATGTATATTAAAGTCCCCTACTATAATTATTCTGATTTCAGCACTAAATCAGCTAAGAATTGGGGAAATTCTGATTAAAAACTCTGAGCAGGTTGATGGAGGATGGTGAACTATGGCAAATAAAATTGGGTTTAGCCTAAAATTGCTAAAATGCACAATACTGAGGACCAGGCCCTCAAAGGAATGATAATGTGTTTTTTGCTTTACATTAACTTGTAATGGTAAATTGTTGCTACTCCTCCTCCACAACCAGAACTTCTGGGATTTTGACAGTTTAAATAACCAGAGGGAGTTGATTCATTTAAACCAACATAATCCTCTTGTCCTAACCAAGTCTCTGTAAGGGATATTAAATCAATCTGATGATCAATTAACAAATCATGGACTAGCAGAGACTTGGGAGTTAGAGACCTAATATTTAACAAACCGCATTTAATTTTTAAATAATGAGGAGGAACAGAGGCCAAATCATTCAATTTAGAGGCTTCATGTTTAATTTTGAGTTTTACCAACTTTTTATTTAATCACTTTGGGATGCTTATACATTATATTTTTATTTACTTTGGAGGGAGCAGACAATGATTCTCTGATGGGGAAGACAGGGGCTAAGTTGAGGGGTGGCGGATGAAGAGGAGCTGCAGAGAGGCGTGTAAGACTGCGACTCTGCTTCCTCGTCCCAACTCCGAGTTGTCAATGTTTTGGAAATTTGGGTAAAAATGATGCCAGATTGTTAGATAAATGAGATGGACCATCCAAAGTGGGATGGACACCGTCTCGTCTAGTAAGACCAGGTTTTCCCCAAAATGAGCTTCAATTGTCTACATAGCCCACGTTGTTTGCAGGACACCACACAGACAGACAGCGCTTAAAGGATGACAAGTGGCTAAACATGTCATCACTGGTCAGATTGGGGAGGGGCCCAGAGAATACTACAGAGGCAGACATCGTTTTTGCAAAGTCACACACCGATTCCACATTAAGTTTTGTGACTTCCGACTGCCGGAGTCGGACATTGTTAATACCGGCGTGGATAACAATTGTGGAGTATTTACAGTTACTTTTAGCCAGCATTTTCAAATTTGACTCGATGTTGCCTGCTCTGGCCCCAGGAATGCATTTGACTATGGCTGCTGGAATCTCTAGGTTCACGTTTCTGACTACAGAGTCGCCAATGATCAGAGTTTTTTCTTCAGCGGGTGTGCTGCTGAGCAGGAAAAACGATTAGAAACATGAACAGGTTGGTGGTGAACCGGGACTTTGCGGCTAGGCTTCCTTCTCACCGTCACCCACCCAGTCTTCTCGCTGCTGAGGAGGACCAGAGGACCGCTAGCAGGCTGCCCTATGCTAGGGAGCTCTGCTGCAGCTAAGGGGCATCCGTCATGATTAACTGGCGCAGATGGTGTTTCAATGCAGTGGAGTCGGGATTCCAAATCAAACAACCTTGCCTCGAGCACCTCAAAAAGACAACATTTAATACATTTACCATTATCACTAAAAGAGGCAGAGGTGTAGCTAAACATCTGACAGAGGGTGCACACCAGAGGAGAAGGGGAAGGAGAGCTAGTAGCCGTAGCTAGTGGCTAACCCGAAGCTAACAAAAACACAGATGAAAGGTGAACAGAAGACTAAAGAGGGTGATTAGATGACATTGAGTGCGCACACAGGTGCAGGAGGCTTGATAAACAGAAGTGAGAACTAACGGTAGAAGGAAAAAAGTGATTAAAATACAATTAAAGGCAAAATCCTCAGGAGAATGAGGAAAGCTAACCACAGAGCAAGCCACACAGACAGCCAGCAACACAGGAAGTGACAATAAGTTACCACAGAAAGCCGAATGGGCTTCCTGTGGTAACATCCTGTGGACTTCATAATAAAATAGTTGTTTTACGCTACATATGGCTCCTAAAGCTGAGGGATCGTAGCGACCGTGCGGAAATTTCCACAGATTAAACAACGCGATAGTGCACGACCGCTACCCGATCCCCCATGGATTTTTCCATTCACCTCACCTGGGCACGCATTTTTTAAAAGATAGACCTGGTCCATGGTTACCACCAGGTCCCGGTGCACGCTGAGGACATACCTAAGACGGCAATAATAACCCCGTTTGGTCTTTTTTGAGTTTTTACGCATGCCTTTCGTGTTAAAAGACGTGGCGCAGACATTCCAACGCATGATGGATGCAGTGTTGTGCGATCTGCCGTTTGTGTTCGTTTACCTGGACGACATGCTGGTGGCCAGCGCATCTGAGGACGAACACGTAGCCCACCTCAGGACAGTTTTCCAGAGGTTGGAGGAGCACGGATTAATAATCAACCCGGCGAAGTGTCAGTTCAGGGTGATGGGAATCAATTTTTTGGGCCACCGTATCTCACTGGAGGGCGCGATACCCTTACCGGAAAAAGTGCGCGCAGTGGCAGATTTTCCCCAGCCTCAGACGGTCAGGGCGCTGCAGGAGTTTTTGGGGATGGTTAACTTTTACAAACGTTTCCTCCCCCACTCAGCCCAGCTCATGCAGCCGTTGTACGCCGCGCTTAAGAAATGGAAACCAGCGGACAGAGTCGACTGGAATCCTAAGCGAGAGCAGTTATTTTCCAAGGTTAAAACAGCTCTGGCGAATGCCGCACTGCTGGCGCACCCGGACCCGGCAGCTCAGATAGCGCTCACTACCTACGCATCGGACGTTGCCATAGGGGCTGTCGTGGAGCAGTGCATCGCCGGTTCTTGGCAGCCACTTGCTTTTTTTAGCAGGTCTTTGCGTGACAGTGAGTGTAAATACAGCACGTTTGACAGGGAGTTACTAGCTCTCCACCTGACCATACACCACTTCCAGTTCTGGCTGGAAGAGCGCACCTTCACTGCGTTCGTGGACCACAAGCCACTAACATACGCGGTGGCCAAGGTTTCGGAACCATGGTCGGGCCGGCAGCAGAGACAGCTGGCCGTGATCTCTGAGTTTACGACTGACATTCAGCATGTGGCCGGTAAACTCAACGTGGTGGCAGACTGCCTCTTGCGCGCATTAGTGGCCCCAGTCTACGTGGGGATAGATTACATGGCCATGGCCACTGAGCAGATCGGCAATGCGGACATTTGCGCACTCCAGTCTAGACCAACAGGGTTAAGGTTGGAGAGCAGAGTACTGCAAGACGGTGGGTCCCCCCAATCTGTGACGTCTCCACAGGCTGCCCGCGTCTGGTGGTCCCATGCGCTTGGTGCCGCCGCGTTTTTGAGTCCATTCACTCCCTGGCGCACCCAGGAGTGCACGTGTCAGTCAAAATGGTGGGAGCAAAGTTCGTCTGGCCAAGCCTGCGCAAAGGCTTGGCCAGCAAAGGCACAAAGTGCCTTTGCCCACAAAGAGTGGGTGCGCAAAGGCACCCACTCTTTCAAGGTGAAAGAGTGGGTGGCAGCCTGCGTAGCGTGCCAACGAGCCAAAGTGCACAGGCACACAAAGGCCCCCTTGGAGTCGTTCCATATCCCGGCTAAGAGGTTCGACCACGTTCATGTGGACCTCGTGGGCCCCCTCCCACCATCACAGGGGTTCACGCATCTCCTGACAGTGGTGGACTGCACCACACGCTGGCCCGAAGCAGTCCCGCTAGCTTCCACCGCGTCCGCAGAAGTTGCACGCACTTTTTTGACGACATGGGTGGCATGTTTCGGCACCCCTTCGGTTATCATGTCCGAATGGGGCCCGCAGTTTGTTTCCGACCTCTGGTCCATGATGACCCGGAGCCTGGGCGTCTCAATTCATCGCACGACCATGTACAACCCCCAGGCCAATGGGTTATGCGAGCGTTTCCATAGGTCGCTTAAAGCAGCGTTCAGGGCTTCGCTTGCGGATGCAAATTGGGTGGACCGGTTGCCGTGGGTTCTATTAGGGTTGCGTTCAGCACCGAAGGAGGATTTGGCAGCCTCCCCAGCAGAGCTGTTTTTTTCCCAGCCGCTGCGGCTCACAGGGGAATTTTTGCCGACCAGCCCTGCGCCGAACACCGATCCATCCCTGCATTCACTGTATAGCGCAGAGGCAGGAACGGTACCCGGTCCGGTCCACCACTGCTTTCCACGCACTTTTGTGCCAAAGACCTTGAAGGACCCGGCATTCATATTTGCCCACCCTACGATGGCCCGTTCAGAGTGCTGGAACCCGGGGAGAAACATTTTGTGTTAGACTCGGGGGGGATGCAGGGAAACGGTCTGTATAGACAGGCTTAAGCCCGCTTTCATTTTAGCAGATGAGCAGGTGGTGTTGGCCCGAGCTCCTTGGCGCGGACGACCCCCACTGAGAACTCCCCAGGTACATGACTCGTCAGATCAGTCACAATGGCATGCTAAAGATGTTTCACCCCCTCCCAATGTCCCCCCACAGACGGACGCACCCCCAAGAGTGCCCCACCGGCACAGCAACGCCTCGGAGCCGCCGACCCCCTGTTACAGATGCAACGGACATAGGCTGAAGCCCAAAGGATATGAGGGTTAAGGCTCAGTCTGAGTTTCTGGGCGGGGGGGATCTACTCAGTAGGTTTCCACTCAGACGGAAGGACAAGGGGAATGGTCATGGGGGTTTGTGTGTTGATGCGAACAGTAACAAAGAGAATGGGAACTGCAAAGGCTTTTATGTTAATGCAGCACCACAGGTCGCAGGGGAAGTTGTATGCTATAAAAGGAGAGGTGCCTGCGACGTGAGTTTTTTTGATGCTTGTGATTCTGGTGAATGTGAGAGAGAGCAATTAATAAAGCCTGCTCTGCTCTGGACCGCTCTGCCTGATCATTTGTCTCTCCACAACACCACTTTTTTTCAGAGTCCTGTATGTCACCTGAAGTTATTTGAGGGTTTTTCTTTGCATCCGAAACAATTTTCCTGGCAGTTGTGGCTGAAATTTTTGTTGGTCTACCTGACCATGGCTTGGTTTATAAAGTTTAACTATCTTCTCCCGCAGGTCCTTTGATAATTCTTTTGCTTTCCCTATTGCTCGGAATCCAGCAACGTCAGTGTAGCATTGGATGAAACGTTCAGGGGTCTGTCAGGAGCCCAGCAACACACTGACTTTTTATACACACATACATTAATTACAAGTAAACAGATCACAGGTGAGGATGATTACCTTTAGCAGCCATTTAAACCCGTGTGTGTTAACTTGTGTATGTTATCAGGCCAAAACATCCAGTGTATGTAAACTTCTGATCAAGGCCATTTGGGTAGTTTCTGTTGTAATTAGGGCTGTGTGATATGGCAAAAAATTCATTATCACAATACAAGTCATCTTATATCGTCCATCCATCAATCTATCTTCTTCCGCTTAATCGTTTTTGGGTTGCCGGGGGGGGGGGGGGCTGGAGTCTATCCCAGCATCTTTGGGCGAGAGGCAGGGTACACCCTGGACAAATCGCCAGTCCATTGCAGGGCCAACACAGAGAGAAAGACAACCATTCACTCTCACATTCATACCTAAGGACAATTTAGAATCCCCAGTTTGATGCCAGTTAACCTAACTTGCATGTTTTTGCCATGTGGGAGGAAACTGGAGAAATCCCGGAGTAAACCCACACAGACATAGGGAGAACATGCTGTACATATTCTGTAAATTCTACAGTTTAGATAATCATATAAAAAGGACCATATCTTTTTTTATATGTACCATTTTCCCTCATTGTTATAAAATAGTTTTTTTAATGTGCATTTGAGATTTTATTCTCATAAATTTCAGGTTTTTCTTCTAAATCATATATGAATAAAAAGTAAACATCAATAAGTTAAATATTTTGTGAGCCAGAGGAGAATAGCAAAAAAAAATAAATAAATTCTGAAAATTAGAAAATTACCCATGGATGGATGGAGACATAAAATAGCTGTTAAATTAAATCAATGAAAACTTAAGTGTAGACCTGCAGCCTAAAGACTCCCATTCTGGCCTGATTTAACCTGTTTGCTTCTTAGTAAAAATAAATACATGAGATGACTTTGTGGTGACACTAGACACAGCGGTGGACATTCTTCTCACACCCAGAAGCAGGAAGAGGGGCAGAACAATGGACTGTTATGTATACGTCCCCGGACGACGGAGAGGACATCCGGGCGCCAGCTGGTCACGCTAATGATATGTATTGACTGATATGTATATCACTATGCTAATGTGCCATGCATTCTCTGTCTGTATATCTGTATAAAAGAGCTTGTTATACATGCCTCAGCAATGCAAAAACTCCCCTACCAGAGACCCGGCCCCAGTGTTGGCCACTGGGGTCCACCGGCTGTATTTATGTTAGAGGGTCAATAAAGAACCTGTGACGACCTACGCTCATGCCTCGCCTCCACATCCTTCCCTTACACCCTCTACATTGGTGACCTGATGTGAAATGGACTCTCTCTCCCTTTCACCGTGCTGTGGATTCCTTTTTCTCCACATTGGTGACCTGACGGAGATGAACTGTCTCTCCCTTACGCCGCACACCACATGGTGACCTGACATGGGATGACCGTCTGCTCCCTTTCACCGCGCTGTGGATTCCGGAGACCGGGCATCACCTACATCCTTTGCATCCATACTGGAGTACGTGCGCCTTATCCTCACTCCACGATGGCGACCTCCAGGGCCGGATGGAGAGCGCAGCGTTGGGACCAAGACGCACGGGGATCAGTGACACGAGCAACGCACAGAAACAGCCTGAACGGGGAAGATCATCGGCGCCGTCTGCGCTGATTTCCATCAAGCTCCCCGACCCTGACTCACCTCTCGACAGCGGACTTTCTGCGCACAGAAGCCCCATGCACACACCACAGGATTACGAGGACAGCGCAACTTCCAGCTATGTGGTCACTGTGCCAGGTGCGCGCCACGCACCAGGGACAAACCGGTTCCACAGACTTATACAGCGTCCTCCGCCGCTTCACATGCCCGGGAAACACAGCTGATCGCCATCCTCGGAACCTTTAGGACTGCTCATGCACCTGAAGCAGACATGCAGTCTGCACAAAGGACGTTGTATGGGTTTCTCAGCCACGGCGCACAATGGGAATTTACCTGATTGTTTTCCCCGATGACTTTAGGGCTGCTTCCACACCTAAAGCCAAACCGCCAAGTCCCTCACACAGCTTCAGGTTTTTTTTCCACAGCCGCTACACATCCTCGGGGAATTTGGATGTTTGCCTTCCCCACATCCTCGCAGGACTGAGCCGCAAGAGGAGTCAGAGACTTCATTTTTTTCACAGCTGCTGTGGATCACCGCCAGGTTTACCGGGAAAGTCCCTCACCATGGCGGATCCACACGCAATTTTACACGGCCCAGACACTTTTGACGTCCCGGACCGGCACTCACTTATTCCCATTCACCTCCCCCTCCTCCTCCACATCGCTCTTCTTGCACCTCACTCCCTAAAGCTGGCCAATTGCCAGTTTGTTCCATTACGCACAACGCGCACCGGCCCCGTGCGCCCACGATCCACGGCCGTTCAATGTGCTGGAACTTGGAGCGGAGCACACTGTCTTTTTCACCCATCCCCCTTTCCCCCCACAGACTTACATGCCCTCCAACACTCCTCACCAGCAGACAGTTCGACCGGAGTGGCAACCCCCTGCTGCAGTCTCCTCCAGTGTCAATTTGAACCCAAACGACAGGGGGGAGTCACAGCCATTTCTGGGCGTTCGGGGGGGGGGGGGCTGTGTGGTGACACCAGACACAGCGGGTGGACATTCTTCTCACACCCAGAAGCAGGAAGAGGGGCAGATTCAGTCTTTTTGGGCTGCAACAATCATAAAAACATCCTATGAAATCCTGGAGGTATTGTCTTGCCCACATTTCCCAGCAGGGTCCTCCTGTTCATGGTCTGCTGACTGCTCCATTTTTCAGAGCCATCTATGGTGCTCCCTCCTCTGTACAATGTAGACACAAGGGAGAATATATCACACAAAACAATATAAGGATAAATACAAAAAAATATTAAACCTAATGCATCCTTGGAATTTATACCCTTTACTGTCTTTTTCTTTTTCTTCACTTGTGACTTTCTCTTTCTTTTTGCTCCTCATTTTCACCAGTCTTTGTCCACCACTTGTTGGTCAAGTTTGTTTTACATTCTCTCACCAGTCAACAAGCTATAGAGGGTAATTAGGATCATTCAGAGACAACATTGGGCCATTGCTCCAATAATGAACAGGATAAACAGAACAGTGGTTGAACTCTTTCATGGATACTCAAAATTACTATATTTAATCTCATGTAATGTCATCTGCTGTGAGGCTGAAGATATCCTGTGCATGGCTGGGGAGCACAGTTGGTCATATCTAAATTTAACCTTGTGAGCCTTGGCCCCAGCAAATCTTGCAGTTAGAAAACATAATAACACATTTAGTTGTTTACCTGTACTGTCTGCAGCAGGCATTGCCGATGCCTCCTCATTAACAGCAGGTGCTCGTCATTTAGCATCAGGAACATGTGTTCTCGTACAAGCAGTGTTGCTCTCTATCTGCTCCTCAGGAGGTTAGTCTCCTCACTGGCTGAAGTGAAAAAAATTGTTTTGATAAAAAGTTTCTGTACGGTTCCCTTTTTCTCCATTTCTCTGCACCACTCAGATAACTTTGTTTCATTTTGCCACTATTCTACATGCTGTACAGTTTGGCTCAAAGACAACATGGAAGAGTCCAACAGTCTGAGGAGAAGGGGGAGGACGTTATGTTCATGATTTGATTTGCCATTTTTGTAAACAGTTATTTCATTGTTTTGTCAGACATCATGTTAAATATGCTAAACATTAAAAAAATATATACAGTATCTCACAAAAGTGAGATACTATATATATATTTACATTTTTGTAAATATTTTATTATATCTTTTCATGGGACAACACTGAAGAAATGATACTTTGACACAATGTAGTCAGTGTACAGCTTGTATAACAGTGTAAATGTGTTGTCCCTCAAAATAACTCAAAACACAGTTATTAATGTCTAACCTCCTGGCAACAAAAGTGAGTACACCCATAAGTGAAAATGTCCAAATTGTGCCCAGTTAGCCATTTTCCCTTGCCGGTGTCATGTGACTCATTAGTGTTACAAGGTCTCAGGTGTGAATGGGGAGTAGGTGTGTTAAATTTGGTGTTATCGCCCTCACACTCTCTCGTACTGGTCATTGGAAGTTCAACAGGGCACCTCATGGCAAAGAACTTACTGTGGATCTGTAAAAAAGAATTGTTGCGCTACATAAAGATGGCCTTGGCTATAAGAAGATCGCCAACACCCTGAAACTGAGCTGCAGCACAGTGGCCAAGGCCATACAGCGGTTTAACAAGACAGGTTCCACTCAGAACAGGCCTTGCCATGGTCGACCAAAGAAGTTGAATGCACATGCTCAGCATCATAGCCAGAGGTTGTCTTTTGAAAATAGATGTATGAGTGCTGCCAGCATTGCTGCAGAGGTTGAAGGGGTGGGGGGTCAGCCTCTCAGGGCTCAGACCATACGCCACACACTGCATCAAATTGGTTTGTGTGGCTGTCGTCCCAAGGAAGAAAGCCCCTTTTAAAGATGATGCACAAGAAATCCTGCAAACAGTTTGCTGACGACAAGCAGACTAAGGACATGGATTACTGGAACCATGTCCTGTGGTCTGATGAGACCAAGATAAACTTATTTGGTTCAGATGGTGCCGAGCATGTGTGGCTGCAACCACTGGAGGAGTACAAAGACAAGTGTGTCTTGCCTACAGTCAATCATGGTTGTGGGGGTGTCATGGTTTGGGGCTGCATGAGTGCTGCTGGCACTGGGGAGCTACAGTTCACTGAGGGAACCATGAATGCCAACATGTACTGTGACATACTGAAGCAGAGCATGATCCTCTCCCTTCAGAAACTGGGCCACAGGGCAGTATTCCAACATGATAATGACCCCAAACACACCCCCAAGATTACCACTGCCTTGCTAAAGAAACTGAGGGTAAAGGTGATGGACTGGCCAAACATGTCTCCAGACCTAAACCGTATTGAGAATCTGTGGGGCATCCTCAAATGGAAGGTGGAGGAGCGCAAGGTCTCTAACATCCACCAGCTCTGTGATGTCATCCTGGAGGAGTGGAAGAGGATTCCAGTGGCAACCTATGAAGCTCTTGTGAACTCCATGCCCAAAAGAGTTAAGGTAGTGCTGGAAAATAATGGTGGCCACACAAAATATTGACACTTTGGTCACAATTTGGACATTTTCACTTAAGGGTGTACTCACTTTTGTTGCCAGCAGGTTAGACATGAATGGCTGTGTTGAGTTATTTTGAGAGGACAGCAAATTTACACTGTTATACAAGCTGCACGGTGGCGCAGTGGTTTAGCACTGTGGCAGCACAGTTTTACCCTTGGCCGGGGGATCGCGGTGATCATGAGATCGTGGGTTCGATTCCAGCCCCCGACCAACAGTGAGCTGTGTGGAGTTTGCATGTTCTCCCCGTGTTGCGTGGGTTTACTCCGGGATTTCTCCGGTTTCCTCCCGCATACCAAAAACATGTAGGTTTAGGGCGCTCGCGCACGCAGCGACCAGCAGCCGGTGGCTTGTCACCAGACTGCAAACCAAGTCTACCTACGGGTACAAATAAGTAACAAAAAAAAAAAAAAAAAAAAAAAGCTGTACACTGACTACTTTACATTGTATCAACGTGTCATATCTTCAGTGTTGTCCCATGAAAAGATATAATAAAATATTTACAAAAATGTGAGGGGTGTACTCACTTTTGTGAGATACTGTATATGGGGCTCATAGTAGATCGGGGGTCCTTAGCAGATCGGGGCCTAAGGCAGTTACCTACCTTTGCCTAATGGAAGGTCCACCTCAACAACAGTTAAGCTAACACCAGGTGACCTGTTTGACCACCTAGCCAAGTTAATGGTCCCTGTGCTGCGTGGGTTTACTCCGGGGGCTCTGGTTTCCTCCCACAATCCAAAGACATGCATGTTAGGTTAATTGGTTGTTCTAAAATTGTCCCTAGATATCTGTCTCCTATAGGCCCTTAGAATAGAGGATTAGTACTAGTGAAGCGCTTTGAGTGGCCTTTGAGAATAGAAAAACACTATATAAGTACAGGTCCTTATCCTTATCCCCTTATCCTTAATGGTAGGTCCGCCTCGCTAACACAGGCGACCTGTTTGACCACCTAGCCGAGTTAATGGTAACAAGTCGATGTAGCATCATGGTGAAAGTAAGCCAGAATTACGTGAGATATATTATCGACTGTGGATTATTGAACCAGGTGCAAACAGGGATGTCTATCAAGTCAGCCCAGCGCTGGGCCAGGCTTACCATGTTTATGTTCCGTGGCAAACCTGGAAGAGTCAAAACGGATCCTCATAGAGAAAAAGGGGATGAAGGCTGTGTGTTTTTTTTTAAGAGAAGTGAGTGCTTTGATAGTTTTTTTTCAATACATCAGTACTGATTATTTTCAATGTCCTTAGTTCAGATGCTCCCAAATTTTACTGGACTATGATTCAGCCCAGCAGATCAAATTGTGTCTGGAACCAGCAGTTTTAGCTACTTTCTCATTGGTTGCCCCTTTCACATACAGGATTTTAACAGCAGGTGGGGTGGTTTGCTTTGTGCACTGGCAGCAATGCAAGCCTGAGATTATTTTAATGTCACACTCGGATGTTTCTTCTGTGTATGTCAAAGTGAGCAGCATTTTTTTTTTTTTTTTTTTTTTTTTTTTTTCTCCTCTCGGCGCCACACCAGTCGGCTGCCTTTTGCAACAGCGGCTCGATTCCGAGTTTTTTTTTCCCTTCCTCTCTCTTTTGATCACTTTTTTTTTTCACCCCACTTATATCACGGACACACAGATCATCCCAAATGTCTCCTGAGCCGGTGGACGGAGCCACTGTTTATAGCAGGATACGATATAACAGGGAAGAGCTGCTAGCATTTAACCGCCACCCGGTCCCACTGGAAAAACTCGACATACCGAGAGAACTGAGGCGAAAACGCCGCGGCTGCCGGGCTGGAGTAAGGCGGAGGACAAAAAATATAAGGTACAGACCCTCCCTTCCATCTGTTGTCATGGGAAATGTACGGTCGATACTGGGAAAGTTAGATGAGCTAGCGGCTATCTCCCGTTATGATAGCACTTACCGGGAGTGCTCTCTCCTTTTGTTTACTGAGACGTGGCTAACTGAACTAGCAGCAGATGCTAACATTGAGCTGGAGGGTTTTCACACGATACGAGCTGACCGAACACCAGAGAGTGGCAAAACTAGGGGCGGTGGAGTGATCATGTATGTTAACAACAACTGGTGCAGACCGGGACATATCACTGTTAAACAACGACACTGCAGCAAAGACATTGAGTTGCTAGCTGTTAGCATGAGGCCTACATATCTCCCGAGAGAACACTCACACGTGATCTGCATTGTTGTTTATGCAAATCCGACGGCGAACGCTGGGACAGCGCGTGACGTCATCCATTCAGTAACCAGCAGGCTGCAGACAGAACACCCAGATGCTCTTCTCCTCATCTCAGGCGATTTCAACCACGTTTCACTGTCTCCCATTCTGCCCACTTTCACCCAGTATGTCACATGCCACACTAGAGACAATAAAACACTGGATTTGTTCTACGCAAACACTAAGGAGGCGTACACCTCATCACAACTCCCCCCACTTGGGAGATCGGATCACAACTTGGTTCATCTCCGACCGGTGTACAAACCCCTAGTGCACAGACAACCTCCGGCCATGCACACTGTGGAGTTATGGTCTGAGGAGACAATGGACACTCTAAAGGACTGTTTTGAAGCCACTGCCTGGAAGCAGCTCTGCGATCCACATGGTGAGGACATCGATGGCCTCATTCACACCTTCACGGGCTACCTCAGCTTCTGTGTGGACAAATCCGTTCCCACCAAGACCATACGGCGTCACTCAAACAACAAACCCTGGATCAACCCTGAGATAAAAACACTTCTGAGAGAGAAGAAGAGGATCTTCAGGTCGGGGAACAGGGAGATGCTGAAGTCCGTACAGAGGGAGCTGAGGAGAAAGATCAGAGAAGGCAAGGACAGCTTCAGGAAGAAGATGGAGGACAAGCTGCAACAGAGCGACATCAGCGGGGTCTGGAGAAACCTCAAAACCATCTCGGGGCTCCAGAATACCTCCCCCCAGGCCACGGGGGGCAGGGAGTGGGCGAACAACCTGAATCTGTTTTTCAATAGATTTGACCAACCGCCCTCCCCCCTGTCTGCACAACAACCACTGCTGCCTCTAAGAAATCAAGTCCTGCTACCCACTCCCCACTCCACCGACACCCCCCCCACTCCCAACACACAGCCCCCCATCCTGACCCTGACCAAGACCCAGGTGAGGACGGAGCTGAGGAAGATCAAGGCGAGGAAGGCGTCGGGACCGGACGGCATCAGCGCAAAGCTCCTCAAGTCCTGTGCAGACCAGCTGTGTGGGATTGTGACGTATATCTTCAACATGAGCCTGAAACTGGGGAGGGTACCACAGCTGTGGAAAACATCTTGTGTGGTACCTGTACCAAAAACTTCCCACCCCAAAGACCTGAACAGCTTCAGACCGGTGGCCTTGACGTCCCACTTGATGAAGACCCTGGAGAGACTGCTCCTTGCTCATCTCCGCCCCCTGGTGGAACCAGCGATGGATCCACTCCAGTTCGCCTACCAGCATGGCATTGGGGTGGAGGATGCGGTGATCTTCCTCCTTCACCGTTCTCTGTCCCACCTGGAGAAGCCCGGGAATATGGTGAGGATCATGTTCTTTGACTTCTCCAGTGCTTTCAACACCATCCAACCGATGATCCTGAAGGACAAGCTGCTGCGCGCAGGGGTGGACCAGCACCTGTCATCATGGATCCTGGACTACCTCACGAACCGGCCTCAGTTTGTGAGAACCCGGGACTGTGTTTCCGACACGATCATCAGTAGCACGGGGGCCCCCCAGGGAACGGTGCTGGCTCCCTTCTTGTTCACTCTTTATACTGCGGACTTCTCACACAACACAACACATTGCCATCTACAGAAGTTCTCTGATGACTCTGCGATCGTTGGTCTCATCTCCAGCGGAGATGAAGCTGAGTACAGAGGGCTTATCCAGGACTTTGTGGACTGGTGCCATCGGAACTGCCTCCAGATCAACGCGAGGAAAACTAAGGAGCTGGTGGTGGACTGCCGCAGGCATGGGCAGCCCCTCACAGCACCAGTAAATATACAGGGAACAGACATCGAGATGGTGACATCCTACAAGTACCTGGGTATTCATCTGAACAATAAACTAGACTGGTCACACAATACTGACGCACTCTACAAGAAGGGACAGCGCAGGCTGTTCCTGCTGAGGAGACTCAGGTCTTTTGGTGTACAAGGGGCGCTGCTGAAGTCATTCTATGACACGGTGGTGGCATCAGCCATCACTTTTGGAGTGGTCTGCTGGGGCAGTGGCATTACTGCAGCCGATAGGAAGAGACTGAACAAACTGATTAAGAAAGCTAGCTCTGTCCTGGGGCAACGCCTTGATCCGATGGAGGAGATAGGAGAGAGAAGGACGGTGGCTAAACTGTCATCTCTGCTGGAGTCTGAGTTCCACCCTATGCAGGACATACTGGATGCACTGAGGAGCTCATTTAGCAGCAGACTACATCATCCCAGGTGCACAACCGAGAGGTTTCGTAGGTCCTTCCTACCAACGGCTGTCAGACTGTACAACCTAAGCAGGGCTGCTCGCAGAGATAGCAAAAAGACGTAACAAACTAATAGTTTTGTTTTTTTTTTTTTGAATGCAAAAGATGCAATAGACTTACACAATGGTCCTCTCCGGCACACAACTAGGAACATATCGGTCGCTATGGAGGGTGAGAATATGTATGGGCACATAATCATACCATGTAGGATAACTAAATAGACGGTTATGCTGTTTCATCCCACCTAGCAACAATGCTCTGCACTGTGTGTGTTTATATATTTACATATTTATTCCATCTAGCTACAATGCTCTGCACTGGGTGTGTTTATATTTATATATCTATATATTTATTCCATCTAGCTACAATGCTCCGCACTGTGTTTTTATATATCTACATATTATTCCATCTAGCTACATTGCTCCGCACTGTGTGTTTATATACTTGCATATTTATTCCACCTAGCTGCAATGCTCCATACTGTGGGTGTTTATATATTTACATATTTATTCCATCTAGCTACAATGCTCTGCACTGTGTGTCTGTGTGTGTGTGTGTGTGTATATATATATTTTATAGTAATATGTACATATGTATATTAGCTGCTCTTGCTTGCTTGTTTTTTCTTGCCTTCTGATTGTTGCTCTGAGTGTTGCTATCCCTGTGCTGTTGCAATCCTGGAATTTCCCCGTTGTGGGACTAATAAAGGCTTATCTTATCTTATCTTATCTTATCTTATTAGCTCTGGTGATACAGCCATAGAGAGTGCCTTGGTGGGCACGGGGGACCCTGACACAGTGATAAACAGTTGTACAGGTATGAACTCTTCTCATTGCTCTGTGCTCTCTCCCTGTTAAATCAATGAGGTAACCAGTCAGTGCTTGCCCACACTCAAGCCCTTATCTGGCCCAGGCAGTTTAACATTGACCCCCGCACAGGTAGCAGGAGACACACTAATCCATCTCTCCTAGCCCAGACAGACTCATCTCATACCGGTTACCCCTCCCGTCTCTTCACGCCTCAACTATTCAGTTATTCAAGCCCCTTCTCCCTTCTTTCTCTCTGCCTCTGTGTATTGCACAGTTTTATACTCCCCTTATCTTTGTTCTCATCCATTTCTCCAGTCGCATTTCTTTCTGTGTCCTGATCCATTGCCACAAAAGCCCCCATCTTATACACCTCATTCATGGGTACTCTCTTTCTCCCTTTCTTTCTCTCAACTCTCACTATAGGTGACTTTCAATTCTGACCATAGGGAGACAGACCTCTGGTTAAATTGACACAAACATCTTTGCCTGTCAATATCTGCTCTCACTGAGGGATGACATGATTGAGAATTTGACCTGTTTTGATTCACTTCTCATTTTTTCCAACCTCAGGCTCCATTGTTTTATTGCAAAGAGCTCCACTTCTGCAGCAACAGAAAATCTGAAAATGTCCATAATGGCTAAATGGAAGTGTTGAAGTCATTTGATACAACACACCTCTCAAATAATTGTGGAGAAACAAATGCTGTAGCAGACTGAGTCTGCAGACGTATAATTTTATCATAGAAGCAGACAGCAAATTGGAAACAGCATATCACTTATGGTGTTATCCTTGTGAAAACAATTAGCTGATGTTGTAAAAGCAAAACACTTAAATGGCATCTTAACCAAACACTGTTTCCATGGTGATAAAACAGTGCTCATCTGGAAGCCTTATATGAGAATAAAACATAGTCATTGTGAGGAAAGACAAGGCAACAAACCCCTGTAATTATCAAAAACACATTTTGCCATGGCCATGAAGCTGTATGGGATTTTTTAATATGTAGAATCACAAAGTTAAAAAAAAAATGGTTTTCTTGTTAGTAAACTGCAAAACAACACAGAGGATCACCAATTAACTTATAAGTACTCTCTGAAATAAAGACTTGGCCTATTAATTGCCTTTGATTGACACTTTTCCGATCTTAAATGCATTTAAAATCCAACAAAAAAACCCTGATATTTGATAAAGTCCAATAAAGCAGGCATTCCCACAACATGTTTCTACCTTATCCCCATATCTCAAGGAGCAGCGACTACTGAGAAACAGTCACAAAAGTTGTGATTTTTGGGTTTCATCAGGGTTTGTAAAAGGCTGCCAAACAGTTCACCAACAGTTTTTCTTGGTATAATCATATTAAAAATTTTGGTGCAAATGTATTTTTCCATGAACAGTTGCAAAATTTGCAAATGGTTGTAACACGTGCTAAAGTTCTTTTTCTTTCGCATAGTAGTGAACAGTAGCAACTGTTTATGACCCTTTTTGACAAAACTGTTGGCGACCTTAAAAACAGTATGGCTAAAATATACCAAGGTCTTCAAGACTTAAAGGCGTCGGCCGGACGAAATTTCAGTATCGCTAAATCATATCTTAAATTGTTGTGTGAGACGAGCTAATTTGAACCGCACATGTTTTGGTGTCAACAAATGTCGCATAAGGTGACAATGTGCTATTGAAGTATGATTTCCTTGAGAGCTGTCTGACTCTGCCAAGCGATCAGCGGCTAAAATGGCCACTGACTGTGTGACGTCAGGTCAGGAAGCGACCAGCAAACACTCAACGGACATTGCGTGTTGTTTACTTTTTAAAATCGGCGATAACGGATATTTCTAGGAGTACTTGTGGATTACAAATAGAGTATTTATTACGATTAGGATTTCAGTGATCAAATTAATTATGGTTTGGCGTTGTGTTGTCTACGGGTGCGACGGTATACCGGAGGAGCACGCGGTGAGTGTTTATGAATTTCCCCTGCCTGGGAAAATCAGAACCGCATGGGTGAAATTCGTTCAGAAAACGTGAAAAAATTGGAATAATGTCGGTAAATCACCCAACATGTGCAGTAGACATTTCGTTGACAGCGATTTTGAGATTAAGATGCAATTTGAAATGAAATTAGCAAAAAGATTGCTGATAAAAAAATCGGCTGTTCCAACTATATATCCGTTCATTTCAAAGTCCCACTCTCAGACAAGTGTCAGTGACAGTGGCGTGAAAAGCAAGGGTGATCTACCGATGCGATCTGCTGTCAGAAAAAGAGAAGTAAACAGGGTAAGTTTTCTTTTTTCAATATTCACTGCCAATATTTACTAAAATTATTTACAAGCAATGAATTTCATTGCCTTAACAACTTATCAAATATTAGAATTTTAGGGTATTCATACTAATCAAATATGAAATATTCAGTGCTGTATAGGGAGGTGGTTGTGCCTGTTTGCTCAAGTTATATTTCTATATATGTAATCCAATTTGACACCTCTGGAATGAAATTATGTTGATCTACTGTTTTTGCAGATGTTATCCAGTCACTCAACCTTCAAATACTGTGGATTTTTTTTTTGAATTTGATTATTCAGCAATTGTCCTCATTGCAGTCATCCATGTGAGGTAACAAGTCACACTAAAGGCTCTCTGTTGGTGATCAAACAACATTGTCCACATTGTCTTGAGGATCGATCCTGGCACAGCCAGCCGATGATCAGGGACATGCCAGCTGGTAACATACAGCTTTCATCCGCCATTCTCTTCACTGGGGCGTCATATGTCAAGGTCCTTAGAGTTCTAAATGCAGCCGGTATCGTTGGAATTTCCACAACCACTTACAAGGAGCTTTCGATTTCTAATTTTTATTAAATTAATTTTATTTCAGAATATGTGGATGATCTGATGAATACTCTTTTCGACAAAACCTTGGTTGATCCAACCCACTTATTGGAGCAGTGGCAGTCTGTACAAGCCAGAGTTCCCGCAACATTGAGTGCAAAATTTCAGCGTCCCATCAAAGCTGATTGTTGAGCAACATGTATCTAGATTTTCAAAATCAAACATGTAAAAGTAGAATAAATTTCCAATTAGCAATGAAAGTTCAGCTTTCAATTGTTAGGGAAGCAACATATTTTGCTAAGACAAACAAATATAAGCCTAAGATTTTTAGAGAAATGTGCTTTTAAAAATTGAACACGAATTTTACACCATAAAATGGTAGAAAAATTAGTCTAATGTATATGAGATCCGACTTTGATGAATGCTGAAATATTAGAATTATAAAATTGACATGCACATTAATAAACTCAATATATGATTTTAAAAAACTTTATTTAAATAACATTGATCACAAATCTAATCTTGGTAGGCAAAATCCCTTGTAGTGATCAGATGGGAATGTTTCTCTGATGAGGCTCACAGCACAGGCAGGCAATATCACCCTCACTTCTTTCCCAAGATATCCCCAACACCACCGGACCAGTTGCCTGTAGGCTATGAATCTGTATCGCCTGAAAAATATGGGGTTGGCATTGATTAATCCGTTTGCATTGATTATTGAATGTATTGAATGATTTCTTCATAATTGATCTGGAAAATTAAAACACATGAATAAATATTGTTTAAAAACTCACTCGTGTTGACTTGCGTCATGATCACCATATTGCTGTCTGTAGGCCAGATAAGCTGTCTGTAAAACCCAGATGTCAAGACAGACAGAACGGAAACCGGGGTGATCAGTGATACACCTTGGTAGGTTATCATCTGTGTATCCACAGCCCTTCAGTTCTTCTAGTTTCTCCTTCACCTTCAATACCTCCTGGCAGCACCGAGATTCAGTTGATGTTGGCATAATGTTGCATTTCTCACAAGTGCACCTGTTAAAAAAAATGGTATAATCAGATGCTTATAATAAACTAATGGCTCGTGGGAGTGCTATATAAATTGGTCTATGAAGTTTGATTAGAAAATATTAAAAACATGTAAAAAATTTTGAGCAGAAAGAGAAGTTATAGGAAAACAATAATGAATCACAATAATCAGGATCCATGATCCATCATGATCCATGATGGATCATGTTGATCCATCAATCTCTTAAGAGAATTATGTAGCTTTTGAGACTAGGATTAACATGATGATGATTAACAACATCTCCTAACAAACTCGTAAAGTACACATATTATCCCTCACATACATTATCCTTTTATTTCCAATGATAATGTTTCTAATGTTTATAAGTCGCCAAGTAAAGCAGCGAGGGAACAATTGGCAGTTTTATTTTGATAATTAAGTGTGTGACCATGCATATCGCCTAAAAAAAAAATTTCAAAGCATATTTTACCAATATAAATCGGCGAGCCGCTCGTCCTCAACGTGGTCTGCTCCCGTCTCTGTTTCATCCGCGTCTTCCTCCGCACCCTCGGGCTCGAACAAATACGGCTGAATAACCCCATCAGCACCACCCAAAACTACTTCATCATCAGATTCTTCAGTTTCAATATCATCACTTATATTGCGGTCGTCATACTCGATAAAATAATCGCTGTCCGAATCACTCTGCTGTCGTTCAGCCATTTCCTTTTTCTCCCTGACCTGACGTCACTGCTGCCCGCCCCTATCGAGAGATGGCGGTACTGCAGCATCACTAAGTGAAAGATGGGCTATTAACAAATAAAGTCATTTATGGAGGCTTGGTGACACATTTTAAATCACGGGAATGGCCAGAATGGAATATTTTCATACAATCAGTTTATTGGTTCAATAAAAAAATGTCACCGTCCGAGGCCTTTAAAAGGAGACAACACATCATATATAAAAGAGAGATGGGAAAAAGAGGGGAATTTCACTTTACAATTGGAAATATGGGAAAAGCTAAATAAACAGCAATGGAAAAGTACCTCATCCCTGCAGTGGAGAGAATTTGGATGGAAAAATTTGGTAAGATTTTTCAGAACACCTGCACAAAACAAATTTACCCATAAGGGGTTGAACTGTTGGCGCTTGTGTGGTGAAAAGACTGCAAATCATTTTCATGTGTTTTGGTCATGCCCAGTTATCCACCAATATTGGACCAACGTACAGACAATATTGGGGAAAATATTCAAAATAACAGTTCCCTTTTCTTTTGTAACTTTGTATTTGGGTTTATTACCAGACTCACTGGAAAGACGAGGAGATAAATACTTATTCAATGTTTTAATACTGGCAAGTAAAAAAGCCCTAACTAAAAAATGGATGCTGAAGGACTGTCCTACACCTGAAGATTGGATTAACGTGATTCAAGACATTTACTCGATGGAAAAGTTGACATTCGCACTGAGACAGGACATGGATGGTTTCATGAACTTTTGGCAACCCTGGATCGCATATGTGTCTTCCATTAGATCTAATCTTTGACAAATACCATTTCAATAATGGTCCCGCTCTTTGTTCCAATGCTACTCAGTTGCTCTTTTACTTTTAATTACTTAATTTTCTGTTTGTTTGTTTTTTGCTGTTCTGTTTGTTTGTTTATTCATTTTTTTTTAAATTTAATTATCCTTAATTTCACTTTTTCTTTCACTTTAAAAAAAGGGGGGGGGGGTGTTGTAATAACTATCCTACCAATGTTGTCAAATAGCAAAAAATAAGGGAACATGTGATGAAAATGTAAACAATGCAATGCTGTAATGACCTGTATACCCTTTACAAAAACTTAAATAAAAAAAAACAGTATGGGAACTGTTTTGCAGCTTTTTATGAACCCTGATGAAACTCGAAAAGTGCAGCATTCATGAACGTTCACCAGCATTTGCTGCTCTGTGAGATACTACCCTTATAGTGTGTACAGAGGAAAAACAAAGCATTATTTTGGGTGGGAGGATCACATGTAAAAAAAACATTACAATATGCAAAAATTGGCTCAAATTTACTGGGCAAAGTACCTATACTGTAGGTCAGAGATGGGCAACTGGAGGCCCATGGGCCACATGCACCCCACCCGCTCATCCACTGCAGCTTGCCAGTCCATTTCTAAAAATCAATTACTTATTTATATCACGTTTGACTGTATTTGGAACCACATTCTTAAATGCAATTATAGACTCTGCCAGCAGAGAGAGTTTTAATCAAAACCTAGGTGCTGCTCTGTGCAAGTGGTCAAGCGAGACAGTGAGAGTGAGAGCGCCACAGAGATACAGGGGAACAGTGTGCACCGGAGTACATGTTTGTAAGGTATGTGTTGCATGCTAAGACCACATTAATAGTCTGTAAACGTCAGTAAATGTACAAAATAGGCTGCTTTTAAACAAGAATAAATGCTATAGCTGAGGAGCTGTAGCATTTATTCTTGATGAATAAAGGTGAAGCCTCATAGAGCTCAGAGGCATTCATTATAATTGTGCAGAAAAAAGATTCAAAGCTTTAAGGTTTCTAAAGAGCACAACTGAAGCACTGACCCTGTTTCAATCCCATGTCAGCAATAAAAGTTCAGAGACTGTGGTTGTTTTAATCTGCTGATTTTTTTTTTTTTTTTGTTCATTTATACCAGTGGCTCTTAAACTTTTTTATTCCCCATTTTGGGGAGCCAGACAATTACCAAGCCCACCTATACACAGTTATTTCTCTGCCCCTCCACACCCACAATGAATCCAAGAGCAAGCTAAACCTTGTCATATTTGTATGAATGGGTGGACAGTAGGATCTGTAAAACACTATGGTCATCTACAGATGAGTAAAAAAGCACTATATAAGTGAAAGCAATTTACCATTTAAATGATCATAATGTAGAAAAGAATTTATTGTCATTTCACACAGCAGAACAACAAAAATCAGGCTAGTCTCCACCTTGATCTTCCCGATTGCAACATATGCCTATGAGACCTGGTCTATCAGCCAGAAGACAGCCAGAAGAACCAATGAGAGTGTCCTTTGTGAAATTGGTGGAGGAATCAATCTTTTCAATGCAATCTCAAAACAAAAGCTGCAATATTTTGGACACATTGCCAGAGGGGAAGGAGAAAATCTGGAGAAACTAATTATGTTTGGTGTAATTGAAGGGGAAAAGGGGCAGAGGGAGATAGAAACTATGGTGGACAGATGGAATTGCATCACTCGCCAAGAAGTCTACACCTGTTACAACATGGCCCAAAACCAACATTAATAGAGAAACTTTATCATTGAGGTCATGAATGCTCAGACATGAGTAGAACGACGACGACAATGACAATGGCATTTCCCACATGCAACCAAATTAATATTGTCCAGTGCAGAAGTCAGTGTTTATATACTGTACATAGCTGTTGAGGTTTTGTGGGTCACATTCCTCGAGCCAGTGGCTTGTTAGCTGCGTTGAGGGAATCCTTTATGCAGCTATAATTATGTTATCATTACACAGGGATTACGATTGGTAAATCCAACCTCACCTTGTCCATTTTATCATTCCTTCCTCCACTGTAAAATGACTGAGCTGACGTGGATAGCTGTTAGCGGTTCACAGTGATTTATCTTCTGTGCATTTCTGTTAGCTTCTGTGGCTTCACTCGCTTTTCCTTGGCATCTTCAGATGAAATTACGAGTCAATCACCACATACTATGTAAAGCATTTCTTTGGTACAAGCCACTTTAATTTTTTCGCCGTGTTCTGCATCCAAGCAACACTGCTTCCAGGTTGCAAAGTCATGTGACCGTGCATGAAAGTTCATAGTTTGCATGTTCTCCCCGTGTTGCGTGGGTTTACTCCGGGATTTCTCCGGTTTCCTCCCACATGCCAAAAACATGCATGTTAGGTTAATTGGCTGTTCTAAATTGTCCCTAGATATTTGTTTCCTATAGGCCCTTAGAATAGAGGGTTAGTATTAATGAAAGCGCTTTGAGTGGTCTTTGTGACTAGAAAAGCGCTATATAAGTGCAGGTTAGTTAGTTAGTTAGATATACACATGCACAAAACAGGGAGAGGGGAAAAAATGAAAAACAAAAAACAAAACAAAAAAAAAAAACAAGCAAGATGACAAGCGTTGATTTGGGGATTTTTGGTTAATTGCCTAGTTTTAATTTTTATGCTATGTTGTGAAAGTAGGGCTGGGTGATATACTGAATATATTTGTTGTATTGGTGCATTTGGCCACCCACGATACAAATATCACTATATTGCGCATACTCAAACATTTATTACGTTAATATGAGCCTCCGCTGCAAGACAGGTTTGTCTGTAGCTTGTGCCGCTGAAGTCTGAAAGCAGAAGCTCACTAGCTCAGCGCGGCTGTCCCGTCCCCCTGCATGCTCATGGAGAAATCTAAACTGCAGCAAACAGAAATGAAAAGGAAGACAACAGAATAAGTGTAGTCTCACCTTAAGCACAGGAAACGGGGGGGGGGGGGGGTAGCCAGAAGAAGATAAACATTTTGAGTCTGAACTCTGTAAGTTCGTTCAAAATAAGAGCTTCTATCCGGTCTTGCAACCTTTCAAAATAGGAGCGAGTGGGTTGCCAAATAAACAACTGATGGAGACACAAAAAAACAAAACAAAAATACTGTATTTATCTTTTGTTCTTATTAAAGACAAAAATAGAATAGAAAGGAGATGTCTTTACCTTTTTAACATGTTTCGACTGTACAAGGCTGCAGTGTAGTTATGTTAATAATTAAAAGTTATGTTAAGTTATGTACAGTTATGTTAATAATTAAAAGAAGACAAAATGAACCTACTTGACCTATAAACCAAAAATAAGCGATAAATTGTACTTATGTCATTGTAGTTATGTACAGTTATGTTAATAATTAAAAGAAGACAAAATGAAGCTACTTGAGCTATAAACCAAAAATAAGCGATAAATTTTACTTATGTCACTTATTAGACCACCAAGTGTTAACTATGTGTGGTAAACTGAAACATTTTTGCCCATATGGATAAACTTGATTACATGATAATGTGAGTTCTGTTAAGCAAAGGAAAAAAAAGACCCTTTGCTCAGTAATACATTGTTGTGAAGAATTTTCTTTAACATAAGTTTTCATTTTATTTTATAGTCAGCTTTTTCATAAGTGAAATGAACACACACACACACACACACACACACACACACACACACACACACACACACACAGAGTCGTGGAAAAAATTAGGACACTCCATTAAATATTCAGTTCTTTATTAAGAAATGTTCACATGTCTATGTCTAACCTTGTTTTTGTTTTTATTTGCATTTTTTAACATTTATTTTCACCATTTTAAGTGGCAATGAATGTGGGGGTGTCCTAAAAAAGATGGCGGGTGTCCTAATTTATTCCTCACTATTTGCTTAGAATTACATTTTACAGAAAATTTGAAAAATAAAGTCTTTAATTCAATTTTAATTGTTTAGTTGTATTAAATGAATCTCCCAGTATTTTTAACATTGATATTAAACTAGTGCACACCCATGCATGCCTGTAGAAACCCGTGCATATCTGTAGAAACCAAGTATAAGCAAGTATTTCTGCATGCCTGTAGAAAGCAAGTGTAAGCAAGCATTTCTTCTTATTTTAGATTTGATTGGCAGGTGGCAACCAGCTTACAGGTGCATTACCGCCACCTACTTCAATGTTTTCCTCTTCTTCTTTTAGATTTGATTGGCGGTTGGCAGCCAGCTTATAGGTGCAGTACCGCCACTGACTTGATTATCACCACTCTATATCTTTGTATAAGGAGTGCTGAACAACTCCTTATGTGTGAAAAAATTATCTGTCCTTGGACTGTGTCATCATTCACTCTATATATCTTCTTCTTCTTCTTTTAGATTTGATTGGCGGTTGGCAACCAGCTTACAAGTGCTTTACAGCCACATACTTCATTCTGTATCATGACTCTGGTCAGGAGCTCGTCTCCCTCAATCTTTAATCTGCATGCCCGTAGAAAGTTACTGAGTCCTATGCTCTTTGATGATGTCATAGCAAGTCCTATGCTCTTTGATGATGTCATAGCGAGTCTTTTGATCTTTGATGTCATAGCGAGTCCTATGATCGTCAGTGATGACTGCCTTTGATCTTTGATGATGTCATAGTGAGTCCTATGATCATGAGTAATGTCTGCATTTAATCTTTGATGATGTCATAGCATGTCCTATGATCTTTGATGATGCCATAGCGAGTCTTATGATCATGAGTGATGCCTGCCTTTGATCTTTGATGTCATAGTGAGACCTATGATCGTGGGTGATGCCTGCCTTTGATCTTTGATGTCCTATGATCGTGAGTGAGCGTGAGTGATACCTGCCTTTGATCTTTGATGATGTCATAGCAAGTCCTATGATCGGAAGTGATGCCTGCCTTTGATCTTTGATGTCCTATAATCGTGAGTAATGCCTGCCTTTGATCACTCAGACACACACACCGATTTTCTTGAATCACTCTATACTATGGTGTCTATATGATGTCATATAGATATCATGTAGACATCATAGGCAATCCTATGATCTTTTAGCGAGTCCTATGGTTATGACAGACAGACACACACACAGATTTCTTGAATTATACAGGTGCATCTCAATAAATTAGAATGCCATCGAAAAGTTAAATTCAGTAATTCAATTCAGAAAATGAAACTCCTATATTATATAGATTAATTACACACAGAGTGATATATTTCAAATGTTTAATTCTTTTAATTTTGATAGTTATGGCTTACAGCTCAAGAAAACGCAAATTCAATTTGTCAAAAAATTAGATTACATAAAATTAATTTTAAAAAATGGATTTTTAATAGAAATGTTGGCCTACTGAAAAGTATGTCCATGTACACACTCAATACTTGGTCGGGGCTCCTTTTCCATGAATTACTGCATCAATGTGGCGTGGCATGGAGGTGATCAGCATGTGGTACTGCTGAGGTGTTAAAAAGGCCCACGTTGCTTTGATAGTGGCCTTCAGCTCGTCTTCATTGTTGGGTCTGGTGTCTCTCATCTTCCTCTTGACAGTACTCCATAGATTTTCTACATAGTTGAAGTCAGGCTAGTTTTATAACCAATAAAGCACAGTGATACCATGGTCATTAAACCAGGTTTTGGCACTTTTGGCAGTGTGGGCAGGTACCAAGTCCTGCTGGAAAATGGAATCAGCATCTCCATAAAGCTTGTCAGCAGAGGGAAGCATGAAGTGCTCTAAAATTTGCTGGTAGACGGCTGAGCTGACTTTGGACTTGATAAAACACAGTGGACCAACGCCAGCAGATGACCTCTTTTCAGATGAAAGTAAATTTTGCATTTCATTTGGAAATCTAGGTCCCAGAGTCTGGAGGAAGAGTGGAGAGGCACAGAATCTAAGTTACTTGAGGTCCAGTGTGAAGTTTCTACAGTCAGTGATGATTTGAGGAGCCATGTTATCTGCTGGTGTTGGTCCACTGTGTTTTATCAAGTCCAAAGTTAGTGCAGCCCTCTACCAGAAAATATTAGAGCACTTTATGCTTCCCTTTGCTGACAAGCTTTATGGAGATACTGGTTTCATTTTCCAGGAGGACTTGGTGCCTGTCCACACTGCCAAAAGCACCAAAACCTGGTTAAATGACCATGGTATCACTGTGCTTGATTGACCAGAAAACTAGCCTGACTTCAACTCCATAGAGAATTTATGGAGTATTGTCAAGAGGAAGATGAGAGACACCAAACCCAACAATGCAGACGAGCTGAAGGACACTATCAAAGCAACCTGGGCCTCCATAACACCTTGGCAGTACCACAGGCTGATCACCTCCATGCTACACTGCATTGATGCAGTAATTCATCCAAAAGGAGCCCCGACCAAGTATTGAGTGTGTACATGGACATACTTTTCAGTCGGCCAACATTTCTATTGAAAAAAACAAAAACATTTTTTTAAATTAATTTTGTGAAATATTCTGTTTTTTGAGAAACTGAATTTGGGGTTTTCATGAGCTGTAAGACATAACTATCAAAATTAAAATAAATAAACATTTGAACTACATCACTCTGTGTGTAATGAATCTACAGTATATAATATAGGAGTTTCATTTTCTGAATTGAATTACTGAATTTAATTAACTTTTTGATGACATTCTAATTTATTAAGATGCACCTGTATATAGAGTGATGCTATCCATCCATCCATCCACCCATCCATCTTCTTCTGCTTGGTCCTTTTCGGGTTGCAGGGGGGCTGGGACTATCCCAGCAATATGTCCAAATATCACTATAAATTCAAGAAATCTCTGTGTGTCAGTGTATGTGTCTGTCTGTCAGTGTGTCACAATCATAGGAACATCATAGGACAGCCTATGATGTCTGCATGATGTCCTGTGATGCCTGCCTTGATGTCTTTTTGATGTCATATAGACCATCACTCACGATCATAGGACTCGCTATGGCGGTCCTATGACAGTGTGCCTATCACTATCATAGCACTCACTGACACATTGCTTCTTCTTCTTCTTTTAGATTTGATTGATGGTTGGCAACCAGCTTACAGGTGCATTACCGCCACGTACTTCACTCTATATCATCACTCTATCTGGTCAGGAGCTGTACTCCTTCTATCATCATTGCTGTGTCCAATCGAACCTCAACTCTATCTTCAGACATCACTCTTCTTTGTCTCCTCGTACTTTACTCTACAGTATATCATCACTTAACTCTATATCATCACTTTACACAGCTTGGCCGTGGCAGTCAGCCAGCCAGGGCCCCACTGCCTACCCACTGACACACTTGTTTTCTTGTTTTAGATTTGATTGGCGGTTGGCAACCAGCTTACAGGTGCATTACCATCACGTACTTCACTCTATATCATCACTCTATCTGGTCAGGAGCTGTAGTCCTTCTATCATCATTGCAGTGTCCAATCAAACCTCAACTCTATCTTCAGACATCACTCTTCTTTGTCTCCTCGTACTTCACTCTATATCATCACTTCACACATCTTGGACATGGCAACTGCCACGGCCCCCGGAGGGGTCGCCAGCCACCCACCAACTCCTGTCTGTCTACCCACTGTCACACTGACAGAGATTTCTTGAATTTATAGAGTGATGTCCTATGATGCCTGCCTTGATGTCTTTTTAGTTGTCATATAGACCATCCCTCACGATCATAAGCCCGGTTCATGACAGTCAGACTGACCTAAAATTTTAAATGTGCTTTGCTGAGGTTATGAGGGTGTGCAGCTCTAAATTTCAGCACCCCCAGATATGGGGAAGTTTAGGAGGGGAAATCTTGAATGAACGTCCATAGAAGAGCTATGGGCGTTCATCGCTGTGACATCATAGATGCACAGATGTTGCCATGGTTACTGTTGCCAGACAGACCCATCGACAAAGATCAAAGGCAGGCATCACTGAACGAGTGGTGATGTCAAAGATCAAAGGCAGGTTTCACCATGGTTACTGTTGCCATGGTAACCATGTCAAAGATCAAAGGCAGGCATCTCCATGGTTAATGTTGCCATGGTAACAGTAACGTTCTACGGGCAGTCCAAGGACGGATTAGTTTTTCACACGAGTGGTTCAGAACTCCTTATAAGAACTTATACGAACATATAGAGTGATGATGATCAAGTCAGTGGCGATAATTTATCTGTAGCTGGTTGCCAACCACCAATCAAATCTAAAAGAAGAAGAATTGCTTATCTTTGGTTTCTATGGGCATGCGTGGGTATGCACTAGTGTTTAAAAACACACAGGCTGATAAAGGGTGTACATGTATATCACCCTATATATAATTCAAGAAATCTCTGTGTGTCTGTCACAACCATAGGACTCGCTAAAAGATGACATCATATAGCTCATA
The DNA here is from genome assembly GCA_020510985.1 of Pholidichthys leucotaenia. Lineage (NCBI taxonomy): Eukaryota > Metazoa > Chordata > Actinopteri > Cichliformes > Pholidichthyidae > Pholidichthys > Pholidichthys leucotaenia. Next base: position 85,269,334 of record CM035848.1, on the reverse strand, counting down.
GGACTCGTTAAAAGATCATAGGTGTCATGACGTATTATGTTTTGACAGCTCACGTGCACGATGCTAAACACAGGAAGGAACCACACAGAGGAGCACGTTTGACAGTTTTATTAATATCAAAATCCAAAGCGCATAGCTACAGAAACAGTCACTCGTCAGAGGAAAGGACCTGTGGAGAGAAGACGAGAGCAGTGAGCTGAGGAGTAGAGTAAGGGGAAATGGGCGAGCCAAATTGCCACTGACTTGAGAAATCCAGAGAGGACCGGAAAGACCCAGCGGGGAATAAACGAATCAGTAGGGTAAAGGGGGAAAGGTGAGCTGATGGTGCCTGACCGGGTGAAGTTGATCGCTGAGGGAACAGTGTGGTGAGGCAGGAGAGCACATGCAGTCCTGGAGACGCACCTACACGGTGGCAGCAACCTGAAAAGAAGGAGAAGAGAGTAATGGTTAATGTCGTGTTAATGTATTACGGCTTGTTTGCTTGCCTGAGAATGGGCAGTATACCCAGACGAGCCAGCGTTGACTGCGTGGAGAAAACCTCCTTATGTACGCTGGCTGATGAGCGGGTGCAGGTGTGTCTTCTGCCTCAGGTGCCGTGATGAGTTTGTGAAGGTGAGACCAGAGGGGAGGGGCGCACTCTCTCAGCCCATGACAGGGCCCCCCCTTCTAGGAACTCCTCCTGGCGGTCCGGAGGGCTTGTCCGGGTGAGCACGGTGGAAAGCCCGGAGCATCCCCTTGTCCAGTATCCATGATGAGGGGGTCCAGGATTGTTCCTCTGGGCCGTAGCCCTCCCAGTCGATGAGATATTGAAGACCTCGGCCCCGACGGCAAACATCCAGAATCCACCGCACTGTGTAGGCGGGGTGGTCGTCAATGATGCGGGGAGGGGGAGGTGGCTTGTGGAGGGGCAAAGGGGACTGGCCGAGAGGGGCTTGATGTGACTAACGTGAAAGATGGGGTTCACCCGTAGGGATGGGGACAGCTTAAGTTGAACCAACGCGTCATTAATCACCCGGGAGATGGGATAAGGCCCAAAAAACCAGGGGGACAGTTTCCTTGACTTTTCTTTAAGAGGAATCTGGCTCGCTGCCAGCCAGACTTGCTGTCCCACGGTGTACTTGGGGGCTGGGACCTGCCTCCTGTCAGCAGCGGCCTGGGTGCGCTCCGTGGTGCGGGCCAGGGTGGCCTGAGTCGACCTCCAGATGCGTCGGCAGCGCCAAGTGTGATCCCCTACGGATGGTACCGGAACCTCCCTCTCGGCCATAGGAAGTAGAGGCAGCGTGTACCCCAACAACGCCTCGAAAGGGGTGAGTCCAGTAGCTGAGGATATAGCAGAGTTCATGGAGTACTCCACCCAGGTCAGATGCGTGCTCCAAGATGATGGGTTGTCGGCTACTACGCACCGCAAGGTAGCCTCCAAGGAGTGATTGGCGCCTCCGCTTGCCCAATGTGGATGATTTCCGGAGGAGAGACTCACAGTAGTTCCCAGGGTCCGGCAAAAGGCCCTCCAGACCTGGGACGTAAATTGTGGACCCCGGTCAGACACAATGTCAATAGGGATGCTGTGGATCCAGATCACATGATCAGTGAGGAGGACCGCAGTCTCCAAGGCCGATGGGAGTTTAGGAAGGGCCACCAGATGGACTGCCTTGGAGAAGCGATCCACAATGGTCAGGATCACCGTCTTGCCGTGGGAGAAGGGCAACCCAGTCACAAAGTCCACGGTGATATGGGACCACATCTAGCCAGGGATGGGGAGAGGATGGAGAAGTCCTGATGGTGGGGAGGGGTCAGATTTACCCCGGACGCACGTCTGGCAGGCTCTGACATACTCCTGGACGTCCCGCCGCAGCGTGGGCCACCAGAACACCCGTTGGACAAAGTCAATGGTCCATGAAATTCCATGGTGGCATGCGAAGCGACTGGTGTGACCCCATTGGATGACATCACTGTGGAGGGCGGCAGGGACGTACAGATGGTTCCGGGGGCACCCTACTGGCAGAGGCTCCTGGGACTGGGCCTGGCGGACCCTCCACTCAATATCCCAAGTAAGGGCTCCAAGGACGCATGAAGGACTACATCCCCGGAATCAAACTTGGGGTGAGAGCGCGTCTGGTTTGGTATTCTGGGCGCCAGGCCGGTAGGTGATGGTAAAATTAAATCACTGGAAGAACAACGATCGCCTGCTTGGCATTCAGCACTCAAGGTTCTTGTGGTCGGTCCACACGACGATGGGGTGAATGACCCCCTCTAACTGGTGTCTCCACTCCTCTAATGCCAACTTAATGGCCAGCAGCTCTCTGTCTCCTACGTCATAGTTCCTCTCAGCCGGCTTGAGCTGCCGAGAGAAATATGCTCATGGGCGAAGCTTATGATCGGGGGACGTGCGCTGTGACAGTACAGCGCCAAGCCCCGAATCAGATGCATCCACCTCGAGGACAAATGGAAGCTGCGTGTCGACCTGAGCCAAGATAGGTGTCTCTGTGAACTGGTGCTTTAATTTGTTAAACTCCAGTTCAGCTGCCTAAATCCACCGAAAGGGGACTTTAACGGAGGTCAGCTGCGTCAAAGGCAGTGCGATCCCACTATAGTTCCTGATAAACCTGCGATAGAAGTTCACAAACCCGAGGAAGTGTTGGAGCTCCCTGCAGGAGTGGGGAGTTGGCCAATCTAACACTGCCTTTATCCTAGCCAGGTCGGCAATCAGCTCCCCCTCAGCCACGTGGAAGCCCGAGAAGGTAGTGGAGGTTGAGGAGAACTCACACTTCTTGGCTTTAACGTAAAGCTGGTTCTCCAACAGCCATTGTAAAACAGCTCTGACATGGACTTCATGTTCCTCTGGTGAGCGGGAGAAAATCAAAATATCATCAAGATCGACAAAAACGTATTGGTATAGCATATCACGGAGGACGTCATTTATTAACCGCTGGAAGACGGCAGGGGTGTTAGTGAGTCCAAATGGCATCACTAAGTATTCGAATTGGCCCTGGTGTGTTTTAAAGGCCGTCTTCCATTCATCGCCATCGCGAATGCGGGCCAGATGATATGCATTCCTGAGGTCTAACTTGGTAAACACCCGTGAGCGCTGAAGGAGCTCAAACGCTGAATTGATCAAAGGCAGGGGGTACTTATCTTTGATGGTAATTGCGTTAAGCTCCTGGTAGTCGATGCACAGGCACAACAAGCCATCCTTCTTTCCGACGAAGAAGAATCTGGCTCCGAGCGGAGCCGAAGATGGCCAAATTAGGCTGGCGTTCAGCGACTCCTTAATATACTGCTCCATTGCCTCCCTCTCTGGGCCAGAAATACCATACAGCCGGCCGGACGGCAGCCTCGTCCCCGGGATGAGGTCGATAGCACAGTCATAAGAGTGGTGATGCGGCAGCGACAATGCTCTTGACTTGCTAAAGACCTCGCTCAAATTGTGATAAGGTGGAGGGATGAGGCTGAGGTCCGGTGGCTCAGCCCGAAAGACAGGAACAGACAGCGATGAGGAGCATTCAGCTGAACGCATGCAGTGGGCCATACAAAATGGACTCCAGGCAGAGATGGTATTTTTGGCCCAATTGATCATTGGATTATGCCTCTGGAGCCACGGATAACCTAGAACCACCGGGGATGATGAAACGGGGAGAACCAGGAATGATAGTTCCTCCCGGTGGTTCCCGGAAATAAGGAAGGATATGGGCACCATGCTAAGAGCAACTACCGCGACCTCACAGCCAGATATGGTGGTGATTCTCTGATCACAGGGCAATTTACGTGTGGGAATGCCCACCTGCTTCACGAACACAGCAGACATGAAATTACCCTCCGACCCCAAATTGATCAGCGCCATAACCCTCCTCTCGACCCCCGGCAATTGTACAAGGGCCGAAATTGAAAAATTACAGGGGGAAGTGGATTTGGTCCCACCCGCCAGACCCCCCATGGCTACTGATGGGCCATGTCTTTTTGGCCGCTGGCAGCACTCGTCCAAACTGTGGTTAGGTGAACCACAGTATATGCACCCACCGACCCTTCGCTGGCGCTCATCATCAGTCAAGTGCTGAGAGAGCTGCTTCGGTTCAGGCGACGAGCCGGCGCCGCCAGTGCCAGTAACCATGGCAGGTACACGCTCGGCGCGCGGGTGAGAGAAGGACTTGCACTCCCTTGCGCTCTCACGGTACCGATTGTCCAACCCAACTGCCTGATCTATGAGGCCATCGAGCATCTCCGGGGCAGGGTGGGCCGCCAGATCGTCACGGAGTTGGTCGTTCAACCCGTGGAGGAACGGGCTCCATAACGCAGCCTCGTTCCATCCTGAATCAGACACTACAACCCGGAACTCCACCGAGTACTTGGCCACTGACCGGGCACCCTGGGGGAGCATCATCAGGTGGTTCATCACATTGCCCTGACTCTCGGTCCAACCAAACGCGCAAGTGAATGCAGCCACAAATTGGTCAAACGTATAACAACGCCCCTCGAGGTTGTCTAGAGTGGACTGTGCCCACTCCAGGGCTCGATCCCTGAGCAACAGAGTGAAAAACTGGATCTGAGCGACGTCCCCTGGATACTCCCCTCCAACCTGCTTCAAGTACATCTGAACTTGAAGAAGAAAAGCCTTACATTTCCCCACCTCCCCCGCGTATGGGGAAGGCATGGGAACGGAGGTTGTACAGCGCACCAAAGTGCGCGGAGCAGGCTGAGGGGGGGGCAACCGTGGAACGCGCTGTAGACCACAGCGTCATCATGTTTAATGCCTGCTGCGTCAGCACACTTAGCTGATGCTTGGTCGCCGCTAGGCGTTCCAGTGCTGACAGCTCCTCCGGTGAGGCATTGGCTGAGCTACCATCCTGGCTGGCTCGTTCTGTCATGATGTATTAAGTTTTGACAGTTCACGTGCACGATGCCAAACACAGGAAGGAACCACACAGAGGGGCATGTTTGACAATTTTATTAATATCAAAATCCAAAGCGCACAGCTACAGAAACAGTCACTCGCCAGAGGGAACGGTGTGGTGAGGCAGTCCCGGAGACACACCTACACAGTGGCAGCAACCTGAAAAGAAGGAGAAGAGAGTAATGGTTAACGACGTGTTAACGTATTACGGCTTGTTTGCTTGCCTGAGAACGAGCAGTATACCCAGATAAGTCAGCGATGACTACGTGGAGGAAGCCTCCTTATGTACGCTGGCTGATGAGCGGGCGCAGGTGTGTCTTCTGCCTCAGGTGCCCTGACGAGTTTGTGAAGGTGAGACCGGAGGGGCGGGGTGCGCTCTTGCTGCCCATGACAACAGGACTTGCTATGAGATCAAAGGCAGGCATCACTCGCTATCATGGGACTCACTAAAAGATCATAGGACTTGCTATGACATCATCAAAGATCACAGGCAGGCATCACTCACAATCATAGGACTCGCTATGACATCTTCAAAGATCAACGGCAGGCATCACTCATGATCATATTACTCACTATGACATCATCAAAGATCCAAGGCAGCAATCACAGATCAAAGGCAGTCATCACTCAACGAGTGGTGCCATCAAAGATCAAAGGAAGGTTTCACCATGGTTACTGCTGCCATGGGACCAGTAACTTTCTACGGGCATGCAGAAATGCTTACTTACACTTGCTTTCTATGGGCATGCACGGGTATGCATGGGCATGCACAGGTATGCACTAGTGTGTGTGTGTGTGTGTGTGTGTGTATATGTATACACATATATAAGTACATTTGGTACGCGATATAGAGAAATTATATTGAGATACTTTTTTTTTTTTTACCTATATGCTTTCTATGGGCATGTACGGGTATGCATGGGCATGCACAGGTATGCACTAGTGTGTGTATGTGTGTGTGCGTATATACACTCACCGGCCACTTTATTAGGTACACCATGCTAGTAACGGGTTGGACCCCCTTTTGCCTTCAGAACTGCCTCAATTCTTCGTGGCATAGATTTAACAAGGTGCTGGAAGCATTCCTCAGAGAGTTTGGTCCATATTGACATGATGGCATCACACAGTTGGTGCAGATTTGTCGGCTGCACATCCATGATGCAAATCTCCCGTTCCACCACATCCCAAAGATGCTCTATTGGATTGAGATCTGGTGACTGTGGAGGCCATTTGAGTACAGTGAACTCATTGTCATGTTCAAGAAACCAGTCTGAGATGATTCCAGCTTTATGACATGGCGCATTATCCTGCTGAAAGTAGCCATCAGAAGTTGGGTACATTGTGGTCATAAAGGGATGGACATGGTCAGCAACAATACTCAGGTAGGCTGTAGCGTTGCAACGATGCTCAATTGGTACCAAGGGGCCCAAAGAGTGCCAAGAAAATATTCCCCACACCATTACACCACCACCACCAGCCTGAACCATTGATACAAGGCAGGATGGATCCATGCTTTCATGTTGTTGACGCCAAATTCTGACCCTACCATCCGAATGTCGCAGCAGAAATCGAGACTCATCAGACCAGGCAACGTTTTTCCAATCTTCTATTGTCCAATTTCGATGAGCTTGTGCAAATTGTAGCCTCAGTTTCCTGTTCTTAGCTGAAAGGAGTGGCACCCGGCGTGGTCTTCTGCTGCTGTAGCCCATCTGCCTCAAAGTTCGACGTACTGTGCCGGCCACTGTGCCGGCCGGTGACCGGCCACTTTATTAGGTACACCTGTCCAACTGCTCGTTAACACTTAATTTCTAATCAGCCAATCACATGGCGGCAACTCAGTGCATTTAGGCATGTAGACATGGTCAAGACAATCTCCTGCAGTTCAAACCGAGCATCAGTATGGGGAAGAAAGGTGATTTGAGTGACTTTGAACGTGGCATGGTTCTTGGTGCCAGAAGGGCTGGTCTGAGTATTTCAGAAACTGCTGATCTACTGGGATTTTCACGCACAACCATCTCTAGGGTTTACAGAGAATGGTCCGAAAAAGAAAAAATATCCAGTGAGCGGCAGTTCTGTGGGCGGAAATGCCTTGTTGATGCCAGAGGTCAGAGGAGAATGGCCAGACTGGTTCGAGCTGATAGAAAGGCAACAGTGACTCAAATAACCACCCGTTACAACCAAGGTAGGCAGAAGAGCATCTCTGAACGCAATATGGACCAAACTCTCTGAGGAATGCTTCCAGCACCTTGTTGAATCTATGCCACAAGAAGGAAAAAGGCAAAAGGGGGTCCAACCCGTTACTAGCATGGTGTACCTAATAAAGTGGCCGGTGAATATATATATATACAGTATATATATATATATATATATATATATATATATATATATATATAAGTACATTTAGTACGTGATATAGAGAAATTATATCGAGATACATTTTTTTTTTTTTAGCTATATTGCACAGCCCTACGTGGAAGCCAATTACAATTGTGATTCTCACTGAGTCTGCTAGCCTGATCAACCTGCAATAGCAACAGATATCAAGCTGTCTTAGCCTCATATAATGTTATGAACCTAGAAATGAAAATGTTTCTGGTGTCTCTGACAGTTTCACAAGTAAAGAAACATCTATCCTTGTAATTGTGGTCAGAAGGCAGAAATTATTGATGGAAGGAATCCTTGTCCTTTTCAGAAAAAAAAATATTTCTAGGTTGTCAAATAGTGGAAGGGCTATTTTTTCATCATATAATACTGGGCAAAAATCTGCTTTGTATTTGATGTGAATACAGCTTTCAAGTGGAGCTATTATCTTTTTTTTGTTTTCTATTATACTGTGTTTAAAGCATTCTCTCACAATGAGACATTCTAACACAAAAAAAGTTCAGATAATGAGGTGCTAGAATGTAATAAAAGGGTTTGACATTTTCAAACTACATGGAAAGACATGAAGTCCTCCATCTAATACACACACAGAAGTTCTATTCCTATACTCCCAATACAACCCAGTGGACCATTCTAAATACAATGACGTCACCTTGTTACACCACGTTTCATGATTTCAAAAGCACTCAAGCCCTCTTTCAGAAAAGGGTGTGGGGGTGATAGGAGATTTTTTGGGGGTGGTTAAGGTTATTGTAATGATTAGGATCAGAGTTTAGATGAAGGTCTATCTTAAACTCATGACACCTTTAACGTTCTATGTACTATGTCACTTTATGTGGTTATTTGCGCAATTACTAGAGGTCACTTTTTCACAATGCCACTACTGGTCATAGTATCTGCTGGTAAAATGCGTACTATTGTTGTTTTCTGTTAGAAGGCAGTCTGCTTAAAGGTCCCATTCACTCAAACCTGGCATGTTTGTGGGTTTCAGTCTTCTAACATGCTTACTTGGGTCATATAACTACAGTAAAAATATTAAAATATCACTTCACATCGGAATAATTACATTTCAACATTTTAGCAGAATTGTCAGAAGTCGGTTTTGCTTGCTGGTCTTCAGTTACAACCATCATCCTGTTATTGCTTGTGGTGATTCAGTCTCCACCCAGAGTGTAAGCCCTATAGCGGATGATAAAATAAAGGCAGCGATGAGAGTTTTAAGCAGGTTTATTAAATCATACCGCCATCACGGAGCTCGCCCCGGCGCCGTGCATGCGCGCCGGGAGCGAGCCCGGAGGCTCTCAGCAGAGAGACACAAGAGTGAGTGTGTCAGCAGCAGTTGCAGGAAAGAGAGAGTGAGTTACAAAATATGTGCGGTATTTATACCAGTTACAGACAATGCATGAAAGGCATTCACAGCCGTGGGTATGGCATTTGCATTTGAGAGACACAGTGAGAACAGGAAGCATGAACACAATGCATGAATGGGACATTAACATCACAATACTGAGCCGGAACAAGCCAGACGGAGCGGGGCTGCCTGTAGACATTAATACACACATTTCACTGTTCTGTTATTTGCTCTAGCCGAGCGCTGTGTCTGTCTCAGTCTGTTGTGGGGGTTGCCCCACATGCTCCCCCCCAGAGGGCTCGGCAGGGGGCCGAGGCCTCGATAGTGCAGTTTTGGCAGCGAGCAGGGAAAGCTGTGTGCAGGCGGAGGTGGAGGGGGGTGGGGGGTAGTAAGTGCCGGCAGGAGACAGTGAAATCGTCTGAGCCGCGCAAAAATTGCTTGTGGGTCCGCGTGTCGAAGGGCTGTCCCGTTGAACGTGCAGAGGTCCACAAGAAGAAAAATTAGTCACTGACTCCTCCCGCGATTAAGTCCTGCAAGGATTAATAGTGGCCGTGAAGAAAAGCAGGGGCGGCTGTAAGAAAAAAAACAAAAGCAAGGGGACTTGGCGTGTTGACTTTAGGTGCGGGCACAACCTTCAAGCCTTCTGGGAACCGCAGACTGTCGAATTCCCTATGTGTGCCGTGGCTGAGACCATTAGCAAATCTTTCGAGCATGCTGCATGCGTGCCTCAGGTGTACGAGCAACCTTGAAGAGCCTGTGTGCAGCGGCGAAGGAGGAGGTGGGTCTGCAGAGCCGTATGCGTCCCTTGCGTGGTGCGCCATCTGCGTAACTCCCCGGTGCGTGTGCCGGGGCTCCGTGCGTTGTTGGGCCAGCTGGAGAGGAGACAGGGTCAGGGAGCGTAATCATCCCTGTTCAATGTGTTGGAGCGGTGAAAGGAAGTAGACGATCTTTGTCTCTCGCGCTCGTGCAGATGCATTGGAGAGGTGAGAGGGAGGAGACGATCTTTGTCACTCGCTCAGCCATGGTGCGTTCAGGTCCACGCGCTGCATTCTCCGTCGGCCATGGAGGTCGCCGTCGTGGAGAGGAGACGAGGTGCATGCGCTCTCGTGTGGAGGAGCTGTGAGCACGGCCGGTCCAGCGTGGATGTGCCGATCTAGGCGTGCAGATCCCACCATGAAGTTTGCTGCGGCTTTCCCGGTCGTGGGTGATGTCCGGAGATCTCCCTGAAGCAGAAGGGAGCTGCTGCGTTCGCTTGTCGTCGGAGCATCACCGCCGGGTGCTGCGTTCGCCGGCAGCGTGGCTGTCCAAGCCAGAAGGTTGCGTCGCACAAAGCGTGTGCGTATTCGGGGTCACCAGTATAGCGGATGATAAAATAAAGGCAGCGATAAGAGTTTTAAGCAGGTTTATTAAATCATACCGCCATCACGGAGCTCGCCCCGGCGCCGTGCATGCGCGCCGGGAGCGAGCCCGGAGGCTCTCAGCAGAGAGACACAAGAGTGAGTGTGTCAGCAGCAGTTGCAGGAAAGAGAGAGTGAGTTACAGAATATGTGCGGTATTTATACCAGTTACAGACAAGGCATGAAAGGCATTCACAGCCGTGGGTATGGCATTTGCATTTGAGAGACACAGTGAGAACAGGAAGCATGAACACAATGCATGAATGGGACATTAACATCACAATACTGAGCCGGAACAAGCCAGACGGAGCGGGGCTGCCTGTAGACATTAATACACACATTTCACTGTTCTGTTATTTGCTCTAGCCGAGCGCTGTGTCTGTCTCAGTCTGTTGTGGGGGGTGCCCCACAAGCCCAAGCATTATCTTCGGAGCTAACAGTGGTGCTTTGGGGTTTAGCTTAGTTTATATTGTTATTTTCTTTAAATTCCAGTCACCTCACTAGGCATCCCTGTTTCCACCTGGTTCACTAATCTACAGTCGATAATATATCTCACATCATTCTGACGTATTTTGTCATATTTTCACCATGATGGTACATTCAACCATTAGTGTTAGCTTGGCTAGACAGTCAGACTTGGTCAGTGTAGCCACATTAGAGCTTGCTTCAGCGGAGAGAGGTTGACAGACATGCATTAGCATAACTGTCGATCCAGCTGGTTTTGATTGTTATATTTTCTATCAGTTCAACCCCCACTGGAATCCTTGTTCTTCAACTAACACTTTACCATATACAGCGGTGAAAATAAATATTGAACACATTAACATTTTTCTCATTAAACATATTTCTGATGGAGCCATTGACCTGACATTTTCACCAGATATCAGTAACAACCCAAGTAATCCATACATACTCAAAGGCAGGCATCACTCACGCTCACTCACGATCACAGGACATCAAAGATCAAAGGCAGGCATCACTCACAATCATAGGACTCGCTATGACATCATCAAAGATCAAACGCAGGCATCACTCACGATCATAGGCCTCGCTATGACATCAGCAAAGATCATTGGACTCACTATGACATCATCAAAGATCAAATGTAGGCATCATAGGAGTTGCTATGACATCATCAAAGATCATAGGACTCACTGACATCATCAAAGATCAAAGGCAGTCATCACTCACGATCATAGGACTCGCTCTGACATCATCAAAGATCATAGGACTCACTATGACAAAGATCAAAGGCAGGAATCACTGAACGAGTGCTGATTAATAAAATGGAATGACAGAATAAGTATTGAGCACATGGAGAAAAAGAGGTGCAAAAAGGCATATAAAGACAAGAAACCAACTGAAATCCACCAGAATTTAGGAAGCCATCCCAACCCCCATCAGTGCAAATTAATTTCAGCTGGTTAAGTCCTGACTGATAGCCTTTAAAAAGATCTGTGAATATACTGAACGTTTCAGTAGGACACAGTCCAAGGACGGATATTTTTTTTCACACAGGAGTTGTTCAGAACTCCTTATAAGAACTCCTTATAGAAAAATATAGAGTGATGATAATCAAGTCAGTGGCGGTAATGCACCTGTAAGCTGGTTGCCAACAGCCAATCAAATCTAAAAGAAGAAGAAAGAAGAAGAAGATTGTCACACCGGACTACAGCTCCTGACCAGATAGAGTGATGATATAGAGTGAAGTACATGGTGATAATGCACCTGTAAGCTGGCTGTCAACCACCAATCAAGTCTAAAAGAAGAAGAAGAAGAAGAAGAAGAAGAAGATTGTCACACCGAGTGATGATATATGTAGATTCTACTCAAGAACACATCTGGTAGGTGGCAGTAATGCACCTGTAAGCTGGTTGCCAGCCTCCAATCAAATCTAAAAGAAGAAGATTGTCACACCACAAAGAACTCATGACGGGTAGAAGCAAAGAGCTCTCTCTAGATCTTTGCAGCCTTATTATTGCAAAACATAATGATGGCATTGATTACAGGTGCATTTCTAAACTGCTGGATGTTTCAGTGAGCACTATTGGAGCTATCATTCAGAAGTGGAAAGAGCATAATTTTACCATAAACCAGCCACAACCAGGAGCTTCTTGCAAGATTTCTGACAGAAGAGTCAAAAGAATTATCAGAAGAGTTATCCAACAGCCAAAGACCACTCCTGGAGAGCTCCAGAAAAACCTGGAGTTAGCAGGTACTGCTGTTTCAAAGAAAACAAAAGTAATGCACTCAATTGACATGTGCGCTATGCCCGCTCACCTCGCAAGACCCCATTGCTGAAGGAAAAGCATGTTGAAGCTCGTTTAAAGTTTGCTGCACAACATTTGGGCAAGCCAGTGAAATACTGTAGTTTGGTCACATGAAACCGAATTGAACTTTTTGGATGCCACAACACATAGCATGTTTGGAGGAGAAATGGCACTGCACATCCCATCATGGTGTGTGGGTGCTTTTCAGTACATGGTACAGGCAGAATTCAGATAACTGAAGGAAAGATGAATGGACAAATGTACAGAGACATCCTAGATAAGAACCTGTTGCCATCTGTCAAGATGCTGAAAATGAAATGAGGGTGGATATTTCAGCATGTCATGGTCTGATCTGTGATTGATTGCCAGCAGCTGGGCGCACACCTGCTTCCCATCAGGACTGGGCCTATTTAGATGGCTCTGCCCAGGCTTCTGGGCGGAGATGTCTCACTGCGCTCCAGAGGAGCTTCATCCGTCAATCCTCTCATCCTTGCCAGAGTCGACAGTCCCTTGCTACCCAAGCCTGCTGTCCCAACGCCTGAGGGACATCGTCCACAGCTCACATAAGCTACCATTCCTCAACTCACCTTATCTTCCAGTCCCCTGTGCACAGGTGGAGCGCCTTGGCGGCGGATCCTTTCCTCCTCTGTGGCGGCGGACTCCTATCCTCTCTTTCAGCACACCACTCCTCCACATCTACACCCCAGTAGGAGCTACAACACCCGACAGCGGACACTGTCTGCCTGGCCGCAGCTGCCAAGCTGAACCTGAGCCTCCCACCATCTTCACGCCCAGTAAGCCTCTGACTAATCATCCATCACCAATTGTCTCCTCCGCTGTCACGCTTCTGTGTGTTTCCAGGGTTGCCAGACCGAACGGTGTCCTGCTCTGTCCCCTGCTGTTCCTGTACACACTCACACGCACACACACATTTACTGTACATTAATAAATCCAATTGAATCTATTCTTGAGTCTGTGTGTGGTCACTGGATCATAAAACCATGTCAGTACATCTCCACCTGAACGGCCCAGCTGACAGCGTTTGGTGCGCCAACTATATCTAACGGAGACTCGAATAGATCAATTGGTTTATCAGCAACAATCCACATTGGCCCAGTTAGCTCGTGTTACAGATCAGTTGGACCAGCTAACCGGGTCTCAGTCCTTCCCCCCAGCCCCAGCTATTTCTTTTAGCTCCTCAGCTCCTGCTAGCCACCGGGCTAACCAGCTTAAATTATGACCGCCTGCTCGACTAACCCCCGTTCCATCTCCCAATCGTTTTAGCGGTAAGTTAGGGGAGGCTAGGCCCTTTGTTATGCAGTGCGAGGTGGTTTTCCAGCAGGTGCCCGAGGATTTAAATTCAGACCACAGTAAGATCGGGTATATGATTAACTTACTGGAAGTGCGAGCGCTAGCTTGGGCCTATGCGGTTATGGCCAGGACTAGTTATGTCAGCTTGACTCTCAGTCAGTTCATTGCTGAGTTTTATGAAGTGTTCGATCACTCAGATCGCGACAGCATGCTTACCTCTCGGTTGCTGAATCTGAGGCAGGGCTCCTAAGCTGTGGCCGATTACGCTATCGACTTCCAGGTATTGGCCGCTGAAGTGGGGTGGGAGGACGCCTCTTTATGCAGCTTCTTTATAAGGAGCCTCAGCTCTGAGCTTCGGGATGAGCTAGCACCGCTAGAAAAGCCCAGCAGGTTATTCAAGCTAATCTCCCTAGCCATCAACATAGATAATAGGCTGAGGGAGAAAGTCGCTGAGCGGCGAGCTTCCGGTCATTCGGGAGCCCAAGTTTGTCACGCCCCTCGGTCGTCCCTATTGGCCCATCCTTCCTGCAACTCTTCTGAGACCCCAGAACCAATGGTGGTAGGGCGATCTAGGTTGTCTCCGGCAGAGAAACAGCGCCGCCGAGAGTTAGGGCTGTGTCTATATTGCGGGAGTGAGGAGCACGAGGTAGTTTCTTGTCATCTTCGGCCCAATAGGGGGAGTCCATGCGTCACAGTAGGTGGACTCAAGGACTCACCCCAGTCTAATCCCTTATTTAGCTTTCAACTCCCCATCCGTTTTATACACAAACATAAGGAGATTTTCACACAGGCTTTGGTTGACTCAGGGGCAGAGCAGAGTTTTATTTCCCAGGACCTGGCAACCACCCAGCTGGATTTACTTTGCCATCCTCTCAAGTCCCCTTTGCAGCTTATGGCCTTATCCAAAGCTCCTGTGGATGTGGTCTCTCAGCAGACAGCCCCTGTCCTGGTTATCATTTCTGGTAATCATCATGAGGAGCTGCAATTCCTCATTCTACCGGTGTCCACGTCCCCAGTCATCCTTGGCTTCCCCTGGCTACGCCTCCACAATCCATCAATTGATTGGTGTACTGGGAGTATCTTGTCCTGGAGTTCGTTTTGTCTCGGCGCCTGTCTCCAATCAGCCGCTTGTTCGCCGTCCATGACCTTGGAGGCTTCCATCGCCTCATCTCCCGACCTCTCTAAAGTTCCTCCCGAATACCATGACCTCAGAGCCGCTTTCAGTAAGACCCAGGCCCTTTCCCTCCCCCCCCACCCCCTGTATGATTGTGCCATAAATCTCCATCCTGGAGCCCCGCTACCGTCGAGCCGTTTGTACAGCCTGTCACCTCCGGAGCGGGAGGCCATGGAGGCCTATATCAAGGAATCCTTGAGTTCTGGCATAATTCGACCATCTTCTTCAGCGGTGGGGGTGGGATTTTTCTTTGTTGGCAAGAAGGACGGGTCTCTAAGGTCATGTATTGACTTTAGGGAGTTAAATAACATCACTATTAAGGATAAAAACACCCTTCCCTTGCTCAACACAGCCTTTGACTCCCCCCGGGGGGCATTCTGGTTTACCAAGCTGGATCTCCGCAACATTTACCACCTGGTGCGGATCAAAGAAGGTGATGAATGGAAGACGGGGTTCCAGACCCCCAGCGGCCACTTTGAATATCTGGTAATGCCTTTTGGTCTGACCAGTGTCCCTGCAGTATTCCAGCGCCTTATTAATGATGTGTTAAGGGACTTCCTGGGTGTGTTTGTATTTGTGTACCTTGATGACATTTTGATCTTCTCTCAGTCCTTGGAAGAACACCGGGTGCATGTGCGGCGAGTCCTGCAGCAGTTGTTGGAGAATAAGCTGTATGTTAAAGCCGAGAAGTGCGAGTTCCACACCTCCAAGACATCCTTTCTGGGGTTCATCGTCTCCCACAAAGAGATAATCCTGGATCCTGGCAAGGTTAAGGCGGTAGTGGAGTGGCCGACTCCCTCATCCCGGAAGCAACTCCAGCAGTTTCTTGGGTTTGCAAATTTCTACTGCCGCTTCATTAAGGGTCATAGCATGATGGCACGCCCCTTGACAGGCCTTACCTCGTCTAAGGTGCCCTTCTTGTGGTCGGAGGAGGCGGCTATGGCTTTTTCAGCTCTCAAGGAGAGATTCACCAATTCCCCCATCCTGGTTCAGGTGGCTCCGGCCCCGCAGTGTTTGGTGGAGGTGGACGCCTTGGACTCAGGGGTAGGGGCTGTCCTGTCCCAGCGCTCCCCGGCGGATGGCAAGGTCCGCCCTTGTGCCTTCCTCTCCAAGCGGCTGCCGCTGGCTGAATGTAACTACAGCATCGGCGACAGGGAGCTTCTGGCAGTCAAACTTGCGCTGGAGGAGTGGCGCCATTGGCTGGAGGGGGCCTCGCAGCCGTTTGTGGTCTGGACGGACCACAGGAATCTGGAATACCTCCGGATGGCTAAGCGCCTGAATGCCCGTCAGACCCGCTGGTCCTTGTTCTTTGGGCGATTTGACTTCACCATCACGTACCGTCCCGGGTCCAAGAACACTAAGCCGGATGCCCTATCCAGGCAATTTGCCACTAATGTCTCAGATCCTGAGGACCACCCCATCCTGCCTCCTTCCTGTGTCGTGGGTGTCCTCTCCTGGGGCATCAAGGAGAAGGTCTTGAGGGCTCAGGAGTCTGAAGCGGACCTGGGCGGAGGACCGGCGGGTAAGCTGTTTGTTCCTTCGGCCATCCGGGGGGAAGACATTCATTGGGTTCATGCCTCCAGGTTGGCCTGTCATCCAGGGAGAAAGCGCACTGAGGAGCTCCTGAGACGTACGTTTTGGTGGCCTGCTCTTCAGAAGGACATAGGGGAGTACGTTCGTGCCTGTCCTCAGTGTGTTGCCGGCAAGTCATCTTCTTCCTCCCCAGCTGGACTTCTCCATCCTCTCCCCGCTCCCGGCAGCCTTGGTCCCATGTGGCATTGGACTTCGTGACTGGCCTTCCTCCCTCTAATGGTCACACCGTAGTGCTCACCATAGTTGACAGGGTCTCCAAATCTGCTCATTTTGTTCCTCTACAGGGATTGCCTTTGGCTAAGGAGACAGCAGACCTGCTTGTACAGCACGTGGTGAGACTATACGAGATTCCCCTGGACATTGTTTCAGATCGGGGGCCCCAGTTTACATCCCAGGTGTGGAAGACGTTTTGCAATGCCCTTGGGGCTATGGTAAGCCTGTCATCTGGTTATCATCCCCAGTCCAACGGTCAGTGTGAGAGAGCCAATCAGGAGATGGAGGCGAGTCTGCGGTGTGTGGCCACCACCAATCCTGCATTGTGGAGTTTGCACCTGCCCTAGATCGAGTATGCCCACAATCCTACAGTATCTTCAGCCATTGGTATGACCCCTTTCCAGGCATCTCTGGGTTATACTCCTCCGTTGTTCCCTGAGGAGGAGGCTGAGATCGCCGTACCATCCGTCAGGGCTCACCTTAAGCACTGTTGACGACTGTGGAGGGCGACCCGAGCCGCGCTACGACACACGGCGGAACATAACTCCTCAGTTGCCAACCGCCATAAGACTCCGGCGCCTTCTTACCAGGTGGGTCAGCAGGTTTGGTTATCTACCAAGAATATCAACTTGAAGGCTGAACCCAGGAAGACGGCTCAGCGCTTTATTGGATCTTTCGCCATCTCCCGTATTGTCAACCCAGTATCTGTATGCCTGGCTCTCCCCCCTCCCTCCGCATCTGTCCCACCTTCCACATCTCTCAGATTAAACCTTTTTGTTCCAGCCCTCTGTGTCCTCCTCCCAGGTCTCCACCTCCGCCGATGGTGATCGACGGCGACCCGGTGTGGAAGGTCACCGCCATCCTGGACGTCCATCGCCAGGGTCACGGCCTGCAGTACCTGGTGGACTGGGAGGGTTATGGACTGGAATGGAGATCCTGGGTGCATCTTTCCTTCATCCTGGATAAGGACCTCATCAGGGACCTCATCAGTCCTGCTTCCCATCAGGACTGGGCCTATTTAGATTGCTCTGGCCAGGCTTCTGGGTGGAGATGTCTCACTGCGCTCCAGAGGAGCTTCATCCGTCAATCCTCTCATCCTTGCCAGAGTCTACAGTCCCTTGCTACCCAAGCCTGCTGTCCCAACGCCTGAGGGACATCGTCCACAGCTCATGTAAGCTACCAACTCACCTTATCTTCCAGTCCCCTGTGCACAGGTGGAGCGCCTTGGCGGCGGATCCTTTCCTCCTCTGTGGCGGTGGACTCCTATCCTCTCTCTCAGCACACCACTCCTCCACATCTCCACCCCAGCAGGAGCTTCAACACCCGATAGCGGACACTGTCTCCCTGGCCGCAGCCGCCGAGCTGAACCTGAGCCTCCCACCATCTTCACGCCCAGTAAGCCTCTGACTAATCATCCATCACCAATTGTCTCCTCCGCTAACTGTCACGCTTCTGTGTGTTTCCAGGGTTGCCAGGCCGAACGGTGTCCTGCTTTGTCCCCTGCTGTTCCTGTACACACTCACACACACGCATTCACACACACATTTACATTAATAAATCCAATTGAATCTATTCTTGAGTCTGTGTGTGGTCACTGGGTCATAAAACCATGTCACAGCAAGACAATGATCCCAAACACACAGCCAAGGAAACTCTCAACTGGCTCCAGAAAAGGAAAATAAAGCTGCAAGAACGGCCCAGTCAGTCACCTGACCTGAATCCAATTGAAAATCTATGGAACAAACTGAAGATCAGAGTTCATAGAAGACACCCACAGAACCTTCAGCATATGACAGTTTGTGTGGAAGAATAAACTAAAATCACTCGTGAGCAATGCCTGCAGCTATTTTCTCAATGCAGGAAGCGTCTGGAAGCTCCCCGTCTTCTTCTTCTTCTCTCGGTTACTGGTGGCTGTTCTTCTTCTTCATCTTACTGGTGGATACCAAACAACTGAAAGGTGCATACCGCCACCTGCTGTACAAGAGTGTGTAACATTATGTCATTTGAGCCTGACCCCTAAAGTCTATGACTTAATCCTGTGTTATTTAAAAAAGAGAAAAGAGCCCTTCTCGTGATTCTTAGTGCGTCTCCCTCTCCATCTGTTCCCAGAATCTCAGTTAAATCCCATTCCCTACCGGCGTCTCGAACTTCATTTTTCATTCTCGCTCTTTCATTTCCATACTTGTAACAGTGTAATAAGATGTGCTCGACATTTTCTTTTACTCCACATTCTCTACATTTGTCACTTTCGCTTTTCGCCATGGTGAATAAAGTGCCATTTAAACCTGTATGATCCAGTCTGAGTCTTGCCATAATGATGTCTTCCCTCCTGTTTGTTGTTTTATGATTCTTTATTGCAATAGATTTTTGTATTTGGTAATACGATCTATTTTTATGATCTTCATCCCTTCTTTTTTTTTGGCATAGCTCAATTCCTTTTTTCTTGATTACTGCTTTCCCTTCACCTTTTCCAAGACACAATGGTATAGTTATTTCTTTCTCAAGTGCACTTTTTGCTAATTTGTCTACACAGTCATTCCCTTTCAAGCCTTCATGTACAGGAACCCAACAAAACTGAACTTCTCCACCACCCCCATGTACCCTAAATAAACTGTGATATAGCTCAATCACCAAGTCTTCCCTTGTAGATTTTAGTGTCTGTATGTTTTTTTAAAGCTGCAAGTAAATCTGTGCACACCACCACCCAGTCTGGTCTGACCTCCACCCACTGCAAACCAATAATTATTGTTACTACCAATAATTATTATGTGTCATGTTCGTGCGCTTTGCGCAGCGAACAGGTGAAAAAGATTTGAGCCCAATCGCAGGTGAAGTTAACATGTTCATTAACTGGAAAACAAAAATACAAATGCTCAGTGAAAGCAGTCCAAAACTGGTAGTGAAACAGATGAACAGGTTGCAACTCCGTTGGCTAAGGAGGAGGAATGAGCCCCACACGCTCCCAGGCAGAACTGGACAGCAGAGAAGAAGGGTGGAATAATAATGAGGAGAAAGCCCCTGGCAGAACAGTGGGCACAGTACTTACAATAGGAGAAACCAACAAGGAGGAGCCTGGGCATCGAATGTTGACTAACGCCGCCACACCAAGTGCTCACACTGTCACCCATAAATACCCCGTGTACTAATGAGTGACAAGTGGATGCAGGTGTGTGGCGGCAGCCAGTGCGTGAGTGTGGCACAAGTGTGTGAGTGCATGCATGTGTGTGAATGTGTACTGAATGATGCATGTACAGTGGGGTAAAAAAGTATTTAGTCAGCCACCAATTGTGCAAATTCTCCCACTTAAAAGATGAGAGAGGTCTTCAATTTTCATCATAGGTATACCTCAACTATGAGAGACAAAATAAGAAAAAAAATCCAGAAAATCACATTAAAGGATTTTTAATGAATTAATTGGTAAATTCCTCGGTAAAATAAGTATTTGGTCAATAACAAAAGTTCATCTCAATACTTTGTTATATACCCTTTGTTGGCAATAACAGAGGTCAAACGTTTTCTGTAAGTTTTCACAAGGTTTTCACACACTGTTGCTGGTATTTTGGCCCTTTCCTCCATGCAGATCTCCTCTAGAGCAATGATGTTTTGGGGCTGTTGCTGGGCAACACGGACTTTCAACTCCCTCCAAAGATTTTCTATGGGGTTGAGATCTGGAGACTGGCTAGGCCACTCCAGGACCTTGAAATGCTTCTTACGAAGCCACTCCTTCGTTGCCCGGGCGGTGTGTTTGGGATCATTGTCATGCTGAAAGACCCAGCCACGTTTCATCTTCGATGCCCTTGCTGGTGGAAGGAGGTTTTCACTCAAAATCTCATGATACATGGCCCCATTCATTCTTTCCTTTACACGGATCAGTCGTCCTGGTCCCTTTGCAGAAAAACAGCCCCAAAGTATGATGTTTCCACACTCATGCTTCACAGTAGGTATGGTGTTCTTTCTCCTCCAAACACGACAAGTTGAGTTTTTACCAAAAAGTTCTATTTTGGTTTCATCTGACCATATGACATTCTCCCAATGCTCTTCTGGATCATCCAAATGCTCTCTAGCAAACTTCAGACGGGCCTGGACATGTACTGGCTTAAGCAGGGGGACACGTCTGGCACTGCAGGATTTTAGTCCCTGGGTGCGTAGTGTGTTTCTGATGTAGCCTTTGTTACTCTGGTCCCAGCTCTATGCAGGTCATTCACTAGGTTCCCCCATGTGGTTCTGGGATTTTTGCTCACCGTTCTCTTGATAATTTTGACCCCATGGGGTGAGATCTTGCGTGAAGCCCCAGATCGAGGGAGATTTGGGCTGCACGGTGGTGCAGTGGTTAGCACTGCGGCAGCACAGTTTACCCTTGGCCGGGGGATTGTGGGGATCGTGGGATCGTGGGTTCGATCCCAGCCCCCGACCAACAGTGATCTGTGTGGAGTTTGCATGTTCTCCCCGTGTTGCGTGGGTTTACTCCGGGATTTCTCCGGTTTCCTCCCACATGCCAAAAACATGCATGTTAGGTTAATTGGCTGTTCTAAATTGTCCCTAGATATTTGTTTCCTATAGGCCCTTAGAATAGAGGGTTAGTATTAATGAAAGCACTTTGAGTGGTCTTTGTGACTAGAAAAGCGCTATATAAGTGCAGGTTAGTTAGTTAGTTAGTTAGATTTTCAGTGGTCTTGTATGTCTTCCATTTTCTAGTAATTGCTCCCACAGTTGATTTCTTCACACCAAGTTGCTTACCTGTTGCAGATTCAGTCTTCCCAGCCTGGTGCAGGTCTACAATTTTGTTTCTGGTGTCCTTTGACAGCTCTTTGGTCTTGGCCATAGTGGAGTTTGGAGTCTGACTGTTTGAGGTTGTGGACAGGTGTCTTTTATACTGATAATGAGTTCAAACAGGTGCCATTAATACAGGTAATGAGTGGAGGACAGAGGAGCCTCTTAAAGAAGAAGTTACAGGTCTGTGAGAGCCAGAAATCTTGCTTGTTTGTAGGTGACCAAATACTTATTTTACCGAGGAATTTACCAATTAATTCATTAAAAATCCATCAATGTGATTTTCTGGATTTTTTTTTTCTCATTTTGTCTCTCATAGTTGAGGTATACCTATGATGAAAATTGGAGACCTCTCTCATCTTTTAAGCGGGAGAACTTGCACAATTGGTGGCTGACTAAATACTTTTTTGCCCCACTGTATGTATGGGTGCGTGCATGTGTGTGTGTGTATGTGGGTGAGAGTGCATGAGAAACAGGGGAGTGAACAAATGAAGATGACAGTCAGCTGGTGGATGCCGGCAGAGAGGGAGAGGTGTGGCTGTAGGCTGGCAGGAAGCCCAGGACCCAGAGGCTCCTAAAACTTGCCAGCTGAAAATTAAGAAAACAAAGATCAGGGGAAACTACAGCCACAAATCATGGAACGGAGTTGGACATGTCCAACCTGGTCCATGACAGGATGTATTGTTGGAGAGTCTTTTTGAGATGGTCACTTTAAACTCTGGAATGTATACACCAACTCCGACAGAGCCATCTTTGTTCTTTGAACCATCAGTATAGAGCTGTAACTAGTTAGAGTAATTGTTCCTTAGGTAAATGCTTGTGTTAACACCAACTTCACTCATATGCCAATCTTTTTTTCCTCATTAGCAGACTAATGTCTACTTTTTTCCTGAAAACAGCCAAGGGGGAACATTACTCACTGGAGTGGTGTTCACTTTATCAATAGTGTGTAGTCCTTACATTCTGGCTTTTCTTTCAACTGTCCACCCAAATCCGTGTCCCTGGAAGATAGAATATTCCCAGCAATCTTGTAGTGTTGTTTTTGGAATATTCGCTTCCTCGCTTCCTTTCATCTTGACCCAGTATGATAATGCGAGTTTATCTTTTTTCAAATCCATTGGCATTTCTCCTGCTTCTATTAAAACTGCATTGTTTGGTGTTGTTTTGATGGCTCCAATGCACAGGCGAAGCACTCTATGCTGCATTCTATTTTTTCCAGAATCGTCTTTGTTGCTGCTCCATAAATCATGCATCCATAGTCTATTGTCAATCTCATTAGTGCTCTGTAAATGTCAGTTAATGCCTGTTTATCTGCACCCCATTCGTGTCCAGCTACAGCTTTTATGAGATTAATGACTTTTTTGCACTTTGTCTCCAGATTTTCAACATGAACTCTCCATGTGTATCCACTATCAAACCACAATCCTAGATATTTGAACTCACTCACTTTCTCTATTGGTTGATTACATAATGTTAATGGTTCTGTACCAGTTCTGCGGGTTTTTTTTGGTTTTTTTTAATTTATTCTTTATTTAATATGAACATAACAAATTACATTAGTACAATCACAAGGAGAGACCAGATGTTTTGCATAGGCGTATATAGCACAAGTGCTAATTCTCAACACCAGTCCATAGGTGGCTTATATAGGTCATAAATTAGCCTATACATACAAAATTTATAAGCTAATTAAAATTACAAATACATTACAAATTATAAATAGAGCAAGAGTTCCATGATCACAACAAACACAACAATTCAGACTAGACACGCACACATTGCTGGTGGGATTTTAGCCAATCTTTAACGCCTCTGTTGAAGAGGTTGGCATTTGTCTCCAATTTTAAGTGAGTTGGCAGAGAGTTCCATAAGTTTGCCCCTTTTATGGAGAAAGCAGACTGACCAAATGAAGTTCTAGACATGGTGACAGTGCAGTCACCGTTGATGGAAGCTCGTGTGCTGGCTCTGCTAGAGCTCGAGCATCTAGCCACCAAACCAGAAAAAGGAGGTGAAACAAGATTGTATAGACATTTAAAAACCAGTCTGATATTACAGAAGATAATAAAATTTTCAAAAGTAGAAAGATTGTTCTTGACTAAAATACCACAGTGATGCCACCGCATTGGTTTGCGGTCCAAGATTTTTATAGCCTGTTTATATATTGCAGTTATGGGTTTTAGTGTAATTTGAGATGTTTGTGACCAAGATGTGATACAGTATGACAGATGTGAAAGAATCATCGCGTTCATATATGTATGAGCAGTTCTGAATGACAACTCCCTTCTAATGAGACGGAAGCAATTTAAATTGGGTTTGACCTTCTTACAAATGTAAAGCACCTGCTTGTCGAATCACAGGTTCCTGTCTAGAATGATCCCTAAATACTTGACCTCATTCACTTCAGTAAGCACCTCATTTCCAATTTTAACATCAAAAACATCATTCATGGGCCTGTTTCTAATAGAGATACACATAGCAACAGTTTTTTTGACATTCAAGGTTAAATGCGACAACACAAGCCATTTAGAGATGTTCTGTAAAACCTGGGTCAGGTGCTCAGCTGCCATGCTAGCCGTTTTGGCAGACAGATAGATTACGGTGTCATCAGCATACATCTGGCAGTTGGCACCTGAGCAACTATCGGGCAAGTCGTTGATGTATATTGTGAACAACAATGGCCCTAGTATAGATCCTTGTGGTACTCCCATGTTATTGGTGAGCAACCCAGATTTCTCCCCATTGACCCTGACACATTGTTCTCTCCCCTCCAGGTATGACCTAAACCACTGTATTGCCTCAGTTGAAATCTTGAGGTCTTTTAACTTCAACAATAGGATAGTGTGGTTTACCGTGTCAAAGGCCTTTTTTAGATCCAGAAGCACGGTCCCCACAACATGCCCCTTAACCAATCTAAGCCTTGACCTTCTCAATAAAATAACAGTTAGCTGTTTCTGTGGAATACTTAGGTCTAAACCCAAATTGCTGTGAATAAAGTAATTGGTTGGACTCTAAATGTTCAATCAATTGAGCAGCAACAATCTTCTCCAAAATTTTTGAAACTACGGGCAATATAGCAATCGGCCTGTAGTTGCTTGCTAGGTCCTTGTCTCCCGACTTATAGACCGGGGTAATTACTGCTGTCTTCCAATTCTCTGGAAAGGTATTTGTTCTTATTGACAAGTTAACTAAGTGAGTAATAGGCTCCAACAGACTATTCTGGTGTTTCTTAATTAAGGCAGCGTTTAAGTTATCAACATCCTTTGCCATAGAGTTATTCATTTTCCCAATAATCTCTTTAACTGCATCACTGGATACCTCTTTAATGCGAAAACTGTTGTGAACATTAACATTAACATGTTCCTTAGAGGATAACTCAGGTGGTCTAAAATAACTTGCCAGTTTATGAATGGATTCAGTGAAAAAACAGTTGAAGACATTGGCCATGGACTCATTACTATCAATGAGGTTATCATCTACCTTGAGACTACTTATTTTTGAATGCTTTTGTTTACTTGAATTTGTTAATCTATTAATGTGTTGCCAGAGTTTAGAACTGCTCCCATTGGCCTCCTCAGTTAGTTTAAGGAAGTAATTAGTCTTAGCCTTCTGAAGCTCAGACACCACTTTTTTCCTTAGACTAGTGAAAATGAAATGGTCAGTGTTGGTTTTAGTGACCAGAGACCTTTTGAGAGCAAGATCTCTCTTTTTCATAAGCTGAAGAATATCCTTATTAAACCATGGGAGGGAGCATTTCTTAGGTCTGCTTTTCCAGGTTCTTGTGTATTTACTAAGTAAGTTGCTTAAGGCTGACATAAAATTACTGACACTACTCTTTAAGTTCGACACTTTGGTTACATTCTCCCAATTTGCATTCATTAAATCAAAGTGAGCCATGTTTAATTTAGAAATACCTGTTGTGAACCTAGATTGATTTTCATTTTTAATATGGTGGACAAGGCGTTGTTTTGATAGCGTTCTTACAACCAGCGTCATGTTGTGATCTGAAAGTCCAGTAATCAAATTATATGTTTTTACAACTCTCTCTGGCCTATTAGTGAAAATCAAGTCAATAAGAGTTTCAGATGTCCTTGTGATACGGGTGGGTTTATCAATCAATTGTACATATCTAAATTTCCCCGTAGCTGATTTCAATTTGCCTTTGGCACTTTTATCCATCCAATTAATGTTAAAATCACCGAATACAATACATTCATTACATTTATCACAGATGGAAAGAAGACTCTTGAATTCATTGTAAAACTCAGCACCATGAGATGGGGGATTATAGACTACAACAATGTTAAAATTCATATTTGGTGAAAGAATTACATTAAGTCCCAGGCACTCCAAATTTATATTCAATATGAGTTCGACACATTTAAGACATTCCCTTATATAAATTAGGACACCCCCTCCCTTGCTTGTGGTTCTATCATTTCTATAACATAAGTATCCTGTTATACTAACTAGATCATTTGATACATTACAATTCAACCAACTTTCAGAGATACATAGAAAATCCAAATTAGACTCAATAAGCATATTCCGTATCTGATCCATTTTTGGTAATATGCTTCTAATATTTAAATGACCTCCTAGCAAACCTTTAGATTTGGATTCTGGGTTCCAAATAACTTGTGCGTGGTTTACCGTTTGGAAGAGCTTGTGCTCTCTCTGTTTTGACGATGCGCGTTGATAGGAAGTCCTTTTGTCCCTCGTGGGGACAAAAGGATTTTGTCACAAAAGGGCACAAAAGATTTTGTGAAAATCATATAGCAGGCTTTACTGTTTGAAGATTTAAATCCCCACTCATATGACCACTTTTCCACTTTCTCCATTGCTTTCCTGATGTTTTTGAACGCAAATTTCTCATTTCTTCCCCTTGTCCATATGGCTCCATCGTCTGCATATAGTACTGTTTTGATGGATCCCTTTTGATCCTCAAGCATTTCATTAATCATTATGTTGAATAAAACTGGGCTTTTCACACTCCCCTGAAGAACATCATTTTCTATTTCAAAGTCATTAGAAACTTCTGATCCTACTTTAACCCTAATTGTCCTGTGTGTTAAAAAATCCAATTATACATCCAATTATACATCCTACCACCAATGCCCATTTTATCACTCTATCATCACTCTATAAATTCAAGAAATCTCTGTCAGTTTGTGTGTGTGTCTGTCACGATCATAGCACATCATAGGACGGCCTATGATGTCTGCATGGTGTCCCATGAGATGTCCTATGATAGCAGGCAACATAGGACTTGCAATGCCGTCATATAGACCATAGGACTGGCTACCTATGATGTAGGCATGATGTCCCATGATGCCTACCTTGATGTCTTTATGATGTCATATAGACCATCACTCACGATGCCTGCCTTGATGTCTTTATGTCATATAGACCATCACTCACCAAAGAAGAGATACTCATCACCCGATTACGAATAGGACACCATACTTTAACAAACTCTTGCACTCCAGTGTACCGTGGACGGGCACGTCTCTGCGTTCTAGAGCGTACGAGGGCGCACGAGAGCTGCGTCCAAGTGCGCACTGAAAAAAAAAGCTGCATTTCCGTTCTTCCACTACAGACACAGCCGCGAACAGATCAGATATGATTGACCTCTCATTCGACTAATAAGAGCCTTGAATTGGGTTTCTGAAACCTTGAAGAACCAATGACTGAAAACCTAGCAAGAAGGACCCGCCTACCAATGCTGCGAATTCAGCCAGCCAGTTGAAGCACAGAAGTTCGAAAGCTGTTTTGTGTAAGGCTGGGTGAAGAGAGAGGTCTGCTGCTGCAGAGGTCTGCTGCAGCAGATGAAAAAAGGACCAGCAGGAAGAACCACCACAGACCCAGCAGCACGGAGACCAGCCACAAGTGCGACCTGTGTGACAGGGACTGCCATTCGCGCATCGGCCTGTTCAGCCACAGGCGGTGCTTTATTTTTTTTATTCCAGCAGAATAGACGTTTAGGATTCTCTTCCATGGTCATCATAGACCGACGGAGGCCGACGACGAAGGCTGGGTGACACACACGCGTTCACCAGTCTTTTTGAATTACTACTGTTATTTGTTTTGAAAAATCGTTCGCCAAAACCGCAATCATGGAAGCGCAAAACCGCAATAATGGAACTATGTTTTGACCAGGTCGCGAGACCAGAACCACGAGTCCGTAACAAGCGGACCAGCATCGGGTTCGTCTGACAATGAGGAAGAAAGTTCGCCAGCTCCGCTGCTGCTGTGAAGAGGTAAGTGTTATAAGCTAAATTATTGTTTATCCCTGAAAATTGTAATCAAAAATGACTTTTGACCGATCGGTAAATTACAACTGTGCGGCGCACGAAGTCCGAAGTCCGTGCGCCGTGGTACACGGTTCGTGCGCCGCGTCCGAACTCTTCTGTAGCGAGGGGGGGAGGAAGCCGCGGTGACTGTCGCCGCGGTCGCCACATCGCCACATGACTATTCCGTCATGTAGCGATGACCGATGTCCGTCCTCTGTAGCAGGAGGGTGTGGGGGGTGGTGGGAGTTGTTATCTTCTACATTACAAATATTTTAGAATAATTTTTAGTGCACTGTAGGTTATTTTTTCTTGTAAAAAAAAGCCACACATTTTTTACGTGGCATGCTTCTTTGTGTGTGGGGGCTTGTTTGTTCATTCATTCATGAATGAATGAATAAACAACCCCCCCCCCCCCCCCCACACACACACACAGCCCTGAGTGTCACCTTTCATTAGAGCCCAAGATGAAGCTTCTATATTGAATCATTCAAAAGTTACAGACGTTTTTCCAAACTGTGCCATTTGGCACAATCTGGCACAGTTCAAAAACGCCTGGGAACTACCTGAGGAAAAAGCTGTGTAATATATTCATTTTTTGTGGTATTGTTACAAAATTTTGACCTCAGTTGGATAACACTTGGTTCTACATTTCTGTTGCATTTTCCATCCCGGATCTGAAGCTGTGTGTTATTTGCAAGCATTTGTATCCAAAAAAACACCCAGGCAAAATTTATTTTCTTCAAGTTCAGTATGTTTAGATGACTGTTACTCAGTGGCCGGAGGACTTAGAGAGATCATGACTGTTTTGCCCAAAAATTCAAAGTTTTTTCTTTTAAATGAGACCAACCCCATGAAGATGCTGCAAAGGGTTGAAGAACAGCTTTTGATTTACTTTGGGAACGTTATTTTTAGGCGTTTTTAGGGAAATTGACCAGAGTGCAAGGGGTTAAACCACACCCATTCGAAGCAGTAAATCTGGAAATCTTTTCACCCGATTAACAATAAGACACACTACTTTAAACTACACCCATTCGAAGCAGTACATCATGTCTGTGTGATGGCCTATGATGTTTGCATGATGTCCTATGATGATCTTATGATATCAGGCAACATAGGACTCGCGATGCTATTGTTGGTAAATTTCTATGATGCCCTTGTCTCTCTTGAGAATGTTGGTTATTCTGCAGCTATGTTTCTCCAGCCTTCATTCTGCTTGCTTTGAGAATGTCAGTTATTCTGTGACTATGGTTTTCATCCTTCATCCTGCTTGCTTTGCACGCCACACTGCCGCCGTTAGATTACACCCAATGACTCACTTGCTGAAACCAGATAGAATCAGCTCTGCTCTCAGCTGAGCTGGCACATAGTGGAAGAATACTGATACATGTTAGGGGAGCCCTCCCTCCTGCGTGAGGGAGTGGCAGAGTTCTATAAAAAACCATAGGAACCACTTTTCGAGCAGCATTCTCTTCTGTCATGGGAGTTATGCTCCAGCGCTGCACCTGTACCATATCTCTGTGCTATTAAATTATGGAAATGTCATTTGACTCATAGACTGGTGTTTTAGCCTTCATATCAAAAGAACTGGAGGTTACGACAGAATAGCGCAACAATTTGGTGTTTCCGCCCAGTTACGAGGCTAAATTTTAGTTCTGTAGATGGCGTGAGGATTTTTCTCTACAGTTTGGTGGCCGCACAACTCTGAGAAGGTAAGCAGAAACCTTTTTGTGATAAACTTCTACCTGTCCCTTTGGGGACAGACCTTACTGTAGAGATTAAATCCTCATGCACGTGTGTTATACTTGTGAAGAGAGCCAGAGATATGGTTATGGTTTTTGATATTTTACATTAAAAGGTTTTATAAGGTTTTGGAATATATATTTTTAAGAGATACAAGAGAAGGACGGAATCTCCAAGCGGTTTAAACCCCGTGGAATAAGTCATATGCGTTAATACTGTTCCTAAAAAGTAGGGTTGGAGACAGTTTGGGCAAGAGGTTTAAACCCCGGGTGGCTGAAATATGGCCATCAAAAAAGAAGTGTTGTCCCGTTGAGCATTGCATAGCCTGGGTAAAAGGTTTAAACCCCGAGGTGGCTGATATAGGGCCACCGAAAAAGAAGTGTTATCCAGTTGTGCATAGCTTT
The DNA here is from genome assembly GCA_020510985.1 of Pholidichthys leucotaenia. Lineage (NCBI taxonomy): Eukaryota > Metazoa > Chordata > Actinopteri > Cichliformes > Pholidichthyidae > Pholidichthys > Pholidichthys leucotaenia. The sequence goes on along the minus strand of CM035848.1, from coordinate 85,239,554 downwards.
GCCAAAAGGTTTTAAACCCTTGAAATTATTGCTTAATTTCTAAAAGAAGAGTTGGCACCCCTAGCGTATTTAGCTGAGACCAAAAGGTTTTAACTCCCAGAGAATTGCAAAGGGCACATCTCTAAAATAGAGTTGGTCTTACCGCAGAGAGTTTTAAATTGTGGAGAAGTTATTGTTGTGAAGAAGTGGAGATAAATAAGATCATGATAATAATCTCATTCTATGTTAAAAGATATTGATATTAGACCATAGCACTTAAACTGGTTGGACTAAATGGCAACAGAACTGGACAACGATAAAATGGACAATGACAAACACTGATTACCCTTTGGGTACTCTGGGATATGCAATGAAAGAAATGGAGGAAGTGTTAAGAGCGACCGCACAACGTGAAAAATTAAATGAAGAGCGCAGACAGTTTAAAACATGGGTTAAATGGCTGCAAAGAGACGGAATATTTGGGCATATGGGGGATCCCCTACCAAACAAAGCAGACAAAATTGCATATGTAGGGAGACTGTACAGACAACAAGAACAGGCTAGGGAGGAGGAGAAAAAAAGCGGGTCTTCTCCAAAAGGATAAAAAGCGCAAGGCAAAAATAATTATACAAGATAAATTAGCATTAACACAACGTTATTTCAGTGAATTGCCTTTTAAACAGGTACCTGCGACAGTCCAGGCAATCCAGGAGGAGAGTGAAAAAACAGAAGACAGTGTGCCAAATGGTAAGAGCGCAGACACACTCAAACATGAAGTAGACAGGAAGATAGGGCAGGAGACTAACGCACAACCACCACCATATAGTCCTGAATCTTTGGTGCCACCATCAGCTACATGCACATACACTGAACCTAGACGTTTATTACAACAAGTGCAAGACAGTCAGTGGCAAGGAGGAGCACAAGCCCCGGTGGTACATGTGAAAGGGGGTACTTTGGAGTGTGAATTGACACGCACAAAAAATGAGCAGAATGCAACATTAGAGGAGGAAGTGCAGACTAATGACAGATTTGTATGCATGCAACAACAAATTTAAAAAAAGCTGACTGAAATGATGTTACATAAACCTTTGAGAGAAGAGAGCCAATGCCAGGAGAGAGAGGAGGACAGCGTATTTGGCAAATGGGGAAAAATAATTCAAGGGGCCCTTGTAAGCATTATCATTAGTTTATTGATCTTTGTCTTCTGTGGATGTTGTTGTATTCCCATAATTAAATGACTTGTTGAAAGAACTATTTCAGCAGCTTTCTCTTGCAAGGATCCTCCTCTATACCAAGTTGTCCAGGAAGCTGCCCACCTGCTTTCCGACTGCGAGGATGGCAATGAAGTTGTGCCACGACTGGACCTGGACAAGGACTTTGAAGACGCACCGGAGATAGTTTAGGGCCTGCAATAGGGTCTACAATGCACACCTACATGATGTTAGCATTTGCTTCACTGTGCCTCTGCCCCACAGGTTTCTTTTGTGAGATATGATTCATGGGATGTAGATGCGTATAGGGGGATAGATTATTTTGATATATTTTACACATATAGAATTGTTAGCCATACTGACCCACAATGTTTGCACCACACCTGATGTCCACCGGAGAAATGGTGACCTGAAGGGGGGCAGGTCCATGTGACTGCTGGAAGGGGACATCAGTTACATATAGAAACTTAGAAACACTACACTCAGGGGCTAGAGTAGGGTTATGAGATGGGTTTATGCCTATCTCAACAGGGGGAGATGCAAAAACGCAAATATAAGTTGCTATTAAGTTAGTGAGGTGCCCATTAGGACACCTCAACAGGGGGAATTGTTGGTAAATTTCTATGATGCCCTTGTCTCTCTTGAGAATGTTGGCTATTCTGCAGCTATGTTTCTCCAGCCTTCATTCTGCTTGCTTTGACAATGTCAATTATTCTGTGACTATGTTTTTCATCCTTCATCCTGCTTGCTTTGCACATCACACTGCCGCCGTTAGATTACACCCAAGGACTCACTTGCTGAAACCAGATAGAATCAGCTCTGCCCTCAGCTGAGCTGGCACATAGTGGAAGAATACTGATACATGTTAGGGGAGCCCTCCCTCCTGCGTGAGGGAGTGGCAGAGTTCTATAAAAACCATAGGAACCACTTTTCGAGCAGCATTCTCTTCTGATATGTCATGAGAGTTATGCTCCAGCGCTGTACCTGTACCATATCTCTGTGCTATTAAATTATGGAAATGTCATTCGACTCATAGACTGGTGTTTTAGCCTTCATATCAAAAGAACTGGATATTAAGACAGAATAGCGCAACACTATCATAAAGACAATAGGACTGGCTACCTATGATGTAGGTATGATGTGCTATGATACCGGCCTTGATGTCTTTATATAATGTCATATAGACCATCACTCACAATTCTGTCAGTTTGTGTGTGTGTCCAATGTTTTCATTTTATATCTCTCCAGTGTCATGCGCTGGCCCTCACGAGCCAGCATAAGACGCACACAGTCACCAGTGAGTTTACAGTGAGTTTTATTACGGTGAAAAGTAAACAACACAAGATGCAGGGGCAATGACACATAAGTCCATACACTTCCGGAGGCGTAAGGCTAGACAGCTCTCTTACGGGTCCTTAAGAGGAGACGGTCATACACAGGCAAAGGTTGTTTAAATAATTAGCTACACAGGCTGCTGAAGTAAAGACACACAAAGGTCTACTTTCACCGGAAGGGGTAAGGCTAATAGCTCACTTACTGGTGCCGGAGAAGTGACGGTCAACAACAAGCAGACAAGGTAGATGATAGTCCAAGTCATCCGTAGCTCAGACGTGTAACGGCTGACACTGCTGCGTCTTACCGTCGCCAGTGCTGGGCTTATATCGCGAAACACTAACGACGGTAATGACACTCAGCTGGCCGACTGTTGACAGGCGGAAACCCCACCGAGCACCTTCACAATAAGAGCCCGGTGAGGCCAGAATACAGCCCGCAGCTGTCAAGGCCGGCAGCGAGACATAACTTTAACCCGAGCGCGATCAGAACCGGCGCTCGGGTCATAACAGTACCCTCCCTCCACGGGCGGACTCTGAACGCCCCAAGGAACCATCCTGCCCCCCCAGGGTGGGAGGTGGGAGGACAGGTGCGGAGGGAGAGAAACCAACCCCTGAGCAAGACCATGACCAGACCAAAAAAACATACGAAAGCAAAAAAAAAAAAACATGAAAATACCTGGAAACAAAGAACAAAATCCTCATACAATAGCCCCTCAAGAAAGGAGGGGAGAACAAAACAAAGACAAGACTTGACCAAACTATGAATACAAAACACAAAAGGCAATATAGATTGCTTTACCTGACTTATGGCTTTCAAAACACGAACAAAACAACAACAAAAAAAATACACACCAACACACAGGGAGCAATCTAAAATTGCTTAGCTTTGGCTATGACAATGACTATGGTTTTCTAAAAAAAACAAGAACAAGAGGCAATCAAAAATTGCTCAGACTTGACTACGACTATGACTTTGTCTTACAAGAAAACAAGAGGCAATCTAAAAAATTGCTCAGACCTGACTAAGACTATGACTTTGGCTTACAAGAAAACAAGAGGCAATCTAAAAAACTGCTCAGACCTGACTAAGACTATGACTTTGGCTTACAAGGAAACAAGAGGCAATCTAAAAATTGCTCAGACTTGACTAAGACTATGAGAAACAACAAAAAATCTCAAGACGTACTTCACATGACCAGGCCCGTGTGGGCCCACAGATAGTCCCACAGTACATGATAATCAGGTGGCCTGCCCCAGTCCCATGCCCCCAGAAATAAGTCCTCTGGTGGCCGAACCAGGTCACCCCGTAACACACACAGTTTATTGGGTGGCCAACCCAAGATGCCGAACGCTCCAAGCAGTTCCTCAGGTGGCCGACCCGCATCCCACAACCACCAGGACCGTGGAGGGATTGCATGCAGCCGCTCACCTGCACATGACAAGACAGGGGAGCGCCAGACCGTCAAACAAAGCCCTCTCACGGACCCCAGCTGGTGGCTCCTGAGAGGGGGACAACCAAAAACTTGGACCCCCTCGAATCCTGATTGGGTCGCAGCCGCACCTGCGCTGGACCCCCACTGGACCTCATCGGACCCCGATTGGGTTACAGCCACACCTGAGTCGGACCCCGACTGAACCTCGTCGGACCCCAATTGGGTAATCGCTGCACCCATGCTGGACCCCGACTGGGTCACCTCAGCCCATGCGTCGGACCCCGACTGGGTCAGGACGGGCCCCGATTGGGTCACCGCTGCACCCACGTTGGACCCCGACTGGGTCACCTCAGCCCATGCGTCGGACCCCGACTGGGTCAGGACGGGCCCCGATTGGGTCACCGCTGCACCCACGTTGGACCCCGACTGGGTCTCCTCGGCCCACGCGTCGGACCCCGACTGGGTCACCTCGGCCCACACGCCGGACCCCGACTGGGTCACCTCGGCCCACACGCCGGACCCCAACTGGGTCAGGACTGCTCCGGCGACGACCTCCATCTCCGAACCTGGAACCCCCGGTCCCGTGACCTTGACTGGCTCCGGACCGGTAATGCTGTGGAGGTGCTCAGAAAACAAGAGAGGGCCGGGATCAGTTCCACCAGCAGCGCCAGAGCCCAGCGAGACGAGCTCGGGTGCAGCGGATGGCTGCCACTCACTCACCTCCCCATGAGGCAGGCAAAAATGCTCTAACACACCATACAGGAAAACAAGAAAGAGCACTTGCCTGCACTCGGGCTCTGGAGCCGTCCAGGACTTCGCCGATCCAGGTTCAAGAAGCAGCTAGTCGTTGGGCTCCCACTCGGCTGCGTCGGGTTCCACAGCCGGCCTGATGGTCTCTGCAGCTGGATCCTCACGCGCTGGCGTCCACGCCAATAACCCGTATGGCGTGGGGGCAGAGGACCCTGGACCTGCTGACTCGGACTGCATCCCTGAGGAACCCTGGGGACGCTCTCTCGTCAGCTCTGGCTCCTCACTGCAGTCCGTTCTTCTCTGTCCAAAGCGCGGCTGCAGGGCTGGGATATTGCCCAGAGCTGCAGGCCTCCCCCTCATTCGATGGCGTGGGACTGACGCCGAGGACCGCTCCGCAGGAGGAGACACAGAGGCAGCAGGCTTAATAACAATGGCTACAGCTGGGGAAAGAAGCTCGAGGAGCTGCAAACCCCGAGCTTCACCCCCAGGAGTCAGACAAGACAGATCACTATGATCAATAGGTAAGTGAACTTGAACTTGCCTGTCTCCCGGGGGGAGGATGGTATCAGCTGTAGCGGACATCGCTCCTTCCCTCGCTCGCTGGGTGGTAAAAACGGACCCATGGACGGAGCCCACCGGCACAGGACTCAGCTCACTCACAGCAGCCGGCTGGTTGAGGGGGTCATCCCGGCGGCCCGGAACTGGATCCGGAGCAGAAGCTTGCCGAGGATGCACCCGGCCGCGGCGCCGACGCCTTCGCCGGCCCCCAGACGGTGCGAACTCCCGGCACGGATCGAGGAAAGGATCAGGATCCATGAGCAAAGAGCAGGAGTGCCTCTTCTCCTGCTTCATGCCGCATTCCTCCTCCATCATCAGGTAAATCTCGCGTTGCGCAGCGATGTCCTCTCTCCTCGCGTCGACTTCCGGGTGGTCAGCGTAGCGGGGAGAGAGATGACAAAGTATATCCTCGGCGGCGTCCAGGTACCAGTGTATGCCGTGGTCATAGTCTAGCAGAGAAGCGGAGATGAGAAGCTCATCCACCACTTCCAGCACTTCAGTCAGCTCGTGGCTCGGACTCCACACACGGTTCCTCCGCGACGGCATTCTTCACATACACGGCACCCAGACAGGAAAAAGCAAATGTCCAAAAAACTCAAACTCACTGGTGAATAGCGTCTCGGGTTGGCGTCACCGTAACGCTGTTTTGGCAGCAGTGTACTGTCATGCGCTGGCCCTCACGAGCCAGCATAAGACGCACACAGTCACCAGTGAGTTTACAGTGAGTTTTATTATGGTGAAAAGTAAACAACACAAGATGCAGGGGCAATGACACATAAGTCCATACACTTCCGGAGGCGTAAGGCTAGACAGCTCTCTTACGGGTCCTTAAGAGGAGACGGTCATACACAGGCAAAGGTTGTTTAAATAATTAGCTACACAGGCTGCTGAAGTAAAGACACACAAAGGTCTACTTTCACCGGAAGAGGTAAGGCTAATAGCTCACTTACTGGTGCCGGAGAAGTGACGGTCAACAACAAGCAGACAAGGTAGATGATAGTCCAAGTCATCCGTAGCTCAGACGTATAACGACTGACACTGCTGCGTCTTACCGTCGCCAGTGCTAGGCTTATATCATGAAACACTAACGACGGTAATGACACTCAGCAGGCCGACCATTGACAGGCGGAAACCCCACCGAGCACCTTCACAATAAGAGCCTGGTGAGGCCAGAATACAGCCCGCAGCTGTCAAGGCCGGCAGCGAGACATAACTTTAACCCGAGCGCGATCAGAACCGGCGCTCGGGTCATAACATCCAGGGTATAGACAGTGTACAAAGACCCCTTTTTACACAAGTATAATATATTAAATTCTTTCACAAACAACATTTTTGGCCACAAAATTTATGATACTTTGTTTTTGGCCAAGGAAGAATGTACATTATAGTGGCTCAGAGAGCTGCATCACCATGGTTGCTGTTGCCATGGTAACAGTAACTTTCTACGGCCATGCAGAAATGTTTGCTTACACTTGCTTTCTATGGGCATGCACGGGAATGCACGGGCATGCACAGGTATGCATGAGTTCAATTTGATAAGAAGTCCATCCCTCCACAGTGAGTCATAAGCCTTTTCAATAGCCAGATAAACTATAACCATTACTTCTTTCATTTTGAAAGACTTTTCAATATCATTACTTACCCTAACTAGAGCATCCACTGTGGATCTTCCTCTTCTAAAACCATTCTGATAGTTGTTTATTAATCATCTTTGCTCTAGTACATATGAGAGTCTGTAAACTAACATCTTCTCCATCCATTTCCCTAAGTGTGACGTTAATGCTATTGGTCTGTAGTTGCCTGGATGAGCTGGATCTTTCCCTGGCTTATTAAATGGTAAAATTACAGCCTTTTTCCACCCACTTGGGATAACTCCCTCCTTCAGTGTTCTGTTAAACAATTACAGCACCAGTTCCATTGATTGCATAGGCAACTGCCAGAACATAGCATAGCTGAACTGATCATATCCTGGAGCTGTGTATCTACTGTCTTGCAAAGCTCTCTTAACCTCCGACATTGTGAGCTTGAGGTCAAATGCAGTCATATCTTCTTTCACTTCCTTTTTTAAGTTTGCATATTCTCTGAGTTTATGCTCCCTTTGTTGTCTGTCACTCTCACCAAGATGTTCTCCTCTATGCACTGCAGCAAATGTTCTACCTAGGACTTCTGCCTTTTCTTTGTCTGATACAGCCATCTTGTCCCCATCCGCTAGAGCTGGGAATTTAACTGACACCCTCTTCCTACTCATTTTTTAAACATACCCCAGACATCACCTAGTTCTATTTTCCTGCCAAGGGTGGAACAAAATGTTCTCCATGTTGACCTTTTCCTGTTTTAAATAATCCTTCGAGCTACTGCCCTTTTCTTCTTATGATCTATTAAATTTTCACTATTCATATTCTTCCTTAGCTCTCTGCATGCCTTGTTTTGCTCTTTTACTGCAATACTACATTCTTCATTCCACCAGGGTACAACCTTCTTCCTACCCTGTTTTGTTTTTCTTAGGTATACTTGCTATTGCAGTATTCAGAATATGATTGGTTACCTGACTTGAACACTCTTCTATGCCACCTTCTAATGTTACCAAATGACATGATTGTACACAGTATTGCCTAAATTTTTCCCAATCTGCCTTGTGAAAACACTATCTTGTAAAACATCTTCCATCTTGTATACATACTTCAGTTTTAATGACTCTAAGTATTGGGAAGTGATCACTTCCCATAGTTGTACTGTTCATAACAGTCAATTCACAGGCGCTCACTAAAGAATCAGATACCAGAGTATCAGATACCAGAGTCAGGTCAATACATGATGATGTGCCCCTATGGACATCCACCCTGGTACCTTCACCACTGTTGAGACAAAATTAACGAGCTTTCATCTAATATCTCTTCCACAACATTTTCATTGTTATCTGTATGTGTGCTTCCCCACAAGCTATTATGAGCATTAGTCTCCACACCATACCTCTTTCATATGGCCTTCCCTTGCCATAACATTGAAAGTATCTGCTGTTAACTTCCTACATGGGTTGTAATAATTAATCAGCTTAATATTTCCTTGTCCATTTGGCCTACATATTTCAACAATATTACACTCTATATCCTCAGGGGAGGGACACACCCTATATGCCAGACCATCTTTAATGAAAGTGGCACATCCTCCTCCATTTACACTGTTACTTCTATCCTGTCTGATTGAACTATATCCTGGAATAACAAAATCGAAGTGAGGTCGAAGCCATGTCTCCTGTACACACACTACTCCTGGAACAACTAGTAGTTCGTAAAGATACTTCTTGAGTTCTTGTCCATTTGCTACAAGACTCCTCGCATTCCACTGTTGTATGTGTAGTACCATAATCAAGATATTAAGTTTCAACATCAGTTTCAGCTTTCAATAAAACATGAATCTGGTCAGTTTTGATATCTTTCTCCTCTAGGAATCTTCGCTGCTTCCACAAGATAGATAGATAGATAGATAGATAGATAGATAGATAGATAGATAGATAGATAGATAGATAGATAGATACTTTATTTCAAACAAAAAAGTATAACAAAAACAAAACAAATGACAAATGCAATAAAGTAACAGTATACAGTGTTCGAAAGGGAGAAGGAAGAAGTGAACACTTATTAATTCCATGTCCTGTTTTCCATAAATACACCCATGTGAATTATATACAAATTATCACATTTAAGACCCCAAGTAAACAATTAACTGTATTTTGTACATATCAACATTAACACCCATCCATCCTAGCATACATTGATGTCCATACATCAAAACCAGCCTCAAACAACACAGATATACACAGTGCTGTCCCACCCACCATTCCATAGTGTCCCATAGTGTCCCAGAGTGAGCATAGTGAATCATACATATAAATACTACCCTTCTAACATATATCCTTTCAGCAAATAATGTTTGTACCTCTTTTTGAATTGATTTCTGTTTGTACATAGTTTCAGTTCTGGCTCCAGACTGTTCCACAAATCCACCCCACAGACAGATATGCACATACTTTTCTTGGTTGTTCGTATCTTGGGTTTTGTAAAGTTTAAGTCTCCTCTCAAATTATGATCATTGTCTCTTTGTTTAAATATTTTTTGTATATTAGTTGGGAGTTGATTATTAATTGCCCTGTACATGACTTGTGCTGTCTTAAATTTAACTAAATCGATGAACTTTATGACATGTGACTTTAAAAACAACGAATTGGTATGGTCTCTATATCCTACATTATTTATTATCCTTATAGCTCTTTTTGTAATGTGCATATTGACTGTAGGTTGGTCTTGTAGGTGTTTCCCCAGACTTCTACACGGTAGTTAAGATAAGGTAGAAACAGTGAATTGTACAGTAAGACCAATGATTTATAGTCCAAGATGTGTCTTGTCTTCCCCAGTATGCCTATACATTTTGTCAACTTGGCCTGGATGTGACTGATGTGAGGTTTCCAGCAGATTTTATTGTCTAGCATCACCCCCAGAAACTAAAGCCCCATTTCCACCAGTATCACCTGGGCTTTACTTTTTTTTACTTGGTTCGGTTTTTCGCCATTTCCACCCAAGTCCTCACGGTTTAACCGTTACGATTTTCGTGCCTGTTCAGAGGCAGGGTACAGCCGAGCAAAAAGCGAGGTGTGATTTGGCGTCAATTGACTGCTAAACGCTGATTGGTCAGGGCGTAACGTCACCAAACGCGTCCGTTTTGTTTTCTGTTGAAGCTACACGACAGCCATTTGTAATTTCAGCGAGCAACCGCGGTGACTGGATTCACAGTTGTGTTCTCATATAACGATGTCCACGCGCAAGTTTATTCCATGAACAAATGAGAAGGTGCGGACTTTTCTGTCCCTCGTAGCCGATGACTACATCCAGAGCGAGTTGGTGGGGCAACTCGCAATGAAAAAATATACCAGGAAGTGTCCGGCCTGCTATAATGGCAGAGAATTTGGACTCAACACGGCCACACAATTGGAAAACGGTGACGGTGAGTGTTGTTTTGTTATTGTCCGTCTTCTTGCCTTTCGGTCAAAAGCGCACTTTATTTAAGCAATAAAGAAAGTTGTTTGATTGTGGGCAATTGTGGTGATGGCTAGCCCGCTAATAGCTAGCTACCTCTGTACCTTGCTGCTACCTCGCATCAAGCTGCTGAATCGCGCTTTTATTTCAGTATTCACGTGAACAAAACGCTGACGTAAGCTTATTGTATTCTGGTTAAAAAGTTTTGTGTTTGCGGTACATGTTGCACTTTGTTTGTGAGCTTTATTGTGTGTTTTTTCCTTCTATACACAGTTTTCAAATCCCTTGGGGTCCGCCTCACTGGACTGCCCCGGCATCTCCCGGTCAAGTGCTGGTAAGGCACAACAAACTGAAAATTACCACCCGGTTGTTTTTATATGTGATTGTTATTTTCTATAGATGCATAATAAGGAATTTAAAATGTCTTTCTACGTTTATAAAAATACTAGATTCAGGGGTGTTCATAGCCACAGTGGCCCAGTGTTATAGGTGTGTTGGTGGTGGAAATACTGTTGTATTTTCACAACAAAAAAAAAGGAGCACATGTACCGACTTCAAATCAAAATGCTTGATTGAAATTCTTCAAGTCAGCTAACACTATTAACCCATTCTGATTTATGAGGCCACAGTACAAAGAAATTCTTTTAAAAATAACCCATTAAATCAAAATACTTTTTACAATTAATCCTTTTTGAAATGAAGGGGGGCCTAACCACATCACCACAGAAGTTGTATATAGTCCACTCTACTGCGGGGCAACAACATGACAGTTGAGTTTAAATACAGCAACGAAGCATCCCACCACAGGCTTTCAAAAGTTTAATTCCATAATATTTTTTCTGACATGTTTTGATCCGGTGTTATCTAAATACAATGACTTCTGTCTTTCATATAGGCAAGCTGAAAAGCAGCAACATTGCAGACCTTGCATCACTGATGGCCCAGAATCATGCTGAGGAGATGCGGATCCATGAAAGGATGCTCGAACAGCATCAACGGCAGCACGAACAGCGTGAAAGACACCTGCAGTTAGCCGCATTAAGAAGGGATGAGCTGACAGAGACGGCTTCCTTCCACGGATACTTCCTAAACCATTTTGGCAGTCTGGTCGAAGTACTGAAAGCTCCCCATTTGTTAACATGTTTTGGGAATATTTGTAATGTAATAAAATGTTAGTCTTTTGGATAAAAGTGTGGTTTGTATATTATAACACTGGATGATAAAGGCGAATAATTACGTACACATTCCATTGCCTCATATGACCCTAATCCTGCTGTTCAGCCATAAAGGTGTCAAGATTTTTAATGGTAATGTAATTGTTATTGTTAAATTTAATAAATATTACCACTGCTGTATCCATTGCTCTACATTGGGTACAGTTTTTAAGTAAAATTGTAAGCAGTTGCACAGGTGTAATTTACATTCAGCAGTAGACACTGATAAAGGTAAAAGTCGAATTAGGTAAAAGGTAAGTACATGTGAATTGAATGTTATATCGGCATTCCAAATTCTGAGAATTCCAATAAATTATAAGCAGTCTAGTATAATATAAAGCGAAAATACCCATACATGTAAACCCAAATATAACATTTTCGATGTTGTAAACGTTGACATGAATATGATAAACCTATGCTATTGTGATTCAATAGATCCATAGTGATCTTTGGTTTGAAAAAGAAAATTATAATTTGGTGTTGGGCAGTGTGACAATGTCACAGTATTTAGTAGGATTAAAAAAAGTTTCATCATAAAATTTCTAGGTTCATTGGCAATTCCATCAAACCAAAAGTGAGTTGTCTAGCTGCAGCATTTTTTTTTTTTTTGGAGTCATTTCTACGTTGTTTTAGTGTGTAATTAGCCACCACTGAACAGATAACCCTTATAAATAACAATAGATGGGAAAAATGATACTCAAATGATACACAATGGGCCTAGATTTGGATTGGCTTTTTTATAATATTATCAATTATTTGGTAAGTTAAAGTTAACTGGAAGTATAACAAGTTTCCACATATAATTCCAAGGTCAATTGGCAATTCCATCAAACCAAAAGTGACTTGGCTAGCTGCAGCATTTTCTTTGCAGTCATTTTCTACGTTGTTTTAGTGTGTAATTAGCCACCACTGAACAGATAACCCTTATAAATAACAATAGATTGTACAATGATACTCAAATGATACACAATACAAAGCATGGGCCTTGATTTGGATTGGCTTTTTTATAATATTTTTAATTATTTTGTAAGTTAAAGTTAACTGGAAGTATAACAAGTTTCCACATATAATTCCAAGGTCAATTGGCAATTCTATCAAACCAAAAGTACGTTGTCTAGCTGCTGCTTTTTTTGGGAAGTCAGTTTATCATCAGTGTATCATTATTAAACAATACACAAAATGAGTCTAGATTTGGATTGGCTTTTTTATAATATTATAAATTATTTGGTAAGTTAAAGGGGTTTAGGATTAAGCTTCTGCATTATTTTAAATTACCCCGGTGTTTCAGCATTTAATTAACCGTCTGTTAACATTTAACCGTTTTGAACAACAGAGGCGACGTAGTTTAAAAGTGCACAACATTTTATTTAAAAAACACGTTTGACATATGTATGCACATGAACACTGAACAAATGAAATGATCTCTGCTTCATATGCAGCTGCTTCAGATTCCTCCTGGGCAACCGCTATTCTCCTCTCCTGCTCCAACGTGTGTTGTCTCAATCCACGTCATCTTCTCCTGTAAAATTCTCGTCTCGTTAAAGATATTCATTGTGTTAAAAACCGTGGAAATCCTCCGCTCGTAATCCGCAATTTTTTTCTGTGTTGTTGAGGAGTTGGTCGCGTCCTTTACTACGTCAGCAGTGTAGCGCCACCTCGATCCCGCCCACCCCAGCAATACTCGGCTTTCCGCGGTTGTGATGGAGGCGCAGCCGCGGGAGAAACAAGTAGTAAAGAAAAGAAAAGAGTAGCGCAGAACTATATAGTGGAAATGTGGCTTTATTTTCCTGTACTGTTTCTATTCTGGTATCATCTATCGTTACCATTATTTCATGATTTATTTTATAATTTCCAAACAACATAATCTTTGGGGGGGTTTTTAGATTTAGAGATAATTTATTTTTGTTGAACCAATGCGTTAACTTTTTCATTTCAGTTGTGACCACCTCTCAAACCTGCTGCAAATTCTCACCAGTGCAAAGGATATTTGTGTCATCCGCAAACAAAATAAATTTCAGAATTTTTGATACTTGGCATATGTCATTTATATACACAATGGTTTTGATTCTGCCACTTTTCTTCTTTAGCTGTGCTGCGACACTAATGGTGTGGCAGATAAAAGCTACAAAGTTTGTCCTCTTAACTATCAATGTGTCATCCATTTTGCATTTGTGAACACAAAAATTCCTTGCAGCGGCAGGATCTTGTGCTTGTGTGCGATTTGTTGATGGCTGTTCTTCCCTTTGAGCTGAACTTCTTTGAGAAAGGCCTGATGTGTTTCTGACCATTCCTGCCTCTCTGTCTTTAGAGCTTCCGCATACAAAATTTTCTTACTTATTCTGATTTGCTGGGCTTGTCTAGCTTCCCTCTGCACAACACATCTTCCATATGCAGCACTGTGGTCACCCCTGCAGTTGCAACACTTTACTTTGGCGTCCTTTTCACAACTTTCTCTTTTACTCTTTAGCCTTTTCACATCCTTCACCTTTCCCCCTTGGATCTCGTTTTTCACTTCTTCCATAGACATGCTCAAAGGGACACCTGATAGGACTCCCCTCAAGTTTACCGTTGCACCAGGAACATGCACCTTCTTTTGTTCTCCGTTTAGACATGTCATTGCCAGTATTTTCTCTTGCTGTTGTTTACTTGATGCATGAATTAACAACCGGTTATTATACAAGAACTTTGCAAACTTAACTCTCCCAAATTCTTTCTCAATTGCTTTTGTTAGCTTAACAGGGTGATAGTGCCCCCCACCCTGATTGAACTCAATGACAACCTTCCACTCATTCCCGACATCAAACTGCCATCCATGTTGGCCAGTTCATGTTTTCTTTGCATTGCTACTTCCTCCCGTGTCACTCTCATCTGACCCACTTCTACCTCTTGATGCCCCCCTAGCTGCTCTTTTCCGCCTCCCAGACCTGGGTGGTGTCCAATCCATCTCATCTTTATCGAGCCCGTCAGAGCTAGATGCCATAATGTTACAGTCAGTGTACAGTTTATGCTATCCGCCACAAAGAAATCTTCCGCCCTCCCAAGAGAGCAGACGCTTTTTTCTTCTCTCCTGCTGATTTTTTCCTCCCCTCCTACTGGATCCCAGCTTGCTGTTGTCTGTCTGCGTCTGACTGCGACCGCCGAAAAGAAATTATGGAGTTAATAAGCTGGGCTTTGAACACAATTGACACTATTTTTTCAACAAGGAAAAGTGCTCCGGGGGAAGCTGTTTGCCCCGCTGGAACGGCTCCAGTGGGCTATCTATGTGACACAGGTATTTGGAAAATGCTGTGTCTCTCTAATCTCTCTATCGAAGATATTGAAGATTTGTTTATCTTCGTAATCTTGGTGATTGGGATAATTCTGATTGGGACGGGAATTGTCTTGGTTTACCGCAAATTGCTGAAGATGGATTCAACCTATCAAAATGCTGGCCAGGCGAGGTGCATCCAACAAATTGAGAAACTGGAGAAGACCCTGATAGCGACTACTGGAGAACTGTCTCGTAAGGTGGATTACATCATGGGTTCGCTCAGGTCTTTCCACGACGAGTTCAAAGCTGCGCAATGAAGGATTAATGTACTGAATCTACAGAAGAAATACAAGTCTTCTCTGTGATCAGTCCTATTTGGCATTATTATTCCCCATGAAAATTCCTCCTGGCTGTCTGCAGACTGTGTTTTTTTTCAAAATCATGAGCACAAGGCCTTGGACAGCCAGCTGCAGCGCCAGATAAGACTGGGCGCCAGACAGACAAAACATCTTCTGCCAAGGGTCCTTGGGTCTCTCTTATTATCATCAACACTGCTCAACACTGCACACACATTGATTCATGAACTGATTAAAGATATACTGTACACTGCTCTCTTGTGTCTCGTGAATTCTGAGTTGTTGCTCTGTGCTATTGAGAGATTTTTTTTCATTGTAATCACAATCTGCTTAAAAATAAGCTGTATTTTGATAACGAAGTTTTTTTTCTCCTCCCCCCTTGTGTCGTTCCCTCCCTTCCCCTCCCTTTCTTATCTATCTCTGTTTGATGAGGCGCCTTTATGGCTGCCGTGTCGTTGTGTCGCGCGCATGCGCACCAATGTCAAGTCAAGTTCCTCGTGTGTTTTTTTTTACATGCTTGGCAATAAAGTTTATTCTGATTCTGATTCTGATTCTGATTCTGATTCTGAAATCACTCCTACCACCTACCGAACACAGACATAAATGCCGTCTCCACCTTCCACCCGTCGAAGTCCGTCCGCCGCCCCAATGGGCCAACTGGTCTTCTTAAAAGTGTTAAGTCTTAAAATTCCAGGAGCTTCCTCAGCAGGAATCTTCTTCGTCTCTCCCAAGTGCACTTTTTCTTTTAGATTTGTCCACCGTAGAGTCCTGTGTACACTCCTGCTCTAAAACTCAAACTCTGTGATGTCCTATATCAGCTGGCAACCAGCTCACAGGTGCACCACCGCTTTGTGACGTTTTCCTCACCTTTTCGATCATTGTACTTCACTCTATATCCTTGCAATCAATGAAACTGGTGCTGAAATTGTTTCACAGAATATGGAAGGAGGGGGTTATCCCAAGTGGGTGAAAAAAGGTTGTAATTTTACCATTTAATAAGCCAGGGAAAGATCCAGCTATACTACAGGCCAATAGCATTAACGTCATACTTAGGGAAATGGATGGAGAAGGTGTTGGTAGTTGGGTTCCTGTACATGAAGGGTTGAAAGGGAATGACTGTGTAGACAAAATAGCAAAAAGTGCACTTGGGAAAGAAATAACTATACCATTGTCTCTTGGAAAAGGTGAAGGGAAAGCAGTAATCAAGAAAAAAGGAATTGAGCTATGCCAAAAAAAAAAAAGATGGGATGAAGATCATAAAGGTAGATCGTATTGCAAAATACAAAAATCTATTGCAATAAAGAATCATAAAACAACAAACAGGAGGGAAGACATCATTATGGCAAGACTCAGACTGGATCATACAGGTTTAAATGGCTCTTTATTCACCATGGGGAAGAGCGAAAGTGACAAATGTAGAGAATGTGGAGTACAAGAAAATGTCGAGCACATCTTATTACACTGTTACAAGTATGGAAATAAAACAGAAAGAATGGAAAAATGACGTTCGAGAAGCCAGTAGGGAATGGGATTTGAATGAATGAATGAATGAATGAATGAATCTTTATTTCTGCTAGACTAGATTAAAAGATTAAAAGATAGGAACAGAATAATATTAAAAGAAAGGAACAGAATAATTAATTAATAATTTAACTGGGATTCTGGGAACAGATGGAGATGGAGAGGCACTAAGAGTCACGAGAAGGGCTCTTTTCTCTTTTTTAAATAACACAGGATTAAGTCATAGACTTTAGGGGTTGGACTCAAATGATATAATGTTACACACTCTTGTACAGTAGGTGGTGGTATGCACCTTTCAGTTGTTTGCCAACTGCCAGTCACTGAGAGAAGAAAAAGAAGAAGAAGAAGAAGAAGAAGAAGAAGAAGAAGAAGAAGAAGAAGAAGAAGAAGAGTCTTCTTTTAGATTTGATTGGCGGTTGGCAACCAGCTTTCAGGTGCATTACCACCACTGACTTGATTATCATCACTCTATATCTTTGTATAAGGAGTTCTGAACAACTCCTGTGTGAAAAAAATTATCCGTCCTTGGACTGTGTCTGAGGGCGTGGACGAAAACCACTACTTCTTCTTCTTTTAGATTTGATTGGCAGTTGACAGCCAGCTTACAGGTCCACCTACTTTGTTTCTCATTTGTTCTTGTGCAGTACTCGGCTATCACTTCACTCTATCACTCTATATAACTCAAGAAATCTCTGTCTATCTGTGTGTGTGTCTGTCTGTCTGTCTGTCTGTCTGTCACAATGATGTGCCTATGATGTCTGCATGATGTCTATAAGACGTCATATAGACACCATAGTAGAGAGTGATTCAAGAAAATCTGTGTGTGTGTGTGTGTGTGTGTGTGTGTGTGTGTGTGTGTGTGTGTGTGTGTGTGTGTGTGATCAAAGGCAGGCATCACTCACGATCATAGGACATCAACGATCAAAGGCTGGCATCACTCACAATTATAGGACTCGCTATGACATCATCAATGATGAAAGGCAGGTTTCACAGAGCAAAGGCACTCATCACTGAACGAGTGGTATGACATCAAATATCATAGGACTCACTATGCCGTCATTAAAGATCATAGGACTCACTACAGCAGCATCACAGATCATAGGACTCGCTTTGACATCATCAAAGATTAAAGGCAAGCATCACAGAACAAAGGCAGTCATCATTGAACGAGTGGTGACATCAAAGATCAAAGACAGGTTTCACCATGGTTTCTGTTGCCATGGTAACAGTAACTTTCTACAGGCCTCCAGAAATGCTTGCTTACATTTGCTTTCTATGGGCATGCACGGGTATGCACGGGCATGCACAGGTATGCACTAGTTAAATACATTTCACCAAGCATGTTCAATACTTATTCACTGTGTGATTCCACTTTATTAAAGATAACTTGTTTTGTGAACATAGTTGCCTTGATTTCTTTGTATGTATGGATTACTTGGGTTGTTACTGATATCTGGTGAAAATCCCAGGTCAATGGCTTCATCAGAAATATGTTGACTGAGAAAAATGTTGATGTGTTCAATACTTATTCTCTCCACTGTATGTTGTTCTTAGACTTTATTTTAGTTTATTTTACTGTAGTTTATCATCAGCTTAGCCATTCACTCATTCACAGTGTTGGGAGTAATGTGTTACTTTGTAACACGTTACTGTAACGCCACTACTTTTGCAGTAATGTGCTGTGTAACAAAATTACTGTTTAAAAATTCCATAATGTGTTACAGTTACTGAAATTTCATCAGATGCGTTACTCGCGTTACTCGTTTTATTAATATGGATAGATATTTTTAAAAAATAAAATGACCGTACCATAGCTGGCACAGCTGTCAGTCTCCTCCGCGGGTCGGTTTCCTGTCCTGCCCCAGTTCACACCGTAGCCTGGTAGGAAGAAATGCCGTGGCAGCTTCTCATATCGAGCCCTGATCACCTGTTGTCCGAGCGGTGAGTAGCCCCCAACAGCTCCTGCCTCTGTGGTTAAACATGAGTATTTTTTGAGCAAGAAGCTCTCATTTAATATCCGCAGATGTCTAAATGTGTAAGTTGTGTAAGTAATTGTGTGAGTTTTCTTATGCACAGAGAAAAAGTGACTGTGATCTGTTGCAGTAAAGAACAGCTTATTCTAAGTTGTGAACTTTCATTTATCTGTGCTTTCTCTTTTATTTTATCTTATTCATTTACATGCTGTTGTGATATGCAACTATTTCATGGAAGTAAATGCTCTAAATATGTGTTTTTAATGGGCTGATCCAGGGGTGTGTAAAAATTAAATTAGACAGCAGAATCTTTCCAGTTAACCAACCAATAATCATAGAAGAAATACTATTTCTCAGCTTATTTTTTCTTGAATCACGCAGGTAGTCAAACATGGTCGTGGGTCTCAGCAGCACAATCTGGTTAAGATCCAGAACAAAGGAATCCCCCCCCCCCCACACATATAGCTTCTGAGTTGATGGGCATTCCCAGCAACTTTCCAACAATATGTGTCCATTGTCCAAACTGGTCCAAACTAGTCTTCTCAGTGTCCAAATAGCTCCCACATCCTTCCTCTCAGTGTTCTAATGGCTCCAGATGTCTCCTAGCTTTTATGGCTTTTATAGCTCCTTTCAGCAGCTGTCTCCTCTGTTTTATGGTTTTATGGCCACCACATACGCAACCCACGCCCCTATATGGAAGCAGGAAACAGAGACAAGAGCATGTGTGTAGCTTGTGTGTGTATGTGTGGTGCGTGTGAGAGCACTTTGTGTTATATCTAACTAACTATTCTTCACTACTTATTATAACAATTTCCTCTCTTGACTCCATTTTCATGGAGTCAATAACTATGGCAGGCTCAATCATAAACAGGCATCAGACACCTAATGTTATTTTCATGTGAGATGAGCGAAAAAAAACTGTAGGTAGTATATACACTGCTCAAAAAAAATTAAAGGAACACTTTGGAAACACATCAGATTTTAATGGGAAAAATAAGCTGGATATCTACACTGATATGGACTGGATAATGTGTTAAGAATGAAAAGATGCCTTTTGATGGAAATGAAAACACTCCAGAACTTAAAGTGAAGAAATTGTGGCAGGCTAGTCCAGCTTACTCAGATTAAAAAGTGTTCCTTTAATTTTTTTGAGCAGTATACTTTCATGAGTAATCATTGTAATGCTATATCTTTATTCATTCAGTACATATTTACATGCGAAAATTCTCATCTCAGACCCTATTGTCCTTTGCGGCCTTTTTTGGAAACTTTATTAACACACGTTATATTAGGAAAATAAACATATGCAAAACAAAACATTTTCAGTCAAAACATTTCTTATTCATGTGTGTTGTGTCTGAGCCTCAAGACCTGCCATATAACAGAGCTTCAAACCATCTAATTCTATTCTAACTACATGACTGCAAATACCACAATATTTTGAAGATACCTGCAAGGAAACAAAGGAAAAGAAAGGGGCCAGAGGTTGCTAGCACATGACCCACCGCAGGAGTGTGCCTTCAGCACCCCCTTTTCATGTAAGATTATATGTATGTGGGCAGTGTTGGATGTGTGTACAGTAAATTGAACTGTGGATAGCAGAAAGACAAAATATATACGTTTCAAACAATGGCCTCTTCTTCATCACTGTCAGTACCAAATTCACAGTGGCCCTTGTTGTGGAGGAGAGACCTAAACTCCTCTTGGGAGTGGAACTGAGCCAACATTCTCTGGGCTGGCTCTTTTGACAGAGTGGTAACTATGCATCTCTCTAACAGTGTTCTTAGGCATAGGATGCAGCAACAGCCCATCACAAGAATCACGATTAGGGAGACAACTATTATCAGGATTACTGAGTGCACCACACCTGCCCAATGTCCAAACATTGACTGCAGCCATGAAGTAAAAGCATCTTCCTCATAACCTGTGTTTTGCCCAAATTCTACCCTAGGGGCTTCTAAGGTTTCTGTAGCATGTGTAATGCTCCCATCTGGGCTTGTGTGATTAGGGATAAAGGTACAGCAAGTTTCTTCATCTTGAGCAAGAATACGAAGACTGCTTGATTTGCCAACTCTGCTCGCGGCAACTTAGAATTGGCCATGGCTGAAGAAATCTCTTGTGCAGAAAACACAAACCTGCTGTAAAGACTGGCCCTGTGCCCTATTCAGTCATGGCAAAGCAGGGTCTTACTGGAAACTGTTTATGTTGCAAGGTGAATGGAAACACGTTGTCAGATGGTGTGAGTGTGATTCGTGGAATCAGGAGAGTGCACCCAGTACTGACACCAATCACAGATGTTGCAACCAACAGGTGAGGCTGTATTTGTTCAATGATGTATCTTGAGCCATTGCAATGTCCATTTTGTTGTTCAAAGTTTCGCAGTAGCATGATCAGCATTCCCACCTTTAAAGTGATGCGATGAGGAGGCATTCCAGATGGGCAGAGTGTATTTAGAAACTCAGTTGGGTATGCATGATCACCCTCAGAGTCTACAGTGTCAACACTGTAGACTCTGTAATGTCAAGTCAACACTGTAATGTCAAGTCAAATTCCTCGTATGTTTACTTGTTTACTTGTAAATGTGCTTGGCAATAAATCTGATTCTGATTCTGATTCTGACTGTTGCAAACGTGTTCCTGTCCTGGGAAAATCTTTGTCATGTACTCATTGACTGTGTCAACCTCAGAGTTCGTCGGGCATAATATGACACGCTCACATAACCATCTTGGATTTGAAACATTGACTTGCATGTCTTCATACACCCAACTGACAATGTCTTCCAGTTTGCAACCAGGAATCATTAGTCTTTCATCAAGTTCAATTGTAAACTTGCCCTGTTGTGGAACTACTGGAATTTTTCCTTCCCCAAGGTTCAAGAGAAATTTAGCAAAATGTTCTTCAGCTTGTTGATCTTCTATAGCTTGACAGACCCTCATGTTTTCTGTTAGACAAATAGTTTCAACATTTTTCCATAGGTATGAGCTCTTGAAACACCTTCCTATGATTTCTGTTCTGCTACCATGTGGTACAACAGTAAGGATTTGCCTCCAATCACCACTGAAGACCAATGTGATGCCACTAAATGCTTGCGTGACCTCCGGAGCCACTGAAACATTCGATCTGCTGCTTCCAGCGCACGCCGATCCATCATGGACACTTCATCCACGACCATGAGATATGTCATCCTAATGAGTGTTGCAGTGCTGTCATTTTCACTTACACTGCAAGTTGAGTCATCACTGAGAATGAGAGGACATTTTGTTCTACAGTGAAAGGTGGTGCCTTTAGGCAGCAGGGTAGCTGCAATGCCACTTGCAGCTGTTGCAAGAGCTACTTTGCCCTTTGCGCGAACTTTGTTAAGAATGTGGCATAATATGAATGTTTTCCCAGTCCCGCCACTTGCATCAAGTGCTATTATTTTGCCAAGTCCCTGCTCTACGCTTTCTATCACTGTTGTAACAACTGCTTGCTACTCATGATTAAGTCTGTCCTCTGTGACAGTAATGTGAGCTTGAAGGTCCTCCATGTTGTGCTCAGTCTCGTGTTGTATAATGTTAGGACTTCTACTGTTGATGTGAAGTGGATCAGGATCAGGGATTCCAAAGTTTCCATGTAGGGTGAAGCCATGTCTTTCAACATGGTCCTTAAGGTCTAGTAGCACTTGATCCACAATATATTCAATTTAATTCAATTCAGCTTTATTTATATAGTGCCATATCACAACAAAAGTCATCTCATAGCACTACCAAATGCAGGGAAAACCCCACAATTGCAGAAAGACCCAGCAATCAGACGATCCCCTGTGAGCAAGCACTTAGCAACGGTGGAGAGGAAAAACTCCCATTTAACAGGATATAGTCATCTCGCTCATTGACGTTGGCTCTGTGAATGAAATCTTCACAAAGAATATGCTTGTGCCTTTCCCAGAACTGCAAGTGATAGGTGATAGGTGTCCATGACCACATGTCCAACTTTCCGGAGGTCTGTGAAGGATGTTGGTCCTGGCACACGGTACAAAAGCATTCTAAGATAGAAAAGTTCAGTATTGTGTGGGGTGAAGGCAATCACTGGGATTCATCCAACAGTGTCAGCCATGCGGTCATGGTGGGAAATTAATGTTTTCTTCCGCAATTGAAATTTCTTCTGTGTGTATGTGAAGTGTTGAAAGACATCTGGGTACACAATGTGTTGCATGTGTGGATGTAGATCCATGGCTTCAAAAAAGGCAGTTAATGTAGTGGCAGGTAGCCCTGTGTCCAATGGGTTCTGGGCAGCGCCTTCATCATTGAACGTGATGACCTGTTCATTCTCTAGGTGAATTGCCAGCATCCATACTGGTGTTTTTTTCCACTGGATGGGGAAGTTATATATACGCCAGTATGCCTCAGATGCAGTGATGTAATGTCCTAATTCGTAACGTGTCACTTCATCACGTTGAAGTTCCTCAGGAGTGTCCAAGTTCACCAGGCACTGATCTGACCCCTTCTCTAAGTAGTTGTAGAGATATTTGACACTGGAGACAGCACAGACGATTTCAAGGTTAATATGCGCATTGTATCGTAGCAGGGTGCATGGATTGTATGGCACAACCCATCTTTTATCAACAGACACAGTGCCACCTTTGATGGTCTTTGTAATTGGAGAGCCAGGAGCTCCTTCTGCACATCTGCAGTACAGCGGGTAAGAGTTGTCTGAAAAGCTTGTGTGTTGTCTCAGTTCTTTTGGGTAATACTTGGAGCACTTTTTATCTACCATGCATGGACTGTCAGGATTCCATCGTCCACATGGGCCGTGAATCATGTGTAACGTGACAATCCGATGTAGTTCCAGACTTTTTCCCTGTCAGGAATCTCTGCAGAGACGACACTATCGTTGTCAGTGGAGGTTCTGGGTTTGTCTCATGGAACCATAGTAATGAGCATATGTATATGTGGAAGATGTCTCTATTGAGTTTCTTTCACCATGACATATGCATCCATATGTCCCAAAATATCATACTTTAGGAGGTCTGTAAGGAGAGCTTCCACCTTTATGTGGAATACTCTAGCAATGATGTCTGGTCTTTGATTTGTCTGTTGGCCCTGAAAAAGTGATCTAGTAATTTCAGGCCAGTTGGGGTTGCAAGTGAAGGTGAGGAAAAAGTCTGGTTTGCCTTTGACTCTGACCAAGGCCATGGCATCTTGGAACTCTTTAGCATACCATCGTGGTGATCCATAAATTGTGGGTGGCAGGATGGTTAGGCGTCCTGGGATGATCTCAGTGTTAGTACTCAGGGCATCAACAATGACTTTATACTTTTCTGCCTTGAGAGATTTCTGGTTGTGGCGAATCCAGTTAAGACGTTGCGACTCAATTTTTGCCATCATGTCACATACATACTGTTGTGTGAGTCTTCCACAACGAAGCAGTAAATTGAAGTGATGAGTAGTGTTGCACACTTATAGGTGGAAACGGTAAAAGCATGTAGTGTCACCATGGGGTGAGACGCCGGCTCGGCGCTCAGCCCATGCTCCTTTTATCCCTGCCTCTCATTGGGCAGTGCCTCAGCTGGTTCCCAGCTGTCAGTGTCACGGGACGGCTGGGGCCAATTAATCCTCATCAGCTGGGGCGCTGTTAATGAGTATAAAGAGGAGCAGCTTCGATCATTCGGGGCTGCGACATAAGCACTGCTAGGCTGAAGCCCCTTCGTCTGGTGTCAGCCTCAACTCCCCTTGCAGCATTCCGGTGTTTGTATCCCGCTGTGAGTATGCACGTCTTGTTACCCCCATGTCCGGTACGAGCTACCTACCCCTGCGCTGTGCAGCCTGAGAATGTACGTCTGTATGAGTGTCTGTGCTCTCCTCATCCCTTATCCCTTACCCAGAATAAAACATCTCGACTCACTGGCTTGTCCCTGGCTCTGATTGCCCGGCTCCCTAGAGCTGGATATGACAGTATGTCGCAGCCAGAAGAGTTGCCGGCGGCCGTGAGTCGCTGTGGAAATGTACCTTTCTGTCCGGGTGTCAGCGCTGCTAGCATGCCGTTTCCCAGGAGTCACTTCCGGCGCCAGGGCGACGAGCTGAGGTCCATCTCGGAGGCTGTCGACGGGACGTTCTTCACCCTGCACGACGCCTCCAACGCGAGACGCTGGCATCCGGGTCGTGCTGAGGAACTCCTGGACTGTCACCCTCACTCTCTGTACCATCTGGAGGACAGTGCCAGGATAGACGCAGCAGGTACACAGCAAGAGAAGCTCCACAGGGTGGATGGAAATCCCGGCAGGGAGTCGAAGTGGGCGACGTCTTTCCCCGCTTCGGAGTCCCGTTCCTGCCGCTATTCCAGTCCGGGAGTTCGCGCCAACCAGAGGACTTCCCCCGACCTGCGCCACGTCACTCGGGATTCCCTTCAAGGAGCCGCAGCTGACAGCAGTTATGTCCGGGGTCGAGTGGCTGTCGCGAGCTCTACTGTGTTTCCTGTCACCACCTTCAGGCATGTGGCGGCGGCAGTGAGATTGATGGTGAGGACTTCAGGGCTACGAAGCTTTCCCGTGCTCGACGCCTCCCTCGTCTCGATCTCCGATCTGGAGCGGCGAATCCTGGGTTTCCCCCTCGCTTCGTTCCCTGGGAGTAGTCGTCATCACATCGCCGAGTCACCTCTGCACGAACCTCGTCCGGATCCAGTTCTGGGTCATCGTCAGGACCGTTCCTCCCACGCAGCTGTCATCCCTCCGCCTCGTCAGTGTGGAGACTCTACAGCCTCGTCCCTTGAGCCTCGTTCCCCCGCTGTCATTCCTGGACATTCGGGCTGGCTCACCCCGGCTGTTTCCCCCTCCTCCTCGACGTGCTTCCTGACCGCTGTGTGTGCCTGGAATCCCGGCCTGGTGAGCTCTCTGCTGGAGACAACGCGAGCGACCCTCAGACGAATTCCCGGGGGGTCCTCCGTTATCGCCGGGCGGGGAGAGGAAGAAGCAGATTCCACTACAGCAGGCGATGCTCAACCTCCAGGGGGCAGGCAAGTCATTGTGTTTTCACACCTGCTTAATGATTTGCTCTGTCACATCCCTGGAGGAGAAGTTCAGGGTTCGCAGCTCCCTGAACTCTCCCCACCTGCTGTAACCTGTATTCCTAATCCCGCATCCTCTGTGTCTCTCTCCGCCGAGCGGTCCCCGGCTCCGGGTCAACGTGGTGGGATATGGAGAGGGCCTGTGGTTCCGCAGCTACATTGCGGACGGAGGAGGGGGACTGACTGCTGCGTGGAGTCTACGCTGACGACTGAGCGTCCCTGGGTCTCCACGGAGGAGCGGTTCGGTCCAGCGGGACGAGATTCTTCTGGCTTCACGCCGAGTGGGTCGTCGGCGGGGTTACCTGAGCTGGAGGGATCTCAAGCTGCGCTGACCATCGTGCTGGCTGCGGGGCCTGACGCGGCTAGATGGGAGCCTGACAACGACCTCCTGACGACGGATCCTGGATCTTCGCAGTCCTGGACGGCGTCAGAACCCGAGATCAGGCGAGTGCTCTCCTTTCTTTTCTCTCTTTTTATCCTTGAGCACTTCAGCCTATCTCCAGGGGAGACGAGCCGGGTGCAGCCGTCCGCTGCGTCTGAGCTCGTCTCGCCGGGTTCTGGCGCTGCCGGTGATCCTGATCCCGGTTCTGTTTTCTCTTCTGAGCCTTCTTCCAGGGTCACCGGCGAGGAGTTGCTGTTCCTCGTGGTGCTGGAGGGTCCGGGTTCAACGTTGGAGGTCGGTTCTGGTGCAGTGTCCAACGTGGGTTCGCCCGAGACCCAATCGGGGTCCAACGTGGGTTCGCCTGAGGCCCGATCGGGGTCCGACGTGGGTGCTGCCCCAGTGTTGTCCAGGTCCGGTGAGGAGGTGGCCGTTTCCCTGAGGCCCGCCGCCCTCGTCATCGGCTCTCCCCTGAGCCTCTTCCACCGGGATCCGCTCTGACCCTTCGTCCGTCTCAACGGTCCTGGTGGTTGAGTGATGCGGTCGACGACCCGACCCGCAAAACTTTCGGTTCGGCGATCTGGTTTCCCCCCACTGGTCTGTGTTTGCCTTTGGGCGGCCTGGTTCGGCAGCCGTTGGACTGGATTCCTGGGATCTGGGCCCAGAGTTCGCCGTCCGAACATTTCTCTTCCCCGGGTTGCCAACTGGACAATGGGCGGGGAGATTACCAGAACAATTCCGGCCGTTTTGGACTCTGCCTGCCGTCTCCTCGGGTGTCCTTTACTTCTTTTATTATTATTGAGGTCACTCGGGTGTAGTTTCTTTGTCCATTGGGGGAATGTATGTTTTTGTGCTGTGTGTTGTTTTTATTAACCATACTCAGCATTTTTATCGTATTGTTATCCTGTTACCCTGTCACCTTTTTTCCTCTTGGTGACTCACCTTATGTATCGCGCTGTGTATTGCATTTTCTTATCTTTACTCAGCGTTTTCATTCATCCTTACCTTAGCCTTGGCCTCGTCGGTGCATCATGGAGTATGCGTGTGGTTTCCTGTTCAACCATACTCTGTGATCACCCCATTCTGTCTTATTATCCTCGTGGGGGGCCTTCCCTAGCCCCGACTTTAACATTGACTGTGTTTGTTATTGTTTGAAGTAATGTTTCATTCCCACTTAACCGTACTTCATTATTACCCATTTGTCCTTGTCACCTCTGTTTCTTTAGGTGATCTTTTATATATTCAGTGCTGTGTGTTTTGTTTTCTTTAGTATCCATGCACAGCGTTTTTCATCATTTTTTGTCCTGACCTTTGTCTTGTTGGTGCATTATGGAGTAGTGTGTTTTGTTCCCCTTAACTATACTCTGTGATTGCTTTATTCATTCCTGCCACCTTTTTGGTGGGTTTTTGGTTTTCTTTTTTTGCCCCGATCTACACATTAGTTGTATGCTGTCTGTAGTCATATTTGGTATTTTCCCTACCTGTGTCCTAACTCAGTTTTCTCCCTAACTGTGCTCTGGGTTAATCCTTTTCCCTGTGTTGTAGGGTATTGTATTTGGGGGTTTTTTCTCTGCCCTGCTGCCCTACATTGGTCTATTGTTTTTTTTTTTTTGTCCTTCCCTTTGCATCTTCCCCTCCGGTCCTGCCTCCCTTCCGCCCACCCTAGGTGGGGAGGGGGGGGGGCTGGGATGTTCCTGGTCGTTCGGGAGCCCGACCGTGAGGGGGAGGCTCTGTCACCATGGGGTGAGACGCCGGCTCGGCGCTCAGCCCATGCTCCTTTTATCCCTGCCTCTCATTGGGCAGTGCCTCAGCTGGTTCCCAGCTGTCAGTGTCACGGGACGGCTGGGGCCAATTAATCCTCATCAGCTGGGGCGCTGTTAATGAGTATAAAGAGGAGCAGCTTCGATCATTCGGGGCTGCGACATAAGCACTGCTAGGCTGAAGCCCCTTCGTCTGGTGTCAGCCTCAACTCCCCTTGCAGCATTCCGGTGTTTGTATCCCGCTGTGAGTATGCACGTCTTGTTACCCCCATGTCCGGTACGAGCTACCTACCCCTGCGCTGTGCAGCCTGAGAATGTACGTCTGTATGAGTGTCTGTGCTCTCCTCATCCCTTATCCCTTACCCAGAATAAAACATCTCGACTCACTGGCTTGTCCCTGGCTCTGATTGCCCGGCTCCCTAGAGCTGGATATGACATGTAGGTGTGATACCTGCACGTCCAGTATGACATCCTTGGGAACCCTGTGGCAGAAGAAGCACATAAGATAATGGGTCATATGCTGGATGCATGGCATCGATAGTTTGAACTGTTCCTCCTCTGAGGTGAAGGGTGACAGACAGCTTCCCAAACTGCTCAGTAAGACTTGTCCCTGGAGCAATGACAGCAACATCACTATGTAGTGATGGAAAGTTCACAGTGCCATGATGAAGGTGACGATGTTGAGTGTGAGCTGTGAGGACAATTCTCAGCTCATTGGCATTGTTGTTTTGAGTGACATACTCAATTGCTGACTAAAATTTTCGCACGTATGAGTTGGACTCACGAATAGCCTGTTGTGCCTTCAGTAAAAAGTGTTTGTTCAGACCACTGGTTGAGGGAAGGGTGCGTCGTAATTCCAGTTCATGGGCAGGATCATGAAAATAGATCTGAGCAAAGAGTGGCTTTTGACCCTGTTCAGGAAGAGGAGCAGCAGCATTATCAGCAATGATAAACTTTGCCTTGTATACGTATGCCTGGGTTGAAGCCAGGCATAGGGATCTCCTTAATGCCAATACTTGCTATTGCCAATGCATTGTTGTATTGTTTTGCTTGTTTAACAAAGTTTTGATTAGTGAAAAGGTCCTTGATAGCATCTGGTGGTTGTGGTGGGATTGAGCCAGGCTTGGATTTTGTGGCATCGTAGGTGAGGTCTATCTTTCTGGACATGCAACAAAATCCTTTCCTCTCCTCTTTCCATGTATAGATACCACAATGTGAGCATGTAGGACACTCAAACAGTGATGTCTTACTCAGTGTGTGTTTGTAATCGCCATAAAGGTTCTCTTGGAAGAAGTCTGTATCATCACACCAAGCAAGATTATGGTTATTTTTGTATGCCTGTTCCAGACGTGCACAATGCATTTGCTGATGGTGCACGGCATCCCTGGCCAGCCGACTATTCCACATTTCCTCGGTCTCAGCTTCTCTGTGCCTTGCATGGAATTCACTGTCCCTGGCCAGCCGACTATTCCACATCTCCTCGGTCTCAGCTTCTCTGTGCCTTGCATGGAATTCACTGTCCCTGGCCAGCTGACTCTTCCACATCTCCTTGGTCTCAGCTTGTCTGTGCCTTGCCTGGTGTGCAGCGTTGCTCGCTTTGCGGGCAATTCGGGCTTCAAGTGACTCAGCACGTGCATGGCGCACTGCCACATGTTTCCTGTCTGTTTGTGCATCCCTTGTCTGTCATACCCTATGCTGGTGAAGGGTCTCCTCCTGTCTCAGACAGGTGTGTTGTTCAGAGTCATGCATGCGATGTACTGCTGGAACTTCAGGTGTTTCATCTTCATGGCATCTTTTCTGACGTGCAGCAGTTCTCATTCTAATTGCTCTCCATCTGGGGGGTCGTCTTCTTCTTCTTCTGAGTTCAAAGACCCATGGTCTATGTGACATCATAAAGACACATTCGTCTGTGTCCTACTATCAAAAGACATATGGTCTATATGACATCCTAAAGACACGTTTGTGTCCTATGATACCTGAGATCATAGGACGTGATCTATGTGATGTCAAAAGACATATGGTCTATGTGACATCATAAAGACACATCTGTGTCCTATAAGACACATTTGTCTGTGTTCAAAGACACATGGTCTATGTTACATCATAAAGACATATTTCTCTATGTGTCCTACTATCAAAAGACATATGGTCTATGTGACATCCTAAAGACACATTTGTGTCCTATGATGCCTGAGATCATAGGATGTCCTATGATGTTCAGGCAGAGATCATAGGCCATCCTATGATGTCCTATGAAGCGTGACACACACACAGACGGATACACACACACACACAGATTTCTTGCTTGCTTTTATAGAGCGATAGAGTGATGGCCTTTTGTATGTGCCTCTTTGCACAGCAGCAACAACGCCTTAGCAGGGGCTAGCAATCTTCCATCTGCAGATCTCCACTGGCCCTCCTCATCTTTCTTTGCTCCCTTCTCTATCCACCTGCTCTTTTCCTCAGGACTTGCTTTCTCCTGTAACTGCTCAATTTCCTCTGTGCCTAGTTCCAGGTACTCCTGATCCTCTTTCTGTATCATCCTATTTCCCTGTGTAATATACCATCCTGCTTGTTTCACAGCTAAATCAGCAACTTCATTTCCTTTGGCCACATGTACATTTCTTTTTTTGATGCCCTTTACACTTCAGAATCGTTACCCTCTTTGGTTGATCCATGACCTCCAACAGCTCAACCATTTCTATTAAGTATTTAATTGGTATGTTAGCTGATGTGAGAAATCCCTTTCTTTTCCAGTGTGGTAAGTCAGCATGTGCAGCCTAATGGGCATAAGCTGAAGTGTACAGTACAGTGGGGAAAAAAAGTATTTAGTCAGCCACCAATTGTGCAAGTTCTCCCACTTAAAAGATGAGAGAGGTCTCCAATTTTCATCATAGGTATACCTCAACTATGAGAGACAAAATGAGAAAAAAAAAATCCAGAAAATCACATTGAAGGATTTTTAATGAATTAATTGGTAAATTCCTCGGTAAAATAAGTATTTGGTCAATAACAAAAATTCATCTCAATACTTTGTTATATACCCTTTGTTGGCAATGACAGAGGTCAAACGTTTTCTGTAAGTCTTCACAAGGTTTTCACACACTGTTGCTGGTATTTTGGCCCATTCCTCCATGCAGATCTCCTCTAGAGCAGTGATGTTTTGGGGCTGTCGCTGGGCAACACGGACTTTCAACTCCCTCCAAAGCTTTTCTATGGGGTTGAGATCTGGAGACTGGCTAGGCCACTCCAGGACCTTGAAATGCTTCTTACGAAGCCACTCCTTCATTGCCCGGGCAGTGTGTTTGGGATCATTCTCATGCTGAAAGACCCAGCCACGTTTCATCTTCAATGCCCTTGCTGATGGAAGGAGGTTTTCACTCAAAATCTCATGATACATGGCCCCATTCATTCTTTCCTTTACACGGATCAGTCGTCCTGGCCCCTTTGCAGAAAAACAGCCCCAAAGTATAATGTTTTCACCCCCACACTTCACAGTAGGTATGGTGTTCTTTCTCCTCCAAACACGACAAGTTGAGTTTTTACCAAAAAGTTCTATTTTGGTTTGATCTGATCATATGACATTCTCCCAGTCCTCTTCTGGATCATCCAAATGCTCTCTAGCAAACTTCAGATGGGCCTGGACATGTACTGGCTTAAACAGGGGGACACTTCTGGCACTGCAGGATTTGAGTCCCTGGCGGCGTAGTGTGTTTCTGATGTAGCCTTTGTTACTTTGGTCGCAGCTCTCTGCAGGTCATTCACTAGGTGCCCCAGTGTGGTTCTGGGATTTTTGCTCACCGTTCTCGTGATAATTTTGACCCCACGGGGTGAGATCTTGGGTGGAGTCCCAGATCGAGGGAGATTATCAGTGGTCTTGTATGTCTTCCATTTTCTAATAATTGCTCCCACAGTTGATTTCTTCACACCAAGCTGCTTACCTATTGCAGATTCAGTCTTCCCAGCCTGGTGCATGTCTACAATTTTGTTTCTGGTGTCCTTTGACAGCTCTTTGGTCTTGGCCATAGTGGAGTTTGGAGTCTGACTGTTTGAGGTTGTGGACAGGTGTCTTTTATACTGATACTGAGTTCAAACAGGTGCCATTAATATAGGTAACGAGTGGAGGACAGAGGAGCCTCTTAAAGAAGAAGTTACAGGTCTGTGAGAGCCAGAGATCTTGCTTGTTTGTAGGTGACCAAATACTTATTTTACCAAGGAATTTACCAATTAATTCAT
The DNA here is from genome assembly GCA_020510985.1 of Pholidichthys leucotaenia. Classification (NCBI taxonomy): domain Eukaryota; kingdom Metazoa; phylum Chordata; class Actinopteri; order Cichliformes; family Pholidichthyidae; genus Pholidichthys; species Pholidichthys leucotaenia. Next base: position 85,207,526 of record CM035848.1, on the reverse strand, counting down.
TAAAAATCCTTCAATGTGATTTTCTGGATTTTTTTTTTCTCATTTTGTCTCTCATAGTTGAGGTATACCTATGATGAAAATTGGAGACCTCTCTCATCTTTTAAGTGGTAGAATTTGCACAATTGGTGGCTGACTAAATACTTTTTTGCCCCACTGTATATGTTTACCTCTTGTTATTTTGCATACTGACATGCTTTTCTAAGAGCTACAATTTCAGCTTTTTGGGCAGAGGAAGGCTGGTCTACCATTCCTGCCTCTACAAATTGAAATGCACCTGTCCTGTCATCATATTTTACCACTGCATATGAGGCACTCAGAGATCTATTGCTCTCCTGTAGCACCAGCCATCACAAAAAAAGGTTCAAATTTGGATGTTTGATAGGTTCAGATTAGGGACAGCTTTCATGTCAACTTCCACAGCTGCTAGACAGTCATGAGGTCCATCTGTAAGCATGTCCTCTGCCATATTTGTCCCTTCACTTGTGTAAATGACATTTGATGCCTGCAATATTCTTTTCAACCTTTGTGTTTGTTTAGCTGAGTGTGAACAGTACACTTTGTAAGTAAGAGGCTACTCCATGAATTGTGTGTACAACCACAGAGTGCTGCATTGTTATGCGAGAGGTTTTTTTCTAATGCCTTAGCTACAGCTGTGACATGACATATGCATAGTGGGTGTCCTTTCTCTATGTTATCTAATGTTGAGCTGTAATACATTTGAACTGACCTGACCCTGTACCTTCCCCCTTCTGATACAGTACGGTGTTCATAATGCTGTTCTGTTCAGAAACATCTAGATGAAATGGCGAAGCGTAATCAGGTGGTTTGAGTGAACATGCATGTGACATTAGTTATTTTAGTTCAATGAAAGCACCCTCAGCTGAAGTAGTTCATTGCAATTGTGACGCGAGATTTTTGTGTACTGCTTCCTTAAGAAGGTTGTGCAGTGGTTGAATTAGCGCAGTGTAATTTGGATTAAAATTTCTGCTGTATCCAGTAAGACCCAAAAATGACATCATTTCCCTCACAGTGTGTGGTTTAGGGTGTGAGAGAATTGATGACCTTTGCAACGGGGACACCGCGGAGTTGCCGGATCTCATTAGTCTGCCCAAATAGTGAGCTCTGGGGCGACAACACTGTACTTTTTTGTGGCTTAATTTATAGCCTTTCTGATAAAGATGTTTCAGGAGGAGCTCCGTGGCTGAGAGCACAGAGGCAGCAGTGGGGCCAGCCAATAGCAGATCATCAACATACTGCAACAGTAATGTGCCAGGGGGCAGAATTAAATCCTGCAAATGCTGACACAGTACGTGATTAAAAATGGCTGGTGAGTCAACAAAACCTTGTGGTAGTCTACTGAAAGTGTATTGCTGACTCTGATAGATAAATGCAAAAAGAGGCCTGCTGTCCGCATGTAGTGGAATGCTGAAAAAAGCATTAGAAATGTCCACTACTGTAAAAAAAAACAAACAAACAAAAAAAAAACTTGTGTTGTGGGGTAATGTTATTCAGCAGCAGGTAAGGATTTTGAACAGTGTAATTTGAAGGCATCACTATGGCATTGATTGGTCTCAAGTCATGGACCATCCTGTAGATCCTGTAGTCCTTTTTTTCCAGGCTTCTCTACAGGAAGAATAGGGACATGTATACGGACAGCAGAGGAGCAGCATGAATCCATCCAGCACTGACTGATTTAACACTAGGTCAGCCGAAACCACACAGAGATTTTGTGAATTATATATAGAGTGATAAAGAAGTTGAGTGTTCAGAACTCCTTATACAAACTCCTTATACAAAGATAGAGTGATGATAATCAAGTCAGTGGCGGTAATGCACCTGTAAGCTGGTTGCCAACCGCCAATCAAATCTAAAAGAAGAAGAAGAAGAAGAAGGAAGGAGTGTTCCATGGGCACTGTGTTGGCACTAGAACCCCTGCTTGGAGAAGATCCTGTATTGGTCCTGCTATGCCCGTTTTCTTCTCGTTTGTGAGAGGACACTGGTTTCACCATATTGGCCTAGTATTTGTTTTGAGTGAGATTTTCACTGGTGTACAGGTAATCAGACCAACATCCACAGAGCCGTCTGACCATAGAGAGGGGGACAAAGCCTCTAACAGTGCATCAGAATCTGGATGGTTAGTGTTCTCTCTGCCATGTGTTCTGTCAAGATGCAATGTTTGTGAAGTGGTCTGTATTGTTACACTGCATGAAATGCAATAACAATCAGCAGATGGTGAGTAATGTAGATCCCTCCACTGTGTGACCACCCAGTCAGTCAGCTTAAGACAGTTTTTCATCACTGGTCCCAGTGCCCGTGCCTCCTCCCCTGTGGACACCCCCAGTGTCATGTGAGGTGCAGCAGTGTCCGAGAGGGCGTACAGAGGCAACAAGTCCTTGTCCAAATAAACTGCAGCAGCAACTCCTTGGGGACCCACATAGATGTCTTTGCACACCAAGTCCTGTACCTCACCAAAGTATCCCACTGATCATCATACAGTTCCTGATCATCATGTGAACAGTTCATTGTGCAGTAGAGTGGGTCATGCGGGGGGGGGGGTCATATGGTCAAACAGAGTTTATCCATGGGCCCCAGGAAATATGTCTACCAGTTGATTTTTGTCAGGGCTAACATCATTCAGTTGTAGCCACCACACAGTTGCAGAAGAGGTTTGATCTTCCTCTGTGTCTGTTTTCTGTACTTGCAACTGCGGAGCATTTAAGGAAATAGACAAATCTGATGTGCACCGGGGCATGGTCCCATCTGGCAGACACACAACAGTTCCAGCAGAAGCAAAATAGATGTGTGCTCTCACTTTCAGAAGCTCATCTCTTCCCAAGAGGTTTACTGGACAGTCCAGAGAATACAGGAAAGAATGAACAAAGTCAAATCCGGCCAATGAGCAGTTCAACGGTACTGAGAAAGGGAGACATTTCGGGGTCCCAGAGATGCCAACAACTGATGTATAATGAGTGGACAGGGGTAGAGTAGTTGATATTGATGAGAAACAAGCCCCTGTGTCCACCATAACTTCCTAAGTTTTGTCTCCCAACTTGAGGGACAGCATTGGATCCGAAAGTGTGCCCTCTTCAGTGTGGATCCCAAGGTCCCATCATTGTTGACTGGGCATCATGCTCTGGTTGGGAGCCATGTGTGATTGCTGAGGCTGTTGTGTATGTTGTGGCTGATCTAGCCACACCGCTGGTGCTGGGGGTGGAGTGGGTGTGTAGTTTATCCAGGCACGTCCTCTGCCAGAAGATGGAGCTCTACAGTCACGGGCCCAATGGCCTTGTCTGCCACACTTAAGGCACATATCCTGTGGCAGGCCAGGTGGTCTTCTGTTTTCTCTATATACACCGCTCCCACGTCCTAGTTGTGGTGGGAGAGGATACCATTGTTGTTGGGGTGCCAACACAAAGGGTTCAGCAGGGATTGGACCAATAATGGCCTGAGGGGCTGCCACTGTGATGGATGGAGCCTGTTCAGTAGTTTTTTGTTTTTTGTCTTTATTCACTACATCCCTTGCTGCTTTAAGCTGGGCTTTTACCAGCTGGTTTGATAAATCTGCTTTTTTTGTCTCTTTTTCATTTTGTTTTTTATTATACTAGTACATACCCGTCCATTCCCGTAGAAACCAAGTATAACACTCTTCTGTGCGCCTGTGTCACACAGGAAATGACGGCTGGAGTTGGCTTCCTGAATAAAAAGCAGTTTTCCAATTTGGCCAATAGTCATGGCCACTACTGACTGCCGGCCCTGGCATTTCCCAGTGCACCAAAATCGCATGGAGGACAGCATCGCCTGGCTTTAATTCCAAATTAATTCCAAATGTTGCATGGTAAAAACACCAACCAGATTCATGTCACCACTTGTAGTGATGTAGTGGCTGCAGCAAGTGTCATGTCCATGGACAGCAGTGAAGGATGTGTGGCAGGTAATAACGTGGCTGCGCAATGTTGCTGCCCAGCCAGGAAAAATTTGTCTGCTTCCACAGCTAATGCACGACAGTCAGTAATGGCAGTATTAGCCAAAGCAGCTCATACTTGTGACGGTAGCTGTCGTAGAAAGAGCTGAACAAAGAGGAAACCTGGCTCATGCTCACCCAAAAGATCCAGTATCCTATCTATTAGTTCAGATGGTTTACTGTCACTGAGGTCTTGTAGCTTGAAAAGCCGGCTGGCTCACTCCGCATCAGAGAGTTCAAAAGTTTTAAGCAGGTGGGCCTTGAGTGTTGCATATTTATCCTGCTGCGGAGGATGTTTGATCAGGCTCACCACTCTGGCTGCTGTAGAACTCCCAAGGGCCAAAACCACATAATAATATTTCATGTCATCTGCTGTGATTTTCCGTAGGGCAAACTCAGCCTCCGTCTGGGCGAACTACGCTGAAGCCGATGACTTGCAGAACTCCGGTAGCTTGAGAGAAACTGCATTAGCTGCCATGTTCAGTGAGAGTTGTCTGTGGAAACGTCCAACAGACCGACGTCGGGGTCACCAATGTAGGAACCGCAAGAATAACGAAACTGGTAAATTCTCTCTTTTTACTGCACGAGCAGGCATGCCATTTATTTCTTCAGAAACAGCAGCAGAACAGCAGCAACACAGTAGCAACAGCCACTCACTCTATTTCTCCTCTAAAATAGATCCCCACACAGCTGCCTAGAAAGGTACCTGATAAGAAAGCCTGAGAGCACAACCATCCTGCCTAAACCGATCACACATGAAAATACATATTGTGGTGAATTATGTCTCTAGAGTCCGCTACAATATGATCATTTGAATGTGCAGATCAGTATTTATCAATCTGAACATGATTGTACGGTGCGCTCAAATCTCACGTCAGCTCTGAGTTGAGGTATGCAAATTTTCAAGTCGGTGTAGACTCTCGTGCATCTGAGAAACCTGCTGTGTGGGAGAATTATTTCATCATACCAAATTATATTGAGTAGTGCAACTTTTCAGGTGATATGTTTGCCTTGTGTTACATTTAGATGAGAGATTTGACGATTTACTTTAAAGACTAAAGAGGCTGCTGTTAGTAATTATAAATGTTTTATCCATATTTATGTTACTACAGCCAATATTAAAACAAATTTAAGCAGAATTTAAAAAAAATGTTATTGATGGGATGTATGCTATTACTATATCTGTATTGTAAGGAGTCTCCCGTGTGAGCACTATGTTAAAATAATTTTCTAAAAAGTATTTCTTTGTCCGAGTTTTCTGTTATGTAGCACAGTTAATAGTTATCATAATAGTTACCCCTGACAAATTATCTGTTAGCTAATCCATAACACAGCTTTATGCACAGAAGTGCCCGGTTGAGGTGATGTGCTGCATCAGGGTTTAAAAACGATAAACTGCTCCAGATTAGCAAGAGAAATTGGGAATAGCAGAGAAGATGTGGGGAAATTATTTGATTTTGCTCTGTGCTTTTCTACACATTATTGAGAAATGTCAGAGAGTGTGGCTGAGCTGAGCCAATGCGCACAGTATGTATCAGATAGCTCTTCTGGATATGGGACTTCTTTGTGTACTTCTAAATGGTAAGTAATAAATTCTCATGTCTGACAAGTATGCTTTGAAATGACAAAATGAACAACATTTAGTCAAACAGTCATCCAAGTCAAACAATAGGCTACAAATACAGTATATTATAATCCTCAGCTGTAGATCAAAGTCAAATCAGTGGTATTGCACACCACCAGTCTCCCCCATACATGGTTCTTTTGCATTCAAAGCAAGTTTTGAGGTTAACAGACTATACTACATAATTATTTTTCATTTTTCATATAATATAGTCAATTTCTACTTCAGAAAAATTTCTCTTTTTGCCATCTCATGCTTCCCTGTGTTGTAATTCTGGGTGCGAGGTGTGGGTGTGGATTTCAAATGACGCTCAGACCCATTCATCAGATTTATCAATGAGTGAACGATTGTATGATGAGATTGACTAGATACGAGGAGGGGCTGAAAAGTTCACAGGCTGACCATGATGCAGTGGTCAAATTTGACCAAATGTGGTTTATTGTATCCATACTCTTGACAGTTCTCTCACTTTCAGCTCAACTCTGCCCTCTTGTTCCTCGGCCACCAAAGCACATATAATACTGGCTCAGCACCTACGAGCATAACTCCTTCTTAGTCAGCCTATGAACCTTTCAACCCCTCCATGAACTTTTCACACAGTTTCATAAATACCACATAGAACTTTTCGTACACCCAAATGTGCACCGATTTCTATGCACTTTTGATAATTGAGGGCCACTGATCTCTTTATGAAGCCAGAATAGTTGGCCCCTGCTATTTAAAACCCAGAAGCTATATCTGTCTTTTGTATGTGAATCATTGTACCGACAAGTAGTCCCGGTGAGCCAGTAGTTCAGATTTTACACTGCCGTAAATGTTAAGTTTGTATGCTGTGAGACAGTTTGTCCTTAATAAGATGATCTCTGGTCCAGCTCCAACTGTGAGTGTGCGGCCCCTCCGACCAGCAGTTAAAATCCTCTGTTTTTGTAAATGTCAGAAGAACGTTGGCTTAAAAGTGAAGTGGGTAAAAATGCTTGTTTCAAACAGAGTGACCTGAGAGGCTGTGCCAAGGTTGGTATAAGATTAATAAGGATTATTTGTGAAGCCCTTGAATCAGACAAAGCTACTCTAAGGTCCAAGAATGAAAACATGAAACAGAAAATGAGCATATTCTAAGCCTTTCTTTTTCAAATGAACCACGACTAGCTCTGTGTGTTTTCCTGTGAGGTCGCTCTGCTTCTTCAAAATGCAAACACTTATCTTACCTAATACATTTGTTCTCTCTATATCTGTCTTGCCATTCTCCTTCAAAAAAGAGAAATATCCTCATCGCGCAGGCACTTACAGTCATCAATAATATTTGTTGATGGGAAAATTTAATATTTTGTATCTGCTGATGCCTCAGAGTCTGTGTGAAAATGTACAAGGTCATGGTAGCTGGACATTTATCTCTTTGTTTTTGTACGCATGCACTGTATTATTATGAGTATGTAGGAGAAGGAGACAGCTTGGAAGAACCAGTGTGAACTAGATATTCTCTCATGGACAGTTTTGAGATAGCAGGATGCTTAAATGACTGAAAGTTGTGTGTTTGAATCAGAATGATATGCAGAAGAGACTCTGTGGCAGTTTCTGTATTGTTCTCCACTGGCCAGTGCAAATTAAATTTGCTGAAACTTTAATCCTGCCTGTTTCTTGACTACTGGTTGAAGAGATTTTTCCAACATACTTGGCGCACCTAACAAGGGACTCCAGATACCCCTCTCCTCCTGGGTCCTTGGACCGAGACAGCTAGTGCACAGCTGCTGAGAAGACCTCCCCCACCGATTCCAAAGGGTCAGCTTTGTGGAAGTGAGGGAAGGTCCGAAGATGCTAGGAGCAGACCAGAGGGTGACGGAGCTGAACTGGAGGCAGATTGAAGTGAGCAAATTTAATTATTAATGGTTTATAGACATCTCGCACTGGTTCAAGTCTGGTCATTGTAATTACGTGTTAAAGTTGAGATAAGGTAACGCTGGTGCGAGTCCGGTCGGGTAAAGTACCGTGGTTATACGGAACCATTTGGTGAAAGTGCATTTTTACTGGAATTTAGTTTGAGTCTAAATTTGGGAAATAGGCACGTGGAAGGATACAGAGTACCGTGGAGTGATATTAACAACTGAAGGAAAAAAATAGAGAAAAAACAGAGAAAAAAAATTGTTATGACAATAACATAGCTTTAAAATAAAGACAAATAACTTTAATATAATAAATAAAATGCCATAAGATAGAACTTGAAATAAGCTTAAAATAGAATAAAATAGCCTGTAACTAAGATAAAATAATAAATAAATTAAAATAAATAACTGCAGTTTGTTTGTGTGGTCGTTCGCGTGTTTGTCTGTTTTTAATAAATAATGTTTTGACAAGATTTTTGCTTGCTTTATGATAGTTTTTTGTCATGAGCGGGGTTTTGGACTTTTTCCAGACCCTGCTTCATGACATGGCCGCTTTTCTCTTATTATTTTTTGTGTCTGTCATCTGCCAGTTTCGTGTTGTCAGGTAGCTGATTGGGGCTTGCCTGCTTCTTGACAGCCGACAGCCATGCCCCCTCTGTTGTGTCCATAATGTTGAGAATGACGAGTCAAGCAGAACTTGGTTAACAGGGTTTATTCAGGATAATAAACAACTATATACAAAGGCTTACGGCACTCGCCTGCATGCCAGGTGGCTCCACGATGAAAGAGGCAGAGCCTCCTCCCCCCACTCCCTTTATACCCCGGGTGGCGTCACTACCGGAAACCGGCAGTCAGCCGCCCCAGTCCACCCACATCCAACCCGGCCGCCACCATACTAGTACCAGCCTGTTTCTATACATAACATTCCCCCTCCCCCTTTAAAAAAAATGCCAAGCACACAAATAACCCACCCAAATTTGTCACCAACTCACGCACTAATCAGGAAAACATATGCACAGAAACAAATAAAATACCTATCCACTCACACAACTAAGGCTGGGGGGCCGGGTAGACTACCAGCGCCCCTACACGGCTGAGTGGGTTATTCTGCTGCTAAAAGAGAACAGTGAAACAAAATATTAAAAGCCATGTCTCTAACTATAAAATAATCCCCCATACTAACAATAAACACACATACAAAAACCACAATACATATACTATCAGTGCCCCCCCCCCAACTCCCACCCCACATTGGGCACACAAGAGAAAACAAATTTGGGACATTCAATTAAATAAACCAAATAAACCAGGCAGGCCCAAATTTACCATTGTAATGAACGCTCACAGAGCCGCCACTATTCTGACTGTAAAATTTAACACTCAAATACCAATCAAATAAAATACTTCCAAACAAAGTGTAAATAGACACCACATGACACAGGATACCAGAATTATCATGCAAACACACTGCTCAGGTTCGCAACCAAACATCACATCATGCCTATCACACTCACCCTCCTTTCACTTCTTTTCTTTTAAAAATCAATTTACAGGGGCACCAAATAGTAAACAACACAGACACAGGACTGAAGAAAACACGACAAACATGCAAAATCAAAACCCACAGTCCTTGGAGGGATCCCTCTCAAGGCGCCTCTGTCTCTTCACCTCAGGGCTTCTGCTGCGCTGTCTCCTCTCCACCACTGGCAGCTGCAGATCCCTCGGGTGTCTCAAGACCTGAATAGACCTACGCCCATCTGCCTCCATCCGGCCGGGCTCCACCTGCACCTGCCTCTGGTCATCCTGGTCATCCCGCTGCTCGCGTGGACTGTGATCCTGACATACTCAAGCATCAACCTTTGTCTCCAAGGGAGCCCTCTTCCTTTTATCCAGATCACCAATCCTGCGACAGGCCTCCGTCACTGATCGCTCCAGCTCGCAGGCTCGTCTCGGTCTCCTCTTGGCAGGCTGTCGCTGGGAGTGCTGTACGATCACCACACTTCGCGGTCTAGCCCCGTTTTCTCCCGGCGTTGGCACCTCGTCCTTACGAGCCTCATCGGGGTCTTGCCATGCCGTCCAGCACCCTCATCCAGGGCAGCCTGCATGACGGCATCGGGTCCAGCCTGAGATGGCTCCGCGTGGCCCAATGTGTGCTCTCCCTTTGTCACTTTGTCCACCCAGTCTGAATCCCACACCTCAGCACCCTCCACGACTGGAACAGGTCGAATGTGTCTACCCCGAGTCTCAGTGTGGCTTCCGCGCTGAGCAATCGACGGTAGACATGATATTCTCCATCCACCAACTCCAGGAGAAATGCAGAGAACAGAACATGCCCCTGTATGTCGCCTTCATCGACCTCACCAAAGCATTCGATCTGGTCAGCAGAGAGGGCCTTTTCAAGATCCTGCCAAAGATAGGATGCCCACCAAAGTTGCAAAGCCTCATCGAATCGTTTCACACCAACATGCAGGGGATAGTGCAGCATGATGGCAACGTCTCAGAGCCATTCAACATACGCAGCGGAGTGAAACAGGGCTGTGTACTTGCGCCAACCCTCTTTGGGATTTTCTTTGCTATGCTCCTGAGGCATGCCTTCAGCACAGCAACAGAGGGAATCTACCTGCACACAAGATCTGACGGCAGGCTTTTCAACCTCACCCGCCTGAAAGCCAGAACCAAAGTACGCGAGGCTCTAATCAGAGACATGCTGTTCACAGACGATGCTGCAGTCGCAACCCACACACAGCAGGAGCTTCAGACCCTGATGGACCGCTTCTCCCAGGCATGCAAGGACTTCGGGCTTACCATCAGCCTGAAGAAGACTAACGTCTTGGCGCAAGGCACGGAAGCACCACCAACCATCACCATCGACGACTACGAGCTGGAGGTCGTGAATCAGTTCATGTACCTGGGGTCCACGATCAGCAACAACCTCTCCCTTGATACAGAGATTGACAAGAGGATTGGAAAATCAGCCTTCACACTCGCTCGACTCACCACACGAGTGTGGGAGAATCCCAAACTCTTTGTCAAGACGAAGATGGCAGTGTACAACACCTGCGTCATCAGCACACTGCTCTATGGGAGTGAGACGTGGACAACATACGCCCGGCAGGAAAAGAGACTGAACTCCTTCCACTTGCGCTGCATTCGCCACATCCTGGACATATCCTAGCAAGACAAAGTGCCCAACACAGAAGTTCTGTCCCACGCCGGCCTTCCCTCCATGTTCACTCTACTCAGGCAGCGCAGGCTCCGCTGGCTAGGCCACGTTCACCGTATGGAGGATGGCAGAATCCCCAAAGACGTCCTCTATGGAGAACTGGCAACTGGCAGGAGAGACGTTGGCCGCCCACAGCTGCGCTTTAGAGACGTCTGCAAGAGAGACATGAAGGCCCTGGGGATCAACACAGAGCGCTGGGAGGACCTTGCAATGGACCGCTCCAAATGGAGAGGCACCATGACCAGACAGCTCAAGGCGGGTGAAGAGAGACTGACTGCTGCAGCAGATGAAAAAAGGACCCGCAGGAAGAACCGCCACAGACCCAGCAGCACGGAGACCATCCACAAGTGCGACCTGTGTGACAGGGACTGCCATTCGCGCATCGGCCTGTTCAGCCACAGGCGGTGCTGTTCCAGCAGAGTAGACGTTTAGGATTCTCTTCCAGGGTCATCATAGACCGATGGAGGCCTACGAAATAGTAAACAACACAGACACAGGACTGAAGAAAACACGACAAACATGCAAAATCAAAACCCACAGTCCTTGGAGGGATCCCTCTCAAGGTGCCTCTGTCTCTTCACCTCAGGGCTTCTGCTGCGCTGTCTCCTCTCCACCACTGGCAGCTGTAGATCCCTCGGGTGTCTCCAGACCTGAATAGACCTACACCCATCTGCCTCCATCCGGCCGGACTCCACCTGTAACTGCCTCTGGTCATCCTGGTTATCCCGCTGCTCGCATGGACTGTGATCCTGATGTACTCAAGCATCAACCTTTGTCTCCAAGGGAGCCCTCTTCCTTTTATCCAGATCACCAATCCTGCGACAGGCCTCCGTCACTGATCGCTCCAGCTCGCAGGTTCGTCTCGGTCTCCTCTTGGCAGGCTGTCGCTGGGAGTGCTGTATGATCATCACACTTCGTGGTCTAGCCCCGTTTTCTCCCAGCGTTGGCACCTCGTCCTTATGAGCCTCATCGGGGGTCCTGCCATGCCGTCCGGCACCCTCATCCAGGGCAGCCTGCATGACGGCATCAGGTCCAGCCTGAGATGGCTCCGCGTGGCGCAATGTGTGCTCTCCCTTTGTCACTTTGTCCACCCAGTCTGAATCCCACACCTCAGCACCCTCCACGACTGGAACAGGTCAGCCCCACAGTCCACATCCGGACCATTCTTCACCCGAAACGTTCGCGATGGAGAACCCAAGACTGTAAAATAGGTTACAACTGATAACATTAATGCCAGATGCTGAAACATTGATGTGAACACTGGGTGCCACACTGTTCTTATACCGGGCCTCCATTTCCACATAGCCCAAAATAGCCAACCTGTTCCATCCATAGCCATAAAACGCTCCCTGTTGCCTTCTTATTTGTTGGTGGGGAAACAGTCTCTCCATGGTTTCCAGATTCAGGAGGGAAATCACCGCTCCAGTGTCCACCAAGAGCGGGATCTCAACGCCATCTAGCTTGATGGTGCAGCCGATCCTCTCTGTTGTCTCTGAGGAGATGGTATGCACAACCGTTGGAGTCTTTTGCGCAGCACCTGGTTCACCCCTACGGCTCCTGCGTACGAAGTTTTCACACACCCTGGTAAAATGGTTCAAAGTACCACTCTTGCCACAACGCTTTCCTTTCACCGGGCACACCCTGGACTTGTACAGGTGCTCAGTGAACCCACATCCATAACATTTTGGCGTACCAGGGGCAGACCTTATCTTGACCATGGAGGCAAAATCACCCTCTCCGCACTCGCCATCACAAGGGTCCAGGATCAGTGCCTTAGAGCAAAACTCATTCTTTTCCAGAGAAGCACCTTCAGTAAAGCCCCTTGCGATGGTCTCTGCTGCCTCAAACCGTTGGGCAATCTCGACAGCCTCAGCTAACGTCATCTCCACTGGGTGTGCCAACAACCTGGACTGGGCCGCCAGGCAGCAGATGTGCTCTGCCAGAGATGTGCTCTGTCCCGAATCATCTTGTCCTCCAGGGCCCCAAATCTGCATTCCCTCACTAGCTCACGGAGGTCCACCACGAATCTTCTTACCGGCCCTCCCGACCACTGACGGCGCTGTTGAAAGTGAATGCGCTTCATGGTGACGTTTTCCGGCACCCTAAAGTACCGCGCCATTAACTGCACAACCTCGTCAAAACTGTCAGCACTTCCAAGGTTCTCTAAAATCCTCTGCCCTTCCATTCCCAGATTATGGACCAACACAGCTCGTGCTCGGAGCTTCTCCATCTCTCCCAGGTTTAAGACAATGAGATAGTTGCTCCAGTCTTGGTCTGCCATGGGCACCATGCCTCAGCCCAGGGCCCACCGGGGGTGTGGCGTTAGCCCAGCCGGGGCCCACCAAGGGTATGGCGTTGGCCCAGCCAGGTCCCACCATGGGTGTAACCATGGCCCAGCCTGGGCCCACCGCGGGTTCGGCCAAGCTCCAGTCCGGGGTCGTTGCTCAGACTGCGAAGTCCCAAGCCAGGACCACCGTGGGTGCAGCCCTGTCCCAAGCTGGGACCACCGTGGGTGCTGTCATGTCCCGGACTGGGACTGTCGCGGGTACATCTGCCCTCCAGTTCCCTACCACTGGGGGCATAGTGTCCCCCCCCCATCACTGTGTAGCGCTGGTGCTCCCTCTCCTCGACTCCCCTCATCAGTTGTGGGTCTCCCCTGTGGGGAGGCCACTGTCCGGGCCGCCTCTCCTGAGCTGGTGGCTGAAGTGACCAGGCCAGCCACCTGATGTACTGTGCCGTTGCGCTAGGTGGCCAAATTTCCCTGGCAGGCCACCTGACCCGCTTCTCCTGATGGTTTGGCTAGTCTGGGATGCTGGTAGGCCACCTGATTGGCCCCATCATTGAGACTGTGGGGTCTGGGACTTTGGTCGACCCCCTGAACTTTGAACTGACCTGTCAGCATTCGACAGCTGCGTGTCATTTGTGTTTCCACTCAGCACGCTCACTCACTTACACACACACACACTCATGCTCACACACACATGCATTTGCCACACCTGCATTCACTCAGCCCAATCCATATTCTTTCATGCACGCACACGCACACATACATGCATCATTCAGCACACACACACACCAGTGTTCACTTCACTCACACCAGCGATCACTTTGCTCTTTATGTTTGGTATTATTTAAACCCTGTCTGTTCTGTTACTCGCCGGTTCATTGGATGTCATACCCACTCCAGAGTTGGACCACTTTGTCGAGTCTCCTCCTGTAAGTACTGTTGGCCCACTGTTCTGCTGGGGGCTTCTCTCTTTATTATCTCCCCTTCCTCCGCTCCTCAGCATCCTGGGAGCACGGGGCCCTTCCTCTATGTCCAATGAACCAAAGAGTACAGACAATCGTTTATCCTGTATCCAACTCTGTTCGCTCATTGGAGCCTTGTTTATGACTTTTGTGTTTTCACTTTTTGTGCCAAATAAATTTGTACACAACACTCTCCCACAGTGGGTTTTTGTCTCTAAGTCCTCCATGTGTTGCGTAAAACGCATGCATATGAGTTATTACTTGTGTTAAGCAATTTAATCTTGCTTTGTTGGCAGATTTTTTTTAATTATTATTATTTTTAACTAACATTATCCATTCCCAGAACTTTTTTTGCTTATTTTATGTAAAATTATCTGCTGGCAGAGCAGGAAAATTGATTTTTTTGGATTGCTTGGGTTGGGGCTGACTTGGAGCTTGTGACGGGATGGAATATGGGAAAACTCTCAAAGTAATAGGGTGAGCCCTTACAGCAGTTCCCATATGTAAAAATATATGAGGCAAAAATATGGTGATGAAAGTGTCTGGCTGGTGCCTATCTGGTCTAAAATGGGTTTTCCAGATGGAGGATTATTTAGTGTTACGACCCGAGCGCTGGGTTCTGTCCGCACTCGGGCTATGCACAACTTGCTGCCAGCCTTGACAGCTGTGGGGTGTATTCTGGCCTCACCAGGCTCTTATTGTGAAGGTGCTCGGTGGGGCTTCCGCCTGTCAAGGTTGGTCAGCTGTTTGTCATTACTGCCCGTTAGTGTTCGCCTTTATAAAGCGGGCACTAGCGGCAGTTAACTCGCAGGAGTATCGTCAAACCTCGTCAAACTATCCTCGTCAAAGTGTCGTCAGACCTTCATGTCAGGTTCGTGTCTCATGTTATGTCATAGTTTAGCTCGTAGTGGCTGGGGTTAGCCCTGCAAGCCCTTGTATTGCTTAATGTGTGTTTTTGCCCTGAGTGGCTCATAGTCTTGTCTTGTCTTGTGTTTTTAATAAATCATCATCATTGCAAAACTCACCGGTGGACTCTTGGCGTCTTATGGTGATCCGCGAGGGTCACCGCATGACAGTATACTCCTGCCAGACGTCTAAACGGAGACGCCACACCGAGACGCCTTTTTCACCGTGAGTTTTTGCTTTTTTGGACCTTTGTTCTTTTCTTGTCTGGGTACGGTGTGCTGGAGGAATGCCATCGCGGAGACGCCGCGCTTGGAGTCTGAGCCACGAGCTGGCGGACGTCCTAGAATACGTGGATGAAATGCTCATCTCTGCTTCCCTTCTCGACTATGACAGCGAGGTACGCTGGTACCTGGACTGCGCTGAGGATGTGCTAAATCATCTTTCTCCCCGCTACGCTGACCACCCTGAAGTCGGCGCGAGGAGGGCTGACATTGCCGCACAGCGCGAGATACTCCGTATGTAAGATAAGATAAGATAAGCCTTTATTAGTCCCACAATGGGGAAATTCCAGGATTGCAACAGCACAGGGATAGCAACACTCAGAGCAACAATCAGAAGGCAAGAGAAAAAAAGAAACAAGAGCAGCAAGTATATATATATATATATAGTATATATACTGTATATATACAGTATATAGACACAGTGCGGAGCATTGTAGCTGGATGGAATAAATATATGAGTATATAAACACACAGTGCGGAGCATTGTAGCTAGATGGAATAAATATGTAGATATATAAACACACACACAGTACGGAGCATTGTAGCTAGATGGAATAATATGTAGATATATAAACACACAGTGCGGAGCACTGCAGCTAGATGGAATAAATATGTAAATATATAAACACACACAGTGCGGAGCATTGTTGCTAGATGGGATGAAACAGCATAACCGTCTACTTAGTTATCCTACATGGTATGATTATGTACCCATACATATTCTCACCCTCCATAGCGACCGGTATTGTCCTAGTTGTATGCCGGAGGGGACCATTGTATAAGTCTATTGCGTCTTTTTCATTCAAAACTATTAGGTTGTCACGTCTTTTTGCTATCTCTGCAAGCAGCCCTGCTTAGGTTGTACAGTCTGACAGCCGTTGGTAGGAAGGACCTGCGAAACCTCTCGGTTGTGCACCTAGGATGATGTAGTCTGCTGCTAAATAAGCTCCTCAGTGCATTCAGTATGTCCTGCATAGGGTGGAACTCGGACTCCAGCAGAGATGATAGTTTAGCCACCGTCCTTCTCTCTCCTATCTCCTCCACTGGGTCAAGGCCCTGCCCCAGGACAGAGCTAGCTTTCTTGATCAGTTTGTTCAGTCTCTTCCTATCGGTTGCCGTAATGCCACTGCCCCAGCAGACCACTCCAAAAGTGATGGCTGATGCCACCACCGTGTCATAGAA
Organism: Pholidichthys leucotaenia; assembly: GCA_020510985.1. NCBI lineage: Eukaryota > Metazoa > Chordata > Actinopteri > Cichliformes > Pholidichthyidae > Pholidichthys > Pholidichthys leucotaenia. The sequence continues at coordinate 85,191,223 of CM035848.1, read as the reverse complement.
TGTCTTCAGCAGCGCCCCTTGTACACCAAAAGACCTGAGTCTCCTCAGTAGGAACAGCCTGCGCTGTCCCTTCTTGTAGAGTGTGTCAGTATTGTGTGACCAGTCTAGTTTATTGTTCAGATGAACACCCAGGTACTTATAGGATGTCACCATCTCGATGTCTGTTCCCTGTATATTTACTGGTGCTGTGAGGGGTTGTCCTTGCCTGCGGCAGTCCACCACCAGCTCCTTAGTTTTCCTCGCGTTGATCTGGAGGCAGTTCCAATGGCATCAGTCCACGAAGTCCTGGATAAGCCCTCTGTACTCAGCTTCATCTCCATTGGAGATGAGGCCAACGATCGCAGAGTCATCAGAGAACTTCTGTAGATGGCAGTGTGTTGTGTTGTGTGAGAAGTCCGCAGTATAAAGGGTGAACAGGAAGGGAGCCAAAACCGTTCCCTGGGGGGCCCCCGTGCTACCGATGATTGTGTCGGACACACAGTCCTGGGTTCTCACAAACTGAGGCCAGTTAGTGAGGTAGTCCAGGATCCATGATGACAGGTGCTGGTCCACCCCTGCGCGCAGCAGCTTGTCCTTCAGGATTATCGGTTGGATGGAGTTGAAAGCACTGGAGAAGTCAAAGAACATGATCCTCACCGCATTCCCGGGCTTCTCCAGGTGGGACAGAGAATGGTGAAGGAGGAAGATTGCCGCATCCTCCACCCCAATGCCATGCTGGTAGGTGAACTGGAGTGGATCCATCGCTGGTCCCACCAGGGGGAGGAGGTGAGCAAGGAGCAGTCTCTCCAGGGTCTTCATCATGTGGGACGTCAAGGCCACTGGTGTGTAGCTGTTCAGGTCTTTGGGGTGGGAAGTCTTTGGTACAGGTAACACAAGATGTTTTCCACAGCTGTGGTACCCTCCCCAGCTTCAGGCTCAGATTGAAGATGTACTCCACAATCCCACACAGCTGGTCTGCACAGGACTTGAGGAGCTTAGCGCTGATGCCGTCCGGTCCCGACGCCTTCCTCGCCTTGATCTTCCTCAGCTCCATCCTCACCTGGGTCTTAGTCAGGGTCAGGTTGGGGGGCTGTGTGTTGGGAGTGGGGGAGTGTTGGTGGAGTGGGGAGTGGGCAGCAGGACTTGATGTCTTTAGAGGCAGCAGTGGTTGTTGTGCAGTCAGGGGGGAGGGCGGTTGGTCAAACCTATTGAAAAACAGATTCAGATTGTTCACCCACTCCCTGCCCCCGTGGCCTGGGGGAGGTATTCTGGAGCCCAGAGATGGTTTTAAGGTTTCTCCAGACCCCGCTGATGTCGCTCTGATGCAGCTTGTCCTCCATCTTCTTCCTGAAGCTGTCCTTGCCTTCTCTGATCTTTCTCCTCAGCTCCCTCTGTACAGACTTCAGCATCTCCCTGTTCCCCGACCTAAAGATCCTCTTCTTCTCTCTCAGAAGTGTTTTTATCTCAGGGTTGATCCAGGGTTTGTTGTTTGAGCAACACCGTATGGTCTTGGTGGGAACGGTGTTGTCCACACAGAAGCTGATGTAGTCCGTGATGGTGTGAGTGAGGCCATCGATGTCCTCACCATGTGGATGGCAGAGCTGCTCCCAGGCGGTGGTTTCAAAACAGCCCTTTAGAGTGTCCATTGCCTCCTCAGACCATAACTTCACTGTGCGCATGGCCGGAGGTTGTCTGTGCACTAGGGGTTTGTACACTGGCCGGAGATGAACCAAGTTGTGATCCGATCTCCCGAGTTGGGGGAGTTGTAATGAGGCGTACGCCTCCTTAGTGTTTGCGTAGAATAAGTCCAGTATTTTATTGTCTCTAGTGTGGCATGTGACATACTGGGTAAACGTGGGTAGAATGGGAGACAGTGAAACATGGTTGAAATCACCTGACATGAGGAGAAGAGCATCTGGGTGTTCTGTCTGCAGCCTGCCGGTTACTGAATGGATGACGTCACGCGCTGTCCCAGCGTTCCCAGTGTTCGTATGTTGGAGGAGGACTATGGCAGGAAGCAGCGGAGGAGGCATCCTTGCTCCCCGTGTTGGGGTCCAGCTCCTGCCCTTGACCCAGTCCAGGAGTTCGCGCCATCTGGGGGCCGATGACGACGTCGGCGCCGCGGCCCAGGCAATCCTCAGCAGAATCCCCGGCTGGACCCGCTGCCGGCAAAGCCCATCAGCGAACCTCTGAGAGCGGCTCCACCTCGTCCTTCCAGGGGGCCCTCTGTCGCCATCCAGTGGGGAGAAGGAGGAACAACGTCCCCTACAGCAGGAACCATCTCTTCTCTGGGAGAAAGGCAAGTGTGTGTTGATTTATTACATCATAATTGTAACCCGCCTTGTCTGACTCCTGGGGGCGGAGTTCGGGGTTTGCAGCCCCCCGAGCTCCCTCCACCTGCTGTAGAGATAACAATTAAACCTGCTGCCTCTGTGTTCCCCCCTGTTGAGCGGTCCGCGACACCAGGCCAACGTCGTCGGATGAAGAGGGGGCCTGCAGTGCTGGAAAGCCTGGATCCAGCCCTGCAGCCACGTCATGGACGGAGGAGAAGAGCGGACTGCGGCCCGGAGCCTGAGCCGACGATGAAGCGTCCCCGGGTCTCCTCGCCGGAGTGGTCCGAGCCAGTGGGTCGAGTGTCCCCTGCCCCCACACCATACGGGTCATCGGCGTGGACAGCAGCGCGGGAGGAACCTCAGGCTGCAGACGACATCTTGCCAGCTGCGGAGCCCGACGCAGATGAGTTGGAGCCTGCTGACGAGAGTCGCCGCCCTGAACCTGGATCGTCGAAGTCCTGGGTGGCAACAGATCCCGAGTGCAGGCAAGTGCTCCCTCTTGTGTCTCTGTCCCCTGTTTTGGAGCATTTTTGCCTGCCTCTCGGGGAGGCGAGGGAGGAGCAGCCGCCTGCTGTGCCCGAGGTAAGACAATTTGAGGAAATAATAAATTTGCCAAACAACAAGAACAGCAGCTGTGAGGCGGCACAAACCCAACGATCCAGCGGAGAGCTCTTCACACTCTGGCCCTTAAATACGCTGGTGAATCAGGAAGCAGCAGGTGTGTAATCGCGCAGGTGTACTGATGAGCTCTGGAGCCGGGAAAACAGAAACGGGAAGGGAGGGGGGAGGCACGCTCACCTGATCATGACATATATAGTTATATTTACTTTGCCAACAGTATCTGGTTTGAATCAATTAGAGGTGTGGGCTATTAAAAGGCTCGTATGACCCCAAGTATTAGAGCAAAGTCAGAAGGATTTGAAATAACTAAATAAATAAATATTAGAGAAAAAAAAATGAAACTAGGCCCCTATGGATGTATTTTTCTTTAAATGAATGTTTTCTTCTTTTGATTTTTATCTTTCTCTCCTCAGCATACCCTTTTGCCAGTTTTGAAATTTTAGTAATAATTCTGTGGCTCACATTTTACATTTTATTTTCACTATGTTTATTGCACTGTCCCTGTCAAATAAACTAATCTACTACTACTACTACTACTTTTTGTTGAACTTGTGACTTAAGTCCAAGGATGCAGAAATTCATTTGGCTCCACATATCTAAGCAGAAAACATGTTTTATTTTATTTTGGTTTATTTTGTTTTATTTTAGGTTCATTGCAGTTCAGTTCAATTCAATTCAATTCAATTCAATTCAACTCAATTCAACTTTATTTATATAGCGCCATTTCACAACAACAGTCATCTCATAGCACTATCAACTGTAGGGGGAACCCCCACAGTTGCAGAAAGACCCCAGCAATCAGGCGATCCCCTGTGAGCAAGCACTTGGCGATGGTGGAGAGGAAAAACTCCCTTTTAACAGGAAGAAACCTCCAGCAGAACCAGGCTAAGGGAGGGGCAGTCATCTGCTGCGACTGGCTGGGGGGTGAGGGGACAGAGAAGATGAAAAGAACAGACGTAGAGAGCAAACAGCATGATGGGAACTCAATCTATGGGAGAGAACAAACAGATGTTAATGACCAGCAAAAAAAAAAAATATTTCATTGAGAGTGAAGAAAGGAGTGAGGCCCAGTGCATTATTGGAGGTCCCCCGGCTGACTAAACCTATTAGCAGCATAACTAAGGGAGGGTTCAGAAACACATGATCCCTCCCTAATTGTAGGCTATATCAAAAAGGTAGGTTTTAGCCCTATTCTTAAAAACAGAGATCGAGTCTGACTCCCGAATCCAGATTGGCAGCTGGTTCCACAGGAGAGGAGTTTGATAACTGAAGGTTCTGCCTCCCATTGTACTTTTGGAGATTCTAGGTATTACAAGTAATCCTGCATTTTGGGAGTGTAGTGCTCTGTCAGGATAATACGGTAGTATCAGATCTTTTAAATAAAAAGGAGCCTGATTGTTTAGAGCTTTGTAAGTAAGAAGAAGGATTTTAAACTTAATTCTAAACTCTATGGGACGCCAGTGAAGGGAGACCAGAACCGGAGAGATATGATCTCTCTTTCTAGTACCTGTTAAAACTCTTGCTGCAGCATTTTGGATCAGCTGAAGACTTTTTAAAGATGTTTTAGGACAGCCTGATAATAAAGAATTACAATAATCTAATCTCGAACTAACAAAAGCGTGGATCAGTTTCTCAGCATCACTCTGAGACAAGATGCTCCTAATCTTGGCAATATTACGCAAATGATAGAAGGCAGTCTTACAAACAAATTTAATATGTGAATTGAAGGACAGATCTTGATCAAAAATAATTCCAAGGTTCCTCACAGAGCTATTAAGAGAAAGAGTAAAGGTATTTCTAAGGTTTTTTGGACCAACAAGAATGACTTCAGTCTTATCTGAATTTAATAGCAGGAAATTACAAGTCATCCAAGCTTTGATTTCCTTAAGACAGGCTTCTAACTTGGCTAATTGATTACTATCATCTGGCTTCATTGACAGGTATAATTGTGTGTCATCTGCATAACAATGAAAATGTATACAGTGCTTTCTAATAATGTTGCCTAACGGAAGCATATATAAACTAAAAAGAGTAGGGCCTAGCACAGATCCCTGTGGAACTCCATGACTAAGCTTTGAGTTGAAAGAAAACTCATTATTGACATGAACAAACTGGAACCTATCAGATAAATAAGATCTAAACCACTGCAACGAAGTTCCATTAAGTCCAACATAGTGTTCTAATCTATCAAGTAGAATATTATGATCGATAGTATCAAAAGCTGCACTAAGGTCTAAAAGGACAAGTACAGAAACCAGTCCATTATCAGATGCGATGAGGAGGTCGTTAGTGACCTTCGCTAAGGCTGTTTCAGTACTATGATGGATTCTAAACCCAGATTGAAACTCTTCAAGTAAACCATTTCCCTGCAGGCGGTCAAATAATTGCGTAGCAACAACTCTTTCTAAGATTTTTGAAATGAAAGGGAGATTAGAGATTGGTCTATAGTTAGCTAAAGCTCCTGGATCTAGCGTTGGCTTTTTGAGTAAGGGTTTAATTACAGCCGTTTTAAAAGCCTGTGGTACATGGCCTAAAGTTAATGAATAATTGATTATATGAAGAATAAAGCTACCAATAAGTGGGAAGACTTCTTTAAATAACCTGGTAGGAATAGGGTCTAAAAGACAAGTTGAAGGTTTGGATGAGGAAACTATTTTGTCTAACTCATAAAGGTCGATTGGAGTAAACTCATCAAGACAGACATCAATTGAAGGAGCTGTAGTAGTTACAGTATTTAAGTTAACTGTGGGAAGAATCTGATTGATTTTATCTCTGATGGATGAAATTTTATTATTGAAAAAGTTCATAAAGTCCTGACTAGTAAGCTCTAAGGGAATGCTAGGATTGACAGAGTCCTGACTCTTTGTCAACCTGGCTACAGTGCTGAAAAGAAACCTGGGATTATTCTTGTTCTCTTCTATTAATGCAGAATAATAACTCGTTCTAGCTTTTCTAAGAGATTTTTTATAGATTAAAAGATGATTTCTCCAAGCTAAATAGATTTCATCTAAATTAGTGGAGCGCCATTTTCTTTCTAACTGACGAGTCTTCTGTTTTAAGCTACGAGTTTCTGTGTTGAACCAAGGAGTTAGAAATCTCTGATTAGACTTTTTCTTTTTTAAGAGGGCCACCAAGTCTAGAGTCTGATGCAGAGAAGCTGTAACACTATTCACCATGTTATCAATTACAGAAGGAGCAAGCTGTCTATAGCTTATTTCCGTTGTGTTGACACATGGCATAGAGGAAACAATCTGCATAAATTTGGTAACAGCATCATCTGAGAGGCATCTACTGTAATAATGTTTTTCTTTAGGAGCCAAATAGTCAGAAATAGTAAAATCAAAGGTTAACAGACAATGGTCTGACAGTACAGGGTTATGAGGAGACACTACCAGATTTTCTATTTCTATGCCATATGTCAGAACAAGGTCCAATGTATGGTGGAGGTAATGAGTAGAATTTCCTACTTTCTGAGAAAACCCAATGGAGTCTAATATTGAACTAAATGCCACATTAAGGCAGTCACTATCTACATCCACATGTATATTAAAGTCCCCTACTATAATTATTCTATCAGATTTCAGCACTAAATCAGCTAAGAAATCAGCAAATTCGGATAAAAATTCTGAGTAGGTTGATGGAGGACGATAAACTATGGCAAATAAAATTGGGTTTAACCTAAAATTGCTAAAGTGCCCAATACTGAGGACCAGGCCCTCAAAGGAATTATAACATGTTTTTTGCTTTACATTAACTAGTAATTTGGAATGGTAAATCAAATCAAATCAAATCAAATCAAACTTTATTGTCATATTGCTGTACATACAACTGTAGTGCAGGCAAGATGAAATTGCGTTTCTCTCGGCATCCATATAAGAAGCAGCATGATTAAGACACACTCCCACATAGCTCCCACCCCCCCATCCATTCACACATCCCTGAGACATACTTGGGGAAAAAGAATAACTAACTATAATATACAAAATGTCCATAGGTGCAGTAGTGTGTATGTGAGATTCTGGGTCAGCTGTTCAGCATCCTGACAGCTTGTGGGAGGAAGCTGTTGATCAGTCTGGTGGTTCTGCCTCTGATGCTCCGGAATCGTTTACCAGATGGAAGAAGTTCAAAGTGTTTATGCAGAGGGTGAGAACGGTCCTTGACAATGTTCAGTGCCCTGCTCCTACAACGGTTCTGAAAAAGTTCTTGGACAGAGGGGAGGGAGACTCCAATTACCCTCTCCGCCCCCTTGACTATCCTCTGCAGGGCTTTTTTGTCTGACATACTGCAGCTGGAGTACCATGTAGCAATGCAGTACGTCAGAACACTCTCCACCACACCTCTGTAGAAGGTCCTGAGGATGCAGATGGGGAGAGAGGCCTGTTTGAGATTCCTCAAGAAGTGTAGTCTCTGCTGAGCTCGCTTCCTGATCTCCAAGGAATTCTTGCTCCAGGTCAGGTCCTGCGAGATCTGCACTCCGAGGAACTTGATGTTCTCTACTCTCTCCACTAAACGGCCGCCGATGCTGAGGGGGACGTGCTCAGGCTGTGACCGCCGGAAGTCGATAATCATCTCCTTTGTTTTGTCCACGTTGAGCACCAGATTGTTCTCCCTGCACCAGCCCTCCAGGTCTCTCACTTCTTCCCTGTACATTGATTCCTCATCCCTCTGAATAAGTCCCACCACCGTGGTGTCATCTGCAAACTTAATAATCTGGTTCCCCTCGTGTTTGGATACACAGTCATGTGTTAGAAGTGTAAACAACAGTGGACTGAGTACACAGCCTTGAGGGGTTCCGGTACTCAGCGTGACAGAGTTGGAGATGTTGTTTCCAACCCGGACAGACTGAGGTCTCTCAGTCAGGAAATCCAGGATCCAGAGACATGTGGCGGTGTTCAGACCGAGAAGGAGTAATTTCTCTATCAGTCTCTGGGGAATAATGGTGTTGAATGCTGAACTGAAATCAATGTACAGGAGTCTGGCGTAGGTGTCTTTCTGGTCCAGGTGGGTGATGACAGAGTGTAGGGTGGTGACTATAGCATCCTCCGTGGAGCGGTTTGAATGATATGCAAACTGGAGCGGGTCGTGTGATGCAGGGAGGCAGGCTGTGATGTGTGGTTTGACAAGCCGTTCAAAACACTTCATCACAATTGGTGTAAGTGCAACAGGACGATAGTCATTCAAACATGACACCACTGGTTTCTTTGCCACCGGTACAATGATAGAGGTCTTGAAGCATCTGGGAACGATGGCCTGACTCAGGGAGATGTTATAAATGTCAGTCAGGACATCCGCCAACTCGCTCGCGCAGTCTCGGAGCACACGTCCCGGAATGTTGTCTGGACCTGCAGCTTTGCGTGGGTTGATTCTGGATAGGGTCCTCCGTGTGTCCGCTGTGTTAATGGTAAAAGCTGGTCCGACCGATGGTGGGAGTGGGCCGGCTCTCCCTCTGATTGTCGAGTTTGATGCTTCAAAACGTGCAAAGAAGTCGTTAAGCCTGTCTGGAAGCGAAGCGTCGTCATCATCGACCCCCTGCCTAGACTTAAAGCCCATCAGTGTCCGAACTCCCTGCCACATCTGCTTGGTGTTCCTAGTGTCACAGAGGTGTCCCTGGATTTTCTCCGCATAGGCGTGCTTTGCCACCTTAATTCCCTTTGAAAGCGCAGACCTGGCTGAGCGGAGGGCAATCCTGTCCTTCGCTCTGAACGCTGCATCTCTGGCTTTAAGCAGCGAGCGCACCTCTGCAGTCATCCAGGGCTTATGATTACCCCGCATAGTGATGGTCTTCACTGTAGTGACATCCTCTGTGCACTTCGCGATGTAGCTGGTGACCGAATCAGCATACTCCTCCACATCTGTCCTGTCTTCCTGGGAGGCTGCTATTTTGAAGATCCTCCAGTCTGTGTGATGAAAACAGTCTTGCAGTGCAGAGGTTGCACTCTCTGGCAAAATCCTGATTTGTTTCACTGCTGGCCTGCTGCACTTCAATAAAGGTTTGTAGGCAGGAACCAGCATCACGGACATGTGATCAGAACGGTCGAGATGGGGGCGGGGTAACGCTTTATATGCATCTGTGTTTGTGTACACTAAGTCCAACATATTCTCTCCTCTGGTCTTAAAGTCTACACATTGTTTAAACTTGGGGAGCACAGTCTTTAAGCTGGTGTGGTTAAAATCCCCCGCAACCACCACAAAACTGTCCGGGTGTGACGTTTGGATTTTACTGATTGCATTGTGCAGTTCCCCGAGTGCCTTCTTAGCATTAGCTTTAGCGTTAGCGCTCGGCGCTATGTAAACACCAACTACAAACACGTTGCTGAATTCCCTCGGCAGATAAAAAGGCCGACAATTAACAATAAGGAACTCCGCCAACGGAGAGCAGTGTTTAGACACTAACGTGGCATTAACGCACCAGTTCTTGTTAACATAGATGCATAGCCCACCCACCCCCCGGCTCTTACCGGAGCTCGCCGTTTCCCTGTCGGCCCGGAACATCGCCATATCTTCCAGCTGAATGGCCTCGTCAGGAATGTTGTCGTGGAGCCATGTCTCGGTGAAAACAAACACACAGCAGTCCCTCCATTCTCTCCGGGTTTCTTTCAGCAAACGCAGCTCGTCTACCTTGTTTTCGAGGGCGCGGACGTTTGATAGAAGAAGCGACGGTACCGCTGGTCTGGAGGGGTTAGCCTTTAGCCTAGCATGGATCCCGGCCCTTTTTCCTCGCTTTTGCTTGCGCTCGCTCCGCTTCCGCTTCCTCCTCTCCCGGGTAGCTTCCAGCGGGGACTCCGCCAAAATTCCATGCTGGCGTAGAATGTCCAAATCACAACCGATCGCCGCGATTCTTGCAGCGTGCTGTACCTTGATGTTTAATAAGGTCTCACGGTTGTAAGTTTTACAGAATGTACGTCTGGGATGATTAAAACTCTCACACTCGCTGATACCAAGAGGGGCCGCTGCGTCTAGGCGCGCCGCCATCTTTTTTTTTTTTTAATTATTTTTTTTTTTTAAATTGTTACTACTCCTCCTCCACGACCAGAACTTCTGGGATTTTGACAGTTTAAATAACCAGAGGGAGTTGATTCATTTAAACCAGCATAATCCTCTTGCCCTAACCAAGTCTCTGTAAGGGATATTATATCAATCTGATGATCAATTAACAGATCATGGACTAACAGAGACTTGGGAGTTAGAGACCTAATATTTAATAAACCACATTTAATTTTTAAATTATGAGGAGGAACAGAGGCCAAATCATTCAATTTAGAGGCTTTATGTTTAATTTGAGTTTTACCAATATTTTGCTTAATCACTTTGGGATGCTTATATATTATATTTTTATTTGCTTTGGAGGGAGCAGACAATGATTCTCTGATGGGGAAGACAGGGGCTAAGTTGAGGGGTGGCGGATGAACAGGAGCTGCAGAGAGGCGTGTAAGACTGCGACTCTGCTTCCTGGTCCCAACTCTGAGTAGTCAAGGTTTTGGAAATTTGGATAAAAAAGATGCCAGATTGTTAGATAAATGAGAAGCACCATCCAAAGTGGGATGAATGCTGTCTCGTCTCATAAGACCAGGTTTTCCCCAAAATGAGCTCCAATTGTCAATGTAGCCCACGTCATTTGCAGGACACCACACAGACAGACAGCGGTTCAAGGATGACGAGCGGCTAAACATGTCAGTTCATAAAGTAAACATGAAACTCCCATCACATTATTCTGCACAAGCAGCTAAATTAGTTGCTCTGAGGCTTGTAAATTAGGCAAGGGAAAAACACTCACAGTATACACTGAGAGTCAATAAAGGGCCTTTTCCACTAGTATCGCCATGGCCTTACTTACTTCTACTTTACTCGCTTTCTCGCCCTTTCCACTGTACCCAGCACGGTTTAACCGACACTATTTTCGTGCCCGTGTGAAGACAGGGTACAAGCGTGCTGAAGCGAGCCGAGATGTGACGTCAACAGACTGCGAGCCGCTGATTGGTCAGGGCGTAACGTCACAAAAGCGCCCGTCTTCAGTGGAATCTTTATGACCGCCATTTGCAATCTTTCACGGACTAACTCGGTCACGGAGTACATACGATATTAATACAGACAGCGTTGTAGGTTTTGCGGAAATCTACACCGTGGTCCAACGAAGAGGTGCGGGGTTTTCTCTGCTTGGTGGCAGATCCACAGTGAGAGGAGTGATCCCGACCGATACAGATGGCAGCCCTGCATAGAACCGTACTACTGACAAGCTGAAGACAAACATGAGAGAACCATCAGTGGTGAGTGATTTGTAATAATGTGCATCTGTTCGCTCATTTATCCTGTTGGTGGTAAGCTCACTTTTTTTTAGCAATACAGCGCGGTTTTGTGCTGGCTAACGAGTGTTAGCTAGTAGCTAGCTAGTACCAACTGCTGATTCGCGCTTGTTTTCTCCTAAGTATTCACTTGTGAGAGCAAAACGATGAAATATGTTAATCCTGGTTAAGTCCTGGTTTTTGTACGTGCTGCACTTTGGTGCTGCGCATTAAATTGTGTGCAATTTAATGCTAGAATGTGTTTCCACATGCCAGGGGTTAGCCTCCCTGTTTATAGTGGATACTGGTGAAATGGACCACAGGAGCCGAAATCTCAACAATATAAAAGTGCTTTTTCAAACCAGTGATTTATAAAGTCATTCATATAATTTTCTAAAGCGTCAGAATAGACCCACACACCTATTCTGTGGATTTTCCATAAAAGGTGCTGGAACAGTATTGTGCTGTTCCACCATAAATCCCTGGCTTGATAATGTACTTGTACAGAGTGGATCCTGCGGTGCTTGTGAGGGAAACGAAGCATTTTTGTCACATCCCACCACTGACTTTCACAGGTGTATTTCCCTAATACAGGTGCATCTCCAAAAATTCAAATGTCATGAAAAAATTCAATTTTTTTTGACACTCATTTCAGAAAGAGAAATCCATATATCGATTCATTACACAGACAGTGATATATTTCAAGCATTTATTTATTTTAATTTGGATGATTATGGCTTACAGCCCCTGAAAACCCCAAATTCAATTTGGCAAAAAATTTGAATATTACATAAACTTTAAAAAATAGTTTTTAAATAGAAATGTTGGCCGCTGAAGTGTTGGTTAATATGGGCTGTAGCCATAATCATCAATATTAAAATAAACATTTTCAATATATCCCTGCCCCTGTAATGAATCTATATATGGGTTTCACTTTCTGAAATGAGTGACAAAAATATTTAACTTTTTCATGATATTCTAATTTTTGAGATGTGCCTGTATAAGTGTTGAACGTGCTTGAAATTAACCACCATCCATTTCTGTCGTTCGTCTAGGCAGGATGAAAGCAGCCGCTCAACAACGGGCGTCGCCACTGTGGAAAGTAATGAAATCCTTTGCTTTTATAGGTAAAGTGTCAAAACCAAAGTAGCACAATTTCCACTTAATATAAAAGGGACTGAACTGAGATTTATTTGATTGTGTGAGTATTAATTACAGAATAATTGAAAAAGACTGGCGCATCAACTATAAAATAAACCACTTGTTAATGTATTTATTTTTTTTGTCAGATCACTTGTGTGATCCTTTGTGAGTTATGTTCATAACTGTAATCTTTTGGGGAATGGCAGTTGTTCAGTCATCAATATAATTTAGTTTATATGTGTAGTTTATACTCTATCATCAATAAACTCATGCAGTAACAGGACACATTACAAATATTTGAGACCCATTGTAGTGCTTCCTTTTATATTTTAGCAATGCTAGTACAAAACACCGCCCACACTTGTAAAATCGACTTTACATCAGTGCAGCTACATGAAAATTGTGGTTAAATACAATAACGAAGTACTTTATTGTCACATTGGAATTGGAATCGCTCCTGTTTTGTTTTTCTTTTGAATTCTTGGATGGAATATGGGTGGGCAATATAAGCTGCAGCTTCAGCCATCACCCATTTCAGATAACCTATGTTGAACTGTATAATCAGAGGAGTTATTGTTTAATTCGACCTTATTACACCATCAGTGTGTGAATGTGTGCGTGAATGGGTGGATAGCAGGATCTGTAAAGCGCTTTGGTCATCAAGAGATGAGAATAAAAGCGCTATATAAGTGAACGCCATTTACCATTTACCATTTATTAGATTTTTTCCCCTTTGTTATATTATTCTATTTTCTTTTAATCTATTTGAAATAAAGATTCATTCATTCACATTCCACCACTGGCTTTTAGCAACAAGTGTATTTCCCAAATATGTTTTAAACTTCCTTTATTTAACCACCACCCATTTCTGTCTTTTGTCTAGGCAAGAGGTAAACGATCGATCCGCCCCAAACTGGACCTTGCGTCACTATTTACAGAGATGCAGGCCTAAGATCTGCTGATCTGAGACCAGTGTGAGCTGCACATCCCAGCTGCTGAGTGAACCAGTCTTACAGTTTGAGCTTTGCACATTCTGAATAATCTGGAATTTGCTGCTGATTGTAATAAACAATTTAGTGACTTATGTGTTTGCATCATGATTTCTATTTTTGTCTGTTAATACACTGGTTGGAAAAGAGTCAATAGTACAAACCATTAATGGGTGACCTTGAAAATAATGGCTCATTTTTAAGAAATTTATGTCACATGGTGGTAACCTTCACATATAAAAAAGAGACATCTGCAAAAACTTCAGAGGTTTATTGTCAGTGCAATACTACATGAATGCATGTAGTACATGCATGTATGCATGTATACATGCATGTATACAACATGTATAGTACATTGTTGATGCAGAGAATATATATTTCTACAGTATATTTATCTAGTAAATCAAACATTTTCCATGTAACCTTGTGACTGCATTATTTTAATTGCTTTTAATCCTAGATCAAGTTTGTTTTGGCCTAAAATGCATCATAACTGTCAAATAAATCTTATTATACCTAACTCAGTACTGTTTACTTTTTGAATATATATTTTGTGGCTAATATAGTTATTAACCTGGTGATCAAGTTGTGTCAGCTTATCATTTTTTGCTATGACACCATCTCACACTCAGTGCAGCTGGAGAAGGTATGTCCATGATGTCTCAACAGTCTCTCCATGATTTTCACGCAGATCAGAGCAATTTTTTTCCCACAATATTTTTATTGAACCTTTTTTTTTTTTTACAAACAGCACACACAGTCAGACACTAACACAAAAGTAATTTAAAAACTAAAAAGAACAATAACAAAATAACAAAAAAAGGGTAATAAAAACAACAATCATTAACAAAAACAAGTCAACAACAATGCTCCTCTGTTTAGTCTAGGTAATCTATTACATAAGAATACATAATATACATTCACCAGCTTGGAATTTGCAAGGTCCACACATATCATTCACCTTCTTCTTCAGAAGTTATGTTTAATTTCTTTACATAATCAATGAAAGGTCTCCATATATTCTCAAACACATTTTCCTTTGATTTCAATATGTATGTTATTCTTTCTAGTGGAAGGTTGGTAATATCTGTCTTAACCACTGAGTCACATCTGGTCTATGAGTTTTTCCACAGTAATGCAATACATTTTTTGGCATTAAGCAAACTGAGGTCTATGAATGCTCTTTCACTCTTATTAAAGTTATGTTTTTCTGGATACAGACCCAACAAAAACAGTTTAGGGTTCAATGTGATTTGTTTTGAAATTATTTTTTCAATTGTTACCCTCACCTCTTCCCAAAACATTCTGATTTTTCTACATTCCCATAAACAGTGAAATAGGGTTCCTTTACTTAGATCAGAGCAATTTTTTGCACAGGAAATAAACCAGACATCCTTAAGCTCTACAACCACTGATCATTTGTGAAGCTGTGCTGACACCAGTGACAGGCTGTACTGACATCAGTGACAGGCTGTGCTGAACGCCAGACTGACCGTTTGAAGCGGTAATTTTCCCACAACAGAGTCATCTGAAACACACACAGCGTACATATTTTAGTACCTAACAGTGATAACTTGCAGAGATTACAGTGTAGTACGACGTACTTATAGCAAACTAGCATTAGCGACATTAGCTTACCGTCACATATGACCTAGTTTGTATCTTCACGTCTTTGGCTCTCCCAGAAGCTGCAGAACTATTCCAGAGTGTTTCGTCTCACTGCCTGTACCCTTGTCTGGCGGTCCTTTTTGGCATTTACGGTGAAAAAAGCCACAGACCGAGGAGTCGCCTTGTACAGCCGCCATGTTGTGTTTGGCTTGGGTCACGTGTTTTACGTCACGGGAGTGTGGCGCCGCCTTGCTGTAAAAAAAAATCCCGCCCACCACAGCTTAACCTCGCTTTACCCAGCTGCTATGGAGACACAACCGCGGCCGAACCAAGTAGTAACGAAATGAAACGAGGCGAGTCAAACTGGGCTAGTGGAAAAACGGCATAAGTTTTGGGGTTTTTTTTGTTTTTTTGTTTTTTTTTTTGCACAAGGTCACACAAGGAATCACGCCTCAGCATCTCTTCTTTTGACATTAACAGAACAACTATCACATGACATGCTCACTAATGTCCAGGAAACATCACCACAAGCTGCAATTTACCCCTGGATATTAAAAGGGAGGGGGACATTTGACTATATACATAATAGTACCATTTATCAAAGTATATATTATGACCTAATTTACCCTTTTCATTGTACTTAACCTCTTGACTGGCCCAGGCACCAAGTTGTGAGATAACCCCCTAATGGTCAAGATTTTTTTCAAGAAAATATTCAGTCAGATGTCAGATTTCCAAAGCTATAACTTGACAGTGGTAAGAGATAGTAGTTTACTGTCAATTAGAAAGATGTAGCATATGATCCAAAGTTTGAGATAGAAGTAAATTTATGCATCTAATTTGCATAATGCCACGGCAGCCATATCGAATTACATAACTTTCAGTCAAAAGTGGACTTTGGACATATTTACACAAAGAATGGTTCTGCTTTTTTGTCACCATTTCTTGTTTTGGGCATTTTGTTATCTTATCTTCAAAGTATACGAACCAGAAAATCAGTACAATGCAGTACAATGTAAACACTCATCACTTACCGCTGGCAAAGGCGGCTCACTCGCTTGTCCTTTTGTGGCATCCTGGTTGGTATTTTCTCTTCTGTCAGTCATTTTATTTTTCCCCTTCACATCCAGAAACTGTTATCGTATATCGTATATGACTGTATATGACCATATATGACCGTATATGACCGTATCGTAATCATATATGACCGGCACGATTGTTGTCTAGTCACATGGTGCTGGGCTCAACAGCAGGTTAACATCAGCGAGCTTTGTGCACCCTCTGTTATAACAAAATGTAAACATTTACCTATATAAGCTAAATAATCTCTTTTTATAATCACAGTTGGCAAATTCAGGAGCAAATGCTTCCTCAGTCTTGCAATTGAGTCAGATCTAGATTTGGTTACAGACTCTTCTTCTCTGGTGGGGTTTCAGGATGGTTCTGTGTCTGCCATAATTCCTCCAAGGCAAGAGCAATAAGTTATATGTGTCTGCTACCTTGGGGAGTTTTTGGTGTTTTTGGCCACATCATTTAACATCACATGACAGGTGCAGTGCTGCGCTGTGCCGGTAGGGGCGTGATCTGTCCATGAAATCTTGCCAGTTCAATAGTTAACAATCTTATAATTCTATACATTTTTTAATCAATTTCAAGGAATCACATATTCTAATTGTATTAAGACAGTAACCTCACAGACTGACACCCACAGCAGAGAAACAGTGGCATTTTATTTAAGTCCTAGTTTTTAATTTCCATGTGGATGATATATGAACAGAATACTGTATACGTCTCAGGAATCTTTTTCTCCTTTGTATTTTTTTAGGGGCGAACTGAACCATGGCAGACCAGTGCTATCTTTATTGTCTCATTGCTTCCCTCACCCCAGCATCATCACTCAGTGTCAACGCCAATGTCATCACCAAATCCATCCATCAACCAGCACTACAGAATGCACATTTCCTGAATGAGCAGCTCTCTGGCACAATGGACTAAGAACTCTCTTGATAGTCACCGGCGAGTGGCTGAAGACAACAACAGGCCAGTATTGCTTTGCTTGTGGCAATTGCCTGTAACCAAGAACTGCTGAGTGACAAACATAACCCCACCTCTGTGTATTTCATTTGTGGCAATCATCTCCAAGAACTGCTGAGAAACATAACCCCACCAACCCCCCCAAGTGGGCCATGAACATTCTCTGCTCTATGTGTGTGTGCCGAGGGAAATGATAACAGCTGAGTGTCATGGGTGGCGAGAGCGCACCCCCTCCTTCCCATTTATCTCTCCTCAGGTCATCAACGTACCTGAGTGAGAAGACGCACCTGCTCCCTCTCATCAGCCAGCATTTAAAAGAAAGCGCTCTTCAGTGACTCAGCGATGGCTCGTCTGGGTATACTGCCCATCATTTGGACAAGCAGGTATAATTGTTCATACAGGTGGAAACGTTACTCACCTGTTGTTCTCTTCTCCCTTCAGGTTGCTGCCATCGTGTGGGTGTGTCTCTGGGACTGTGTGCACTCTCCTGCCACCTCATCGCCAATTTACGGCACTTAACCATTACCCGGTCAGGCACCACCGGCTCCATTCCCTTCACCCTGCTGGTTCGTCTATTCCCCGCTGGGGCCCTGCCAGCTCTCCCTTGGAGCTCACATAAGTGGTAATTTGGCCAGTCCATTTTCCCTTACTCTGTTCCTCCATTTACAGCTCTCGTCTTCTCTCCACAGGCCGTTTCCTCTGGCGAGTGACTGTTTCGGTAGCTGTGTGTCTATTTTGACATTTAATAAAGATCTCAAACGTGTGCTGTTGTTTGATTGCTCTTTCTTGTTGCTGCATCGTGCACATGAGCTGATTGTTAATTACTATTATGACAGAATGAGCCAGACTTGATCTCGGCTCAGCAGGTGCAGCAGCATTGGGGCAATCAGCTCTGGATTGCTTAGAGGTGACCGAGCGTCAGATAGTCGTGATGTCCCAGCAGCTGCAAACTGTGATGCAGCAATTGAGCACGGTCATGCAACATTTGGCCAATGCGGCTCCCCTGGCTCCTCCTCCTCAGCCTGCTCCTGTTGTTCAACCTCCAGTTTGCTGTACCACCTCTGTTACCACACCTGCCCTGTACGTGGGGGAGGTGGGGAAGTGTAAGGAGTTTCTTCATCAGGTGCGGATGCATTTGGAGCAGGTCGGGGGAGAGTAGCCAGGGGATGACATGAAAATTCAGTTTTTTTACCCTACTGCTGCGGGACCGAGCCCTTAGTTGGGCTCGAACCATGGCAGACAGCCCTGAGGGGCGGGTATACACATTTGAGCAATTTGTGGTTGCTTTCTCTCGTGTGTTTGACCATACAGAGAGTCAAGGGAAAATCATGAGCTGCCTTATGACTCTCCACCAGGGTGCTCGGTCAGCGGCCAAGAACTCGGTGGAGTTTCGGGTCGAAGCAGCGGACTCGGGGTGGAACAAAGTTACCTTACACAGCACGTTCCTCCACGATTTGAACACTCACCTCCGCAACGACCTGGCGGTTTATGTGGTTCCCAACACCCTCGATGGTCTGATTGATCAGGCCATTGGTTTAGACAACTGCTACCGTGAGCGCGCGAAGAAGCAACAGTCCTCCTCTTGCCCATCTGCCAAGCAGGTGCCCGCCACAGTGACTGACTTTGGTGGCACTGGTCCTCCTCCCCAGCCGATGGAGCTCAGTCGGTACCAGTTGACCGATGATGAGCACTGGCGAAGGAGGAGGGCTACTGTGGTTTGGTGAAGCACAGTCGGGACGAGTGCCACCAGCGGCCAAAAGTCATGGCCCGTCAGTAACCGTGGGGTGTCTGGCGGGCGGGACCAAATTAACTCCCCCCGGTAATTTCTCTATTTTGGCCTTCGTGCAATTGCCGAGGGTCGAGAAGAGGACAATGGTGTTAGTGGATTCAGGGGCAGAGGGAAATTTTGTGTCAGCCCGGTTCTTTCGGGACATGGGTATTCCCACACTCAAATTGCCCCAACACCAAAGAATTACCACCATATCTGGCCAGGAGGTTGCAGTAGTCCCCGAACGCATGGCGCAGATCACCATCCTTCTTTCCGGGAACCATCGGGAGGAACTCTCGTTCCTAGTTCTCCCAATTTCATCTTCCCCAATGGTCCTAGGTTATCCGTGGCTCCGGAGGCATAACCCCATCATCAACTTTGGGCAAAATTCCATCTCCTCCTGGGGGCCATTCTGTTTGACAAATTGTTTACGTTCAGCAGAGCGTTCGCCGTCTCTCCCCATCTCTCTTCCTCTGGCCAAGCTGCCGGACCTCAGCCTCATTCCCCGGGCTTACCACGATTTGGGAGAGGTCTTCAGCAAGTTGAGAGTGCTGTCGCTTCCGCCTCATCACTCTTACGACTCTGCTGTGTACCTCATCCCGGAGGCGAGGCTGCCGTCCAGTTGGCTTTATAGTATTTCTGGTCTGGAGAGTTACGCGATGGAGAAATATATTAAGGAATCGCTGAAGGCCAGTCCCCCGCTGGCCTTATTCGGCTATCTTCGGCTCCGAGAGGAGCTATTACTGTCAAGAACAAATATCCCCTGCCCTTGATTAATTCCGCGTTTGAGCTCCTTCAGCGCTCACGGGTGTTCACCAAATTATACTTACACAACTCTTACCATTGGGACGAGTGGAAGACAGCGTTTAAAACCCACCAAGGGCAATTTGAATATTTGGTGATGCCGTTTGGGCTCACCAATGCCCCCGCCATCTTCCAACGGCTTATTAATGACGTCCTCTGTGATATGCTGTATCAATTTGTGTTTGTCTATTTGGATGATATCTTGATTTTCTCCCGCTCACCAGAGGAACGTGAGGTCCATGTGAGAGCCATCCTACAACGGCTCTTGGAAAACCAGCTCTACGTTAAGGCCGAGAAGTGTGAGTTCGCCACCAATTCCACCACCTTCTTGGGCTTCATAGTGGCTGAAGGGAGACTGATTGCCGACCCGGCCAAGGTGAGGGCAGTGCTTGATTGGTCAACTCCCCATTCCCGCAGGGAGCTTCAACGCTTCCTTGGGTTTGTGAACTTCTATCAAAGGTTCATTTGGAACTATAGTGGGGTGGTACTGCCCTTAACACAGCTGACTTCCGTTAAGGTCCCCTTTCATTGGACTGAGGCAGCTGAACAGGCCTTTTCCAAATAAAAAGGGCTGTTCACTGACACCAATCTTGTCTCAGGTCAACACACAGCTCCAGTTCGTCCTTGAGGTGGATGCGTCTGATTCGGGGGTAGGCACTGTAATCTCACAGTGCAACCCTACGACCAGAAGCGCCGAGTGTTTTTCTCTCGTCGGCTTATGCGGGCTGAGAGGAATTACGATGTAGGGGACAGAGAGCTGCTCACCATTAAGTTGGCAGTGGAGGAATGGAGGCACTGATTAGAGGGGGTGATTCATCCCATTGTCATGTGGACCAACCACAAAAATCTAGAGTATTTGTGGTCGGCCCGCCGACTCAATGCCCGGCAGGCTCGTTGGGCCCTGTTTTTTCAGCGGTTCAACTGTACCATCATCTACCGGCCTGGCTCTCGGAATACCAAACCGGGTGCGCTATCACGCAAGTTTTATTCCAAAGCGGTATCACCCCCTTCCCACCCCAAACCCATTCATCCCTCTTCCTGTGTCCTCGGAGCCCTTACGTGGGACATCGAGCGGAGGGTCCCTCAGGCTCAGTCTCGGGGGCCTGTACCAGCAGGGTGCCCCCGAAACTGCCTGTACGTCCCAGCTGCTCTCCGCAGTGATGTCAGTCAGTGAGGCCACACCAGCCGCTTCGCCTGACACCCTGGGATCACCCGCACCACTGACCTAATTCGGTGAGTGTTCTGGTGGCCCACGCTGCGGTGGGACATGCAGGAATATGTGCGGGCCTGCCAGACCTGTGTCTGGGGCAAATCGGACTCCTCCCCTCCGGCTGGACTCCTCCATCCCCTGCCCATCCCAGGTCGCCCGCGGTCTCACATCGCCCTGGACTTCGTGACTGGACTTCCCCCCTCCCACGGAAAGACAGTCATCCTGACTATTGTGGACTGCTTCTTCAAGGCTGTGCACCTGGTGGCTCTCCCCAAACTTCCCTCGGCTTTGGAGATGGCCACCCTGCTCACCAAACACATGATCCGCCTCCACGGCATACCATTGGACATTGTGTTTGACCAGGGTCCCCAGTTCACGTCCCAGGTTTGGAGGGCCTTCTGCCGGACTCTGGGTACCGCCGTGAGCCTCTCCTCTGGCAACCATCCCTAGAACAATGGGCAGGCGGAGCGCGCCAACCAGCCCTTGGAGGCCACTCTCTGATGTGTAGCGGCCGAGAATCCTTCCACCTAGAGCACACACCTGACCTGAGTGGAATACGCCATGAACTCTGCCGGCTCCACAGCTAACGGACTCACCCATTTTGAGGCGTCACTGGGGTGTACTCCTCCATTGCTGCCTATGGCTGAGAGGGAGGTTGCGGTTCCCTCCGTGGGGGTCCACTCTCGTCACTGTCGGTGCCTCTGGAGGTCCACGTGCGCCGCCCTCGCCTGCTCTACCAAGCACAACCGGGCCATGGCTGACAGGAAACGGGTGCCTGCCCCCAAGTATGCCGTGGGGCAGCAGGTCTGGCTGGCAGCTAATCAGATTTCTCTGAAGGTGAGGTCCAAGAAACTGTCTCCTCAATTCTTAGGACTTTACACGATCTCTAGAGTGGTCAACAATGCCTCAGTACAGCTAAAGCTACCACCGACCCTATGGGTGAACCCGACCTTCCATGTGTCGCACATTAAACCCCTCTCCATCAGCACCCTTTGCCCACTCCCCACCCCCCACCCCTGAAGCTGCCTCTTCCTCCCCGGATGATCGACAGTGACACCACCTACACAGTTCATCGTGTCCTGGATGTTTGCCGTCGATGCCGGGGCCTGCAATACTTGGTCGATTGGGAGGGCTACGGCCCGGAGGAACGCTCCTGGGTTCCCATGTCTCATGTTCTGGACAAGGAAATGGTCCGGGCCTACCACTGAGCCCATCCCAAAAAGCCCTGTGGACCGCCAGGAGGCGCTCCTAGAAGGGGGGGGGGCCCTGTCATGGGCGGCGAGAGTGTGCCCCCTCCTTCCCATTTATCTCTCCTCAGGTCATCAACGCACCTGAGTAAGAAGACGCACCTGCTCCCTCTCATCAGCCAGCATTTATAAGGAAGCACTCTTCAGTGACTCAACGCTGGCTCGTCTGGGTATACTGCCCGTCGTTTGGACAAGCAGGTATAATTGTTCACACATGTGGAAACGTTACTCACCTGTTGTTCTCTTCTCCCTTCAGGTTGCTGCCATTGTGCGGGTGTGTCTCCGGGACTGCGACATTTAATAAAGATCTCAAATGTGTGTTGTTGTTTGATTGCTCTTTCTTGTAGCTGCATCGTGCACGTGACCTGATTGTTAATTACAATCATGACACTGAGAGCCGAAGAATGGACAAAGATAACAATAAGATGGACATTCTCTGGGTGCCAAAGAGAGGGACGAATGAACATTGTTTGCCATGGTTTACTAGCCCAACAGATAGAATAAAAAAAAAACCTGTGGTAAAATGCACCTACACCAACAATTTTTTTTGTTTGTTTGTTTTGTCATTTGTTTTTCCTGTCAATATGATATATTTTTATACGTAGGACAATAGTCAAAGTACATACACATTTCAGATATACAGTGGTGTGAAAATGTGTTTGCCCCCTTCCTGATTTCTCATTTTTTTGTATGTTTGCCACAGTTAAATGTTTCAGATCATCAAACAAATTTAAATGTTAGACAAAGGGTTTACTCTGGGATTTCTCCAGTTTCCTCCCACATGCCAAAAACATGCAAGTTAAGTTAACCCCTTGCACTCTGGTCAATTTCCTTAAAAACGCCTAAAAATAACGTACCCAAAGTAAATCAAAAGCTGCTCTTCAACCCTTTGCAGCATCTTCATGGGGTTGGTCTCATTTAAAAAAAAACACTTTGAATTTTTTGGCAAAACAGTCAAAATCTCTCTAAGTGCTCCTGCCACTGAGTAACAGTCATCTAAACATACTGAACTTGAAGAAAATAAAGTTTGCCTGGGTGTTTTTTTGGATACAAATGCTTGCAAATAACACACAGCTGTCAGATCCGGGCTGGAAAATGCAACAGAAATGTACAACCAAGTGTTATCCAGCTGAGGTCAAAATTTTGTAACAATACCACAAAAATTGAATATATTACACAGCTTTTTTGTCAGGTTGTTCCCAGGCGTTTTTGAACTGTGCCAAATTGTGCCAAATGGCACAGTTTGGAAAAACGTCTGTAACTTTTGAATGATTCAATATAGAAGCTTGATCTTGGGCTCTAATGAAAGGTGACACTGAGGGCTGTGTGTGTGTGGGGGGGTTGTTTATTCATGAATGAATGAATGAATGAATGAACAAACAAGCCCCCACACACAAAGAAGCATGCCACGTAAAAAATGTGTGGCTTTTTTTTTTTTACAAGAAAAAATAACCTACAGTGCACTAAAAATTATACTAAAATATCTGTAATGTAGAGGATAACAACTCCCCCGCCCTGCTACAGAGGACGGACATCGTCCATCGCCACATGATTGACCGTGGGGACGGTTTGCCGCGGTCTACTATGCACAGTTGTACTAAAATATCTGCAATATATCTGCAATCCACTACAGAAGAGTAGCGGGGGGGGGTGTTCATGGTCCGGACGCGGCGCACGGACCGGTCCGTCATGTGGCGATGACGCACAGTTGTAATTTACCGATCGGTTAAAAGTCATTTTGATTACAATTTTCAGCGATAAAGAATAATTTAGCTTATAACACTTACCTGTCCACGACAGCAGTGTCGCTGGCGAACTTCTCTTCCTCATTGTCAGACGAACATGACGCTGGTCCGCTTGTTACGACTTGTGGTTCTGGTCACGCGACCCGGTCAAACCATGATTCCATTATTGCGGTTTTGCGCTTCCATTATTGCAGTTTTGGCGAACGATTTTTCAAAACAAATAAGAACAGTAGTAAGAAAAAAAGTCTGGCGAACGCGTGTGTGTCACCCAGCAGCTTACACAAAACAGATTTTACGCACGGGATGCACGCTTTCAATTGTCAAACTTCTCTGCTTCAATTGGCTCGCTGTATTCGCAGCCGTTGGTAGGCGGGTCCTTCTTGCTAGGTTTTCAGTCATTGGTTCTTCAAGGTTTCAGAAACCCAATTCAAGGCTCTTATTAGTCGAATGAGAGGTCAATCACATCTAAACCAATCAAAGCACTCCTTTGGCTTTTTGTTCGCGGCTGTGTCTGTAGTGGAAGAACGGAAATGCAGCTTTTTTTTTTCAGTGCGCTCTGAGACGCACAGTGTGCATCCTAGTGCGCACAAGGGTGCGCTAGGACGCAGAGACGTGACCGCCCGCGGTATCCCGGAGTGCAAGAGGTTAATTGACATCATCTGGGGATTCTAAATTGTCCTTAGGTATGACTGTGAGAGTGAAAGGTTGTCTGTCTCTCTGTGTTGGCCCTGCGATGGACTGGCGATCTGTCCAGGGTGTACCCTGCCTCTCGCCCAAAGATGCTGGGGTAGGCGCCAGCCCCCCCGTGACCCGAAAAGGATTAAACAAAAGAAGATGAATGAATGAATGAATGAATGAATGAATGAATGAGACAAAGATAACACAAGTATACACAAAATGCAGTTTTTAATTGAAGGTGTTTATTATTAAGAGTAAATAAAAATCCAAACCTATATGGCCCTGTATGAAAAAGTGACTGTCTCCCTGTTAAAACATAAATTAACTGTGGTTTATCACATCTTTGGAAAGCTGAGTTTAATTTTCTAGCCATTTCTAAAACTTTGGGACTCCAGCGAACCACAGTGAGAGCCATTATCCACAAATGGCGAAAACATGAAACAGTAGTGAACCTTCCCAGAAGTGGCTGGCTGACCAAAATTACCACAAGAACGCAGCGACAATTCATCCAAGAGGTCTCAAAAGACCCAACAACATCCAAAGACTGCAGGCCTCACTTGCCTCAGTTAAGGTCAGTGTTCATGACTCCACCATAAGAAAGAGACTGGGCAAAAATGGTCTGCATGGCAGAGTTCCAAGACGAAAACCACTGCTGAGCAAAAAGAATATAAAGGCTCATCTCAGTTTTGCCAGAAAACATCTTGATGATCCCCAAGACTTTTGGAAAAATACTCTGTGGACTGATGAGACAAAAGGAACTTTGTGGAAGGTGTGTGTCCCATTACATCTGGCATAAAAGTAACACAACATTTCAGAAAAGAAACATCATACCAATATGATAAATGTAAAATATGGTGGTGGTAGTGTGATGGTCTGGGGCTGTTTTGCTGCTTCAGGACCTGGAAGACTTGCTGTGGTAAATGGAAGTATAAATTCTGTGGTCTACCAAAAATCCTGAAGAAGAAAGTCCGGCCACCTGTTCATGACCTCAAGCTGAAGCGCACTTGGATTCTGCAGCAGGACAAGGATCCAAAACACACCAGCAAGTCCACCTCTGAATGGCTTAAGAAAAACAAAATGAAGACTCTGAAGTGGCCTAGTCAAAGACTTGACCTGAATCCAATTGAGATGCTGTGGTATGACCTTAAAAAGGTGGTTCATGCTTGAAAACCTTCCAATGTGGCTGAATTACAACAATTTACAGTTATGAGTACACGGTAATAAGTATTTCTTAAGTAATCACACCTTTACTAGTACAAAAGAATAATAATGATAATAATAATGCCCTCATACTTAATTGATTATACATCAGACATTACATTACAGACATTACAGACCAGAATTGAAGTAGACAGATGAGTGAATGCGTGGATGAGTGAACGAATGCTTGACAAGCTGCAAACCAGAGAGAGAGAAAAGTTTTTAAACCACTGGTGTTGATAAATTTTAATCAAAAGTAATGTGCAACATTATTTAAAATGGCAGCCGAGTTTGAGATAACGGTTAACCTTTTAACATCTAAATATACTACTTCTGAAGTGTAAAAGTGTAAAAATATATCAGAATCAGAATCAGCTTTATTGGCCAAGTATGCACAACACATACAAGGAATTTGACTTTGGCTAAAAACTTGCTCTCGTTGTTCAGGTGGAGGATGCTTATATTTGAATTTCAATATGATAATTATTAAAAGTTTCATCTAAACTGTGCATGGAATAAATTTATTTTGAGGTCAAAATAACAAAAATAGAAACTGAAGAGCTCTTCAATTGCCTGAAAATAAAGAATCTTACTCTTACCCTTCTCAGATTTCTGCCTTCAAGGGTGACTACAAAATAAATTTAGAAAAATGACTGTTTTTTCTCATTACAGGACAAACTTTAGCATGGATTATGGAGAAAATCTTGAAAATTGGCATCCAGAGAAGGCAGTCCTGTGAACTGTATGATTAATTGATTCCGTATAATGTTGGTCAACAAAATAGAAACTGCTCTATAAAAATACTAAAAAATATACTATAAGTATATTATACTTATAGTATATTTATACTTATATAAGTATATTATAGTATATTTTAAGTATACTTATAGTTATATTATGCTTATAGTATACTTATACTTATATAAGTATATGGCCATGTACTAAAAATACTCTAAGTACTGAAATTACTTAGAGTATTTTTACTACATGGCCATAAATTGAAATAAGTTAAATTATAATTTGTTTTGTAAAGCAAAGATTAATCTGAACTATGTGATCACATATGTACAAAATTTAAAAGAATGGTTAAATGACTGTATTTCAAATTTTTAAGATAGATAAAATTACATCACAATAACAACAATAATAATGTTTTTCTTTTCCTTTTCTTTTTGAGACACTGAGACCTTAGTTTTATTGGAATTCATGCCCTAGGTGACGGTGACATTCAACGTTTCACAAGATGTTTTGACACCATGGTTAAGTAAAGATAATATTGATGAAGGATCCTTTCTATCAGCAGGCTTGATCAAAATGCAGGCACCCCTGAAGACACACTTATTATGTATTTGTTCACTATTCTTATACTGTTGATATTGGAGCTCTTATTTGTGTGGTGGCTCCGGCTTCCGGTTCCGCCAGCCCCGGTTGTATAAGATTGGCTGCAGGTAAGGAGGGTGGCCTCTTCTGCTTTACCTCTGCCAGCAGCTGCATGCACGCTCGGGTGTACAGAGTTCAGCTTATTAATAAACAAGTGTTCAGCTCCACTCTTGGTGTAATCCTTGTTCAAGTTACGACGTAACATTTGGCGATGAGAAGTAAACACATGGAGTCATATGGAACACCTATTCGGCCATTCCTGGAGCTCCCGGGGTAACCACCCGTACCGTCGCCTCGGTGGTACGAGGCTTTTCAGACATACATGGTGGCATTGGACCTGGGACCAATGGAGAAGCTTAGGGCTCGTGCGTTGTTAGTACACAACCTGGGAATGGAAGGACGGAGAATTTTGGGTACGCTTGGAGACGCAGACAATTAGGACCAAGTGGTCGAGTTAATGGCCCACCATTTTAGGGCACCGGACAACGTTATCGTCAGACGGATTAAGTTCATACAGCGCCGCCAACAGGTAGGCGAACCAATCCAGCAGTTCATGTTGGAGTTAAGGCAGTTGGTCTCTGTGTGCCGGTTTGGGGCGTTGGAGGAGGAAATGGTTTGTGACCAGTTGGCGGAACACACCAACTGTGCTGCGGTCCAATTCAAGCTGCTTTCATTCCCGGGTGAGTTGACGCTGACTAGGGCTGTCGAGTTGGTGCTACAGCTGGAAGCAGCAGACAAGCTAATTCGGAAACTAAGTGAGCGCCTTTCACCGGGAAATTCAAGATCCCCTATGGCTGCGCGGGTAGTGGACCTGGACAGCGATGGGCGCGTCGAAGATGACGTGAAGGAGGCCAACGCTGCAAGGATGAGGTCTGCCCCAGGGAAGTCCAGGTATATGGGTTGTGGGTCCACAAAGCACCGTTATAAGGCTAGAGAGTGTGCGACAAGAGGGAAGCGCTGCGGAAAATGTGGCAGTCTACACTACTTCACGAGAGTATACCAGTCAGCAGAGCAGGAGAGCCCGAATAGGAATTCAACTCCCCCTGCCCTGACGGTGACACACATGGTGTCCTCCAAGTACCTGTGGGCACAAGCGCTGCATGGTAGTTCTGGATGAAGTTCTGGTACTAATGCTGGTCATCATGAGAGAGGAGAGTTCGGTGCTGAATTGGACTATGGTTAGAGAATGTTTCCCCGCTACAGGATTGGATGTGTCTCAGTGCCACTTTGCCGCTATGGAGGAGGATGGTTGGCCACAGTGGGTACCGTCACACTGACGGCTCAGTACAAATCGGCGGAGATGGCCGATGTAGAGTTCGTCGTGATGGTCTACGGTTCTAACATCATGGGCTGCAATCTGTTTCGTGGTCTTTGATTTTCCATCAAGAGTGGCGCTGGGGAAGAGTGGTTGGCCTGTTGACTGTGGGGATTAACAGTTATTGATATAGGTTAAATTATTTGGCAAGCACATTAAATTATAGGTAATTTTAGTTGGAGATATATGCATATTAAAGGAATTTTTGTATGCCTCATAAGAATGGGAATTTCTAAATTAATAAATTAGTAACTTAAAAGGATATTTTACTGAATCCATTGATAACGTGGTAGGATGAATGAGGTACTTTGTTGAATTTAAACCAAAGTTGATGAATTTAATGACCTTTTAACATATTTGTAAACAGGAGAGAATGAAGCTCAAGAACGTTAAATGCTGACATAAAAGGTGAGTATATTATGGGTAAATGGAATCTAGAAAACTACTGGTTTAAACATTCATTATTTGTCTGAGGAAAATGCAGACCAAGGGACCATCAAGCAGGTAATTGTCTATTTTTCTTTGATCTGAACTCTTACTGGTTACGTGAACACTTTTTCTTATATATATATAAATAACATATGTCAAGTATCAAAAATTCTGAAATTTATTTTGTTTGCGGATGTCACAAATATCCTTTGCACTGGTGAGAATTTGCAGCAGGTTTTAGAGGTGGTCACAACTGAAATGAAAAGGTTTACACAGTGGTTTAACAAAAATAAATTATCTCTAAGTCTGAAAAAAAACAAAAACAAAGATTATGTTGTTTGGAAATTATAAAATAAATCATGAAATAATGATAACGATAGATGATACCAGAAAAGAAACAGTACAGGAAAATAAGTTTCTGGAGGTGATGCTAGACAATAAAATCTGCTGGAAACCTCACATCAGTCACATCCAGGCCAAGTTGGCAAAATGTATAGGGATACTGAGGAAGACAAAACACATTTTGGACTACAAATCATTGTTCTTACTGTACAATTCACTGTTTCTACCATATCTTAACTATTGTGTCGAGGTCTGGGGAAACACCTACAAGACCAACCTACAGCCAATATGCACATTACAAAAAAAAAAAAGCTATAAGGATAATAAATAATGTAGGATATAGAGACCATACCAAGTTGCTGTTTTTAAAGTCATATTTATTTAGTTAGTTAAATATAAGACAGCACAAGTAATGTACAGGGCAATTAATAATCAACTCCCAACTAATATACAAAAAATATTCAAAAAAAGAGACAATGGTTATAATTTGAGAGGAGACTTAAACTTTTCAAAACCTAAGGTACGAACAACTCAGAAAAGTATGAGGATATCTGTCTGTGGGGTGGATTTGTGGAACAGTCTGGAGCTGGAACTAAAGCTATGCACAAACACAAATCAATTCAAAAATAGGTATAAACATTATTTGCTGAAAGGATATATGCTAGAGGGGTAGTATTAATATGTACGATTCACTATGCTCACTCTGGGACACTTTAGTATGGTAGGTGGGTCAGTACTTTGCATACCTCTGTATATCTGTGTTGTTTGGGGCTGGGTATAGATGTATGGACTGCATGTATGTTGAGATGGATGGGTGCCAATGTTGATATGTACAAAATATAGTTAATTGTCTACCTGGGGTCTTAACTGAGGTAATAGGTATATATTTCACATGGGTTGTATTTAGGGAAAAGAGGAGTTGGCATAAATAAGTGTTTACTTCTTCCTTCTCCCTTTCGAGCACTGTATACTGTCACTTTTATTGCACTTGTCATTTGTTTTGTTTTGGGTTTTTTTTTTGCTTTTTTGTTCAAAATAAAGTATCTATCTATCTATCTATCTATCTATCTATCTATCTATCTATCTATCTATCTATCTATCTATCGCTGATTGAAATCCTGAGCTTAATCTGCCACCTTTAATCCTTCCCATCATAAACATAACTAATATATGAATGATGACTAACCTTTAACCTGTTGAACTCTGGTCAATTTCCCTAAAAACACCTGAAAATAACATACCCAAAGTAAATCAAAAGCTGTTCTTCAACCCTTTGCAGCATCTTCATGGGGTTGGTCTCATTTAAAAGAAAACACTCTGAATTTTTTGGCAAAACAGTCATAATCTTTCTAAGTGCTCCTGCCACTGAGTAACAGTCATCTAAACATACTGAATTTGAAGAAAATAAAGTTCGCCTGGGTGTTTTTTTAGATACAAATGCTTGCAAATAACACACAGCTGTCAAATACTGGCTGGAACATGCAACAGAAATGTAGAACCAAGTGTTATCAAGCTGAGGTCAAAATTTTGTAATAATACCACAAAAAATGAATATATTACACAGCTTTTTTCTCAGGTTGTTCCCAGGCGTTTTTGAACTGTGCCAAACTGTGCCAAATGGCACAGTTTGGAAAAACGTCTATAACTTTTGAATGCTAGAAGCTTCATCTTGGGCTCTAATAAAAGGTGACACTCAGGGCTGTGTGTGTGTGTGTGGGGGGGGGGGGTTGTTTGTTCATTCATGAATGAATGAATGAACAAACAAGCCCCCCACACACAAAGAAACATGCCATGTAAAAAATGTGTGGCCTTTTTTTACAAGAAAAAATAACCTACAGTGCAATAAAAATTATACTAAAATATCTGCAATGTAGAGGATAACAACTCCCCACCCCCGCTACAGAGGAGCTCGGCGCACAAAATCACTTGTGGCCATGATGGACCGTTGTAATTACCGATCGGTCAAAAGTCATTTTTATTACTATTTTTTTTTATTACTTATTTTGTACCCATAGGTAGATTTGTTTTGCAGTCTGGTGACAAGCCACCAGCTGACGGTCGCTGCGTGCGCAAGCGCCCCTTAACTCCCTAACCTGCATGTTTTTGACATGTGGGAGGAAACCGGAGAAATCCGGGAGTAAACCCACGCAAACACGGGGAGAACATGCAAACTCCACACAGATCACTGTTGGCCGGGGGCAGGGATCGAACCCACAATCTCACGGTCCCCGCGATCCCCCGGCCGAGGGTAAACTGTGCTGCCACAGTGCTAACCACTGCGCCACCGTGCAGCCCATTGATAATTCATCATTTTCATTAATAAAGAATAATTTAGCTTATAACACTTACCTGTCCACAACAGCAGTGTCGTTGGCGAACATCTGTTCCTCATTGTCCGACGAACATGAAGCTGGTCCAGTTGTTACGGACTCATGGTTCTGGTCACCCGACCCAGTCAAACCATCTCTGCTTCCATGATTGCGGTTTTTGCGAACCATTTTTCAAAACAAATAAGAACAGTAGTAATAAAAAAAAGACTGGCTAATGGCTGAGAGTGGCTACCGCTACCGTTACACACAGGTCTCAATGTGAGTCACTCAGCAGCTTAGGCAAAAAAGATTTTATGCACGGCGACGCACACGTTTCAATCGTCAAACTTCTCTGCTTCAATTGGCTCTTTGTATTCGCGGTCGTTGGTAGGCAGGTCTTTCTTGCTAGGTTTTCGGTCATTGGTCAACAAGGTCAAATTAGACAATGACTCCTCTGATTATACAATTCAACATTAGTTATCCGAAATGGGTGAGGGCTGAAGCCGCAGCTTATATTGCCCACCCATATTCCATCTAAGAATTCAAAAGAAAAACAAACAAGAGCGATTACAATTCAGAAGCTACAACAAAATGTGACAAAAAAAAAATAAGCAACAACACAACGCAGAGTGGATATGACAATCCTTATGTGATTTTATATGTCATCTTGTATATATGTTTGGAGTATTTCTTCCTTTAGTTTTTGTTTAAATTGTCCAAGCGTTGTACAGGATTTTAATTCAGGTCCAAAATCATTCCATAATCTGACTCCTTGCACTGAAACACAGTGTTGCTTGGTGGTAGTTCTCACTGAAGGTTTTTGAAATATACATGTTCCTCTGAAATGATATTGCTTCTCCCTTATTTGGAACAACTTTTGGATACAGTGGGGCAAAAATGTATTTAGTCAGCCACCAATTGTGCAAGTTCTCCCACTTAAAAGATGAGAGAGGTCTCCAATTTTCATCATAGGTATACTTCAACTATGAGAGACAAAATGAGAAAAAAAAATCCAGAAAATCACATTGAAGGATTTTTAATGAATTAATTGGTAAATTCCTTGGTAAAATAAGTATTTGGTCACCTACAAACAAGCAAGATTTCTGGCTCTCACAGACCTGTAACTTCTTCTTTAAGAGGCTCCTCTGTCCTCCACTCGTTACCTGTATTAATGGCACCTGTTTGAACTCATTATCAGTATAAAAGACACCTGTCCACAACCTCAAACAGTCAGACTCCAAACTCCACTATGGCCAAGACCAAAGAGCTGTCAAAGGACACCAGAAACAAAATTGTAGACCTGCACCAGGCTGGGAAGACTGAATCTGCAATAGGCAAGCAGCTTGGTGTGAAGAAATCAACTGTGGGAGCAATTATTAGAAAATGGAAGACATACAAGACCACTGATAATCTCCCTCGATCTGGGGCTCCACGCAAGATCTCACCCCGTGAGGTCAAAATGATCATGAGAACGGTGAGCGAAAATCCCAGAACCACACAGGGGGACCTAGTGAATGACCTGCAGAGAGCTGGGACCAAAGTAACAAAGGCTACATCAGTAACACACTACGCCACCAGGGACTCAAATCCTGCAGTGCCAGACGTGTCCCCCTGCTTAAGCCAGTACATGTCCAGGCCCGTCTGAAGTTTGCTAGAGAGCATTTGGATGATCCAGAAGAGGATTGGGAGAATGTCATATGGTCAGATGAAACCAAAATAGAACTTTATTGTAAAAACTCAACTTGTCGCGTTTGGAGGAGAAAGAACACCATACCTACTGTGAAGCATGGGGGTGGAAACATCATACTTTGGGGCTGTTTTTCTGCAAAGGGACCAGGACGACTGATCCGTGTAAAGGAAAGAATGAATGGGGCCATGTATCGTGAGATTTTGAGTGAAAACCTTCTTCCATCAGCAAGGGCATTGAAGATGAAACGTGGCTGGGTCTTTCAGCATGACAATGATCCCAAACACACTGCCCAGGCAATGAAGGAGTGGCTTCGTAAGAAGCATTTCAAGGTCCTGGAGTAGCCTAGCCAGTCTCCAGATCTCAACCCCATAGAAAATCTTTGGAGGGAGTTGAAAGTCCGTATTGCCCAGCGACAGCCCCAAAACATCATTGCTCTAGAGGAGATCTGCATGGAGGAATGGGTCAAAGTACCAGCAACAGTGTGTGAAAACCTTGTGAAGACTTACAGAAAGTGTTTGACCTCTGTCATTGCCAACAAAGGGTATATAACAACGTATTGAGATGAACTTTTGTTATTGACCAAATACTTATTTTACCGAGGAATTTACCAATTAATTCATTAAAAATCCTTCAATGTGATTTTCTGGATTTTTTTTTCTCATTTTGTCTCTCATAGTTGAGGTATACCTATGATGGAAATTGGAGACCTCTCTCATCTTTTAAGTGGGAGAACTTGCACAATTGGTGGCTGACTAAATACTTTTTTTCCCCACTGTATTTGCGGGCAGTGATAGATTCTTCACTTTAAACATTATTACTGCAGTTTTAAAGTCAATCAGATCTTCCAACTTGAGAGCTTTTAATTTAAGAAAAAGTGGATTTGTTGGTTCCCTGTAAGCTGCTTTGTTTATTATTCTAATAGCTCTCTTCGGAAGCATAAAGACTGGATATATGTTTGTTTTATATGTATTTCCCCATACTTCAGTACAATATTATCATGTATGGGAGTATTAATGAATGATACAAGGTATATAGTGTGGGTTGATTCAGCAAATATTTCACTCTGTGTAATATTGCAATTGATTTGGATATTTTACCTTTAATATAATTAATATGTGACTTCCAACACAGTTTATTATCAATTATTACACCAAGAAATTTAGTTTCGGATACCCTTTCAATCTCTACACCATTTACACTGAGTTTAGATACTAAGTTGTTGTGATGGTTGCTAAAAACTATAAATTTTGTCTTACTTAAATTGAGCGTTAATTTGTTTGAATCAAACCACAGTTTAAGCTTTCCTAATTCCTTTCCAAGTGTATCCAAAAGTTGTTCCAAATTGCTTCCACTGCATAATAAATTAGTGTCATCGGCAAACAATATTAAATGCATTTTTTCTGAAACTTTACATATATCATTTATATACATATTGAATAACAATGGCCCCAAAACTGAACCCTGTGGGACTCCACAAGTAACCTTCAGTAACTGTGAGTTTTTGTTACCAACACATACATACTGATATCTATTCTTTAAGTAACTACATAACCAGGACAGTGCTACTCCCCTAATACCACAATTTTGTAGTTTCTTTAATAATAAATTATGATCCACTGTATCAAATGCTTTTTTAAGATCCAGGAATACCCCAACTGAACGCTCTTTATTTTCAACGGCAGTTGATATTTTTTCTATAAATTCCATTAGAGCAAATGCAGTTGTCCTCTTGTGTCTGAACCCATATGGCTGCTCACACAATAAATTATTCTTCAGTATGAAGTTGACATAATTACTGGCCCAGGGAACACACACGCAGGCTCAGGTGAGATTCAAAGGTTTTATTCAACAACAAGAAATGTATGGATGCGTGTATGCGGAATGTGAATGGTCTGTGGGTGAACGAGGAGCCCCGGGGGCAGAATGGCACGCCGTGCAGCCAGGCAACCCTATGGAAAGAGCAGAGACAGGAATATGAGTTCACCTTCACCATGCGGGGTTAATGTATCGAACGTTGCTTACTTGCAGATGTAGCGGTGGCTGGTGTTGGCAAAGGATCTCTTGCCTGGGAGACAGCGCCCTGCTGCGCACACGACGAGGAGTGGATGAGAGTGTGACGATGGGATGTCACCACTGTATGTCTGGTTGTATTGTGTGATTATGTTGTATCTGTATTGTTGTAATGTCTGTATTATTGTTTGTTAAGATGCACATAGTAGTTTAGGATTTGTCTTTGTTCATTTGAAGGCCCTGGGAGATAATTAGTATGATTAAGAATTTGGTAAAATAATTGTTAAAGGATTTATTGCACATACCTTTGCCAATATGCTTCCTGTGCGTGTCCAGGCAAAAGACTCCGTTAGGGGTTGAGGGCCTTATATAGGACACCAGCAGGGAGCAAACATGTATGGTAAGTCAGAGGGGTGGTTTAATATTTGTAAATAGGGGTTAAAGTTATTTATTGAACTATTTATATTACTATTTATTGTATGTTATTTATATTTATATTGCGTATGTTTGGGGAAAGTATTTATGTATTTTAGATGTTAGTGGGTATGTGTTTAGAATAGGAATGATGACTGTTTTACCTGGGATTATGGTAGGGGCTAATCACCTCTAATTATTTCGTCCATTATATAACAGGTGTGAGATATCGAGTGAGGTGTGGTATTTGTTGATATTGGATTGCATGGCATTGTATTGCTGATTGCAAAGTGCTTTATTGCTTGATATGCTTCTTGGCTGAGGAAGTACATTTTTGTTTGGAAAGACTGTGTCAGATGATTTTCCTGAGAAACTGGAGATTACTTGTAAGTGAAAATAAATTGGATTAATTGAAAAGAAGATTTTGCCTCGCCCCGCTATCATTTGTCACAGAGAGGGGAGAGGAGTTGGCGAGGACGGGAGGAATCCGCCGCCAGGGAATCCACCTGTGCACAGGGGAGAGACTGGAAGACAGGTGAGTGAAGATACAGCTTACATGCTGGTAGGAGATACTGCAGGTCGGGAAGGAACGATCCTGCGGAGGGATTGAGAGCGTTGATTAACAGACGGCTCCAGACCGATGTTCTGGGCCGAGTGGGTTAAATAGCCTGTGATTGATGAGGCGCAGGTGTGCACGCAGCTGAGGCAGATGACTGGGAGCAGCGAGTTGTGACAGAAGTTGTCAATTCTCTCATAGAATATTTTTTCAAGTATCTTGGAAAATTGCGGCAATAGTGAAATCGGTCTATAGTTTGAAAGTTCCCCTCTGTCACCCGTCTTGTATATCGGAATTACTTTAGCTATTTTCATTGCATTGGGAAATATACCTGTTTGGAGAGAGAGGTTACAGATATACATACGTCAGTGGTTTCACTAAGCATTCAATAATAGTTTTGACTAAGAGCATGTGAATACCATCACAGTCCGTAGATGTTTTACTTTTAAACGATTTAACAATTTCAATGACCTCTCTCTCGTCTGTGTTCTTTATGAAAATGGAGTCTTTTATAGCAGTGTTTTTGCTTATTGTATCACTGTGGGTGCCGTAATGGGTATTTCTCGAGCCAAATTAGGACCAATGTTAACAAAAAAGTTATTAAATTCATCTGCAGGTGAAGCTGCATTCACACTCTGAGTCGTTTTATTAGCTTGTATTTCTGTTTTTATTTCCAAGAATATTGTTAAGTGTTGTCCATGTATTTTTAATATTGTCTCTGTTTTTCTCCAGTTCTTTACTGTAATAGTCTCTTTTACTACATCTTATTATATATGTTAACTTATTTTTGTATGTTTTATACCACTGCTCTGCTTCTTTTGTCCTTTTCTTTAGAAAAGCTTTATATAACAAATTTTTCTTTTTACACGCCTTTTGTAATCCTTTGGTTAACCATGGCTTATCGGCAAATTTATGTTTAAGCTTTTTCTTTACTAATGGACAATTTTTTTTTCAAAAAGAGTGGTTACAATGTTTATAAATGTGTCATAGGCTTCATTTACATCTGATAC
This sequence comes from Pholidichthys leucotaenia, assembly GCA_020510985.1. NCBI lineage: Eukaryota > Metazoa > Chordata > Actinopteri > Cichliformes > Pholidichthyidae > Pholidichthys > Pholidichthys leucotaenia. The sequence goes on along the minus strand of CM035848.1, from coordinate 85,154,130 downwards.
AGAGACTTTTGTCCAGTCTTGCTTCAGCAAGTCTTCTTTAAAAGAACTGATTGCATTTTGTGATTTGTTCTTCAAGGTTTCAGAAACCCAATTCAAGGCTCTTATTAGTCGAATGAGAGGTCAATCAAATCTAAACCAATCAAACACTCCTTTGGCTTTCTGTTTGCGGCTGTGTCTGTACTGGAAGAATGGAAATGCAGCTTTTTTTTTTTTCAATGCGCACTGAGACGCACTATGACGCAGAGACGTGACCACCCGCGGAATCCCGGAGTTCAACAGGTTAAGCTTGCCTTGTCATGTCTACCATCGAAACATAACGTTGTTTGCACAATAACATATTTCAAAGGAATTGGGTTTAGACTGTATACAGATAAGTGGTAAATATTTGGAGATATGGTTGTTTTTGTTTTGCTTTCTCCATAGGTAAAAGCAGTAAACAAAATAAAACTAAGAAGATGCTTCTTCCATTGATGAGTTAAATTTTAATTTCTACAAAATTAAAGTGAGAGCAGACAGAAAATGAATGAAATATGATTTAAAACCCCTTGACGTTGATTGTCGCGAATTCGCATCAATCCGCTTCCGCTCCAAATGCAACCAAAATACCGTCCGTATTCCTCCACTACCGGTTGATGCACTTCCAACACATACCTAGGAACCTTTTGCAAGCATTAGTTTCTCGTAGGAACGGTCAGAGACAGAGCACCATCCATTTCCTGATTGCTACGCTCGCCTCATGCCACGTCTGCATTTTCAGAAGACAATCGTGGAAAAATTGTCCAATCTCAGGTAAGCTGTACTAAGATAAAAAATATGTACAGGCTTATTGTGTACTTTTATCACTACCACGAAGGAGTGGAGCACCTATGACGAATATTTTTGAAGATATTAGACGATTTCGGTGTGATGCTAATTCGCTACATTCCGCCACAATGGATAACCTCCGTCGGCAACAACAACGACAGGCTTTTCAAAATCAGGCTGGTTGTTGACTTGCTTCTCCCCAAATTTCAGGTTCTCCCTTAACAGCAAATGTTGTGTGTTGATGAGCAAATCGTTCCTTTCAAAGGCAGATCAGCCCTGAAGCAGTATATCCCCAAAAAGCCATACAAATGAGGGTACAAAATTTTTGTGCTTTGCGACACAAAAGGTCTGGTGCATTCATTTGATATATACACAGGGAAAATTGATCCTGCACCAGGCCAACCAGACATTGGAGCCAGTGGAAACATTGTGCTAAAGCTTGCACAAGTTATCCATAGTAATGTCAACCACCTGCTGTACTATGACAACTGGTTTTCCTCCTTGAATCTGTTTGTTGCTCTTGCAAACAAGGGGATACCAGCCCTTGGGACCGTGCAGCAAAATTGTCTGCATGGGTGCAGTTTCAGTGCAGACTCAGAGATGAAGAAGAAGGGAAGAGGGACATTTGAAGAGCAGCAGGCCGTGGTGGATAACGTGGACATTAGAGCAGTCAAGTGGTTTGACAACAGAGGTGTGATTGTTGCCAGCACTTTTGCCAGCGCCCAGCCCGTTTCCATGATACAAAGATGAGATAGAAAACTGAAAAGGAATGTGTTTGTGGAATGTCCAAGCATCATCAGCCTTTATAACAAGTTCATGGGTGGCGTTGATGCTCTTGATGCACTGATCGCCTACTACCGCATCCACATCAGGTCCAAAAAATACTACCACCGGTTGTTTTTTCACTTTGTGGATAAGGTAATAGTGAACAGCTGGTTGTTGTATCGGCGTGATTGTGAGTCACTAGGTGTACTCAGAAAGAAGCAGAAGGATTTGCTGGAATTCAGATCGTCCATCGCACAGGCCCTCTGCATGGAAGGGAAGAACCTGACGGAGAAGAAAAGGGGGCGGCCTTCATCTGACATTGAATGGCAGTTTGAGAGGAAGAAACGTCGAGGTCCAGCCAAGGCCATTCCTGCACAGGAAGTCTGCACAGATGCTGTGGGACACTGGCCAGAGGTGGAAAATGGGCAGCAACGCTGCAAACTTCCACAATGCAAGAGCCAGACTGTGTACAAATGTGCAAAGTGCAACATTCATCTGTGCCTCAACAAAAACCACAACTGCTTTCGGGAATTCCACAAATAAACTGAAGCAATGCACACTCTTCAAATTGAAAGGACAGTCAAACTGAGTGGGAGGAAAGAGATGTTTCCAGCAGGTTTTTGTTCTTGTTCATTGCTTGTGTTTTGTGTTTATAATGTGTTTTTTATAGTTCATTGTAGTGGTTTATGATAGTTTGGCAGTCATGAGAGTTGAAAATACTGAAAATAACTTTGTTGCATAAATAAAAGACTCTTCATACTTGAGATGGGAACAGGTGCTTTTTTACCATTTTTTTTTTACCATAGATGCTTGTTGTCGCTAATTTGCATCATACCTAAAATTATATCTATTTTATGTGCTATAGTCAAATTAACTTTCTCAACTTAATTTAGCATCTACTTGAAAGCAAAAACACAAGTGAAATTTTTTTTTTCATAATTGGAAATAAATTCAGGCATCAAGACAACATTAAATGCTCTTGTCTTAATCTTAATGATCTGCTATCTATTATGCACTCTGAGTTACAGTTTTTGTATTAAAAGAGCTATACAAATATAGCTTTGATTGATTGATTAACCGATATGATCTGATAATACATTTGCAGATCTGGTCAAGTTAAGAATAAAGCCTCTGATTATCGGCTGAATGAGTGTGTGTGTCAAGAGGAGTGACTTTAGCACACTACACTGTTTGAAGGTTGAAAAGACCAGGAGACTCACTGAGGAAACTGAATAACTAACCAATGTGCAGATCAAATTGTTATATATATATTGCATTGATGCATCATTTATTCAAAACTAAGAGAATAAAAGCAGTTCTGTCTGCTACTGTTTTAATCAGTTTGAAATATTATAATTGTAAGAAAAAATTTTTAAAAAAAACACCATTGGGTTTTGCAAGCGAGACATATTCTTTATTCCTTCCTCTCAGGCGGAGTATAGAAGGAGACTGAGGCAGATAAGGAGGGGCCCAGATTGCCATTGTGGGGACATTGTGAAGATGCTAACGGCTTCATTTCAACGAGCAATAATTTGAGTGTGACTATACAACAGAAAGATCATCTGCCTGAAATCACGCCACAAAGGTCCTGTCGATGACCTTCACAGCTGTCAAAGTTGCAGAAAGATCCACCTGAATCTACAGCGGGGAATCAACCATTGCAAAAAGGTTCAGAATCCAGGACTCATCAGCAGTGCCAATCAACCACTAGTGAACTCTTTTGCTGGTCACCTGGCGAGGTGATTGAAGCAGTGAAACAAAGAATGTGTAAAAGCACGGTTTTAGATGCCATAACTTACCACTTTTCTTTTATGATGCCTTCAAGGGCATCAAAGGGGGGAAAATAATGGGAAAATTTAATATTTTGTATCTGCTGTTGCCTCAGAGTCTGTGTGAAAATGTACGAGGTCATGGCAGCTGGACGTTTGTCTCTTTGTTTTTGTATGCATGTACTGTATTGTTATGAGTATGTATGAGAAGGAGACAGCTTGGAAGAACCAGTCTGAAATAGATATTCTCTCATGGACAGTCTTGAGAGCAGGATGCTTAAATGGCTGAAAATTGTGTGTTTGAATCAGAATGATGCGTGGAAGAGACTCTGCGGCAGTTTCTGTATTGTTCTCCACTGGCCAGTGCAAATTAAATTTGTTGCAACTTTAATCCTGGCTCTTTCTTGACTACTGGTTGAAGAGATTTTTCCAACAGTTGACATTCACATTGACATAAAATTGATAAAAATACAAACATTGTAATATAATTGACTTTACACCAATACAGCTATATTTCATATTATACAACAATTAGTTCCAACACGGTAACTTAACTGGACAATAATGATTTCAAGAGTGAATTTATATATACATCACTCTACTTAACATTTGTAATATTCATTAATTACACTGACTCTACGTTTCTTGATATGATGCGAGAATTAAATGTTAATTACAGCTAAATATAATAATGCTGGTTACTACTATTGCCTCTTGTCCTTTTAGGCGCATAGGCCACTAACAAGGTCTCTCCAGCTATCTCTGTCCTGAGCCAGTCTCTCCAGCTGTTCCTTGTTGTAACCTTTTTTTTCCCCAACAGCTTCCAAGTCTCATGCTCCTCAGCCTGTGTCTCTTCCTCTTTTTGCTGTGGGTTCCACTTAAGGGTGAGTGTGGCCAGTCTATTTCCAGTTGTATTGGTGTCTCTACCCCTGCATGCTGCTGTCCAGTTCACTGCCATAGGTGTTCATTACTGATGATGCCAAGCCAACAGACCCCAGAATTCTTGGTGGACAGTATATCTGAAGGTGCATTCAGACCAAACGTGAAGGAATAAATGTTTCACGTGGCGTGATTACATTACTGTGGTAGACTGCAAGTCTAATTTAAAACATTACTGGCACATGCCTCTAGGGGGAACTACCTGTATTGTTCAGCACTACTATTAAGGGGACACATTAGAACAAGAGTGTGAAAACCCCGCGCAGAATCCATGTTCAGTCATATTATGTGTGTTGCAGAATAAACGGCAGAGTTAGCCAAAGAAATAACTCAAGTGTGATCATTGCTACACGGTAGGATATCACACAATTGGCGACGAGGATTAAAAGAAAAAAATCAGCGGCGAGAAACAGAGAACATTGCAAGTGTGGCGAACTCAAGTGACTCCAGTAGTTCGAGTGCAAGTTCAGAGGAGGAAAAACGAGGTTTCCCCACCACGACGAGCAATGGCGGCTGTAATCGGAACGGTAACCCCTTTTGATAACTCGACTCAGTCATGGGAAGAATATAGTGAAATGTTGGACTTTTTCTTCGAAGCTAATGACATTGAGGAGCCAGACAAAAGGAAGGCTGTACTGTTGAGTGGAGTTGGTGCAACTACTTACAGCTTGTTGAGAAATTTAATAAGCCCTGCATTACCGAAAGATAAAACGTACGACCAGCTTACTGCTGAGCTTCAGAAGCACTTCAGCCCCAAACCGAGTGAAATCGTGCAACGATTCAAATTTAATTCACGCATAAGGAGGAACACTGAGTCCATAGCAGAGTATGTGGCAGAATTGAGGAAATTAACACTGCACTGTGATTACAAAGACTCATTGGAAGAAATGTTAAGAGACAGACTTGTGTGTGGAGTGAATGATGACCGAATGCAACGGCGACTTTTATCTTTAACAAAACTCACTTTTGCGAAGGCTTTGGAATTATGCCAAGCGATGGAAACAGCATCTAAAGATGTGAGAGAGATGCAAGGGAAGCTAACAGAGGACACAGCAACGCATGTTCGTGTGCCTAAGACCCAAGTAGGTGTCCACAAAGTGTCGACTGACAAAACTCAGCACAAATTCCCCAGTTGTTATCGCTGCAAAGGCCAGCACAATGCCGCCGAGTGCAAATTTGCCACTGAGCTGTGTCATAATTGTGGCAAGCGAGGGCACATTAAGAAAGCATGTAGAATAAAGGTGGACAGCGCACAGGTGCTGAAAGCGACAGTTAATGGGCAAAAGTATGAAAACAAGGGCCCAGGAAAGGAACAGCGAGCGAATCAACTGAGAGGGGAGGGAGAAAGTGATACAGAAGACATGGGTTTTCACACAATTTACAACACGTCAGAGGAGCTGACCAAGGTAGCGCCCATCACGCGTACCATGAATGTTAATGGAATGAAAGTAACATTTGAAGTTGATACAGGCTGTGGAGTAACCATATTAAGTAAACAGCAATATACACAACTGTGGAAGAAAACAGACACAGCAGAATTAAATCCCTGTTCATTAAAATTAAAAACATACACAGGAGAGAAGCTAGACGTGCTAGGCATGGCACAAGTGAAGGTGCAGCACGAAAACAAAGAAAAGGACTTACCTGTAGTAGTAGTTGGGAGCGAAGGACCAAATCTACTAGGGCGAAGTTGGCTACAAGAACTGGCCATGATTGATCAGTTGGTGAATAAAGTGGAATCTCAGCCCAAATTGCAGCTGGAGGAGATCCTCGAAAGACACGCTGAGGTGTTCAAAGAAGGCTTAGGACAGCTAAAAGGTGTCACTGCAAAGATTAATGTGGACAAGGAGGCCCAACCACGATTCTACAAACCCCGACCGGTACCCTATGCAGTCAAGCCACTGGTCGAAAGCGAGCTACAGAGGCTGCTGGATGACAAGATCATTGAGCCAGTGCAGGTTGCAGAATGGGCGGCGCCCATAGTCCCAGTGAGAAAGCCGGATGGCTCCATTAGAATATGTGGAGATTACAAACTCACTGTCAATCGAGCATCACGGGTGGATCAGTATCCAATTCCTAAAGTGGAGGACCTCTTCGCACAGCTGAATGGCGGCCGACACTTCACGAAATTAGACATGAGTCACGCCTACCAACAAGTAGTCTTGGAAGAAGAATCAAGAAAGTATGTAACCATCAATACACACAAAGGCTTATATACCTACACACGCTTACCATTTGGAGTAGCTTCCAGTCCTGCTATATTCCAGAGAACTATGGAGGGCATCCTAGGTGGAATTCCGAATGTTGCCGTTTATTTGGATGACATCCTTTGTACAGGACCAAATGAACAAGAACATCTGAAAACGCTGAAGGAAGTGCTTCAACGGTTGGAGAAAAGCGGTCTGAGGTTGAAAAGAAGCAAGTGTGAGTTCATGGGAAAAGAGGTGGTGTTCCTAGGCCACAAGATCAACGCCAGTGGTCTACACCCTCTAACAGACAAAGTGGAAGCCATTGCGGAGGCGCCTGAGCCACAAAATGTTACTGAGTTAAAAGCCTACCTGGGCTTGTTGAACTATTACCATAGGTTCCTCCCAAAGCTCTCCACGCTGCTGGCACCACTACATACCTTACTTAAGAAGGAAGAAAAATGGTCATGGGGGGTCAAGCAGCAGAAGGGCGTGCCCCTGGTGAACGCACAACAAATAAAGAAGTGGACAGACAAAGACCCTGTTCTAGCAAGAGTGCGAGAATACATCTTGCGAGGATGGCCGAAGATGAACAGTCCTGAGTTCATTCCCTATGCCCGACGACAGGATGAGCTCAGCAACCAGGAAGGTTGTATCCTGTGGGGAGGACGCGTGGTTGTTCCACCACCTGGTAGGAATGCCTTACTGCAACAACTACACCAAGCACACCCTGGCATCACTCGCATGAAAGCGTTGGCGAGGAGTTACATGTGGTGGCCCAACATGGATGCAGAGGTGGAGGCGCTTGTGAAGTCATGTGCGGCATGCCAGGAGAACAGGAACAGTCCTCCAGCAGCCCCACTACATCCTTGGGAAGTTCCAGATAAACCATGGAGAAGAATTCACATTGACTACGCAGGTCCATGGATGGGAAGAAAGTTGAGGTCAACATTTGACTTAATACATCCAGACTTCAGAAACAAAGTGCATGATAAACAAGAGAAACAAAAAGGTTATCATGACATGCATGCTAGAGAGAGAATACTGAGAGAAGGAGACGTGGTCTACACCCGCAACTTTGGCTCAGGACCAGCCTGGGTACCAGGAGAAATAACAGAAAAGACAGGCCCTGTGTCATTCAAGGTGACATTAGGTCATGGACAAGTGGTGAGGCGACACATCGACCAAGTTCATGGTAGGAGCTCCAATCCCCTGCCGATGGCACCAGAGGTGTTGTCTGACACCCATCCTGAGGAGAGCATCAACGAACCACCACTTCAGGTGAAACCTGAGGTAACCGTCTCTGCAGATTCTACGGGCAGCACTGCAGCAGCCGAAACAGTGGAGCAGTCTGAGTCTTCACCTGCAGTTGGCTCACCCGCCGTGAGAAGATCTCAGCGAGCTAGGAAAGCTCCAGACTACTTGAAGGACTATACTTAGTCAGTAGTGAGTTCCCCAGCCACAGGACAAGAATGCGTCCTGGAACCTCACTGGGATGCGGTAGTCAAACCAAATCCCCAGTTAGACTGTTATGTGTGTTATACATGTAAAAAAAAAAAAAAAAAAAAAAAAGAGAAAGAAATTATGTGTATGGCACATGTGTTTAAGAAGTTAAAAATAACTGTGATTGTTTAGGGTTAAATGGGAGTTCCAGGATGTCTAGCAAAATTGGCTAGTGTAATTAAAAGTAGTTTAATCTAGAGGGGAGGGATGTGGTAGACTGCAAGTCTAATTTAAAACATTACTGGCACATGCCTCTAGGGGGAACTACCTGTATTGTTCAGCACTACTATTAAGGGGACACATTAGAACAAGAGTGTGAAAACCCCGCGCAGAATCCATGTTCAGTCATATTATGTGTGTTGCAGAATAAACGGCAGAGTTAGCCAAAGAAATAACTCAAGTGTGATCATTGCTACACGGTAGGATATCACAATTACTGTCTGAGTCAGATGCAGACAGGCAAAGTTGCCTTTATAACTTCTGCAGCTGTTCAACCTGCTGTGGAAATTCCCAGAACACTGTCATGCTTAGGTTTACAATATCCAGCGGGGCCTCACCTGAAAAAATTGTCCCTGCCTCCAAAATTTCACCTGGATGATGGGTTGTTTACATTACTAGCCTGCTAGCCTTGCTAACACGTTTGTGGCAGGTAGGGTTGCCAACTGTCCCGTTTTAGCCGGGATGCCCATTTATTGGGCTAAATATGTTTGTCTCAAGCGGGATGTGCATTGTCCCATATATTCAAGGCTTCCTTAATGAACAGACTAGGCTGGGCTGAAACCCAGGAGCCTACGAAGTTTGGGGCTGATTGGTCTTATTTACAAGTGCCTCACATGGGTACCACGTAACGATAGCCTATCAGAGGAATTGTTACCTCCGTCAAGGGAGGACAGAGGTAATGTTTTTTAGTGGCATTGGTTATGTTTGTTGGTTGGTTTGTTGGTTTGACTATTAGCAACATAACTCAAAAAGTTGTGAACAGATTTTGAGGAAATTTTCAGGAAAGGTGTGTAATGGCACGCAGAACAGATGGTTAGATTTTGGTGATGATTCAGATTATGATGTGGATGAAGGAATTTTTAAAATATTATTTTTATATATTAATATGGTGCTTTTTATGTGCTGCCCCTCTAAGATGTGTCCACTGAGTTACGTGCATGGTCATGCCATAGAGTCACACGCCTCGGCAACCTGGAAGCCAAACACTGCAGAAAAAGTATTAGGGGGCGTGTCCACCAAACTCATTTCATCTGCTGTGGGCGACTATTTTCTATTCATTCTCTATGTAGTCCAGCATTTACAGTGCTGAGTGCCCTCGGTGCTGAAACGTTTAGAGCAGTGGCCACTTTTTGTCGCAGTGCTCAGGGCCGAAAAAAGTTCAACTTGTCAAACTGCTGTACAGCTGTGCGCATTAATGTCAGACCTTTCTAAGCAGCCAATCAGAATTAAGGAAAGGCGGGACATAGGATGCCGGTACAGGAAGATAAGAACGTTAGGTGACAGATGGTGGAGGCTGAAATTTGCTGCATCAAACAACTCGGTACTCTTTGATCTGACACTAAAAGGATATCATGATCAAAATTTGAAAGCAAACGCTTGGAGGAACATGTACGCATCTGTCGATGTCTTGTTATTATTGTAATGTAGTCATATAATGTAGTCGTATTGTTTTTGCTGTCATTTCTCTGTCTGTTAATAATAATAATAATAATAATAATAATAATAATAATTGCATTTATATAGCACCTGTCATTCAGATTTTCAGGAAAGGTGTGTAATGGCAGACTGAACTCATGATTAGATTTTGGTGATGATCTCAAAATGGATACCTCCGCCAAGGCTCTTATCTAGAGTGTTAGCAACAATACTCCAAAACTAATTTGGATGAAATTTTTACCAGATGTGGCCCTTGCCCCAAAGATGAACTCATGAGGTGTTGGCGGTGATCCGTGAGTGCATACCTCCACCAGGGCCCTATCTCGCAATGTACAGATAGATGACAATATAGATGGACAAAGGGAAGGAGAGATGGAGCCTTGGCAGAGGTATGCACTCTCTGAGTGCCCTCTAGTTTTGACATGTGACTATGCAAGTGCCAGTAAGAGGTAAGAAGTAATTAGTTTGGTCAAAATATCCAGAAAAAGGTTTGAAAGTGGTGCTCATGAAATTAAGAGGAAAATGTGGAAATGCATATTGTGGGGGAACCTGCAGACAGCGTCTCAGTCAGGAGGCAGTGATTAAACATAAGAGAATAATAGGCAAGGACGTCCTGCGGAGTTGGCAAGAAGAGGGAGCTGGGGGTTGAAGGCAAATGTATTGTAGAGCTGGATATCATGCAGTGTGATATGAAATGTCATGCAGATGTGAGATGATCTGTGGAGCTTTTAAGGAGAAACCTGGTTTGGCTGATTCATTGCTTTTCTGTGTATGAATGTTGAGAGTGTTAATAAATTTCGTCTGCTCGTAAACTGGCCTCCTCGTTTCCCACACTCTCCACACTGGTGATACTAGACGTATTATGGAACACGAGGCTAGAACCCTGGAGTCGGCCCGGACGGGAAGCCCCAGCAACGCGGCAAGCATCCCACAGATGGCCCGGACGGGAACCCCCAGCAACGCGTGCGCTGTTGCAGTCAAGCTACCGGACTTTTGGCAGCACAACCCGCGCTCTTGGTTCCACCACACCGAGGCCCAGTTTGCCCTCTGGGGAATAACGGCAGACGACACCAAGTTTTTCTATGTGGTTGCAGCGCTGGACGCTCGCACAGCTCAGCAGGTAGCGAGCCTGCTCGACCAGCCCCCAGCCCACGGCAGATATGAGGCTCTCAAAGCTGCGCTGATTCGGCGCTACATGCTCTCGGACTGTGAGAGAGCAGAGAGGCTCCTGAGGCGTTCCGAGTTAGGAGATGGTTCGGCTGTCGATCTGATGGAGAAGATGTTGGCGTTGATGGGCACGGACGACGGGCATTTTCTGTTTGCCCACCTTTTCCTCCGGAACCTTCCAACAGAGGCGAGAGCGGTCCTGGCCAATTCGTCGTTGCTGGCCATGCGTGATTACCGTACTCTGGCCCAGAAGGCAGACCGGATCATCCTCACCACCAGAGCGCTCACGGTGAACGCGGCGGCGTCGGAGCCCAGCGAGACGACCAGAGGAGGCGAGGAGGTAGACGGTAGAGGCAGCGGGGCCAAAGAGTGCCAGAGCGACACGCTCTGCTTCTACCACCGCCGTTTTGGAGGGAACGCACTCAGATGTGCCCCACCGTGCCAATTCAAGTGCTTGGGAAATGCCAGAGCCGGCAGTCAGTAGCAGCTGCAACCGCCGGCGAAGAGAACAAGCTGCTCTACGTGACGGACTCGCGCTCAGGGAGGCATTTCCTTGTAGACACCGGAGCCCAGAAGAGCATCATCCTGCCGACCTACGCTGACCGGCTGGCAGGACCCAGCGGCCCCGGGCTGGTAGCAGTAAACGGCTCGGACATTAAGACCTTTGGTGAGAGAACACTGGCTTTATCTCTACACGGCCATATATACGAGTGGACTTTTGTCATAGCAGCACTGAGTTTCCCAATCCTGGGAGCTGATTTTCTGTGTGCGCATGGTTTACTAGTTGATGTTGCTAACAGGCGCCTGGTTAATGCACTGTCCTTTGACTCTCTCCCCTGTACAGCTCGAGGGGCCGGGCCAGTAACACAAGCCAACATCCCAGCTCCAGGCGGTAAGTTCCACACACTGCTCACTCAGTTCCCAGCACTCACGGTCCCGACGTTTTCAGCGGCCATCGCTAAACTCGGGGTGGAGCACTTTATCACCACCACCGGGCTGCCTGTGTTCGCACGACCTCGGCGCTTGGACGCAGCTAAACTGGCCATAGCGCGCGAGGAGTTTGCCAACCTGGAAAGGTTGGGCATCATCAGGCGATCGAACAGCCCATGGGCATCCCCGCTACACATGGTCCCTAAGGCTGAGGGGTTGTGGTGACCGTGCGACGATTTCCGCAAGTTGGATAACGCCACAGCACACGACCGCTACCCGATTCCCCACATTCAGGATTTTTCCGTTCACCTTGCAGGAGCACGCATTTTTTCTAAAATAGACCTGGTCCGCGGTTACCACCAGGTCCCAGTGCGCGCGGAGGACATACCCAAAACAGCGGTAATAACTCTGTTCGGCTTGTTCGAGTTTCTGCGCATTTCATTCGGATTAAAAGGAGCAGCACAGACGTTCCAGCGCGTGATGGACGTGGTGCTGCGCGATCTCCCGTTTGTGTTCGTCTACCTGGATGATATCCTGGTAGCCAGTGCGTCCGAAGACGAGCACATAACCCACCTCAGGACAGTTTTCCAGAGGTTGGAGGAGCACGGGTTAATAATCAACCCGGCGAAGTGCCAGTTCGGCGTGACGGGGATTGATTTTTTGGGGCACCGCGTCTCACCGGAGGGAGCAATACCCTTGCCCGACAAAGTGTGCGCTGTGGCAAACTTTCCCCGGCCTCAGACAGTCAGGGCGCTGCAGGAATTTTTGGGGATGGTTAATTTTTATAACCGTTTCCTCCCCCGCACAGCTCAGCTCATGCAGCCACTGTACGACGCACTCAAGAGATGGAAACCCGCGGATGGAGTTGAATGGACTCCGGAGCGAGAGCAGGCGTTCTCTGAGGTGAAAGCAGCTCTGGCAAACGCTGCACTGTTGGCGCATCCAGACCCGGCGGCCCGGATAGCGCTCACTACCGACGCCTCGGACGTGGCCATAGGGGCCATCGTAGAGCAACGTGTCGCCGGTTCTTGGCAGCCGCTCGCCTTTTTTCAGCAGGGCTTTGCGCGACAGTGAGCGTAAATACAGCGCATTCGACAGAGAGTTGCTGGCTCTCCACCTGGCCATACGCCACTTCCAGTTCTGGCTGGAAGGGCGCAGCTTCACCGCGTTCGTGGACCACAAGCCGCTGACGTTCGCGATGGCCAAGGTTTCGGAACCATGGTCGGGCCGGCAGCAGAGACAGCTGGCTGCGATTTCGGAGCTTACGACTGATATTCAGCATGTGTTGGGTAAACTGAATGTGGTGGCGGATTGCCTCTCACGCGTGGTAGTGGCCCCGATCTGCGTAGGGATAGATTATACAGCCATGGCCGCAGAGCAGATTAGCGATACGGACGTGTGCACGCTCCAGTCTGGACCAACAGGGTTAAGGCTGGAGATCGGGGTACTGCAAGATGGCAGCCCTCTCCTAATCTGCGACGTCTCCATGGGACGCCCGTGCCCGGTCGTCCCGGTCGCGTTGCGCCGCCGCGTGTTTGAGTCAGTTCATGCTTTGGCGCACCCAGGAGTGCGCGCGTCAGTCAAAATGGTGGGAGCGAAATTCGTGTGGCCAGGCCTGCGCAAACAAGTGAAAGAGTGGGCGGCAGCCTGCGTAGCGTGCCAACGAGCCAAAGTGCACAGACACACGAAGGCTCCTTTGGAGCCATTTAAGATACCGGCTAAAAGATTCGACCATGTTCACATGGACCTCGTGGGCCCCCTCCCGCTGTCGCAGGGGTGCATACACCTTCTGACAGTGTTGCACCGCACCACACGCTGGCCAGAAGCAGTCGCGCTGGTGGCAACCACATCCGCGGACGTGACGTGCGCTTTTTTGACAACATGGGTGGCACGTTTTGGAATCCCGTCAAACATCACGTCCGATAGGGGCCCTCAGTTTGTTTCCGAACTTTGGTCTGTGATGGCCGGCAGCCTGGGTGTTGCAATTCATCGCACAACCGCGTACAACCCACAGGCAAATGGGTTATGCGAGCGTTTTCACAGGTCACTGAAAGCAGCACTCAGGGCTTCGTTGACGGATGTAAATTGGGTAGACCGGTTGCTGTGGGTTTTATTGGGGTTGCGTTCCGCACCAAAAGAGGATTAAGAGGCTTCCCCGGCTGAGCCAGTTTTTTCTCAGCCACTGCGGCTACCCGGGGAATTTTTGCCAGACAATCCCGCGCCGGACAGCTGCCCGTCTCAGCGTTTGCAGCGTAGTGCAGACACAGGCACGCTGCCCGATCCGGCCCACCACTGTTTCCCACGCTCTTTTGTGCCAAAAACTTTGAAGAACGCGGAGTTTGTGTTCGTCAGACACGATGCCCACCGCCCGCCATTGCGCCCACCCTATGATGGCCCGTTCAGAGTGCTGGAAACAGGGGACAAGCATTTTTTGCTAGACTTGGGGGGGCGTCGAGAGAAAATATGCATAGACAGACTTAAGCCCGCCTTTGTAGTGGCGGACGAGCAAGTGCTGCTGGCCCGGGCCCCTCGGCGTGGAAGACCCCCACGGAGTACTCCTCAGGCAAACGATTCACCAGGACAGCCACACGGGCAGAGCGAAGTTCCCCCTCCCCCTCGCCTTAGCCCACCCGCAGTCAGACACACGTCCAGCAGCCCTCCGCCGGCACAGAGACCCCAGTTACAGCAGATATGGGAGGAGACTGAATCCCAAAAGACGTAGTGACTGAAACTCTGTCTGGGGGGGGGGGGGGGGTGATGTGGAAATGCATATTGTGGGGGAACCTGCAGACAGCGTCTCAGTCAGGAGGCAGTGATTAAACATAAGAGAATAATAGGCAAGGATGTCCTGGGGAGTTGGCAGGAAGAGGGAGCTGGGGGTTGAAGGCAAATGTATTGTGGAGCTGGATATCATGCAGTGTGATGTGAAATGTCATGCAGATGTGAGATGATCTGTGGAGCTTTTAAGGAGAAACCTGGTTTGGCTGATTCATTGCTTTTCTGTGTATGAATGTTGAGAGTGTTAATAAATTTCGTCTGCTCGTAAACTGGCCTCCTCATTTCCCACACTCTCCACAAAAAGAGCTTAGGGAAAACGGATTGCTGAAAAAAATCCCGAAACATAAATGATTTTTTTAAGCTGGAGCATCGAGTGGAGATGTAGCTGCTAATTACTACAGGGAAGAGGTGGGTGGGCTATTAAAGCACTCACCTGGAGGAGAAGGTCAAAGGTAGAAGAAAGGCCATAATTGCTTACATAAGACAACTGTGCGTGGGACAGTGGACTCCAAACTTGGTAAAAAGTAGACTGGATCAAGCATGCATCCATAGAGTATGACAATATTCATGAGCTGGAATTAAAGGACATAATGAAGGATTTTTCTTTAAAGAGGGCCAGAAGAAAACACTTCTAAAAGGGTAAGACATGCTATATTTTGATTCAAGATATTTGAAGTATTCATTTTGTTCCCAATAGATATGTTGATACCAGCTGCAGCTTTCCCGGTGTCTTCTGTCAGCAAGTTGACACTTATAATAAAAATCTGAAATTTCTAGGTATACAGTGTGGTACTGTATTTTTTTCCTTGTGTTAAACATGACATTGAATATCAATATTTTTTAAGGTATTGTCAAGGTTAAAAAAATCCCAGTGTTATGACAACACTAATGTCCGCAATATCTTGGCTCCGAGCAGTAGTTAAAACTCTCTGTCCCTTATTTGGCTGTGAGAAAGTTGGCAACCCTAGTTGCAGGAGTCAGTGAGTAAAAAACCCTGACATGCCGATAAAGCTGCGGAATTCCCAGTCCTTCTGTCTCCAGGTGAGTGTCAGTCTCATTTTCAAACTAGTTTACTCTCCAATGTTGATAATTTCACTCCAATGACAGTAGAATCTCAAAGCCATTACTAGCTAGTACTATCCATCGAACGTGAACACAAGACTGAGCGAGATTTGCGCGTTTGCCTTTTTCAAATGACTTTGTATGTATTTGCTCCGCACGAAAAATTTGCTTCGTGTTTGGTCTGAATGCTCCTTCAGTCTCTCTGATGGCCGATGCAGTGGTCCTTCATGTCTCAGATAGAGTGATGTGAATAAGTGTTTGCCCTCTTCCTGATTTCTCATTTTTTGTATGTTTGTCACACTTAAATGTTTCAGATTATCAAGCAAATTTAAATATTAGACTATGGCGGCACATGGGGAGAGCATAATTGTTTACCATCTTAGACAAGAACAAAGAGCAGTGGTTCCCTAGTGAGATAACAGGGAGGTGTGAAGAATGAATGAAGTGAATGCAAAGTGACGCCTTATGTGTGTTAGAAGCTTCTAGAGGAATGCCATGTTATTTAAGAGAAGAGTCTCTGCTGAGATATCATTCTGTCTATGCTTCTTGTGTGAGTTGTGTAATAAATCGTCTGAGCCAAATCCGCCTCTTTATTTACACGCTCCACAAGACAAAGATAACACAAGTAAACACAAAATGCAGTTTTTAAATGAAGGTGTTTATTATTAAGGGAAAAATCCAAACCTACATGACCCTGTGTGAAAAAGTGATTGCCCCCTAAACCTAATAACTGGTTGGGCCACCCATAACAGCAACCACTGCAATCAAGTGTTTGCGATAACTGGCAATGAGTCTTTTACAGTGCTGTGGAAGAATTTTGGCCAACTCGTCTTTGCAGAATTGTTGGAATTCTGCCACATTGGAGGGTTTTCAAACATGAACCGCCTTTTTAAGGTCATGCCACAGCATCTCAATTGGATTCAGGTCAAGACTTTGACTAGGCCACTCCAAAGTCTTCATTTTGTTTTTCTTAAGCCATTCAGAGGTGGACTTGCTGGTGTGTTTTGGATACTTGTCCTGCTGCAGAATCCAAGTGTGCTTCAGCTTGAGGTCATGAACAGATGGCCGGACATTCTCCTTCAGGATTTTTTGATAGACAGCAGAATTCATGGTTCCATTTACCACAGCACGTCTTCCAGGTCCTGTAGCAGCAAAACAGCCCCAGACCATCACACTACCACCACCATATTTTACTGTTGGTGTGATGTTCCTGAAATGCTGTGTTACTTTAACACTAGATGTAATGGGACACACACCTTCCAAAAAGTTCAACTTTTTTCTTGTCAGTCCACAGAGTATTTTCCCAAAAGTCTTGGGGATCATCAAGATGTTTTCTGGCAAAACTGAGACGAGCCTTTATGTTCTTTTTGCTCAGCAGTGGCTTTCGTCTTGGAACTGTGCCATGCAGGCCATTTTTGCCCGGTCTCTTTCTTATGGTGGAGTCATGAACACTGACCTTAACTGAGGCAAGTGAGGCCTGCAGTTCTTTGGATGTTGTTGTGGGGTCTTTTGTGATGGCTTGGATGAGTTGTCACTGCGCTCTTGGGATAATTTTGGTCAGCCGGCCACTCATGGGAAGGTTCACCACTGTTCCATGTTTTCGTCATTTGTGGATAATGGCTCTCACTGTCGTTTGCTGGAGTCCCGAACCTTTAGAAATGGCGTTATTGTGGGCGACACACATTGTGGGCTCACGTTGCCACAGAGATAGGACTGCATGTGTATTGAGGGTGTCACGTCTGCAAGGACAGAGGACTCGAATCTGCAGGAGATAACAAGGAAGTGTGAGATTTGCCTCTTTGTCCCACAGAAGATGCCCCGGAGAGGTTTCCGGTTCATCAGGAAATGAGAGACAATGGTGAAGCTTCAAAGGGATGCTTTGTGACTTCAAAGGGATGCTTTGTGACTGTATGTTTACTGAAGACACCTTGTGACTTGGATTCTGATGCTGGAAACATATAAAAGGGTGTTGAGATATGATTCTTTCTCTTTCCTGCTTTGAGAATGCTAGAAGCTGTGTTCTATCAAATAAAGCTGGTTTACGACTAAACTCAGCCTCGTCATTTGAGCACATCTTCTACACTGGTGACCTACGACGAAAAATGAGCAGACGGAATTCTCCCGAGCGGGGCTCGGCGGAAGCCAACCTGATGGCCGCCTCCACGATCCGGCTGCCCGATTTCTGGCAGCACAGCCCGCGCTCATGGTTTAGGGCAGTCGAGGTGCAGTTCAACCTCCGGAGAATCTCCGACGACGACACAAGATTCTACCACGTGGTAGCGAAGCTGGACAGCAACACGGTCCAGAGAGTGGAGGATCTGGTTAACCATCCACCAGACAGCGACAAGTACAGCGCATTGAAGGTCGCGCTGATCAGCCATTTCACCCCCTCAGTCCAGCAACGAGCAGAGGGGCTCCTGGCGTTGACGGAGGCAGAAAACGATAGACCTGCGGACCTGATGGTGAAGATGCTGAAGCTCAAAGACTCTGAGGATGGCAAATTCATTTTCGCCCACCTTTTCCTTTGAACCCTGCCACCAGCAATGAGAGTGGCCCTGGCAGAGTCGCCCCGATTGGCCAGGCGAGACTACCATGGGTTGAGCAAAGAGGAGCAGCGGTTGGTCGATGCCCACAAGCGGAACGCGGTTTCGGCCGCGGCGACCAGCCCGGGAACAGCATCCGGAGACAGCGCAGGTCCAGCGGCCGCGGCGCCAGACGCACCAACGGCGGCGGCGACGGGAGCCAGACGACGCGGAGCGGAGGACGGCCCGTGCTTCTACCACCGCCGTTTTGCAGAGAGAGCGCACAGGTGCGTCCCACCGTGCAACTTTAAGCACCAGGGAAACGCCAAGACCGAGGGCCGGTAGCAGCTGCGACCCTCGGCAACGAGAACAGGCTGCTTTACCTGACGGATGCACGCTCGGGGAAACAGTTCCTCGTGGACACGGGCTCTCAGCTGAGTTTCGTCACACCCCCCTACGCGGAACGGCTGATGCCTTCTAAAGCTCCCTGGGTGTCAGTGTCAGCAGCGAACGGCTCCACGATTAAAACGTCCGGTGAGAGAACCATGCTCCTGTCCTTACAGGGCCGTTCATTTGAGTGGACATTTATTGTAGCAGCAGTCAGTTTCAACATGTTAGGGGCTGATTTTTTGTGCTCACATGGTTTATTGGTTGACCTTGCTCATAGACGTCTGATTAATGCACTGTCCTTTCATTCTATTCCCTGCACAGCTCGGGTGGCCCCGCCGACTGCACATTCCAGCGTCTCAGCTGCGGGTGGTAAGTTTCACACATTGCTTGCTCAGTTCCCAGCACTCACAGTCCCCACGTTTTCGGCGACGGTGGCTAAACATGGGGTGGAGCATTTCATAACAACCACCGGCCCTCCTGTTTTTGCAAAGGCTCGGTGCTTGGACCCAGCTAAACTGGCCATCGCGCGCGAGGAGTTCACTAATCTGGAGGAACTGGGCATTGTTAGACGCTCCAAGAGCTCTTGGGCTTCGCCGTTACACATGGTCCCAAAGGCCGACGGCTCATGGCGACCTTGCGGCGATTTCCGCAGGTTGAACAACGTTTCAGCTCATGACCGCTACCCGATTCCGCACATTCAGGATTTTTCTATTCATTTGGCGGGGGCGCGCATTTTTTTCTAAAATAGACTTGGTGCGCGGTTACCACCAGGTGCCAGTGCGCGCGCAAGATGTACCCAAAACAGCGGTCATAACTCCTTTCGGCCTTTTTGAGTTTTTGCACATGCCTTTTGGCCTCAAGGGGGCCGCGCAGACTTTCCAACGCATGATGGATGCAGTTTTACGCGACCTTCCTTTCGTGTTCGTTTATTTGGACGATATTTTGGTAGCCAGCGCGTCCGAGGGCGAACATGAAAAACACCTCACAGCAGTTTTCCGGAGGCTGGCAGAGCACGGGTTAATAGTTAACCCAGCGAAGTGCCAGTTTGGGGTGGCGCAGATTGATTTTTTGGGACATCGCGTTTCGGCAGAAGGAGCGGTTCCTCTTCCAAATAAAGTGCGTGCCATAACGGATTTTCCGCAACCTCAAACAGTCAAGGCACTTCAGGAGTTTCTAGGGATGGTTAATTTTTACAACCGGTTCCTCCCAAGCGCAGCACGACTCATGCAGCCATTGTACATTGCATTAAAAAAACAAAAGCCCGCAAATAAAGTTGAATGGTCTCCGGAGCGGGAGTGCGCTTTTGCCCAAGTCAAATCAGCCCTGGCAAACGCAGTTTTGTTAGCGCACCCAGTTCCAACGGCCCGCATGGCGCTCACCACTGACGCTTCCGATGTAGCGGTGGGGGCGGTAGTTGAACAGTTTGTGGCAGGTACCTGGCAACCCCTCGCGTTTTTCAGCAGGACTTTGCGCGATAGTGAACGGAAATACAGTGCGTTTGACAGGGAGCTTTTGGCCCTACACTTGGCCATCCGTCATTTTCAGTTCTGGTTAGAGGGGCGACGTTTCACCGCGTTTGTGGATCATAAACCGCTAACGTTTGCGATGGCCAAAATTTCAGAACCCTGGTCAGGCCGGCAACAAAGGCAACTAGCCGCAATATCGGAGTTCACTACTGATATTCAGCATGTCGCGGGTAAACACAATGTTGTGGCAGACTGCCTCTCGCGCGCGGTAGCACCACCAAGCCCCATAGGGGCAGACTCTGTAGCCGTGGCCGCGGGCCCGGGCAGCGACGCGGGAGCGCGCGCAGCCCCGGTCTGTGTTGGGTTAGATTATGCAGCCATGGCTGCGGAGCAGGTTAACGACGCGGATGTGCGCGCGCTCCAGTCTGGACCAACAGGGTTAAGGCTGGAGCACAGGGTGCAGCAAACTGGTATGCCCCCACTAATCTGCGATGTCTCCACGGGACGGCCCCGCCCCATGGTGCCGGCCACGTGGCGTCGCCGCGTTTTTGACTCGGTCCATTCTCTCGCGCACCCGGGGGTGCGCGCATCGATTAAATTGGTGGGGAAGAAATTTGTTTGGCCCGGGTTGTGCAAACAGGTCAAGGAATGGGCGGCAGCCTGCGTAGCGTGTCAGCGAGCCAAAATACACAGACACACTAAGGCCCCGTTAGAACCTTTTCACATCCCCGCTAAGCGTTTTGATCACGTGCACGTTGACTTGGTCGGCCCGCTTCCGTTATCACACGGGCACACACATCTTTTGACTATGGTGGATCGCACCACGCGCTGGCCAGAGGCGATTCCTCTGACATCAACCACAGCGGAAGAAGTTGTGCGAGCTTTTTTAGCAGCGTGGGTTGCGCGTTTCGGTGTACCGTCGGACATAACGTCCGACAGGGGTCCCCAATTTATTTCCGAGCTGTGGTCATCGATGGCCCGCAGCTTGGGGGTGAAGATTCATCGCACCACCGCGTATAACCCCCAGGCTAATGGTTTATGCGAACGCTTTCACAGGTCATTGAAAGCAGCCCTCAGAGCGTCGCTAACGGATACAAATTGGGTGGACAAACTTCCATGGGTCTTATTGGGGTTGTGTTCTGCACCTAAGGAAGATCTGCATGCTTCCCCGGCGGAATTAGTTTTTACACAACCGCTCCGTTTGCCGGGGGAATTCCTTCCCGATAATCCCGCACCAAATGGCCCCCCTGCTCAGCCGTGGCAGAGCGACGCAGGAGCAAACACGCTCCCTGGCCCGGTCCATCACAGTTTACCACACATTTTTGTGCCAAAGGCTTTAAAAAATGCAGAGTTTGTTTTTGTTAAACATGATGCTCAGCGTCCAAGTTTGCGGTCGTTTTATGACGGACCGTTCCGAGTGCTGGAGACCGGGCAGAAGCATTTTCTGCTAGATTTAGGGGGCAGAAGGGAGTTGATTTGCATAAACAGGCTCAAACCCGCCTTTGTTTTGGCTGACGAGGAAGTGCAGCTCGCGAGGCCCCCCCGCCGTGGCAGGCCGCCGAGAGGACATTCTCCAAAGTCTTCACAGAACGGTGCTAACAGCTTTAATCCACAGGTGCAGAGAGATGTTGCAGGTGCAGCCAAGCCAGGTTGCAGCAGATTCGGCAGAAAGTTAAAACCTAGGCAGTTGGTGGATTGATTAGCGATGTATGGAGTGTTTTGTGTTTTTCTTTTTTTATGCCATGCAGGTTTTGCCTTACTAGACGTTTGGGGGGGGTAGTGTGGGCGACACACATTGTGGGCTCACGTTGCCACAGAGACAGGACTGCATGTGTATTGAGGGCGTCACGTCTGCAAGGACAGAGGACTCGAATCTGCAGGAGATAACAAGGAAGTGTGAGATTTGTCTCTTTGTCCCACAGAAGATGCCCCGGAGAGGTTTCCGGTTCATCAGGAAATGAGAGACAATGGTGAAGCTTCAAAGGGATGCTTTGTGACTTCAAAGGGATGCTTTGTGACTGTATGTTTACTGAAGACACCTTGTGACTTGGATTCTGATGCTGGAAACATATAAAAGGATGTTGAGATATGATTCTTTCTCTTTCCTGCTTTGAGAATGCTAGAAGCTGTGTTCTATCAAATAAAGCTGGTTTACGACTAAACTCAGCCTCGTCATTTGAGCACATCTTCTACATCATAACCTTTTCCAGACTGATAGATCTCATTTACTTTGTTTCTCATTTGTTCCTGAATTTCTTTGGATTGCAACATGATGTCTAGCTTTTAAGGATCTTTTGGTCTACTTCACTTTGCCAGACAGGTCCTATTTAAGTGATTTCTTGATTTGACAGGTGTGGCAGTAATCAGGCCTGGGTGTGGCTAGAGAGATTGAACGGCATGTAGAAATGACATAACCATGCAGTGACCAGTGTTTAGCTGCAGTGAGGAGCAGATGTGAATTTAACTCATCTGAACAGTAAGAGCAGCAGGAGAAATGCTCTGTTCTATGTGGTAAAATTCAATAAATATGCCTAAAGGCTAAAGAGAGAGAACCGAGTCAAGCTTTGCTCATCCTCTTCATTCCAGAAGAAGAGAGCACAACTCAGCTTTACACTTAGCCCATATAAATTGTGGTAACAATAAAATCAACACAAGCTGTGAAAAGAATAAATATATGTAGAAAAGGACTGCTTTTTTCATTTATACTGTTTCTCTTGTCTTTATCACTTCTCCACAGATTTAAAGCACATCTATCACAAAAGTGTATATGAAGGTATATCCTTCACAGGTGCAAAAACAAAACTATTTGATGGTGCTCTTATGAGACCAGGAAAAGCATTCAGTTGAAACTATCCGCGAGTAAAGTGGAAGTGAAAAATGTTTAAAAGGAGTTGGGAAAAGACTCGGCAAGTGCATCCAGAGTTCTTCAACTTGATGTCATGCGTGATGTCTGACTATAGGGCTATGCCACGCTGAATTGAGCAAGAATTAAAGGGGGAAAGATAGAAATTGAGAGCCAGGAGATGCTTGACAAGGATATGAGCAAGAGTGAGTAAAAGAAATGGAGAGGCAGGAAGGGAGGAAGAGTGAAAGATATATTGCTGGAAGGCATTGGCATTTAAGATTCATTATAAGCAACCATGCCTGTTTCAATGAGGAGAAACTGAGCTGTCACCCTGATATACGATAGCAATGTTTCCCCTAAATTCTGATGGCCTAGAGTAATTTGGTACTTCACAAGTGATGTTTATGTTCTTTTTCTCCCTCCCAATCTTTGTTGTCACTGCACAATGGGATTCTGGATGGCTGTAAAGAGCTACTTTAAATATAAAGCACTCTTTATTGTAGAAAGGTTTAACTGACTAGAGCCTCTCTGTTATTTGGTACACCAGGTCACACGGGCTAGATCAAGAGACACTGACTTCTGGAAATTTGAGAAAACAACTGAACCAAATAGACAGTCATGCTGTTTGTTCATATGGGTGCCAAGATGTAAACTAGGGATGAGCCAATACTACTTTTTCAAGTCTGATACCAATATCGATACTGTGACTTTGTGTATTGGCCAACCCACGCACCAACTGTAGTTTGTGGAATTTAATAACAAAAACACAAAGTTCCAAAGTGTGCACAAACAAAAAATCCAATTACAGATAATGAAGAAACTTACACGCAGGAATGGGTTCAGAATAAACTCACCAGAGTGGGGAAGGGGCTCTGGTGATGAAGAGAAGGAATCTCTATCAAGACTGCGGCAGTAAAGAAAAGAAAATACAGTCCTTAAATACGGTGGGAATAAACAACATAAGTAATGACAGATATGTGTTCACATGAGCGGGAAAAAAGGGAACAATGAATAGTGACTGGGATCAGCTGGGAGAGATGAAAGAGGAGCGGCTGGACTTGACAGCTGACAGGGTGACGCGCACACAGAGCACAAAACCGGAAATGCCGCCTGACAGCTGTCAACCCCGAGAAAGAACACCACATTACAAATATAAAGAATAAAAAAAAAATCAAATATAAAGAATAAACGTCATCAAATGCAGACTAATAAATAATTACAAATTGAAGCAAAACATGGGCGTAACAAAACTGAAACATAAGCCGAAAAATAGAACGCAGTATGAGAATACTGAAACTCAAAAGGCACAAAATACAACAAATATATAAATACAGAGAAAAAGCCACAAGACTGAGTCTGGTGGAACTTCCAGAGCTCAGCTCGTGACAATTTCACTGGTAAGCACCATGAAAACATGCATTCTGAAGTTTTAAGTGCAAGTTTATGCAAAACTTTAAAGATGAGTATTAAGTAAACATTCAAATGAAATTCAAAGTACCACTGTATGCATAAGGTAAAAAATTCTGTAGATCTGAAAATAAAAGCACTAGACCTTTTAATTGTATTTTTGTCATCCATCATTATTATTATTATAAGTATTCTCCTGGTCCTCGGTTTATTTAGTAGTGTTTCTGATATTTTTCTCTGTCCACTTTAGTTTTTAGGTTTGCTCTTATTTTAAGATAAGATAAGATAAGATAAGATAAGCCTTTATTAGTCCCACAACGGGGAAATTCCAGGATTGCAACAGCACAGGGATAGCAACACTCAGAGCAACAATCAGAAGGCAAGAAAAAAAAACAAGCAAGCAAGAGCAGCTAATAAACATATGTACGTATTACTATAAAATATATATATATACACACACACACAGACACACAGTGCAGAGCATTGTAGCTGGATGGAATAAATATATGAATATATGAACACACAGTGCAGAGCATTGTAGCTAGATGGAATAAATATGTAAATATATAAACACCCACAGTACGGAGCATTGCAGCTAGGTGGAATAAATATGCAAGTATATAAACACACACAGTGCGGAGCAATGTAGCTAGATGGAATAATATGTAGATATATAAATATATAAACACACCCAGTGCTGAGCATTGTAGCTAGATGGAATAAATATGCAAATATATAAACACACACAGTGCAGAGCATTGTTGCTAGATGGAATGAAACAGCATAACCGTCTACTTAGTTATCCTACATGGTATGATTATGTGCCCATACATATTCTCACCCTCCATAGCGACCGGTATGTTCCTAGTTGTATGCCGGAGGGGACCATTGTGTAAGTCTATTGCATCTTTTGCATTCAAAAAACTATTAGTTTGTTACGTCTTTTTGCTATCTCTGCGAGCAGCCCTGCTTAGGTTGTACAGTCTGACAGCCGTTGGTAGGAAGGACCTACGAAACCTCTCGGTTGTGCACCTGGGATGATGTAGTCTGCTGCTAAATGAGCTCCTCAGTGCATTCAGTATGTCCTGCATAGGGTGGAACTCGGACTCCAGCAGAGATGACAGTTTAGCCACCGTCCTTCTCTCTCCTATCTCCTCCATCGGATCAAGGCGCTGCCCCAGGACAGAGCTAGCTTTCTTAATCAGTTTGTTCAGTCTCTTCCTATCGGCTGCAGTAATGCCACTGCCCCAGCAGACCACTCCAAAAGTGATGGCTGATGCCACCACCGTGTCATAGAATGACTTCAGCAGTGCCCCTTGTACACCAAAAGACCTGAGTCTCCTCAGCAGGAACAGCCTGCGCTGTCCCTTCTTTTGAAGTCATACCTGTTCCACTTTCTGTAGCCTTGTTTTTGTAGTCCTACTTTCCAGTTCACCATTATGATTTGCTATTTATGTTTCTGTCACTTACCTCTCATCAGATGTAACTCTCCCCCGAATGGTAAACCCATGTTATGTCTTCGTTCCTGTTTTTTTTTTTTCCCACACTCCCATCTGGTTTGTGTTTTAAGTTTCGTTCATTTGTTTACGTTTCACTTTTAGCGTCTTCCAGCCTCCAAGCTTGAAAAGCAGCAGCTGCTGATGTGCGACACACTTCCTTCTGCTCGGTTCTCGACAGAATTCAGCACACTCCTTTACCGTGATACTTTTGCAAGTCTTTTATCAAGTTGGTGGTGTTAAAATTGTAAACGCTGGTACCACACAGCAAACATACCAAGGTGAGTCCCACAGACAGACACGTGACACTTGTTGCTTACAGAAGCTGCGTGCAGTGTGGCTGAGAACACGATCATGCCTTCATTTTAATATTATTAAAGTATCGGATCAGTGAGTGATGATATAGAGTGAAGTATGTGGCGGTAATGCACCTGTAAGCTGGTTGCTAACCACCAATCAAATCTAAAAGAAGAAGAAGAATTACTTTTTTTCCTTACCAATATTCATTCAGCCATTTTGCCTGGATCAAACCCAGTACTGATACGGCAGATCAGCTCAGCTCATCCCTAATTTAAACATGCAGGAATCTGGAGCAACTGCATGGATAAACTGAATGTTTAAAAGAGGCAGTCAAATGTAATTTAAATGCTCACACATCAGTAATATTTGAGTAGAAACCAGAGAGGAAAATGTACAAAGCAGTGAAACTCATTATTTTTTTTTCTTTTATTAATGGCTGCTTTATCAAGTGTTACAGTCAAATGTGTTACTATAAATACACTATATTTGTCCAAAAGACCAAATCAATCATAAGTTTATCTGCATGAGTGAAGAGAGAGAAAATACAATTTAAGGTCTTTGTGTGAATTTGATCTCAGTTCATGGAGGATTGAGAGCCAGCAGAGTGGGAAACAACTTTTTGGGATAGGAGATGTGACGTATGAAACTCCTATCAGGTTTGAGTTAATATTTGCAAACTAACATCTTGCAAGGATGTGTGCTGACAAATGTCCAATTACATTTTGCACTTGCATATGCATAAACAGTGCATCTCAAGCAACACACTTTTATACAAAAGTTTAAAAAGGAAAGCAAAAAAGCAAGCAAAGAAATTTAGTTTAAGGAGTTGTGTTTTGCAAATTCGGTAGGAAAATAAGAAAAGTAATTCATTACTTCAGAAAAAGTAGTGAGCGCTGTGTAATCTTACTTTTTTAATGGTTCACACACTGATGACCGTTAGATGAATGCCTGACTGTTTGCTGTGACTTGGACACTGAACCAGCCTGTCATGGTGAAGACAGAGCTGAGCCCAAAAGTAGAGCTTTCAATTTACCGCTCCATGTACGTTCATGCCCTCAGACTATAGTGACAATCTTTGTGTGACTGAAAGAATAAGTTCACGGATACCAGGAGCTAAAATAAACTTTCTACACTATGTGGCTCTGCTTGACCTCAAGATCTTAGTCATTAAGGAGAAGCTCAGAGTAGAGTCACTGCACCTCCACATTGAAAAGAGCAATCTGAAGCAGAAACCCGAATAGGATACCTGCTGGATCAGGGTCGGCCCTAGCCATTTTGGTGCCCTAGTTGAGATTAGGGTATGACCCCCCCCCCCCCCAACACACACACACACACACGCACACACACAACCCTAAACGTTAACCTCTTGTGCCCTGAAGTCCCCAATACCGGAAACTCATAGTAGTGCTCATCAAAAAATCTCATATATAAGACACGCTACCCTGTATCCACAAAGTCATCACGTTACACATCCACAGAATGGAACGAGCCTCAACAATAAAGTTAAAACAACTTTTATCTACACAAAATGCAGTCACAGCATGAAGTAATTACATCTTACAACTGCAATAGTGTGCATGTCCACACAGTTTGCAGAACAACTTGAACTGCTACAGCTGCAACCACACAACACATTGTCTGAAACTGGAAACCCAGCAGATTACAACAAGCCGCTGTACAACATTAACTGAGCCAACAGCCCAAGAGGAGCAAAAACAAACTTCACTTTATGCAGCCATCAGAATAAATTTTGTCCTACCTGTACTGTTTTGTCATTATAAATCATATTTGGAATGCAACACGTAGGACTAGGGCTCGGACTGTTTGCAGCCGGAGAGTTAAGTCCACACCATCAGCCAGCTGAAGGTGGTATTGCTGCCGGTACTACTCGCACTGTTTATGCTGTTTAATTGGTCATTTCTGTTAAAGCAGAGTTTGTCACAGCGGTCATCTGGCCTGCAGAGGAATAAGCGAAGTTGGACTTTCTTCTCCCTTTAGTCAGTCAGAACATTGATTTAATTTTACAAATCTAAACAAGTTCCTCGCCGCAATTTGTTTACATAAGACATGCACTGGTGGGGCCCCATTAGGGAGTTCAGTGAATTCCTATAAGGGTCATTGCAAACTGTTCACGTTGTCACTGCTGTAGTTATTCAAAGTTGGTAACTCCTCAGGGGCCCCCTTCTGCCCTGGGGCTCCCAGCATTTGTCTGCTTTGCCTGCCAGCACAGCACCTCTTGCAGTGGCACCCTCTCCAGCAGGTGGCACCCTAGGCAACTGCCTGTATGGCCTATGTCAAGAGCCAGCAGTGTCCTGGATCCATCTATCTATCCTCTACCTCATATCCAGGAGTCTGGGTCAGGGAGGCAGCAATTTAAGCAGAGAAGCTGAGACTGCCACCCGATACACAGAGCACCCTTGATTCCAATAATGTTGTTAACTTGGGCTGAGCTCAGCTGACTGCCTTTGGCAGAAACTTAGCTGCCAAGCGCTCTTTGTCTGGCCCTTCACCCAGGACTAGTTTGTCTTGGGAGACCCTAGCAGGGGCATTTTGTCCATGACAGTATAACTCCTGAGATTATTAAGGCACACAAACCTCTCCACCACACGATCCAAGGGGGAATTTTGATTAATTGTTACTAAAAATCATGGTGTTGTGGAGAAAAGAAACAGGCAAGGCAACAAGCTAGACAATACACAAACTTTATTTCTTCTCAAACATACAGTACAGTAAAAGATCTCCTGGATCTCTGTGCATTCTCCTTTTATACCTTTAATTTCATGCACTGAGACCCGGAACTTATGACCATAATACATTGTTTGGAACAAAGACCTGTGTGGCACATTAACATAGCATCATGCTGGCACCACTTCTCATACCCTTTCCTCTTCCAGCGGCTCCGGTGCTCTCTCCTCTCCCCGGGGGGCGAATAGTCCTTACTGTCCCATCTAAGACCTCCCGGTGACACTTCCTCCTTCAGTCCATTGCTCCCCCTTTCCCCAGCTGCCTTCCTTGGGTGGAGAATCCCCCACCCGTACCACCACAGTGTAACCACCTTTCAGCTCTCTTGTGGAAAGCCCACGACAGTATGTTTCGATCTGGTAGCAGCATGATTTCAGATTTATGTTTCTGTAAAAGAAGAAGACTACTTTGTATTTCATCAACAGAAAATGCCGATTTAACACATGAGCATGTCATGCAACACAAAGCAAGTGGAACAGTTTTATTTAATTTGCTGCCTAAATGTTCACATTACACCATAAAACTTGACACTGTTGTATTTGCACTTTTTTGCACTTCAAGAATAAAATGCTATTTTTACTCAAAAGAAAGCAGGACTGGAGATAGTGACACACCGATGGTTAAGGTGTCAACTACATAAAAAGTTCACTTTGCTCTTTCTTTTAAAAACCTCCCACTTGTTTACACCTCAAATCACCGCGCTGCCTAAAGCTGTGTCTACACCGAAGCATCGCTGCACATTAGCGGAAAAAAAGCAGCAGCAGCTTCACTGCTCAATCTGTGTTTATGCAGAAGACATTCAGGCAAAATATTGATCTGTACGGGTCACCTACATTTTCAATAAAATACCAAGTCTGTTTTGTTTTAGTTATAAACTGAAAACAAAAGAAAACGTAATTCAAACAAAGAAGCCACGCAGACAGAAATCCAATACATGATTGAAAACAGTTTTCCTTCTTAGTGTCCTCTTTTTTTCCCCTCAAAGATAGTGGCTACCAAATTGTTCCTGAGTTTTAAAAATGCCCACTGCAAAGTTTACAGTTGATCAGCTAAAAACTAGTGCAGCGTTGGGGGAGTGCAACCTGGGGAATTTTCCAGACACTACATGTGTGTGTGCGTGCGTGCATGCGAGAGACAGAGAGAGAGAGAGAGAGGGGGAAAATGTGATTTAGCAGTTACAATGGAGAGTTTTAACTTTCTCATCCCAAAAATGAATTAATGATTAAAGTCATTGTCACGGGAGCCTTAGAACATTTTCACACTTGAAAATCCGCACCGCACGGTCCAGACCCAAGTTCATGTTTTTGTTCCATTGACTACATTTAGTCCAGTTAGGTTTGGTTTCTCATTGCTCCTTTTCTTGATGAACCACACAACTTTAGGTGATGCAGCTACGTCTTGTTGTCATGATGACGTTTGCATTGTCAGCACAGATGGCAGTTCACAAACATGCTACTCATCCTCTGAGTTTTCTGATGCTCTAGGCTAGGGTTGGGCGTTATAGCTAAAAAAAAAAAAAAAAGTATCTCCATACATTTTTCTCTATATTGCAATACACGATACATATCACGATACATATTTTGTGTACAGAATGTTCTTTAAAATTTGGTTTTACTTACATTTTTATTAGAAATTTATATATACTGTATATTCATTTCACTTATGAAAAAGCTGAATAATAAAATAAAATGAAAACTTATGACAGAGAAAATTCTTCACAACAATATGTAACTGAGCAAAGTGTCTTTTTTTCTTTGCAAACTGAGCAAAGTGTAGCCGCGCTGAGCTAGAGAGCTTCCACTTCTAGACTTCAGCGGCCAAGCTGCAGACAAGTCCGTCTTGCAGCGGCAGCTCATATTAACATGATAAATATTTGAGTATGGGCGATATTTTGAAATACGTATTGCGGGTGGCCAAATGTACCAATACAATGAATATATTCTGTATATCACCCAGCCCTACTCTGGGCACATTAGAAACTACACTTTTAAGTTGAAACTGGGGAAGACTTGACTACATCAAGCGATGAACTAGTTTAGTGAGGCTAGAATATTATCCAGGTCTTCATTAAAAATTTGTCCTTCTCTTCTGAAGATTTTCAGGTTGTATTGCTCATCCAATTTTTCATAAATTGTCACATCCTTTCCAAAATATCTGGTGTCTGCCTTTTTTAATGATTTTTCTTTCAGTTGACTGTGGCTAGCAGGCAATATTTTAATTTTAAACTGGGTCTCTTCTTCTCACCGAGTCCAGTCACAGCTCATTACCTCCACCAAGGAGGTTATGTTTTTGTCGGCATTAGTTTATTATGCCTTGGTGAATGGAGACATATGGTAATCACTCAGTGTATCTGTGTGTGGTTGTATCTGTCTGTCTGTTACCAATTTTTCAGCTCGCCTGGTCAAAATTAAATGCAACAGAAGGCTTGTATCATTATATCACCATATTTTCTTGACTTTTAATTTTCCAGAATTTCCAGATAAGGCTTTGTTTTCAAAATAAACCCAAATATAACTCACTTTTACCATCAATGGAGATGAGAAAAAAGGTGTTGTAATAACTATAACGGGCCACTAGTGGAAGCAGTGCAACTTTTTACAGCCCACGGATAACTTCCTGTCACAGTTGATCTCTAGCTGAACTGTTATAAAATAGCGGTTACTGAAAAAAAAAATGTATTCAGCAACTACACCATTTCAATCAATCAATCAATAAATCAATCAATCAATCAATCAACCTTTATTGTCATGATGCTATGCATACAACTGTAGTGCAAACAAGATGAAATTGCGTTTCTCTAGGCATCCTTATTGTAAAAAGAACATAATTTAAAAACACACACACACACACCCCTCACCCAGACAGCCATTCACAGATCCCTGAGACACATTTGGATTTTACAGTAATGTTAACTTATTACAGTTGCAGTTAAAATAACTGCCTATGTATAAAAAAAAAAATGGCTAAGTGAATCTAAGTAGCTAAGAGAAATAAATACTTAAGACTGACTAAAACTATAATATACATATAATATACATAATGTCCATAAAGTGCAGTAATTTGTATAAAAGATTCCGGATCAACTGTTCAGCATCCTAACAGCTTGTGGAAGGAAGCTGTTAATCAGTTTTTTAATTTATTCATCACATTGATTGTTTTCACACTGGTTTTGCTGTTGAGTTTTGCAGAGGAAGGACGAGGTATTTTCTTCCTGGAATTTTGAGTTCATCACTAAAAACTACAAGTCCCAACATTCCTCCCCTCAAAAAACATGGTGGACCACAGCAGACGGCTGTGCAGAGGAAAATGCATTTAAAAGTAAGTTTTGTGCTTAAGTTATGCAGCAATTTCAATATTAAAACACTAATAACTCCTACAGCTGCAATATTTGATTTTTAAAACTTATGTTACATCACTTTTTTTTTTCAATGTCTGATTTTTTTTTTCCCCGCATGGGGGCTGCTTTGTTACATTCATTTAACCAGTTAAATTCAGTTGATTTTTTTGTCTTAATACTAAAGTCAGTATATAAAAACACCACAGTGTGACATGCTTCATTTAGTCACTTTAAAATGATTCACTCACTAAACCAAGCAACTTATAAAGCTGAGGACAAACATGACATCTGCATTTTTTATATATATCACATCTGTAACAATAATCACATTTTTATGCTGTTTTTCTTTCCTCTGTCTCTCTGAGGTCCACGGTGGTGAACCTGAGGGTCAGCAGTCAGAGCAGCTACGAAGATAACAGGCCGGAAGCTAAATAAGAATCTTAAATGTTTACTGTTTATACCAGAAACTACTACTGTATTTCAATAAATTAATGTTTGGAAAAACTTAGTTTTTTGCTAGATTATTTAAGAAACTCTCAATATTCATTACAAAAGTGTGAAACATTCCAAACCGTTCTGATTTAATATCCATAATTATGCTTCTACTTTTGGAAATTTTGATATGTTTACCTGATATTGCACAGCATCATGTAACATGCGCTCAATTAATACATGCATTCAATTAATAAAATCTGTTACGCCAGCTTTTTTCTTTGTGCTCCTAACTTTATTCTTGTGCTTTTGTATTTTTATGCCTTGGTGTAAAGGCAGCGTAGGCACATGGTAATTACTCCATGTGTCTGTCTGTTAGCAGCTTTTCAGCTCACCCACTCAAAATCAGCTGCAACTAAACGCTCGTATCATTGTCTCGCTATATTTTCTCAACTTTTAATTTGCCATAATTTCCAGATAAGGCTTTGTTTTCAAAATAAACACAAATTTAACTCACCTTTGCCATTAATGCAGCTGCAAAAAAAGCTATTGTAATAACTATGCCGGGCCACCACAAGTGGCAGTGTGACTTTTTTACAGCCCCCCATGCTACTATGCCACAGGCACCAAGGCATCGGCACCTTGGTGCTTTTATTTATTTGTTAGTCTGTCTGTCTGTCTGTTAACAAAATAACTAAAAAAGGTTTGAACAGATTTGGATGAAGTTTTCAGGAAAGGTGTGTAATCGCACGGGGAACAGACGATTAGATTTTGGTGATAATCTATGACTGCATGCCTCCACCAAGGGCTTTGTATTTGTGCATCAGAATTACACAAAAACTACTGGATGGATTTGGATGAAATTTTCACCAAAGGTAGTTCTTCGGCTACAGAGGAAGCCATTACATGTTGGTGATGATCTGAGAATGCATACCTCCGCCAAGGCTCTTATCTTCTCACAGAGTGTTAGATTAGATTAGATTAGATTCAACTTTATTGTCATTACACATGTATGAATACAAGGTAACGAAGCACAGTTTAGCATCCAATCAGAAGTGCAAAGGACAGCAGTGCAGTATATACGGTAATTAACAGTATGTGCAATTTAAGCAAATATATGCAAATATATGCAGCAGTGCAGAAAGTTAAAAGTACTGTTATGTGCAAATAATGTGCAATAAGTTAGATGTAGTTATGTAGTTATGCAGTTATGTACAGGTGAGGATGGTAAAAGATGATTGTAAGAGAGTCAGCGGGGAACTAAGTTCAATAACGTGACAGCTGTTGGAAAGAAACTGTTCCTAAACCTGCTGGTTCTAGTCCGAAGGCTTCTGAAACGTCTTCTGGAGGGGAGAAGCTGGAACAGTCCATGAGCAGGATGGTTGGAGTCCCTAAGAATGCTGCGTGCCCGGCGCAGACATCTTTTCCTGTAGACGTCCTCTATAGCTGGAAGTGGAGTCCCTGTGATGCGTTGGGCGGTTTTCACCACCCGCTGCAGCGCCTTGCGGTCAGCTACAGAGCAGCTCCCATACCAGAGTGTGATACAGTTGGTCAGGGTGCTCTCTATCACGCAGCGGTAGAAGTTGCCCAGGATGTCAGCTGACAGATGGTTCTTCTTCAATGTCCTCAAGAAGAAGAGGCGCTGATGGGCCTTCTTGATCAGGCTGGTGGTGTTAACTGACCAGGACAGGTCCTCCGAGATGTGGGTCCCCAGGAATTTGAAGCTGGGGACACGTTCAACAGCTATGCCATTGATATGGAACAATACTAATTAGCAACAATACTCCAAAACTACTGGACAGACTTTGATGCAATTTTCACCAGAAGTGGCTCTCGGCCTATACACAAACCCATTACATTTTGGAGATGATCCATGTGGGACAGAAGGAGCCTTAGTGGAGGTCTGCGCTCTCTGAGTGCTTTTCTAGTTTTCCACGTTTTCGGCTGCCGTAACTTGCTGTGTTTGG
Source organism: Pholidichthys leucotaenia (assembly GCA_020510985.1). Classification (NCBI taxonomy): domain Eukaryota; kingdom Metazoa; phylum Chordata; class Actinopteri; order Cichliformes; family Pholidichthyidae; genus Pholidichthys; species Pholidichthys leucotaenia. The sequence goes on along the minus strand of CM035848.1, from coordinate 85,119,667 downwards.
TCTAAAAGTCCTTTTCTGGTAATTGCTTTCACGCTCTAAATGAACTGGACCATGGCTCAGTCTCACCAAGACCACTCCTTTTTGCCAGACTAAATTTCAGCTCATTGGCCCAGACTCTAGTTCAGGCAAGGTTTCACTCCTAAAAAAAATTGGTCCAGATCATACTAAAAAGTCTGGAAGTCTGGACCAAATGAGTTAGGTGTGAAAGCACCATTAGTTAATGAAACTATATAAAACTGTTAAACCACACTCACAAACAATACTGAACTGCAAAAGAAACTAGCTGGTTTCTGGACCTATGCATGTATGGATATCTAATATTTTAAACTCCTCTGCTCCTGGATAAGCAAAAATTCCCAAAATAAACCTTAGAGGAGATTACTGATACTCTTATCACAACATTGGAGCACAGGTACATACACTTCTTATCAGGCTTCCTAACAACTATGCAGCTTGACTTATTCACCTTTGCAACATTTTCTTATAATGTGAATGTCTTCTATGTTAATGGTGTCCTGGCACGACCACGGCAAGGTCTGTACTTGGCGTGCCAGTGTTTGTTTTGTGGTGGCATGAGCAGGAAAAAAATGTTCGGATTGCGCATATCTGCATGTGTGGCTGTGCAGCAGAGGTTTATACACATACATTTACTTGGCAAGTGTAGGTGTAAATCAAAGAGTCAGTGTCTGCAAAGACATATTACCTTTTTCAGCATGCATGAGCATACAGCATATTTATCTGACGCTGTCCTCTAGAGGCATTTTTCCTAAAAGATCTTTGTACCAGTGAAGCAAAAAAAAAGGGCCTCAAATCAGAGCAGCTGTAACCTTTGCTTTGGGCTGCGTGGCATAGATATGAAGGCAACTCCAGCCTTCCTCCATGCAGGCTGTTGTCATTCACCCCCAAGCAGGGCTGAGCACAGCCCGGCATGGTAAACCTCTGCTGGATGTCTTGCATTTTCTCATCATCATTCCTCACCTGGGGAGCTGGATCGAGGAGCGGATGCATACATGACACGGAAGAGAGAGAAAGGGAGGGAGAGAGAGAGAGAGAGAGATGAAAGTTTCATGAGGTGTGGGGCTAGTATGAGCAACCACAATGAAAATTCAAAGGTTGAACTTTTCTCCAGGACTGAGGGTGAAGACAGCCTGCAGGCACATGGGTGAGGGGAAGAAAGGCAGGTGAGGAGCTGGGGGAGTTGGGAAATGAAGATAGCTCCTGGTTGTGATGAGGGAAGAAGAAAGTTTATCTTTGGGTCTGTAATCCCACTGTTGCTCTTTTTTTCCCCAACCCTACCGTCTTGTATTGTTTACCCTCTTTAATCTCTACTCCTCTTTGTTCCCCACTGACCTCATTTTTTTCTGTATTTCATAGGCCATCTTTTTTGAACTTCCTACTATATATCATATCTATTTTCTACCAATGCTGCACTGTGCTACCGGATGTGGTAGGTGGAGGAGCAAGAAATCTGACCACAGGCAGGTGTGTGTGTGTGTGTGTGTGTGGCGGGGGGGCATCAGGATACTGGATGAGGAGGTGGCAGATGTCTCTGCGGCACCTTTGAGGACGTCTCCAGAATGTCTCTATTGTACAGACATACACACACAAGTACATCGGCTCCACAGTTCTCCCTCTCTGCATCGGCTCGTCTCCCTCTTCCAGGAAATGTGCGGTGCCGTGTTATGATCGATGGGTTGCGTTCGGAGACAGAGCAGCCCCCACTGTTTGTTTGTCTCTGTTACGCATGGCTGCAGAATGACAGCTGGGACCAGTGCATGGCTTTGAGTCTGTCTGGCAAGGAAAAGTTGGGCTCCTTTGGTTTAACTCATCGTTTGCTCCAAAAATGGAGAGATGAGAGTTTCTGAGCGTTGTGCAGCACGCCTATGATTATCCTTTGGTAAACCAAACTGACTCCGAGCACTTGAGGAATTTTGCATATGACATGCTGCGACTAGGATTTATGTTGTCCAAGCTTGATTGTGGACCAGAAGAAATCAGAGGAATGTCAGTCTCGCATGGGTGGTGTGTGTGCATGTGTGTTTGCCATCCAACTGACAACGTTTAAGGAAGAAGAGCAAATAAGGGCAAGAGATGTGTGCAGTCGTAGCTCATCTCTCCGTGTTTTGTCATTTCCTTACATGCTAATATGTGTGTGTGCCCTGCTAGCACATGAAAAATGAGTAATCAGCAAAACACACAACAAACACACAGTCACATAGATATATTTTCAATCTTGGAGGAGAACTCAGGAAATGAAAGAGGCCTTATCAGAGTGCATCTGTTAATGAATATGCTTTTTTTAAAGCCAAAAAGGGGGGGGGGGGGAAAGATGTAGAAGAAATCCAAGCATTTCCTGACCATGGGGATGACTCAGCGATTCATTAATTATTGTTATCTTGGCATAGTGCATAGGAAATTAACCAAACTGCACTGACAGGATCACACACCCAACCATTTTAAATTCTACATGCAGTCTGTTTGCTTATTGCAAGGAAACTTAAGAGTAAAAAAAACAAAAACTTCCTCAAAAATTTCTTATTTTAGTTGTTGTCATCATATTGCTTGCAACCTTTAATAGTGTAACGTGCTGCTCGACATGGCGACGTCCCACCGGGAGATTCGAACTCACGCCTCCCGCTCCGGAGTCCCGCATCCTACCTGTGTCGCCAATAGGGTCAACCCACTTGGCAAGCCAAGTAGGGTGCTCATATTGAGTTCGCTACACTACTCCCCTCTGGTTCTCGACATCGTCCCGATGTCAGCGCCCCATTACTGCTTTGGACAGGAGATCCCACTTCTGACACCAGTGTAACGTGCTGCTCGACATGGCGACGTCCCACCGGGAGATTCGAACTCACGAATCTCACAGGTAGGGTGCGCTCCGGAGTCCCGCACCCTACCTGTGTCGCCAATAGGGTCAACCCACTTGGCAAGCCAAGTAGGGTGCTCATATTGAGTTCGCTACACTACTCCCCTCTGGTTCTCGACATCGTCCCGATGTCAGCGCCCCATTACTGCTTTGGACAGGAGATCCCACTTCTGACACCAGTGTAACGTGCTGCTCGACATGGCGACGTCCCACCGGGAGATTCGAACTCACGAATCTCACAGGTAGGGTGCGCTCCGGAGTCCCGCACCCTACCTGTGTCGCCAATAGGGTCAACCCACTTGGCAAGCCAAGTAGGGTGCTCATATTGAGTTCGCTACACTAGCAAGGTAAATTAAAATGGTGGTGTTTTGTGAAAACTTTATCAATTATATATATATATAACACCATCTTAACTACTGTCACAGCTTTTCTTTTGACTTTTATCTTTAATCTCCATGTTGTATTTGTTGACTAATGCATTTACGAGGCAAACAAAGCAGTTGAGCTAGATGAGTCAGTTTTCAGATGTGTACAAAAAAACTTAGACGTACAGTCTTCTTAAAATACTGCAATGTAATGTGGTGTGCTTTTCTTCTGTGTTTTATGTGTTTTTATCAAATCCATCCTTGCCACTCAGTTAAACAGGGAGGTTGGCTGTTTTGATACCCAGGGTGTCAAAAAATAAAGTAAATCCTATCAGTTTTTTCATCAGTGTACAATAAAAGATCTTGTTTTCCTAAAAGGGATTTTTTTTTTAAATTGGAGTAACTCATTAGTAATATACAGTATGACTGATGATCATTATTGCTAAGTTGCATTACATGTACCATTAAAGGGCCTATATCATGCTATTTTAAGCCTTTCAGAGTAAACTATATGCATGTATGTGACAGTATATTACCTTTGGTACACTGGAGAATGAATTTCTTATGAAATATGAGTTATTTTCGTGAGCTACTTTTCCAACCTGGAAGTAAGATGCCTCGATCTCTGAGGCTCCGCCTCTTCTTCTTGTGGCTGCCGTCCATTTCATGACGTAACCCCTGAGCCGGCTGCTGCAGCGTGTCGCTGGGTTCTGCCCACGAAAACTTAGAAGACATTGTCTTACGTAAAAAAGCAAACAGTTGTTGTCACTGAGAGCTCCGTTAGCTGCGCGGAGAAAGTGGGTGTGTGCGTTAGCCTGGGGGGGGGGGGGGGGGTGCTGGCAGCACAGGCACTTCCTGGAGTGGGCGGCTCACCCACGTTCATACGTATGAACGTGGGGACTCAACCATTATCAGGGACAGGGCGGAGCAGCAGCTCAGAGAGCAGGGTTGAGGAGGAATACTCAGAGATGCGTGAATGGAGCAAAATACCACTTTGAGGGTGTTTTTGGTGAGGAATTAACATTATAACATGCTTAAAAGCTCAAAAAAGTCAATTTTGCATGATATAGGCCCTTTAAACCATTAGGCTGCATGTCCACCAAGAGTGTGTTCCTCGAAGAAAACACTCTAGACTTGTGTTACTGAACCCTTCACAGGTGCTCTTAAAAAGAGATCTTGGTCCTATATCCTAGCAACTGCTTGACCTGTCACTCACAACTCGCAACTGGCCTTCCAAACATTTTGCACTGAAACTCTCTACTACATAACTATACTAAACCACATTAAAAGAAAACATTCATCCCTCCAAGCATTTGCTTTTAATTACTGATCATGGTGCCTTTTTAGTCTAATTCTAGCTGGCTGATTAGAGAGGTATGCTGATGATGAGCACTGCGACGTCCAAAAGTTAAACTTTTTTCAACTTTGTCACTGTGGGCGCAGTGACAAAAAACTGTCACTGCTGAGAACATTTTTGCACTGAGGGCACTGAGCACATTAAAAGCACTGAATACTACATAGAAAATGAACAGAAAATAGTTGCCCACAGTGGGAAAAAAAAAAAGTGCTTGGTGGACATGCAGCCTTATTATCAGCAAGCATGCAAAACACAAGCAGCTTGGCTCACTCAAATTTATCAGTCACTTCTGCACTTTTGTTTCTGTGAATGGTAAACTGTTCATTTTAATAAGCATAAATAAACTTTTCAGTCAGAAAATATTGCTGATAATCTACCAAATGGTGATAGTAAACATGATTAACATAGACAGATACTGTACATTCACAGCATAGTTGGTACACAATCACAGCTACAGTAAACTGGAGAGTAGAACGCGTATAAGGATATTTTCATTTTCATCAAAGAACATCAAAGAACTTCCCATCACAGCAGGGAAAGTTTTGAAGCTGGTTAAAATTAAATGGTTGAAGCACAGTTGTTGTATCATCATATCATCATCCTCATGAAATATACAGAGAGAAATACTGTGTGCTGAGCAGGCTTCACACTGTTTTCACGGATCCTTCAGACTGATAATGTAGAAACGACGCAACATCCCATAATATTAGACATTCTCATACTGGAGGATTCACATTTCTGTAGATATGTTTACTGTGAATGTGTACAATGCTATACCAATACACACTCATGTACAAAACATTGTCACAGAATACAATGTATTTCAGGTATGTTTTCTCCCTACATTACACTCTTGCAATCTGTGTCTATTGATTATTGCAATATATTTAACCTAATTTAAACAGATACATATACAGTATATGCAAATAGATGAGCATTAACAGCATGTTGTGTAAAGCCTCCAGGCCAGGATACATACAAACATAACTCACTAAACATCATTGAAACAAACAAATTATGCATGCACAAGCACAGAATGTGAACATATTGTAATTCCCATCATTTTCACTGAGACACACACCTGTATATGCAAATTAATCCCTCCTCCCCCGAGACTCTTGCACATAAATACTTACACAGGTAGGCGAGTTGCCTGGGGTTTTTGTGTGCACCTCTCCTCTTAACCTTGATGTTCTTTCCAATTCCCACACATCTGCTTAACATATGTAGCCCTGAGCATTCACTTCCACCTGACAAGAGAAAAAGGAGAGATGAGAAGAGTAGGAGAGAGAGAAGGATTGAGGGATCAGGTGTCTCCAGAGATTCTGATTGGCATTCAGCAGCACAGCTTCCTGTCCTCATGCCTGGCATCCCTAAAAGCTCCACCTAGACCTTCACCAGGTGTGGAGAGATGGGCCTGACGTCTTCAGATGTATCTTAGATACATCATCTTTTTCTTCCTGACAGAAGAACCTCTGCTGAATGCTACAGCAGATTGAAGTACTTGGTCTTTTCTTGAGTTACATTAATTTTTGTCCTCATAAGGGATAGTTTTTTTGTATGGGCTTTAAACCACTCTGTTGTTGGTACTTAGAAAGTCTTTGGTTAAGCCTCTGATAGCAGTAGTCAGTGTTTTGAGGTGTCTGTTTTACACACAGGATATCATGATAAAAGGGTGTACACAGATAGACTACCAGCAATGTGGGCAGTAACAGACAATAGAATTCCACTGAAATGCAATAAATTTAGCAATAGCATGTAGGTAATGTTAATAATGTTGCTTAATCCAACCCAGACAGCAATCATCTATAAAAGCATGGTGAAATCCCACATGGAGTATGCCTCCTCTGTATGGATGAGGGCCTGAGCACTAGTCTAGTCTGCTGGATGCTATCCAGAGAGAAGCAACCAGAATCATTGGAGTCCCACCACACGTACTGGAAGCCATGTGCATCCAACCTCTCAACCACTGCAGAAAAGTGTGAGCCCTGACTCTCTTTCATTTGATGTATTACAGAGAAGCTCCATTTCTGCTAAATGAGTTTGTGCCACCACCTCCAACATTCCCTGAAGTACTAGGCAATCAACCTCCCGTCATGCTGTATCAGTATCTGAACTTGTATCATCCACCACAGGTCACGCAAGATCGTTTTTGCCAACAAGTATTCATCTCTGTAACATAGCTTCCAGAAGAAATTGTCACCATCAAGGATGGACAGAGATTTAAACAGGAAGTCAACTCACACATTAGGGTCCTTTGACAGCAATCTACAAAGAAAAGCTGCCAAGACAAAGGACTGCACTGCTGTAGGAAAAAAAAAATAACATGTATGTATTGTTGATAATGCAGAGTGGGTGAAGTTAAAGTGATCTTCATGTGTGGGTGAAGTATCCCACCAAATGGATGTGGACTTTCTACTTAGGTAGATTCATCATTAAAGCAATGAGGGGTAGGGGACATGCTTTGTATGTTTGCCATGAGACCAGTGTTGAGAGTAATGCGTTATGTAACACCACTACTTTTGGAGAAACATGCTGTGTAACAAAATTACTGTTTAAAAATTCAGTAATGCGTTACAGTTACTGAAATTTGATCAGATGCGTTACTCGTTACTCATTTTATTAATATGGATAGATATTATTAGCACAAATAAATGAATATATAAACTGACCCTACCATAGCTGAGACAAGCTGTCAGTTGACGTGACCTGTTTGCAAAGAGCCTGAGTCTTCACTACTGAGTGAAGGAGAAGATGAAGCTTCTTTGTTTTTGTGGAAATAGATTATTTTTCCATTGTTGGGGTAAGGACAAAAGCATATTGGTGGGTTGCAAGCTTAGTGCCGGTTGAGACCTACTGCAGTTCTCAGAAGCACCTGAAAGCAACAACCAAGCTCTGGCAAAGCTAATGCTATGCTATGCTAACAACTAACACCGTGTTAGTGAATCTATGCTATCTGAACAGCCACGACTGGATGTAAAGTGGAAATATTCTTGTCTCAACAGCCACAGCTGGATTTCAAGTACAGGTATGCATCTGGACAGTTTGTGACCCAGCAAGAATTAAACCGACCGATTGACAGATACGTTGTTCATCATCATCATGGCAGTCTGTCGGGGGCGACAATGACTGTTTCATTTAGGTCTGATCAGATTCCTCCACACAGCTCTGTCCTTCGCCTTCCACTGCCAGGAACTCCTGACCTTTTTAACCCGGGCGATGTCCGAGCCGGTATGAGTTGCTTTCTGACTGACCATTTCATGAAACTGTTTGCAAAGTATTTGAGTACCACTAGCTTTTGCTGGACTAGCGGCACATTCTTGGCAGATAGAGGCATTGTCAATGGTAATGACAGGCCAAAACAAACTGACTCCAGCATCTGTTGCAGTGACTGACCAGATGATAGGTTTGTTTAGTAATATGTACATATGTATATTAGCTGCTCTTGCTTGCTTGTTTTTTTTTTGTTGTTGTTTTTTTTCTTGCCTTCTGATTGTTGCTCTGAGTGTTGCTATCCCTGTGCTGTTGCAATCCTGGAATTTCCCCGTTGTGGGACTAATAAAGGCTTATCTTATCTTATCTTATCTCTGCTCATTGTGTAGTGCATGTCAGGATGCACTGACTGGCAAAAGTCCACCACAGACCTTGCGACAGATGTGCTTATCTGCCAGGATGTCCAGTCTCACCCCGTGTAACTGGGAGTGGTCCGCCACAGACCTGTGACAGATATTGTTTTTAGTTCTGCCAGGATGCCCAGTTTCACCCTCCACGCCCTCGGATGGGTGGGGTTGCCGGTTGAGTCGCCGACGGCCCGACCCATGAGACAGGTAGTACTGGTTTTCATGGTTATCCTGTAGCAAGCAAACCAGTGCCTGATCTGTCATTACAGATACAGTATGTCGTTACAGACTGAAGATATGATATCAACAGTCACTTTCTATCAGACAGCTGGACTCTGATCCACTGATGTTAAAAACATATTTACTTGCTACCTGGATAAAGATTATTCAAAAATGGATTTTGATCTCCAAAAGGAATTTGAGGGACTGTATCATGTCTCTGTCACAGCAGACATTTGGACTGTGGATAATGGGCATTTTCTTTGGCTCACTGCACATCAGATGAATCCATACCATAAAGATAAGATACACATGGACAGTTTTATGCAGTGTTGCCAACTCTCACTCTTTTGGAGTGAGAGTCACTCTTTTTCCCTCTCCCTCACTCCACAAACCCTATTTCTCACTCCAAAATGAGGAAATTACAGGCAATATCGTGTTGATTTTTCTTTTTTTTTTCCCCAAGTTTTTCCCACAATAAGAGCTCTCTGTCATAAATTGCCCTTTCAGGGCAGGAACAAAGACAAAAAAATCGCCTGCTGTGAGTTTGCACATTTAATAATAAAGAAACACAAAATATAACAAAGGATAACTTACAGAACTGGAGGCAAGGCAGGATACAGAGGATGAATGAAGCATGGAGCACACACAGGGTTAAACAGAGGAATCAGACGGGGGATTCCTGACTGAACACTGAGAAGGGTGCTGCACTGGACAGCCATGCAGCAGCCTCTTAAATAAGGCAAGGATGAATTACAGCAAATGAGGACAGGTGTGGGTAACAGGAGCAAGGAGTCAGGGATGTAGCTGGGGGGGGGGGGGGGGGCTGAGAGGGCCGCAGCGCCCCCCCCCCCAAAAAAAAAGAAAAATGGAGAAAAAAGAAAAGAAAAATGTAAATAAAGAGCAGGTGTAGTTTACATTGAAGATGTTAAGAAATCTGTAGTTGACAGGGGGCTGAAGCTAAAGCTTCGCCCCGGGTGAATGCCCTGGGCATTCAGAATGGTGGTGGTGGTTGGGGTTCAGCCCCCCCTTCACAAATTCCTGGCTACAGCACTGAGGAGTAATTAAACCAAACTGATGACAGCTGTGCTAGATGCGAACTTGAGCTAGTTCAGGAAGTAAACAAAACACGCTTTCAAAATAAAGAAACAGGAGAATAAGACCAAAGGTAACTGACTAAAAATACAAAATCAGAAGCAAACTAGGGAATACAAAAAGGAAAACATAACCACCAAGGTGAGGATAAGATAAACACAAAAAGCAAGCAATACAATACAGAAATACTTCATACAAAGAAACAAGGACCACAAGCAAAAGTCAAGGTGGGCTCCTGTCAAAAGGCAGATATTAATAATATAAACTAGATGATCATTGTACTGTCCTCACCAAGTTGTAAGAACTAGCTAGACAGCAAGTTAAACTTTTCTTCATTGGTGATTTATTTCTTGACAAGCAGACTTCAACATCACAGCTTCAGAAGATAAAGTGAAACTAAAAATGAAACAAGTAGGAGACTAATTAAATTCTGTAACGTTTCTACATAAGCTAGCACTTAAAACACAACCTAGAAAAGGTAACTAGTGACCTTGGCATTCATTACAGTGGTTAAGCTATGCTATTGCTAACATTTAGCTACCATTAACATATGTTCAAAAAATCGTTTTTTCTACATTTACTTTTAACAGTTTCTAAACAACATAAACCATGAAATTATCTTCCATAACAAATACTAAGAACATAAAGAATGAATACATACAAGGGATGCATCTGCTGGGGCTATGAAAAGCGAATTTTTTAGGAACTCCTTCCTCTGAATGGCAACATGACTTTGCCCTTGGTCCAACTGACATTTTACTTCCTACTTCCTGTTTCTAACGTTATGACATCACTAGTCAAATTAAAAGTACTTCCTATTGCATGAACTTACATTGAATAAAAGTCCCAAATTCTGCCAGAAGGCAGCACACTCCCCGTCTGACCTTAAAGGTCACTACCCACCAATAAATGTCTCTGGCCTGAAGTTTCAGTCTTTTGGCAGCAGAAGAATTACTTCTGACACCGGCCTCTGGAACAGCTTGGATTCCTTGCCTGCTGTCTTCAGCTCGACCTAACTAACTAACTAACTAACCTGCACTTATATAGCGCTTTTCTAGTCACAAAGACCACTCAAAGCGCTTTCATTAATACTAACCCTCTATTCTAAGGGCCTATAGGAAACAAATATCTAGGGACAATTTAGAACAGCCAATTAACCTAACATGCATGTTTTTGGCATGTGGGAGGAAACCGGAGAAATCCCGGAGTAAACCCACGCAACACGGGGAGAACATGCAAACTCCACACAGATCACTGTTGGTCGGGGGCTGGGATCGAACCCACGATCCCACGATCCCCACAATCCCCCGGCCAAGGGTAAACTGTGCTGCCGCAGTGCTAACCACTGCGCCACCGTGCAGACCTTCCTTACTCTGCCGTCCCTGCCAGGGACGACCGCTGTAATCCTCGCCATGGGCCACGCATTACGTGGAACTTGACGGTCCTTCAGGAGCACGATGTCTCCTTCTTTGACATCCCGTCGTGCCTCCCTCCACTTCCGTCGGGGCTGAAGAATGGGAAGGTACTCCTGTCGCCAGCGACGCCAGAAACAGTCTGCAAGGGCTTGCACCTGTCTCCATTGTCTGCTGAGAAGATCCTTTCCCGCGAATTCCCCATATGGTGGAGGAACTCCCACCTTCTGGGTGAGAATCATCGTAGGAGAGAGCACAAAGGGTGACTCTGGGTCTGTGGAGACCGGAACAAGGGGTCTGGCATTGAGTATTGCAACCACCTCAGCCATGAGAGTGTTCAAGACGTCGTGAGTTAGCTGGACATTCTCCTGCAGCAGGATGGCATCCAGAATCCTTCTTGAGAGGCCTATTAAACGCTCCCACGACCCTCCCATGTGTGACGAGTGAGGTGGGTTGAACACCCAAGAACACCCTTGCTGGCTCAAGAACTGCTGGACTGAAGTGTTTTGACTGAGTCCCAATTCCTTTGCAGCGGCAACAAAGTTTGTTCCGCAGTCTGATCTTATTTGCTTAGCAGGTCCTCTTATCGCGAAGAATCTCCTTAGTGCATTGACACAACTGGAAGTGTCCAGGGAGTCGATGAGCTCAATATGCACGGCTCGGGAGCTCATGCAACAGAAGAGCATCGCCCATCTCTTGCTTTGGGCCTGTCCACCTCGCGTGCACCTTGAGATGACTGGCCAAGGTCCGAACACATCCACTCCTACATAGGTGAAGGGTGGGCATGTGTGTAGTCGTTCCGGAGATAAGTTGGCCATGAGTTGTTCCTCTGTTCTGCCGCGTAACTTTTGGCAAACAACGCACTTGTGCAGCTCTGAGGCGATAAGCTTTTTTCCGCCTATGACCCAAAAGCCTGCAGCTCTCAGGGCCCCTTCTGTAAAGTGTCGTCCTTGATGCTTGACATCTTCATGACACTGGCGCACTAGCAGCAGGGAAACATGACTGTTCTTGGGCAAGATGATGGGGTTCTTTTCCTGACTGCTCAAGTCAGCATGCTTTAGTCTGCCGCCAACGCAAATCAGGTCTTCTTCAAGAACAGGTCTGAGTTTCTGAAGAGAACTGTCCTTGGCTACAGTTTTTCCATTTTCAAGTGCTGTTAATTCCTTAGAGTAGGCCTCTTCCTGCGCTGCTCTGATGATGATGTGTCTAACTTGGGACAGCTCATCTGGAGTACGCGGGAGGTTGCAGTAGTGCCATCCTTTGCACTGACTGGACTTGTGCTTGTAAGATCTAGCAATGTGGATGAGAAGAGCAATTGCCCTAGTGAGAGAGCGCATTGATGAGAACCGCTGGAAACGTGCGGCATTGAGGCCTCTATTTAGACTGTGAGTCAAGAGGCTGCTCACTTCAGGGCGTATCTCTCCATCCAATTCTGGGTTGAGAAGCTCAAAGACTTCCTTTGAGTCTTCATCAGGTGGACTGGGTTTGTACAGAAGGTCTGGTCCGGTGAACCATGTGGTCTGTGCCAGATATGATGCCGCAACTGCCCGCGAAGCGTGGTCTGCGGGGTTGTCTTCCGTACTGACATAGTGCCACTGGTCAGGTGTTGAGAACTGACGTATTCTGCGAACTCGGTTGTGGACGTATACATAGAAACGTTTCGTTTGATTGTAGATATAGCCAAGAACTACCCTGCTGTCACAGTAGAACTTGACCTCATCAGGCTTCAGGTCCAGCTCGTCTTGTATGAGCTCAGCAACTTCTACGGCTAATACTGCGGCACACAGCTCTAGCCGGGGAATTGTTGGTTCTGACTGTGGAGCCAGTTTAGCTTTCCCTAGGATGAATCCAACTTGGATTTCTCCATCAGCTTGTGTAGTCTTCAGATATGCCACCACTCCAATGGCTTTGGTGCTTGCGTCGGAGAACACACATAGCTCTGTGTGCTCACCCTTGGAGAGGGATGTCGTAGTGTATGCGCGTGGGATGTGCAGCTGGCTTAAATCATGCAATGACGTTCGCCATGATTCCCATTGTTTCAGCTTTTGTTCTGGGAGCGGTGCATCCCAGTCACACATGTCAACACTGAGTTCTCTGAGCAGACTTTTGCCTTCAATGGTCACTGGCGCAACCATGCCTAGCGGATCAAAGATGCTGTTCACCGTAGACAACACTCCTCTGCGAGTGAAGGGCTTCTTCTCTTGTGAGACAGTGAATGTGAATGTGTCTGTTGTGGTCTCCCACAATAGTCCCAAGCTCCGTTGCACAGGTGTAGCTTCCCCACTGAAGTCAAGGCTCTTTAGGACTGCCCTGTCTTCTGGTGCGAAGGCTTGAAGGACGACGTCGCTATTTGAAGCGAACTTGTGAAGCCTCAGGTTTGATTCGCTGAGTGAGGCCTGCGTTCTACGCAGGAGGCTGATGGCGTCAGCGTCGGTGGGTAGGCTGATGAGTCCGTCATCGACGTAGAAATGACGTTCCACAAATTGTACAGTGTCCGCTCCATGTTTGTCCGCACCTTCTTGGATGGCCCTCCTCAGACCGTAGATGGCCACAGATGGGGACGGACTGTTGCCAAAAACATGGACTCTCATCCTATAGTCGATTACGTCCTTGGACATGTCATTGTCTCTGTACCACAAGAAACGCAGGTACTTCCTATGGTCGTTGCGAACTAGGAAGCAGTGGAACATCTGCTGTATGTCGGCGATCACTGCAACTTGTTCCTTCCGAAAGCAGATCAGAACCCCAACGAGTGAGTTATTGAGGTCAGGTCCCGTCAGGAGAACGTCGTTCAGAGATGTTCCTGAATACTTCGCACTGGAGTCGAATACAACGCGAATGTTCCCAGGCTTTTGTGGGTGGTAGACTCCGAAGGTTGGGAGGTACCAACATTCTTCATTGTCTTCCAGTGGCGGAGCCACTTCTGCATGTTTCTTCTCTAATATTTTCCCCATGAATTCCAGGAACTGTTGTTTCATCTCCGGTTTCCTTTGTAGCGTCTTCTCCAGAGCGGCGAAGCGGGTGAATACTTGTTCACGGTTGTTAGATAAGCGCTGCCGAGGGACCCTAAAAGGCAGCGGAGCGACCCAGTTGTTTGACTTGTCTCTGTAGACTTCTTGGTCCATAATCTCCAGGAAGATGGTGTCCTCCATGGACGGGGCAGGTCTGTTATCATACTCGGTCTCTTTGAAGACTTTCCTTCCAAGGGTATCCAGTGATGGTTTTGTGGACTTACTCCTCTGCTCCCCGCCATGAGACACGGTCTGAGTCAGCTTTATGGAGGCTTTGCAAGGTGTGAGCATAGAGGGACGGCCATTCTCCAGCACATTGGTCTTGAATGTCCCCACGACTGGTTTATGTGCACCCCCTAAGCACACATCTCCGACAAGCACCCAGCCTAGCTCCAACTTTTGTGCGAAAGGAGCGTCTGGGGGTCCGCTTACTTGCTGCCAGACCTTGTGCACTCTGACGAGATCTCTGCCGAGCAGGATAAGTATCTCCGCATTGTGGTCAAGCTCAGGTATGTATGGTGCTACACCCCTGAGGTGTGGATGGTGGTGGGCCGCGTCAGGTGTCGGTATTTCAGTGCGATCATTGAGTATTTCATCGCACTCAATTAGAGGTGGGAGTGGTAGGCTGGTTTGGCCATCCAGAGATTCGACCTGGAATCCTTCAGCCTTCCGGCCTGACGTCTCCACCAGCCCCGCACAGGTCTTTATTGAGTAAGGGAAAGACTGGCCTTTGATGTTAAAGAGCTCAAAGAAGTCAGACCTGACCAATGAACGATTGCTTTGGTCGTCCAGGATTATGTACATGTTAGTTGCCCTCTCACGTTGACCTTCGGGATATACTCGAACCAGACAAATCTTTGAGCAGGATCTTGCTGTTCGGCCTGGACCACAAATCCGTGTGCAGCTAGAATTGATGACTGTGCTGTCACCGGCTGGCACATCTTCCTCCCCGCCATTGTCTGATGGTGGTGGAGGCCCTTTCGCAGCTTGAGGTGGTGGACCAGGGTGCATGGCAGCATGGTGACGGTCACTACCACACTCTGTGCACTTCACAGTTGCTTTACAGTCTTTAGCGAGATGACTTGCGGACGTGCAGCATTTGAAACACATCCCGTTGTCTTTGAGAATACTCTTCCTCTCTTCAAGCATCTTTCCTCTGAATGTTCTGCACTTCCTGAGTGGGTGTGGTTTGTTGTGAATGGAACAATTATTCTCTGACCCTTCAACTTTTTTCTCAGGTATATCTGCTGGCGGATCTTTACCTGATGAAACCTCTGTCTTATGAACTGATATCTTGCTTCCTAAGTTGCGTGAGGGTGCCTTGTCTGATTTCAAACTGCTGCTGCTAGCAGATGGTAGGGCGAAGCTGGGATCATTCCTTCTCCGTGCTTCGTGACAGATGAAATCGGCAAAGACATCAAATGGAGGGAAATAGCCTTTGTTCTTTTCTTTAAACCTTGAGCCTATTGCGAGCCATTTCTCTTGAAGCCCATAGGGGAGTTTTTCAGCAATGGGCCCAATTCCCCTGGCTGTATCCAGGTATGCCAGTCCTGTGAGGTAACCTTCTCTTCTAGCACCCTGTAGCTCCATGAGGAGATCGCCTAGGTCCCTCAGTTTCCCGTAGTCTTTTGCAGATATTTTTGGGAATTCGTCCAGTCGTTTAAACAGAGACTTCTCCATGACTTCAGGTGCAGCATAACACTGCTGGAGGCACTCCCAGGCCTTCTCTAGTGCTACGCCTGGGCGCCCTACATGCACAGAGCGAATGCGTTTTATGTGCTTTACTGACTCTGGCCCGAGCCACTTAATGAGCAGATCCAGCGTTTCAGTGCCTGTGAGTCCCAGGCCAGCAGTTGCATTATCGAATGATGACTGCCATGCCATGTAATTTTCAGGTTTGTCATCAAATTGGTAGAGGCTGGTACTCACTAGATCGCGGCGAGCCAGGTATCGTGCCAGGTGTTCTGTTTCAGGTGCCACGCTTGGGGTGGTTGGGACATTGCGAGGAAAGTATGATGGTGCCATTGGGCTTAGTGCTGGTTTCTGAGGGAAATATGCTTTCTTAGGCACATCGGGATGTCCACTGTCTCGATTTGGAATTGTTTGGTTCCCAGTATGAGGTGCGCTCTGATTTGATGCCATGCTGAGAAGGGGTTGCCTTTGGCGGGCCTCACCCTGTTGGCGTACATCATCCTCGTTCGGGCCTATTGCTGACAAAGGATGCCATGTAATGTAGCTCTCTTCAGACGCTGCTGCATCGTGTGCTGAGCTAGGGGGAGACACTGGAATGCCTGTTCGGCGCAGTTCAGTTTGTGCTGCAACGTACTCTTTAGTACGTGTTGCAATTTCCTCTTGGAGGACCTCATGTGAAGATGAACTAGACTTAACTGAATTCTCTTGATATTCAGCTGCTTCTAATGCTTCAGCCTGTGCTTCAGCTGCTGCTGCCTCTTTTTGTTGTTCTAGTGCGCTTAATTCAGCTTCCAGCTTTGCTTTTCCCAACTCTAGATCAGCTCTAACTCGTCCCAGCTCTGCTTCTGTAGTAGCTTTCTCAACTTTTAGCCTTGCTTCTTTTTCTGCATAAGCAGCTCGTACTTTTGCAGCCTCTGCTGCTGCACGCGCCTTGACTGTGGCACTAGATGAAGATGAGCAAGAGCTCCTTGACTTGTGTGTGTGCACTGATGCAGACTTCTCACTCTTTCTTTCTTCCATCTTTCTTGCTAGGTTTTGCTTCTTTCTACTTTAGTTGTTGCGCTCCAGCTGAATCACCCTTTTTCACTGTACTGTCCTCACTAAGTTGTAAGAACTAGCTAGACAGCAAGTTAAACTTTTCTTCATTGGTGATTTATTTCTTGACAAGCAGACTTCAACATCACAGCTTCAGAAGATAAAGTGAAACTAAAAATGAAACAAGTAGGAGACTAATTAAATTCTGTAACGTTTCTACATAAGCTAGCACTTAAAACACAACCTAGAAAAGGTAACTAATGACCTTGGCATTCATTACAGTGGTTAAGCTATGCTATTGCTAACATTTAGCTACCATTAACATATGTTCAAAAAATCATTTTTTCTACATTTACTTTTAACAGTTTCTAAACAACATAAACCATGAAATTATCTTCCATAACAAATACTAAGAACATAAACAATGAATACATACAAGGGATGCATCTGCTGGGGCTATGAAAAGCGAATTTTTTAGGAACTCCTTCCTCTGAATGGCAACATGACTTTGCCCTTGGTCCAACTGACATTTTACTTCCTACTTCCTGTTTCTAACGTTATGACATCACTAGTCAAATTAAAAGTACTTCCTATTGCATGAACTTACATTGAATAAAAGTCCCAAATTCTGCCAGAAGGCAGCACAATCATGTATGCATAAGAAACACAACAAAGTAACAATACTAAACTAAGAACAAAAACTTTCTTAACAGAAAAAAACTGGCAAACTCAATCACATAATACATCCAAAACCAACATGAAGTCAATAATAACTCTGAGATGAGGAAATACAGGAAATAATCAAAAATGAACTGAAAGCATGAGCACGGTGCACTCACCATGCTCATCATCATGACACTCTCAAGGCAGGATAAAGCACACAAGGCAGAAAAGCAACATGTTCTAAAAGCTCTGTCTGAAACAGTTTGGTTTCAGCCTGATCCCGAAAAGGATTAAGCGGAAGAAGATGAATGAATGAATGAATTAATAAGCCTGTAATGTAATCCATTAATTAAATTATCTTTGTGTGCAAGATGATATACGGTGGGGCAAAAAAGTATTTAGTCAGCCACCAATTGTGCAAGTTCTCCCACTTAAAAGATGAGAGAGGTCTCCAATTTTCATCATAGGTATACCTCAACTATGAGAGACAAAATGGGAAAAAAAAATCCAGAAAATCACATTGAAGGATTTTTAATGAATTAATTGGTAAATTCCTCGGTAAAATAAGTATTTGGTCAATAACAAAAGTTCATTTCAATACTCTGTTATACAGTTAGGCCCGAAAATAATTGGACAGTGACACAAGTTTTGTTATTTTAGCTGTTTACGAAAACATATCCAGGATACAATTATATAATCAATATGGGCTTAAAGTGCAGACTCTCAGCTGTAATTTGAGAGTATTCACATCCAAATTGGAGCAAGGGTTCAGGAATTACAGCTCTTTAATACGTAGCCGCCTCTTTTTCAAGGGACCAAAAGTAATTGGACAATTGACAATTGGCTGCAAAAAAAATAACAAGGCTGCATGGGCTCTTCCCTCATTAACCTGTCATCAATTAAGCAGTTAAAAGGTCTGGAGTTGATTCCAGGTGTGGCGTTTGCATTTGGAAGCTGCTACTGTGAACACACAACATGCGGTCAAAGGAGCTCTCAATGGAGGTGAAACAGACCATCCTGAGGCTGAAGAAAAAAGTGGGAAAACTTGCACAATTGGTGGCTGACTAAATATTTTTTTGCCCCACTGTAAATATGCATTTAAAAGTAACATGAAAGTTACTTTTTACAAGTAACTAATTACTTTAATCATGCAGTAATTGGTGAAGTAACTCAATTACTTTTGTAAAGAAGTAACTAGTAACTGTAATTAGTTACTATTTTTCAGTAACTTGCCCAACACTGCATCATGAGACAAACTAACACTACTGATGCTCTGAGCAGGCACTATATAAAATATAGCCACAAACAGTAATCATGGCGTTCCAAGCAGGTGTAGACGTCAAGGTCTTGTATTGCTTAGCAAGAGCATTTAAAACCTGAGGTCTAAAGTAGCACTATAATTATAAAGGCTTATCTTATCTAAAGATAAGATAAAGATATCTAAGATAAAGGCTTATCTTATCTTATCTTATCTTATCTTATAACTTTCTTGTTCTTTGTAGGCTCATTGAAAAGGCCACAACCACAGGAACAATGATCCCAGTCCCAACAGCTACCACAGGGCTTTTTGTTGATGGTGGATAAAGTCATACCCTACGATTCGCTGCTGGGACTGAAGCCACAGCCACCACAGCTGCTGTCCCATCAGTGATCCCACCAAAAACTTGCTGTTGTAGGCAATTTGGGCCCACTCAGGCTATGGAAGAAGTGACATTTGCTCAGTTAACCTGTTGCACTCCGGGATACCGCGGGCGGTCACGTCTCTGCGTCCTAGTGCATCTCAGTGCGCACTGTGCGTCTCAGTGCGCACTGAAAAAAAAAAAAGCTGCATTTCCCTTCTTCCAGTACAGACACAGCCGCGAACAGAAAGCCAAAGGAGTGTTTTGATTGGTTTAGATTTGATTGACCACTCATTCGACTAATAAGAGCCTTGAATTGGGTTTCTGAAACCCTGAAGAACCAATGACTGAAAACCTAGCAAGAAGGACCTGCCTACCAATGACCGCGAATACAAAGAGCCACTTGAAGCAGAGATTGAAACGCGTGCGTCCCGTGCGTAAAATCTGTTTTGCCTAAGCCGCTGGGTGACACACATTGAGACCTGAGTGTAACGGTAGTGTTAGCCAGTCTTTTTTTTATTACTACTGTTCTTATTTGTTTTGAAAAATCGTTCGCCAAAACCGCAATCATGGAAGCGGAGATGGTTTGACCGGGTCGCGTGACCAGAACCACGAGTCGGTAACAAGCGGACCAGCTTCATGTTCGTCTGACAATGAGGAACAGATGTTCGCCAACGACACTGCTGTTGTGGTCAGGTAAGTGTTATAAGCTAATTATTCTTTATCAGTGAAAATAGTAAGAAAAATGACTTTTGACCGATTGGTAATTACAACGGTGCGTCATGGCCACATGATGCCACATGCTCCTCAGGGCCACATGCTCCTCTGTAGCAGGGGGGTGGGGGAGTTGTTATCCGCTACATTACAGATATTATAGTATAATTTTTATTGCACTGTAGGTTATTTTTTCTTGTAAAAAAAAGGCCACACATTTTTTACGTGGCATGCTTCTTTATGTGTGGGGGGTTTGTTTGTTCATTCATTCATTCATGAATGAATAAACAAACCCCCCCCCACACACACACACACAGCCCTGAGTGTCACCTTTCATTAGAGCCCAAGATGAAGCTTCTATGTTTAAGCATTCAAAAGTTACAGATGTTTTTCCAAACTGTGCCATTTGGCACAATTTGGCACAGTTCAAAAACGCCTGGTAACAACCTGAGAAAAAAGCTGTGTAATATATTCATTTTTTTGTGGTATTGTTACAAAATTTTGACCTCAGCTTGATAACACTTGGTTCTAAATTTCTGTTGCATTTTCCAGCCAGTATCTGACAGCTGTGTGTTATTTGCAAGCATTTGTATCTAAAAAAACACCCAGGCAAACTTTCATTTTCTTCAAGTTCAGTATGTTTAGATGACTGTTACTCAGTCGCAGGAGCACTTAGAGAGATTATGACTGTTTTGCCAAAAAATTCCAAGTGTTTTCTTTTAAATGAGACCAACCCCATGAAGATGCTGCAAAGGGTTGAAGAACAGCTTTTGATTTACTTTGGGTATGTTATTTTTAGGCGTTTTTAGGGAAATTGACCAGAGTGCAAGGGGTTAAATGCTGTATACCATCAAAATAATTTTGCAAACATTATTTTGAGGTGAAAATCTTACATAGTGTTGCTTTAAAATGCACAGGAGAGGCATGTTGTACTTCAGAAGAATAAGACCTCCCTGGCAAGATTCAAACCAGGGACCTCCTGCACACCAATTCAGTTCAATTCAACTTTATTTATATATAGTGCCATTTCACAACAACAGTCATCTCATTGCACTTTCAACTGTAGGGGAAACCCCCACAATTGCAGAAAGACCCCAGCAATCAGGACATCCCCTGTGAGCAAGCGCTTGGCAATGGTGGAGAGGAAAAACTCCCTTTTAACAGGAAGAAACCTCCAGCAGAACCAGGTTCAGGGAGGGGCAGTCATCAGCTGCGACTGGCTGGGGGGTGAGGGGACAGAGAAGACGAAAAGAACAGACATGTAGAGAGCAAACAGCATGACAGGGACTCAGTCTATGGGAGAGAACAAACGGATGTTAATGACCAGCAAAACTATTTCATTGAGAGTGAAGAAAGGAGTGAAGCCCAGTGCATTGTTGGAGGTGCCCTGGTAGTCTAAACGTAAACACCAAGCTCTCAACTTAACCACAACACTCAACTGCATTAGCATGCATTCTAACCTTCTGAAATGATAAATGTTGGATTGAAAGGATTCCCACCAGCAGTAGTACAGCATTTAAAAACTAATTTGCACCTCACATTGTTTTCAAATACACAGACTAAGTATGTTCTGCTTCCAAAGAACGACACCAGGAGGATTTGAACCCAGGTCTTGTGGAGAAGATGGGCAAGCATGTTAACCTCTACACCACACAACTGCTTTGGGTCACACACTGGCTTCCTCACACACTAACAAAATGTTCCATTGGCAAGACAAAATAGCTGACAGACATTTCATAAACATGATTTTTCCCCCTTGTCCTGTCAAGCAGCTAGGTAAGCAGAACAGAAGTTTGCTTCCCTTATTGTGCCAAACAGATTTACGTTGCCAAAAGGAGCTTTATAAAGCTCGTGTATATGTACTGTATGTTATTTATAAACTCCTCTTGTAATAACTTTTAATACTTTACTTTAATTGTTTTACCCATGAAGGACCCGACAGGGGGGGAATGGGGAAAGGAGGGTAGGGAGGGGGAAAGAAAAGGGAGGAACTGTTATGAGCGTGCGTTTTTACACACACACAAAAATGGAAAGGGCGAGCCCACTTGCAGGTGCAGAGTGAATTTATTGAATGAAAGATCAAAAATACAACTAATGTCCAACATGCACTATCCAAAATAATAACCTACACAACAGGCAAGCACAGTTCAGCAGACTCAGGACTGGCTATGAACAAACCAGTTCATTTCACGCCCCAGGGAAAGCAGGCTACTGGGAAAAACAAGAAATGGAAACTGGGAGAAGGAACTTACATGAGAGCGTCGGAGCACAGCAGAGCTCTGGAACAAACGACACAGTACATGGTCCAAAATGTAAATAGTCCAAACACGAGGAGTAGTGAACAGACTGACAGGCTGAGTGCAGAATGCAGATTAACGTTGCGGCGAAGAGTGACTGAGCTGACAGGAATGAAATACACCGCAAGCTAATGGAGCAGATTAAACACAGGTGCCTAATAGTCACAGGTGTACTGATTGCAGGCTGCCTACTGCAGCAGCAGACTGAGCAGCCAATGGGAAATGCCTGGAGGAAGAGGGAGAAGCAAAACCAAACACAGGATAACTCAAGGCCATAAGTAGCCAAAACAGAAAGGCAAAATACAATAATAGTCTGTGTCTGGGGTGGCCAAATCGCCCCAGACAGATGACAGAGCCTCCCCCTCTAGGGTGGATTCCAGACACTCCAAGTAGTACCCAAGGTCAACCCCCCCCCCCGAAAGAAACCCGAAGAACACCACCCTGAGAGGGAGGTGGGGGAACCCGGCTAGGAGGGAAGAATCATCAGCACAAAGCACCTAGGCCCCGACAAGCCCTACACTCCCACAGTCACAAGACTCAAGGGTTCGGGCGGCTGGCCAAAGTCCCAGGGCCAGCAGGTGGCCCGCTAAGCAATGTCCGGCGGCCTGCCTGGGCAAATGGGCCACTCAACCCACAGCCTCCATCCTTCGGGCGGCCAACTCGCGTAATTGAGCCACCAGGACCGGAGGGGAGAGCGAGAAGGTGGCTTACCCACCGGAAGGCTTAAAGGTCCGTGGCCGGGCCGAAGGAGGGGAACCCCCACGGTGACAGACAAGGAGGTGGAGGGGACCACGGCGTCCTCCGGCGGATCCACCGCATCCTCGGCATCTCCCGGCTTGGGACACAGCTGTATCCGCGGTGGCCCCCAACCGGGCTGGCTCCGCTGCACCTGTGGTGGCCCCCAACCGGGCCGGCTCTGCTGCACCTGCGGTGGCCCCCAACCAGGCCGGCTCCGCTGCACTTGCGGTGGCCCCCAACCGGGCCGGCTCCGCTGCACCTGCGGTGGCCCCCAACTGGGTTGGCTCCGCTGTACCCGCGGTGGCCCCCAACCGGGTCGGCTCCGCTGCTCCTGCGGTGTGCCCCTGCTGAGACTCAACTGCTCCTGCGGTGACCTCTGGCTGAGGTTCAGCTGCTCCCGCGGTGACCTCCAGCTGAGGTTCAGCTGCTCCCACGGTGACCTCCAGCTGAGGCTCAGCTGCTCCCGCGGTGGTCCCCGATTGGAACAGAGCCCCTGCGTCGGCCTCCACTGGGGAAACTGGACTGTTGTTGACTCCAGCGGTTGGATTGGATCAATGGAGACCCCTGGCGGTGGAGGGTCCCCCTCGGTGACCCTAGGAGGATGCTCAGGAATGGCAACAGATGGAAAGTGGTTAGGGTCACCGGCAGCGGTGGAGCCCAGCGAGGAGGTTTCAGGTGCAGTTGAGGGCTGTCCCCGACTCTCCTCCCCAAGAGCCAGACAAGTTTGCTCTAATTTAGGAGAAAGAGAAACAAATGAGAGCACTTGCCTGTACTCGGACTCCACCGCCGTCCAGGACTCCATCGCTGACGTCCTAGGTCCAGCCTCCAGAAGGCCTAGCTTGGTGGGTGACTCTGCTGCAACAGCTCGCGCAGCAGGCATGATGATGACTGCAGTCTTGAGACCCCCAGGCAATCCTCCCCACATTGACGACCCATCCGACATGGTGGCTGAGGGCTGCCCCACCGCCGACCCTGGCATCGGATCCTCCAGGGCCTCAGACCTCTCCTCCATCTGATGACTTGGCTCTGGAACTGGCGAGCTCACAGGAGCACACAGAGGAGACATGGAGAGGATCGTGAGGGGTTATTACATGCCGCTGGCGCAGAGAACTCAGGGGACTGCAGGACCTGAGTCTCTTGGCTAGGGAACAGGCAAAATTGTTCATTAATAATAGGAAAATGAGAAGGAACTTGCCTGTTCTCCTGCTTCTCGGTGTCTCCAGCAGCATCAGGATCACTCTCATCATTCTCCGTGTCCCAAGTGAGCCTGTGCTCCTCAAAATCCAACGAAGATGGGCCCCCATCCGGCACAGAGGTAGGTTAGTTTTGGGAAAAAACTCCCCCAACCACCTTGGCGGAGGTAAAGATTATAGAGGAGGTGACTGTAGGTGAGGCAGCAGCAGGAAACAGCGGCTCCACAGCAGTGCTCTCCTCCTCCGGTGAAAGAGGAGTGGCTGGCAGGGTGATGGCACAATTCCCCAGGCGAGACCTCCAGGGACGCTGATGACGTGGGAGAGCAGGTGATTCCTCAACCAGCGCGCGCTCGGGTTCCGCCTCCCTCGGGGAACGCTCCTCCATTGCCCGGAGACCTCCCTCAGTAAACAGCAGGAACTCGGGAGAAACAGGAGAGACAGGTGGAGGTGTAGTGACAGCAGTCAATAGCTCATCAGGAATCAGACAAGTGGTCTCAGGTGAGAGTAGGAGTGATTGAACAAGCACTTGCCTGAATTTCTGGGAGGTGATGACGTCTGCTGTCTCCCTGAGGTTGAGTTCGTCATAGCAGTGAGGAAGCTCTGGGCTCGGAGCGCACTCGGCCACAGGCTGGAGCTCCGGCCCCCTCGGAGAACACTCAGCCAACTCCGATGCCAAATCCAGGAGTAGCCATGGCTTCACCTCTAAGAGGAGATCCATCTCCACCAGAAACACCTGCCTGTATTCCTCCATCTCCTCCGCAGACGGAGCGGGCCACAATTCTGGAGAAGGAGGCTGCATTGTCATAGGCGAAGCTGGGGACCTCCTATGGTGCACACGCCTCTTCTTATTATGGACCAGCTGTGGCGTCAAAACCTTCGTCTTCATTACCCATGCAGCATGGACCTGGCTCTCCCAGACCACCCCCGGAGAGGAAGAGGGCTGCGCCTGTGCCAGGAGATCCTTTAGGAGGGACATCACCAGCCGCTCCATAATTACACAGAAGCTCAGGTGAGGAACACACAGGGGAAAAAAGGTGAGGGAAAAAGGAAAACACTCCTCCACCGCTGGGCTCTATATGGCCGCAGCATTCTGTCATGAGCGTGCGTTTTTACGCACGCACAAAAATGGAAAGAGCAAGTCCACTTGCAGGTGCAGAGTGCATTTATTGAATGAAAGATCAAAAATACAGCTAATGTCCAACATGCACTATCCAAAATAATAACCTACACAACAGGTGAGCACAGTTCAGCAGTCTCAGGATTGGCTATGAACAAACCAGTTCATTTCACGCCCCAGGGAAAGCAGGCTACTGGGGAAAACAAGAAATGGAAACCGGGAGAAGGAATTTACATGAGAGCGTTGGAGCACAGCAGAGCTCTGGAGCAAACAACACAGTACATGGTCCAAAATGTAAATAGTCCAAACATGAGGAGTAGTGAACAGACTGACAGGCTGAGTGCAGAATGCAGACTAATGCTGCGGCGAAGAGTGACTGAGCTGACAGGAATGAAATACACCGCCAGCTAATGGAGCAGATTAAACACAGGTGCTGATTGCAGGCTGTCTCAGAACTCAGAACAGATTTATTGCCAAGTACATTAACAGATACTGATAACAGATCACTGATAACAGATCACTGATAACATACGAGGGATTTGACTTGACACAGAAAATGAACCTGCATTTCCGGTGACACGGCTGCATCTGAAACGCGCCTGCCAACAGGAGGGTACAGGTAGCATAGGAAATAATACAATAGGAAGGAGCAAAAAAATCATTGATTTCAGAATAGTGGTCATATATGATCAATATTATGATTACAAAGAAAAAAAAAGCCCTCAATGCACAATCAGCAGACCAAAAAAGTTCACAGGACACAAAGAGAGCAGTGAGTGAATCATCTTTATCATCAGTTTGTGGATCAGTATGAGTGTAATGTTGAAAGTAGGTGTTGTATCAGTTAAGAACAACAGGGACTCTTTGGCAGGAGATGTTTTGTCTGGCTACTGGCATTGTCCTTGGCCATGCAGCTGCCTGTCCGAAGGCCATGAGCTCAATGTTTTGAAAACAAAGACTGCAGATGATCAGGAGGATTTTTGTGAGGAAGTCAGATTAAGTCGAATAGTACTGATCACAGAGAGGAAACTTTATATTCTCTTACAGATTCAGTACTTAATCCTTCATTGCTGGGCGTTGAGTCCATCGTGGATGGTCCTAAGCGTAATCATGATGTAATCCACCTTCCGAGACAGTTCTCCATTTGTCGCTATCAGGGTCCTCTCCATTTTTTCAATTTGATGGATGCACCTCGCCTGGCTAGCATTTTGATAGGTTGTATCCATCTTCAACAATTTGCGGTACACCAGGACAATCCCAGATCCAATCAGAACGATCCCAATCACCATTACTGCAAAGACGTACAAATCTTCTAAAAGACGTACAAATCTTCTACTGCAGCAGCAGCCTGAGCAGCCAATGGGAAATGCCTGGAGGGAGAGGGAGAAGTAAATCCAAACACAGGATAACTCAAGGCCATAAGTAGCCAAAACAGAAAGGCAAAAAACAATAATAGTCTATGTCTGGGGTGGCCAAATTGCCCCAGAAACATAACAGGAACACAAAGAAGACAAACAGACTAACACAACTGAAACAAACAGAAAACTGTTTCTTCTATCACTATCACTAGCCATGTTTACATGGGCACAAGTAACCGGATTAAAAGCCTGATCGGAATAAAAATGCTTCATGTAAACATGCCAATCTGAATATTCTGACCCGATCACGCTCATTCGGATCAAAATTTCATTCCAATTGAGAGGGGTGGGTTATGCCGATTGTTAATCCGAATGGTGCACATATAAACACTTATTCTGAAGCTTGGGTCGAAAATATGTTTACTGCGCATGTCTGTAAGTCAGCCACACATCAATGTGACGTATTTCTGCCTTTACAGCAGCTAGCGGAAGACATAGCAGGAGTAAAACAAAACTGGTCTGTATTGTCCTGCTGTCTCCCTCTGTTCGTCATATGCAGAAGTATGTACTTGTAGCTTCATTACGGAGACTAGCAGAAGCAAAAGTACAGTCTGAATAACACAATACAGGTTTACACCGGAAGTTGCTTCTTCTTCTGCTATTGTCGGAATGTCGAAATGTCGACGTATGCATGTCAAAATGATTTAGTCCGTTCAAACGTGTGACACATGGAAACGCACGTCCTAATTGGATCAGCTTTTTCAGGATCCATGTAAACATCCATCCATCCATCCATCTTCTACTGCTTTTCCGGAGGTCCGGGTCGTGGAGGCAGCAGTTCAAGCAGAGAAGCCCAGACTTCCCTCTCCCCAGCCACCTGCTCCAGCTCTTCAGAGAGGATATCAAGGCGTTCCCAGACCAGCTGGGAGACATAGTCTCTCCACCGAGTCCTGGGTCTGCCACGGGGTCTCCTCCCAGTGGGACGTGCCCGAAACACCTCAAGTGGGAGGCGTCCAGAAGGCATCCTAATCAGATGCCCATACCACCTCAATTGACTCCTTTCAATGTGGAGGAGCAGTGGTTCTACTCTGAGCCTCTCCCGGATGACTGAGCTCCTCACCCTATCTCTGAGGGTGAGTCCAGCAATCCTACGGAGAAAGCTCATTTCAGCCGCTTGTATCCGCAATCTTGTTCTTTCGGTCATTACCCAAAGCTCGTGACCATAGGTGAGAGTAGGAACGTAGATTGACTGGTAAATCGACAGCTTTGCCTTAGAACTCAGCTCCCTCTTCACCACCACAGACCAGTACAACGTCCGCATCACTGCAGATGCTGCTCCAATCCGTCTGTCAATCTCTCGCTCCATTTTCCCCTCACTCGTGAATAAGACCCCAAGGTACTTAAACTCCTCCACTTGGAGTAGGAGCTTGTCCCCAACCCAGAGAGGACAATCCACCTTTTTCCGGCTGAGGACCATGGATTCGGACTTGGAGGTGCTGATTCTCATCCCAGCCGCTTCACACTCAGCGGCAAACCATCCCAGCAAGATCTGTAGGTCATTGCTGGATGAAGCCAACAGGATAACATCATCTGCAAACAACAGAGATGAGATCCTGTGGTCACCAAGCATGACACCCTCCATTCCCTGGCTGTGCCTAGAAATCCTGTCCATAAAAAATTATGAACAGGATCGGTGACAAAGGGCAGCCCTGGCGGAGTCCAACTCTCACTGGGAATGAGTCCGACCGAGTGTTGGCAATACGAACCAAACTCCCACAACGGTCGTACAGAGACCGAATAGCTCGTAACAACAAGCCCGATACCCCATACTCCCGAAGCACCCCCCACAAAAAACCACGAGGGATGCGGTCAAATGCCTTCTCTAAGTCCACAAAACACATGTAAACTGGTTGGGCAAACTCCCACGAACCCTCGAGAATTCTCGAGAGGGTAAAGAGCTGGTCCGATGTGCCACGGCCAGGACGAAAACCACATTGCTCCTCCTGAATCCGAGGTTCAACCAACGGCCGGACTCTTCTCTCCAGTACCTTGGCATAGACCTTCCCAGGGAGGCTGAGGAGTGATCCCTCTAAAGTTGGAGCACACCCTCCGGTCCCCTTTTTTGAAAAGAGGAACCACCACCCCGGTTTGCCATGCCAAAGGCACTGCCCCTGACCTCCACGCAGTGTTGCAGAGGCATGTCAACCATGACAGCCCTACAACATCCAGGGCCTTGAGGTACTCAGGGCAAATCTCGTCCACCCCCGGGGCCTGGCCACCAATGAGATTTTTAACCACCTTGGCGACCTCAGTCCCTGTGATAGGTGAGTCATCCCCCTCGTCCACAAACCCTGCTTCCTCTGTGGAAAGCGTATCAGTGGGATTGAGGAGATCCTCGAAGTATTCCTTCCACCACCTGGCGATATCCCCAGTCGAAGTCAACAGTGCCCCATCCGCACCATACACAGTGTGGACAGGGAGCTGCTTTTCCCTCCTGAGCTGCCGGACAGTTTGCTAGAATCTCTTCGATGCCAACCGAAAGTCTTGTTCCATGGCCTCACCGAACTCCTCCCATACCCGGGTTTTTGCTTCAGCAACCACCCGAGCTGCACTCCGCTTGGCCTGCCAGTACACCTCAGCTGCTTTGGAAGTCCCACAAGCCAACCAAGCTTGATAGGACTCCTTCTTCAGCTTAATGGCCCCCCTCACCACTGGTGTCCACCACTTGGTTCGGGGGTTGCCACCACGAGATGCACCGACCACCTTGCGGCCGCAGCTCTGGGCTGCCGCTTCAACAACAGAGGTGGAGAACATGGCCCATTCAGACTCCATGTCTCCAGACTCCCTCGGAATGTGGTTGAAGTTCTTCCGGAGGTGGGAGTTGAAGACCTCCCGGACAGGAGCCTCAGCCAGACGTTCCCAGCATACCTTCACTATACGTTTGGGTCTACCAGGTCTGAATGGCTTCCTCCCCTGCCATCGGATCCAACTCACCACCAGGTGGTGATCAGTTGACAGCTCTGCACCTCTCTTTACCTGAGTGTCCAAGACATACGGTCGCAGGTCTGATGACACGATAACAAAATCGATCATCGACCTGCGACCTAGGGTGTCCTGGTGCCAGGTGCACTTATAGACACCCTTATGCTTGAACATGGTGTTTGTTATGGACAAACTGTGGTTAGCACAGAAGTCCAATAACTGAACACCACTCGGGTTCAGATCAGGCAGGCCATTCCTCCCAAACACCCCCCATCCAGGTTTTACTGTCATTGCCCACGTGCGCATTGAAGTCCCCTAGTAGGACAATGGAGTCTCTAAGAGGAGCACCCTCCAGCACCCCAGTCACAGACTCCAAAAAGGGTGGGTACTCTGAAACATCATTTGGTGCATAGGCACAAATGATGGTCAGGACCCGTTTCCCAACCCGAAGGCGCAGGGAAGCAACCCTTTCATCCACCGGGGAAAACTCCAATATAGAGGCAGCAAGGTGGGGGGATACAAGAATACCCACCCCTGCTCATTGCCTCTCACCCGGGGCAACTCCAGAAAAGGCCAAGCTCTCCAGGAGACTGGTTCCGGAACCGGAGCTGTGTGTTGAGGTGAGGCCGACTATATCTAGCCGGTATCTCTCAACCTTGTACACCAGCTCAGGCTCCTTCCCCACCAGAGAGGTGACATTCCACGTACCAAAAGCCAGTTTAGAAAGCTTGGGATCAGTCCGCCAAGGTCTCCGCCTTTGACCGCCACCTAATGCACATAGCACCGGACCCCCATGATCCCTCCTGCAAGTTGTGAGCCCACTGGAGGGCGGACCCATGTAACTCCTTTGGGCTGAGCCCAGCCGGGTCCCATGGGTGGAAACCCAGCCACCAGATGCTAGCCATTGAGCCCCTCCCCCAGGCCTGGCTCCAGGGTGGGGCCCCGGTAACCCCATACCGGGCGGGGTACACTGAATCCTTGATATAGAATTTATCATGAGAGTCTGTTGGATTGTTCTTAGTCTGGCCCTTCATCCAGGACCAGTTTGTCTTGGGTGACCCTGTCAGAGGCAAATTGCCCCGGACAACATAGCTCCTGGGATCACTGGGGCACGCAACCCCCCCCACCACGATAAGGTGACAATCCATGGGGGGTCCATGTAAACAGTAAAATTTTTCCATGTTTTTTTCCACTGTTTTTTTCCATGTAAACAGTAAAATTCTAATCGGGATTGTAATCAGATTGAAGAAATTTTGCCCACATAACCGTGGCTACTGTTTCTAACACTGCGGTATCTGCACCTGTTAAAGGAGAGATATATGTGTGTGTGTGTGTGTGTGTGTGTGTGTGTGTGCATGTGCGTGCGTGTGTATGAGAGCATGCGCAAAGTGTGTGTGTGTGTGTGTGTGTGTGTGTGTGTGTGTGTGTGTGTGTGTGTGTGTGTGTGTGTGTGAGTGGTTTGCCAGGAAACATACAAACAGGGTGGCAGGTCACAGCAACAGCCCCCCCCTCAAAACCTTGAGCGCCACAAGCCCCCACAGAGCACAAATGTCCTTGGGCCAAGAAGCCCCAGGACAGTCAGGCATCTGCCCCAGGAGGGATGGCCGAGGGAGGCCGGGCTGCCAAGTGGCAGCTCCCGCCCCCGCGCAGGGAAGCAATTCTTCGCAGCAGGGTTGCAGCCCCCGCCCCGGGCTGCCAAGCGGCAGCTCCCGCTCCCGCAGCGGGGCCAACAACAACCCCCTGGCCCCGTGTGCCAGAAGGCCAGCGCCCCCCCTCTGGGCTGGAGACATCCCCACAGCGGGCCCTTGCCCACCCCAGCACCCCCAAAACACACCCCAGGAACCCTCAGGCCCCCACACCCAAGGAAGGCAGCAGCAAGGTGCAGGAAGCCCACGGGGGGCCAGCCCCCTCCCCCAGCCCAAGGGAACCCACGTGACCAGGAAGTACCAGGAGACACCAGGAGGTGCCACCCCCTCAGTCCAGCACCCCCGACCAGCACATACACCCATTCCCACGCACTCACACCCTCATACTCTCACATGCACCCACACACACTAACACACACTCATTCACTCTCAATCACCCTCTCCCCCACACAATCCTACACTCGCACTCCCACATCCAGACCCACCCACTCCCATACCCGCTCAATCTCGCTCCCACTCCCACTTGCCCTCACAGTCACCCACACCCATGCATGCCTCCCTTCACCCACGCTCGCCCATACACACACTCTCACTCATGCTCCGACTCACTCAAATCCACTCAGGCACATCCCCCCCCCTCATGCGCGAATTGTGATGGGTGAGTATTAGTTGTGTGGTGTGATTGGGTGCAGGTGAGTGAACTACCAAAGTGCAGTTAAAATTGGGGGGATTGTGTGTTAAGACACTGCTAGCCACTGCTAGGGGCAGCGGGGCTCCCATCCCCTCAAGCCTTCAGTGTCTACAGTGCAATTAAAATTGAGGTGAGGGTGGCCCCACTGCACAGTAGACAGAGGGATCATTTTTACTGACACCGTACGGCACACTCCCACCCCAGAACCCTAAGTGTATCCAATAAGATGTATGATCCACCCAGAACTGGGGGGGGGGGGGGCAAGACTGGGAGGGAGGCAGTCCCAAAGAGACCCCGTCTTCCCCCAGAAGCCAGCTCCCAAATTGGCTCTGGAGGCCTCACCAGCACTACAGGCATGATGGGGCAGCCACACTCACATTTACTCTCACACATCTTGTACACACAAACATACAATAATAATAATAATGAATAATGGGCCAGACCCATCTGACACTCCACATGCCAAGCGACATCCCAGAGTGCCCACCGCGAGCCCCCCAACCATCCACTCCAGAGACATCGACAGCAGCAGGCTACCCTGCAGCCACAGCCACCTCAGGGCAAACCAACAGAAACCCGTGCCAGCAGCCCCCCAACACCCAACACCCACCCATACCCGGCGCTACGAACACCAGAGGCAAGGCGGCAAAGCGTCCCACCCCTGGACACAATGGCAGGATGGCTGGGAAGAGCAAGACTCGAACCACGCCCCCCCAGGCCACCAGACAGCCCGCCCTAACCCCGCCGCCCAATGAGGTCTGCCCCTCCACATACACACCCACCATCCCTGCATGTCCGCCCACAGGTATTTGCACCCACACACACCGTCACGTGTACACGCACATGCTCACCATCACATATGTCCACCTATACCCACACACAACCTTACATGTTTACACACAACACACATACCCACATGTTCACACACATATGCACTCATCCATATCCACACCCACACATATACACGCGAACCCACACACACCCATACTCACGCACACCTGCACATACGCTTGTGTACACACACACACACACACATGCACACAAACACGCACACACATACACCCATAGGCCCCAGACGATGGGACTCAGGCACCAGCCCCTGGAACGCCACCAGGGCCCTGGGAAGGGTGTGACCCCGCCGTGTGGGGACCCGCCGGGGCTGGCCCACACCACAGGTGCACACCCAACCCCGGCCCAGAGGACCAGAGAGAATTGGATTCAGCCAATTGGTTTTTATAGAGGAGGCAGACATTCTCTCCAGACTAATCTATAAATTCAAGAAATCTCTGTTTGTGTGTCTGTGTGTCACGATCACAGGGCATCATAGGACAGCCTATGAGGTGCCTATGATGTTCCTATGCTTTCTGTATGATAGGACAGCCTATGATATGATGCCTGCCTTATGATGCCTGCCTTGATGTCTTTATGATGCCTGCCTGCTGTCTATATGATGTCATATAGACCATCAATCACCTTCATAGCACTCGCTATGGCGGTCCGACATAGGGACATCAAGTGAAGCAATAAATCTGCAAATCTCACTCAACATCATGTCAACCAGTAAATCTGGAAATCTCACTCAGTAAGTCAGAAGGAAAATCAATAATTAAAAATTATATAATGGAAAAGTGGCAAGAATATTGCCACTCAACACATACAGGAAGACATCTTTATGACATTCAAAAGCAGGTAAACTCTGGGAGTTGGCAGAAACAGGAACACAGAGATACTCATCACCCAATTAAGAATAGGACACACAAATTTAAACCACACGCTACATAAATGGACAGCAATACACTGAGGACAACTGCTGCACATCAGGAAAGAGCCTGTGAAGATGAAACAGCTGATGTTCTAGCAGTACCTCCCAGGCATGACTGTGTTGCACGTCAGAAAAGACGCCGTGAAGATGAAACACCTCAGGTTCCAGCAGTACATCACAGGCATGCCTTGCTTACACCTGCTTTCTACGGACATGCAAAAATACATGCTTATACTTGGTTTCTATGGGCATGCACAGGTATGAAGCAGTAAATCTGCAAATCTCAGTCAATATCATGTGAAGCAGTAAATCTGGAAATCTCAGTAAGTCAGAAGGCAAATCAATAATTAAAAATTACAACGATTTCATGAATTTATACAGTGATATAGTGTAAAAGTGGCAACAATATTGGCACTCAATAGATACAGGAAGACATCTTTATGATATTCAAAAGCAGGTAAACTCTGGAATTGGAGTTGGCACAAACAGGAACGCAGACATACTCATCACCCGATTAAGAATAGGACACACTAATTTAAACCAGACGGCTACATCAATGGACTTGCTATGACATCATCAAAGATCAAATGCAGGCATCATAGGGCTCACTATGCCATCATCAAAGATCATAGGACTCACTATGACATCTTGAAAGATCAAAGCCATGACAATCATAGGACTCGCGATGACATCATCAAAGATCATAGGACTCGCTAGGACACCATTACAGATCAAAGGCAGGCATCACTGAACAAGTGCTGACGTGCTTGCTTACACTCTTGCTTACACCTGCTTTCTTCGGGCATGCAGAAATACTTGCTTATACTTGGTTTCTGCGGGTAAGCACGGGCATGCACGGGTATGTACTAGTATAATCTAGTAGCAGATTCTTATAGTGAGTTGTACATAAATTACTTCTCGATTTCCAATTCATGAGGATAGTTTTCTTTGCGATGCATAAGGCAGTGAGAACCATGTGTGACATCTTTACCTCTATACTTATTTCACTTAAATCACCCAGTATGCAAAGTGTGGGAGAGGTTGGGATATGATACCCAAGCCATGCCAATAGGTCTCCACATATCTTCTGCCAGAACTTTTGGACCGGTGCGCAGGACCACATAGTGTGCATGTGTGCATGTAACTACACGGGACATTGCTGGTGCAATGGGAGCAGATATTTGTGTTACTCAGGCCCATTTTGAACATCCTTTGTCCTGTGTAATGAGTTCTATACAGAACTTTGTACTGTATGACTGGTAAATTAGAATTTTTAGTCATCTTAAAGGTGTTTAAATATATTTGTGTCCGGACGTTTTCATCTTTATTAAATGATAGGTCTGTCTCCCATTTTAATTTTGGAAGAGATACTGACTCATCCTGTTTTGATAATACTAACTAACCTGCACTTATATAGCGCTTTTCTAGTCACAAAGACCACTCAAAGCGCTTTCACTAATACTAACCCTCTATTCTAAAGGCCTATAGGAAACAGATATCTAGGGACAATTTAGAACAGCCAATTAACCTAACATGCATGTCTTTGGATTGTAGGAGGAAACTGAAGCCCCCGGAGTAAACCCACGCAGCACAGGGAGAACATGCAAACTCCACACAGAAAGGTTCCAACCCCTGCCAGCCTGGGGATTTGAACCAGGAACCTTCTAGCTGTAAGGCAACAATGCTAACCACTGCACCACCATGCAGTGTAACAGAGATTTAGAAACTCTGTTACCTTAACTCGTACTGTACCTCTAAATCTGTCTGAGTGAGATTAAATCTTGCTCTTATTATGGATTTAAGCTGTTGGTATTCAAGAAACTTTTTATCACTGATGTCATACCATGACACCAGTTCCTGGAATTGGATAAAGTTTCCACCTCGAATAAGATGTTCTAAGTTTTTTATTCCTTTCTCACACCATAGTGGAAAGTTTAACATCTTCTTTTGTTGCATGATATCAGGATTATTCCAAATGGGCGTGAGTTTACAAGGGACAAGTGAAGACCCCGTTATTTTTAAAAATTTCCACCAGGCTGTCAGAGAGGAGCTAATGTTAATGCTTTTAAAACAGTCATGGCATTTTATACAGGGACTCATTAAAGGTAGGTAAGAGACATTTAGCGACCCTCAGAGAGCCTGTTCAGCATCAAGCCATGGGTTTCCTAATGGGGTTGATTTTTTCCATTTAGAAACAAACTGCAGTCTATTGACTAAGAAGTAATTTAAACAAATTGGTAAATTTAAAGCTATGCGCTCTTTTGCTTTTTAAAGAGTTTTTAAACTGATCTGTGATGGTTTATCCTTCCATAAACATTTATTTATACGTAAACCATAATCATCAAAATTAAAAGAAACAACACTTCAAATATATCACTCTGTGTGTGATGAATCTATACAATATAGGAGTTTCATTTTTTTTAACTGAATTGCTGAAAAAAATCAACTTTTTGCACCTGTATATACATAGCTTGCTTACATATGATTACAATAAATACAACAAACAATTGTTTGTGTCCTGTTATCACAATGCTGCAGGTGCCATCAAAGTGACAATCACATACAGAATATGGTGCCTCCGTTTGCCAGGAAAATGTTAGCCATCTAGTCCTTATAGTTATGCTTTTGGCTTAGAGATCCTTACGGGACTCTAGTTCTTGTCTGCCATCTGCTCAAATGCAAATATGATAATTTTGGAACCATAAAAAAATTAATAAATATGCGACTAAATAAATCCAAGTCTTATGACCACTTAAAGTATTACAATTACAATTATGTTCATGTTATTGATTCAGTTCTGGACATTTCCGTCATTAATAGCTAAACAAGGGCATTTTTTTTCTGTTCACAGACAGAATTTATGGAAACATCTTTAGTTACAGGATCCTGAAGTATTCTTGACACTGTACACTGTATATGCATGTGCTTGTACAGTGTGTGTGTGTGCATGTGTGCACGCATATGTGTGCGTGTGTGTGTGTGTGAGCGAGAGAGGGGGGGGGATGTTATTGCTGAGGGCAGAAAATCAAAGGGAAGAAAGAACAATACAGTCTATTCTCTCTATTCTGTCCCTCGGTGGTTCTTAGAGGCCTGCATCTCTACAGGCCCTAATATTGTCTTCCTTATTTCTCCTTTTATCTGTCTGCTCTGTATTTTCTTTCTCTATTTCTCCCTGTTGGATGTACTATGTTTCCCAGTTTTCTTCCCTCCTTCTCTCTGTCTCTTTCTCTAAGACCCTCCAGAGAAAACGGCTGAAACCGTTTCTTCTTAGTCAGGGATTTGCGGCATGTAAGAGAATACTGCTCCTGCCTGTAACTTAAAACAGTGCCTAAAGTGAAAGAAATTAATAGTGACATGCCCCCAACACACAGATGCTTGCTGAGCACACAGTCATTTAGTGGGTCTACATTCAAGTCATGCCCCCTTTTAACAATACACCCCGGGATGGATGTTTCTCCGCTTAAACCACTTCACCTCAACTTCCAGCTTATGTAAACAGTGCTCACCTCTTTATAAGTATCCTCGATTCTTCGCCACTTCCTATCTGACTTTGACTGAGTCCTCACCGCGGCGTTCTCCCACTCCACCAGTGTTATGTGACTTTTAAAAGACAATGAGTGGGGGTGGAAGATAAGGAGGCAGAGGAGGAGAGCGTACTCCTGGACAGACCAGTTCTCATCCAACCATTTGTGGCTTCCATTAGCCCGGCCCATGCAGCCGCACTGGTTTCACACTACATTTCCCTTCATTCACTTTAACACTCCATTGGGTCTCAAAAAGAAAGAGGTGGGGTGTAATTGCATTTTGAGTGATGTTTGTGCCATTACCTTGCTTCAAAGTCAACTACAAAACAACAACCATTTAGCAACGCACACCCAGCAAGATAAAAAACTCTCAGCTGGCAATATGGGATAAAGAGAGTGTCAGCCACTGGCAGAAGTGGGTACATGAAGTCAAGTACATGTACTCAAGTAACTTTTTCACAAGACTGTAGTTTAATCAGTAGTTTTATTGTAGGATACTTTTACTCAAGTACATGTGGTCATACTCTTTAAGTTACTTTTGAATTCAATAATTTAACCAGACCATTAATGATGGAGTAGCTCATTCCAGCCTGATGAAATCCCCCCCCCCAAGAGTGCTCAGATCTCCTGAGTGTTGACCTTGACCTTGAACACAGCCTAGATGCAGACCCACTTGAGGATCACTGTGTATGCGTTTGCTGAACACTGAGGCAGTGGTGGCTACGGGAGTGGTGGCCTAGTTGATTGAGCATCCACCTCACAACCAGGAGGTTGGGGGTTTAAGTCCTGGCCACGTCATACCAAAGATCATATAAAAATGGTACTTCCTGCCTTCTAGCTTGGTGGCTCAGCGTAACAGAATTGGGTAAGGAGAAGTTGTTTATGGTGGCACCTTGCATGGCAGCGACCCCTCTGATTCTACATGTGATTAACATTGTAGATAGGAGAAACGTAATTTTGTTCTACTGTACATTATGGACTGAATGACAACAGAGATGGCTTCTTCTTCTTCTTCTTCAACTGCCTAGGAGGAGTAATGATTATTGTGAAATCATAAATGTCCAGATTTCCTGACCTTTGACAATGACATTGACCTCAAGCTCAATCTGGATGCAGACAAACCTGAGGATGATTGTATCTGAGATTGTTTTAGAATTAGGGCAATTGCCTACGAGGAGTAACAATTTTCACAGAAATTATAACATAGAAAGCATAACATTATGACCACCTGTCTAATATTGTATTGGTCCCTCTTTTTCTGCCGAAACAGCCCTGACCCATCGAGATATGGACTCCACTAGACTGCTGAAGGTGTGCTGTGGTATCTGGCACCAAGATGTTACCAGCAGATCCTTTAAGTCCTATAAGTTGTGAGATGGGATGTATTTGTCCATACATCCCACAGATACTCAATTGGATTGAAACCTGAGGAATTTGGAGGCCAAGTCAACACCTCAAACTCATTTTTCTGCTCCTCAAATCATGCCTGAAACATTTTTGCTTTATGTAACAGCGTGTTATCCTGCTGAAAGAAGGAACAGCTATCAGCCCTTTCCATTAAAGGGTGCACAGTACACCTTTTCATCTTGGGGCCAGATACTATGGGTGTTAAGATACTTTTATTCATATTTTTCGGTACGCCACCCACAGTATGGTACAGACACATACTGAATTATGGACACGGACTATACTGATTGATGGACAGAAAGTGTAGCTGTCATATCATGCCTCTTCCTCCACTCCGTTCCCCGTCTCTGGCCGCCTGTCAGCAGACCCCCCACTTTGCTCTACCACGGTGAATGAGCGACTGTCTCAGCTTTAGAAAACTGATTAAACTGTTAGCATGAGCCAACATTACCTGTTGGACAATAATCTCTCCTGGATGGTGGTTGCTGACAGCTGATCTGTTTCAGTTCTGCTGGTAACATATTAACTGCAGTAAATGAGTGAATTACAGAAAACTTACTCTTTTCATCTTCTTATCACGGTAATATAAGCCCTCATTGTGATTATTAGTACACGTCAGGAAATTAGAATATCATGATGTTAGGTATGAGAGCGTGTGTGTCTGGGATGCTGTGCCCACCCACAGGGTGATGTCAGACAGGCACGGCCCACTCTGTATATAAACTCAAGTTCATAATAAAGTTGGTTGCTGCATGAAGACTTGCCTCCATCCTGATCATTTATCAGATATAACATTTGGCGACGAGGAGAAGAATGGGAGCGTGTTGGCTGAACCAGGGACTATTGCCGTTTCTGGAAAACCCGGGTGAGCTGGTGATTTCGTGGCCGCAGTGGAGACGTGAGTCTGAGGAGTATATTGTAACGTCGGGGCTGTGTTAAGGGGCGGGGATTCTCCCGGCATGTTTGCGCCACAGAGGATTCAAAGAGTGTTATTATTTGTGTGTTCTAAGTATTATTGCTGTGTCATTATAACTGTGTTATAATGGCACAGCAGTGCTATAAGACCAGTTAGCGTAGTGATTGATCATGTGTTTGTGTCACCATAAGTGAGACGGGGGTCTGTGTGAATGACCTCCCCTCCGTTCTGTGTTGAGTGGTGTGTATAAATAAAGCCTGTTCACCACAGTCATCTCTCCTTTCTTGTGTGAACCCTCACAATGTCACAGTATCAACTCGCTGGGTCTCCCTTGGCTTAGCGGGAGACAGTGGCGGGTCCTCCTGGCCCGTAACCTTGGCATGGAGGGCTGAAGGATCCTCGCCTCGCTGGGCACGAGTGAGGGTTACGTGGAGGCTGTTGTGCTCATGGAGGCGCACTTCGCGGAGCGGGCGAGAGCCAGAGAGCTGCGGGTGAAGAGGCTAGTGGTGCTGGACATGCCAGCGCTAGTTAGCTGGGGAATGCTAATGGCTCAGTCGAAGCCAATGGACAGGCTAATCCCGCGCCAAAACACAGCTAAGGGTGCCAGACTGAGCCTCGAGCCAGAACCAGAGGAGAGATGGAGAGAGCCCGAGTTAAGTGAGACCAACACCGGCGGAGAGGTGGCGCAGCAGGAGTTGGCCCCACCGCTGGAGGTCAGGCAGGCTGATGGCCCCGGGGAGGAGCAGCAGCCGCAGGACACGATGACAGCGCAGCAGAGCACCAACACTGAGAGCACGGGATGCAGCGGTGGGGAGCCCAGGTCGGTGAGCGGGCCTGATGAGGGTGATGGTGCGTGTCCCGAGGAGGAGCAGCAGCCGCGGAGCACGGTGACAGCGCAGCAGAGCACCAACACCGAGAGCGATGGATGCAGCGGTGAGGCGCCCAGGTCAGTGAGCAGGCCTGACGAGGGTGATGGTGCATGTCCCGGAGGTGAGCAGTGGCCGGATGCAGAGGCTAGGCAGCATGACTCATGGAATGAGGGGGTCGAGAGCTGCGTCGAGACGCCCGGGTCAGAGACAGTCGCCGACGAGTGCAAAGCTGAGAACCCTGGGAGTGAGTAGCGGGAGCTGGACACGGTGGCAGCACAGCAGAGCATCCTGGACGAGGGTGCTGGATGGTACGGCGAGACACACGAGGCAGCAAACAGCGCTGACGAGCAGGTTTCCATTTTCACCAGAGTGCGGCCACGGGAGGCTGGACTAGTTGGAGCCATAATGGCGGTGCTGAAGGCGCTCGGGAACGGTCCGAGAGACAGGTGGGACGACGCACTGGACAACAGCACTGTGGGGGTGGAGGGAAGATGAAGCTTATGGCGGGAAGGGACATCTTCACCAGAGAGAGGGGCTTCGACCCTGGACGTGGACAGAGGCTGGGGGCACATATGCTGTGGGGGTGCCTGAGGCCTCCGAGGCAGTTTTGTGGATGGTAGCTGCCCAGAGACGTTGACGTTACTTGAATTGTTCTTTGTCCTTGCGTAAATACCTGTGTATATATGTATGTATATAAGATAAGGTGTATAGTTTGTATATATTTGATGCTGGTGTGCATGTGAGTGAATGTGAGTAATGGGGTTATGTTGTATTTTTTCAAGAGACAAGGTCCAGTTTAATTGTTTTGTGTGAATGTGATAGGATGTTCATGACAGTATATTGTTCTCCCTGTTCTTAGTGTGTGATTCGGGTTTCTAAATTTGGGAGGTTCAGTTGTGTGTGTGGTTTCCCAGTTTTGTAAAGGGGGGGTGGGTGATGTATGAGAGTGTGTGTGTCTGGGATGCCGTGCCCACCCACAGGGTGACGTCAGGCAGGCGCGGCCCACTCTGTATATAAACTCAAATTCATAATAAACTTAATTAGTTGCTGCATGAAGACTCGCCTCCATCCTGATCATTTATCAGATATAACACATGATTTGTAATGTAATTTTTAAAAAAAGGAAACCACAGTCATCACAAATAAATTAAAACAGCTTAAATATTTCACTGTATGTGTAATGGAGGCTCACATTCCTGCACTGTAACTTAAAGCATTTGTAAACTGATGTTTCGGACTTGGGATGTTCTTTTAATTTTCATCCATCCATCTTCTTCCGCTTAATCCTTTTTGGGTTGCGGGGGGGGGGGGTGCTGGAGCCTATTCCAGCATCTTTGGGCGAGAGGCAGGGTACACCCTGGACAGATCGCCAGTCCGTCGCAGGGCCAACACAGAGAGACAGACAACCATTCACTCTCACAGTCATACCTAAGGACAATTTAGAATCCCCAGTTTGATGCCAATTAACCTAACTTGCATGTTTTTGGCATGTAGGAGAAAACCGGAGAAATCCCGGAGTAAACCCATGCACACACGGGGAGAAACTCCACACAGATCACTGTTGGTCGGGGCTGGGATTGAACCCAAGATCCCCCGGCCAAGGGTGAGTTGCTGTGCTGCTGCAGTGCTAACCACTCCGCCACTGCACTGCCCGATTTAATTTTCATCTGAAGCCTAAGTAAACTTTTAAACTTCTAGACCCAGCAAGGTTTTAAACTGGATGAACTAGTTTGTTATTTTCTCTGTGACGTTAATGGAGTTGAATATTATTCATATTATTACTCCAGTTTGTTTTGAAGATGCAGAGTTACAACAGTGCTGGATGCTGCAGCAGAAGCTGATATTTGAGTTTTATTTCTTCAGTTTTTTTTGTTAAAAGACCAAACTTTAATGTCTGTTATTTAACTGTGTTACTACAAACACTTTCGATTAAGCTGTCAAGTTCAAGTTTCAAACTCATGTTTCATGGGTCATTATTTTATTCAGCTATGGGAACGTTTT
This sequence comes from Pholidichthys leucotaenia, assembly GCA_020510985.1. Taxonomy (NCBI): domain Eukaryota; kingdom Metazoa; phylum Chordata; class Actinopteri; order Cichliformes; family Pholidichthyidae; genus Pholidichthys; species Pholidichthys leucotaenia. Next base: position 85,077,495 of record CM035848.1, on the reverse strand, counting down.
ATAATGGGCTGTTCAAACTTCTGTTGTTGCACTTGTCTGTATCGTTCATTTCCTAAAGAGAATTTATTTACTTTATTGTTAACATTTTTATTGTGTTTATTTGAGAATATTGTATTTATTGGAGAATTTACTGCTGGCAGTTTTTGCTTTTATTTTTGTTTTTGTTTTGTCAATGAAGCCGTTCCCACTTATATAAAAGATACACAGTTTTTATGTTTTGAATTTTGTTTCCTTACTGTACCAAAAATGAACCGAACTGTGACCTTAAAACCAAGGTACGGACCGACCTGTGATTTTAGGCGTACCATTACACCCCTACCAGATACCACGGCACACCTTCAGGGGTTGAGTGGAGGAGCAGCAGTTCCTGTGAAATGTGGGCAGAAATCCAGGACAACATGAGCTCCTTTCAGCTTCTCCAGAGTGAGCTAAAAACTGCTTAGAGGTGTGCTTGCTGTAATAATAACTGTAATAAAATGAAAATGAAATGACTATCTAAACTATTACGAGTAAAGTAACAGAAAAGAAAAACATACAAATTGAAGAATAGAAATTTGCAAATTTCATGAAAAGTCACACTTGCAAGAAAAAGTTAATTTTCGAAAAAAAAAAAAACATAAAACATTTGAAAATTTATTCAGAAAGATTTCCATTTTAATATATATTTTTACATTTTATAAAAGTAAAAAAAAATGTACATGAGAAAGAAACTTTAAATTCATTAGAAAAGAAACAAACTCACAGGTTGGTGAGAGTAAAGTCACTGCTCGCCACTCAAGTAAGATACAGTATCTCATATTTTGAATAATAATAATAATATCTTTTATGTGGCATCTTTCATAACATCAAATGCAGCTCAAGGTTTTCAACATGAAGAAAATTTTAAAAAGTAAAAAATAAAGATAAAAATCCACATTAAGAACAGCAGGAACATACAGTACATTACAATAGTGGTTAGAAAGGCTGAAGAAGTAAAGCATTAAGTGGAAGCTAAATAAACTAAAAGCAAAACCATAAAAATAGGTTATGAGTTGAATTCTTAAAAGTATCTAGAGGTTGCTTGTCCAGTATGTAGTAGAAATTTATTCAAAAGCTTTAATGCATAATTATATGCTGTACTTTTAGCATGTCATTTTGTCACACATTTAACAATCCGGAGTGTAAAGACCTTAGTGAACAGTTTTGGACATAATTAGACAAGCAATCCAAGAGACAGGAAGGTGCTAAACCATTTTCTGCTTTAAAACAATTAATTTTAAACTTTAATGAGTATCCAGTCTTAATGGGGCAGCACGGTGGTGGAGTGGTTAGCACTGCGGCAGCACAGCAACTCACCCTTGGCCGGGGGATCCTGGGTTCGATTCCAGCCCCCGACCAACAGTGATCTGTGTGGAGTTTGCATGTTCTCCCCTTGTCTGCATGGGTTTACTCTGGGATTTCTCCGGTTTTCTCCCACATGCCAAAAACATGCAAGTTAGGTTAATTGGCATCAAACTGGGGATTCTAAATTTCCCTTAGGTGTGAGTGTGAATGGTTGTCTCTCTCTCTGTGTTGGCCCTGCGATGGACTGGCGATCTGTCTAGGGTGTACCCTGCCTCTCACCCAAAGATGCTGGGATAGGCTCCAGCCCCCCCGTGACCTGAAAAGATTAAGTGGAAGAAGATGGATGGATGGGTATCCAGTCCAATGAAACAAGTACCGAAGTGAAATGCTCTCCTTTCCTGGTTTTGGTTCAGACTCTTGAAGCTGAATTTTGAACAATTTGCAGCCAGTCCAAAGGTTTTTAGGGAAACCAGAGTAAAGTACATTACAGTAGCCTAAGTGTGAGAACACAAAGGCATGTAAGTTTCTTGGCATCTTCCAAGCAGAGACAGGGTATGATTTTTGCACGTTTTCTTAAATGATAAAGAGCTATCTTTGCAACATTGTTGATGTGACTGTCAAAGTTCAGTTAGAGTCAGAGATTTTTTTAAACCTTTATTTATTCAGGGGGGGTCTACTGACCCAGGATTTACACTGACTCCAGATGCAGTCCGTTGCAGATACAGTGCAGATGGCTCCTTGCATTCATCCCTACCAGCTCCGTTTGTGTTTTGCAGCGGCATGGATAAGAACAGAGTTTGAAATATAAGATTGTGGGAGAATTATACAAAATAATGTGAAATCTCGAGAAAGACCAGAGAGTGAACAAAATGAACCGATTGCGATCGCGTGATCGTGATCAAGTGAAATTTTGGATAAGAAAGACTTTTCATATCACAGTTGCCACATTCTCAAGAAATATAACTTTTTCTTTTGAAAACCATAAAACATTCAGATTTGCTTGTTCAATATATAAAATATTAAATGGCTTTGCACCCCCCACCCACCCGATTGAATATATCAAACTGAGGACTGTTACCAATACAGCCACCAGAGCCATGTGAGGTCCTCCACAGATGCACCACTTTTGCTCAATCTGTGCTGTCAGTGAGGGGCACTAAGATATTGAACAACATACCACCTGCAATCAGAGAACTTTCTACATTAAACTCTTCCAAAAATCTTAAAAACTGTCTTATAAATAATCAACACTGTAATCATGGTGAGGGGATGTTCTACAGCATGCGGACATATACATATATTGTAAGGATTCAAGGCTGCACACCATACAGGTACTCTCTCGCCCCATTAATTGGCTCCCTCCCTGCAGCCATGCTCAACACGTGCTGGCAATTAGAGAGGTCTTTTAAAAGAGACGCTCTCCTGCTACTCAGTCAGAGCACGTCATGTTATCTCCTGCCAAGCGTGTTACCCACGTCTGCGTGCAGGCTGGAAATATCCTCGCCTTGTATATAGTTTGGATTGCTTTCACCCCTTTTTGTGTGCTCTCCCCAGGAATTCCTACTTGTGCAGCAGACTGGATTCCTGGCAGACTATTCATCATAACCCACTGTAAGTTAACTTACCAACATCACTGTGCACTGTGTCTCACCCCTTTTCCCTTTCACTGTTCAGGTCTGGTCACCCTGCAACACACCGCTGCTGCCCCCAACCCAGAGCACCACAGTAGAGGCAATTGGGAGGATCGTAAGCTGGGCTTCTTTCACTCCCTATCTGTGGTTGGAGCTTGGTGCTCCCCATCTCCAGCAGTTCCTGTAAGAAAATCAAAACAGATAATAACATTGCTAGTCATATTCTCATTTACAATATTTACCCTCTCTCTGCTTTCTCATCTCAGGACTGCCAGACTCTCCCACGACTCCTGCAAACACAATTAGTATTCAATAAAGTCATTGTTAAATGTTTACCACCGTTTCCACTCATGTTTGCTTCTTGGTCTGGTTACACCAACCTTGTCATATATGGTATGTACAGTATGTGCCCATGTGTTGTACACATATGCATCCCTTTTGCACTATTGCACAATGTTGTTGTTGTTATTGTCATTGTTATTGTCTGTTGTTGTTAACAGTGAATGTGCACATATACGTATATATACATGCACTGCACTTCCTTAGTGTAATGGATAGCTGACTGTTTTTAGATTGTTCAACACATGCACCGCATACAGACAAAATAACAGTATTTTTATTTTCACCTTTTAACACATGCATTGTATATAATTTTGATTACAAATGTTCATTTAGTGTTGTTCTGTGTATTTTTGTGACTTGCCAAGGGACTACGGATGTCATTTAGCAAGTTTGCTAAGTCTGGCATATTTACATCTACAATACATTGATGTTCATTAATATGCATTGTCCCTTTCAAATAAACATGAAATAAAAATATAAATAAATAAATAAAGCAAGGAAGTATGATGTAGCAGCTCTCCACCTGGATTTTTGTACCCTAAATAAAATGTAAGTAGTCCGTTAATTTTAATTCTATGAAGTGTTTGGATGTTAAGTCAAGTTTTTACTTTCTCTGACACAGTGGTGGAGAAGTAGACCTCAGAAAATAATGGATGATCCTTAAATTGTTTTTAATGAACAAACGGCTATTAAATACTGCAAGATATGGGGCATTTCCTTGTGGATTGGATCCGGCATCTGTCAAGAATTGTTGGATTTCATTAGTAAACTGAATCTGACAAGGTGGATTCATTCCGCAGTGATCTGGACCAGGTGGGGATTAGAAAACTGATGAGAATGGGAACTATTTTCTGCAGAGACTGGATCGCATCTGTAACGGACTACATCCGGAGTCAGTGTAAATCCAGGGTGAGAGGCCACCTCTCTTTTACAAAGACACTCTGTTGACATTCACACCTGGAAGCTGCCCAGTACAACCACAGACTGACCTGTGGCCACTGAGCAGCTCCACTGAAGCAGCTGGGGTTAAGTGCCTTGCTCAAGGGCACCACAGTGGGGCAAACACTGTATGTCATCTGTCCCACCCAGATCTGATCCCTGCTGATCCAGGGATTGAAACAACAACCCTTCAGTCACAAATTCACATCCATAACCATTAGGCCACCACTGCCCCCGACATACTTAAGCTGGGTAGGAGCAGATTGTGATGGAGTTGGAGCTAATAAGTATTAAAAAGCAACTTTTCATACGATCACTGCACAGAAAAAAAAAAAAAGAGAAGAAGTTGGAGAAAATGTGTGTGTGACTACCGCCACTCCCGTTATTTGACAATCTGTGTAATTACTGGGGTTAGGATGAGTCATAAAATGTTCTGTGTGCTCACTTTCTCAATATTCTTTTGAATTTGGACTGTTGTTTAACTGACTTGCTTTGGAACTTGTGCCGCCATGAACAAGCAGAGTGGAGCAGAGACAGGAACCAGGAAATGTGAAGGAGGAGACAAAGTGGGCCTATCACAACTCTTGCAGTCTGCATCACTGACGTGCACCTCTCCTTCTCTAGAGAGGTGCACGTCGGGCGATGCAGGGGGATATTGCGTTGATTGCAGCTGCATTGCATTGACGTAGGTTCACTCTTTTGCACCAGGTTGCAAAGACTAGTTGAATAATTGACTACTTGAGTAATTATTAGTATTATCATAAAAGGATACTACATTTACTTGAGTACAATTTCTGGATAGTCTACCCACTTCTGACCACAGGACAGAATGGGATTCACTTTCAGTGCTGATGGTATGCTGGTCTATGAGCAAAAATAGTTGAAAATGTCAATGCCCAAAATAAAGAGCGATTAACCAGTTATTCGCAATGGACAGTTTCACTAGCGAACCATGGATGACTCAGAAATGACCCAAAGACTGAATAGAATGAATGAGTAGTTATTATCTCCATTCTGTGTAGCATCCATATTTGCCAAGAACAAAGAGAGACTCCTGCATGGTCCCTGCAGGAAAATTCACAATAATTTAATGCAGTGTTCTTACCATTTCAGTTGTGTAGTGACCATTGGGGAAATGTGGATAAAAAAAAGTACAAAATAAAAGCACAATAACCCACACAAAGTCCCTGTTTATTGGTTTCCAGTTGGTCATAAAGGTTGTTTATCAACATTAAAGTTCCAGCACAACACTGGCATGTGGGTATACAGTCAAAACTGACAGCACCACTGGCCACATTTTCAACTATCAGCTCTAAATATTTTTTCAGTTTTTATGGGAGTGCTGCCATCAAAGTTACTCTATTGGGTGTGTTGTTCACATACCAACTGTTCATGGCTGACATGTTTTCAAGTAAGAAATCATGGGAGGGTGATGAAATATATATTTTCTTACTATTATGCAAAGAAATTTTGCAAAGAAAAGTTTATTTTTTTAAAGTACTGCAAGCCATCCCAGTGCAGTCTTTTCCATGGAGGGCAGTACTTCTAAGATGCAGATAACGAGGGAAAACACAAAATGTTAAACATGAGCTCTTGCAAATAACTGTCCTTTGCTTATTTAATTTAATTCAACTTTATTTATATAGCGCCATTTCACAACAACAGTCATCTCATTTTTTTTTTTTTTTTTTTTTTCTTGCCTTCTGATTGTTGCTCTGAGTGTTGCTATCCCTGTGCTGTTGCAATCCTGGAATTTCCCCGTTGTGGGACTAATAAAGGCTTATCTTATCTTATCTTATCTTATTGCACTTTCAACTGTAGGGGAAACCCCCACAATTGCAGAAAGACCCCAGCAATCAGGCGATCCCCTGTGAGCAAGCGCTTGGCAACGGTGGAGAGGAAAAACTCCCTTTTAACAGGAAGAAACCTCCAGCAGAACCAGGTTCAGGGAGGGGCTGTCATCTGCTGTGACTGGTTGGGGGATGAGGGGATAGAGAAGACAAAAAGAACAGACATGGAGAGAGCAAACAGCACGACGGAGACTCAATCTACGGGAAAGAACAAACAGATGTTAATGGCCAGCAAAAATATTTCATTGAGAGTGAAGAAAGGAGTGAAGCCCAGTGCATTATTGGAGGTCCCCCGGCTGTCTAACCTATTAGCAGCATAACTAAGGGAGGGTTCAGGGGCACATGGTCCTTCCCTAATTATAGGCTATATCAAAAAGGAAGGTTTTAACCCTATTCTTAAAAACAGAGATTGAGTCTGACTCCCGAATACAGGTTGGCAGCTGGTTCCACAGGAGAGGAGCTTGATAACTGAAGGCTCTGCCTCCCATTGTACTTTTGGAGATTCTAGGTATTACAAGTAATTCTGCATTTTGGGAGCATAATGCTCTGTTAGGATAATAGGGTAGTATCAGATCTTTTAAATAAAATGGGGTCTGATTATTTAGAGCTTTGTAAGTGAGAAGAAGGATTTTAAACTTAATTCTAAACTCTATGGGAAGGCAATGAAGGGAAGCCAGAACCAGAGTGATATGATCTCTCTTTCTAGTACCTGTTAAAAGTCTTGCTGCAGCATTTTGGATCAGTGGAAGACTTTTTAAAGATGTTTTAGGACAACCTGATAATAAAGCATTACAATAATCTAATCTAGAGCTAACAAAAGTGTGGATTAGTTTCTCAGCATCACTCTGAGACAAGATGCTCCTAATCTTGGCAATATTACACAAATGATAGAAGGCAGTCTTAGAAACAAGTTTAATATGTGAATTAAAAAACAGATCTTGATCAACAATAACTCCAAGCTTCCTCACAGAACTATTAAGAGAAAGAGTAACCGCATCCAAACTAAGAGTTTGATTTGGAAAGGTATTTCTAAGGTTTTTTGGGCCAACTAGAATGACTTCAGTCTTATCTGAATTTAATAGCATGAAATTACAAGTCATCCAAGATTTGATTTCCTTAAGACAGGCCTCTAACTTGGCTAATTGATTACTATCATCTGGTTTCATTGACAGGTATAATTGTGTGTCATCTGCATAACAGTGAAAATGTCTACAGTTCTTTCTAATTATGTTGCCTAACGGAAGCATATATAAACTTAAAAGAATAGGGCCTAGCACAGATCCCTGTGGAACTCTATGACTGAGCTTTGAGTTGAAAGAAAACTCATTACTGACTTGAACAAACTGGAACCTATCAGATAAATAAGATCTAAACCACTGCAACGAAGTTCCATTAAGTCCAACATGGTGTTCTAATCTATCAAGTAGAATACTATGATCGATAGTATCCAAAGCTGCACTAAGGTCTAAAAGGGCAAGTACAGAAACAAATCCATTATCAGATGCAGTTAGGAGGTCATTAGTGACCTTCACTAAGGCTGTTTCAGTACTATGATGGATTCTAAACCCAGACTGAAACTCTTCAAATTAACCATTTCCCTGCAAGTAATTGCGTAGCAACAACTCTTACTAAGATTTTTTGAAATGAAAGGCAGATTAGACATTGGTCTATAGTTAGCTAAAACTCCTGGATCCAGCATTAGCTTTTTGAGTAAGGTTTTAATTACAGCAGTTTTAAAAGTCTGCGGTACATCGCCTAATGTTAATGAAGAATTGATTATTTGAAGACTAGAGCTACCAATAAATGGGAAGTCTTCTTTAAATAACCTGGTAGGAATAGGGTCTAAAAGACAAGTTGAAGGTTTGGATGAGGAAATTATTTTATCTAATTCTAAAAGGTCAATTGGAGTAAACTCATCCAAACAGATATCAGTTGAAGGAGTTGTAGTAGTTACTGTATTTAAGTTAACGGTGGGAAAAATCTGACTTATTTTATCTCTGATAGATGAAATTTTATAATTGAAAAAGTTCATAAAGTCCTGACTAGTAAGCTCTAAGTGTCATGAACTCTCCGTGCGCTGTAAAGAAGCGCATGGAGAAGGAGAAAAGGACGAATGGATTTAAACGCTGGGTTACACCAAACACACATTTATTAACACAAAAGTAAGCATACAGACACACGACAGCTCGGATGAACAAAGAGTTCTCTAGGACACCCAACACACACACTGGAGGATTACACTTGGCGAAGGCCAAAGCGTTGCAGCATAGCGGGGAAAAGAACACAAGCAGTTACTCACAGTGTGGGGGCAGTCCGAGTAGTCACAGAGATTGCAACGAGCAAACACAGAACAGTCCTTAGTGATGTGACAGTTAGACAGGGAGAACAACCATCCAACACGTACAATGATCCAGCGGCGTTTGTCCAGTAAAGAGCTGCTTATGAACAAACGCCGCTGGCGTTACAAATTGAGAACACTTGGGCAAGGCAGGGAAAGGATGATTAACGGGGCTGGAAGCAGCTGATGGAGTCAGAGGGAGAGCGAGGGGGCGTGGCTGGACCGACGGACTGTCAGCAGCGTGAGAGAAAGTAGGTCACCATGCTGACTAACAGCTGCCGGTCAGGCAGTGGCTACGGATATGGAAAGACACAAAGTGCACATAGACAGAGGAGCCAAAACACACAGAGAGATCAGGACCGAGCCAGGGAAAACCAAGCCGGCTCGGCTTATGACACTAAGGGAATGCTAGGACTGACAGAGTCCTGACTCTTTGTCAGCCTGGCTACAGTGCTGAAAAGAAACCTGGGATTATTCTTGTTCTCTTCTATTAATGTAAAATAAGAACTTGCTCTAGCTTTTCTAAGAAATTTTTAATAAATTTGAAGATGATTTCTCCATGCTAAATAGATTTCATCTAATTTAGTGGAGCACCATTTTCTTTCTAATTGAGAGGCTCCTGTTTTAAGCTACAAGTTTCTGTGTTGAACCAAGGAGTTAGAAATCTCTGATTAGACTTTTTTTTAAAAAAAGGGGCCAACATGTTTAGAGTCTGGTGCAGAGAAGCTGTAACACTATCTACTATGCTATCAATTACAGAAGGAGCAAGTTCTCCATAGCTTATTTCCGTTGTGTTGACACATGGCATAGAGGAAACAATCTGCATAAATTTGGTAACATCATCTGAGAGGTATCTACTGTAGTAATATTTTTCTTTAGGAGCCAAATAGTCAAAAATAGTAAAATCAGAGGTTAACAGACAATGGTCTGACAGTACAGGGTTATGAGGAGACACTACCAGATTTTCTATTTCTATGCCATATGTCAGAACAAGGTCCGTGTGGTGGAGATAATGGGTAGAATTTCCTACCTTCTGAGAAAACCCTATTGAGTCTAATATTGAATTAAGGCAATCACCATCTACATCTACATGTATGTTAAAGTCCCCTGCTATAATTATTCTGATTTCAGCACTAAATCAACTAAGAATTCGGCAAATTCGGATAAAAACTCTGAGTAGGCTGAGGGGGGATGATAAACTATGGCAAATAACTATAAACTATGGCAAATAAAATTGGGTTTAACCTAAAATTGCTACAATGCCCAATACTGAGGACTAGGCCCTCAAAGAAATTATAACATGTTTTTTGCTTTACATTAACCCCTTGCACTCCGGTCAATTTTCCTAAAAACGCCAAAAAATAATGTGCCCAAAGTAAATCGAAAGCTGTTATTCAACCCTTTGCAGCATCTTCATGGGGTTGGTCTCATTTAAAAGAAAACACTTTGAATTTTTTGGCAAAAAAAAACATGATCTCTCTAAGTGCTCCGGCCACTGAGTTACAGTCATCTAAACATAGTGAACTTGAAGAAAATAAATTTGGCCTGGGTGTTTTTTTTGGATACAAATGCTTGCAAATAACACACAGCTTCAGATCCGGGCTGGAAAATGCAACAGAAATGTAGAACCAAGTGTTATCCAGCTGAAGTCCAAATTTTGTAACAATACCACAAAAAATGAATATTTTACACAGCTTTGTTCTCAGGCTGTTCCCAGGCGTTTTTGAACTGTGCCAAATTGTGCCAAATGGCACAGTTTGGAAAAACATCTGTAACTTTTGAATAATTCAACATAGAAGCTTCATTTTGGGCTCAAATGGAAGGTCACATTCAGGGCTGTGTCTGTGTGTGTGTGGGGGGGTGTCCCCCCACCCCACCCCCGCTACAGAGGACAGAGATCGGCCCTCGCTACATAACAGATTACACTCGGATGTGGCATGTTTCCACAGCAACGCTGTCACCGCGGCTCCCCCCCCCTCGCTACTGTGTGTGTGTGGGGGGGGGGGGTTTGCCCCCCCCCCGCTACAGAGGACGGCCATCGGCCATCGCTACATGACGGAATACACTCATATGGCTATGTGGCGACCGCTGCGCAGTCACCGTGGCTTCCCCCCGCGGACCGGGGGACATTCGGACCGTGAACGCCCCCCACCCCACTCCTCTTCTGCAGCGGGGGGGGCGTTCACGGTCCGAACACGGCAAATGAACCGTTTATCGCGGCGCACGCACTTCGTACTTCGTGCGCCGTACATTTGTAATTTACCGATCTGTCAAAAGTCATTTTTGGATTACAGTTTTCAGGGATAAATAATAACTTAGCTTATAACACCTTACCTCTTCACAGCCACATTGTCCTGGCGAACTTCTCTTCCCCATTGTCAGACGAACGCGATGCTGGTCTGCTCGTGGATCCCGGTCAAAACATAATTCCATTATTGCGGTTTTGGCGAATGATTTACGACCTTTGTCTTCGGCCTCCGTCGGTCTATGATGACGGAAGAGAATCCTAAACGTCTATTCTGCTGGAATGAGTGCAGGTCGCACTTGTGGGTGTTCTCCATGCTGCTGGATCTGTAGCAGGTTCTTCCAGCGTCCTTTTTTTCATCTGTTGCAACAGTAAGTTTCTCTTCACCCAGCCCAAACTTCTGTGCTTCAATTGGCTCCTGCATTCACAGTAGGCGGGTCCTCCTTCCTAGGTTTTCATTCATTGGTTCTTCAAGGTTTCAGAAACCCAATTCAAGGCTCTTATTAGTCGAATGAGAGGTCAATCAGATGAACTAATCTGTTCGCGGCTGTGTCTGCAGCTTTTATTTTCAGTGCGCGCTTGGAGGCCACACCACCTACATCACCACCATCAGGACCATGCGTCCGAGAGCGCACGAGGGCGCACGAGAGCGCCCTCGTGCGCACTAGGACGCAGAGACTTGGAGTGCAAGAGGTTAACTCGTAATTTGGAATGGTACATTGTTGCTACTCCTCCTCCATGACCAGAATTTCTGGGATTTTGACAGTTTAAATACCCAGAGGGAGTTGATTCATTTAAACCAACATAATCCTCTTCCAAACCAAGTCTCTGTAAGGGATATTAAATCAATTTGATGATCAATTAACAGATCATTGATGAGCAGAGACTTGGATGTTAGAGACCTAATATTTAACAAAACGCGTTTAATTTTTAAATTATGCAGAAGAAGAGAGGCCAAGTCAAATTTAGAGGCTTCATGTTTAAATTGAGATTTACCAACTTTTTGTTTAATCACTTTGGGATGCTTATATACTATATTTTTATTTTCTTTGGAGGGAGCAGACAATGATTCTCTGATGGGGAAGACAGGGGCTAAGATGAGGGGTGGTGGATGAAGAGGAGCTGCAGAGAGGCATGTAAAACTGCGACTCTGCTTCCTGGTCCCAACTCTGAGTAGTCAAGGTTTTGGAAATTTGGATAAAAATGATGCCAGATTGTTAGATAAAAGAGAAGCACCATCCAAAGTGGGATGGATGCCGTCTCATCTAATAAGACCAGGTTTTCACCAAAATGAGTTCCAATTGTCTATGTAGCCCACATCATTTGCACGACACCACACAGACAGCCAGCGGTTGAAGGATGACACATGCTGCTAAACATGTCATCACTGGTAAGATTGGGGAGGGGCCCAGAGAATACTCCAGAGGCAGACATTGTTTTTGCAAAGTCTCACACCAATTCCACATTAAGGTTTGTGACTTCCAACTGCCGGAGTCGGATGTCGTTAATGCCGGTGTGGATAACAATTGTGGTGTATTTACAGTTACGTTTAGCCAGCATTTTCAAATTTGACTCAATGTCGCCTGCTCTGGCCGCCGGAATGCATTTGACTATGGCCACTGGAGTGTCTAGGTTCACGTTTCTGACTACAGAGTTGCCAATGATCAGAGGTTTTTCCTCAGCGGGTGTGTCGCTGAGCAGGGAAAAATGATTAAAACATGAACAGGTTGGTGGTGAACCAGGGGCTTGCGGCTATGCTTCCTTCTCACTGTCACCCACCCAATCTCTCCTGGCTGCTAAGGAGAGGTGGAAGCCAGAGGACGGCTAGCAGGCCGCCCTATGCTAGGGTGTGCCACTGCAGCTAAAGGGTGTCCGTCATTATTAATTGGCGCAGACAGTGTTTCAGTGCAGCGGAACTGGGATTCCAAATCACACAACCTTGCCTCAAGTGCCTCAAAAAGACAATATTTATTACATTTACCATTATCACTAAAAGAGGCAGAGGTGTAGCTAAACATCTGACACAGAGAGCACACCAGAGGAGAAGGGGAAGGAGAGCTAGTAGGCATAGCTAGTGGCTAATCCGAAGATAGCACAAACACCGATGAAAGGTGAACAGAAGGCTAAAGAGGGTGATTAGATGACACTGAGTGTGCACACAGGTGCAAGAGGCTTGATAAACAGAAGATAGAGGTGACGGTTGATGGAAAAATGGGATTAAAATAAATTAAAGGCAATAATCCACAGGAGATTGAGGAGAGCTAACCACAGACCAACTACACGACAGCCAGCAACACAGGAAGTGACAATATGTTCTTAAAACCTAAGCCCTTGCATATATTAGAAGGTATAGGTTCTAATTCTGCTATAGTGTTGGTTATGGTGATGGTACAGGATGTCATGGTCAAACCTCACACCAATAAGCAACCATTAATTTGCATCAGGGTCAATAGTCTTTGGTAATTTTTATTGCTGCTGGAACACGATTAATGAGTCATAGCAGCTCCCCTCCATGGACTGCCACCTTATCGTGGTGAAGGGGTTTGTGTGTTCTAATGATCCCAGACGCTATGTATGTTGTTGGGGGCAACTTTCCCCTGCTGGGGTCTCCCAAGGCGAACTGGTCCTAGATGAAGGGCCAGACCAGTCCAGTAGAGCCCAATGAAAAAAGCTACAACAAGGACACAGTGTACCCAAAGGAGCCACATGGGTCTGCACTTCCACCCGCAGGAGGGATCATGGTGCTATGTGAACTGGGCAGCAGTCTGGGTTTCCATGTTTAGATTGCTGCCTCCGTGACCACGTCTAGCAGGCCAGAGTATACCCCTGTCCAGAATATACCTGGGCATAATTTAGCCCAGCCCTGAATATACCCTGGAGTAAAAATCGGGCTACTGTTTGTCATGAACTCCCCGTGCGCTTTTCCACGGCGCATGGAGGAGGGGTGAAAGGACGAGGATTTATGCGCTGGGTTCACCACACACACAATTATTAAACACCAAAAGTGACAAATAGCTCCAATGCATACATTCCACAATGGCTCAAGGAGTCCTCCAGGACTCTCAACAGTCTAAGGTGAGGACACCGGGGAAAGCACACACAGATTATACTCACAGGACCGAAGCTGTCCGAGCAAGTCCAAACAGAGCACCAAGTGGAACACAGTCCTTAAATGACATTGTCTAACACCCAGCGATTAACGACCGCATGTCTAGTACAATGACCCAGCAATGCGTGACTGGCAAAAGGCTCCTAAAGTACACGCATTGCTGGGGATGGTAAATTGGTCGCGCCTGGGCGAGGAGCGGGGAGATGGCACGTGGGAGTGGGAACAGCTGACAGTAATAGAGAGGGGGCGTGGTCAGACCGGCAGACAGTTAGACAGCGCTCACACCAGCATGATCCCAAGAGGCTGCCTCACCACTGCTGGCCAGAAAGCAGTGGCTATGGGTATGGCAAAGCACACAGAAATACATACTAACATACGTACAATGTGGCACCTTTCCCACAGAGAGGCCAGGACCGAGCCGGGGGAAACCAAGCCGGCTCGGCTCCTGACACTGTTGTTGTGAAATAGTGCTATATAAATAAAGCTGAATGGAAATTGCAGTGTCCTTTGGTTTTGCTTTTGTGTAACAACATATCAGTTTGGCGTGTCAATCAAACTGCATTTCTTTTATGCTAAATAAAACATATTTTATGTATGAAAATTGTTTTTCCATGGTACTGTAGACAAATCCTTCTTTTATATGCAGTCTATTAAAAAATGTTTTTGATGACTACATAGAAAACAATGTGATCAGCAGCATTTAAAATATATTTCACTCAGCTTTTTGTCATCCAGCATCAATAAATTCGTCATAGTTTTTGATTGGTGCAGTTGTCTTTTTTAAAGTTTGGCACTGTCAACAGACAACAAAAGTGCTTTTAATCTATTCTGTCTGGATGCTGCAATTGTTTTGTCGCATGCAGTCTTTATCGTTTGACTTATTCACACAATGATGATGTGCCAGACAAATCTGAGTCCTTTCAACTAATGCTCCTTTTATAGATTCTTCTGATATGAAAATCTGGTTCCCTTTAGGCATGTTGTGATATTCTACAGCCTGATAGCGATGTATGTCAAAGCTAGCATTTAGAAGCCGAGCAGACTCCCAGCAGTTGCATAAACACAGCTGTTGTTTATGTTTACAAAGGCTTGCATGTGCCAATTGTTCCCTAATTTCATATTCAGAAGATGGTGAAAATGTGTGCTGGATTTCAACTTCAGGAAATCTGCAGAGCACTGACCAGAAAGAGACTGCTGTTTGTCAGATTAATGAGGAAGACATTTGCTTGTGCGAGCCATGCTCAGCTGGATTTAATAAACAAATAAGCATAGTTTAACTCAAAATACCAATTTACTGCTGTTCAACATACCAAAGGTAATAATAAATAATCTCTCATTGCCAATTATCAGAACTCATCTCCTACAATGCTATGGCAGTCTAGCTTTTGTTCTTCCAATCTATACCTACAGTACGTGCTGGTGGCAGTAGGTGATCTGAAGGGGGATGCGGGGGGGGGGGGGGATGCTATCACCCTTGTTAGCAAAATGACCCAGTATCACCCCACTTGTAAACCTGTCAACCCCCATCTCCATCCCCATTTATAGGTGTAAATCAGGGGGCGGGGGAGGGCATGGGCCCCCAAACCTGAAAAAAAGAGAGAATTGTCCCCACCAATAACGTCATAAACCTTTTTATATCGTGTTACATAGCAGAATAAAATGACTTTGAAGCACCAAATTCTAAGCAGAAATAAACTTTCTTTTCTAGATTTGCAACTTTTTTTCCTTAATTTGGAAAAAAATATCCTGTAAATTTGCATATTTTTTCCTCACAGATTTGTGATTGTTTGCTTGTAAATTTTCAACTTTTTTTCTCAAAAATTTGCAGCTTTTTTCTTGTAAATTTGAAGTTTTTTCTTGTCAATATTCAGCTTTTTTCCTGTAACTTTTCCTTATAAATTTAAAACTTTTTCTCATAATTGCATTTTTTTCTCATAAATGTGAAACTTTTTCCTCATACATTTGCAACATTATTCCTGTAAATTTTCAACTTTTTTTTTCCAAAATTTGCAACTCTCATCTGGATGCTGGTTAAATTTTTATTCTATTAATAAATTGTAATTTGCAACTTTCTGAACTTTCAAATTGCCATTGTTTATCATAATTTTGCACCCTAATTCTTGCAAATTTTTTCCTGTAATTTATGTTTATAAGTTTGTACCTTGTGCACAATATGTGAATACCCCCATGCCCCTTATTGAAAAGTCGCCCACTGAGCATGGGCAAGATATACAACATGTATATGAATAATGTGTCTAAGCGTTTACTGTTTGGGCATAGTTTCAGTGTGCTTTAAATGTTAATCTGCTCAGACAACAGAACCAGCCGTGTCCTGAGGCTATGGGCTAAGGACAGGAGGACCTTGACAGCTCTGAATCTGTGTGAGTTGTAAGGATGCCTCCACCCACACTAACAGGTCGGCCTTCCTCACCACGTACCTGTCAAGACAATTATGAAAGCTCCCATTGCATAGAATTAGAGAAATACGGCTCAAGGGAGATGATGAAAGATGCTATCTTCCACCTCATATGCCAGTTCAGAAACAAGTTCCATTTTGCAGGTAAGTTAAGCATTTTACTTTAAAAATGCTGAGATAAAATGATGCTCTGGTTTCAATGAGTGACAGAACAAGACAGGAGCATGACAGTAGCATGAAGTTAATAGGGTCTGAGATAAAAAGGAAAGAGAGAGATGAGAAACTAAAGATGCATGCAGGCAGGAAGGAAGTCATAGTTCAGGAGAGACTCTGGGGTTGATTAGCACACCAAGGTACGTTGGCTTTAAAAAAGCACTGCTGAGATTAACTCTTCAAGCAACCCTGCTCTGATAAAAATATCTGCATGCCACCATCTGAACACACAAGCCTATATACTTACTAAATGGCATCCCCAATCATAGGAGTAATTTATGGGGGGGGGGGGGTAGAGGGGTTATAACCCCCCCCCCAATGAAATCCAGCCAATATAACCCCCCTAATAATCATATAATTATGATTAATAAAAAAAATATCCACAACTCAAGCAGGTATGAAGAAGTTTTTCATTTGCAAGCAACAAAAAGTAACATTTCTAATAATCAGACAATGTATCCCCCCTGCTGCAGACTTGGTGTTGCCCAACCGGTACTTGCTCCTTCACTGAGTTGGGGTCAGTCGTAAGGGTGGCAGGTGGGGATGCTGGTATGGAATGCATTCAGCTCAGTGAGAGAACGTGAAAGGAGCTCCACAAGTGTCACAAGCTCGCCCGTGCGCTTTTCCTAGCACACGGCGAGGGGGAAAAAAGGACGAGGATTTAAGTGCAGGGTTACACCAAACACACATTTATTAACACAAAACTTAACATACAGACTACACACACACTGGAGGAAAACAGCGGCGGAACAGCGCACAGGCAGTTACTCACAGTGGGGGGGGGGGGGCAGACCGAGTCATCACAGCGAAAATCCAAGACACACAGATAGTCC
The DNA here is from genome assembly GCA_020510985.1 of Pholidichthys leucotaenia. Classification (NCBI taxonomy): domain Eukaryota; kingdom Metazoa; phylum Chordata; class Actinopteri; order Cichliformes; family Pholidichthyidae; genus Pholidichthys; species Pholidichthys leucotaenia. The sequence continues at coordinate 85,060,256 of CM035848.1, read as the reverse complement.
TTACTGACGTGACGGTTGACGGCGGAGAACGACCATCCAACGCGTACAATGATCCAGCGGTGTCTGTCTAGCGAAGAGCCCAAAAGAAACACGGGATCGGTTCATGACAGAGTCCCTCCTTCTAGGGGTGGATACGAGATACCCACGGTAACATCATAAGGACCCCTCCCCCAACCCATCCCACAGGGAAAACAATAACACACGAACCCGGGTGGGAGGTAGGGGGAACAGGAAAGGAGGGAACACAATACCCCGCCCAGGGTCCACAATTAACCCCCCCAAGTCCACGGGCGTTGAGGCTCAGGAGGCCATCCAGAGTCCCAGGCCCAGCAGAAGGTCCGGTGGACAGAATCTGGCGGCCTGCCGGAGAACATGGGCCACCAGGCCCCGGGAGTCAATTTTTCTGGTGGCCAGCTCACGTTGCTCAGCCACCAGGACAGAGGGGGTGAAGCAGGAGGCGGCCTGCCCACCGGAAGGCTGACTGGAGGGCAACTGGACCGGGGAGAGGGAACCTCCACGGCGTCCTCAGTAGCACCCACGGTGGGCCCCGACCGGGCCAGCTCCGCTGCACCCACGGTGGACTCCAGCGGGAGCCTAACTGCACCCGCAGTGGCCCCTGACCGGGACGGCTCCGCTGCATCCACGGTGGACTCCAGCGGGAGCCTAACTGCACCCATGGTGGCCCCTGACTGGGCCGGCTCTGCTGCTCCCACGATGGACTCCGATTGGGTCGGCTCCGCTGCACCCGCGATGGACCCCGATTGGGCCAGAGCTGTACTCACAGTGAGCGGACCAACCCACAGGAGCACCAGGCTGAGGAGACAATCGATGAGAGGAGCCCTGACGACCCTGGCAGGAGAAGCTGGAGCAGCAATGTTCTGTTTTGGCAGGACCGGACCCTCGGCAGCCTCAGGCAGTGACACACCCTCTCCGGTGACCCTGGTTGAAGGCTCAGGGGAAGCAGGAGAAGAAAGATGGTTAGGGTCACCGGCAGCGGAGGAGCCCGGCGAAGGAAGTTCAGACGCAGCTGTGCGCTGCGCCTGACTCTCCTCACCCAGAGCCAGGCAAGATCTCTCTAAAACTGGCATAAGAAAAACAAGAAAGATTACTTGCCTGAGCTCGAGCTCCACCGAGCTCCTCCACCGTCTGATGACCCTGACCTTGGGCCAGCTGGCCCTCAGGAAGAATGGGAGGAGACACGGAGAGGGGAAAAAGTAAATTAATATTTGCAGCCAGAGGAGGGGACCCAGTGGACTGCTGAAACTGGGCCTCTCCCTCGGGAGACAGACAAGGTTTGTAATTGGACGGAGTGAAATGAAAAAAACACTTGCCTGTCACCCCGGCTCCCGATGTTGACAGCTGCAAACTGTGGGCAATCACCCTTCTCCGTTTCACTGACTCCTTCAATAGATTGTAGAGGAGCCGGCTCTGATGATGCGGAGGTGGGCGTGGCCAGGACAATCTCGGAGGGCCTCTCAGCGACTGGAGTGATGACGGCCGCTGAAGACGACAGGGGCTTCCTCTGGCGAGGCTTCCTTTTCCTCACGGTCAGTTGGGGCATCAGATAGTCTGGGATTCTGAGCACACCATCCGGCCGCAAGTAATCAAGGCCGATGAGCTCCGGAGAAACTGGGAGTGAAGGTGGTGTAGCCGCGGGGGGCTCGAGCGCTGGGAGCTCGTCACCTGACCCCTTGGACGTCACGGCGACAATCTCCCGGAAAATCTCGGCCACCTCCGGATGGTTCCACAAGCTATCCCGATTCATCACTCTCACCGCCGTATTCTGAGCCCATCGAGCTGTCTCGGATGAACCGGGCTCCAGTGTCTGCGAGAGTATGTCCTCCAGCAGACAAAGCGAATGCAGCTCCCTCTCCAGCAGCTCAGTCATAGTGCCCAGAAAGCAGGTGAGTGAAAAACGAGACAGTCCAAAAAATGAAAAAATGATTTGTGTGGGTGTAACCCGCTAAATCCTATGATTGGTTGGATCATTCTGTCACAAGTTCGCCCGTGCGCTGTTCCTAGCGCACGGTGAGGGGGTAAAACGAACGAGAATTTAAGTGCAGGGTTACACCAAACACACATTTATTAACACAAAACTTAACATACAGACACAGAACAGCTTGGATCCTCGTAAGCGTCCTTGAGGTAGCCCTACACACACACTGGAGGAAAACAGTGACGGAACAGCGCACAGGCAGTTACTCACAGTGGGGGGGCAGACCGAGTCGTCACAGCGAAAATCCAAGACACACAGACAGTCCTTACTGACGTGACGGTTGACGGCGGCGAACGACCATCCAACGCATACAATTATCCAGCGGCGTCTGTCTTGCGAAGAGCTCCTTTAATACAGACGCCGCTGGCGTGACAAATAGGGAACACCTGGGCGAGCGCGGGAAAGATGATTACCGGGGCGAACAGCTGGCTGTCAGAAAGATGGGGGGCGTGGCCGGACAGGCCAGAGCGGCAGCTACAGGCAGGAACAGAAACGGTGTACGGAAATGAAAACAACAAGAAATCAAAACACAACTCCACATAATAAACCCAGTGCCTGAGCCACCAGGATCGATCAGAACCGAGCCCACAGGAAACACGGGCTTGGTTCATGACACACAAGGGCAACAAACCATTTTAAATTAGTTGAACTTGTCCAACAAAAGGACCAAACCCTCTGTCCAAAATGAGGTAAATATCATATTTAGCTTGTGAATTGTTGTGTGAAGTTAACTGGTTGCTAGTTTGCTAATAGGAGTTACACCACAGAATAACTGTGCTGCCTGATAGGATTTAGCTGCTCTAAGAAATGATTAGCTCTTCTCATGCAGATTTGATCTTTACATTGTATTAATCAGTCATGAAATATGATTAGAATGGATTTGTTTGTCAACTGTTAGAGTGAAATTTATGTTTCAGTACTCATCAAAATGTTAACAGCTCCGAACATTTATCAAGTACATACAAAATCTACTCCGACCACCGGTCCTTAACTATAAATGTGTTTAAATATTGCTTGTCATCCCCACAAAATTCAAGTTAACCTTAAACTGTTCTGTGTTTTTAAAATGTCATGATTTTGATAATTATAAAATCAAATTAAAAAGCAAGTTTTACCACTTTTGATTATAGACTAAGTCACTCTGAAGGCTATTCTTAAATATCCACATTAAAATAAATTGATTATTTTCCCTACAGATCATTTTCAGATCTTCTATCCTCTGTTAAAATACTACAACTGCATAACAGAGTATCTAAACAAATATATAAGAAATAAACACCAAATAGATGAATGAAAGAATAGATGCATTTCATGTTCCTAAACTTTTTATAAGCTTTTTTACATGTGCTCGAATGAGTTCAAAAGCACTACAGTACAGCATCACCGATTTATTTATTTAATTTATTTATTGAGCTTACAATCACATTTCTACTCTTCCATTCCCATTTTATTCAATCACGAGACAGCATTACACAAATTAGGCAGTGACCAAACGCTAAGATATTGTATTGAGATATTATATACTGCTCAAAAAAATAAAGGGAACACTTTGAAAACACATCAGATTTTAATGGAAAAAAATAAGGTGGATATCGAAATTGTGGCAGGCTAGTCCAGTTTACTCAGATTAAAGGAACACTTTTTAATCTGAGTAAGCTGGACTAGTCTGCCACAATTTCAATATCCACCTTATTTTTTCCCATTAAAATCTGATGTGTTTTCAAAGTGTTCCCTTTATTTTTTTGAGCAGTATATTATCAATGTATAGTGATTTAGCCCCTAGTATGATTCATCACCTTAACATTATATCTTTTGAGTTTGCTGGTGTTTCAGGGACCATTTGCAATAAAGGGAGTGCTAAAAAAATAAATAAATTGATAACTAAAAAATTGCAATGCTTCTTTCAGCATTTGTCCCTCCTCCAGCCTGTTGTTTTTCCTGTCAAGTAGGAGTCTCTGCATAACACTGCGCTGGACCTAGAGAAAGCATGTTATAAACCCATTTAAAGTTAGAGCTGTCCTCGCTACCAATTTGTGGGGCTCCAAATATTCTCTCCAATCTTTTTTCTCCCTTAGTAAACGTCATCAGTGTTTTATGTAGCGCTGTGACGTTTCTAATGTCACTTTTTTGTGTGTGCAACTTTTTTGTCATAGTTTTACAGCTTTTCTTGTAAATCAGAGAATTTTTTTTCTTGTAAATTTGCCTACTTTTTGTATAAAAATGCAATATTTCCCCATGTTGTTTCCCCCCTAAATTCAGTTTCTCACAAAAATGTAGCATTTTTCTTAAATTTGTCATGGAAAATAAGTCTTTTTCCTTACATATTTGCAAAATAATTTAAATTTCAGATTTTTTAAAATAATTTTTTGACTATCATCAAGTTGCTACTTTTTTCTTGTGAATTTATACTATTTTCTCCTAAGTTTGTAATTTTTTTTCTGGTAAATTTGGTAAAGGTAAATTTGTTATTTACCTTTTATGAGGGGAGGGGGGCAAATACCTGAATCCTAAATTTGAAAACTGAATGCCACTGTAAAAAATTAAATGTCTAGATAATTAATCCAGAGTAAGTTTTTAATACCAGGATGATTTTATCACAAATTTCACAGATTTATTATCATTTAATGAGTGAAACATAACACACCAAAAGTGCGGTGTGCTATGTTCATAATGCCTCTGCAGGCAGGATAACTGTTACTTTTGTCATAGTCTAGCTGACTAAATCACACATAGTGTCCTTAGTTCATCTACATGGTAAAAAAATAGCTACACAGTGGTAAGCTTCATCCACACTCAGCAGCTGCATTAACCTCAGTTCTGGATAAAATGATGATCATGATATCAAAATAAACTTGACGACCCAATGCACCTGCTGATAGCACTGTTAAGATGCTATTATGAGGGAAGAAGGGAGGAAAACATTTTACATCTTTCTAAGTTTTTTGCGTGGGAAATTCTTGCATGAATTACATCTTCCACCATTGTCAGTGAAGTACCTCTCTTCAACCATTTGAACATTATTTGAGCTTATTTTATGTCAGGAGCAAGAATGTGAACGTGACAGCAGCAGGGATAACAAAGAGGGAGAGAGGGAGGAGAGAGGTGGCCCAGGTGACCAGAGGGAGAGTGAGGCAGCACAGGAGGCACAAGTGACCAGGTAACAACAGAAAATGAACTTTGTGCCTTAGAGAACAGACTGCTGACTAGATTGTCAAAATAATGTTCTGCTGGACAAACGAATTAATTTTAGACTTGTCCTGATAAGTGATTAACATTTTCTTTTGTTCATGTGATTTCCTCACAGAGAGTCACAGGGTGAGGGCAGCAGTCAGGCAAATCCACTCTGTTATTATCACTATATAGTGATTTAGCTAAGAGTCAGGCTAAGATTAACCCTAGTGACTTGTCTGTCAGTGCAGGGGTCAATGCTATGAGAAATCAGTGCTTTTCACATCACTAAAATGTAACCATGTTTAGTGATGTGGGATGATGGGAGTTAATGTTCACTAGTCTTTTAAACAAAAACTAAATATTACTCTGTTATTATATGACAGCCGACAACATTAATTATATGGAAAGTTATCTTTTAAATTGACAAACATCATATGTGTAACTTGTTTCAAAATTTGACCGGGATCAAAAGATAATGTTGCTCTTGCCGATCATTTCAATAGAGATTTTTTTTTTTTTTTTTTTTGATTTAAGGTCCAATATGCAGAAGTAGAGGGGGCATGACTTAGGTTCTCTATATGGGCAGAGATCTCACCCCCCCCCCCCAATGTTTGAAACAAAGTTATCCTCTTGTCTACAATTATCACATGGTATATCTATGACTCCATGATATAAGTTACCAGGATAAAAGAACTAAACTAAGCATGTTCTTATCCTTCCGTTTCATATAAGGAAGCACAAACACCTAGCAAGGAAATCAGAAATTATGAATATACACCAATTCATCTATCTCCAAGAGGAAAAAATAAACCCAAAGTATAAGTGCCATCCATCCATCTTCTACCACTTACACTGCATCCAGAAAGTATTCACAGCACTTCATTTTTTCCACATTTTGTTATATTACAGCCTTATTCCAAAAGGGATTAGATTCATTTTTTTCCTTGGAATTCTAAACACAATACCCCGTAATGACAACATGAAAAAAGTTGTTTGGGGTTTTTTTTTGAGATTTTTGCAAATTTTTTAAAAATAAAAAACTAAGAAATCACATGTTCATAAGTATTCACAGCCTTTGCTCAATACTTTGTTGATGCACATTTGGCAGCAATTGCAGTCTCAAGTCTTTTTGAATATGATGTCACAAGCTTGGCACACCTATCTTTGGGCAGTTTGGCCCATTCCTCTTTGCAGCACCTCTCAAGCTCCATCAGGTTGGATGGGAAGCGTCGGTGCACAGACATTTTCAAATCTCTCCAGAGATGTTCAGTTGGATTCAAGTCTGGGCTCTGGCTGAGTCACTCAAGGACATTCACAGAGTTGTCCTGAAGCCATTCCTTTGATATCTTGGCTGTGTGCTTAGGGTCGTTGTCCTTGGCATAATTGGCAGACCCAGGGAACAGACGCAGGCTCAAGAGTGGATTCAATAATCTTTATTTGTAATAGTGAAAGTGTGTGGGTGCGTGTGTGTGTGTAGTGTATGAGGATGTGAGTGTGTGGGTCTGTAGACTCGTAGTAGCTGGGAGTGAGCAGAGCACCATTCAATCTGGCAACCCTATGGGTAGAGCAGAGACACAATGTTAGCACAGTTCCAGCTGGAGCGAACTTGGGGAATAACTGAGGCTTACTGTTTCAGGAGAGGAAGTGTACTCAGGTTGGCCCGAAGGCTAGATCCAGGAAGACAGCGCCTGCTAACACTACGCCGCTGGAGATGGATGGCTAGCGGAGGGGCAGAGACCGCCGCCAAGAGGGAAGGTTCCAATGAGCTTCATGCAGCTAGGAAGACAGACAGCTCTATGCCGGTCTGAAGGCAGAGTGGGTTATATAGCCACTATATAACCCAGTGATGACAGTGTGCGCGCAGCTGTGGGTGATAATGACACAGAGCGAGTCATCACAGTCCTGCTGAAAGATGAACCGTCACCCCTGTCTGAGGTCAAGAATGCTCTGGAGCAGGTTTTCATCCAAAATGTCTCTGTACATTGCTGCATTCATCTTTCCCTCTATCCTGACTAGTCTCCAACTTCCTGCCGCTGAAAAACATCCCCACAGCATGATGCTGCCACCACCATTAGCATGGTTATGAGTGGTGCCTGGTTTCCTCCAAACATGACGCCTGGCATTCACGCCACAGAGTTCAATCCTTGTCTCATCAGACCAGAGAATTTTCTTTCTCATGGTCTGAGAGTCCTTCAGGTGCCTTTTGACAAACTCCAGGCAGGCTGCCATGTGCCTTTTCTTTACTAAGGAGTGGCTTCTGTCTGGCCACTCTACAATACAGGCCTGATTGGTGGATTGTTGCAGAGATGGTTGTCCTTCTGGAAGGTTCTGCTCTCTCCACAGAGGAACATTGGAGCTCTGACAGAGTGACCATCAGGTTCTTGGTCACCTCCCTGACTAAGTCCCTACCCCTCGATTGCTCAGTTTAGACGGCCGGCCAGCTCTAGGAAAAGTCCTAGTGGTTCCGAACTTCTTCCATTTATGAATGATGGAGGCCACTGCGAACTTTGGGACCTTCAAAGCAGCAGAAATTTTTCTGTACCCTTCCCCAGATTTGTGCCTCGAGACAATCCTGTCTAGGAGGTCTACAGACAATTCCTTTGACTTCATGCTTGGTTTGTGCTCTGACATGCACTGTCAACTGTGGGACCTTATATAGACAGGTGTGTGCCTTTCCAAATCCTGTCGAATCAACTGAATTTACCACAGGTGGACTCCAATTAAGCTGTAGAAACATCTCAAAGATGATCAGTGGAAACAGGATGCACCTGAGCGCAATTTTGAGCTTCATGGCAAAGGCTGTGAATACTTATGTACAGTGGGGCAAAAAAGTATTTAGTCAGCCACCAATTGTGCAAGTTCTCCCACTTAAAAGATGAGAGAGGTCTCCAATTTTCTTCATAGGTATACCTCAACTATGAGAGACAAAATGAGAAAAAAAAATCTAGAAAATCACATTGAAGGATTTTTAAAGAATTTATTTGCAAATTATGGTGGAAAATAAGTATTTGGTCACCTACAAACAAGCAAGATTTCTGGCTCTCACAGACCTGTAACTTCTTCTTTAAGAGGCTCCTCTGTCCTCCACTCGTTACCTGTATTAATGGCACCTGTTTGAACTTGTTATCAGTATAAAAGACACCTGTCCACAACCTCAAACAGTCAGACTCCAAACTCCACTATGGCCAAGACCAAAGAGCTGTCAAAGGACACCAGAAACAAAATTGTAGACCTGCACCAGGCTGGGAAGACTGAATCTGCAATAGGTAAGCAGCTTGGTGTGAAAAAATCAACTGTGGGAGCAATTATTAGAAAATGGAAGACATACAAGACCACTGATATGGGGTCAAATGGGGTCAAAATGATCACGAGAATGGTGAGCAAAAATCCCAGAACCACACGGGGGGACCTAGTAAATGACCTGCAGAGAGCTGGGACCAAAGTAACAAAGGCTCCATCAGTAACACACTACGCCGCCAGGGACTCAAATCCTGCAGTGCCAGACGCGTCCCCCTGCTTAAGCCAGTACATGTCCAGGCCTGTCTGAAGTTTGCTAGAGAGCATTTGGATGATCCAGAAGAGGACTGGGAGAATGTCATATGGTCAGATGAAAACAAAATAGAACTTTTTGGTAAAAACTCAACTTGTCGTGTTTGGAAGAGAAAGAACACCATACCTACTGTGAAGCATGGGGGTGGAAACATTGTGCTTTGGGGCTGTTTTTCTGCAAAGGGACCAGGACGACTGATCCGTGTAAAGGAAAGAATGAATGGGGCCATGTATCGTGAGATTTTGAGTGAAAACCTCCTTCCACCAGCAAGGGCATTGAAGATGAAACGTGGCTGGGTCTTTCAGCATGACAATGATCCCAAACACACCGCCCGGGCAACGAAGGAGTGGCTTTGTAAGAAGCATTTCAAGGTCCTGGAGCGGCCTAGCCAGTCTCCAGATCTCAACCCCATAGAAAATCTTTGGAGGGAGTTGAAAGTCCGTGTTTCCCAGCGACAGCCCCAAAACATCACTGCTCTAGAGGAGATCTGTATGGAGGAATGGGCCAAAATACCAGCAACAGTATGTGCAAAACCTTGTGAAGACTTACAGAAAATGTTTGACCTCTGTCATTGCCAACAAAGGGTATATAACAAAGTATTGAGATGAACTTTTGTTATTGACCAAATACTTATTTTTCACCATAATTTGCAAATAAATTCTTTAAAAATCAGACAATGTGATTTTCTGGATTTTTTTTCCCTCATTTTGTCTCTCATAGTTGAGGTATACCTATGATGAAAATTGGAGACCTCTCTCATCTTTTAAGTGGGAGAACGTGCACAATTGGTGGCTGACTAAATACTTTTTTACCCCACTGTACATGTGATTTCTTAGTTTTTTATTTGTAATAAATTTGCAAAAAATCTCAAAAAAAAAATTCACATTGTAATTATGGGGTATTGCGTGTAGAATTTTGAGGGGAAAGTTAATTTAATCCCTTTTGGAAAAAGGCGGTAACATAAAATGTGGAAAAAGTGAAGCGATGTGAATACTTTCCGGATGCACTGTAATCCTTTTTGGGTCTCGAGGAGGTGGGGGCTGGAGCCTATCCCAGCATCACTGGGCGAGAGGAAGGGTACACTCTGGACAGATCGCCAGTCCATCACAGGGCCAACACAGAGAGACAGACAACCATTCACTCTCACATTCACACCTAAGGACAACTTAGAATCCCCATTTGATGCCAATTAACCTAATATGCATGTTTTTGGCCTGAGTGAGGAAACTGGAGTACTCGAGAAAACCCATGCAGGCACGGGGAGAACATGTAAACTCCACACAGTAGGGTCACCAATGGTCAGGGGTGGGATTGAACCCATGACTTTCTTGCTGTGCTGCCACAGTGCGAACCACTGGCCCACCAAGCTGACAGTATGAATATTATTTTTATATTGTATTATACTTATACTCAGGGCCAGCCCAAGGCATAGGCCATATAGCCCATTGCCTAGGGTGCCCTCTGCTGATGGTGGTGGTGGGGGCGCGCAAGCCCTCAATTTTTTTTTTAATTAATAAAATAAAATTCCTAATAGTCAGAGGTGTTGTGCCGGCAAACAAGGCAGAGAAATACTTGCAGCCCCAGGCCAGTAGGGGGCGTTCAAGGGCTGACATGATTCAGAACAGGGTTAGGTTCAAACGCAGAGCTGCCAGAACAATCACTCAGACTCCAGTTTCACAATTTCATTACAAAAACTCAGAAAATAAAAATGCAAAAACTCAAGGAAAAGCAGAACACAAAAACAGCAACTTAAATTTCTACAAGACAGGTGCCCCCTGGAGTGCACGTAGCCTATGGGAGAGAGCAGACAGAGGTTATAAGGGACAGATTCTCCAAAGGAAGAATAATGCAGGAAAGCACACTTACAACTTGAGCAGTGGAGTCCAGCAGGGAACTCCAGCAAGGACCAGGGGACAGGGGGATGACAGAGACCTGGGTGGACGTCCTGATCTTCCTGGTCAGGCCAGCGTGATCAGCTCTGGAGACACACCTGCGGGTGGCAGCAACCCAGACGATCCAGCGATGAACTCTCCACATGCTGGATCTTAAATACGTTGGCTCATCAGATGCAGCCGGTGTGTAATCACGCAGGTGTGTCCAATCTTCCGGCATGGGAAACCAGGAACAGGAGATGAGGGGGAGCACACTCGCCTGATCATCAAAGCAACCCCCCCTCCCTCAAGGGACGCCTCCTTATGTCCCACTGGGCTTGCGTTGATGGGTTTGATGGAATGCCCAAATCATGTGCTTGTCCAAAATGTACGACCCCGGGATCCATGATGTCTCCTCCGGATCGTATCCTTTCCAATGAACAAGGTACTGGCATCCCCGTCCCCAGCAACGCACGTCCAGGATCCTCTCCAGTGGAGAGGATCCTGGACGTGCAAATTCTGCAACTTCCATGAAATTGTATGGATTACAAAGTCTTTCCAAAACATTGAAATTACTTGAATTTACAGTTTCTTAATATTTCATAAGTCTTTAAATAATTAAACTCCAGTACTTGCAGTGTCTTATTAGATATTTGCCTAAGCTCCTAAAATCTGGCAGTTCATCTTTGACCTCTGTAGGTGGAATTATATTTTACCTCATATCTCTCATTCTATACACAACACTCTGTTAAGTCCTGCTGTTCCTTAGAGTAGACAAGTGGAGCTGTAAAATATCACATTCGTGGGTGTGACCTTCCCAGCCTCTCTGGCCCACTTTCAAGCACAGCCTACATTTGGGCCTGTAAAGCCTGTTTCAGACATGGATACTTGCGTTCTACGGGCATGCATAATGGGCATGCTACGGGCATGCATAATGTTAATAAATTAAAACAGTAAACCTTCATATTTTCCACTGCTCATGTAATTAAGAATCTATTTTAGAACTGACATACATATTTAAAATAATAACAATTAATCTATCTATTTTGTGGTTGTAATTTACCTTAATTTTACCTGCTAACTTTAACATGAGTTAAAGTCTTATTTTATCTGGTCATGGTCCTCTTTCTGTCTGGTGAAGATTCTCCAGTAAAATGTAAAGAAAATACAATAATAAAAAAAGATAAAAATAAAGTTCTCTCTGTCAAAAATCTCAGCAAAAAAACAAAACAAAACTCAACTGATGCCGTCTTGGTCGCTAGGCAACGGGATAGTGCATTGTCACGCAAACATACATCCTCCAGAGACTATACCATCTCATTTAACAGCCATATATCAGCCTTTAGATGCAGCGTACCCGACCTTTGAGTGGTCTGGCCTCCAGGGCCATGGTCTATGAGGCTGCAACATCTGAACTGAGACACAACCAATATCACAGGACCATGATGGTGGCCATCTTGGAAAACAGATGCCATCTTGGATTTTCAAGTGGCCAATCGAGTAATTTTGATGAGTAATCCCTAGAGACTTGCCACGCCAAAATTAATGTTTGTACCACCATTTGCACAGTTATAAAAAAATTGACTTTATCTGCCCCACTAATAATCCAGAAAACATCAGCATCTGATTATTTACATTTATGTTAAGTGATATAATTTTTTTTCAGATGTGCTGTATGCTTTGCTTAATGTATTAATTAAACATGTTGAACTGTTATTACCTCCACCAAGGGAGGAGGGCACCAAAACGATGATGATTATCAATTAGGGGAGGCACAGGGTGGAAGTAAACACATTCAGATTTGATTTGATTTGATTTTGTATACTTTATTGATCCCTAGAGGGGAAATTGAAGGCATCCACCTGGATGGATGAAGCAGCAACGTTACGGCACTATCCCTTTACCATTCACACACACAAAAGCACACCAATTGAAATATAAAAAAAACACAAAAACATGCAAAGTTATAATCATGTAAGACAAACTTAAAACCATGTAAAACCCCAAAAACACAATAAAATACTTCCACCCCATGACATCCTCCCCCTCACTTTAATGTTGGCAGTCCCTGCCACATATTCAGTCCGTGTCACTCTGCCTAAGTCCATAAAATATCCAGTGCTACAACAGTTCCATACCTTTCCCATAAAAGAAGGGCATCAGTTCACCTATTTAAAAAACCAAACATCCTCATCTCACCTTTGATTAGCACCTGTGCTCTTAAAACCTGGTTCTGCCAACGACGCCGAAATGTAACGGTGCTGGGTTAAGCCCAACTGGTGGCATCCAACAGGGGTTTGAACTCACAACCTCCCACTCCAGAGTCTAGCACTCTATCTGTGTCACCAAGAGGGTTGACTCACTTAGCAAGCCAAGTAGGAATGCATTTATTGACTCTGTTTCATAATATTATTGTTATTATTATGTTCTGGGTGTTGCACACACATAGCTAGCTACCTAACATTTAGCTTAGCTTCTTCTCCTCCAAATATGGTCATAAATGGTTATTAAAATGTCAGAGCCAATAAAAGGGGTGAGTCGGCCATCTTAGGCCTCTCTCAGCTCCAGGCTATACAGAGCACAGCCCAACAGTAGACCAGTACTGTAACCTGTAGTAGTTTTGTGTAATAAAGTTCATGTTCTAAATCAGCATCACTGTCCGTTGGTCATTCCGGTTTCCAGACATAATATTTGGTGAGGAGAGTTAAACCATGGAAGCGTACATGAGGCTACTACAGCTGTTTCTGGAAAATTCCAGTCAGCACCCCCGTACCGTGGCCATGCTGGTTATATGCTTTCACCACCTGCATATCGATGTTGGGCCTGGACGAGCTAGACAAGGTACAGAAGCAAGCTCTATTAATTCATTATCTGGGCATAGAAGGCCAACGTATTTTCTGCACGCTAGGACCAATGGACTCGTTTGCTGATTCAGTTGAGCTACTAGCTAGTTACTTCGCCACACCAGACAACATGTTGGCACTGCGTATTAGGTTCCGCCAATGGTGGCACTTCCGGCGCCACATGAGTCGGCTGCCTTTTTGCAACAGCGGCTCAATTCTGAGTTTTTTCTTCCTCTAACTTTCTGATCCGGCGACAACTTTCTGATCCGGTGACACCTTATACATCACGGACACACAGATCGCCCCAAATATTTCCCGAGCCGGTGGACGGAGCCACTGTTTATAGCAGGAGACGGTACAACAGGGACCAGCTGTTAGCACTTAACCGCCACTCGGTGCTAACGAAAAAACTCGACATACCGGGAGAAATAAGACGAAAATGACGTGGGTGTCGTGCTGGTGTAAGACAGCGGGCAAGGAATATAAGGTACAGACCCACCCTCCCATCCGTTGTTATGGGGAATGTACGATCGATAATAGGAAAGACAGATGAGCTAGTGGCTATCTCCCGCTACGATAGCATATACCGGGAGTGCTGCCTTATGCTATTCACTGAGACGTGGCTATCAGAACTAGCAGCAGATGCTAACATTGAACTGGAGGGTTTCCATGCAATACGGGCAGACCGAACACCAGACAGTGGGAAGGCAAGGAGCGGTGGAGTGATAATGTATGTTAATAACAACTGGTGCAGACCGGGACATATCACGGTTAAAGAACAACACTGCAACAAGGACATGGAGTTGCTAGCTGTTAGCATGCAGCCTACCTATCTCCCGAGGGAATACTCACACGTGATCTGCATTGTTATTTATGCAAATCCGACAGCGAACACTGGGACAGCCCGTGACGTCATCCACTCAGTAACTGGCAGGTTGCAGACAGAACACCCAGATACTCTTTTCCTCATCTCAGGCGACTTCAACAATGTTTCACTGTCTCCCATTCTACCCACGTTCACCCAGTATGTCACATGCCACACTAGAGACAATAAAACACTGGACTTATTCTATGCAAACACTAAGGAGGCGTACACCTCATCACCACTCCCCCCACTCGGGAGATCGGATCACAACTTGGTTCATCTCCGGCCGGTGTACAAACCCCTAGTGTACAGACAACCTCCGGTCATGCGCACAGTGAAGTTATGGTCTGAGGAGGCAATGGAAGCTCTAAAGGACTGTTTTGAAACCACTGCCTGGGAGCAGCTCTGCGAGCCACATGGTGAAGACATTGATGGCCTCACTCACACCATCATGGACTACATCAGCTTCTGTGTGGACAACACCGTACCCACCAAGACCATACGGTGTTGCTCGAACAACAAACCCTAGATCAATCCTGAGATAAAAACCCTTCTGAGAGAGAAGAAGAGGATCTTCAGGTCGGGGAACAGGGAGATGCTGAAGTCCGTACAGAGGGAGCTGAGGAGGAAGATCAGAGAAGGCAAGGACAGCTTCAGGAAGAAGATGGAGGACAAGCTGCAACAGAGCGACATCGGTGGGGTCTGGAGAAACCTTAAAACCATCTCTGGCCTCCAGAATACCTCCCCCCAGGCCACGGGGGGCAGGGAGTGGGCAAACAATCTGAACCTGTTTTTTAATAGGTTTGACCAACCGCCCTCCCCCCCCCCCCGACTGCACAACAACCACTGCTGCCTCTGAAGACATCGAGTCCTGCTGCCCAAACCCCACTCCACCATCACCCCCCCACTCCCAACACACAGCCCCCCAACCTGACCTTCACTAAGACCCAGGTGAGGACGGAGCTGAGGAAGATCAAGGTGAGGAAGGCCTCAGGACCGGACGGCATCAGTGCAAAGCTCCTCAAGTCCTGTGCAGACCAGCTGTGTGGGATTGTGGAGCACATCTTCAACTTGAGCCTGAAGCTGGGGAGGGTACCACAGTTGCGGAAAACATCTTGTGTGGTACCTGTACGAAAGACTTCCCACCCCAAAGATCTGAACAGTTACAGACCAGTGGCCCTGACATCTCACATGATGAAGACCCTGGAGAGACTGCTCCTTGCTCACCTCCGCCCCCTGGTGGGACCAGCGATGGATCCACTCCAGTTCACCTACCAGCATGGTACTGGGGTGGAGGATGCGGTGATCTTCCTCCTTCACCGTTCTCTGTCCCACCTGGAGAAGCCCGGGAATGTGGTGAGGATCATGTTCTTTGACTTCTCCAGTGCTTTCAACACCATCCAGCCAATGATCCTGAAGGACAAGCTGCTGTGCGCAGGGGTGGACCAGCACCTGTCATCATGGATCCTGGACTACCTCACTAACCGGCCACAGTTTGTGAGAACCCGGGACTGTGTGTCCGACACGATCATCGGTAGCACGGGGGGCCCCCCAGGGAACGGTTTTGGCTCCCTTCCTGTTCACCCTTTATACTGCAGACTTCTCACACAACACAACACACTGCCATCTACAGAAGTACTCTGACGACTCTGCGATCGTTGGCCTCATCTCCAACGGAGATGAAGCTGAGTACAGAGGACTTATCCAGGACTTCGTGGGCTGATGCCATCGGAACTGCCTCCAGATCAACGCGAGGAAAACTAAGGAGCTGGTGGTGGACTGCCACAGGCAAGGACAACCCCTCACAGCACCAATAAATACACAGGGAACAGACATCGAGATGGTGACATCCTATAAGTACCTGGGTGTTCATCTGAACAATAAACTAGACTGGTCACACAATACTGACGCACTCTACAAGAAGGGACAGCGCAAGCTGTTCCTACTGAGGAGACTCAGGTCTTTTGGTGTACAAGGGGCGCTGCTGAAGACATTCAACGACACGGTGGTGGCATCAGCCATCACTTTTGGAGTGGTCTGCTGGGGCAGTGGCGTTACAGCAGCTGATAGGAAGAGACTGAACAAACTGATCAAGAAAGCTAGCTCTGTCCTGGGGAAACGCCTTGACCCAGTGGAGGAGATGGGAGAGAGAAGGATGGTGGCTAAACTGTCATCTCTGCTGGAGTCTGAGTCCCACCCTATGCAGGACATACTGAAAGCACTGAGGAGCTCATTTAGCAGCAGACTACATCATCCTAGGTGCACAACCGAGAGGTTCCGCAGGTCCTTCCTATCTACGACTGTCAGACTGTATAACCTAAGCAGGGCTGCTCGCAGAGATAGCAAAAAAAACCGTGACAACCTAATAGTAGTGAATGCAAAAGACGCAATAGACTTACACAATGGTCCCCTCCGGTATACAACTAGGAAAATACCAGTCGCTACGGAGGGTGACAATATGTATGGGTACATAATCATACCATGTAGGATAACTAAGTAGACGGTTATGCTGTTCACTCCATCTAGCTACAATGCTCCGCACTGTGTGTGTTTATATATTTATATATTTATTCCATCTAGCTACAATGCTCCGCACTGTGTGTTTATATATTTATACATTTATTCCATCTAGCTACAGTGCTCCGCACTGTGTTTATATTTATATATTTATATGTACATATGTATACTCGCTGCTCTTGTTTTTTTTTTTTTCTTGTCTTCTGATTGTTGCTCTGAGTGTTGCTGTCCCTGTGCTGTTGCAATCCTGGAATTTCCCCATTGTGGGACTAATAAAGGCTTATCTTATCTTATCTTAAAAGGCTGGAGAGATGACACAACAATTTGTCTCGGACCTTCGCCACCTAGCTAGCATGTGCAGGATTGGTTTGTTGGAGGGCAAAATGGTGCAGGACCAGTTGACCTAGCGCACTAGCAACCTGCAGCTGCGGACAAAAATGCTAACGGTGCCAAATGACATGACGCTAGCTAACACGATCAAGCTACCATGCCAGCTGGAGTCCGCCGACAGGTTAGCATCAGAGCTAGGTGTGCAGCAACAACGACAGTCGAGCTACACACCATTTGCATATGCAGCGAGTACAGAAGAACCTAGTAACGAGGCAGAAGACGCCAAGGTAAACACCACGAATCAGAAGGACACCATGGGGCACTTCCCATGCGGCACCTGTGGTTCCCCGACACACCGAGAGAGAGCATGTTTCTGCCCAGAAGAGGGCAACAATGTAAAAGATACAGAAAATTCAACCTCTTTGCCAAAGTTTGCCGGTCAACACCACCGCCGACCCCGCTGGCCAAACAAAGTCACCCACCCATGACGACCATCCACACGGTGAGGTCCAGAAGCATAGGGTATGCATTCTGCATGGTAGAGCTGGACGACGTTAACTTGCCGCTCCAGCTCGACACCACTGCCGTGAGATCAATGTTGAATTGGGCCACGGTGAAGAAGTTTTTCCCCAACCACACGATTGGCAAGAACCCAGCAGCCCTGTATGGGTATGGTGGCTACCAAGTTAGCAATGTAGAGACCATAACACTAATGATCTGCTATGCGTCAAGAGTCGTTACTTACTTTGTTTTTCAAGTGGTCATGCATAAAGACAACATATTAGGATGTGACTTGTTTTAGCAAATGGGTTTCTCCATCTGCGACAGTAATGGACTCTGTTTGACTGATATCGATGAGTGCAACGCAACATACCACAATGACAATAACGAGAGTACAGCCGTCCCATGCGCACAGGAGGAACACTGCTCGGAGAGGGGGCAGTGACTGGACTCACCTCAGATCCTTGCCCAACATGAGCCCACAGGAGCCGCTGTGGAGTTGCAGGAGAGGGAGCCCGTGCCTACCAAGTATCCCGGGACACAGCAACCTGGTGTAGACCGTAACAACGATGATAGTGATGCACTGCCATGACCAGACTTCCCAGGTGAGGGAGCGAAGGGACCAAACTGCTTCTGAATCCACGCACAGCACCAGTCTACAGGAGCTGCAGCTGAGCCACTGGATGAAGAGTCTGCAATTATACAAGACACAGCAGAGTCACCGGACATCTTCCAAATCCACGACTGGCATGAGCCTCCAGGAACCACTGCTGAGATGCAGGATGAAGAGTCCATGACCCAACAGGACACAACAGTACCACCACAACCTGGCGGATGCCCTGCAACAGAAGTAAGAACTGCACCACCACGACTACAACGCCATGTGCAGCCAAACAATATGCTGCTCGCAGTGATGGACTGGGTTCGGATCCACAGAACCGAATGACCGGATCCACAGTCAGCTCCAGCACAGCCACCACCACCACCAACACCCATCAGGATCACCGCACAACTAAGCTCAGCAATCTTCAAAACTGACTGATGGTTCAGTGTGGCACACCAACCATCTCCGTTGGGTTCGAGCAGCAATGCTGGACGACAGGGCTTCGTGGGAGGCAACTCGCACAGTATGGGACTCAGACTGGGGTTTTGTGTCACGTTCTGAGCATGGAAGGATTTCCTCGGGCTCAGATTGTCTTCCTTTTTTTCCATATTTACACTGTGTTGTCATCTTTGAGTTACCTTGTACCATTAGTTTGATTTATTTTCCTGTGTACAGCCGTGGACAAAATTGTTGGTACCCCTCTGTTAATGAAAGAAAAACCCACAATGGTCACAGAAATAACTTGAATCTGACAAAAGTGGTAATAAATAAAAATTCTATGAAAATTAACCAATGAAAATCAGACAATGCTTTTGAATTGTGGTTCAACAGAGTTATTTTAAAAAACAAACTCATGAAACAGGCCTGGACAAAAATGATGGTACCCCTAGAAAAGATTGAAAATAATGTGACCATAGGGACATGTTCAACCAAGATGTATCCTCTAATTAACATCACAGGTGTCTACAAACTTGTAATCAGTCAGTCGGCCTATTTAAAGGCTGACAAGTAGTCACTGTGCTGTTTGGTGACATGGTGTGTACCACCCTAAACATGGACCAGAGGAAGCAAAGGAGAGAGTTGTCTCAGGAGATTAGAAAGAAAATTATAGACTATTATAGATTATAGAAATTATAAAAATTATTGTTAAAGGTAAAGGCTACAAGACCATCTCTAAGCAGCTTGATGTTCCTGTGACAACAGTTGCACATATTATTCAGAAATTTAAGATCCACAGGACTGTAGCCAACCTCCCTGGACATGGCTGTAGGAGGAGACGGATAATACGAATGGTAACAAAAGAGCCCAGAACAACCTCTAAACACATTCATGGTGAACTCCAAGATCAAGGTACATCAGTGTCAGATCGCACCATCCGTCGTTGTTTGAGCCAAAGTGGACTTCGTGGGAGACGACCAAGGAGGACACCACTGTTGAAAGCAAATCATAAAAAAGCCAGACTGGAATTTGCCAAACTGCATGTTGACAAGCCACAAAGCTTCTGGGAGAATGTCCGATGGACAGACGAGACAAAACTGGAACTTTTTGGCAAGGCACATCAGCTCTATGTTCACAGACGCAAAAATGAAGCATACCAAGAAAAGAACACCGTCCCTACTGTGAAACATGGAGGAAATTGTGTTATGTTCTGGGGCTGCTTTGCTGCATCTGGCACAGGGTGTCTTGAATCTGTGCAGGATACAATGAAATCTCAAGACTATCAAGGTATTCTAGAGAGAAATGTGCTGCCCAGTGTCAGACAGCTTGGTCTCAGTCGCAGGTCATAGGTCTTGCAACAGGATAAGGACCCAAAACACACAGCTAAAAACACCCAAGAATGGCTAAGAGCGAAACATTGGACTATTCTAAAGTGGCCTTCTATGAGCCATGATTTAAATACTATTGAACATCTGTGGAAGGAGCTGAAACATGCCGTCTGGAGAAGGCACCCTTCAAACCTGAGACAACTGGAGCAGTTTGCTCATGAGGAGTGGGCCAAAATACCTGCTGAGAGGTGCAGAAGTCTCACTGACAGTTACAGAGATCGTTTGATTGCAGTGATTGCCTCAAAAGGTTGTGTAACAAAATATTAAGTTAAGGGTACCATCATTTTTGTCCAGGCCTGTTTCATGAGTTTGTTTTTTAAAATAATTCTGTTGAACCACAATTCAAAAGCATTGTCTGATTTTCATTGGTTAATTTTCATAGAATTTTTATTTATTACCACTTTTGTCAGATTCAAGTTATTTCTGTGATCATTGTGGGTTTTTCTTTCATTAACAGAGGGGTACCAACAATTTTGTCCATGTCTGTATGTTCATTTTAGTTTGTTTATTGCATTTTTGAATTTGCCTGTTCCGATTTTTTTCTGTCACATCATGTTTGTATTTTATCATGTTTTTTCTCTCAGGGTTGACAGCTGTCATTGGCCTTTTGGGGTTTGCCCAGCGTGGGTGTTCCCTGCCAGATGGCAGCCCTTACTACTTCCTCATTATTCCCAGCTTTGTGTATTCCCTTCTCCTGCCCGTTCAGATACCCACACCGGTTGTTGATTGTGTGAGGGGTTTTGATCCCTATTTAAGGGGAGTGATTTGCATTTGCATTTGCCGCTGTTTTGATTGACCTCATCTCGTCTCCACCAGAGCCCTGCTTCACTCTGGTGCATAAATCTTGTAAGTGTTCTCTCTCTCTTACTTGCATTTTGTTTTTGGAGCATTTGGTTGTGCTATGTGTTTGTTGCTTGTTTTTCAATAAATGGTCCAAACTCACAGTACAGAGCCCGGGTCTCATATTCTCTGCCTTGAGAGGCAATTTATGACATTTTGTGAGAGACAATCCCCCCCGGGGGGGATGCGGGGGCCATCAAGACTGCTCTCCCCATGGTTGAAAAGGAGAAAGAAAGAGGACTGTTTAGCTAGGGGCGTGGCTGCCAACAGATAGTGGCAGAATAACCCACTCAGCTGCATTGGGCTACACGGTGGTCTACCAGCTAGCCCTAACTAGTTCTATGTTTATGTGTACCAAGGGGCAGGTCAATTTCATTATGTGTTCTCTGTTTTCCCCGGGGGCGGGGGGTGAATGTAGTGTAAGGGTTAATGGGCACCGGCGTGAAGACGCAACCGTATGGTGATGTCATCACTCCGAGCCGATAAAAGGGGAGAGTCGGCCATCTTAGGCCTCTCTCGGCACCAGGCTATACAGAGCACAGCCCAACAGTAAACCAGTACTGTAACCTGTAGTAGTTTGTGCAATAAAGTTCATGTTCCAAATCAGCATCACTCTCTGTTGGTCATTCCAGTTTCCAGACATAACAAGTAATAGCACTACATGAATTTACAAAGTGCAGAACTAGAATGTGACATAACTATGGTTATGACCATGTTTGATTTACAGTCTGTTATTTGTTGGGTTATTACAGTATTAGCAGTCCATATCACAAAATCACATACATCATCTGGAATAGCTCCCATTCATCACAATGTCCACAAAGGAAGACAAACTTTATGCATGCCATTCCAAAGACTTATTGCTTGTTGCCAGTGAGAGTGTGGGGGACACTTCATACATTAGACTCTTCACTGACCTCATCAAGTGCACAAAGAAAAACAAATTGTCTGAAAATGTATGAGGTTTATCATTAGCTGACATGTGGCCTATTTTCCACCCACCTCTTGTCACTTTCTAATTTGAAGCATTGATGGCGCAGGCCAGCGCACAATGCAAAGAAATGTAACGGCAGTGCTACGTGGAGAGCAGTGATGACTTGTATCGAGATAAACAAATCGATAAGCAGTCCACTCTATTCCATTACTGGGCAGAAAAGTTAACCACCAACACTAACAGTGGGAGCACAGCAGCAGTGGAGAGCCATGAGGGGGAGGAGGAAGAAAACAAAATGAATTCCCAATTTATTTGAGAGCAAACACTTACACTGGCATCTTATTGATCGGGGACAAGTTGGGTGGAAACTATTAGTGTTTTAATGCTGAATTCAGCAGAGCTCGTCTGCTGTGCCACCACTGGCACTGCGAAAATATCACATATGGTATTAAAGTTTGACCTTAGTTCCATCTAAAGTTCCCCCCAAGCTTCAGATGAAACTTTGAAAATTGATGTGATATTTCTCCTCCATGTTCAAAAGCATGTTGTCTGCAAGGTTGTACTTACGGTAAATACCAAGAGACAGTTCTTTTTATGGACCATCTGCCTTTTTTTTTTTTTTTACATAACTAATTACAACTGCAATGGGAAGAACTCATTTCAGAAAAAAAGAAAGGCCTGAGTACTTACAGGAACAGCCAAAAGGAAATAAATGACTAAAATATCATTGGCAAAAATAATAAAATACAGTGTAGCCTTGATGTAATGTTGCTAAAAACAGACATTTGCAATGCCACAGACTCCATAACAGAGGTCACTGCTAATCAGCCAAACCAGCAGGGCCATTTAATCTCTCTCACCTACGCAGCTGAAAGTTGGGCCGCTCCGAGGGCTTTCATAGCCAACACATTCCTTGCCGGCGTTACTATTTTTACCTGTCTAACAAGGTTGCCTGGTCACAGAGGACTGCAGGGAGTGACGAAGGGAGGGGAAAAAAAATGCACACTGCAAGGATCGAAGGCAAATTCTTGTACTTCTGTCAGGCCTGCCCTTAGAGCAAACGGTCCATGGGCTGAAAGTGGAGCCCCCTGAGATGGAGAGATGGGAGAGGAAGGAGACAATGGGAGCGGGAGCTGCTGCTGGAGTTTGGGGAATGGTTAGTCAAACTTCTAACCTTAAAGACAGATAAAAAGAATCAGCCCAGAGCTGAGTTAATTTGAAGAAATCAGGTTTTGAATCCAGCTTGTGGGGTGTCGTTCGGGGAGGAAAATTTTAAACCTTTGAAAAGTCAAAAAGAGAAAGACTTTGATGTAGTGGCTCACTAAAGTGGAGCTACACTGAGCTGTGTGAACTGGCCCTACCCCCTCACTGTGTTAACTTTACCCAGAAGCATCAGTTGGCCTAATGACTTTTCTGAATTTGTGAATTCCGCTTTTGATTTTTGACTATTTTACCTTTGGACAGAGTTTGGCATTCTGTGCCTCTTGTTTCTATTTTTTGTGCTGAGGTAACATGCTTTTGGCTGCAAATTCATATTTTTATGGTTAAAGACAGTAGTATTATTTTTTTAGTACTAAAAAATAAATTTTGATTGTATATTATATTTTTCCCAAATCATACATAGCCAAAATACTACAACAGCCAAGCTAAAACTGGGTGAGTAACTGAAATAAAACCGTAACTGACGTAATCTTGCTCATGTTTTTTTCCCCCTCCCTGTTGTACGCGTGTAGGTGAGAGCTTTTCATGTGCCGCCCCTTCAAGACATGCCCGCAGAGTTACAGCCTCAGGCACGTAACTCCAGAAGCAGTGAAGTCAGCAGGCGGAACAATTAAAGATGGCTTGTAACAAAAACAAGCGCGGCCTCCATCTACATAGTATGTGGTGGCTGATTATATTTCACCTGAAGATGCTAAGAAAAAGCAAGCAAAGTGCATGAATACTAAACAGAGCAGAAGCTATGCCGCTGTTAGCCTCTGACAGCTATCTGCTTCATCTCAACTGTTTTACAGAGAGAATGGACAAGCTAAGGCTGTATTTAAGAACATGATAAGTGACCCATAATCACTCTGTGGTGGTAACGCAATCATGGGTACATAAAGGACTCCCCCAACACAGCTAACAAGCTAATTAGCCACCGTGCACGTGGTGTGACCCATAAATCCTCAAGAGCTATGTGTTGTAAACACTGAACAGTGTTTATTTTCTGTGTGAAATGACAATAGTCTTGCTCTTTATTATATTATTCTCATTTACTACCTCACCACAGTGATATGATACCACACTCTTGTGTAACATTGCTTAATTATGAGCTGTGTCAGCAAGAAGAAAAGAGGGGAAAAATGAAAAAAGAAAAGCATGAAACAGTCAGTTAACTGTGATGCTTATTTAAGGTCAAATTGCCCAGCCCTAAGCCAAGCCTAAAGATAATTTTCACCTGGATGGTGCTCAAATTCCCCTGACAAGCCACAGCATAGACTGCACAAGACCTTTTAGGGCATCCAACGCTACCTCATAGGCATTATTTTTGATCCCTTCGAGAGCTGTAAGTTGGTATTACTGTGACTAAGACGTGCTGAAGCACATCCCAAACATCCAGTTGGTATTCATGGTTTATCCCTCCCGGTGATGTTTTTTGGTAGGAACATGTTAAAATTCATATGAATATCTAAATATAGCTTAAATGTTGTGGGATGATTTAAAGTGAACTGTACATACAAACCCACAGAGATCTTGCAGCTGATGAATTTCTCATGGTAGAATGGTTAGAAAATTGAGCATGTGCTTGAGGAAGAACCTTGGACAAAATATGCACTCATAATACCAGGATGGTTAAATGGTTAATGTTCATAAGAACTGTATTAAAGAGGTTAATTGTTTCTTTGAACTAATGAATGTCTTCTTCTTCTTCTTCTTCTTTTTCTTCTTTTGGCTTCTCCCTTTAGGGGTCACCACATCAGATCATCTGCCTCTATCTCACCCTATGCCTTGCATCTTCCTCTATAACACCAACCCTTTCCATGTCCTCCTTCACTACATTCATGAATCTTCTCTGTGGTCTTCCTCTTTTCCTCCTGCCTTGAACCTCCATCTTCAACATCCTTTGTCCAATTTATCCATTATCCCTCCTCTGCACATATCCAAACCATCTCAGCCTTGCCTCTCTTACTTTGTCTCCAAACTGCTCAACCTGAGCCATCTCTCTGATACAGACGTGGACAAAATTGTTGGTACCCCTTTGTTAATGAAAGAAAAACCCACAATGGTCACAGAAATAACTTCAATCTGACAAAAGTGGTAATAAATAAAAATTCTATGAAAATTAACCAATGAAAATCAGACAATGCTTTTGAATTGTGGTTCAACAGAATTATTTTAAAAAACAAACTCATGAAACAGGCCTGGACAAAAATGATGGTACCCTTAACTTAATATTTTGTTACACAACATTTTGAGGCAATCACTGCAATCAAACGATCTCTGTAACTGTCAATGAGACTTCTGCACCTCTCAGCAGGTATTTTGGCCCACTCCTCATGAGCAAACTGCTCCAGTTGTCTCAGGTTTGAAGGGTGCCTTCTCCAGACGGCATGTTTCAGCTCCTTCCACAGATGTTCAATAGGATTTAGATCAGGGCTCATAGAAGGCCACTTTAGAATAGTCCAATGTTTTGCTCTTAGCCATTCTTGGGTGTTTTTAGCTGTGTGTTTTGGGTCCTTATCCTGTTGCAAGACCTATGACCTGCGACTGAGACCAAGCTGTCTGACACTGGGCAGCACATTTCTCTCTAGAATACTTTGATAGTCTTGAGATTTCATTGTACCCTGCACAGATTCAAGACACCCTGTGCCAGATGCAGCAAAGCAGCCCCAGAACATAACAGAACCTCCTCCATGTTTCACAGTAGGGACAGCGTTCTTTTCTTGGTAAGCTTCATTTTTGCGTCTGTGAACATAGAGCTGATGTGCCTTGCCAAAAAGTTCCAGTTTTGTCTTGTCTGTCCATCGGACATTCTCCCAGAAGCTTTGTGGCTTGTCAACATGCAGTTTGGCAAATTCCAGTCTGGCTTTTTTATGATTTGTTTTCAACAGTGGTGTCCTCCTTGGTCGTTTCCCACGAAGTCCACTTTGGCTCAAACAACGACGGATGGTGCAATCTGACACTGATGTACCTTGACCTTGGAGTTCACCTTGAATGTGTTTAGAGGTTGTTCTGGGCTCTTTTGTTACCATTCGTATTATCCGTCTCCTCCTGCGGCTACGTCCAGGGAGGTTGGCTATAGTCCTGTGGATCTTAAATTTCTGAATAATATGTGCAACTGTAGTCACAGGAACATCAAGCTGCTTGGAGATGGTCTTATAGCCTTTACCTTTAACATGGTTGTCTATAAATTTCTTTCTAATCTCCTGAGACAACTCTCTCCTTTGCTTCCTCTGGTCCATGTTTAGTGTGGTACACACCATGTCACCAAACAGCACAGTGACTACTTGTCAGCCTTTAAATAGGCCGACTGACTGGTTACAAGTTTGTAGACACCTGTGATGTTAATTAGAGGACACATCTTGGTTGAACACGTCCCTATGGTCACATTATTTTCAATCTTTTTTTAGGGGTACCATCATTTTTGTCCAGGCCTGTTTCATGAGTTTGTTTTTTAAAATAATTCTGTTGAACCACAATTCAAAAGAATTGTCTGATTTTCATTGGTTAATTTTCATAGTGTGGAAATGTGCAAATGACGAGGCAGAGTTTATCTCACAAGTCAGGTTTATTCACATCTTCCAACATCAGCAAAGCAGAAAGAGAGATCAAACACAGACATTCGTCCTTTATATATCCAGGACCTTCAAAGCTCACAGTCACATTGCATTTAATGACAAGTAACAACGCCTCTTTCCTTAAATCCTATCACATCCTCCTCATAGCCTCTGGCAGACCAGGAAATCCCCCAAGGTCGTCTCTTGCATACCAAAGACTAAATTTTCACATCCTCCTGTTATCTCACAGGAGGCCCAGTCCTTTGTTCTACTCTGAGATGTGAAGCTTAAAGTCATACATATGTGGCCCACATAACCCTCCCCAAACATCTAAGATGGAACAACAGAATAACAGTTTGCATGTCATGATAAAATCATTACACATTAACCCACGTGCTGCTTGGGCCTCAGTCTCCTCCCGTATCTGCTGTAAGCAGGCTTCGCCACTTCTGCGGCGCCATCCTGCTGGGGAGCTGCTGTCTTGGGGTGAGAACTGTTTGTCACTCCCTGTGGGTGTTCTGGGGAATGTCCCCAAGGGGGTCTGCCGTGCCGAGGAGCCCTGGCCAACAGCACATCCTCGTCCGCCACCACAAAAGCGGGTTTGAGCCTGTTTATGCCAATCTTTTCCTTCCTGCCCCCCAAATCTAGCAAAAAATGTTTGTCCCCTGTTTCCAGCACTCTAAATGGTCCATCATAAGGTGGTCGCAGCGGTGGGTGATGGGCATCGTGTCTGACAAAAACAAACTCCGCGTTTTTCAAAGCCTTAAGCACAAAAACGCGCGGAAAACTGTGGTGAACAGGGCCAGGCAGCATGCCCGATTCCATGCCACGCTGCAACCGCTGAGATGGGGCGCTATCTGGCGCAGGATTATCTGGGAGAAACTCCCCGGGCAGCCGAAGTGGCTGCGCAAAAACTAGCTCAGCCGGGGAGGCTTCTAAGTCCTCTTTAGGTGCAAAACGCAACCCCAATAAAACCCACAGCAGCCTGTCCACCCAATTTGCATCCGTCAGCGACGCTCTGAGAGCCGCTTTCAATGACCTATGAAAATGTTTGCATAACCCATTAGCCTGCGGATTGTACGCGGTTGTGCGGTGGATCGTTACCCCCAGGCAGCGGGCCATTGCTGACCAAAGTTTGGAAACAAATTGAGGACCTCTGTTGGACGGAATGTCCGACGGGACTCCAAAGCGCGCTACCCATGCTGTTAAAAACGCGCACGCCACCTCCTCGGCTGTGGTTGACGCCAGGGGGACCACTTCCGGCCAGCGAGTGGTGCGGTCCACCATTGTCAGAAGGTGTGTGCACCCCTGTGACGGCGGGAGGGGGCCTACGAGGTCCACGTGAACATGATCGAACCTCTTAGCCGGGATGTGAAACGGCTCCAAGGGAGCTCTCGTGTGTCTGTGTACCTTGGCTCGTTGACAAGCCATGCAGGCTGCTGCCCACTTCTTAACTTGTTTGCGCAGGCTCGGCCATACAAATTTCTCTCCTACCATTTTGAACGACGCGTGCACTCCCGGGTGCGCCAGAGAATGAATCGAGTCAAAAACGCGGCGGCGCCACATGGCCGGTATCACAGGACGCGGTCGCCCCGTGGAGACATCGCAGATTAGGGGGGGCATACCATCTTGCAGCACCCTGTTCTCCAGCCTTAACCCTGTTGGTCCAGACTGGAGCGCGCGCACGTCCGCGTCGCTAACCTGATCCGCGGCCATGGCTGCATAATCTATCCCTACGCGGACTGGGGCCGCCACGGCGCACGAGAGGCAGTCTGCCACTACATTCAGTTTACCCGCTACGTGCTGAATATCGGTAGTAAACTCTGAGATGGCAGCCAGCTGTCTTTGCTGCCGGCCTGACCACGGTTCTGAAACCTTGGCCATCGTGAATGTCAGCGGCTTGTGGTCAACGAACGCGGTGAAACGGCGTCCCTCCAGCCAGAACTGGAAATGACAAATGGCCAAGTGGAGAGCTAACAACTCCCTGTCGAATGCGCTGTATTTTCGCTCACTATCGCGCAAAGTCCTGCTGAAAAAGGCGAGCGGCTGCCAAGCCCCGGCTACGTGCTGCTCCACGACCGCCCCTATGGCCACATCTGACGCGTCAGTAGTGAGCGCTATGCGGGCCGTTGGGTCTGGATGTGCTAACAACGCAGCGTTTGCCAGGGCTGTTTTGACCTCCGAGAATGCTCGCTCTCGCTCCGGAGACCATTCGATCTTATTTTTGGGTTTTTGTTTTTTGAGTGCGGCATACAATGGTTGCATGAGCTGCGCTGCGCGGGGGAGGAAACGGTTATAAAAATTCACCATTCCCAAAAACTCCTGTAACGCCTTGACCGTTTGTGGCTGGGGAAAATTTGCTACCGCGCGCACTTTGTCAGGCAGCGGAACCGCCCCTTCTGGAGAGACGCGATGCCCCAAAAAATCAATCTGCGTCACCCCGAACTGACACTTCGCTGGGTTGATTATTAAACCGTGCTCTCCCAACCTCCGGAAAACTGCCGTGAGGTGGTTTTCGTGTTCGTCTTCGGACGCGCTGGCTACTAAGATGTCGTCCAGGTAGACAAATACGAAGGGGAGATCGTGCAACACCGCGTCCATCATGCGTTGGAACGTCTGCGCAGCGCCTTTAAGCCCAAATGGCATGCGCAAAAACTCGAATAGACCGAACGGAGTTATTACTGCTGTTTTGGGTATGTCCTCAGCACGCACTGGGACTTGGTGGTAACCGTGGAGCAAGTCTATCTTAGAAAAAACGCGCGCCCCTGCCAAATGAATGGAAAAATCTTGGATATGCGGGATTGGGTAGCGGTCGTGTGCTGTGGCGTTGTTCAACCTGCGGAAATCTCTGCAAGGTCGCCACGAGCCGTCAGCTTTCGGGACCATGTGCAGTGGGGAAGCCCATGGGCTGTTCGAATGCCTGATGATGCCCAACCTTTCTAGGTCGCGCACTATGGTCAGTTTAGCTGAATCCAAGTGCCGAGCTTTTGCAAAAACGGGTGGTCCGGTGGTAGTAATAAAATGTTCCACTCCATGTTTAGCGACGGCTGCTGAAAATGTGGGAATCGTGAGTGCTGGGAACTGAGTGAGCAGTGTGTGGAACTTACCGTTTGCGGTTGTGACGTTGGCTTGTGCTGCTGGCGGGGTCACTCGGGCTGTACAGGGAATAGAATAAAAAGAAAGTGCATTAACCAGGCGCCTGTTAGCAAGATCAACCAACAAACCATGTGAGCACAGAAAATCAGCCCCCAACATATTGAAATTCTCTGCAGCTATGACAAAAGTCCACTCAAATGTACGGCCGTGTAGGGACAGA
The DNA here is from genome assembly GCA_020510985.1 of Pholidichthys leucotaenia. Lineage (NCBI taxonomy): Eukaryota > Metazoa > Chordata > Actinopteri > Cichliformes > Pholidichthyidae > Pholidichthys > Pholidichthys leucotaenia. Next base: position 85,030,335 of record CM035848.1, on the reverse strand, counting down.
AGCAGAGCCCTCTCACCAAAGGTCTTAATCTCCGAGCCGTTCACTGCTGACGCCCCGTGACCTCTGGGAACCGCCACCCGGTCAGCGGAGGAAGGCGTGATGAAACTCACTTGGGAGCCTGTGTCCACTAGGAATTGCCTCCCCGAGCGCGCATCCTTCAAGTAAAGCAGCTTGTTTTCCTCTCCGAGGGCCGCAGCTGCTACCGACCCCCGGTCTTGCCGTTTCCCGAGTGCTTGAACTGGCACGGTGGTATACATTTGCGTGCCTTCTCTGCAAAGCGGCGATAGTAGAAACAGAGGGTGTCTCCTCCGCGATCCTTGGCCCCCGCCGCCGCCATTGTCGGTGGGTCTGCTACCGCCGTCTCTGGCCCCCCGCCATCTCCGGCCGTCGCGCCGAACTCCGTCGCTGCCGCAGTGGCCGCGCTGGTCCAACAACGGCGAACTGGGCAGGGTCGCTCTCGTGGCCGACGGCAGGGTCCTGAGGAAAATGTGGGTGAAGAGGAAGTCGTCGCCGTCTGAGTCTCTCAACCTCAGCATGTTCTCCATCAGGTCAATGGGCGTGCCATCTCCCAAGTTGTTCAGAGCCAGGAGCCTCTCCGCTCTCTCCTCGACTGAGAGAGTGAAACGCTGGATAAGCGCAGCCTTCAACCCGCCGTATTTGTCGTTGGCAGGTGGCCGCTCCTATAGGCTCTGCACATGCCGAGCCGTGCGGTTGTCGAGCTTTGCGATCACATGGTAGAACTTCGTGTCATCTACCGTTATCCCCCGGAGGGCGAACTGTGCTTCGACCAAGTGGAACCAGGAGCGCGGGTTGTCCTGCCAAAAGTCCAGTAGCTGGACGGTAGCAGTATACGCTTGGCTGGGAGCTCCTGACTCAGCTGGCCCGGGGGAATTTCTTTCATCCATGATACATCAGAATCAGAATCAGAATCAGAATCAGGTTTATTGCCATTGTTCATGTAGTACACAAACTAGGAATTTGTCTCGGTACAATGCTGCAACATTAAACATGATAAGATAAAAGAAATAAACTATACATGTAATAAAGTGTAGGATAAGATTAAGTGATACTGGTCAACAGTTAAAATATATTAGCCAGCAGCAGATACTGTGGAGAACTATATAGTGCAGTCGGTAATGCAGGAAGAAAACAGTGATGATTGACATGAGTCTGGTTGAGCTGCTGTACATGGTGCACGAGAGTCAATAAGTCACTTAGTGTTCAGCAGTCTGATGGCAGAGGGGAAGAAGCTGTTCATGTGACGGGAGGTTTTAGTCTGGATGGACCGAGGTCTTCTACCAGAGGGGAGGGGGGCAAACAGTACGTGACCAGGGTGTGAGGGATCGGCTATGATCCGGCCAGCACGCCTCCGGGTCCTGGAGATGTACAGATCCAGGAGAGATGGGAGCTTGCAGCCGATCACCTTCTCAGCAGTGCGCACGACGCGCTGCAGCCTTAGTCTGTCCCTGGCAGTGGCTCCTGCGTACCACACGGTTATGGAGGTGGTGAGGATGGACTCGATGATGGCTGTGTAGAACTGCACTAACATCTTGGTGGGTAGCTTGAGCTTCCTCAGCTGCCGCAGGAAGAACATCCTCTGCTGGGCTTCTTCTGGCCATCTTAGGGTCATCAGTGTGGAAATGTGCAAATGACGAGGCAGAGTTTATCTCACGAGTCAGGTTTATTCACATCTTCCAACATCAGCAAAGCAGAAAGAGAGATCAAACACAGACATTCGTCCTTTATATATCCAAGACCTTCAAAGCTCACAGTCACATTGCATTTAATGACAAGTAACAACGCCTCTTTCCTTAAATCCTATCACATCCTCCTCATAGCCTCTGGCAGACCAGGAAATCCCCCAAGGTCGTCTCTTGCATACCAAAGACTAAATTTTCACATCCTCCTGTTATCTCACAGGAGGCCCAGTCCTTTGTTCTACTCTGAGATGTGAAGCTTAAAGTCATACATATGTGGCCCACAATAGAATTTTTATTTATTACCACTTTTGTCAGATTCAAGTTATTTCTGTGACCATTGTGGGTTTTTCTTTCATTAACAGAAGGGTACCAACAATTTTGTCCACGTCTGTATACTCATTTTTAATCCTGTCCCTCCTAGTCACTCCCAATGAAAATCTTAGCATCTTCAACTCTGCCACCTCCAGCTCCACCTCCTGTCTTTTTGTCAGCGCTACCATCTCCAAACCATACATCATAGCAGGTCTCACTACCGTCTTGTAAATCTTCTCTTTCACTCTCACTGCTACGCTTCTGTCACAAATCACTTCTGACATTCATCTCCATCCACTCCACCCTGACTGCAATCTCTTCTTCACCTTTCTTGTGCATTTTCCATTGCTTTGGATGGTTGACCCCACGTATTTAAACTCATCTACTTTTACTACCTCTACTCCTTCCATCTTCACCATTACACCTGCCTCCCTCTCATTCATACTCATGTATTCTGTCTTGCTTCTACTGACTTTCATTCCTCTTCTCTCCAGAGCATACCTCCACTTCTCCAGGATCTCTTCCACCTGCTCCCTATTCTCACTACAGATCACAATGTCATCTGCAAACATCATGGTCCACGGAGACTCCTGCCTGACCTCATCTGTCAGCCTGTCCATCACCATGGCAAACAAGAAGTGGCTCTGAGCCAATCCCTGATGTAACCCCACCCCCACCTTGAATCCATCTGTCCCTCCTACAACACACCTCACCCCCATCTCACTGTCCTCATACATGTCCTGTACCACCCTCATATACTTCTCTGCCACTCCTGACTTCCTCATACAGTACCACATTTCCTCTCTTGGCACCCTATCAAATGTTTTCTCAAGATCCACAAAGACACAGTGCAGCTCCTTCTGACCTTTTCCATACTTCTCCATCAACACTCTTAAAGCAAACTTTGTATCTGTAGTACTCTTTCTTGGCATGAAACCGTACTGTTGCTCACTGATTGTAACCTCTCCTCTTAACCTGGCTTCAACTCTTTCCCATATCTTCATAGTGTGGCTGATCAACTTTATGCCTCTGTAGTTACTACAGCTCTGAGCATCACCTTTATTCTTGAAAACTGGTACCAAAATGCTTCTTCTCCACTTCTCAGGCATCCTCTCACTCTCCAAGATTGTGTTGAACAATCTGGTTAAAAAGTCCACTGCGGACTTCCGGTTATGGCGGCCACGTAGGAAGACGTGTTTCACACTGCTCTGCTTATAAAACTAAAAATTCTACTAAAACTCTCTCAATTGGAACAAAAACCCATCCCAGCGTTTTGGCGTGGATATGGTAAAGACCAAGGTTGGAAAATTAGGTGGAGGAAAAGGCAACTCGACAAAGCAATCCAAGCTAACGGACTTCCACGCTCAAGGCAAGGCAGGGAAAACTCCAGAGGCAATGGCGGAGGATGGAGCCAGCGGCGGAGCAGGAACTGCTGGGGAGGGTTCAAGCATAGTGCTCGCTGCCATCACCTCCATGAGAACAGAGTTTTTGTCTAAATTTGATGGGATTATAGCAGCGATAGAAGGTATGAGGAAAGAAATAAACAACGGTTTGGAGCGAGTGTCGCAGGCGGAGCTCCGAATATCAAGCGCTGAGGATGAGGTCACAGGCCTGCAAATTAAACTGCAAACAATGGAATTAAAATGGAAACGTCTGGAAGATAACATCCTAGACTTGGAATCCCGCTCGCGACGGAATAATTTGAGGCTGGTGGGCCTCCCAGAGGGAGCGGAGGGACGGGACTCATGTTCCTTTTTGGAAAAGTGGATTCCAGAAGCGCTGAACAATGCTGACCTGCAGTCATCGGTCGTTTTAGAGAGAGCTCACCGATTCGGCCCACCGAGAGATAATAAGACACCACCGAGGACACTGATTATGAAGTTCCTCAACTACAGAGACAAGATGACAGTTACCAATGCTGCGCGAGCTAAAGGGGAAATTAAATACAAGGATCAACAGGTGCGGTTCTACCCAGACTTCGCCACAGGAATACAACAATTAAGGAGGCAGTTTGACCCTGCCCGCAAAGAGCTGCACAACCTCGGGATTCGTCACAGAGTGATTCATCCGGCAAGACTGTTGGTCACATATAAGGGGAGAACCCACACCTTCAAGACCCCTCAAGAGGCGCAGGAACTCATCAAGCAGATTCAAAAGGAGACTGGTGGGAGCTAAGCATGAACATGACAAAGGTGGAACATTTAAGCGTATGTACAGACATCTGATTGATCTGAAACATATAATAAGTCTGCAAAATACAAACTGTATTTAAAAAAAAAAGCTATGATGTACAACGTTGCTATAAAACTTTGAAGTTATGCTGAAAAAACTACAGAAGAGAGTTAATGTTATAAGAATAGTAGTAGGGTCAGGGTGATTGAGAGGAGAAAGAGAGAGTGGTTTGACTGATCCTCGCAGGTGTGGAACAGTCACTAGCTACAACGGGAGACGGAATTTTCTTGATTTGGTGGGGATTACGTCCCACGACGTCCCACATTATGAAGACCCTGGAGAGACTGCTCCTTGCTCACCTCCGCCCCCTGGTGGGACCAGCGATGGATCCACTCCAGTTCGCCTACCAGCATGGCATTGGGGTGGAGGATGCGGCGATCTTCCTCCTTCACCGTTCTCTGTCCCACCTGGAGAAGCCCGGGAATGTGGTGAGGATCATGTTCTTTGACTTCTCCAGTGCTTTCAACACCATCCAGCTGATAATCCTGAAGGACAAGCTGCTGTGCGCAGGGGTGGACCAGCACCTGTCATCATGGATCCTGGACTACCTCACTAACCGGCCTCAGTTTGTGAGAACCCGGGACTGTGTGTCCGACACGATCATCGGTAGCACGGGGGCCCCCCAGGGAACGGTTTTGGCTCCCTTCCTGTTCACCCTTTATACTGCGGACTTCTCACACAACACAACACACTGCCATCTACAGAAGTTCTCTGATGACTCTGCGATTGTTGGCCTCATCTCCAACGGAGATGAAGCTGAGTACAGAGGGCTTATCCAGGACTTCGTGGGCTGGTGCCATCGGAACTGCCTCCAGATCAACGCGAGGAAAACTAAGGAGCTGGTGGTGGACTGCCGCAGGCAAGGACAACCCCTCACAGCACCAGTAAATATACAGGGAACAGACATCAAGATGGTGACATCCTATAAGTACCTGGGTGTTCATCTGAACAATAAATTAGACTGGTCACACAATACTGACGCACTCTACAAGAAGGGACAGCGCAAGCTGTTCCTACTGAGGAGACTCAGGTCTTTTGGTGTACAAGGGGCGCTGCTGAAGACATTCTATGACACGGTGGTGGCATCAGCCATCACTTTTGGAGTGGTCTGCTGGGGCAGTGGCATTACGGCAGCCGATAGGAAGAGACTGAACAAACTGATCAAGAAAGCTAGCTCTGTCCTGGGCAGCGCCTTGACCCAGTGGAGGAGATAGGAGAGAGAAGGATGGTGGCTAAACTGTCATCTCTGCTGGAGTCCGAGTTCCATCCTATGCAGGACATACTGAATGCACTGAGGAGCTCATTTAGCAGCAGACTACATCATCCTAGGTGCACAACCGAGAGGTTTCGCAGGTCCTTCCTACCAACGGCTGTCAGACTGTACAACCTAAGCAGGGCTGCTCGCAGAGATAGCAAAAAGACGTGACAACCTAATAGTTTTGAATGCAAAAGACGCAATAGACTTATACAATGGTCCCCTCCGGCATACAACTAGGAAAATACCGGTTGCTGTGGAGGGTGAGAATATGTATGGGTACATAATCATACCATGTAGGATAACTAAGTAGACGGTTGTGCTGTTTCATCCCATCTATCAACAATGCTCCGCACTGTGTGTGTTTATATATTTACATATTTATTCCATCTAGCTACAATGCTCCGCACTGGATATGTTTATATATCTACATATCTATTCCATCTAGCTACAATGCTCCGCACTGTGTGTTTATATATCTACATATTATTCCATCTAGCTACAATGCTCCACACTGTGTGTGTTTATATATTTACATATTTAGTCCATCTAGCTACAATGCTCCGTACTGTGTGTGTTTATATATCTACATATTTATTCCATCTAGCTACAATGCTCCGCACTGTGTGTTTATGTACTCATATATTTATTCCATCCAGCTACAATGCTCTGCACTGTGTGTCTATATATATATACTATACTTGCTGCTCTTGTTTCTTTTTTTTTCTCTTGCCTTCTGATTGTTGCTCTGAGTGTTGCTATCCCTGTGCTGTTGCAATCCTGGAATTCCCCCATTGTGGGACTAATAAAGGCTTATCTTATTAACACGAATGTGGGGAAAGGGAATTTGTTTTTGTTTAGTTTGTAGGATGAATGTTCTATCATCCATGTTTTTGCTTCTCTGTAAGAGTATGTTCATATTGCAAGGTAATCTCAAACTCCTTATTGATCATAGATCAAAGTGTTAATCTTAATTTAACTTCATGGAATTGCAGAGGTCTACAAAATCTTAAAAAACTTAAACAAGTTATGAATAAAATAAAAGACATAGATTCAAAAATTGTATTTTTACAAGAAACTTATCTAATAGAGGAGGATGTAAAAAGAATTATTGAATCATTAAATTATTATTATTATAAGAATATGACTATTTTTTGATCTCTACAGAATTAAGGTCCAAGATTCAAAATTGTTTCTATGATAATATTGTGATCTCTGATCATGCACCCTGCTGTCTAGTATATGTAGATAAGAAATTGACAAAGGGCCTGGTTAGGTGGCATTTTCAACATAAATGGCTTCAGGATGAGGAATTTGTTAAGTACATAGAAAAACAGATAGATGAGTTATTTGATATTAATACTACACAAACAACGGCATGTATAAAGTGGGAGGCTTTCAAAGCTTTTATTAGGGGGCATATTATTAGTTATACAGGTTCAAAATCTAAGAAGACCCAAGAGGAGAGAGTCCAATTGGAACGTAAAATAAAAATTCTTCAAGAAAAAGTGTATGCAGGAAGTAACCCACAGTTAGAGAACGAATTACTGATTCTGAGAGCAGAATATGACCAAAAAATCAGCAAATAGAGCTGCCTCGAGTCTTCTAAGATTGAAGCAAACTTTTTATGAACAAGGTGAAAAATCAGGAAAATTATTGGCATGGCAGATTAAACAATTAGAATTTAAAACACTAATTACCAGTAGTATAAGTAACGGACAGGTAGTTATAGATCCTTTATGATACAAAAAATGAAACTGACTTAATAAAATGGGTTTTTGGGCGGATTATCTATACCGTGTACTCCAAATGAAAACAGGGAGATACTGGAGTCTAAAATTAGTCAAGAAGAAGTTGGGCAAGCCATTGATAATATGAAATCAGGAAAAAGAGCAGGACCAGATGGTCTTCCAGTTGACCTCTATAAAAAAATTTAATAATAAATTAATAAAACCACTTTTGGAAATGGTTTTAGAAGCATTTCAAAATGGTAATTTACCACCATACATGAATAATGCCTTAATTATACTGTTGCCAAAACCAGGTAAACCCCCTAATAAATGTGAAAACATGAGACCAATAAGCCTATTAAATGCTGATCTTAAAATAATCTAAAATTTTAGTAAAACGACTACAAGAAATATTACCAAATATTATTAACCGAGATCAGAATGGCTTTATAATGGGAAGACAAGGCTTCCATAATGTAAGAAGACTATTTAATATTATTTATTCCAATAAAGAAGCACCGGATACAGCTCTCCTATCATTGGACGCCGAAAAGGCCTTTGATAGGGTTGAATGGCCCTATCTTTTTGAAGTCCTACAAAGGTTTGGACTTGGAAATAATTTCATAAAATGGGTCCAGATAATGTACAATAATGCTACAGTAGAAATCCTAACAAACAGCATTATCTCAAAATCAATAAAAATCAATAGAGGATGTCGACAAGGCTGTCCACTTTCACCTTTACTGTTTACTATGGCAATTGAACCTTTAGCGATGGCAGTACGTTTACATCCACAAATATATGGAATTAAAGTAGGACCGACAGAACATAAAATCTCCCTGTATGCCGATGACATAATTTTGTTTATGTCGAATGTTAAAAAATCAATTCCGACCTTGTTAAATTTAATAAAGAACTTTGGGGAAATATCAGGATATAAAATAAATAAAACTAAATCTTCAATATTAATGCTAAATGAGACCCAGAGAAATCATCCAGCTCCTGAGGTAAATCAATTCAATGTTGTAAATCAGTTTAAATACTTAGGAATTCAAATTTTGCCTAAGCTAGAATCAGTCACCAGTGCCAACTATGAAGCCTTAATGACAGATATTAATGAGTTACTTCAGAGATGGATGTCACTACCAATGTCGATGATCAGGAGAATTAATATACTTAAAAGTAATATCTTACCAAAAATACTTTATTTATTTCAAAACATTCCTTTACCACCACCTTCAGATCTATTCTCAAGAATTAAAAAAAAGTTAGTGGAATTTATATGGAACAATAGGGAGGCTAGATTACGTTTGTCCTTACTTTATTTACCACTTGATCGTGGAGGTCTGAAATGTCCAAACTTTATGTTGTATTACTGGTCAGCGCAACTGAGGTCTATGATGTATTATTTTTCATCAAATGATCTCCCTCACTGGACTGAAATGGAATCATACAATTTACCTTTACCTCTTCCCTTATTCATATACTCAGACTCGGCTAAAAAATTACAGAAACAAGTTAAAAATCCAATTGTAAAGCACATGATCAAAATATGGTGTGAAACCAAAAAATATTTAAAAGAACCACACTTACTGTCACAATTTAGCCCAATATGGGGCAATCAATATTTTACACCAGGGAGAGCGGATGCTGTATTTAAAGTATGGAATTTAAAAGGGATTCAAAAGATTCAAGACTTATATTTGTCACGCTCAGATAACAATGTCTTTTGAAGAACTGAGGATTAAATTCAATCTTAATAGAACACATTTTTTTTAAATATCTTCAGCTTAGAAATTTTATTTGATCAAATCAAAATAATGCTCTCACCCGACCTACTTATTCATCTTTGGAAAAAATTTTGACGAAAGATAGTAAGAGAAAGGGTATTATTTCAGAGTTTTATAACTCATTGACACTATTCTCGAGTGAAAACTCACAGAAAAGACTGAATTATTGGAAAGAAGACCTGCAAATTGCAAATTGAAATTTCAGAGGAACAATGGGAAATGGCTTGTGCAGGAGTTCAAACCAAATCAATAAATGTATGTCTTAAACTGATACATTTTAAATGGTTAATGCGGATGTATGTTACACCAGTGGAATTAAATAGATATAACAAAAACATACCAGATACATGCACAAAATGTATGGAAAGTAAAGGAACCCTATTTCACTGTTTATGGGAATGTAGAAAAATCAGAATGTTTTGCGAAGAGGTGAGGGTAACAATTGAAAAAAATAATTTCAAAACAATTCACATTGAACTCTAAACTGTTTTTGTTGGGTCTGTATCCAGAAAAACATAACTTTAATAAGAGTGAAAGAGCATTCATAGACCTCGGTTTGCTTAATGCCAAAAAATGTATTGCACTACTGTGGAAAAAGACTCATAGACCGGATGTGACTCAGTGGTTAAGACAGATGTTAACAAACCTTCCACTAGAAAGAATAACATATATAACTGCTCCCAAAGGTTTTTTGTTTGAAACAGATAAAGCCACGCTCCAACTGATGTTTAGCCAGGATTTATTTTGTCACAGCAAGCACATTTTCTTAGCTGGACCTCCGACCAACCACCGTGAAAAACTACGGTGAAAGAACAAAACAAAAAATACATTTTGAAATTTATCACAACCAAAAATAATACCTCCACATTCTCACAAACACACATTACATACCATGTGCGCCTTCTGTCCAAACATTTAGGAGTGGTTAGAGTCCATTTTCTTTAGTTTTACTCAGGGCTTTTGGAGCTTCTTCTCTCTGTGCCCGAGTCTGCAGCTTCTGAGCTTCTCTCTCTGCTAACTGAGCACGTGTGCACTGTATGCTAGTTTATGCACTCTCTTCTACCACTGGGTTGCATGTCATTTGCCGTCCACTAGATGGCAGCAGTAATGTAACACAGGTGTAAATCAACTCTTAGATGGGTATTACAATATATATAAACAAACAAACAGTAAAAGAAAAACATTCTTTACTGCGACAGCTACACTGCCACCAAAATTACAAAGGTTAATTTTACACACAAAATAAAACTTGTAATTTTCCAAAAACATTAACCTTGGAACCATATCCTTGTTTCACATCTCAGAAACCTTTTACTTAAGTGGACTCATTTTGCACTAGTACCACTAGCTTCTGAACCGGACGCTCAAGAAAAGATAACTGGTTCACACGTTCACCTTTCTTCCCTAAATCTCTTTGTCCCATTTGAATCTTAACCTTTCGCTTTTACAACCCTTGCCAGTTTCCATTCATTTCTGGGAATATTCTCTTCTTTAACTATCACTACATCTCCAACTTGTACATTTCTTTTGGGCAAATGCCACTGCTGTGTTAGGCTTATGTTGGTTAAGTACTCTTTGCGCCATCTGTGCCAGAATTGTTCCGATAAGAACTGTACCCTCCGCCATCTCTTTCTGGCGTACAAATCCTCTCTAACAAAATTGCCTGGAGGTGGTAGTGGCACTGACTCTTTCATTGTGAGTAAATGATTGGGCGTCAGAGGTTCTGCACTTTTTGGGTCATTTATAGTGTTGGTAGTAAGCGGACGACTGTTAATGATAGACATGGCCTCATAAAAGAAGGTTCTTAAGGAGGTGTCATCAAGTCTTCCTGCGGCTTGGGTAAGAACAGAACTCAAAACATTTCTGACAGTTCTGATTTGGCGTTCCCAAACACCGCCTCTGTGACTCGCTTCAGGAACGTTCATTTGAAAATCACATTGGTTGTTAGCAAGATAAACCCCTATCCTGTCTTTGTCAAGCTCAAGGAGACCTTTCTCAAACTCGTTCTTAGCTCCGACAAAGTTTGTACCTTGATCAGATCTAATTTGTCTCACTGCTCCTCTGATCGCTATAAAACATCTCAATCCATTTATAAACGCATCAGTGGTGAGATCTTCCAACATCTCGATGTGAATAGCTCTGGAGCTTAAACACGTAAACAAAAGACCATAACGCTTACATTCTTTTCGACCTTGTTTCGTGTAAAATAGACCAAAACAATCTAACCCTGTATGTGTGAAAGGGGGCGAGGGATCTACTCTGTCAGCCGGCAGGTCAGCCATACGCTGTTCTTCTGTTGGCCCTCGTACCTTTCTGCATACAACACAACCTTTGATGTGTCTGGCCACTACCTTACTGGCACCTACAATCCAATAACCACTGGCTCTGAGTGCATTCAGTGTTTGGCCTCGACCTTGATGTTGTGTTTTCTTGTGACAATGATCAAGAATCAGATGTGTGACTATGCCTTCCTTAGGAAGAATGACTGGGTGTCTCAGTTCAAATGACGCTGAGGATTTTCTCAACCTGCCTCCTACTCTAAGTAAGTCATTTTCAACAAAAGGATCAAGTTGGTACAGCTTGTGACTCTTGGGCAATTTGTTTGCTCTAGTACACAACTGTTTAATCTCTTGTTCAAAAGCTTGTCTCTGTGTTGTCCGAATAAGCGCTGAAGAAGCTGCTTGTCTCTCCTCAACACTAATGGGCTTTGATTTGTCTCTTTTAGTAAGTCTCTTTATCTTTGCAACAACATTAACTGCTGTGTTCCAGTCTGAGAACCTAGAGAACCTCTCAAGAAAAACCTCACTCTCTAAGGCAGTAGTTGCTAAAACTTTAACTTCAGGGTCTCCTACTAAAAGCTCTGGGGAATGTGGTTGTGTGACAAGCTCTCGTTCCCACAGAAATCTTGGTCCTTTGAGCCAGTTTGAATCTATGAGTTCTGCCACCTTGAGACCTCTAGAAGCATGATCTGCTGGATTCTGATCAGTTTCTATGTAGAACCATTGTTTTGGATCTGTAAAGTCTCTGATTTTCTGAACTCTGTTGGCAACGAAGACATGAAAGCGCCGAGCATCGTTTTTAATGTACCCGAGCACTACTTGGGAATCAGTCCAGAAAAACTCTTCATCTATCTTCAGCTCAAGCTCTGCTCTTAGAAAGTTACTTACTCCGGCAGAAACTGCTGCTGCAGTAAGCTCAAGGCGCGGTATTGTGACAACTCTAGTGGGGGCCACTCTAGCCTTTCCCATAACCAGAGCACAGTGTACTTTGTCTTCTGCAACAATCCTTATGTATGAACATTGTCCATAGCCACTGCTGCTTGCATCTGAGAAATGATGCAGCTCGATCTTTTGCAACGTGCCAGTGTTCTTAGGAATGAAGCATCTTTGTATTTGAATATTTGGTAGATTTTCAAAATCATTTAGCCATGCTTTCCATTTGGCCTCCAATGCAGGGGGAATAGGTTCATCCCATCCTATGCCACGTTTGCACATTTCCTGTAGCACTTGTTTTCCAGTTAAAATGTACGGAGAGAGAAATCCCAATGGATCATAAACGCTTGCAACCGTTGCCAGGATTCCTCGTCGTGTAGCTGACCTTTCTTTGAGAATGACATTGAAAGAGAGCATGTCTGCCTCAACATCCCATTTCACCCCCAAAACATTTTGCATTGGAATGTCAGAGTAGTTTAGGCTCACATCTTTGCCATTACTAGCACGCTCCGACTCTGGTACAACTTCCAAGACCTCCCTTTTGTTGCACACAAATTTGTGAAGCCGCAGCTTGCCTTTTGCGCAGAGCTCTTATGCCTGAACGACCAACTGTTTTGCCCTTTGGACTGAGTCGACACTGATTAACCCGTCATCCACGTAAAAGTTTTTGTAAATGAAGCTGGCTGCCAATGGATAGTCCCTTTCATGTTCATGAGCAAGATATTTCATGCCATAGTTCGCACATCCTGGCGAAGATGCTGCTCCAAAAATGTGAACACGCATGCGATACTCTTTGGGCTCTGTACTAGTGTCCCCGTCCTGCCACCACAAGAACCTTAGGAAATCCCTATCTTCAGGAGTGACGTGGAAGCGGTGGAACATTTTCTCTACATCACATGTAATGGCGATCTGGTGTTCTCTAAATCTGCAGAGTACGCTTGTGAGAGCATTGGTCAAGTCTGGGCCAGTGAGGAGGTGGTCATTTAAAGAGGTGTTCTCAAATTTTGCAGAGCAGTCAAACACGACTCTTATTTTCTCTGACTTTCTCGGATGATATACCCCATGGTGAGGTATATACCATGTGTAACCATTTGCAGGTGTGCCAACTGCTTCTTCCGCATCACCATCCTCAAAGACACTGTTCATGAATCTCACATAGTCTTCTTTGTACTTTGGAATTCTTTCCATCTTTGCCATCAGATGTCTCAGCCGTGTTATTGCAAGCTGTTTATTATTTGGAAGCTGTGGACGTTCTCTGAAAGGTAAAGGCATTTCCAAATGGCCTTCTTCATTAAAATGTATGGTTTTGTGCAACATCTGCAAAAACTGAATGTCCTCTTGTGATATGTTTCCTTCTGTAGGATTTGTGTCCTTAAAATCTGTTTCCAGTACTTTAATCACCGAGGAAGGTGTGATAGATGGCAACTCTTTGAGAGAAACACGATGGCACGCTCCCGCCACCTCTGCTGAACTTGTCCAAGGCTTAATAGATCCCACAATACTCCAACCTAAGTCTGTTTTAACTGCATAGGGATCATAGTCATTGCCTGGTATTACCTTTCTTGGTTTCAGAGCTCTCGCACAATCGTAACCAATCAGAAGTGCTGCAGGACAATCTAGCAACTCTGGCATCTCTCCTGTGATACTTTGGAGATGTGTCCAAGCTTTGGCAGTTTCATGAGTGGGAATACTGTCTCGTTCAAGAGGAATGTACTCACGAGTGTAAGCAGGGGGTAACTCAATGTAGTCTTGTGAATAATACCCTCTTACTTTCAGTCCATCCACTCTGTGACTCTGTACGAGTGTTCCTCTGTTTGTCATTGTTGTCAGTTTCAACTTGACTGGTTCTGTGAACACTTGAATCTTTTCACAAACATCATGGACAATAAACGTGTTGCTGCTTTGAGTGTCTAGCAGTGCGTAAACCAGGATTTCAAGTCCATTACCTTCTGTGCAAGATAGCCACACTGGTACAATCATCGAAGTCCGATCGCTACTGTCCACTGTCACATTGTTTGACACCGCAGAAGCGTTTTCCTCTGTTAGTGGCGTTTCCAGTTTGTCTACTCGTGGACGATCCTCATGAAGTGGTGTAGGATGACCTTTCCTGCAAACATTACAAGTAGCCTTTTGACGACAATTTTTTGAGAAGTGGCCAACTCTAAGGCAACTAAAACACATGTTATTTTCAGTAATGAACCTTTTCTTCTCCTCTAGAGGCATCTCAGAAAATTTATCACATTTGTAAATAAAGTGACTTTGCTTACAACAAATGCACTCGATTTGCCTTTTACTCTGAGCTGCAGGATTAGGTTTGAATCTCTTGTGACTCGGAGTTGTGTTTGCAGTCTTTGTATTTTTGGTCACTTCTGTTGTAGTAGTTAGGATACTAGCCTTTAGACGTCTTTGTTCTTTGTCTGGTTTGTCAAATGTACGTAATGCAAACAGGGATGAGACTGGGTTGCATGCTATGCGTGCTTCTTCAGCCACAAACTCAGCAAATTCAGCAAAACCTGGATATTCGTTTCCTTCATCCAGTAGTTTGGTCACATGTCTATTCCATCGAGTTGTTGCCCAGTCTGGAAGTTTGAGGAGTATTTTTTGATTTTCCTCACAATCATCTAAGACCCTGAGTCCTTGTACATGGGGCATAGCGTTTTTACATGAAATGAGGAAATCGCTAAACTCTCTCAATTTCAACGAATCCTTTGACCCAATCTTCGGCCAACTGCCTTAGTTTTCCCCTGAAAGCTCTCTGAACTACAAAGGGATGGCCATAACGTTTGCTCAAAGCTTCCCAAGCCTGTGTATAGGCTTCCTCATCACTTCTGTAAAACGTCCCTTCTAATACACTAAGTGCATCTCCACTTATATACCTTTTTAAATAGAAGAGTCTATGTGCTGGATCTACACAACTTGTCTCTATGAGAGCCTTGAAGCAAGTGCTCCACTCCAGGAACTTGAGCGGGTCCCCACTAAACACAAATGGTTCAGGTGCTGGAAGTCTAGTCATAGTTAACGACTCTTTCAAAGCTTGAACTAGAGAAACTTCACTATCATTTGGCAGTATCTTGTTGTCTATGCTCTGCGGGACTGACATGTTTTGAGAAGTCCTTTTACTAATCACAGGGAAAGTAACTGGAGCAGAATTTTGGAAAACTTGTGGGCGTGGGAAGCTGTATTGCTGTATAGGAAGCTGACTTGAAGTGACCTTCATTTCACTTTCTCTTATTTCAGCATTCACCTTTGATTCCTCTTCAGCATATACATTGTATTCTGCCTCTATTGCCTCCAGATCTCTTTGACTTTCCAACATTTTTAGCTTTTCCTGCTGAGCTACAATCTCTTGTCTCTGGGCTGAGATTTCCCTTTCTCTATTTATTTCAGCTCGTTTTGACGCTAAGCGCGCCGCTGCTTCTGCTCGTTTTGCAGATACAAGAGTCCCTTGTTCACTGATATTGTTATATTGGCTTTTTTCAGCTCTTGATACTGTTGATCCATATATTGACTTTGCGTCCTCTCGTTGCAATAATAGACGGAGTGATTCTTTTACAGCTTGTGCATCAAACTCCTTATCCACATCTGCATAACGCCTTTTCAAAAGTACAATGATCTCAGTGGAGACAGAACTGCAGTTGTCCATTTTTCTCCTTAGATCCTGAGATGGTGTGGTCAGTGCACGCAATGCTAAATAGTCTTGTTTTAACTCTGACTCACAATTTTCAACCTTTTGAATCATGTTGCCCAACTCAGCTTTAGCGCAGTGTACTTTCAGTTTGGACCTTACGAGTTGAACCTCTGCTTTAAAGTGCAAATATGTTGACATAAACTTTCTTTCTTTACTCATTATGTCATCCCTTTTAAGCTCTAACATTTTCTCAGTTAGGTGTCTATCTCTTTCTGAACGCCTCAAATCTGTTTCAACTTCTGATACGGGTTGGGGTTGACCTATTTTGTGTATTTCAAGATCTGCACAGATCTCCCCTAAACGTGTTTCAAGTTGTTCTCTTTGTGCATCTTCAAGATCAGTCTGTAGTGTAGCTTCTAACTGAGCCTTTTCCCTTTCTAAAGCTTCAATAACTTCCTCCAAAACACGAGTGTCTGGAATACTTGGATCAATATCGAAGTATTATTTTACAGTAAATCTGAAATATTTCACAATGAAAATAAACAATCAGTGTCACAGCACAGAATGAACTTAAAACATATTCACAACCTTTTACTTTAACTCTTCTCTTCAATGTTCGTTTTCTTGGTATTATGGTTGATATATTAAACTCTGTAGATACAGTCTGACCTGGTATCCCAGAGACACTGTAGTTTACTGAAAACTTGCGTGGTGCTGAGCTGAAGCTTTAGGCCTTCTTCCATATTCAACTGGAAAGGCTGTAGAAGTTTGGGTGTCCAGCTTATGCAGGATCCCAGAGGCTGACTTCCATGTGGGTCTTGTTCCCTCAGAGCATGGTCTCACCGAAGCCACCCCGCTCTCTCGTTATGTCGCCGCTCTGTCGCCGACTGGCCTCCGCGTTGTTCCCTTGTTGTCAGCAGCATTAGACACGTGCTCCTTCACCGGCAGCATGCAGACCACATGGCACCAACGGGACACGTTTTTCACTATAACTGCTCCCAAAGGTTTTTTGTTTGAAACAGATAAAGCCACGCTCCAACTGATGTTTAGCCAGGATTTATTTTGTCACAGCAAGCACATTTTCTTAGCTGGACCTCCGACCAACCACCGTGAAAAACTACGGTGAAAGAACAAAACAAAAAATACATTTTGAAATTTATCACAACCAAAAATAATACCTCCACATTCTCACAAACACACATTACATACCGTGTGCGCCTTCTGTCCAAACATTTAGGAGCGGTTAGAGTCCATTTTCTTTAGTTTTACTCAGGGCTTTTGGAGCTTCTTCTCTCTGTGCCCGAGTCTGCAGCTTCTGAGCTTCTCTCTCTGCTAACTGAGCACGTGTGCACTGTATGCTAGTTTACGCACTCTCTTCTACCACTGGGTTGCATGTCATTTGCCGTCCACTAGATGGCAGCAGTAACGTAACACAGGTGTAAATCAACTCTTAGATGGGTATTACAATATATATAAACAAACAAACAGTAAAAGAAAAACATTCTTTACTGCGACAGCTACAACATATATACTGAAATTAAAGGAAAATGTGTTTGAGAATATATGGAGACCTTTCATTAATTATGTAAAGAAATTAAACATAACTTCTGAAGAAGAAGGTGAATGATATGTGTGGACCTTGCAAATTCCAAACTGGTGAATGTATATTATGTATTCTTATGTAATAGATTTTATTTTATTCTTACTAAAATGGCGCCCACAGTGGTCAACATGGTGCTTCGCTGCGCTTTGTTTTGTTTGTTTTTGTCCGTCAATTGTGTGTTTGCTTGCTCTTACACCCGTGAATAGCTACTAAGTATTAGGACTTTCACTCCCACGGACTTACTCCCAGTTTTTTTAGCTCCTGCCGCCGATCTGGTTCATTTTTTAGCCCAAAAAGTGAGACGGCGAAAAAGAGGAAGACGAGCGGATGCCCTGGTGCGGCTTCGCAGGAGAGGCACGTGCATGGCTTTACCTGGGATATTTCTGTCCAATGTTAACTCACTTTGTAACAAGGTAGACGTGCTGAAACTGATGATGCGAATTAAGGACTTCTCCGCCTCGTGTGCCCTCTGCTTTACTGAGACCTGGCTCAAGGAGAAGACACCGGACAGCGCGCTCTTCCTCGAGGGATTTCAGCTGTTCCATGCTGACCGCGACACGGGGCTCTCCGGCAAGACCACAGGCGGAGGAGTCTGCTTCTACATCAACAATAGCTGGTGCACCGATGTGACTGTGATCTCCCAATACTGTTCTCCTGCTCTGGAATATTTATTTATCAATTGCAGGCCATTTTATTCTCCGCGTGAGTTCGCTTCATTCATTTTGGCTGCTGTTTATATCTCGCCCGACGCGGATGTGCGCGAGGCTCAGCGCGCACTTGCGGATCACATTCAGCAAGTGGAGTGGACTTTCCCGGATTCTCTGGTTATTGTGCTTGGCGACTTTAATCAGAGCAATCTGAGCCATGAACTTCCCCGGTACAAACAGTTTATTAAATGCCTTACCAGAAAGGAGAACACGCTGGATCACTGTTACACTACAGTTAAGGACGGTTACCATGCTATTCCTCGCGCTGCGATTGGACTATCTGATCACGTGATGGTTCATCTGATTCCCACATACAGACAGAGATTGAAGCTCACAAAACCTGTTGTGAGCACTACGAGGAAATGGACCAGTGAAGCTGTGGAGAAGTTGCGCACGTGCTTGGAAACAACTGACTGGGACATGTTTAAAGGAGCTACGCATGATCTGGACGAATACATAGACACTGTGACCTCATATATCCACTTTTGTGAGGTGTGCATTCTTCCATCGCACACCAGGGTGAGTTACTCTAATGACAAGCCCTGGTTCACAGCTAAGCTCAGACAGATCAGGAAGGAGAAGGAAGCAGCGCTGAAGGGTGGAGACAGGGACTGCTACAGGGAGGCCAAATTCCGGTTTAGCAGAGAGTTGAGGAGAGCTAAATCTGTGTATTCTGAGAGACTCCAACAGCAGGTCACTGCTAACGACTCTGCTTCTGTGTGGAAAGGACTGAGGCAAATCACCAACTATCGGCCTCAGGCTTCTAAGGGACAGGATGACAAAGTCCTTTGTCAAAGACTGTCCCAACACTATGCCCGTTTTGACACCTCGTCAGCTGTGCCCAATATTCCCCCTCCCCCCTGTGACACTGCCTACATGGTCCCCATTTCATCAAAGGCGGTTCCCCTCTCCTTCCCTCCTGCCTTTGCCATCAGTGAGCAGGACGTGCAAAGACAGTTCTCTAGACTGAACCCGCGCAAGGCCCCCGGCCCGGACGGCGTGTCGTCCTCCACCTTAAGACACTGTGCGGAGGAGCTGACTCCTGTCTTTACAGACATTTTTAACATCTCTTTGGAGTCATGCCACGTGCCAGCCTGTCTCAAAACCTCTACCATCGTCCCTGTTCCCAAGAAGCCACGGATCACTGGACTTGATGACTACAGACCTGTAGTGCTTACCTCTGTAGTCATGAAGTCCTTTGAGCGCCTGGTTCTGTCCCATCTCAATACCATCATTACTCCTCTCTTGGATCCGCTGCAGTTTGCCTACAGAGCCAACAAGTCTGTGGACGATGCAGTTAATTTGGCCCTTTATTCCATACTGCAGCATCTGGACTCTCCGGGAACCTATGTTAGAATCCTGTTTGTGGACTTCAGCTCTGCATTTAATACCATCCGCCCTGCTCTGCTCCAGGACAAGCTGATCCAGCTCAACATGCCTGACTCCCTCTGCAGGTGGATCACTGACTTCCTGACGGACCAGAGGCAGCATGTGAGGCTGAGAAAGACTGACTCGGACTCTGTAAGCATCAGCACCAGATCACCACAGGGCTGTGTACTTTCCCCCCTGCTCTTCTCCCTGTATACCAACTGCTGCACCTCTAGCCATCAGTCTGTCAAGCTGATTAAGTCTGCGGACGACACCACCCTTATCTGGCTCATCACCAACGGCGATGAGTCCGTCTACAGGAAGGAGGTGGCCCGGCTAACGTCTTGGTGCAGCCACAATAACCTGCAGCTGAATGCTCAGAAGACAGTGGAGATGATTGTGGACTTTAGGAAAGTCACAGCCCCTCTGCCTCCTCTTGTCCTTACAGATTCTCCTATCACCACTGTGGATTCCTTCCGTTTCCTGGGTACCACCATCACCCGGGATCTCAAGTGGGAGTCGACCCTCAGCTCCCTTATCAAAAAGGCCCAGCAGAGGATGTTCTTTCTGCAGCAGCTGAGGAAGCTCAAGCTGCCCACCAAGATGTTGGTGCAGTTTTATACGGCCATCATCGAGTCCATCCTCACTACCTCTATCACCGTGTGGTACGCTGGTGCCACTGTCAGGGACAGATTAAGACTGCAGCACATTGTGCGCACTGCTGAGAAGGTGATCAACTGTAAGCTTCCATCCCTCCAGGACCTGTACATCTCCAGGACTCGGAGGCGTGCAGGTCGGATCACAGCCGACCCTTCACACCCTGGATACGTACTGTTTGCTCCCCTCCCCTCAGGCAGAAGACTAAGGTCCATTCGGACTAAAACTTCTCGCTACATGAACAGCTTTTTTCCTTCTGCTATCAGACTGCTGAACACTAAATGACTTATTAGACTCTTGTGCATTAGGTACAGCAGCTCAACTCATGTACAATTATCATTTAAAAATTGTATAGAATAGCATTATTTATTTTAATTTTTATTTAATTTTTTTATTGCATGCATAGTTTTCTTATTTTTTAATTTATGTTTAATGTTGCAGTATTGCATCGAGACAAATTCCTAGTTTGTGTATTACATGAACAATGGCAATAAATTTTATTCTGATTCTGATTCTTCTGATTCTTCTGAGATTACCTAGACTAAACAGAGGAGCATTGTTGTTGACTTGCTTTTGTTAATGGTTGTTGTTGTTTTTAGTACATTTTTTTGTTGTTGTTGTTGTTAGTGTTTTTTTTAATTTTTAAATTACTTTAGTATTAGTGTCTGACTGTTTGTGCCATGTTTGTAAAAAAAAGGTTCAATAAAAAATATTGTGGAAAAAAAAAAGTCCACTGCCATCTCTCCTAAATATCGCCATACCTTTGGGGTGACAGTGGCTCAGGAGGTAGAGCTGGTTTTCCAATAACCGGATGGTTGGCGGTTCGAATCCCACTCTCCCCAGATATCCTGCCGTTGTGTCCCTGGGCAAGACACTTTATCCCCAATTGCTCCTGGTGGGTCTGGACAGCGCCATGTTGTGCAGCTATGCTGCCATCAGTGTGTGAATGTGTGTGTGAATGGGTGGATAGCAGGATCTGTAAAGCACTTTGGTCATCTAGAGATGAGAATAAAAGCGCTATATAAGTGAATGCCATTTGCCATTTACCATACCTCCATAGGTATGTCATCTGGACCAGCCACCTTCCCATTCTTCATCCTCTTCAAAGTTGCCCTCACTTCTGCCTTGCTAATCCTCAGGACTGTCAGGATGTGGATTGGGCCCCATGTCTGTCTCTCCATCTGGGACCACCGTGGATAGGCGGAAGGGGCGTCGGCGGCACTCCACCACAGCTCCAGCTCCAACGGCCATAACCTTCTGCTAGATGATCTCTGAAGCCAGAGGGAGTCAGTCATCTGGCGCATCAGTGGCAGCAGAGCGAGAGACAAGGCAAGTACTGTATTCTCATTTTTCTACATCTATTAATGAGAGGTCTTGCCTTGTTCCTGATGGGGGGCTTGGCAGCAGCCGTCAACCACTGCCGAATTCACTCCATCTGCCTCTGCTGAATTCTCTGCTGCTGCTCCCGTACCCTCACCCTCACCTTCCTTTCCTCTCCCCTCTTCCCCAATCTCCATGCCTGAGGACATTGCCCACCACCGGGAGCTGCAGGACCTCATCCAGGATGTGGAAGAGCGCTACACCCTTTGTCTGCGGTTGGATGGTGGGCAGGGTGCAATATGGAGGGATGCAACATGGAGGTGGGCTCATCAGATCGTTGCAGCGAAGCCACATCTGAGGGAGGACATTCCTGCCTTCCTCAGTGATTTCCTGCTGTCCGACAAGTTTACCTTCGCACCAGTGGAGGAGGAGCCATCATCTGGTCCTGAGTGCAGCGCGCTCCAACCGCCAGCTCCTGTGCTGAGCACGCTCCAGTCTTCAGCACCTGAGGTCAGCACGCCTCCTCCTTGTGTTCCAGAGGCCAGAGAGCCCCCGTCATGTGTTCCAGAGGCCGGACAGCCTCGGTCATCGGATCCCGAGGCAGGTGAGCTTCCATCAGCTGTTCCTGAGACCGGTGTGCCCCCATTGCCTGTTCCTGAGTTTGGCGCTCCCGAGATCAATTTGCTCCAACCATCAGCACTTGAGGTTAGTGCGCTCCAACCATCAGAGCCTGAAGTCAACACACCCCAACCATCATCTGCTCCAGCAGCTGAGGCCGCCGCTCCTGCAGCTCTTCCACAAGCTGCCGCCCCTGCAGCTGATCCTGAGGTTATCATCCTGGCAGCAGGAAACCAGGAGTTAAGGCAAGTACTTTTTCCATTATTTTCTACAACTATTTTAGAAAAGACTTGCCTTACTTCTGGTGGGGGGAACCCAAGCACAGATCTGGCCAGCTTTTGGGTCCTCCCCACCAGTCTCTGCTGCTAATGACTGTGGTGTCACCTCACTGACCGCCTGTTCTCTTCCCTCATCAAAGGTGGTCTTGTCAAGGATGGAGCCGCAAGAGGACCTCATTCCATCTCAGCCACCTGTCGTCCCAGAGGTCGATGGGCCTCCAGCTGTCATTCCAGGAGGTCGGTGGGCCTCCACCCATCGTTCCAGAGGCCATTTCAGAGGTCAGTGTGTCTCCACTGTTGGCGCCGGGGGTCAGTGGGCTGCAATTACAGGTCACAGAGCATAGAGCTCCTTTGTTTGTGTTTGGCAAACTCTGTGCCTGTGCGGCCATTGTTCCATGAGGCTCTGTGGTCCTGTGGCCCAAGCACAGTGGTAGACCACCTGAACGATCCTGCATTTCGGTCTGGAGGGCCCTGGACCCATTCTGTTTTCCGGTCTGAGGGTCCACAGACTTGGGAAGGCCCCCTGATCCATTGTTTTTGGTGGTCCGGTGGCCCATGGACTTGGGTAGACCACACAACCCGAGTTGTTTTGGGTTTTGGGGCCTTGGACTTTGTTTTACCCTCGAACTGTGGTTTTGTTTTGGACTCTGCGGGGAAAAAGGGATATGTTTTGTCAGATTTACATGAATGATAAATTGTCCTTAGGTATGACTGTGAGAGTGAATGGTTGTCTGTCTCTCTGTGTTGGCCCTGCGATGGACTGGCGATCTGTCCAGGGTGTACCCTGCCTCTCGCCCAAAGATGCTGGGATAGGCTCCAGCCCCCCCACGACCCGAAAAGGATTAAGCGGAAGAAGATGAATGAATGATGAATGGGTTGGGGAGGGGAACGTGTGTGTGTGTGAGAGAGAGCATGAGCAAGTGAGCAAACATGAGTGAGTGAACGAGTCAATGTGTGAGTGAGTGTATGTGAGTGAGTGAGTGAATGAGTGTGTGACAGTGAGTGAGTAATGTTATGATATCTCCTGCCTCCCCTGACTGCACGTCACTGTGGGAAATATACAGTACCTTCTCATGCAGATCATTCCTTCTTCCTCTTTTCTTTGATTTATCCAGGGTTCCCTCTCCCCCTTTTTTGATTTTGTATGTAACAATTTTGTATTATTAAATCATTTGACCTGCAGTGTAGCAACACTGTTGTTGGATTTCTGGCATGATTGGACGACTGGCTGATCAGTGGTTACCATGGAATATAAAGTGCTCCAAACTTTACAGTCCAATCCAGAGCTGTTTCTGACTGTGAAGTGAAGAACACAAATGCTTTGTTCACAAACTTTTTGTTCCTCATATATTTGTGACCTTTTTCTTTCAAACTTGCTACTTTTTTCCTCACAAATCTGCAGGGTTTTTTTTCTTGAAAAATAGGGAAATTTTTTCTCATAAATTTTTATTTATATACACATCAGCTATGAGGTACTTTCCATTGCCGGTAGGTATACAGACTGGGAGATGCTGTACACATTTCCAGGTGGACTGTAATATATCCGATAAAATTTGCATGAACATGTATATGCACAGCTTGCAAATCTTTTTTTTAAAATGGTGCACAATTTTAGGTATGGATCTTATATACAGTGGTGTGAAAAAGTGTTTGCCCCCTTCCTGATTTCTCAGGGGGGTTTTGTATGTTTGTCACACTTAAATGTTTCAGATCATCAAACAAATTTAAATATTAGACAAAGATGGCACAAGTAAATACAAAATGCAGGTTTTAATTGAAGGTGTTTATTATTAAGGGTAAAAAAAATCCAAACCTACATGGCCCTGTGTGGAAAAAGTGATCTCCCCCACTTAAAACATGAACCCAGGCCCGATTACTGCCACACCTGTTCTCAATCAAGAAATCACTTAAATAGGACCTGCCTGACAAAGTGAAGTAGACCAAAAGAGCCTCAAAAGCTAGACATCATGCTGCAATCCAAAGAAGTTCAGGAACAAATGAGAAACGAAGTAAGTGAGATCTATCAGTCTGGAAAAGGTTGTAAAGCCATTTCTAAAGCTTTGGGACTCCAGTGAACCACAGTGAGAGCCATTATCCACAAATGGCAAAAATACAGAACAGTGGTGAACCTTCCCAGGAGTGGCCGGCCGACCAAAATTATCCCAAGGGCACAGTGATGACTCATCACAAAAGACCATCACAAAAGAACTCGTCACAAAAGACCCCACAACAACATCCATAGAACTGCAGGCCTCACTTGCCTCAGTTAAGGTCAGTGTTCATGACTCCACCATAAGAAAGAGACTGGGCAAAAATGGCCTGCATGGCAGAGCTCCAAGATGAAAACCACTGCTGAGCAAAAATAACATAAAGGCTCATCTCAGTTTTGCCAGAAAACATATTGATGATCCCCAAGACTTTTGGGAAAATACTCTGTGGACTGATGAGACAAAATGTGAACTTTTTGGAAGGTGTGTGTCCCATTACATCCGGCATAAAAGGTGTCCTATTACATCCGGCGTAAAAGTAACACAGTATTTCGGAAAAGGAACATCATCTCAACAGTAAAATATGGTGGTGGTAGTGTGATGGTCTGGGACTGTTTTGCTGCTTCAGGACCTGGAAGACTTGCTGTGGTAAATGGAACCATGAATTCTGCTGTCTACCAAAAAATCCTGGAGGAGAATGTCCAACCATCTGTTTGTGACCTCAAGCTGAAGGGCACTTGGGTTCTGCAGCAGGGCAATGATCCAAAACACACCAGCAAGTCCACCTCTGAATGGCTTAAGAAAAACAAAATGAAGACTTTGGAGTGGCCTAGTCAAAGTCCTGACCTGAATCCGATTGAGATGCTGTGGCATGACCTTAAAAAGATGGTTCATGCTCTAAAACCCTCCAATATGGCTGAATTACAACAATTCTGAAAGATGAGTGGGCCAAAATTCCTCCACAGGACTGTAAAAGACTCATTGTCTGTTATTGCAAACGCTTGATTGCAGTTGTTGCTGCTAAGGGTGGCCCAACCAGTTATTAGGTTTAGGGGGGAAATCACTTTTTCCACACAGGGCCATGTAGGTTTGGATTTTTTACCTTTAGTAATAAACACCTTCATTTAAAAACTGCATTTTGTGTTTACTTGTGTTATCTTTGTCTAATATTTAAAGTTGTTTGATGGTCTGAAACATTTAAGTGTGACAAACATACAAAAAATGAGAAATCAGGAAGGGGGCAAACACTTTTTCACACCACTGTACTGTTTTATAAATGAGACTCCGAAATGGTAGTTTACTGACCATCTTCTTCTTTAGGCTGCTCCCTTATTCAGGGTTGCCACATCCAATCATGGGTCTGCAAATTTGATTTGGCAAGGATTTTACGCTGGATGCCCTTCCTGAAGCAACCCTCCCCAGTTAGCCGGGCTTGGGACCAGCCCTCTGTCATGCTAGAAAGTGGAAAGCCCCATTTTTATCATTTTTATGGGCTTTGGTACAGCACGGCTGGGGCTGGAACCCACAACTCTCATGTTGTAGAGTGGATGCTCTACCACTAGGCCACTAGTCCAGTTGCAGTTAACTTACCATCTAATATGCCTGAAAGAATAACATTTGCTGTTGTTATAAGAAAATCAATGCTATGTAAGTCACACTTTAGAGGATGTATTTCTAATACTGTTTCTTAGTCACAGATAATAATGACATACTTTAGATGTAGCCAATACTTTAATTCTTTTAAAATACTGAGTGACAGAACTTTTGGGTTAGGGTGGGGGGTATATGAAATCCAATATTCTTCTGTTTACACAGAGGTCACACACAGTCCATCTCACTACCGCTGGCTTCTCTGTCATATGAGAGGCCTGGGCTAAAAAGGGAGGAGGCACCAATGCAAATCTTTTACTTTTTGACAGATGGAGCTCCAGTCAAACCCATTTAACACTGTTTTTTAATGTACTTAATTAAGCAAAAACAGGAGGTGCTGGGTTTGGCGGAGATAAAATTTTCAGTGTTTTACAGAAGGTGCACTTGGAGCAATTTGTTCTGTATAATTGTATAAGCTGATGGAGTCACTGGGGGAAAACAGAATAGCTTTAAGGTCAGAGAGCATCAATATTAATAGATGTAAAGCTTCAGAGAGATGTACAATTCCCCAAAGGTTAATGTCACTGACAGGATACATGGCATAAGAGGGTGGCTCACAGACATCGGGAGGGAAAGGTTGTCATTAACGGTGACATTTCTCTCTGGCTTTTTAAAAACATTATTATATTTGTGTCAGTAGAGAGGACAGGATATCCTAAATAGGCAACTTGACAAAAATAAGCTTTTCAAAACAAATGCAACTAGCTCCAATTGGTTAGTTAGTTGCTTTGGTTGAAACTAAAATATCTCTGCAGCTTTTGATGCAGCAGCACCGCGGTTCTTACAGACAATGACAGGGCTGCACGGTGGCGCAGTGGTTTAGCACTGTGGCAGCACAGTTTTACCCTTGGCCAGGGGATCGCGGGGATCATGAGATCGTGGGTTCGATTCCAGCCCCCGACCAACAGTGAGCTGTGTGGAGTTTGCATGTTCTCCCCGTGTTGCGTGGGTTTACTCCGGGATTTCTCCGGTTTCCTCCCGCATACCAAAAAAACATGTAGGTTTAGGGCGCTCGCGCACGCAGCGACCAGCAGCCGGTGGCTTGTCACCAGACTGCAAACCAAATCTACCTACGGGTACAAATGAGTAACAAAAAAAAAAAAAAAATGATGATATCCAGGGAATCAAGCCCACTTTCACCCTTTGGTGACCCCATGACACTTTCATTGGTTCTACAACAAGATAAGTTTTCCTGTAAAATCTTATTTTTACAAAAGGAAGCATCTTTTTTCCCTTGTGGTGTACTCTGAACTGGATAGGTAGTTGACAAAGTGGAGAAAAAATGAACAGACAACAATAACTGCCAGAAAAACAAAAAGCAGTAACTGCTCAAGCATCGATCTTTGTATGTGTCAACAGTGAGGATAATGGGTTAAGCTGCTGTCACACCTTAATGATTTATGTTTAAAACATTTAAAAAATGCAGCAAATACACTGGCATACATCGAATAAGTTATGGGTAAGTCTTGTATAAGTTAAGAGCACACTGAAGCACACTGGTTTACGTCTTAGTATGGTGAGGTACCAGCATATGGCTCATACGCCCCGCATGCAAAGGCCATAAGTTGTAGGTAAGTTATGCAATCGTTGACACACTTGTAAGTTCAGTAAGTTGTGTAACTTACTGAACGTGTTTCTAAGTTACAGCTACTGTATTATGGCATATTGGCAGCATTGGTTCACAGGAGGAAAGCATCAATACTCCATGGTGAGCAGATGTCCATGTCAAACTGGTCTTGTTCTATTCAGGCAAAGTAAAGAGATGTTTCATACTGTCACCTAACGTTCATGCCATGTCACATCAGCTGTTTTAGCCTTTCCATAGGTGTGACTGACCTGACAGATTTGACAGATCTGCCAGGTCGGTCACCCCCCACACCCCCCCCCGCCACACACACACACACACACACACACACACACACACACACACACACCGTCCGATGGACTTTGGAGGAGAGGATCATCTTAGTTTAACCGAGATAATGGAGCCTTCATGCTCTCAGAAACCTAGGATTCATGGATTGGGAGACGACCGCAGTTTGGCATGACCGCACTCTGCATAAGTTAGGATAAGCTATTTATAAGTTATGCATAAGTTAGACTATCGCTGGGCATAAATTGTGAATGCCAGCAACACACTAAGCATTCGTTGGTATAAGTTATTGAAATGTTCTACAAGGGGGGGCTGAAAGGTTCATAGGCTGAAAAGTTCACAGTGGTCAAATTTGTCCAAATGTGGTTTATTTTTCAACATAGTCTCCCCTTCGGTCCACACACTTCTTCCATCAGTGTTGCAGTGCTTGGATCGCTGCAATTGAAAAATAAACCACATTTGGTCAAATTTGACCACTATGACTCCCCTCTGTGGATCGCCACCTTATTGTGGTGGAAGGGTTTCAGTGCCTGAATGATCCCAGCAGCTATGTTGTCAGGGGCAACTTGCCCCTGGCAGGGTCTCCCAAGGCAAATAGGTCCTGGGTGAAGGGCCAGTCTAAGAACGGTCCAGTGGATCCCATGAAGATGGTTACATCAAGGACCCAGTGCACCCAAAGGAGGCACATGGGTTCGCCCTCCAGTGGGTTCACCACCTGCAGGAGGGATCATGGAAATTATGGTGCTATGTGAAATGGGCAAAAATCTGGGCTACTCTGCCTGGACTGATGCCCCCGCGACCCTGATCCCTGGAAAAGCGGTAGAAGATGGATGGACAGATGGGTGGTTTTCTTAACACTAAACTGTAACAAACTACACTGATGAATATTTTTTCTTTCTTTTTATTTCATCTGAAGATGCCAACAAGATAGTGGCAGAGAGAAAGAAAACAAGGCCAGCAGCCACGCACCCAGATCGAAAGTCTGCAGCGTTGTGACTGCCAATTAACAACCACGATGATATTTGCACACTCACTGCTGTGATATTGCTTGAAAAATATTATTTATACTGAATATAAGTATTAATATTTTATATTCAATATTCCTATGATAGTGTATGACAAAGGGATTAGAAACTGCTCTCCCATAGAGACCCGGATTCAAATATCACTCATCTTTTTTTTTTTTGTTTGTTTCATCTGCGTTAACTTTCAATTCTGGTTTGCAATTCAGTTATAAAAGCACTAAATTTCCTTGGTAATAGTCAGGGTATGTGAAGGTCAACACTTTAAACGATTTACATCGCTTACCCTTCACCATGCCACTTTCATGTAGTTATTTCCACAGTTACTAGAGATCTTTTTTCAACACACAGGACAGAATTCCTGACAGTAAAAAGAATGTGTTCTCCTGTTTTCTGTTGGAGGGCAGCCTTGGTGTGCAAATTTGTTTTCTCTGATGGTGTTTCATTTCACAGACCGTGTGGTGTTTAACACACTGTCTTGGAGAACTGTTCTTTTGGCTGACTTTTCTTTTTCTCATCTGTTTGCCCTTTTGAAGCTGTTGCTTCACATTGTACTGGATGGTCTGTTTTCCCCCGGGGTGAGTTCAGCTTTGTACCTGATAAGAAGTGTTGTGTTCCTCCAGGGTAAGCTGTCTGATGTGAGAGAAGCTCAGTGCCCTGGAATACATCCATTTCCTTAGGAATCACATACACACACACACATTAATGCACATGTGAACTTGACATGATCTTTTTTCAGTTTTTGAATTAGTCTCAAAGCTGTCGCTGTATGCTATACATTACAGTTTACTGTATCACTGTTATGAAGAATGTAACACTTTCTCTGAATAAACATCCTGAACCTGTATTAGTCCAGGAACAAAAAACTGATGGTAAGGACAGGAAATTTTGTAAAGGCTATTCATGTATCTGGCCTTTCCTTTCTTGTGTCTCCATTGTGGAGCTAGTGTGCTGTAACGTTCATGAACGATTCGTTCGAATGTATGAGTTTTTAGGGCTGTGCGATAAGACCAAAATTTCATATCACGATGTAAGTCATCTTATTTGACAAAAACGGTATATATCACGATGTACATTTTCTGTAAATTCTATACTTTATATATGATAACCAATAAAAAGGGCAATCTCTTTTTCTAGATTTTAATTTACGTACTGAAAAAAAAATCAGTTGTACAAGTTCATCTGTCATTAATTTTATGCACTTTTTTCTTAATTTTGCAGCATTGTTATAAAAAAAATTTTAATGTGCATTTGAGATGACTTCAACTTTATTCATTATCTTTACTTGACTAATTAAAAATGATTAGAAATCAAGACACATTAAAAGCCAGTTTGTTCCTCCAACAAGTTTGAATTTATTTATTTATTTAGTGTGTATGCAGCCGCTGTCACACACTTATGCAGCTTTAGTAATATTTTTTCAGACAAAATTAAGAAACTCGGCAGTGATTTAAACCTGAACGATGGTCTGATACACTATAATGTTTCTTATTAGCGCCAAGTTAGCATCATTATTTAGCATTTGCCATTTATAATTAGAGAAATATGGTGTTAACGTTGCTTGCCTCCGAATAAAACAAGGTTAGAGGACTAGCACGGTGGGAAAAAGTCCCACATCCCTGGCAAACAGAAATAGTGGCTATATGACCAAAACATTAGCTTGCAGTTAGCTGCTGTGCTAACCACCGAAACCCACACACCTAGTGTGCTGCAGGGGAAAGGCGGGCAGTGACAAGTAGAAACAGGGTATGTGTCTTTTAAATCCCGATATAAACGATATATTTTTATATGAAATGGTAGACGTCTTTTATATCGTCACCCATATATATCGTCATATCACACAGCCCTAATAGTTTTTATAGGTGAACATGCTGTACTGAATCATTTACTGGAACTGTACTGGAAGCCAGGGTTCACCAGCTGAGTCACCCACCTAGGCAGCAAACGAGACCTGCTTGTTCAACCAACCAAGTGATTCGGTCTACGAATCTTTTAAACGGATCTTTTTAGCAAACAAACCAGAAGTGATTCAGAATGTTTTAGTGAACTGTGGATCCCATCTCTAGGAGATAGGAACCATTGGTCGGCAGAGGATTTATTTGTGATGCAATGCAAAATACATGTAAAATATGTTGAAGTCATACAGAAATGATTATGCAGGAAACGTAACTGTGGTAGACTGCAAGTCTAATTTAAAACATTACTGGCACATGCCTCTAGGGGGAACTACCTGTATTGTTTAGCACTACTACTAAGGGGACACCATTAGAATAAGAGTGTAAAAACCCCGCGCAGAATCCATGTTCAGTTATATTGTGTGTGTTACAGAATAAATGGCAGAGTTAGCCAAAGAAATAACTCAAGTGTGATCATTGCTACACGGTAGGATATCACACAATTGGCGACGAGGATTAAAAGAAAAAAATCAGCGGCGAGAAACAGAGAACATTGCAAGTGTGGCGAACTCAAGTGACTCCAGTAGTTCGAGTGCAAGTTCAGAGGAGGAAAAACGAGGTTTCCCCACCACGACGAGCAATGGCGGCTGTAATCGGAACGGTAACCCCTTTTGATAACTCGACTCAGTCATGGGAAGAATATAGTGAAATGTTGGACTTTTTCTTCGAAGCTAATGACATTGAGGAGCCAGACAAAAGGAAGGCTGTACTGTTGAGTGGAGTTGGTGCAACTACTTACAGTTTGTTGAGAAATTTAATAAGCCCTGCATTACCGAAAGATAAAACGTACGACCAGCTTACTGCTGAGCTTCAGAAGCACTTCAGCCCCAAACCGAGTGAAATCGTGCAACGATTCAAATTTAATTCACGCATAAGGAGGAACACTGAGTCCATAGCAGAGTATGTGGCAGAATTGAAGAAATTAACACTGCACTGTGATTACAAAGACTCATTGGAAGAAATGTTAAGAGACAGACTTGTGTGTGGAGTGAATGATGACCGTATGCAACGGCGACTTTTATCTGAAACAAAACTCACTTTTGTGAAGGCTTTGGAATTATGCCAAGCGATGGAAACAGCATCTAAAGATGTGAGAGAAATGCAAGGGAAGCTAACAGAGGACACAGCAACGCATGTTTGTGTGCCTAAGACCCAAGTAGGTGTCTACAAAGTGTCGACTGACAAAACTCAGCACAAATTCCCCAGTTGTTATCGCTGCAAAGGCCAGCACAATGCCGCCGAGTGCAAATTTGCCACTGAGCTGTGTCATAATTGTGGCAAGCGAGGGCACATTAAGAAAGCATGTAGAACAAAGGTGGGCAATGCACAGGTGCAGAAGGCAACAGTAAAAGGGCAAAAGAATGAAAACAAGGGCCCAGGAAAGGAACAGCGAGCGAATCAACTTAGAGGGGAGGGAGAAAGTGGTACAGAAGACATGGGTTTTCACACAATTTACAACACGTCAGAGGAGCTGACCAAGGTAGCGCCCATCACGCGTACCATGAATGTTAATGGAATGAAAGTAACATTTGAAGTTGATACAGGCTGTGGAGTAACCATATTAAGTAAACAGCAATATACACAACTGTGGAAGAAAACAGACACAGCAGAATTAAATCCCTGTTCATTAAAATTAAAAACATACACAGGAGAGAAGCTAGACGTGCTAGGCATGGCACAAGTGAAGGTGCAACACAAAAACAAAGAAAAGGACTTACCTGTAGTAGTAGTTGGGAGCGAAGGACCAAATCTACTCGGGCGAAGTTGGCTACAAGAACTGGCCATGATGGATCAGTTGGTGAATAAGGTGGAATCTCAGCCCAAATTGCAGCTGGAGGAGATCCTCGAAAGACACGCTGAGGTGTTCAAAGAAGGCTTAGGACAGCTAAAAGGTGTCACTGCAAAGATTAATGTGGACAAGGAGGCCCCACCACGATTCTGCAAACCCCGACCGGTACCCTATGCAGTCAAGCCACTGGTCGAAAGTGAGCTACAGAGGCTGCTGGATGACAAGATCATTGAGCCAGTGCAGGTTGCAGAATGGGCGGCGCCCATAGTCCCAGTGAGAAAGCCGGATGGCTCCATTAGAATATGTGGAGATTACAAACTCACTGTCAATCGAGCATCACGGGTGGATCAGTATCCAATTCCTAAAGTGGAGGACCTCTTCGCACAGCTGAACGGCGGCCGACACTTCACGAAATTAGACATGAGTCACGCTTACCAACAAGTAGTCCTGGAAGAAGAATCAAGAAAGTATGTAACCATCAATACACACAAAGGCTTATATACCTACACACGCTTACCATTTGGAGTAGCTTCCAGTCCTGCTATATTCCAGAGAACTATGGAGGGCATCCTAGGTGGAATTCCGAATGTTGCCATTTATTTGGATGACATCCTTTGTACAGGACCAAATGAACAAGAACATCTGAAAACACTGGAGGAAGTGCTTCAACGGTTGGAGAAAAGCGGTCTGAGGTTGAAAGAAGCAAGTGTGAGTTCATGGGAAAAGAGGTGGTGTTCCTAGGCCACAAGATCAACGCCAGTGGTCTACACCCTCTAACAGACAAAGTGGAAGCCATTGCGGAGGCGCCTGAGCCACAAAATGTTACTGAGTTAAAAGCCTACCTGGGCTTGTTGAACTATTACCATAGGTTCCTCCCAAAGCTCTCCACGCTGCTGGCACCACTACATACCTTACTTAAGAAGGAAGAAAAATGGTCATGGGGGGTCAAGCAGCAGAAGGCGTTTGAAGAGTCCAAAGCGCTACTTCAGTCCTGTAGTGTGTTAGTGCACTATGATTCAAACAAACCACTCATCCTGGCGTGTGACGCATCACCCTACGGTGTGGGAGCTGTACTCTCTCATCGTATGGAGGATGGCTCAGAGAGACCCATAGGGTTCGTCTCAAGAACTCTTAGTGCAGCTGAGAAAAACTACTCCCAGCTAGACAAGGAGGGCCTTGCAGTAGAATTTGGTGTAAAAAAATTCCACAAATACCTGTACGGGAGACAGTTCGCTATAGTGACTGACCACAAGCCACTAATTTCACTGTTCAGTGAAATGAGAGCCATACCCCAGATGACATCTCAGAGAATTCAGAGATGGGCCGTTACATTAGCAGCGTATGAGTACACCATCGTTTACAAAGCTGGACGGGACCATACGAATGCTGACGCGATGAGTAGGCTACCCTTGGATGGAGGAAGAGACAGCACGCCTGAGGAGGAGGAGAGAGTGCTATTGTTTGAAGATATCGGCGTGCCCCTGGTGAACGCACAACAAATAAAGAAGTGGACAGACAAAGACCCTGTTCTAGCAAGAGTGCGAGAATACATCTTGCGAGGATGGCCGAAGATGAACAGTCCTGAGTTCATTCCCTATGCCCGACGACAGGATGAGCTCAGCACCCAGGAAGGTTGTATCCTGTGGGGAGGACGCGTGGTTGTTCCACCACCTGGTCAGAATGCCTTACTGCAACAACTACACCAAGCACACCCTGGCATCACTCGCATGAAAGCGTTGGCGAGGAGTTACATGTGGTGGCCCAACATGGATGCAGAGGTGGAGGCGCTTGTGAAGTCATGTGCGGCATGCCAGGAGAACAGGAACAGTCCTCCAGCAGCCCCACTACATCCCTGGGAAGTTCCAGATAAACCATGGAGAAGAATTCACATTGACTACGCAGGTCCATGGATGGGAAGAATGTTCCTGATCATAGTTGACGCATACTCAAAGTGGATCGATGCATATTCTGTGAGTAGCTCTACTTCTACTGTTACCATTGAATGTCTTAGAAAGAGTTTCAGCCAACATGGCATACCTGAAATCATAGTATCAGATAACGGTACATGTTTTACGAGTGAACAGTTCCAAGAGTTTTCTGAAAAGAATGGCATACGTCACATCACGACTGCGCCATACCATCCTTCTTCTAACGGCTTAGCCGAGAGGGCCGTGCAGACGTTCAAGTCACTCATGAAAAAGATGACAGGAGACTCTATTGAAACCCGAATGTCGAGAGCTCTGTTCAGCTATCGAATAACACCCCAATCTACAACTGGCAAGTCACCAGCTGAGCTGTTGTGTGGAAGGAAGTTGAGGTCAACATTTGACTTAATACATCCAGACTTCAGAAACAAAGTGCATGATAAACAAGAGAAACAAAAAGGTTATCATGACATGCATGCTAGAGAGAGAATACTGAGAGAAGGAGACGTGGTCTACACCCGCAACTTTGGCTCAGGACCAGCCTGGGTACCAGGAGAAATAACAGAGAAGACAGGCCCTGTGTCATTCAAGGTGACATTAGGCCATGGACAAGTGGTGAGGCGACACATTGACCAAGTTCGTGGTAGGAGCTCCATTCCCCTGCCGATGGCACCAGAGGTGTTGTCTGACAACCATTCTGAGGAGAGCATCAACGAACCATCACTTCAGGTGATACCTGAGGTACCCGTCTCTGCAGATTCTACGGGCAGCACTGCAGCAGCCGAAACAGTGGAGCAGTCTGAGTCTTCACCTGCAGTTGGCTCACCAGCCGTGAGAAGATCTCAGCGAGCTAGGAAAGCTCCAGACTACTTGAAGGATTATACTTAGTCAGTAGTGAGTTCCCCAGCCACAGGACAAGAATGCATCCTGGAACCTCACTGGGATGCGGTAGTCAAACCAAATCCCCAGTTAGACTGTTATGTGTGTTATACATGTGAAAAAAAAAAGAGAGAAAGAAATTACGTGTATGGCACATGTGTTTAAGAAGTTAAAAGTAACTGTGATTGTTTAGGGTTAAATGGGAGTTCTAGGATGTCTAGCATAATTGGCTAGTGTAATTAAAAGTAGTTTAATCTAGAGGGGAGGGATGTGGTAGACTGCAAGTCTAATTTAAAACATTACTGGCACATGCCTCTAGGGGGAACTACCTGTATTGTTTAGCACTACTACTAAGGGGACACCATTAGAATAAGAGTGTAAAAACCCCGCGCAGAATCCATGTTCAGTTATATTGTGTGTGTTACAGAATAAATGGCAGAGTTAGCCAAAGAAATAACTCAAGTGTGATCATTGCTACACGGTAGGATATCACAGTAACGTAGTGTGTAGTGCAGGGGGCCAAGTTCCCAACACTGTTTGGGGGGGGTGCCCTGTCCTCAGCTGGCCGGCAGTGTGGATCTACACTAACAGAGAGCAGGAGCTGCTGCTCCTATGTCGTGCCCCTCATCTGTGCTCACGTTCACCTGATGCGTGTGCTGTGTGGCTGCATGTGATATATCCATATACTACTCTGGTTGTTTCGCTCCACAATTACCAGAGTATTACCCTGGATTTACACTGACTCCAGATGCAGTCTATTACGGTTGTGATCTGGTCTAAGCAGCAAATGGTTCCCATTCTTGTCAATTTTCTAATCTCCACCTGGTCCAGACCAGTGCAGAATGAATCTGGCTCATCAGATTTGGTTTGCTAATGAAACGCAACAAGTCTATTTTTGACAGAAGCTGGTTCCAATTCGCAAGAAAATCCCACAGTATTTCACGGTATTTAATGCCGTTTGTTCATTAAAAGGGATTTAAGGATTGTCTATTATTTTCTGAGGGTTGCTCCTCCACCACTGTGTCAGAGAAAGTAAAAACTTAAAATACAAACACTTCACAGAATTAAAATTGACGAGCTACTTACGTTTTATTTAGAGCCCAAAAAGTCCAGGTGGAGAGCCACTGCATCACATTTCCTTGTTATCACGTGATCGCGATCGGTTCATTTTGGTTACTCGTGTCTTTCTCGAGATCTCACGTTATTTTGTATCATTCTCACGTGATCTTATATTTCACACTGTTCTCATCCATGCCGCTGCAAAACACAAACAGAGCTGGTAGGGATGGATGTAAGGGGCCATCCATGTTGCATCCACAACGGACTGCATCCAGAGTCAGTGTAAATCGTGGATCAGACTTTAAATTTTTAAACATTATTGTCATGATCTGAGCACAGGGGGTTTCACCATGCTCAGTCTCATTGTCTTTTTCCATATTTGTATATTTGTTGTATTTTTGGGTTCTTAGTTTCCTGTCATTTTATCATTGGTTGGTTTTCATATATCTTCTATTATTCCTTAGTTCTACTCATTCTCCTGTTTACCTTCATCGCGGTCTTGTTATTTATATATTTGGTATTTGCTTGTGTTTATTCTTCAGTCTTTATTTGCCTTCATTTTAACCTTTTTAATCCTGTGTTCTCGCTCTCTCTCCAGGGTTGTAGCTGTCAGTGGCACTTTGGGGTTTTGCCTTTATAGTGGGTGGAGCTCCTCCCAAGCTGTCAGTCCCATCTCCTCTCCTCTCATGACTTACAGCTGATCTTAATTGTGTAATCACTGTCACCTCCTGCCCTATTTAAGCCCGCAGTGCTGATCATTCGGCACTACTGTCTTCTCGGTGATCAGACGTGCTCTCCTAGTCTGCATCATAATTTGTAAGTACCTTTTTCGCTGTGACAGGTATCCCCTGTCTGTCTACGGTTAGTGTGGTTGCTAAGTAGTCCTGACAAGTTTCCCTCGTCTTCCGGCATTTTTTCCTACACCTTAGCCGTTAGGTTATTCTGGGAAAAGTGACTCCTATCCGGCCATCCCTGTTGTTCTGTGTTTTTGTATTTTGGACTCTATGTTTATCCATTTTCTGTAAGTGTTGTATTTTTGTTATTTTGCGTACTTGGTGCCTGGAGTTGTTTAATACACAACAGTACTTTCGTTACTTGTGCACGGTGTTCCTTGAGTTATTATTAAATACACAACTCACAGTTCCTGCGTGTGGCGTCGTCAATCAGCCCCATAAGGGCAGAGTTCATGACAATTATACAACATAGCAGCTCAAGCACAGCAGGAGCAGGACCAGTGGAAGTTCTGTCTCCCCTTCCACATCCCCACTAAAAAGAGCAAGAGTGGCTGGTGTGAAGCACCATGCCCCTACAATATACTTGATTTCTCCCAATAATTGCCACATATGCCGAATAATCTTTCTGACGCTCCCTCTCCACAATCACAGATTAGATTTAAAATTTTCAGGATTAGATCTTCACTGTGGCCTTTTTCAAAACACTTTTTGGTGCTTCTCATTTCTTTCTGTTTTGTTTACATTGTGAAGATGAGTTAGATCAAATCCATGCTCAAAAATACCTATTAGAGACCAGAGCCTATTTCAGCCCCTATGAGTTCCTGAAAACTTTGCTTTACGGAGAGGTTCCTGCAGTGGAAATACAGACCACTGGGGAAGTTCCTGTAAAATAGGCTGCTAGTTCCTGTGGTGGAAACAGGACAAATAATTTCACATTGTCCTTTCTGACCCTTGACTGCAGTGTTGGAGGCTGGAGAGAACAGTGGTACGAACTAAAGCTCTTTAAAATAATGGTCTAGTTTGGCCTACACTTACCAAATACCCATATACTGTAATTATCCCTATAATAAAGAATGCCAATATTTGGGGGTTTTTTTTATTAAACACACTGATTTTTTTTTTTTTTAAATTCTGAATTTATTACCTCCACAAAGGAAGGAGGTAATGTTTTTAGTGGCGTTGGCTGGTTTGCTTGTCTGTCTGTTAGCAACATAACTCAAAAAGTTATGAACGGATTTTGATGAAATTTTCAGAAAAGGTGTGTAATGGCACGGGGAACCCATTATTAGATTTTGGTGATAATCTGAAAGTGCATACCTCCACCAAGGGCTTTGTTTGTATTTGTGCAGCAGGATTACACAAAAACTGCTGGATGGATTTGGATGAAATTTTCACCAGAGGTGGCTCTTGGGCTACAGATGAACCCATTACATTTTGGTGATGATCTGAGAATACATACCTCAGCCAAGGCTCTTATCTTCTCACAGTGTGTTAGCAACAATACTCCAAAACTAATCAACAG
The DNA here is from genome assembly GCA_020510985.1 of Pholidichthys leucotaenia. Lineage (NCBI taxonomy): Eukaryota > Metazoa > Chordata > Actinopteri > Cichliformes > Pholidichthyidae > Pholidichthys > Pholidichthys leucotaenia. Next base: position 84,991,529 of record CM035848.1, on the reverse strand, counting down.
ACTTTGATGCAATTTTCCCACTTTGGGATCAATAAAGTACATCTATCTACCAGAAGGGGCTCTAGGCCTACACATAAACCTGTTATGTATGGTAAAATATCTTGGGTGAAGGATGAGGCAAGATGACTGGATGAACACAGCTTTATTGATGTTGGAGAACAGCGGTAACACGGTAGGCACCTGGCAGAGGGCACCGGTCAAAGAGGTCGTAATATGGCTGCCCTCTGCCTTATATAGGGCGGTGCAGTAACGTGACAGAAAGTGCACATCACTAAACTGCACTTCACAATATTGGCCATGTTTACATGGTCACGAGTTAACTGATTACTGGAGTAAACCGATAAAAGGTAATAAACAGCTTATGGTGTTTATATGCACTGAGTAAACAGTTTACTGGGCAAATAAACTAGGTGTGTTAATCTGTTTTCTCATAAACCACTAATGAGCCTTTGATCCTGTTTACATCCATCCAACCATCTTCTACTGCTTTTCCGGAGGTCCGGGTCATGGAGGCAGCAGTTCAAGCAGAGGAGCCCAGACTTCCCTCTCCCCAGCCACCTGCTCCAGCTCTTCAGAGAGGAAACCAAGACGTTCCCAGACCAGCTGGGAGACATAGTCTCTCCAGCGAGTTCTGGGTCTGCCTATCCTGTTTACATGGTCACGAGTAAACCGATTACTGGAGTAAACCAATAAAGGTAATTGGATTACTCTGTTTACATGACAGTTTGAAAAATCAGGTAACTCCAGAAAGCTGATTGTAATCGGTTTACTCGTGACCATGTAAACAGGGTCAATGTGTCAAAATACTATACAATAAAACCCGTTGCATTTTGGAGGTGATCCATGAGGGACGGAAGAAGCCTTGGTGGAGGTATGCGCTCTCTGAGTGCTTTTCTAGTTTAGTAATGAAACTGTGTGATCAAAGAGACACAAAACATCTACTCCACCAAAATGGTCTTATATTTCTATATGTGTTCTATATTTTATATACAATGGTGTGAAAAAGTGTTTGCCCCCTTCCTGATTTCTCATTTTTTTCTGTGTTTGTCACACTTGTCACGATCTGAGCACGGGGGAATTCCACTGTGCTCTGTCTCTTTGCCTTTTTTCCCCCTTATTTGTATAATGTTGTAGTTTTGAGTTCTACTCCTGTTATATTCAGAATAAATATAACAGGATAAAGGATAAAATTCAGAATAAAGCTGATTCTGATTCTGATTAGCTCTAGTTTGTTTTCACATATACTGTATTGTTTCTAAGTATGATTTATTTTCCTATTTGCATTCATTGTAGTTTTGTTATTTACATATTGGGTTTATTTGTCTTTATTTGTTGCCACATTATATTTGCCGGTTGTCTTCTCTTTCTTTTTCTCGCTGGGGTTGCAGCTGTCAGAGGCTCTTCCGGGTTTTTCCCCTGTCTGTGGGCGGTGCCCCTGTCGAGCTGTCAGCCCCATCTCCTTTCTTCATGACTCACAGCTGATTGTCATTATCTCCCCAGCCCACTCATGTGATTCACACCGGTTACTATTTGTGTTTAATTGTTTCTGGCCCTATTTAAGGGCGGTTATTCCTTTTTTGTTTGCTGGTGTCTTGATAAAGGATCGTTGTTTCAGAACCCTGTTCCCGTTCTGGCGTTTCCTTTGTATCCTGTGTTCTCTGCTTCAATCATAAGTTTGCTTTGTACACTATTTGGATTTTGTGTTTGTACACAGCTGGGCTCTTTGTTTTTGCCAATAAATTTCACAAACTGCATTTCAGCACGTGGGTCTCTCCTCCCTGCCCTGAGGAGCAATTCATGACAGAAGACACCAGCCAGTTAGCGACCCAGCTGCTGCAGTTTGTAGTTCTTTTTTGCTTTTTCACCTGGGGTTTAGTCATGTCTATCACCCCAGATTTTTCAACTCTTGGACTGAGTGAAGTGGAGCGGTGCACAGTGAGAGTGTTAGAGGACATTCTCTCACAAGCTTGTGCCTCCCGTACTCCCAAGGCAGCCCAAGAGTTTCTAGAGGGCGCGGCACAGGTACTCGAGGCATGCCCCAGCCTGTGAGACCACCCGGAGCTCGCAGACCTACTCCTCTCCATAATCGCCCAACCATACATGAGTCACAGGCTGGGGGAGATCACACCAATGTCTGTGCCTGCGCCGACAAAGAGCAACATGCGTACATGGAAGCCTCCAGCCTATCGCCACTCGGTGGCGGCAGCAATGCCTCCTCCCCCCAAATACTGTCCCGCTCCATTGGCCGAGGAGCTGGAGGAGTGCAGGCAGGTTATATTAGTGGAGACAGAGCTTTTACTGAAATATAAGCCATGGCTCCTCCCGGATCTCACCCAGGAGCTTGAGGAGGTTTCAATGGGGGGCCCGGAGTTTGAGCCGACGAATGAGCATCCCCTGACTCCAGGGCCTCTCTCCCCTCACCATGGGCCTATGTCTCCGTCTCCCGCTTCCCACCATCACTTAGGGAAATCCCCCTGGAAGAACGCCTCCACTTCCTCTCAGGCAGCCCCTCCTTAACCGAGGCCGAAGGCTCCCGCAGCAGTGCGTTCATCTTGTTTCTCTTCTCCGGCTATCCCGTCAGCCTCCTCCTCCATTGCTGCTGCTCCCCTCCTTCTCCTCGACGATTCCTCCCGCTGCTGAAGGACCGGCCGCCTCCTTCCCAGCTCCGCCCAGCACCACGTCTGCTGGAGAGGTTTCTCTATGTTCCTATGAGAATGCAACAACAGCAGTCAAGGAGAGGGCGGATTTTACACCAGCTGCAGCAGAGAACATCATGCCCCGGGAACAAAGGCAAGTGCTTTTTCATTCTCTATCATCCTCACATGAATTACCTTGCCTGATTCCCGGTGATGAGGCTCAGGTTTTGCAGTTCTCTGAGCTCTCACCTCCTGCTGCAGCTATAATTGCCTCACCTGCTCTCTCCGTGTATCCCATTATGTCCCCTGAGTGTCCCTGAGTGTTCCAGGATTGAGCCGCCGGATGGTGGAGGAGCCTGCGGCCCTGGAGGACCTGGTTCCAGCCCGGCAGACATGGTCTGGATGGAGGGAGGGCACTGCCTGTGATCAGGAGCCTGTGCCGATGATTGAGTGTTCCTGGGCTTCAAGTGTGCAGGAGTCAGCGCCAGCAGAAAATCGACCTCCTGGATCCACACCGGACAAGCTACCTGCGTGGGTCACTTTGCTGGGGGTCCTGGGACTGCATTGACCACCATGACTGCTGCCGGGTCCATTGCAGCAGTCCGGAGCAGTCCAGCAGTCTGGAGGTCCCCGGACCTCCAGAGGGCTGGGCCCGAGATGTCGCTGCATGGATCAACGGAGTCCTGGATGGCAGTGGAGCTTGAGCTCAAGCAAGTGCTCTCCTTTGTTTTCATTGCTTCTATGTTGGAGGAGTCTTGTCTGGCTCTTGATGGGGAGAGCCAGGTGCAGTCGTCAGCTGCACCTGAGCTCACCTTGCTGGGCTCCACTGCCGTCGGTGACCCTGAACCTGTTTCTCTGCCTCTCCTGTCTGAGCTTTCCTCCAGGGTCACCGAGGATCATCCGACTTCACCACAGGTCTCTGTGTGTCCAGCCTCACTGCCCGAGACCACCATGGGTCCAGCTCCTCCTGCCAAGGTCATCACAGGTGCTCCGTCCCAGCCCAGGAACTCCATGGGTGCTGTGCCCCCTCTGGATGAGGTCTTCGTGGGTGCCCCATCCTAGTCCGGGACCTCTGTGGGTGCTGCCCCCCCTCCGGATGAGGTCTTCGCAGGTTCTTCGTTTCAGCCCAGGGCCTCCGAGGGTTCTGCTTCCCCATTAGTTGAGGGTGTTGCAGGTGCTTGGTCACAGCCCGGGCCCTCCATGGGTGCAGCTCTTCCTCAGTCCGGATCCACTGTGGGTGCAGCCTTGGCCCAGTCTGGGCCCACCGTGGGTGCAGCTTTGACCCAGTCCGGGTCCACCATGGGTGTAGCGTTGCTCCAGCCCAGAGCCACCGCAGGTGCAGTGTTGCTTCAGCCCGGAGCCACCGTGAGTGCAGCGTTGCTCCAGCCCAGAGCTGCTGCAGGTGCTACTTTGCTCCAGCCCGGAGCCACCGTGGATGCTGCAATGTCCCAGTCAGGGACCACCGAGGGTGCAGCTGAGAAGTCCGAAAGCGTCATGGTCCCCTCTTCTCTGCCAGACGTCATCGTGGTCTCCTCTCCTCTGCCCAACGCCATCATGGTCCTCTCTCCACTGCCAGATGCCATCGTGGTTCCCTCTCCTCTGCCAGACACCGTTGTGGTTCCCTGTCATCTGCCAGATGCCGTCACGGTTCCCTTTCCTCCACCTGACATCGTCCCTTTATCCATGAGTCTTCCCCGTGGTGCAGCTGCCTCCTGGGCCACCCCTTCTCTTTAGGTGACTGAAAAACTCTATCCGACTGCCTGACGGACTGCGCCGTTGGGTTGGGTGGACCATGTTCTCTTGCAAGCCACCCGACTCTTACCACCTCACCATCTGCCAGGCCTGGGACTTTGGACGGCCATCGGAACTGTCTAGCTCTTTGGTCCAGGGGGCCTAGGTCCTTGGTTCTGTCCGCTGTGGATCCTGAGTGGGGTTTTTTGGTTTTTGTTTCCTCCTTGCCTGGGTTTTGCTGGGGAGTGAGTCATGGGATTTCTTCTTATTTTTTCTGTTTTGTTTTGGTCCCTCCGTGCCTGGGTCCCCCTCCTCCTGCCCGGGGTGGGGTTGTTTTCTTGTCTTTCAGTGGGGTGGATTCTTAGTGTGGGTGGGTCCTTTTTCTTCCTTTGATATTGCCAGGGGTGTCTGGTTTCCACCCTTTTTTTGGGGGGGGGGGCTCTGTCACGATCTGAGTATGAGGGGATTCCACCGTGCTCTGTCTCTTTGCCTTTCTTTCTCCTTATTTGTATAATGTTGTATTTTTGAGTTCTACTCCTGTTATGTTATCTCTAGTTTGTTTTCACATATTCTGTATTGTTTCTTAGTACGATTTATTTTCCTGTTTATGCTGCCTCTTGCCCAAAGATGCTGGGATAGGCTCCAGCCCCCCTGCGACCCAAAAAGGATTAAGCGGAAGAAGATGGATGGATGGATGGATGGATGGATGGATGTAGATGGATGTTCATTGTAGTTTTGTTATTTACATATTTGGGTTTATTTGTCTTTATTTGTTGCCACAGGGCAGCGTGGTGGTGGAGTGGTTAACACTGCGGCAACACTAACTAACTAACTAACTAACCTGCACTTATATAGCGCTTTTCTAGTCACAAAGACCACTCAAAGCGCTTTCATTAATACTAACCCTCTATTCTAAGGGCCTATAGGAAACAGATATCTAGGGACAATTTAGAACAGCCAATTAACCTAACATGCATGTTTTTGGCATGTGGGAGGAAACCGGAGAAATCCCGGAGTAAACCCACGCAACACGGGGAGAACATGCAAACTCCACACAGATCACTGTTGGTCGGGGGCTGGGATCGAACCCACGATCCCACGATCCCCACAATCCCCCGGCCAAGGGTAAACTGTGCTGCCGCAGTGCTAACCACTGCGCCACCGTGCAGCCCAACACAGCAACTCACCCTTGGCCGGGGAATCCTGGGTTCGATCCCAGCCTCCTACCATCAGTGATCTGTGTGGAGTTTGCATGTTTTCCTCGTGTCTGTGTGGGTTTACTCCGGGATTTCTCCGGTTTCCTCCCACATGCCCAAAACATGCAGGTTAGGTTAATTGGCATCAAAATTGGGGATTCTAAATTGTCCTTAGGTATGACTGTGAGAGTGAATGATTGTCTGTCTCTCTGTGATGGCCCTGCGATGGAATGGCAATCTGTCCCGGGTGTACCCTGCCTCTTGCCCAAGTATGCTGGGATGGGCTCCAGCCCCCCCCCCCCCCCACGACCCGAAAAGGATTAAACGGAAGAAGATGGATGGATGGATTGTTGCCACATTATATTTCCCAGTTGTCTTCTCTTCTTTTTCTTGCCGGGGTTGCAGCTGTCAGAGGCACTTCCGGGTTTTTCCCTGTCTGTGGGCGGTGCCCCTGTCAAGCTGTCAATCCCGTCTCCTCTCCTCATGACTCACAGCTGATTGTCATTATCTCCCCATCCCACTCATGTGATTCACACCGGTTACTATTTGTGTTTAATTGTTTCTGGCCCTATTTAAGGGCGGTTATTCCTTTTTTTGTTTGTTGGTGTCTTGATAAAGGATCATTTTTTCAGAACCCTGTTCCTGTTCTGGCATTTACTTTGTATCCTGTGTTGTCTGCTTTGTTCGTAAGTTTGCTTTGTACACTATTTGGATTTTGTGTTCGTGCACAGTTGGACTCTTTGTTTTCGCCAATAAATTTCACAAACTGCATTTCAGCACGTGGGTCTCTCCTCCCTGCCCTGAGGGGCAATTCATGACACTTAAATGCTTCAGATCATCAAACAAATTTAAATGTCAGCCAAAAATAACACAAGTAAACATAAAATGCAGTTTTTAAATGAAGGTGTTTATTATTAAGGGAAAGAAAATCCAAACCTGCATGTCCCTGTGTGAAAAAGTGATTGCCCCCTAAACCTAAGAACTGGTTGGACCACCCTTAGCCGCAACAACTGAAATCAAGCATTTGTGATAACTGGCAATGAGTCTTTTACAGCGCTGTGGAGGAATTTTGGCCCACTCATCGTTGCATAATTGTTGTAATTCAGCCACAATGGAGGGTTTTCGAGCATGAACCGCCTGTTTAAGGGCATACCACAGCATCGGATTCAGGTCAGGACTTTGACTAGGCCACTCCAACATCTTCATTTGTTTTTCTTAAGCCATTCAGAGGTGGACTTGCTGGTGTGTTTTGGATCATTGTCCTGCTGCAGAACCCAAGTGCGCTTCAGCTTGAGGTCACGAACAGATGGCCGGATAATCTCCTTTAGGATTTTTTGGTAAACAGCAGAATTGATTCCATTTCCTACAGCAAGTCTTTCAGGTCTTGAAGCAGCAAAACAGCCCCAGACCATCACCTTACCATCACAATATTTTACTGTTGGTATGATGTTCCTTTTCTGAAATGCTGTGTTACTTTTATGCCGGATGTAATGGGACACACACCTTCCAAAAAGTTCAGCTTTTGTCTTGTCAGTCCACAGAGTATTTTCCCAAAAGTCTTGGGGAACATCAAGATGTTTTCTGGCAAAACTGAGAGGAGCCTTTATGTTCTTTTTGTCAGCAGTGGTTTTCATCTTGGAACTGTGCCATGCAGGCTATTTTTGCCCAGTCTCTTTCATCTGGTGGAGTCATGAACACTGACCTTAACTGAAGCAAGTGAGGCCTGCGGTTCTTTGGATGTTGTTGTGGGGTCTTTTGTTACCTCTTGGATGAGTCGTCACTGTGCTCTTGGGGTAATTGTGGTCAGCCGGCCACTCCTGGGAAGGTTCACCACTGTTCCATATTTCTGCCATTTGTGTATAATGGCTCTCACTGTGGGTCACTGGAGTCCCAAAGCTTTAGAAATGGCTTTATAACCTTTTCCAGACTGATAGATCTCAGTTATTCTCTTTCTCATTTGTTCCTGAATTTCTTTGGATCACAACATGATGTCTAGCTTTTGAGGCTCTTTTGGTCTATTTCACTTTGTCAGGCAGGTCCTATTTAAATGATTTCTTGATTGAGAACATGTGTGGCAGTAATCAGGCCTGGGTGTGGCTGGAGAAATTGAACTCAGCTTTCCAAAGATGTGATGAACCAGTTAATTCATGTTTTAATGGGGGGGGGGGCACAATCATTTTTTCACACAGGGCCATGTAGGTTTTTTTTTTTTTTTTTTACGCTTAATCATAAACACCTTCATTTAAAAACTGCATTTTGGGTTTTCTCATGTTATCATTGTCTAATATTTAAATTTGTTTAATGAGCTGAAACATTTAAGTGTGACAAACATACAAAAAATGAGAAATCAGGAAGGGGGCAAACATTTTTTCACACCACTGTATGTGTCTGCCTCATGATTAAATTTATGAGCACGTCTACTCATTACTGAAGTACAGTACGGTGTTATAAATTGTAATAACTGCTGTTAATGTGTGAATTACATGGAAGAATGCAGGTGACAAAATGGCAAAGACCCAGACTGTGACTGCCGCTCACTGCTGTGAGATCAGACTTAATTCTAAAGGATTTTGATGTTTGGCTTTGAATGTGGCTGCCACATGACATTATCTCTTTTCTTTTTGTAAAGGATGGTTCAAAGCTAAAGGAGATAAGAAGGGAAGCACTCACCTAACTTAGCATTTAGAGAATTCACCCAGCCTTTATCATGGCTGCCACTTAGATACTTCCAAGTCATTTCACTGTTAGGAACCTGCCCAAGCAAGAGCACACTCCAGTCTGTAAATCCCTTAAGTGACCTTTTGGAAAGTTGAAACCCACTGATTAGCGCTGCTGTGTGTGCCTGTTAAGGTTTCAGTTCTGGTGTTACACACGTGGGCAGTGACTGATTTTTCTCTTCAAATTTACACAAATTTTTAACAATGCAGCAAGAATATAATAACCACTGACCAGGAGGTTAAAAACCAAGAACCTCCTATATCTGAAGAATCTGTGAATTGTTCATTCTGTCTATATATTTTTTTCTGAAATGAAAACAAAACAACTGGAAATAACCATTATATGGTTTTGGGCTTGTCAAAATAACATTTGAATTGAACCAAAACAGAATAAATGCTGATTTTGTTTTTTTGTTTTGTTTTTTAATTTAATTTAATTTTTTGGGTTACAGCCAGAAGTAATCAACTTTTATTCATATTTAGATCTATTTAGCACTTTTAATTTATTTACTTTTTGGAAAGTAGAAATATAGAAATTATCACATTGACTTTTCAATAAATTATTACAAATTGTAAAGTCACTTGTTTGTTTGTTTGTTTGTTTGTTTGTTTGTTTGTTTGTTTGTTTGTTTGTTGTAACTTTCAGGTCTTACTTCTGACTGTGACCAAAGCAATAAAATGAAAAAAAAAAAAAAAAAGAACTACTAACAAAATCAGATCCATTATTTTGTCTTCAATTCCAGTTTTATTTTGATAAGGCCAAAACTATAACTGCTATTTCTGGTTGTTCTGTTTTCATTTCAGAAATGAAATGGTGAAAGAAAGACAAGTACCGGAGTCTGAAGGAACAGTACTTCCCTAAAATGAAATCCACTTTCAAAGATATATAACTGAGTGGGGATGAAAAAGCAACATACAGCCACCGGTTCCTCCAGGCATGCATGTTCGAAAACTACGATCTGTCCTCAGGCGCGTTATACACAAGACCTTGACATGTAGCAGTGTTAGGAGATAAACACTCTTTATTTCCTCATTTTCTTCGTGTTGTTTTTGTCTCAACAGTCTGTGATTTTATTGTTAGACTGTTTGTTTCATCTTTAAAGACAGCCTTGGGATAGCTCCCAGCCTGTTGCAAACCAAGATTCTGGAAGTTTAAGAAGCAGTTTTAGAGCAGTTGCTGCAGTTTCACTTTATCCTTATGTAATAAACATAGACTGAGTCTCGTGACAGCTACCCATTCAATTTTGTTTTACAGCACCAAAACACTAATATGAAAAAATAAAGTCAACAACAGTGGCTTTAGCTTTCTGATAAATTATTAGCAGTTAACAGACAAGGCATAGATGACCAAATGTAGTGAAGGGGTTAATACTAGGGAGCAGCGTGATGACGCAGTCCATACAGGGAGAGAGCAGGTATGTTATGCCATTGGATATAATAAAGTTCGTGTTCACAACAGCACAACTCTCTGTGCCTCACTCCAGGTTTCCAAACATAACATTTGGCGCTGAGAGTTAAACCATGGAGGCGTGCGTGAGGCCACCACTGCCATTTCAGGAAGACCCCGGTGAGCTATATGTCCCATGGCCCCGCTGGTTCGAGTGATTCACCAGCTACACGGAGTCTCTAAACCTGGAGAAATACAGAGGCCACTGGATGCAAGCAGTTCTAGACGGTCACCTGGGTAAAGAAGGGAGGCGGAAGGTTGACAATTTTAAAAAAGGGACTACGTATGACGACTACGTGGCATCACTGACCGAACATTTCGCTGTTCCATGGATGGTTGCCCTGGATGCTAAGCCCACCAATCCCACACCCTCTCGGGAGGGCCCCAAGCTAGACACCACGAGACCACAGGAGACCACAGAACAACAACCCAGCGGAAGAGATGCGGGTGAGTCAACTCAACGTTATGCTACGGAGCTCAGAGTCTTGGCGAGCATGTGCACCCTCGGGCCCTTGGAAGACGAGCTAACCCGTGACAAGCTAGCTGAAGAGCACAGCACGGAGATGGAACACAGCAAAGGTAGGCTCGTCGACCCCACACCCTACGGAGATGGTGTCAACATTGTGGGCCCCGAAGGCTGGTCAGGACCTAAGGTGTGGTGAAGTGAGATGGCGTCAGTGTGCCAATGTTGGTGGTCACTGCTGCCTCACGGTCCCTAGTAAATGAGGCCATGATTAGGAGGCTCACTCCCTGGTGACCTGATGCAGTGGAACTGCTGGACGACGGATACTGCATGACCGGCAGGAACGTCACCTTCGTGGTGCATTACTGCAAAAGAAAAATTCCAGCATTCTGGTTCCAGGTGACACGCCAGGGTGATAACGTTATGGGGTGGGATTTGTTCTGCAAGCTGGGTTTCACCCTCACAGTACCTGGGCAGACTGTCAACCACAGCACTATGGGTGAACACAACGCAGACGAGAAATCAACCATCCCTTGTGCACAGGAGGAACGCTGCCCGAAGGGGGGGCAGCAGCGGGACTCACCTCAGATCCTCAGATGAGTGGCAGAATAATCCACTCTGCTGCATCGGGTAGAGCGGTGGTTCTGTGTTTTTTCCAAAGTGAAGGGGTTAATACTGGGGAGCGGCGTGATGACACAGCTGGCTGGTGCCGTCACCACGCCAGCCTATATAAGGAAGGAGCAGCCATCTTGGGACGTCTTTCCTGGCTTGCTCACTAAGCGATAACACAACTGCATGTATGTTATGTGACTTGGTGTAATAAAGTTCATGTTCATAACAGCACCACTCTCTGTGAGTCTCTCCAAGTTTCCAGATATAACACAGTACTTCCCTAAAACTGAATCCACTTTCAAAGATGTATAACTGAGTGGGGATGAAAAAGCAACATATAGCCACCATTTCCTCCAGACGTGCATGTGTGAAAACTACGATCTGTCCTCAGGCACATTATACACAAGACCTTGACATGTAGCAGTGTTAGGAGATAAACACTCTTTATTTCCTCATTTTCTTCGTGTTGTTTTGATCTCAACAGTCTGTGATTTTATTGTTAGACTGTTTGCTTCATCTTTAAAGACAGCCTTGGGATAGCTCCCAGCCTGTTCCAAACCAAGATTCTGGAAGTTTTAGAGCAGTTGTTGCAGTTTCACTTTATCTTTATGTAATAAAAGCAGACTGAGCCTCGTGACAGCTACCCATTCAACTTTGTTTTACAGCGCCAAAGCACTAATATGAAAAAATAAAATCAGCAACAGTGGCTTGAGCTTTCTGACAAATTACTAGCAGTTAACAAATAAGGCATAGATAACCAATGAACCACCCATTGCTTTTCATGTATAATGTCAGAGGGCATTCTCACACCTTGAAAGTCTGCACCAAGGTTCATATTTTTGTTGCATTGTACATTTGGTCTGGTTAGGTTTGGTTTCATACTGCTCCTTTTCCAAGCAAACTAAACAACTTTACATGACAGCAACTATGTCCTGTTGCAATGACGTTTGTGTTGTTAGCACAGACAAGTAGTTAGCAAACATGCTACTCACCCTCCAATGTGTTTTCTGCATTGGACACACTGGTAACCACACTTTAGGTTAAAGTTGGGGAAGACTCCATCACATTATTCAGTGAACTAGTTTTATGAGGCTAGAATATTACTGAGTTATGTCACATCTTCTCCAAAAAGATCTCTGTCAGTTTCTACATTTTCATTACTTTTTTTTTTTCAAATGACTATTCATACTGAACAGCCTCTCTCCAAGCACTACCATGGCTCATTTTTCCTCTTATTGCCTGCCTTAATTTATTGTATTTGGTCCCAACCTTTCTGAAAATTGCTTTCACACTCTAAACAAACTGGACCAAGGTTCAGTTTGACCATTTTCCCACAGGCCAAAAACATGCAAGTCTGGTTAATTGGAGACTCTAAAAGTGGCCCTAGGTGTGGTGAATAGTAACGACAAGAACAACAACAACAACAATAATAATAATACATTTAATTTATAGGCACCTTTCAAAACACTCAAGGACACCATACAATAAAATCAAAGGACAAAAACAAAGAATAAAACATAATAAAAATGAGACAGTGGAGACAGTTAAGAGAGGTAAGATAGTCTAAACAGATGGGTCTTGAGTCTGGATTTGAAGAGAGAAAGAAAGTCAATATTTCTGTCGGGTGGTAAGGAATTCCAGAGATGGGGAGCAGAGAAGCTGAATGCCCTGCTCCCCATGGTGACAATGCGGGTGGAGGGAACAATGAGATGAAGAGAAGAGGAGGATCTGAGGGAACAGAGGGGAGTAGCAATGTGGACCTGGTTTGACAGATATGGAGGGACAAGATTATGGATGGCCTTGAAAGTGTACAGAAGGATTTTGAAAGTGATGCAGGACTTAACCAGGAGCCAATGGAGCTGCTGTAAAACAGGGTGATGTAATGAATAGAAGGAGTTTTTGTGATTATACGGGCAGCAGAGTTCTGAACCAGTTGGAGCTTATGGTGGGATTTGTGAGGAAGACCAAAGAGAAGAGAGTTACAGTAGTCAATGCAGGAAATGACAAGGCTGTGAACAAGGATGGCCGTGGCACGTGGAGTGAGTGAGGGACGGAGACAGTTTATGTTGCGTAGGTGGAAATATGCAGACCGAGTGATATTACTGAGGTGGGAGTGAAATGAGAGAGTGCTGTCAAGGATGATACCCAGGCTTTTAACTTGAGGGGAGGGGGAAACAGCGGAGCTGTCAATTGTGATGGGAAAGCTGTCAGGTTTGGATAGTGTTGATCTGATACCGAAAGAAGGCATTCTGTTTAATCAGAGTTAAATTCAAGAAAGCTTGAGGACAACCAGGACTTTAAGTCACTGAGACAGTTGGGAAGGGAGGAAGGGGGAAGGGTGGAGTTGGGTTTACTGGAGAGGTAGAGCTGGGTGTCATCCGCATAGCAATGAAAATCTACAGTGGTGTGAAAAAGTGTTTGCCCCCTTCCTGATTTCTCATTTTTTTGTATGTTTGTCACACTTAAATGTCTCAAATCATCAAACAAATTTAAATATTAGACAAAGATAACACAAATAAACACAAAATGCAGTTTTTAAATTAAGGTGTTTATGATTAAGGGGGAAAAATCCAAACCTACATGGCCCTGTGTGAAAAAGTGATTGCCCCCTAAACCTAATAACTGGTTGGGCCATCCTTAGCAGCAACAACTGCAATCAAGCATTTGCGATAACTGGCAATGAGTCTTTTACAGTGCTGTGGTGGAATTTTGGCCCACTCATCTTTGCAGAATTGTTGTAATTCAGCCACACTGGAGGGTTTTCGAGCATAAATCACCTTTTTAAGGTCATGCCACAGCATCTCAATTGGATTCAGGTCAGGACTTTGACTAGGCCACTCCAAAGTCTTCATTTGTTTTTTGTAAGCCGTGAGGTGGACTTGCTGGTGTGTTCTGGATCATTGTCCTGCTGTAGAACCCAAGTGCCCTTCAGCTTGAGGTCACGGACAGATGGCCGGACATTCTCCTTTAGGATTTTTTGGTAGACAGCAGAATTCATGGTTCCATTTACCACAGCAAGTCTTGTAGGTCCTGAAGTAGCAAAACAGCCCCAGACCATCACACTACCACCACCATATTTTACTGTTGGTATGATGTTCCTTTTCTGAAATGCTGTGTTACTTTTACGCCGGATGTAATGGGACACACACCTTCCAAAAAGTTCAGCTTTTGTCTCATCAGTCCATAGAGTATTTTCCCAAAAGTCTTGGGGATCATCAAGATGTTTTCTGGCAAAAATGAGAGGAGCCTTTATGTTCTTTTTGTCAGCAGTGGTTTTCATCTTGGAACTGTGCCATGCAGGTCATTTTTGCCCAGTCTCTTTCTTATGGTGGAGTCATGAACACTGACCTTAACTGAGGCAAGTGAGGCCAGCAGTTCTTTGGATGTTGTTGTGGGGTCTTTTGTGACCTCTTGAATGAGTCGCCGCTGTGCTCTTGGGGTAATTTTGGTCTGCCGGCAACTCCTGAGAAGGTTCACCGCTCTTCCATATTTTTGCCATTTGTGGATAATGCTCTCACTGTGGTTCACTGGAGTCCCAAAGCTTTAGAAGACCAAAGCTTTTAGATGGCTTTACAACCTTTTCCAGACTGATAGCTGTCAATTACTTTGTTTCTCATTTGTTCCTGAATTTCTTGGAATTGCAGCATGATCTCTAGCTTTCGAGAATCTTTTGGTCTATTTCACTTTGTCAGGCAGGTCCAATTTAAGTGATTTCTTGATTGAGAACAAGTGGGGCAGTAATCAGAACTGGGTGTGGCTAGAGAAGTTGAATTCAGCTTTCCAAATATGATAAACCACAATTAATTTGCGTTTTAACAGGGGGGCAATCACTTTTTCACACAGGGCCATATAGGATTTGGATTTGTTTTACCTTTAATAATAAACACCTTCATTTAAAAATTGCATTTTGTGTTTACTTGTGTTATCATTGTCTAACATTTAAATTTGTTTGATGATCTGAAACACTTACTGTAAGTGTGACAAACATACAAAAAAATGAGAAACCAGGAAAGGGGCAAACACTTTTTCACATCACTGTATATTGTACTTACGAAAAATTTTGCCAAGGGGTAAGAGGTAGTTGATGAAGAGAAGGGGCCCCAGGACAGAGCCCTCTGTGTCAGAATATGGACTGGGCCCCATGTCCTCATCCTTAGTTATAGCTTTGCTCCTTGTCTCCAGGGAATGGGCCCCAGCCCACGTCCTCGCTTTGAGTTTGTTCTTGGGTTTTTCTGTATTATTACGCTGTGTGTCCACTAAATGCGTTTTTTGTTTTGGTTTTTTTTGTCGTCCGACCGCCCTGAGCTTTTTTTTTTTTCAGTGTTTGTGTGCTGCACTCTGGGAAAAAAAAAAGTCTGTGCCCTGTATCCCAGCAACAGCTTGTCACTCTCAGCTCAGCACTTCCGCTTTTCCTATGGTCAGACTTTCTACTGATCTTTTTAATAGCAGTCTCTAAATAACAATGGACAGGAAACGTATTCTGGCAGCTCTGGATGTAAAATATGATGACATGGAAAGCAGGAGTCTGAGTACAGCCTAGTACAGATGTTCTATGTCCCGCCCACTGAGAAGTTCTGATTGGCTGCTTAAGGTCTGACATTGACGAGCTTAGCTGCAGTCTGAAAAGTTGAACGTTTTTCAACTCTGAGCACCCTGAGTGCCACGACAAAAAACCGCCACCACCGAAAGCGTTTCAGCGTCGAGGGTGCTCAGCGCTGTAAACGATGGACTACATAGAGAATGAATGGAAAATAGCCACCGAGAGCAGAAAAAATGTGTTTAATAGGCATGCAGCCTTATTCATTGTTGTGTCTGCATTTGTGTTCAGTAGGATTTGCTCCCTGCTCGATCCTCAGTTGGTCATTGTTATTTGTTATTGTTGTCTTGGTGTTCATGGTCTCGTCTCCCCTGGGTCATTGTCATTATGTCATATGTATCCCCTGTTAGTGATTGTTTCCTCATCCCAGCTGTCCTGCTTTCCCATACCAGTCATCATTGTTTCCCCAGGTGTTTGTTGTCAGTCCTGATTGGTCTCTCCATCTGCTCTGTTTCTGTAATTATTCATTGTCTATATATGGCCATTGCAGTCGATAGTCTGCACTGGTGTCCTTGTCATGATCAACACGCTTCATGTCTTGTTCCTGCCTTGTCTAGCCTGCATCCTGTCTTGTGTTATTTGGATTTTTGCCATGCTGTGCTGAGTTTTTTTGTTTTCAGTCCTCAAGCTGCATCAATAGTTTACCAGTGTAGAAGAGCTTGAAAGAACGAGGCGGTATGATATATAAATCAAAGTTTATTTATCAGCTCTCCTAACAAGTCTCATCTAAGTGCAGAAGCAGCAGAAGGAAAAGAGGCCGAATACCTCCGGCTCTCTGACTTTATACTTGCACATAACAAAAGACATGCATATCAAAGGCTGATATCCCTCATTATCATAATCCCCCCATTGTCTTGGTACTTCCTCTCTTCGCCCTGGGGGAGTGAGGGTAGCTCCTCCGGTCTCCACCGCAGTGTCTGGGAACGTCTTTGTCCTTCACTGGCGGTTGAGAGTCTTTGTCCTTTCAGAGGTGTGAAGTCGCCTTACATATGTAATCACCAAACATTCTCACATGCTTCAACATATGTAGGTTATGGAATATATGATTAATATAGCCCACAGCCCCCCCCAAACGACTAAGAAAGGACAATAGAAAAATTCACAGTTTAAGATAATTACTATGACATACTAACTGTTACATCTCTTGCCACAGAAGAAACTTTCCAGCAGCCATGCCCCTAAGAGAGTTCAGTGGTAATCATAACAGCATAGTAAAATCACAAGTCGGTCCTAAACTGTTACAGCACAATTAGTGAACAACTGTGGAGTAGTTTGCTTCAGTCCCTGTGCTGTCTGGGTTTTAATCTTCTCCCAAAACTGCTGTGGGTTCGTTTAGGCGTCCTGCTGGGACCTTCTTGTAAGGAATTTGCAGCGTGGGAAGGAGAGTGGTTAATTGTTCCCTGCAGGGGGGCTGAGTCTTTTCTCTTGGGGGGTCTACCCCGCCGAGGTGCTCTCGCCAACTGTGCAGGCTCGTCTTTCAACAAGAAGGCAGGTTTAAGTCTGTCAATGCTGACTGTTTCGTTTCTATCCCCAAAATCGAGCACAAAGTGTTTATCACCATGTTCCAGCACTCTGAATGGCCCATCGTATGCTGGGCGGAAAGTTGGTTTTAAAGCTTCATGCCTAACAAAAACGAACTCAGCATTCTTTAAAGCTTGAGGGACAAAAACCCGTGGAAAGGAGTGATGAGCTGGACCGGGGAGAGAGTCCGGTCCGTTGCTGCCTAAAAACCTTGAGACTGGAAGATGCCCTGGCTCTGGGTTCTCTGGTAAAAATTCACCTGGGAGCCTGAGAGGTTGTGCAAAAACTAATTCTGCCGGAGAGGCGTCTAGATCCTCTTTAGGCGCAGCACGCAACCCCAATAAAACCCAGGGAAGTTTATTTACCCAATTTGTATCCGTTAGTGAGGCTCTGAGGGCGGCTTTTAAAGACCTGTGAAAACGCTCGCATAACCCATTAGCCTGAGGGTGATAAGCGGTGGTGCAGTGAATTGTTGCCCCTAAGCTGCTGGACATGGCTGACCAAAGCTCTGAGACAAATTGAGGTCCTCTATCGGACGTGATGTCCGATGGGACGCTGAAACGTGCCACCCAGTTTGTCAAAAAAACACGAGCGACTTCCTCTGCTGTGGTTGACGCTAGAGGGACTGCCTCTGGCCAGCGCGTGGTGCGGTCTATCATTGTTAACAGGTGTGTGAAACCTTGGGAGGAAGGTAGTGGCCCCACGAGGTCGACATGAACATGGTCGAACCTTCTAGCAGGGATTGGAAAAGGCTCCAGAGGGGCTTTAGTGTGTTTGTGTATTTTGCGCGCTGACAAGAAATGCAAGTTTTTGCCCATTCTTTTACGTTTTTGCGCAGGCCTGGCCACACAAACTTTTCGGCGACCATTTTAACCGAGGCGCGCACACCTGGGTGCGCGAGGGAGTGAATTGAGTCGAAAATACGGCGGCGCCATGTAGCTGGGACTAACGGGTGAGGTCGGCCGGTTGAAATATCGCATATTAGGGGGGGCACGCCGTCGCGTAAACCCTTTTCCTCCAGCCTTAACCCTGTTGGTCCAGACAGGAGTGCGCGCACATCCGCGTCACTGCTTTGTTCCTCTGCCATGGCTGCATAATCTATCCCTGCATGGATAGGTGCTGCGTATGTGTCCGCGTTAGTGAAAAGTTCTGCGGCTGAGGCAGTATAATCTGTCTCCTCGCGCTATGGTGATGTCACAGCGCGAGAGAGGCAGTCTGCTACCACGTTAAGTTTGCCTGCCACATGTCGAATGTCTGTGGTGAACTCTGAAATCGCAGCCAGCTGTCTTTGTTGCCTGCCTGACCATGGTTCTGAAATTTTAGCCATAGCAAAGGTGAGCGGTTTATGGTCTACAAAAGCCATGAAACTCCACCCTTCTAACCAGAACTGGAAGTGGCGGATGGATAAATGAAGCGCTAGCAGCTCCCTGTCAAAAGTGCTGTACTTACGCTCAGTTTGATTTAGTGATTTGCCGAAGAATGCTAAAGGTTGCCAGATTCTGCTGACATGTTGTTCTACAACTGCTCCTATAGCTAGGTTCGAAGCGTCTGTGGTTAGCGCAATGCGGGCCGAGGGATCGGGGTGAACTAACAATGTGGCGTTAGCTAGGGCGCTCTTTACTTCCGCGAAGGCGCGTTCGCACTCCGGGGTCCATTCGACCGCGTTGGAAGCTTTCTTTTTTCTGAGTGCATCATATAGGGGACTGCATGAGCTGAGCTGTGTGGGGGAGGAAACGGTTGTAAAAATTAACCATTCCTAAAAATTCTTGCAGCGATTTGACCGTTTGTGGTCGTGGGAAGCTTTTTATCACTTGAACTTTGTCTGGAAGTGGAACTGCCCCGTTCGGAGAGATTCTGTGTCCTAAAAAATCAATTTGTGACACACCAAATTTGCATTTGGCTGGATTGATTATTAACCCGTGCTCTTCTAGTCTCTGAAAAACCGTAGTGAGGTGCTGCTCGTGTTCTTCCTCAGACGGGCTGGCTACCAGCATGTCGTCGAGGTAGACGAAAACAAAAGGAAGGTCGCGTAATACCGCGTCCATCATCCGCTGAAAAGTTTGAGCGGCGCCTTTGAGGCCGAAAGGCATTCGCAGGAATTCAAAAAGGCCGAAAGGGGTTATTACCGCTGTTTTAGGAATGTCCTCTGCTCGAACTGGGACTTGATGATAACCGCGGACCAGGTCTATTTTTGAAAAAATGCGCGCACCCGCCAGATGTAGTGAAAAATCCTGAATGTGAGGAATTGGGTAGCGGTCATGCGCTGTCGCATTGTTTAATCTGCGGTAATCTCCGCACGGTCTCCAAGAACCGTCGGGTTTCGGAACCATGTGAAGTGGTGAAGCCCAAGGGCTCTTCGAGCGTCTAACAATGCCTAATTTTTCAAGGGTAGTAAACTCGTCCCGAGCTATGGTGAGTTTGGCCGCGTCTAAGCGGCGAGCTTTGGCAAATACGGGTGGGCCCGTTGTGGGAATAAAGTGTTCAACCCCGTGTTTAGCCACAGTGGCTGAGAATTTGGGAATTGTGAGTGCTGGAAATTGGGTGAGGAGTTGCTCAAACTTACCTCTTGCCGTGGTGACGCTGGCCTGCACAGGTGGTGGAGAAACTCGGGCTGAGCAGGGAATAGAAGCAAAAGACAGTGCATTAACCAAGCGTCTATTCGCTAGATCCACTAATAACCCATGTGCACACAAAAAATCTGCGCCTAACAAGTTAAACCTCACCGCCGCTACAACAAATGTCCATCTGTAGTTGCGGCCATGGATGTGGAGGTGCAGGCTCTTTTCGCCGAAGGTGTCAATGCTGGAGCCGTTGGCTGCCACCGCTCCGTTGCCCCGGGTGCCCATGGCTCGATCTGCTTGGGAGGGCATGACAAAACTCAGTTGAGCTCCTGTGTCAATAAGGAACTGCTTGCCGGTGTGTCCATCCGTCACATATAACAGCTTACTCTTCTCGCCGAGAACCGCTGCCGTTAACGGCTCTCGGCTTTGGCGTTTAAATTTGCAGGGGGGAACACATTTGTGAGCCTTCTCAGCGAAACGGTGGTGATAATAACAGACGTCGCTCCGTCTCTTACGTTTTGGTCGTGTCGCTGTCACCGCGGGCTGGATCTGCTCAGTGGGTTGTGGCTCTTCGTGGTTCTGGGCATCAGCGTTGAGGTCTGTGGATGCTGCTGTGGGTGTCTGTTCCCTGCAGGCGTTGACGAGCCGTTGAGCTTCGTTGGCGAGCACGCGGAAGTCTTGCTGGGTGCTGCATCTCATGTTGGCGAGTGTCCCTCTCATGTGTGGCGGCAGCGTGCTGAGGAATATGAATTGGAAGAGGAAGTTGTTATTGTCCTCTTCTTTAAGCTGTAGCAAATCCTCCATGAGGGCTTTAGGTTTGCACCCTCTGTGGCTGTAGACCGCCAGGATCTTCTCGGCTCTCTCTTCAGCTGAGGGGACGTAATTTGCCACGATGGTTGCTTTCAGTGTTTCATATTTGTTTTGGGCCGGCGGCCGCCGGATCATGCTCCGCACACACCTCGAAGTGGCGGCATCAAGTTTGGAGACGATATGATAGAATTTTGTATCGTCAGCCGTGATGCCCGCCAGTGTAAACTGGGCTTCAGCTTGTTGAAACCACGAGGCGGGGTCTTCCTGCCAGAAGTCCGGCAGCTTGACAGCGACGGCATTCATGTAGACCATCACTGATGTGTCCGCAGGGTGAGAGTGCCTTGCTTCGGCTCTCTCGGCGGTGCTGGTGCTCGGTTGAGCCCTCTCAATCCCTTCTGCCGGGGGGGAAAGTCATCCATCTGTTCCCCTGTCTGCGTGCGCGCTGGCATCTGCCTGGGTCGCCACAGATGAGTCGATTGCGGGGGAACGCCTCAGGTCCATACTCGCGTCAGGGGTCACCAGTGTAGAAGAGCTTGAAAGAACGAGGCGGTATGATATATAAACCAAAGTTTATTTATCAGCTCTCCTAACAAGTCTCATCTAAGTGCAGAAGCAGCAGAAGGAAAAGAGGCCGAATACCTCCGGCTCTCTGACTTTATACTTGCACATAACAAAAGACATGCATATCAAAGGCTGATATCCCTCATTAGCATAATCCCCCCCATTGTCTTGGTACTTCCTCTCTTCGCCCTGGGGGGGGTGAGGGTAGCTCCTCCGGTCTCCACCGCAGTGTCTGGGAACGTCTTTGTCCTTCACTGGCGGTTGAGAGTCTTTGTCCTTTCAGAGGTGTGAAGTCGCCTTACATATGTAATCACCAAACATTCTCACATGCTTCAACATATGTAGGTTATGGAATATATGATTAATATAGCCCACACCAGCTCTAAATAAATATCATTTGAACTTGAATCTCACGTCTGGGTCCTGTATCTACAAACCGTGACACTGGGGCACACCTGTGGAAATGGGGGAGGATTGAGAAGTGAACGATTTGAGTTGGATGAACTAAGTGCGGCCTAAAAGGTATGACTTGAACCAGTTTAGTCCAGTATGAGTGATGCCAATGGAGGTTAGTCTATTGAGGAGAACAGTGTGGGAGATGGTATCAAAGGCAGCACTCAGATCAAGAAGGATGAGGATGGTGAGTAGACCAGCGTCCGCTGCTATAAGGAGGTCATAAATGATTTAAGTGCTGTTTCAGTGCTCTGGAGGGGAAGAAACCAGACTGGAAATGTTCATGCAGATTGTTGTGTGTGAGATGGGAGTGGATTTGAGTTGTGACTATTTTTTCAAGAATTTTGGAGAGGGAAGGTAGATTGGAAATGGGACGGAGGTTATTGAAATTATTTGGATTGGCACCAAGTTTTTTTTTTTCAAAATGGGGGTAATGGCAGTGGTTTTGAAGGAGATATGTAGGAACAATTCCATTGGGAATAGAAGAGTGGATGATAGCAGTGATGATGAGGAGCAGAGAGGAGAGGCAGGTTTTAACCAGAACTGTGGGAAGGGGATCTAACTGTCTGGCAGATGGTTTGGATTTACGGATGAGATCTGAGATATCAGAAGGAGAGGGAAGCTGAAAGGAGACAAGTAGGTGAGAAACCAGATGAGTGTCAGAGGAGGAGCTGAGGGTGGAGTTTGAACCTAGATGATGATGGATCTTGGAGATTTTCTCATTAAAAAACAACATCAGCGAGTTGCAAAAGTCAGTTGAGTATAAATGAGGGGGTAGAGAGGGTGCATAAACAGAAAAGCAGACAGACCTCCAATTTCCAGCCAATGTCTAGCCAATGTAAAACACCCTACAGGCTAAACACTAGAATAGTAAGGGGAACAAAAGGGTTAAGAATATTTTTAAGACTGTTGTAATGGAAAACAAAATCATCCGAGGTGAATAAGTTATTTAGATTAATGATGCCATTAATACCTGAAGAAAAATGATCAGGGTTGATTTCCTTGATATTGCAGAATGAGATAATTTGAGGGGGCTTAACCGTGACGAAGGCAAGACTGAGATTGAATGAGAGAAAAAAATGATCAGTAAATGGCAGTTCATCAGCTGTATATGTAGTTACAGGGGATGAGGCCAGAGCAGCAAATTAAATCCAGAATATGGCCTTTAGAATGAGTAGGGGTGTCAGTAAATTGCAGAAAACGAAAGCTGTCAAGGCAAGATGTAAAGTCTTTGGTGAGTGGATGATTAGTGTTGTCCATAAGTATATTGAAATCCCCCAACAGAATTATATTTGGTGAGAGAGAGGATAAGTGAGTGAGGAAAGCAGAAAAGTCATTTATAAAGTTACTGTTGAATTTAGGGGGGCGGTAGATGGATGCAATGATGGTTGGGATGGGTCCAGAAAATTGACACACAGTGGATTCAAAGGACTTGAAGGTAGAAGCAGGCACCAGCAGGATTTTCCACTTCTCGCAATAAAATATTGAGAGACCTCCACCCCGGCCGGAGCCACAGGGTTGGCAGATGTAAACAAACCCATGAGGAGTAGATTCGTTGAGTTGTGCGAAATTGTTGGGTTGTTGCCACGTTTCGGTCAAAGAGAGAAAGTCAAGCTTGTGGTCAGTGATGAGATCCTGTATGAGATGTCCTTTGCCGGTGAGTGAGCGGATGTTTAACAGCCTTAAGTTGACAGAGGTGTTATTGCATTTGACAGTAGTGTTGACCAACCAGGTTAGGCTAGCTGACACAGTGTGGTCAACAGCCTGGTTGATGTTGTGTGGAGAACCATGGGAGGTGGACCATAAGGATTTTATTGAGCTGGAGTTGTCGCAGTTGAAGGACGCAGGATGACAGAGAGAACAGTCGAAACGAAATATTGAAAGAACAAAGAGTACATGGTGTTGTAATGTTATGGGAGTGTTAAGTAACAGTTGGTCTTTCAGTGTTTTAGTCAGGCAGTTCTATAGAAAACTAAAGCCCCTTCTCCATTTGTACCTACTCAGCCCAACTTGACTCTACTCGACTCTACTTCCTCGATACAGTGTGATTGGTTTTCCATTTCAATTGAGTACCTCACCCCACCTCAAGTGGGTGGGGTTGGGTTCAGTACAAGAAGGCTGCCCGTTATCCCGTTGAGTTGTTGAAATGCTGACGTTCTCACCGATATCTGATATCATTGATAACGTAAAAGATTCTTAAAATCACAAAACACTCACCATCTTCCCCATGAGCAGCCATCAGCTCGGAGACCTCCTGGTATACTTTTCATTTTGGCTCGCTCCTCTGCAGCAAGGCCGACGAGGCTGAAAAGTTCATAGTTGTCAAATTTGACCAAATGAAGTTTGTTTTTCAAGCGCAGGGATTCAAGCGCTGCAACACCAATGGAAAACTGTGCACACCGAAGGGGAGACTGTTGAAAAATAACCACATTTGGTCAAACTAGACTCGATGGTTTTTTTCAGAAAGTAGAAAATTCTACCCATTATCTCCACCACACGGACCTTGTTCTGACATATGGCACAGAAATAGAAAATCTGGTAGTGTCTCCTCATAATCCTGTACTGTCAGACCATTGTCTGTTAACCTTTGATTTTACTATTTCTGACTATTTGGCTCCTAAAGAAAAATATTACTACAGTAGATGCCTCTCAGATGATGCTGTTACCAAATTTATGCAGACTGTTTCCTCTATGCCATGTGTCAACACAATGAAGATAAGCTATGGAGAGCTTACCGCTTCGGTAAATGATAGCATGGTAGATAGTGTTACAGCTTCTCTGTATCAGACTCTTGACATGGTGGCCCCTTTAAAAAAGAAAAAGTCTAATCAGAGATTTCTAACTCCTTGGTTCAACACAGAAACTCATAGCTTAAAACAGAAGACTCGTCAATTAGAAAGAAAATGGTGCTCCACTAAATTAGATTAAATCTATTTAGCTTGGAGAAATCATCTTCTAATTTATAAAAAATCTCTTAGGAAAGCTAGAACAAGTTATTACTCTGCATTAATAGAAGAGAACAAGAATAATCCCAGGTTTCTTTTCAGCACTGTAGCCAGGTTGACAAAGAGTCAGGACTCTGTCAATCCAAGCATTCCCTTAGAGCTTACTAGTCAGGACTTTATGAACTTTTTCAATAATAAAATTTCATCCATCAGAGATAAAATCAATCAGATTCTTCCCACCGTTAACAAAAATACATTAACCACTTGCACTCCGGGCAATTTTCCTAAAAATGCCAAAAAAAAAATGTGCCCAAAGTAAATCGAAAGCTGTTATTCAACCCTTTGCAGCATCTTCATGGGGTTGGTCTCATTTAAAAGAAAACACTTTGAATTTTTTGGCAAAAAAAACATAATCTCTCTACGTGCTCCGGCCACTGAGTTACAGTCATCTAAACATACTGAACTTGAAGAAAAAAAATTTGGACACAGTGTTTTTTTGGATACAAATGCTTGTAAATAACACACAGCTGTCCGATCCGGCTGGAAAATGCAACAGAAATGTAGAACCAAGTGTTATCCAGCTGAGATCCAAATTTGGTAACAATACCACAAAAAATGAATATTTTACACAGCTTTGTTCTCAGGTAGTTCCCAGGCGTTGTGGAACTGTGCCAAATTGTGCCAAATGGCACAGTTTGGAAAAACGTCTGTAACTTTTGAATAATTCAATGTAGAATCTTCATTTTAGGCTCTAATGAAAGGTCACACTCAGGGCTGTGTCTGTGTGTGTGTGTGTGGGCGGGGGGTCGTTCCTCCCCCCCGCTACCGAGGACCAAATTCGGCCCTTGCTACATGACGGAATACACTCTTTTTTTTCTTTTTTTTTTTTTCCTTGCATGTTTTCACAGCGGCTCCCCCCCCCCCGCTACTGTGTGTGTGTGTGTGTGTGGGGGGGGAACCGTGAACGGACCGTGAACGCCCCCCCTCCTCGCTACAGAAGAGGGCCATCGCTACATGATGGAATAGACTGATATGCTTCCTCCCGCGGACCGGGGAGCGTTCGGACCGTGCCCCCCCCCCCGCTTCTCTTCTGCAGCGGGGGGGGGAGGGCGTTCACGGTCCGAACACGGCAAATGAACCGTTTATCGCGGCGCACGCACTTCGTGCGCAGTACAGTTATTTACCGATCGGTCAAAAGTCATTTTTGGATTACAGTTTTCAGGGATAAATAATGATTTAGCTTAAAACACCTTACCTCTTCAAAGCAGCAGAGTCGTGGCGAACAGCTCTTCCCACGCGTCAGACGAACGCGACGCTGCTCCGCTCGTGGATCCCGATCAAAACATAATTCCATTATTGCTGTTTTGGCGAATGATTTACGACTTTTGTCGTCGGCCTCCGTCTATTCTGCTGGAATGAGTGCAGGTCCCACTTGTGGGTGTTTTCCATGCTGCTGGGTGAGCCTTGGTCTGTAGTAGATTTGTACAGAGTCCTTCTGCAGCAGTAAATATCGCTTCACCCAGCCAGAATTTCTGTGCTTCAATTGGCTCCTGCGTTCACAGTAGGCGGGTCCTCCTTCCTAGATTTTCATTCATTGGCTCCTCAAGGTTTCAGAAACACAATTCAAGGCTCTTATTAGTCGAATGAGAGGTCAATCAGATGAACTAATCTGTTCGCGGCTGTGTTTGCAGATTTTTTTTTCAGTGGCGCTTGGAGGGCACACCACCTACACAATCACCATCAATATCCTTATCATGCGTCATGCGCACGAGGGCGCACGAGCGCGCTCTCGCGCGCCCTCGTGCGTCATAGGACGCAGAGACTTGCCCGCCCGCGGAACAACGGAGCGCAAGTGGTTAACTACTACAACTCCTTCAACTGATATCTGTTTGGATAAGTCTATGCCAATTAACCTTTTAGAGTTAGATAAAATAATTTCCTCATCCAAGCCTTCAATTTGTCTTTTAAGACCCTATTCCTACCAGGTTATTTAAAAAAGTCGTCCCATTTATTGGTAGCTCTATTCTTCAAATAATCAATTCTTCATTAAAATTAGGCCATGTACCACAGGCTTTTAAAACTGCTGTAATTAAACCCTTACTCAAAAAGCCAATGCTGGATCCAGGAGTTTTAGCTAACTATAGACCAATCTCTAATCTGCCTTTCATTTCAAAAATCTTAGAAAGAGTTGCTGCTACGCAATTATTTGACAACTTGCAGGGAAATGGTTTATTTGAAGAGTTTCAGTCTGGGTTTAGAATCCATCATAGTACTGAAATAGCTTTAGTGAAGGTCACTAATGACCTCCTTATTGCATCTGATAATGGACTTGTTTCTGTACTTGTCCTTTTAGACCTTAGCACAGCTTTTGATACCATCGATCATAATTTTCTACTTGATAGATTAGAAACCATGTTGGACTTAATGGAACTTCGTTGCAGTGGTTTAGCTCTTATTTATCTGATAGGTTCCAGTTTGTTCATGTCAATAATGAGTTTTCTTCCAACTCAAAGCTCAGTCACGGAGTTCCACAGGGATCTGTGCTAGGCCCTATTCTTTTTAGTTTATATATGCTTCCGCAAGACAACGTTATTAGAAAGTACTGTATACATTTTATTGTTATGCAGATGACACACAATTATACTTGTCAATGAAGCCTGATGATAGTAATCAATTAGCCAAGTTAGAGGCCTGTCTTAAGGAAATCAAAACTTGGATGACTTGTAATTTACTGCTATTAAATTCAGATAAGACTGAAGTCATTCTAGTTGGTTCAAAAAACCTTAGAAATACCCTTCCAAATCAAACTCTTAGTTTGGATGTGGTTACTCTTTCTCTTAATAGTTCTGTGAGGAACCTTGGAGTTATTTTTGATCAAGATCTGTTTTTTAATGCATATATTAAACTTGTTTCTAAGACTGCCTTCTATCATTTGCATAATATTGCCAAGATTAGGAGCATCTTGTCTCAGAGTGATGCTGAGAAACTAATCCACGCTTTTGTTAGCTCTAGATTACAGGTACATCTCAAAAAATTAGAATATCAAGACTTATTACACAGAGAGTGATATATTTCAAGTGTTTATTTATTTTAATTTTGATGATAATGGCTCACAGCCCATGAAAACCCCAAATTCAGTTTCTCAAAAAATTATAATATTACATAAAATTAATTTAAAAAAATAGTTTTGTAATAGAAATGTTGGCCAACTGAAAAGTATGTCCATGTACACACTCAATACTTGGTCGGGGCTCCTTTAGGATTAATTACTGTATCAATGTGGCGTGGCATTGAGGTGATCAGCCTGTGGCACTGCTGAGGTGTTATGAAAGTCCAGGTTGCTTTGACAGTGACCTTCAGCTCGTCTGCATTGTTGGGTTTGGTATCTCTCATCGTCCTCTTGACAATACTCCATAGATTCTCTATGGGGTTTAGGTCAGGAGAGTTTACTGGCCAATCAAACACAGTGATGCCATGGTCATGAACTCACAGTACAGTGCCTAGGTTGTTTTTTCCTCCGTGCGCCACGTAAAAGCACACATTCATGACAGCCTCTCACTTCCACACAGACCAGCAACCACGTCACAAGTTGAAGAAGTAATCATGTTGATGGAACACATGAACAGCACACCCCTGCAAGTTAAACGAATTCGAGATTGGACTCGTCAAGACTGTGTCCTATCAAGAGTGCAACAGTGGCTGAGACAGGGCACCTGGCCGTCAGAATGCACGGACCTAGAAATGCAGCCATACAGGAGAAGAAGAAATGAACTGAGCATGGAGGAAGGGTGCATTCTATGGGGAAGCAGAGTGATAATTCCACCACAAGGAAGACAAATGATGATTAAAGAGTTGCACCAGGCCCACCCTGGGGCATCAAGGATGAAAACTCTGGCTCGCAGCTATGTGTGGTGACCAAACATGGATGCAGACCTGGAGGCAGCAGTGCGACAGTGTCAAGCATGTCAGTCTAATCTCACCACACCAGCAGCCGCACCCCTACATCCATGGGAGTGGCCTTCCCAACCATGGATCAGACTACACCTGTATTTTTGTGGCCCGGTACAAGGAAAAATGATAGTGATTCTTGTCGATGCCTACTCAAAGTGGATCGAGGTTCATCTAATGTCATCCATAACCTCATCAGAAATTGTGGAGAAATTTATGGCCATCTTCACCATGCGTGGCATCCCAGCTGTCCTGGTCAATGATAATGGGTCTAGTCTGGTCAGTGCAGAATTCGAACATTTTCTGAGAAAAAAGGGCATAAAGTACATAACGACAGCACCTTATCATCCATCATCAAATGGGTGTGCAGAGTGAGCAGTCAGGGTGATCAAGGAAGGAGTCAGGAAGATGAGAGAAGGTAGTTTAGAGACTAAGCTGGAAAAATTTCTCTTCAACTATCGATCAACACCCCAGACCACCACAGGAGTCACACCGGCAGAGCTACTCATGAACAGAAAACTCCGTACCCAACTGGATCAGGTGTGTCCCTCATTAGGGGACAAAATTGGATGAAATCAAGCTAAACAAAAAGAGTACCATGACAAGCATGCCAAAGCCCGGAGATTCACAGAGTCTGATGCGGTGTATGTGAGAGGATATTGAGGCCAGAAGTGGATTCCTGCAACGCTGTTTGAGAGGACTGGTCTAGTGTCATGGAGAGTGAAGACACTGGGTGGCCAGCTGGTGAAACGTCATCAGGATCAGATCCGTCCACGTTATGACCAGAGACCGATGGAACATCCACACCGAAAGGAGTCTCTCTCTGGAGATTACTGATTCCTGCATCCAGATAATCAGGGGCCGAAGTCAGTTGAGGAGCCATAAGAGACTGGGGAACAGGCACCCCTTGAGCCGACTGTTAGGACTGTGCCACGTTATCCTGTTAGAGCTAGGAAGGCACCTGCTTACCTGAAGGATTATGTCGTCACAGGGGCAGAATAATCCCTTTGGGTGTCTCGAGGAGGGGCAGTCTACCCCTACCTCATAGGTTTTAAATATGTTGTTTGAACCTTATTGTGTTGAAGAAAACAAGAGGCTTGTTTGCATTAAGTTTTGGACTATGGGGGAAGGGAATGTTGTAATATTATGGGAGTATTAAGTGACCATTGGTCATTCAGTGTTTTAGTCAGGCATTTCTATAAACAACTAAGTGATCAGGTAGGGGGCCTGAGGGTCCTTAGCAGAGGCCACAGTTGCCAAATCCATTTACTATAAGTGACTTTGGGCTTGTTGTTTTCTAAAGTCGCTTGCAAATCTTGTCAGTCGTGGGTTGCAGGGTTTTAGGCTTGTTTTTTAATGTTTAGTTGCATATTTGGGCTTGCTTTGCTGTCACAGCTCTCCCGGCTTGGTTGCGCAAGAATATAAGCTGTGTCTCCATACCAAGAAGTTCAAAATCTCTTAATTTTGGGGGAAGTTATTGAGGTAAAAGTGTCCTTCCAGGGGCTTCACTTCTGGCGGCCAATGATCCATCCAGTTTTTCTATAGAGATCAGTGGCTCGCCCAACTCCACTTGGCTCTGTACTCGCTAATGGGGTGTGAGATATTCAGGTATTTTTTATACAGATCAGTGCATATGGGACCTTAAATTGAAAAAAAAAAAAAACTCCAGTGAAATGAAGGGTAAGAGCAAAATTATCTTTTAATCCCGATCAAGTTTTGCCATGAAGTTACACATATGATGTTTGTGTATTTAGAAGATAATTTTCCACGTAATTAAAGTTGTCGACTGTCGTGTAATATTTAGTTTTTGTTTAAATGACTAGCGGACAACAACTCCCATCATCCCACATCACTAAATGGTAATCATGTTTAGTGCTGTTACTTATGCAGAATGTACATGTCTTTTCTTTTGATCAGAGTTTAAAATTTTAATTTATTCAGAGTTTTTATGTTGACTGTGTTTACTATAAATTTGCTGTTGCTTATGCAGAATGCGCATGTATTTTCCTTTAATTAGAGTTTATAAAATTCCGTTATTCAATGCTGACTGTGTTTACAGTCATTTCACTGGAAACAAAAATAAATCTATATATCAATATATGGGGAGCGGGAGGTCTGGGTTTCTCTGCTTGAACTGCTGCCTCCGGAAAAGTGGTAGAAGATGGATGGATGGATGGATGGATGGATGGATATCGATATATGATACCAAGCAGCCTCTCAATGTGGTAGGTTGCCTGTTGGGCTTCTTTTGGGCTTGTTTCCATAGAACTGGTCGCTTGTTTCTCTCGTGAAACCTGGCAACAGTGGGCAGGTTTCATCAAAGAAAAAGCTGATAGCTAAAAGTGTTGTGTAGTGTGTGTGTGTGTGCGGCCATACCCGCCCACAGGGTAACGTCAGGCGGGCACGGCCACTTGTATATATAGTTCTGAGTTCTGATAATAAAGGTTGCTGTTGGTTGGTTGCTACATGAAGAGAGACTCCGACTACTTTCCTCATACATAACATTTTGGCGACGAGAAGAAAAATTATGGGAGCGTATGGGCTACTTTCATCCCTGCTACCGTTTCTGGAGTACTCGGGAGAGCCAGTGATCCTATGGCTGAAGTGACGGGCAATGTTTGAGGATTATATCAGGGTGCTGGGCTTAAGTAGACTCGACAGGAGACAGCAATGAGCACTTCTGGCCCACCATCTCGGCATGGAAGGCCAAAGAACTCACAGTACGTTGGGTGAAACGGAGCACTATGAGGATGCTCTCGAGTGGCTGGCCGAGCACTTCACCGAGCAGACGAGGACCATGAAGCTGTGGGTGGTGGGAGTATTGGCACCAAATACAGCTAGGCTAGTTAGCTCAGAGAAGCTAACAGCCCACTCACTGTCTATGGGCAAGTTAGCCACAAAGCTAACTGCACGCAAAAAGCGAGTTCCAGGCTACCAGATAGGAATCGAGGTGGGACCAGGGCCACGAGTGGTGGAGTTCCCAGTCACTGCAGACGGCGAGCAAGCCGAGGAGCGCAGCACGGGACGGGACTGTAGCGCTGGTGAGTTTGACGGTGCGGTGTGCGATGACAGTGGAGAGGGAGAGCAGCGACAGGAGTCATCCCTGCTGCTGGAGACCGCACAGCGGAGCGCCTGGAACGAGGGTGCTGAGAACAGCGACGAGACGCCTAGGTCAGATATTGACACCGATGGGAGTGACGCTGAGAGCCCCAGGGTAGAGCAGCTGCAGCCGGGCATGGAGACGATGCAGCAGAGCACCTGGGATGAGGGTGCTGGGAGCAGCAGCGAGGTGCCTGGGTCGGCAAATGACGCTGGCAAAAGTGATGCTGTGAACCCTGGGAGTGAGTAACAGCAGCTGTGCACAGAGGCAGCACAGTGCAACGCCTCAGACGACAGAGAGGAGGTGCCAGGCACCATAGAGGTCGGGCAAAGTCTCAGTGCCGGAGCCCAATGCGCCCTGGATGAGGGTGCTGGGCGGTACGGCGAGGCACACGAGGCAGTGAGCGGCGCCAACGAGCAGGCTTTGGGTCTCCCAGGAGTTCGGCAGCAGGGGGGCGGAGTGTTTGGAGCCACGACGGCGGTGTTAAAAGTGGTCGGGAGCAGACCGACAAGCACGGAGGGACGATGTGCCAGACGCCAGCACTGCAGGTCCCGAGGAGTGAGGCAGTTGGTGGTGAAGAGTGACATTATTGCGAGAGAGGTCGTTTTTGATTCCGAAGGCAGACAGCGTCCAGGATCACAAATGCCGTGGGGCTGCCCAGGGCCTCCGAGCCGGTCTTATCTTTGGCGGCCAGGGGCGTGCATGATTTGGGGCTGCCCTGGGCCCCCGGGCCAGTCTTACCGCTGGCTGCCAGTGGACATAGGTGTGACTTGAACACTCTTGATGTAAATATGTATATATCCTGCTGGTGTGCATGTGAGTATGTGGGATATGGGATTATTTTTATATTTTAGAGTCATGGTCCGATTTTAGTTGTTTTTGGGATGAGTGTGTTAGGTTATTCTTGTGCACTGTTCCCCGTTAGTTCTTTAGTGTATGATTCGGGTCCTAAATTGGGGAGGGTCTCCATTGTGTGTGTGGTCTTACACTTTTGTAAGGGGGAGGGGAATGTTGTGTAGTGTGTGTGTGTGTGCTGCCGTACCCACCCACAGGGTGTCGTCAGGCGGGCACGGCCGCTTGTATATATAGTGTAGTTCTGAGTTCTGATAATAAAGGTTGCTGTTGGTTGGTTGCTGCGTGAAGAGAGACTCCAACTCCTTTCCTCATACATAACAAAAAGCATCACACATTTTCAAGTGCCTAATCTGGCTTCTCATCAAACAGCGTTCTAAAGGTATTTTAGCATTTGAATTGCAACAGAGATGATTAACTTGGTGGCATTTCTGCAGGCAAACGGAGCAAATGGTGCAGAGATAAGACTGAGGATGACAGACAGATAAATGTTGCATTGAATTTCAAGATGTCTTTGTCTGTTCACTGGCACTCCAGAGCAATTTCAACATTTCATGATTGTTCTTTGTTACTCCAGCAAGGAGGATGAGAGACAGAGAAGGAAATGGGACGATGCAAGCTGCATAAATGTAAAGATGGCAACAGAGATGAACAAAAAGAGGAAAGCAATGAGCGAGCCGATCCACATAAATGAGAGCAAAATGAAAGACAAGCAAGATTCAACTTTAATCTATTCAACTTTATATAGCGATGAACAATGGCAAAAGACAAAAATAGATGTAATTGGAAAGCTAGGGTGAAGTCAGAAGTTGGGAGAGAATAGAAAACATAATGAAAGTGAGGAGAGTGTGGCTATAGGTCTTCTAAATTAGTAAAAACACAGATACAGATGAGGAAACAGTCGCAAGAAGACGGAAAATAGAAAAACAGGAGCATTTATGAGCTCAATATAAAGAGATTAAAGCTAGAGGAGGAAAAAAAAGGAAAAATAATTCTGCTCTCCTGGCAGCGGACCACTGTCTCTCCCTCTCATTAGCTGTAGCTCTGTTGTTTAGGGGACCAACTGGGCAGGCTATCGCCACAATGCTGGTTACCATTCCCCGCAGCAACAAATTCTGATTTTAATTAAAGCGGACCTCGTTGTCACTCCAGCAAACCGACACACACACTCACTGACTGACTGACTGGACCAGCGTGGTGGGAGATCGAGAAAGCATGCCCGGCCTCACAAAGCACCCGGCCTGCGAGACAGAGTGGAGGAGGGAGACAGATGAGCAGCCAGCTGGAGGACCGAGTCTGGGACAGGAGCAAGAGGAGCCCGGGTAGACGCCACGCTCCATGACTGGCGGAGCCTGAGGCGTCCTGCTGTAGGACACTCGCCTGCACTCGGTGTTTTATGTAATCAGGCAGCGTGCTGACTGGAGTGTGGTTGAAGGCAGAGGAGCACAGTAGCAGACAGGTGTCCTTGACAGCGAGGCCACAGGGGACTGCAGGAAGTCGGGTTTTCTCCCACTGTGATATGACAAGAGACTAAAGTGGCTACAGCGGCTCGTACACGGCTGAAACTACTGCAAGCTGTTTGAAAGTTCATGAAATGTTTAAGGTGTTCTATAAATAGGCACCGGCACAAGCAATCTGCGCTGTTGGCGTCAGAGACTGAGACTGTCCCCTTCCTGAAGAGCAAGGACCTACTGGTTCTAACGTAAATCATGCATGCAACACAAGAAGGAAATTTCACACTGAGGACATAAAGGAGACAAGGTTTAGAGCAGTCGTGCTGTCTGTTTCTTTGCTGTTGAAGAGATGCCCACAAAAAAATGCCATGCTCAGTATTGTTATTGTTGAAAATGAACTAACAGCTCACTCAGCTGTTGAAAATGTTCCAAGATTAAAGAAACATTTTTTTAATTTTGCAAAAGGGTAAAAACAAATCAAATTTTAATTAATATGGGATAGCAAAAGCTGCATTAGCATGCCTGACCAAGAATGTTCTGTTGTGTTTGTTTTAATATTGAAATGTTTTTGTTTGTGATAAAGTGGTTATGCGTGTTTTTGAGGCCCATTTTCCACCTTTCCACTACTTTTGAGAGTGTGTGTGTGTGGGGGGGGGCATTTGTACCTGTGTGTGTTTGTTTTTTCTGAAGGTAAGGGGATACAAATGACCAAATTACCATTTCCAGTACAAGATATACGTATATAGTGCAATGTCCCTATTCATTAAACTTAATAATAGTAACTCAGCCATGATTTGTGATCAAGTCATTATTCACTGAAATTATTATAAGGCAAAAATACAACTATGACACCTGAAGGAATCTTAAATGTTAATAATTACTTGTGCCCAGACCTTAAGCTAGTATCTCATGGAGCGGCGTGGGCATCGTCAGGGTTCATAAAAAGTTTCCAAAACAGTTTGGAAACCGTTTTTCTTGTCACAAAGACATTTCGAACATGTTCAATATTTCTTGACCTTTGTGAGGGCTTTCAGCTGTGAAAACGACCTTCGTCTTATGACTCGGATGTTACTAATCTTACTAGCATTACTTTGCTGTGCTCATTATGTACAGCCTTTTATCTTTTTAATAGAAAATGTCTCTGTTTACCTTCTAAAAAAACAGCTGCTGTGAAAAGTTCTGGACAGAAAGAATAAACAGAGTAAGTGCTTGGAGTTGGCAGGAGGATCCTTCTTCATTACAGATACTCAGCCTGATGAAACTATCCCTTGTGTGTTACATCTTTTTTTAAAAAAAGAGAAGTTCTAGCTTGAATGTAAGGCAGATAAAACTGAAGACTTCACATCAAAGACAGTTGCCAGTTTTGAGTAATTTGACGAACAGAAGAGGCAGTTTAATGGAGCTTCAACATCAGTGGCCCCAAAAACGTTTAATTCGATGGCTCTTGTTTACATTTGAGCCATAGTTTTCTCATAGGGTTTTGTGTTTAGGGTGATGCGACCCTAAAAAAATAATGCTTAGGTCAAATACATATATATTAGGAAATGTGTTGCAGAAACAAACCTCTAAACTACCCAAGATGGTTTAAGTCAGATCTAAAGGGCATGTCAGTGACTTTCACCATAGTATTTTTGTTTATATTGATTTTGTCTTTTAAAACATGTGATCATTATTGGTCACCATGTAGACTGACAAGCACATTTGGCTTAATTCTACATTTCATAACTACCAACTTGTTTCTGAGTGACATCACAGGTCAAAATACAAATGATTGGCCAAAGAGTTTCCATTGTTCTTTATGGACAAAGCATGAAAACTATAAAAATTCTAGACATTCAGGCTAATATTGTATTGAATCTGACCCAGTCAGACACTGCGGCAGTGACTTGTTGCCACTGGGCAGCACGTAGTGTACCCCATCATAGCTGAGATCAAAACCTGGTAACCTGAGGTCTGTGATGACTTTCTGTGTCGTTCAGCTAACACACAAAATAGAAAAACTGTACTATATAAACCGATTTAAAATTAAATCAGTTATACCCCCTTTACACAGGCGTGGAGATCACTGAGATCGATAAGTGATGAAAAAATGGCTAGCTCTCTTGAGCTTTCAATGATCTCTCAGTGATCTTTCAATGAATGCCAAATTTTTCCATCCTGAAGGTACTGATGGCAGAGAGGTCAGTGAGGGATCACTGAGCGATCACTGAAAGAGCAAAATAGTTTATTGAAAGATCACTAAGAGAACACTGGGAGATCACTGGCGCTTCTTGAGAGATAGTGACAGATTGCTTCCCTTTGGTGATCACTGAGAAATTGTTTTGGGCTGAATCAAAACTTTCAGGGGGCTGTGGTGATCATGGAGATCATTGGAAGATCACTGAGAGAGCTTGGTGATTGCTGAGAGATCATTGAGGGATCTGGCCCTTTTTTCATCTTTCAGCAATTTCTCAATGATCTCCACCCCTGTGCCCCTGTGTAAAGGGGGTGAAAGAGCACAAGAAACCGCTCAAATATACTGTATATATACCTCCTTGGTCGCCTAAGAAACTCTCAATGATCCCTCTGCAATCTTTCCTGGTCTCTCAGTTTCCAGGTCTCTTAAGTTTCTTTCAAAGATCTCCATTTTGATCACCATGAAAGTTGACAAAACATCTAAACATTTACACTGAAATAGCTTTTTCAGAGTAGATCATTGAAAGACTGGGTCAATTTTTGATCTGTCAATGGTAACCCAATGATCTCCATCTGTGTAAAGGAGCCCTTAGTGGTTGTCATGGGATTCCATGAGGTCTTACACGACACATTAAGTGTGTGTTCATGTTATTACATTCCATACAAACATCAGAATGAAGCAGTCCAAAACAGAAAATGTTTGATTTGCCAGCAATGGAAAAAGAGCACCTCTCCTTTAATCTGATGATCTCTATCTATTATTGTTTGTTGCTCAGCCTTTGGCTGTAGGGTTGAGAATATATGGAATTTCTTCAAAGTCTTTTTTTTTTTTTTTTTTTAGTAATGGTAGCTCTCACATTTTTGCTATGGCCAAAAACATTTGAGGCTATAAAAGAATGACAGCCATGACACATTGGCCTTTGACTGATGCTCTGGATTAACAGGTCCTCCAACTAATAGAATTACTGTCATCATAAGTTACTGCCCTCCTACTATGACAAAATATATGATGTGTGTTTCACAGCACTGAAATCCACATAAGAAAGCAGGTTTGGGATGGCTAGACGTACGACCAAAAGCACTTCTATCCATACGACCATTCCTCAAGTATGGCTGCAAACCCTTGTTGACTTTCCGTTTCATTTACTTCTGGGATCCTGATTCACTTCTTTTACTCATTAATAAATGATCTCCACATGCTTAGCATTACAGCTATAGTTTAGGTTTGCCACTAAAAACAATAAAAAGGGGAAAAAAATAAGTTTAGAGATTAGGGGAAGGTGAGGGACTAAATTTCTCACACACTTTTACATCTCTCTGCTTCCACTTCATGCAGTCATTTTCACAACCACTAGAGGTCACTTTTTCACAGATGTAACTCTAAGGTGCATTCCTGCCAGTAAAAAAAAACAAAACAAAACAAAAAAAAACAAAACTATATGGTCATTATCTGTTGGAGGATGGTCTCCTTTGGGCAGATAGACAGACAGAGGTCACTGTGTCAGTCCCTCCAGGATTTTGTGGGATGTTTTTATGATTGTTGCGGCCCAAAAAGCTTGAATTCACAGGAGCTTTTTTTAAAAGTTGCAGTAAAAGTTGTGATGCTTTGAGAGGATTTTTTTTTTTTTTTTGCACTAGAAGTTG
Source organism: Pholidichthys leucotaenia (assembly GCA_020510985.1). Classification (NCBI taxonomy): domain Eukaryota; kingdom Metazoa; phylum Chordata; class Actinopteri; order Cichliformes; family Pholidichthyidae; genus Pholidichthys; species Pholidichthys leucotaenia. The sequence continues at coordinate 84,954,106 of CM035848.1, read as the reverse complement.
TGGGAAGAATTACAAATTTTTCAATGATATTCTATATAACACCACAAGAAAAACACAGGTTTGTCAAAAAATTTCCTATTACAGTGATTTGTAAATTAAGCAGAAACTTTTGCTATACAGGAAAAACTCTTTTGTGCAACAGCAAATACAGACTTTAGCACAATATCCATTACAACAGTTAAATTGCACTGAATGCATGTTAAAGAGTAGAGATGTGAAAATTATGGCAGCACCTTCATTTGAAAACTCCCCGCAGCGGCCTGAACCACTCGGTACTGAGTGCAGAGGAAAAAGAAATAATTTACTCTGTTGCTCTGTAATTTTTATTAAAGTCTTTTTTTCTGAAAAAAAAATTACTGAATACTTGCTCTCTTTCCATGCCTGACTCCTACCTGTCTATCTGCTACATCTTGACACTCACCCGTCTCATCAGATACTCATCTTTCCTCTATCGGGAGTTGTACCAGGAGGAGGGGCTTTTTGCTGGGGCGACGTCTGACTGGAGTGTGATTGAAGGCAGTTTTAAAGCTCATTTTATCAATGAGCAGTAGTAATGATTTTACTTCTAAAGATGTATAAAATGTTATAACACTGGCTGTAGTGTTAGATGCGCTCATTTGTTTGTACAGCTTCTCTCCTTATGCGCACTCTCGTGACAGGGTGGTTTTCAGGCAGGCGGACTTTTTTCAACACAAACACAGCACTTCGTACACGCAGTCAGGATGGAGATGTGGTGAGACGTCCACCGGCAGGCCGGGGGAGACGGGGGAAAGGACGGTGAGGGAAAACTTGCGGGTGAGTGTTTTTTTTAAATCACACACTCTGTTTTTGCTGATGTGTTCCGTTAATACTCACTATAAACATAGAAGTAAGCACAGTGCAATGACGTGTTTGATTGGTTAGACTGAGCATTTGAGGGCTACTCAGGAAGAAATTTGATTAGCAAAACTGGTGGAAGTTGACGAGGATTGGCCAAAATTGCAGGAAAGTTGCGGTGATTGGACAAAGTTGCAAGGTCACAAAATAGGTGCGCTGATTGGCTGATTTCGTGTGAATTCTCGGGATCGCATCACGAAAACCTGGAGGGACTGATTGTATTATTATCATAACTAGTGTAACTAGTGAAGCCTGTGATTAACTTACTCAGTGGTTAAATAAGAGAACATGAGTCTTGTGAATCCTACATTAGCTCAGTTAGTTATTTAGCCATTTCCTTCACTTCATCTTTCTAACTCTACTTTTACAAACTATTTCTGGATTGTATTGCATATAACAGCTCCAGGTCTTAACCCCAGCACTGAGAATATATTCAAACAAGAAAACAACAAAATGTAGGTGAAGTGAAGTGTATTTCTGAGTATCGATCGGAGACACTGCTCAGATCTGTTACTCATAGTGTTTCTATGTCTGTCCAGTGCTGTAAGAGTGTTAAATGAGCGTCTCTGAATCAAGATTAGTCCTGTGGAAAGTTTGATTGGACTACAAATGTAACTCCATAAGACTGGGAGGTAAAGGCCTGATCAGGGTGGCTCAAGGGGTGAAGTGTGTTGACTGCGCTTGCACACAGCATTGTTCAAAGTAGTTTTGCATAATGCCCGCGGCAGTCAAGAGCCACCAAACTGATTTAAAGCAGAAGCCGGCTTGGGACTGGCACAGGGAGTGCACTGGCTTGTGCTCCCCCTGTAGATGGGCAACCAAATTTTCTTTTCCCATTCTATTATGCTGAGCACCAAGCTAGAAGGCAGAAGTACTGTTTTTATATGGTTTTTGGTATGACCTAGTCGGAGGTCGAACCCACGACCTCCTGATAGTTGGGGCAGATACTCTACCAGCAGGCCACTACTACAGTAAGAACAGCATCGTGATGAACAATTTTTTAATAAAAGGCAGAGGTTCGTGAGTACGACCACAAGAAACAGGAACTTTTGTTGTTATTATTGATAGCAGCTGAGGAGAAGAACAGACTGGCAAACAGGCACTACTGCCTCCCCTCGGCGGGAGTCTTCCTGGTGCATGTGCAGTTCAGCGTGGATCTCCTGCACCCACCACGTGTGATCACTTTTCTTGGGCAGCACTCCCTCTGTGCAAGAGTGAAGATGATGAAATTTACATCACACATCTGTGGCTCCATGGGTTACACTTAAGAATTCCTTTTTCTCACAAACCAAATCTCCATTTAGTGTGAACGGGATCGTTATCACCGTGAATCATAAGGGTTAACAGACTACATTAGCAGAGTGTGATATGCAGATTTGTTTATGATACAATACTGAATGATTGAAATGTGGGTGTTGGTTTGGATTCATTCAGGACTGTATGCAGAGTGAAAATAGTGATTTGGAGACCAGTGAGGAACAATGGTTAGAGAAGGTTTCACCTTGTCTGTTATATTCAGTCAAACGATTCAAATTTTTTTTAGAGGTTTAAGGTGCAACGCACAGTCTTGTAGTTACCCAGGCTGTTGCTGTTTTCTGTGGAGAAGAAGCAGAATTATGGGGCTTTTACCACCACTGCACCACATGTTCAAACTAAGCTGCTTTTAAAGGCAAGGCCCACATGAATAAAAGAACATATTTAATTGCTAATGACAATGATACACATGTTGGCATTTTAAATGTCACATATAATTGTCTTCTTAAATGTCAGACAGGTGTGCACTTTGCAGGTAAATAGTGCAGCTCGGTTTATGCAGTAACGCTCTACCTTAAGATATTTCCATTAGACTGTGTTTACGAAAACGTACTGATATTTGCGTGGATGGTTGCCACCTGCTGAATGTTAGGACATCTTGTTCATTTGAGATGTAATGTAGGAGTAAACAATAAGCTCCGTAACAGCTAAATTTCAATTAGCTTTGTCAGTTCCAGACTCAGGGAAGTTTTTCGTTCTGGCTGACACTTGAAGAGAGTGGAGTCTCAGCCAAAAGACGAAATACCTGCTGTGCATGAAAAACCCGTAGGAAGAGATGCAGAATTGTTACTTTTTTTCTGTCATTACAAGACTTGAGAGCACTTCAGAAGAGACACTTCTACTCAGGTGTCACAAAACAAAAAATGTGAATATGAAAAATAGAAAATGTTCCCCCCCTTATGGAGCTCAGGGCTGCTTGTTCTTCATAACTATTTTCTTTCATAGTCCATGTCAAAACCTTGTTTCTGCAGCCCTAAAGAGAAACATGATTATTTTACATTAAAAAGAGACGACACACATGAGCTACAGGTCCCGGGTTCATTGTGTGCATTGGATTTAGCCACACAAAAACATTTCCTCCTGCAGTAGAGCATTAGATGAGGAAGCCCAACTGTCGGGCCGTCGAGAGCTGCGCCACAGCAACCAGCCGTCAAGACGTGTTGCACAGAACATCACACAGACTGACCCACAGGCCATGAAAAGCAAGTCGTCAGCTACCAATATCTGCATGTCTGTGCAGTCGTCACTGATAACCAACACAGTCCCATCCCAGGAGGTCAAACCATGCTGGTTTGTGTCCTGCACAAGGTATTGTTGAGCAGAGGTTTGCCTGGTGTAAATAATGAAAAATGTGAGTGCAGGGGTCAGCAAACTCTACAGAAACAGCCTTTGTATGCAATTTTTTCTTTTAAAAAAGTGAAACATATTATTCCTTATAAATTTGCAACTTTTTGTAATTTTATTCTAATAGATTGTGTCTCTTTTTGTATTTTTTTTTTCCTTTTAAATCTGCAATTTATTTGGGAATTTTCTTGGAAATTGTCAACCCTTCTCATAAATTTTTGATAGCTTTCCCATTAAATGTGAGCTGTTCTCTTAAATTTGTGACCACCCCCCCCCCCCCCCCGTAAATGTTAAAGTTTTCTGTGAGCTACATGTAGCCCAACAGGCTACAGATTGTGGCTCTAGAGACTTAAAAACTTAATAGAATTTGGTTCAAATTCCTTTACCATTAAAGCACATTTGCTGCACGGTGGCGCAGTGGTTAGCACTGCGGCAGCACAGTTTACCCTTGGCCGGGGGATCGTGGGATCGTGGGTTCGATCCCAGCCCCTGACCAACAGTGATCTGTGTGGAGTTTGCATGTTCTCCCCGTGTTTGCGTGGGTTTACCCCGGGATTTCTCCAGTTTCCTCCCACATGTCAAAAACATGCAGGTTAGGTTAATTGGAGACTCTAAAGTGGCCCTAGGTGTGAATGTGTGTGTGAATGGTTAAGGGATAGCACCGTATCATGGCTGCTTCATCCATCCAGGTGGTGGATGACCCTCAATTTCCCCTCTGGGGATCAAAAAAGTATACTAAATCTAAATCTACTAAAATGATGCTGCTGCATTTACATTAACTAAATGGCTCCTTTATGTTGGGGCTGCTCATTAAAGATATCCCCTGACCCACTTCCAGTTATTGTAGGAGGCTTAAATTGGCTTAAATAAATGCCGCCATCAGTGTGTGAATGTGTGTATAAATGGGTGGATAGCAGGATCTGTAAAGCACTTTGGTCATCAAGAGATGAGAATAAAAGCGCTATATAAGTGAATGCCATTTACCATTTAAATTGCACATGTATAATAACACATAAATGTTTGCTGAGATGAAAGAGACTTATGGGGAGGATGGCATATTGTATGACGTAGTTGTCATATCCGGCTCTAGGGAGCCGGGCAATCAGAGCCAGGGGCAAGCCAGTGAGTCGTGATATTTTATTCAGGGTAAAGGGGAAGGGATGAGGAGAGCACAGATACTCATGCAGAGGTACACTCACAGGTTGCACAGCGCAGAGGTAAGCAGCTCGTACCGGACGTGGGGGTAGCAAGACGTACATACTCACAGCGGGATACAAACACAGGAATGCTGCAAGAGGAGTATAAGCTGACACCAGACGAAGGGGCTTCAGCTTAGCAATGTGTTTATGTCGCAGCCCCGAGTCATCGAGGCTGCTCCTATTTATCCTCATTGGCAGCGCCCCAGCTGATGAAGACTAATTGGCCCCAGCCGTCCATAATGCTGCCAGCTGGGACGCTGCTCAATGGGAAGCAGGGATGAGGGAAAACATGGGCTGAGTGCCGAGACGGCATCTCAACCCATGGTGACAGAGCCCCCCCTCAAGGTCGGGCTCCTGAACGACCAGGAACATCCCAGCCCCCCCCCCCCCACCTAGGGTGGGAGGAAGGGAGGCGGACCGGAGGGGAAGAAGCCAAGGGTAGGACAACACCAATGGGGCAATGTAGGGTAGTGGGAAAGAAAAACCCAAATACAATACTGACAAAACAGAATAATTAACCCAGGTACAGATGGGGAGAAGAACCGGGTCAGCACGCCGGTTACATACTACCCAGAGAGTACCAACCATGCGTGACCCAGAGCAAGGAAAAAAGAACCACCAAAAAGGTACAGGGCAAAAAATGCTGAGTACGGTTAAATAAAGGGGAACCTATACACAGCGCTAATTTAAGTACATACACAGTCACCAAGAAAAGTGAGGGTGACTGGAACAAATGACAATTATAGAGCATGGTGTTATGGAAAACAAGGCACATGACTCTATAATGAACCAACAGGACAAAAAAGAAATACTGAGTGCAGGCAAAGAAAAACCCACACACACGAATATATAAATACCCAGTCACCTAAAGAAATGAAAGTGACTGGAATAAATGGATAACTGCAGAGCATGGTGTTACGGAAAACAAAACATAACTCTACAATACAAAAAACGAGGCTAAAAACATGGCACAAAAAGTAAAATGCTGAGCATGAGCGATGGAAAACAGCACTATAAAAACGAATCCACCAACAGGACAAAACATTACACCCGAGTGACCTTAATAACAAAAGAAAAAGTGACACCCGAGGTGAATGGCAGGCAGAGTCCAAAAATGGCCGAGATGGCTCCGGAGATTTCCCCGCCCATTGTCCAGCTGGCGAATCAGGGAAAGAGAAGTGTTCGGACGGCGAACTCTGGACCCAGATCCCAGGAATCCAGTCCACCGGCAGCCGAACCAGGCTGCCCAGAGGGAAACACAGACCAGTGGGGGGAACCAGATCACCGAACCGAAAGTTCTGTGGGTCGGGTCGTCGACCCGCATCACTCAACCACCAGGACCGTTGAGACGGGCGAAGGATCAGAGCGGATCCCGGTGGAAGAGGCTCAGGGGAGAGCCGATGACGAGGGCGGCGGGCGTCAGGCCGCAGGAAAACGGCCACCTCCTCACCGGACCTGGACAATACTGGGGCAGCACCCACGTCGGACCCCGATCGGGCCTCAGGCGAACCCACGTTGGACCCCGACTGGGTCTCGGGCGAACCCACGTTGAATACTGCACCAGAACCGACCTCCAACGTTGAACCCGGACCCTCCAGCACCACGAGGAACAGCAACTCCTCGCCGGTGACCCTGGAAGAAGGCTCAGAAGAGAAAACAGAACCGGGATCAGGATCACCGGCAGCGCCAGAACCCGGCGAGACGAGCTCAGACGCAGCGGACGGCTGCACCCGGCTCGTCTCCCCTGGAGATAGGCTGAAGTGCTCGGGGATAAAAAGAGAGAAAAGAAAGGAGAGCACTCGCCTGATCTCGGGTTCTGACACCGTCCAGGACTGCGAAGATCCAGGATCCGTCGTCAGGAGGTCGTTGTCAGGCTCCCATCTAGCCGCGTCGGGCCCCGCAGCCAGCACGATGGTCAGCGCAGCTTGAGATCCCTCCAGCTCAGGTAACCCCGCCGACGATCCACTCGGCGTGAAGCCAGAAGAATCTCGTCCCGCCGGACCGAACCGCTCCTCCGTGGAGACCCGGGGACGCTCAGTCGTCTGCGTAGACTCCACGCAGCAGTCAGTCCCCCTCCTCCGTCCGCAATGTAGCTGCGGAACCACAGGCCCTCTCCATATCCCACCACGTTGACCCGGAGCCGGGGACCGCTCGGCGGAGAGAGACAGAGGATGCGGGATTAGGAATACAAGTTACAGCAGGTGGGGAGAGTTCAGGGAGCTGCGAACCCTGAACTTCTCCTCCAGGGATGTGACAGAGCAAATCATTAAGCAGGTGTGAAAAAACAATGACTTGCCTGCCCCCTGGAGGTTGAGTATCGCCTGCTGTAGTGGATTCTGCTTCTTCCTCTCCCCGCCCGGCGATAACGGAGGACCCCCCGGGAGTTAGTCTGAGGATCACTCGCGTTGTCTCCAGCAGAGAGCTCACCAGGCCGGGATTCCAGGCACACAGCAGTCAGGAAGCGCGTCGAGGAGGAGGGGAAAACAGCCGGGGTGAGCCAGCCCGAATGTCCAGGAATGACAGCGGGGGAACGAGGCTCAAGGGACGAGGCTGTAGAGTCTCCACACTGACGAGGCGAAGGGATGACAGCTGCGTGGGAGGAACGGTCCTGACGATAGCCCAGAACTGGATCCGGACGAGGTTCGTGCAGAGGTGACTCGGCGATGTGATGGCAGCTATTCCCAGGGAACGAAGCGAGGGGGAAACCCAGGATTCGCCGCTCCAGATCAGAGAACGAGGCGAGGAAGGCGCCGAGCACGGGAAAGCTTCGTAGCCCTGAAGTCCACACCATCAATCTCCCTGCCGCCGCCACATGCCTGAAGGTGGTGACAGGAAACACAGAGCTCGCGACAGCCACTCGACCCCGGACATAACTGCTGTCAGCTGCGGCTCCTTGAAGGGAATCCCGAGTGACGTGGCGCAGGTCGGGGGAAGTCCTCTGGTTGGCGCGAACTCCCGGACTGGAATAGCGGCAGGAACGGGACTCCGAAGCGGGGAAAGACGTCGCCCACTTCGACTCCCTGCCGGGATTTCCATCCACCCCGTGGAGCTTCTCTCGCTGTGTACCTGCAGCGTCTATCCTGGCACTGTCCTCCAGATGGTACAGAGAGTGAGGGTGACAGTCCAGGAGTTCCTCAGCACGGCCCGGATGCCAGCGTCTCGCGTTGGAGGCGTCGTGCAGGGTGAAGAATGTCCCGTCGACAGCCTCCGAGATGGACCTCAGCTCGTCGCCCTGGCGCCGGAAGTGACTCCTGGGAAACGGCATGCTAGCAGCGCTGACACCCGGACAGAAAGGTACATTTCCACAGCGACTCACGGCCGCCGGCAACTCTTCTGGCTGCGACATACTGTCATATCCGGCTCTAGGGAGCCGGGCAATCAGAGCCAGGGGCAAGCCAGTGAGTCGTGATATTTTATTCAGGGTAAAGGGGAAGGAATGAGGAGAGCACAGATACTCATGCAGAGGTACACTCACAGGTTGCACAGCGCAGAGGTAAGCAGCTCGTACCGGACGTGGGGGTAGCAAGACGTACATACTCACAGCGGGATACAAACAAAGGAATGCTGCAAGAGGAGTATAAGCTGACACCAGACGAAGGGGCTTCAGCTTAGCAATGTGTTTATGTCGCAGCCCCGAGTCATCGAGGCTGCTCCTATTTATCCTCATTGGCAGCGCCCCAGCTGATGAAGACTAATTGGCCCCAGCCGTCCATAATGCTGCCAGCTGGGACGCTGCTCAATGGGAAGCAGGGATGAGGGAAAACATGGGCTGAGTGCCGAGACGGCATCTCAACCCATGGTGACAGTAGTCAAGCACGAGCATCGGCAGTTCAAGTGTGGTTGAATATCAATCAAAACAACACCCATTCCCAGGGGACCACAGTGCACCATAGATGAAGACACCATCCAGCAAGTGGAGACTACCATTTTGGAGGATCTCAGCATCACCGTTCATCAGCTAGCCCAAGATGTCAAGATGAGGGTGGGGCCTAACTATCATCCCTGAACATTTGCATATGTGGAAGTTGTCTGCACAATGAATTCCCTGGTTGTTCACACTTTTCCAGAAAGAGGAATAAGTCACATGTTCCCAGGGTCTTTTGGCCATGTGCCAAGAAAACCAGGTGGACTTCTTCAATAGACTAATCGCACAGGGCAAAGCGTGTCCATCACTATGTTCCAAAGACTAAAGCCCAGTCGAAACAATGGAAGCATTATGACTCAACACCTCTGAAGAAGGCACAGTCATGTTCACAGTCTTTTGGGTCCAGCATAGTGTACTGTCTGATGGTGGATTTCCTGGCAAAGGGTACCACAATTACTGGGACTTACTATGCTTCACTGCAGCAGAATTTCCAGAAGTCCATCAAAATGCTAAACAAAGGTGTCTGCCTCCTGCAAGACAATGCCCCAATTCACAACAGCTGCATAAAGCGATGGGAGAAGTGTGTGACCCTTAGTGTAATCTATGTAGAGAAAGACAAATAACTGTACCAAGTTTCATTCCTCTCAGTCCATGGGAAATGAGACAGGGGAAACCTTTAATGATCATCCCTCATGTGTGTTATGTGAAAATCTTGCTGTACTCTATTGTGGGGCCATCAAGAAACATTGTGTGTAAATATAAAAAGATAATAAAGCTGCAATTAAACAATAGGAAAAAAACTGTGTGCACAATTATATAGTGCATCTTCACTTTTTCCACATTTTGTTGTGTTACAACCTTATTCCAAAAGGGATTAAATTCATTTTTTCCCTCAAAATTTTACACACAATACCCCATAATGTCAGTGTGAAAACAAGTTGTTTTTTTGTTTTTTTTAGATTTTTGCAAATTTATTAAAAATAAAAACTAAGAAATCACATGTACATAAGTATTCACAGCCTTTGCCATGAAGCTCAAAATTGCACTCAGGTGCATCCTGCTTTCACTGATCATCCTTGAGATGTTTCTACATCTTAACTGGAGTCAACCTGTGGTAAATTAAATTGATTGGACATGATTTGGAAAGGCACACACCTGTCTGTATAAGGTTCCACAGTTGACAGTGCATGTCAGAGCACAAACCAAGCATGAAGTCAAAAGAATTGTCTGTAGACCCCTGAGACAGGATTGTCTCGAGGCACAAATCTGGGGAAGGGTACAGAAAAATATGTGCTGCTTTAAAGGTCCCAGTGAGCACAGTGATCTCTATCATCTGTAAATGGAAGAAATTTGGAACCACCAGGACTCTTCCTAGAGCTGGCCGGCCGTCTAAACTGAGCAATCGGGGGAGAAGAGCCTTAAGGGCCTTTTCCACTAGCACGACTTAGCACACCACGGGACAGCTCAGCACGCTTTGTAAGTCTTTCCACTAGCCCCAACACGGTTTAACAGCAGCGATTCTCGGCCTCGCTCAAGGGCAGGGTCCAGTCATGCCGAGTCGTGCCGTGTTGTGACGTTAAAAGACTGGTTGCCGCTGATTGGTCAGGTCTTAACGTCACGAAAGCGACCGTCTTCGCCGTCTTCTGATACACAACCGCCATATGCAATATTTCATGCACTAACTCGGTCACGGAGTAAATACGATATTAATACAGACAGCGTTGTAGGTTTTGCGGAACTCTACACCGTGGTCCAATGAAGAGGTGCGGAGTTTTCTCTGCTTGGTGGCAGATCCACAGTGAGGAGTGACTCGGACCCATACAGATGGCTGGCCAGCATAGAAACCGGACTATGGGCAAGCTGAAGACGATCATGAGAGAACCATCGATGGTGAATGATTTGTAATAATGTGCATCTGTTTGCTTATTTATCCTGTTGGTGGTAAGCTCACTTTTTTTGAGCCATACAGCGCCATTTTGTGCTGGCTAACTCGTTTTAGCTAACTTTTTTTTGCTAGTAGCTAGCTAGTACCAACTGCTGATTCGCGCTTGTTTTCTCCTAAATATTCGCTTGTGAGAGCAAAACGATGAAATATGTTAATCCTGGTTAAAGTCCTGGTTTTTGTTTTGTATTGCACTTTGGTGCTGCGTATTAAATTGTGTGCAATTTAATGCTAGAATGTGTTTCCACATGCCAGGGGTTAGCCTCCCTGTTGTGGATACTGGTGAAATGGACCACACGAGCCGAAATCTCGTCATATTAAAATTGCTTTTTCAAACCAGTGATTTATAAAGTCATTCATATAATTTTCTAAATCGTCAGAATAGACACACACGCCTATTCTGTGGATCCTGCAGTGCTTGTCAGGGAAATGAAGCATTTTTGTCACATCCCACCACTGCATTTCACAGGTGTATTTCCCGAATACAGTTACATCTCCAAAAATTAGGATGTCATGAAAAACTTCAATATTTTTTGTCACTCATTTCAGAAAGTGAAATCCGTATATTATATAGATTCATTACACAGAGTGATATATTTCAAGTGTTTATTTATTTTAATTTTGATGATTATGGCTTACAGCCCCTGAAAACCCCAAATTCAATTTGGCAAAAAATTAGAATATTACATAAAATTAACTTTAAAAAATTAGTTTTTAAATATAAATTTTGGCTGCTGAGGTGTTGGTTAGTATGGGCTGTAGCCGTAATCATCAATATTAAAATAAACACTTGCAATATATCACTGTCCCTGTAATGAATCTATATATGGGTTTCACTTTCTGAAATGAGTGAAAAAAATATTGAATTTTTTCATGGTATTCTAATTTTTGAGATGTGCCTGTGTAAGTGTTGAACTTGCTTGAAACTAACCATCATCCATTTCTGTCATTCATCTAGGCAGGAGGAAATCAGCCAGCCCACAGCGGATCTCGTCACTGTGGAAAGTACTGAAATCCTTTGCTTTTATAGGTAAAGTGTCAAAACCAAAGTAGCACAATTTCCACTTAATATAAAAGGGACTGAACTGAGATTTATTTGATTGTGTGAATATGGCACATCAACTGTAAAATAAACCGCTTGTTAATGTATTTATTTTTTTGTCAGATCACTTGTGTGATCCTTTGTGAGTTATGTTCATAACTGTATGTTTTGGCAAATATGAGATGTTCAGTCATCAATATAATTTACTTTATATGTGTAGTTTATAGTCTATCATCAATAAACTCATGCAGTAACAGGACACATTACAAATATTTGAGACCAATTGGAGTGCTTCCTTTTATATTTTAGCAATGCTAGTACAAAACACCGCCCACAGATGAAGCCAGGGCAAGAAGAGACACTTTTACACTTTTACAGACAAGACAAACTTTTATTGATAAAAACTTCATATTTTGACTGACCGACTCCATACTCGGTGATGCACAACTTCAGTTAAAGTACTAGATTCCATTCAAGTGAAAGTATTAATTCATTCTGATTGCTGAGGCCACAGTAAAAAGAGATGATTTTAAATGTAACGCAGCCCTTGTAAAATCTACTGAAGCGCAGCTACATGAAAATTGTGGTTAAATACAACAACAAAGTACTTTATTGTCACATTTAAATTGTAATCCCTCCTGTTTTGTTTTTCTTTTGAATTCTTGGATGGAATATGGGTGGGCAATATAAGCTGCAGCTTCAGCCATCACCCATTTCAGATAACCTATGTTGAACTGTATAATCAGAGGAGTTATTGTTTAATTTGACCTTGTTAGATTTTTTTCCCCTTTGTTATATTATTCTATTTTCTTTTAATCTTTGCTTTTAATCAATCCGAAATAAAGATTCATTCATTAATTCACACTCCACCACTGGCTTTTAGCAACAAGTGTATTTCCCAAATAAGTTTTAAACTTGCTTTAATTAACCACCACCCATTTGTCTTTTGTCTAGGCAAGAGGGAAACTGTCCACCCCAACTGGACCTTGCCTCACTATTTACAGAGATGCAGGCTGAAGATCTGCTGAACCAGGACCAGTACGATGGGCCGATCCAGTTGCTTCTCAGTGAGGCAGCGTGGCTGCCGTGTGTGACCATTCCAGTTTTTTTTTTACAGTTTGAATTTTGCACATTCTGAATAATCTGGAATTTGCTGCTGATTGTAATAAACAATTTAGTAACTTATGTGTTTGCATCATGATTTTCTATTTTGTCTGTTAAGACACCGGTGGGAAAAGCATCAGCTGTACAACGTATTTATCATGACCTTGAAAATAATGGCTCATTTTTAAGAAAAAAGTAATCAAAACAATTATTTTATTAACTGAAGACTGTATTGTTAGAAGACTGTACAGAAGACCCTGCATACTTTAGTGACAGTACCAGTATATGGAGGAATTCTGGGTCATATTAGCATCTGCTCTTCATCATAATGGGTTTGGGCAGGGGTGTCTAATCATGTGCCACGGAGGGCCAAGACCCTGCAGGCTTTACCTCCAACTTCAACAGTGTCTTCAACAGCAGATTCCACTGAACTTCTTCCACTGACTGATGAGTGAGAACACCTGCTGAAGAGACTGGGTAGAAGAGAGAACCTGCAGGGTCTTGGCCCCCCATGACACTTGATTGGAAGCCCCCGGATTAGGTTTAATGGGATTTAACATTTTAACACAAACTGCTTTATGGTTCATAATTCTGTTGACAGACTTACACCAAACCAAAAGTGATTTCTCAAACTGCTGGATTATTCTTAGCTTTTCCAATCTTTCAGTATTTAATTTATGCCACATGGTGGTAACCTTCACATATAAAAAAAGACATCTGCAAAAAAATTCAGAGGTTTATTGTCAGTGCAATTCCCAGTGCAATACTACATGAATGCATGTCTAGTACATTGTTGATGCAGAGAATATATATTTCTACAGTACATGTATCTAGTAAATCAAGTATTTTCCGTGTAACCTTGTGACTGCATTAATTTAATTGCTTTTAATCCTAGATCAAGTTTGTTTTGGCCTAAAATGCATGATAACTGTCAAATATGTCTTATTATACCTAACTCAGTAATGTTTACTTTTTGAATATATATTTTGTGGCTAATATAGTTATTAAAATGGCGATCAAGTTGTGTCAGCTGATCATTTTTTTCTATGACCATCTCAGACTCTGCTGCAGAAGCAGGTACGTGCATGATGTCTCAACAGTCTCTCCATGATTTTCACGCAGATCAGAGCAATTTGGTGTACAGGAAATAAACGTTTCTACAGACATTCTTAAGCTCTATAACCACTGATCGTTTGTGAAGCTGTGCTGACATCAGTGACAGGCTGATGAAATCCGTGACAGGCTGTGCTGAACGCCCAGACCGAATGAAGCGGTAATTTCCCCACAACAGAGCCATCTGAAACACACACAGCGTACATATTTTAGTACCTAACAGCGATAACTTGCAGACAAAGTGTAGTACGACGTACTTATAGCAAACTAGCATTAGCAACATTAGCTTACCGTCACATATGACCTAGTTTGTATCCTCACGCCTTTGGCTCTCCCAGAAGCTGCAGAACTATTCCAGAGTGTTTCATCTCGCTGCCTGCACCCTTGTCTGGCGGTCTTTTTTGGCATTTACAGTGAAAAAAGCCGCAGACCGAGGAGTGGCGTTGTACAGCTGTGTGTGTTATGTTTTGCTTGGGTCGTGTGTTCTACGTCACGGGAGTGTGGCGCCGCCTCGCTGTTATAGAAATCCCACCCACCCCAGCTCAACACGGTTGTAATGGAGACAAAAGCGTGCCGAACCGTGTTGAAGTGAATCAAGACGTACCGAGGTGTGCTGGGCTAATGGAAAAGTGCCTTTAGTCAGGGAGGTGACCAAGAACCCGATGGTGGTGGCAGCATCATGCTATGAGGATATTTTTCAGTGGCAGGAACTGGGAGACTAGTCAGGATAGAGGGAAAGATGAATGCAGCAATGTGCAGCGACAGCCTGGATGAAAACCTGCTCCAGAGTGCTCTTAACCTCAGACTGGGGCGACGGTTCATCTTTCATCAGGACAACGACCCTAAGCAAACAGCCAAGATATCAAAGGAGTGGCTTCAGGACAACTCTGTGAATGTCCTTGAGTGGCCCAGCCAGAGCCCAGACTTGAATCCAATTGAACATCTCTGGAGAGATTTGAAAATGGCTGTGCACTGATGCTTCCCATCCAACCTGATGGAGCTTGAGAGGTGCTGCAAAGAGGAATGGGCGAAACTGCCCAAAGATAGGTGTGCCAAGCTTGTGACATCATATTCAAAAAGACTTGAGGCTGTAATTGCTGCCAAAGGTGCATCAACAAAGTATTGAGCAAAGCTGTGAATGCTTATGTACATGTGATTTCTTAGTTTTTTATTTTTAATAAATTTGCAAAAATTTCAAACTTTTTTCATATTTTCCTTATGGGGTATTGTGTGTAGAATTTTGAGGGAAAAAATATTTTAATTCTTTAATCTGGAATATGGCTGTAACATAACAAAATGTGGAAAAGGTGAAGCACTGTGAATACTTTTCAGATGCACTGTAAACCATACAATTGACTTTAACATTTTATCAGTTTTTATGTCATTAATTTAAAACACAGATTATTATTTTCATTTTACTCTCAGTTGTTTTGTGAAGACTTTTTTGTCATGGAAACTAACACCCATTTCTACAAATTCCATCCTTGCTGGAGACCTCATTGAGAGGAAGATTAGTTGAACAGCAGGGGGGCATATTGGCTAAAATGACATTCTGATGACCAACCTCCATAATGATGAAAATCAGCCATTTTAAACTGTCTGTGTAAATCACTGACTCCATGAATCAACACAACTCCAGCAAAGCAGGAAAGAAAAAGTTAATTTTCATAGCGGATTCCAGCTGAGCTCCAGCGAGTGTTGTGTAATGAAGTTAATCTTTCCAAAACTTTGTGAGGCCCTACAGAAATCCCACTGGGATGTATGAATTAGATAAAAGCTCCCTGAGGCAATAACATGGCTAGGGACTCCGAATGCCTACACCCCTTTTGGGAACGGTTAAAGGGGACCTATCATGCTCATTTCCTTTCCCGCATTATTATTTTCTGCCTCTGCTGGAAGAGCTTTGGCTTATACACAATTCAAACGAAATTCTAGTATGCCTCGTGTCTTGATGCTGCACCTTAAATATGTCTCGGTGCGCATGTACAGCCTACAGGCATATGGTGTCTCAATGCGTCTGTGTGTGTATCTGTCTGTTACCAGCTTTTCAGGTCGCCCAATCAAAATCAAGTAGAACTAAAGGCTTGTATCAATGTATCGCCATGTTTTCTTGACTTGTAATTTGCTAGAATTTCAAGATAAGGTTCTGTTGTGAAGATAAGCCATGATTTGCTCACCTTAAGGCTCAATCCTGCCCACAAAGCATGTTTTTTTCCTGCTCTGAGCATCTATGTAGTCCAGCATTTTATGTGCTCAGTACCCTTGATGCAAAGCCCCTCTCAGTGGGTGTTTTTTTGTCAGTTTTTGCACTCAGGGTGCTGAAATTTGAAAAAAAAAAAATTAACTTTTGGAGTGCTACAGCGCTCATTAGCGCCACTCCTCTGTAACCAGCCAAACAGAATCAGGCTAAAAGTATACCATGATCAATATTTAACAGCAAAAGCTCCAAAAGATGTCTTCTTACCAGTTTGATGTGGTTTATTGCAGCTAGTAGAGAGTTTCAGAGAAAAATGTATGAAACTCTGACGGCACACTTTGAGTGATGGGTCCAGCAGTTTCTTGGATACAGGTCTTTTTTTTAAGAGCCCCTGTGAAGCACCCACACAAACAGGTCTAGAATGTTTTTACACACTTGGTGGACAGTCTGATAATGCCACAAGCACCAAGGTACCAGAAACTATTGTGCTTTCATTTACCCACCATCTGAAACAAGCTGTCTTAGCTTATCTTCTTTTAAGGTCAGGTCAGGGTTCCAAACAACCACTTCCATCAATTTGTGTCTAGAAGTATCACAACAGAACATTTAAATGAAGACAAAACACCTGAGTATAATGTAGATGTACCAAAAGGCCTGTCCTTTTTTTAAAAATTAAACACCTAAATATGAAATGTTTCTATTTGGAACTTTTTTGTTACTTTTCAACAATCTTTGTTCCTCTATCCTTTTTTGTCGCAGAGACAGCGAGTCACTGGTAGAGGGCAAAAGAGCTGCATGTGGTGTGCCTGTGACGATCTTAAAGGTGTACTAGATTGTATTTTCATGAAAACAAGTATTTGTTAAAAAATAATACATCAACAAAATGTTTAGAAAGATGCAGAATTTAATTCTTTATATTCTTCAAAAAATAATATATTGATGAAAAATTACTACAATGCTACAATCATAATATTTACATCTGAGCAGTTGGATGGTGAGACTACGGGAGCCAGTAAGGATGTCCCAGCCAATAGCATAATTATGTTGATGTCATGTTTTGTCATCTCATATTAAGTTCATACCACAAGAGTCCACACTTGACATGCTGTATCTGCCCATAATATCAAAGAACTGAGACTGTAGAATAGTCTGTGTTGCATGATGTTTGTCTCTACCTGTCAAATAAACCAATAAATAACAAAATATGGCACCATGATCCCCTTGATCCCCCCTGCAGGTGGTGAGCCCACCAGGGGGCAGACCCACATGCCTCCTTTGGGTACACTGGGTCCATGTTGTAACTTTTTTTTCATGGAGATTTACTGAACTGCTCAGTTTGGCCCTTCACTCAGAACTAATTTGCATTGGGAGACCAGGGACAAGTTGCCCCCAGTCATTAGGGTCACTGGGATAGTTAAGGTATTCAAACCCCTCCATCATGTTAAGGTGACTGTCACGAGACTGAGCGCAGTGTGTCACCATGCTCAGGCTCTTAACTTATGTTTGAGTATTTCCTGTATTTTTCCTGTGTTGTGTGTTTATTTTCCTGTGTGTTGGTTTAAGATGTGTTCATAGTGGTCAGTTGTTCTGTTATTTAGACATGTCCTTATTATTATTATTATTATTATTATTATTATTATTATTATTATTATTATTATGTCAGTTTCTGTAGCTTAGTGTTTATATTTTGTTTATTTGTGACACGAGTTCTCTACCTCCTCTTCCAGACACCCCCACTTGGTCATCATCTTGCATTGGCTGCTTATTCTGTTTCAGTTTACTAGTCGTCACAGCTGTGAGCTGTCTTGTAATTAGGTCAACCTTCCCACTCATGTGACCCACACCTGCTATCATTTGTGATCATTTGCTTCTGGCTATTTAAGGACTGTTATTCCTCTCCCTCATTGCTGGAGTCTAAATGATTCTCTCACGTCAGAACCCCTTCTCCGTTCTGATGTACATCCTGCCTACTCTTTGCTGCATTGTCTGTAAGTTTGCTTTGTGCATCATTTGGATTTTTGTGTTTGTGCACTGTTTGGACATTTGTGTTCTTTCAATAAATATCACAAACAACAGTTCAGCATTTGGATCTCTCCTCTGCCCTGAGGGGCAATTCATGACAGTAGACTCTAGCCAGTTAGAGACCCGGCTGCTGTGGTTTGTGTGTGTGTTGGGGGGGGTTGTTTTTTCACTCACCTTTTTGTCGATCTCACATCATGTCCCCAGCACGCCAACCTCCAGGAAACAAAGGGAGATCGGCAGCGGGGTCCCCAAATGTGGAGGAGCAGTGGGCCGCCGAGTACATCCAGAGCTTCGTGGATGAAGATCTCGCCTCCCGCAGCCCTAAGAAGATCTGGGAGAGCGTGAAAGCGGCAACCGGTATTGTCGAGGTGAACCCTGGGTTGTGGGGGTTTCCCCAGTTCACGAAGTTGCTGGCTACGATCTCCGTCCTGCAGCAGTCTTTCCCCGGGCTGACGTGGGGGCCGCTTTCAGTGAGCCCGAAGCCGACACGGAAGCGCGCTCTGCAGCAGACGTCCTGCTCCACCTCCAGTTCACCCATTCCTGCTCCTGCTCTACTGGCTCCAAGACGCCGCCACCCAGCTCCAGACCGCCGGAGGAACACCCCCGCCTCTCAGACAGCAGCTTCTCCCATGCCGAGCCAGACAATTCCCACAGCAGTTCCTCCTCGTTTGTCTTTTCCACCTCTCCCGTCAGCCTCCTCCTCTTCCTTTGCTGCTGCTACTCCCATCTCCTCGACATATCCTCCCAATGCTGAGGGTCCAGCTGTTTCCTCTCCAGCTCCGCCTGTTGCAGTGGCTGCTGGGGCGGCTCCTCAACGTTCAATTGGGAGGCCCTCTTCTGCTGAAGACCTAACTCCTTCTGCCGAGGTCATCGTGGGTGCTCTGTTGCAGCTCTGGGCCTCTGTGGATGCTGCTCCCCCTTCAGCTGAGGTCTTCGCGGGTGCTCCGTCCCAGCCCAGGACCTCCTTGGGTGCTGCTCCCCCTCAGGTTGAGGTCTTCGCGGGTGCTCCATCCCAGCATGGGGCCTCCGGGGGTGCTACTTCCCCATCAGCTGAGGTCTTCACCAGTGCTCCGTCCCAGCTCGGGGCCTCCATGGGTGCTGCCCCCTCTCCGGCTGAGGTCTTCACAGGTGTTCCGTCCCAGCCTGAGACCTCTGTGGGTACTACTCCTCCTCTGGTTGAGGTCGTCACTGGTGCTCCGTCCCAGCCCATGACGTCCGTGGGTGCAGCTCCTCCTCAGTCCAGGTCTCCATGGGTGAGGTGTTCCAGTCAGGGACCGTCGTGGGTGCTGCGCCCCAGCCTGGAACCAACGTGGGTGCTGCCCTTCAGTGTGGGTCTGCTGTGGCTGTTCCGCTCCAGCCCGGGGGCCACCATGGGTGCAGCTTTGGCCCAGTCTGGGTCCACCGTGGATGCAGCTTTGGTCCAGTCTGGGTCCATCGCGGGTGCAGCCCCGCTCCAGCCTGGAGCCACTGCGGGTGCAGCCTTGCTCCAGCCTGGCGCCACCGCAGGTGCTGCGTTGTCCCAGTTAGGGATCACCGAGGGTGCTGCAGGGCAGTCCGAAGGCGTCAGGGTTCCTTCACCTCTGCCTGACACCGTCAGGGTTCCCTTTCTTCTGCCTGACACTGTCGTGGTCCCCGCTCCTCTGCCCGAGGCCATAGTGGTCCCCTCTCCTCTGCCCAAGGCCATCGTGGTCCCCTCTCCTCTGCCCGAGGCCGTCGTGGTCTCCTCTCCCTTGCCCGGGTCCGCCGTGGTTCCCTTGCCTCCACCTGACACCGTCATGGTTTCTCCTGCTCCTCCGTCCATTTCATCACTGCTCTCCCCCCTGGGGCAGCTGCTCCCTGGGCCACCCTTTCTTTTAAGGTGGCTAAAGAACTCTGGCAGACCACCTGACAGACTGTGCCGCTGGGTTGGGTGGCCCAAGTTCTCCGGTAGGCCACCCGACTCGTTCCACCACACCATCTGCCAGGTCTGGGACTTTAACCGGCCAGCTGAACTGTCCAGCTCTCCAGTCCAGGGGGCCTAAGTGCCTGGGTTTTGCTTGGTTGTGGGCCCTGAGCGGGGTTTTGTTTTTTGATCATTCCTAGCCTGGTTCCCCCACCGCCCTCCCGGGTTGGGTCATTGTGTTTCTCCCTTTGGGGCGTGTATGTGTGTGTGTGTGGGGGGGGTCTTTCTTTTTCTTTGGTGCTTCCTTGGGGTGTTTGGAATCCACCCCTTAAGGGGGTGGGCTCTGTCACGAGGCTGAGCGTGGTGTGTCATTGTGCTCAGGCTCTTAACTTATGTTTGAATATTTCCTGTATTGTGTGTTTATTTTCCTGTGTATTGTTTTAAGATGTGTTCATAATGGTCAGTGGTTCTGTTATTTAGTCATGTCATTATTATTATTATTCTGTCAATTTCTGTAGCTTAGTGTTTATATTTTGTTTCTTTGTGACACGAGTTCTCTACCTCCTCTTCCAGACACTCCCACTTGGTCATCATCTCGCATTGGCTGTTCATTCTGTTCCAGTTTTCTAGTCGTCACAGCTGTGAGCTGTCTTGTAATTAGGTCAACCTGCCCGCTCATATGACCCACACCTGCTATCATTTGTGACCATTTGTTTCTGGCTATTTAAGGACTGTTATTCATCTCCCTCATTGCTGGAGTCTAAATGATTCTCTCACATCAGAGCTCCATCCCCGTTGGGATGTACATCCTGCCTACTCTTTGCCACATCTGTCTGTAAGTTTGCTTTGTGCACTGTTTGGATTTTTGTGTTTGTGCACTGTTTGGCCTTTTGTGTTCTTTCAATAAATATCACAAACTACAGTTCAGTGTTTGGGTTGCTCCTCTCTGCCCCGAGGGGCAATTCATGACAGTGACAATCCAGTGACAAGTCATTTGTGAAAATGTATGACTTTTTTCTTGGAAATTTTTAATTTTTATTTTTAAAATGTCAATTTTTATTTGCAAAAACTTACTAATAGATTGGCAGTTTTTTTTCTCATAAATTCAAGACTTTTTTTACCCCCAAATTATGGGGTAAATTATGGGGTAAATAAATTACCCACAACTTCATTCATTCATCTTCAACCTCAATCCTTTTTTGGGTCACAGGGGGATTGAATCTATCCCAGCATCTTTGAGTGAGAGGCAGGCTACACCCTGGACCATTGCAGGGTCAACACAGAGAGACAGACAACCATTCACTCTCACATTCATACCTAAGGATAATTTAGAATCCCCAGTTGATGCAATTAACCAAACGTGCATGTCTTAAGCCTGTGGGACAAAACCGGAGTACTCGGAGAAAACCAACGCAGACATGGGGAGAACATGCAAACTCAACACAGAAGGGTGATGGCTGACCAGGGGGTGGAAACAAACTCAGGGCCTTCTTGCAGCGCTGCCACACCACTGAGCTGCCCAAATGTGCAACTGGTACTGTGGAGAAAGGAAGCAGGCGAGGCAAAGAGCTGAACGACACATGAACTTTATTCATTCTCCATCATACAGTGCAGTAAAAAGAGCTCCCAGGTCTCTGTGCATTCCTCTTTTATACCTTTAATTCCATGCATTGAGACCCGGAACTTCCGACCATAATACCTTCTTTGGAACAAAGACCTGTGTGGCACATTAACATAACATAACACTGGCTCCGCTGCTCACACCTTTCTCTCTTCCAGCGGCTCTGGCGGTTCCTCCTCTCCCTGGGGAGTGCATAGTCCAAACTGTCCCATCTGAGCCCCCCCCCCGGTGGCACAGCCCCCCCCCCCGAACACCCAGAAAGTCCCCCCCCCATCCTTTGGGCTTGAGCCAGCACCCATACTGGCTGTAGCGGGGGATCGCCAATCTGTGGAGGGAAAAAGGGAGGGGGGGACACATCAGCTTCATGTGCGCCGGTCCCTACAGAGGAAACACCAATTTGCGGAGCCACCAACGGTGGATGTCCGGGCCAGGGAGATTGGGCCAACACCACCTGCTCATCTGCCAACACAAAAGCGGGCTTCAGCCTGTCGATGCGGATGGTCTCCTTATGCCCCCCCCCAAGTCTAACACAAAATGTTTTGCCCCAGGTTCCAACACCCTGAACAGTCCGTCGTACGGTAGGCGCAGTGGGGTCTGGTGTGCATCGTGCCTGACGAAAACAAAGCCGGCGTTCTGTAAACTCTTGGGGACAAAAGTGTGGGGAAAACAATGGTGGGCTGGGCCCGGTATGTTAAAAGCCTCCGTACTGTGCAAAAATTGCACGGGCGGATCAGCCTCGGGCGCGGGGCTTTACGGTAAAAACTCTCTGGGGATCTGCAGCGGCTGAGAAAAAACGAGTTCTGCCAGGGAGGCTGCCAAATCCTCCTTAGGTGCGGAGCGCAACCCTAAAAGAGCCCAGGGCAGGTGGTTGACCCAATTTGTGTCCGTGAGCGAAGCTCTGAGTGCTGCTTTAAGTGACCTATGAAAACGCTCGCATAACCCGTTAACTTTGGGTTTTGTACACAGTAGTGCGGTGAACTTTGACTCCCAGGCTCCGGGCCATTGCGGACCAGAGTTCCAAAACGAATTGTGGGCCCCTGTCGGAAGTGATGTCTGACGGGGTTCCAAACCATGTAACCCAAGCCGACAAAAAAAGCACAAGCCACTTCTGCGGACGTTGTAGAAGCTAGTGCGGCCACTTCAGGCCAGCACATGGTGCGGTCCACAATTGTTAAAAGGTGCATGAAACCTTGCAATGGCTAGAGGAGTCCCACCAAATTCACGTTGATGTGTTCGAGCCTCCTGGCTGGGATTTGGAACAGCTCGAGGGGGGGCTCTGGTGTGCTTGTGCACTTTGTCCCACTGGCACACGACGCAAGCTGCAGCCCACTCCTTCATGTTCTTGCACAAGTGCGGCCAGATGAATTTTGCCCCCACTAGCTTCACCGAAGTGCGCACTCCCGGATGCAAAAGGAAGTGGACCGACTCAAAAACGAGCTCGGAACATCGCAGAGCAAGGGAGGGCACCCTTCTTGCACCACCCTGCTCTCCAGCCTTAACCCAGTAGGTGCAGACTGGAGCGTGCAAATGTCTGCGCCCCCGGCTTGCTCCGCAGCCATCGCAGGGAAATCTATTCCCATGTAGACCGGCTAGACTAACACGCGTGACAGACAATCGGCCACGACATTGAGCTTACTGGCAACGTGTTGAATGTCGGTCGTAAACTCTGAGATAGCGTCCAAATGCCACTGCTGCTGGGCCGACCACGGTTCTGAGACCTTTGACATCTTGTACGTCAGTGGCTTATGGTCCACAGACGTGGTGAAGTTGCGCCCCTTTAGCCAAAACTGGAAATGGCACGTCACCAGGTGTAGAGCCAACAACTCTCTGTCGGATGTGCTGTATTTGCGTTTGCTGTCGTGGAAAGTCCGACTGAAAAATGCAAGTGGCTGCCATGAACCGGAGATGTACTACTCTACCACTGCTGTTATGGCAACATCAGACACGTCCGTAGTAAGCGCTATCCGTGTCGACGGATCCGGATGAGCTAGCAACGCAGCATCTGCAAGCGCAGTTGGTCAAAGCCTGGACTCGCTCGGGAGTCCAGTCGACATTTTCCGTGGGCTTCTTCTTTTTTTCAGCGCAGCATACAATGGCTGCATCAGCTGGGCTGCGTGGGGAAGGAAACGGTTATAAAAACTGACCATCTCCAAAATCTCCTGCAGGGCCCTCATGGTCTGCAAACATGGAAAGTCTGATACAGCGCATACCTTATCCAGTAGCGGAATCACACCCTCCGGTGAAATGCGGTGGCCCAAAAAATCAATCACAGGCACACTGAACTGGCACTTTTCTGGGTTCACTATAAGCCCGTGTGTTTCCAACCTCTGGAAAACCATCTTGAGATGGGCGATGTGCTCCTCCTTGGATGCGTTAGCTACCAGAATGTTGTCTAAGTAGATGAAAATGAAGGACAAGTCATGAAGCACTGCATCCATCGTGCTCTGGAAAGTGTGCGCCACGCCTTTTAATCTGAACGCCATGCATAAAAACTTGAAAAGGCTGAAAGGAGTTATTACCGCTGTTTTCGGAAAGTACTTCCACGCGTAGCAGGACTTGATGGTATCCACGGACCAGATCAACTTACAAAAAACACGCGCCCCGGCCAGGTGCACGGAAAAATCCTGGATGTGCAGAATGGGATAACAATCGTGTTTCATGGTGTTATTCAAGCGCCAAAAATTGCCACACGGTCACCACGACCCATCGGCTTTAGGCACCATGTGTAGTGGGGATGCCCACGGGCTGTTGGAGCGCCTGATGATGCCCAACTGCTCTAAGTTGGCAACTCCTCTTGTGCGCTAGCCAGTTTCGCTGCTTCCAAGAGCCGAGGTTGCGCGGACATCGGCGGACCATTTGTCGCTATGAAGTGTTCGACCCTGTGTTTCGTTATCATAGCTGAAAAAGTTGGGACCGTGAGTGCTGGGAACTGTGTGAGCAAATGTTGATACTTACCCCCTGGAGCTATAACGCTAGCCAGTGTTGTCGACCCAGCTCCCCAAGCTGTACAGGGCAGTGAGGTAAAAGAGACAGCATCCACTAATCTCCTATTAGCAACATCGACTAACAACCCATATGCACATAAAAAAATCTGCACCTAAAATGGAGGTGGAACATGCAGCTACCACAAAGTCCCACTGAAAGTTGCATCCGTGTCAGCATATCGTCAGTGTCCGCTCGCCAAATGTCCTGATGGTGGATCCGTTGGCAGCCATGAGCTTGGGACCACTGCCTCCTGCCACCCTGTCTGCATTGACCGGCAGGATAAGGCTCTTCTGGGAGCCAGAGTCCACCAAAAACCATCTCCCTGAACGTGTGTCCATGACATAAAGCAGTCTATTCCTGTCGCCATTGGTTACAGCTGCAACTGAATTCCGAACGTGCCATCTTTCTGGCTTTTTGAATTGGCATGGCGACAGTCAGCGTTGGGCATTCAAGCTGAAACAGCGATGATAAAAACAGATCGCCCCATTCCTTCGTCTCCTGGTGTCCGTCCTGGCTACCACCAATGGCTCCTCGACCTCGCTGGAGTCCCTCATGGATGCCGGTGCCACTGCCTGCACGCTGAGAGTTCTGGTCGCCAAAATGATGTGGTATGCTTCCTGTGTCAGGGTGAGGTAGTCCTTAGCAACCAGCCGTGGCGAGTTGGCCAGGATCGCCCTCACTGTAGCCGGTAGGTTCCTGAGGAACAAGTCGGCGAACAGGAAAGATTCATCATCCTTCCCCCTCAGCACCAACAAGTTCTCCATGAGCTCCACTGCTGATCTGTCACCTAACTCCGAACACATTAGGAGTCTCTCTACCTTCTTACTGTGAGAAAGGGTATAGTGCTGGAGAACCATCCCCTTGAGCGCTTCATATTTTCCTTGGGCCAGCGGCTCCTGGAGGAGGCTCGTCACCCGTTGTGTGGCGCGCGTGTCCAGCGCAGCGACCACGCAGTAGTATTTGGTATCGTCCATTGTTATCCCGCAGAGTGTGAACTGGGCTTCTATGTGCAAGAACCACGCGGTCGAGTTGTGAAGCCAGAAGTCTGGGAGATTGACTGAGACAGCGCACGTGGCGCTGGTGCTCTCCCTCCAGGTAGTCTCCGGGGTGGTGCTCGGCTCGCTTTCCATGGCACGTCTTAGGGTCACCAATGTGGAGAAAGGAAGCAGGCGAGGCAAAGAGCAAGACAACACATGAACTTTATTCCTTCTCCAACATACAGTACAGTAAAAAGAGCTCTCGGGTCTCTGTGCATTCCCCTTTTATACCTTTAATTCCATGCATTGAGACCCGGAACTTCCAACCATAATACATTCTTTGGAACAAAGACCAGTGTGTCACATTAACATAACATAACTCCAGCACCGCTGCTCACACCCTTCTCTCTTCCAGCAGCTCCGGCGGTTCCTCCTTTCCCTGGGGGGTGCATAGTACATACTGTCCCATCTGAGCCCCCCTGGTGGCACTTTCTCCTCCGGTCCATTGTCCCCCCTTATCCTAGCTGCCTTCTCTGGGTGGAGAATCCCCCACCCGTGCCACCACAGTGCTTACAAATGTGAACTTTTCTAACCCATTTGCAATGTTTCAGTTTGCAACCTATTCATCTTTAGATTACCCCTTTGTCTGAAAGATTTGGTAATTTTGTGTTGTTTAGTTTACTTTTTTCTCCTGTTTTGGTGAGCTTTTCTCAGTATTTTTGTAAAAATCAAAGAGAGTTGCTGATTGTTGCAGGCTGCAGAACCCTATACTTAAGAAGCAATATTACACAAGAGGGAGCATGGTATCAATGGATATAGTAACTGCGGGTGGACGTATCACACCCGTAGGTAGTATAATTATGATACCATGACCCTGAGTGTAATTTTGCTTTTATACAACAGTGCCAGCAAGCACAATTTATTAAATGACAGCAATACTGGACAAAATATTATGATTTGTTTGATAAACCAGTTATTTTGTGCAGCTGAGAAAAAATAGTCCCTTCTCAATGTAGCCAGTAACTGTTGTTAAACATCTCAATCAGAATGAAGATGTCTATTGTCATTTCACACAAATGCAAACAAATTAAATATTGTCTGGTGTAGAAGAGCTCGGAATGACGAGGCGATGTGACTTATAAACCAAAGTTTATTATCAGCTTTGCTCCTCTAACAAGTCTCATCTAGTGCAGCAGCAGAAGAAGTAAGAGAGCGAACACATTCGGCTCTGTGTACTTATACTCACACACAACAAAAGACATGCATACAAAGCTGATATCCCCCATTAACTTAATTATCCTCCTTTGTCTCCGTACCCCTCCACCTGGCCCTGGGAGGTCAGGGCGACCTATCTGGTCTCCACCACAGTGCCTCGGATGCTCTTTGATCTTCACTGGCGGTTGAGACCTTTTGTCCTGTTCTGAGGTGTGAAGTCGCTTTACATATGTAATCACCAAACATTCTCACATGCTTATACATATGTAGGTTATGGAATATATGATTAATATAGACCACAGCCCCCCCAAACGACTAAGAAAAGGACAATAGGAAAATTCACAGTTTAAGATAATTATTATGACATACTAACTGCTATACCTCTTGACAAAGAAGAAACTTTCCAGCAGCTATGCTCCTGTAGAGAATTCAGTGGTAATCATAACAGCATAGTAATATCACAAGTCAGTCCTAAACTGTTACAGCACAATTAGTGAACAACTTTTGAGTAGTTTGCATCAGTCCTTGTGCCGTCTGGGCTTTAATCTTCTTCCGAATCTGCTGTGGGTCCGTTCGGGCGTCCTGGTGGGACCCTCCTGTAAGGAATCTGCAGCCTGGGAAGGAGAGTGATTATTTGTTCCCTGCAGGGGGGCTGAGTCTTTTCTCTTGGGGGGTCTACCCTGCCGAGGTGCTCTCGCCAACCGTGCAGGCTCGTCTCTCAACAAGAAGGCAGGTTTAAGTCTGTCAATGCTGACTGTTTCTTTTCTGTCCCCAAAATCAAGCACAAAATGCTTATCACCAGGTTCCAGCACTCTGAATGGTCCATCGTATGGTGGGCGGAAGGTTGGTTTTAAAGCTTCATGCCTAACAAAAACGAATTCAGCGTTTTTTAAAGCTTGGGGGACAAAAACCCGTGGAAAAGAGCGATGTGCCGGTCCGGGGAGAGAGTCCGGTCCGTTGCTGCCTAAAAACCTCAGGGCTGGAAGATGCCCTGGCTCTGGGTTCTCTGGTAAAAATTCACCTGGGAGCCTGAGAGGTTGTGCAAAAACTAATTCTGCTGGGGAGGCGTCTAGATCCTCTTTAGGTGCAGCACGCAACCCCAATAAAACCCAAGGAAGTTTATTTACCCAATTTGTATCCGTCAGTGAGGCTCTGAGGGTGGCCTTAAGAGACCTGTGAAAACGCTCGCATAACCCATTAGCCTGAGGGTGATAAGCGGTGGTGCGGTGAATTCGCTCCTAAGCTGCTGGCCATGGCTGACCAAAGCTCCGAGGCAAATTGAGGCCCCCTATCGGACGTGATGTCCGATGGGACGCCGAAACGTGCCACCCAGTTTGTCAAAAAAACGCGAGCGACTTCCTCCGCTGTGGTTGACGTCAGAGGGACCGCCTCCGGCCAGCGCGTAGTACGGTCTATCATTGTTAACAGATGTGTGAAACCTTGGGAGGAAGGTAGTGGTCCCACGAGGTCGACATGAACGTGGTCGAACCTTCTAACAGGGATTCGAAAAGGCTCTAGAGGGGCTTTTGTGTGTTTGTGTATTTTGGCGCGCTGACAAGAAATGCAAGTCTTTGCCCATTCTTTTACGTTTTTGCGCAGGCCAGACCACACAAACTTTTCGGCGACCATTTTAACCGAAGCGCGCACACCTGGGTGCGCGAGGGAGTGAATTGAGTCGAAAATACGGCGGCGCCATGCAGCTGGGACTACCGGGCGAGGTCGGCCGGTTGAGATGTCACATATTAGGGGGGGCACACCGTCGCGTAAACCCCTTTCCTCCAGCCTTAGTCCTGTTGGTCCAGACAGGAGTGCGCGCACGTCCGCGTCACTACTTTGCTCCTCCGCCATGGCTGCATAATCTATCCCTATGTGGATTGGGGCTGCGTATGTGTCCGCATTGGCGAAGAGTTCTGCGGCTGAGGTAGTATAATCTGTCTCCTCGCGCTCTGGCGATGTCACAGTGCGAGAGAGGCAGTCTGCTACCACGTTAAGTTTGCCTGCCACATGTCGAATGTCTGTGGTGAACTCTGAAATCGCACCTAGCTGTCTTTGTTGCCTGCCTGACCACGGTTCAGAAATTTTAGCCATCGCAAAGGTGAGCGGTTTGTGGTCTACAAAAGCCGTGAAACGCCGCCCCTCCAACCAGAATTGGAAGTGGCGGATGGATAAATGAAGCGCTAGCAGCTCCCTGTCAAAGGTGCTGTATTTACGCTCAGTTTGGTTTAGCGATTTGCTGAAAAATGCCAAAGGTTGCCAGGTTCCGCCGACGTGTTGTTCTACAACCGCCCCTATGGCCAGGTCTGAAGCGTCTGTGGTTAGCGCAATGTGGGCCGAGGGATCAGGGTGAACCAACAATGTGGCATTAGCTAGGGCACTTTTTACTTCTGCAAAGGCGCGTTCACGCTCCGGGGTCCATTCGACCGCGTTGGAAGGTTTTTGTTTTCTAAGCACGTCATATAGGGGCTGCATGAGCTGAGCTGTGCGGGGGAGGAAACGGTTGTAAAAACTAACCATTCCCAAAAATTCTTGCAGCGATTTGACCGTTTGTGGCCGTGGGAAACTTTTTACTGCGTGGATTGGCTGGATTGATTATTAACCCGTGCTCTTCTAGTCTCTGAAAAACCATAGTGAGATGCTGTTCGTGTTCTTCCTCAGATGAGCTGGCTACCAGCATATCGTCGAGGTAGACGAACACGAAAGGGAGGTCGCGTAATACTGCATCCATCATCCGCTGAAAGGTTTGAGCGGCGCCTTTGAGGCCAAAAGGCATCCGCAAAAATTCAAAAAGACCGAAGGGGGTTATTACAGCTGTTTTAGGAATGTTTTCCGCTCTAACGGGGACTTGATGATAGCCGCGGACCAGGTCTATTTTTGAAAAAATGCGCGCACCCGCCAGATGTAGTGAAAAATCTTGGATGTGAGGAATAGGGTAGCGGTCATGCGCTGTCGCATTGTTTAATCTGCGGTAATCACCGCACGGTCTCCAAGAACCGTCGGATTTCGGGACCATGTGAAGCGGTGACACCCAGGGGCTTTTTGATCGCCTGATAATGCCTAGTTTTTCAAGGGTGGCAAACTCGTCCCGAGCTATGGTGAGCTTGGTCGCGTCTAAGCGCCGAGCTTTGGCAAAAACGGGTGGGCCCGTTGTGGGAATAAAGTGTTCGACCCCGTGCTTAGCCACTGTAGCTGAGAATTTGGGAATTGTGAGTGCTGGAAATTGGGTGAGGGGTTGATCAAACTTACCTCCTGCTGTAGTGATGCTGGCCTGCACGGGTGGTAGAGAAACTCGAGCTGAGCAGGGAATAGAAGCAAAGGACAATGCATTAACCAAGCGTCTGTTCGCTAGATCGACTAATAACCCATGTGCACACAAAAAGTCTGCGCCCAACAAGTTAAAACTCACCACCGCTACAACAAATGTCCATCTGTAGTTGTGGCCATGGATGCGGAGGGGCAGGTTCCTTTCGCCAAACGTGTCGATGATGGAGCCGTTGGCTGCCACCGCTCCATTGCCCCGGGGGCCCATGGCCCGGTCTGCTTGGGAGGGCATGATAAAACTCAGTTGAGCTCCCGTGTCGATGAGGAACTGCTTGCCGGTGTGTCCGTCCGTCACATATAGAAGCTTGCTTTTTTCGCCGAGAACCGCCGCTGTTAACGGTTCGGCTTTGGTGTTTCCCGAATTCATGAATTTGGAGGGGGGAACGCACTTGTAGGCCTTTTCGGCGAAGCGGTGGTGGTAATAACAGACGCCGCTCCGTCTGTTACGTCTTGGCCGTGTCGCTGTCACGGCGGGCGGATTCTGCTCCGTGGTTTGTGGCTCCCCGTGGCTCCGGACATCTGCGTTGAGGTCTGCGGATGCTGCTGTGGGTGTCTGTTCCTTGCAGGCGTTGACGAGGTGCTGCGCTTTGTGAGCTAGCATGCGGAAGTCTTGCTGGGTGCTGCATCGCATGTTGGCCAGCGTCCCTCTCATGTGTGGCGGCAGCGTACTGAGGAATATAAATTGGAAAAGGAAATTGTCGTTGTCCTCTTCTTTAAGTTGCAGCAAGTCCTCCTTGAGGGCCTTGGGTCTGCATCCTCTGTGGCCGTAGACCGCCAGGATCCTCTCGGCTCTCTCCTCGGCAGAGGGGATGAAATTCGCCACAATGGTCGCTTTCAGTTCTCTGTATTTGTCCTGGGCCGGTGGCCGCTGGATTATGCTCCGCACACATCTCGAAGTGGCGGCGTCAAGTTTGGCGACGATGTGATAGAACTTTGTATCGTCAGCCGTGATGCCCGCAAGTGCAAACTGGGCTTCAGCTTGCTGAAACCACGAGGCGGGGTCTTCCTGCCAGAAGTCCGGCAGCTTGACGGTGACGGCATTTGTGTGGACTGTCACTGATGTGTCCGCAGGGTGAGAGTGTCTTCCTTCGGCTCTCACAGCGGTGCTGGTGCTCGGTTGAGCCCTCTCTATCACTTCTGCCGTGGGGGAACATCGTCCATCTGTTCCCCTGTCTGCATGGGCGCCGGCGTCTGCCTGGGTCGCCACAGATGAGTCGATCGCTGGGGAACGCCTCTGGTCCATCCTCGCGTCAGGGTCACCAGTGTAGAAGAGCTCGGAATGACGAGGCGATGTGACTTATAAACCAAAGTTTATTATCAGCTTTGCTCCTCTAACAAGTCTCATCTAGTGCAGCAGCAGAAGAAGTAAGAGAGCGAACACATTCGGCTCTGTGTACTTATACTCACACACAACAAAAGACATGCATACAAAGCTGACATCCCCCATTAACTTAATTATCCTCCTTTGTCTCCGTACCCCTCCACCTGGCCCTGGGAGGTCAGGGCGACCTATCTGGTCTCCACCGCAGTGCCTCGGATGCTCTTTGATCTTCACTGGCGGTTGAGACCCTTTGTCCTGTTCTGAGGTGTGAAGTCGCTTTACATATGTAATCACCAAACATTCTCACATGCTTATACATATGTAGGTTATGGGATATATGATTAATATAGACCACATCTGGTGCAAAAGTCATTGTTTATGAACATTTACCTGTTGAGTCAGTACTGCAGAAGACCCGAGATCAAAATGTGGTTATTACACCGGTAGCTAGCCAGTGGCTAGCAGTTAGCATGCTAGCGGTTTCTTGGGCACACTTCACTCGCTTTTCTTGGCATTTTCAGATGAAACAGAGTCCATCACCACAAAAGTATTGTAGTTTTACAATGTTATCCTCCTTTTCGCTTTTCTCCAGATTGCCCAGGTCAACTGATGAAATTTTTGCTCACCAGGAGGTTTCCATGGAAATAGCCTGGCTTTTTCCCTTCTGCTCCTCTTCTGATGACCATTCATAATTTAACTCAAATGTTATATTCAGAAAAATGTCCATCGTTTTGCTGTATTCTATTAATGTTGCCTTAAAGTGCCGACCAGGAGTTGACAATAAATAACAGTTAGTAATTAACGGATACTAGAACACCTTTGAAGCGGAGTGATACATATCCAGTGAAAGTTGGAGTGCAATTGTTGTGAATTTTAGTAACTCCTGGAATCCCTATTGTCCTATGAAATTGCTCTGTTGGAACTAACTGTTGTATAATGTGAGTTATAGCATTACACCCCCTTTACAGGGTTGGAGATATAGTCAGGGTTGATAAGGAATTTTGGTTCAGATCCTTCCAAAAGCACCAAATTTGGAAGAGATATTCCTTATACCATACCTTTTTGATTTTTTGAGGGCACCAAGAAATCTGACTCTTGGGGTCGCCATATCTATCTATGAATGCAAGATGTGTGTGTGTGTGTGTGTGTGTGTGTGTGTGTGTGTGTGTGTGTGTGTGTTCCTTCCTCAGATATCTCCCAAATCGTTTGTCAGACTGACCTCAGATTTTGTAAGTACTTTGCTGAGGTTATGAGGGTGTGCATCCTCGAGTATAGAGTTACTCAGTGAAAATATGTAATTTTTATCAATAAAACTTTAACCAATAGCCATTGCTCCGTTTCTTCATGCTCTGGCTTCTAGCAGTGTGGGCAAGGCTTCGGATTGACTCCATACTGATTAGATAATATGTGGCATCACGACCAGTCACCAGAGCTCTCCGCAAACAAACCAAGGATGTGAAAAGCAACAAATTTGACCAGAAGAAGAGAATACTGACTATTTAATGCTTAAAAAAAATATATTATAATGTTGCTGTGATTGCATAGCTCTAAAGGATAATTCAGCATATCAATGGCTGAAATGCAAAACCTCCTGTCTGCAGGATTTTCTGATTTGCAGATTTCACTTTGGATGATCAGAACAAGGAAGGCTGCTCATATCTCTCTGCAAGACAGTCCTGCCCTTTATTGTGACAGAAAGTTATTCTGATGGAAAAAAAATAGCATAGCATTCTGCAAGAAAGCAAAAAGTTTTTTTTAAATGTTCTCAAAAAAGTGCATTTTTCAGATAGGACGTTTTGCATTTCGGCCAGTGATATGTGGAGAACACGAGGTGCACGGATGCGCGGGGGTGGGGGGGTGGGGGGCAGCCGCTGGACCGACTTATAGCAGTCCTTCCCAGGGAGCCAAGCCCAGCCTGCCCGATTAACGGAACGGAGTCTCGGTTGCTGCTTCACCCATGTGCTACCTCTGTCCTTTACGGCACCACAGGTTCAACATGGCACTCCGCTCGGTGTACAGCTATCTAGAAATTAAAACCATGATTGTGGAGTGGAATGGTCAGATCAATTGCATATCATATGTAGACACATAAGCCCCTTTGCCACTAGTACCTGTTTAGCCCGGTACAGCACAGCACAGTTCAGTTCAGTTCGGTCCGCTTGTGTTTCCATTACACCGGAGTACTGCTTGATGTGGGTGGGATTTGTTACAGGGAGGCGGCGCCTCCTTCAACCCCTTCCTGATTTCTCATTTTTTTATGCTTGTCACACTTAAAGGTTTCAGATCATCAAACAAATTTACATATTAGACAAAGATAACACAAGTAAATACAAAATATAGTTTTTAATTGAAGGTGTTTATTATTAAGAGTAAAAAGAAAATCCAAACCTACTTGGCCCATTGTGAAAAAGTGACCCCCCCCCCCATTAAAACATAAATTAACTGTGGTTTTTCACATCTTTGGAAAGCTGAGTTCAATTTTCTAGCCATTTCTAAAGCTTTGGGACTCCACTAGACCACACTGAGAGCCATTATCCACAAATGGCGAAAATATGAAACAGTGGTGAACCTTCCCAGGAGTGGCCGGCCAACCCAAACTACCCCAAGAGCACAACGACGACTCATCCAAGAGGTCACTAAAGACCCCACAACAACATCCAAAGAACTGCAGGCCTCACTTGCCTCAGTTAAGGTCAGTGTTCATGACTCCACCATAAGAAAGAGGCTGGGCAAAAATGGTCTGCATGGCAGAGTTCCAAGGCAAAAACCACTGCTGAGCAAAAAGAATACAAAGGCTCCTCTCAGTTTTGCCAGAAAACATCTTCATGATCCCCAAGACTTTTGGGAAAATACTCTGTGGACTGACGAGGCAAAAGTTGAACTTTTTGGAAGGTGTGCGTTCCATTACATCGGACGTAAAAGTAACAGCATTTCAGAAAAGGAACATCATGCCAACGGTAAAATATGGTGGTGGTAGTGTGATGGCCTTGGGTTGTTTTGCTGCTCCAGGACCTGCAAGACTTGCTGTGGTAAATGGAATCATGAATTCTGTTGTCAACCAAAAAATCCTGAAGGAGAATGTCCGGCCATCTGTTCGTGACCTCAACCTGAAGTGCACTTGGATTCTACAGCAGGACAATGATCAAAAACAAACCAGCAAGTCCACCTCTGAATGGCTTAAGAAAGACAAAATGAAGACTTTGGAGTGGCCTAGTCAAAGTCCTGACCTAAATCTGATTGAAATGCTTTGGCATGACCTTAAAAAGGCAGTTCATGCTCGAAAACCCTCCAGTGTGGCTGAATTACAACAATTCTGCAAAGACGAGTGGGCCAAAATTCCTCCACAGCACTGTAAAAGACTCCATCCATCTATCCATCCATCTTTTCGGGTCGCGGGGGGGCTGGAGCCTATCCCAGCATCTTAGGGCGAGAGGCAGGGTACACCCTGGACAGATCGCCAGTCCATTGCAGGGCCAACACAGACTCATTGCCAGTTATTGCAAACCCTTGATTGCAGTTGTTGCTGCTAAGGGTGGCCCAACCAGTTATTAGGTTTAGGGGGCAATCACTTTTTCACACAGGGCCATGTAGGTTTGGATTTTTTCCCCTTAATCATAAGCACCTTCATTTAAAAACTGTATTTTGTGTTTACTTGTGTTTTCTTTGTCTAATATTTAAATTTGTTTGATGATCTGAAACATTTAAGCGTGACATACAAAAAAATGAGAAATCAGGAAAGGGGCAAACACTTTTTCGCACCACTGTATGCACACGTTGACTAAACAACAACCGTGACAAAAAAAACGCCCAAATAATGAAATAAATCATTTTTTTATTTACTGACAAATGGGCTGATGCAGCAGTTGCAGCCAAATGGATCATTCTGCTGAGTACAATAATGTTCGGTGTTTTGTACTTATAATATTGCTAAAATATAAAAGGATGCACTAATATGGGAATGTGTCCTGTTATAGTACTGCATGAATTTATTGATGATAGACTATAAACTACACATACGTATAAACTAAAACAATTATAATGAATACTGAACAATTCCCATTCCCCAAAGTGCAAGATACAACACTTATGAATATAACTCATAAAAGATCACAGAAATTAGTCTGACAAACAAATAAACAAGGTGTATGTCGGTATATGGAGCAAAGGATGAGGCCAGGTGTCAAACTGAACACATGCTTATTAAAGAGGTTACACACATCACATGTGCAGCCATCAGCCAGAGAGGTGGCAAAGAAACCGCCCCTCCTGCCCGATGCCCTCTTATAGCCGCGGGTGGTAGCTACACCTTCTGGTTCCGCCGCCACCCATACCTTACAAATAAAAGTCTAAATTATAACACAACATTTCCCCCCTTCACAAAAGCCAAAAACACACACAGAGTTCAGACCCAACCCAATTTAAAACCCGAGTCACACACTAAAATTAATTAAACAATACAACATAAATGGCCTAACACAGTCACTCCAAAATAACTAAAACTAGGGGAGATGGGTAGCTGCCATCTCCCCCACACGGCGAAGAGGGTTATTCTTCCGCTTAAACTAAATGAGTCCATGTGAAACTAAAATACTGCCGTGTCTCCTAAATTAAAAACACATAAATTAATCCCCAAACTGTATATAGAAATAACAAAACAATCAGAACACCAACATGACCATCAGCTTATAATATACACACAATAAAACATTCCAACTACACACACATAAATCAGCCTATACACATACGGCTGGAGAAAACAAGTCTGTGGGCCCCCCTGGACCGCCTTGCCATTAGTCCACCCCTGGAGGCAGCCAGCCTTCTGGGCCGCAGCAGGTCACTTCAGCACTGGTGTGCCTCCCATCATCACCACCGGCCGCTCCGCTCGTCCAGGCCCACGTCCCTCAGTTCCCTCCCAGGCACGCCGCAGTTCGTTTGGGTGTCCCCATGACCTGTCGAGCAGCTGGAGATGAGCGTCCTTCCATCTGGCCACGACGTGTGACCATCCCTGGTGCTCCTCCAACTGCCGACCGGCCTGTACCTGCCATGGTCACCTCTCCTCCCGAATCCAGTCCTTGACCCCCAAGAGGTCCCGCTCGGCCTGCAGGGTCTCTGCTTGGCACGTCGTTCTACCGTGCCTGACAGTCTGGCCCCGAACTCTTTTAACTTCGTCGCCGCCATCACCATTGTGGCCCCCTGTTCACCGGCCCACTTCAGCCAAGATCCAGGAACAGGTGGAACCAGCCTCTCAATGTCGCCCGTCATCACAGGCGTCCCACTGTGCCGCCCAGTACCCTCATCCAGGGCGACTTGAGCTCTGACACAGGGACCCTCCCATGATGACCCAGAGCGGTATTGGTCTTGCTCACTCTCCAAGGTGCCAGACAGTTCCTCATCCCATACTGTGCCATCTACCTTTCTCGGGATCGGACAACCCCACATCTCAGCCGATTTGTATCGAGCCATTAGTTCCAACGTTCCCACCATGGCCAGCCGTCCTCCTCCACAACCACAAAGCGGCGCCAGGTCACTCCCAATCCTGAAGTGGAAGGAAAAACATTTCACAGTCATCCAATCCATCACGGAGCCCATCGCTCCCGTGTCAATCCATAAAGGTGCCTCCACCCCATCAAACTCCACCATACAGTGCGTGTGTCCGTTGGTGTGCGGGGACACAGTATGGACAGCTGTGGGAGCGAGAGAGTCCTCTTTGTGCCACGGACTTCTTCGCTCGGATCTGTGGCATACCCTGGTGACATGAAGCAAGTGGCCACACTCACCGCAGCGCTTCACTCCTGCCGAACAGTTCAACCACTTCGTCAAAACTATCACAGTCACCCAACGGCTCGGAACATGCTGTTCCTTCACAACAAGATTGTGCTCCAACAACTCACGTACCCTCAACTTCTCCAGCTTCCCAAGGTTCAGTGCCACCATGCACGTCAGGAAAGCGCCACACCACCTCAGCCAAGGGACCGGTGGCTTGTCGGGGGGCTCCAGAAACTGCCGAATTTCAAACTCACACGCTTCCATACCTTGCTTTAATCCTCTTTTATCCTCGCCGCCAAATGTTATGTTGGCATGTGGAGCCAAGGACAAGGCCAGGTGTGGAACTGAACACATGTTTATTAAAGAGGTCACACACAGCACACATGCAGCCGTCAGGCAGAGAGGTGGCAAAGAGACCACCCCTCCTGCTTGCTGGCCTCTTATAGCCAGGGGTGGTGGCAGAACCAGAAGGTGAAGCCACCACCCGTACCTCACAAATAAACGCCTAAACTATAACACAACGCAAAGGTTCTTAAACAGTCGCTAATATTGGATGTCCCATTCATTTTCAATAATTCTGTAATTAATATTCACACAATCAAATAAATCGTGCCATTTTCTCCCTTTTATATTTGTCAAAGTCTATCATGTGTGATTGCCTACATATAGGCTACACCTCTTTGTATTCCACTTTCAAACACAGCCTACATTTGGGCCTGTAAAGCCTATTAGGCTACTTGTTTTCAAACAAGAATAATTGCTTTTTAGGGGCATGCACTAGTTTGGAACATTCAATATGGCCACCCGTCGCATCAGCGTCAGGTTATATTTAAACAACCAAAAGGGGTAGAATAATGTGTAATACCCCCTTTTTTAGGTTTTTGAGGTCAAGGAATTCGATTCTGGTGTTATTTTATAAATTTAAGGCTAAGATCAGCAAAAAAGTCATACAGAAAGGCAAAGTTAAAGGTTTTTTTTATTACATTTTCACAAATAAAGTGACCCATTAACCTTATCTCAAAATTATCTTTGTAATTGTTAACAACAATTTAAAATGTCATTAAACCTGAGCTAGCCTGATTTCGCCTCCTATATTTCAGACATTGCATGACAAGTGTAACTTAATCTGATTGAAAAGAAGTACTGAAATCAAGAAAAGGGGCCTTCATAACAAGACTAGTTGGCTGTCAAAATGTTTTGTGCTACAGGTATAAACTGGGAAATTTGTTGTCTGTGTCAAATAGACAGCTCTGAAGAGGCCTTGCAAACACCAAAGGAAGAAGGACTCATCACTTGAAAGAGATCTGAGGGACTTCCACACTACTGATGACAAAAATCTTCCTGCTTGCATCAATGTAACTATCGCTCAATTGGATGATGGATCAGATATTGGTAAAACTTTTACACTACACAAGGCCAAGTATTACAGGAGATGCAGAAGCGACTGTAGTAGCTCACGTGTGAAATGAGCCAGAGAAAAGCTGCAAAAGGATGGCATCTCTCAGACCAGTCCAAAAATGCTCAGGTCCTCTGGAGAGTTTCAGTTTCCTGTGAATGTTAGCAGTTGTGTGACTTGTCTGCAAGCTGATCAGACCAACTTTCGTAATGTTGCAACTGATGTTGTGAACTCAAACCTGAAGAGATGGGCAAAGACAACCAAGAACTTTTCATTACTTGGTAGACTGATGACTAGTGCTGCAACGATTAGCTGGCTAATAGACTAGTCGATCGTCAGAAAATTAATCGACAACTAATTTGATAGTCGACTAATCGCCCATGTGTACTTTTCCAGGAAAAATTTTTAAAAAATGTGAATGTTTCAGGCTCTAAAACATGAAAAATTGCCACTTTTCTTGCTTGTGCATTATGAGTTAAATAAATTACAGTATTGTGATGTCTGACAGTTGTGTGGTTAAAAACATTCTTGATTAAGCTGTCAAGTTCAAGTTTCAAACTCATGTTTGATGGGTCATTATTTTTTATTTAGCTATGGGGACCTTTTATAAAACATTATATTAAAGGCAGAGACTGAAAACAAGGTGATATTCTCAGGTGTGCACACTTAACTTTAATTAGGAGTTTAAGTGATGGTCCTGCTGAGGTTCTACAGTGCCTACATCATGTGGTTTTATTACTGACAGTTTTAACAATAAACAAAAACAGCGCTGAACTTGGTTGCGCCACTAAAGACCAAAAATGCAAAAAGTAAACCTGTCCCGCCCTGGTGAAATGAAGATATAAAACAGCAGAAAAGAAAATGCAGAGCAGCAGAGAGAAAGTGGAGAAAAACAAAATTAACTGTTTACTACCAAACTCTGTATGAACAACTGAAACTATATAATAACACGGTCAAACAAACCAGAAACTCTCACTTCTCCAAAATAATAAATACTCACAAAAACAATCTCGGAATCTTGTTCTCCACCATAGACCACCTGATCAATCCTGATTTTAAGAAGTTCAGCATGATGCCAACAGACTCACTATCAAATCAAATCAAAACAAATCAAATCAACCTTTATTGTCATGTTGCTGTACATACAACTGTAGTGCAGGCAAGATGAAATTGCGTTTCTCTCGGCATCCATATAAGTAAAAAGAACATAATTTAAGACACACTCACACACCCCCTCACCCCCCACCCCAACACAGCCATTCACACATCCATGAGACATACTTGAAAACTAACTAGAACTATAATATACAAATAATATACATAATGTCTATAAGGTGCAGTAGTATGTATGAAAGATTCCGGATCAACTGTTCAGCATCCTAACAGCTTGTGGAAGGAAGCTGTTAGTCAGTCTGGTGGTTCTGCCTCTGATGCTCCGGAATCGTTTGCCAGATGGCAGCAGTTCAAAGTGTTTATGCAGAGGGTGAGAGTGGTCTTTGACAATGTTCAGTGCCCTGCTCCTACAACGGTTCTGAAAAAGTTCTTGGACAGAGGGGAGGGAAACTCCAATTACCCTCTCAGCTCCCTTAACTATCCTCTGCAGGGCTTTTTTGTCTGACATACTGCATCTGGAGTACCATGTTGCAATGCAGTACATCAGAACACTCTCCACCACACCTCTGTAGAAGGTCCTGAGGATACAGATGGGGAGAGAGGCCTGTTTGAGTTTCCTCAAGAAGTGCAGTCCCTGCTGGGCCCGCTTCCTGATCCCCAAGGAATTCTTGCTCCAGGTCAGGTCCTGCGAGATCTGCACTCCAAGGAACTTGATGTTCTCCACTCTCTCCACCAAACGGCTGCCGATACTGAGAAGGACGTGTTCAGGCCGTGACCACCGGAAGTCAATAATCATAATGTGA
Source organism: Pholidichthys leucotaenia (assembly GCA_020510985.1). Taxonomy (NCBI): domain Eukaryota; kingdom Metazoa; phylum Chordata; class Actinopteri; order Cichliformes; family Pholidichthyidae; genus Pholidichthys; species Pholidichthys leucotaenia. The sequence continues at coordinate 84,913,691 of CM035848.1, read as the reverse complement.
GGACTATGCAGACCACTTCAGAAGTAAAATAGAGGTTATTAGATCTAATCTTTTGCCACAAGATACTGTTTTAGTGCTGTGGAACATTTGCTTTTAAGATAAGATAAGATAAGATAAGCCTTTATTAGTCCCACAACGGGGAAATTCCAGGATTGCAACAGCACAGGGATAGCAACACTCAGAGCAACAATCAGAAGGCAAGAAAAAAAGCAAGCAAGCAAGAGCAGCTAATATACATATGTACATATTACTATAAAATATATATATACACACACACAGACACACAGTGCAGAGCATTGTAGCTGGATGGAATAAATATATGAGTATATAAACACACAGCGCAGAGCATTGTAGCTAGATGGAATAAATATGTAGATATATAAACACCCACAATTTATCTGAGGAAACGCTGGAGAGTTTTGTCCTGGTTGATACTGAAACTCTTGGTCGAGTTTTCTCCCAAGTAAATCCAACAACCTGTCTTTTAGATCCCATTCCCACATCACTTTTAAAAACATTTTGTGTATTTTTCCTGGAGGAACTTTTAAACATAATGAATTACTCTCACCAGGCGTGTGTTTTCCCTGCTGCCTTTAAAATGACAGTGGTGAGACCCCTTCTGAAGAAGAGTAATTTAGATCCTAAAAACCTTAATAATTACAGACCAGTGTCCAACTTACCACTTTTAAGCAAAATTTTAGAAAAACTTGTTTTTACTCAGTTAAATTATTATTATTTTTTTTAATATCAAATAACATATTTGAAGAAAACCAGTCAGGTTTTAGGATGAACCACAGTACCGAGACAGCCCTGGTCAGGATTGTTAATGACCTAAGGCACAACATGGACTCACACAGAATTTCAGTCCTGGTTCTACTGGATCTAAGTGCTGCCTTTGATACAGTAGACCACCATATTCTTTTAACCAGACTAAAAGATCTGGTTGGCCTCTCTGGTACTGTTCTTAATTGGTTCAAGTCCTACCTCACAGACAGGAACTTTTTGGCAAGTATGGATACATGTTCTTCCAGAGTCTACAAAATAAATCGTGGTGTGCCCCAAGGTTCAATTTTAGGTCCAGTACTTTTTAATCTGTACATGCTGCCCCTGGGGGATGTTATCAGGAGACATGGCGTTAATTACCATAGTTATGCAGACGACACACAACTGTATATCACTGTGTCTCCTGATGACATGGAACCAATTAACATCCTTTTCAACTGTATTTTAGACATTAAATTTTGCATGGCAGCAAACTTTCTTCAGCTTAACCAGGACAAAACTGAAGTTTTAGTCATTGGTCCCGAAGCTCAGAGAGAGAAAATTTTTACCAAAATTACGTAGTCTGTCCTTTACCCCATCCCAACATGTTAAGAATTTGGGCATCATTTTAGACTCTGAGCTTGGTTTTACTCCACACATTAAAAATATAACATGAACAGGATTTTATGATCTAAAGAACATAGCCAGAGCCCACCCACTTCTCTCTTGAGCAAACACGGAGATACTGATGCATACTTTTATCACCAGTCGTATTGATTACTGCAATGCCCTGCTCTCTGGTTTTCCCAAAGACAATTTCAAATCTGCAGTTATTACAGAACTCAGCTGCATATGTTCTGACGAGGATCAGATGGCAGGCTCACATCACACCGGTTTTAAAATCACTGCATTGGCTCCCCATGTCCTTCTGGATCAATTTTAAGGTTCTTTTATTGGTTTATAAATGTTTGCATGGTCTTGGGCCTTCTTATTTTTCAAAATTGCTTTTGACATATGAGCCACTACGGACCCTGAAGTCCTCTGGCACTGGCCTTTTTACTACATATTCCTACTGTCAGAACATGGACCCACGGTGAGGCAGCTTTTAGTTATTATCGCCCACATCTGTGGGACAGTCTGCCGGAGAACATCAGGGCTGCCAAGAATGTCCGTTTTTAAAAGCAGGCTCAAGACCTACTATTTTGACCTTGCTTTTGATTAATTTCCTATTTTAATTCTATTAATTTCTGATTTTAAATCTATTTTATGTCACAATCACTTATCTTACTGTGAATTATTAATATTTATGAATATATGTCTTTTTGACTGTATTTAGGTGTTGTTTTATTTTTCTAGTCATCTTAACTGCCTAGTCTTTTAATCAGGAAACTATTTTACTATTTATCAGTGACTTTTTATTGCCCTGTCCAAGCTCTGGTGTTTCCTCATGGGAGGCCCTCCCATGGGGGTTGTGCCTGTTTTCTGGCTGCAGGGTGCTGGCCTGTGATCGCCCTGGTCTGCCTGGCTGAGGGGGTCGTGTGCTGCGGTGCCTTGCCTGCGGTGTCGACCCCTCGGGTTGGACTTAGGCAGTCTCAGAGTTGATGTTCCTGTAGCCATGAACTTGGCACTTTCCCTGCTGGTGATAGCTCCCAAGTGATGATGCTTCCACACTTGGATCCTCTGTGCCCAGCCAGAAACCTTAAGCCATAAGTTTTACACTGATGAAAGTTTCTTTGTGTGTGTGTGTGTGTGTGTGTGTGTGTGTGTTTGTGTTTGTGTCTGTGTCTGTGTGGGGGGGGGGGGGTTAAATTGTGTTTTATTTCAACGTGTGAAGTACTTTGTTTGCATCTTTTTGTGTGAAAAGTGCTACATAAATAAAGCTTTGATTGGCTGATTGACTGATTGATTGATTGATTGAACCCCTTAGCATTCCAGCCAATTGCCCTAAATGTAGCATAAGCAAAGAAAATCAAATTATTTCTTCCCTGAATGGCAGTAGAAAATTTACCCCCCCCCCCCCACCTTCTCTGGAACACTGGAATTTTAAGATGTTAAACAGGTAAGGTTAAACATGCACTGGAGCCATGCCAACAGGAAACAGAGATGGCGGACATGACAGAAATAATCGTGATTAGTCAACTAATCGAAAAAAATAGTTGTTAGATAAGTGGACAACCAAAGTAATTGTTAGCTGCAGCCCTACTAGTGACTGTAGCTTGCTGCTAATGTTTACTACTATCAGTGTTATGTACGCCTGCATGACTCTGCTTGTACTGCTGAGCGACACGACTCCTTGGATCCTGCACATGAACCTTTCGATCCCATTATCTGTGCTCAAATTGTTGCACTGATTGAAGATTCTGAAACCACTGTCTTCAAACTCTCAGACCTCTGTGAGACGTACCAAAATCTAATGAGGGCTCAGGGTCATCCATGACAAAAAAGAACCACACTCTACTCAGTTCAAGAATCACCTTCTGAAACTCCTGCCAGAATGGTTTGAAGTTACTAAGGGCAATAAAGGCAGAAAAGACACTGACTGATCACACAAAACCAAAATTGCTGATGAGTTTGCCAGGACATATACAGTAAATCTTAACTTGGTCAAGAGGAAGCTCTTATATTCATGTGGACTGCAGTCATGATGCATAAATTTTGTCTTGAGTCAAGAACCCTTTGATGACACATTTCCACCAAATTGTCTCACAGCCCCTGTCAACAAAGAGATGAGAACTTTCTTCAATAGTCCTTCTTGTCACGAGCCGAGCTGGCTTGGCTTTCCCCAGCTTGGCCTCGGTCTCTCTGTTGGTTTTGGTTTTACTGTTTATGGTTTTGGTTTCTTGATTTTACTGTTTATGTGCATTTTGTGTAGTTTGTACTTATTCCATATCCATAGCCACTCCCTGACCGGCAGCTGTTAGTCAGCCTCGGTGACCTACTTTCTCCCACGCTGCTGACAGTCTGTCGGTCTCCCTCTGGCTCCATCAGCTGTTCCCAGCCCCAGTAATTATCTTTCCTGCGCCTCACCCAGGTGTGCCCAATTTGTGTGGCCAGCGGTGTTTGTATTTAAGTGGCTCTTCGCTAGACAAACACCGCTGGACCGTTGTACGGGTTAGATGGTTATTCTCCGCCGTCTGACCGTCACGTCCTGAAGGATCTTTTGTGTTTGTGTTCGCTGTCAGCCTTGGACAACTCGGACTGTTCCTGCACGGTGAGTAAGAGCTGTTCCACGTTTCTGTTTGCAGTTGTGCTGCTACGCTTGTCTGTAGCGTTTCCCCCCTTGCAGCACAACTGCTACGCTCGGGCACTGCTGCCCAGCTCTTCTCCCGTGCCAGTCGAGCGTCCTTGAGAACTCTAAGTGTACTCGAGCATTCTGTCATGTTAGTTTTTGTGGCCACGCTGCACGCTATTAGTGTCAGCCATTATGTGCACAACTGTTTCAGTTCTGTTAGTCTTTACTTTTTGAACTGTTTATGTCAATAAATATGTGTTTGGTGAACCCTGCGCGTAAATCCTCATCTATCATTCTCTTCCTTCGTGTGCTGCAGAAAAGTGCACGGGGAAGTTTATGTCAGAATGGTCCAGCCCGTAAGAAGGATTTAGCGGGTTCACCCACACATCATTTTCCTTTTTTTCACTGTGAACTGTTTTTTCTTTCTGGACTAACCTGTGTTGGAGTACGTCATGCCCCAGTCTCGCCGAGAAAGAGGAACGGCAGCGGGGTTCCCCACGGTAGAGGAGGAATGAGCTGCAGAGTTCATCCAGGACTTCGTAAATGATGCCCTTGCCGCCTGGGGTCCTAAGGAGATGCTGGAAAACTTGAACGGAGCAGTAGGCATCTTGGAGGCGCATCCCGGGCTATGGAGCTACCCGCAGTACGCCAACCTGCTGTCCACAGTCTGCTCACTCCAGCTTTCCTTCCCTGGTCTGGCATTCCCTGTGACGCCGAGATGGAGGTCCGTTTACCCGCAAACCGGCAGCCTCCGTGACGCTTCGCTCGACCCTCTACTCGCTCCAGCACGGTCTGTTCCGGAACACAAAGGACAGCGCCGTCCCGCAAGGAGACGCCAGGAAAAGCCTCCCTCTTCAGCAGCGGCCATCATTGTTTCAGCTGCGGTGAGGTCCGCCGAATTCATCCCGGCTACGCCTACCTCCGTCGTCGAGGAGACAGCTCCTCCAATAGTCTACGGAGGGGTCCACGTCATCGCTGGCACAGAGAGGAACGAGTGTCTGCCACTTGCAGCTGTGGATGTCATCAACCGGGATGACAGGCAAGTATTTTTTCATTCTAAATCATTCATTAACATTGAATCTTGTCGAGGGAGAGGCCCAGTATCAGCAGTCCACTGGGTCCTCTCCTCCAGCTGCAATTAATGATTGTTTCCTTCCCCTCTCCGCATCTCCTCCTCTCATTTCTGAGGGCCTGCTAGTCCAAGAACCAGGCCACCTGACGATGGAGGAGGTTGAGGCCTTGGATGATCCTGCCCAGGAGCCCGCACAGAGGTGTTTCCCCTCAGTCACACCGGCGGATGAGGAGTGGGCGAGCAGGTTTGCCATAGTCATCCGCCGGGTTGAGGAGGAGAGCCATAAGAGGGAGGTCCAAAGACGCACTTCCCCGACTGTGAGGGTTCCACCTCCTACGCCTGCTCAACCCCTGGATTCGCCTTCAGATGAGGAGTGGGCTAATCTGCTCGCCGTAGTCAACAGCCAGTTCGAGGAGGAGCATCAGAGGACCGGGACTGCAACCACCATCATGTCTGCTGTGGGGACCGCCGCAGCAGAGTCATCCCCGGGACCAGACCCCCAGCCGACGGGACCCAGACCGTCATCATCGACAGCGTCGGAGTCCTGGACGGCGGTAGAGCTCAAGCACAGGCAAGTTATCTCTCCTCTAGTTCAATTGCCTTTGATTGAGAGATCTTGTCTGGCTCTTGGGGAGGAGAATTGGGTGCGGCTCTCAGCCACATCTGGGCTCCCCTTGCCGGGCTCTGCCGCTGCCGGTGACCTTAACCTTTCCTTGTCTCCCATGCCTGTCGAGCCCCTCACTAGGGTCACTGGAGAGGAGCTGCCATCACTGGGGTTGCCTACTGACGACGACGGGAGGTTGGCGGTTCTAGAGGAGGTCGATGGGGACACAGCACTGTGCGCGATGACTGAGGCTACGCACCCCAAATCGCCGGAGTCCTGGACAGCGGTGGAGTCCGAGTTCAGGCAAGTCTGCTCCATTATATCAATACCTCATATGTCAATGTCACACTGCCCGACTCATGGCGAGGAGGGCCCGGGGCAGCTTGTAGTAGCCCTCGGGGCCACCTCACCAGGCTCTGCCGCTGCTGGCAACCCTGACCCAGTCTTTTTTTCTCTCCCTCGGGGTCGGAGCCCCTGCCAGGGTCGCTGGAGAGCAGCCAACCTCACCGGAAGTCACTGAGGATTGGGATCCAGCGCCAGGTACAGTTAGGATCACCACCTCCCTCGCTGGGGAGGCCACCATGGGAGCAATGAGGCCCCCGATGGGGGTCACCACTGGTGCAACAGTGCTCCAACTGGAGCCCATCATGGGTGCAGCTCTGGCCCAATCGGGGACCACCGCGGGTGCTGCAGAGTCGCTGCCGGAAGCTGCCGAGGGTCTAGCCTTGCCAAAGGAGGACGCCGCTGCTCCAGCCCCTCCTGTCAAGGTCATCAAGGCTCCCCCATCGATCGCCTCCTCAGCCTGATGCTCCTGTGGGTTGGCCCGCTCACCGTGGGTGCAGCCACGTTCCAGACCGGGACCGTAGTGGGTGCAGCTCTGGCCCAATCGGGGTCCACCACGGGTGCTGCACAGCCTCAGCCGGAGGCCACCATGGGTGCAGTGGAGCCAGCTCGGTCAGGGTCCACCATGGGTGCAGCGTAGCCGGCCTGGTCGGGGTCCACTGCGGGTGCAGTTGTTGATCACCCTGAGGACACCATGGTCCCCTTTTCCCTGCCTGACGCCGTGGAGGTCCCCTCTCCCCAGTCCAGTTACCCACCAGTGAGTCTTCCGGTGGGCAGGCCACCTCCTGCTTCACCCCTTCGGTCCTGGTGGCTAAACTACGCTGGCCGGCCGCCAGAAGAATTGACTCCCAGGGTCAGGTGGCTCATGTTTTCCAGCAGGCCACTGGACTCGGTCCACCGGACCTTCTGCTGGGCCTGGGACTCTGGGCGGCCTCCTGAGCCCCAATGCCCGTGGACTTGGGGGGGTTAATTGTGGGCCCTGGGCGGGGCATTGTGTTCCCTCCTTCCTGTTCCCCCTACCTCCCACCCGGGTTCGTGTTGTTTGTTGTTGTTGCTCCTGTTTGGGGGGGGGGGGGGGTCTTCTTGATGTTACCTTGGGTGTCTGGGAATCCACCCATTAAAGGGGGGGTTCTGTCACGAGGGGACACAGTCCAAGGATGGATAATTTTTTCACACATAAGGAGTTGTTCAAAACTCCTTATAAGAACTCCTTATACAAAGATATAGAGTGATGATAATCAAGTCAGTGGCGGTAATGCACCTGTAAGCTGGTCGCCAACCGCCAATCAAATCTAAAAGAAGAAGAAGAGCTGAGCCGGCTTGGCTTTCCCCGGCTCGGCCTCAATCTCTCCGTGGGTTTTGGTTTCACTGTTTATGTGCATTTTGTGTAGTTTGTACTTATTCCATATCCATAGCCACTCCCTGACCGGCAGCTGTTAGTCAGCCTCGGTGACCTACTTTCTCCCACGCTGCTGACAGTCTGTCGGTTCAGCCACGCCCCTCGCTCTCCCTCTGGCTCCATCAGCATGCTTAGGATGGAGTAGTGGTACCCACAAACAGCTGTTTTAAGGTCTTCACTACACACAATGTGGGCAACATAGACAGTAAAGTTCAGGGAAATTTCTCATTGGATGAATTCCATGGATATGTCCTGAGTGTGACCAAACATTTATCCCATGAGAACCATGGGGTTAAGCACGTCCCTATCAAGCTAGATCCCACGGACGTGTCTGTTCCCAAACTAATAGACTCTTAAGTGATTCAGGCTCATGTTGAATTAAATGAAACAGATGTCTTTGCACCCATCTTGGCTGATGGTGGACTCAGACCATCCTTTAATGTGGATGGTGCAAAAGTCGAGAATGAGGTCTGGATGCTACATGTTACAAGACTCCTAAAGCAGAAAAAGATTGCAGACAGTGACATTGTTACATGAATGGTGTATTGCGTTATAATACTAGAACAATATTGCCAGCTAACTTTTCTGATCAGTTTAGTGTCACAAACTGTACAAAACTGTCATGAATGCCCCTTCAGGGCATAAAGACAGGCCCACACGCTGAACTGTAGTTATAACATTTATTAAATGAAAATACATAAACAGTGCAGAGAACAAAAAATGCAACCAAAGTAAACTTACAAGCTGTGGCAATCCAGAGCAGAAATCGCTCTGGAGGAGATGAGGAGATAAACTTACAGAGGGAGAAGTCCAGTAAGTCCAAACAATGCATAACTGTTTGACTGTCTGTGGCGCGCCGTCGTGCTGTCAGCCTCCACCCCCTCTAGTGGTCAAGGTTTTTTCACGGAAATATTCAGTTCAGGTGTCAGAGATTTCCAAAGCTATAACTTGAAAGTGGTAAGAGATAATGGCTTACTGTCAATTAGAAAGATGTAGAATATGATCCAGAGTTTGAGATAGGAGTAAATTTATGCATTTAATTTGCATAATGCCACAGCAGTCATATCAAATTACATAGCTTTCAGTCAAAAGTGGACTTTGGACATATTTACACAAAGAATGGTTTTGTTTTTTGTCACCGTTTTTTGTTTTGGGCATTTTGTTATCTTATCCTCTCAGTATATGAACCAAAAAATCAGTACAATGTAAACAAACAAAGACATTTGTCACTTACTGCTGGTCAGGCAGCTCGAGTCATCCTTTTGCGGCATCCTGGCCGTTATTTTGACTTCTCCATTTTTGCTTTCTCTCCCACATCCAGAAACTCTTATGATTATGCCACCTCAATTTTGCTTTTATTCTGTCTCAATCTATTTTATATGACGACACAGAACCTGCACGATTGTTTTGTCCAGTCACATGGCGCTGGGGTCGATGGCAGGTGAACATCAACCAGTTTTGTTCACCCTCTGTTATAAAAAAATGTAGATATTTACCTTCATAAGAAAAATAATCTCTTTTTAGAATCATAGTTGGCAAATTTGGGAGCAAATGCCTCCTCCATCTTGCAATCAAGCACATCAACATTTGTTTACAAACTCTTCTTCTCTGGTGTCCCAGAAGTGAGATGGGGGGGGGGGTATTTGGGGGCCATTAGTCCTCCAAGGCAAGAGCAGTAAATTATACGTGTCTGCCACCTTGTGAGGTGGAATACTTAGTACAACTGGGGATTTATTATGGTTTATGACCACATCACATGACAGTCGCAGAACTGTGACACAGACACTCCACAGCGCTATCTGTCCATGAAGCCAAGACTGACAAAGAGTTATGCATAACAAAGCAATGCTGCCGCAGTGAGAGGATGAGCAGTGAGAGGATGAGCTGGCAGTGAATAAATACTGGGCAGGCAAATGAGCATCAGGTGTGGGTGGCTGAACGGGCAGGTGACCTAATTGCCTAACTGCTCATAGCTGAGGTGGCAGGAAAGTAGACTATGAACAGTTAGTGGGAGTGTCTGAGAAAGGAGGACACATGAGTGATAACAAACCAAAATAAACACAGAAAACTGACAACAAAATAATAACAGACATGCAAAACTCAGAAATAAATTGAGTCTGAGCTCAGAGGGAATAATTCAGCTCAGACTCATGACAGAGACCCCCCTTCCCCAAGGGGTGGATGCCAGACAACCTCAGGCAACACCTAAAAAAAAAAAGGAACCCCCCCACCCCCACCCCAGGAGAAAGGGAACAACAAAAAACTACCCCCGGGTGGGAGGTGGGAGAAAACAGGTTAGGAGAGAACTAAAGTCTTGAGCCCACTCAGGGCCCACACCCACGCTACACCGAGTCCCTGGGCACCCTAGGCCAAAGAACCCAGCTGTTCAGGTGGCCGGCCGAAGTCCCAGGCCAGCCGGACGGCAAGGTGGTATGAGTCAGGTGGCCTGCCGAAAAGTATGATCCACCCGACCCAGTGACTCAGTCTTTCAGGTGGTCGGTCAGAGTTCTTAAGCCACCAGGACTGGAGGGATGACCCAGGAGGCGGTTCCCCCACAGGAAGGCCCAATGACGGAAAACAGGGCCGGAGGGGGGGGGGGGAACCAGGACAGTGTCTGCTGGTGGAGGAAGGGGGACCATGACGGTGTCTAGCAGAGGAGGAAGGGGGACCCTGACGGCGTCTGGCAGAGGAGGAAGGGGGACCATGACGTCCTTGGGCTGGCTGGTAGCACCGTCTGTGGTCCCGGGTTGAGACATTGCGGCACCCGCAGTGGCTCCGGGCTAGAGCTCTGCATCACCCGCAGTGGCTCTGAGCTGGAGCTCTACAGTACCCGCGGTGGACCCGGGCTGGGCCAACGCTGCACCCTCGGTGGGCCCAGACTAGGCCAATGCTGTACCCTCGGTGGGCCCTGGGCTGGGGCGTAGTGCCCATGGCAGGCCCAAGCTGGAGCGCAGCACCCACGTTTGACTGAGGCTAGGGTGCAGCAACCATGAGGGTCCCCGACCGGGACGCAGCACCCACAGTGACTCGGGCCGAGGAGGGACCTACACTACAGCCTCAAGCAGAGGGGAGGCTTACTCACGGAGGTCCCGGGCTGGGACGGAACATCCACGACGATAGCCGCAGGGGGAGCTGGACCCACGATTCAATTCAGTTCAATTCAACTGTATTTATATAGTGCCATTTCACAACAACAGTCATCTCATAGCACTTTCAAATGTAGGGGAAACCCCCACAATTGCAGAAAGACCCCAGCAATCAGGCGATCCCCAGTGAGCAAGCGCTTGGTGATGGTAGAGAGGAAAACTCCCTTTTAACAGGAAGAAGGCTCCAGCAGAACCAGGCTCAGGGAGGGGCAGTCATCTGCTGTGACTGGATAGGGGGTGAGGGGATAGAGGAGATGAGAAGAACAGATATGAAGGGAGCAAACTTTAAAGGGGAGAAGCCCGGTACATTATTGGAGGTCCCCCGACTCTCTAAATCTATTAGCAGCATAACTAAGGGAGAGTTTAGAGACACATGATCCCTCCTAATTGTAAGCCATATCGAAAAGGAAGGTTTTTACCCTATTCTTAAAAACAGAGATCGAGTCTGACTCACAAATCTAGATTGGTAACTGGTTCCACAGGAAAGGAGCTTGATAACTGAAGGCTCTGCCTCCCATTGTACTTCTGAGCCTCTTTTCCACTAGTACCCAGTCGGCCTTACTCTGCTCTACTCGGCTCGCTTTGTACCCTTTTCCATTAGTACCTGGAACCTGGTACCAGGTACTTTTTTAGTACCTATTCAAGGCCAGGGTACAGCCGCGCTGAGTAGGGCTGAAAATGTGAAGTCAACAGACTGCAGGCCACTGATTAGTCAGGGCGTAACGTCATGAACGCATCTCGTCTTCTGCAGAATTTCCAAACCGCCATTTGCAAAACGTCACGGAGTAAAGACAAGATTAATAGAGATGGCTTCTCAGGTTTTGTGGAACTCTACACCGTGGTCCAACAAAGAGGTGCAGAGTTTTCTGTGCTTAGTGGCAGATCCAGAGCAACAGTCAGGAGCGACCCACACTGATACAGATGGCAGCTCAGCATAGAACCGGACTACGGACAAGCTGAAGATGAAAGTGAGAGAACCATCGATGGTGAGTGATTTGTGATATTGCGCATCTTTTCGCTTATTTATCCTGTTGGTGGTAAGCTCACTTTTTTTGAGCAATACAATGCCGTCCTGTGCTGGCTAACAAGTGTTAGCTAGTAGCTAACTAGCTAGTAGCCAACTCTGCTGATTCGCGCTTGCTTTATCCGAAGTATTCACTTGTGAGAGCAAAACAATGAAATATGTTAATCCTGGTTAAAGTCATGGTTTGTGTATGTGTTGCACTTTGGTGCTGTGCATTAAGTTGTGTGTATTTTCTTTCTAGAATCTGTTTCCACATGTCAGGGGTCCACCTCCCTCAGCATGTTGTTTATATGGATCCAGGTCAAGAGGACCCCAGGCTCCAAAATCTCAACATATACAAGTGCATTTTCAAACCAGTGATTTATAAAGTGATTCATTTAATTTTCTAAAGCCTCAGAATAGACCCACATACCTATTCTTTGGATTTTCCAAAAAAAGTGTTGGAACAGTGTTGTCGTGCTGTTTCTGTTCCACCATAAATCCCTGGATTGATAATGTACTTGTACATGTACAGAGTGGAACCTGGGGTGCTCACTGGTCAGGGAAACGAAGCATTTTTATCACATCCCACCACTGACTTTCACAAGTGTATTTCCCTAAAACAGGTACATCTCCAAAAATTAGAATATCATGAAAAAGTTCAATATTTTATGTCACTTATTTCAGAAAGTGAAACCCATATATAGATTCATTACACAGACAGTGATATATTTCAAGCGTTTATTTTATTTTATTTTAATTTTGATGATTATGGTTTGCAGCCCCTGAAAACCCCAAATTCAGTTTCTCAAAAAATTAGAATATTACATGAAATTAATTTTAAAAAATAGTTTTTAAATAAAAATGTTGAAATGTTGGTTAAAAACTATTTTTTAAAATTAATTTTATGTAATATTCTAATTTTTGGAGAAACTGAATTTGGAGTTTTCATGGGATGTAAGCCATAATCATCAAAATTAAAATAAATAAACGCTTGAAATATATCACTGTCCGTGTAATGAGTCTATACAGTGGGGCAAAAAAGTATTTAGTCAGCCACCAATTGTGCAAGTTCTCCCACTTAAAAGATGAGAGAGGTCTCCAATTTTCATCATAGGTATACCTCAACTACGAGAGACAAAATGAGAAAAAAAAAATCCAGAAAATCACATTGAAGGATTTTTAATGAATTAATTGGTAAGTTCCTCAGTAAAATAAGTATTTGGTCAATAACAAAAGTTCATCTCAGTACTTTGTTATATACCCTTTGTTGGCAATGACAGAGGTCAAATGTTTTCTGTAAGTCTTCACAAGGTTTTCACACACTATTATTTATTATTTTAATTGCTTTTAATCCTAGATCAAGTTTGTTTTGGCCTAAAATGCATCATAATTGTCAAATATATGTTATTATACCTAACTCGGTACTGTTTACCTTTTGAATATATATTTTGTGGCTAATATAACCCCATAACCACAACCTGGTGATCAAGTTGTGTCAGCTGAACAGTTTTTGCCATAACACCACCACAGACTCAGTGCTGCTGGAGCAGGTACATGACATGATGTTTCAACAGTCTCTCCATGATTTTCACACAGATCAAAGCAATTTGTTGAACAGGAAGCTAAACGTTTCTACAGACATTCTTAAGCTCTATTACCATTGATCGTTTGTGAAGCTGGGGTGACATCAGTGAGAGGCTGTCTTGAATGCCCAGACCGACGGTTTGAAGCGGTAATTTTCCCACAACAGAGCCATCTGAAACACACACACACACACACACAGCATGCATATTTTAGTACCTAGTAGTGATAACTTGCAGACATTACAACGTAGTATGGTGGACTTAAAGCAAACTAGCATTAGCAATCATTAGCTTACCGTCATATGTGATCTAGTTTGTATCCTCACGTCTTCCGCTCTATGGCATCCCAGACACTCCAGTACTTTTCCAGAGTGTTTCGTCTCGCTGCCTGTCCCCTTCTCTGGCTCTCCTTTTTGGCCTTTATGGTGACAAAAAGCCAGAGACCGAGGAGTCGCCTTGTACAGCCGCCATGCTATGTTTTGCTTGGGTTGCGTGTTTTACGTCACGGGAGTGTGGCGCTGCCTTGCTGTAAAAAAATCCCACCCACCCCAGGCCTACCCAGCTGTAATGGAAACAGAACCAAACCGAGTAGAGTAAGGCCGACTGGGTACTAATGGAAAAGGGGCATTGGAGATTTTAGGTATTACAAGTAATCCAGCATTTTGGGAGCGTAATGCTCTATTAGGATGATAGGGTAGTATCAGATCTTTTAAATAAAAAGGGGTCTGATTGGTAAGAGCTTTGTAAGTGAGAAGAAGGATTTTAAACTTAATTCTAAACTCTATGGGAAGCCAATGAAGGGAGGCCAAAACCGGAGAGATATGATCTCTCTTTCTAGTACCTGTTAAAACTCTTGCAGCGGCATTTTGGATCAAATGAAGACTTTTTAAAGATATTTTAGGACAACCTGATAATAAAGAGTTGCAATAATCTAATCTAGAGCTAACAAAAGCGTAGATCAGTTTCTCAGCATCACTCTGAGACAACATGCTCCTAATCTTGGCAATATTATGCAAATGATAGAAGGCAGCCTTAGAAACAAATTTAATATGTGAACTGAAAAACAGATCTTGATCAAAAATAACTCCAAGGTTCCTCAGAGAACTATTAAGAGAAAGAGTAACCGCATCCAAACTAAGAGTTTGATTTGGAAAGGTATTTCTAAGGTTTTTTTGGACCAACAAGAATGATTTCAGTCTTATCTGAATTTAATAGCAGGAAATTACAAGTCATCCAAGCTTTGATTTCCTTAAGACAGGCTTCTGACTTGGCTAATTGATTACTATCATCTGGCTTCATTGACAGGTATAACTGTGTGTCATCTGCATAGCAATGAAAATGTATACAGTGCTTTCTAATGATGTTGCCTAACGGAAGCATATATAAACTAAAAAGAGTAGGGCCTAGCACAGATCCCTGTGGAACTCCATGACTGAGCTTAGAGTTGGAAGAAAACTCATTATTGACATGAACAAACTGGAGCCTATCAGACAAATAAGATCTAAACCACTGCAGCGAAGTTCCATTAAGTCCAACATAGTGTTCTAATCTATCGAGTAGAATATTATGGTCGATAGTATCAAAGGCTGCACTAAGGTCTAAAAGGACAAGTACAGAAACAAGTCCATTATCAGATGTGATAAGGAGGTCATTAGTGACCTTCACTAAGGCTGTTTCAGTACTATGATGGATTCTAAACCCAGACTGATACTCTTCAAATAAACCATTTCCCTGCAAGTGATCAAATAATTGTGTAGCAACAACTCTTTCCAAGATTTTTGAAATGAAAGGCAGATTAGAGATTGGTTGATAGCTAGCTAAAACTCCTGGATCCAGCGTTGGCTTTTTGAGTAAGGGTTTAATTACAGCAGTTTTAAAAGCCTGCGGTACATGGCCTAATGTTAAAGAAGAATTGATTATTTGAAGAATACAGCTGCCAAAAAATGTGAAGGCTTGGATGAGGAAATTAATTTATCTAACTCTAAAAGGTCAATTGGAGTAAATTTATCTAAACAGATATCAGTTGAAGGAGTTGTAGTAGTTACTGTATTTAAGTTAATGGTGGGAAAAATCTGACTGATTTTATCTCTAATAGAAGAAATTTTATGATTGAAAAAGTTCATAAAATCCTGACTAGTAAGCTCTAAGGGAATGCAAGGATTGACAGAGTCCTGACTCTTTGTCAGCCTGGCTACAGTGCTGAAAAGAAACCTGGGATTATTCTTGTTCTCTTCTATTAATGCAGAGTAATAACTTGTTCTAGCTTTTCTAAGAGTTTTTTTTTATAAATTAAAAGATGATTTCTCCAAGCTGAATAGTTTTCATCTAAATTAATGGAATGCCATTTTCTTTCTAATTGACAAGTCTTATGTTTTAAGCTATGAGTTTCTGTGTTAAACCAAGGGGTTAGAAATCTCTGATTGGGCTTTTTCTTTTTTAAAGGGGCCATCAAGTCTAGAGTCTGATGCAGAGAAGCAGTAATACTATCTACCATGCAATCAATTACAGAAGGAGCAAGCTCTCAATAGCTTCTTTTCATTGTGCTGACACATGACGGTGATGACCTTGGGCAGTGAACCTGGACCCACTGAGACCTCTGGCTGCACTGGAACATCTCCGGTGACCCTGGGAGAGAGCTCAAAGGAAACAGAGGAACAGGGTCAAGGTCACCGGCAGCAGTGGAGCCCAGCGAGGTGAGCTCAGGTGCAGCGGGCGGCTGCACCCAGCCCTCCTCACCAAGAGCCAGGAAAGACCTCTCCAAAACTGACAAGAGAAAAACTAGAGGGAGCACTTGCCTGAGCTCAGACACTCAGGAACCGGGGAAGAGGACACAGAGAGGGCTGGTGAGCAATTGATTACTGCAGCAGGTGGTGAGAGCTCAGGGGACTGCAAACCCTGAGCATCATCACAGGAAATCAAGGCATATCATCAAAAGCTGAGAGAGAATGAAATGAAACTTGCCTGTCATCCCGGTGTGCGAAGTTATCTGCTGCAGCAGGTGAACAGTCATCCCTCTCCGTGTCTATGGTGAGCTTGAGCCCCTCTGAGGATCGTGGAGGAGCCGCCCCTATAATCACGGAGGTGGACGTAGCCAGGCAAAAAATGAAGGACCTTTCGGCAGTGGGAGGATACGTCGAGGGGACAGAAGTAGCAGCAGCAGCGGAAAGAGCAAAGGCTGGCGGGACTAGCCGATGAAGGAAAAGGAGAGAAAGGAACTACTGCGGGAATTGTCGGGCTCGGCGTAAGGGAAATGGCTGCCGAAGAGGTGGGGGAATTCCTCCGGCAGTCCGGAGCGGGACAACGTCGTCTGCGTGGAGCTGATGCAGTGCATGCTGGAGCTGGAGATGAGGCTGACGAAGAGAGAGGGGAGAAGGACGTCAGCTGTGGTGAGTGCCTCCACTTTGACTCAGCTGGAAACACCCCCACCGTTAATCCAGGAAAAGATTGCTGGAGCGCACAGGCCATGGACAGCAGTTCCGTATATTGTGGATAATTCCACAGGCCGGGGTGTGCCTGAAGAATTCCCACCGCTCCATTTAAACTTTCCCAGGTTTTCTTGGGTCCTCGGGCAACGAGAGCCTCATCCACAAAGCTTTGGATGAAGTCTGCCGCCCATTCCTCTTCCACAGTCGGAGACCCCGCTGCCAATCCTCCTTTGATGGAGCGAGGCCGGCGAGCTGGGGACATGACGAGCTCCAACAAGCAGGTGAGTGAAAAATCACAAAAAGGGCAAAAATCACAACCACAACAGCTGAGCCTTAATTGGTGGCAGCATTCTGTCATGAATGCCCCTTTGGGGCAGAAAGACAAACCCACACGCTGAACTGTAGTTGTGACATTTATTAAATGAAAATGCAAAAACAGTGAAGAGAACAAAAAATGCAACCAAAGTGAACTTATAAACTGTGGCACTCCAGAGCAGCAATCGCTCTGGAGTTGATGAGGAGATAAACTTACAGAGGGAGAAGTCCAGTAAGTCCAAACAATGCATAACAAAGCAATGCTGCCGCAGTGAGAGGATGAGCTGGCAGTGAATAAATACTGGGCAGACAAATGAGCATCAGGTGTGGGTGGCTGAGCGGGCAGGTGACTTAATTGCCTAACTGCTCACAGCTGAGGTGGCAGGAAAGCAGACTATGAACAGTTAGTGGGAGTGTCTGAGGAGGACACCTGAGTGACAACAAACCAAAATAAACACAGAAAACTGACAACACGATAATAACAAACATGCAAAACTTAGAAATAAATTGAGTCTGAGCTCAGAGGGAATAATTGAGCTCAGACCTATGACATACAACCTCATATAAATACTCTAAAAATACGTGATGGCTTATATTTTTAGGTGATCGTGACTTCAAATCCATAAAATAACACCGGAATCAAATTCCACAACCTCAAAAACCAATAAAAAGTGGTGTTATGCATTATTCTACCCCTTGGTTGTTTAAGCATAAGCTGATGCTGATGTGACTAGTGGCCATATTGGATTTTCCAAATATGGTGACCGCAGGAGTCTGATTTCTTGGTGCACTCAAAAAATCAAAAAGATATAGCATCAGCAATATCTGGACCAAATTTGGTGCATTTGGAAGAATCTGAACCAAACAGCCCCATTTGTGACCTAACAGCCCCGAATAATTTGTGCCCTAACCAGCCCAATCTCATCAAAAAAACGTCAAATTGCATATTTTGTCACTCACAGAAATCGTGCACAGACACGTAAAAAAGATTTTTCATGTGCAGTGGTTACGTGGCGTTTACAGCTTTAAGAAAGGTGTCTAATGGCAGCTTAGTTTGCCAGTTTGTGTTCCTGTCACTTTTATTGTCTTTCACCGTCTAGCAATTAACCCACACCTTAATCCTTAACCCTAACCTCACCAGGAACATTTCATTAGTGGAATGAAAAACAAACTAAGGGAAAAAAACAAACAAAAAAGTCACTCACAGATAAGTGTGGGACTCAAACTTGTGTGTTTTTATGTCATTGCTTGAAAGTCCATGTAACTACCTGGACACCATCCTGTCATACTTATTGCCTTTCACCATCGAGCAACTAACCCACATCTTAATTCCTAACCCTAACCTCACAGGAGGTAATGCGTAAATCTAAACTTTCATTAGTGGAGTGAAAAACAACTAGAGGGCACTCAGAGAGTGCATACCTCCGTCAAGGCTCCGTCCCTCCCTCCCTTTGTCCTCCCCTCCGTTCCTTTGTCCATCCATATCACCATCCATCTGTACACTGCAAGATAGGGTCTTGGCGGAGGTATGCACTCACGGATCACCTCCAACATCTAATGAGTTCATCTTTTGGGCCAAAGGCCACCTCTGGTGAAAATTTCATCCAAATCCATCCAGTAGTTTTGGAGTATTGTTGCTGCACTCTGTGAGAAGATAAGACCCTTGGCGGCGGTATGCATTTCGAGATCATCACCAAAATCTAATCATCTGTTCAGTGTGCCATTACACACCTTTCCTGAAAATTTGAATGAAAGGCGCTATATAAATGCATCCATCTATCCATCCATCCATCTTCTACCGCTTTTCCAGAGGTCCGAGTCACGGAGGCAGCAGTTCAAGTAGAGAAGCCCAGACTTCCCTCTCCCCAGCCACCTGCTCCAGCTCTTCAGAGAGGATACCAAGGTGTTCCCAGACCAGCTGGGAGACATAGTCTCTCCACCGAGTCCTGGGTCTGCCCCGGGGTCTCCTCCCAGAGGGACGTGCCCGAAACACCTCAAGTGGGAGGCATCCAGGAGGCATCCTAATCAGATGCCCATACCACCTCAATACCATTTGCATTTATATAATACCACTGCATTATATAAATGCAATCCATTATATTTATTATTATCATTATTATTAACAGAAAGAGAAACACAGCAAAAACAAAATGACTACAATATGACTACATAATAATAATAATAATAATAATAATAATATTAATAATAATAATAATAATAATAATAACAAGACTGTCATAATTGTATTGACCATACATTGGGACTGGGCAATTCCACTTTAAATTAACATCATGGTTTTTTGAATCTTTCAGGTCGGTGTTTGTTTTTTTTTTCTTTTCTCTTCTGTATTACAGTTTACTGACAAGGTTCATAATTATTAAGCAATATTACACAACAGTGCCGTATCATATTTTTTTGCAGTTATCAATGACAAATTCACATTGTTTGATGCCGCAAAGTTCAGCCTCCACCATCCATCACCTCCCATTCTCACCTTCCTGTACCAGCGTCCTATGTCCCGCCCTTCCTTAATTCTGACTGGCTGCTTAGAAAGGACTGACATTGATGAGCACAGCTGTACAGTAGTCTGATAAGTTGAACTTTTTTTAGCCCTGAGCACTGCAACAAAAAGTGGCCACCGCTCAAAGCGTTTCAGCACCGAGGGCACTCAGCGCTGTAATCGCTGGACTACTGTACATAGAGAATGAATAGAAAATAGTCACCCACAGCAGAAAAAACGAGTATGATGGACACGCTCCTAATACTTTTTCTGCAGTGTCTGGCTTTCGGGTTGCTGAAGCATGACCACGCATGTAACTGAGTGGACACGTCTTAAAGGGGCAGTACATGAAAAGTGCCAGATTAATATATAAAAGAATTTTCAAAAAATTCCTGCATCCATATCATTATCCAAATCACCACCAAAATCTAATCATTTGTTCCCCGTACTATTACACAACTTTCCTGAAAATCTCATCAAAATCCATTCATAAATTTTTGAGTTATGTTGGTAACAGACAAACCAGCCATCAGACAAACCAACCAATGCCACTAAAAACATCACATCTGTCCTCCCTTGGCGGAGGTAAAAAAAAGTCAGTCACAGTTGAAAGTGGGACTCGAACTTGCTTGTTTTTATGTTGTTGCTTAAGCATCCGTGTAATTCGTCTGTGTAATTAACCATCTGCCATCCCTCTACCACCCAAGGCTGCCTTAATGAACGGGCTAGGCTGGGCTGAAGCCCAGGGGCCAACAGAGCTCAGGGGCCTATCACGAGCCAATAAAAAAGATCACATTGTTGTTAATTGGTCAAATTAACAACAATGTTCATCACTTGTTGTTTGTGTGTGGCTGGCTGCTGATTGGTCCAATTTGCATGTGGCCCAGATGAGTCATAAACTCCACCACGCGCAACAAAGGGCGCACGGTGGAGAGAAGGAAGAATGAGGATTTAAATGCTGGGTCTCACCAAACACACATTTATTGACATGAAACAGTACAAAACATAAAGACTTACAAAAAGGTTGTGCTGTACACAAAATGACTGACGCCAAAGCGACCAGCGGGCAGATCACTGTCTGCTGTGGCCACAGGAAAATAATACTATACAATATAGGTGCCCCCATCGGGGGCCTCATTGCTCCCCCGGTGGCCTCCCCAGAGAGGGAGGTGGTGCTCCTTACGCCACCCGGCGCTGGATCCTGATCCTCGGCGGCTTCTGGCAAAATCAGCTGCTTTCCTGCAACCCTGGCTGGGGACTCCAACCCCGGAGGGAGAGAAAAAGAGACTGGGTCAAGGTCGCTGGCAGCAGCAGGGCCCGGCGAGGCAGCCCCAAGGGCTACTACGAGCTGCCTCGGGTCCCCCTCGCCATGAGTCGGGCAGTGTGTCATAGACAAATGAGGAATTGACATAATGGAGCACACTTGCCTGAACTCAGGCTCTACCGCCGTCCAGGACTCCGGCAATTTGGGGTGCATAGCCTCTATCGTTGTGCCCGGTGCTATGCCCCCGCCCACCTCCTCAAGGCCCGCCAACCTCTTGTAGTCGGTTGGGAACCCCAGTGATGGCTGCACCTCTCTGGCGACCCTAGTGAGGGGCTCAACAGGCATGGGAGAGGAGAAAAGGTTAGGGTCGCCAGCAGCCGCAGAGCCCGGCGAGGGGAGTCCAGGTGCGGCCGGGAGCCGCACCCGGCTCTCCTCCCCAAGAGCCAGACAAGATCTCTCAATCATTGATAAATGAACTACAGGAGAGATAACTTGCCTGTGCTCAAGCTCTACTGCCATCCAGGACTTTGATGCTATCGACAGTGACGGTCTGGATCCCGTCGGCTGGGGGTCAGGTCTAGGGGGTGGCTCTGCTGCAGCGGTACCTGCAGCAGGTCTGATGGTGGCTGCAGTCCTGGTCCTCAGACGCTCCTCTTCCACCCGGCGGTTGACTGCAGTGAGCGGATTAGCCCACTCCTCGTCTGAGGGTGAATCTGTGGGCTGAGCAGGCATAGGAGGTGGAACCCTCCCAGCTGGGAAGTGCGTCCTCTCACGGCGCTCCTCCTCGACCTGGCAGTTGACGAAGGCGATCAGATTCGCCCACCCCTCGTCCATCGGTGCGGTTGCAGGGGAACGCCTCCATGCTACAATGCTCCATACACAGTGTGGAGCATTGTAGCTAGATTTATTCCATCTAGCTACAATGTTCCACACTGTGTGTGTTTATATGTTCATATATTTATTCCATCTAGCTACAATGCTCCGCACTGTGTGTTTATATATCTATATATTTATTCCATCTAGCTGCAATGCTCCGCATCGTGTGTCTATATATTTATGTTTATATGTACATATGTGAACTCGCTGCTCTTGTTTTTTTCTTGCCTTCTGATTGTTGCTCTGAGTGTTGCTATCCCTGTGCTGTTGCAATCCTGGAATTTCCTCATTGTGGGACTAATAAAGGCTTATCTTATCTTATCTTATACGGGCTCCTGGGCAGGATCATCCAGGGCCTCAACCTCATCCATCGTCAGGTAGGCCGGTTCTTGGACCAGCGGGCCTTCAGAAATCACAGGAGGAGACAGGGAGAGGGGAAGAAAACAACTGTTACTTGCAACTGGAGGAGAGGACCCAGTGGGCTGCTGATACTGGGCCTCCCCCTCGGGAGACAGGCAAGATTCAGTGTTAAATAATGATTTAGAATGGAAAAATACTTGCCTGCCATCCCGGTTGATGACATCTGCAGCTGAAGAGGGCAGGAGTTCACCCCTCTCCGTGCCAGTGATGATTTGGACCCCTCCGCAGGCTATTGGAGGAGCCCTCTCCCTGACGACGGAGGTAGTCGTGGCCAGGGTGAATACAGGGGCTGTCTCGGCAGCTGAAGCGATGATGGCCGCTGGAGAAGGAGAGGGATTACCCCGGCGTCCCCCTGCAGGACGACGCTATCCTTTCCGTGCCCGGATTGACTGTGCTGGAGCGAGTGGAGGGTCAAGCAACGCACCACGGAGGCTGCCAGTCTGCAGGGAAGTGGGCATCCGTTCCAGCATCGCGGGAAATACCAGGCCCGGGGAGGAGTGCTGGAGCGAGCAGACTCTGGAGAACAAGTCGGCGTATTGTGGATAGATCCATAGCCCGGGGTGTGCCTCCAAAATCCCCACCGCTCCATGAACGCACCACCAATCCTGTTCGGGACCGCTGGCAGTGAGAAACTCGTCCACATAGCTTCGGATGTAGACAGCTGCCAACTCCTCCGCCTCGCTGGGAGACCCTGCGGCTGATCCTCCTCTCCTCGGATGAGGTCGACGATACCGGGGTATCGTGCACTCCACCACAGTGAGTGAAGAGACAGTTCAAAAAATGACACGAAAGAGAAGAAAGGAATGTGTGGGTGAACCCGCTAAATCCTTTTGACTGGTTTGGTCATTCTGTCATTAACTCCCCTGTGTGCCCTTCGTTGCGCACGGTGGAGAGAAGGAAGAATAAGAATTTAAATGCTGGGTCTCACCAAACACACATTTACTGACATAAAACAGTACAAAACATAAAGTCTTACAAAAAGGTTGAGCTGTACACAAAACGAGTGACGCCAAAGCGACCAGCGGGCAGACCACTGTGTACTGTGGCCACAGGAAAATAATACTATACAATATAGGTGCGCTCGGAAGAACAGGGAAGACAGCGGGTAGCTTGACAAACTTGTGGGGAACATAAACTGGGCACTGCCTAAGTGTAACAATAGTGCTGCCGAGAGGGAACACTTCTGGTACAGTGCAGCAGCAACCACAAAGAGTCACAAACAATTTACTCACAAGTTGGAGCAGTCCCACAAAGTCCAGTTCTCCTAGCGAGTGCAAATAACAGTCCTTCCAGACGTGGCGATCACTCCGTGGTGAGCAGGGGTGATTCACTCAATGACCCAACGGTGTTTGCCCAGCGATGAGCTGCTTAAACCCAAACGCCGCTGGTCACACTAATTGGGAACACCTGAGGTGCGGGAAAGATAATTACCTGGGCTGGGACATCTGGTGGAATATGGAGAGCGAGGGGACGTGGTAGAACTGACAGACTATCAGCAGCGTGGGAAAAAGATCAGAGGCTGACTAACAGCTGCTGGTTGGGTAGTGGGTAAGACGAAATGAATACACAAAACGCACATAGACAGTGAAGCCACAACCCACAGAGAGATCAGGGCCGAGCCGGGGAAAACCAAGCCGGCTCGGCTCATGACACGGGTACCACGTAACAATAGTCTGTCAGAGGAATTGTTTTGACCTGTGACTATGCAAGCACCAGTGAGAGGTAAGAAGAAATTAGCTCTGTTAAAATGTCCGGAAAAAAGTTTGAAAGTGGCTCTCATAAAATTATTGAGAGGAAAAGAGCTTAGGGAAAATGAATTGCTCAAAGAATAAAGGATTTTTCTAAGTTGGAGCATCGAGTGGAGACGGGGCTGCTAATTACTGCACAGAGAAGAGACTTCACCTAGAGGAGAAGACAACCAGATCCTGCCGAACGACAGCAGGCCAGTGGAGAAGGCAAGCTGAGAGATGGAGACCAGTGCAAGAAAAGTCAGGTCAGTTGGAAAGGCCATCATTGCTTACATCAGACAGCTGTGCGTGGGACAGTAGACTCGGACCTTGGTAAAAAGTAGACTAGATCAAGCATGCTGCTTAAACAGACTGTGTGACCTCACTCTGATGTCCATAGAATATGATGTTATTCGTGAGCTGGACTTAAAGGACATAATGAAGGATTTTTCATTAAAGAAGGTTAGAAGAAAGAACTTCTAAAAAAAAGGTAAGACGTGCTCTTGGTATCTTTCCAGTCACGTGTGCAGGTTTTTAATTACCTCCTCCAAGGAGGTAATGTGATCAGGGTGGTCTGTTTGATTTTTAGCAGGATTAGGCAAAACTACTGTATGGATTTTGATGAAATTTTCACCAGAGGTAGCCCTTGGGCCAAGGATGAATCCATTAAATGCTGATGATGATCTGAGAGTGCATACCTCCACCAAGAACTTTGTTTGTATTTGTGCAACAGAATTACACAAAAACTGCTGGATGGATTTAGATGAAATTTTCACCAGAGGTGGTCCTTGGGCTAGAGAGAAAGCCATAACATTTTGGTGATGATTGGAGAATGCATACCTACACCAAGGCTGTTCTCATAGTGTGTTAGCAAGAATCCTCCAAAACTACTGGATAGACTTTGATGCAATTTTCACCAAAAATGGCTCGTGGCCTGCACACAAACCCAGTACATTTTAGAGGTCCTCCATGAGGGATGGACGGAGCTTTGGTGGAGGCATGCACTCTTTAAGTGCTTTTCTAGTTGCTGCTGTTGTGCATTGTTTGAATCAGGAATACTTCACTGATATAATGTTTTCTGCTGTCATGTTAGATTGTAGCTGTTGATCAGTGTCATCCTCTGATTCCTGGTGTTGTTTAGGCCATGGTGCTGTGTGTGTCTCTGTCTGAGAGAGAGAGAGACAGACAGACAGACAGACAGACAGACAGACAGACAGAGAGAGAGAGAGAGAGAGAGAGAGAGAGAGAGAGAGAGAGAGAGAGAGAGAGAGATTAGACTAATTTGTGTTTATGCTGAAGCCAGTAGTATCTGTCACTGCAAAAATGAAAATCTTAGTAAGATAAAATACATCAAGGCTTTATACTTGTTTTTCTCTCACAAGATAATTTTGGCAAGAATTTCTTTTTGTTGTGCAGTTTTCTGTAAGATTTGACTTGTCTTAAGATAGTTTTTACTTATTTTAAGAAATTTAATCTTAACTTTGTTGGCAGATTTTTTTTTCTAATTTTAACAAAAAATATCTATTGCCAGAATTTTTTGCTTATTTTAAGCAAAATCATCTGTCAACAGAGCAAGAAAATTTGATTTATGAAATTGCGTAAGACAAGTTAAAACTATTGGAAAGCATGTAAAATTTTCTTACACATAAACTGGACAGCAAGAATAAATATCTTGTCAGACAAAAACAAGCATAAAAAGCCTTAATTCATTTCATTTTACTTCTATTTGACTTTTTGCAGTGTAGTGTTTTCTAGCTCACAGTTGTGTTATTTCTCGAAGAGAAACAAAAATGAGGCTGTAGTGGCTCAGGAGGTAGAGCAGGTTGGCCAATAACCAGAGGATGTTGTGTCCTTGGCGAAGTCACTTTACCTACCTTGCCTCCACTGTGTTCATGGTTCATGAGACAGATGTATGAACGTGAATAAATATTCAGCTGGTGTGGATTGGCAGTGCGTTTTTGTCAGTCTGCTCCAGGGCAACTGTAGCAACAGAGGTAGCTTACCACTATCATTGTCTGCAGAGTGAATGAATAATGGACTCATTGTAAAGTTTCTTTGGGTGTCATGGAAAGTGCTATAGAAATGCAATCCATCTATCCATCCATCCATCCATCTTCTGCCACTTAATCCTTTCGGGTCGCGGGGGGGCTGGAGCCTATCCCAGCATCTTTGGGCGAGAGGCAGGGTACACCCTGGACAGATCGCCAGCCCATCGCAGGGCCAACACAGAGAGACAGACAACCATTCACTCTCACAGTCATACCTAAGGACAATTTAGAATCCCCAGTTTGATGCCAGTTAACCTAACCTGCATGTCTTTGGCATGTGGGAGGAAACCAGAGTACCCGGAGTAAACCCATGCAGACACGGGGAGAACATGCAAACTCCACAATTAAAAATATCAGTATTACATATTTTTAAACTGAGATTCTGTTGGTGGGGGGGGGGGGGGGCTACAAAACCTCTCGACCCAAGGGCCTAATGGCAAGTTAAAGTGGCCCTGGTACCGCCAACCTTGGGAAACCAAAGTAAGAGTGTTGTAGCAATCGACACTGTTTAGGAGTGTTTAGGAGTGTTTTGCGCATGTGCAGTGACTGAAGGCATGGACTGGACTCGGCTTGCCGAGGCACGTTATTTTTTGAATTAATGTGTATGATTTTAGAGGGATGGAAAACGTTTATTAGATGCGTTTTTTACTGAGCCGGGTTGGCCCTAACAGCCCTGACTTGAGAGACTGGGCGATAAAAAAAAAAATGTTTTTCCTTGTCTCTCAATGATCTTTCAGTGAGCGTCCAGCGATTGCCAAGATCTCTGTGATCTCCACCGTCTCCTCAAAGTTTTGACTCAGTCCAAAAGAATCAACGACCTCCCAAACATTTACACAGAAACGGCCTTTTCCAGGCTTTAGGAGATCGCTGAGAAGTCGCGACAATTTCTGGTCACCCAGCGATCTCCGTGTTGTGGAAAGGTGCCCTGAGCAGTTTTCCATCACCCTAAACGCCTCAGACACAGCTAGTTTCTGCTTTTCAATAATGCCAGTGGGCATTTCGGCATTTGTGACATTATCACAATCGCTTCTTGGAAATATGAATTCCCTCCTTAACTTTAATGTCTGTCATAAAGAGGCGCGTCGCAGCCGCCTGCAGCTGTTCCGTCCCAGAAACATGTCACCGTTTCACCACACGGTGGCCCTGTGCTTCCTTGCCGACGCTCTTCCATGCCAACGTCAGCCTCTCTCCCTCCCTCCTCCACCACCTCCTCCTCCTCCTCCTCCTCCTCCTCCTCCTCCCCCCTCTACTTCCACTCTTTCCTCCCGTCTCGCTGCGCAGAGCCGCGGACAGTCCTCCTCCAGCTCCGCGCGGCAGCCCGGTGTGAAGATGGTCGGCGGCTCGTGCGCTCGCAGGCTGGCCCGCCGGTCTCGGTCGGCGCTGATCGCGGCGCTCACGGTGCTGCTGGTGCAAACGCTGATCGTGTGGAACTTCAGCAGCCTGGACTCGGGCGAAGAGAGAGACGACGGAGGCTCGAGGAGTGTGCGCGAGAAGAGGGACCGGGTGGCGGACGGCAGAGCCGCCGGCAGCGACTACTTGCAGCACGGGGTCCGGGGGCGGCAGCAGCATCTTCCTCCGCCGGGGAGGGGGGCGTCTCGCCACATACAGCAGCCGGTAAGACACAGATGTGAGCATCCCGTGTGAGCGTTACAGAAACAGCTGCCTTTTGGGCCCTGATGAGTGTGGGAATCGCTGTCTGTAGAGTGGGGACTGTCTCGCGGGGAAATGATAGGATGTCTAAAAAAAAAAAAAAAAAAAAAAAAAAAAAACATCAAGGAAAAAAACGAGACAGATGCAAACATCTTTGCCCTCTGGGCATCCATCCATCCTGGCTGCACGCTCGCTGGGGTCTGCGGCCACGTTGCGCCGTCTGCACGAGCGCGCTCGTGTCCAGACTCCCGTTTTGGATGCCAAAGGCGAGGATGAAATCTGGAGTCGGCGTGGATCTCGTTTTATCCGCGGAAGGGCAAATCCTGGCGTTAGTCCACGCTGTGGAGGCGCCTTAACGGCAGAGTCGGTGGCTGGGGTTGTAGCCTCGTGCCTGTCACGGTCTATTTGGCATTTGCAGTCAGCTGCGGGAGCTGCATGGCTCAGCAGCCGCTGTCTCAGCGGGACAAATTGAAACATAACCTAATTTGCCGACCAGCTTTCAAGTGTGCAAAATATTAGAGTCATCTGTTTGTGACAGTTTTATTGGCAGCGTGAAACACAAAGCCCGAGATGGATATGGAGCCAAAATAAACTTGCAGCGCAGCGCAATTAACATCACCCGGAATGAATAAATCACTGATGCCACATCAGGCTGAAGATAAATCAAGTTAAGGGAAGCCGGTGGAGCTGTACCCATTTGCTTACTGAAAATTCAAAATCTGCTCCCAGAAATCCAAACATTTGTTCAGAGACTCTCCAGACTGTGTGAGATTAGAGCAGTGCCTGGGGCCAGCACACACCAGAGCAGGTTTGCGTCTCCCCACAGCCTCCACAGCACATACGACTCGTTTTCACAATCTGACGGCTGCAATCAAAATTCCTGAAATCCGGGCTTCCCACTCGCGCGGTCTCTCAGGCAGCTGGACCGCCCTGAAGACGCTGGACGCGGTCGTTGCTGCCAAGCGTACAGCGGCTTCCCCTTCCTGTAGCAGCATTCGTGTGGACCCTCCTCAGCCGCCACGCCACCGGCAGATTATCTGGCTTTGATGTGGCGTGATCCACTGAGGGAGAGCTGGCCGTGCACGGTATCATCTTTAGGGTGATTCACGCACCTCGTCTGGTGGGACGCGCAGTCCCACCTGCCGGCATCTCCGCGGTGCAGAACCACGCCGGGCCGAGGTTGGGTTCCTGTGCTGCTCCTTGGTGAGTTGACATCACAGCACATGAGGGCGTTAACAGCATGTCTTACTATGATAGATTACATGATGTCAGCCGTGGATCAGTTGTGTCAGGAGGTGTTCTTGCGTTGATGCAGCAGGAAAACGTCCTGACAACTCTGTGAAATGCATTTCACAGCTATAAGGCACCGGCAGCCAATCAGCCGGCCCGCCTGTCACGGTGCTGTTGTGTGGTTCCAGAAATCCTAAAATTCAGCTGGTCGCCGTTGGCCACACAAACACATTCCTCTGCACCGTTAATCACTGCATTCTCATTTTTTTGCCCCTTGTGGCTAGTGTCTGTGTGTGTGTGTGGGGGGGGGGGCTTGGCAAGGCAGAGCGGTCCAGCCTAAGGGTGACGCACGAGCGCCAACTGATGCTATATGAGGCACCGCGTCTGAGTGAGAGGGATAGCAGCACTTTGATCCAGAGTAGAAGAGCCAGGAGCTACGGAATGACAATGGCAGCATGTCTGTGTGATAACTTGTGCTGGATGGGAGAATTATGCATAGCTTTGGATGTATCGTCCCAGCAGGCAGGAGCTACAGTTGTCATTAGTGGTTGTTTCCTGTCGTGTCTCTTTAGGGAAATGCTGCTCGAGAGTGTAGTCATTTTATTCTTCAGCTCAACAGACATTGCTGCTTGCTTTTCACATATTCACTCCCTTATACTCCACACCCCCCCCCCCCCGGCACAGGGGTGGAGATCAAGAAAAGCGTCCAGATCTTTCAACGATCTTTCATTGAGTGCCCAGCGACCGCCAAGCTCTCTCAGTGATCTCTCGCAGTGATCTCCACGGCCTCAAAGTTTTGACTCAGTCCAAAACAATTTCTCAACAGCCACCACAGGGAAGCGATCTCTCAAGGAGAGATCTCTCAGCGATCTCTCTAAAGGAGAGATCACTGAGTGATCTTTGAAAGATTGATGAGATCATTGAGCACTCCTTGAGAGATTTCTTTCTTTTGGTGATTGTTGAGAGATTATTTTGGACTGAGTCCTTTGAGGAGATCGTGGAGATAGCTGGAAGATCATTGAAAGACTGTTGAGAGATCTGGCCATTTTTTTTAATTTTTCAACAATCTCTCAATGATCTTGACTCCTATGTAAAGGGGTTACAATAGCACTAGAAACCTCTCACATACTGTATATTTATAGTATATCTCTTTGGTCACCCAAGAAACTTCCAGTGACCCCCCATTGATCTCTCAGTGGTCTCGCTGTGATTTCTCCTAGTTTCTCAAGGATCTTATTAAAAGGATCTCATTAGATCGCCATAAAAGTTGCCAAAAATTGAATCTCCCAAACATTTACACAGAAATGTCTTTTTCCAGGCTTTAGGAGATTGTTGAAAGATCGGGCCAATTTTTGACATGTCATTGGCCACCCAACAATCTCCATTAGGACTGGGCAATTTGACCTTAAACCAGCATCATGGTTTATTGACCCTTTCAGGTCAGTTTTCATGTTTTTTGATCCTTTTTTTCTCCCATATAGTTCACTGATAAGTCTCGTAATACAGCAATATTACACAACAGTGCGGAATCATATCACTGCAGTGTGGTAGTAATGAGCATTTTCACACACAAATTAAACATCATCCAGTGCAGAAGTCAGTGTGCTTACATACCGTGCAGGTCATGTGACTCGCGATGGCAGCCTTAGCTTGTCCATTATGATCGTCCATCCTTGCAGAAAAAAAACGGGTGAGTTGACACGGATAGTCTTCAGAGGCTAACAGCAACTTAGCTTAAGGCATCTACATACTAGCATCCGTGCAATTCGCTCACGTTTTCTTGGCATTGTCAGATGAAGCGAAGAGTTAATCACATACTATGTGGACAGACACCACTGACATTTCACTTTTTTGTGCTGCATTTGAACAGCGCTCTGTGCGTTGCTTCCGGGGTGTGGAGGTACATGCCTGTGCACAGAACTCCGCAGGCGCATCTTAAAGGGGAAGTACACAAAAAGTTCTTTATACACACATGCACACAACAAGGAGAGGAAAAAAAAATCCAACATGAACAAGCTCAGGTCGGTTTTGTACCTTGGACAAAGGGGGCTTAGATATGTGGGTTCAGTCACGTTAATGATATCATGACTGCTGCGAGTTTGTCTGTGGTCACCTTTGTCATGATTTGCCCCTCAGGGCAGTGAAAGACAGACCCAGACGCCGACTGCA
The DNA here is from genome assembly GCA_020510985.1 of Pholidichthys leucotaenia. Taxonomy (NCBI): domain Eukaryota; kingdom Metazoa; phylum Chordata; class Actinopteri; order Cichliformes; family Pholidichthyidae; genus Pholidichthys; species Pholidichthys leucotaenia. The sequence continues at coordinate 84,882,921 of CM035848.1, read as the reverse complement.
GTTTGTGGTATGTATTAACGAAAATACATAAAGAGTCAGAGTGCACCAAAGCAAAAATCCAAACACAGGTAATAAGGAAACTTGCGCACAGGAATGAATTCAGGATAAACTCACCAGAGCGGGGAAAGGGCTCTGGTGGCGAGGAGGAATCACTAAGACTACGGCTGTGAACAGAAAAAACAACAGTCTATAAATACTGAAGAAATAATTGATGGCAGGTGCGGATTCTCATGAGCGGGCAGGTGATCTTATTACTAATACAAAACACACGGACGGGATAATGACAAAGTGGGAGTGTCTGGAACAGGTGTGAAGCTCATGCCATGAGGAAATACAACTAGGAACATACCGGTCGCTATGGAGGGTGAGAATATGTATGGGCACATAATCATACCATGTAGGATAACTAAATAGACGGTTATGCTGTTTCATCCCACCTAGCAACAATGCTCTGCACTGTGTGTGTTTATATATTTACATATTTATTCCATCTAGCTACAATGCTCTGCACTGGGTGTGTTTATATTTATATATCTATATATTTATTCCATCTAGCTACATTGCTCCGCACTGTGTGTGTTTATATACTTGCATATTTATTCCACCTAGCTGCAATGCTCCGTACTGTGGGTGTTTATATATTTACATATTTATTCCATCTAGCTACAATGCTCTGCACTGTGTGTTCATATATTCATATATTTATTCCATCCAGCTACAATGCTCTGCACTGTGTGTCTGTGTGTGTGTGTGTGTATATATATATTTTATAGTAATATGTACATATGTATATTAGCTGCTCTTGCTTGCTTGTTTTTTTTTTTTGTTTTGTTTTTTTTTTTTCTTGCCTTCTGATTGTTGCTCTGAGTGTTGCTATCCCTGTGCTGTTGCAATCCTGGAATTTCCCCATTGTGGGACTAATAAAGGCTTATCTTATCTTATCTTATCTTATCTTAAATGAAATATAAACACAGAGAGCCAAAATAAAACCGGAATCTAAAAATACTGACAGAATAATGTCACAGTAATAAGGGCATGAAAACATCAAACTACTGACAGCCAAGAACACATTTACAATCAATACACAGAAAAATAATACAAGGCTGGAAAAATACAGAAAATACTTAGATATTAATTAACAGCCTGAACCCGGTGACGCACCGCGCTCAGCCTCATAACAGAGCCCCCCCCCCCCTATGGGGTGGACTCCAGACCCCCCAAGGTAACACCAAAACAGAACCAAGGACTAAGGCCCCCATGCCAAAGAACTAAACAGCTCAGGTGGCTGGCCAAAGTCCCAGGCATGACAGACAGCGAGGTGGTACGAGTCAGGTGGCCTGCTGGAGAATATGGGCCACCCAACCCAATGGCACAGTCTGTCAGGTGGTCAACCAGAGTTTTTCAGCCACCTTAACAGACAGGGTGGCCCAGGAGGCGGCTCCCCCCCATGGGGAAACCCATTGAAGGGAAGGACACCAGAAGAGGGGGAACCACGACGGCGCCTGGCAGAGAAGGGGGAACCGCGATGGCATCTGGCACAGGAGGGGGAACCACGATGGTGTCTGGCACAGGAGGGGGAACCATGACACTCCCGGACCGACCAGCAGCACCTTTGGTGGTCCCAGATTGGGACAAGGTAGCACCCGCAGAGGCTCCAGACTGAAGCGAAGCAGCACCCGCGATGCTTCGGGCTGGACCTAAGCAGCACCTGTGGTGGCGCCGAGCTGAAGCAACGCAGCACCCAAGGTGGCTCCAGACTGGAGCAAACTGAAGCTGCACCCACGGTGGCTCCGGGCTGGAGCAAAGCAGCACCCATGGTGGCTCCAGACTGGAGCGACGTTGCACCCATGGTGGCCCCGGACTGGGACATAGCTGCACCCTCGGTGGGTCCGGACTGGACTAAAGCTGCACCCTCGGTGGGTCCGGACTGGACTAAAGCTGCACCCTCGGTGGGCCCGGACTGGGCCAAGGCTGCACCCTCGGTGGGTCCGGACCGGACCAAGGCTGCACCCTCGGTGGGCCCAGACCGGGCCAAAGCTGCACCCATGGTGGCCCCTGGGCTGGGGCGTAACACCCATGGCGGGCCCACACTGGAGCACAGCACCCAAGTTGGTCTTAGGCTGAGGCGTGGCTCCCACAATAGTCCCCGATTGGGACACAACACCCACGCAGACCCGGACTGAGGTGGAGCTGAACCCATGGAGGTCCCGGGCTGGGACAGAGCACCCACGACAGCCTCAACTGGAGGGGGAGCAGCACCCACGGAGGACCTGGACTGGGCCGAAGCTGCACCCACGGAGGTCCTGGGCTGGGACGGAGCATCCTCGATGACCTCAGTGGGGGGAGCTGGACCCATGGTGATCTCGGGCAGCGAGCCTGGACCCACGGAGACATCTGGCAAGGGTGGAATTTCCTCGGTGACCCTGGGGGAAGACTCGGATAGAACATGCAGAGAGACAGGGTCAGGGTCACCAGCAGCAGAGGAGCGCAGTGAGGTGAGCTCAGATGCAGCAGACGGCTGCACCTGACTCTCCTCATCAAGAGCCAGGCAAGATTTTTCCAAAACAGACACGAGAAAAACGAAGGAGAGCACTTGCCTGAGCTCAAGCTCCACCGCTGTCCAGGATTCTGTCGATAAAGACGATGGTTGTCCGGGCCCGATCCTCTGGAGGTCCAGCTCCAACTCTGCTGTGGCGGCCTCTGCAGCAGGCATGGTGGTCGGTGCGGTCCTGGGACCCCTCAGCGATGTGGCCCATGCAGGTGACTCGCCCTGCGTGGCGACAGGAGGTCGTCTCTCTGCTGGCGCTGCATCCTGCTTAGCTGAAGCCCAGGGACTCTTTTTAGTCAGCGCAGGCATCAGCTTGTGTTCAGCGCTCTCCCTCCATCCATAGCATGGCTGCGGGGCTGGAACCAGGTCCTCTAGAGCCGCAGGCTCCTCCATCATCCGGCGGTTCAGCTCTGGGGTCGGCGAACACACAGGGGTGATAGGAGGAGACACAGAGAGAGCAGGTAAAGGATGTGTAGCTGCAGCAGACAATGAGGACTCGGGGGACTGCACGGCCTGAGCCTCACCTCCGGGAATCAGACAAGGTAATTCATGTTTAAATGATAGAGAATGAAAAAACACTTGCCTGTGTTCCCGGGGCGTGATGTTTTCTGCTGTAGCTGGTTTGCAGTCATCCCTCTCTGTGGCTACGGTGGATGTGGGTCCCTCGGAGGATTGTGGAGGAGCCGTCCCTGCAGGCACAGAGATGGGTAGTGCCAGGGGTGAAATGGCCAAGCCCTCAACAGCGGGAAAGAACGCTGAGGAGAAGGGGGAGGCAGCAGCTGCGGGAAAAGATAATGCTGACAAGGCAGCCTGAGGGGAAAATAGCACAGAAGGCACTGCTGCAGAGGTCTTCTCCCTTGGCGAAGGAGGTGCTGTTGACAAGGAGGTGGAGGCGTTCTTCTGGCGGCCTGGAGCTGGATGACGGTGTCTAGGAGCTGGCAATTCAGGAGCTGGAGCTGAAGCTGGTGAACAGGGAGGGGAGAAGGGCATCTGCTGTGGAGAGTGCCTCCACATCGGCTTCAGTCCCACTGGAGGCGGCCACATCATCAACCCGGGAACGACCGCTGAAGTGAGGAGACCGTGGACAACAGTTCCACATATTGGGAATATTTCCACAGGCTGGGGTGTGCCTCCAGGATCACTACCGCTCCATTCACGCTCTTCCAGGTCTTTTTTGGTCCGTGGGTAGCGAGCGCTTCATCCACAAAACTCTGGATGAAGTCGGCAGCCCACTCCTCCTCCAGGCTCAGGGACCCCGGTGCCGATCTCCCTTTAAATGGCAGAGGCTGGCACGCCGGGGACATAATGAGCTCCAGGTGAGTGAAACACAAAAACAAAAAAGGCAAAATCCACTAACTGCTGTGGCTGGGTCTTCTTATTGGCCGCAGTCTTCTCTCATGATTTGCCCCTTGGGGCAGTGAGAGACAGACCCAGATGCTGACTGCAGTTTGTAGTATTTCTTAACAAAAACATACAAAGGGTCAGAGTGCACCAAAGCAAAAATCCAATCACAGGTAATAAGGAAACTTACCGCGGGAATGAAGGATAAACTCACTAGAGAGGGGAAAGGGCTCTGGTGGAGAGGAGGAATCACTAAGACTACGACAGTGAACAGAAAAAACAACAGTCTATAAATACTGAGGAAATAATTGATGGCAGGTGCGGATTCACATGAGCGGGCAGGTAATCTAATTACTAACACAAAACACACGGACGAGATAATGACAAAGTGGGAGTGTCTGGAACAGGTGCGAAGCTCATGCCACGAGGAAACGAAATATAAACACAGAGAGTCAAAATAAAACTGGAATCTAAAAATACTGACAGAATCATGTCATAATAATAAGGGCAAGAAAACAAACTACCGACAGTCAAGAACACATCTAGAATCAATACACAGAAAAATAATACAATGCTGGAAAAATACAGAAAATACTTAGATATTAATTAAGAGCCTCATCCCGGTGACGCACCATGCTCAGCCTCGTGACAACCTTAAAGATTAATCATCCCAAAACAAGTCTTTCACGTTCTTCAGCCTGTCGTGTTTGGTCTGACATCAGTTTATTACAGGAGGGGGCATCACGATTATTATTAGTAGCTGCTTATTAAGGCGGTCCCAGTGACGGATGTGAAAAATTGTCAGTGTGCCAGAAGTAAGCCTGTCTAATTCCAGCAGCGGCTAGCCATGCTTTAAAGAGTCTGGCTTCACATCTGGTCATCAGTGTTTTCTTTCCGTCTGCTGCAGTAGTCGTGTACCACCGTGATCCCCGTGAGCCCAGCGTGTGTCCAGCTCACACATGTTGTAAAGAGTTTTCCCATTAGTCATGCTAATACACCTAACATTACCTCTGATGTAGACTTTTTCCATTCTGCTGACTTTTCCTAATGGTTTCCTATGGCAAACGCTGGTGTCCCAAACCATCTGGACATATGCATTTATCCACTTTGTTTTGGTTTCCTCTGCCTTTAACCACAGTTTGGCAACAGTATATCTTGCTTATGTTGTATTATGAAGATGTACACCACAGTTTCTGCTGCAGTGATGCATTTGGCTTTGTCGCAGAGCCAATTTATAGAGAGAGAGGGAGAGAGAGAGAGAGAGAGAGAGGCAAGCGCCAGCAGATATTTTTAATAGAATAGACTGTGATTGACAGAAGACCTTGTTAATTTTGAGTCAGAGAAAAACAGAAATTAGAGGGGAAAGCCGTTGGAGAAAGTCTCTGACTGCAGTCCTGCCAGCTCTGCCGGGGCTCATGTTGTCAACAAAAGCTACCTGATATTAATGATCTTTGTTTTGACTTATTCTGCAGTTGAATCATGTTGACTGGGAAGAAATGGCCATGATTTTAGCAATGTGATAAGTTCAAAATTGTGACTCCAAATTGTTCAACTTGTATTCATTATGCACAGTAGAGGTAACAGTGGAGTGGACATATGTGTCTCATTTAGGAGCTTTACTGAAATTCACTGCTGCTACCATCCATTCTCCAACCACCACCACCACCACAATGTGATTCATCGCACAGTGTCCGTGATCGCAGTGCTGACTCATACACACACACACACACACACACACACACACACACACACACACACACACACTGGAGCACGCTCACAAATGCTCAAAATATGCACATACAAACACCCACATACAACATAAATTTATAGCTACATACACATGCAGAGAAACACCAAATCTTCACCAAATCAAACATGCGGATCATCATGAATGAGATTTCCATACTGACTTGGCCGTGGCCCGGGTTAATAATAACCGCTGTTGGTCAAAGGTCATGGAGGAGGAGAGGGGGAAGATGTGTTTGGAGCACAGAATAAATGTGTGTAAAATGAGAGTGAGGCGGGTGTGATGGTAAAGATGCAAGGAGTAAACATAGTGGAGGTAGATGAGTTTAAATACCTGGGGTCAGCCATTCAAAACAGTGGTCAGTGCACAACAAGGATGAAGAAGAGAGTACAGGCAGGGTGGTGTGGTCTGGCAGGGGTGATTTGTGACAGAAGGGATGAAACAGAAGATTTACAAGACAGTAGTGAGACCTGTTGTGAAGTATGCTTTGGAGACCGTGGCACTGACAAAAAGACAGGAGGCAGAGCTTGAGGTGGCAGAGTTGAAGATGCTAAGATTTTCATTGGGAGTGACTAGAGGGGACAGAACTAGAAATAAATATATCAGAGGGACAGCTGAGGTTTAGTGGTTTGGAGACAAAGTAAGAGAGGCGAGGCTGAGATGGTTTGGACATGTGCAGAGGAGGGATAGTGGATATACTGGACAAAGGACGTTGAAGATGGAGCTGCCAGACAGGAGGAAAAGATGAAGACCACAGAGAAGATTCATGGATGTAGTGAAGGAGGACATGGAAAGGGTTGGTGTGAGAGAAGAGGAAGCAAGGGATATGATGAGATGGAGGCAGATGATCCGCTGGGGGAACTCCTAAAGGGAGCCACCAGAAGAAGAAGAATTTTTTTTTTTTTTTAAATGAGTACAGGGTTTCATTAGAATCTTGTGTGACTATGAAGATGTTTCCAACCTCAAAATTTAATGTCGCACTTGTTCTGAAGAGAGGAACTGAATTCCAAACTGCTGATTGGACAGTTGTGATACCAAATGTCTGAAGATGGTGCATTTAGACTGGCTGGTCTACTCCCAGTCCACTGTAAAACTGGAACTGAAGTTTTTCAACTTTTGAAGTAGGTGTTCACTGGCATGTCCATGAATGTTTATCTGGGCACCAACAAAAACCAGCATATATTCACCACTCCTTGTAAACACTAGCTTTATAATAAAAGGCTAGCTGAAAACAAAAGTCCCTGTTCATAACTGGCATAACTTTTCTGCTTTTCCACAGTCGACTGTCACCATAACACTGGCACTCGCAGAAACACAGTTCTGATACCATCCTACTTGTACTTGTAGTTGTTTCTTTGCCAACCACCAACTGGCTATGGCAACATTTCTGCCTTCTGACTGGTTGTAAAAAACAAAAAACAAAAAATCTACCAACTTCTTTACTGTGTTCCCCCGTTGGCAATTATGGTCTGTTTTTTTGGGGGGGGTCCAAAACCACCTAACATGAGCAAGCACTTTGGTGTATCAGTGGTGGGACACAACTGGTCGCTGACTCACTGTTCAAACCCCAGACAGGAGAAAATTAAAATCCAACACAGATGACTTCTACCATTACGGTGGCCCTAAAGTTTCAGTGGTACTGCAGTAGGCACAGACAGGTTTTTATCTGTTTTTACGTTTTCCTCATTGTCTAGTGATGATAACTACCGGCTAACACAGAGATTGTAAGTTTGATTCTCTGCCTGTAAAAAGGGCAACAAGTCCCCCCAAGGAAAATGCCCATGACCCCCCAAAAATGTGGTGATATCACTTCTTTTTACAGTGTGTCACTGTGTTTCATAGTTTGAAAAGCAATCAGATCCGGATATATTGGTGGGTGGGAAATGATAAGACCTATTTTTTAAAAAATGAGCTCCCATACCGATGTTTGGAAATAAATGGTGAAAGTTGTGCCCAGTTTATAAAAGTTCCTGAGTGCTGGGCTAAGTTGGGCAGAGCTAGCTTAAGTCGGCCAGAGTTGGGGAACGTCAACAGAAATGCTGGCAGGAATGAACTTAGCCTGGTGCTTGTCTAACGGAGGTGAACCTGTGTCCAACTCAAGGAGAGTGGTTGTAATACAAGGGGCTGGTGTAGTTGAACTTTCCACAGCATGCCAGTAACTTAGGTGAGCTTTGGACAACAGAGCAACGAAGCCCAACACAAGTCAACTTTAAACAACATTCAACAACTGTCAGGAACTTTTGTGAATGAATTGAACGTTTGCAAGCGTTTGCCAGCAGTCACCGGCACACTCCCAGCGTGACCCAAATGTTTGAGAACGTACACTGTTAAAATTTGGGTATATATAGTGGCGTGAAAAAGTGTTTGCCCCCTTCCTGATTTCTCTTTTTTTTTTGTATGTTTGTGACACTTAAATGTTTCAGATCATCAAACAAATTTAAATATTAGACAAAGATAATACAAGTAAACACAAAATGCAGTTTTTAGATGAAGGTGTTTATTATATAGGGTAAAAAAATTCCAAATCTACATGGCCCTTTATGAAAAGTGAAAAGTGAAAAAGGTCAGTGTTTATGACTCTACCATAAGAAAGAGACTGGGTAAAAATGGCCTGCATGGCAGAGTTCCAAGACAAAAACCACTGCTGAGCAAAACGAACATCAAGGCTCATCTCAGTTTTGCCAGAAAACATCTTGATGATCCCCAAGACGTTTGGGAAAATGCTCTGTGGACTGACGAGACAAAAGTTGAGCTTTTTGGAAGGTGTGTGTCCCATTACATTTGGCGTAAAAGTAACACAGCAATTCAGAAAAGGAACATCATACAAACAGTAAAATATGGTGGTGGTAGTGTGATGGTCTGGGGCTGTTTTGCTGCTCCAGGACCTGGAAGACTTGCTGTGGTAAATAGAACCATGAATTCTGCTGTCAACCAAAAAATCATGAAGGAGAATGTTCGGCCATCTGTTCGTGACCTCAAGCTGAAGCGCACTTGGGTTCTGCAGCAGGACAATGATCCAAAACACACCAGCAAGTCCACCTCTGAATGGTTAAGAAAAACAAAATGAAGACTTTGGAGTGGCCTAATCAAAGTCCTGACCTGAATCCGGTTGAGATGCTGTGGCATGAGCTCAAAAAGGCGGTTCACGCTCGAAAACCCTCCAATGTGGCTGAATTACAACAATTCTGCAAAGATGAGTGGGCCAAAATTCCTCCACAGCGCTGTAAAAGACTCATTGCCAGTTATCCCAAACCCTTGATCGCAGTTGTTGCTGCTAACGGTGGCCCAACCAGTTATTAGGTTTAGGGGGCAATCATTTTTTCACACAGAGCTATGTAGGTTTGGATTTTAAACCTAAAATTCTAACCTAAAAGTCTAAAATTTTGCTTGAAGCTTCCAAGTCAATACCTGATCCCACAGATGGAAGACCTGGAGAGGCTGAGGAGGGAGCCTGAGCTTCAAATTTTGCAGCATGAATACCTTGCATTCAAGTGCAACTCGTGATTGCACGACACAGGTGGAGGAACAGCGGCAGCAGCAGGGTCCAAACTTGGTGGTTCTTTGTTATTGTGGGCATTCTTGGCACGTCCCTTTTGAGACACTGCCACATTTCCTCTCCCTCGCATAGTCCACAGCACCAAAAATATCCACAGAAACGTATGCCCAGGTGAGATGTGTTCACTCCAAAAGCAGGTCCAGAATTGCAGGAAGACTCCACAAACACTGACCTTTATATGAGCATCGCCTGGCGCTGTCAGTTGACCTGCGCTGAGTATTTGTTTGCTTAAGTTAACCTAAGTTGGCAGCAGCCACACATACGTATGCTAGCCTAAGTTGGCAAAAGTTTTCCAACACTGAATGCAATGTTGGCAAATGCTAGCAAAAGTTCATAAAAGTTGGTGTGTGCTGGATTAAAAAAAAAAAAAACTGCTCATGAACGTAATTTCACCGACGTTTGGACTTGTCTGACTTTTCAAAATGTCTGTAAAAGTCAGTCCAAACGCTATATTGTGAACCCAGCTTTAAGGAGGTCCTGATTAGGTGATTCTCTCAACATAGTAAGGTGCTGTGAATGAAAATCAGTTATAACACAAGTACAGATTTCCGAGTTCTTAAGTTGAAACTTAAGTATTGTAGTGCTGAAGAATGAACATGAGCTTGTTTTGTTTTTTGTTTTTTTTTTGCATTATTTGATCGAAAAGCAACATCTTTTTATTGTTTCGGCCAGTTGTTATTTTCTGTAAATAAATACCCTAAATAACAATATTTTGACTTGGAATTTGGGTGAGATGTTTTCAGTAGGTTAGAGAATAAAACAAATTTGTTAATTTTACTCAAACACATATGAATAGTAAAACTAGATGAAGTGATAATTTTGCAGTGGTCTCTTAATTTTTCCGGAGCTGTTTATGCATATATTCCTCCTCCGCTCTGCCATTATCTCGTGGTATCCACAGCAACAGCGCTGCATGGCAGGTAGCAGCAGCATATGACATCATGACGCTCAAACATCAGCATCGATAAGCCAAATTGATTACATTGGAGACGTACAATTCCGATGGATTGGAAGATTTAGAACCAGTTCGGAGCAGGAACTGGTTTTCACTTCCCATCCCTACGTTTTACACCACTCACCCGCCACTGTCCCACTTTAGGTGTTTTCACAACCAATAGAGGTGGCGTTTTTCAAAGATGTAACTATCAGTTGTAATTCCTGCTTATAAAAATGCTTCTATTGTTTTCACTTGGAGGACAAGAGGCTCAGAAATGCCAACCTTTACGTTTGCTTCCTCCATTTAAGCACTGACTTTGATATCATTAGTTTGATTTGTGATAATTGTTGATGTATGTTGGAAGATTTTTTTTGCTTTGGATAGAAAAGAAATAAAAGAATAAAAAAGCAAGCAGAAGGTGGTTAATCTTCTTCCTGCTATATCTGCTAAAATGTTGACGTCTCTATCTCACTAAAGACTGATGTGGGAGAAATTTAGCATCAAAATCAAAGCTTTGTATAAACATCATATCTGAAGGTGATTTTGTCATTCATACTTTAACACTCATGCATCGCTATGGACATTTTTGGCAAAATTTTTTGTAACAAAAGTCTCTCTAGACACATTTTGGAGTCCAGATTGTATTTTTCTAATTGAGCAACAGAACACTGAAACAAATTTATTACCCTCTTAAGTCATTAAGGACAAAAATGTCAATTTCCAAAAAAAACTGCTATAAAAATTTTGTAGGTTAATATTTTTTTCTGCATAAATATCTTAAACAACTTCAGTCCTGCTCAAAGCTACCAAATATTCAATCATTTTGAAGATTTTAACCCTTTAAATGCCACTTTGATTACTTGATATTGCTGTTGTTATTTTTGAAAAAACAAACAAAACACAAAAAATGAGTTATTTTCCAAATAACAAATGTTGGGTCAAAGATTGGCCAAATATTGACTTTGACGCATGATTAGTTTTTGTGTAGCATCAGATGTCAAAAATTACTGCTTTATGTACATAAAAGCAGAAAAAAAATTAATCTGTAAAATTTTTATAGCGGTTTTTTAGAAGTGGACATTTTTGTCTTTAATGACTTAAGACAGTAGTAAATTAATCTGATGCCTGAGGGTTAAAATAGGTATTAAAAATCCTGGGCTTATGTATGTTTATTTAATTATAGTGGACCGGGAGGAAATGATCTGTTATATTTTCTCACCGAAGCCTTTTTTTTTTTAAGCAATGATAGACCCAACAGGTAAAACACAAGTAATACAAATACTGTTGGTGCTGTTTTCTGGTGATAATTTTAAAGAGTGTATTTTTATGGTCAGCATTCTCATTTGTCATTCACCGAACGTCTTTTGTTGACTTTGTAATAAATCCTCCCCGCTCACCTCCCCCAGGTTTTAAATTCAGCTCTTTCTCACATTGCATTCCTGGGAGTATCGTTTGTTCCGGCTCCGCTGCAGTCCCTGTCAGTGGGGCTTTTTGTATCGTATCAAAGCCATTTTCACAGCGGTAATTGGCAGTTAAATTGGCACTCCCCAAAAGTAAATCGTCTCGCAGTGTGAGCTATTCTGCTTTAAACAGACCTTTGAACATATGTAATTATAGTCCGTAGACACAAAGAAAGGTGCACTGTGTGATTTAAAAATTCAAACCTCTCAATCAAATCGATAAAGCATTATTTTGTAAAACCTATAATGAGTGGAAAATAAAATGCAGCCTGCTCGTCAGTCCATCCATCTGTGGTTGCGTGCGTACTGAGAGCTTCTTTTTCAAGTGCCGTTAGTCGCAGAGAGATGTGGGAACATATCCAGATCTAAGGAAAGAACTGTGCACCTCAGACTTGAAAGAGACGCGTTGAAAAACCAGGACACTTTGATGTTGAAGTGTAATTTGTATACATGACACTGGCCTTCTTCCTGCAACCGAAAAACATTTTAACATTACCATAATGCAGTACCGTTAAAGCCCTGTCATGTTATTTCACTAAGCTCTTCCTGCTAATATGCAAAATGTCAGTGTCACTATGGCATCCTGAAACTTCGGATTATGCGCTGTGTAGTCTGGAGACTAGAAGTTGAGGCGCGCATAGCAGCTCAAACGCCAAAGAGCGCACGCTTCCATGTTAAACACAGAGGCGCTGAATGTATGGCAGGCTGCTTCATTGTGGTGTGTGTTCTCTTCTGTCGTCCGCTGTCTTGCTGCTGATGTTGTGCGAAGGAGGAATAGTCATTTAGCTATTCAGCAGGTGACGCCGTATTGAGAAATACTATACTTAGGAAGGGAAAACACAATAAAATGACTCACGTAGTCCTGTCAATTATGGTGACTCTGCTGTTGGATATGAGAACAGATCAATTTGCTGTACCATATTATTTAAAAATGACTAATGGATTACTGTGAGGGCATTAATCATCTGATCAATTTGTGTGATATTACAGTATCTCACAAAAGTGAGTACACCCCTCACATTTTTGTAAATATTTTATTATATCTTTTCATGGGACAACACTGAAGATATGACACTTTGACGCAATGTAAAGTAGTCAGTGTACAGCTTGTATACCAGTGTAAATTTGCCGTCCCCTCAAAATAACTCAACACACAGCCATTAATGTCTAAACTGCTGGCAACAAAAGTGAGTACACCCCTAGTGAAAATGTCCAAATTGTGCCCAAAGTGTCAATATTTTGAGTGGCCACCATTATTTTCCAGCACTGCCTTAACTCTCTTGGGCATGGAGTTCACTAGAGCTTCACAGGTTGCCACTGGAATCCTCTTTCACTCCTCCATGACGACATCATGGTGTTGGAGACCTTGCGCTCTTCCACCTTCCGTTTAAGGATGCCCCACAGATGCTCAATAGGGTTTAGGTCTGGAGACATGCTTGGCCAGTCCATTACCTTTACCCTCAGTTTCTTTAGGAAGGCAGTGGTCGTCTTGGAGGTGTGTTTGGGGTCGTTATCATGTTGGAATACTGCCCTGCAGCCCAGTTTCCGAAGAGAGGGGATCATGCTCTGCTTCAGTATGTCAGTTCATGCTGGTATTCATGGTTCCCTCAATGAACTGTAGCTCCCCAGTGCCGGCAGCACTCATGTGGCCCCAAACCATGACACTCCCACCATAATGCTTGACAGTAGGCATGACACCCTTGTCTTTGTACTCCTCGTCTGGTTGCCGCCACACACTCTTGACACCATCTGAACCAAATAAGTTTATCTTGGTCTCATCAGACCACAGGTCATGGTTTCAGTAATCCATGTCCTTAGTCTGCTTGTCTTCAGCAAACTGTTTGTGGGCTTTCTTGTGTCTCATCTTTAAAAGGGATTTCCTTCTGAGACGACAGCCATGCAGACCAATTTGATGCAGTGGGCAGCGTATGGTCTGAGCACTGACAGACTGACCCCTCACCCCTTCAACTTCAGCAGCAATTCTGGCAGCACTCATATGTCTGTTTTCAATAGACAATCTCTGAATATGATGCTGAGCATGTGCATTCATCTTCTTTGGTTGACCATGGCGAGGCCTGTTTTGAGTGGAACCTGTCCTGTTAAACTGCTGTATGGTCTTGGCCACCATGCTGCAGCTCAGTTTCAGGGTGCTGGCAATCTTCTTATAGCCTAGGCCATCGTTATATGAGGCAACAATTCTTTATTTCAGCTCCTCAGAGAGTTCTTTGCCATGAGGTGCAATGTTGAACTTCCAGTGACCAGTATGAGAGAGTGTGAGAGCGATAGCACCAAATTTAACACACCTGCTCCCCATTCACATCTGAGACCTTGTAACACTAATGAGTCACATGACACCGGGGAGGGAAAATGGCTAACTGGGCACAATTTGGACATTTTCACTAGGTAGGGTTTCCTCTGATAACATTTCTGGGTGGCAGCCCGCCATGTCTGAAAAATTTCCACCATTCTATCAGGAAATATAAATTTACGAAAACATATGAAGTAATGACAGTCCACAAGCGCGCACACGAACTCCGCACGTGACCGTCATCCGCGCGGAGTTCAGAAGCACCCTGCCCCATGTTCCAGTCGGCAGGTAGTGTCTCACTACGAGCGTCGCTGTCCGAGAGAAGCATGAGCTTAGTGAAGTGCTTTAAACATGGAAAAAAAATCAGAAGAGGTATGTGAGCAGTGAAAGCATTTATCATGGTTTTAACCTGCTGGTACCGGGAGCAATAATGGAAGAGTCACTTATGGAGCTAACACATGTGGTTAGTTTTTTGTTTTTCTTATTTCAGACAAGAATAAAAAGAAGATGTTTTTACCTTTACCTTAGTTAATAATTAACTAGTTTATGTTCATTATTATGTACCTGGCAAGTTAAGATGACCGAAATTCATGAAGTCAGTGACTTTAATCCGTCACCAGCCTTCAGACAAACTAAACGTGCCAAGAGTTGGATTTCAAAATAAGGGAGGTTTTTCCTGCTGTCTGGGTGGTGAGGAGATTTCTAAAAAAAAGCCCAACTATAAATATATAGAACTATTGTAACAGAAATAACTGCATCTTTCGTCATTTAAGTTAATTTATTTCATTAAATACAATTGTATTAATATTTTTTTCTTTGAAATCAGAGTTAAATTATTGCTCTGTTCTGGCTCTGCAAAATTATGGTCAAAAATGTAAATTGTTATAAGGAAAAAGTGAAAAAAAATACCACAGTCTGTTTCAAATTTATTAAAAAAACACACATTTTATTTTAAAAAATAGACAAAAAATAGCCATAAAATAATCCACAAATTTGTTCTGAATTAGACAGGGCTCAGAGAGGGCAACATTAGACAGAAGAGATGAAAGTATTCAAGCAGAGGGTCCAGGAGAGGTGAGAGCAGACGAAGGAGAGAAGGATGACACCAGTAAAAAGTCCAAACACAGGACATCTGGGTGGGACCCCAACTGGCCCAATATTTCAACATTCAAACCTCGGTTGTACAATACTTCAAATGGTAAGAATAAGTAGTATAAAATTAACATATTCCAGTTACAATAGTGTCAAGTGTTTTCTGCCCCCCCCCCCCGTGCCCCGGAAAAATATGTTGCCACCGTGCCAAGGTCTTTAAGCCAAAGGAAACACTGCTAGGGGTGTACTCACTTTTGTTGCCAGCGGTTTAGACATTAATGGCTGTGTGTTGAGTTATTTTGAGGGGACAGCAAATTTACACAGTTATACAAACTGTACACTGACTACTTTACATTGTATCAAAGTGTGATATCTTCAGTGTTGTCCCATGAAAAGATATAATAAAATATTGACAAAAATGTGAGGTGTGTACTCACTTTTGTGAGATACTGTATACATTAAGTAACGTGGCATGCAGTGCAGGCATGTCTTGATTTTTTTCTTCTACAGGGGACATTTTGTGAAGATATAGCCTTTTCCTACCCTACTCTTAGTTGTTATCCATCCATCCATCCATCCATCCATCTGTCCATCTGTCCGTCCATCCATCCACCTGTCTGTCCATCCATCCATCCATCCAACCATTCGTCTGTCCATCCATCTACCTGTCTGTCCATCCGTCCATCCATCCGTCCGTCTATCTACCCGTCCGTCCGTCCGTCTGTCCATCCATCCATCCATCCATCCGTCCATCCATCCATCCATCCATCCATCCATCCAGGGACACATACAGTACTGTGCAAAAGTCTTGAGGCACCACTCCTTTATATTTTTTTCTTCCAAAGAGTCAGAATCATTTGTAATTTTTAAAATGGCCTTTCTTCGGGCTTTCTGAACTTTTTCTTTGGTCATTTACTGCTTTATCACTTATATTCAGTCTAGTCCTTTTACATGACCATTTTCCACCTTTCCTCATAGTATTTGAAGGAACTGTACCAGTGGAGGACAAAAGAAGTGACAGGCCTAAAAACTCAACTGCAGATGAACAGAACTATATCCAAAAGTCATGTTCTTAGGAAATCTGAAATAATAATAATAATAATAATAATAATAATAATAATACAGCAAAGACGGACGTTAAAAGATGCATCGGGCCCTTTATTTGATTCATCTACTGTTCGTTAAAACATCGTCAGAAATGGACTCATTGGAAAGGTGGCTGTCAAAAAGCCATTCTTTAGGAAGGGAAAAGGTGAGAACAGGTATGTCAAATTACACAAGAACTTGGCCAAAAATCTGTGGTAACTGGCCTTAACGATTCTTTTTTTCCATCTGTGGGCTGCTAACTTTCAGGGTCGCCACAGTATATCATGACCTGATATCGCAATGATCTGCATGTCAATTTGGCAAAGATTTTTACATCGGATGCCCTTCCTGATGCAACCCAGGCTTGGGACCAGCACAGGCTTGTGCTTTCTTCCCACATTGTATTCTGCTGAGCACCAAGCTATAAGGCAGGAAGTGTCATTTTATTATGGTCTTTGGTATGACCCGGCTGGGGCTTGAATCCCTGGGGGCAGATGCTCTACCACTGGCCACCACTCCTTCCAGTCCACTGGACTTAAAGGGTAATGAATCCAAATTTGAAAGGCGGGATCATGTTGACAGAGATTGGAATAAAAGGCAGCCAGCATCTAAAGAAGAGCTTTGCTGGGAAGCCGTTGACTAAAGAAAAACTTCAGAAAGCCTGGAGAACAATTCAAGACCATTTTAAAAAATTACAAGAAATTCTGACTCCATGGAAGCATAAAGAAAGGAGGGATGGCTGGAGACTTTGGTACAGTACGGTACTCCTTCAACATTCTGGTTGGACATGTCCAAAAAACGTCACCTAAGGCTGGAGAAACCAAACCGACAGTCGGCCATCTGGCAAGTTTGAGTTGTCGATGAGCTTAGTCTGGTGTGTCCAGCAACTTCGGCACAAAACTAACCTTGTTTTTTTTTGTTTTTTTTGTTTTTTTTTGGGGGGGGGGCTGATTCAACATGTTGAATTGGTGTAAAACTTACTGTGAAAGACACCCCTCCTGATCAGCTGTTGAATGTAGTGAATAAGTGAGCGTAGGCGCAAAACATACATGTTTGTTTGACATTGGCTATAGTCTTCTGGGTGTGTGCAAGTGTAGCTTTTTTTTTACACTGACAAACTGAAAAAAAAGGGGGGGGGGGTGGTTGGACATAGCAGGACGTCATTCATCTGGCTTTGTCACAGAAGTCCTAAGAAGTCCTCAGCTGCCATTCAGAGAGAGCTCACCACCCACAGTTTTGGACCCATACAGACACTGGTTAGACAATTCAGAAAGTTCACCTTACCAGTACTTCCTTCTGCAAAGGGTATGGCATCCACATCAGTCCTTTCAGTCATGAGAACGACACTGCATTTCAGGGTTGCAATAGAAGCTTATAAAGATAATGCCTAGGAAACTATTTTGCTATTCCATTGACATTTTTAAAGTGCTATTTTCTTCTCATTTTAAAACCGTCTACATTTAAAGATAAACTGAAACTCTGAAACTGAAACTCTTTATATGACTGCCAAATCCCTATAGGTTTGCGGTATTGGGCAGTCATATTTCACTTTTTGATATCTTATTGACATGACACTTAAAGGAGACACTAGCTAGCAAGATGTCTAATCATTGGTTGGAAGACTTACCTTTCACATTACTTGTAGTTTAATCCTTAAGGCCATAAGAGCAGAAGAAAGATCATCATTCAACCTCCTGTTCTGCAGTAGCATTAGTTGTCTTTCTGCTCTCAGATTTTTTTTTTTATTTCGTTGATAGTACATTGACAGGGGGACATGCTAACACATTAGAGTCTGTACATGGCTGCATGTCTGTGTGTGCTTTGAGCTCAGCTTGATGCCTTTGTAAGCCTCATCTGTAAAAAAAAAAAACTGCAAAACCAAAGGCTCATAACAACTGTTCATCTCGCTCCTGTCAAGTAAGTCCACTCCAACAAAGCTCACCATTATCACCAATTAGAGTCGCTGTATCTCGCTGTCAGCCTCCCCTCACACACACACAGACACACACACGTGCACTTGCACACACACATGCACACACTGTCTTTACACGAACAGACAAAGCACCCCACACCCCAACTTCAGCCCATCAAAGTCTCCTGTCTCAGCAAGACAGCGCCCCCCCCCAACACACACACACAATCTTCTCCTCATCCTCTGCCGCCGTTACAGATGGTTTCATTCCCCAACACATTAATAACGCATCATCCAGATGAATAAAGCTATATAATACCTAGCATTGCCAATAATCCCATAGGTAAGCGGCTTGGCAGGAAGCCCCGGGAGAGAGACAGAAGAGCAAGAGACATAGTGAGAGAAATGGGAAGGCAAGGCTGGGGGATGGGGGGGGGGGGGGTGAATTATATCTAAAGTTAGGTATCCATGTTGATGTTAAACACAAAGCTAAAAGGTTTCCCAAAAACACACAAACACAGGTTGGGACTAGACCCTTGCCATATGGAGGGATTATTGGGCTAGTCTTTGAAGTTCTTTTTTTCCGCTTAGTAGTTTCACTGTTATCCTTTTAAGCTGATCTGCTGTATTTATTCACTGAGATCAGTGCAAACTGATATGAGAGTCTGGACTTGAATTAGAGTAAAACATATTTGTGTTATAAAAAAAATACTGACTCTAAATTTATCTTTATGCATCTCTCTCTCTCTCTTTCTCTCTCTCTCTCTCTCTCGCTCTCTCTGTCTATCTATCTATCTGTCTGTCTGTCTGTGCATGCATGCCTTCACACCAAACACGAACGGGCGGTGCAAATCCATACAAAGTCAATGAAAAAAGGTGGACACATGCGAAATCGTGTGCTCACGTCCGAGGGATAGTGTCGGACGTTGATACTTTTACTGTCATCACCGGAGTAAAAGTATCAACATTGGAGAGTAAACTACTTTGAAAATGAGACTGCTGCTCACCTGGAGACAGAGGGACTGGGAGCTCTTCAGATGAATCGGGATGTCGGGTTTTATTTACCCATGGATTCCTGCCACGGACGTGCTAACAAGGCTAGCAAGCTAGCAATGTAAACACCCATCTTGTGAAGTTTTGGAGGTAGGGACAAATTTTTCAGGTGAGCCTCCCATCGGATAATGTAAATCTAAGCATGAAGTTATTTCGGGGATTTCCACAGCAGGTTGAGCACAGCTGCAGAAGTTATAAAAGAAACTTCACCTGCCTGCATCTCACTCAGACGGTGAATTCATGTCGTGTGGTTACATTGAGTTATAATGTATTCGTGTTGCGCAAAAAATTTGCCCTTTGCATTTGGTGTGAAAGCACCTTTAAACTGTCATTTTCAGCCTGCTCGTTCATGTTAATGAGCCCCAAATTTGATTGGGTAAAGGTTTTGTGAGTGGACCAATGACAAATATCAAGGCAGTCAGCGTTTGTTGAACTGAAGGAAGTACAATGCGCTCTTTGTTTAACGGCTTAACAAATATTGTATTTCTTTATGAAGTGAGTTTTTAAAATATATTTTGACAGTAAACATAAGATCCTGGATACATTTTAGAAGGTTAAATCCCACAAAATCTCCCATTTTGCAATTAATGGGACCTTTAGTAGCATAAGTTAATCTGTTCTTTCTTAATAAAGGTACAGAGGTTCTGTTCAGAAGCTTCTTGTAATTTTCTAGCTCTGTTCCTCAGTGGAGCTAATATGGAAGTGCCTGAACCTGCATTCTCTCTTATGGCCAGCAGATGGCTTCACTTGAAGCAGTAAAAGTAAGTGTAGTTTTGTAGATGTGTGGGTGTAACTCAGATTGGCTTTCATGCACCGTACCACCTTTTTGATGAGTGCGTGATGACAGTCACTAGTTTTTCGACATATTAGATAAAACTTCTAAGAATTTTGTATATTATTTTCCCAGTTAGAATTTGGTGGAATGATTAGGAAGGGAGTTTTTGATATGTTTCTCCAAGGTGATTAAACATTGCAAGACTATGAGCATCCAATTTCTGTGACCTTACCTTACCTATTCTTTTAAGTGGCTCTTTACCATGAGCAAAAGGATTCCAGTGGGAGCCATTCTTTTTTTTTTTTTCTAATCTCTGCCCAGTTCTCATCATGCTCTAATCCACCCACTCCTCTTGACATGAGCAGAGAGAATCAGTTGGTCATGGATGACAAGAACTCGAGGTTCAGGGCAGAAACACTCTGTATCTTCTTCCTTCACAGTGAGGAAAGAGAGAGAGACAGTGACCCATTGAGCAAGAGTCTAAATTCAGACATTAGTTAGGAGTCACTTGGCTATTTGCCAACCAGTAACTGAGAGATTGTTGAAAGATCTGGCCATTTTTCGTCTTTCTGTGATCTTGCAATGATCTCCACCTCTGCGTAAAGTGGTCGAAGAACAATAGAAACCTCTCACATATATACTATATATAACTCTTTGGTTGCCCAACAAACTCTCAATGATCCCTCAGTGATCTCTACTGGTCTTTCAATGATCTCTCAAGGATCTTCCAAAGAGCTCTATAGATCACCACAAAAAGACCAGAACTGGTATTTTTGAGACTTTAGGAGATCGTTGAGAGATTGGGTACATTTTTGATCTCTCAGTGATCACCCAATGATCTTCAACTGTGTAAAGGAATTCTAAATGACAGTGTGAACACTTCAAGATTTTATGTTATTGCCATAAAGTTTCTATAATGCCTTCCAGTATTTGGAAATGAAAAGTGATGAATACCAAAATGTGAAAACCTATGACATTCCAAAAAATTAATGAATATCATTTCTGTCATATCAAACAAGACTTGTTGCAGTGCACATATTATGTAGTTTTCTACAGTAAATCATACAATAAGCGAATATTCTCCCCGTGACATGCGGTGAAACGGGGAGTCTGTGATGAGAGGCTTCAGGTCAAATTCCCTGTAGTGGTAGTCATGTCCATTTTCTTGCTGATTTTTCAGCCTTGATCACAGCACGTACTGTACATCAAGCGACTCTGTTGTTTCCCCTGCAGCATTCACCATGAACAGATATCTGCTGGGAATCATTAGACAGTATGGAAAGTCTTTTTGTTTTAATGGCCACATCTCATAAGTGCTCGACAGCCGTATCATCAGGGGACCATATCGCAAATGTGGCCTTTTTTTCTGAAATTGTTGTGTTTCAGCGACTCTGACATGCTGCACACCGGTTCACATGTAAAAATGCAAATGCACATTAACATGCAATCACACCCACACAAGCTAACGACACCAAGTATGAGCCGCCGCCTTGCTATTTCTTCCTCACCACACTATACACTAATATTGATGTGATGTGTTACTCTAAAAAGACAGTGAGAAGGAGGTGGGTGCAAAAGGAAAAACGAGAGAGTACATGGCAGTGTGGTGAAGACATGGGGTGAAGACATGACGGCTGGGTAGAGATAGTGGCGATCCAACCTGTCAGTGAAAGCTTTTGTCCTTCCAGTCCCGCGGCGCAAGAGAAGAGGAACTGACAGCGGTGGTTTTCTTCCTCTTCCTCTTCCTCCTCCTCTTTTTTCTTCTCCTCACTACTGGAGCTGAATGCCAACAGCCAAGAAGATTGTCTCTGTGATTAAGAGAGAAAGTCAGAGGGGAAAGAAAAGAGAGAGATTGAGACATGAGGAGAAAGAGAAGAAGATATGCAAGACAGAATAAAGCTGGAAGGAGAAATGTTTGGGGGGGAGAGAAAGAAAAGATAAACGTCTCATCCCTACTACAAATCCGATGTTAACTCAAATCCCAGCATAATCCTCAAGGGAACCCGGTTTGGTTTGAAGGCTTGTTAGTGGAGCTCTGGCCTCCGCTGGCAAAGGCTGTGTGGTTGGAGACTGTTTCTGGAAACTAACCTGAGCTCAAATGGTCTCAGCTCACACAGGGATCAGATCTGTAATTTTCTCCTCTGTTGGTGAAGTTTAAGATTTAGAGGAAAGCTGGTGCAAAGCCACTGATCAAACTGGTTTTGTCAAGCACTGGTAAAGAGGAGCTGTGATTTAGGATTAGACTGAGAGTGGTTGAGAGAATAATCCCTCCTCTGGGTTACCACTTAAATCTGTTTTGATGCAACTTGTTTAATTAATTTGATCAGTTCGGTTATAGATTTTGTCTTAATTGCATCTCAATATGCATTTTAGCAGCTGAACATGCTTTGACATTGTGTATATACATTTAATCCCTTTTTGATTAGCTTTACGTGCTGTATATATAGTCCCATTTTTTTTTTTCTGAACCATAGCTTGTTGAATGAGCCACCAAACAATCCAGAGAACTGCATGCCGGTTATGTCACTCTGCTGTCTGTTAGATAGCTAATTATCTGCTCAGCTAGAGCGTACTGACGACAGATAAATGTGCTTCAGATGCCACTTTGTTTACCTTCCAGTTCTATAAAACATACAACATTGTTTTTTTTAAAAATCCATGTCAGTTAAACACAGACACAACCCTCAGACAGCTCACAACAAAGCATTCTTGGTAATCCAAACCAATCACTATCTTCTCTATTTTAACAGTCATAAGTAAGAACAAGGATCTCATCTCTGCTGTTTGCAGATGATGTTGTCCTGTTGACTTCATTGGACAACGACCTACAGGTCTTGCTGGGGCAGTTTGTGACTGAGTGTGAAGTGGCTAGGATGAGAATCAGCACCTCCAAGTCCGAGTCCATGGTCCTCAGCTGGAAAAGGGTGGATTGTCCTCTGGGTTGGGGACAAGCTCATGCCCCAAGTGGAGGAGTTTAAGTACAGTATCTCGGGGTCTCATTCACGAGTGAGGAACGAATGGAGCGAGAAACTGACAGACGGATTGGAGCAGCATCTGCAGTGATGCGGATGTTGTACCGGTCTGTTGTGGTGAAGAGGGAGCTGAGCTCTAAAGCAAATGGGGCGATTTACCATTCAGTCTATGTTCCTACCCTCACCTATGGTCATGAACTTTGGGTAATGACTGAAAGAATGAGATCGCGGATACGAGTGGCTGAAATGAGCTTTCTCCCTAGGATTGCTGGACTCACCTATAGAGACATGGTGAGGAGCTCAGTCATCAGGGAGAGGCTCAGAGTAAAACCGCTGCTCCTCCACATCAAAAGGAGCCAGTTGAGGTGGCTTGGTCATCTGATCAGGATGCCTCCTGGACACCTCCCACTTGAGGTGTTTCAGGCACGTCCCACTGGGAGGAAATCCCAGGGCAGACTCAGGACATGCTGGAGAGATTACGTCTCCCAGCTGGCCTGGGAACATATTGGTATCCTCTTTGAAGAGCTAGAGCAGGTGGCTGGGGAGAGGGAAATGTGGGCTACTCTGCTTGAGCTGCTGCCTCCGTGACCCGGACCTCCAAAAAAGGGATAGAAGATGGATGGATGGATGGATGGATGGAAGTAAGAACAAGAAGGGTAAAAATTCAAGATGGCGCATGCTCTGCTGCGACAACACAGACCATACTAAGTTTTACTCCCCTCGTCTTTAAGTAAATGTGTGTACTGTCAAGTGTTTTATGTGGACACACTGCTTTAAATGTGACCCGCTGCTACAAAGACATCGTAATCCTACTTGTCATTATTTGTTTTATCAGCAATAGCCTTGCACATCTGACAAATGCCGGCAACAGCCTACTCACTTATAGCCAGGGTGAGCTCCTGTTACAATGATCCTCGCTGCTAACATCAAGCCTAGTGTGGTCCTACCTCTGGAGCGCCAGCCAAAGAAAAGAGGAAGATGTGGAGGCATTCGCAACAGATTAAGGAAACGTCCATTCTAGCCTCCGCTTCCCTCCATCATTCTGTCAAATGTTCATTCACTCCGTAACAAAATGGATCTGCTACATGCCAGGTGCCAACTGGAAAGGGCTTTCATGGACATCTGCATCATTGCCCTGATGGAGATGTGGCTGGACGAGACAATCTCCGACACCGAGGTCAACCTGGACAACTTCACCGTTATCAGGTCAGACAGAACGAGGGAATTGGGGAAAACTTGGAGTGGTGTGATCTGTCTATACATCAACCACAAATGGGCTCATCATCATCATCATAGCAGTCTGTTGGGGGTGGCAATGACTGCTTCATTTAGGTCTGATCAGATTCCTCCACGCAGCTGTGTCCTTTGCCCTCTGCTGCCAGGAACTCCTGACCTTGTTAACCCGGGCGACGTCCGAGCTGGTATGAGCTGCTTTCTGACTGACCATTTCATGAAACTGCTTGCAAGGTATTTGAGTACTGCTAGCTTTTGCTGGACTAGTGACACATTCTTGGCAGATAGAGGTATTATCAGTGGCAAGGACAGGCCAAGACAAACTGACTCCATTATCTGTTGCAGTGACTGACCAGATAATGGGTTTGTTTATCTCTGCTCTTTGTGTAGTACATGTCACGATGTACTGACTGGCAGAAGTCCACCTTGCAACAGATGTGCTTATCTGCCAGGATGTCCAGTATCACCCCGTGTAACTGGGAGTCGTCCACCACAGACCTGTGACAGATATCGTTTTTAGTTCTGCCAGGATGCCCAGTTTCACCCTCCACGCCCTTGGAAGTGCGGGGTTGCCGGTTGAGTCACCAATGGCCCGACCCATGAGACAGGTAGTACCGGTTTTCATGGTTATCCGGTAGCAAGCAAACCAATGCCTGACCTGACGCACAACACACAAATGGGCTAATAACATTAAAATCTACAGTAAGATGTGTACACTCCATCTAGAGATGTTGACCCTATCCATCCGCCCCTACTACCTTCCCCGGAAATGTTCTACTGTTGTGATCAGCTGTGTTTATGTTGCTCCCATTGCTAACATCAAGATAGCCGCGGAGCTAATAGCGGAGGATTCTAATGCTATGCTGGCTAAGTATCCCAGCGCTCCGCTGTTTATATTGGGGGATTTTAACACCTGCAGTCTAGACTCTGTATTGTCATCATCTCAGCAGTGTGTGAACATCCCCACTAGAGGCGAAAACATCTTGGACGTGTGTTATGGCAACATTACTGACACATTTCATACCTGTTCATATCCCCCACTGGGACTTACAGATCACAACATTATCTCTCTACTTCCACTGTACAAACAGGAACTGAAATGGCATAAACCACAGCAATACAGTGTCCCACAGTGGCTGGAAGACGCCATCACCCAACTCCAAGGCTCTCTGGCTTGCACCGACAGGGACATTTTTAAGGGAGACCTGGATGAAAGAGTTTCTGTCATTACAGATTATATAAACTTCTGCATTAGCTCCACTATCCCTGTCAAAACAGTAAAGAAATATCCCAACTCCAAACCCTGGATCACCCTCGCATAAAACAGTGCCTTAAAGAATAACATCAAGCCTTTAAAAGCAAGGACTGGGTTAGTCTGAAAATGGCAAACCGGTCCATCAAAAGTGAAATATTTAAGGCAAAACTGAAATATAAACACAAATTGGAATCTGAATTTACCAATATGAACACAGAACGGGCATTTCAAAGAGTTAAAACTCTGACCGGATGTGAAACCAAAGCTAAAACATGCACAATAAATTATCAAGAATCTTTTTCAAAAGAACATAATTTATTCTATGCACGCTTTGATATTCAGGACTTCTCGGCTGAATGTGAGGATCTGCTGAAAGCTGTCCCTCATCTGGACCCAAAGGAATCAGCCCCTTTCACCGTGGAGGAGGTGAGGTGCCAGCTTGACCGGTGTAAGCTGGGCAAGGCACCAGGGCCTGACAGCGTCCCAGCAAGGGTGCTTAAGACCTGTTCACAGGAACTCTCGCCCATCTTTCATTCAGTCTTCACCCAAACCTACATGACTGCCACAATACCTACTATCTGGAAAACTGCCACCATAATCCCAGTTCCCAAAAACCCAGCCCACACAGCTCAATCACTACCGTCCTGTTGCCCTCACCCCCGTCATAATGAAATGCCTGGAGAAGCTGTTGCTCAACATCATATTACCCATTGTTACCCCATAACTGGACCCCCTCCAATTTGCATACAAAGCTAAGAGGGGCACGGAGTAGCCTGCCTGCCGCACTTTCTTCTTCAGCACCTGGACTCCCCTGGTCACTTTGTCAGAATACTCTTCGTGGACTTCAGCTCTGCCTTTAATACAGTCCAAAGGCATCTGATGATCCAGAAGCTACACCATCTCAACACCCCTCCTCAGCTGATCCATCTCATCCACAACTTCCTCAGCAATAGACTACAAGCTGTGCGGGTAGGCTCAACCACATCATCAGCACTCACCACCAACACTGGGGCTCCACAAGGCTGTGTTGAGTCCTTTCCTATACACACGCTACACCAATGACTGCATCAGCCCATCCCCCAGGATCACTTATTTCAAACACTTAGATGACACAGCTCTCCTCGCTCTCGTCACAGACGACCACTCTGTTCTGGACTATTGCAACACTATCTCACACTTCACCCAGCGGTGTGACAGCGACCATCTCCTCAGCGTCACCAAAACAAAAGAGTTAATAATCAGCCCCCCTACTCCCCAGCACCCCGTTACTATCAATAATCAAATGGTAGGAAAAGTAGACAGCTTCAAATATCTTGGAGTTACATTGGACAATAAACTTACTTTCGACCAACACACCACAGACATTCAAAAACTGAGTCACCAGAGACTATCGATTATCCGTAAGCTCAGTGGACTCCATGTTGCTCCACACCTCCTTCTGTTATTATACCAAAGCATCATCCAGCCCATTCTATTGTACTGTTCCACTTGCTTTTATAACATGCTCTCTGTTAAAAACTGGACAAAACTCACACGCATAACTAGTACCGCTATGAAAACTATTGGTCTGCCCACACCCAACCTTACTGAGCTCAATAACAGGGCCATTACACGCATTGCAATCTCACTAGGACAGGACTCTACACACCCACTACACAAATATCTCACACCATTGCCCTCAGGATACAGGTACCAGACATTAAGATACAGAAGGCCGCGCTTTGGGAAAAGCCTGATTCCTGCAGCCATAGCTGCCCTAAACAACAGGCCTCGCTGAGTGTGTCCTGTTTTTGTTTCTTGTAAAGTGCTGCTTACCTTTGTTATTTGCTGTTACTGACTGTCTATTATGCGGAGTCCTAATGTACAGGTCTGTGAAAAAGAATTTCCCCTGGGGGACAATAAAGTCTAAACTTCCTTTGCTCTGATTCGGATTCAGATTCACTTTATTCAGTGTCCCAAAAGGGCAGCTTGGTTTGCAACAGGATAAAAACAAGTACAACCATACATGTAGAATAAAACATATCAGGAATCTAATTATAAAAACATGCATACACCATTCCTCTGCAAAAGGAAAGTACTGAATATAATAAAAATTTCACTTAAAAGAGAAGACAACTTTTGTAATGTTACATAATTATACTGAACATATCTTCTGTGCTGCAAAAAGGTCCTGGCTTCAAACTCAAGAACTGGGAACTTCCTGTCAGGGGCTAACATGTTCTTCCCATGTCTGCATGAGTTTTTATCGAGTACTCCGGTTTTCTCCCCAGTCCAAAGACATGCATGTTAGGTTAATTGGCATGAAACCCGTCCTCCCAGCTGTGAGGTGGATGCTTTCCCACTAGGCCACCATTCCGGTTGGCTATAGCATACATGATTACATGAAATTATAGTTATGTCAGTTCGATTGATGGTCTTGGAAGACCATCCCTATAGCCAGCAGCGATTCTAGAGTCTCTTGGGGCCCTAAACAAAAATTCACACAGGGCTGTCCAACCAGCATTCATCACTGTTTATTTGCACTACTTATCACTGTCTTTCCTTAGCAACTTTTTCATGAGCACCTACTCAACTCAACTCTCCCCGACTCTACTCGTCCCGACAAGGTTTAGGTCATTTTCCATTCCATTACAGCTGAGTACTGCCTCAAGGTGGGTGGGTTCATTACAGGAAGGCAGCCCGTTATGTTGTTGATATGCTGACGTTTTGCTATCAGAAGCAAACACTTATTACAGCAAGTGCAAAATACAAGCAAAGCACAGAGTTAGTGTTGATGGCTAGCTAACTAATTAGCTAGCTCATTGTCCGCATACAGGAGATGATGGCGATATTCTTGTTTGTTCAAAGTGAGCTTGCCGTCAATGGGATAAATAACGTAAAAGATGCTTAAAATCACAAAACACTCACCATCTTCCCTGTGAGCAGCCATCAGCTTGGAGATGTTGTGGTATACTTTTTCATTTCAGGCTGCTCCGTTGATGGGGCTGAAAAGTTCATAGGCTGAAAAGTTCATAGTGGTCAAATTTGGTCAAATGTAGTTTATTTTTCAACCTCAAGGACCTAAGCGCTGCAACACCAATAGAAGAAGTGTGTGCACCGACGGGGAGACTGTTGAAAAATAAACCACATTTGGTCAAATTTGACCACTATGAACCTGTCAGCCTATGAACTGTTCAGCGCCATAGCTCCCTCTGGATTCTCTCATCAGCCACCAAGCACAAAAGAGTCTGCACCTCGTTGTTGGACCACAGTGTTGATTTGTGTGTAGCCATTTATCTTGTTGATTATCACAGAAATAATAAAAACTCGCGGCTGAATTTACAAATGGTGGTTTGGAATCTTGTGAAGACGTCACTCTCATCCAGTGATGTTACACCCTTCCCAATCAGTGGCCTGCAGTCTGACATCACATTTTCAGCTCAACTCAGCTCGCTTGGAAGCCCACCAGAATAGGTATGAAAAAAGTACCTAGTACCAGCTAATAGGTACTAATGGAAAACCGTACAAACCAAGTTGAGTCTAGGCATGTTGGGCTGAGTAGGTGCTAGTGGAAAAGGGCCATTTCTTTTTTCAATTTCCTCTTTTTTGTTCTTTCTTTTGCCACTGTCAGACAGATTACTTCATTTTGATACAGCTGCTCTCATTTGTTTGTTTACACAAGACGCGCACTGGTACTTGCAAGAGTGAAAAGTGGGGGTGGGGCCCCTTTAAGGAGTTCTACCACTGTCATTGCAAATTCTTCCCATTGTCACTGCTGTAGTGATTCAAAGTTGGTCAGAACTCGGATGGTAGCACCGTCGGTTGTCAAGGATGTTACGGAGGCTGGACGGTGGAATGTATCCAGATGGCGAATGGTTGTGGTGGAGAAGGTCCAGGTCTCAGACCTGTAAAGGAGGACAGGGACCACACAGGTTTTGAAGATTCACAACTTTGTGGACGTGCGGATGTTCCCGCTTGGCCAGACTCTCTGGAGGCAGCCAAAAGCACTGCTAAACAGCTTCAGGCAGCAAGTAATCTCTGGGTCTGATGAGCATGAGCTGGTGATCTTAGATCCAAGATAGACAAAGTCGTTGACTATTTCAACCAGCTCATTATTGATGGTGATGACTTGTGGTGGCGGTGGCAAGAAGTCTGACAGTGACTGGATCTTTGTCTTTGCCCAGCTGATGGTGAAGCCCTGGGGCGATGCTTCCTCTGCAAGCAGCTCCATTGCCCCGATAATTATATCTGTTTGTGTGGTAAAAAGCACCACATCGTCCGTGTAGCACAGGTCTGTGAAGTAACAGTGGAAGTCAATTCTGAGATTGGGGCAGCGTTCTGTCGCATTCTTGACCCAGTAGTCAACCACAGCATTAAAGAGGTTTGGCGCGGTGATGCATCCCGATGACTCCTGAGGTGGTGACAAAAGGGTCTGACATGTCACCCTTGACACGTACCCTGTACGTCTTGTTGGAGTAGAGGTCCCAGAGAATGTTGATTTATTTGGACGGGGCTCCAATGCCACGGAGAAGTTGCCAGAGGGCCTTCCTGTCTAGGGAGTTGAAGTCAGCCTTGAGGTCGATGTAGGCCGCATGAAGAGGTTGGCAATATTCCCGCCATTGCTGCGCCAGGACACTCAAGGCAAGGATGCAGTCCGCTGTGGACCAGCGAGGAGTGAAGTCAGCCTGCTGGGGGTGGTGCTTGGTGAGGAGCAAGGGGCGGATGCAGCTCAAGATGACAGCAGTGATTGCCTTGCCAGGGATGGAGAGCAGTATGGTGAGACAATAGCAGACTGTGCTCTGATGGACCCCTTGCTCACCGTGCCACAAACGTCTTTGGTGATCACCGCCAGAGGATTCAGCCATGGATCTCTGATGCCTCCCTGGAGCTGGTTGATTGATACCATGGCTCCAGGGGAAGGACAATTACCACAAGCTGAACACAAAGAGATGCCGCAGCCTCTGGCACGATGAAGCTGCTTGGCTCCACTGTATCGCCTACAAGGTCAACAGCAGTTTCCAAATGGGGAACCTCCGGTCTGCCTACCGGTCCATCAAGGAGCTGTGGCACGCAGGCAAGAAACGGCAGTCTTCGTCCCCCCTGCTAGCCACCGAAGGCATAAGCCTCATCACGGATCCGATGACCAAACTCCCAACAATGGTGGGAACAGTATATGAGCATCCTCTGCAAGCCCCATCCTCCTATGCCGATAGCGATGAGAAGATCTAACAAAAATGCCTTTGAAAATTTTTGTGTTAAAGACGTACTCCGGTGGATATAAATCCCCTATAAAAACAAATCTACATTGTCTAAAATTGCATCATATGCCCTTTTTTCTACCAAAAAACCTTTCAGTCTTACAGTTTTGTGTGAAAATCATTTCACTTTTCCTCCTCCTTCAAATGCCAACATCTGTGAATAATCCCACCCACAAGACTAATAGTGGCTAGCACTACAATAAACAGAATAAATCTTGTGATTAAAAAGACTTTCCGCATGAAGGACATGCCTAGTTGTATGCACGGTGGCCCAGGATAATGACTGAAATGGCATCAGTCCTTAAAAGTAGTTTAAGGCTGCGTGTCCACCGAACACGTTTTTTCTGCTCTGGGCGGCTATTTTTCATTCATTCTCTACATAGTCCAGCGTTTACAGCGCTGAGCACCCTAGGCGCAGAAACGTTCTCGGCGGTGGCCGTTTTTTGTCGCAGCGCTCAGGGCGCTCAGAATTGAAAAAAGTTCAACTTTTCAGAGACTGCAGCTGAGCTCGTCAATGTCAGACCAAGCAGTCAATCAGAACTGCTGCGTGGGCGGGACATAGGATGCCGGTACTAATCTGTACTCAGACTCCTGCTTTCATATTTTATATCCAGAGCTGCTAGAAAATGTCTCCTGTCCATTATTATTTAGAGCCTGCTATTAAAAAATCAGTAGAAAGTCTGAAAATAGGAAAAGCGGAAGTGCTGAGCTGAGAGTGACAAGTTGTTGCTTGGATACAGGGCACAGACTCTTTTTTTTCCAGAGCACCACACACAAACGCTGAAAAAAAAAAAATGCTCAGGGTGGTCGGGCGACAAAAAAATGCATTTGGTGGACACGCAGCCTAATGGTAAAACCCATCTTAATTTGGGTCAAGTTTTCAAAGCAGCTGTCCAAAAATGCTAACTGGTCCTGGAAGCTAACTTCAGTTAGGCTAGAGAGTCCTGATTGGCTCAACACTGTGGATCTGCTATAGTCACCAAAAATGCTCCGTCTGAACTCGAGCTTAACTGAAATTTCACAGCAAATAAACAGAGACATGACATAGTTAAATGATTTCGCTCTTGATATGTCATCTAAGTCATAAAACACATTATGGACATGGTAACAAGAAACAAAACCCTCGATTTTTTTGACTTTAAAGTGATTTTTTTCACTTTAAGAAGAAAATCACTGTATGCAGTTGGTACAATAAGGGAGTTCTGCTATGACTCCACAAGCTTATTTCTGCTCAAATTTTGGGAAATCACTTGAATAGGTGAATAAAATGTAATAAGGACAATAGGGATAGACTTGCTTTTGGAGCAAACCCCAAGTTTCCACTGAAATTTTTGCAGTTTGGCATTGAATAAAATCTAATATACCATGGCAATATTACTCTAACATTACGTATTTATTACTGTTCATCATGGAGTACAATCCTAAATTGTGACTGTAGTATGATCATGACCACCTTGTAGTAGTCCATCACCAAGAAGTCGCTGAATGAGTTAATTTAAGGCTACCCTGGCCTTGGGGCGGCCACTGTACAGGATGTTGAAAGGAAGAGTGGAGACAGCAGAAATGTACTATTAGATGCAAACACCCACATTAAAAGCCTACATGCCAATACACAAACTCTTCAGCATCTCTTCCGTGCTAAAGGCGCACGCCAACAGAATGCATAAAATCATTAAAATAGCCTCCTTCCGGGATCACAAATAACACTCACCCACACAAGCTGCACGCACACATACAGGTTTGCACGTACACAGAGGTCCCTATCCTTCCTCTCCTTCTCCCTCGGCTCAGCCATAACACACTTGAGAGTAAATAAAATTATGAAACACACTCTGCGCCACCTGAATAGCTGCTCCTCTGTGTTCGTGTAAAACCACCAGGAACAGCCGGAGAGCTCATACTCATTACCGAACAGGTGTTTTCTCCATCGGCAGTGCATTTATATCTTCCCTGTACCTTCCTGCCTGCCTCCATTCTGCCAGACACTTTTGGGTACAGAGCCTGTGAGGCCTTAGCACCGACGCCCGCATTGCCGCCTTCACATCTCACCCCTTCTCCTCGACTACTTCCTCACCCTCATCATCCCCCTCCTCTTCTCCCCAGTCGCCCTCTCCTGTTTCCTCTTCTTCTCCCCATCTTGAGTGGGGCTGTCTCACCGTAATGCCGAGCCACTCGCTGGTCCTCCAGATGCCACAGGCCTCCCAAATCAGCTTCAATGAGAAGCCCCACAGAGACTGACACTGCCGGGGAGAAATTGCGGTGTAATTGAGCTGCATGATAATAATACGTTCTTCTCTCTGATTTCCTACCAGTGGTGAATTATCAACACCATCATCATCGTGCCATCACATCAGCAACGCTCGGTGTACGCTTCCACACTGCCGCCGCCGGAGTTGACCTGCGCTTTCACTAGATTCTTTCTCCCGTCAATTGCTCTCGTTCCACTTATTTTATTCCCATTTCCTCCCTCTTTTACTTTCCCCTCACTTTGTGCTTGCAACCGCTCGCCCTCCTCATCTGCCTCCGACCACGCTTCCAGTTTCCGTTCCGTTTCATTGGACGCCGTGCCTTAGAGGTATACAGAAATTACAATGTATGAAAAAAAAATGTGGATGTGTGTGAGCGTGGAGAAGGGTGCAGAGGAAGGGGAGGTAATTAGGATGGGTGATTGTGTGAGCGTAATATCAAGCACCATTTTGCCGAAGTCATTTATGGTCTATTGTGGAGAGAAGGGAATCTTGGTATTATTTGTTAAAATTGTAGAGTTCTCCATCTTTCACATTGACATTATAATGGAAGTGCATTCTTCTGTATGTAATACCTTCTTAGGGAATAAAAACTCCATTGTGTTTCTCTCCATGGCAGTTGCACATAGTCTGTAAAAAAAAAAAAAAAAAGTAGGGGGGTCTATGCAGGGCTTGACATGAACTTTTAGGCTTACCAACCATTGAGGCTCATAGTTTTCCAGCGTTAGTAGCTGCACAGCCCTTCCATTAGGCAGGGTGTCAGCATTAATAGTAAATTTGAATGTTCATATTGCATTTTCTGGTAATTTGTGCCTTCTTTTAATTAATATGTTGTTGTTTTCTCAAGTTTTCACCTTTTTCCTTTCCTCATAAATTTGGGGCCTGATGAGTGGAGAACAAGTGTTTTGGTACCGATTTCCAAGAACAAGGGTGATGCTCAGAGCTGTAGTAACTACAGAGGCATAAAGTTGATCAGCCACACTATGATGATATGGGAAAGAGTGGTTGAAGCCAGGGTACTACAGATGTAATATATAGAGAAGGCAGAGAAGTATGTGAGGGTGGTGCAGGACTTGTATGAGTGCAATGATATGGTGGTGAGGTGTACTGTAGGAGTGACAGATGGATTCAAGGTGGGGGTGGGATTACATCAGAGCTCCTTCTTGTTTGCCATGGTGATGGACAGGCTGACAGACGAGGTCAGACATGAGTCTCCGTGGACCATGATGCTTCCAGACGACATTGTGCTCTGTAGTGAGAGTAGGGAGCAGGTGGAAAAGACTCTGGAAAGGTGGAGGTATGCACTGGAGAGAAGAGGAATGAAAGTAGAAACAGAGAATGAGAGGGAGGCAGGTATAAAAACAAGGAGCAGAGGTACTGAAGGTAGATGAGTTTAAATACCTGGGGTCAGCCATCCAATGGAATGGACGGTGCACAAGAGAGGGGAAGAAGAGAGTGTAAGCAGGGTGGAGTGGGTGGAGGTGAGATTCAGGGGTGATGGGTGACAAAATAATAGCAGCTAGAGTGAAAGGGAAGATTTACAAGATGGTAGTGAGACCTGCTGTGATGTATGGTTTGGAGACGGTGGCACTGACAAAAAGACAGGAGGCATAGTTGGAGGTGGCAGAGTTGAAGATGCTAAGATTCTCAATGGGAGTGACTAGGAGGGACAGAATTAGAAATGAGTATGTCAGAGGGACAGCTTCGTTTGTGGGTTTTTTTTTTTGTTTTGTTTTTTTTGTTACTTATTTGTACCCGTAGGTAGACTTGGTTTGCAGTCTGGTGACAAGCCACCGGCTGCTGGTCGCTGCGTGCGCGAGCGCCTTAAACCTACATGTTTTGTTTTTTTTTTTTGGTGTGCGGGAGGAAACCGGAGAAATCCCGGAGTAAACCCGCGCAACACGGGGAGAACATGCAAACTCCACACAGCTCACTGTTGGTCGGGGGCTGGGATCAAACCCACGATCTCATGATCCCCGCGATCCCCCGGCCGAGGGTAAAACTGTGCTGCCACAGTGCTAAACCACTGCGCCACCGTGCAGCCCAGGTTTGGAGAAGTAAGAGAGGTAAGGCTGAGATAGTTTGGCAGGAGGAAAAGAAGAAGACCACAGAGACGATTCATAGATGCAGTGAATGAGGACCTAGAGAGGGTTGGTGTTACAGAGGAAGATGCAAGGGATAGGATGAGATGGAGACAGATGATCCACTGTGGCGACTCCTAAAGGGACCAGCTGTAAGAAGAAGATTCTACTGCATTTTTTAAAAGCTTTTTTCATGCAAATTATTTTTTTTCTCACAAATTTGTAACATTTTCTCATTAATGTACAAATTTTCTCATAAACGTGCAACATTTTTATTTCAGTATTTTTTTCTTGGAAATTTGTATATTTTCTTATAAATATGCAACTTTTTCCTCTGTAAATGTATCAGAAATGTGTTGCTTTCTTTTGCACAGATTGGCATTTTTTTCCATAAATTTGTGACTTGAGCATGGTATAGTTCATTAATCCACATACCACATACCAACGTGGTTAGTATAAGTGACTGAGCTGCAGGCCACAGCTGAATTCCAATGGTATTTGCCTGCTGGGCCTGGGTCTGTGTATGCATTAAAATGAAAGAATTGCAGCTGAGCAAATTAGGAAAGTTGGTTAAGTTATGAGAAGGAGGAATGTAATAAAGACACTCAGTTTAATAGCGAGAGAGAAGTTAAAGGAAGTTTGAGGGCTGCCGAAGCTGCTTTCTCATTTATGTGTGAGCAGGAGGGGAGTTTACACATGGCTTTCAGCGCTTTAAGCATCCTCATGAGAATTGCCTTTCCATATAGGAGAACCATTAGGAAAATCATTGACTGCTTATTGGTGTCAGCACTCTTTTAGTGTTTGTGTGTATGAGCTGAAACAGAGAACAATGCTGCTCTTTTTTCCCCTCTGAGCGGTCAGGGTGAGGTGGGGTGGTGGTGCTGGGGCAGGGGTGTTACAGTTTTTTTTGTGTGTGTGTCCTTGTCCTCAAGTTTCACCGTAACTGCTGTGGCAAATCGGCCTACAACAATCTTTTTATGTAACTCGGTTTGTCCGGAGTACAGGTGAAAATGCTTTTTTTTTTAAGGTCTGGCTGACCCTGTGGGGCTAAAGTGTAAGTAATGCAAGCAGAGTCCCTGCCTGTAAAGCAGAGTATGCAAATTGTCACGATCTGAGCACGGGCGGATTCCGCCGCTCTCAGCCTCTTTGCCTTTTGTTTCATATTTGTATAGTGTTGTAGTTTTGAGTAGTAATTCCTGTTATTTTACCTTTGGTTGATTTTCACACATTCTGTATTGTTTTTTAGTATGATTTATTTTCCTGTTTGCATTCATTGTTGGTTATTTACATATTTTTGGATTTATTTGTTTTTATTATATTCATATTCTGTTGTGTTTTCTCTCTTCCTGGGGCTGCAGCTGTTAGTGGCACTTCCGGGTTGTTTGCTCTGTTGTGGGCAGTGCCCCTGTAAGCTGTCAGTCCCGTCTTCTCCCTCTCACTACTCCCAGCTGATTTCTGTTACAATCATTGTCACCTCCTACCTGCTCATGGCATCCACACCTGCCATCATTTGTTTAATTTGTTTCTTGTTCTATTTAAGGGGTGTTATTTTCTTCACTCTTTGCCGCAGTCTCCTCCCTTGTCTCCACCAGACCCAACCTTTGTTCTGGCGTGTTTAATCTGTATGTTTGCTTTGCTTGTCAGTTTGGATTTTGTGTTGGAGCACTGTTTGGACTTTGTGTTTTGTTTTTTCAATAAATTTCACAAACTGCAGTCCAGCACGTGGGTCTCTCCTCTCTGCCCCGAGGGGCAATTCATGACAGAGGACTCCGGCCAGTTAGAGACCCAGCTGCTGCAGTTTGTTGTTCTTTTTGTTTTTTCACCTGGGGTTTGCCATGTCTGTCACCTGGATTTTTCAAATCTTGGACTGAGGGAAGTAGAGCGGTGGTCTGTGTGCGTATTGGAGGACATCCTCATGCAGGCTCATGCCTCCCGTACCCCGAGGCAGCCCGAGAGTGTCTGGAGGGTGTGGCGCAGTTACTTGAAGCATGCGCCAGCCTGTAGGGCCACCTGGAGCTCGCTGACTTACTCCTCTCCATAATCGCCCCACAATCTACAAGTCACGGGCTGGGGGAATTCAGTCTGATGTCTGTGCCTGCGCCAATGAAGAGCAAGCACCCGCGTACATGGAAGCCTTCAGCCTCTCGCCACTGTCCGGCGGCAGCTCTGCCTCCTCCTCCCAAACACTGGCCTGCTCCATCGGCCGAGGAGCTGGAGGAGCGCAGGCAGGTCATACTAGCGGAGACAGAGCTCCTTCTAGAATATAAGCCGTGGCTCCTCCTGGATCTCGCCAAGAAGCTGAAGGAGGTTCCACTGGGTCCTCCTCCACCTCTCCAGGAGCCGACGTCTCCGCCTCCCTTCTCCTGTCATTGCCCAGGGAAATCTCGCCGGAGGAACACCTCTACCTCTCAAGCAGCAGTTTCTACCCTGCTGAGTCTGACAATTCCTGCAGCAGTTCCTCCTCCTAGTTATCATTCGCCAGCTGTCCCGTCAGCCTCCTCTTCTTCCGTTGCTGCTGCAACCCCCGCCTCCTTGACGTTTCCTCCTGCTGCTGAGGGTTCAGTCGTTTCTTCCCCAGCTCCGCCCGTCGCTGTCCCTGCAGGGGCGGCTCCTCCATGTTCCTTTGAGGGGCCCACAACCACTGAAGTCAGGAGAAGGCTGATTTCCACCCAGCTGCAGCAGAAGACATCGCACCCTGGGAGCTCAGGCAAGTGTTTTTCCACCCTCATTCAATTAAACATGAATTATCTTGTCTGATTCCTGGCGGTGAGGCTCAGATTAGGCTGTCCTCTGAGTCCTCACCATCTGCTGCAGCTATAGACTGTTCACCTGCTCTCTCCGTGTCTTCTCCTTTCTCCCTTGAGTGTCCACCGGCCCCAGGACTATGCCGCCAGGCTATGGAGGAGCCTGCAGTCCTTGAAGACCTGGTTCCACCCCCGCAGCCATGGTTTGGACAGAAGGAGGGCATTGAGACCGAGCTGACGCCTGTGCTGATGAAGGAGCATCCCCTGGCTTCGGTTGAGAAGGATCCAGCGCCAGCAGGGAGCTGACCTCCTGTTGCCACGCCGGGCGAGCCATCTGCATGGATCACTTCGCTGGGGGGTCCTGGGATCTCATCAACCACCATGCCTGCTGTAAGAGCCACCGTAGCAGAGCCGGAGTTGGACCTCCAGAGGGCCGTGGATCGACGGAGTCCTGGACGGCAGTGGAGCTTGAGCTCAGGCAAGTGCTCTCCTTTGTTTTTGTTGTTTCCATGTTGGAGAGGTCTTGTCTGGCTCTTGGTGGGGAGAGCCAAGTGCAGCCGTCAGCTGCACCTGCACTCACCTCGTCAGGCTCCACTGCCGCCAGTGATCCTGACCCTGCCTCTTTGTCCCTCCTATCGGCGTCTTTCGCCAGGGTCACCAAAGTTCATCCGACTTCGCCAGAGGTGTCCATGGGTCCAGCCTCATCACCTGAGATCACCATGGTCCAGCTCCTCCCTGCCGAGGTCGTCGCGGGGTGCTCCGTCCCAGCCTGGGGCCTCCGAGGGTACTGAATCCCCATCTGATGAGGTCGTCATGGGTGCTCCGTCCAAGCCCGGAACCTCCTTGGGTGCTGCTCCCCCTCTGGACGGGATCTTTGCAGGTGCTCCGTCCCTGCCTGGAACCTCTGTGGGTGCAGCTCCTTCTCAGTCTGGGTCTCACCATGGGTGCAGCTTTGGCCCAGTCTGGGTCCACCACAGGTGCAACTTTGCTCCAGCCTGGGTCCACCACGAATGCAGTGTTGCTCCAGCCCGGAGCCATCGTGGGTGCTGCTTTGCTCCCACCCGGAGACACCGCGGGTACTGCTTTGCCCCAGCCTGGAGCCACCGCTGGTGCTGCTTTGTTCCAGCCCGGAGCCACCGCGGATGCAGCTTTGCTCCAGTCCGGACCTACTGCGGGTGCAGCTCCGCTCCAGCCTGGAGCCACCGCGGGTGCTGCTATGCTATAAGATTGGCTGCACGGTGGCGCAGTGGTTTAGCACTGTGGCAGCACAGTTCTACCCTCGGCCGGGGGACCGCGGGGATCATGAGATCGTGGGTTCGATCCCAGCCCCCGACCAACAGTGAGCTGTGTGGAGTTTGCATGTTCTCCCCGTGTTGCGCGGGTTTACTCTGGGATTTCTCCGGTTTCCTCCCGCATACCAAAAAACATGTAGGTTTAGGGCGCTCGCGCACGCAGCGACCAGCAGCCAGTGGCTTGTCACCAGACTGCAAACCAAGTCTACCTACGGGTACAAATAAGTAACAAAAAAAAAAAAAGCCTTTATTAGTCCCACAACGGGGAAATTCAGGATTGCAACAGCACAGGGATAGCAACACTCAGAGCAACAATCAGAAGGCAAGAAAAAAAACAAGCAAGCAAGAGCAGCTAATATACATATGTACATATTACTATAAAATATATATATATACACACGCACACACAGACACACAGTGCAGAGCATTGTAGCTGGATGGAATAAATATATGAACACACAGTGCAGAGCATTGTAGCTAGATGGAATAAATATGTAAATATATAAACACCCACAGTACGGAGCATTGCAGCTAGGTGGAATAAATATGCAAGTATATAAACACACACAGTGCGGAGCAATGTAGCTAGATGGAATAATATGTAGATATATAAAAACACAGTGCGGAGCATTGTAGCTAGATGGAATAAATATATAGCTATATAAATATAAACACACCCAGTGCTGAGCATTGTAGCTAGATGGAATAAATATGTAAATATATAAACACACACAGTGCAGAGCATTGTTGCTAGATGGGATGAAACAGCATAACCGTCTACTTAGTTATCCTACATGGTATGATTATGTGCCCATACATATTCTCACCCTCCATAGTGACCGGTATGTTCCTAGTTGTATGCCGGAGGGGACCATTGTGTAAGTCTATTGCATCTTTTGCATTCAAAAAACTATTAGTTTATTATGTCTTTTTGCTATCTCTGCGAGCAGCCCTGTTTAGGTTGTACAGTCTGACAGCCGTTGGTAGGAAGGACCTACGAAACCTCTCGGTTGTGCACCTGGGATGATGTAGTCTGCTGCTAAATGAGCTCCTCAGTGCATCCAGTATGTCCTGCATAGGGTGGAACTCGGACTCCAGCAGAGATGACAGTTTAGCCACCTTCCTCCTCTCTCCTATCTCCTCCATCGGATCAATTTGTGACATTTTTCCTTGTAAATTAGCAACTTTTTCTTATAAATTTGCTGTGTTTTTAATTTTAGACTTGAAAGTGTTTTACTTTTAAATTTTTTACTTTTTTCTCATAAATTTGTGCTTTTTTGTTGTAGATTTGCAGCATTTTTTTTCATAAATTTGCAAGTTTTTGGCTTGTAAATTTGTAACCTTTTCCTCATAAATTTGCAACTTTTTATTCATTGATTTGCAACTTCCTGGCTTGTAAATTTGCAACTTTTTACTCATAAATTTTTCTTGTAATTTTGCAACATGTTTCCTCATAAATTCAGTGCTTTTTCATTGTAAATTTACAGATTTTTTTTTCTTTTGAAATTCACCTTTTTCTTCATAAATCTGCATTTTTTGTTGTGAATTTGTATCTTTTTTCCTCATAAATTTGTAATGTTTTTTTTTTTAAATTTGCAAGTTTCTGTCTTGTAAATTTACAGCTTTTGACTCATAAATTTTCAACTTTTTCAGTGAAAATTTGTCCTTTTGCTATTGTAAATTTACAGCTTTTTCCTCTTAAATTTTCATTGTTCATATGGATAGTTATATTTCTGTTCCATTTCATGGTTTATTTTTTTTAATTTTTTATTCTAGATAATGACTCAAGCTCATTTTTAATGTTTTTTTAGGAGGGGAAACCCCACCCCCACTCCCACCCATACACACTTTGAAAGGTTTGATCTCTATAAAATTAGAACCCTTGAGCACAATCTTGCATCGGGCCCCCAAAAGGCTAGTAAAGGCCCTAAACACAAGCCTGTTCCATATTCCTGTATACATAGATGTAGTTTCAGAAGGAACATCAGTGTGTGGCTGAGTTGCAGCGTTTATCCAGGTGTTCTAGGGGGATATAATTTTTATGCAGGCATAAGTTTCTTAAATGCAGAGAAAAAGATTTGGTCAAGGCAATTATAATTCAGCCAGGGCACATCTGCTGGCTTAGCACTCAAGTCTATTTGCCTAAAAGACACAAATGACAGCAATTTAACAGCAATGGAGGGACAGTAATGAGTTTGTAACTATTTGCCTGATGTAAGTGTGTTGCTTTAAGGTGGGAAGAATAATCAAAGGAATATTTTCACTGGCATTGTGTCCAGTGGCAGCAATGGAGATAAATGAGCAGGGAAGTTATTAGCTTCTCTAAATTATTGTGCCACAATTATTTTTCTTTCCTTTTTTGCTAGTCCTTGAATAAAGCTTAAGCACTATAGTGCTTCTGCTAAAATGATTCCATTTGTCACCTAATGAGGAACTTGGTGGTTTTAATATTCACACTAGTTTCTTGCATTTTCAACAATGTACCTGTTATCTGTGGACTGACTGCACAACTAATGATATGCTCATTAGTGAAAGATTGTTTCCCTTGAAACATATCTATTTCGTACAGTTGACAGTCTTCTTGTTTCCAGTATAGACATTAAAGTGGTATTGATTGTTACTCTCAGCAAGAAATTGAATAAGAAGATTTTCTAAAATGTCAAACTATTCCTTTTTTAAATTGTCATTGTGCTTTTGATCATATTTTGGGCTGTGACATTTACATGGGGCTTTGGGAAACCTGATTATTGTGATTCATGTCCCTGAGTGCACCATTTTGTTATTTTCTAAACCTGCAACTGTCAGTGTTAGTGCCGGCTCATCTTTGGCTTTAGCAGTTTATGATGAATTCACTTTGGTTTCATGCTTTTCTGACACTGGAGCTTTTAAATGGACAATTCAGTTGGTGTGTGTTGCCCAGTTTTGAAGAACTTGGCAACACCTTTCTTCTGATGAATATAATGGAACGCAATAGCACCCCTTAAGCCCCAGGGGTGATTTGAGGTGTTCCTCGCCTAAACAGACATACCCAAAATAAATCTATTATAACTCTACAAGTCTGAGGTCTACATGCACAATCTTGGTCTCTACAAATAGGCACGACCTCACAGAATTTTCCCCTGCATAATTAGCATTGTATGTTTTTTTTTTCCACAATATCTTTATTGAACCTTTTTTTTTTTTTAACAAACATAATACAAACAATCAAACACTAACACTAAAGTACTACAAAAAAAAAAAAAAAAGGCAATAAAAACACCAACAACACCACACAAAATCAAGTCTTCAACAATGCTCCTCTGTTTAGTCTAGACAATCCAATACATAAGTATACATATTATGTTCACCAGTTTGGAATTTACAAGGTCCACACACATCATTCACCTTCTTCTTCAAGAGTTATGTTTAAATTTTTTACATAATCAATAAAAGGTCTCCATATATTCTCAAACACAATTTCCTTTGATTTCAGTATATATGTTATTCTTTCTAATGGAAGGTTTGTTAACATCTGTCTTAACCACTGAGTCACATCTGGTCTATGAGTCTTTTTTCCATAATAGTCGCAATACATTTTTTGGCATTAAGCAAACTGAGGTCTATGACTGTTCTTTCACTTTTATTAAAAATTATGCTTTTCTGGGTACAGACCCAACAAAACAGTTTAGGATTCAATATGATTTGTTTTCGAGATTATTTTTTCAATTGTTACCCTCACCTCTTCCCAAAATATTCTTATTAATCTACATTCCCATAAACAATGAAATAGGGTTCCTTTACTTTCCATGCATTTTGTGCATGTATCTGGTATATTTTTTGTTATATCTATTTAACTCCTCGGTGTGTAACATACATCCGCATTAACCATTTGAAATGTATCAATTTAAGGCGTGCATTTATGATTTGGTTTGAGCTTCTGTACAAGCCAATTCCATTGTTCCTCTGAATTTCAAATTTGCAGATCTTCTTTCCAGTAGTTTAATCTTTTCAGTGAATTTTCACTTGAAGATAGTGTCAATGAGTTATAAAACTCTGAAATAATACCCTTTCTTTTACTATCTTTCATCATCATTTTTTCCAAGATGAATAAATAGGTCGAGTGAGAGCTTTATTTTGATTTGATCGAATAAAGTTTCTAAGTTGAAGATATTTAAAAAAATGTGTTCTATTGAGATTAAATTTGATCCTCAGCTCTTCAAAAGACATTATGTTGTCTGCACATGGCAAATATAAATCCTGAATCTTTTGTATCCCTTTTAAATTCCATACTTTAAATACAGCGTCCGCATCTCCCTGGTTTAAAATATTGATTACCCCATATTGGACTAAATTGTGACAATAACTGTGGTTCTTTTAAATAGTTTTTAGCTTCACACCATATTTTGATCATATGCTTTACAAATGGATTTTTAACTTGTTTTGTAATTTTTTTGCCGAATCTGAGTATATGAATATGGGAAGAGGTAAAGGTAAATTGTATGATTCCATTTCAGTCCAGTGAGGGAGATCATTTGATGAAAAATAATATGTCATAGACCTCAGTTGTGCCGACCAATAATACAACATAAATTTGGACATTTCAGACCTCCAC
Source organism: Pholidichthys leucotaenia (assembly GCA_020510985.1). Taxonomy (NCBI): domain Eukaryota; kingdom Metazoa; phylum Chordata; class Actinopteri; order Cichliformes; family Pholidichthyidae; genus Pholidichthys; species Pholidichthys leucotaenia. The sequence continues at coordinate 84,839,455 of CM035848.1, read as the reverse complement.
GATCAAATGGTAAATATAATGAAGACAAACGTAATCTAGCCCTCCTGTTGTTCCATATAAATTCCACTAACTTTTTTTTTATTCTTGAGAATAGATCTAAAGGTGGTGATAAGGGAATGTATTGAAATAAATAAAGTATTTTAGGTAAAATATTACTTTTAAGTATATTGATTCTCCCGATCATCGACATTGGTAGTGACATCCATCTCTGAGTTAACTCATTGATATCTGACATAAGGCTTCATAGTTGACGCTGGCGACTGATTCTAGCTTAGGCATAATTTGGATTCCTAAATATTTAAACTGATTTACAACATTGAATTGATTTACCTCAGGGGCTGGGTAATTTCTCTGGGTCTCATTTAGCATTAATATGAAGATTTAGTTTTATTTATTTTATATCCTGATATTTCCCCCAAATTCTTTATTAAATTCAACAAGGTTGGAATTGATTTTTTTAGATTCGACATAAACAAAATTATATCATCGGCGTACAGGGAGATTTTATGTTCTGTTGGTCCAACTTTAATTCCATATATTTTGTGAATGTAAACGTATCGCTATCGCTAAAGGTTCAATTGCCATAGTAAACAGTAAAGGTGAAAGTGGACAGCCTTGTCGACATCCTCTATTGATTTTTATTGGTTTTGAAATATTGTTATTTGTTAGGATTTCTGCTGTAGGCATTATTGTATATTATTTGAACCCATTTTATGAAATTATTTCCAAGTCCAAACCTTTGTATGGACTTCAAAAAGAAAGGGCCATTCAACTCTATCAATGGCCTTTTCGGCGTCCAATGATAGGAGAGCTGTATCCGGTGCTTCTTTATTAAAATAAATAATATTAAATAGTCTTCATAACATTAATGGAAGCCTTTGTCTACCCTTTATAAAGCCATTCTGATCTCGATTAATAATATTAGGTAAAATTTTCTTGTATTCGTCTTGCTAAAATTTTACAGATTATCTTAAGGTCGGCGTTTAATAGGCTTATTGGTCTCATATTTTCACATTTATTAGAGGGCTTACCTGGTTTTGGCAAGCAGTATAATTAAGGCATTATTTATGTATGATGGTAAATTATTATTTTGAAATGCTTCTAAAACCATTTCCAAAAAAGGTTTTATTAATTTATTCTTAAATTTTTTATAAAGGTCAACTGGAAGACCATCTGGGCCTGCACTTTTTCCTGATTTCATATTATCAATGGCTAGCCCCAACTTCTTCTTGACTAATTTTAGACTCCAATATCTCCCTGTTTTCATTTGGTATACACGGTATAGATAGTTCGTTCAAAACCATTTAGTTTTGTTAAATCAGGTTCATTTTTGGTATCATATAATTTTTCATAGTAATCTCTAAAGGCTCTATTAATTTCTAAAGGATCTATAACTACCTGTCCATTACTTATAATACTGGCTAATTGGTTGTTTTAATTTCCAATTGTTTAATCTGCCATGCTAATAATTTTTCTGATTTTTCACCTTGTTCATAAAAAGATTGTTTCAATCTTAGAAGACTCGAGGCAGCTCTATTCGCTGATTTTTTGTCGTATTCAGCTCTCAAAATCAGTAATTCATTCTCCAACCTTGGGTCATTTCCTGCATACACTTTTTCCTGAAGACTTTTTATTTTATGTTCCAATTTAGCTCTCTCCTCTCGAGTCTCTTAGATTTTGATCCTGTATAACTAATAATATGTCCCCTAATAAAAGCTTTGAAAGCCTCCCACTTTACACATGCTGATGTTTGTGTAGTATTGATGTCAAAGAACTCGTCTATCTGTTTTTCTATATACTTGACAAATTCCTCATCCTGAAGCCATTTATGCTGAAATTGCCATCTACCTGATTCCTTTGTCAATTTTTTTATCTACATATATTAGACAACAGGGTGCATGATCAGAGATCACGATGTTATCATAAAAGCAGTTTTGAATCTTGGACCTTAATTCTGTGGAAATCAAAAAATAATCAATACGTGAGAATGTTTTTGTAGGTACTGGAATAACAAGAATAGGCTTTAACTTGTGGTTTCATTTCTCTCCATATATCTAACAATCTCAATTCTTTCATAAAATGATTAATAGTCATCCTACATCCAATGTGCGTACAATCCAGTCCTGTTGATCTATCCACACCTGGATTCAATGTACAATTAAAATCCCCTGCTATTATTATGTTGCCCTGTAAGTGATGATAAGATGAGAAATAAATTAGCAAAGAACTTCTGATCATCTATATTGGGACCATATAAGTTCACAAGATTTATATTTTCTAATAGCAAAGAACCTTGAATGATTACATATCTTCCAAATTTGTCTCCAATTACATTTTTCACCTGAAAAGGAACTGATTTATGTATGAGAGTCATAACTCCCCTGGCTCGGGATGAAAATGAAGAGGTGAATACACTTCCCTGCCATCTACTCCTAATTCTTTTAACATCCTCCTCTATCAGATGAGTTTCTTGTAAAAACACAATTCTTGAACCCATGTCCTTTATTTATTCATAACTTGTTTAAGTTTTTTTAAATTTGTAGACCTCTGCAATTCCATGAAGTTAAATTAAGATTAACACTTTGGTCCATGATCAATAGAGAGTTTGGGATTACCTTGCAGTGTAAACATGCTCATACAGAGAAGCAAAAACATGAGTGGTTGAACATTCATCCTACAAACTACACACAAACAAATTTCCCCTTCCCACACTTGTGGCAAACCCCCCAAAATCAAAAGAAAAATTCTGTCTCCCCGATATAGCCATCGACCGTTCCACACCCACGGGGAACAGCCTAAGCCACTCCTTCTTCATCCTCCCAATCACCCTAACTCTACTGCTTTTAATGACGTAACATTAACTCTCCTCTGTAGTTTTCCAACTTAACTCCAAAATTTTTAACAACTTTGTACATCATAGTTTTTTTTTTGTTGTTTTGTTTTTGTTTTGTTTTTTTAATATATAATACAATCTGTATTTTGTAAACTTACTATTTAATTCAAGTCAGTCAGATGCCTGTGCAAATGCTTAATTATTCTACTTATATTTTGTTCATGCTTAGCTCCCACCAGTCTCTTCTTCTTCTTTGATCTTCTTGATGAACTCCTGCGCCTCCTCTGGGGTCTTGAAGATGTGGGTTCTGCCCTCATACGTGGTCAGCAGTCTCGCAGGATAGATTACACCATGACGAATCCCAAGGTTGCGCAGCTCCTTACGTACGGGATCAAACTGCTTCCTCAATTGCTGGATTCCTGTGGCCAAATCTGGGTAGAACCGCACCTGCTGGTCCTGGTGTTTAATCTCTCCTTTTTTAGCTCGTGCAGCGTTGAAGATCTTCATCCTGTCTCTGTTGCTAAGAAACTTCATAATTAAGGTCCTCGGCGGTCCCTTATCTCTCCGTGGGCCAATACGATGTGCTTTTTCCAGAATCACTGCTGATTGCAACTCCTCGCTGCCCAGCACCTCCGGAATCCACTTTTCCAGAAAGGAACATACGTCCCGACCTTCTGATTCCTCTGGAAGACCCACCAGCCTCAAATTATTCTGTCTCGACCGAGATTCCAAATCCAAAATATTATCTTCCAGAGATTTATTTTTTTTTTCCAAAGTGCGCACCTTTAATTGAAGACGGGTGACGTCATCTTCAGCACTAGCGAGACGGAGCTCCATCTGCGCCGTTCGTTCTACACAGTCACCCAATTCCTTTCTTATTCCTTCCAACGCTGTCATAATCCATCAAATCTAGAGGAAAAGTCCGCTCTCATTGAACTCATGGCAGCCATCAGCGCATCTGCGCCATTCCCCGCAGATATCGCACCGTTGCCAGCCTCCTCCGCCATATATGGAGTTTTGTTTGCTGCGTCACAGACCTGAAAGTCCGTTAATTTGGACTGTTTCGGCGGCTCGCTTTTTCCTTTTCCTGGTTTTCCAGCCTTAGGCTTCGCCGACATATCCTCGCCCAAATGCTGGGATACGTTCTGTCCCAAATGAGAGAGTTATTTGCCGATTTTTTTTTTCCAGGAGCAGAGCAGAGCGAGACACGTCCGTCCTACGTGGCAGCCATAACCGGAAGTCAGCATTGTATGTTTTACTGTGACTGAGGAAATTTTGACAAACCAAAGCAGAAATTAGAATTTATTTTTCGTCACCTAATTTTTAAAATTAATTTAAATGTTTAAAACACCACTACACCTATAAATCTATCTGCAGAGATCCCCCTGAATCAGGCTACTTCTTGACTGCAACTGGACAAAATTATTTAAGCAATATTACATGAGAGGGAGTATGGTATCAATGGATATATAACTGCGGTGATTCGTCGTAGGCCCGACGAGATGCAACCATCTACCTGTTCCAGTGTCTAATATTGTTAAAGATGTACTCCGGTGGATATAAATCCCCTATAAAAACAAATCTACATTATCTCAAATGGTATCTCATGCCCTGTTTTCTACAAAAAAAACCCCAAAACTTTCATTGTCTTACAGTTTTGTGTCTAAATATTTTCACTTTTCCTCCTCCTTCAAATGCAAGGATCCGTGAATAGGCCCATCCACTTCCCACAAGGCTAATGGTGGCTAGCGCTGTTTTAAACAGAATAAATCCTGCGATAAAAAGACTTACCAGTTGAAGGACATGCCAACTTGTATATATCGTGGCCCAGAACAATGACTGAAACTACACTGGTCTTTAAAAGTAGTTTAATGGTAAAACCCATCTTAATTTGCGTCAAGTTTTGAAAGCAGCTGTCCAAAAATGCTAACTGGCGCTGGAGGCTAAGTTCATTCTTTAGTTCTGTCCTCTTCCCCCGAGGACTGGCTCAACACAACTTCACCAAAAATGCCCCATCAAAATACAGGCATGACACATTTGAGTGAGTTTGGTTTTGATATGTCTTGTAAGTCATAAAAATCATGTTATAAACAAGTTAACAAGAAAAAAAATCTCAATTTTTGGCATAGTGACACTTTAATAAGTAAAAATCCAATGGCTTTTGAAAAGATATGCAGATTGTTATTATTATATCACTATCCTGGCATAAAATTGCTGTTTTTATTGTAAATTGCTGTTTTTAAGGACAGTGCAAGTGGATGAACATTGATATCAATCAATGTGAACTTGCCAGATTGTAGCCAGTGGCTAATTTCCATCTGTTGTCCGGGATCTTCATGATACCAGTATCGTTTATCGTGAAAATTTCTGGGAAAATTCATCATCTGCTAAAATTTGTTATCATTACAGGGCTACTCACAGTACAGTGCTTTCTCATGATGGAATCACTTTATCCACTTAAACTAATCATTGTTTAAGAAAGAGTTTGTGTGTCGTATTTTGACCATTTTTATAACTACAATGTCTGCTATTGCTTGTTAGCCCGGTTAGCTTAAAGTAGTATAGCTATTGTGTTATTTATCTCTCTCACCCATTCCAAATAGCACTGTATGGGCTCTAATAAACCTGTGAAACACACCGAAACACATCTTGTTATGTGGCTTATTTTATTATTAACTTATGTGGCCAGCACCAGCATCGTCAGTTGTTAGCCTGGTTAGTTTGCAGTTGCTAGCATGATATCGATTCCTTTTAATAAACTTTCACCCACTCCTAATAACACTGCATGGGCTCAAAGGAACCCCTAGCAGTTGTGATGGCAAGGACTCTGGTTTTACTTTGCACAGAATTACTCCTAGCCTTCCCGAGGGAAGCTAATACTGTTGCTAACAACAATAACCAAGAGTGTTGCACACATAAGTTATTAAAAAGCTTTTCACAACATGTATGAAAAGCACCACAGAGCAAAAGAAAAATATAGAGAGGTGATTATTCAAGGTTGGATAGTCTCGTACATTGACTGTTTCAGTTGAGAGTAACAAGTGATACTTGATATCAGCTACTGCTGATTCACATGAGCCCCTCCAGCAAGTCCGTATCAGCAGATGGAGTCTGCTCATTTCAGTCATGGAACTGTAGAAGCTCAAACTTTCCATTATACCAAGCACCATCTGCTAATGAGGATAGTGTTATACGGTCCAACGCACCGGAGAAAGGGAGTAAGATCTGGAGCTTAACTGTTGAGTTTGATGTTAACATGCTAAAGCACAATAATTATTTAGGGTTTCTGCAAATTTACATATTTCAGGAGTTAAAATGCTTCATCTTGATAAACTGCACGTGTAGAATAACATTTAACAAGCCATTTACATTTTGTGTTATGCTTTTGCTTGGCATATAACATCAAGGTTTCTGTAACGGTCAATACAGCGTCTGTGTTCATCGTAATGGAGCACTTTAATGATGCCTTAATGACTTTGCTAAGAAAAAAATTAAAAGACTTCCCTTAGTCTTTACTGTGATGACAAGTGGAGAGACATGTTTGCTAACAGTATCTGAAATTAAATAAGCTTTGTGGGAACTAAGTACTGGCTTATGAATGCCCCTGATAAGAACAAGATGTTTAGTAGGAAAACAATAAACCCGTTTCAGCCACAGTGTCTTGGACTTCAAATTTTCCTCAATGTGGTGGCTAGCATAAGGAAAATTGTCTCATATTTGGCACATAGCAGCATTAGGTTTGGACCCTGAACCCTTCCCTCTCATGGCTAATACTGTTATGTGTGGACTTGCTCTGTATGCAACCTGAATGGCAACTGACTTGTAAAAGTCTCCTGATGCACATAACATTTTGTATAACTCCCACCAAAACCTTAATGCACACCCAACATACAGTACATGAGCTTCCACACATGCTGCTAGATAGGAAATATTTCTAGACTTGTTAAAGTCACTCAGCCTGGAATGGTACACGGTGCTGTTTAATTACTCCAGTTTATGTGGAATGATGCACATATTTGACTACAAGGGATTTAGTATGACATCTCTAATACAAATCAAGTTTAACTATTTTGGAAAATTTTTGTTGACATTAATGGTTATGACATGATTAGACAAGAGCATGCTGTCCAACTGCAGTGGTCCTTAGTTTGATTCCCAGTGAGAACGATCCATCCTGCATGTCTCCCCCCTGCTCATCACCCCATTTCCTCTTTCGCTCTTAACTGCATCTGTCCAATGAAGGCAAAAATGCTCCTCCCCCCAAAAAAAAACTTCATGCACTTTAAATATCCCATGCAAGTCATATTGTAGGTGCAGTAAGGCAATGAAAAGAATGCACTAATGCATCTTTGCCACAATAACAAGGGAGCCAGACAGTAGACTGTGCCATGCTGGAGCCTCACTTTTTATAGTGTGCTGAACACAAACACAGACAGACAGATACAAGGACAGGGTGATCACAATATTTTTGCCTCTGGGGGTGAAGTAATTAGTAGAAATGTCTGTCACATGAAAGTTGAAACTGTGGTTCCTGCTTGGTTTCCTCACCTCCTGTTTATTATCTTTATGGAACACTATCCAACAACTTTTCCAACTTTGTAGAAATGAGCCCTGTCAATTGCGAGGCATTGACTGCAGCAAACTCATTCTAATCTTCATCGAGCAGTTATTGGTGTCAAATAGAAACAGATTCAGCAATTAAACAATACATTTATTCTCTCAATGAATGCTATGCTGCATTTTCAAAATATTGTAAATTGTTTACTGTCAATTTGCGCTGTTGGATCTGTTTAAAAATCATGGAATACCCACTCTCTGCGAGATTTGTGGTCTAATCAAGAGCAGCACTGTGTTTGCGTGCCTGTAGAAGGTTGTAGATGGGTTTTTGAGACATGTCAGTCATTGTGTCTGTGCAGTTTTTCAGAATCATTGCAATCTCTTCTGATTAAAAAAAAAGCCTAAGTGGACATGTATCATTATTCCCTGCCTGTCGACGCCCAAAGGGGGATTATGTTATACTTCAGTCCATCCGTCCGTCTGTCCCACTTTCTGAAATCAACTCCTCCAACAGTTTTGGTCCAATTGTCCATCCATCCATCCATCCATCCATCCATCCATCCGTCTTCTAGCACTATCCACGGGTCCAGTCGCCGGGGCAGCAGTCTAAGCAAAGTAGCCCAGACTGCCTCCCAGTTAACAAAGCACCATGATGCCCATGAACCCTCCTGCAGGTGGTGAGCCCACTGGAGGGCAGACCCATTTGGTTCCTTTGGGTACACTCGGCCCTTGATGTAATTTTTTTCATAGAAATCAACTGGACCGCTCTTGGTCTGGTGCTTCACCCAGGACCAGTTTGTCCTGAGAGACCCTACCGGGGCAAGTTTTCCTGGTCATTAAGGCACCAAACTCCTCCACCACGATAAGGTGGAGATTCACAGGGGGGATATCATAATGCAAGAGCAGTTTTGCCTCACGGTGCTTCTCAGCCTTGTATCTTATTCCATGTACAAACATATGAACATAGTCCCTGTGAGAAGCTACATGTTTTGCATATGCTGAATTATAAATGTAGTGTATGCTGGGAGTCAGAGGAGCTGGAGACCACTGTTTGTTTCAGGTGGAGCCTGACAATGCCTGCTGCTTTCTGCATATATCACATACAGTAATCTAGCTCCATGTTACATTACTATAGTTTAATGGATGAAGGCTTGCAATTTTAGCATATGCTTGGCGGTGCACACTCCTTGTGTTTGTGCAGGAGGGCTGGGTATGTGCATGCTGCAGTGAACATCAAAGGTCGGGAAAGGTGATACTAAGTTGTTCTGTGGGAGTGCGCATATGTGTGTGCTTGTTTGTGTGTGCGCATGTTGGGCTCCACATGCCATCTCAGCCTGCTGCGTGCCCAGTGAATCAGAGGACACAGGCTGCATGACATACTGTTGTTGACCCTCCGCCACAGCAGCTGTTAATATTAAGCTACAGCTGTTTGTATGCGTTTGTTGTTGTGCTGTAGCACCACTAAATGGGGATAAATATGTGCGTTTGACACATGCTTGTCACAGTCAGAATGCACTAATTGTGATTGATATGTGAAGCCTTGTTTTTACCATTTCATCGTACAGCTGTGTGTATTTAACGCTTGCTGGGTCCCCACAGGCATCACTCGGTACTATTGCCAATGCCCTGCTTTGGCTCCTAGGGGCCCCAGAGGATTTTTTTTTTTTTCTGGTGTGTGCTGACAAGTTGATGCTGCTGGATAGGCTAACTGCTCAGAATATGGCTGGCAATATGCTGTAAATACGAAACAATCATGAGTGCTTTTCTTTGTCGCTTTCTTTTCTGCAAATGTGCAAATAACATGGCATTGCTGAGAAAACCGTGACTTTCAAATGGGCCCAGCTTGAGGAAAAAGACCAAATCCAGTCTAAAATCTGGATCAAAAACCTAATCCTCAACTCTGGGGTATCTGATCTGAGTCGCTTTGGGTATGGCTATCAGCCATTGCTCCACTCCTTGCTGCCCTATCCTCTCTCTTCCACTCTCATCCTTTCTCTTGTCTCTCTTCAGCTTACGGTCTTAATTTTTGGACAGCTGTTTCACACTGTGAAAAAGGGGGAAAGAAGCTTTAATTTGCCAATAATGCCTCAGTCTGTGCATCTGCTATGTCGGAGTGATTAGAGCAGCAGAAGCTGTCTTTACTATGGTGACAAGCCCATATGGTTTCCGTATGTACTAGTGAGCATTAGGCTTGATCTGTCACTTTGTATTAGAATTTGTTTTACATGCTAATATAATCATTAAAACTTTGAACAATGCAGTGGTTTCCGGGGAGGCCGTATGTTTATTTGAGGCGCACGATGATCTCCCAGTTGAATTATTTCTTAAACAAATTTCAATTGCCAACATAAACATGATATTTTAAATGCTTGGAAGATTTCTGACTTTCGTACAGTACAGAACTCTTAAAGGTGTCATGAACTGAGCATGGGGGATTTCACCATGCTCTGTCTCTTTGCCTTTTTGTTTTTCCTTATTTGTATAATATTGTATTTTGGAGTTTTTGGCTGGTGATGTTATTTCTAGTTTGTTTTCACGTATTTGGTATTGTATGATTTATTTTCCTGTTTACATTCAGTGTAGTTTTGTTATTTCCATATTTGGGTTTTTTGTTTCCACTTTATTTTGCAGTGGCCTCTCTTTTCTTTCTCTCTCTGGAGTTGCAGTTGTCAGGAGCACTTCCGGGCTTCCTCTTGGTTGTGGGCGGTGCTCCTGTGAAACTGTCAGCTCTGTCTCCCCTCCTCATGACTCACAGCTGATTGTCATTTTCTCCCCAGCCCGCTCACATGATTCACACCGGTTACTTTTTGTGTTAATTGTTTCTAATCCTATTTAAGGGCTATTGTTTTCATTTCTCCTTGCCAGAGTCTTAACCTAATGACTGTCTGTGGCGCACTTTTTCTCCAGCAACCTCTCCCCCTGGTGGTCAAGATTTTTTTCAAGAAAATATTCAGTTCAGATGTCGGAGATTTCTAAGGCTATAACTTGAAAATGGTAAGAGATAATTGCTTACTGTCAATTAGAAAGCTGTAGAATATGATCCAAAGTTTGAGATAGGAGTAAATTTATGCATCTAATTTGCATAATGCCATGGCAGCCATATTAAAGTTACATAACTTTCAGTCAAAAGTGGACTTTGGACATATTTACACAAAGGATGGTTTTGTTTTTTGTCACCGTTTTTGTTTTGGGTTTTTTGTTATCTTAGCTTCAAAGTATATGAACCAGAAAATCAGTACAATGTAAACAAACAAAGAAATTCGTCAGACTTACCACTGGCCAGGCGGCTCGTTTCGTCCATTTTCACCATTATTTTGTCTTCTCTCGGTCATTTTTGCTTTCTCTCCCACATCCAGAAACTCTTATGATTATTCCACCTCAATTTCGCTTTTATTTTGCCACAATTTATCTTATATGACGACATGGAACCGGCGCAATTGTTCTGTCCAGTCACATGGTGCTGGGATCGATGGCAGGTGAAAATTAACCAGCTTCGGCCACCCTCTAGTATAACAAAATGTAGATATTTACCTTCATAAGCTAAATAATCTCTTTTTAGAATCATAGTTGGCAAATTTGGGAGCAAATGCCTCCGTGTTGCGATAGAGCACATCAACATTTGTTTACAAACTCTTCTTCATTGGTGTCCCAGAAGTGAGGTTTTTGGATGGTTATTTGGGAGACATAAGTCCTCCAAAGCAAGAGCAGTAAGTTATACGTGCCTGCCATCTTGTGAGGTGGAATACTTAGTACAACTGGGGATTTTTTATGGTTTATGGCCACATCACATGACAGGCGCAGTACTGCGACATAGACAGTGAGGGCGCTTTCCATGTCCATGAAACCAAGACACAAGAAGGGTTAAGTTTCCTTCTCCTGTCTCCACTATAACCCAGCCCTTGTTCTGGTGTGGAATCTGTAAGCTTATTTTGTATTTCAATTTGAGCACTGTTTTGGTCTTTGTGTTTGTTTAATAAATTTCACAACTGCAGTCCTGTGCGTGGGTCTCACTTCTCTGCCCTGAGGGGCAATTCATGACAAAAGGTCCTGTTTACTTGTGAGTTTTAATCTTCTAAAAGGTTTTCTTGGGTCTCATATGACTACAATAAAAATATTAAACTCTCTCTTCACTTAGAAATGATTATATTTTAGCATTTCAGCACAATAGCCAGAAGCCGGTTGTGCTTTTCCAGGTTCTTTTTCCCTATGTCACTGACAAATGATCCGGTCTTCAGTTCAAACCCATCACCATACTATTGGCTGTGATGATTGTGGGTGTTTTCACACCTAAAAGTCCACATCAAGGTCTGGACTAAAGTTTTTATTTTCTTACATTGTATGCATTTGGTCTGGTTAGATTTGGTTTCACAATTCTCTTTATCCAAGCGGACCAAACAACTTTACGCAATACACTGACATCCTGTTGTCATGGCGTTTATGTCGTTAGCACAGTCGCTGCAGTTAGCAAAAGTGCTACTCATCCTCGAGGGTGTTTTCTACAGCACTGGACACATTGGTAGCCACACTTTAGGGCTGGGCGATGGAACTCAAAAAGTGTTTCGCAATATAATTTCTCTATATTGCGATACATATTGTGATATGTATGTATGATTAATTGATTGATTGCATTTGTATATTGAATGTCCTTTAAAATTTGGTTTTACTTATTTTTTTTAGAAATTTTGTATTTTGTGTATGTGTGTGTGTGTGTGTGTATATGTATATGTGTGTATATATGTATGTATATATATGTATATAACATATAGTCATGTGAAAAAATTAGAACACCCTGTATAAGCCTGTGTGTGTTTTTTAACATATTTGGACATATGGATATTTAATATCAATGTTGTCATTGATGTCAATATCGGTGTTTTGTGACTCATTAGTGTTACAAGATCTCAGGTGTGAATGGGGAGCAGGTGTGTTAAATTTAGTGTTATTGCTCTCACACTGTCTCATACTGGTCACTGGAAGTTTGGCATGGCACCTCATGGCAAAGAACTCTCTGTGGATCTGAAAAAAGAATTGTTGCTCTACATAAAGATGGCCTAGGCTATAAGAAGATCGCCAACACCCTGAAACTGAGCTGCAGCACGATGGCCAAGACCATACAGCAGTTTAACAGGACAGGTTCCGCTCAAAACAGGCCTTGCCATGGTCGACCAAATAAGTTGAATGCACATGCTCAGTGTCATATCCAGAGATTGTCTTTTGAAAACAGACGTATGAGTGCTGTCAGCATTGCTGCAGAGGTTGAAAGGGTGGGGGGTCAGCCTGTCGGTGCTCAGACCATACACCACACACTGCATCAAATTGGCCTGCATGGCTGTCATCCCAGAAGGAAGCCCCTTTTAAAGGTGATGCACAAGAAAGCCCACAAACAGTTTGCTGAAGACAAGCAGACTAAAGACATGGATTACTGGAACCATGACCTGTGATCTGATGAGGCCAAGATAAACTTATTTGGTTCAGATGGAGAGAAGCCCTTCACCTTCCTCCTGTAGGCATTCTTAGTGTGTTTTATGCCTCGTCTCAGGATGGCTCTGGCAGTGCTGTACAGAGAGCTGTCCCTCTGCTGAAGGCTGAGTTGTGAACTCTGATCAGAGCCTGGACCTCACTGGTCTTCCAGGGTTTCTGGTTTGGAAAGACCTGGATGTGTTTAGTGACTGTCACATTTTCTACACAGTGGTTAATGTAGAAGAGGACAGACTTGGTGTAGGAGTCCAGGTCCTGCTGTTCAAAGATGTTCCAATCTGTGCAGCTAAAGCAGTCCTGTAGCTGAAGGAGAAAATTTTCAGGCCAGGTTTTAATTGTTTTTTTTGGGGGGGGGGGGATGGGGGGAGGGGGAGACTCTTCCTTGGGGGGGGTAAGTAGGTGTTAGAAGCAGGGAGAGATGTTGTGATTGTTCAAGGTGAGGGAGGGCGGTGGTTCTGTAGGCATGCTTAATGTTGCTGTAAACATGATCCAGTTGTAGAGGATGTGCTCGAATGATGAGGCTGAGTTTATTTCTCAGGTTCAGCTTTATTGACAGAACACATCGACCGGCCCTCGGTCTTGGCGTTTCCCTGGCGCTTGAAGTTGCACGGCGGGACGCACTTGTGCGCTCTCTCTGCAAAATGGCGGTGGTAGAAGCACCGGCCGTCCTCCGCTCCGCGCCGCCTGGTCCCCATCGCCGCCGTCGTTGGTGCGTCTGGCGCCGTGGCCGCTGGATCTGCACTGTCTCCGGACGCCGTTCCTGGGCTAGCTGCCGCGGCCGAAACCGCGTTACGCTTGTGGGCGTCGACAAGCCGCTGCACCTCTTTGCTCAGCCCATGGTAGTCTCACCTGGCCAATTGGGGCGACTCTGCCAGGGCTACTCTCACTGCTGGCGGCAGGGTCCGAAGGAAAAGGTGGGCGAAAATGAATTCGCCATCCTCCGAGTCTTTCAGCCTCAGCATCTTCACCATCAGGTCCGCAGGTCTATCGTTCTCTGACTCCGTCAACGTCAGGAGCCCCTCTGCTCGCTGTTGGACCGAAGGGGTGAAATGACTGATCAGCGCGTCCTTCAATGCGCTGTACTTGTCGCTGTCTGGTGGATGATTAACCAGATCTTCCACTCTCTGGACCATGTTGTTGTCCAGCTTCGCTACCACATGGTAGAATCTTGTGTCGTCGTTGGAGATTTTCCGGAGGTTGAACTGCGCCTCGACTGTGCTAAACCATGAGCGCGGGCTGTGCTGCCAGAAATCGGGCAGCCGGATCGTGGAGGCGGCCATCAGGCTGGCTTCCGCCGAGCCCCGCTCGGGAGAATTCTGTCTGCTCATTCTTTGTCGTAGGTCACCAGTGTAGAGGATGTGCTCGAATGATGAGGCTGAGTTTATTTCTCAGGTTCAGCTTTATTGACAGAACACATCGTCTAGCATTCTCAAAGCAGGAAGAAGAGGAAGAATGATATCACATCACCCTTTTATATGTTTCCAGCATCAGAACTCAAGTCACATGGTGCTTCAGTAAACATACAGTCACAAAGCATCCCTTTGAACCTTCACCATTGTCTCTCATTCATTGATGAACCGGAAATCCCTCCGGGGCATCTTCTGTGGGACAAAAAGGCAAATCTCACACCTCCTCGTTATCTTCTGCAGATTCGAGTCCTTTGTCCTTCCAGACGTGAAACCCCCAATACACATGCAGTCATATCTCTGTGGAAATGTGAGCCCAACATGTGTGTCATCCACACAGTGTTCTTTCCTGTCTTGTGGGACGCTTAACATGTTGGTGGAATTTGGGGAGTACAGTCTCTAAGTATTCTTATAACTCACATTATCAAGTAATCAAGTTTATCCACTTTGGTAGAAATGTTTCAGTTTACCACACATAGTTAATAGTTTGTGGTCTAATAAGTGACAGAAGTATAATTTGTCACTTATTTTTCTTTTTTGCATGTGTCTATATCTATCAGTTCTTTATTTGGTGAGCCACTTGCTCTTATTTTGAAGGGTTGCAAGACCGTATAGGACTTCTTATTTTGAAAGTTTGTTTGCTAAGTGAGCTGGATTTTACACCTACAGAGTTCAGACAGGAAATGTTTATCTTCTCCTGCCCCCATTCCCTTGTTTCCCAGCCCTTGCCCACTTTAACCCTTTAAGTGTGTGAATTTGCATGCCCCTAGTGTCAGAGCGCGGCACTGCACCTGTCGTCTCACTCTCACATGATCGCCTGCATTGGGGCCTGCATTGGGGCCTGCAATGGGGATTTGTACTGATTTGCCAGTTTCAAAAGGTGGCAGACATCCGTTGGAGGACTCAGTGGATGACACGTAATGCACTAAAGAAGAGGAACTCCTCATTTCCTTTTCCTGTTTTTAGCATTTTAGCCCAGAAAGCTAATATGTCCACGATCGGTCACCGTCGCTTTTATCGGTTTTGTATGCAGAAAATAGCCGCGGAATACAAGTGAAATTTACGTGGGATAATCATAAGACTTTGTTTGTAGATGTGGTAGAGACTTTAACATGACCAACAGAACGCAAAATAACAACCATGATGGGTGAAAATGCAGCAGCCACGCCAGCCAGCCAGCCAGCCCCCCTTTGTCAAAAGTAAGTGAGAATTTTCTGTTGTTTTGTGGTTGTTTTTTAAATTTTGTACTGATTTCTTGTTCATATACTGTGAAGATAAGATGATGAGGTACCTCTGTACAAAATACAGTGTCAAAAGACTGAACCATTCTTTGTGTAAATATGTCCAAAGTCCAGTTTTTACTGAGTCATGGAATTTAAAGAGGTGCCGTGACATTATGCAAATTAGATGCATAAATTTATTCCCATCTGAAACTTTGGATCATATTTTACATCTTTCTGATTGACATTAAGCCATTATCTCTTACCACTTTCAAGTTATAGCCTTAGAAATCTGAACTATTTTATTGACAAAAAATATTGACCACTCTTGACCACTAGGGGTTATGTCACAATTCGGCGACAGTGTTAACAGGTTCAGACTCCATAATATTAGTCGGTGAATTAGTTTAGTAAGGCAACAGTATTATTATTAACCCCTCAAGATTTGTCACAAATTCATGAAATGAAGCCGAGGTGGTGTATGTATTCCACTAATGCCAGTTGATGCATATTCAACATGAGTAAGACTGTTTCTTCTCATGTGACGTTTGTGTGACTGTGATGATGAAACAGCAATGATTGTTCATAAACATGTTATTATTGAATTTCAAAGCCTTGTTTCAGCAATAGCATGTTCAATAAAATTATCTCCATACTTGAGACTGGAAAATTTGTTTAATTACTGTTATGCCCAATAATGTCTAATGTCATTGTTTTGCATCATAGCTAAATTTATATCTACTGTATGTGCTATATTCAAATTAACAATTTCCATTTAATTTGGCATCTGCCGGACAGCACAAACACACCATTTATTTTTTTGTATAATTGTAAATATGTTTAGAATGTTTGTCAACCATGATGTTTTCAGCTGGCATTGCTCCGCCAATCTTTCATATACTCTCCATCACATCCCCTCCGAAAATATCTGGTAACTTTCTCCATTTCTACGATTTTATTTTTTATTGACTATACAGCGGGGAAAATGGGTATTGAACACGTCAACACTGGGGCGGCTGTGGCGCAGTTGTAGTGTGACCGATTACTGATCGGAGAGTCATGGGTTCGATTCCTGCTCTGTCTGCAGGCTGCATGTTGAAGTGTCCTTGAGCAAGATACTGAACCCCCAGTTGCTCTTGGTGGCCAGGCTAGCGCCTGTGTGTGTATGGCAGCTCTGCCGCCCTCAGTGTGTGAATGTATGGGTGGATAGCAGGATCTGTAAAGTGCTTTGGTCATCCAGAGATGAGAAAAAGCGCTATATAAGTGAATGCCATTTTCCTCATTAAACATATTTCTGATGGAGCCATTGACCTGAGATTTTTACCAGATATCAGTAACAATCCAAGTAATCCATACATACAAAGAAATCAAGGCAACTACAGTATGTTCACAAAACAAGTTATATTTCATAAAGTAGAATGACACAGGGAATAAGTATTGAATACGCTTGGTGAAATTCATTTAATATTTAGTAGCAAAACCTGTGTTGGTATTAACAGCTTCCAGATGCCTCCTTTATGGAGAAACTAGGCACAGGCATTGCTCAGGAGTGATTTTAGCCCATTCTTCCACACAAGCTATTTTCAAATCTTGAAGGTTCTGTGGGTGTCTTCTGTGAACTCTGATCTTTAGTTCATTCCATAGAATTTTAATTGGATTCAGGTCAGGTGACTGACTGGGCTATTTTAGCAGATTTATTTTCCTTCTCTGGAGCCAGTTGAGAGTTTCCGTGGCTGTATGTTTGGGATCATTATCTTGCTGAAATGGACACCCTTGTTTCATCTTCAGCATCTTGGCAGATGGCAACAGGTTCTTATCAAGGATGATAAGAACCTGTTTGTCCAGTCATCTTTCCTTCATTTATATGAAATCTGCCTGTACCATATACTGAAAAACACCCCCACACCATGATGCTTCCACCTCCAAACTTCACTGTTGGTAAGGTGTTTTTGGGCTGATGTGCAGTGCCATTTTTTCCCCAAACATACTGTGTGTTGCGGTATCCAAAAACTTCAATTTTGGTCTCATGTGGCCAGACTGTATTCTCCCAGTATTTTACTGGCTTGCCCAAATGCTATGCAGCAAACTTTAAACAAGCTTCAACATGCTTTTTCTTCAGCAATGAAGCCTTGCGAGGTGAGCAGCCATCGAACCCAGGTCACTTGAGTGCGTTACTTGTTTTTTTGAGTGTGTTACTTGTTTTTAATTGTTTTCTTTGAAACAGGAGTACCTGCTAGCTCCAGGTCTTTCTGGAGCTCTCCATGAGTGGTCTTTAGCTTTTGGATAGCTCTTCTTGTCATGAACCCTCCCATGCACTTCTCCAATGCACACGGCGAGGGGAGAAAGGACGAGGATTGAAGCGCAAGTTAACACCACACACATTTATTAATATGGCTAGCAGGCAAACAGTCACAATTTCTACAATTCACATGGGCTATGGAGTCCTCCAGGACGCTCAACAGTCTGAGTGAGAAGACCGGGGAAAGACCACACACAGAGTATACTCACGAGAATGGAGCTATCCGAGTAAGTCCGAAAAGCACACGGTGAATACAGTCCTTAGTTGACGTGACTCCCTCCGAATACCGCTGATGGAGTACAATGACCCAGCAATGCATGACTGGAGACAGGCTCCTTAAAAACAGGCATTGCTGGTTTCCCAAATTAGTTACACCAGGGCGAGGAGCGGGAAGTTGGCATACGGGAGTGGGAACAGCGTGGTCCGACCAGCAGACAGCTAGATAACGCTCATTCCAGCATGAGCACAAGAGGCGCCTCCCTGCTGCCGGCCAGAAGGCAGTGGCTATGGACACGGCAAAGCACACAGACATACATACTAACATACATACAATGTGGCACGTACCCATAGAGCGGCCAGGACCGAGCCGGGGGAAGCCAAACCGGCTCGGTTCCTGACAGAGCCCCCCCTTTAAGGGGTGGATTCCCAGACACCCATAGAGACACCCCCCTCCCCAGCATTAACAAACAATCCAAACCCGGGTGGGAGGTAGGGGGAACAGGAAAGGTGGGAACACACACCCCGCCCAGGGACCTCAACCCCCCCAAGTCCATGGGCGTTGGGGCTCAGGAGGCCTCCCAGAGTCCCAGGCCCAGCAGAAGGTCCAGTGGACGGAGTTTGGCGGCCTGCCGGAAAACATGAGCCACCTGACCCAGAGAGTCAATCCTTCTGGTGGCCAGCCAGCGTTGCTCAGCCACCAGGACCAAAGGGGTGAAGCAGGAAGTGGCCTACCCACCGGAAGGCTCACTGGTGGGTAACCAGACCAGGGAGAGGGGACCTCCATGGTGTACCCAGGGTGGTCCGCAATGGCACCCGCAGTGGGCCCCAACTGGGCCGGCTCCGCTGCACCCACGATGGACTCCAGCAGGAGCCTGGCTGCACCCGCGGTGACCTCTGGCTAAGGCTCAGCTGCACCCATGGCGACCTCTGACTTAGGCTCAGCTTCACCCGCAGTGACCTCTGGCTGAGGCTCAGCTGCACCTGCGGTGACCTCTGGCTGAGGCCCAGCTGCACCCTCAGTGGACCCCGACCGGGCTGGCTCCGCTGCAGCCACGATGGCCCCAGACCGGGCCGGCTCTGCTACACCCATGATGGACTCCAGTGGAAGCCTGGCTGCACCCGCGGTGCCTCTGGCTTAGGCTCAGCTGCACCCGCAGTGGGCCCCGACTGGGCCGGCTCCACTGCACCCGCAGTAGGCTCCGGTTGGAGCACTGTTGCACCAGCGGTGACCCGCATTGGGGGCCTCATTGCTCCCATGGTGGCCTCCCCAGCGAGGGAGACGGTGCTCCCAACAGCTCCTGGCGCTGCTTCTCTATCCTTGGTGGCTTCCGGCGAGGTCAGCTGCTCTCCGGTGACCATGGCAAGGGGGCTTCGACCCCGGACGGAGAGAAAAAGAGACCGGGTCAGGGTTGCCGGCAGCAGCAGAGCCTGGTGAGGTGGCCCTGAGGGCTACTACGAGCTGCCCCGGACCCTCCTCGCCATGAGTTGGGCAATGTGACATTTACATCTGAGGTATTGCCACAATGGAGCACACTTGCCTGAACTCGGGCTCCACCGCCGTCCAGGACTCCGGTGATTTGGGGTGCGTAGCCTCAGTCATCGCGGCTGGTGCCGTGCCCCCGTCGACTTCCTCAGGAACCATTGGACCTGCGTCGTCGTGGGCTGGATCCTCCTGGGCCTCCGATCCCTCTCCCCTCGAGCGACCTGGATCAGGTGCTGGCAAGCTCATGGGGGTACATAGGAGGGGTTGGGTGAGGTTAGGTGTGAGCGTGTCGCATGCCGCTGGGGCGGAGCACTCAGAGGGTTGTTCGCCCCTAGTCTCCTTGCCAGGAGGCAGGCAAACTCGTTCATCAAGCATTATAATTAAATGAGAAGTAACTTGCCTGTCCTCCCGACATGAGACGTCCTCCACGGCCTTAGATACGTCTCCCCCCTCCGGGCATTCCTCCTCGTGCAGCGCTGGCGAGACCAGAGGCCTCCTTCGGCGGGGGTTCCTCCTCTTTTTCCTCCCGGACGGCTCAGGAACCAGGTAGTCCGGGACGCGAAGTGCCGTGCTGGACAGCTCCGTCTCCTCCTGGGGGGGAAGCGGATTGGTTGCGAGGAGTTCGAGCGCTGGAGGACCCCCGTCCGACCTCTGCTCGACCCGGCAGTTGAGCGCAGCAAGCAGGTCCGACCCATTCCTTGTCCGTTGGCAGATCCGGAGATGGAACCTTCATTGCCGAGAAGGGGCGTCCTCGGGCCTCCCTCTCGCAGTGCTCCTCCTCGACCCGGCGATTGAGTGCGGCGAGCAGGCTCGACCACTCTTCGTCTGAAGGTGAATCCGGGGGTACAGCAGGCGTAGGAGGTGGAACCCTCACAGCCGGGGAAGCGCATCCTCGATCCTCTCTCTCATGGCACTCCTCCTCGACCCGGTGGTTGACAAAGGCAAGCAGATTTGCCCACTCCTCGTCCACCAGTGGGATTGCGGGGGAACGCCTCCATGCAGGCTCCTGGGCAGGATCATCCAGGGCCTCAACCTCCTCCATCATCAGGTGGCCTGGTTCTTGGACCGGCGGGCCCTCAGAAATTAACAGAGGAGACACGGAGAGGGGAAGGAAACAATCATTAATTGCAGCTGGAGGAGAGGACCCAGTGGACTGCTGATACTGGGCCTCTCCCTCGGGAGACAGGCAAGATTCAGTGTTAATAAATGATTTCGAGTGAAAAAATACTTGCCTATCATCCCGGTTGATGACATCCGCAGCTGCAGAGGGCAGAAAATCATCCCTCTCCATCCCAGCGATGACTTGGACCCCTCCACAGACTATTGGAGGAGCCGTCTCCCTGACGATGGAGGTAGGCGTGGCCGGGGTAAATCCAGCGGACCTCTCGGCGGCTGAAACGATGATAGCCGCTGCTGAAGAGGGAGGCTTCTCCCGGTGTTTCCTTGCGGGACGACGCTGCCCTTTGCGTTCCAGGACAGACCGTGCTGGAGCGAGTAGAGGGTTGAGTAAAGCACCACGGAGGCTGCCGGTTTGCGGGTAAATGGACCTCTGTCTCGGCGTCACAGGGGATGCCAGACCAGGGAAGGAATGCTGGAGTGAGCAGACTGTGGAGAGCAGATTGGCGTACTGCGGGTAGGTCCATTACCCGGGATGCGCTTCCAAGATGCCTACTGCTCCGTCCAAGTTTTCCAGCGTCTCCTTGGGACCACGGGCGGCAAGGGCGTCATTAACGAAGTCCTGAACAAACTCCGCAGCCCATTCCTCCTCTACCGTGGGGAACCCCGCTGCCGTTCCTTTTCTTCGGCGAGACCGGGGCATGACGAACTCCAACACAGGTTAGTCCAGAACAGAAAAACAGTTATAATGAAAAAAGGGAAAATGCTGTGTGGGTGAACCCACTAAATCCTTTTTGCTGCCTGGGTCATTCTGTCATGAATCCTCCCGTGTGCTTCTCCAATGTGCATGGCGAGGGGAGAAAGGACGAGGATTTAAGCGCAGGTTAACACCACACCCATTTATTAATATGGCTAGCACGCAAACAGTCACAATTTCTACAATTCACGTGGGCTATGGAGTCCTCCAGGACGCTCAACAGTCTGAGTGAGAAGACCAGGGAAAGACCACACACAGAGTATACTCATGAGCTGGAGCTGTCCGAGTAAGTCCGAAAAGCACACGGTGAATACAGTCCTTAGTTGACGTGACTCCCTCCGAATACTGTCGATAGAGTACAATGACCCAGCAATGCATGACTGGAGACAGGCTCCTTAAAAACATGCATTGCTGGTTTCCCAAATTAGTTACACCAGGGCGAGGAGTGGGAAGATGGCATACAGGAGTGAGAACAGCTGGTAGCAATATAGAGCCCGCTGCCAGCAAGAAGGCAGTGGCTATGGACACAGCAAAGCACACAGAAATACATACTAACATACATACAATGTGGCACGTACCCATAGAGCGGCCAGGACCGAGCCGGGGGAAGCCAAACTGGCTCGGTTCCTGACACTTCTGATAATTCTTTTGACTTTTTAGAAATCTTGCGAGGAGCTCCTGGTCGTGGCCGGTTAATGGTAAAATGATGTTCTTTCCACGTCCGAATGATGGCTTCAACAGTGCTCACTGGAACATTCAGCAGTTTAGAAATGTGCTTGTAACCAATTTCATCATTATGTTTTGCAACAATAAGGTATCGAAACAGCTCTTTGCTTCGACCCATCATAAATTCTTCGTGGTGTGACAATCTGATATTCACAGACCTTTTAAAAGGCTATCAGTCAGGACTTAACCAACTGAAGTTAATTTGCAGTGATGGAGGATGGGATGGCTACCTAAATTCTGATGGATTTTAGCTGGTTTCTTGGCTTTCTATGCCTTTTTGCACCTCTTTTTCTTCATGTGTTCAGTACGTATCCCCTGTGTCATTCCACTTTATTAAATATAACTAACTTGTTTCGTGAATACAGTTGCTTTTATTTCTTTGCATGTATGGATTACTTGGGTTGTTAATATCTGGTGAAAATGTCATGTCAATGACACCATCAGAAATATGTTTAATGAGAAAAATGTTGATGTGTTCAATACTTATTTTCCCCCCATGTAAGTCAAGAAGAAGTAAGGATGGAAAACAACAACAATCTATGTACAGTAATGCTACCCATAGTGCAAATAATGGTAAAAACACAGTAATCCCATGTGCAGTAAACCATTATACCGGTAAATTGCAAGTTCAATGCGGTAACAAGGGTGTAGTGACAGATTGGTCTGCGCATGATCAGTATTGCAATGACAGATTGCAGCACATATGGCATTTGTGCAAATGGTTGCAGGAAGGTGCAAGAAATACAGCAGCAGATGTGGTACTGTTGCGGCCTCTGTGCTCAGTGTGATGGTCTTGGAGGTGTTGCTGCCGACCCGCATGTTCTGTGGCCTGTCTGTGAGAAAGTCCAGCACCCAGTTACAGAGAGAGGTTTTGAGTCCTAAGTGTCTGAGTTTTTGTATTAGGTGCTGGGGGATGATTGTGTTGAACGCGACCTGGTCTGTTGTCTGGTCCAGCTGCCTTGCGTGGGTTAATCCTGGAGAGGGTCCTCTTCATGCGAGCCAGATCCAGATATACATTGTTCTTTGGAGTTATCTTAGCTTATTTTACTCTACCTGGGACCAAAGACAATTAGTGGCCCTTAGCAGTTTCCTGTTCACTCATTCAGGGTTATTCCTGTGCTTTTTGTACTCCAGGAATCATATACCTCTGTCCACCAGTGATACTTTTTTTCATTCATTATTTAAGATGAATTTATATTAGTTGGCTCAGGCTGTGTTAGCTACCCAATCTATAAATTAGTCAGTTAAAATTAGCCAGTGACATTAGCAACATCCTACAGTAAGTGACGTAAGAGGGAGGGTGGGATTAACCGGGGATGCTACACATTTAAAGGGACATACACTAAAACGAGCCATTCTGAAAAAGGCTGAAAAAGAGGATTCACTATGATGCTGCAATAATTAAAGGGAGTTTGCCAAAAGTATGTCACAGACACTTTATCTAGACCTCTGGGACCTGTCAACATGTGGAAAAAGTGCCATTAATGGGCCCATTAAATCTAATCTCACACAATCACCCAAACACCTACAAGCATCAACATACACCAACACACAAGGCGGGCTTTGCATTCAGTGTGACTGAACTCTGTGAACCGATATTTCTGGGTAGTGGTAGCAGTGGCATTACAGACACACACACTCACACAGGAGACTTTGTGTGCTCCTTAAATAGTTTTATCCCAGACTGAGTGAATGTAGCTCCTGCTTTGCCACTGTTTTCAGCACAGTTGCACTACTGTAGCTGGCTCACAGCGTCATCGGCTTCCGGTCATTCTGCTGTACTAATACCTAGCTAGCTTACCAAGGCTGACCACATAATTACTATCATCTAACAATCTCTTCTCAGTGCAACACAGAAGCATACTCTAGTTGCAGAGAGCCGCTTTAGCCAAATCCTGGAGCACATGCGACTCAAAGAGCTCAGCACTCATAGCCCTCACTGCAGTTTGGTGAAGATGGAGCCGACTTTCTCAGCTTATCTTACTTAGAAGGTCATAGATTAGCAATCCTTGGGCCTTCTAGCTCCCTCTCATTCTCGTGGATCAGCATTGAATGCCATCAACAAACCAGTAGCATGGTTTTTTTTGCGCTCTGAGTCGTGGTAGGAAAGTCTGATTGGTGGTGGTTGGACCGCGGTGGAATAGGATCTAGCTGGCATTCCTCTGGAGGACTGAAGATTCACTGTCTTTAGGTTGGAGTCAGAGAGAGGACCGGTCAGACTGTGGACACTCATGGGCATGTTTCAGACTGCATAGATGTTCATACCTGCAGTTTTTCAAGTGGACATGGATGAAACAAATTTCTTCTGGCTGCATAACAGGAAAAGAACAAATGATGTCAACAAAATTCAGCCAGAAAATACTAAAATCGAGCGTCTCGCAGTCCACTCATCATGAAACATGGAGACTTCTTTGACCTTGTGTATTTTTTCCTGCAGTGTTCATCAGGCAGAATGAGTGGAACTGTAAAGAATGCAAGAGCTGAAAGAGCTGCTTTACTGTGTCAGCTAAATAATTCATTTGCTGTTTTCTTCTGTGGTTGCATTTGCCTTTTGTCTTTCTAATCCCGATGGCTCAACACCAGAAAGAGCAATTCTGGTGCATTTCAGTCTAATAAAACAGTGATTTGGATCCATGTAGACCCCATCCTGCTTAGAGATATCATTACAAAGGAATATTAGGCTATAGCGTAAAGCTCATAAAACTGTTTTATGTGTATAGCTGTAATATCTGTCTGTGTGTATCTGTGTAGTTAATTTGCTTGACAAAGTAGATGATAACAGCCTTAATTATTATGTCTGTCATATGTGCTGTAAATTAAGTTTAATGCTTTTGTGTACTATAAAACATAATGCCAACATCATCTATGACACAGAGCTGAATCAGCCACCTGTCCATATTTTAATATTTAATCACTCTGATCAAATGGCTGGTAGCGATCACCATATCTGAGTGAATCCATGATTGTAAATGGTGTTCACTTCCATAGCACATTTTACTCATCTCTGGATGACCAGAGCACTTTACAGATCCTGCTACCCACCCATTCACATACTAGCCATGTTTACATGGACACAAGTAACCGGATTAAAAGCCTGATCGGAATAAAAATGTTTCATGTAAACACGCCAATCTGAATATTCTGGCCCAATCACACTCATTCGGTTCAAGATTTCCTTCCGATTGAGACGGGTGGGTTATGCTGATTGTTATTCCGATTGGTGTGCATATAAACACTTATTCTGAAGATTGGGTGGAAAATATGTTTACTGCGCATGTCTGTACATCAGCCACACGTCGACGTGACGTATTTCCGCCTTTACAGCAGCTAGCGGAAGACATGGCAGGAGTAAAAAAAACTGGTCTGTATCGTCCTGCTGTCTCCCTCTGTTCGTCATATGCAGAAGTATGTGCTGCTGGGCTTGTAGCTTCATTACAGAGATCAGCAGAAGCAAAGGTACAGTCTGAGTAACACAATACAGGTCCATTTCAAAAAGAAAGACACAAAGCGGGTTTTTTTTTTTACATCGGAAGTTGCTTCTTCTTCTACTATTTCCGGAATGTCGGATAATTGTGCACATGTCAAAATGACTTACTCCGTTCAAATGTGTGATACATGGAAACGCACGTCCTAATTGGATCATCTTTTTCAGGATCCATGTAAACAGTAAAGTTCTGATCTGTAATCAGATTGAAGAAATTTTGCACATGTAACCGTGGCTACTGATGGCGGTGGAGCTGTCATACACGGGTGCTGGCCTGACCCACCAGGAGCAACTGGGTGTTCAGTGTCTTGCTCAAGGACACTTCGACATGCAGACTGCAGACAGAGTGGGAATTGAACCCCTGACTCTCTGATCATTAGTCGGCCACACTACACCTGTACCACAGCTGCCCCCTTATTGGTTTGGATTGTCTATGAATAAAGCTGAAATTTTCAATAATGCCGTATTCAGAGAGAAGTTAAGTAAGTAACAAGAAAATTTCTGAAGACTTTTTCCGCATGTATTTTATTAAAAATACTTAACAGCTGGTCAGTCCTCTGCATATTTGTAGACCTATTAATTAAAATGGTAAATGGTAAATGGCATTCACTATATAGCGCTTTTATTCTCATCTCTAGATGACCAAAGTGCTTTACAGATCTTGCTTTCCACACATTCACACACTGATGGCGGCATAGCAGTTAACTAAGAAGTTGTCCCTTATCCTGTTTGTTGAGACCACATGTGCACCTACTAAAGACTAGGGCCGTGTAATATAGCAATATATACATTGGGTGACGAAATAAAAACGTGTATTGTTTCATCTAAAACTCTGTTGTCTATATCAGGATTTAAAATACACAATACCCCATTTCTTCAGCAAAGTTTCTCACACACTACTTGTCAGCACCCTGCCTCTCCCCCACAGTACGTGCAGTGGAACAGCTGTGTGGGTGACTAGCCAGGTTTACATTCTGGTGATTAGCACAGCAGCTAACTCCAATTTAATTATTCGGTCATATGGCCACTGCTTCTGTTTGTCAGGGATGTGGGACTGTTTCCCACCGTGCTGCATCAGAGAGGATCGTCCTCTAACTTCATTTTAACTGGAAGTAAGTAACATCCACCATCTCACTCTTAAAACAGCAAATGCTAAGTGGCGATGCTAAGTTGTTGTTGATAGGAAATATCATAGTGTATCAGGTTATTGTTTCTTTGGTTTAAATTGCTGCTGAGTTTCTTAGTTTCGTCTGAATTTTTTTTTTTATTAAAGCTGAAAAAATGCATGATAGTGGCCATAGACACACTAAATAAATAATAAATAAATTAAAATGTGTCGGAGGACCAAGCTGTAATCTACTTGAGTTTTAATAATTTTAATTAGTCAAGTAGCGATAATGAATGAAGCTGAAGTTATCACATGTATTTTCTTACATTACCTTTCGTGCCTTTGATTTTCAGATCATGGCCAATCTGAAATATTTTTACAAGGAAGCAAACAGGTTAAATCAGGCCAGAATGGCATATTTCAGGCTGTAGCTCTACACTTAAATTTTCTTTGATTTAAACTAACAGCTAATTTATATCTGTAGATGGCAGTGTTGGGTAATTTTCTCATTTTCAGACTGACATTTTTTTTCTAAGTTATTGCTACTCTCCTCTGGAAATATTTAACTTATTGATGTTTACTTTTTATTTATATGATATGATTTAGAAGAAAAACATGAAATTTATGAGAATCAATTCTCAAATGCACATTAAAAAACAGTTTTCTAACAACACTGCAAAATTATGAGGGGAAAAAGGTGTGTGTAAAAAATGGAAAAAAAGAGATGGTCCATCTATGATTATTATATCTAAACTGTAGAATTTACAAAAAAATGTATATTGTGATATATATGGTTATCATGATATAAGATTACTTATATCGTGATATGAAATTTTGGTCATATCGCACAGCCCTACAACAGACCATAAAAAAATAGTATTTCCTGCCTTCTAGCTTGGTGCTTAGCATAACAGAAGGGGAAAGGAAAATTGGTTACCCAGCCACAAGGGAGCATGATCCATTGTACTCCCTGTGGCAGTCCCATGCCCGGATAAATGGGGAGGGTTGCATCAGGAAGGGCACCTGGATAAAAAAATTCTTGCCAAATCAATATGCCGATCATTGTGATATCAACTGATGATGAAAGAAGAAGATGCACCTGTATTTATGTTCCCAAGGATGTCAAGAATTTAAAATTAATCCCTGGAAAATGTGCATTATGGGATCTTTAAAAAAATGTCTTTTGCCTCACATGCTGTTAACAGGTTAATGGCTTAGAAAATGAATGGAAGTCATTTTTATCTCACAGAAAACAGACCACAACTGATAGAAAACAGGCTGAGTGCTTAAGTAAAAAAAAAAGATCATTGTAATCGTACATAATAATTAGAGCTCTACAAACCGCGAGAGCTACAGGTGACAGACGCGCAAAGACATTTAGTCACGACTCTGCATTAACCACAACCGCATATCAGCTCGCCATGTCAGGGCACTTAGCCCTACTGTTATCATTAGAGAGAATTGCAACCAGAAGGGCACTGCCTCGGTTCCTGCATAGGACCCCTTCAGCTGAGCACTTAAGTCACAGCGTAGGTCCTGCTGTACTTCTGGAAAACGTGGAAAGGATTTTGCTTTGTCAGATGCTTTGCAGAAAAGTAATTTCCTCTTGTTTCCACTGAGGCTGGAGATAAGCCAGAACTCCTGGAACAACTTACAGATTATACAAGACATATTTTCTCTTATAGTTGAGAACAGACGCTCACACAGTACACACACACACACACACACACACACACACACACACACACACACACACACACACACACACACACACAGTGGTCTGAAAAAGTGTTTGCCTCCTTCCTGATTTCTCATTTTTTGTATGTTTGTCACACTTAAATGTTTCAGATCATCAAACAAATTTAAATATTAAACAAAAATAACACAAGTAAACACCAAATGCAGTTTTGAAATGAAGGTGTTTATTATTAAGGGTAAAAATAAATCCAAACTTACATGGCCCTGTGTGAAAAAGTGATTGCCTCCTAAACCTAATAACAGGTTGGGCCACCCTTAGCAGCAACAACTGCAATCAAGCATTTGCGATAATTGGCAATGAGTCTTTTACAGCGCTGTGGAGGAATTTTGTCCCACATTGGAGGGTTTTCGAGCATGAATCACCTTTTTGAGCTCATGCCACAGCATTTCAATCAGATTCAGGTCAGGACTTTGCCTAGGCCACTCCAAAGTCTTCATTTTGTTTTTCTTAAGTCATTCAGAGGTGGACTTGCTGGTGTGTTTTGGATCATTGTCCTGCTGCAGAACCCAAGTGCGCTTCAGCTTGAGGTCACAAACAGATGGCCGGACATTCTTCTTCAGGACTTTTTGGTAGACAGCAGAATTCATGGTTCCATTTACCACAGCAAGTCTTCCAGGTCCTGAAGCAGCAAAAGAGCCCCACACCATCACACTACCACCACCATATTTTACTGTTGGTATGATGTTCCTTTTCTGAAATGCTATGTTACTTTTG
This sequence comes from Pholidichthys leucotaenia, assembly GCA_020510985.1. Lineage (NCBI taxonomy): Eukaryota > Metazoa > Chordata > Actinopteri > Cichliformes > Pholidichthyidae > Pholidichthys > Pholidichthys leucotaenia. The sequence goes on along the minus strand of CM035848.1, from coordinate 84,810,296 downwards.
CACCGGATGTAATGAGACACACACCTTCCAATTAGTTCAACTTTTGTCTCGTCAGTCCACAGAGTATTTTCCCAAAAGTCTTGGGGATCATCAAGATGTTTTCTGGCAAAACTGAGACGAGCCTTTATGTTCTTTTTGCTCAGCAGTGGTTTTTGTCTTGGAACTCTGTCATGCAGGTGATTTTTGCCCAGTCTCTTCCTTATGGTAGAGTCATGAACACTGACCTTAACTGAGGCAAGTGAGGCCTGCAGTTCTTTGGATGTTGTTGTGGGGTCTTTTGTGACCCCATGGATGAGCTGTCGCTGTGCTCTTGGGGTAATTGTGGTCAGCCGGCCACTCCTGGGAAGTTTCATCACTGTTCCATGTTTTCACCATTTGTGGATAATGGCTCTCACTGTGGTTCGCTGGAGTCCCAAAGCTTTAAAAATGGCTAGAAAATTGAACTCAGCTTTTCAAAGATGTGATAAACCACAGTTAATTTATGTTTTAACAGGGGGCGATTACTTTTTCACACAAGGCTATGTAGGTTTGGATTTTTTAGCCTTAATAATAAACACCTTCATTTAAAAACTGCATTTTGTGTTTACTTGTGTTATCTTTGTCTAATATTTAAATTTGTTTGATAATCTGAAATATTTAAGTGTGACAAACATACAAAAAAAATGAGAAATCAGGAAGGGGCAAACACTTTTTCACACCACTGTACATATGTAAGTGTAGAGTCCAGTGCAGTGTTCTGTGGACTTATAAGGTCTCAGGAAAACATTAACGCTTAATATGATTGCAGACACTGACCTGCATCTACGTATATATAAATGTACCAGCATGTTAAGTTTTCAAGAAGTGATTAAAATTCTCTTCTGCCACAGAAACACTGAAATGAAATTTATTTATTCCAACCCACTTTCTCATGTATTTATTTCTGCATTTCAATCATTTATTTACCTCCGCTGTGTTTAATTTTGGCAGGTGCAGGATTTGGTTGGAACAGCACTGCACATCATTAGTGCGATAACCCACTGAGCAAACCTGACAAGTGCGAGAAAAAGAAAAGGAGCGTAGAGAAAATGAGAGGCGAAGCAGGCAAATGACAAATGTGATGAAATATAAAGAAAAAAAAGTTTTTGGAATAACGCTGCGTGGGAGGAGATTTGGAGTGACCTAATTAAAATGTTGGAATCCTGAGAAGAATAAATTAAGAAAATGTCAGTTAGGCTGAGTCGGAGGAGGAGAGATTAAGAGGCGCAAGCTCATACACTGTCTGATTTCCCCTCATCTCCTCCTTTATCGCCACTGCATGGGAACATTGGTCCTCAGCAACAACAAAGTGAGCCGGTGTTTCTCTAAAATTAACCATCTGAGAACACAGAGCGTTTACAAGGAAAAGAAAATGAATAGGCAATGAGAATGTGGAGGTTCAGGTGGAGTGAAAAATTCAAGGAAGGAAAGCCATAGCTCGTCTGGCTTTCTACTCCAGCGAAAATGAAAAGATAGGAGGCTACAGAGCTTTAACATAATAGTCCCACCTTGCAGTTTAAGCAGCTTAGGTTTCCACGTCATTACTACACAGTAGCATTGCAAGAACATCTTCTCACATCTGCACTGACTTCCAACAGCCATCAAGGATACATCCCCTCCTTTGGAAAGCTCCATATGGGGCCGATGTTTTTCTGCTGTGCTGGACATGATGGGACCATACGGGTGCTGTCGAACTGCTTGTAGCACGTATTATAGCTGGTGACAGCTATGGTAGCATGTCAATTGGCAACATGAAAAGGGTGGGAATTGGATAAACAATGTGAGGCAGACGGGGGGGGCAGCTGGTACCAAAGATTGGTGATAGTTAAGGATGACTAAGTGACATGTTGACAAGATACCGATAAGAGGACTCCATGGAATAAAGACGATAAAAAGCAAGTGTCAGTGAGCCTCTGATGCAAGTGTGCTTCTGTAAAGTACAAGATCTTTGATTCTTCTTCCCTTTGAAGGGATCCGTGGAAATAATACTATGTGGCATGCATTAATTTCAGCACTGAATGGGGGGAAAAAGAGTCTATTGCAGCACCCTTAAGGCTGAGCCTTCACAGTCTTTGTTGACTTAGTCACAATGTTATTCTGTGTTTTTCTGAGAACATTACTCCTGCATGCAGCCTCATGCTGTTTGTGCGATGAGACCCACAACTGTGGCATATTTTTTTAAAAGTCTGACTCCATAAACGTTTTAACAATGAAAAACTTCTGCATCAAAAAGGATGTTATAACTAATGTATTGGGCAATAATCACTTGCAAATGATCAGCACTTGCAGTGTAGATTTTCAAGTGAGCTGAAATGAAAGTAAATTGCCTCCCAACAACTGCGAGCCACACTCCAGCACTCAGAGCGGCACTGTGTAATCCAGGCATGTAGCGTTTGTTCAGAAAGCATCTATTTCAGTTGTGTGCGCTCCACAACAACATCAGCAGGTCATTTGTTTCAATCTAAGAAGAGATGGTTGCAACGAAGTAGGAGGTTTTTTCCCTCCCTTCTATCAATTCCACCCGAAACCTCATGTCAGCTGGGGGAGGCTTTACATAATTTCTGTCATCATCACTTATCCCAATCTCAACTCTCCTGTGGAATGTAAGGTGTATGGTGCGCCGCTCTACGCGCAGCGGCGGGTCTGCAATGGTGGCTATTGGTGATAGTGTTACAATGACTGTGGGGCTATACTCCACTTAAGCTGTCACGCCTGTAACAAACAGCAGATTTCAGAGTGAAGCAGCCCATCTGCGGGTGTGTGTGAGAATCAGAGAGAGAGAAATAGAGGGGAGCCTGAAGTATAGCACAGAAAACAGTATTTCACCTGGAAAGAACTCACTGACAGTTGTAGGTGCACATATTGTGTCCATACTGGGCACAGCCATTTGATCATTTTATCCCATTTGAGCGTATCACGGTGAACAACAAGAAAATTGGACAATACAAGTGTTCCTCTTGGCAGAACATGGCAGAGCAATAGATGGGCTATGTACTGTAGCCCTCAATGTAAATCATAATGATGGGTTAGAAGGACAAAATGTTGCAGAGTAAAGCTAGTTTGTATATTAAAGGTCTGGATGGTGAAGAGACATTGAGAGTTGGAGAAGCCTATGGCCAAATCAGTCCTTTAGCTTGGTGCTTTTTAACCAGTAAAGCTGTGATGTTTGTTTTCTTTGATAATACCCACTTTACACAGGGGTGGAGATCATTGAGAGATCTGGCCAATTTTTGATCTATCAATGATCTTCAGTGATCTCCACAGTCACCATGGTCTCCTCAAAGTTTTGACTCAGTCCAAAACACACAAGGATCTCCCAAATGACCCCAAAAATTGGCCCAGTGTCTCAACAATGTCCATGCTGTTTAAGGACCACTTTACACTTTCAAAGTTTAACAATAACTTTGCTTTTATAGAAATTTATGTAGGAATTAGATTGAATGCCAAAATAAAATCTCAAGTCACTGAAATGTCTGCCAAGGTTATCCTCTTAGCATTCCAGTGCCTTTGCGTCTTTTTTACCAAGTGTGGCACTGCTCATCCATCTATTTTGTACCGCTTGTTTAGACGTTCATGTCGGACTTGTGGCAGCAAGTCCACACCCACCATCTCCAATTCTTCTGAGGGGGAAATCAAGGTATTTGACATGGACAAGAAATGGGCATACTCATAGCCTCTCTTGAATGACTGAGTGGATGAGCCCAACCACTCTTCCACTGGTATCGGCAGTTATTTCAGTCACTTGCCAAAGGTCATCACCATGGGAAGGATCTAATAGTTAGGAATATAGACTGACTGGTAGATCCTCAGCTCTCTCTCTCACAGTGTCTGCATCACTGTAGAAGCAGCTCCAATCTATCTGTCAATCTCCCGCTCCACTCTGCCCACGAGATACCCAAACTCCTCTCTTTAAAAAGCAAGATCTTATCCTCAACCTGGACGGAGCAATCCACCCTTATCTGCGTGAGGACTGAGGTCTTGCACCTCATGGTGCTAGTTCTCAATCCAGCCGCTTCAGCTGCCAACCACCATAGTGAAAGTTAAGAGATGTGTCACCGTGTAGTGTATGTGGTTCTAAACATACATCAGATCCAGATAAAAGACAGATGAAACACGTCCAACACGATTGTTGTAAACTGAATGAATTAGTGGCTGGTGAGATTTAGAAAATGACTACTGTGTTGCAACCTAAGGATATTAGCTGCTGAAGAGCCTTATGGAAATGGCTAGTATGTGGCGATGTTAAAATAAGACACGGCGTCTGGAGTTTTAATGAAGTTTATTGATCAAATCATCGCCATCATGGAGCTCACCCCAGCTGCTGCATAAGCATGCTGGAGTGAAGCTCTCAGGCTCTCATGAGCTGTAGTCAGAAGCAGAAAGAGAGAGTGAACATATGAATTCAGCCACTTAAATACCCAGCAACGGACAATACATCAAAGGCATTTTATCATCAAAGGAAATGCATTCAGACATGTGACATTTGTACCACAATGCGAGCAGGAAGCATGAATGTTTGCATTTGCGTCATACATATCCACAGGATGCTGGTGCCTGAACTAAGCACAGGAAGGCTGCCTATTGATCTCAACACACACATCTCACTGTCCTGTTAATTGCTCTAGTGCTGTGTTTGTCCGTGGCTGCTGTGGGGGGGTACCCCATAAGTATACATTAACAGTGACGTCACGGCTGTGCAACAGGCTACTGCTCCAAACACAACAAGCACAGCTACTGAAGAGACTTGAAGTTGGTGCACTGATCCGCCACACCACACAGCTCTTCAAAAGTATCTCTGATATTGGTATTCTTTCTGTGCCTAGGATTTGATTTATGTTTTTGTTTTTTTTTAATTTAGGCACTCTGTCTGGTATTTCCCTGTCAGTGTACATTTGATTACTGAGAATGCTACTTTAAGGTAATTTGTTTAACACAGTTGATAGAACGGACACTTCTTTAGGCATGTAATCAGAAATGCACATTAAAAATGGGAATAAGTGGGATGGAAACCCCGTAAATGTCATTAAACATTTGGCTCGAGGTGCATTATTTCTTTATCAAATGTGCTCTTTGAATATGAAGTCCAGTCTGAAAATGTTTTGCACAGTTTGTGAGTTTTAAAATCACCTCACAAACCAATGTGTGGTGTCTATGAGAATACCTCCAAAGAATCACCAGAACATGGCCCGTCACTACAGCCTGTAGGAAATGCCAAGGACGACTTTTCTTCTCCATTAAACAGTCTCTTCTCAGCAGGTCGGTTTAAAATTTGGTTGGTTTTAATATTTAGTGCTTAGAAGTCTGCAGTCTGATTTAGGTCATGGAGGTGTCAAACCTTCAGTGGGAAGCTTTGCTGGTCCGGAATGTTTAAACCCAGCGCTCCCTGTGGAAAACTCTGCATGGGCTCTCATTCTCTCTGCGCTGCTTGATCACACATGAGCCCCATTTCCACTTGGGATGGCAGTGGCTCAGGAGATGGAGCAGAGAGTGGGCTGTCCAAAAACTGGAGGTTTGGCAGTTGGAATCTTGCCCCCCTCCCCCCTAAGCATCCTGCCATTGTGTCCTTAGGCAAGACACTTCACCCACCTTGGCTCCAGTATTCATAACGCTGGTGTGTAAATGTTTGGTGGTGGTCGGAGAGGCCGTTGTTTTGGATTGGCAGCCATGTTTCTGTCGGTCTGCCCCAGAGCACCTGTGGCTATGGAGGTAGCTTACCCCAATCAGTGTCTGTCTGTGGAGTAAATGGAATCACTGTAAAAGTGCTAAATAAATCCATTACAGGAGCCACTTTTAGTGGGCAGGAACTTCATGAGGGTCGGTCCTGTATCTGGCCCTCTCCCCCATCATGTACCTGTTAGGTGGTAGGAACCATCAGCCTCTAGGGGATTTGCTCATGATGCAATTGTCTAACAGTTTTGACCACAACGCTCAAGTAAAATACATTTAGATACATTAAAATATATTGCACTGGAGTGGTGGCCTAGAGGTAGAGCATCTGCTCCACAACTGGGAGGTCGGGGTTGAAGTCCCGGCCGGGTCATGCCAAAGACCATATAAAAGTGGAACTTCCTGCTGTCCACCTTGGTGCTCAGCAAAAATGGATTGGAGGAGGGAAATGTGGGCATCAGTGGCTCAGGAAGGAGAGCAGGTCATCTGTTAACCAGAGTGTTGGTGGTTCAAATCCCGCTCCCTCCAGACATCCTGCCGTTGTGTCCCTGGGTAAGACATTTTACCCACCTTGCCTCCAGTGCCCGTGACACTGGGTATGAATGTGCATAGATGTTTGGTAGTGGTCGAAGAGGCCGTTGGTGCGGATTGGCAGCCATGTTTCCATCAGTCTGCCCCAGGGCACCTGTGGCTACAGCAGTAGCTTACCACTGCCATTTTCTGTCTGTGGAGTGAATGAATAATGTATCCATTGAGTGACTATTTGCTTCCGGTTCCGGCGCCACACGAGTTGGCTGCCTTTTGCAACTGCCTTTTTTTTTTTTTTGTTATCTTCCTTCTTCTTTCTACACCTTTCACTCTATATATATCTATATATATCACGGACACACAGATCGCCCCAAAGGTCTCCCGAGTCAGCGGACGGAGCCACTGTTTACAGCAGGAGACGATACAGCAGGGAAGAGCTAGCTAACACTCAACCGCCACCCGGTGCTAACGGAGAAACTCGACATACCGGGGAACTGAAGCGAAAATGACGCGGGTGCCGGGCTGGAGTTTAGGCGGCGTGCAAGAAATATAAGACAGAATAATAAAGAGCGATGGCAAGAACCAAGCAGACCGCCTGTAAATCTACTGGAGGAAAAGCCCCCAGGAAGCAGCTGGCCACCAAGGCTGCTCGGAAAAGCGCTCCGGCCACCGGCGGAGGGAAGAAGCCTCTCCGTTACAGGCCCGGTACCGTGGCTCTGAGAGAGATCCGTCGCTACCAGAAATCCACGGAGCTGCTCATCCGTAAGCTGCCCTTCCAGCGCCTGGTGAGGGAGATCGCTCAGGACTTCAAGACCAACCTGCGCTCCCAGAGATCCGCCGTCATGGCTCTGCAGGAGGCCAGCGAGGCCTACCTGGTGGGTCTCTTGGAGGACACCAGCCTGTGCGCCATCCACGCCAAGAGGGTCACCATCATGCCCAAAGACATCCAGCTGGCCTGCCGCACCCGCGGAGAGAGAGCTTAGACTTTCTGCTGCACATCCACCAACCACAATGCTCCGCACTGTGTGTCTATATATATATATATATATATATATATATATACTGTATATATATTTATATTAATATGTACATATGTATACTAGCTGCTCTTGTTTTTTCTTGCCTTCTGATTGTTGCTCTGAGTGTTGCTATCCCTGTGCTGTTGCAATCCTGGAATTTCCCCATTGTGGGACTAATAAAGGCTTATCTTATCTTATCTTATCTTATTGTAAAGTGCTTTGGGTATCATGAAAGGCGCTATATAAATGCAATCCATTATTAAATCATACAGGAATGATTATGCACAAATTGAATCTGGAGTGGAGTGCATGGGACCATCTTGCCACTGTTGTTTAATAATGATTGCGGAAAGGAACAGTTCAATTATACAGCACAGCTACAAAAGCAGCACCAACGTGGGCTCTGTTCATGCTGGCCGATGTTGTGTATTCACTTTCTGGCTACAGACAGCCCAAGCCGCCAGTCCTGTTCCTTGTTTCTCCACTACGTTCATGCTACCCCGATGCATGTTTGGCCACATATGATATACAAGTGATCTGGCCATTCCTCTCCACAACCATGGCAGTATTAACTTTTAAATTGTTAGGTATTATATGCTGTTGCTGCACAAACACAGTGAGAGAAGCACCAGTGAGGACTCTGTCACCTGTGTTAGTTCACATCCCGGCAACCTACAGCTGTAGTGGCAGCTGTAATTCTCACGACCTCCCAGAGCTCACACTGCATGGCCACATACGCTGAATAATCGTTCAGCCCTCTGCAATCATGGCAGCATTATAGTGAATTTTTTTAAGCATTAGATCTTCTCTATTATATTTTTTGGTCAAATCTGGTGCTTTTCATTCCCTTGTGTTTTGTTTACATTGTCAAACCTAAGCCCCACCTAGCAGTTTTTGGCACTGCTCTGAAATACCTACCCCTGACCAAGGCCTTATTGCGCTACGGTTCAGTAGTGGAGACGTACGGGGGAACTTCCTGTAAAATTGGTTCCATATTTCTGTAGTGGAAATGGGGCTACGACGTGCAGCTACACCACTGAGTAGCATATATGCCGTATTATTTTTTCTTTTGTGGGAGTCAGCACGTCCTTTCCCATCTCTCTCACTGCCCATCATCCTCCTTATGACATTCTGAAGACAAAGCACTCATCTGGGGCTAACCATCTGACAATGTAGTGTTGATTTAATAGCAAGTGTACTTGATTACCTAAAGTGAAGAAAGAGACCTCTGGATGCCAGCCCTATTAGTGTATATTTGATTAAAAGATTTATTAATAATGTTAAATCATTTCAATACTGAGATGTCATCATTTATGAGTTACTTGTGTTCAATTAATTTTGTAATCCAGTCTTACTGAGGGGATTACACAATTATGTTACTGTTTCTGCTGTTGCTGTGACTGTTAACATAATTATACTTTAAAGAAGCACTTATTCACTTTATTTTAGCAGACATTTAATTCCTAATCCACTTGATCCTGATGATGGTGATGCTTTCTGGCAGAGCTCAGAAATTTCTCTTTTTTCCACATGTATTTTTCAATTATTTTCTCTCATTTGCACAATTCCCAGCATCCTTGTCTCTTCTGCTTTACATCTGTATCTCATTTGTATGTCCCCCACCACCGCCGTTGTCTCCATTTACGTGCACACACTGGCTCTGTCGCCTCAGCACTTCTCCCTCTGTGTGGTGTGTCTTCGGCGCCCAGTGAGTGAGTGTGTGTGTGCGCGTTTGAATGTTTGCATGCTCCTTTTCGTAGTGACATTTCCGTGCCAGGTGTGACAAATGGCAGGCAGAGAGGAAACATTTATTCCCCGTGGTGAGCTTAATTAGCCTATCAGCTAAGCCTTGGCACCAGCTTGTTTTGAAAACCTCACACACACACACACACAGATGCACATTTTATCCTCATGTAAGAATCACCAACAAGAGCACACAGACGACGGACAAATCACTCCAGTACATGGGGACATGAGGCTCAAAGACAGTTAGGGAGTACAATTAAATGACATCTAAATTGGCCGCTCCCATCCACATTTTTCTTCGCTGGCTTTACATCCAGAGGGACTCAGTCGTAGCCAGCCTCATCTTTTCTGTATTAAAAGGTTAAATCATTTACAAATTACAGCTCTCTTGCAGCAATTAGCGTGTGGTGGGTGTGTAGAGGCCATGCAAGGCCAGCAGGCAGGACGAGAGGAGCGCGGGAAGATGAAGGAAGAAGCCTGCGTATCCCTGCTGTGTGTGAATTGGTGAGCGCAGTCGGTGCTGCTGAACATCACATACCCATATGTATTGATCCACATAACTGGATATACGTGAGGAGACATCTGCTTCGTGTGCCGTCATCATACCAAACCGCACATCTGCAGCTGAGGGGATGTTCGTTGGGGGTGATGAAGGAGTCCCCGTGTCCAGTAACCACGCTGCTTTAGCAAGATGGCTCTAACACGCCGCTGCTAATTACACATGAGTGCAGGAATACGAACGAACACAAGCTCATAAATGTGTATTCAGCTGGATAAGCGGTGGCTGAGGGCCTTTTTTGTCTCTTCTGTCCCCAGTCTTACAGAAATTATAGACATTATTGACTGCTAAAGAGACACTCGGTCTCCACGTTTTACTCCTTCATGCTGAGCCGGGGCTCTGGCAGGTCTCTGTACACCCCTGCTGTGCTGCAGGAAATGAGAGCCAGAAATGTTGCTAATGTGTCTCCCTGCAAAGCAGTGGGGTTTGGGGGGCTTTGATGTGAACCAGGTGGTGCAGGGGATATTAAGGTGGCCTTTAATAGCAGAAACAGGGCTGTGGTGAACATTGTAATTTGACCAGACTGCGCTGCAACTTGTTTTGGGTGAGGCCTGGTCAGGCAGCACTGCTGTCAACAAATGGCTTTTGATGTGTGGTTTAAAAGGTTTGGAGGGATTTTGAAGAGACCCTGTGATGTTCTGAGGTGGGATTTGTATCAGAGAGTCAACAATAAGAAGTGAGGCTGATGTAGGAGTTGCTACAATACTATACTGCAGAAATGAATGCCACAAGTTACTATACATGATCTTTGAAGCCATATAAGCCTCATCATCACCATCATCATAGCAGTCTGTCGGGGGCGACAATGACTGTTTCATTTAGGTCTGATCAGATTCCTCCACGCAGCTCTGTAATTCGCCTTCCGCTGCCAGGAACTCCTGACCTTGTTAACCCGGGTGACGTCCGAGCCGGTATGAGTTGCTCTCAGACTGACCATTTCATGAAATTGCTTGCAAAGCATTTGAGTACCACTAGCTTTTGCTGGACTAGCGACACATTCTTGGCAGATAGAGGTATTATCAGTGGCATGGACAGGCCAAGACAAACTGACTCCAGTATCTGTTGCAGTGACTGACCAGATGATAGGTTTGTTTATTTCTGCTCTTTGTGTAGTGCATGTCACGATGCACTGACTGGCAAAAGTCCACCACAGACCTTGCGACAGATGTGCTTATCTGCCAGGATGTCCAGTCTCACCCCGTGTAACTGGGAGTGGTCCACCACAGACCTGGTTACGATATTGATTTGGAATAGCTATATAACTTCTTTGTGTAATTAGAGAAGGAAATTAACTATCATCCTACTTGTTGCACAACTTCAGGCTCAAAACAAAATGTAGTTTAAACTTTTAATGAAATTAAGATGATGAAATTTGTTAACTTCCAGGAGATTTGGAGTAATAAAGAACTGAGATCTTTCTTCTTCTATCAGCTGCTCCCTTTAGGGTTCGCCACAGCAGATCATCTGTCTCCATCTCACCCTTTCCCTTGTACCTTTCCCTGTAACACCAACCTTCTCCATGTCCTCTTTCACTACATCCATGAATCTTCTCTGTGGTCTTTCTCTTTTCCTCCTGCCTTCAACATCCTTTGTCCAATATATCCACTATCCCTCCTCTGCACATGTCCAAACATCTCAGCCTTGCCTCTCTTACTTTGCCTCCAAACTGCTTAACCTCAGCTGTGTCTCTGAAATACGCATTTCTAATCCTGTCCCTCCTAGTTACTCCCAAATGAGAATCTTAGCATCTTCAACTCTGCCACCTCCAGCTCTGCCTCCTGTCTTTTTCAACACCACCATCTCCAAACCATACATCATAGCAGGATCAACTACCATCTTGTAATCTTCCCTTTCACTCTAGTTACTATCCTTCTGTTGTAAATTACCCCCACACTCATCTCCACCCACTCCACCCTGCCTGCACTCTCTTCTTCACCTCTTGTGCATTTTCTATTACTTTGGATGGTTGACCCCAGGTATTTAAACTCGTACGTTGTAGTGATAAATGACTGAGATAAATATAAAAATTGTTTCTGATTCTGAACAAGTACTGGTGCAAAAGAAACACTAACTACTACTTTTTTTGTGCTGGTTTTACCAAAGTGACAATCTGATGCTGTAAATTGAAGCTGTTGTTAAAGCTCCAGTGCTGCTTATTCCACTTTCACTTCTATACAGTGGTGTGAAAAAGTGCCCCCCCCCCGTTAAAACATAAATGAACTGTGGTTTATCACATCTTTAGAAAGCTGAGTTCAATTTCTCTAGCCACACCCAGGCCTGATTATGGCCACACCTGTTCCCAGTCAAGAAATCACTTAAATAGGACCTACCTGACAAAGTGAAGTAGACCAAAAGATCCTAAAAAGCTAGACATCGAAATGTTAAAATTCAGGAACAAATGAGAAAGAAAGTAATTGCAATCTATCAGTTTGGAAAAGGTTATAAAGCCATTTCTAAAGCTTTGGGACTCCAGCGAACCACAGTGAGAGCCATTATCCACAAATGGCGAAAACCTGGAACAGTGGTGAACCTTCCCAGGAGTGGTCGGCTGACTAAAATTACCCCAAGAGCACAGCGACGACTCATCCAAGAAGTCACAAAAGACCCCACAACAACATCCAAAAAACTGCAGGCCTCACTTGCCTCAGTTAAGGTCAGTGTTCATGACTCCACCATAAGAAAGAGACTGGGCAAAAATGGCCTGCATGGCAGAGTTCCAAGACGAAAACCACTGCTGGGTAAAAAGAACATAAAGGCTCGTCTCAGTTTTGCCAGAAAACATCTTGATGATCCCCAAGACTTTTGGGAAAATACTCTGTGGACTGACGAGACAAAAGTTGAACTTTTTGGAAGGTGTGTGTCCCATTACATCTGGCGTAAAAGTAACACAGTATTTCAGAAAAGGAACATCATACCAACAGTAAAGCCTTATTCATGCTGCATTTCCCCTCTAGTCTACTCTGGTCTGTGTGCGCTTTGGATGAGCCCGGCACGCACACGGTGCTGTACATGCTCACTTTTTTCATCTACCCAGGCCAAGCGGTTGACGCATGCGCACAACCATCATTTGTAGTTTCACTCCCCCCCATAGGTAGCACTCCGCTTCAAAGGTGTTCATGTAACCGTTAATTACTAACTGTTATTTACTGACGACTCCTGGTCCACACTTTAAGGCAACATTAATGGAATACGGCAAAACAATGGACATTTTTCTGAATATAACATTTGAGTTAAATTAGGAATGGTCATCAGAAGAGGAGAAGAAGTGAAGAAGCCAGACTTTTTCCATGGAAACCTCCCAGTGTTCAAAAATTTCATCAGCTGACCTGGACAATCTGGAGAAAAGCAAAGTAACACAGTATTACCACAATACTTTTGTGGTGATGAACTCTGTTTCATCTGAAAATGCCAAGAAAAGCGAGCGAAATGTGCCGAAGAAATTGCTAGCATGCTAACTACTAGCCATTGGCTAACTACCGGTGTAATGGCCACGTTTTGATCTCGGGTCTTCTGCAGTACCAACCCAACTGGTATATGTTTTATAAACAATGACTTCTGCACATGACAATATTTAATTTTTTTATATGTGTGTGAAATGACAATAGACGTCTCCACGCTGATTGAGATGTTTAGCAACAGTTACTGGCTACACTGAGAAGGGACTATTTTTTTCTCAGCTGCGCAAAATAACTGGTTAAACAAACAAATCATAATATTTTGTCCAGTATTGCTGTCATTTAATAAATTGTGCTTGCCGGAACTGTTGTATAAAAGCAGTATTACACTCGAAGTCGTTATGGTATCATGACTAGAGTAACTCTGGGTGTGATACTCGGAGGACATTAGATACTGTATATCACACCCGCAGTTACTATATTACTTGATACCGTGCTCCCTCTCATGTACTATTGCTTAAGTATGTGTCAACAAGAACTTTATGTACTGTATGTACTTAGAGGTGACTTCATCCCATAGTGTAGTTAGTTGACACCACATTAACTGAAGAGTGCCCCTAATGTAGGCTTGCTCACATCATCACCATATTTTGTGAGAACATTAAAATAAAAACAAAACCAACCCTAAAACAAATAGAACCCATGTACTGTGTGCTATTGCACTGGGATATTCTTATAGTGTTGCCTTCATCTTCACCACAGCAGGCATATATCATTAATGTACTTGAGAGCAATTGTGGAGTTTATTTCATTTAAAGACACACTCCAGTGGCTATAAATTCCCTATAAAAACAAATCTACATTGTCCAAAATGGTATCTTATGCCCGTTTTTCTACAAACAAAACCTTTCATTGTCTTACAAGTTTTTGTCAAAATCTTTTCACCCCCTGCCCCCCTCAAATGCCAGATTCACTGACTAGACTAAAGCCCACATGCCACAAGGCTAATAGTGGTTAGCGCTACATTAAACGGCATAAATCCTGTGATATAAAGACTTACTGGTTGAAGTTGTATGCATGGTGGCGCAGGATAATGACTGAAACTGTATCGGTCCTTAAAAGCAGTTTAATGGTAAAACCCATCTTAATTTGGATCAAGTTTTCAAAGCAGCTGACCAAAAATGCTAACTGACCAGAGGCTAGGTTCAGTTAGGCCAGAGAGTCCTGATTGGCTCAACACTACTCTTGTACCAGCAGTTGTATATAGGTACATCACCAAAAACGTTCTATTCAAACTTGTCTTTTTTCAGGGTGCGGGGCTTAAGTGAAACTTTAAAGCAAAAAAAAACCCAACAAAAAAAACCAAACAAACATGAGACATTTGAATGATTTCACTTTTGATTTGTCTTGTAAGTCATAAAATGCATATTACAGACATGTTAACAATAAAAAAAAAAAAACTTGACTTTTCGCCGTGTGTCACTTTAAAGAACACTGTAACATTACAGTGAAGCAAGACAGATTTACAGATATAGCTTTAGGCATAAAGCACATACATTGCTCAATCAAAAAGATACAAAAAGGGGTGAAGCAGTGTTACCTCCCAGCAAGAAGGTTGTGGGTTCAAGCATTGGGTACTCCAGTTTCCTCCAGCAGTCCAAAGACATGCATGTTTGGTTAACTGGCATTAACTGGGGATTATAATTGTCCTTGGGTGGAATGAGAGAGTGAATAGTTGTCTGTCTCTTTGTGTTGGCTGTGCGATGGACTGGTGATCTGTCCGGGGGGGAAATCCACCTCTCACCCAAAAGATTCTGGGCTACAGTTTATGGATTCAGCTCATATCAATAGGCGCTATGTTGCAAGAGGGTGTCCATAATTATGACACGCCAAGGGATGGTCCATGGAACACAAAGTTCAAAAAGTCAGAGGCGAAACTCATACTGTGGTGTTCTCTTTCAGTGGGCCACAGGTTAACAGGTGATAGATAATAAATACAATCAACCACCATGCAAATGACCAAATAACAAAATATCCATCCACCCGTCCTCTACCACTTATCCGGGGGTCCGGGTCGCAGGGACAGCAGTCCAAGCAGAGTACCCCAGAGATCCCTCCTGCAAGCGGTGAGCCCACTGGAGCGTTGACCCATGTGGCTCCTTTGGGTCCACTGGGTCCTTATTATACCTTTTTTCATGGGAATCTACTGGACCGCTCTTGGTCTGGCACTTCACCCAGGACCAGTTTTTCTTGGGAGGCCCTACCAGAAGGAAGTTACTTCTGGCAACATAGCTCCTGAGATCATTAGGGCACATAAACCCCTCCACCACAATAAGATGGCGATCCACGGAGCGGATAACAAAATGTCAACAAATTAAAATACAGATAAACAAGCTTGCAAAATACATACAAATATTGCATTTACTGCTGGAGTTTCTCTCTTTAGTTTTGAATGAACGGACTCCTTAACTATTAGACTGACTGACTTGAACTTGGTGACTTCATGTCTTTTCAATCAATACAAGTTCACAATCAAAACACAGCACTTCCTCTGCAGACACACTCCCTCCATGTGGACAGCAAACACTTGGGTCAAGCAGGAAAATCTCCAGCAGTGTCTTGGAAACTAAAGTCAGTGTAGAAAATTCTCACTCTGTAAATGTTATTATTGGACTTTTTTGTGTGGATGCATTAAAGGTTCTGAAAAGAGCTTAAAGGCTGAAATCTCTTTTGTGCCGCAGGATCCTCTGTGCTGGACAGTGGGGCCTTCAATCATTTAGAAGTTTTAATGATCTGGGTGTCAGACCAGAAGATCGTATCAGCCATCTGTGCTCTCGTTATTGCTCGCTAAGGTGCTTAACTCCTCACCTTCGCTTTCTCCCTCTCCAACAGCTTTTGCCGTTTTCCTCTGATCTTTATCTCGCTGTCATTCTATTTGACAGATAACTGTGTGGACTTTTGGGACTTTAGAAAGTTATGGACTGCATCCTTCTAAAGCATTGGCGCCCCCCTCCCCCCAATTCATATATTTCTTATTTTTGAGATGGCAGCAAAACCCTGTGTTATCTCTTGGCAAGCTGTCTCATTATTATAACAGCTGTTTGGGGACAAGTCATTAGCTGTGTGCATTTGCTTTTCAAATCCAAATCTGACCACATGATTTGACTTCCAAATTAATTGGTTACAACCGTATAGAAAATTATATTCAAGACAAATATTCAAATGCACAACATGTAAAATGCATTAGGCATAAGTGCAACAACTGAGCCATTCACACTTTTCAACAAGTAATTTTTAGAGAATTTCTGCCTCAATGGACATTTTTTGCACCACTATGGCAGATGTTTAACCCCCCAGTTACCCACCCAACAACTTCCTCTTCTCACTTCTCACTAAATCTAAATCCTGCAACACAATCTCACTCTTTTTATTTTGTCTGACAGAGAAGAAGCTATTATAAATGATGAGTCTCAACTGTCCCTTCAGAAAATAATTGGAGCCCTCAGGGGTTCATAATAAGAGCTGTCATGCAGTGTTTAAAAAAACAGCTTGTTGGCCAAAACCACCTGCCCCAAAAGTTGTTTTACCCCCAAATGAAACCTTAAGTTTTCACTTTCTTAATCTGTATCAAAACTTGTTAAAACAATTTTACTTTTGCTAACAGTTGCCTGCAAAAGTACAAAATGGCAGCAGGTTTTTAAGACCAAATTGTATTTGTACCCACACTGATGTCTGTGGTGTGGATAGGGTTTTTAGTCTGTTTGATTTTACAGCATCTAAAACAATAATGATTGCAAATATGAACCCCAAACTTAGTGTAGCAATAGGACCTGCAAAGTTCTAGACATGCATTCATGTTGAGGTGACAAAGTCAGAGTCGCCAAGTTCAGTGATCCAGTGATCCATTCCAGTAAGGTGTAGATTTGCACCTCTACTGAGCACCTTCTAGTTTAGGCCTGCTTTTGGAGGGTGAAATGTTCAACTTTTCCTACGTGGATGTCACCTTATCATGGTGGAGGGGTTTGCAAGCTCTCTCTCTCTGTTGTCGGGGGCAACTTCCCCCTGGTAGGGTCTCCCATGGCAAACAGGTCCTGGGTGAAGGGCCAGTCCAAGAGCGGTCCAGCAGATTCTTATGAAAAAGTTGCAGCAAGTAACCAGTGTACCCAAAAGAGCCACACAGGACCGCCCTCCCATGGGCTTACCATCTGCAGGAGGAGATCATGGCTGTCTTCTCTGTCTTCTGATCTGTCTTCTCTGCTTGGACTGCTGCCTCTCCATCCCTGGATAAGAGGTAGAAGATGGATGGATGGATGGAATGTTCAACTTTTCAGAAGCAAGACAGCAAACAAAAGACTGCTGTCCTCTTTACCATTACCATCAATAAGCTCAACATATACAGTAAGCTGACACAACAAACAGCAATCGAGCAGCCGGTATTATCTTCTTAATTGTTTTCATTGTTTTAGTCTTACAGATCCATGGTCACATGATTAAGAGAAGGTGAGGGATTGTTCCTGTAAATGTAATATAGCCACCTTGTGCTTGCCCCCAATTCCAGGAGTAGAAAGAAAGGGATTGAACTTGGATGACCCTGCGATGGCACATCAATGGTGCAACACAAAAGGATAAGTTGTATTTAAGAGTTTGGATATCCAGTATGCAACCACCCTCTGTCTACTCGGAACCACATCCTGAATGATTAAGCAACTCAGTCCATCTCTAAGGGTCCGAGTGGGCACTGATGTGGCCACACATGAGGGCAAGAACACAGATTTATGTGCCAATCAAAACCACCAATGGTGCAGGTGTTGGCCAACTGTCAATTACTTTTCTGCCTCACTCTAACACACTCATGAATAAGACACAAACCTTCTCCAACATAACATAGCACAACATATTGTGGGCTGCAGTGGCTCAGGAGGTAGAGCAAGTCGTCCAAGAACTGGATAGTTGGTGGCTCAAATCCCGCTCTCCCCAGATATCCTGCCGTTGTGTCCCTGGGCAAGACATTTTACCCACCTTGTGTCCATAACACTGGGTATGAATGTGTATAAATGTTCGATGGTAGCTGGAGAGGCCGTTGGCCCAGATTGGCAGCCATGTTTCCGTCAGCCTGCCCCAGGACAGCTGTGGCTACAGTAGTAGCTTGTCACTACCATTGTCTGTCTGGAGTGAATGAATAATGTATTTGTAAAAAGTGTCTGATAAAGCGCTTTATAAATCTGATGCATTGTTGTAAAGTAAAGAAATGATCCCTTCCTGATTCAAGCAATATTCACCCTATGCATAGTGTCCTCAAGTTAATTTAGTTTTCCAGCAAATGCATGTTACTGTTGCTGTGTTTCCATCAAACAACGTATGTATATGCAAATTTAGGATGTACACAAGAAATGGTTGAATCACTCAGTCTCTTCAGGCAGAAGTGAATAAAGTGAACGCAAATGGCTGATGAGTGACAGGCTTATCTGGAGATCCGGGTCGTGGGGCCATCAGTCCAGGCAGAGTAGCCCAGACTTCTACCCAGTTTGCACAGCACCCTGATCACCATGATCCCTCCTGCAGGTGGTGAGCCCACTGGAGGGTGGACCCATGTAGCTCCTTTGGTACACTGGTCCTGGGTGAAGGGTCAGACCAAGAGCAGTCCAGTGAATATCCATGAAAGACGTTATATCAAGGACTCAGTTTGCCTTGAGAGACCCTACCAGGGGCAAGTTGCCCCTGACAACATAGCTCCTGGGATCATTCGGGCACTCAAACCCCTCCACCACTATAAGGTGGTGATCCATGAAGGGGGTCTTTAGAAATGCTGCCTCTTATTTCAGCCACTGGTACTCCTGCTGCTATGCATCGCGCTTTCATGTTACCTCTCTATATGAATTGTTTTAGCCTGAAACCTGCAGGTTTCCTTCATAGGACCCTTACCATCTAGCGCAGGGGTGGGCAATCATGTGCCATGGAGGGCCATTCCACTGCAGGTTTTCTGTTCCACCCAGTCTCTTCAGCAGGTGTTTTCACTGATTAGCAATCCTTGAAGTTGATCAGAGCATACACCTGCAGAAGAAACTGGGTGGAACAGAAAACCTGCAGTGGAATGGCCCTCACTGCCCACCCTTGATCTAGCGTCTGCTGTAGGGAATGCACTACATTCTCCTTGATGAGCCTAAGACCGTATCACCTTATTTAACTATGGCCAGCTGGTTTACAGTAATTGACCGACAACATAAGAGCATTAGCCTTAGGTGATCACTGGATTTGGACAACTGATTAACATTAAAGAGAAAATCTTTTCTATACCCACACACCATGTCAAAGTAGGAATTTAGAAGTAGGGTGGAACGTTTTTTTTTAAACCTGATAATTTAACATGAATGTCTCCAAAAACAGACTAGCCAAAAAAATGTAACACCCTTACCTCAGTTTTTATCACTCCGGTTATTTATGGAATAGCTATAAACTCTTGGTCTTGTCAACTGATGATATTTATGTCAAAAACTCACAAAGCTTTTCTGTGAGTTCTGGTTAACTTACAAAAGAAAATACCAATCACATTTAAATCACCTCTCTCGGTTACAGTATATCTCTCATTACAAGTACGGTGAAGCTGTATATACAGTACGTAACTGAGATCTGAATAAAGCCAAATGAATCCCTCTGCTTCCACCAGCTAGTATATACAGTAAAGAGAACTCATTCTGTCTTGATGATTCCACGCTAAGCTCTTAGGTCCCATCACAGAAACCCTCTTTTCACTCTTATTTCTATCAGTGTGTCATCGAACATGAGCTAAATGGTTTTCTTGTACAGAGACTCTCAACTATCTCCTTTCCCAGTATTCCTCAGCTGTCTGTGTAGTTGTCCTCACAGGACAAGACTTACACACATATCTGCTCGGATGATTAGCATTGTGCCTCCTCACCATCTTTTCATCATCTTTTTCATCCCTTACTGCACGTCTTTCTCTGCCCTGAAATTCATTTCCTCTGCAGGTATAAATAAAGCAGATAGGCTCCTAACTTCTACATGTGTTCTTTGTATTGTTGGAGTGACACAGGTCAGTGACAATTTATGTCATTTGCAGTACTGTGTTCCCAGAAAAAAAAAAATACCAGAATTACAGCCTAGTCCTGATAGTCAGATGTTTGGTTTTTTTTGTGTTTTTGTCCATGGCTGGATTAGTTTTGGAGCTGAATACAGATGAAAGAGAGAGAGAGAGATGATGTTTAACAATGGAGAAGCCTCATTTCAACTCATGTTCAGGTGCATGTTGGAATAATATGACCATCGGGAAACCATGATGATTTATAAAGTACATGCAATTAACAGATGCCTTGGAAAACATATTCTGAGCTATTATTAAGAATTAATCATTATGAAAAGTGTCTCAGAAACACGGAACCTCAGCTAATTCTGTTGGTGCTTATCAAAGAAGTACTCTGGTACACTAAATTTCACCCATTAAATTCTAAAAAAGATTTTTCTAAAGTGGCACTATCAAAAACAATAATAAATACAGCTGATAGTTATTATTTTGGTGTAACAATAAGGTTCTGATTTCTACACTCACTGTCAGACTGTTTTAAAGCCAACTTCATTGTCGTTCAATCCATACAGCCAATCATGTACAGTAGAACAAAATTATGTTTCTCTTATCTACAACGTTAATCACATCTAGAATCAGAGGGATTACGGCCATGCAAAGCGCTGCCACAAATTTCCCTTCTCCATTCCATTATTGCTGAGTACCAAGTTGGACGGCAGGAAGTTCCACTTTTATATGGTCTTTGGCATGACCCGGCCAGGATTTGAACCCCAGCCTCCCAGGTGTGTCGCGGTTGCTCTACTAACTAGGCCACCACTCCGGTCAGCTTAAGCTAATGCTAGCTTCTGTTTTGCTAATAATCAACAGAACATTAGTCTGCTGGTGTGTTGTCAGTGTTGTCGACAGTTCTGATGTACAATATGTAGATTTTGTCAGGATTGGACCATAAATAATACCTTAATTTGGAGCTATCAGATATAATGGACCAATGGAGATAATGCATGGTCTGTTATTAGGTGTAAATGACTCCATTTTACTGTGGCCTTGTTCTTTTGACATGATGCATTTAAAGAAGTGTGCTTCGTGAATCGTGAGTCACTTAAGCCTCATTTTTATTATCAGTTGGTTCATCATTTACTCTGGTGGTTGCTAACTCTGAACTTCCAGTTTAGTTAAATAGCCGCTAACCCGCTACTCCTGTTTGCCAGAGAGGATGTGGGACTGTTTTCCATCGTGCTGCGTCAGACAGGATAGTCCACTAACCTCGTTTTAATAGGAGGTAAGTAACGTTAACACCTTGTCTAATTATAAAATGGCAAATGCTACATGATGATGCTAAGTTGTACTAATTGGAAGCATAATAGTGCATCAGACCATCATTTCTTTGGTTTAAATTACTGCTAAGTTTCTTAGTTTTGTCTGAAAACATTTATTAAAGCTGCAAAAGTGCATGATGGTGGCACATACACGCAAAATAAATAATAAATAAATTAAAATGAGTTGGAGGAGCAACTAATGTAATTTAACTTAATGTAATTTATTTGATTTCTAATAGTTTTAATTAGTCAAATAGCGATAATGAATAAAGTTAAAGTCATCACATGAATTTTACTACATTATCTTTTGTGTCTTTGATTTTCAGATCAGGACCAATCTGAAATATTTTTACTAAGAAGCAAACAAGTTAAATCAGGCCAGAATAGCAGTCGTCAGGCTGTGGATCTACACTTAAATTTTCATTGATTTAAACCAACAGCTAATTTATATCTGTAGATGGCTGATTTTTTTCATTTTCAGACATTTTTTTAATGTTATTTTTGTTTGTTTGTTTGTTTTTTTGCTGTTCTCCTCTAGCTCAGGAAATATTTAACTTATCCACCTTATTCCTGAGGGCGCTGCTGTAGAAACGATTATGGGCTCGACTTCCGGTTTCAGCTGAGGTAGTGTTAAATCATTCAGCAAGAGTGGAGTAGTGGGGCATTTAAAATAGCGTTTTAAATTTGTTTTAAGGTATAGTCCACATACCTGTTTTGCAGTCAAGTGGCAGATAATTTCAGCACTTGCAGTTTTTGTATTTTTGAATGTTTTTGCGTAGTTTTGGTGGTTGCTGCTGTTCGTGGTGTGACATTCCTAAACCTCAGCTAAATCTGTGCTGGCTTCAACAGCAATGCGTAGATCATGCACTGAAAACTAAAAAGGATTGTTGGTGTGATCAGTGGTACAGACACAGGACAGACACAACAGCACCAGGTATGTTTTCACTTGTATGAATGTCACAGATCTGAGGTTTACATACATATGTCGCGAGATGCAAGGCTGCATGAAGTAAAATAATAAATTAAAAAAACAGTAACAGTTTGCTTCCTAAGGCTTAACGATTTAAGAATGATATCAAATAGGTGTTTTGTTTTGTTTTTTGGAGTCATTGCACTGCATTGGAACGATATGGACTTGATCTTAGCAGCTTCATCATGCATTAATTTTTAAATTATCACAAAATATAGATCAATAAAATTTTGAACAATTGTCAGAAAAGGTGTGTACGTGTTAAGTTAAATAACAAGCATTCACGGCATGACAGCAAGATGAGCACTTTAATTTCAGGGTAAAACAAACAACTGCAGCCGTCTGTATTTTCCCTGACATTAAAACACCCAAACACGGTGTTGTGGTTCTTTGTTGCTCTGACTAGCTTCTCCGTCTGCTCTGAGGTAAATTTATGTCCAACATATTTTAACAAAATGCACCTGACTTTATTGTGGTAGAAACATTGATATATCTCAGAGCTTTTATTCGTTTATAGCGTTGGCATTTTAGCAGTGGAGCTAACTAACGGAGCTACTGTCTGCCAGGCAACTTTTTAAGGTCATCTTCTCATCCCTCGATAGTTGTGGGAAGTGGTATGATTATATTACTCTTTTTGAGGTGCAAAAGGATGTGTTCCCGCATTTTTGATGCCAAAGTCATTGTTTTTTAAACAAGGAAAAGTGTCCTGTTTCAGTGACATCCCCACTTTCTAAACTGGTACCGGAAGTTGTGTCTATAATTCACGCAAGGCATCATGGGGGCTAGGAATAACATGGATTAATGTTTACTTTTTATTCATATGATATGATTTAGAAGAAAAACCTGAAATTTATGAGAATCAAGTCTCAAATGCACATTACAAAACTATTTTATAACAATGCAAAGTTATGAGGGAAAATGGTGCATGTAAAAAAGTAAAAAAAAAAAAAAAAGAGATGGTCCTTTTTATGTGATTATTTAAACTGTAAAATTTACAGAAAATTTATATCGTAATAAAAGATGACTTATATCATGATATAAATTTTTTTGTCATATCGCACAGCCCTAGCGGGAAGAACCATTTTTATATAAAAATGGTCTTTGGTATGACCCAGCTGCGACTTGAACCCCCAACCTCCTGGTTGTGGGGCGAATGCTCTATAAAAAGTGCAGAGGAATAGTTTTTAATACAGCATTGTAAGCTGAGGACAGATGACAGCTCAGTCCCCCTCCTCTGTTCAGGGAGAGCCGTTCCACTTTGATATAGATGGCTTCCCACCGGAGTGGTAGCCTAGTTGGTAGAGCATCCGCCCCACACCCAGGAGGCCTGGGTTCAAGTCTCGGCTGGCTCATGCCAAAGACCATATAAAAGTGGAACTTCCTGCCATCCAGCTTGGTGCTCAACAATAATGGAACGGAGGAGGGAATTTTGTGGCGGTGCCTTGCATGGCACTGCCACCAATGCCTGACCATTTTCATGTCAGGTCAGGCATTGGTTTGCTTGCTACTGGATAACCATGAAAACTGGTACTACCTGTCTCATGGGTCGGGCCGTCGGCGACTCAACCGGCAACCCCGCCCTTCCGAGGGTGTGGAGGGTGAAACTGGGCATCCTGGCAGAACTAAAAACAATATCTGCCACAGGTCTGTGGTGGACCACTCCCAGTTACACGGGGTGAGACTGGACATACTGGCAGATAAGTGCATCTGTCGCAAGGTCTGTGGTGGACTTTTGCCAGTCGGTGCATCGTGACATGCACTACACAAAGAGCAGAGATAAACAAACCTAACATCTGGTCAGTCACTGCAACTGATACTGGAGTCAGTTTGTCTTGGTCTGTCCTTGCCACTGATAATACCTCTATCTGCCAAGAATGTGTCACTAGTCCAGCAAAAGCTAGTGGTACTCAAATGCTTTGCAAGCAGTTTCATGAAATGGTCAGTCAGAAAGCAACTCATACCAGCTCGGATATCGTCCGGGTTAACAATGTCAGGAGTTCCTGGCAGCGGAGGGTGAAGAACAGAGCTGCGTGGAGGAATCTGATCAGACCTAAATGAAACTGTCATTGTCGCCCCCGACAGACTGCTATGATGATGATGATGACTTGCATGGCAACAATCCCTCTGATTCTAGATGTGATTAGCATTGTAGATAAGAGAAACATAATTTTGTTCTACTGTACATGATTGGCTGTATGGATTGAATGACAATAAAGTTGGCTTTTCTTTGACACCGCTTCCAAACCACCCCTCTTCTCTGTCTATGGTGTGCACATCTTGGTCTCGAAAGGTGTGTTGTTTTTATTGCAAAACTATCATTATCAATTATTAATTATTGTTTAATTATTTATTATTATTTATTTAATTAATTATTATTTTAACTATCATTAAAAATGATAGTTTTGCAGAGAAATGGCTCCCTCTTTATAATGAACTGAAAAATATATTAAAATTGCTATCATAAATTGTAATTTTTTAAAACTGAATATTCATTCATCATCATCAGGTGTTTTATGTTGCTCTAGCAGGGTTTTTGTTGAATATGAGAGTCACAAGTGTGTTCAATGAATGAAAATGCAATAAAAAGCTACTAAAATGTACTTCTTTTTCATTGATTCTTGTACTCAGGCTTAGTGATTAATCGCAGTTAAGTCTAGAAAAATTAATCCCTTTAACGAGTTAATTTATTTTTGTTATCAATTTACACTGTTAAAAATTAAAATCTGTCATTCTGAGAAGAAAGTGGATGTTTGTTGTAGCAGCTTGTATTTAAGGTCAGCTTTGGACACTTAAGTTTAAAAACTTTAGTGAAAACTTCTTCGGGCAGCAGTGGCTCAGAAGGTAGAGCAGGTTGTCTAATAACCGGAGGGTTGGCGGTTCAAGTCCCGCTCTCCCCAGACATCCTGCCATTGTGTCCCTGGGCAAGACCCTTTACCCACCTTTCCTCCAGTGTCCATGACACTGGGCATGAATGTGTATAAATGTTCCATAGTGGTTGGAGAGTCTGTTGGTGGGATTGGCAGCCACGTTTCCGTCTGCAGCTGTGGCTACAGTAGTAGCTTACCAGTGTCGGTCTGTGGAGTAAATGAATAATGTATCCATTGCAAAGAATCTTTGAGGGTCTATGAAGAGCACTATATAAATCTGATGCATTATTATTAAAAAGATATTACATATGAGTTTATTTTCCAACGTAAACATCAGTGGCCATGCATGCTAACATCTAAAAGACTATTTTTATGACTTGAGAATGCAGACCAAATACGGAGAAACCGGGTTGTCCATAATTGGATATACATGGGGGGCTGAAAAGTTCATAGTGGTCAAATTTAACCAAATATGATTTATTTTCAACATAGTCTCCTCTTTGGTCCACACACTTCTTCCATCAGTGTTGCAGCGCTTGGATCCCTGCGGTTGAAAAATAAACCACACTTGATCAAATTTGACCACTATGAACTATTCAGCGCCCCCCCCCCCCCACACACACACACACACTGTGATCATGATATTCAGTGAAGTGTTGCTTTGTCTTGTGTTGCTGTTTCTTGGCTTTCTTATTACATGTGTGTAAAAGATGAAATGCTTACACAGTGTTGACAACTCTCTCATATTGTGTTGACTTCCCTCGGATTTTGACACAATAAGAGCTCTCAAGGCAACGCTGTCAAGTAGGGCTGTGCGATATGACAAAAATTTCATATCACGATATAAGTCATCTTATATCACAATATAATTTTCTGTAAATTCTACAGTTTAGATAATCGCATAAAAAGGACCATCTCTTTTTTGTAACTTTTTTTACATGCACCTTTCCCCCCTCATAATTTTGCAGTGTTGTTATAAAAGTTTTCTAATCTGCATTTGAGACTTGATTCTCATAAATTTCAGGTTTTTCTTCTAAATCATATCATATGAATAAAAAGTAAACATCAATATGTTAAATATTTCTTAGCTAGAGGAAAATAGCAACCCCCCCCCCCGAAAAACACAACATTAAAAACAATGTCTGAAAATGGGAAAATTACCCATCGCTGCCATCTACAGATATAATCAGCTGTTAGTTTAAATCAATGCATATTTAAGTGTGGTGCTAGAACCTGCAGCCTGCCGTTCTGGCCTGATTTAACCTGTTTGCTTCTTAGTAAAAATGTTTCAGATTGCTCATGATCTGAAAATCAAAGACACAAAGGTAATGCAATAAAATGCATGTGATGACTTTAACTTTACTCATTATCACTGCTTGACTAATTAAAATTATTAGAAATCAAGTAAATTACATTAAGAGCCAACTTGCTCCTCCAACCTGTTTTAATTTATTTATTATTTATTTTGCGTATATGTGCCACCATCATACACTTTTGCAGCTTTAGTAAATTTTTTTCAGACAAAACTAAGAAACTCAGCAGTAATTTAAACCAAAGAAGCAATGGGCTGATACACTGTTTCCAATTAGCACAACTTAGCATCATTTAGCATTTGCCGTTTTAAAATTAGGCATGGCGTTAACGTTGCTTACCTCCTATGTAGCGAAGTGTCCTCTCTGACGCAGCACGATGGAAAACAGTCCCACATCCTCTCTGGCGAACAGGAGTAGCAGCTATTTGACCAAACCGATAGTTTGGAGTTAGCAGCCACCAGGGAGCCTAGCCACCCACCAAGCACCTGTTCCGCTGCACGTACTGTGGGGGAGAGGCGGCACGCTGACAAGTAGTGGGTGAGGAGCTTTGTTCAAGAAACGTGAGTATGTGCATTTTAAATCATGATATAAACGACAGAATATTCTATGAAACAATAGACATTTTTATATCGTCATCTGATATATACCGTCATATCGCACAGCCCTACTGTCAAGGTATGGCCAAGGCTGATTGCCATGGCAACCAGACTGAACGTGCTCTAAAACTTATTCTGACATAAAGAAGTGTACGTGTTGAAAAAAAAAATAACTGTTTATGTATATCGTGTGTGTGTGTGTGTGTGCGTGCAAGCCACCATTACCCCCCATTTTGCACAATTTCCTCTAAATCTCACTCCAAGCTTTTCTGAAAAAATTGGCAACTCTGGCTTAGAACACAGCGGTAGAGTGGTTAGCACTGTTGCCTCACTACTACAAAGTTCCTGGTAAAAATCCCCTGGCTGTACGCTGCCTTTCTGTGCTGGGTTTGCGTGTTCCCCCTGTGCCTGTGTGGGTTTTCTCTGGTTTTTTTTTTTTTTTTCCCCACAGTACAAAGACATCCATGTTAGGTTATTTATGTTTCTAAATCGAAAAGGTGAGCACAGAGACCAGAAATGGTTAAATTAAAAGTGATTCATTTCTGTAGTTTTTTTCTGTCTTTTTTTTTTCTCTGAAAATTAGATGCTTGTATGAAGTCGCATTTGGTTTTTTTTGTTTTATAGCACTGCATTGGGATTTTGCTACTTCTCCTTTTTATTTTTACAGATGACGTGCTTCTGGAGGCTCATCTAACAAGCAGATTTTGTGGCTGCGTTGTGGAAGTGAAACTAAAATTCTCCACCGGGGTGTACAGTATGTGCACATCATTTACATGTCACGCACGGGCACGTCAGCTAATTCGCTCGCACAGTTTCGGGTTTGCCGTCCGCCTTTCCCACGCTGACCTCTGCATCGAGGGTTACGCTGGGGTCGTGCTGTGTCATGACTGTGTCACACAGACGCCTGGTATGTCAGCTATGTTTGCTGACAGCCTCACTAGAGACTTTTTTTAAACAATGCTTTTGCGTCTTTCCCACCAGACAGTTCTTTTTGAAGAGAAAGGAGAGAAAGCCCCACCTATCAATTTGGCCTTCTCACGTTTTTACTTTTTTCCTCTGGCTTTTACCCCCTCTCTGTTCCCTTCCATTTGTAATCTCTCCCTCTTACTGCACCCCCTTATGCATTTCTTTCTGTTATTCTTTTCCTCAGTTTTTTATCGGTGGGGCCCATGTAAAATGTTTGTAAAGGGTCCTTGCACCTCCCTCGCACCCCCTTATAGAGAGACTGAATCCCACTGTGCCGCCCGACTATGTGGTCTCAACGCATAGAAGGGCCCCGTGTTGTGATGGCTTTCAGCGGGGGCCCATGATGTCACAGGGCACTTGCCTTCATCTCTCTCGCTCTCATGCACACACACACACACACACACACACACACACACACACAGTTTGCAGCCCCTCCCCCCTCTCTTTTCTTCTCATCGCTGTGGTGAATGGAATTGCATGGCTGTGCAGTTCAATCACTGTCAAGTGCAAAGAAAAGGGGTCTCTTGTGCAAAATTTCACGATTCACAATTGATTAAATAGGGGTGTCATTTCATGGCTGAACAGGGAGGTGTGCTGACCGCGGATGGGTGAGTTGGGGGAGGGGGAGGCGTTTTCATGCCCTTGTGAGATATGGCTCAGAAATCGCCTGATGGGCCCCATTCAAAGCAGGAGATGTAACGTTCTGGGATTTATTCACACTGGGGAAAAAAGCTGTCGCTATAAGAGAGAGAAAGGGCAAAGAGACACGGTAGGAGAATTTTCCAGTATCTTCCCATGGCTGGTTAAAGGGCTTTCATGCTCTTGAGCGATATGGACCTAATATACTGTATATAAGCGGCATGATTTAGATACTTGTTGTCATGTGGAAATTCTTAGATTTCACACAGCGGGTTGGCAGAGGACGGGACGTTATAGAGGAAAAGAGAAGGAATAAAGATGCTTTTGAATGACTGATGCCCATGTGGTGCATGTGACTTCACTCTGTCCTACAGAAGTAATTTCATGATGGCATTTATGAGGTCAACGGAAAGTATTTCTCAGTGGTTTGAGTGGCAAACCTCAGATTGTTACCAGAGAAACGTTTGTCATTGCACAGCCGTATATTCAGAGCAATGCCAGTGGTGGTCAAGTGCACTGTAAGATTTTTTTTTTTTGTGCAACAATCAGATAACAAATAGCTAACCAATTTAGCCTAATGAGAATCCAGACTATTTAGTAATGGCAGTCAAGTTATCAGGGTTTTGATTTAAACTGTAAAGTTGAATTAAATATTAAAACTGCTTTGATATTTTTTTTAAAATGCAATTTTTTGCAACCAATTTGTTACTTTCACAAGTTATTATATGCCTCTAACATTAAGCTGCTAAAATAACTGCTATAGGCCAAATAATCCAAAGGCAATGCAGAAACATTGGGGGAAAAATGCAGTTTCTCAAATGGCCACCTCAAGCTGCATCGACCATGATGTTAAAGCAAGACTACGTATGTAGAATTTTCACCTTAAAATGTTGCCAAAATTATTTTTGATGGCACATCCACCTTTTCCTGTGTAAATAAAATAAGTGGAAACAAAGTGTGTGATTTAAAAAAAAAACAACTCAACTTTGGTGGAAGACCTGGGCTGGTTTCTCTGCTCCAGTGCCTTGTTCTGATTGCCAGTGCTCCTGCGGCAGTCCCGGGTGGCCAGTCTTCCTGCGCTTGCGGGATTGACTTGCGTGGCGCGCTCAGACTCTAACTACTGAAATAGTTATGTGTCAAGACCCCACAGACAGGACTGGCAGGAAGTCAGTCGGAAAGAGACGATCCGGGTGAGGCGGGAAAAGAATATCAAGAAAAAATGTCAAAATTAAACACCTGGATAATCAATACAGAGGAACAGAATAAATTTATGTTTTCCCTGCAACTCTCTGTGGCCCACTACCAAGTGGTCCGTGACTCACCAGTGAGTCACCACCCACAGATCACCAATGTAAAATACACACAGTCTGCCAGCATTAACTGACATAAACCTCTCAAAGCACTTTAGACTACTGGCCACATTCACCCTCTTAGGGCTTAACAGACAGGCTCTTAAGGTACAATTTGCAATCACCAATTAACCTAAGAAGCCGGTGTTTGGACTGTGGGAGAAATATTCAGAGGATACCCCTGCAGACACAAGAAAAAAGATGCTCATTCACAGAAAGGCCCATCTTAATTCAAATCAAGACACTTCTAGCTAGGAGATAGTTGTGCTAACCGCTGAGGCATTGTGCAGTTGGCGACTGTGCAGTGTCAACCTCAAACTGATGAAGGGCTTGCTCATGCTGTGCTCCTGGCCTGTCTGGGAGAGTTTGGCTTCACCATGGCACAGTCTGCCATGCACAGCCACACACGCTTTTCCTAGACACACATGACATATAATGATATGTAATCAGTGTGACTGTTCCTCCCAACAATCATTTTAAACACGGTGCTGGAGTGAGAGCGCTCTACCGAGTCTGTTAAGTTGTGGTGTTCACTGTGTTTGTCTCCATGTTGCTTTTCGTAAATTAAGGCACTTCCTGATCATACAAATCCATGCATATGTCATAATATAACGTGATGACATATCTACAAGTGGTAGCAGATCAGATGAGCTAAAAGCAGTGTAAGTGCAGGACAGAAGGGATGCAGGCAGGGAGACAGTCACCTTCAGCACGGCACTGACCTATCAGCTCCAGTGCCCTAAAAATACCTGGAAGCATAACACAAGTGTACAGACCATTAATTCAATGCTATACCTCTAAAGCATACCACCAAGAATACTGCTTAGATAAGGTAGTAGGGATGCACGATAGTAGAACTTTTGCCGATATGTCGATAGTTTAAAACTAGTTTTTGCCGATTGCCAGTGCCAATACCAATTTATACACATATATTGTTCCCCACCTATTCACATCTCCTTTTTCATTAGCATTAGCATCTGGACTGCTGTTACCACAGCAACAGAAAACTCCCGTGGCAGACGGAGACTGCCAGCAGCTCTAGGTCCAGTGAGCAGTACTTAATCGATGGCCAGTTTGTAAGCAAGCCTTTATTCACATATACTGTATACAAATTCTGCTTCCACAGCTCTTACCTTGGATGGAGTTAGCTCAGCCACGGTGTCTATGATCTTGCAGTCCAGCCAGCTTGATGATGATCACAGAATCAGAATCAGATTTATTGCCATTGTTCATGTGATACACAAACTAGGAATTTGTCTCGGTGCCATGCTGCAACATTAAAAACATAATGAGAAAAAGGGATAAACTAAAAAACTAAAGGACTAGAAACGTGCAATAAGTGTAGAAAAATAAGTAATAATAATAATAATACTAGTAATAATGAGTAGTACTAGTCAAGGCAGTTTTAAAAAATTAGCATGTAGCAGATAATGTGAAGTACCACATAGTGCAGTCAATAATGCAACAGAAAAACAGTGATGATTGACATGAGTCTGGTTGAGCTGCTGTACATAGTGCACGAGAGTCAAAAGTCACTTAGTGTTCAGCAGTCTGATGGCAGAGGGGAAAAAGCTGTTCATGTGCTGGGAGGTTTTAGTCCGAATGGACCGAAGCCTTCTACCTGAGGGGAGGGGGGCAAACAGCACGTGACCAGGATGTGAAGGATCGGCTATGATCTGGCCAGCACGCCTCCGGGTCCTGGAGATGTACAGGTCCTGGAGAGATGGGAGCTTGCAGCCTATCACCTTCTCAGCAGTGCGCACGACGCGCTGCAGCCTTAGTCTGTCCCTGGCAGTGGCTCCTGCGTACCACACAGTTATGGAGGAGGTGAGGATGGACTCGATGATGGCCGTGTAGAACTGCACTAACATCTTGGTGGGTAGCTTGAGCTTCCTCAGCTGCCGCAGAAAGAACATCCTCTGCTGGGCCTTTTTGATGAGGGAGCTGATGGTTGGCTCCCATTTGAGGTCTCGGGTGATGGCGGTGCCCAAGAAGCGGAAGGAATCTGCAAAGGTGATGGGAGAGCCTGTGATGGTGAGGGGGGGGGCAGGGGGGATGTGACTTTCCTGAAGTCCACAATCATCTCCGCTGTCTTCAGAGCATTCAGCTGCAGGTTGTTGTGGCTGCACCAGGACACCAGCTGGGCCACCTCTTCCCTGTAGGCGGACTCGTCACCGTTGGAGATGAGCCCGATGAGGGTGGTGTCGTCCGCAAACTTAATCAGCTTAACAGACTGGTGGGAGGAGGTGCAGGAGTTGGTATAAAGGGAGAAGAGTAGGGGGGAAAGTACACAGCCCTGGGGTGATCCAATGCTGATGCTAACAGAGTCTGAGACAGACTTCCCCAGCCGCACATGCTGTCTCCGGTCCATCAGGAAGTCGGTGATCCACCTGCAGAGGGAGTCAGGCACGTTGAGCAGGGACAGCTTGTCCTGGAGCAGATCGGGGCGGATGGTATTGAATGCGGAGCTGAAGTCCACAAACAGAATCCTGGCGTAGGTTCCCGGGGAGTCCAGGTGCTGCAGGATGGAGTGGAGGGCCAGGTTGACTGCGTCGTCCACAGACCTGTTAGCACGGTAGGCAAACTGCAGCGGGTCTAGGAGGGGTGTGGTGATGGACTTGAGGTGAGACAGGACCAGGCGCTCAAAGGACTTCATGACTACAGAGGTGAGCGCTACAGGTCTGTAGTCGTTAAGTCCAGTAATCCGTGGCTTCTTGGGGACAGGGATGATGGTGGAGGATTTGAGGCAGGTCGGCACGTG
Source organism: Pholidichthys leucotaenia (assembly GCA_020510985.1). Taxonomy (NCBI): domain Eukaryota; kingdom Metazoa; phylum Chordata; class Actinopteri; order Cichliformes; family Pholidichthyidae; genus Pholidichthys; species Pholidichthys leucotaenia. The sequence goes on along the minus strand of CM035848.1, from coordinate 84,777,548 downwards.
ACATTGCTTAAGGGAGGTGTTAAAAATGTCTGTGAAGACAGGAGCCAGCTCTTTCGCACAGTGTCTCAGGGTGGAGGGAGACACACCGTCCGGCCCGGGGGCCTTGCGCGGGTTCAGTCTGGAGAACTGTCTGTGCACGTCCTGCTCACTGATGACAAGGGGAGGGGGGAAGGAGGAGGAGGAGGAGGGGGGGACCGCTCTTGATGAATTAGGGGCTGAGGAGGCAGTGGAGCTGGGTGGAGTGGGTGAGTTGGACACAGCTGACGAGGTGTCAAAACGGGCATAGTGTTGGGACAGTCTTTGACAAAGGGCTTTGTCATCCTGACCTTTAGAAGCCTGAGGCCAATAGTTTTTGATTTGCCTCAGTCCTTTCCACACAGAAGCCGAGTCATTAGCAGTGAACTGCTGCTGGAGTCTCTCAGAATATACAGATTTAGCTCTCCTCAGCTCTCTGTTAAACTGATATTTGACCTCCCTGTAGCAGTCCCTGTCTCCACTTTTCAACGCTGCTTCCTTCTCCTTCCTGATCCGTCTGAGCTTAGCTGTGAACCAAGGCTTGTCATTAGAATATCTTATCCTGGTGCGCGATGGGAGAATGTGCTCTTCACATAAGTTGATATATGAGTTCACAGTGTCCGTGTACTCATTAAGATCATGTGTGGCTCTTTTAAACATGTCCCAGTCAGTTATTTCCATGCATGTGTTCAGTTTCTCTCCAGCTTCACTGGTCAATTTCTTTGTGGTGGTCACAACAGGTTTAGTGAGTTTCAGTCTTTGTTTGTATGTGGGGATGAGGTGAACCATCACGTGATCAGATAGTCCCAGCGCAGCGCGGGGAACAGCGCGATATGCGTCCTTTACTGAAGTATAACAGTGACTTACACAATGGTCCTCTCCGGCATACAACTAGGAACATACCGGTCGCTATGGAGGGTGAGAATATGTATGGGCACATAATCATACCATGTAGGATAACTAAATAGACGGTTATGCTGTTTCATCCCACCTAGCAACAATGCTCTGCACTGTGTGTGTTTATATATTTACATATTTATTCCATCTAGCTACAATGCTCTGCACTGGGTGTGTTTATATTTATATATCTATATATTTATTCCATCTAGCTACATTGCTCCGCACTGTGTGTGTTTATATACTTGCATATTTATTCCACCTAGCTGCAATGCTCCATACTGTGGGTGTTTATATATTTACATATTTATTCCATCTAGCTACAATGCTCTGCACTGTGTGTTCATATATTCATATATTTATTCCATCCAGCTACAATGCTCTGCACTGTGTGTCTGTGTGTGTGTGTGTGTGTATATATATATTTTATAGTAATATGTACATATGTATATTAGCTGCTCTTGCTTGCTTGTTTTTTCTTGCCTTCTGATTGTTGCTCTGAGTGTTGCTATCCCTGTGCTGTTGCAATCCTGGAATTTCCCCGTTGTGGGACTAATAAAGGCTTATCTTATCTTATCTTATCTTATCTAGCGTGTTATTTCCTCTGGTTGGACATTTAATACACTGTTTGTAGCGGGGGAGCTCGTGACTCAGATTGCTCTGGTTAAAATCGCCCACCACGATAACCAGGGAGTCTGGAAAGTTCCGCTCCGTAAGTTGGATGTGATCTGCGAGCACGCGCTGAGCTTCGCGCGTGTCCGCGTCAGGAGGGGTGTACACAGCGACGAGAATGAATGAGGCAAACTCCCGCGGGGAATAAAATGGCTTGCAGTTAATGAAAAGAAATTCCAGGGCGGGAGAACAGTGTTCTCCTTCGGGCTGGGTCCGCCCTCCAGTAGGTTCACCACCTGCAGGAGGGATCATGGAGGTCCGGTGCTATGTGGATTAGGTGGCAGTCAAAAGCGGAGACCTTGGCGGACTGATCCCAAGCTTTCTAAACTGGCTTTTGGTACGTGGAATGTCACCTATCTGGTGGGGAAGGAGCCTGAGCTGGTGTACGAGATTGAGCGATACCGGCTAGACATAGTCGGCCTCACCTCAACACACAGCTCCGGTTCCGGAACCAGTCTCCTGGAGAGGGGCTGGAGCTTGGCCTTTTCTGGAGTTGCCCCGGGCGAGAGGCGACGAGCAGGGGTAGGTATTCTTGTATCGCCCCACCTTGCTGCCTCTATATTGGAGTTTTCCCCGGTGGACGAAAGGGTTGCTTCCCTGCGCCTTCGGGTTGGGAAACGGGTCCTGACCATCATTTGTGCCTATGCACCAAATGATGTTTCAGAGTACCCACCCTTTTTGGAGTCTGTGACTGGGGTGCTGGAGGGTGCTCCTCCTGGAGACTCCATTGTCCTACTGGGGGACTTCAATGCGCACGTGGGCAACGACAGTGAAACCTGGAGGGGGGTGATTGGGAGGAACGGCCTGCCCGATCTGAACCCGAGTGGTGTTCAGTTATTGGACTTCTGTGCTAACCACAGTCTGTCTATAACGAACACCATGTTCAAGCATAAGGGTGTCCATATGTGCACCTGGCACCAGGACACCCTAGGCCGCAGGTCGATGATCGATTTTGTTATCGTATCATCAGACCTGCGACCGTATGTCTTGGACACCCGAGTAAAGAGAGGTGCAGAGCTGTCAACTGATCACCACCTGGTGGTGAGTTGGATCCGATGGCAGGGGAGGAAGCCATTCAGACCTGGTAGACCCAAACGTATAGTGAGGGTGTGCTGGGAGCGTCTGGCTGAGGCCCCTGTCCGGGAGGTCTTCAACTCCCACCTCCGGAAGAACTTCAACCACATTCCGAGGGAGTCTGGAGACATGGAGTCTGAATGGGCCATGTTCTCCACCTCTGTTGTTGAAGCGGCAGCCCAGAGCTGCTGCCGCAAGGTGGTCGGTGCATCTCGTGGTGGCAACCCCCGAACCAAGTGGTGGACACCAGTGGTGAGGGGGGCCATTAAGCTGAAGAAGGAGTCCTATCAAGCTTGGTTGGCTTGTGGGACTCCCGAAGCAGCTGAGGTGTACCGGCAGGCCAAGCGGAGTGCAGCTCGGGTGGTTGCTGAAGCAAAAACCCGGGTATGGGAGGAGTTCGGTGAGGCCATGGAACAAGACTTTCGGTCGGCTTCAAAGAGATTCTGGCAAACTGTTCGGCGGCTCAGGAGGGGAAAGCAGCTCCCCGTCCACACTGTGTATGGTGCGGATGGGACACTGTTGACTTCAACTGGGGATATCGTCGGGCGGTGGAAGGAATACTTCGAGGATCTCCTCAATCCCACTGATACGCCTTCCACAGAGGAAGCAGGGTTTGGGGACGAGGGGGATGACTCGCCTATCACAGGGGCTGAGGTCGCCAAGGTGGTTAAAAATCTCCTTGGTGGCCGGGCCCCGGGGGTGGACGAGATTCGCCCCGAGTACCTCAAGGCCCTGGATGTTGTTGGGTTGTCATGGTTGACACGCCTCTGCAACATTGCGTGGAGGTCGGGGGCAGTGCCTTTGGCATGGCAAACCGGGGTGGTGGTTCCTCTCTTCAAAAAAGGGGACCGGAGGGTGTGCTCCAACTTTAGAGGGATCACACTCCTCAGCCTCCCTGGGAAGGTCTATGCCAAGGTACTGGAGAGGAGAGTCCGGCCGTTGGTCGAACCTCGGATTCAGGAGGAGCAATGTGGTTTTCGTCCTGGCCGTGGCACATCGGACCAGCTCTTTACCCTCTCGAGAATTCTTGAGGGTTCGTGGGAGTTTGCCCAACCAGTTTACATGTGTTTTGTGGACTTGGAGAAGGCATTTGACCGCGTCCCTCGTGGATTTTTGTGGGGGGTGCTTCGGGAGTATGGGGTATCGGGCTTGTTGTTACGAGCTATTCGGTCTCTGTACGACCGTTGTGAGAGTTTAGTTCGCATTGCCAACACTCGGTCGGAGTCATTCCCAGTGAGAGTTGGACTCCGCCAGGGCTGCCCTTTGTCACCGGTCCTGTTCATAATTTTTATGGACAGGATTTCTAGGCGCAGCCAGGGAATGGAGGGTGTCATGCTTGGTGACCACAGGATCTCATCTCTGTTGTTTGCAGATGATGTTGTCCTGTTGGCTTCATCCAGCAATGACCTACAGCTCTTGCTGGGACGGTTTGCCGCTGAGTGTGAAGCGGCTGGGATGAGAATCAGCACCTCCAAGTCCGAGTCCATGGTCCTCAGCCGGAAAAAGGTGGATTGTCCTCTCCGGGTTGGGGACAGGCTCCTGCCCCAAGTGGAGGAGTTTAAGTATCTTGGGGTCTTGTTCACGAGTGAGGGGAAAATGGAGCGAGAGATCGACAGACGGATTGGAGCAGCATCTGCAGTGATGCGGACGTTGTACCGGTCTGTTGTGGTGAAGAGGGAGCTTAGTTCTAAGGCAAAGCTGTCGATTTACCAGTCAATCTACGTTCCTACTCTCACCTATGGTCACGAGCTTTGGGTAATGACCGAAAGAACGAGATCGCGGATACAAGCGGCTGAAATGAGCTTTCTCCGTAGGATTGCTGGACTCACCCTCAGAGATAGGGTGAGGAGCTCAGTCATCCGGGAGAGGCTCAGAGTAGAACCGCTGCTCCTCCACATTGAAAGGAGTCAGTTGAGGTGGTATGGGCATCTGATTAGGATGCCTCCTGGACGCCTCCCACTTGAGGTGTTTCAGGCACGTCCCACTGGGAGGAGACCCCGGGGCAGACCCAGGACTCGGTGGAGAGACTATGTCTCCCAGCTAGTCTGGGAACGCCTTGGTATCCCCTCTGAAGAGCTGGAGCAGGTGGCTGGGGAGAGGGAAGTCTGGGCTTCTCTGCTTGAACTGCTGCCTCCGCGACCCGGACCTCCGGAAAAGCGGTAGAAGATGGATGGATGGATGGATGGAGAACAGTGTTTGGAAATCACTGTTACATCAGAGCACCAGTTGTTGTTAATATAGAAGCACACTCCTCCTCCGATAGACTTACCGGACAGCTCTGTGACGCGGTCAGCACGAATCAGCTGGAAACCCTCGAGGCTGATCGCGCTATCTGGAATGTTCTCATTAAGCCAGGTCTCAGAGAAGCAGATGACAGACGAGGAAGCGAGGTCCTTGAAACGCATCAGCAGTCTTAATTCTTCTACCTTGTTCAGGAGAGAATTGGCATTGGATAGAAATATGCCAGGCAAGGCTGTTCGCGAGCCTCTTTTTCGTAGCCGAGCGAGAATCCCTCCTCTCTTCCCTCTTTTCCGCCGTCTTGCTTTTTTGGCCAAACAATGGATCAGATCAGCGGCAGGAGCTAAAAAAACTGGAAGAAGGTCCATGGGGGTGAGAGTCCTGATATTTAGTAGTTCTTCACGGGTGTATGAACCGGCAGATGCACAATCAGTGAACAAAAACAGACAAATTATAAAAATTAAAGGGCAGCGATACACCACGGCGGCCGCTGTGGGCGCCATCTTGTTTTCATTCACAGAGCTGTCTCCTGTAGTTGGTTGGGTTATATATCCAGTTTTAGTTTGTCAGTCTTGTTTCCAAGGGACCGAGCATTTGCGAGAAAAAGGCTAGACAACGTTCATCTGCTCAGAGTCGTCTTAGCCTAGCCATGTAGCCAGACTGGCTTCCCTGCTTCTGTTTACATTGTCGCCTCCATCACCAGTCATCAGTACATTTATGGGAGCTTGGTATTTTCTTCCGATCGTGCAGGTAATTCCTCTCTGATGGAGAAGATGTTCGATATACTACAACAGCACTTAACCACAAAAAGTAATACAAATAACAGCCACACGCAGCATTGTTTGACTGAGTACAGAGCTGTAGCATGCCGGCTTTGTGGGGGTAGCCATGTTAATTAAGATACGCTTGTCTGACATAATGACGTAAGTCCCTCGCACCGAGGAAGAAGCAGTAGAATGTCACTCGACTGTCTCCTGTAACATTCTGTCTGCTGTAAATATTAATTTTTGCTGATAGTCGATAATTTTAAATTCTTTTATCGGCCGATACCAGTAGCATGGCAATATATATCGTGCATCCCTACAAAGTAGCCAAACTATATTGTTACATTTCATGCACTGACCATGTCATGCACAGTGTCCCCCCCAAAAAACACAACCCACGCGAGACATTTTTTTGGCAAGCCCTGTCAACTGACAGCCTGGTTTGTAAATTCTTGATTTACAAATCGTGGTGGATTGTCAAGCGTTTAATAAATGCAGCCCATAAAATAGTTTTGTTGAGGGTGTTTGTGCAGTTGAAAATATTCTGCGTCACACTTGTCAGCTGTGCTGAGTTTACATGGAGGCAATCGCACCATCAAGCTCAACGGTCTGCTTGATTTCTGGCTTCTGCTGCCTCCATAGCAGCAAAATTCTATACAGACAGTGTTATTCCGCAGTCACTGCTCGCACACATACAGTAGAGACATGGACACAAACACATCCAGTCCCCAGGATGAATGTGGCTAAAACTGAACCAGGGTCACATGTGTCTAGTGTGTCTGTGTACAGTATGGTGGAGTGTTGAGGAATGTGTGTATATGTATGTGTGTGTTTAATAATCCATCTCTGTAAGCTGCCGGGCTGCCAAGTAAAGATTTTTTTTTTTTTTTACCAAGGAGAGAAGGAAAACCAAACCTTTAGAGACTCAGCTATTCCGGCTTCACTTTTGCCACATGCTTTGGGGATTTTAGCTCTAATATTGTGCTCAGTGTGAGTTTCACTGTTGTTGGTACACACTCAGAATAAATCTTTTGGGTTACTTATGGTCATCTCTCTACTCTATTTCCCGTTAATCCAATTTAAGAGGAACATACCAGAAGAGAACAACATTAACACAGTATTTTTAAAGCATTTTCTCTCTTTTTTTCCAGTGTTGTAAGTTCATTTCAACACGCAGAGGATTCTAAATGATATAATGTCCATTAAGTCACTCATTTACATTTCAAACATTTATTTGAGGCTCTTATCCAAAGTGCGGGCAAAGTGATGAGTGAACTGCAATTCCCAGATTTTAATGTTCAAATCAGCCAAGTAAGGATGCTGCAAGAGTAAGCACAGAATGCAAATGTTTATTAATGCTTGAAGTATTAGTGATCGTAGAGAAAAAAAGATTGATTACAATGCAGGAGGCAGCTAATTGAACACAAGTTGCACAATGCAACAAACATTTGGTTCAGCATAGGATAGAGGTGTTGAGAGTGGAAGAACTTCCCTGAAAACTTTTCTCATACTTCATTAATAGATCACCTTGTTTCTCTTTTCTCTGGCAATATAGGTGTTATATTGCACAGAAACATTTGACTGATTTGTAAATCCAGCCACACAAAGCAACATGAGACTTTATTTACCATAGTGGAAATGCACTTGGTTGAGTTCTTGGAGAGTTCGATGGAGGTATTTAGCTTGTCTCTGTCTTTCTCCCCCATGGATCACCACCTTATTGTGGTGAAGGGGTTTGCATGCCCTGATTATCCTAGGAGCTATGTTGTCAAGGTCAACTTGAAAAGACAAACTGGCCCTGGGTGAAGGGCCAGACCAAGAGCAGTCTTGTAGATCCCCATGATGAAGATACAGCAAGGATCCAGTGTACTCCACCTGTTTATGGGCGACTGGGGCTCAAGGGCAAGTGCCTGGTGACCGGGTTGCTATCTATAGGACTCAGCCCTAGCGAGCCACATGGGTCTGACCTCCAGTGGATAAACAGTGGAAGATGGATGGATGAATGGATGGCACATTTTCTATCTGTTATAAAGTAAATGTACAGCTGAACTTTGTCTATTTCAGCTCATGGAGGCTTCTTTCCCAAGTTGCTGTCCCCGGCATGCTGCATTGCTTCCAGATTTCCTGAACTGCAGCCTGGGCTGAGGGCTTTAAGTATACAGCTCTGAAAAAAAAAATAAAATTAAAAGACCAACAAGACTACTGCAAAATTATCACTGTATCTGGTTTTTCTGTTTATATGTATGTGTCTGAGTAAAATGCACAATTTTGTTTTATTCTCTAATCTACTGAAAACAACTTACCCAAATTCCAAGTCAGAATATCATCATTTAGAGCATTTATTTACAGAAAATGACAACTGGCCAAAACAACAAAAATGCTGTTGCTTTTAGATGTGCTTTTTTATGTGCTTTTAGATCAAATAATGGAAAGAAAACAAGTTCATGTTCATTCTTAAACACTACAATACTAAGTTTTAACTTGGGAAGAACTCAAAAATCTACTTGTGGAATAACTCTGATTTCTATTCAGAACTTTCATGTGTCTTGCTTAGATGATCACCTAATCAATAAAGAAGATTTTACAGTGGTCTTTTATTTTTTCTAGAGCTGTAGAAAACCATCAATGTGACTAACAAGTCTGCATTAATCACACGTTTAAAAGATGGGGTGGTGTGTTAATTCGTTATCACGTTACCTTTGACAGTGCTAATGCCTACCAGATTGAATTTGATAATTGATTTCATTGGTAGGCAATATGCTATTATCGGGCACTCATGTCTTGGTATTGAAATATCCAAGTAAGGAAATACTGAAGTGAACTTCTCTTTCATTACCCACCAGGAATAACCAGCATCTTTCATCTGCTTTCATCAACTTATTCATATGAAGTTGCTGTATCTTTGTTGTTGTTGAAGAAAATTATGCATACTTTTGCTCAGTGACTGTATTTAACTTTTTAAGATTCTTCAAAGGTTCACGTTGTTGTGTTCTCTTCACTTTAGCCCCACTCATGATCTGTATTGTGCCTCTGAGGGGAAGAAAGAAACAGAGAAGCACTGTTGTAATGTTTGAACCTGATCTCCCTTGATGAAGCAAGGCAAATACTCTGCGTGCACACACACACACACATATATATATATATATATATATATATATATATATATATATATATATATATATATATATATATATAATATATATAGTGTGTGTGTGTGTGTGAAGATGTGTTTGCTCCCTTCCTGTTTTATGTCTTTAAATCAGGATGTCATTATGAGGTATTGTGTGTAGAATTTTGAGGAAAAAAAGGAATTTAATCCCTTTTGGGAAAAGGCTGTCACATAACAAAATGTGGAAAAAGTGAAGTGCTGTGAATACTTTCCAGATGCACTATGTGTGTCCAGATCCCTTTTACATATACAGTGGTGTGAAAAAGTGTTCGCCCCCTTCCTGATTTCTCATTTTTTTGTATGTTTGTCACATTTAAATGTTTCAGATAAGCAAGCAAATTTAAATATTAGACAAAGATAACACAAGTAAACACAAAATGCAGTTTTTAAATGAAGGTGTTTATTATTAAGGGGAAAAAAATCTAAATCTACATGGCCCTGTGTGAAAAAGTGATTGCCCCCTGAACTTAATAACTGGTTGGGCCACCGTTAGCAGCAACAACTGCAGTCAAGTGTTTGTGATAACTGGCAATGAGTCTTTTACAGCACTATGGAGGAATTTTGGCCCACTCATCTTTGTAGAATTGTTGTAATTCAACCACACTGGAGGGTTTTCGAGCATGAACCGCCTTTTTAAGGTCATGCCTTAAAAAGAACCCAAGTGTGCTTCAACTTGAGGTCACGAACAGATGGTCGGATATTCTCCTTCAGGATTTTTTGGTTGACAGCAGAATTCATGGTTCTATTTACCACAGCAAGTCTTGCAGGTCCTGAAGCAGCAAAACAGCTCCGGACCATCACCTTACCACCACAATATTTTACTGTTGGTATGATGTTCTTTTTCTGAAATGCTGTGTTACTTTTACGCCAGATGTAATGAGACACACACCTTCCAAAAAGTTCAACTTTTGTCTCGTCAGTCCACAGAGTATTTTCCCAAAAGTCTTGGGGATCATCAAGATGTTTTCTGGCAAAACTGAGATGAGCCTTTATGTTCGTTTTGCTCAGCAGTGGTTTTTGTCTTGGAACTCTGCCATGCAGGCCATTTTTTGCCCAGTCTCTTTCTTATGGTGGAGTCATGAACACTGACCTTAACTGAGGCAAGTGAATCAGAATCAGAATCAGAATCAGAATCAGGTTTATTGCCATTGTTCATGTAGTACACAAACTAGGAATTTGTCTCGGTACAATGCTGCAACATTAAACATGATAAGATAAGAGAAATAAACTATACATGTAATAAAGTGTAGGATAAGATTAAGTGATACTGGTCAACAGTTAAAATATATATTAGCCAGCAGCAGATACTGTGGAGAACTATATAGTGCAGTCGGTAATGCAGGAAGAAAACAGTGATGATTGACATGAGTCTGGTTGAGCTGCTGTACATGGTGCACGAGAGTCACTTAGTGTTCAGCAGTCTAATGGCAGAGGGGAAGAAGCTGTTCATGTGACGGGAGGTTTTAGTCTGGATGGACCGAAGTCTTCTACCAGAGGGGAGGGGGGCAAACAGTACATGACCAGGGTGTGAGGGATCGGCTATGATCCGGCCAGCACGCCTCCGGGTCCTGGAGATGTACAGATCCTGGAGAGATGGGAGCTTGCAGCCGATCACCTTCTCAGCAGTGCGCACGACGCGCTGCAGCCTTAGTCTGTCCCTGGCAGTGGCTCCTGCGTACCACACGGTTATGGAGGTGGTGAGGATGGACTCGATGATGGCTGTGTAGAACTGCACTAACATCTTGGTGGGTAGCTTGAGCTTCCTCAGCTGCCGCAGGAAGAACATCCTCTGCTGGGCCTGCAGGCCTGCAGTTCTTTGAATGTTGCTGTGGGTCTTTTGTGACCTCTTGGATGAGTCGTTGCTGTGCTCTTGGGGTAATTGTGGTCAGCTGGACACTCCTGGGAAGGTTCACCACTGTTCCATGTTTTTGCCATTTGTGGATAATGGCTTTCAGTGTGGATCACTGGAGTCCCAAAGCTTTAGAACTGGCTTTATAACCTTTTCCAGACTGATAGATGTCAATTACTTTGTTTCTCATTTGTTCCTGAATTCTTTGGATCACAGCATGATGTCTAGCTTTTAAGAATGTTTTGGTCTACTTCACTTTGTCAGGCAGGTCCTATTTAAGTGATTTCTTGATTGAGAACAGGTGTAGAAGTAATAAGGCCTGGGTGTGGCTGGAGAAATTGAACTCAGCTTTCCAAAGATGTGATAAATCACAGTTAATTTATGTTTTAAGGGGGGACAGTCACTTTTTCACACAGGACCATGTAGGTTTGGATTTTTTTTACCCTTCATAATAAACACCTTCTTTTAAAAACTGCATTTTGTGTTTATGTGTGTTGTTTTTGTCTAATATTTAAATTTGGTTGATGATCTGAAACATTTAAGTGACAAACATACAAAAAAATGAGAAATCTGGAAGGGGCAAACACTTTTTCGCACCACTCTGTGTGTGTGTGTGTGTGTGTGTGTGTGTGTGTGTGTGTGTGTGTGTGTGTGTGTGTGTGTGTGTGTATGAAATTACAAGCAACAAATGCAACACTTGTAATTACAAAATTACAATTGTTGTAATTTTTTTCAATTATTATTCATGTGTTTCTTCACCGAGATTTGATCATTGGCATAAGACTTTAGACCCATCATAAGGTGATAAAGAAGAACATTTGGCCAAAACAGCCGTGACAAACCAAATTACTTTTTCAGGAAAAGAACCTCATAGCATCTGTGAGTCATGGTCATCGATGTTCTGTTTCTATGCTGCCTCATTAACTGGTAACCCAGTGGTCACTGCTGCATCATATGAAAGAGCAATGTGTCCGAAAGCTGAACCAGAAATGACCCTTTCAGCAGGATAATGATCCTAAGCATGCAAGCAAATTCAAAATGGAATGGCTCAAGAAGAAGAAATGGAGGGTTACAGAGTGGATTAGTCAAAGCTCAGGTTTGAGTCCAATTAAAATGGATTTGAAATGGGTTGTGCATACCTGTATAAGAAACCACATCTTCCACTTAAAGGAATTTAGCCTGTTAATCAGGAAATAAACATCAGAAACTGGTGGACAGTTATGTAATAATTGCTTGCAAGGAATTTGCGATAAAGAAAGTATGCATAGCTTCTGAGATCGAAATTGTATTTAGTGTTTACAAAAATGAAAGGTAACCAAAAGAAAATTTGATGATGGGGTGCTTCTAGCATTTTAAACAATATTGGAGTACGTGCCTTTGGTTCCACTGATGGAATGCATACTTCCAAGAGCTCTCTTCCTTTTACTGATTCAATAGATTTAGCAGCTCCTGCTTCCTTCATTTAAAAAAAAACAAAACTATTTTAATCAACACTACTGTTGTCCTGTTTTTTCTATGTAAATGCTGAAGTATTGTTTTCGCAAGGAAATCAGAAAGTATTATTTGATGTCATCTATGATGTCATATGTATTGTGCCACAATTTAAAAAAACTTAGGTGAAAGCAAAGTTAGCACCTGCCCTATCTGACATTCTGCATTTGTAAAATAGATTGGAAAAAGTTATAGTCATCAGTGTTTAGGCTTAAATGCATAATAGTCTATTGAAGGCCTTGAACGAATTCTCCACGTTATTATTTTGACTGATGAAACAAGCATGGTTTCAAAGAGGGCTCAATGACTGCTTACCTAAACTAGTGTTTCGCTCAGAAGCACATACCTCTGCCAAGGTCTGTCTGTCTGTGGGCAGGATTATGCAAAAAGTACTGAACGGATTTTGATGAAGCTATAATCAGAGGGGGCCCTTGGGCTGCATCCTGGTCAGGATGCGGATTCTGGATCAATTTTTTCCTTCATTAACATTAAGAGATAGGGGCTTGATGGAGGTATGCACTCTCGAATCACCTCCAGAATCTAATGGGTTCATATGTAGCCCAAGGGCCACCTCTGGTGACAATGTCATCAAAATCCATCCAGCAGTTTTTGTGCTATCTTACTAAAACATTGTGAAGAGATAGGACCTTGTGAGAAGGTAAGGCCTTGGCAGAGGTATGCGCTCTTGGATCACCTCCAAAATCTAATGGGTTCATCCGTAGCCCAAGGGCCATCTCTAGTGAAAATGTCATCAAAATCTATCCAGTATTTCTTGTGTTATCCTTCTAAAACATTGTAACAAGATAGGACCTTGGTGGAAGCATGTGCTCTTGGATCACCTCCAAAATCTAATGAGTTCATCCGTAGCCCAAGGGCCACCTTTGGTGAAAATGTCATCAAAATCTATCCAGTAGTTTTTGCGTTATCCTGCTAAAACATTGCAAGAAGATAAGGCCTTGCGAAAAGGTAGGGCCTTGGCAGAGGTAGCCTTAGCTCTTGGATCACCTCCAAAATCTGAGTTCATCCTTAGGCTAAGGGCCAGTTCTGCCGAAATTTTTTTTCAAAATCTGTTGAGTAGTTTTTGTGCAGTCATGCAAACAAACTCTGATTACATTACCTCCGTGGCTGAAGGTTAACTAAGAAAAACAATATTTCCATCATGCAATGTACCTAATTTCAAACATACATCACTTTTTCCATAATGGTCTGCAATAAAAAAAAAAAGGCTGCTTGGCACATTGGAAAATAGTGATAATAAGTCAAAATGGTCTGATAATGTTGGCCTGTCGATCCATCTCTGTAATAGCCCTCCATGATTTATACAAGGTGTCACATATAATCATGCCATTAAAGAAAATGCATTGTTTGACTGGGCCAAGTATTGTGCGAGACTCCGGGGAAGACTGTTGTAAGAGATCACAAGTATATGCAATGTGGACACATTATGAGGGTAAGCAAAAGTATTTTTTAATACCACTGCAGTCTTAAGAAACTCCACAGAGAGTCCCCCAGAGTTAATGAGTTTCTTCATATGTATCTTTGTGGTTACCTTCTCATGCACAGCTTCCCTGTCTGTATATTTAAGGAAGGGGAACTGTTGTACAGAAGTCTGGACTTTTTGTCTCCTTGCCCAGTAAAAATGCAGATATAGCAACTAAATTGATATAATTACAACACAAGAATGCCCATTAGGAAAAGTGAAACTTCTACAGCAGTTTGACAGTTCACCTCTGTCCTCTGGTCTGGTCTGGAATACCCACAAGCTGTAACCCCCAGATCGTTGTCATTGGAGGTCTTTAATCTTTACACAGTGGTTTTAACCAGAAGTAACATACTGCTATCATTTGTCAGTTTATCAAAATTCTCTAAGGGCAGACATTTTTTAAAGTATTTTTGCTTTCCATCAATATCTGTAATTTTCCTGCCCTCTCCTGAATGCTTAAGTCTTTTTCAGGTCTTCTGTGTCTCTACTGTTTTTACTTTTAGATATTCATAACACATTTGCTCTCACACACAAAGGCTCACTCTGCTTCTACTATTTTAACTCCGGGGCTTGTCACGGAGCACACGGAGGCTTCTATGCATACCAAACTTGGGCTGTTTAGAGTTGCCGCTAACCATGCATTTGCATACACACACGCTCATGCACTCACACTTAACATTACATTGCATGTGATCAGTATTCTCCACTTTTAGCCTTTGGAAAAGAAGGGATGATGTTAAAGAGAGAAGATAAAGGGAGTAAAAAAATTAGCATGAGCTCAAAACTAGAAGGCATTGAACAACTTAATGGGGCAATTCTTCTTAAAGATTAAGTTTTCTATTTTCATTTTGGACCTGTAAGACCATTTATCCATCTTGATTTTTTGTGAGATGTCAGCTGTGAGGATGTGTACCTCTCATTGTATGCTCACCAGCCATTGTAATGGGTACACCTTGCTATTAGTGGGTTGGGCCTCTGTTGCCTTCACATCTCTTTTACTTCCTAATTGCATAGATTCATCAAGGGACTGGAAATATTCCTCAGAAATACTCGTCTCTACTGATATGCTAGCATCACATAGTCACTGCAGATTTATTGGCTGCACATCCATGAAGTCTCATGCATGCATCTATTCTTTCTTGTTGTTAATGCTAAATTCTGATGCTACCATCCGAATGCTGCACCAAAAACCTGAAACTCAGGCCAGGCAATGTTTCTTCAGTCTTCTGCTGTCCAGTTTTGGTGCGTCTGTGTGGATTGTAGCCTTAGTTTGCTGTTTTTAGCTGACTGTTTCTTCAGAGATGCTCTTCTGTATAGCTCGGTTGCTATGAGCATTTGAGTTACTGTTGCATTTCTGTCTTCTTAAGCCAGTCTGGCTATTCTTCTCTGACCTCTGGCATCAACAAGACATCTAAAGCCTTATTCATGCTGCATTTCCCCTCTAGTCTGCTTTGGTCCGCATGCACTTTGGATGAGCCCGGCACACACGCAGCGCTGTACATGTTCACTTTTTTCATCTACCCAGGTCAAGCGATTGACGCATGCGGGCAACCACCATTTGTAGTTTCACTCCTGCCCTATAAGT
This sequence comes from Pholidichthys leucotaenia, assembly GCA_020510985.1. NCBI lineage: Eukaryota > Metazoa > Chordata > Actinopteri > Cichliformes > Pholidichthyidae > Pholidichthys > Pholidichthys leucotaenia. Next base: position 84,762,311 of record CM035848.1, on the reverse strand, counting down.
AGCACCAATGCGCTGATGCGCCAGGATTTTCACCAATGAAGAAACACTGCTTGCTTTCTGCTGCTTGACTTCCCGGTTTTCACTCCTTTTCCACGAAGATGTCACCGCTGCTGCTGCTGCTGAAATATGTACATATGATTCGTGTATGTTTATTCTCGTCTTCCGCTTCCTCGTTGTCTTCTTCGTCTACTTTGTCTTGGTATGCTGTGCCGATATCGCCACCTCGTGAATGGGACATTAAGTCTTGCGCATGCGCTTTTCAATGTGTTCAGGTCGTGGGCAGGCAGCGCGGTCACAAAATTTGGGCACTGCAGATACTAGTGGAGTGGAGACGATGATGTAAATTTCGTCACATGAGGTTTCCAGTTACATGTACGAGGACAGCAGAGGTGCAGCATGAGTCCAGCTTAAGGCTATAGAAAAGTGGAAGTTTTCTCTTTTTCAGACCATTTTCTGTAAACCCCATTGTGGGTTTTGTGTGACAATCCCAGTATCGATCAGCAGATCCTGAAATATTCAGACCAGCCTATCTGGCACCAGCAACCATGACATGTTCACAGTCACTTAAATCACCTTTCTGATGCTCTTTTTGAACTTCAGCAGCTCACCTTGACCATGTCTAAATGCACTAGGTTGCTGTTATGTGATTGGCTGATTAGGTTTTTGCATTAGCAAGCAGTTTAACAGGTGTACCTATTAAAGTAACTGTGAGTGTATATCATATTTAAAAATAATGTCTCTGAAATCACTCCCTTTGATTCAAATAGGTTTTTCCATTGTGAAGGTTCCACCCTTCCATCAAATTTTCTTGAAAAAAAAAATCAGTAGTTTTTGCTTACTTTTTCATACCAACCCACAAACAACATGAATAACAAAACATAACTTCTGTGGCAGCGGCAAAACTCCTGAGGTTACGAACTTGTTGCTGAAAAGAAATCCATTTTGTGAGAATTTTCTGTTCTTGAAATATTTTGCATAAGAAAGCATCTGTTTACCCATTATAACATGTGACAGCATGACATGATTTAAACATCGACATTGTCCCCTCTCAACAGACCTAGAATCTTTACTTATTTTGGTCTATTCATAAAAAAGAAACAGTTGCTACTAGGGATGGGAATCGCGATACTTGGGTCATGATCCAATACCATCATGATCCATCATGCTACCATACATCCTCCCTCCCATTTCAACGTCAAATTTTGTCCCCAAAGTACAATTGTCAATATCTGTTTCATATAACTTTTCACTCTTTTCAACTCGCTGCAGCCGCTTTTGTTGCTATGAATGCAGGCTCTCAGTCCTCCCTAGGATAGTGTGCTGCTGTGGTCCTTTCTGCTGCCCTCATTCTCATTTTTCAGGGGGCTTCATTTTCTGCACACACAAATCTCTGCAGACAGGGAGGGTGATGGACTGTGTTGTTTACTTGACTTGCTACAAGTTTAGAGGTAGGCTTGTTGCATGCAGGTATCTGGAGTCGTGCTGAAGTTGTTTTTAACTTAGCTGTTGCTAATGCTGCTGTTGCTAAATGGCTCAGACAGGAGTTTTCTGGCCCGCATGTTCTTTTTTTTTTTTATTTAAGTTTTTGTAAAGGGTATACATGTCATTACAGCATTGCATTGTCTACATTTTCATCACATATTCCCTTTTTTTTGTTTTTTGACAAGATTGAAAAAAAATTATTACAACACCCTTTTTTTAAGTGAAAGAGAAGAACAATTTAAAAAAAAAACAACAAAAAAACAAAAGAGAAGAAAAATAAAAGAACATCTGAGTAGCGTTGGAACAAAGAGAGGAACCATTATTGAAATGGTGTTTGTCAAAGATTAGATCTGATGGAAGACACATATGCGTTCCAGGGTTGCCAAAAATTCAAGAACCCATCCATGTCCTGTCTCAGTGCAAATGTCAACTTTTCCATCAAATAAATGTCCTGAATTACGTTAATCCAATCTTCAGGTGCAGGACAGTCTCTCGACATCCATTTTTTTGTTAGTCCTTTTTTACTTGCCCATATTAAAACACTGAATAAGTATTTTTCTCCTCGTCTTTCCAGTGATTCCGGTAGTAAACCCAAATACAAAGATACAAAAGAAAAGGGAACTGTTACTTTGAATATTTTCCCCAATATTGTCTGTACATTAGTCCAATATTGGTGGATAACTGGGCATGACCAAAACACACGAAAATGATTTGCAGTCTTTTCACCACACAGGCGCCAGCAATTCAACCCTTTACGAGTAAATTTGTTTTGTGCAGGTGTTCTGAAAAATCTTGCCAAATTTTTCCATCCAAATTTTCTCCACAGCAGGGATGAGATACTTTTCCACTGTTGTTTATTTAGTTTTTCCCATATATCCAGTTGTAAAGTGAAATTCCCCTCTTTTTCCCATTTCTCTTTTATATATGATGTGTCTCCTTTTAAATCTTGAAGACCATGGTATATTTTAGAGATGTATCTGATCCCTGGGATCCCTTTATATGCCATTAAGAAGACCTTCAGAACACCTGACTGGGACCTTTCCAAATCCTTCTTTTTAAGTATTTTGTTTATGTGGTGTCTAAGCTGAAAGAACCTGTAAAGGTCTTGATTTAATAGACCTTGTTTTTTCAAATCTTCAAAATTTTTTAAAGTTTGCCCTTTAAAAAAATCATAATATTTTATCAGTCCGTTCTCTTTCCACTTTTTAAATCTAGTGTCTGTTTTATTAGGAGTAAAAATCCTGATCATAGGAAATCCATTGCAATAATCGATAGGGTTCTTTAGTTTGATTCTCTCTGACTATCTTAAACCAAATTTTTAGCAGGGTCTCTATCCACAGGTTAGTGTTATTCACATGTTTAGGTAAGGCATTATTCCCTATTATCGCCTGTAGGGGAATGTCACTTGTTATTTGGCATTCTAGCTCCTTCCATTGTGCAGTGTAGAATGGGTTACATATCTCTACTAAAATTTTAATTTGCGCGGCTTTAAAATAGTCCCTGATATTTGGCAGCGTGAGCCCACCTTTATCTTTGTTTAGCTGTAGGGTTCTATACCTGATTCTTGGTCTCTTGCCCTGCCATATGAATCTTGAGATCCTTCTGTCCAGTTCTTGCCATGTTTTTTGGGAGGTTCTACCAGTATTATTTGGGAAAGGTATAGAAGACGTGGAAGTATATTCATTTTGACTGCTTCAATTCTTTGTGCAGTACCCAAGAATGGTATCATATTCCATCTTGCTAGATCAGATTTTATTTTTGCCATCAGTGGATCATAGTTTAGTGTTATAATTTTGTTGAGTTGTTTCAGGATATTGACCCCCAGATATTTCTTAGATTCCATCTAAAATTTGGGTTTTATGCGTGTTCAATTCGTACCCCGATAACTCTCTATACTCTGAAAAAACTGAGATTAGTTCTGGAAAAGAGGTGTCCAGCTGCCCCAGGTATATTAAAATGTCATCAGCAAAGAGTGCTATTTTATGTTCCTTCTGACCAAGTGTAATACCTTGAATTTTTTGATTCTGTCTTATCCATTGGCTCAGAGGTTCTATGAAGATTGCAAAGAGCAGTGGAGACAAGGGGCAGCCCTGACAACATCCTCTGTCCAGTTCAAAAGATGATGATAATTTACCGTTAATCCTTATTTTAGCTGTTGGTTTTTTATATAATGCCTGGATAGTTCTAATGAAGTTGTTATGAAAATCGAAACTGGACAAGATTCTATATAGGAAAGACCAGTCAACCGAATCAAATGCTTTTTCAGCGTCTAATCCCAGTATGGCTGCATTTAAATTGTATTTTTTTATATGATGAATTATGTGTAAAGTGCGTCTAATGTTATCTTGTATCTGTCTTTGTCTTATAAAACCTGTTTGGTCTAAATGAATTAAGTCTGTCAGTATATTTTCTAACCTTTTGGCAAGGATAGCGGTAAAAAGTTTATAGTCCTGATTTAACACACTGATTGGTCTGTAGCTGGAGCAGTCTAATTTATCCTTTTCAGGTTTAGGTATGACTGCAATGACCCCTTCTCTCCAGGAGGGGGGGATTTCCCCTGTGTGGAGGACATAGTTAAATATTTTCAGGAGGAGAGGAGATAGTTGCTGTTTAAAAGTTTTGTACCACTCTGCTGTATAATCTTCTGCTCCTGGGGATTTGTTAGCTTTAAGTTTCATAATTGCTTTTTCTAATTCTTTAGGTTGTATTTCTGCCAACAGTTTTTTTTTATTTTGTGACTCAGTAAGTTGGGGAAGATTTAATGTATTTAGGAAGGCTTCGGATGTGTCTTTTTGTTTTTTGAGGGAGTACAAGTTCTTGTAGTAATTCTCAAAGCTTTTATGAATTTCTTGAATTCTAATTTTTATTTCCTTTGATACTGGGTCTCTGATTTTGTAGACTGCCCTCTCCGTTTGTTGTTTCCTCAATTTATAGGCTAGTAATTTTGCCAATTTGCTACCTGTTTCATAATATTTTTGTTTCAGAAATGTAAGTTTCTTCTGGATTTCTGTTGTGTAGATCTCGTTTATTTGCTTTTTTTTATTTCCTTAATTTTGAGCGAGTCATTAGAATGAGTGTTGTCTTTGTGCTCTTTTTCTAGTTTCTTAAGTTCTGACTCTAATGTGATTAGTTTTTCTTGTCTCAATTTCTTTTGGCGTGCCAGTTTTGCAATAATCTTTCCCCTTATTACAGCTTTGCATGTGTCCCACAGTATTAAAGGGGCTACTTCTCCATTATCATTTTCTTCCAAATATCTGAGAATATCTGACTCCAATTCATCTTTCAGTGGTCCTTTCAGCACATTTGAATTTAACCTCCAAGAAAATGTATTGTTTGTGTATTTTTGAATATTTAAGTCCATATAGATCGGACTGTGGTCAGAGAGATCCATCAGTCCTGTTTTACATATTTTTACTCTTCCAATGTCTCTATTAAACATAAAAAATAGTCAGTCCTTGAATATGATGAATGTGGTGCTGAGTAAAATGTATAATCTTTTACACAGGGGTTGAATTCCCTCCACATGTCACAGATTCCCATTTCATTTAGTAGCATCCTAGTTTTTCTACTTTGAGTGTTATTTTGATGTGGAGAATTATCTGATACATCCCAGTATGGATTCAGTCTTAGATTGAAGTCTCCACCACATATCACTAAACCTTGGGCTTTAGTTATCATTAGGTCAAATGCATTTTTATAAAATTTCCAGTTAGCCCCTGGAGGTGCATATACATTCAGCAGAGTGATATCTTCTCACTCTAGCCGACCAAGTACCATGCTAAATCTCCCTTCTTTATCTTTGTGTTCTGAATTTTTTTCAAATATAATTTTGGTTGAGATCAATGTCGCTACCCCCCTCCTCCTCCCTGACTTATATGAAGATGAAGAGATCAGTTTAAACCCTTGTCTATTAAGTTTAGTGTGTTCCAAGTCTGTTAGGTGGGTCTCCTGTAAAAATATTATTCCTGCTTTGTCTTTTTATCATTTTGCCTAGAATCTTGGATCTTTTAACTGGATTCAGGATCCCTTTTACATTATATGAGATTATTTTGGTTGAACCCTGTTTCTCCATTGTATTGTCTTATTTAGTATAATGATATAGTGGCCCTCTCTTATGCTACTCAAAAACTGAAAGAACATTAAGAACATAAAAAACATTAAGAACATAGTATATAAAACTTTAAAACAAAAAACTGTTAAAAGATCTTCCTGAACTGAGGTCTTTTTAGCGACCTTAGAGGAGCCTTGATGGTGTGTTGGCTCTGAGGGAAATTCCTCAAACATTGTTACGTGTTGAGGGCCCTCTTTTACCCCTGAAAGTTGTCCCATGTTTTTAATGTAATTTTCAGATCCCAATCCGAACTTGTATAGATTTTTTTTTTTTATGTCTATACCCTATGAAATTATGCACTACCTCCCACCACCATCGCAGCAAACAATCACGGTAATACAGTATTTGTTAGTGTGAAGTGTTCATGTGGTTCATTGTCACATTTCTATTTTAACAAGTTTTTTTTTTTAAGACTTATTTGTTTCTAATATTATGACTGTTCCATGAAATGTTTTACCACTTCATATTTGCTGATTCTGCTTCTCCTTTAATGTCTGTTACCTTGTAGGAGGAGGGTTGGATGTGCATATTGACTAAAAATATTGTTATTCCCTCCTGAAAGCGTCCAGTTTTTCCTTATAGCCCTGGCGCTGGGTTTCCAGCTGCTGGCCTGTGGATTTTGAGGGTCTCTGTGTGCACCACGTTTGAGCCTTGATTCTTTCGATCGGGTCTGCTGCGGGTTTATACACCGTTACCGGGAGCCCTCTTTTCATCATATCCCTGGTTGCTTCTTCCGCCGAGTTGTAGAGACACGTCTCTTCCCCGTAAAAAACCTTCAGCTTTGCCGGGAATGGGGTTTGAAAGCGCAGTTTCTTCTCTCTTAGTACCTTTATAGCGTCATTGTATTCCCAACGTTTTTTAAGGACCTCCGGGGCGTAGTCATGCTCCACAAAAACTTTTCTTTCTTGGTGCATAAACCCTTTTTTTCTGCCAGGCCAATCTCAAAACCTCTTCTTTTGTTCTGAAGTTGGAAAACTTCACCACCACCGATTGCGGGGGGGCTTCCACCGACGGCCTTGGGGCTAATGAACGGTGCGCCCTTTCTATTTTCAAGTCGGTGGATTTGGGAATTTCCAACTTTTCTCTCAGTATGGTTTCCACGCATGCAGCCATTGTGGTGAAGCCATCCTTGACTCCTTCTTTCAGACCATAAATTCTTATGTTGTCCCATCTTAGTCTTCCTTCCAGGTCGGTTAGCTTAGCCTCCAGTCTTGTCTGTCGTTTAAGTAATTCCAGCGTGGTTTCTTCCAGCCCTTTTATTCTTTCCTCTGCTTCCATGATTTCCTCAGCCTGGTCCACTCTGTTGTTTGTCCTTTTTATTTTGTCTTTAAGTTCACGAAATTCGGCCCAACACTCTCGGCAAAATTCTCCTAATTCTTGAAGTATCATTTTTAAGCTAGCCGTGTTGCTAGCCTCATTTTGCTCCTCCATTTCCAAGAGGTTATTGTCTTCGAGGTCAGTTTCTCCAGCCGATGCGTGTCTTGGCCTGGCAAATGTTGATCTCTTCTGTTTTCCTTTAGGCATAATGACTTTGTCTTTTGATTTTTACTCTTCCATAAATCCGTTAAATCTGATTTTCATGGTATTTTCACAGATGGGATCTGGGAGCTTCAGCGTTAAGCTGCTACCACCATGGTGTCCAGACCGGAAATCTGGCCCGCATGTTCTGAGTGTTTTTTTTTTCCATGCAGCACTCCTCGTGGGTTGTGTGTCATGTCAAGGTCTTTTGTTCTGTTTTTGTTATAAAATCAAAAAATGCCTGACATTTGAGTTAACTTTTCGCTGCATCTAACCATTTCTTAACTTGTACACATGGCTGTTAATCTTGCTGGACAACTTCATGACTTCATGTGACTGGGCAGTTACTTTGCGCCATCTAGTGAAGTGGAAATGAAATTGTATGATTAATACCCAAGATTTTGCAACATTTACATGAATATATACTATACATAATTAATAAAAGATAGATGTATACATTTAGGGATTGGTGCATCATTGCTAGTGCCAAGTATGGCAATACATCATCAAACTGCTTTTTTTTTTTTTTGTCCCACCCCTAGTTGCTATAAGAATGTGCTCACAGTAAGGTTTTTGGATATTTTGACAAACTGTTACCAGCATTCATGTGAGTTATATTCAAGAGAAGCAACACATCTCGAGCTTTTTTTTTTAAATTGTGTAACTTAGATGCAGAAGTCTAACTTCAGTGTACTGGAGCAAATGCCTCATTTAAATAATAATTTTTTACACTTCTGATTGTTCTCTTTAGTAGCTCCTGCTAAGACCCTTTGGAAGTCTTACCTTGAAACAGTTTTTCATTAACAAAAGTCCATTTTGCAATATTTAAAAAAAAAAAATCTCTTTTTATGTCACGATTTTCCCCGTGCGCGGAGGAGTAAAAAGACGGATTTACGTGCAGGGTTACACCACAAACACATTTATTAAAGAAAGAATAAACAGTTCCCAAAAAGTGCAGACATACAAAAACAGCAAACAGGGTACACTTACAGGCTTACACGGTGGGACGTGTAGCGGGCAGACCACAGTGTACAGTGGCACGAGCAGAAGCATATGACAATACAATAGTCCAGCAGCACAAGACAGCAGATGAGTAACTTAAATACAAATACTAATGGCAGAGAGATTGGGTGCACCTGTTCCAGGAGCGGGAAGAGTCATTATGGGGAGTGGAACCAACTGTCCATGGTCGGACCGGCAAGCTGTCAGACAGCACACACACAAGTGTAGGCCAAAGAAGGCTGTCTCACAGCTGCCGGCCAGAAGACTGTGGCAACAGGTACGGGAAATTAAACTAGGGAACATAGAAACTACAAGTAACTCAAAAGATAACACAATACACAAATAAATATGGAGAAGAGAAACATGAGACTGAGCCTGGGAGAATCCCAGCTCAGAACCAAATACACAGATAAACCTGAAACACAGAGAAAGGTCAGAACCGAGCCCAAAGGACAAACCGACTTGGTTCATGACATTTTAATAGTTTAACTTTGAATCTCTGAGCCTAGACAAGGCCATCCCTCTCACCTTCCTAACTTTGCTGATAAGCCATAAGTCAGACCTCAAAGAGCTCACTAAGCATTCGGGTTATCCCCACTCTACTCCGGATGATTTCTCCGTGCTGTGTCCTGAGGTGGTAGAGCAGCTGTGAACTAAGTCTGTCAGCTTATCAGTCTCGCGTGTCATGGCAGACGCCGCATCTTGCCCAGAGTTTTGGAGGGATTCACTTCAGGTAATTAATCTGAGCTCGTTAGCCACATGGCAGAAGTTGGCTCACATGCCACTGAAGTGACACAGCACCTAAGGACTACTGCATTCCTTAATAAACTAGATTGTATGTACAGTTTTTTCATCCGCAAAGCTGTCCACAGCCAGCTTGTATTGACAGTGTGGCCTCCTGCCTCACGCAATCACTCGCCCGAGCTCGGCCCCGCAGGAGCGACATCTTTTAAAGGGAGTGGGCCTGTGCAGGGTGGGGTGAAACTGATATGCGCTGCTACCTTGCTCTCCCTCACATCTACCGTGGGACTGCAATAGCAAATGGTGGCATTAGGGAGGAGGGTAGGGGGTGGAGCAGATGAACTGTTTCCCTTCCTAGAGTGAGGGATGATACGGCGGAGGGGAGGAGGAGAGGGGTGAAGCCGGGCAGGTGCTGAGAGAGAGATATGTGCTTTTTTTCCCCCTCCCTCTCCTGCATGGGAGACTGGTGGGAATAGAGAAAAAAGGGGGGGGAAGGACAGGTGAAATATTTCCCCCTGTGGCAGAGGAAATGAGGGAAAGTGGAAAGGGCCAGCTCTGTATTGAGAAATGGACTAAACCATCCCCAGAGGGCGTTCTGAAAGCCCCAGCACCATGGGCAGATCTCTAAATGTACCCACTCGTGATGAATGATTTTCTACGTTTACCCCCTTTGCTTTGACCTCAGTCCTCGGCCCAGCTTCAGGCGCTCGCTGTTTGTGTGTGTGTGTGTGCGCGCGCCACCACCTCGCTGCATGCCAGGCAATCCTGGCTTCACCTCCCCAACATTCCCAGGGAGCAGAAAACATATCCCCTAAAACAATCGATAGCTCCCCACCCCATCTGCGGTCCAGCGCTGCTCTGTCTCCAGCGGCCGCCAGCTGCCATTAATTCTGTGCCCCACCGCTTCCCGCTTAGAGCCTGGTCCCTGAGATTAAAGAGCAGTACAGCAACTGGAGTCCTTTACACACAGGAGGAGGAGGGGGTCCCAGCGTGAAGATTGTTTCGCCAACTAACAAACAGCACTCATTTCCACTTTAGACCGCATGGGTTTAACCCTGCCTCGCTCTAATCTGTGTCAATTAATTTGCGAATTTGAATCGAAATCTCTGCGGCGACTCTGCCTCCCCCCACCAAAGCCAAGAGAGAGAAAGAGAATCGCTACCACCAGTTGGATGCGTTACATCTAATAGTTTGAGGGTGTTTTCACACCTAAATTTGCTTAATTTGGTCCCAATCAGTTGACAAGTTTGTTGCTTTGTATCATTTTTTCCTTGGTTCGATCCCCTTTCACACAGGCAAAAATTCAAGCAGACCAAACTGCGTCACAACGTTCTCTGTTCTTATTGGTCAGATTTTTTTTTGCCACGAGAACAGGAAAGATAAATACGGGAAGTAGGATGACTACAGTGCATTTATGCATTTCTGGGGAGAAAATAATACAGTTTGTAGCGTAATCTACACGGGATTTTAATTGCCCTGGTTATCGTTTATTACGTATGTGCATATACCACTTTTGGCAAATCGTAAAGTTTGAAAAAGAAGCGCTGCTGCAGATGGAAAATAACATGTTAACGTTCATTAATCCTCCAGAACGGTGACGTGCTCAGCCACAGATATTTTTGAAGATCTGTCAGGTACTGTATGTACAGTGACATAAAATGTTTTACAGTTTCCCGCTGGTCCTGTTTTAGTGCGGTCGCTTTCTCGCCTGCAGGACCACACCAGAGTTTGCCATTTAATTCCAACTGAGCGTCTCGGTACGGTTGATTTAGTGCGCACTTGAGTGCGATTACTGTGTTCTCACCAGACAAAATGAACTGCACTAACGGAGAAAACGAACTTGGGTTCAATTGAAACAAACCAAAGCCTGCAGGTGTGAAAGCACCCTTAAACACATGCTAAAACATTAATGAGTCACTGCTTTATCAGTCAGATAATTGAGTACATTTATCAGAATAAACTACCAAACGGTTTCAGATGTGATGACTCTCTGCTTTTGTCTAAATTGTTAATTTTGAGCCAAGTATGGTGCCACGCTGTTTTTTTTTTTTGTACTTTCCCCCAAAATTTCTGACATTTAAGACGATCTTTGATTGAAAGAAGGCCAAGCATGATATATAATCGATAACTGAATTCCCAGTCTTGCACTAAAACAGTGCTCTTGTAACGAGTCTTAAACCATTGCCAGTGTGCTTAGATACAGTATATAGTCTGGTAGTGTTTGCTCATTATGCACAAATACCAATTTATTCATGGAGGGCTGTGATCTGTCTTCCCTGACCTGTGCCTTACACATGCTCTCTAATTGCAAGAGAATACAAAATTTACTCTTAGGGACTGTTCACCTCTAACTAGAATAAACCAGCAAGTTGAAGCAGTCAGCCTTTTAATTGAATAAGCAGCGGGGAAAAGCACGCTAATAAATGTCTGCCTCCTTTACTTAAACACACAACTTCGGTGGAGTGACGCAAGCTGGCTCTTCCTTGGTTCCAGACCCAGCGAGCACGTGGTAATTAACAGCGTATTGGTCACTCTACTGTGAGTGTTTCACATGTTCCAAGTTGTGACCTCTGATCAAACAGCTGACTTCTTCCCCATGCTAGACCCTCCTTTTTTTTTTGTGCGGAAACACAAACACACAAGCAGATGGCTACAAGGAGACGGTGATCACAGCACTTTACCGTCCCCTCTAATTCCCTCAGCCAAGGAGGTAATGTGATCATGTCAGTTTGCCTGTTAACAGGATTATGCAAAAAGTACTGCATGGATTTTGATGATATTTTCACCAGAGGTGGCCCTTGGGCTCTGGATAAGTTAGATTAGATTTTGGAGATGATCCGGGTCAGGATGTAAATTCTGGATCATTTTTTTTCACTTTCTTTAACACTGCAAGTTAGGGACTTGGCAGAGGTATGCACCGTCTGAGTGCCCTCTCGTTATTAAAAGCCATACTTCCATTGATATCCTCTCATCTAGATTGCTTCGGTTAGTATAGTAGTTCATATGGGATTTCGCTCCTCCAGTTTTGTATTTCTGATCCAGTCAGGGAAAGCTTCACCAGCTTCATGCACTGTGATATAGCCTCCAGGGACCGCAGTGACTAGGCAGTGAAGCACCAAGTAATCGACGTCCTGTGGAGATCCCCAACTCGAAGGGAATGTGGGAGATTCTCGGTAGCCCTGTCGATGCAGCTTAACCGCCGTTCTGGCATGGTCCAACCTCAGTCTGTTTGCCTGTGTCCATTGTTTCCTTGTGAGGTTACACAAGCCAGGTAGTGGTTCAGTGGGGTCTCTCACCAGTTCCCCTCTACTAGGTGGTTTCTGTCCCTATTCATCTCTCCAGGCTTCTTTGATAATCAAGTTTTCTTCTTTTTTTTTTTTTGCCTTGTAGAGGGTTTTCTAGATTTCAGTCTTCATGTAGGAGGTGCTGTTTCTATTATTAGTTTCAGTGGTGTTTCATATTTTAGGTTTGAGATGCGCTGCTAGCTTCTTAAATACGGAGGTGTTGTCGGGTTATGTTACTCATGACTGGTAGCCATGTTACTGGGGTTGATTTATCGTCCCTGATACAAGTCACATGCTGATTTGGTTAGTGTAGTGCAAAATGTCACAACATTGACTTTCAGAAACTGGAGGTAGAGCTGGACAATGTGACCTTAAATCAGCATCATGGTTATTTCAACTTTTCACCTTGTTTTTTTGGTCAGTTTTTTCCCCTGACAAAGCAATATTCCGCAAGAGTGTTGTATCAATTAATATATCACTGTGGTGATTTGGTAGTAAATATGCATGATATAATAATTTGACACACATGTAACCAAACGAGATATTGTTCATGCAGAAGCTAATGTTTATATACATCTCTCGAGGGTTTGTGGGTCGCATGACTTGCAGCAGTGGCTAATTAGCTTGTTAGCTGCATTGAAGAAGTCCTTTACTCATGATTATGTTATCACCACATAGGGATTATGAGTCCCTGATGGGGTTCTTAAATCCAACCTCAGCTTGTCCATTTTGTCATTCATTTTCCACTGTAACGCGGTTGAGCTGACGCAGATAGCCATTAGCAGCTAACAGTGTTTTAGCTTCTTGGCAGTCCCTGTTAGTTTAACTGCACTTCTCTTGCTTTGTCTTGGCATCTTCAGATAAAATAAAAAGTCCATCATCACATACTGTGTAGACGGACACAACAGTTGTTTTTGATACAAGCCATTTTATTTTTTTGCCATGTTTTGCTGCTTCCAAACAGCGCTAACTGCACTGCTTCTGGGGTGTGGAGTCACGTGACCACATGCATTAAAAGGGAGGGACAGGGAGTCTGGAAAAAAATGAAAAAACCAACATGAGCAAGATTACATCGATTTTACACCCCAAACGTCGGTTTCATTTTATTTCGGTTAATTGCCCAGACCTAACTGGAGGGGATTCAGAGAGCGCATACCTCCTCCAAGGCCCCAACTTGCAATGTTAAAGAAAGTGAAAAAGTGATCCAGAATCTGCATCCTGACCTGGATCATCTCCAAAATCTTGTGGGTTCATTTGTAGCCCAGCCGCCACCTCTGGTGAAAATTTCATCCAAATCCATCCTGTAGTTGTTGTGTCATTCTGCTTACAAACAGACAGAGAGACAAACTGATCACATTACCTCCTTGGTGGAGGAAATAATCGTCTTCTTCTTCTTTTGGCTGCTCCCTTTAGGGGTCGCCACAGCGGATCTTGGTGGGGGAAAAATATTAATTCAAAATAAAAAGGAAAAAAACAGAAAAGAAAGACAGTGAGGGTATTTTTGTGAAAAAAGGGGGGGGGACCAATAACTGTTTGTAAGAAAATATATTTACAGCCCGTGTTAAACCTTTTAAACTAAACAAACAAACAAAAGCTTTCAATCAGGTTTATATTTTAAACTGTGAGTGCAGAAACCCGCCATTTAAAGCTATAATGCTTTGCAACCAATTCACTTGTAATGGACAAGCTGTCATAGACTTGATTAATGGCTTTTGGCTCTATGATTGCTTTTTATACATGTTTTTTTTAATAATCATTAAACCTGGCTGGGTTTACAGATAAAAATTGCTCTATCTGGATAAATTTGGCACTTTTACAAGATACTCCTGTTGATTCATGTGCACTCTTTCTACTGAAAGGACCAAATTACACATTAGGCACATTAGGAAATCAATACCATCTTATTATCAGCTATAATGACCATAATAAAATGGGAAGTGCCAGTCCTGGTATTTACCCTTTTCCTTCTTTGTGAACGTCGCCAGTGCTTTTGCTGGTTTCTTTCAACCGTCAAAACTGAGTTCTCCGACAAAAGGGATTCTGGGTCTCTTGAGCTCTCTCCTAATTAAATAAATACAATTTCATAATCATCTGATAAACAGTATAAAGAAAAACATCAGTTCTAGCTGCAAGTTTGCTGATAATTTGAGGAGCACTGTGGGGGTTTTTTTCCCTCTGCCTGGGACATTTTTCCTGTTTAACTGTGTCCCCCATCTTCTCATGTGTCTCACAGTAGGAGTCAGAGTGGGAACGTCTGCGGGGCAAACACATGCTGCCTTCACTTAATTCCTCCCTCTCTTTTACACGCAAGCACACACAACCCCACATTTTTAGGGGAGGAAAAAAAGCACAAGAAGCAAGCATTATCGCATCGTCACAAACGTACACAGATTCATTTTTTTTTTTTTTTACCTCAGCAAACATCCAGTGACTTGCATCGCATGGATTAGCCTCCTAAAGCATCCCCTTTGAAAGTCTGCAAGTAGGGATTTCTCTTTAGGTGATCACTGGCCTAAGCAGCTGTTACACGCAGGATTAGCAGGTTCTGTCATTCAGACAAGCATGGTTTGTTTAAACTGGCAGGGTGAAGAATGAGGAGAAAGACAAGGAGGAGAGAAAAGAAAGGAGAGGAGAGATTATGGCAGGAAGGAGCGGAGGGGGGAGGCGAGAATGATTAAAAAAAGAGAGAGAGGCAAGGGGAATGAAATGGAGATGCAAGAGAGGTGAAATGGGGGTGCAGATGATGAGAGGAGGGGAGCGAGATGTGGAGCAGAAGGGATGAGAGCTGAGCGGAGAAGCGGGGTGGAATGGGGGTGTGTGAAGGGCAGGAGAGGAGAAGCAGGTGCCTTAAAAGGTATCCAGCATTAGCAGGACCAGACCTCCGCCAAACAAGTAGCTGACAATAAAAACCTTGTTCTTCCTCTGTCTTCACGCAGGTTCTTCTGTTTCACTTGTATAATATTATCCCCCTCCTGTCTCTCTGAGAGTGAACGTGTGTCGTCCCGCCACCTTTGTTATTGCACTTGTACGAGGTGTTTACAGAGCAGGGAGGTTGATGGGCCGATAACGGACCTGGCTTTAGGGGTGGAAAGATATTTCCACGCTCAGCTGCAGGATCACAATAGCATCTCACCTGCTTCCCTTGTGTCTCTCACCTCCTTTGCTTTTATTCTGTCTCGTCTTGTGTAAATCATGCCCAGTAGGTGATCTGTTATTTTTTTTTAACAAGGGAGATGGGGTATTCACCAATATAGCATAAGGTACAAACATATAAATGTAAATTAGGTACATATTTGCAGGAATAAAGGTGCAAAGATATAAAAGATGCCAATATATACATTTAAAAAGTTACAAATTACAATTTAATTACAGAATAAAAACAGGGGAGTGTTGCAAATTTGCAAGAACAAAAGCTGAACCTTTACAGGAAAAAACTGCAAATTTATTAGAAAAAAAAGTTGAAAATTTTTGAGAAAAAAGTTACATATATGGAAAATCATAAATTTATGACAAAAACGTATAGATTTGTGGGGAAAAAAAATGAAAATCTTTGGGAAAAAAGTCAGATTTATGAGAAAAACTTTTAGATTTGTGAGAAAAGTTGAAAATTTACAGGAAAAAAATTAAAAATTTACAAGAAAAAAATGTTGCAAATTTATGATAAAAAAGATAAAAATTTACAGAAAAAAGTCACAAATTTATGAGAAAAAAGTCACAAATTCTTGAAAAAGTTGCAAATCTATGAGAAAAAAAAGTTGTAAATTTACAGGAAAAAATTGAAAATTTACAAGAAAAAAGGTGAAATTTTTGAGAAAAAAAGACAGATTTATGAGAAAAAAACTTGTAGATCTGTGAGGAAAAAGTTGAAAATTTACAAGAAAAAATGTTGCAAATTTATGAGAAAAAACATTAAAAAAAAAAAAAATTCCAGAAAAAAAGCCACAAATTTTTGAAAATGTTTCAAGTCTACGAGAAAAAAGCTGTAAATTTACAGGAAAAAATTACAATTTTACAAGAAAAAATGACAAGTTTATGAGAAAAAAGTTGAAAATTTACAGGAAAAAAATTGAAAATTTACAAGAAAAACTGCAATTTTTTTAAGAAAAAGGTGACAAATTTATGAGGAAAAAAGTTTTAAATTTATGAGAAAAAAACTTACAAGAAAACTAAAAATTTTAAGAAAAAAGTTGCGTATTTATGAGAAAAGAGGATTTTGAGGAAATTTTGAGGAAAAAGGCTGCAAATCTATGAGAAATACAAATTTCAGATTTATGAGGGTGCTGATATGATGATGATATTGGGGAAGACACGCCCTTCTTTTTTCCAGGTTGGGAGGGGCAATGGCCCCCCGCTCCCCCCAGATTTACACATGTGAGCGGGGCTGGGGGTGGGGGATAACAGGTTAACAAGGTGGCTGATTTTGGGTCATTGTGCTGTCAAGGGCAATAGCTTCCCCCCTCATCCCCCCTCAAATCACTGACTCTGTTTCTGTGGAGGGACACATCTGGGCTGCCTGTTGTTACAGGCTCCTTCCATGGCTACTGCTTGTCATTTTGTTTCCACCTTGCTCTTTTTTTTATCCCTTCTCTCCAGTGTGCAGCAAAAATCGAGTGACATTGGCGTGGCAGCCAGGTGGCTTTCTTAGTTTTTTTTTATTTGAAGCATCACGGCACATTTCCCTGGAACAAGCCAGCCCTTAAAGGGAGCAGAGCTCGTGCTTCATGTCAGCGCTCTTTTTATTTCACTCCCCACCATCACACATTACCCCTTTTTCCTCCTCGTGCTCTTCCCAGCGCCGCTCCTTTGCTTTCACCCTATTCTATTAGAAAACCGGAGAAATTGTTCACTGAAACATTCACACACAATCTCATATATGTAGACAGGTGAGTTCAGCCTTACCCGTCAAACTTGGCTACAGTTTCTGTTCACACATGGCTGCAGCGGGGAGCTAACAGTACACACACACACACACACACGCAGAGAGCCATATTCAGGGTCTTTATCCGTACTTCATAATCTGTTTTACGGAGTGCTGGGCCCATTTGAGGGAGAATTTAATTGAAACCGGGGCTAATCTGATGATGGCACAGAGTGACGGTGCCCTCGGCCCTGCATCAGCTCCAGTCAGGTTGCACCTTGTTGTTTTCGCGCTCAGTACCTTGCACCTTCATTTCATGCCTCATGGTCCGATGCAGCGCTGCCCACTCATACATGCCACATTGATTGTTAATCCAACACTTGATATGCACCACGCTTACTCAATTCTGATCTTGTTTTTCTTGTTTGCCCTCCCCCACCCACCACCATCTCCCTCGCCTCCCCTCCTGTTTACCCAACACTTCCCTTGTCTTTCTCCTTCTATTCTCCCTTCCTCTTATCCAGGATGGGTATTACTCTCACCGGCCGAAGGAGAAAAACAGAGTCGACAGCAACAACGAGAACTCTGTGCCCAAAGACTTTGAGAATATAGACAATAGTAACTACGGTGCTCGCTCACAGCCACACCGCCAATCTATAGGGGCCATCGGTAGTAAGCAGCAGCGGGAGCATCTGCAAGCGAAAGCCCATGCCCAGCAGCAGACCTGGCGGGATAGCTCACCCAGTCTGGGCCGCAGCTCCAATGAGGTTCTGCCCGTAGGCCACCAGTCGCTGGTTGTTAGTCACAACGCATCCTATCGAGGTGGTCAGGGCACCGCGGAAGGAGTGCAGCACCATTACCACGTCTCGCAGGCCCAGCAGGACCAATCCCAGCATAGACATCAGCACGCCCACAGGAAGCAGGTGACCGCAGCAACGCTGGAGGTGACCTACGACCAGCCACCCAAGTGTGAGATCAGTGGGAAGGAAGCCATCTCCGCTCTGGCTAGAGCCAAGAGCAAGGAGTGTCGTCAGCAGATTGCCGAGGTGTACTGTAGACACAAGGAGGGGCAGTTAATGCCTGAAAAGGTCAGCCGCTACTGCCCCCTCGAAGGTAAGTCCATCTTTCATATAACAGAGATTGTTTTGATTTTTTTATTCTATTGATTCTATGCACCCTTCCATGGATCACTACCTTATTGTGGTGGAGGGGTTTGAGTACCTGAATGATCCCAGGGGCAGGTTACCCCCACATTGCTGGGGGTAACCTGCCCCTGGTAAGGTCTCCCAAGGCAAACTGGTCCTGGGAGAAGGGCCCGACCAAGAGCACTCCAGTGGACCTCCGTGAAAAACGTTACATCAAGGACCCAGTGTACTCAAAAGAGGCGCAAGGGTCCAACCTCCAATGGGCTCACCACCTGCAGGAGGGATCATAGGGATCCTAGTGCTATGTGAACTGAGCAGAAGTCTGGGCTACTCTGCCTGGACTGATGCCTCACGTCCCGGATCCCCAGATAAGTGGTAGAAGATGGATGGATGAATGGATGATGCATGCATGGATGCATAGATGATGGATGAGTTGGAGGTGACCTACGACCAGCCGCCCAAGTGTGAGGTCAGTGGGAAGGAAGCCATCTCCGCTCTGGCGGAGTGATGACAAAATGGCCAGATCGCCAAATCATCTTTTAGTGATTTCCTAGCAACTGCCAAGATCTCTTAATGATCTTCAATGATCTCCATGGTCCTCAAAGTTTAACTCATTTCAAAACAATCTCTCAACAATGTTACTGATCTGCCAATGATCTCACAGCTATTTTTCAATGAATGCTCAGTGATCCCTCACTGATCTCATAGCCGTCTCTAGCTTTGGGGTGGAAAAACTTGGTGTTCGTTGGAAGATCATTGAGAGATCGTTGGCAGATCATTGAGCTCATCGAGTGCTCCTTGAACTCTCCTTGACCACGCAACAATCTCATCAATTGAAGAGTACTAGAAATCTCTCAAATATATATATATATATATATATATATATATATATATATATATATATATATACACCACTTTGATTGTCCAACAAACTGTCAATAATCCCCTAGTGATCTCTACTGGTCTCTCAGTGATTTTTCAAGGATCTTCCAAAGATCTCTATAGATCACCATGAAAATTGTACAATGATCTCTCAAACGTTTACATAGAAACAGCTTTTTTTGAAGCTTTAGGAGATCATTGAGAGATTCGGTCAATTTTTGATCTCTCAATGGTCAACCAATGTCTCTGTTTGTGTAAATGAGCCATCTTACTACCATCGCTCCGCGCAGACAAACAGCCCAGTGTGCCTAGTGACAGAGAGAAAATAATATATCCATATACTATGTTGAAATATTCACCTATAGTGTTGTCATTGCTGGGAAGAAGACCACTGGATCCAGTTGCAGTTGGAGCCATAATTACCACTTTATGTTTGGAAGAATTTTGGCACCTGATGACCATCATCTGCCCACAACTGATCTTGGAGGGGGAGGGATGGATGAGCGGCATTTGAGATTGTCCCCATCTCAAACTTACACACTAAAATATAAAATAACTTCACACATGAACTGCCCAGGTGTAACTGAAGATAGTTGCCATCTTGCCAATAAGAAAAGACGGCAAAAAAACCATATAGATTGTAGCTTCAAGTGAGAAATTCTGTAGGAACCTTGTTCTATGTTTTTCTCCCAGCTGTTTTCATGTTGGCTTGGTTTTTCTAACAGCCTCACTTAAATACACAACACAAAAAGATCC
Source organism: Pholidichthys leucotaenia (assembly GCA_020510985.1). NCBI lineage: Eukaryota > Metazoa > Chordata > Actinopteri > Cichliformes > Pholidichthyidae > Pholidichthys > Pholidichthys leucotaenia. The sequence continues at coordinate 84,742,532 of CM035848.1, read as the reverse complement.
CAGGGAAATAACACAGATGGATTCTCTTTCCTTATTTCTTTGACATTTTACTTGTTTCAAATTACCTCCTCCCACTCTGTTTTGTACAAGCCTTTTTACAGGAAAAAAGAAACTGATATTTTTTTTTTTTTTGCTGATGTGTAATTGGTGAAGTAAATTGCTGGAGAAAACTGGGATGCTGCTTGTTCTCATTCCAAGTTGGTTTCCAATTCCCACGTGCTTTTGTCAGGCTGGCCACAGAACACGAGCTCTTCCTCCTCCTTCAGACGCATGAACACAAACGCACAAAGATCCCCCCCCCCCCCCAAGAATTCATGGACATCTGCAGTCTGGCTGTGCATTCTGCAAACAAAATCTGCCGTGGCTGCAACCATCAGTGGGCAGCACGCATCAGCAGCCGTGTTTCAGTGAACATCACACACACACACACACACACATGCATACGCCTGTTCCCCCGTGGCAGTGGACGCAGCACAATATGGACAGCAGGAGAGGTGCAGGCAGCCGTTACACATCCTGTCTGTCTGAGTCTCCCAGCCCTCGCTCATGTTATTAGAACTTGAGGAGACACAGTGACTTAGTGCGACTACTTTTGTACTTTCCCCCCTTCCCAAGAGCAGGGCCATCTTTTGTCTGAGTGTGAGATCCTGTCATCTCACACGGCATCTCGCCGTCCCGCTCAGAGTGATAGTTTGATGGAGTAAGACGTAGAAATTGAAAAGGGCTTTCCCCTGATGGCTGAGCTGTAACAACACGACAGCCAAATTAAATCACTTTTCTTTCTCTCCGTCTGCTGCCAGCCCAAGTGCTATTCACAATTCAAACCCTAATCTATTTAGCTGAAAATTGTCCAATTTGATTTGATCGGCATTCAGCCCTTAAGGCCTCTGCTAGATTAGCGATTGTGTTAGTTCTTTATGTGCATTATTGAATACAGGAAGAACGTGTTCAGTCTCTGCGCTTTGCATATGCTAACATTTCTAATGAGGATGTGGCGAGGCTACACCGCCCCAGCAGCGGTATTCTAACTGGTGGCTGATGACTTCTGACAACAATTTGGTAACTTTATTGTGGAAAAGTATTTTCTTTTGATCATTTTAAAGGAATCACCCATAGGGTGAGATGGAGGCAGATGATCCACTGTGGCGATGCCTAAAGGGAGCAGCCGAAAGAAGAAGAAGAAGAAAGAAATCACTCACAGAGATCAAACTGCCAACTCTGGGTCTAAAAGAATAAAGATGCAAATTCCAAAAACTCACTTTGCTGAATGGTTAAAGGTGGTTTGCTACAAAAGCCAGTCAGTCAGTTTAGAGGCCTGTTGTCAAACGCCCCAAAATAAATATACTTAAAGCCTAGTTTTAAAAAAGGATGCTTCATGTTTGAAGTGGTCATTGGCTGAAAAATTGTGTTTTTGTAGGTTTTAATCTTCTGAAATGCATCTGTTGGTCACATGATTTCCAAAAAAATATCAAGAAGAAGAAGCCATCTTTGTTGTCATTTAGTCCGTACAGCAGAACAAAATTACATTTTTCCTATCTACAATGTTAATCACATCTAGAATCAGAGGGGTCGCTGCCATGCAAGGTGCCGCCACAAACAACTTTTCCTTCCCCCATTCTATTACACTGAGCACCAAGCTAGAAGGCAGGAAGTACCATTTTTATATGGTCTTTGGTATGACCCAGCTGGGTCTTGAACCCCCAACCTCCTGGTTGTGGGGCGGATGCTCTATTAACTAGGCCACCACTCCGGTGGTGGGCAAAACACTGACTTCTCTTAGAAAACACAGACTGTATCGTTTTTCACTCAAAAAAGCAAAATTGACTGTTGATTTGCCACAGGATGTCATTGACATAGTAAACCTAGCCCAGTGCCACCCGGTGTTCTCTTATTGGCCAGCATAGCTGTCTGTCATGTAGATGGATGGGAGCCAGAGCCATTAGCTTGCAAGCTAACAGTGGTGCTAGGAAGCTCACATCAAGCCTGGTTTATATTGCTGTTTTCTTTAGATTTCAGTCACCCTAAGAGACATCCTCATTTCCGCCCCATTCACTCATCCAGTCAATAATGTATCCTGCATCATTCTGGCTTATTTTATGTTTCCATTGCGATTTTACATTTAACTGTTAGCACTAATGTACTAGGCGTTCCAAGTCGGTCACTGTAGCTGCATTCCAATCGCCCAATAGTATACTCCGAAGTGGACCGCACAGGGTATCCGCCATATTAACTGAGATTCCAAACTGAAGGGAGCGAACGGTCTTCAGTTCAAAGGGAACTGACAACTGTTCAGGGAAGACGTGAACAACTGTACATCACTTCACCGGAAGTTGACAAGAAGATTACCCATAAGCCATTGTGCCTCAAATACGAGTAAAACAAACTATTGTTGCTAACATTATTAACAAGCTAAACTGATGTTGGTTATTGTTTACATCAACTGATAGTAATAAAAATATATTTGTATTAATATTTTATTTAAGAAATATAAATTATCCACCATAGTATCAGTATGTGTCCATGGTTACCGTGGTAACTCACGGAGGAGGAGCCGACGGTTACAGGGTGTTTCAAATGGAGAGATTCTGTGAAGGGCAGTTAACTTACCTGATATTCCCAGAGAACGGGGCAGGAAGTAGGGCATACAGTTTGAAGTACACTTTGGATCGGAACGTAGCTTGTAACCGAAACTCAGCTCGCTTCAGTGTGGAGGAAGTGACAACAGGCTGCCTAGATCTGGCTGGTTTTGCACTGGAATCCTTGTTCATCTAACAACACTTGACCATCTACTGTATTTCATTCTAGACATTATTTTAGCTTAGTTAAAGTTTTGTTTTCCCAGCTGCATTGTGGTTCGGCTGACTAGCGACTAGCAGAAGCTAGCGGTTTAGCCACTCATGCATGTATGTTCCTGTACTTACTGTTCTCCAGGGACCGGTCATGTCCTATCGACCAATGAAACCACACACAACTGTCCACCACTTATGCATTACCAGTCATTCATTCATTCATTTGAGATAAATTTACATTAGTCTGCTCTGTGCTAGTCAGCTACGGTCAGCCATATTCAAAGGCGCTGGCTGATGTTTGCAATAGTGATGTAGGAGGGAGGGTGGAGTTGAAGGTGATCACAGAGATTTTAAAGTGTCAAGGCTTGAAGTAGGCTGTTATCAGAAAGGCTGGGGAGGAAATGTTTTAATGATTAAATAATTAAAGAAAATTTGAGCAAAATATGTCACAAATGTTTCATTATGATTATGTGTGACCTGGTAACTACTTGAGGTTTTTGGTTGCTGATCCGCACCATCTGCATGCACCCTCTGGTGGCAAAGATTTTTTCAAGAAAATATTCAGTTTAGATGTCACAAATTCCAAAGGCTGTAACTTGAAAGTGGTAAGAGATAATGTCCTGCTGTCACTGAGAAAGATATAGAATATGGTCCGAAGTTTATGACAGAAGTAAATTTATGCATCTAATTTGCATAACGTGATGGCAGCCACATCAGATTATATAACTTTCGGTCAAAGTGGACTTTAGACATATTTACACAAAGGATGGTTTGGGGTTTTTTGTCTTTGTTTTTTTTTTTTTGTTTGTTTTTTTTGTTAGCTTATCTTCAAAATGTATGAACCAGAAAATCAGTAGAATGTAAACAAGCTGATAAAAACATCAGACCTACCACTCATCATGTGTCGGCATGCATACGTGTGCTCACCCCGGTCCTTATTTGTCTTCTGTCTGTCATTTTCGCTTTCTCTCCCACATCCAGAAACAATTACATTTATCTTCTGATTTATTCCACCTCAATTTCTGTTAGTTTACCCCGTGAAACTGGCAGTAGTGTCCTCTCTTGTCACGTGTAGTTCCGTCAACGGCAGACAAAAAGTGTTCCGCTCCGGTCCATCTTGTGCTGTCCAAAAGTAAATATTTCCCTTCAGAAGCTAAATAATCCCTTTTAGAATCATAGTTGGCAAAATTTGGAGCAAATGCTTCCTCCCTGTGGAATATATGTTGCGCAATTGTTTATACATCTCTTCTTCTGCTCCCCAGAAGTGATATCAGATTCGACACAGTTTAGTTTGCTGAACTGAGTCTTCCAGTGCAGACCAGTAAGCTATATGTGTCTGCCATCTAGTGATGTGAAATGCTTGGTACATCTGGGTTTATTTGGGGGGGTTTTTTCTATACTTTCTGACCAATCACGTGACAGGCGCAGATCTGCGACACCAGCCACAGGAAGGGCAGATCATGTAGTCAAATGTAATCCTTAAGGAGTTAAAATGTGGGAAAAAAGTGCAACCAGTGACCCCTTTAATGGATCATTTATAACTCTGTATGTAGACCAGTAAGACCCTTTCTCACAGGCCAAAACATCCAGGGAAAACTCCAAAACCCATTTTTACACGCCCCTCCAAAGTTGGGACATTTTATGGTGTGATGATGTCTGTCTTTCCATACGAGTTGTCCGGCAAACACCTCCCACAGTTTTCAGGCTAGGACTTTTTTTTTTATTTCACACAGTGTTTGTACATGCATTGAAGATGTGCATGAGGTATTAAATGATTTTGTGATATTTTCTTTAAATTTGTTCTACTTTGAATTTTTTCCTTGCAATTACGAGGTTATTAGTTTTATTACAGTTGTGGAGTTAATTGAATCTTGGATCTGTAATCAGTTTTTCAGTTGTTGGTGTGCTAGTTATGCATTATTGATAATGGCTATGGATGGGCGTATAATGTACCGTGTGCAGTGCTCATATTTTGGTCATATTTTCTTTAATTATTTAATTATTGCAGCAATTTTTGCCAGCCTTACTGAAAATGGCATATTTTGAGTGTATATACCTTTAAATGTTCAGACTGGATTCAACTTTCGTCTTACATCAGTTCCCCCTTACATCATATGACATCATATGACAACTAGCTGACATTAGCTAGTTGCTCAAAATACTGTCTGAGAATCAGGTATATGGTCAAGTGTTGGTAGATAAGCAAGGATTCCAGTGGGGGTGAATAGAATTTATAGAAAATAGCGATCCAAACCAACCGGATCAACAGTTAAGCTAATGCTAGGCGGCCTGTCGGTCACGTGATCAATGCCTACCGACCGCCTAGCCAAGTCAGTGCCAGCAGAGCTCAATGGAGCAAGTGAGTAAAGCTAACACATGCTTGACTATGTCTGGTTTACAGTGAGCACTTAGTAAAATTGGTTGTCTTCCTGTTCTGTGAAGATTATTGTTGAGTTCAGAGTGTCTTAACCTTTTCGTTCCTCTGATTCCTGCCCCAGATATTAATACTCCACTCATGACTTTTTAACATTGTAAAGGTGTTTTCCTGTGTCACTGATGTCCCGATACTCTTGCTAGATGTTATACATGTGATTTTTAGATCATTCTTGTGATGACAAAAGGAGCAAATGTGATGACACAGCTTCCTGCTTAGATGTTCGGTGATCCACAAGTGGGTCTGCATCTAGGCTGTGCTCAAGGTCAGGGTCAATGGCCAGGACATCTGAGGCCTCTTGGGGTGATTTCATCAGGCTGGAATGAGTTGCACTCTCATTTACAGTCTGCCTGATACTTTTAGCTTCAGATTTACTTGATGTTTTTTTTTCCTTCTTTGTTTTTAACTAGTGGCCATCAAGCAGTGTTTATTGCCATCAACTGAAGCTTAAATTCTGCAGCACCTAAACAGAAAGCAAGAGGAGGTGCAGGAGTATTTTTTTCCCGCTCAGATCCCTTAATGCAATGTATGTCAAATGATCCCCCCAAAATTGCATTCTGTCCCTAAGAAGCGGAAAGGTTAGCTCCAAATGGATGGTATCAGTGCTGATGGATGTGTGGCCTGTTTACTTTAACTCACAGTAGCTTAAAAGGTAATCACATGTCAGTGTTGTGTTGGAACTGCCCCAGGTGAACTAAAATCATCGCCTTTAAATAAAAGGAAATGAAATTTGTTATTGCATTGGGGTAAATCAAATCTCTGACTGTGATTTATATCTGCACAGCTGCCTTTGTGGAAGTTTTCAAACAGCCGACGCCATCTCTGAGACGTTTTCCAATGCAATTTGGTACAAGCCCTGTGGGATATAGCTCAGCTCTTGTTCTAACCTCTCATATGAGCAGTTTAAGATGGAGGGTGGGTAAGAGCCCGAAGTTGCACAAGACGATGGAGGAAGTGAGCAGGGTGATAGTACTAGATGAGGGAGAGGCAGTTTAAAAGATTGATGGCAAAAGGAAGGAGGATGAAGAGTGATGAGTTCAACAAGAGGTTTTCTGCACCCCCCCCCCCCCCCCCCGTCTTCAGGTGCATAGTTTGTTCAAAAAATTACTGCACCTAAATTACTTCTGCAGGGGTACGCACCTTTGATGGAACTGACAATAAAATTTAAACATACACACACAGAGCAGTGTTCATTAGTTCAGCTAGCAAGCATAGCACATACTCTCAGAGTGCTGTGTGAAGCGACTGGCCAATTATCCGTGTGCAAAGCAAACCAGTGAACCTTCTTAGCTGGCCACCAATTACTGTTCAATCTGATATGGCCCACAGCAGATTTTCCCCCGAGCTGTCACATGCACACGTGCGCATGCAGACGGAGTGAGAAGGAGCGGCAAGAAATAAGTGTGAGTGAGTAAGTGAGTGAGTGACAGGAGTCACGGCCAATTGGAGCTAAGAGAGCGTGTCATTAACCTCACCCCTGTGGTCAATCGTTAAACAAAGCGATGCTGGCGACCCGCCCTGAAATTTGAATGAATCAGTTGAAGGGGAGGGAGCAGACCTTCTTAGCCCAGTTCATAGCCGTATAATATGAGAGGTGCAACACTCTTTGAACTCGCCGCTGCCCGGTCACGTGGTTCATGGAGCTCCAAATGGTTCCAAACAACGGCCTTTCTATAATGGTGTGTGAATGGCAGCTGTGACAATCTGCGGTATTAACAGCATTTTTTAGCCATATTAGGTAAATATTCAGAATACCTATTGGTAGGTACATTGTTTAGACTTATAATGAACAGATTTAAATGGATTGTGATATAAACAGCATCTTTAAAAAGACTGTCAGAGTATGTTTTGGAGGGAAGGAGAACTGCTGATTCACACTGATGAAAGCTGCAGTGTAAATATCACTGCGTAGCTGTGCAGCCTTACCTTATATTATGGCTTCAGTGGACTGATTACTGAATTACTGAATTATCAACCTTTAAATACAGTGGGTTATTTTGTAAGATTAGGCAGAATTATCTGAATTGAAAATATGTAGTAAAAAAAAACTGCTGTCAGTCAGTTTAATGTGATTTAGCTAAGTTACTTGGGGTTGTGCACTTTACTCCTAAACCTTTCAAGTTAGGAAAGATTTTCTGTGTGTGAATGTAAATATAACACATTAGTGCCTCTCAGTAAATTTGAATATTGTGAAAAATTTATTTTTTTATTATTCAAAAAAATAAACTTTCATGTGTTCCATATTCATTACAGCCACATGGAAATATTTCAGGCCTTTTTTAAATTCAATTTTGATTGTAGTTTTTGAAATTAAAATGTAAATCATGATATTCTATTTACTGAGTTGTACTAGTACATGAACATTACACTGTACTCTAAAAACTAGTGACTAAGCAGGGTGGAGAATACTAAATAAAAGAAGAGGCCTTTATAGCACAATGTAGTCAAGGTGCAACAGTCTGTTTTATGAAAATATTCAATGTAGTACAAATGCCATGAAATTGTAGTTTTTAAAATAAAAATTGATAAAATTGCAAAGACGTGCTCATTTTCTTATTTTTCACATTTTTCACTTCCAATAATCCATTTAATCAGTGCCTGTAAACACAACAAAACCATTATCAGTTTATTCCCAGTGATCGGTTTATTGTGACCATGTAACCAGGGTCAGTGACGTGTAACAGAACCTTTACTGCATGTGATGAAAGACCACATGTACTGCTCTCAAAATAACTTTGGCATGAATATGAGTCACAAAAATTAATTACAATATCTGAATTCAATGAATATCTCGCACCCATCTGTCCTGTAACACTAACATGTCCATGTTGTCATTTCAGACGACAAAAACGTCTTTAGGAATAATTTAGTTTAGTGTCAGTCATTTTACTGTTTCTACACAATATTATGTTCCATTTTACTTTGACAGCTTAATCATCATCAAACCACAGCTCCTTCATCGTTCCACTGTTACAGCTGCCCCACAAACCCTTACTGTGATATCGCTGCTCACAATAATGAAGACTCCACCAGCCCTGATGGTCACTGCTGCAGTCTCCAACAACCCTCTATCAGCTGCAGAGAAATGACTGGAAAAAAAAACCAAACACATCGCTGTGCCTTAATACTTGATGATTCCTGCCCAAATAAGAACGTTTTTCTCACAAATCTGTGCATTTTCTCTTTTAATTCTACTACTTTTATTTATTCCTCCTAAATTTGAATCATTTTTGCATAAATTTGCTACTATTGAGACAGTTTTTATATTGAAATAAAAAAATTAAAAAACGTTGTAAAATAACTATTTTTTTCTTCATTTTTATATTAAATGTGCAACTTTTTCATGCACATTTTTAGTTTTTATGCATACTGTACATTAGAGAACTAGTTGAAAAACTTTAGATTTTTCTCTTAAATGTGTTCACATGAGAAAAAAATATGGTGAGCTATTTGATACAAGAGAATATTTTACATTTATAAATATGTCAGTTGTTTCCAGAATATTTTTGTTTGGTTTTAGCATTCAATTCTTGATTTACTGTTAAAATAAACACACATCATTAACATTACTTCTATTACTTCTATCCCATTAAGTTGTGTAGATCTGAATTGTTTCCACTTGGTTTACAACTGCATTAAATAATTAAACCAGTTTTTATTCTGAGTACCTTTCTTATCAGGTTTCTCACAAAAGTTTGTTCAAATAACTATAGTGTCATGGATGGCCCTCACGAGCCATCAATAAGACGCCACTCAGCCGGTGAGTTTGCACAGTTTATTAAAGGAAAGAGAAGACGACAAAATAACGAGCCACGAGGGGCTAAAACACACTAACACTAACACACTGACACTAACACTCAGTCCATGATAAGGGGAACAGATACATGATGAAACACACTTACGATAGGAGATGAAAGGTTGTAAACGTCTGACCAGAGGAACGCTCGTTGATGTCAGACGAGGGGAAGTTTGACGAGAAATCTGACGAGACTGCCGCACATTTCGCTCTCAGCTGCCCTCTTAAGTAGGGAACAGCTGATGAGGCGAAATGCAGCCTGTCAGGGCCTCAGCTCTGACAGCCGGAAGCCCCTCCGAGCGCTGTCACAATAAAAGCTCGGAGAGTCATAGGAACACACACGTCAGCTGGGAGGAAAATACTGCATGGCCCGAGCGCGGATGAGATCGGCACTCGAACCACGATATATAGTATTTCAGCAGAACCCTAAAATATTAATTGTGCTAATTTATGGATGTTAAAAATGCCATTGCCATTATCAGGGTTGAGACTGATGAAGAATGGAGGATGTAAAGAACTGTATTTGGTAATTTCCTACCTTGTTTCACGTTTCCTCCTTGTAGAAACCAGGTTTGCTGGTAAACATGTCAGTCTCTCATGGTTTCATGTTTTCCTCTATGAAAAAGTAGAACAATTTCATTTATGTAAGCTGTCTTTTAAATCCACCACCATAGTCCTGTGATGCTGCTAATGCTTCTACAATTGCTATGAACAAAATAATAAGTCACATCTGCTCTGTCACAGGTTTTCATGTCATGTCCCATCATGTAATGCTTCTACCAATCTCTAATGTTTCTCAGAAAGTGAGCCTTCACCCAGTAACTGTACAACAGATTTCTGAAATAAGGCCTGACCCGGCTAGCTAGTTGAGCTAGCACAGGCTAATAACAATTGCAAGTTTGAGCTTTTACTGCACATAAACAAGGAAAAAAGCTGACAAAATAAAACAAGATTATAGACTACAGAACATGTTACATGTTACATTCATTAACTTACCCAGGATTATTAAGCAGACACTCTGTGAAATGAATGGTGTCTATGGGGAAAACAACATTGTTTGGAACTAATCGCCGCTCCATGACCCACATGACTTCCACATTCCAAAGTTTCTATTGAAGTCTATCAGAGGGTCACAACTATCATACGGCTATGGCCCAGTTCAGAAAGAGAAGACGTGTCAGACACTCGCCCTTAATTACAGGACCTCAAGGCCAGAAGTGTGTGTGTGTGTGTGTGTGTGTGTGTGTGTGTGTGTGTGTGTGTGTGTGTGTGTTGGGGGGGTACTTTTTTTAAGAGAAATAACCCCTTGGAGGATAAACAGCCACCGCTTCAGCATTTCCTCTGCTTCTTCCTCTCCTGCCACAAAGACCCAGACTCTTGGGATCTGAAGTCCCAAATTATAGTCATTAATCTCCTTAAGGCATATTCTGTGAACAAACATGTCTCGTAAGCTGTATGCGCACATTGGCTGCTATAACTGAAGATTCAAAACAAACATTGTCTGAGAAAATGTTGGGGGACTTGACGGTGCAAAACAGCTCAGGGGAAGGTTGTTTTCTTTTTTAGTTTGAAGTGCTCTGAGCAGTTAAGGGTGGTACAAAGCCACACAATAGAGCTATGCGAGGTTCACAAAGACTCTCCAGAGATCATTGGAACTGTTTCATTTTACACTCGTCTGGCTGGCCACAACCGGGGCTGCGTTTGCCTGCATCCCTATTGTTGTCATTTGTTCAAAATCCAAAGCATCTTCTGGGAGTTTTCTCTGAGAGGAATGATGGCACATTGTCAAACTGTGCTCCACCCTGAAATCTCAGGCGGAATCACTTACGGGGTTCCTGTCTGAGGGAGGATAGCAGTTGGAGCGGATGTTTGGTGGGTGAAATTATTATACTGCCTCTCCAATTGAATTACATGATAAATGGATGAAGGACTAATGTCTGTGGTTTTGATTTTATTCCATTTTTCAGTTCATTTTAGCTGTGTATACAGACATCTCTGAAATAACTTGAAATGGACAGAAGTTTAATGGCATATCTTATTGTCTATTACAAATTTAACACAAATCATACTTTGCATTTGATTATTAATTCAGTTGACTATTTTATACAATTATAGTAAAATGGCATGGGCAAAAAAGATGGTATTCCCTTAAATTTAATATTTTGTCGCACCACCTTTTGCAACATTTATTGCCAACAAGCGATCTAATTAGTATCACAGGTGACTTCAAGCTTTTCATCAGTCATTCAACCTATTTAAAGGGAAAAACATGTTGCTGTGTAGTTTGGTATCATTGAGTGCGCCATACTGAACATGGACCAGAGAAAATAAAGGAGACAGCTGTCTGAGGAGCTCAGAAAGAAGATTATAGATAACCACGTTAATGGTAAAGGCTATAGGACCATCTCCAAGCAGCTTCATGTTCCTGTGACCACAGTTAACAATATTATTAAAAAGTATAAGGTTCATGGGACTGTAGCCAACCTCCCAGGATGTGGACATAGAGAAAATGCAAGCCCAAGTTGATCAGAAGAATAGTGTTTATTGTAGAAAAAAAGCCTAGTAAACTATCCAAAATCATTCAAGCTGAACTCCAAGGTCAAGGTACGTCACTTTCTGATCACATCAATGTGGCATACTTCTAATGCCACTTTAAGTGCCACGGACGTGGGGACGCATTCACATGATGGCGTCAACACACCATGGGTATATTAAGGGGCTCACGGTGGGAGATGTGGTCTTTGGTGCTCCGCCTCTAGCCTGCTACACTGTCTGTACCCCTATACTGTTAGCTTGTTCTGTATATGTTCCATGTGTTGTTAGCTGGTTACTAAAGCTAACCTCCACCACCCAGAACGTATCTGCTGGTCCTTGCTTCCAGACATAAAAATTGGCGACGAGGAGAAAAATTGGACTTTTGTAGGAAAATTAATAGTTTTCCTGAAGTATGGACGCGTTGTTGGCAACTTTTCCACTGTTCCTCTCCACACCAGGTGAGCCGCACATTCCTTGGATTCATTAGCGTGGACTGTTCGAGTCGTTCATGTGCACCATTGTTCTGGCCTAATACTAGCAAGGCTAGGATGGGTGCCTTTCTGATTCGCAGCCTTGACAGCGAGGGACGACGTGTCTTCAGAACATTGGGACCAGCAGATACCTACAACGAATGTATCGCATTGCTAGCTGTACATTTTGGAACTCCGAGGGTGTGACGGCTTGATGAGTCAAGTTTTGCCAGTGCCAAAAGCAAGCGGGTGAGTTGGTCCAGCAATTTGTCGCAGACCTCCGCTGTTTGGCTAGTGCATGTGAGTATGGAGACTGGGAAGAGGAGATGGTACGAGGCAAGTTGGCGGGGCACACTGCAAATACAAAGCTGTAGGAGGAGTTAATGACAACGCCAAACGGTCTGATGCTGGCCGAAGCAATGGAGATAGTGTTCCAGCTAGAACTAGAAGAGGCTGCCCAGTTAGTATTGCAGCTAACGGGCCCCGGCCCATGCTCCCCACAGTCAGCTCCGCTGGTACAGATGGTTGCCCCGGCTGCTGAGCCCGTGGACCCCACGTCTTCTCAGGAGGGCCCCATGGTAGACGCCGCGGGACAGCAGGGCACCATAGCGCACCGACCCAGCGGTAAACTCGGTTTGGCCGATGATGGCTCGAGTGTGCTGCACTCAGATGTGGACACAGCCACTCCCTGCCTCGAACCGCATGCCGAGCAGAACCCTGTAGAACCGGAGCAGCTGCAGGAGCCCCAGACCGCATCCATGCATGACCCAGAGCCGCCACAAGAGCTCCATACCGCATCCACATGGGACCCAGAGCTGGTCCTCACGCAGCACGAGCATTCTCAAGCTGCTGCCTCATCACAGGAGATCCAGTCCATAGTCACGCAGGACCTGGAGAAGGGTAGGACCTGCCCCATCACCAACAAGACCGATCTGCCTCCATATCTGCCACCAGACAACCCACCAGATGAGACTCCAGTAACTGTGCTTTTCCACGGTAGCGGGACAGAAGAACGACAGAAGCGCCTCACGCGACACGAGCATTCTCGAGATGCCACCTCATCACAGGAGAGAGAGCATAATCTGGACTCGTCTCTGATCCTCGCCCGGCATAAGCCTCATGGAGCCACTGTACAGCTGCAAGAGAGAGAGTCCTTGGCCAAGCAGGACCTCGGTGAACAACGGCAATCCGGCGCGTGTCCTGTTGCCGGCGAGAACGTCATATCGTCACAACAGCAACCAGCATCAGGGATGAGAGAGCAGCAGAAGCAACGCATGAAGCCCAGCAGGTCAGTGCTCATGGTGCTCGATTGGGTTTGGGTCCGCTGATCCATACACCCAGATGATCTGGAGCATCTGAAGGTCACATCGCCGCCAATGCAGATCACCATCCAACTGGGGCCAGCCATCTTCCACATGGCCGATGGTTCGAGATGGCATTCCAGCTGCCTGCAGAGGGTAAGATCAGCAGCCGCTCCGAATCAAGACATGACGCTGGAGCCGACCCAGCCAGTGTGGGACCCAGACTGGGACTTTGCTGACAAGTGAGCCATGATTCCAGCGAGATGTCATCCAGGTCCGCTACGGCCAGCACCTCCAGGGCCGCACCCACTTCGGGCTCACCTAAGACCCCTGAGTTTGGACAGTAAGAAAATGACTCTGTTTTTGAAATGTTTAAACAGAACATGGTTGGTAACAGTAGCAGAATAATCCACTCAGCCATCCAGGGTCTTACCGGCAGTTTACCCAGTTGCCCAGGTTCAGCAATAGCAATAGGTTATAGTGTATGGAACCTTGAGTAATTTGCAGTTTGGATCTAGTTGCTAGTACTACCATATTGTGCCTTAACATCAAGCAAATACAGTATGTGTACCGTATCATCGGCAACCCAATGTGCTTTAGCATCAGACAATAATGTGTTTACCATCATGCTTATGCTGGTAACAGTATACTGCCGTATACATGTGTACAAAACATGGTTATGTAACCTGCCAATAGCCAGGCCATGCATGTCTGTTAGCTAGGTTTGTGTTACATTACGTGAAATGGCTTTGGTCATGTTTATGCTGTGCTAGCTGTATGCCATTGCATCACCACACCCAGCTAAGGTAAAACCATCACCAGGAGTTCTGTTTTTTCCAAGGGAAGGGGGGGGGGGGGGATAAATGTGGCATACCACTAATTCCACCTTTTGTGCTATGGATGTAGGGACGCAATCACGTGATGATGTCACCACGCTGTGGGCATATTAAGGGGCTAACGACAGGAGACGTAGTCTTTGGCACTCCACCTCTAACCTGCTACACGCCTGTACCCCAATACTGTTAGCTTGTTCTGTATATGTTCCATGTGTTGCTAGCTGTTTATTAAAGCTAGCCTTCAACACCCAGAATGTGTCCGCTGGTCCTTGCTTCCAGACATAACAATCATGGATCACATTTTAAACAGTAATGGGCTCCATGGAAGAAGAAAAACAAAAATGCCAACCAATTGCATACTGACAAGCCCCAAAGTTTCTGGGAGAATGTCCTTTGGACTGATGAGACAAAACTTGAGCTTTTTGGCCAGTCATATCAGCTCTGTGTTTACAAAAGAAAAAAATGAAGGTTTAAATGTCATGAGCCGGCTTAGTTTTCCCCGGCTCGGCCCTGATCTCTCTGTGGGTTTTGGCTTCACTGTTTATGTGTATTTTGTGTATTTATTCCATCACCTTAGCCACTGCCTGACCAGCAGCTGTTAGTCAGCTTCTGTGATCTTTTTCCCACACTGCTGACAGTCTGTCGGTCCAACCACGCCCCCTCGCTCTCCTTAATTCTACCAGCTGTTCCCAGCCCCGGTAATTATCTTTCCCGCGCCTCGCCCAGGTGTTCCCAATTTGTGTGTCCAGCGGCGTTTGGATTTAAGCAGCTCTTTGCTAGACAAACGCTGCTGGTTCACTGAATGAGTCACTCTTGTTCTCCACGGTGTGACCGTCACGTCAGGAAAGACTATTGTTTATGCTCGCTGAGAGAACTGGACTTTTTGGGACTGCTTCTACTCGTGAGTAAATTGTTAGTGTTTCTCTGTGCGGTCAGCTGCTATGCTGGACCAGAACTTTTCCCCCTTTGCAGTAATCCTGCTACGCTTCTGGCAGCATTTCTTCCCGCAGCATAATTGCTATGCTTAGGCTGTGCCCAGTTTGCGTTCCCCCGAGTTAGTAGAGCTTCCCATAGTCTTCCCTGCTCTCCCAAGCGCACCCATATTGTATTATAATTCACTTGTTCATTTTTGTCTGTGAACAGTTTATGTCAATAAATGTGTGTTTGGTGAAACCCTGCATTTAAATCCTTCCATCCTTTCTCCTTCTCCGTGCACTATGGCAGAGCGCACAGAGGGTTTATGACATTAAAAGAAAAGACCACCATACCTACTGTGGAACATGGAGGATGTTCAGTTTTGTTTTGTGGCTGCTTCGCTGCATCTGGCACAGGGAACCTCGAATTTGTTCCGGGCACAATGACGTCTCAAGACTACAAGGCATCCTGGAGCAAAAGATACTGCCCAGTGTCAGAAAGCTCAGCCTCAGTCAGAGGCCATGGGTCCTCCAACAGGATAATGACATAAAACATACAGCTAAAGGCACTCAAGAATGGCTGAGAAAGCACAGTGGACTATTCTTAAATGGCCTTGCATGAGTTCAGATCTTAATCCGATTGAACGTCTATGAGAAGATCTGAAAATTGCAGTGTGGATATGGCACCCTTCAAACCTGAGACAGCTTGAGCAGGTTGCACTGGAAGAATGTGCCAAACTACCTGTTGGCAAATGCAGGCATCTTATTGTGAAGTACAGAGATCGCTTGTTGGCAGTGAATGCTGCAAAAGGTGGCGCCACAAAATATTAAATAAGGGTACAGTCTTTTTTGTCCACGCCATTTTAATTTGTTTAGCTATATAAAAATTTTCAACTGAATCAGTAATCAATCAGTCTGATTGGTGTTAAATATGATATAAACAGTAAGGAATGCCATTAAACTTTTGTCCATTTCAAGTTACTTCAGAGATAGTGATAGTGATTTTTTAATTCAGTTTCAGTTCAGCTTTCTTTAACAAGGACAGTCGTCTCGTAGTCTCATTTTGGGGAAAGGTACCAACAAATTCAAACTCATCTGTATTTCTGACTTTTATTCCTTATAGAAGTAGAAAGTTATAGTATAGTACAGTATCATATAGTACAGTATAGTGGAGGCAGCTGTGGTGCGGGTGTAGCGTTGTTGACTACTGATCGGAGGATCAGTGGTTCGATTCCCGTTCTCTCTGCAGTCTGCATGTCAAAGTGTCTTGCATCTGCACGACACTGAACCCCCAGTTGCTCCTGGTGGGTCAGGCCAGCGCCTGTGTGCAGACAGCTCTGCTGCCATCAGTGTGTGAATGGGTTGATAGCAGAATCTGTAAAGCACTTTGGTCATCCAGAGATAACTAAAAAGTGTTATATACAGCAAGTGAACGCCATTTACCATTTATAGCAGTGCTTCGTCTGGGTTTACAGCCTTGGGGGGAGCAGCGTGAAGGTTGACAACGACAGACTTTTAAAGGAATCATGGTGTTCTGGTGCTATATAGAAAAATTACAGAGTACCTAATTATTGAAAATGAATGGGACACCCAATATTAGCAACTGTTTCGGAACCCTTGTTTATTTGTTTGTCAGATCACTTATGTGTGTGATCTTTTATGACTTATATTCATAAGCAATACGGTTTCATGCCAAGAAAGAGTACTACAGATGCAATGTTTGCTCTAAGAGTGCTGATGGAGAAGTATAGAGAAGGTCAGAAGGAGTTGCACTGTGTCTTTGTGGATGTAGAGAAAGTATATGAAAGGTTGCCAAGAGAGGAAGTGTGGTATTGTATGAGAAAGTCAGGATTGGCAGAGAAGTATGTGAGGATGGTGCAGGACATGTATGAGGCCAGCGAGACGGTGGTGAGATGTGCTGTAGGAGTGACAGATGGGTTCAAGGTGGGGGTGGGGTTACATCAGAGATCGGCTCTGAGCCCCTTCTTGTTTGCCATGGTGATGGACAGGCTGACAGATGAGGTCCGGCAGGAGTCTCCGTGGACCATGATGTTTGCAGATGACATTGTGATCTGTAGTGAGAGTAGGGAGCAGGTGGAAGAGAACCTAGAGAGGTGGAGGTATGCTTTAGAGAGAAGAAGAAGAAAAGTCAGTTGAAGCAAGACTGTATACGTGAGTGTGAATGAGAGGGAGGCAGGTATAACGGTAAAGATGGAAGGAGTAGAGGTAATTAAAGTAGATGAGTTTAAATACCTGGGGACAACCATCCAAAGCAATGGAAAATGCACAAGAGAGGTGAAGAAGAGAGTGCAGGCAGGGTGGAGTGGGTGGAGAGGAGTGTCAGGGGTGATTTGTGGCAGAAGTGTAGCAGCAAGAGTAAAAGGGAAGATTCACAAGATGGTAGTGAGACCTGCGATGATGTATGGTTTGGAGACGGTGACGCTGACAAAAAGACAGGAAATGGAGCTGGAGGTGGCAGCATTGAAGATGCTAAGATTTTCATTGAGCGTGTTGAGGATGGACAAGATTGGAAAGGAGTATATCAAGAGGGACAGCTCAGGTTGAGGGGTTTGGAGACAAAGTAAGAGAGGCATGGCTGAGATGGTTTGAACATGTGCAAAGGAAGGATAGTGGATATATTGGACAAAGGATGTTGAAGATGGAGCTGCCAGGCAGGAGGAAAAGAGGAAGACCACAGAGAAAATTCGTGGATGTAGTGAAGGAGGACATGGAGAGGGCTGGTGCTACAGAGGAAGATGCAAGGGATAGGGTGAGAGGGAGACAGATGATCTGCTGTGGTGACCCCTAAAGGGAGCAGCCGAAAGAAAAAGATTCATAATAGTGTATCTTGCACTTTGGAGAATGGAACCTAGCATTTTTATCCCACACCAGTCGAAGCCCAAAGGGGTCGAAGAGCCAAAGGGGGATTATGTTATGGGTCCGTCCGTCTGTCTGTCCCACTTTTGTGAAATCAACTCCTCCTACAGTTTTGTTGTGATTGTTTTGAAACTTGGTACCATGGTTTGATATACTCTGATGATGGACATATTGTAATTTCACTCTCATCGGATGACCTTGGGGTCAAAGGTCAGGTCAGATTTTTCCCTAAATCTTCTAAACACAGTAACTACTGAAAGAAGTGATGTAGGTTTTCAAATTGATACAGTACTTTTATCTAAGGCTGTATTCACACCAGGATAGTCCTGGAGTCTCAGTTCAACTCGGCGGGGGATGGTAAGAATTTTCACAACTTCGTTTGGTTCAGTTTGCATTCACACAGCACTTCACTCAAGCGGATCAAACTGCTTGGACAAAGTCACGCAGTTACAACAGCTGCTCGTTTTGTCGTGATTCTGAGCGAGGGCCAGAACTGTGCTTGGTTCTTAAGGTTTTGCTGGTATTTTTCTGTATATGTATTTGTTCTTGATTTTCTTCCATTTTGGTTTGTGCTTTTGTTTTGACAGCGCCGTTTGGTTACTTCCTTCTGTCAGTTCTGTTCACGGCCTGTCGCAGCTTTTTATCCATCCATCCATCCATCCATCTTCTTCGGCTTAATCCTTTGCGGGTCGCGAGGAGACTGGAGCCTATCCCAGCATCTTTGGGCAAGAGGCAGGGTAGAGGTATGGTAGGTAGGTAGTAGTAGGTAGTAGGTAGAGGCAGGTCTGCAACATAACGCTACACCGACTCTCCTGTCCACTGGTGGCGCTGCCAAAACTGAATTCTCTGGACTATGACGTTTTCCAGGACGCCATTAGCTCCACCACGGCTTCAAAACTATCGGCTCCTCCTAGTGTACCGAGGATTCTTTGAGCCTCCATGCCAACATTATGGACTAATATAGCTCTCGCACACAGTTTCTCAAACTTACTGAGGTTAAGGGCCACCAGATAATTCTGGAAAGACGCGTACCACCTAGCCCAGGGTACAGGTGGCTCACCCGGGACCTCCAAAAATGGCCGAAAAGTGGTAACAGCTCATTCCATACCTCTTTTCTCCTCGTTGCCAAATGTTATGAACATAATTTGGGCTCACAAAGAATCAGGCAGGAGTTGCAGTGAACGTAACTTTATTATAACCAGAACCAAACAACAGGTGCTCTGTACAGGCCAAGGGGTCAATGGCGAAAGAGACCGTGTCCCTTCCGGCCGTACCTTTTATACCCCAGGTGACGGCGGAACCGGAAAGGCGGGCCATCATCCCCACTACACCCAGGGTGCACCCAGCACCATCTTTGTACACCACAGCCGTACCGAATCGGAAGGAGGAGAGTCATCGGGTCCAGATGCCACAAACCTCCCACCATCATCCAGCTATAGGCCACTGGAGGAAATCCTCCGTCTCTCAGCCAGCAACTTCCTCATCACCATGTCAAAAAGGAACTACAGCAGCATCTGCCTCTAGGCTTTCCTCGCTGGCTGTCTCGTCAGCTCTCTCTCCCTGGGTTGTCGCTGCTGTTTCCCCCTTCTCCACGGCACCTCCTCTCACTGCTGAGAGCCCAGCTGTCTCTTCCTCAGTTTTGCCCGTCATCGAGGCTGCAGGGGTGGCTCCTCCATGTTCTTGGGGGGGGGGGGGGGGGCACTACCACCACAGCCATGGAGAAGGATGAGACTGGGCCTGTTGCAGCAGAAACCACCGTGCCCCAGGAAAACGGGCAAGTGCCTTTTCATTCTTTATCACCATTATATGAATTACCTTGCCTGACTCCCGGGGGTGAGGCTCAGTCATTGTAGTCCACTGAGTCCTCACCAACTGCTGCAGCCATAAGGACTACACCTGCTCTCTCCATGTCTCCTCCTATGCCCCCTGAGTGTCCGCCGGTTCCAGGATTAAGCCGCCAGATGTAGGAGGAGCCTGCGGCCCTGGAGAACCTTGTTCCAGCCCTGCAGCCATGGTCGGGACAGAGGGACTGCACTGCCTGCAATCCAGAGCCTGCGCCGACGAGGGAGCATCCGTGGGCTTCAGCAGGATCCAGCGCCAACAGGGGGCAGACCTCCTGTCACCACACCGGGCGAGCCACCTGCGTGGGTCACATCGCTTGGGGGTCCCGGGACTGCATTGACCATCATGCCTGCTGTTGGGGATGCCACAGCAGAGTCCAAGCTGGATCTCCAGAGGGCCGGGCCCTCGTCATCTCGACGGTGTCCTGGACAGCAGTGGAACTTGAGCTCAGGCAAGTGCTCTCCTTTGTTTTCGTTGTTTCTATGTTGGAGAGATCTTGCCTTGCTCTTTATGGGGATAGCCAGGTGCAGCTGTCAGCTGCACCTGAGCCCACCTTGCCAGGTTCCACTGCCGCCAGTGACCGTGACCCCGTTTCTCTGCCACTCTTGTCTGAGCTTTCCCTCAGGGTCACCAAGGACCATCCGGCTTTGCCTGAGGTCTCCGTGGGTTCAGACTCGCCGCATGAGGTCGTTGCGAGTGCTCCATCCCAGCCCGAGACCTCCGTGGGTGCTGCTCCCCCTCCGGACGAGGTCATCATGGGTGCTCCGTCCCAAGCCAGGACCTCCCTGGGTGTAGCTCTGTCCAAGTCCCGGTCCACCAAGGGTGCAGCTCTGTCCCATCCCATGTCCATCACTGGTGGCGCTATGTAGAATCGGTGTGTGACTTTGCAAAAACGATGTCTGCCACTGTAGTATTCTCTGGACCCCTCCCCAATCTGACCAGTGATGACATGTTTAGTCGCTCGTCATCCTTGAACCGCTGGCTGTCTGTGTGGTGTCCTAAAAATGACGTGGGCTACATTGACAATTGGAGCTCTTTTTGGGGAAAACCTGGTCTTATGAGACGAGACAGCATTCATCCCACTTTGGATGGTGCTTCTCATTTATCTAACAATCTGGCATCTTTTTTATCCAAATTTCCAAAACCGTGACTACTCAGAGTTGGGACCAGGAAGCAGAGTCGCAGTCTTACACGCCTCTCTGCAGCTCCTCTTCATCCGCCACCCCTCAACTTAGCCCCTGTCTTCCCCATCAGAGAATCGTTGTCTGCTCCCTCCAAAGTAAATAAAAATATAATGTATAAGCATCCCAAAGTGATAAAGCAAAATATTGGTAAAACTCAAATTAAACATAAAGCCTCTAAATTGAATGATTTGGCCTCTGTTCCTCCTCATAATTTAAAAATTAAATGTGGTTTATTAAATATTAGGTCTCTAACTCCCAAGTCTCTGTTAGTCCATGATCTGTTAATTGATCATCAGATTGATTTAATTTCCCTTACAGAGACTTGGTTAGGACAAGAGGATTATGTTGGTTTAAATGAATCAACTCCCTCTGGTTATTTAAACTGTCAAAATCCCAGAAGTTCTGGTCGTGGAGGAGGAGTAGCAACAATTTACCATTCCAAATTACTAGTTAATGTAAAGCAAAAAACATGTTATAATTCCTTTGAGGGCCTGGTCCTCAGTATTGGGCACTTTAGCAATTTTAGGTTAAACCCAATTTTATTTGCCATAGTTTATCGTCCCCCATCAACCTATTCAGAATTTTTATCCGAATTTCCTGATTTCTTAGCTGATTTAGTGCTGAAATCTGATAGAATAATTATAGTAGGGGACTTTAATATACATGTGGATGTAGATAGTGACTGCCTTAATGTGGCTTTTAATTCAATATTAGACTCGATTGGGTTTTCTCAGAAAGTAGGAAATTCTACTCATTACCTCCACCATACATTGGACCTTGTTCTGACATATGGCATAGAAATAGAAAATCTGGTAGTGTCTCCTCATAACCCTGTACTGTCAGACCATTGTCTGTTAACCTTTGATTTTACTATTTCTGACTATTTGGCTCCTAAAGAAAAATATTATCACAGTAGATGCCCCTCAGATGATGCTGTTTCCAAATTTATGCAGATTGTTTCCTCTATGCCATGTGTCAACACAACGGAAATAAGCTATAGACAGCTTGCTCCTTCTGTAATTGATAACATGGTGGATAGTGTTTCAGCTTCTCTACATCAGGCTCTAGACTTGGTGGCCCCCTTAAAAAAGAAAAAGTCTAATCAGAGATTTTTAACTCCTTGGTTCAACACAGAAACTCGTAGCTTAAAACAGAAGACTCGTCAATTAGAAAGAAAATGGCGCTCTACTAATTTAGATGAAATCTATTTAGCTTGGAGAAATCATCTTTTAATTTATAAAAAATCTCTTAGAAAAGCTAGAACGAGTTATTACTCTGCATTAATAGAAGAGAACAAGAATAATCCCAGGTTTCTTTTCAGTACTGTAGCCAGGTTGACAAAGAGTCAGGACTCTGTCAATCCTAGCATTCCCTTAGAGCTTACTAGTCAGGACTTTATGAACTTTTTCAATAATAAAATTTCATCCATCAGAGATAAAATCAATCAGATTCTTCCCACAGTTAACTTAAATACTGTAACTACTACAACTCCTTCTATTGATGTCTGTCTTGATGAGTTTACTCCAATCGACCTTTGTGAGTTAGACAAAATAGTTTCCTCATCCAAACCTTCAACTTGTCTTTTAGACCCTATTCCTACCAGGTTATTTAAAGAAGTCTTCCCACTTATTGGTAGCTTTATTCTTCATATAATCAATTCTTCATTAACTTTAGGCCATGTACCGCAGGCTTTTAAAACGGCTGTAATTAAACCCTTACTCAAAAAGCCAACGCTAGATCCAGGAGCTTTAGCTAACTATAGACCAATCTCTAATCTCCCTTTCATTTCAAAAATCTTAGAAAGAGTTGTTGCTATGCAATTATTTGACCACCTGCAGGGAAATGGTTTATTTGAGGAGTTTCAATCTGGGTTTAGAATCCATCATAGCACTGAAACAGCCTTAGCGAAGGTCACTAACGACCTCCTCATTGCATCTGATAATGGACTAGTTTCTGTACTTGTCCTTTTAGATCTTAGTGCAGCTTTTGATACTATTGATCATAATATTCTACTTGATAGATTAGAACACTATGTTGGACTTAATGGAACTTCGTTGCAGTGGTTTAGATCTTATTTATCTGATAGGTTCCAGTTTGTTCATGTAAATGATGAGTTTTCTCTCAGCTCAAAGCTTAGTCATGGAGTTCCACAGGGATCTGTGCTTGGCCCTACTCTTTTTAGTTTATATATGCTTCCGTTAGGCAACATTATTAGAAAGCACTGTATACATTTTCACTGTTATGCAGATGACACACAATTATACCTGTCAATGAAGCCAGATGATACTAATCAATTAGCCAAGTTAGAAGCCTGTCTTAAGGAAATCAAAGTTTGGATGACTTGTAATTTCCTGCTATTAAATTCAGATAAGACTGAAGTCATTCTTGTTGGTCCAAAAAACCTTAGAAATTCCTTTCCAAATCAAACTTTCAGTTTGGATGCAGTTACTCTTTCTCTTAATAGCTCTGTGAGGAACCTTGGAGTTATTTTTGATCAGGATTTGTCCTTCAATTCACATATTAAATTTGTTTCTAAGACTGCCTTCTATCATTTGCGTAATATTGCCAAGATTAGGAGCATCTTGTCTCAGAGTGATGCTGAGAAGCTGATCCACGCTTTTGTTAGCTCGAGATTAGATTATTGTAATTCTTTATTATCAGGTTGTCCTAAAACATCTTTAAAAAGTCTTCAGCTGATCCAAAATGCTGCAGCAAGAGTTTTAACAGGTACTAGAAAGAGAGATCATATCTCTCCGGTTCTGGCCTCCCTTCATTGGCTTCCCATAGAGTTTAGAATTAAGTTTAAAATCCTTCTTCTTACTTACAAAGCTCTAAACAATCAGGCTCCTTTTTATTTAAAAGATCTGATACTACCGTATCATCCTAACAGAGCACTACGCTCCCAAAATGCAGGTTTACTTGTAATACCTAGAATCTCCAAAAGTACAATGGGAGGCAGAGCCTTCAGTTATCAAGCTCCTCTCCTGTGGAATCAGCTGCCAATCTGGATTCGGGAGTCAGACTCAATCTCTGTTTTTAAGAATAGGGCTAAAACCTACCTTTTTGATATAGCCTACAATTAGGGAGGGATCATGTGTTTTCTGAACCCTCCCTTAGTTATGCTGCTAATAGGTTTAGTCAGCCGGGGGACCTCCAGTAATGCACTGGGCCTCACTCCTTTCCTCACTCTCTATGAAATATTTTTTTTTTTGCTGGTCATTAACATTTGTTTGTTCTCTCCCATAGATTGAGTCCCCATCGTGCTGTTTGCTCTCTACATGTCTGTTCTTTTCTTCTTCTCTATCCCCTCACCCCCCAGCCAGTCGCAGCAGATGACTGCCCCTCCCTGAGCCTGGTTCTGCTGGAGGTTTCTTCCTGTTAAAAGGGAGTTTTTCCTCTCCACCGTCGCCAAGTGCTTGCTCACAGGGGATCGCCTGATTGCTGGGGTCTTTCTGCAACTGTGGGGGTCCTCCCTACAGTTGATAGTGCTATGAGATGACTGTTGTTGTGAAATGGCGCTATATAAATAAAGTTGAATTGAATTGAATTGAATAGCTCAGTCCGGGGCCACCGAGGGTGCCGCTACACCTCAGTTCGGGGCCACCGAGGGCGCCGCTATGCCTCAGTCTGGGGCTACCGAGTATGCCGCTACGCCTCAGTCTGGGGCTACTGAGGGTGCCGCTACGCCTCAGTCTGGAGCCACCGGGGGTGCTGTGCCTATGCCCAAGGTCACTGCGGGTCCTCTCTCTACTTCTGGTTCCGTTGTGGTTCGTTCTTCACCATCCCGTTTGTCGGGTGCTCATCTCCTGGCCTCTGGGGTCCGTGGTAAGCATGGATTCCAACTGCCACTTCCAGGGGGGAGGTGTGTGGTGCTCCGCAACCCGTTGGCCTAGAGATGTGGGGAGACCACCTAACGAACTCTTTAGGTTGCTTGGGTGGCTTCAGAATTCTGTAAGGCCACCCGATGAACTCTTTCCTCCATTTTGGTGGCTCAGGAGAACTGGTAGGCCGCCCGACTTTTTCCACCTGATTTGCGGGAAGAGCTGGGACTTTGGAAGACCGCCTGAACTGTTCCCTCGGTCACCAAGTATTGCAGGTTCCCTTAGCACCTTATTTGGTTGTGTTGGGGGTTATGTTTGTTTTGTGTCTCTCCCTCCAGGCCTGGATCCCCCCACCACCCTTCCGGGGTCTGTTTTTGGGGTTATTTCTGTTCGAGGGGGTGGTGTACTTTCGTCTCTTTTACTGTTACGTCAGGGTGTCTGGATCCACCCCTTAAGGAAGGGGCACTGTAGTGATTCTGAGCACTGGTTTTGCTGGTATTTTTCTGTATATGTATTTGTCCTTGATTTTCTTCCATTTTGGTTTGTGCTTTTATTTTGACAGCGCCGTGTGGTTACTTCCTCTTGTCACATTTGTTCATGGCCTGTCACAGCTGTTTAGTTGTCCTTAATTATGTTCTCACTCATGCATCCACAGCTGTTCCACATTTAGGTTTCTCCCCAGCTGTCTATTTAAGGTCACTTGCATGTTTCATTCCTTGCAGCGACCTTCTCTGTGCTCAGGCAGGAATTCCTGCATTTTGATTCCTGTTTATTCTGCTCAGCCTCACCTTCGCCTGTCTATAGTAAGTTACCCTTTGTGGTTATTTTTTGTCTTTTGTAAGTTACGCTTCATGGTTGTTATTTGTGTTCCTTATCATTAAATGTGCAAACTCACAGCAGGCAATTGGCATCTCATTTCTGCCCTGAAAGGGCCATTTATGACATGTTTGTGGCGCTGTAGCCGAAGCCACCACTGACCAGGAAGAAAAAAATCTCAGCGAAGAAGAGAAATCTGGCTCATCGATTGGCCAGGACCGGTGTTATGCCGAGAATTGCTCGCTTGCCAAGAATTGCATCCCATGCACCAAAACTATAAAATATAACACTGCAGCCAGGCTTGTAACCATTTGTGCATTTTTAGAAGTACCCATTATACATTTTTAGAAGTAAAAATTGTTATCACCTCTTGTAAATTATCTTTAAATTATGTTTGTTCGACGATGGCATGCAATTCTCGGCAAGCGAGCAATTCTCAGCATAACACCATTCTCTTCAGTAAGATGTTTATGCACCACAAACTGATAAAAACGAAAAGCTCCGCTGTCTGTATAACCCCCCCGTGCTGCCATCATGTCGCTAAACGTTTTAAAAACATTGGTATTCTTGTGTGTAGCCACAAGCGGCTGAGAAATCTGGTTCTCAGACCAAATATCTATCAGATCCTGCATCTCACTCCTCACTCTTCACTACTCCAAGTCCAAGGGACATTGTTTTTGAACTTTTCTCCTCGGTTTTCTCCGATAAAGGTATTTCTTGGATCTGCGCGGTTGACTTTATTGTTATTTTCTACCCAAAATGGAAGCTAAAGAACCAGGGGCTCTTCAGCTGAATCGGAATGTTGGATTTTTATTTATTTACCCACGGATTCCTGCCACGGAGGTGCTGCCAGGAAACATACATCAAGTTTTCAACAGGGATAACTTTTTCAGGTGAGTGGGAACTTCGCCTGTCTGCATCTCACCCAGACAGTGAATTAATGTCTTTTCATGTATTTACATTGAGTTATAATGTAACCGTGCTGCGCGAAAAATTCGCCCGTTCACGTTTGATGTGAAGGCACCTTTACAGTAAACGCCACTTTCTCTTCTCACTGTGTGTTGCTGTGGTTGCATAAACGTAGAGGGACACGTCCGCCCTTTGGTCCGCTGGATACTCCGTTTGCATTCACACGGCAAGCGAAGCGCACCAGACTGCATTTGCAAGCAAACCGAGACCTCCCCCCTTTTCAGGGGGACTAGAGTTTGCTTGTTTGGTGCTGCACCAGAGTTCCAGGCGCATTCAGACGGCGCCAAACGAACCGGACTATCCACGGAATGCACACTTTGGTCCTTTTGTCCGGACCAAACAGTGGCTGTGTGAATGCGCCCTAATACACATCTTAGACGACTTACACCCTCACCTAACTATGGGTTTGGGGTCAAAGGTTCAAAGTTAACATTGCAGTTGCACTATGGTAAATGCTACATTTACTATTACTATAGAACGAGTAAAGCTAGGGCCACTAAACCTGGTATACAGGTTCATCTTGGCATCCTGACCTCTGACTATGGGTTTGGGGTCAAAATGTCAAAGTTAACATTCCTTATGCCTTATTACTGTACAGCGAGTAAAGCTAAGACCATCAAACCTGGTACACAGGCTCACCTTGGGATCCTGACCTCTGACTGTGGGTTTGGGGTCAAAAGATCAAAGGTCAAGGGTAACATTCCCTATGCCTTGTCACTGTACAACAAGTAAAGTTAAGGTCACCAGACTTGGTACACAGGTTCACCCTGCAACCCTGAAGTGTGACTACAGTTTTGGATCACAAGGTCAAAGGTCAACATCACAAAGGCTTATAAACTATATCTCAACAACAAAGAAAGCTAGGGTCACCAAACTTGCTACACAGGTACACCTTGGGATCCTGACCTCTGACTATGGGTTTGGGGTCAAAAGGTCAACGTCAGCATTTCCTATGCCTTATTACTGTACAACGAGTAAAGCTAGGACCACCAAACTTGGTACACAGGTTCAACCTGTGACTATGAAGTGTGACTGTGGTTTTGGGATTGCAAGGCCAAAGGTCAACATCAAAATGCCTTAAAAAGTATATCTCAACAACAAAAAAAGTTAGAGTGGTTTGGTGGCCCTGCAACACTGGTGCAAACACTGGTACAAAGGTTGGCACTCCCGATGATCTCTTACTATAGAACATGTAAATCTCTCTAGGGTCACCATACTTGCTACTTGGGTTCACCTCGGGATTCTCCCTACAACTATGGGTTGTATACTTTGTTGTATATTCGTAGATGATACTGCCACAGTAATTAGATTGAAAAGTCGAAAACAGCTGTCTGTCAGTAAGTACTGGAATTGTCAAAGAAAATGGAGGCGGGGGATATTGCATTTGTCTCAGAGTGCTGTTGTTAGCATTTTTCCTTATGAGGATTGGGCCAAATGTCCTCACAAGGAAAAATGTCTTCACAAAAAAAGTGATTTGTCAAGGGGTGGTCCACACAAGAATAGAAAGACACACACTTGTTTTCATGTTTTATGGGGACCAATTTTTTTTTTTTTTTTAATTTAAGTTTTTGTAAAGGGTATACAGGTCGTTACAGCAATGCAGTGTTTACATTTTCATCACATGTTCCCTTATTTTCTGATATCTGACAACATTGGAAGATTAATTCTTACAACACCCCTTTTTTTTTTTTTAAAGTGAAAGAAAAAGTGAAATTAAAGAGAAAAAAAAAACAAGAAACAAATAACAAAAAAAAACAAACAAACCAGTAAAAAACAAACAAAAAGAAAAAGTAAGTAAATAAAGATAAAAGAGCATCTGAGTAGCGTTGGAACAAAGAGCGGAACCATTATTGAAATGGTATTTGTCAAAGATTAGATCTAATGGAAGACACATATGCGGTCCAGGGTTGCCAAAAGTTCATGAACACATCCATGTCCTGTCTCAGTGCGAATGTCAACTTTTCCATCAAGTAAATGTCTTGGATCACGTTAGTCCAATCTTCAGGTGTAGGACAGTCCTTCAACATCCATTTTTTAGTTAGAGCTTTTTTGCTTGCCAATATTAAAACATTGAATAAGTATTTTTCTCCTCGTCTTTCCAGTGAGTCCGGTAGTAAACCCAAATACAAAGTTACAAAAGAAAAGGGAACTGTAATTTTGAATATTTTCCCCAATATTGTCTGTACCTTGGTCCAATATTGGTGGATAACTGGGCATGACCAAAACACATGAAAATGATTTGCAGTCTTTTCACCACACAAGCGCCAACAGTTCAATCCCTTATGGGTAAATTTGTTTTGTGCAGGTGTTCTGAAAAATCTTGCCAAGTTTTTCCATCCAAATTCTCTCCACTGCAGGGATGAGGTACTTTTCCATTGCTGTTTATTTAGCTTTTCCCATATTTCCAGTTGTAAAGTGAAATTCCCCTCTTTTTCCCATCTCTCTTTTATATAAGATGTGTTGTCTCCTTTTAAGTCTTGAAGACCTTGGTATATTTTAGAAATGTATCTGATCCCTGGGATCCCTTTATATGCCATTAAGAAGACCTTCAGAACACCTGACTGGGCCCTTTCCAAAACCTCCTTTTTAAGTATATTGTTTATGTGGTGTCCCCCTCATGGATCGTGACCTTATCGTGGTGGGGGGGTTTGCGTGCCCCAGTGATCCCAGGAGCTATGTTGTCCGGGGCAATTTGCCTCTGATAGGGTCTCCCAAGACAAACTGGTCCTGGGTGAAGGGCCAGACTAAGAACGATCCAACAGACTCTCATGATAAATTGTATATCAAGGATTCAGTGTACCCCGCCCGGTATGGGGTTACCGGGGCCCCACCCTGGAGCCAGGCCTGGGGGAGGGGCTCGAAGGCTAGCGTCTGGTGGCCAGGTTTCCACCCATGGGACCCGGCCGGGCTCAGCCCGAAGGAGTTACATGGGTCCGCCCTCCAGTAGGTTCACCACCTGCAGGAGGGATCATGGAAGTCCGGTGCTATGTGGATTAGGTGGCAGTCAAAGGCGGAGACCTTGGCGGACTGATCCCAAGCTTTCTAAACTGGCTTTTGGTACGTGGAATGTCACCTCTCTGGTGGGGAAGGAGCCTGAGCTGGTGTACGAGATTGAGCGATACCGGCTAGATATAGTCGGCCTCACCTCAACACACAGCTCCGGTTCCGGAACCAGTCTCCTGGAGAGGGGCTGGAGCTTGGCCTTTTCTGGAGTTGCCCCGGGCGAGAGGCGACGAGCAGGGGTAGGTATTCTTGTATCGCCCCACCTTGCTGCCTCTATATTGGAGTTTTCCCCGGTGGACGAAAGGGTTGCTTCCCTGCGCCTTCGGGTTGGGAAACGGGTCCTGACCATCATTTGTGCCTATGCACCAAATGATGTTTCAGAGTACCCACCCTTTTTGGAGTCTGTGACTGGGGTGCTGGAGGGTGCTCCTCCTGGAGACTCCATTGTCCTACTGGGGGACTTCAATGCGCACGTGGGCAACGACAGTGAAACCTGGAGGGGGGTGATTGGGAGGAACGGCCTGCCCGATCTGAACCCGAGTGGTGTTCAGTTATTGGACTTCTGTGCTAACCACAGTCTGTCCATAACGAACACCATGTTCAAGCATAAGGGTGTCCATATGTGCACCTGGCACCAGGACACCCTAGGCCGCAGGTCGATGATCGATTTTGTTATCGTATCATCAGACCTGCGACCGTATGTCTTGGACACCCGAGTAAAGAGAGGTGCAGAGCTGTCAACTGATCACCACCTGGTGGTGAGTTGGATCCGATGGCAGGGGAGGAAGCCATTCAGACCTGGTAGACCCAAACGTATAGTGAGGGTGTGCTGGGAGCGTCTGGCTGAGGCCCCTGTCCGGGAGGTCTTCAACTCCCACCTCCGGAAGAACTTCAACCACATTCCGAGGGAGTCTGGAGACATGGAGTCTGAATGGGCCATGTTCTCCACCTCTGTTGTTGAAGCGGCGGCCCAGAGCTGCGGCCGCAAGGTGGTCGGTGCATCTCGTGGTGGCAACCCCCGAACCAAGTGGTGGACACCAGTGGTGAGGGGGGCCATTAAGCTGAAGAAGGAGTCCTATCAAGCTTGGTTGGCTTGTGGGACTCCCGAAGCAGCTGAGGTGTACCGGCAGGCCAAGCGGAGTGCAGCTCGGGTGGTTGCTGAAGCAAAAACCCGGGTATGGGAGGAGTTCGGTGAGGCCATGGAACAAGACTTTCGGTCGGCTTCAAAGAGATTCTGGCAAACTGTTCGGCGGCTCAGGAGGGGAAAGCAGCTCCCCGTCCACACTGTGTATGGTGCGGATGGGACACTGTTGACTTCAACTGGGGATATCGTCGGGCGGTGGAAGGAATACTTCGAGGATCTCCTCAATCCCGCTGATACGCCTTCCACAGAGGAAGCAGGGTTTGGGGACAAGGGGGATGACTCGCCTATCACAGGGGCTGAGGTCGCCAAGGTGGTTAAAAATCTCCTTGGTGGCCGGGCCCCGGGGGTGGACGAGATTCGCCCCGAATACCTCAAGGCCCTGGATGTTGTTGGGTTGTCATGGTTGACACGCCTCTGCAACATTGCGTGGAGGTCGGGGGCAGTGCCTTTGGCATGGCAAACCGGGGTGGTGGTTCCTCTCTTCAAAAAAGGGGACCGGAGGGTGTGCTCCAACTTTAGAGGGATCACACTCCTCAGCCTCCCTGGGAAGGTCTATGCCAAGGTACTGGAGAGGAGAGTCCGGCCGTTGGTCGAACCTCGGATTCAGGAGGAGCAATGTGGTTTTCGTCCTGGCCGTGGCACATCGGACCAGCTCTTTACCCTCTCGAGAATTCTTGAGGGTTCGTGGGAGTTTGCCCAACCAGTTTACATGTGTTTTGTGGACTTGGAGAAGGCATTTGACCGCGTCCCTCGTGGATTTTTGTGGGGGGTGCTTCGGGAGTATGGGGTATCGGGCTTGTTGTTACGAGCTATTCGGTCTCTGTACGACCGTTGTGAGAGTTTAGTTCGTATTGCCAACACTCGGTCGGAGTCATTCCCAGTGAGAGTTGGACTCCGCCAGGGCTGCCCTTTGTCACCGGTCCTGTTCATAATTTTTATGGACAGGATTTCTAGGCGCAGCCAGGGAATGGAGGGTGTCATGCTTGGTAACCACAGGATCTCATCTCTGTTGTTTGCAGATGATGTTGTCCTGTTGGCTTCATCCAGCAATGACCTACAGCTCTTGCTGGGACGGTTTGCCGCTGAGTGTGAAGCGGCTGGGATGAGAATCAGCACCTCCAAGTCCGAGTCCATGGTCCTCAGCCGGAAAAAGGTGGATTGTCCTCTCCGGGTTGGGGACAGGCTCCTGCCCCAAGTGGAGGAGTTTAAGTATCTTGGGGTCTTGTTCACGAGTGAGGGGAAAATGGAGCGAGAGATCGACAGACGGATTGGAGCAGCATCTGCAGTGATGCGGACATTGTACCGGTCTGTTGTGGTGAAGAGGGAGCTTAGTTCTAAGGCAAAGCTGTCGATTTACCAGTCAATCTACGTTCCTACTCTCACCTATGGTCACGAGCTTTGGGTAATGACCGAAAGAACGAGATCGCGGATACAAGCGGCTGAAATGAGCTTTCTCCGTAGGATTGCTGGACTCACCCTCAGAGATAGGGTGAGGAGCTCAGTCATCCGGGAGAGGCTCAGAGTGGAACCGCTGCTCCTCCACATTGAAAGGAGTCAGTTGAGGTGGTATGGGCATCTGATTAGGATGCCTCCTGGACGTCTCCCACTTGAGGTGTTTCAGGCACGTCCCACTGGGAGGAGACCCCGGGGCAGACCCAGGACTCGGTGGAGAGACTATGTCTCCCAGCTAGTCTGGGAACGCCTTGGTGTCCCCTCTGAAGAGCTGGGGCAGGTGGCTGGGGAGAGGGAGGTCTGGGCTTCTCTGCTTGGGCTGCTGCCTCCGCGACCCGGACCTCCGGAAAGGCGGTAGAAGATGGATGGATGGATGGATGGGTTTATGTGGTGTCTAAGCTGGAAGAACCTGTAAAGGTCTTGATTTATTAGGCCTTGTTTTTTCAAATCTTCAAAACTTCTTAAGATTTGCCCTTTAAAAAAATTGTAATATTTTATCAGCCCTTTCTCCTTCCACTTTTTAAATCTGGTGTCTGTTTTATTAGGAGTAAAGTCCTGATCATAGGCGATCCATTGCAGAAGTCGATAGGGCTCTTTAGTTTGATTCTCTCTGACTATCTTAAACCAAATTTTTAGCGGGGTCTCTATCCACGGGTTAGTGTTATTCAAAAGCTTAGGTAAGACATTGTTCCCTATTATCGCCTGTAGGGGGATGTCACTTGTTATTTGGCATTCGATCTCCTTCCATTGTGCAGTGTAGACTGGGTTACATATCTCTACTAAAGTTTTAATTTGTGCGGCTTTAAAGTAGTCCCTGATATTTGGCAGCGCGAGCCCACCTTTGTCTTTGTTTAGCTGTAGGGTTCTATATCTGATTCTAGGTCTCTTGCCCTGCCATATGAATCTTGAGATCCTTCTGTCCAGCTCCTGCCATGTTTTTTTGGGAGGTTCTACCGGTATTGTTTGGAAAAGGTATAGAAGACGTGGAAGTATATTCATTTTGACTGCTTCAATTCTTTGTGCAGTACCCAAGAATGGTATCATATTCCATCTTGCTAGGTCAGATTTTATTTTTGTCACCAGTGGATCATAGTTTAGTGATATAATTTTGTTGAGTTGTTTCGGGATATTGACCCCTAGATATTTCATAGATTCCGACTCCCAGTTAGTTTTGAGTTTGCTTAGTGAATAATGATTTGGGTCATAGTTGAATGTTAAAACTTGGGTTTTATGCATATTTAATTTGTATCCCGATAAATCTCCATACTCTGAAAAAACTGAGGTTAGTTCTGGTAAAGAAGTGTCCGGCTGCCCTAGGTATATTAAAATGTCATCAGCAAAGAGTGCTATTTTATGTTCCTTCTGACCAAGTGTAATACCTTGAATTTTTTGGTTTTGTCTTATCCATTGGCTCAGAGGTTCTATGAAGATTGCAAAGAGCAGTGGAGACAGGGGGCAGCCCTGACGACATCCTCTTTCCAGTTCAAAAGATGATGATAAATTACCGTTAATCCTTATTTTAGCTGTTGGTTTTTTATATAATGCCTGTATAGTTCTAATGAAGTTGTTATGAAAATTGAAACTGGATAAGATTCTATATAGAAAAGACCAGTCAACCGAATCGAATGCTTTTTCAGCATCTAATCCCAATATGACTGCATTTAAGTTATATTTTTTTATATGATGAATTATGTGTAAAGTGCGTCGAATGTTGTCTTGTGTCTGTCTTTGTCTTATAAAACCTGTTTGGTCTAAATGAATTAGGTCTGTCAGTATATTTTCTAACCTTTTGGCAAGGATAATGGTAAAAAGCTTATAGTCCTGATTTAGTACACTGATTGGTCTGTAGTTGGAGCACTCTAGTTTATCCTTTTCAGGTTTAGGTATAACTGCAATGACCCCTTCTCTCCAGGAGGGGGGGATTTCCCCTGTGTGGAGGACATAATTAAATGTTTTCTGGAGGAGAGGAGATAGTTGCTGTTTAAAGGTTTTGTACCACTCTGCTGTATAGCCATCAGCTCCTGGGGATTTGTTAGCTTTAAGTTTCATAATTGCTTTTTCCAATTCTTTAGGATGTATTTCTGACAGTAGTGTTTTATTTTGTGACTCCGTAAGTTGGGGAAGGTTTAATGTGTTTAGGAATGCCTCGGATGCGTTTTTATGTTTTTTGTGGGAGTATAAGTTCTTATAGTAATTCTCGAAGTTTTTAAGAATATCCTGAATTCTGAATTTTATTTCCTTTGATACTGGGTCTCTGATTTTGTAGATTGCTCTTTCTGTTTGATGTTTCCTCAATTTATAGGCTAGCAATTTTGCCGATTTACTGCCTGCTTCATAGTATTTTTGTTTCAGAAATGTAAGTTTCTTCTGGATTTCTATTGTGTAGATCTCATTTATTTGGTTTTTAATTTCCTTAATCTTGAGCGAGTCAGTAGAATGAGTGTTGCCTTTGTGTTCTTTTTCTAGGTTCCTAAGTTCTGACTCTAATGTGGATAGTTTTTCTTGTCTTAGTTTCTTTTGGGTTGCCAGTTTTGCAATAATCTTTCCTCTTATTACAGCTTTACATGCATCCCACAGTATTAAAGGGGATACTTCTCCATTATCGTTATCTTCCAAATATCTGAGAATATCTGATTCCAATTCATCTTTCAATGGTCCTTTCAGGACATTTGAATTTAACCTCCAAGAAAATGTATTATTTGTGTATTTTTGGATATTTAAGTCCATGTAGATCGGACTGTGGTCGGAGAGATCCATCAGTCCTATTTTACATGTTTTTACTCTTCCAATGTCTCTATTAAACATAAAAAAATAGTCAATCCTTGAGTAAGATGAATGTGGAGTTGAGTAAAATGTATAGTCTTTTACACTGGGGTTGAGTTCCCTCCACACGTCACAGATTCCCAATTCTTTTAGTAGCATCCGAGTCTTCCTGTTTTGGGTGTTATTTTGATGTGGGGAATTACCAGAAGCATCCCAGTATGGATTCAGTCTAAGATTGAAGTCCCCACCACATATCACTAAACCTTGAGCTTTAGTTATCATTAGGTCGAATACATTTTTATAAAATTTCCAGTTAGCCCCTGGGGGAGCATACACATTCAGCAGGGTGATATCTTCTCCCTCTAGCCGCCCAGTTACCAAACTGTATCTCCCTTCTTTATCTTTGTGTTCTGATTTTTTTTCAAATGTAATTTTGGTTGATATCAATGTCGCTACTCCCCTCCTCCTCCCTGATTTATATGAAGATGAAGAGATCATTTTAAACCCTTGTCTACTGAGTTTATTGTGTTCCACGTCTGTTAGGTGGGTTTCTTGTAAAAGTATTATTCCTGCTTTGTCTTTTTTCATTTTGCCTAGAATCTTGGATCTTTTAACTGGATTCAGGATTCCTTTTACATTATATGAAATTATTTTGGTTACACCCTGTTTCTCCATTGTGTTGTTTTGTTTAGTATAACTGTGTGGTGGCCCTCTTTTATGCTACTCAGAAACTGAAAGAACATTAAAAACAAGAAAAACATTAAGAACATAGTGTAAAAAACTTTAAAACAAAAAGCTGTCATAAGAACTTCCTGAGCTGAGGTCTTTTTAAAGACCCTGTAAGAGCCTTGATGGAGTGAAAGCCCTGAGGGAAATTCCTCAAACTCTGTTACGTGTTGAGGGCCCTCTCTTACCACTGAAAGTAGTCCCATGCTTTTAACGTGAGTTTCAGAACCCAATCCAAACTTGTAATGATTTTTTTTTTTTTTTTTTCCTTTTATGCCTAAACCCTGTGAAATTGTGTGCACCCTCCCACCCCCATCACATCAAACATTCACGCAAAAACAGTATTTGTTAGTATGAGGAGAACATGTGGATTATTGTCACATTTCTATTTTAACAAGTTGTTTTTTTTTTATTACAAAGACTTATTTGTTTCAAATAATATGATTGTTCCATGAAATGTTTTACCACATGCTGAATATGCATCTCCTTTAATGTTTGTTACCTTGTATGAGGGGGGTTGGATGTGCGGATTGATTCAAGAGAAAAAAAAAAAAAAAGGTCGCTATTCCAACCTGAAAACGGATAGTTTATCCGCGACGCTCTGGTGCTGGGTTTCCCGCTGCTGGTCCGTGGATTTTGAAGGTCTTTGTGTTGTCCATGTTTGCGTTTTGATCTTCTCACTCGGGTCTGCTGGGGGTTTAAATAGCGTTACCGGGAGGCCTCTTTTCGCCATGTCAGCTGTTGCTTCTTCCGCCGAATTATAGAGACACGTTTCATCGCCGTAGAAGACCCTTAACTTCGCAGGAAATGGTGTCTGAAAGCGCAATTTCTTCTCTCTTAACACCTTTTTCGCGTCATTGTATTCCCTGCGCTTTTTAAGGACCTCCGGGGCGTAATCGTGTTCCACGTAGACTTTTCTCTCCTGGTGCATAAATCCTTTTTTCTGCCAGGCCAGTCTTACAACCTCTTGTTTTATTTTGAAATTGGAAAATCTTACCAACACCGAACGTGGGGGCGCTTCCGCCGCCGGCCTAGCGGCTAATGAACGATGTGCCTTTTCTATCTTCAAGTCGGTGGTTTGTGGAATATCCAATTTCTCTCTTAGTAAGGATTCCACGCATTCTGCCATTGAGTTAAAACCATTTTCGGTTCCTTCTATCAGACCATGAATTCTTATGTTGTCTCTTCTTTGTTTTCCTTCTTGGTCGGTTAGCTTAGCCTCTATAGCTGCTTGTCTTTTGCGTAGGTCTAGCACAGAATCTTCGAGCACTTTTATTCGATCCTCTGTTTCCAAGATTCGGTTCTCGGCCTGGTCCACTCTGCTGTTTGTCCTTTTCAATTCTTCTCTGAATTCCCGAAATTCGGCCGTAACATCTCGGCGAAATCGTCGTAGCTCCTCAAATAGTGATTTCAGGCTAACCCTTTTGTTAGCTATCACCAGTTCCTCGTCTTCTGAACGGAGATCTTCCAGTTCGGATTCTCCGGCCGATACGTGTCCTGGCCTGGAGAATTTCAGTTTCTTCTGTTTTCCTTTAGACATGATGATTTTGTCTTTTGATTTTCACTCCTCCAAAAATCCGTTAAGTTTGATTTTCAAGGTGTTATCCTAGATTGGGTCTGAGAACTTCAGTGTTAAGCTGCAGTCGCCATGGCGTCCAGACCGGAAGTCCGGGACCAATTTTTTAATCAGTTGTGGGGGACTACCCTTTCTACACAGAGATTCCTTGCTTTTAGATAGAAGATTAACTTGACACTCTAGGGGGGGCAGGGGGCGGGGGGGGGAGTCCCCAATATCATGGTAGGGGAAACACTGTATAGTATAAAATGTTCATAAACATCTGCCTCTGTTAGAGCAGGCATTTAATTAATAATATATAATTATTATACTTGCATAGCTTAAAGACATCACTTTAATTTATATCAATAAATCTAATACTTACACTTACACTAACACAATGCAAAATAAATAGAGTATACATTTGTGAAATAGCAGTTAATTATTTTCCATACTGTATTCTAATCAACACTCATAGTGTGACCCACTGTGTTGCTTAGCAACCTTATTTAGCTGTTTTCATGCATTGTTTGATAAAAGAATAACATTTAATTATCACTATTAACTGTAATTATAATGTGTTTGTCTTTCTTTGTCCCTCCAAGATCCATGTAGGTGCTCTCCTCCATGTAGTGAATAATAAGTCTGTTTGTGCTCACAGCTTTCATGAAATAACAGATTTGATTTAGTAATCAAACATACAAATAACTCATGAATATGGTAGTGATGAAGGAGCTGGGCAGAGTTCTCCTAATCAGATGCAGTGAAAAGCAGATTTATAATGTTTTTTTGTTATGTAGTGATTGCTGTCTTTCTGCATGCACAGGTAAAGCCAATGTGAATGTCCAGTGGGATGAGGATTCTGCTGAGAATTTCCCGTCCAAACCGGTGAGGATAGCATTTGTCCTGGTGGTCCATGGACGAGCTTCACGTCAGTTTCAACGCCTCTTCAAAGCCATCTACCACACCTCCCATTACTACTACATACACGTTGATCAGGTAAGCTGAAGCCAAGCTCTTTCAAAGGCAATCTGATATGCTTTTACTTATTTATTCTTAACAAACATGGCCAAAGTTTCAAATAATGAGGTCAGAGTATAGAGTAGCAATCCTTCAAGGCAAACACTCAAGCTAAATGTTTTAAACTTTTTTTATTTGTTTATCTCTATAAGATCAAAAGAGAGCATTCTGCTTTTCACGGGAACCCAATCAGAAGACTGTGGTCTTAAACCTATGGGGTTCCTTTACAGCGATTAATGCAAAAATACTCTGGTAGTACTTGAACTGAGCATAATAGGCTCCCTTTCTATCAAATGTTTAAATGCTGATTGTATTTTTGCTTGTTTGTTTGTTTTTAGGGCTGGGAATATTAACACGTTTACTTTTTCAATTAACGTTGGCCATTTAACGTATTAAAAAAACTGATGCTGTCTGGCGTCAGCAGCTTAAAACAAGAGTAGGTGCTGTTTTTCAGCATTTAAATTTACACAACATTAAACTGACGCTCCGGTAGTCAGGGGGACCTCATTCTACATGCACAAACCCAATTTAAAGTGCATACACATACATGCACACCTGATGTAGCATCACTGATTGGGGCTAATTTTGTTTATTTTTTTTTAATTAGCTTCATTAGCTCTGTATATTAAACAGAGTATTAATAAGTGATTAATTATTCTCTTTATTTCAGCGTTCTAACTACCTACATAGGCAGGTACAAGCCTTGGCTACCCAGTATCCCAACGTGAGGGTGACACCTTGGCGCATGGCCACCATCTGGGGTGGAGCCAGTCTGCTGACAATGTATCTGCACAGCATGGCCGACCTGCTGGCCATGAGGGACTGGAGCTGGGATTTCTTCATTAATCTCAGTGCTGCTGACTACCCCATAAGGTAACAAAGGAGGACCTCACATCAAGGCCATCTCTGTAAAGTGGGGGGTAGGCCTGAAGGAACAGTAGGCGTCGGGTTTAGGAGCGATAATTCAATGTAGTCTGTGCATTGGATGCGGTTTTCTTTTAAGAAGTCAGTCACCACAGTAGTAGTCAACTATCAGCCAATAGCCACAGAATTTGATACACACTAGTCTCAGCTCCTGTGGTTGACTGTGAGCTTTAAATACAGTCCCTCTAAAACAAACAGATCAATGATGTAAAACCTGTGTCTTCCTCAAACATGATTCATTCACACCTTCTCTTCCAAGTGCTGCTTCTTTGCTTCCACTCCATTCAATGGGTTACATGGTGGACCAGTTGCAATTTAATTGCCAAGGGTCAATACATATTGACTTTACGGGCCTGTTATTTACTATACGGTCCGACAGTTGTCTCCCCACTCGAAAACATCCCACTTAAGAGACTAATGTAATGTAATTAAAAACTACAAACTGTGCATGAGCTATGAAGTCACATAAATGGCCTATTTGAAGGGACATTTTGCGACTTGTAGGTTTTTTTTATTTTATGTGAGTTTATAATCCTTGTGGGGGTTGAAGGTCTGCTGGGTTTTTGATGTAGCTCTACAGCGGCCAATTAAAATCCTCCTATTAAGGAGAGAGTTATCTCTTCTGCACAGCCAGATGTCCACCAGTTGACTTTAGTCGTGTTGTAATGGCCACTGGGCCAAAGGAAGCTGGATTT
Source organism: Pholidichthys leucotaenia (assembly GCA_020510985.1). Classification (NCBI taxonomy): domain Eukaryota; kingdom Metazoa; phylum Chordata; class Actinopteri; order Cichliformes; family Pholidichthyidae; genus Pholidichthys; species Pholidichthys leucotaenia. The sequence goes on along the minus strand of CM035848.1, from coordinate 84,702,666 downwards.
GATTCGTCTACAGCTGGAGCAAAGACGTTGAAGCAAATGTGGATTCTGTTCACGGGCAGTTTTAGTCTTGTTGTTTAGTTGTTTTCACCGTATCAATGAGCGCTGCTGACATGCTGTCTGCGCCTTGTTTGCTTTTGCTTCTGTGCTGGTGCTGTGCTCATCTGAGTTTGTGCCTTGCCTTCCGGATAGCTTGCCGTGTCTCTTCACCTGTCTGTGTACTGCTGTTGTGCATTTTTATCCCGTCTGTGTGCCCGTTAGTCTGTCTGTGTGTCTGTCAGCGCATGATTAAAGCTATTTTTTCAAGTGTGTGTGAGACACTGCTTTCCTCCCGTCTTTTTGCCGCCTCATTTGCATGAGGCAAATGTTGTTGAGGAAAAGGGCTGACAGTGGAGGTTTTAAGCCACATCTGTTGGGAAATGAAACGATTGATGGAGCGAAAGAGGGAGCCGGGAACTGAAAATGAGAGAGAGGCAGAGGAGCAGGAATAAGTGGTTGGGGAAGGGAAACGAGACGGAAATTCATGTTTTGACTCCGTGCAGAAGTCTGTGCGGTGCATATTTGAAGGGCTGAGCCCTGCACGTGTTGTCCTCTAAGAGGCAGGTCTGGGTTCAAGCCCCAGTGAGAATGAGCTTCTGAGTTTTCAGGCTGCAAATTGAAACCCGTTCAGCTATTTTTTTTTTCTTTTTTAGCTGACAATCCCGTCTGATCTCTTTAGGAAGGAAATCCAGCAACAAGAGGAACTCTTCCTTGGAAATAAAGACATCAGCATTACATTATCATTATGGATTTAAATTTCCAGAACAGAAATAAAAATGGGAATAAGCAAATGCCCTACTTGTGGAAGATTGCAAACCCCACAACTACAGGAGTGCCACTTAAATTACTTTGCCGATTCATTGGAGGCCATTTCTCCCATTGATCTTAGTAATTATGCCAAACTGAAGCTGTCCAGTCTACACTAGCACTTCTGTTTAGGCGCAGTATGGTCCCATATTGACTGTGCTGCGTTGCTGCAGGCAGGAATGCGGGGGGCTCCCCTGCCCCGCGCTGCCCTGACTATTGCTGTTGTTATCAGTGGGACTGGAGACAAGCATTATTTCCCCTCTAATTCCCTGATAATGTCTGTCCTGCCACATGGATGGCTTTCAAAGGCAATCCCAGAGCCCCCCACACCAGCGGAAGGGCTGTGTGTCCAGGGGGCGATATACTGTGCGTGTGTGTTTGTGTGTGTCCAGAGAGGCCAGAGGATGAGTTACACGCTTGCTTTGTCAGAGACTACAGTCCTCTTTCTCAGCTTTTATCTACGCAGTCCCTTTGCTTTTTACCTTCTTTTCTTTAAAGCCCTTTTCATAGACTTTACAGCAGCTTTTAAGAAGTCGGAGCTTTGTGAGCCAATGACTGGCTGCAGGCATCGTATCTTCTAATCTCTTTCACTTTGTCAGCTGTGTCTTGGGGAAAAAAATGGAAGGTGTTGCATCTCATCTTTTTAGCTTTGTTCCATTAGCAATAGGTGTCATTTCCTGCTGTGAAAAGGAAGCCTTTTTAACCTATTACAACAAAGCCAACTCGCTGAAGAGCTTGTTGAAAAACTCTAGGGGCACTTTTAATTTGCTGAAGTCGGAAGAACTTTTTGAAGGTTTTCCCGGGACAAAAGTGACGAATGTATGATCTGTGTCTCTTTTGATTGACCGTTGTTCCAAACTGCGTTCATGCTCTTGTCAGTTTTGAGGTGATGTTACGATCACACGGGAAAGAGGACCCAAATCAGGACACCGGTAGGTGATGTGATGAGCAAAAATATCTTAAATCAAACTTTCGTACAAGCAAAAGTGCTGCATTATACTCTCAAGATTATAGTCCAAAGCAATTTTGAAAAGGTAAATGATCCAAACACTGACAGGAACATGGGTTGAAAATGTGGTAAACACAGATAAAACTAATGAGGATAGGGCAGACAATTACAAAGGAGAAACATGGAAGGAAATCAAATTAAAAAAAAAAACAAAGACCTGCAAAGAAAACCCATTATAACAGCAAGATGTGAATAAACACATGCCGAGATGGAAAAACGGAACACACAAGAAATGTCAAAAAGACAACAAACAAACCGGTGAATATGACACTCTAGACAATAATTATCCATTCTCATTAGAACAGCAAACTCCAGTTTTGGTTTTGGTTTTTTTTTTTCTTGTGTTTTTTTTAATTTACCCATAGATTGGACAGTAAAAGTTTTGGGTTAAAAAAAAATGTACACAATCAGTAGAAGTAGTAGTAGTTTATAAATCCCAACGTGGTATGCACGGACAACCAAACTGTAAAAGAAGGTTGGGGTCAAAACGTCGTGTGCACAGAGTTTTTGTTGCCATTTGCTCATTTGTACACGGTACTCAGCCATGTGGAGCTGTTGATGCCTGCTGTGCATTTTCTTTTCATGTTTTAGCTAAAACAAAAGGTGAATATAAGTAGTCGTTATAGGCGTAGTATATTTAAAACCTTTGAGTTATAATGATTCATTATGACTCCAACAGTAACCCTGTGGGCAAAAAGCATGATCATGAAGTTTAATTGTCTCCGATTAATATATTTTCAACTTACCCATAGATTGAACATTAAAAGTTTTTGATTAAAAAATGTACACAATCAGCAGGCTCTTTATACAGAAAAACTAAAATTCTTAATTGCTGCAGCCAATTACAGGTGTGTCACATTATGTTAGCTAAACTTGAAATATTCAAAATCATTCAACTTGTTTGATGATATTTTTCCAAACAGCTGAAAGTTTGTAAATTTTGAACATAGACATAATTTGAAGGAAATTATGAAAAAGAAAGACTGCAATGGACAGTTGAAACATGTAAAGGTAAAAACATCTCCTTTTTATCCTTGTCTTTAATAAGAAAAACAAAAGGCTTATAGATAATAATTTGCAGTGGGGGCTGAATAATTTGCAAATATAATTTAAAACTGATGTGTAGCGTGAAATACCGACAATGCCACTGAGGTGCGATATGTTATCGTAAACTAAGGGTGCTTTCACATCTTTCCTGTTTGGTCCAGACTTTTAGACTTTTCAGTTTGATCCAGGCCAAAATTACAGGTGTGAATCCTCCCCCAGACCACAGTCCAGCTGAAACCTGGTCCAGCAAAAGTAGGTGGTCGGCGTCCAGGTCAAACTGAACTTTGATCTGGTTCATTTCTAGGGTAAAAAGAATTTCAGGAAGGTTTGGAATTTCAGAAAAAACATAGCAAGTTATGACAGATGAAAAGAGGGAAAATGAGTCATGGTAGCCCTCGGCGAGAGGAAGAGATCCAGTTTTTAATTGAAATATGGTCCATTGGGCTTCCGGGAAAGATGGCATTGTGAGCGGCTGTGCAGTTAAGAGCTCGTATCAGTCTTTATATTCAAACGCCATTTAGAACACTTAACTCGAGTCATATATATAAAACATTTTAGAAATGAGTGGCGGAAATATACGCAGAGGCCGCAAAAGCACTAAGAAGTCACCTACAGAACAACTTGAAGAAGAGGGAGCCACCGAACGCAGCGAAAGTGATTCTGAAGACACCACAGCGGTGAAAATGGACCACAACCACATCGAGGCCCTACAGGTGAGATTAGCCAGCATTAGCAAAGATATAAAAGAGCTGCAACAAAATCTTCATGAGGAATTGACACATTTTAAAGACGAAATAAAGAAGGAAGTGATACAAGAAATTGCATCCTTCAGACAAGATATGGACCATAAATTCACAGAAAGCAACAAAGAAGTACAGGACCAAAAGGCGAGTATAGCCGAGGCCCAGGGTTGCATATCTGAGCTGGAAGAGTGGAACACGGAGGCTATGAGATGCAGCTAAAGATGCTAAAGCAGACAAGCTACATGCAAGATAAAATGGTAGACCTAGAAGCGAGGTCTCGGAGAAATAACGTTCGCACCTTTGGCCTACCGGAAGAAACTGAAGGAAGCTCTGTGAAGAACTACCTGGAACAGTTATTAAAAAGAGAGCTGGAGATCTCCGGGGATTTCAGTCTGCAGATCCAACGCGCTCACAGAACCCCGCCGCAGGAACCGAGGGCAGGTGCTCAACCGAGGACAATAGTGGTTAATTTTCAGACATTCAAAATCAAGGACATGGTGCTAAAAAAAGAGTGGCAGAAGAAAATTAAAGTGGGTGATGCATGCATTCAGTTCGACCATGATTATCCTGCTGAAATTGTACAGAAACACAGAGCATATGGTGACATAAAGAAGACGCTAAAAGACAGGAACATATGCTTCCAAACTCCGTACACGAAAATACGAATTCATTGGAGTGATGGAGTAAAGAGTTACAATGACGCTGGGGAAGCTGCACGGGACGTAAGAGCGAGGGGATTCCAGCTGGACATGCCGAACAACACAGACGGCGACGGTGAAGGAGAGAAGCGCAGAGCGTCGGGATGGCAACGAGTGAGAGGCAGAGAGACGAAGAGAGGCGGCGGGACAACTGTGTCCCCGAGCTGGGATACAGTGCACCGAGTGAAGGAGAAACTGTGTGAATTTCAAAGGAAATAGCAACGAGGAAGACGGAGAACTTCAGGGGTTAAGTAACGAACTACAATGGTAAGACTTGTGTGTAAAAGTTGGAGATGAAGAATCAAAATCTCCAAATGGGGTAAAAGAACAGCGTTCTCACCCACTGAGATATAGACTCTATTCATAAAAAGAAGGGAATACATTTTCTAATGAATATATAATAAGAGTTTTGTAATACTGTATGGCCTTATGCTTATTTTTTTTAATTCATAATAGACTGAGAGTTCATGTGTAAATGTTGGACTTAATTAGACTGAGGTGGTATCCATCAGTAGAATGGTTTTCTCAGTCCAGGGATGGGCCCTTATTGAAGAAAAGGATTTCCTATCCACCTACCAACAGGGGCACGGAGGGGAAATCGAGAGACCCCCAGGTGGAAGTTACTTATGGTTTATGTTCTTACTGTGATGTTCAAATGTGTGCATAGTTCTGGTTCAAACTGCTCGGGGAAGCATATGAAACCATGGTTTAAGTGTTATGATAAAAAATAGTCTTAAGATTATATCGCTAAATGTAAATGGTCTAAATACACCTGTAAAGAGAGCAAAAGTCGTAACAAAAGTGAAGAACGAAAAGGTGGAAATTACATTTCTGCAAGAGACTCACTTATCTCAAAAAGAGCATGAAAAATTTAAAAGATTAGTATTTAGAAACTCATTTTACAGCTCATGCCAACAGGGGCATAAAAGAGGAGTCCTGATATTAATCTCAAATACAACTAAGTTTGAATTTGGAAAAGAAATCAGGGATAAAGAGGGACGATATATACTGGTGAAAGGGAAGCTGGAAAATGAACCTGTCTCTCTGGTAAATGTCTATGCTCCTCCTGAAAGTGATAAACATTTTTTCAAAGTTCTCTTTGATAACATTGCAACAGAAACAGAGGGAATTCTAATTTGTGGAGGTGATTTTAACATAATTATGAATCATAGCCTGGATACAACAAGTTTAAAGAGAAACAAAAAACATCTGACAAAATTTTTAAAACTGCAACTAGAAGAGATGGGGATGATTGACATTTGGAGGAGTCTCAATCCATATGAAAAAGATTATACTCATTACTCGGCCACCCACAAGGTCCACTCGAGGATAGATCACTTCTTTATAAATATAGGTGATAGGTATAGGGTAGATGAATGTAAAATAGGAGGAGCTGATATCTCAGACTACAATGCTGTATATTTAAAGATTCAGTTAAATGCCCGAAAGAGACAAACGTGTTGGAGACTCATTGTAGGAATACTCAACAACAAAGAACTGGTAGAGGATATAAAAAAAAGAAATCAAACAATGTATCGAAGAAAACAATAATGGAGAAGTGGATCCAACCATACTATGGGATGCTTTGAAGGTGGTTATTTGAGGAAAACTAATAGCAAAAATGGCATTATTGAAAAGAGCAAGATTGGAAACCTATAAGAAATACTCAGAGAAGTTAAGGGAATATGAGAAGAAATATCAAGACACAAACGATCAGCAGACATTTCAACAAATCAAGGATACCAAAAAGAAAATAGATGATATACTACTGAATGAAACTGAGAAAAGAAACTTATTCTTAAGACAGAATTATTATGAAACGGGCTCAAGATCTACAAAATTATTAGCAAGACGTATAAGAAAACAGCAGGCGATAAATACAATACACAAAATTAAAGACCCACTAACTAAGGAGATGACTGATGATCCAGAAGAGATAGAAAGAATATTCTACCAGTACTATAAAAAATTATATACGCAGCCACCTGCTGCAGAGGAGGATGAAATGAGATCCTTTTTAAATGAGTTTGATTTACCGGCAATTGGCACCTCACAAAATGATAGATTAATAGTCAAAATTACAGAAAAAGAGGTAGAAGAAGCAATAAATTCATTAAAAAATAGTAACTCTCCAGGGAGTGACGGATATCCAGCAGAATGGTACAAACTGTTTAAAGAAGAACTAATTCCACTGCTCCAGACATCCTTTAACTGGACACTCTCAAAAAATAAAATCCCACCAACATGGTCAGAAGCAATAATAACAGTCATTCCCAAAGTGGATAAAGATAAGAATTAGTGCCACAACTATAGACCAATCTCAGTGTTAAACATAGATTATAAGCTATACACAAAAATAATAGCCAAAAGATTTATAAAGGGACGTAAAGCCCAGGACAATATTAGGAGAACCTTACATATCGTAGAACAGACACAAAAGAAAAAATAACGTACAGTCTTGATGAGTATAGATGCCGAAAAGGCATTTGATTGTGTGAACTGGAGATATTTATATTTGGTGCTAGAGCGGTTAGGATTTAATGAAAAATCAATACAGGTGATTAAAACACTTTACAAAGAGCCTACAGCCAGAATAAAACTAAATGGAAGCTTAACTAATAAAATACATCTGCAAAGGTCCACAAGACAAGGATGCTGCCTATCACCGGCTCTCTTTGCCATTTACATTGAACCATTGGCCCAAGCGGTTCGACAAAATGAGAAACTTAAAGGGGTCACAATCAAAGGAATAGAACATAAAATTGGACTTTTTGCTGATGATGTAATGGTCTTCCTCGAACAACCAAACACAACACTTCCCATAGCGATGAAGCTCCTTGAAACATATGGCCATTTATCAGGATATAAAATAAATATTTCTAAAACTCAGATACTTACAATTAATTATACACCCTCAATAACAATTCAGAAATCTTATAAACTTAGCTGGAGTATGAGGCAAATCAAATACTTGAGAGTAACATTAACAAAAGACCTCTCTGAACTATTCAATATAAATTATGAAAAGGTATATCAAGATATACAGAAAGATATAGAAAGATGGGCAACCCTACCACTGGACTTTAATTCAAAAATTGAAATAGTTAAAATGAATATACTACCCAGATTTCTCTATCTGTTCCAATCGTTACCAGTAGAGACCCCTCCAGACCAATTTACAAAGTGGGACAAAACAATATCCGGGTTCATTTGGGGAGGCAAACGACCCAGAGTTAGATATCAAACTCTCCAGCTTTCCACAAACCTAGGTGGAATGGCATTACCAAAATTAAAGGAATATTTTTATGCTGCTCAATTAAGACCTTTGTACTGTTGGAGCAATCCAAATTTTGTAGCAAAATGGAAAGATATAGAAAAAGTAATATCAAATATTCCGATTCAAACAGTGATTGAAGATAAAGACTTATATAAGAAACTCAAACATGAAATGGATTCAATCAGTGAGCATACATTAGACGCATGGTCTAAAATTTTAAAAAGATACAAGATTAAGGAAGACATAAAAATTCTGAATTGGGTAGGATATGATTAAAATTTTAAACCAAATCAATATGACCAGAGATTTAAAAGATGGGCAGAAAAAGGAGCCACAGCTTGGTGTGTTCTAGAAAAGAAAGGAAAGTTGGAGAGTTATCAGAATTTAAAAGAAAAATATGAATTGGGGAGCTCTGACTTTTTCAGATATCTCCAACTAAGAGACTACTACACAAAAGTAATTTGGGTGGATCCCTCCAAAGAAGTGAATGACGTGATAAAAGTCATAATTAAAGCATATAAAGAAAACGAAAAGAAATTTATATCATCAATGTATAAGGCATTAAACCTAAATAATAAACATACAACCGAGTATATAAAAAGAAGTAGGAGAAAGAAATTGGCATAGAAATCACAGAAGATGAATGGCAAAATATATGCAAGACTCACCACTCATCCACCAGTTCGCGGATTTGGAGGGAATTTGCCTGGAAAAACTTAGTGCGTTACTTTATCACACCAAAGATGAAAAATAAACAACTAACCAACCTCAGAAATGTTGGAGAGAATGTGGAGAATACGATGTGGATCACACGCATGTTTTTTGGAAGTGTAAGAGAATAACTGTATTTTGGGAAATGATAAGTGAAATGTTACAGAGGATAATAGGATACAAGATCCCTATGACCTGTAAGATACTTTATCTGTGTGATCTAACAGAGGAAAACATCTTTGGGAGTGATAGATATCTTGTCAAAGTGTTGTTAGTAGCGAGTAAAAAAGCCATAACAAGGAATTGGTTGAAGAAAGAACCACCTACAAAGGAGCAATATTGGGCTATTATAGAAGACATTTACATAATGGAAAAACTAACACACAAACTACGAGTACAAGAAGCTGAATTTGACGAGAAGTGGGGAAAAATGGACAATTTACAAATTCCGAAATGGCGATAAATAAGTGGACTTCAAAGAAATAATGTGGACTATGGGGAGGAACAACAGCTAATGTCAGACTCGAGCAGTGGATCTTATTGATTTGTTTTTTGTTGATGTTGCTGTTACAGGTTTCTTTCTTTTATATACACTTTTTTTTGTGTGTGTGTGTGTGTGTATATGATATAAGCTGAAAAACTAATAAAAATCTAAGTAACAAAAAAAGAAATATGGTCCATTAATAGCATAAGTAGCCCTCTGAGAAAAAAAAAATGTAGAATCTTACTAGAAATTTCTGAAACTATATGTATGAAAGAATTTGTGAATGAAAGAAATGAAAGAAACATTGCCACCTGAAGATCATCACGACTGATGAGAAGGACATTCTTTTTTAATGAAGACCTGGATAACACTGTAACCTCCCTAAACCAGTTCACCTCATAATATGGAGTTTTCCCCAGTTCACATATAAAGTGCAGTTGCATTGTGCACACAGCTGCTGAAAACACCTCACAGAACGTGTAGCATGCTGGCTAACTACCAGTCTGTGCTAACTACGCAAACATCGTCATGACAACAGGATGTAGATGCTTCACGTAAAGTTGTTTGGTTCCCTTGGATATGGAGCAGTGTGAATTCAAACCTAGCCTGACTAAATGTAGACAATGGAACAAAAACATGAACCATGGTCTGGATCTTGGTGTAGACTTTGAAGTGTGAAAACTCCCTAAATTTCACTTAGACCTGGTGCACCCGACAGCATTTTCATTGAAACTGGGGGGGAAAAAAGATCTGCATGCACACATCAACATCACACAAACTGTGGCGCGTTCACACAGGACCACCCACAGTGTGGAAAAAACTGCTGTTGTAATTATGCTAGGCCAGTAGGTGGCAGTGTGACTTTTTACAGCACCACGTACAACTTCCTGTCAACCGTCAATCATTCAGGGAATCTCATGCTGAACTTATAAAATAGCGGCTGTTTGTGAAAAATAAACACACATTTGGCAACTACACCATTTATTATAAACATTTTTCAGTGTTTCGTTTTGAAGATATAGGAAAAACGACCAATGGGGTGCAGCTTGTGTGTTTTGTAACGGCAATGGTAGCGTCACAGGAGCGTGACCACCGGAGCCACAACAAATGATCCACGTGTGTGGTGCTGGCCATTTTACCCATGCACACGGAAGAGAAAAAACTGTGCTAGCAAAACCTTTCCACTGTGGAAACTGGTTTCAAACCTTTACAATTTCACACCTCTGAAATCCCAATGTAGTATGCACGGACAGCCAAACTGCAGAAGAAGGTTGGGGTGAAAATGTTGTTGTGTGCATGGGGCTTATGTTGCTATGTTGCTGTTAGGGCTGCAATGATTAGTCGACTTTGTCGACAACGTCGATTATAAAAATTCGTCAACGCAAAATTTTATTGTCGGCACATCGTTTAATTTTAAAATTTATGGACATGCCGCGGAAATGTTCAGTTGTAACTGCAATGCATGACCAGAACTGCTGCAGGCAGTAGTGCTTCTGTTGTCTGGTATGTGTGAACAATTTCCAGTGAAGAAGAGGAGCAGAGCATGACGAAGCAAAAAGACAAACAAGTCGAAGTGGAGCTAAAAAAAACCAGACCCAAACTTTCTAAAGTATGGAAACATTTCACAGGAAATAAAGAAACGAAAAAAGTAAATTGCAGACTTTGCAAGGCAGACCTTTCCTATCATGGCAGCACTACCGCGATGCATGAACATCTAAAACGATGACACCCGGGAGCCACAACATTAACGGCTGCTTCTGCTTGGTAAGAAGAAGCCATCTCTATTGTCATTCAGTCCATACAGCCAATCATGTACAGTAGAACAAAATTACATTTCTCCTATCTACAATGTTAATCACATGTAGAATCAGAGGGGTTGCTGCCATGCAAGGCGCCACCACAAACAACTTCTCATTCCCCCATTCTATTACGCTGAGCACCAAGCTAGAAGGTGGGAAGTACCATTTTTATATGGTCTTTGGTATGACGCAGCCAGGACTTGAACCCCCAACCTCCCGGTTGTGGGGGGCGGATGCGTTATCAACTAGGCCACCACTCCGGAGTAAGGTTTAGCAAGTAAAGAAAGTTAACGCTGCTTATTTTCAATGGCCAACTGTTTCAAGCTTTAGAAAAATGACAATACTGTTAGTACGTGCTATTTATGTTAGCTTACCTGTTTGACAATAATCTCTTGTGGGTGATGGTTGCTGACAAATGAGCTGCTTCAGTTATGCTGGGTAAGGTGTTAACTGGGGTAAATGAGTGATGTGTCCGCCCTGGTCGTGTCCTTCTGTCGAGAATGGCCCTTTTCAAGGGCTATTAAAGGACACCAAACGCACACTGTGGTTTCTGCACATTTATTAACATGAAATATACAAAAACTAAACCATAAAGTGCTTGGCACATACAAACAAGTACACAATGACAAACGCTGGAGGAGAGTGGGGCTTGACGTCTAGGGGGACATGAAGCCGGGAACACTGAGCAAGGGGCGGAATCCAGCCGGAGCTCTCCCGAAGGCTGCGGGGGCTCACGGCTGGAAATAAGGGAAACACATACCTGGCCGGAGCTCTCCTACTCTACTCAGCAGCGGCCCCAAACACACTCAGGATGCACAGCTCTGCTCCTGAGAACAGGGTAATGTGGAAGAAGGACATGACCAACCCCAGAGGTTTACCATGCCCTTATATGCAATATATGATTAGTGACAGGTGTGGATGCATAAGTAGAGAAAATAACAGAATGAACAACAGGTGTGCAACTCTGACCAGTCTGACAGCCGGAAGCTACACAGCGCTGTCAAAATAAAACATAACTGGAACCATAATGATAAAAACACAACAGAACCCCCAAAATGTGCATAATAATACTACAGCTACAAAAAGACAAGAATTAAACGGGAACCAAACACAGCAGACAGAAAAACACTAAACTAGACAGGAAACTGGGCACGGCGCCCACCCGTGCCCCAGGATCATGACAATAGGCTACATTATATGAAGGTATAGACTAACAACAAAGTGATTTTCACAGGTCTGCAGGCTTAAACAGGTGAGGTAAAACATGACCTGGAGCCCCGAACAGGAGCTGTGCCAACAGGAAGCACAGATGACGGACATGAGAGAAATAATCGTGACTAGTCGGCTAATCGAAAAAATAGTCGTTAGATTAGTCGACTACTAAAATAATAGTTTGCTGCAGCCCTAGTTGCTCATTTGTACAAGGTACTCAGCCATGTGGAGCTGTTAATGCCTGCTGTACATTATATTCACAAAAAATGTGAATATAAGTAGCCATTATAGGCATAGTATATTTAAAACCTCTGGGTTATAATGATTCATTATGACTCCCACAGTAACCCCGTGGGCAAAAAACATGATCATGAAGTTTAATTGGCTCTGATATTTAATTGAAAATATGCCCTTTTTTCAGTGTCAGGTGGGGTGAAAATTCATTGCAAATACCCAGTGTGTGTGTGTGTGTGTGTGTGTGTGTGTGTGTGTGTGTGTGTGTGTGTGTGTGTGTGTGTGTGTCTACCACCGTGAGACAGAGCAGCCACGGGGCTGACAGTAAGCAAACCAGACCCAGCGGACGGGGTGACCACTCAGGTGGCAAATCTGGAGCTTGACACGAATTCCCCTTCCTGTGCATGTGTGCTAGTGTTTGTGTGCCCAATAACATTTGTCTTTGCATGTATATTATATTGTCAGCATGCACAGGGTCAGATACTCAGTGCGCAGTTATTTATGTGTGAGTGTGTGAGTGAGTGGGAAGTTTAGACAGCGAGGAGTGCATGTGTCTGCGCAGCATACCATCAGTTAGACTTTATGGCTCAGGACCTCCTAAGATAAGCCCCCCCCAGGCTGTGAAATTGCTCCTTGAAGAGAAAATGACATTAATATACGCTGGTCCCTCCCACCACTGATCCTTGAGTCTCACTGCTCTTTTAGGAAGGCAAGCCAAGCCGTCGTGAACGGCTCCACCGCAGATGAAATGTTAGAACCATTGACTGGGGCATAGCCCGTGGAGCAAAGCTTTTAGCCTGTCTGGCCTGTGTGTGGGAGAGTAGACTGCTCCACAATGTAAGAGCAGCATGAAGTCATTCATCAAAATCATGGATAGCAGAATCTTTTGTATAATCCTAAATAGCTTTAGCAGCTTGAAGGGACTTAGGGACTGATTCTGAGAGCAGCTGAGGTCTTTAATTGATTGGTATGTGACTTAAAGCCATTCAACAAGTATTTCCTTATAACATTAGAGTTTCACCCTCACTGATGTTTTTTGAACTTAAATGTGAAGAATAATGTCTGTTCAAAGTGGTTGTTTTTATATGTACTGTATTTACTAAAATGGAGATATTCTGTTTGTTCATCTTAAATGTGGCAGAGAATTGCAGATACACTGAACTTCCACTGAAGCAGGACACGTTTTTATAATTGTCTTTTGAATGAAATACTTATCACAGAGAATAATTATAACGAGTTAAATGAACCGCATTGGCAGCCTGTGTCACAAATTGTGTAATTTTATCATGTAATATCAAAATGAATTTCTGGAAATGCTCATTAAAAAATTCATGAATAAATGCAATCAGGGTTTGAATTTGAAATAACACATTTTTAGATGTTGTTTTCACAGCTGATTTGCTAAATTATAGCTGTGATTGTTACACACTGGGAGTAGGTGAACCCGTTTTTAACTTAAGCAATACACGTTTAATCAAATATTTCAGTGTTATTTAAAGGTCTTGGCAGATAATTGTGCATTCTTGAAAAACCTCAACAATAGAATCAGGTAGGCCAGGTAGGTTTGGATAGCTTTTTTTCCTTTAATAAATGAAATCATCATTTTAAAAACTGCATTTTGCATTTACTCAGGTTATTTTTGTCAAATATTAAAATTTGTTTAATGATCTGAAACATTTAAGTGTGATAAATATGCAGAAATATGAGCAGTCAGGAGGGAGGCAAATACGTTTTCACAGTACTGTATATTTGACATATGAAAATATAATTTAATCATTGAATAGTTATGTGAGTAACTAGTCACGCTAAGTGAACTGTAGCTCATTTTCTCTCTCCATGTACATCACAGCTTCAGCTGCTTTGGCAGGGATCAGTCCTCACTTCTTCATAAAAATGACAGAGAAAACAGGCCACAGTTTACGTGTCGTCCCAAAGTGTCATTGCAAAATATGTTTCAGAGCTACAAATATAACCTTCAACTAAGTGGGAGATTTTAAAACTCTATTTCCTATTGTATTTAAAGCTGCTGGTGAAGGTATTTCACATTATTTACTCCAGATCTTATAATGTGCACTATGGGTGGGGTAAAAAAATCGCAAATATTGTGTCCACCGTGCTGCATCAATTCAGAGAACCGGTATCACGATACTTAAATAAAAGTATTAATGAGTGGTGCAAATACAAATTCTGTTGTTTGGGCACCGGATTAATAAACAGTTGACTTCCCGATCCATTAGGTGGTGCTAAAGTGTTACTGTCCGGTTAGGTTAGTACAGCAAAGGAGTGACTCATGAGATCTAGCAGGGAGTTGACCAAGACCGAGATTGTGATGGGAAATCGCAGTATATATGATATCACAAGATTGTGACAGTATCGTATTGCGACCCAAGTATCATGTTAGTATCGTATTGTGGTGCCTCTGGTGATTTCCACCCCTAATATGCACATTCTTATATGTACAGTACATATGATGCGAAATCAGTGTTGCAGTTCTAGCTAGATCTCAGCAGATCTTGCCAGGATTGAAACTGAGTCCTTTTCTCCCATTTCAGGACTAATAACCAACTGGTGACCTTCCTGTCCAAATACAGATACATGAACTTCATCAAGTCCCATGGAAGGGACAATGCAAGGTAGGAGTTACGCTTTGAAGCACGATTCAAACATCCCATTCCCTCCTGCCCCTTTGTAGGCCCCTCTCTCTCTCTCGCTCTCTCTCTCTCTCTCTCTCCCTCACACACACTCACAGCACCTAGTACGTGCACGCACCCCTGCCAGCATGGCATGGCTACTGAATCATAATGCAATTAGCTCCCATCTGTGGCTCCATTAATTAACCTTCTTGGTGGGGGGAGCCAGTGACGGCTGCTGCCAGATCGCTGGTCTCTGCTGACGCCACCCCACCACCACTTACTTTCTGCCCCATCACACCCCCGTGGCAAACCAGTCATCATCCAGCAGTGTGGGCAAAAATACCCCAAAGCACCTTAAAAAAATGGGTCTAGCATGATGCATGAGTCAGCATGACTCAGCAGAACCTTCACGCGTTTGCAGTCATCGAGTTGGTGCTTTTCCTGTAAAACTGTGGCTGCTTTGTTCCTCATTTAAACCCTTGATGATGACAAGAAGGATTTTAGGAAACATGTTTGGGAAGTCAGATTGAAACTATTATTATTATTATTATCAATACATCTGACAAGTAACTTGGGACCAGAAGTGAATAACAATTTCTAACATAATGCAAATCAGGAGACATTTTTTATCTTACCTAAATTTGAAACAGTGATTTCTTATCTAGTTTTTTTTTTCTCCTGCAATGGGGGTTAGCAGCTTCTAGTGAAAAAGCTATTTTGAACAATTTTTGGCCAAAAAGATCCCCATAGAGTAACAAAATGTATTTGAGCCTTAAAATGAAACTACAACAGCTAGTTTATAAACAGGCCTGTCAATCTAACCCTCCCAGCACCAGGTGCAGTTTAAACATTAAATCTGGCCTGTCCATCTAAGCCTAAAAATAGTCAGTAAAAATTGGGCTGTGCCTAATATAGAATCTGTTTAACCAGAAAATTGTCTTCTTTTCATTGACCTGAAAAAGACTTTGTCTTTCACTTTTAAACCAAATCCAGATGTTGTTTAGATGGTTTGTCTTTCAACATTGCTTGGGAAGCAAGTTTCCTCTTAAATATTTTCTTTTAAATTTGCAACATTTTCTATAAATTTGAGACATTTCCCATAGCAGTGAAACTTTTATCCATACATTACTGAATACTGTGCATTTTTCCACTTTTTTCTGCTATATTTACTTCTACTTTGGTCTCAATACACTATGTTTTATTATATGTTTGCAGCTTTATTCAATAATATTTAGCCCATTCCAGTGAAGCCAAAAGGATTTAATGTAGTGATGCAGCGTCCATTCATCCGTCCGTCCACCTGTCCACCTGTCCGTCCAGCCGTCTATCCACATTTCATGGGAATTGCCACTCCTCCTATGCAGTTGCCCAGGTGGTCACCAAACTCACTCACAAGGATCCCCAGGAGGGTCTGGATCCAACTTGAGCTCAAGATCAATGTCAAGCTCAAAGGTCAAGCGATCTGGACATTTATGATTTCACACAAATCGTTACTCCTCCTAGGCCATTGACCTTGACCTTAACCACATCTTAGATGGGTCTGCAGCTAGGCTGTGCTTAAGGTCAGCAGCGGTCAGGAGAGCTGAGCACTGTTGGAGTGATTTCCGGAATGACCTATTCCGTCATTGGCAGTCTGGTTTAAAATAATTTTTTTTATCTTTTTTCTTGTAAATTTGCAACTTTTGTTATATTGTGATAACTTTTCTTTTTAATTTACTGCTTTGCAAAAGCCACAGACAGCCACTAACCTGGACATGTATGTGTTTTATTTTATCATTATGTTTAAAGGGGTCATTGACTGAAAAATGGTGTGTTTGTAGGTTTTAACTGCCTGAAATGAGTCTACCGGTCACCTAATTATCCAAAAATTTTCAAAACAATCAATTCTCTTAAAAAAAAACACACAGCCTTTATCTCATTTTTCTTTCTAAGAAATGTCAGAAACATTTTTGACTTTTTTGTGGAATTCTTGTACGTCATGTCAAGAAAAAGCCAACCCACTGCTCGATTAATGGCCTGCCTAGCTGTCTGTCATGTTGATTGAAGGGGGACTAAAGGTAGCCTGTGAGCCCCTGATAGTGGTGTGCGATACTGCAAGATTTGGTATTGATCTGATACCAAGTAAATACAGAGGCAGATACTGATACTTTTTAATAATTAAAGTGGATGCATCATCAAATTACTAAATCTGAATGAATTTTCATGACGGTTAAGTGTTTTATGATTTTTCCTTTGGATTATTAATTAGTTAAAACCCAGGACAGAATTTGGGCAAAGTTTAGAAGTAAATGGAAAATACATTATTATCATAATAAAACCTTTTGTTCAGAAACAATTGAACAATAACAAAACAGTTTTTCCCCATACATTGTCATGTCTAGTTTTTTGCTTAAATAAACAAACTGTAAAAAATTATCACTCAAGAACAAATTAAAACTGTCATAAACTCTCCGTGCACTCTGCCATAGCACACGGAGAAGGAGAAGGATGGCAGGATTTAAATGCAGGAGTTCACCAAACACACATTTATTGATAAACAGTTCACAAATAAGAACAAACAAGTAAGTTACAATAATGAATGCGCTCGGGAGAGCAGGGAGAACTCGGGAAAGCTCAACTGACTCGGGGGAACGCAAACTGGGCACAGCCTAAGTGTAGCGGTTGAGCTGCGAGGAGAAACGCCACCAGAAGCGTAGCAGAATTACTGCAGGGGAGAAACGCTTCTGGTCCAACATAGCAGCTAACCACACAGAGAAACGCTAACAGTTTACTGACGAATAGGAGCAGTCCAAAAAGTCCAGTTCTCCCTTGGAGCACGAACAACGGTCCTTCTTGACCTGATGGTTACACCATGGAGACGAGAGCGACTTGTACAATGACCCAGCGGCGTTTGTCTAGCGAAGAGCCGCTAAAATACAAACGCCGCCGGCCACACAAATTGGGAACACCTGGGCGAGGCGCGGAAAAGATAATTACCGGGGCTGGGAACAGCTGATGAAGCTAAGGAGAGCGAGGGGGTGTGGTTGGACCAGCAGACTGTCAGCAGCATGGGAAAAAATAGATCACAGGAGCTGATTAACGGCTGCCGGTCAGGCAGTGGCTATGGTAGTAGGATAAGTACAGAAATACATAAAATGCACATAAACAGTGAAATCAAACCCACAAAGAGATCGAGTCTGAGCCGGGGAAAGCCAAGCCGGCTCGGCTCGTGACAAAAACAAATTCTTTTTTGAGGCACAGTGTTCAGAAACTACAATACAAAAATTAAATAAAATGTCTCCCTTCATTTGAAAATATAGCCACATGGTGCTCCTCTTCCTCTCTGCCATTCTTCTGCAGCTCATGTGTGTGCACACGCCGGCAGCCAGTGGCTGCTGCTTGCTAGCTTGTTTACCTGGTGCTGCTGAGTCACATGATGGTAGTAAGGAGTAGCACCTAAACGGTGGTTGCCAATCACCGTAAAACCATAAGAAGAAGAGGAGCAAAGTATGCCTGCTCCCTGCTGTGACTGGAGTGGCACACACAGACACAGAGTATTGATCTCATTACACTGGTATTGATCAATATCAATACCAAGGTTGGTATCGATATTATCGATATTTGGATTGATCCGCCCATCACTAGCCCCTGAGCTATTAGCCCCCAAGCTAACACTGGTAGCAGGAAGCTCAAACCAAACGCAGCTTATATTGTTATTTTCTTCAGATCTTAGTCACCTTAATAACCATCCCTGTTGCCACCTGGTTCACCGGTCCGTGATCCAAAATGTGCTGCTCCAGCCCATCTCCCGGTGGTTTCGCCGTGGTTCCGTGGTGGGTTACCAACACGCCGGTCATGAGCTGCTGAGAGAGAGCAGCCCCAGGCAGCATCCCCAGATTGCGGCAACTGCCTGCCCCAGCACCACCTCTGGACATACTCTCACGGGTAGCTTGAGGGGGCTGATTTGGGAAGGGGCAGACCCCCCCGGCTGGCCCTGGAGTGAGACATTGCCCTTTGAGATCCTGTGACTCGGCCAGCAGCCTCGGGTTGCAGCGATTGGTGGATCGCCCAGTGCTGGTGATTTGTTGTGGCGTCTCAGCAGTGTTGTTGGGGGGTGGGCCGGGATGACGCCAGATGCACAAACGCGAACCAGCGCTGCTCATCCAAGCTAGAAGAAGGCTAGAAGCTACTCAGCTAATGGCTAACTGACGTAAGAGGGAAGGCGGAGTTGAACAGCTGAAGGATGTTTCTTAAAGCGACAGGCTTTAAATCAGAGCATTTGAAGAAAGCCAAGAAAAATAAAAAACAAATTTGCTTCTATAATTAAAAGAATTAAAGAAAATGTGAATAAAATTTGTCACAAACACTTCATTAAGATATGAGTGAGCTGTTAAAATGGTGAAAAAGTGCAGTCAATGACTTCTTTAAATGTATCAAAAGTTGCCAGTTTCCTCTTGTTCTTCATCTTTGTCTTTTTCTTCCTCCTCCGCACTTAATTTCAAATGTCAGCGTCCTCAGGCATGGACATTGTTTCTCTGCTCTCTTAATCCTGAGGTTTCATGTTCAGATGCCACTTCATCCATTCTGCATCTCATCACAGTTCTCATACTGGCAATAGCTAAAGTGTCTTTGCCTTACTGTTCTGAATATCACAATTCACAGATTTCTTTGGTAAACAGTACAAAATTTCCAAGCGCGATGATCACTGCTTGCCACTGTATATGCACATTTTTACATTTAAATCATTCAAGAAATGATTGAATGCCTTCTCGGTGTAGGAATTTGTTTAAACCCTTTGCGCACACATGGCACAGATCTGTACCGGATGCAGATTCATTGTAAATGAGGCCCAAAGAAAACAAAAACGAGTGCTCTAAGGTTTAAGCTGTAAAGTTTTCCATGTCTTCTCTGTCTGAAATACTGCCCTTCTCTTTTACATGCCTCCGCCACCCCGGCATCAACCTATAGGCTCCACAGGGACAATTAATCGCCACCTTGCTATTTCTGTGTAACATATTCTGGGGAAGTGATGAGATGAGATCTTAATCAAGACCCTGCTCAGTAACTGTATTCTGCTGCTGTAATTTAATTCATGTCAAACGCGACTTGTCTGACCTAAAGGTTATGTCTCTTTCCTGCAAGAAGACAACAGCAATTTAAAGCAAACATGATTTCTAAAGAAATGATTGTGTTTAATTGAATGAGCAGTTTTGTTTATGTAGATTTTGAAATGAGTAAAACAGACTCCTACCTGGATTTTTGGTATTTTTACAAACAGTAATGAATTCCCTGCATCCTAACTACACCTTTGCATGCATGTGCATCAGATTTATCCGTAAGCAGGGTTTGGATCGCCTGTTCTACGAATGCGACACCCACATGTGGAGGCTGGGAGACCGTAAGATCCCAGAAGGCATCTCTGTGGACGGCGGGTCCGATTGGTTCCTTCTCAACCGCATGTTCGTCGAATATGTAATCAACTCCAAGGACGATCTGGTCACCAACATGAAACGTTTCTACGCCTATACTCTGCTGCCTGCCGAGGTAAAGAGCACGCATGCGTGCACACATGTACACTCATGCACGGACTGTTTTCCAGGGTTCAACTACCTCTTAATCTTTGACTGGCAGGGAAACACTGCTTTGTACTTACATCGCATCATTTATGGAAACAGTTTCCTGTGTTCTCATTTTATTGCTGTGTTAGATGTTCAGGTGAAAAAAAAGAACTCAGAGGCAGACATGAATTCATAAAGCGGAGGGAAGATGTAAAGGCTGATTCGCCAGCCTTACACGGGGATTGGATGAGAGGCGAATGATCTCTGCGGGGAGATTGATTGTTTATCATGAGCTGCTGTGAATCTCCTTTTCCTGCTCTGACTCTATTTCCGCTCTTGAATTGGATGTTGTTTAAAAAAAAGAAATAAAAGGTATACAATTTTCTAATTTAGTCTCTCTTTCTCTGGCTCCCTCACTCGCCCTCCCCCTCTCCATCCACATCCAATTCTGTTTCTCATTTCCCAGTCGTTCTTCCACACTGTGCTGGAGAATAGCGCCCACTGTGAGAGCATGGTGGACAACAACCTGCGCATCACAAACTGGAACCGCAAACTGGGCTGCAAATGCCAGTACAAGCACATCGTGGACTGGTGTGGATGTTCTCCTAACGACTTCAAACCTGCAGACTTCCACCGCTTCCAGGTAATAATTAAAATGCGCAGTATTTAGTGGGAGGAATTTGCTGGTAGCTGTCAGTTAAAATAAGCTATTGATATTAGAAGGGCTAAGTGGATATGACAGAGGGTTCCATAAATTAGAACTGTACTCAGCAGAGATGCAGACCAGTGCCTCTAACTCTGATTTCTCTAACAGCAGCTCTCAGTAGCTCCCCTTTTTCATTCTCATCTTTCAGAAAGTATGAGCAGATATACATAATGCAAAGGTATGCATCAGTGACATACTGTGAGGGTCCCAAGGTCAACTTCTGTACCAAGTTTGGTGACCCCAGCTTCATTATTCTTGAGTTAGAGAACATGACCTTGTGACTTTGACTGAAACCAAGTTGGATCAGGAGGACTTCAAGTTCAACCTCTGTACCAAGGCTGGTGATCCCAGTGCTGTTAGCAACAACATAATTGTTGAAATTGTGAAATTCTACTAAGAGGTCATGTGACCTTGATCCTTGACCTTTTTAACCACAAGTCTCAGTCTGGTTAAGAGCACTTCCAGAAGAACCACTCCTGCAAATTAACTATATAGTGAACTCAATAGAACAATGAAAATTCAGGGTTTCGGACTTTGAAGATGAACTGCAGTTGATATAAATCCCCTTAACAACAAATCTAAACTTCCATTGTCTTACAATTGCTTGTGAAAATTTTTGCCCTTCTCCTCCTTGAAACCCCAGGATCTAATTAGGCTCACTTACATCCCGCTAACAAGGATGCTGACGTGCCACTCTCTTACAGGACCACAGCACAAAGATGTCCGCAAGCTGGCAGATTTGAGTAGTAAGTGCTTAGTCCTGATTGGTTCAGTTATTACAGTGACATCACAAAAAAGCTCTGTCTAAACTTGCCTTTTTACAAGGGGAGGAGCTTAACTGAACTTTCACAGCAGAAAAACACAGACGTGACAGATAAGAGTGATTTAGCGCTACGTCTTGTAAGTCGTAAAAAAAAACATGTTACAGACATGTTAACAAACAAAAAAAATGATTTCCACCGGTATGTTACTTCAGTACAAGGTTTATTGTCATGTGCACCATTAGGAAACATGTTTCCCTGTACAAAAGTGTAGTAGAAAAGGTAAATCATAAAAAAGCACATTAAAAAAAATATGATAGAAACATAAACAGTACGGAAATATAAGTGTGCAAGTAAAAACGGCAGCTACATGTGCAGTAGTCAGCTGTAACGTGCAAATTAAAAACGTTCATGTTTTGTCTGTTTAATCAGATTATTTTCATGGGGCAGTTAATGATCATTAAGATGACACGGTAAAATGTAATAGTGATGTCATTAAAAAGTGAATACCTATATGTGTTTGGTAGCAATTATATATTACATAAATAATAATACTTTTTTATCAATAATAATTTATTTTCAAAAACTACTTTGAGGCAGTTTATGTTATGACACTGAAGATCTGTTTTCTTGGTGCCATGAATGATGTCATCATGGTGAGACACCAAAATGTATGATATTTTTATAGTTAAAAAGAAAATACCTACAGGAATTTAATAGTTCATGCATATTATGTTATCAGTTTTACTGTTAATGACTAAAAAAAACCTTTGAGGTTGTTTATGCTATGACGTCAGACTCTCCTCTCGCTGCTCCCTTTGCTGAGCACTGATCAGCCTTGTTGGTTACTCTCCAAAAATGCTGAGAGGCTGGTGAACAACACAAACCACAGTCAAACAAAACTGAACTTCAGCATCTCCAGTGCTACATTGCAGAGGTCAGGAACGTCATTAGAGCATGACCCGTCACTACAAACATCACAGGGAGAGGAACCACAGAAGTGTGTTTTAATGTCAGCTGTAGACGTGTTTCAGAAGGTGAGAACTCATAAAACATGATTTTGCATAGTATGGACAATTATGCAATGCTGTACTTACAAATTTAATGTTGTTCGCTTAAAAGGTAGCCAAAGTTCAGACAATATCCTGATTCCTAAAAGAGGATTTGTAGACATGTAGATGAACGATAAGAAATCATGTGCTTCTCAGTCAGTTTATCACTGACTCTCACATACACTTTTGGGACCCCCACCTATGAATTAAGGTGCCCTTGCTACTCTATGTATTCTGCTTAGTCAGCTAGACAGTTGAGTTCCCAGCTGGTTAATTTAATCCATATTTGATCATATATTTCACATCATTCTGGCTGTTTTTTTTATATCTAAATTGGCCACATTAGCCATGTAATCTTACTGGTGGCTAGCCTAGCCTATCAACCACTTTTGGCGCCTTTAGCAGTGTTGCCAACTCTCACTCTTTTGGAGTGAGTCTCACTCTTTTACCCTCTCTCACACACCACAAACGTTATTTCTCACTCCAAAATGAGGAAATTGTTGTCAATATTGTGTTGACTTTCTTCAGACTTTTCCACTGTAAGAGCTCTCAAGACAGCATAAAACAGACAACACATGTTCTAAAACTTGTTCTGAGGTAAAGACGTGTATGCATTGAAAAAAATGAAAAATGTTTATGTGTATTGTGAGCCTCACTCCACCCCTACCCCCCAGTCTCCCCCGTGCATAATTCAACATCTCTCCAAGCTTTTCTGAAAAGTTGGTGACTCTGCCTTTAGTCACCCATTCCATCCAACATGTGTACTGCCAGCCGGATCATCTACCAACACCTGATCATATATCTCATTTATAGACAATATTTTAGCTAATTTAACTATACTTTATTACACTCTGCTTGTGAAATGGCTTTCATCTACGGTGGTGAGCCACAGTTAGCAGAGCTAGCCTTTGACTCATTCAGGGTGGGTTTCTGTGCTTATTTCATCATGGGGACCGGTCCTATACTACTGACCACTCAAACCACACACCCCTGTCTCTGATGATGCTTCATTTAGGCTTATTCAGATTCAGACAATTTTACGTTAGTTAGCTCATGCCACCTTCAACAGCGGAGCTAGCAACTAACATTAGCATCAAGCATGGTTCTCAGTGATAGGAGCTCATTAGCACTGAGAGAAGGATGCACTGAAATGGATCTTTGTGAAGAAGGGTGTTTAATCTGGGCGGAAACTGGTGCTGCAATATTTAAACCTTTGGGTAGTCTGACCAAAGCATGTCACAGATATTTCATTACCACCTCTGGGAACTGTGTCAGCATGTGGAGAAAATGCATAAAATGTCCTCTTTTAATACGTACAAGACCAAAATTAGTCCGTGCAGCATATCTCCATCAGATATGTCAGTCAGTGAAATTATTCACCTTGACAAAAAAAAAAATTGGGTATGAAAAGAATGCATGGACCACACATTCATTTATCAGCATGTTATGGGAAATCAGCAGCAGTCAAGTCTCTAATTTCTCGGCACTCAAGGTCTGTCGTCTCAACATAAGCATCCCGTGTGTTCCCACAGCTTTCATGGTCAATATGTTTGAAATTATGTGTCAATTAGACCGACCCTGAAAGGAAAGTAGCAGTGGTAATAATTAGATCTTTGCACTGGGTATGTGAGGGAGAGGACATTAGTACGCTCTTCAAAATGAAAGTAAATGAATCAAGTGACTCCAGGGCCGTGGAGAACGTCTGTGTTGCAGTGTGATTTTAATGTAAAAGCTGCAACACAAAGTGACTTCAGACATTCTTTCTCAGCTCACATATCCTTCAGGTTTTGCCGAGTCTTTTCAGCTCTCCTCTTCTTTACATACCGGCCGACTCACTGACCTCAACTCTCACCCTTGCCAGCACCGTCTGCCGTCTGTCTCGCCACAGTCTCTGGCAGATCTGGGCCAACACATTACCACTGGTTCCTTGGCACTGCCTGCTCAGTCTGGTTGGCACCCTGGCATCAATGAAGTCCAACCCTGGGAACAAAAGCAGCCTTTCCAGAAGCCGGCGAGGGCCCAGGATTAATAGGACTTTATATCCCATTGAGAACCCTCTTTGAACCCGAATGGAGTGGATGGATCAGACAAGTGAAGTAGATTTAAATTTAGTTTGCAGATGAGAATAGCTGAAGGTCCCACTGTCAGTTTTGTGGCGTACTGATTTTGGAAAGCATTCAGCAGACAAGTGGTTATTCAGTAGGGGAGAGGTGTAATTTTTCTTTTGTCTTAGCGCACATCTTTTTAATTGATGTGTTCCAGAACGAGGCGTGTGAGGGAAGCATTTTTGCAAAGACGTGCTTTGGCAGGCCAGTGGCAGCACATCAGAAAAAACAAGATCTGAAACTATAAACACCAAAACTTGCTCATTTACAACCGTCACTGAGAGTTAATGCATCACCTGATACTGTGTGAAGCTGCGCTGGCATCCCACAGTTTGAGCATGAAAAAAAAAAAACCTGAACTCTTTGAAATGTGCCACAGTATGATTACATCTCCCTTTTTTTTTTTAGCAGGTAACACTGATGTGTTTGGTGCCGAGTGCACTATTGGTAAATAGTTTGGTGTCTGGTGCGGCACTGAAAAGACGTCTTTGTGTCCGAGCCGAGCTGTGGAGGCGGTACATTTCATGAAGCACCATCAACCACACAGGCAACAGTGTGTGAGGGACAAAGAGGGTTAAAAGGACTTGAACAGAGTGAAGAAGGCCAGACGGGGCATTGAATGGAAATGGACTGTTGAGAAAGGGAGAGGATGAATGAATGACCAAGTACAGAAAAAAAGACTGTAAAATCATATGGCTGCAGCTTTAATTCACAGGTGGTTGCTTTTGAGCTACAGGCTTGTGTCTTTGTGCTTTTCTTCTGATATTGACTGAAGCTGCTGTAATGAAGCTGTTGGACGCTGATGCCCTGAGTGACTTGCAAATCCAGTGATGCACCCGAAATCCTTCCATCAATAGCAATTGCATCACGATGTGATTAACCTTTTTAAGATCTCACTCTTTGGGGTGTTGGAGGCGGTACTGGCTCTGCTTCACAGTTTGGAGGACTTAAAGGATCCCGCTGAAGGCCTGTCGCAGTCTTTGGTCTATAAGACACTGAGAGTAGAATATTACAGCTCATAAGGCTGTATTTATTTCATCCCAGTACATTCCTTGGTTTAGAATATTTTTCTGTGTGATGCATATTTATCCAGTTGTTAAGTGAAAAAAAGAGCTTGATTTTGTGGAATGGAAAACTTTGCTCTACTTCCCACTTTTTAACAGATCCAGTTTAGTATTTATTTACTTATCATATTAAAGTAATATCAGATGAAATTTTGCCGCTGCATAGAGGCATAGGATTGCTGCAGTCACCCTGACTCTAACCAGTGGTTACTGAAATATAGTTTTGAAGCCTTTATTTATAAATTTTGGTTGTTACCATATTAAAACCTCACACTGATATAGTAAAAGCATAGTATAGGAAGGAACTACCACATATATACTGCATATGAGGTACATAAAAGGATCAATGTACTTGTGTTTCACCTTTTCTCTCTAAAAGGAACCACACTTCTAAAATGATGACTACTCACTATTCATATTAACTTAAAAAAATCTACTATAAGTTCATCAGCAAAGTACCACCATATTTACGTCTTATAGACTGACTACTGGATAAGAGATAGAAGGAAGGTTTGAGGAAGTCTTGCTAGGCTTCATTTCAGACCTAGAAGCTGACATGGGTTTTGTATGACATTAAAACATTTTAAAGCAACAGTATGTAAGATTTTCACCTTAAAATGACGATTCCAAATTCC
Source organism: Pholidichthys leucotaenia (assembly GCA_020510985.1). Classification (NCBI taxonomy): domain Eukaryota; kingdom Metazoa; phylum Chordata; class Actinopteri; order Cichliformes; family Pholidichthyidae; genus Pholidichthys; species Pholidichthys leucotaenia. Next base: position 84,676,116 of record CM035848.1, on the reverse strand, counting down.
TTTTAATTCTGCATTAATTCTTGGCCAGGTGAATGTCACTTCCACCTTAGCTTATTTGGGTCTGGATTGCTTGCAGCATCAACATGTAACTCTCTGTTCATTTTATAGCCTGAATCCCATTAGCCAAGGAAAAGGCACGACTTTGGCCGCAAACTAACAAAGCACGCTGTGACTGACTATTGGAAGTCAGGCCATAAAACATGCCAGCTGTAGTCTTTTCAGTTTTCCTACCAGGTTACAGGAAAATTATGTAGCTCTGCTTTAAATTACACTAACAAAAAACCAGTAGAATTCCTGTTAATACCATCCTTAAAAAGAGCACTGTAAAACCCAATTAGTTAGCCTTACTCAGCAAACTTCAAGAAACTGATTAAAGTGGGATAAAAATTGCATGTTGTAAACAGGCATTGGTTTGTACAACATGCAGTCTCTACTCTCATCTTAATCCATTTTTGGAGGGCAATCAATTTGCTTGTTTTTTCTAACTAAGGTTAACTAATTTAATTGTACAGTATGAATTGATCAGAAAACTGCTTTTATCAACTCATGTAACATTTATATACTGAAATTTCTTAACATGTCAGTGGTTTGGCCACACAGTCACTAATGAAAGCACCAGATCCAATTAAGAATGACAATGTACAGTATATTAGATTATATTAATGTCTCATCAATGTTTCGTTTTCTATTACTTCCAAAAATGGTGGTGAACATTTTTAACTAAAACCATTGTGGCGTACAGGGCAGAATACTGTAAAAGCAATTGTAAAAAAAGCTGGACACCATTTATGATAGAAAAAAGAGACTGAGGAGTGATTTTGGTTTAATACCTCATAATTAATTCAGAACCCTATAACGGTAAAGATTTCCCTATTTTTATCTCCTACCTTCAACCACTTTTACTCTGCCTCTTATCTGCTAATTCTTTCCTGTCTCTGCCCACATGCCACTTCCACGAACATCTCACACATCGCATTTGTTCCCCTGACATGCTGGCACGCCACCATTTCTTAATCTTCCTCTCCTTTTTTCCCTTTCCTTTATCTCTTCCATCCCTGCTTTGCTGATCCCCTCCTCCCCCCCCTCTTTGCTCTGTCTCTGCAGCAAACAGTGCGGCCCACCTTCTTTGCCAGGAAGTTTGAAGCCAGCGTGAACCAGGAGATAGTGAACCAGCTGGATGCCTACCTGTTTGGACCGTTCCCTCAGGGAACGCCGGCCCTGAACTCGTACTGGGAGAATGTGTACGACGAGCCAGATGGCGTGGCCAGCCTGTCGGACACACAGCTCACGTACTACCACTCGTTCTCACGACTGGGCCTGGCCAGGGCTGCCGCCTCGCTGCAGGGGAACCCGAAGGATCACAGCTGCAGGTTAGTTGTGTAAACATGTGCGGTGGATGAACAACAAAAATATTCCCGCGACCAGTCACCTGTATGGGTGCAGATATTTCTCGTGCATCTGTTCCACCACCCACACATCATCACTTCTGTTATCACACGTCTGCACTGACGTCCACAGGTGCACTTCAGTTTGTTTTTGCTATTCATAGCCACGCCTGTTTGCTAGCATACAAACCACAGCATTCGGTAGAGTACTGCATACCCAGTAGATGCTTTTTGTTTGCCTCTTGCTGCATTGTTTTACATACAGTAGATCACATGTCATAGGAGTAGGATACAATGGACAGGTCCAATCAGCAGCTGGGAATTTGAAGTAGAGCTATTCATTTTGTAACACAATACAGATCTCAGTTTATTCCTGGGATAATGGCACTATATAGGTCATAACATTAAAAGCTGGCCTTTATTGCTGGGGTGTTATTAGTGGAAATGCATGAATTCCAAAGTGTAGTTAACATACAGTATGTGGCTAAAATGAAAAGGGGAAAATCTCACTGTGCTGTCGTCTTTAATACTAGAATGGAACATTTCAGCCTCATGTGCTTCAGTAAGAGCTGTAACAGCATGTGCTTTCAGTAGCATCTGGTGCTGGAGCATTTTATTTAAGTTTCTCTCTGCTTTTTTTTTTTAATACACCGACACAAAGTGATTAAAAATCTGTGACAAATTAAATATGTTAATTCAAAACAGAATGCAGAGGTGTAAATTGCTTATTCGTGTTTGTGTGACAGAAAGCCCCGCACATCTCGGCGCATCCTCCCTGAGAACAGACAAAGAAAACAACGCCTACAATAGCAAATGGATGTCTTTATATTCAATTTAATTATGTCAACAGACATTAGGATCACTTTTCCCTACATGAGCCAGGATCAAAGCAACTTAATAAAAGCCACCATAAAGCAAAGCTGGAGACAAACTGTGATTTGATCTGCTGTGCAGCAGTTTGTGTTGGTTTAACGATCAGGCATCTGTAACTATAAGGCAACTCACATGTCTCTGAGAGCAGGGTTGCTTGTTCTTGTAGAGACTATATTTTGTAGGCAGCGCAGACGCTGTCGCCTCAGCTGGAGTTCACTGTGTGTGAGCTGAGATAATTTTCTCCTCATAAGCAGGGCTCCAGTTCAGTGGGGCCTCCACTGCCAGAACCCCCACTCTGCTACATTGTGGGTGTTCTCTGAAATTTTGCAGGTAAAGTCAGTCGGTGAAAAATAAATGCAGGTTTTCATGGTTTCCATCTGTCAAAGCTTAAAACCATCTATCAGCTGCAGCTGTTCGAATTCAAAGACTGCATCTGTTTGAACAGAGAGTAGGACCATGGGAGGTGTGTGTGCGTGCATGCGTGTGTGATTGTGTGTGTGTGTGGGGGGGGGGGGGTGGCTGAGAGAGTGGAGATTAAGGGCGCATTCACACAGCCACTGTTTGGTCCAGACTAAAGGACCAAAGTGTGTATTCCATGGATAGTTCGGTTTGTTTGGCGCCGTCTGAATGCGCTTGGAACTCTGGTGCAGCACCAAACAAGCGAACTCTGTTCCAGCTGAAAAGGGGGGGGGGGGGTCTCGGTTCGCTTCCAAATGCAGTCTGGCGCACTTCGCTTGCCGTGTAAATGCAAACGGAGTATCTAGTGGACCAAAGGGCGGACGTGCCCCTTGGTGTTTGTGTAACTACAGCAACACACAGTGTAGAGAAAGTGGCGTTTACTGTAAAGGTGCCTTCACATCATTGCGAACAGGCGAATTTTTCGTGCAGCACGATTACATTATAACTCAATGTAAATACATGAAAAGACATTAGTTCACCGTCTGGGTGAGATGCAGACAGGCGAAGTTCCCACTCACCTGAAAAAGTTATCCCTGTTGAAAACTTGATGTGTGTTCCCTGGCAGCACCTCCGTGGCATGGATCCGTGGATAAATAAAGCCAACATCTCGTTTCAGCTGAAGAGCTCCTGGTTCTTCAGCCTCCATTTTGGGTAGAAAATAATAAAGTCAACCGCGTGGAGCCAAGAAAAAAATGAGGAGAAAAGTTTAGAAAATGTCTCTTGGACTTGGAGGAATGAAGAGTGAGGAGGAGATGCAGGCTCTGATAGATATTTGGTCTGAGAACCAGATTTCTCAGCTGCTTGTGGCTACACACAAGAATACCGATGTTTTTAAAACGTTTAGCGACATGATGGCAGCACGGGGGTTTATACAGACAGCGGAGCTTTTCATTTTTATTAGTTTGTGGCACATAAACATTGTACTGAAAGGAACGGTGTTATGCTGAGAATTGCTCGCTTGCCAAGAATCCCATCGTTGAATAAACATAATTTAAAGATAATTTACAAGAGGAAATAAATGGGTACTTCTAAAAATGCACAAATGGTTACAAGCCTGGCTGTAGTGTTGTATTTTATAGTTTTGGTGCATGGGATGCAATTCTTGGCAAGCGAGCAATTCTTGGCATAACCAGATTTCCCTTTTTGGTCCTGGCCAATCGATGAGCCGGATTTCTCTTCTTCGCCGAGATTTTTTCTTCCTGGCCAGTGGTGGCTTTGGCTACAGCGCCACAAACGAGCAGCTGTTGTAACTGCGTGACGTTGTCCAAGCAGTTTGGTCTGCTTGAGTGAAGTGCTGTGTGAATGCAAACCAAACCAAACGAAGGTGTGAAAATTCTTGCCATCCCCCGCCGAGTCGAACCGAGATTCCCGGACTATCCTGGTGTGAATACAGCCTAAGAAAACGGGAGGAACTGTTGAAAATGTTGGACTGCTATGAATGTGGAAGGATTTCTGTTTGTCTGTGCATGTACGCACCTTTAGATTAATGCGTGCGTCTTTGGTTTCAGTTGCATGTGAGTTTCACTCTGCTAGTCCTACGATCCAACTCTTGTTTCTGTAGTCATGCACTAAGCACATACACAGATTTAATATTGTTTACACATATCTTGGTTACAGTTGAGGTCACAGCTGAAGATCTCATTTGTAAACTTCCAAATAATATCTCTGATAAACATTACAGAGCCTGATTTGATAAAGGTTTGTGGGTACTAAAACACGTGCAGGGTCCCAAGTACGTGCACAAAAGGAGCAAGCTGATTAACTGAAGCCACACAATAATAATAGTAATGAGCCAAATAGCATGCTGTGTGGATTTTGCAGCTTCGACTTAATATGCACAGTTTGGCATTTTTGCTCCTTTCCATTTATTTATTTATTTTACTGTTGGCACATTTTCTTTCTCCTCAGCTGTGAAACTGCATTTATGCCTGGTTTCCAAACAGATAAAACACTGATCATGTGTCTGGTGTTTGACTTTGGTTTGAGTGTCCCACCTGGCTGCACTTTTCACTAATGACACAACAGATGAATCACAATAAATTCTTATTTAAATATGCCCATCTTCACCTGTTTGCACCTGTTGCCAAACACACTATTTTTCTTAGTAAATCATGTGCAAATTTTCACTAAGGACTCATGCAATTTTCAAGGCTGCATGCACAGCTTAGTACTTGTTATTTGGGATTGTGTCATGAACCCGGGTCTGGTGGTCCCAAACCCAGTTCTGACCAGTGGCTGTTTGGCCTGTCTCCCTATTTATTTTCCATCTGGCGTGTCAGGGAGCCCTTTGGGTCCTTTGCTCTCTGACAGCTTGAGTACGCCCCCTCCTCCTGTCAGTGCCATCAGCTGTGTCTTACTGGGTGTTTTCACACACATACACACACTCCATTCATTCCCATTCACACGCTCTGACACTCACTCATGCACACCTGGGATTAATTATGTTCAGCCCATGCTTCCTCACACCGGCGGTCTCTTCCCTCGTTAGTATTATTATTACTTAAACGCTGTGTTAGTTGGAAGAGACCGTCGGAGCATTGAGATTCATACACGGCAGCGTGTCCATCCGTGTATGCTATTACCTTCATTACGCTGTCAGCCTACTTCACCTTCATCCACTGGACTGCACGGACTGCCCCAGATCGCTCCTGCACTGTAAGTCCAGGTTTGTCTTTCACCCCATGCCGACTGCAGCTCAGCGGCACTAGGCATTCCCGTAGCCGGGCAGTAGAGCATCCAGGAGGCATCCCTGTAAGTCTGGTGGCCTTAAGCCAATCATTTCATCACTCTGTGTTTTTGCATGACTGTTTGCTGGACTCATTATTTGGGGTTGTTAATAAATTGCACGAATCTGCTCTTGCGGTTGGGTTTTTCATTCCTTCCTCCATGCGCTGCGTCAAAGCGCACGGGGAATCATAACAGGATTGTAGCCCATAATGTAATATTTACAGCTGCACATCCTCCCGGTTGAGGAGAGAGAGCAGGTAGTCCAATAACCGGAGGGTTGGCAGTTCAAATCCCAGCAGTGAATAAATGTTTGGTGTTGGTCAGAGAGGCCATTGGCATGGATTGGCAGCCACATTTCCGTCAGTCTTCCCCAAGACAGCTGTGGCTACAAAGGTAGCTTACCACTATCAGTGTCTGTCTGAAGTAAATGATTAATGGATCCACTGTAAGTGCTTTGAGGTAGGTGACATGTAAAGCACCATATAAATCTAATCCATTATTATTGTCATCTCTTCCTGCTATGATTGTACTCTGCAATCCTTAAACACCGATAAAACTTTTGGCTTAGAAGTTATTTTGTGTGCTGTTTAATAACAAATAATAATAAATCATTTTAACCCATAAAAAAGTTACAATCTTTTATCTTATTGTTTTTATTCTCCTTTATGTCATTTAAGAGAAGTGTCTGAGTATTTTAGTGAAATTATGTGCCACTTATCCAAACAACTTTAAACTTGACATTAATGTCCAGCAATAAATCTAATAAATTAGAAGAGGACAAGCTGAATGGATGAACAAGGCAAAGAATAACCTCTAAGTCAGTGTTTTTCAACCAAGGTTCCCTGTAACATTCTGTGAGAAATGTTCAAATTTCATTTATTAATTGATCCCCCCCCCCAAAAAAAATGCAAAGAATTTGCCATTGTTGTGCATTGGTGCATGGATGCCTACAGAACCCATGCAAAACAACTGCAAATTATTTGCAGTTTTTGAACCAATTAAGATGTGAAGAAAATCTCCCGCAGAGACTTGAAAGTTCCAGGAAACCATCCATCCATCCATCTTCTACCACTTTTCCGGAGGTCCGGGTCACAGAGGCAGCAGTTCAAGCAGAGAAGCCCAGACTTCCCTCTCCCCAGCCACCTGCTCCAGCTCTTCAGAGAGGATACCAAGGCGTTCCCAGACCAGCTGGGAGGCATAGTCTCTCCAGTGAGTCCTGGATCTCCCCCAGTGTCTCCTCCCAGAGGGACGTGCCCGAAACACCTGAAGTGGGAGGTGTCCAGGAGGCATCCTGATCAGATGCCCAAATCACCTCAACTGGCTCCTTTCAATGTGGAGGAGCAGCAGTTCTACTCTGAGCCTCTCCTGGATGACTGAGCTCCTCACAGCTTAGCTCCCTCTTCACCACAACAGACCAGTACAACGTCTACATCACTGCAGATGCTGTTTCGATCCGTCTGTCAATCTCCCGCTTCATTCTCCCCTCACTGGTGAATAAGACTCCAAGATACTTAAACTCTTCCACTTGGGGCACGAGCCTCTCCCCAACCCAGAGAGGACAATCCACCTTTTTCCGGCTGAGGACCATGGACTCTGACTTGGAGGTACTGATTCTCATCCCAGCCGCTTCACACTCAGTGGCAAACTGTCCCAGTAAGAGCTGTAGGTCATTGCTGGATGAAGCCAGCAGGACAACATCATCTGCAAACAACAGAGATGAGATCCTGTGGTCACCAAGAATGACACCCTCCATTCACTGGCTGCGCCTAGAAATCCTGTCCATAAAAATTATGAACAGGATCGGTGACAAAGGGCAGCCCTGGTGAAGTCCAACTCTCACTGGGAATGAGTCAGACCGAATGTTGGCAATACGAACCAACCTCTCACAACGGTCGTACAGAGACCGAATAGCTTGTAACAACAAGCCCGATACCCCATACCCTCGAAGCACTCCCCACAAAAAACCACAAGGGACGCGGCCGAATGCCTTCTCCAAGTCCACAAAACACATGTAAACTGGTTGGGCAATCTCCCACGAACCCTCGAGGATTCTCGAGAGGGTAAAGAGCTGGTCCGATGTGCCACAGCCAGGACAAAAACCACATTGCTCCTCCTGAATCCGAGGTTCGACCAATGGCCGGACTTTCCTCTCCAGTACCTTGGCATAGACCTTCCCAGGGAGGCTGAGGAGTGTGATCCCTCTAAAGTTGGAGCACACCCTCCGGTCCCTTTTTTGAAGAGAGGAACCTCCACCCCGGTTTGCCATCCCAAAGGCACTGCCCCCAACCTCCACACAATCTTGCAGAGGCGTGTCAACCATGACAGCTCTACAACATCCAGGGCCTTGAGGTACTCAGGGCGAATTTCGTCCAGCCCCGGGGCCTAGCCACCAAAGAGATTTTTAACCACCTTGGCAACCTCAGCCCCTGTGATAGGTGAGTCATCCCCCTTGTCCACAAGCCCTGCTTCCTCTGTGGAAGGCATGTCAGTGAGATTGAGGAGATCCTTGAAGTATTCTTTCCACCGCCCGACGATATCCCCTGTCAAAGTCAGCAGTGCCCCATTCGCACCATACACAGTGTGGACAGGGAGCCGCTAACCCCTCCTGAGCCGCCGGTCAGTTTGCCAGAATCTCTTCAATGCCGACCGACAGTCTTGTTCCATGGCCTCACCGAACTCCTCCCATACCCAAGTTTTTGCTTTAGCAACCACCCGAGCTGCACTCCACTTGGCGTGCCGGTGCACCTCAGCTGCTTCGGAAGTCCCACAAGCCAACCAAGCTTGATAGGACTCCTTCTTTAGCTTAATGGCCCCTCACCACTGGTGTCCACCACTTGGTTCGGGGTTGCCACCACGAGATGCCCCGATGACCTTGCAGCCGCAGTTCTGGGCAGTCACTTTGACAATGGAGGTGAACATGGCCCATTCAGACTCCATGTCTCCAGACTCCCTTGGAATGTGGTTGAAGTTCTTCCGGAGGTGGGAGTTGAAGACCTCTCGGACAGGGGTGTCAGCCAGACGTTCCCAGCACACCCTCACTATACGTTTGGGTCTACCAGGTCTGAATAGCTTCCTCCCCTGCCATCAGATCCAACTCACCACCAGGTGGTGATCAGTTGACAGCTCTGCATCTCTCTTTACCACATACGGTCACAGGTCTGATGACACGATAATAAAATTGATCATCGACCTGTGACCTAGGGTGTCCTGGTGCCAGGTGCACAAATGACACCCTTAAGCTTGAATATGGTGTTCATTATGGATAAACTGTTCTTAGCACAGAAGTCCAATAACTGAACCACCACTCGGGTTCAGATCGGGCAGGCCGTTCCTCCCAATCACCCCCCTCCAGGTTTCACTGTCGTTGCCCACATGCACATTGAAGTCACCCAGAAGGACAATAGAGTCTCCAAGAGGAGCACTGTCCAGCACCCTAGTGGGTACTCTGAACCATCACTTGGTGCATAGGCACAAATGATGGTCAGGTCCTGTTTCCCAATTCGAAGACGCAGGGAAACAGCCCTTTTGTCCACCGGGGAAAACTCCAATATAGAGGCAGCAAGGTGGGGTGGATACAAGAATACCCACCCCTACTCGTCGCCTCCCGCCCAGGGCAACTCCAGAGTAGGCCAAGCTCCAGCCCGTCTCCAGGAGACTGGTTCCGGAACTGGAGCTGTGTGTTGAGGTGAGGCTGACTATATCTATCCGGCATCTCTCAGCCTCATGCACCAGCTCAGGCTCCTTCCCCACCAGAGAGGTGACATTCCACATCCCGAAAGCCAGTTTAGGAAGCTTGGGATCAGACCGCCAAGGTCTCCGCCTTCGACCGCCACCTGATCCACATAGCACCAGACCCCATGGTCCCTCCTGCAGGTGGTGAGCCCACTGGAGGGCAGACCTCCAGTGTAACTCCTTCGGGCTAAGCCCGGCCAGGTCCCGTGGGCGGAAACCTGGCCGCCAGACGCTAGCCGTCGAGCCCTTCCCCCAAGCCTGGCTCCAGGGTGGGGCCCCGGTAACCCATACCAGGCAGGGTACACTGAATCCTTGTTCTAGCATTCATCATGAGAGTCTGTTGGGTCGTTCTTAGTCTGGCCCTTCACCCAGGACCAGTTTGTCTTAGGTAACCCTACCAGAGGCAAATTGCCCCGGACAATATAGCTCCTGGGATCACTAGGGCACGCAAACCCCCACCACCACGATAAGGTGACGATCTATGAGGGGGTTCCAGGAAACCATGGTTGAAAAGTTTACCTGCAGTTATCATAAATATACTGACCACTCACAACACATTTAACATCCAGACAAACACATTACATGGGTTGGGATGCATCAGGAGCAAGCAAGGTTAAGGTTCTTTTTCAATAACCACAATGCAAGAACACACAGCTTCATATTTATCATATCTGTGGTATTTTTAAGACCATTGAAAAACAGATTTTTAAGGATAGTTAGAACCTTAATTTTTGATAAACAAATTTAGGACTATTTAAAGATCTGTGGTTTCTTGCAGTGTGGCTTGAACAGTCATTTTAAGAGGCAGGGTTGTAAAAATTCTGTCATAATCTGTTATTACTTGTCATTACAAGTTTCATATAATAACTTGCTGAATAACTTTTGTATTTGTTCACATGTTCAGTTTTATTCAGGGCATGTTTGTAGTTCATTCTCCTCTGCATTAGTCCCTCCTTTTACACCACTCTAATCAACAACATCACAACTGTTTGAATGTTTAAAGACAGTTTTCATCCTCAGCTGCTTTGACGTTTTTCAGTTGTACAGTGGAGGAGGTGTGTAGCTGCACACAGATGGAGAAAGGTAAAATGGTCACAAAGACTTACCACACTAAAGTAAAAGGCAAGACAATACCAGATGATTGCTGTTTAATATGTGCTATAAAGTGGACACATTGGAATTGCAAGTAAAAGTTACAATAGATCGCCCTCAGTGTAATCTGTCAAAATGGCAGCCAACAGATTTTCCTGTCACTGCAAAAAAAAAAAAAAATACTGAAAATTAAAATACTCTTTTCCAATTTTGTGAATTTGTAGTTAGTTACTGTTTTACATTTTAATATAACAAATGGTAAAATTAACAGAGTAAACTGCAATCATTTTTGGTGAATTTTTAATTTTATTTCTCATCAGTGTGTGATTTTTTTTTCTCTTAAATGTTTTTCATGTTAACTTGGGACCTTTGGTTGTGCGAATTAGGGGTTCATTTAAGACATTTTACTTGAATAACCTAATTATCTAGCAGCAACACTGATCCTGGGTAAGGGAATTTTAAAGTTAGTTGCACTGATGACCAAAATGTTTCAGTTTATCAGTTTTTGGACCAAATTAAAATAAATTTCAGTTGCTGTATACACTTGGACAAGGTAAATTGCAACTTAGTCACTTTTTTTTTTTTTGTTGTTGTCAATTTTCCCCCTTTTTTGTGAAGTTCTGCAAATGTAAGAGCTTAAATTTGACTTTCTTGTACCTGCAGAAACCAAGTTTTTTTTCTTGTTAACATGCCTTTAACATGTTTTTTTTAACACTTACAAGAAATGTCAAGAGTGAAGTCACTCAAATTTGTCATGTCTGTTTTTTTGCTATGAAATTTCAGTTAAGCTCCTCCCCCTGGCAAGTTTAGACAGAGCGTTTTCGGTGATGTCACTATAACAGGTCCGTAGTGTTGAGCCGTTCCGGAATTGAGAACTGTTTCTGGCCTGACTAAAGTTAGCCTGCAGGGCCAGTTAGCGTTTTTGAACAGCTGCTTTGAAAACTTGACCCAAATTAAGATGGGTTTTTACCATTAAACTGCTTTTAAGGACTGATGCAGTTTCAGTCATTATCCTGGGCCACCGTGCATACAACTGTTTAATGTAGCACAAGCCACCATTAGCCTTGTAGAATGTGGGTGGGCCTATTTACAGAACCTGGCGTTTGAAGGTGAAGGAAAAGTGAAAAGATTTTGACACAAAACTTTAAGACGCTGAAAATGTTTTCTGGAAAAAAAAAGTAGACAATGTAGATTTGTTTTTATAGGGGATTTATATCCACCGGAATACGTCTTTAAAAACGTTTGTAAATGTTGCACTTTATCATCACTTACATTTCTAAACATAAATTTTCCCTACAGTGATTCACATAGTTTGCATTTTGTTGTTCCTCATATTTTTAATTATTTCCCTCTTTTTAAAGGTAAACAAATTGTTAATGTATACAGACACTGGGACAAAAATAGAATATGATGTGTTGCACATGCTGCTGTGCAACAATGTAGTTGAACGGTTAGTAGAATGTGACATCTTAACACATAATATGACACATTAATTTTAGTCCCGATGTGTAAAGTGATAATCTGATTTCAGCAGCATTACTGAGTGGGGGTTGTGGATTTGACAGTCAATGATTTTCTCTGTAATTTACACACACAAAAGAATTAATAATAACCTTTAAGATGGTGGTGGATCCACACTAGATGTCAGTTTTTAAGTATATTTTGATAAAATTAATAATTGATGGATAAATGATGTTGGCCTTAATGAGTCACTCAGCTGCAGTGAGGCATTACTTGGATCAAGCTCAACAAAGAAGAGAAATAAAAACTAAATTGCTTTGCAATTTTTGTAATTTAGCCCTACTCTGGTGTGTTAACGTAATAATTAAATAGACAATATGTGTGGCAGAACTCTTTGAGGCCTGCCTGGAGCTGTCTCATTTAAATTTTATTGATCTGGATTTTTACTGCTTGAGCCAAGTAATTAAAACCAAACAAGTTTTTTTTTTTCTCTCTCCCTTTTCTTAAAGCAAATCACTGCAAAGGACTCATTTATAAATTCATCTAATTCAGCTCCACTCTGAAGTCTTAAATATGCACACATATGGTGCATGCGCATGGTCACATATTTTGCATGCATGTGGAATTCAGATGTGCTCCCAACAGATGGATGGGTCAGCGGCGGTGTGAGACGTGCAGGAGAGGAAAAGGACACGGAGAAGGATTTGGCTCTTTTAGCTGCCTGCTGTGACTCAATTGTAGAGTAAAAGCCTGAAAGGAGCTTCTGTGCAGGCTACGCCCTGGCCTCGGTCTCACTGCCTCCCACAGTCGCTTTGGCTGCCATGTCTCTTTTGGGAGAGATGGGAAAGAAAGAGACATGAAAGAAAGAGAAGAGGGCAGATGAGTGAAGAGGAAAAAGCAGATGGGAAAAACGTAGAGAAGGAAAGAAAGAAAGACACGGGAAAGGCGAGCGGGAAAGGAGGGAGTGTGCAGTGCTATTCTTGTGAGTGTAAATATTTGCTGTTCTGCTTGTCAGGGTAGCATTTACCAGGACGGGTTGACTCCTGGTCCTTTTAGTGGAATACTGATGAGGCCATGGGCACAGGGGAGCGGGGGGAAACAGTGTGTGTGTTAAGCTGTGTGTATAAAGGAGGAAGAATAAAGAGGAGTTTAAGGAAGGAGAAGGATGAGGAAATCTGGCCGAGAAGGAGTCAGGACGGGTACGGAGAGCAGCTGTGCAGTATTCCCCAGCAGTGCCTGGCCTGGCTCCTTTTTTCTTGTTTTTCCAGAAGTCATTCCCGGCTGGGTGACCCCAGGGCCAACCCTCATCCATGTATGAAGCAAAACGCAAATAAACAACAGACTAATGAGAGGGGCAGGACCTTCAATCGGCTCCGGCTGACTGGATGACCCAATTCAACTTTTTTCTGCAGATGCATATTGTGTTCAGTGGGATTCTGTCAGAGTGTGTACATGGTCTGACTAATGTCAATATGCTGCTAGTACAGTCCCATGACGATACTCAGTTGGTGATTTATTATTTTTTAACAAGGGGTATGGGGACATTCACAAATTTAATGAAAGCACCAAGGTGCGGCTGCCTCAGTGCCAGAGCCTTGGCGGAGGTATGCATTCTCGGATCATCACCAAAATGTTATGGGTTCCTCTCTAGCGCAAGGACCACCTCTGGTAAAAACTTCATCTAAATCCGTCCAGTAGTTTTGGAGTACATGCATGTGCAGTGAAAATATTTGGCAGTTCACATGCCCGTACTGTTGGTGGCAGCCAAGAGCCACCAAACTGATTTGAACAGCTGTAATCCAAATACAAAGAAGAGCACAGTGGCAGACGTTTTAAATGGCGGAAGTGATGGAGGTGTGTGAATACAATGACAATCAAGAGGAACAGGAGCTTTTGCTGTTTAGTGGCAGAGGAAGAAAACAGTCGGGCAAATCGGACATTTGTTCACCCAGTATTGGTGGAGTTTCCGGGCGCATGCACAGTTCACTACGACCATTTGGGGGCGAGGAATGTTGAGACTTGTAGTTTTTAGCGATAAACTGAAAACTCCAGGAAGAAAATACCTCATCCTTCCTCTGCAAAACCAAACAGCAAAACCAGTGTGTAAACAATCAATGTGATGAATAAATAGTGTAGCTGCTGAATACGTGGTTTTTTTTCCAGTAACTGCTATTTTATAACAGTTCAGCTCCACGTGCTGTAAAAAAAAAATGTGCTGTGTTGTGCTGTAAAAAAGTCACAGTGCTGCCTCTGGTGGCTCGGCATAGTTGTTACAATACCTTTTTTCCCGGCTGCACTGATTGTAAAGGTGAGTTAAATTTGTGTTTGTTTTGAAAAACAAAGCCTTATCTCAGAATTCTGGCAAATTAAAAGTCGAGAAAATATGGCGATACAATGATACAAGCCTTTAGTTGCACTTAATTTTGACCAAGCGAGCTGAAACAAACAGGCAGACAGACGGATACACACACACACACAACCATCCACACACAGACGCATTGAGTGATTACCGTATGCCTTTGTTCTCACTGAGGCATAATAACTTTTTAATAAATTACCAACATATAAATGTAATTTAGGTACAAATTTGGATGAATAAAGATGCAAAAGTGTAATTTTTAATTTAAAAATTGCAAATTTATGAGAAAAACATTGCAAATTTACAACCAAAATATCACAGATTTATGAGAAAAACGTTCCAAATTTTTGAAGAAAAAGTTGCAATGATGCAAGAGAAAAATCATATTTTTATGAGAAAAAAGTTGCAGATTTATGAAGAAAAAAATCTGAAAAATTCGCCGGGGAGGAGGAGGGAATGCAAATTTATGAGGAAAAAAGTACCAAATTCTTGAGGAAAAAAAGCTGAAAAATTACAGGGAGAAAAATGCAAATTAACAAGTAAAAATGGCAAAATTATGAGGAAAACAGCTGTAGATTTATGAGAAAAAAATTGCAAATGCCTTTCTGCTTAGAATTGGTGGTTCAAAGTAATTTTGTCCAGTTCTGTACTGGCTATATTGTAATTTTGGTGTGTTGTCTTTACTGTCATGTGACTTTTTTCGCCATATCAGAACTAGACTGCATGACAAGAAACCAGCACATTATAAAGCAGCAACTAGCATAGAGGAGGTATCTTATTTTAATTAGTGGGAAGTTTATAAAGGTGCTCATACACTTTAATTAAGTTTTCACAAGTCCATAACTAATCTTTGATCTACATGTGCAGACATTAAAAAATTAAATGCCTTAATTATCCAAGCAAAGGCACAGCAGTCCACGAGCAGAGCTTTATGGGAATTGTCTGCGGAGTCGACACACGTCTTTCAGCAATTGGATTTCTGTTAAAGGTCACTGAATTAATGTCCACCATGTCACACAATCACGGAGCACATTGACTCTCCACTAACCTTCACTACGAGCATTCATTAGCATCCAGCCACATTAGCATAAGCAAGGCCAGTTCCCTCACAGATGTTATCCAGAGCTATCTTGATATTCTTCTCCTTTAACAGCATTAGGCTTGAAAAGCAGCACAGTGGATGGGTCGGCAGGTATCAGGTTTGCTAATGGATTCTTGCTCTCTCAAATCTCTGCCAGATACTTCCCCATGGGTCACCCGGTGTCAGTGCATCTCTACTTCCAGTCCGACCAGTTCCAGGGCTACCTGGTCAAGCACCACGCCACCAACCTGGCAACGAGCAAGCTGGAGACCATGGAGACCTGGGTGGCGCCGAAGAACAACTTTAAGGTCACCACCCCTTCCACCAGCACGTTCAGCAGGTTGCAGTTTGCAGAAGTAAGTCAGCATGTTCGTTTGTGCATTTGTTTTAAATTTTATTTTCAAGTCATTTGTTTAGCATGAGTCACACAGCAGTCGGCCTGCTGTCGCCTGTGTCAGAAAATGAGTTCCATTAGAACCCTGAGGGCCACACGGGAAAACAGAGCTCTTCAGCATATAATTAGAGGTGAGATATACAGCTCATTGCTATGGTGACCTCATATTCATTGCTGTGTCGCCCTTGCCAAGACTCATAGCAGCGCATCTCCACACAATTAAACTGGTGCCTGTAATGGCCTTGTAAAATGTAAATTGATTGAATTCATCCAAGTTTACAGGGATGAGCGCTTCATGTGCCGCTTATTTGTTGTTTCCTAATAGAACGTCTTCTCACCTTCACACTGGAATGCCTCCCTTGATTGTCTTGTTATGTTAATCTGTGTTTCTGTTTACCACAGTGCCTGTTTAGGATACAGCCACTCGGCTGTGATGTGACAGCCGCGGAGTGTCTTTTTAAAAAGGACAAAATTAACTGACTGAATGCAAATTGACCTTTTCCTCTGCTTTATCATGCACGGCTTTTGCGGGAAGCAGAAATGTCAGCGCGGTTGTGAGTGAATCTGTTTGCTTCATGCACGCCTGCGGACAGCACTCGCGCACCTGGACACGCCTCGACCCCCTGTGACCCTTTCACAGCCGTCCCGAGTGCACAGCCTCTGTGTGGCTCCCTCTCCTTAAGCCCTGTGTGTGTGTGTGTGTGTGTGTGTGTGTGTGTGTGTGTGTGTGTGTGTGTGTGTGTGTGTGTGTGTGTGTGTGTGTGTGTGTGTGTGTGCACACATGTGTGTGGGCGTGGGTGTGCAGCCTATGAAGCCGTGAGTGGCGGAGAAGTGATGTGAGCCGTGCCTTTTATCTGAATGCTGAGCCCGAGAAAACGTTCACTGTCTCGCACCGTGTAGTGGCTGTCAGTCAGTGTGTTTGTGAGTCTGTCATTCAGAATGCCCGCGGGGAAAAGGACAGCACATCATAGCGGCACTGGCACCGTGCTTTTTGTCAGCCTAGCAGATATGAACCATTATAGTGAGACTATGCACCATACTTGGCTAGATAAACCATACGGTTGGCTTAACAATATGTTCTCTGTCCTCCTTTAGGTATAAAAAAGACAGATATGTCTTTCTCTTTCTGCCTTCCAGCTGCCTTTATAGGCCTTTTTACAGCATGATTTAGTATGGGACCACTTAAAGCCTGCACAGTTAAAATTAGTATTTCACCTCAACTCAGTCTTGACATTGAGAGGTATATTACTCTGCTGGGTAAATCTTATACAGTAGAGTGACTGACTTTGACTGATGATTTTGTCCTCATTCTCCCACAGTATACACAATTTATACACACAAACACACACACACACATGCACGTGGTAGGTAAACAATACCAGCAGCACATTATGTTGTAATATAATGCAGTGCAAGCACTCCATGAACCTTGAAAATTATGAGAGAGTGACATGGTCTGTCATTTTTTATTACTGGCTTCAAATAGGTAGCCTTTTATGCTTTTAAGTGCATTAATTTTGTGCTCGGAGGAGGAAAATTCAAGCCTAAGCACCGATTTTATCAACATTCAGGACATGTTCTTATGATCATTTTAGGGAGACTGATCAGGAGAACAGGAAGGAGAAATACAGTTGATCTGTTCTGAGGACTAACTGGAACACAGTGAATGTTTGGATTATATTAAAGTTTATGTTATTATTATACCAGGGGTATAATGATTTAGACCTGTCCATCCATCTGTCTGTCCATTCATTTTACATTTTTGTTGTCACCACTTCAATATTTTTGATCAGACTGACTTCAAACTTATACAGAAGCTTGAACTCATCCATACCTTGGATGCATTCGATTTTCACTACCATCTAATGAGGGGTTTTGTTTATTTTGGCAAGGGGTCCTTTTTTGTTGTCACCATTATAGCTTCTACATTTCTGATCGGATTGACTTCAAATTTATACATCTAAGGAGTGGGTGCATTTTGGGGTGGAGGGGGACTTGTACTTTTTCACTCCATTTTATATTTTCACCAGTATAGCTTCTGTAATTCCTGATAGGATTGACTTCCTATTTATACTGTAATAAAATAATTAGGGTTATTCTACTTAAAAAAGTTAGTGTTCAGGCTGCCTTAAAATTTTAAGTTGACTGCACTTGAGTTTATGTGTTTGTGTCTTTACGACATATCTTTTCAAGTTCAGTCCACTTAAAATTTTAAGGCAGCCCGAACACTAATTTTTTTAAGTTGAGCCAACTTTTTTTTTACAATGTACAGAATCTTTCACTCAAAAGAGGGGGTCCGTTTTTGGGGAGGGGAATTATTTTTGTTTTCGGGCCATTTTATGTTGATCACAGTTCTCATTAGGGCCCCCTGATATGCACATGTGTGGGGTATGTGAGCTTTCTCACTAAGGTTCTTTCATTTTAAATTTGCTGCTTAAAAAATATCCCCTGCATAGATCACCACCTCATCGTGGTGGAGGGGTTTGTGTGCCCTAATGATCCCAGGAGCTACATTGTTGGGGGCAATGTAGTGGTGGCCTAGTGGTCGAGCATTTGCCCCATTGTTGGGAGGTTGTGGGTTCAAGCCCTGGCTAGCTCATACCAAAGACCAGATAAAAAAAATGGTACTTCTCACCTTCTATCTTGTTGCTCAGCATAACAGAATGGGGGAAGGGGAAGTTGTGGCAGCCTTCAAATGTAGCTGAATTAAAACAGTTCTGCAAGAGTGAGCCAAAATTCCTCAACAGCGATGTAAAAGACTCATTTCCAGTTACCACAAACACTTGATTGCAGTTGTTGCTGCCAAAGGTGGCATAACCAGTTATTAGGTTTAGGGGGCAATCACTTTTCCACATAGGGCCAGGTAGGTTTTTGTAGCTTTTTTCCCCTTAATAAAAGAAATCATTATTTAAAAACTGCATTTTGTGTTTAATCAGGTTATCTTTGTCCAGTGTTAAAATTTGTTTGATGATCTGAAACATTTAAGTGTGACAAATATGCAAAAATATAAGAAATCAGGAAGGGGGAAAATACTTTTTCACAGCACTGTATGTTGTACAAATACAGTTTTTTGTTCACATTTTCTTTAATTTTTTTAATTATTGAAGCAAATTTGTTTATTTTTCTTGGCTTTCTTGAAACGCTCTGATTTAAAGCCTGTCACTTTAAGAAACATCCTTCAGCTGTTCAACTCCACCCTCCCTCTTACGTCAGTTAGCTATTAGCTGAGTAACTTCAAGCCTTCTTCTAGCTTGGATGAGCAGTGCTAGTTCACCGATCCGCAGTCATCTGTGCATCTCGCGTCACCCCGTCCCACCCCTCAACAACCCCGCCGAGACGCCACAACAAATCGCCAGCACCGCGCGCCTGACAACCCACCAGTCACCGCAACCCGAGGCCACTGGTTGAGCCGCGGGATCTCAAAGGGCAATGTCTCGCCCCACGGTACTCTGCTCCTCTTCCACGGCCAGCCAGGAAATGCCCCGTCATGAAGCAGCTCCCCCATACAACCCGTGAGAGTATGCCCGGAGGATGGTGGGGGAGCTGGCCGTGAGAGCCAGCAGCTCCAGGCAGCAGCCCCAGGTCACGGCAACCGCTTGCACAGCTCCGGGTCGCGGCGCATATGGTTGCCGTGACCCGGGGCTGCTGCCTGGAGCTGCTGGCTCTCAGCTCCCCGTGACCGGCACGCCGGAACCGGTGACCCGCCACAGAACCAAAGTGAAACCACTGGGAGACAGGCCAGAGCAAGTCACATCGTGGACCGGTGAACCGGGTAGTAACAGGGATGGCTATTAGGGTGACTAAGATCTGAAGAAAATAACAATATAAGCTGCGCTCAGTTCGAGCTTCCTGTTACCAGTGTTAGCTTGGGGGCTAATAGGTCAGGGGCTAATAGGCTACCTTTAGCACCCCTTCCATCTACATGACAGACAGCTAGGCGGGCCAATAATAGAGCTGTGGGCTGGTCTCAAGGACAGCGGTGGGTTTGCTTTTTCGATTCATGATGTATAAGAGTTCCTCTGAAACGTCAAAAATGTTTCTGGCATTTCTGGGAGAGAAAAACGAAATAAAGGCTGTGTGTTTTTTAAGAGAATTGACTGTCTTGACTGGCGATTTGTCCAGGGTGTACCCTGCTTCTCGCCCAAAGATGCTGGGGTAGGCTCCAGCCCCCCGTGACCCGAAAAGGATTAAGCGGAAGAAGATGGATGGATGACTCTTGAAAATTTTTGGATAATTAGGTGACCAGTAGAATCATTTCAGACAGTTAAAACCTACAAACACCATTTTTCAGTCAATGACCCCTTTAAGGTAATCAATGCATCCAAATGTTTTTGAATTTAAATATTTTTATTGCCCCTTAAAAGCTGTTTGTGTCTGTTGTTTTCTCTGATTTGACTTTTTCCCCCATAAAAGTAACTTCAGACAGGCTTGAGTAATTCTTTATTGTTAGTTAAATCTTCCGGAAAAAAATTACATACAAAAGTGATGAATTTTTGATGGGTATTCACAAAGCATTTTGAGATTTAAGAAGCATTTCATTTGTAGTTAAAGTTGATATTACTCAATTTACAAAACAGTTGTGCTTAGTCAAAAATAATTAGCATCATTAACCCAAAAAGACACTCAAAATACCCACTGGATTTATTTGCAGTGTAAACAAACAATTGATCTTTCTTCCTCTTTGTATTCCCCTCCTCCCCTTCCTCATCTATTGCTCCACTGTGTGTTTATTAGCATCCATCCATCTTACCCTTAGTGCCTCAGCAGTGTAATATGCGCCCCGGGGGAGTCCTCTGGTGTTGCTGGTGAACACCTGTGTTTGATTACCCTTCCAGAAAGTGCCACTAATAAGCCTTTGAAATGGAGCCCCAAGGGGCATCCGTGCCCTGCGGATTTAAGCAGGGCCAGATGTAGAGTGGGACTGTCCGTTCTCTCAGCCAATCAGGCTGACCGGCCTTATTTAATAGAAGTGTCAGACGGTAGGCACCGGCTTGCCAGTGACATGGAGAAAAGGTTTGCCGGGTCGCCGGGTCAGAGTGAAGAGAGGTGGAGTGGTGCTGGATTACGAGATGAGAATGTTTTATGTTTTCTATTAAATCGAGCACAGAAGTGAACATAGGTTGAAATATTTCATAGTGGTAATGCATGTGGCAGGAGTAAAGTAAGTATTAGGAGTGAAATATATAAGTCATTAATCAATGCTTGACTATTAACAAGTAGTTAAAGGCCTCATTCACTCAAATATGGTGTGTTTGTGGGTTTTCACCTTCTAAAATGCTTACTTGGGTCATATAACTACAGTAAAATTGTCAACATTTAGACAAAATGGGCAGAAGCTGCTTTTGCTCTTCCAGGTTCTTTGCCCCTACATCATTGACAGATCTGGTCTTCAGTTACAGCCCATCACTGTACTGTTGGCAGTGATGATTCAGTCCCTGCCCAGAGTGTGAGCTCAAAGTTCAGAGCTAACAATGCTACTATGGATTTAGCTTACCAACCACAGTTTGTATTGTTTTTTTTTCCACAATATCTTTATTGAACCTTTTTTTTTTTAACAAACATGATACAAACAATCAAACACTAACACTAAAGTACTACAAAAAAAAAAAATGCACTAAAAACACCAACAACCACCAACAAAATCAAGTCTTTAACAATGCTCCTCTGTTTAGTCTAGACAATCCAATACATAAGTATACATATTATGTTCACCAGTTTGGAATTTACAAGGTCCACACACATCATTCACCTTCTTCTTCAAGAGTTATGTTTAAATTTTTTACATAATCAATAAAAGGTCTCCATATATTCTCAAACACAATTTCCTTTGATTTCAGTATATATGTTATTCTTTCTAATGGAAGGTTTGTTAACATCTGTCTTAACCACTGAGTCACATCTGGTCTATGAGTCTTTTTCCATAATAGTGCAATACATTTTTTGGCATTAAGCAAACTGAGGTCTATGAATGTTCTTTCACTTTTATTAAAATTATGCTTTTCTGGGTACAGACCCAACAAAAACAGTTTAGGATTCAATATGATTTGTTTTGAGATTATTTTTTCAATTGTTACCCTCACCTCTTCCCAAAACATTCTTATTAATCTACATTCCCATAAACAATGAAATAGGGTTCCTTTACTTTCCATGCATTTTGTGCATGTATCTGGTATATTTTTGTTATATCTATTTAACTCCTCCGGTGTAACATACATCCGCATTAACCATTTGAAATGTATCAATTTAAGGCGTGCATTTATTGATTTGGTTTGAGCTTCTGTACAAGCCAATTCCCATTGTTCCTCTGAAATTTCAATTTGCAGATCTTCTTTCCAGTAGTTTAATCTTTTCAGTGAATTTTCACTTGAAGATAGTGTCAATGAGTTATAAAACTCTGAAATAATACCCTTTCTTTTACTATCTGTTATCATCATTTTTTCCAAGGATGAATAGATAGGTCGAGTGAGAGCTTTATTTTGATTTGATCGAATAAAGTTTCTAAGTTGAAGATATTTAAAAAAATGTGTTCTATTGAGATTAAATTTGATCCTCAGCTCTTCAAAAGACATTATGTTGTCTGCACATGGCAAATATAAATCCTGAATCTTTTGTATCCCTTTTAAATTCCATACTTTAAATACAGCGTCCGCTCTCCCTGGTTTAAAATATTGATTACCCCATATTGGACTAAATTGTGACAATAACTGTGGTTCTTTTAAATAGTTTTTAGCTTCACACCATATTTTGATCATATGCTTTACAAATGGATTTTTAACTTGTTTTTGTAATTTTTTTGCCGAATCTGAGTATATGAATATGGGAAGAGGTACAGTTTGTATTGTTATTTTCTTTAAATACCAGTCACCCACATAGGCATCTCTCTTCCCACCTGCTTCACTAATTTGCAATCAGTATTATACTCATTCTATAATATTGTCATTCTGTCTTATTTTTATCCCCTGCCGGACGTCTGTCTGTCTGTCCTCTTTAGTGAACTCAACTTCTCCTACAGTTTTGTTCCTATTGTTTTGAAACTTGTTACCATGGTTTGATATATACTGAGGTTGTGCATATTGCAATTTGGTTGTGATTGGATGATTTTTGCAGGAATTGTAGCCCCTGACCTATGACCTCTGGTACACAGGTTCACCTTGGGATCCTGACCTCTGACTATGGGTTTGGGGTCAAAAGCTGAAAGGTTAACGTTAACATTCCCTGTGCCTTATTACTGTACAACAAGTAAAGCTAGGATCATCAAACTTCGTACACAGGTTCACCTTGTGACCCTGAAGTGTGACTATGGTGTTGGGATCGCAAGGTCAAAGGGCAACATAGCCATAGTGGCTTATAAATGATATCTCAACAACAAAGAAAGCTAGGCTCACCAAACTTGCTACACGAGTTCACCTTGGGATCCTGACCTCTGACTGTGGGTTTGGGGTCAAAAGGTCAAAGGTCAAGGTTAGCAGTTCTTGTGCTTTCTTACTGTACAATCAGTAAAGCTAGGGCCACCAAACCTGGTACACAGGTTTACCTTGGGATCCTGACCTCTGACTATGGGTTTGGGGTCAAAGATCAAGGTTAACATTCCTTATGCCCTATTACTGTACAATGAGTAAAGCTAGGGTCATCAAACTTAGTACACAGGTTCACCCTGTGACCCTGAAGTATTTTTTTGTATTTTGTATACTTTATTAATCCCCAGTGGGAAATTCAGGGCATCCAAAGGATGGATGAGGCAGCCACGGTACGGCGCCAGTCCCTTCACCATTCACGCACACATTCACACCTGCAGTCACTTTAGAGTCTCTAATTAGCCTAACTTGCATGTTTTTGGCCTGGCCAAAGTGAGACAATGGTTTTGGGATTGCAAGGTCAAAGGTCAACATCATAATGGCTTATAAACTATGTCTCAACAACAAAGAAGGCTAGGGTCACCAAACCTGATACACAGGTTCACTCTGAGACCATGACCTCTGACTACAGGTATAGGGTCAAAAGGTCAAAGGTCAAGGTTGATACTCCCTTACTATAGAACGTGTAAAGCTTGTAAAACTTGCTACACAGGTTCACCTCAGGATCCTGCCCTACAACTATGGGTTGTATACTTTATTGTATATTCGTTAGCGCTGCAACTAATGATTATTTTGGTAGTTGACTAATCTAACGACTATTTTTTCAATTAGTCGACTAATCGTGATTATTTCTGTCATGTCCGCCAGCTCAGCTTCCTGCTGGCACAGCTCCAGTTTGGGGCTCTAGGTCATGTTTTACCTCACCTGTAAAGTGGGATTTAACATGAAAAACAACTGAGCTCTGCGCTTCGGGTGATCAGCTGATTCTGTCCTCCGGTGTTGTGACATTTTGGCATATCTATCAGAACAACACTGAATAGCTGATGGTACAGACTGCACTCAAAGGTAAAAAACATGGGGGGAGGGCTAAACAGTGATGATCTTTATCCTGTAACTTGAAAGTGCTTAGACACATCCCCGACAGGTCCCGTTACATGAAAAAGTACGTGTGTTTAGCTCTCTCTGTGTGTGTATGCACTACAGACAGCAGCTGAGCTCTGTACAGTTTTTCCTGTGAACCAATGCTGCAAATATGCCATTATAGGGTAGCTGTAAGTTAGAAACCCATTCAGTAAGTTACACATAGGTTCAAAGAGCATTACTCATATACTTTTTCTTCTGCCCGCAATGCTGCTGAACTCACTCTGGAGTCAGTGACTGCTTGACTGAGGCTACCAGTGTGTAGTGAGTCTTCTGTTCTGACATCTGATAGGCCGCCATAATCACGTGACATGACAGACCATCTCTAAAACATGCCTGGGCTGGTTTTTCACCGGTTTTCACACATAAATTTAATGCCTAAAACTCTCAGAAGTGAAAACAAATTACATGTTTTGTATTAACACGGTGGTATTGCAATATTTTAAAAAGTATCGACTCCAAAGTATTGACCAGCTGGTATCAAAGTATCGATACTTGAGTATCAATACGCCCATGCCTTGTGCTAACTTTACTCGTCAACCTTACCGATGTAGTCCGCTGACGGGTTGCCAGAGACAGAGGAACGGAGAGGAGGAGGGAATGGATGCATTGCTTTATTGCAGCTGTGATATGACAACACTGCTATACAATCTACATTCAACTTGTTTCATTTATTAATTTTCAGTAAAATCTGTTGTGTGGAGTGTGTGTGTTGCCATACCCACCCACAGTGTGACGTCAGATGGGCACGGTCACTTGTATATAGTCCTGAGCTCTGTTAATAAAGGGGAATTCACTGCATGATAGAAGAGACTCCAGTCCCTCATTCCTCATACATAACATTTTGGCAATGAGGGAGAAATTATGGGAGCGTATGGGCTACCTCCATCCCTGCTACCGTTTCTGGAGTACAAGGGAGAGCCAGTGATCCTGTGGCCTAAGTGGGTGGCCATGTTCGAGGATTACATCGGGGCGCTGGGCCTAAGTAGACTCAACGGGAGATGAAGACTAGCACTTCTGGCCCACCATCTCAGTGCGGAAGGCCAAAGAATTCTCGGTATGTTGGGTGAAACAGAGTGCTATGCGGATGCTGTCGAGTGGCTGGCCGAGTACTTTGCCGAGCAGACGAGAACCATGAAGCTGTGGGTGGTGGGAGTGTTGGCGCCAAATGGAGCTAGGCTAGTTAGCTCGGAGAAGCTAACGGTCCACTCAGTGTCTATGGGCAAGTTAGCCACAAAGCTAACTGTGCGCCAAACGCAAGCTCCAGGCTACCAGCTAGGCATTGAGGTGTGACCGGGGCCGCGAGTTGAGGAGTCCCCGGTCACTGAAGACAGCAGGCCAACCAAGGAGCGCAGCACGGTACAGGACCGTAGCGCTGGCGAGTTTGACGGCGCGGTGAGCGACAACAGCAGTAGAGGGAGAGCAGCGACAGGAGCCATCCCCGCAGCTGGAGGCTGGGCAGCAGGAGAGCGGGAACATGCAGGCTGAGAATCCCGGGAGGCAGCAGTAGCAGTCATGCGCAAAGGCAATGCAGCGGAGCGCCTTGGATGAGGGTGCTGGGAGCAGTGATGAAGCGCCTGGGTCAGAGAGTGACGCTGACGAGAGCAAAGCTGAGAGCCCCGGGAGGGAGCAGTGACAGCCGGGCATGGAAACAGCGCAGCGGAGCGCCTGGGACGAGGGTGCTAGGAGCGGCGGCGAGGTGCCTGGGTCAGTGAGTGACACCGACGGGAGTGATCTTGAGAGCGCCGGGGGAGAGCAGCTACGGCTGGGCATGGAGATGGCGCAGCGGAGCACCTTGGACGAGGGTGCTGGGAGCAGCAACAAAGCACCTGGGTCAGAGAGTGACGCCAACAAGAGTGACACTGAGAGCCCTGGGAGAGAGCAGCGACAGCCGGGCATGGAAACAGTGCAGTGGAGGTCCTGGGATGAGGGTGCTGGGAGCAGCGGCGAGGTGCCTGGGTCGGTGAGTGACGCCGACAGGAGTGATGCTGGGAACCCCGGGAAAGAACAGCGACAGACGGGCGCCACGGAGGTCGGGCAGGGCCTCAGTGCCGGAGCTCAATGCGCCCTGGACGAAGGTGCTGGGCGTTACCGCGAGGTGCTTGAGGCAGCGAACGGCATTGATGAGCGAGCTTTGGTTTTCCCCAGAGTGCGGCCACAGGGGGCTGGAGTGTTTGGGGCAACAATGGCAGCTGCAGTAGTGTGGAAAGCGGTCAGGAGCAGGAGTGAAGCAGTCGGTGGTGAAGAGAGACATTTTCACAGCAGGGGTCGGTTTTGATCTTGGAGGCAGATGGCGACCAGGGGTGCACATGTCATGGGGCTGCCCGGGGCCTCCGAGCCGGTCTTATCTTCTGCAGCCAGGGGTGTGCATGCTTTGGGGCTGCCCTGGGCCCCTGGGCCCCTGGGCCCCTGGGCCCCCGGGCCGGTTTTACCTCTGGCTGCCGGTGGACATGGGTGTTACTTAAATATTGTTGATGTAAATATGTATATATTCTGCTGGTGTGCATGTGAGTATGTATGATATGGGATTATTTTTTATATTTTCAGAGACATAGTCCAGTTTTAGTTGATTTTTTTTTTTTTTTTTGATGAGTGTGTTAGATTATTCTAGTTCACTGTTTCCTGTTTTTTCCTTAGTGTATGATTTGGGTCCTAAATTGGGGAGGGTCTCAATTGGGTGTGTGGTCTTACACTTTTGTAAGGGGGAGGGGAATGTTGTGTGAAGTGTGTCTGTGTTGCCACACACTTGTATGTATATATACTGTATATATATATATATATATATATATATATATATATATATATATGGTCACTTGTATATAGTTCTGAGCTCTGTTAATAAAGGGGAGTTCGCTGCATGACAGAAGAGACTCCAATCCCTCATTCCTCATACATTACAAAATCCTCCCATTTCCACTGTGGAAACTTTTGGCCTTCTCCGTGATTTTCTCTCTGTGTCGCCATGATGTGCTTCTCTTCCTCTTTACTGGAACAATTAAACTGAACATTTCCACGACATGCATATAAACTTTAAAATTAAACGATTTATCGACAATAAAAATCTGCATCGACAAATTTTTATGATCGACGTTATCAACAACGTTGACTAATTGTTTCAGCCCTAATATTCATAGATGATGGGTTTATCATAATTTGGTTTACCGGAGTGGTGGCCTCGGGGTAGAGCATCCACCCCACAACCGGGAGACCGGGGATTAAATCCCGGCCGGGTCATGCCAAAGACCTGTAAAAGTGGAACTTCCTGCCGTCCAGCTTGGTGCTCAGCAGTAATGGAACAGAGGAGGGAAATGTTGGTTACCCAGCCACAGTGAGTGCACAAGTCAAATGTACTCCCTGTGCCAGGCCCAAGCCCGGATAAAATGGGCAGGGTTGCGTCAGGAAGGGCGTCCGGTGTAAAAACTCAGCTTCAGCTGTAAGAGGACCCACCCCAGCTGTGGGACTAATTGTGTCCTGTCAAAATAAATACGGATGATGATGATGATGATGATGATGATGGGTTCTGCCACAGTAGTTATATTGAAAAGTTGAAAACTGCTCTCCATCAGTAAGTATTGGGATCTTCAAAGAAAACAGAGGTGAGGGATATTGCACTTGCCTCAGAGGGCTCTTGTGTTAAATTTTCATTGTGTTGGTAGATGAACTGTTAGCATTAGCATGGCTAGGCGGTCGGAGTCGGTCTGCCTACCACTAGTTTAGCTGCTTGATCAAGGCCGGTTTTGATCACTATTTTCTACAAATTCTATCCATCCCCACTGGAGTCCTTGTTTATCTACCAACACTTGACCATATATGTCATTCATTGATTTTATTTTAGCTTATTTTACTATTTACTTATTTATTTATTTACTTATTTCCAACAGTGATCTGTGTGGAATTTGCATGTTCTCCCCGTGTTTGCATGGGTTTACTCTGGGATTTCTCCGGTTTCCTCCCACATGCCAAAAACATGCAGGTTAGGGAGTTAAGGGGCGCTTGCGCACGCAGCGACCGGCAACTGGTGGTTTGTCACCAGACTGCAAAACAAATCTACCTACGGGTACAAAATAAGTAATAAAAAGAAAAAAAAATATTTTAGTCTGACTGGGGGAAAGGGTGGCTAGCGGCCATTAGGCAGTTTCTTATTCACTCATTCAGGGTTGTTTCTGTGCTTATTGTACTGCTGGGACCGGTCATACCCTATTGACCACTGAAACCACACACCCCGTCCACTAGTGATGCTCTATTTAATTCATTCTTTATGGGCAATTTACATTAGTTGGCTCAGGCTGTGTTAGCTACCCAGCTAACATTCGCCAGTGACATTAGCAACTTCCTAAGTGACATATGAAGGAGCGTGGGGTTAATTGGGGCTCATGAGCATTTAAAGAGACATGCACTGAAACTGTCATGTGTCTGAGCTCTAATGCCATCTCTGAGCTCAGACTCAATTTATTGTTGAGTTTTGCATTTCTGTAAATTTTTTTGTGTCTGCTCATGTGTATAGTTTGGGGTCTTTGTCTTTGTTTTGCCCCTCTCTCTCCAGACACTCTCACTCGCTGTTCACAGTCTGTTTGCCATCAGCTGTGAGCAGCTTTGCAATCAGTTCACCTGCAGCTCAGCTCC
Source organism: Pholidichthys leucotaenia (assembly GCA_020510985.1). Lineage (NCBI taxonomy): Eukaryota > Metazoa > Chordata > Actinopteri > Cichliformes > Pholidichthyidae > Pholidichthys > Pholidichthys leucotaenia. The sequence continues at coordinate 84,647,435 of CM035848.1, read as the reverse complement.
CACACCTGTTATCACTCATGTTGTCATCTCACTCACTACTTAAGTTCAACCTGTTCACTTTCTCCTCGTTGCGGCATTGAACGTCATCCTCTTGTTCCACTGCTTACTTCATTAAAGTGCTGATTTCCCCTCCAGAGCTTTTCCCTGCTCTGAGGCACTACATGTAAGTGTTCCTCTAGTTCAACTGTTTATTTCACTGAAGTGCTGATTTTCTCTCCAGAACCTTTCTCCGCTCTGAGGCGCAATATTTAAGTTTTTTCCTTGTTTGACATTTTTGTATTTGGCACATTTTGAACTGTTTGCCCTTTTGTTAAATAAACACACGGCTTCATTCAGCATTTGGGTCTGTCTCTCTCTGCCTCGTAGAGGTGAACATGACAGAAACGAGCTATTCTGAGGAAGGCTACAAAAGATGATTCCCACTGATGCAGCAATAATTAAATAATTAAAGGCAATTTGACCAAAGCATGTCACAGACATGTTATTAAGACCTGTTGGAGCTGTCAACATGTGAGAAAAGTGCAATAAAAAGGGACTTTTAACAGCAAAGGGTAAATCAGGATTGATTTTTATTATTACTTTTTGTGCGTGTAAGTGAACAGCAGCCCTTTAGAAAGGCTAATCTGAATAGTTGGTCCAAGTTAGTGGAAAGTGTGAGTAAACAGAGTGCCAGACCTTTAAAGACCTTGGGGGGACAGAGTAACAATGAGGTTGCCAGATCAGCACTCATTCCAAAGAAGCATATTTTTCTAAGTATAGTTATAAACGAAAGATGGCCATAAGCCTCTGAGTTGGTGTGTGGCCGTAAGGTTTGACTGGGTATTGGTCTTAAGCCAAAGATTAGAGCGTAAGATCACCAAGGGACAGTTAAGTTTGGAGGTCATTTTGAGCTGAAGGGTGAAATGGGACAGAAGTTAATCCTTGTTTGTCCTACTTTCTTACTGGGAGAAAGAGGTTTTTCCTACTGGTGGCTATCATTACCAGCATAGCAATAGCTTAAATATAGAAAAGAATAGCCACAATGTTTCATAGAATAAAGTGTGTGAATATAGTTTATTTTGGGATGGTATTGTATGATAATGGAGTACTGGCTTTATTTGAGCCTTTTAATTGGTCTCCCAAATTTCCTCTGATACTCCCCACTGAAACTCAGATACGGGTAGTAGTAACTAGTTACATTTACTCATGCACATGCACTAAAGTAATTTTTCCACAAAACTGTACTTTACTGAGCAATTTTTTTGTTACAGGCTACTTTTACTTGAGTACATTTATGTAGAAAAAAAACTGTATTTACTGAGGTATGTTTCATCATACTCTTTGAACTGCTTTTGATTTTATTGATTTTTGAAAAAGGTTAGAAATGTACTTGTTTTCTAATATACTGCATCAGAGAAATTTACCAGAAAAAGTTGCAAATTTTTGTGCAAATGTTACAAATAGATAAGATAAGATAAGCCTTTATTAGTCCCACAATGGGGAAATTCCAGGATTGCAGCAGCTCAGGGATAGCAACACTCAGAGCAATAATTTAGAAGATAAGAAAATAAGAGCAGTGAATATACATACATATGTACACATAAATATATAAATATATATATATATATCTGCCTCCAGATCAACGCGAGGAAAACTAAGGAGCTGGTGGTGGACTGCCGCAGGCATGGGCAGCCCCTCACAGCACCAGTAAATATACAGGGAACAGACATCGAGATGGTGACATCCTATAAGTACCTGGGTATTCATCTGAACAATAAACTAGACTGGTCACACAATACTGACGCACTCTACAAGAAGGGACAGCGCAGGCTGTTCCTGCTGAGGAGACTCAGGTCTTTTGGTGTACAAGGGGCGCTGCTGAAGTCATTCTATGACACGGTGGTGGCATCAGCCATCACTTTTGGGTGGTCTGCTGGGGCAGTGGCATTACTGCAGCCGATAGGAAGAGACTGAACAAACTGATTAAGAAAGCTAGCTCTGTCCTGGGGCAGCGCCTTGATCCGATGGAGGAGATAGGAGAGAGAAGGACGGTGGCTAAACTGTCATCTCTGCTGGAGTCCGAGTTCCACCCTATGCAGGACATACTGGATGCACTGAGGAGCTCATTTAGCAGCAGACTACATCATCCCAGGTGCACAACCAAGAGGTTTCGTAGGTCCTTCCTACCAACGGCTGTCAGACTGTACAACCTAAGCAGGGCTGCTCGCAGAGATAGCAAAAAGACGTAACAAACTAATAGTTTTTTTGAATGCAAAAGATGCAATAGACTTACACAATGGTCCTCTCCGGCATACAACTAGGAACATACCGGTCGCTATGGAGGGTGAGAATATGTATGGGCACATAATCATACCATGTAGGATAACTAAATAGACGGTTATGCTGTTTCATCCCATCTAGCAACAATGCTCTGCACTGTGTGTGTTTATATATTTACATATTTATTCCATCTAGCTACAATGCTCAGCACTGGGTGTGTTTATATTTATATATCTATATATTTATTCCATCTAGCTACAATGCTCCGCACTGTGTTTTTATATATCTACATATTATTCCATCTAGCTACATTGCTCCGCACTGTGTGTGTTTATATACTTGCATATTTATTCCACCTAGCTGCAATGCTCCGTACTGTGGGTGTTTATATATTTACATATTTATTCCATCTAGCTACAATGCTCTGCACTGTGTGTTCATATATTCATATATTTATTCCATCCAGCTACAATGCTCTGCACTGTGTGTCTGTGTGTGTGTGTGTATATATACAGTATATTTTATAGTAATATGTACATATGTATATTAGCTGCTCTTGCTTGCTTGTTTTTTTTCTTGCCTTCTGATTGTTGCTCTGAGTGTTGCTATCCCTGTGCTGTTGCAATCCTGGAATTTCCCCGTTGTGGGACTAATAAAGGCTTATCTTATCTTATCTTATATATATATATATATATATATACAGTGCGGAGTATTGTAGCTAGATGGAATAAACAGCATAGCCGTCTATTTAGTTACCCTACATGGTATGAATATGTACCCATACATATTGTCACCCTCCGTAGCGACTGATATTGTCCTAGTTGTATACTGGAGGGGACCATTTGTGTAAGTCTGTTGCGTCTTTTGCATTCAGTACTATTAGGTTGCCACGTTTTTTTGCTATCTCTGCGAGCAGCCCTGCTTAGGTTGTACAGTCTGACAGCCGTAGGTAGGAAGGACCTGCGAAACCTCTCGGTCGCGCACCTAGGATGATGTAGTCTACTGCTAAATGAGCTCCTCAGTGCGTTCAGTATGTCCTGCATAGGGTGGGACTCGGACTCCAGCAGAGATGACAGTTTAGCCACCATCTTTCTCTCTCTTATCTCCTCCACTGGGTCAAGGCGTTGCCCCAGTACAGAGCTAGCTTTCTTGATTAGTTTGTTCAGTCTCTTCCTACCGGCTGCTGTAATACCGTTGCCCCAGCAGACCACTCCAAAAGTGATGGCTGATGCCACCACTGTGTCGTAGAATGTCTTCAAGAGCACCCCTTGTACACCAAAAGACCTGAGCCTCCTCAGTAGGAACAGCCTGCAAACTATTAAAAGAACTAAGTTGTAAATTTATACTGAAAATACTGTATGTCAAATTTATGAGGAAAACTTAACATATAGTGTTATGTAATGAAAGATATGCACATAGTCTTGAATGTGCAAAAATAGTTACAAGCTTTACAATAAAAATTCAGAGTTTGCAAAGTTTTGAATGAAGACACAAGTATGAGAAAAGTCACAAATTTCAGAGAAAATTTGTTACTGACCACTTAAGTAACTTTTCTAGTTGAGTACCATTTCTGGTCAGTCTACCCACTTCTGCTGATAGTTAATTAACCAAAAACATTAAGATGGCTATGTTCCACATAGATACAAACCAGTCTACTACAGCATCTCACAAAAGTGAGTACACCCCTCACATTTTTGTAAATATTTTATTATATCTTTTCATGGGACAACACTGAATATATGACACTTTGATACAATGTAAAGTAGTCAGTGTACAGCTTGTATAACAGTGTAAATTTGCTGTCCCCTCAAAACAACTCAACACTCAGCTATTAATGTCTAACCCGCTGGCAACAAAAGTGAGTACACCCCTAAGTGAAAATGTCCAAATTGTGCCCAATTAGCCATTTCCCTCCCTGGTGTCATGTGACCCATTACTGTTACAAGGTCTCAGGTGTGAATGGAAAGCAGGTGTGTTAAATTTGGTGTTATTGCTCTCACATGCTCTCATACTGGTCACTGGAAGTTCAACATGGCACCTCATGGCAAAGAACTCTGAGGATCTGAAAAAAAAAGAATTGTTGCTCTGCATACAGTGCATCTGGAAAGTATTCACAGTGCTTCACTTTTTCCACATTTTGTTATGCCTTATTCCAAAAGGGATTAAATTAATTTTTTCCTCAAAATTCTACACACAATACCCCATAATGACAATGTGAAAAAAGTTTGGTTTGTTGTTTTTTTTATTTTTGCAAATTTGTTAAAAATAAAAAACTAAGAAATCACATGTACATAAGTATTCACAGCCTTTGCTCAATACTTTGTTGATGCACCTTTGGCAGGAATTACATCCTCTAGTCTTTTGAATACGATGCCACAAGCTTGGCACACCTTTCTTTGAGCAGTTTGGCCCACTCCTCTTTGCAGCATCTCTCACGCTCCATCAGGTTGGATGGGAAGTGTCAGTGCACAGCCATTTTCAGATCTCTCCAGAGTTGTTCAATTGGATTCAAGTCTGGGCTCTGGCTGGGCCACTCAAGAACATTCACAGAGTTGTCCTGAAGCCACTCCTTTGATATCTTGGCTGTGTGCTTAGGGTCCTTGTCCTGCTGAGAGATGAACCGTCGCCCCAGTCTGAGGTCAAGAGCACTTTGGAGCAGGTTTTCATCAAGGATGTCTCTGTACATTGCTGCATTCATCTTTCCCTCTATCCTGACTATTCTCCCAGTTCCTGCCACTGAAAAACATCCTCATAGCATGATGCTGCCATCACCATTGGCGTGGTTATGAGTGGTGCCTGGTTTCCTCCAAACATGATGCGTGGCATTCATGCCAAAGAGTTCAATATTTGTCTCAGACCACAAAATTTTTTCTCATGGTCTGAGAGCCCTTCAGGTGCATTTTGGCAAACTCCAGGCAGACTGCCATGTGCCTTTTGCTAAGGAATGGCTTCCGTCTGGCCACTCTACCATAGAGGCCTGATTGGTGGATTGCTGCAGAGATGGTTGTCCTTCTGGAAGGTTCCCCTCTCTTCACAGAGGAACGTTGGAGCTCTGACAGAGTGACCATCAGGTTCTTGGTCACCTCCCTGAATAATGCCCTTCTCCCCCAGTCGCTCAGTTTAGATGGCCAGCCAGCTCTACGAACAGTCCTGGTGGTTCTGAACTTCTTCCATTTGTGGATAATGGAGGCCACTGTGCTCATTGGGACCTTCAAAGCAGCAGAAATTTTTCTTTACCCTTCCCCAGATTTGTGCCTCGAGACAATCCTGTCTCAGAGGTCTACAGACAATTCCTTTGACTTCATGCTTGGTTTGTGCTCTGACATGCACTGTCAACTGTGGGACCTTATATAGACAGGTGTGTGGCTTTCCAAATTATGTCCAATCAACTGAATTTATCACAGGTGAACTCTAATTAAGCTGTAGAAACATCTCAAGGATGATTGGTGGAAACAGGATGCACCTGAGCTCAGTTTTGAGCTTCATGGCAAAGGCTGTGAATACTTATGTACATGTGATTCCTTAGTTTTTTATTTTTAATAAATTTGCAAAAATCTAAAAAAAAAAAATGTTTTTCACATTGTCATTATGGGGTGTTGTGTGTAGAATTTTCCCAATTCTACACAATTTTCCCAATTTTCTTTGCCATAGTTTACCGTCCTCCCTCGGCCTACTCAGAGTTTTTATCTGAATTTGCTGAATTTTTAGCTGATTTAGTGCTAATATCAGATAGAATAGATAGTAGAATAATAATAATAATAATAATAACAGATAGAATAATTGTTGTGCTTTAATTCAAAACAACTGTCCAGATGCTTTCATTTTGAATCATTCTGTTAAAAGAATGACAGCGAATTAGGTTTAAAAAAGTGCAAAAAAAAACCCTCATATTTAGATAACGATGAATGTCAGTTTTGAACGCACCTGTCGGCTCTTCTTCGGGACCGTGGTAATGGCTCTTTTCCCAGTATAGAGAAGACTGGTCCCACCACGATCCAATAGTTAACTTAAAAACAGGATGATCCTCTGAATCATAAACCAGTGCAGTGAAATACTCTGCTGTGTCTTCAAATAGCTGGTATTTAATTGTCTGAATTTAACCAAAAACAACGGCTGAGTGTGTATTTTTCATTAATCGGGAATTTCCGCATGAATGGACAAGAAATATGATGACATGATGACAGACACGATAGATTAGTATGGGTACAGAATACTTTGTCACAGAAGAGAGGTTTGTCATTTAAAATCTTCAGACTGACAGTCTCCCACCACCCCTCCCCCGTGTACTGCATCCACACTGGAACGCACACACACTCTCTATTCATCCATCCATTCCACTAAAAATTAATACATTAATGTCAAATCTGTAGACTATACACCAACAGTAAGTCCGTGATTAAAATAAAATAAAAATGTGAATAGAATAAAAAAAAATATTAAGTGTATCATATTATAATTAAACTAACGGGTGATTAGATTATAATTGTTACAACTTTCTCCATTAAAATAACAGAAAATCCCAGCACTTGCTGTATATCCTCATGTGCTCCTGTCAGTAGGAGTTGTGCAATTTCAAAACACACTGCTGAAATGGCATTAAAAATGCACTTCTGACAGACCCCCTTTTTCCTAATCAAAAGCACATTGTCAAAGAATGCACCAAAATATGGATGCACATGAGATTGGGTGCTGCCACACCTCTTTGAAATGACCCCTCCTCACAGTGCAAAGCCAGTGCACTGTCTATTGGTAATTAGATGCCGTGAAGCAGTGTGTAAAACAGACAATGCGCTGACAGAAACTAACAAAAGCACTGGTGCAAGGCGGGAGGCGTAGCTCAAAAGACCACTATTAACTGTCATAATAGGGCCTCTTGAGTTTAATAGCAGTACAAAGGAGATCAAGCAGACTCAAGAGTACAATGCTTTTAATTGTCACTTAAGGCCAAAAAGAAACAGGAAAGGATTGAGTACTAACTTTATCTGTTCTAACATGCTGAAAAGGAGAGCATTCTAAATTTCTGGAGCTTGGACCCAAATGGCTTGGTCTCTTATTGTTCAGAATTGAAAGAGGGGAACTGGATGTAGGGTGAGAAAAATTCTGATTGGATTTGTAGTTTAGGATAGGAGAATTATCTTTATGCACACCTTTGTTGAGACCAAAGTGGGGGATAAGAGTGTGTGTAATGTAATGAAACGTGAGAGAGAATCCTGGCAGCAGAGGCTTGGACATGTTGCATCCTATCCTGCATTTTCTGGAAACTTTTAGACTATCACATTAATCAGTGTGTGGGGTGGCTAATACACGGGTGAGTTTCTGAGTGACTGGTAAGACTTCCCAGATAATATTGCATTACAACAATACATTCAGTGTTATCTGCACCCAGTAGGTGATTTATTATTTTCTAACAAGGGGGATGGGGATATTTACAAATTTAGGATAAGGAACAAATGCATAAATGTAAATTTGACACAAATTTGCAAGAATAAAGGTACTAAATTTGATAAAGTTTACCAAATAAAAAATTTTAGAAAATCACAAATTACAATTTAATTACATAGAATAAAAATTTAACCAGCTGTCATGACACCGAGCACAGTGTACCCACTGTGCTCATGCTGTCAGTTTATTCCTGTTTATTTTCCGTATTTCCTCATTCCGGTGTTATTATTTGACTTTATGTTGTTGGATGTATTATGTGTTTGAGTTTGCCATTTCTGGTCTGCTCTTTTATTTTGACAGTGTGCTTTGTTGGCTTTCTGTTCTAGCTCAAGTTTGCAGTATAGCACAGCTGTCATCATTTTGGTTAATTCCTCCTCACTGCTGTTACCCACACCTGCCCTTAATTGTTGTAATCCCTCCTCACCTTATTTAAGGGGCTGTGGCACGGTTGTCCGGTGCAGCACCCTTCTTTCTACCTCACCAGCCGAACGTAAGTTCTTGTTTCCCATCTTGGTGTCAGATTTATATTCCGTGTTGGCTTCAATGAGGTGGAGCGCGGGGCCGTTGAAATATTGCAGGGCATCATATCAGCGGCCTATGCCTCCCACACACCCGAAGCAGCCCGAGAATGCCTGGACTATGCAGCACAGGTGCTGGAAGCGTGCCCCAGCCTGTGGAGCTATCCTGAACTCATGGACCTCCTCACTTCAGTCATCAACCCACAACCCATGCTCCGCGGGCTGGGGGAAAACTCCCCCTCATCTGTACCTGTGCTGAAGAAAAAGCCTCCCCGGGTATGGAAGACTCCAGCCAGTCGCCATCGCTCCGCCGCGGTCCCGCCTTCTCCTCACCAACAGCGGCCCACACCATCAGCCGTCCCTCTGGCGCAGGAGGAGCCCACAGGTGCCCGGCTCGAGCACAAGGTCCTCGCACCTCCTGCCGGTCCCACTGCTGAGGAGCTGGAGGAACGCCAGCGGGCCTTGGCGGCCAAGGCAGATATTATACTGGAATATAAGCCGTGGCTCCTTCCTGAGTTTCTGCAGCAGCTGGAGGGAGCTTCACCAGGCAGAGCGGAGCCTGAATCAATGACAGAGCATCTCCTGACTCCGGTGCTCCGCCCATCTCTCCAGACAACTGTCGCAGCTCCAGAAGAGATATCATCTGGTTCCACAGCAGCCACCATCAAGCCCCGGGAATTAAGGCAAATACCTTTTCATTTATCTACGCCCAATAATGAATTGTCTTGCCTTATTCCCAGTGGTGAAGCTCAGTAGCAGCGGCCCGGTTTGGCTGAGCTTTCACCACCTGCTGTGGTTACTACTTCCTCACCTGTTTCTCTTGTCTCCCTGAAATGTCTGCTGGTCCTGGGAGGGAGCTGTCGGATGACAGAGGGGCCTGTGGATCCCAAGGGCCATGGTCTGCCCCCACCACCACGCCCTGCGAAGAAGAGAAGCCCCTTCTGCATCCCGAAGCCTGTGCCGATGAGAGAGCGTCCCCTGGTTTCAGTGTTGCGGGACCTGGCACAATCGGTGAGGCGTTCTCTGACTCCACTCCTTGGGGCTAGGGGCTTACCTTTGTCAAAGTCTGCGCCAACAACCCAGCATCCCCGGACTCCAACATCTCGCCAGATGACCTCCACTGCTCCTTGGAGAACAACATCTGGTTCATTGGCAGCAGCTTCCATCACACCCTGGGAGGAAAGGTGAGTGTTTTTTCACTCATTCTCGAATAATAAAGAACTATTTCACCTAACTCCCAGTGGTGAGACTCAGCTCCTGCAATCCACTGAGTTCTCACCGCCTGCTGCCAATGTTAATTACTCATCTGCTACCCCTGTGTCTCCTCCAATTATCCCTGAGTGTCCGTTGGTCCCGGGTGGGAGCTGCCGGGCGATGGAGGAGCCTGCGGTCCTGGAGGACTTGGGTCCAGCCCCGCACCCACAACCCGGATGAAGGGAGAGCGCTTCCTGTGACTTGAAGCCTGTGCCAACAGCAGAATGTCTCCTGGCTTTAGCTGCACACGACTTGGCGCCAGCAGTGAGGCGACCTCCAGCTGCCATGCCAAATGAGCCACCTGCTTTGGTCGCTTTGCCCGAGGGTCCTGGGGTTGTTCCCACCATCACGGCTGCTGTTGGGGTCACTGCAGCAGATTCGCCGGAGTCCTGGATGGCAGTGGATCTCGAGTCCAGACAAGTGCTCTCTTCTGTTCCTCCTTTTGCAAATTTGGAGAAATCTTGTCTGGCTCGTGGTAGGGAGAATCAGTTGCAGATGTCCTCTGCTCCTGAGTTCCCCTCACCGCGCTCCACTGCTGCCGGTGAGCCTTCTCCGGTGTCTTTTCTGTGTTTGTCTTCCAAGGTGACCATGTCGAGAGAGGGTGCCCAGATATAGGGACTTGAGTCGCCCCTGCCTGAATCGCCGGAGTCCTGGATGGCGGTGGAGTGCAAGACAAGGCAAGTGCTCTGTTCTGTTACTACCTCATCAGATCTAGAGATTTCTTGTCCTGATCAAGGTGGGGAGAGCCTGTCGCAGCTGTCAACTGCTTCTGGTCTCTCCTCATCGGGCTCCACTGCTGTCGGTGGTAGTAACCCGGCGTATGTTTTTCCTCCCCTGCCCGAGTCCTCGTTTGGGTCTGCTGATGGTCATCCTCCTTCTCCGCCCGAGGCCATCATGGATTCTCCTCCTCCGCTCGAGGCCGTTGTGGGTTCTCCTTCTCCGCCCGAGGCCATTGTGGGTTCTCCTTCTCCACCCGAGGCCATCGTGGATCCTTCCTGTCTGCCAGAAGTCTCCGTGGGTTCTTCCTTTCTGCCAAAGGTCTCGAGGTCTCCGTGGGTCCTTCCTCTCTGCCAGGGGTCTCCGTGGGTCCAGCTCCCTCTCCCCCTGAGGTCTTCGTAGGTGCCACTCCCCCTCCGTCCGAGGGCTCCATGGGTGCTGCGCCCCAGTCCGGGGTCTCCGTGGGTGCCGCTCTGCCTCAGTCTGAGGCCACCATGGGTGCTACGTCACCTGTGGTCGCCGCGGGTCCTCTCCCTTCGCCTATGGTCACCGTGTGTACCAACTACCACCTCCAGGAGGGGGCAGGCCGTGCTCCACGGTCCGGGTGCTTTGGGATGCTGGGAGACCACCCTATGATCTGTGCCATTTGGTTGGGTGGCTTATGAACTCTGGCAGGCCACCAGATGGACTGTACTCCTTGCTGGGGTGGCTCCGGTATGCCAGGAGGCCACCCGATGGACTGCATCATCTGCCTGGGTGGTCTAGGGACTCTGGAAGGCCACCGGACTTATTCCAGCTCATTGTCTGGTGGTCCTTGGACTCTTGCAGGCCACCCGAACTGCCTCATTGTGTGCTCTCGCCCTTGTGTTCTGTTACCCCTATTCTGTTGAGTGTTGTGGGTCAGGAGCAATTTTTGTTGTTTCGGTCCCCCCAAGCCTGGTTTCCCCCACCACCCTCCTGGGGTTGTTTATTTGTATTATTCCAGTTGGGGAAGGGGGGTCTTTTGTGTTTTCATGTCCTTTTTCTTTGGTGTTACGTTGGGGTGTCTGGTATCCACCCCTTAAGGGGGCGCTCTGTCATGACACCGAGCACAGTGTACGCACTGTGCTTATGTTGTCAGTTTATTCCTGTTTATTTCCCGTATTTCCTCATTCCAGTGTTATTATTTGACCTTGTGTTGGTGGATGTATTATGTGTTTGAGTTTGCCATTTCCAGTCTGCACTTTTATTTTGACAGTGTGCTTTGTTGGCTTCTTGTTCTAGCTCAAGTTTGCGGTATAGCATCATTTTGGTTAATTCCTCCTTACTCCTGTTACCCACACCTGCCCTTAATTGTTGTAATCCCTCCTCGCCTTATTTAAGGGGCTGTGGCACGGTTGTCTGGCACAGCACCCTTCTTTCTAACTCACCGGCCGACCGTAAGTTCTTGTTTCCCATCTTGGTGTCAAATTTATATTCCCTGTTGGTTTTCTGGATTTTCTCTGTGTTTATTGCCAATCTTCTGACTCCAGACGAGTGCTTCTCGTCTCATTTATTCATAGCCTTAGTATTCTGCCCTTTCCTAAGCAGAGCAGTTAGCTCCTTTGTTATTTTTGTGCCTTTGTGTTCTGTTATAAAAATTCACAGTATGCGTTTGGTGTCTTCTGCCAGCCCTTAAAGAGGGCAATTTATGACACCGGCATTTGGATAAACATGCAGATTTACAGGAAAAAAGTTACAAATTCACAGAAAACAAATTGCAAATTTACAGGAAAAAAAAAAGAAAATTTATGAGAAAAGTTGAAAATTTAAAGGAAAAAGTACCAAATTTAGGAGTGAAAAGTTCAGAATTTACAGGAAAAAAGTTACAAATTTACAAGAAAAAAGTCAAACAAAAAGTTGCACATTTATGAGGAGCAAGTTGAACATTTTGAGGAAAAAAGTTAAAAATACGAAGGAAAAAACTTGAAAATTTAAAGGAAAAAAGTTGAAAATTTACAAGAAAAAAGTTTCAGACTTACAGAAAAAAATGCAAACATTTACAGGAAAAAAAATGAAAATTTACAAGAAAAAAATTGAAAATTTAAAAGAAAAAAGTTGTAAATTTACAGGAAAAAAACCACTACAAATTTAAAGGAAAAAAAAGTTGCAAAGTTACAAGAAAAAAGTAAAAAATTCACGAGAAAAACATTGCAAATGTATATAATTTTGTTTCCATTTCCACTTAGAATTGGTGTGTCAAAGTCCTTTTATTCAGTTCTGTAACATAATATAAAAAGGTTCATGATGATATTGGGGCCGATTATTCTCCCTTTTTTCTAGGTAGGGGGGAAATGTCCCCCCTGCCCCACCCTTGATTTACATCTATGAATAAAGGATGTGGATGGTGGGATAGCAGGTTAACAAGGGGGGTAATACTGGATCACTTTGTTCACACGGGGGATGGCATCCCCCCCCCCCCCTCAAATCACCTACTGTCTGTGCCTATCAATGTTTTAATGGAGTAGCTGATAAACACATTTTTATGGAACTTTTCCTGCACTGCTGTCCAGTAGCTGGCATGTCCATCTTGCTAACCTCTGTTCACATGCACTACTCTACCATGAGTGGGTTGGAGAGGAGAGCCTGCGGAGTGAAGAAGAGCAAGCTGCCTACTCGTCTGACCTGAAACTGCTAGAAAAAGCACAACTTGGGCAGCAGCTTCGGCTGTGCATAATTTATATTGTGCTTACCTGATGCACACTGTTGAATAAACGACATACAAGTGCCGGAAGCGTCTCCAGGGTTTCCCCCTTGAGCAAACAAACATGTGAGCATTGTCTCCCCATCACAGCTCTCAAGTTTAGATGGGAGTCTGCAGGCTCTCTCCTGGAGAGATTCCTCTGTCAATGCTCCCTTTCATTTCTTGCAGGGCTTAGAAGGAGAGTGCTGTGCCAACCAGCTGAGGAGTGTAGTGTGTACCTGCAAGTCAGTCCTGAATAACGTAATAAGCTGCAGAGGCGCCAGGCAAGAGAGCTTATTAGTAATTTCAGTGGCAAGGTCCAAGGGGGCAGGAATGGCAGAGGCAAGTGCAATAATTAAGATGAAAGTAAGGTGTCATTAGCGGATGACCAGGGCATGCACACTCGGTCCGTGTGTGTCTCACTTATGCAAGTAGTGTCTATTTATATGGTACACCGCAATCTGGATGTAATAGAGTCAGTTCCAGTCAGCCATTGATTGTACGGCCGGGTGGGGCTGTGTTCATCAGCTCCCATTGTGAAGATGGGCACACGCTAAAACCACCATGCCTCTCCTGTTACTGCCAGACATCTCTTACTGTCATTACATGGTGTGTAGTATGTGTGTGTGCTCTCTTCCTAACTCTCTCATCTAGGATAGTCGCTCATGGTTAAGCACCTTTTTTAAAGCTATTTTTAGGGGAATTCTTTACTTTTATTTGATAGTCATGGTGAAGATAGAGGAAATGGAGTAAAGAGCAGGGGGAGAGACACGCACAGGAAAATCACTTTGGCCGGGATTCAAGCCAAGGATTGCTGCCGTTGAGCAGCATGGACTTATGTTACGCCTTGTAGCAATAGTAATTTAAATACTGCACAGTGTCGCAAACTGCAGTCCAGTGCACCTCTGCACGCTTTTTCAGTTACAGTGCTGACCACAATGAAGAAATCAAAGCCCACACTGTTGTCATTTGTTCTCCTGCAAGCATGTGTATGCTAAATGTTGATTATGTAAGCTCATGTGGTGTAATAATGTTAAAGGGGCTCTTTGTTTCGCTGAGAGTCCCCTGCTGAGTCCCAGCCTGGTAGATTCAACGGCCAAAGGAGCTGAAGGTCTTCTAATTTAGCAAAGATGTATTGTATTTACTTACTTGCTGATGCAGATGAAAGCAGCTTGCTCTCTGCCTTTGTGGAAGAATTGAAACCTCATTTTTTTATTTCACTTCCCTCCCTAGACTCGTCTTTTTCCCCCTGTCAAAAAGCTGCGGTCGCTGTGTCTGCATATAATCAGTGTCTTCCACTGTTTGAGGCTTTTCACTGATGTCAGGCTGTGTAATCTTCACCACTGTAGTTTCTGTTTAGGATGAATATTGTTCATTCTGGTACTGGTGTTGATTTCCTTTTGAGTGTTCTTTCCAATCATGATACAACATGTTGAGAGAGTAAACCAGGGTGCAGTCTTCATCCCTTGGGAATAAGGTTGAGGTGTAGTTCCGCGTATTTCTCTACCTGCCTCATACTGCATGCTTTGTGGACATTTTGTGGTTAAAAAAAAAAAAAAAAGTACTTAAAAGTGGGAAAATACCAGTAAAGCTTTTTTGCATGTAGCATCCATGTTGGGGTTGGGCTAGATTATAGCAGTTTGATGAAAAAAACAATAAAGATAAGTCCCTGCAACATTCCCACGAGATAAAATCATAAAAGGCCAATCCCAAATACTTCAGTCCAGGTGGATTTGAAGACATCTGTAGTTGCAGGTCAGAAGGGTGTTTAGAAAGGTTTAATATCTCAGAATTCGGAAGTCAGCCAAACAAAGTCATTTCAGTAAGAAGTCAGGCAACATTTTTCCCATTTCTGTCCTTTTATGAACAATTGGGATTTGCTTTTTATGTTTTTTTTATGGCCTTAGTCTGCAGACAGCAGGGAACACTGGAAGGTGTCGGGCTCCTTATTGAGAAGTTGAGGGTATGCAATTTTCCTCCTGCAGCCTTTCATCTAACTGCTCACAGTGGAGTTTCTTGTTCCATTACTTTATGCAGTATTTCAAATTGTCAAAAAAAAAAATGCTGCTTTCTTGTTGTGAACATGCAAATTTTTTGAAAAGCAAAAATCAGCAACACTTCTATGAAACCAGACATTTTTAAACAGAAACCTGTCCAGTCTGGATTTCTGATATTTGACACCCAGCCCATTATAATCTTCTGTTTTCCATTATTAGTGTATAGTTTTCTTGTGATAATAAGACACAGAATAGCTTTTGTTTTCATTTACATTTGTTTTCAGTTTTAATTATGAACTTACGGGACGAGCATACAGATTATGTATTTATTATGTGAACTGATGAACAAAGGAGCGACGTGAAGCGAGGATACATCTGTAAGATGCACCACATGCCACTCCAGAGCTGCAGGCTGCAGACGCCTGAACCAAACTAACTTTACACTTCAAACTAGAATGGCACTCAACAGATACAGACCCACACCTTTTGCAGCCCTAGTTCCACACCATACTTGTATGTTTTTTATTGAATTCACTATGGGCCAAAATGGATGCTGACCTCTTATGACCCTGTGACCTTGACGTTTCACCTTTTGATCCCAAAAGTATAGCCATAGGTGCTCGTCCAAAGGTCAACCGCTGTACCAAGTTTGGTGGCCATAGCCTCATTTTTTTTTTCAAGTTACAGTCCGGCCAGAAAAACAGGCCTTTTGTGGCCCTGTGACCTTGACCTTTGACTTCATGACCCCCAAAACATAGCAACACATGCTATGCCTGAGGTTCACTCGTATACCAAGTTTGGTGACCCTATCGCCATTCTTTCTCAAGTTAGAGTCTGGACAGAAAAATAGACAGACGGAGGCAACCGCCCTAGCCACGTGACTCTGTTGGCGTGGGGAATCGGTCTTTATTTGGTTTAAAATGGGTCTTGGTGCAGCCCCTTGGTTCATCCACAATCTAAAAGAAATGACAGAAAAAGTCACTGATCCAAGAATGATAAAAAAAAAAAAAAGTTCCATTCAGGGATGTGCTGTAAGAATATTTGTAGTAAAGCCTTCTGCCACATTTCAACCAATCCTCATTGTATCACTCCAATCTGCAATAGTCAACAGCTAAATGTGACACTTTTAAACTGTCGGAGCCCTATTGTTTCTTCATAAATTGTTTTAAAATATTGTTGAATTTATGTCTCACCACCTCTCTGGTAGCTACTGCCATTTATCTTGTCTAGTGTCCCTAACTCTCTCCTTGTCTATTCTTTCTCTCCTCTGTCAGATCGGCACTGAGTGGGATGCCAAAGAGCGCATGTTCAGAAACTTTGGCGGTCTGATGGGTCCCATGGACGAGACAGTGGGCATGCAGAAGTGGAGTAAAGGACCCAATGTCACCGTCACCGTCGTGTGGATCGACCCCACCAACGTCATTGCAGCCACCTACGACATTCTGATCGATGCCAGCGCCGAGTTCACCCACTACCGCCCGCCACTCAACCAGCCGCTGCGACCGGGTGTGTGGAGCGTCCGAATCCTGCATCACTGGAGCCCCGTGGCAGAGATGCGCTTCCTTATTGCCCCGCTGGCTTACAGCAAGCACCAGCCCATACGACAAGGTGAGATTCATATAACCTAATGTTGCTGTAATAAGGCTTAGTTCTAACAAGCACGTCATTTGTTTTAGCTTTAGCAAAACACAAAATGACTATTGATTATGTTATTTGTACAAATAGCCTTGCTTATCTTATTGCCCAGCTGTGCAGGACCTCAACCACAGACACGATGTATCAAGGAGGGGCCAATCATCCTGGTTGAGTAAAAGTTCTCTCCTTCATTTACTGCATAGACCTCCAAAGTGCAGTTTAATGCAGCAGCATAGGTTGTGACGTTGAAGTTATCCAGTCTTTGTTGACACTGTGTCGTTGTGAGGTTGTGTTTTGTCATTTTTGCATCATTATGCTGTCTAGAAAAGCCAGTGCTGGAAAGTGACTGAAGGTGTTTTGTGCAGTATTGTGCTTAAACTGACACTGCCAAAAGTCAAGTTTTTTCTCTTGTTAGCATGTCTGTAACATGTTTTTTGTGACTTATGTACAAGACATTAAGAGCAAAATCAGTCCCAAGTTTGTGTTTTTCTGCTGTGACTGTCCAGTTAACCCCCCCCCCCCCCCCCCTCAAAAATGTGAGTTTGGACAGAGCGTTTCTAGCTACATAAGTGTTTGTACTTAGCCTGATTGGTTACAATGTTAACCAGTCAGGCTAAGCACTGGGCATGGCTACAGACCTGAACTCACTGCCTCGGGGGAAGAGGGAGGAGCCGAGGAGCAGCAGGATTCAAGTACACTGAGGTGCACGCTGAGGTCGTGGTTCCATGGTTGGTGGGTGGGTGCACTGGACTGCCAGCCCCAAGCGAGCTGCCTGGCGGGCACCCATCGGCCCCAAGGTGGGACCGCCGAGAGCTAGCTCACTTTGGTGGGTGCTGGTGGCAGACGGGGCGCCGCACCCGGCGGACACCCATCAACCCCCAGGTGGGACCGCCAAGAGCTAGCTCGCTTTGGTGGGTGTTGGCGGCGGACGGGACGCCGCGCCCGCCAGCTCACCTCTTTCACTCCCACGTGGGAGAGACCTGGACAGCGAGCCAGCCAGAGGGGATGCCAGTGTTGCATCCCCTTCTTTGGGAGCGCATTTCTGAGGAGCAATGCTGTAAAACCACACACAGATGACAAATATAACACTGCAGCCAGTGTCATCACCCTTTATACGATTTTATAAGTTAAAAAAGGTGGGGGGGTTTGCTTTCCACAGCAGACATGCTTTTCTCAGCACAACACTGGCCTTGCAGCATCCGCTACTGGTGAGCAGGCATATGGGTGGAGCTAATTAGAATATTCATAGATCCACGCATACTTAAGTAGGCTGAAGATGTAGAAGCTCCTTCCAAGCAATTGAATCGGTGAATTCAAAAAGGGCCCAAGTCCATACTTTTTCATTGGGGACTTGGGCCCTTTTTGAATTCACCGATTCAATTCTAAGACAATGAAAGGTTTTTGTGTGTATAAAAAGCCATAGTATACTATTTTGGGCAATACACTGTTTATGAGGTGGTTTTAGAGCCACTGGAGTGTGTCTTTAAGTACAGTCATCGTGCAATAGCTTACTTTATGCCAGTTATTAATTTTGTTTTAGAAAGTCCTTTGCATCCTTATAAATGAGCTACAAATCAGATATATAATTTCATACAGGTTAACTGAATTTTCTCACATAAGGTTCTTTTTTTATTTTAGAGCAGTTATTTTACCTTTTTATGGTACAAAAGGCAGAGATAAGTTCTTTACTGTACTGTACTTTTTAGCTCCTTCTGGTGAAGCTGAAAGGAGCTCATGCGATGACGTGGCATCCTGTCCATCCGTCCACAATTCATGGGACTCACTACTCCTGGGCAATTTCCCCATGGTCACCAAACTCACTCACAATGATCCTCAGGTGGGTCTGCATCAAGGGTGTGCTCGAGGTCAAGGTCAGGGCGAAAGGTCAGGACATCTGAGCGCTTATCTACCTTTATGAAAATCACTCCTCCTCCTCCTAGGCAGTTGCTCCGGTGGTCGCCAAACTCACACACAATGATTCTCAGGTCTGCATCCAGATTGAGCTCAAGGTCAAGGCCATTTCATGAGAATCATTACTCCTCCTAGGTAATTGCACCAGTGTTCAGCAGACTCATGCACAATGATCCTCAAGTGAGTCTGCATCTAGGCTGTCCCCAAGTTCAAGGTTCAGGAGATCTGAGCACCCTTGGGGTGATTTCAACAGGCCAGAATGAGCTACTCCATCACTGATGGTCTGGTATTGTCAGTATTTTCAGTGTTTTGTGTTTACACGCTACTTTGTCACAGTCTGACATTGCACTTACTGTGATTGCTGATTTAGGTGTTTTATAATGGCTGCATGCGCACACTGACACACACACAAACAAGCCTTGTATTTGCAGTGATGCCCTTTCTAATCAGGCCCCTGGGCCTCTGCGGACCTTGGTTATTTGTCATCAAGTCACCCCTAATAACCTAGCGGGCTGCTCATACATACTAAACAGAGTGTTAAACAACAGTGTACTTAGCCCTCCGAAAACAATGACACAATTAAATCAATCAGTCAGCATGGATAAGGGTGCAAGACTGCATTGTGCTAATCCATAAGCAGCCCGTTTGCTTTGGAAGTCACATGAGAGCTGAGATGCCGGCTCCGGCATGATCACGTCTTTCACAGTTTATTAGTTTCACTGAGCCATTTTAATGACGAGGAGAAACAACAAATAAAGTTGCAGCTTTTGTGTTTAACCTGAGTCTCAGTGTGGCTGTGGTGGGGCCACTGTGACCTGAATAGTAATGTGATGATCATTTATGTAGTTTTAAGTGCACTGTGCATTACACTGTTAATTTCTGGGGTTTTGCCTGTGTGTAGGGAAGATGGTTTCCTGTTGAATCTCAATACATTTTTTTAATAAAATGTACTTAATACTAAGGATGCACTTATACAATGGGGAAAATAAGTATTGAACACGTCAACATTTTTCTCATTAAACATATTTCTGATGGAGCCATTGACCTGAAATTTTCACCAGATATCAGTAACAACCCAAGTAATCCATACATACAAAGAAATCAAGGCTACTGTGTTACAAAATAAGTTATATTTAATGAAGTGGAATGGCACAGGGAATAGGTATTGAACACACTTGGTGAAATTCATTTAATATTAAGTAGAAAAGCCTTTGTTGGCAATAACAGCTTCTAGATGCCTCCTGTATGGAGACACTAGGTGTAGGTATTGCTCAGGAGTGATTTTAGCCCATTCTTCCACACAAACTGTCTTCAAATATTGAAGGTTCCATGGGTGTCTTCTATGAACTCTGATCTTCAGTTTTTTCCATAGATTTTCAATTGGAATCAGGTCAGGTGACTGACTGGGCCATTCTAGCAGCTTTATTTTCCTTCTCTGGAGTCAGTTGAGAGTTTCCTTGGCTGTGTGTTTGGGATCATTGTCTTGCTGAAATGTCCACCCATTTCATCTTCAGCATCTTGGCAGATGGCAACAGGTTCTTATCAAGGATGTCTCTGTACATTTGTCCATTCATCGTTCCTTCAATTATATGAAGTCTTCCTGTACCATGTGCGGAAAAACACCCCCACATCATGATGCTCCCACCTCCAAACTTCACTATTGGTATGGTGTTTTGGGGCTGATGTGCAGTGCCATTTTTCCTCCAAACATGTTGTGTTGTGGCTTCCAAAAAGTTCAATTTTGGTCTCATCTGACCACACTACAGTAGGTATAAAAAGTCTACACACCCCTGTTCCAATGCCAGGTTTTTATGATGTAAAAAAATGAGACCAAGATAAATCATTTCAAAACTTTTTTTCCGCCATTAATGTGACCTATAACCTGTACAACCCAATTGAAAAACAAACTGAAATCTTTTAAGGGGAAAAATGAAAAGATGAAAAACTTACAATAACCTGGAAACTCTCTGGTTATTGGATGACCCGCTCTACCTCCTGAGCCACTGCCACCTGGGGGGGAGGGGGGGATCGAGACTAAGACCAAGACCAGTGTGTCAGTATGTAGCTCTATGTCTTGACTAGGTCTCGTGTTGGTGTTGGTCTTGTCTTGGTCTTAGGAGGTTCTGGTCTTGACCACACCACTAATGTGTAAGTAGGATCCTGATGGGTTGAAAAGTTTATTTTACCAAAAAAGGAAAACAGTTTCTGTACAAAGAAGAAGAAAGAAAACCCTTACAGTAGAAAAAAAGCACACGTATGAAACACAGATGACAGCTGTTCATGTTAAGTTACACATAACGCTTCATTTTACTCCACTAATAAAAAACTCATGACTTACACAGATAATACTAGGACTTAAAGTATTGGGCAGCACTTTGGCTTTTAAAACAGCTGAGCTTTTATGCCATTAATTTAAACTTAACAAGAACTTGCTGACATTAATTAGAGTTATATTATATCCACATATTTTACATTCTAAATAATTAGTAGTTCCACTAATCAATTAACTGATCTGCATTTAGGCTGAGTTTATAGTTATTATGCAGTAATCTTATGTGTGCATGCTTTCCTTCCACCCACCCATAATTTACTGCCATGTCAGGCATCAGCCTTCCCTCCTACATGGAGTAACAGTAAAACTTTATGACGTGGCACTGCACACACATTGGCAGCAGACACCTGTTTATACATGCATACAAAAACCCCACTCAGACGTATGACTTAACATCACAACTGCTGCCGCCACAAAGCTCTGCTGGCAGTGGTCTGACGTTGCCTCGCCAGGTGAGTCACCTCACGTCTCTGACATCTTTGTGTCACCAGTCTGTGAAAAGCGCTGATGTCTGTTAACATCTGGGCGACGGGAGGTTTGTGCTCCACAGTCACGCTTAGAAGGAGCGGCCGACAACCCCAGTTAGGGAACCAGTGAGGAATTTAAAGGCTTCGCTGTGACTCAGGGTGGAGAAGGTGTTTTAGGGAGAAGTTCTGTTTATGTTTACTGGCTTTCTTTAGAGCGTGGCTATCATGGGGGGGGGGGGGGCGGGGGGGGGGGGGAGGATTACTTCATGTGTTAGAGATTTCCTACCGTTTCCCAAAAGTCAGCACTGCTGTAGCCTGACAGGCCACATCAAAGATCGGGGAAGTAGGGCATCCACAATAAATCAGTCATCTAATGTGGAAGGCAATTGTGTTCACTTCTTTGATATGGTAACGTTTTCCTCCATCCTCTGATCCCTTTTGTTCACCCTCAGGTCTGTTTATTTCTCTGACCACTCTCACTGTTGTTCTCTCGCTTCTCTATTCTGTTTTATTTTCCCACATTTCTCCAGAGGACACTTTGAAGCTCCACAATGGCCCAGCGAAGAATAGCTACATGGAGCAGAGTTTCCACGGCCTCAACCCGGTACTCAACATCCCGGTCAGCCTGGGTTACGTGGAGCAGGCCAAGAGGAACGCTGCCCTCACCGGCCCGGAGCTGGAGCACTGGCTAGACGGCCTGGTCGGTGAGCTGTGGGAGGCGGCTGACGTCTGCGCCGTGGGCCCTACCGCCTGCCCTGTCATGCAGGCCTGCGCCAAGAGCCCCTGGAGCTCCCTGAGCCCAGACCCCAAATCCCAGCTGGGAGCGCCCCGCGCCGACGGTCGAATCAGGTAGCAGCGAGGCCTCCAGCTGGACGGGAGGCCACAACACTGTTTATTTTTATTTATTTAAGGAGTTTGCTGCGATCGAGGGAGACATGAGTCTCCCTCTCTTTTGGGAGAGCAGGAAGCAAAAGAAAAAGTGGATTTTGGGGGGACATTGCTGAGTGTGTTTGGACAGAACAAGGGGAAAAATGAATTCTTCTTACAGTATTTGTTTTTTAGGGGATTATGCTGGCTTTGATATTTCAGTTTCTCTGTGTATTTATTTTTTTCCTTCTCATGGATGAGTTTTACTGTGATGAAGCGTTGCAATTTTCCAGCATTTATTTTGCTACTGAATGAATTATGAAGTCAGCTTTTAGCACCTGCACAGCGGTCACGTGAGTGTGGATTGTCGACACTGCAGACAGACTGAGATCTGCTGCAATAAGGCCTTAGTAGAAAGAAATACATGAGAAGATAGCCAGGTACTGAATTTAACGTGCCTCCTTAGGGTTTATGTGATCATCCACAAAATAGTAATCAGCTATCCCTAGCTAGTTTAAAAAACACTATTGTGAAACACATCAAAGACATTTACCATTAAAAGAAAATTTCCATTTGTACAAAACGGAATAATATTTTAACATAGAGCTGCTCATTTATGACAAAAACTTTGGTTATGCACATTGAATTTATTTTAATTGCCTACTTGCCAACTTCACAAGCATTGTGCATTTATCAAAACAAAGAGTTAAATATCCTTGAACTAATAATGTAGCTGAACAGTTACACACCACCAGTTAGCCACTACTCTGTAATTTAAGAAGCAAGTCGCTCCACTAACACCTTTGGACAGTGTTTAGTCCTGAGTCACACAAACCTGGACCTGTGAATACCTGTGAATACCTCTAGTTACCTACGATGCGGATGGGTGGCAGTGGTGATGCAGGCATGAAAGTATAGGACCCATGTTAGGCGTTTGTGGTGCACTTTGAAAAAACGGGCCTGAAAGAATTTTAAAATCATTCCCCCCGTTTGCTATGTGTAATTGCTGGTGATTGCCGATGTAAGGGCAAGTAACCCAAAGCATTCAGACGTAAGCTCAGTTGAGGTGATGCTAAGCACTGACGCATCCAGATGTGCTCCTTTAGATACCTACAGTATGTTTATGTGCGAATACACGCAAAAACCATCTGTCACCTGTGCCCGCATGGTTTATCCTGCCTGCCTCCACATGCCAATACTGGCCAATACCTGTATGTCGGAGAATGTCTTAGTGCTTGCACCCATAAACATATTAAAAACAGTTTCACTTTATATATAAGTAATTAAGAGTGGATGATGAGGCCCAGAAATAATATCAAGATATTTCCTTTTCATTTTATTTAAAGAACAGTTTCACAGGCAGATACATATTTAGTAAATTAAAAAAACCCCTCTTATTTCTCAGGTTCATAAACAGTAGTTCAGAGTGAGTTTCAGACTCTGAACTATTTCAGCAAACTACTATAAACACCACACCTGAAGCGTATCTTTTTGATGTTGTGCTTTATAAGCTGAACCAGTTCACCTGTGTTAGAAGTCACTGTTGCTCAGACCTCACTTTGGGCTTTTGCGCCGTCTTCCTCTTAATCAGTGTTTATTCCTAAAGCCCATATCTCACAGAGTGGCGAATGCTGAGGAACGTTCACGAATATTGTGATTGTTGGGATTTCATCAGGGGTCCTAAAAGATTGCTCAACAGTCCGCCAACAGTTAATACGGTGGCAAACAGTTTTGTTTCGTTTTTATCTCAGGAACAATTTTTCTTGTCTCATTTTCTTGTTTTTTGACAGGAAAAACTGTCACTGTGAAAACTCTTGGTAAACTGTTGTGCAGCCTTTTACGAGTCCTGACAAAACCCCAGCAATTTCAACGTTCGTGAATGTTCCTCAGCATTCGCCGCTCCATGAGATATACTGTTTTTGCCCTATTTTATTATTTATTATCACTGAGTGCTGCTATCTTTTTGATTCTGCAATCCTGTAAATTTCCCCATCGTGGGACTAATAAAGTTTTATCTTATCTTTTATTAAAATGGCTGAATAAATTTGACCTGAAGCAGCAGAAACAGAAGGAAAATAGAACTCCATACAATAGTTACTTCACACTGGAGTGACGTGAATACTTGATATGCGTAAAAATTCAAAGGGGATTTTCCATACAGCTGCACCACACTGTTTGCATTGCAGCACTGTGAAAAAGCCTTGAAATCAAGTGTTGTAGTACTCGAGACTAGTCTTGGTCATGAGACCACATTTTCAAGGTCTTGGGATTTCAAATCAAGAACATTCAAGACCAGGCCTTTTTTTGTCCACATAATTACTATGACTGCAAAGAAATATTCCCTTTAAATGTAACACTAAAGTCATTTTCAAGTTTAATTTTATGTCACCGCTAACAGTTGCAATCCCGCCCCCTTTACATAAGCGGGAGAAGATGAGCGAAAACAAAGACGAGACGAGAGTTGCAACCAAACTCTTGTTTAAACATTTTTCTGTTGATGGGACTTTTGATGGAATGTGGACATTTCATGTTTGTGTTAATTACAGATGGTTGAGGATGTCTGAGTCAGTTAAAGATGATTATTTTATTTTCAGCACCTTTGTATTTACTCTGAGAAGGAACTAGGAGATATATAATATGTGGTACATGTGGTCTTCGTCTCTAAACAATTACCTCTGTATCCTACGGAGCAGGGAATGCTGGCGAACGTAGCGATTTTTGGGTTTCGTCAGGATTTCTAAAAGCTTGCCAAACAGTTTTTCTTGCCGGCAAAAATTTTTGAAAATGTTCAATTTTTTGGGTGAATGTATTTTTCTGCAAACATTTGGAAAAGGTTGTAACACATGTTACTACGGTTCTTTTTGGTTCACCAAGTAGTGAACACTAGAAACTATTTAAGACTTCACAACAAAACTGTTGGCACCTTAAAAACTGTGTATGAGCTGTTTTGCAACCTTTTATGAATCCTGACGAAACCCAAAAAGTGCAGCATTCGTGAGCGTTCGTCACCATCCGCTCCATGAGATACTAGCTTGATTTTCACCAACATTCATCAGAAAAGTTGGTGAATCCATAATTCGCCACCCCGTGAGATACCATCCTTAAAGTCTTGGTCTGGTCTTGGTCTTTGTACACTCTGGTCTTGATCAGGTCTTGGTCTCGGTTAGTGTGTTCTCGATGACAGCACTACTTAAAACCAAAACATTTCCACACCCATGAATCCTCTTTTTGTTAACTCTAGCAGGAGAGCAGCTACAGTCTTCCACGCCATGTCTGCTTCACCGTGTAGCACGTAACTTGTGTCAGCAGCGTAACAGTGTGACGTCATTCCACAACCAAATAAGACCATTGCAATATTAACTTTTACCCTGAGATCAAAATTTACACTGGGATTATTGACTACATGATATGGCACACTGCTACAAGTATACCGATGCAGAGCCACATGTAAACCCAGGGTGCATTTTTTCTTGCACACATTGCAGGTATCCAAGTGTTCACAGGTGCAGGTCTGCATGACTGAGTCTTAAGGCAGGGTCAGTTCCTACAACAAACCTCTTTGCACTGTTGCAAAAAACAAACAAACTCATATGTACAAATCATGATTGCTCAGCTCTGTTTTAACCTTGACCACTGAGTCTATTCGCACATTAATTCAGTGGACAAACCTAAAACTTCAATTCAGTGCCTGATTAAATTGTGTAACCTTTGTGGCTCAAATGAACATGTACAACAAATACAAAACATTTTAATATATCCTATTAATGTTAGTAGAATACTTTACGGGGGGGGGGGGCCTGAAAAGTTCATAGGCTGACCATGATGCAGTGGTCAGATTTAACCAAATGTGTTTTTTTTTTTCAACATTAATGTATATTTTTCAACCATTTCCCTTAATGTATATTTTTCAACCTGGAATTTCCCCATTGTGGAACTAATAAAGGCTTATCTTAGTTTATCTTATCTTGTCTTATCTTATATTTTTCAGCATTTCAACATTGGTGGTGCAGCAATTGGACCCCTGCGGTATAGAAGCTTTTTTTTTTTTGATCCTCAAAGACATTCTTAGTCAGCCTATGAACTTTTCAGCCCCCCCCCCCCCTCATAGGTAGATATTTTTGCATTCAAAACTCATTTTTAAAAGCCTGTCATTGTTGTACAGTAGCATTTACATTGTGTTGGTTTTCTTATTAACAGCAAGAAGTGACAGGCAGAGGGCAGTGAGAGACACAAGTGTGTTGTCCGTCTTTTTGTATTTTTTTGTTTGTTTGTTCGTTTTACCAACCTGCCTCAAACTTGAAACTAAATTATCTCAAGTTGATCTTAAAATCCTTGTTCTGATTTTCTCATAATTCCATTCACTTCCGTGACACTTTACGTTGTACATAATTATACACAAAGTTTCAAAAATTTGTGTGAATGGAGGTGTGAGTCCATGAGTCACTATTTATTTATAAGTTTATATAAATACTGATATTTTTAGTCAGTGACTAAATAACTTTGACGCTGCCTTGGCAGCATGATAAATATTTTTTTTTTTTTTGTAAATAAAGCCGCCTTTATTTACAAAGGCCAACAGCCCAAACTTATTCTGTATCTTTTTACGGCCCGCACCTCTGTGTTAGTCAGTGTTGTCTTGTCTGAATAGCTCCTCTTCTCATGGTTTTCTTACCTGGCTGTTTGCCATATGCATCCCAAGAGAAAGCCACGCTGACCTGTGAGGTGAGCGCTCAGCTGCGTCACAACCTCACCAAACACAGAAGGTGGACAGGAAAAAAAAAAAAACTCCTCGCAAGCAAACACACTGGACTGCGTTGGATCGAAGGAGAAACTGTGCTTTTTAAAAATGTTTTATGGTTCCTGTCAGTTTCAGCGTGACACTGAGTGCTAGTAATCTTCATGCTGTGACAATAATGTATTTCAAGTGAATATTGTATTGTGTCTCTTGACTGCGAAAATGAAGAATTGCTTTTATCCAGTCTGAGGCACCTTTTCAGCCCTTATTTACATTTGAATCACTTTTTTTTTTTTCTCCTGCCATCGAGACAATCTCTGGACAGTTGAGACAAGTTAATTACGCCGAGGTTAGCGCTGCACCACATCCTGAACAAGAGCTATGCCACATATTTGTTTTACCTTCAAATGCATCTCTTCTGCAGCCAATTAAGTTTTCAATCTGTGATTGTCAACATTGTTTAGTCCTCACGTGAGCTAAATGAGTGTTTTTGCACTGGCTAATTAAGAGACATTACCGCTCATTAATGTCAAGTTCACCTTGCCTCTGTGTCAGATGTGTGTGCGTCACAATGGCCATCTCTCCCTCACTCCTAAATCCATGCTGTTTCCGGGGCCGGGTTGTAAAGGACGGCTTTGTTATCCACTGGGCGTCTTTCTGCTGCCCCCCTTTTAACTTCTAGTGCCACCGTGCTCAGAACGCCGACTTCACACAATACATATTACCACGTAAGCTCAATGACAGTTTTGGGGAAGAGTGAATTAAATCAATGTAACTAAATGTGAAAGTCCTATTTTGTAACAAAATGATTAACAAATGAAGAAGATGTACATAGGTATTTTGTATTGAAATATTGTTTAAAGGGTATTGTACTTGTAAATACAAATGTGGTAAAAAAAAAAAAATGACATTGAATTAAGATTTTGTTCCAAGTGTCAATAATTGGGCACCAAGAGTGAATTGATGGTGTTTATTGATCAAAGTACATAACCTGTTTCAGTATGCTTGGACAGCTGTGACAACGACTTTGTTCCGTTTGCCTCTCAGAGAAAAATCACATGCCAGATTGTTGTTGTTCTTGCTGGAATGTATTGTCGAGCAACTGTTGCACAAATTTCTCTGACTGACATTTCTCCCCCGTCATTTCTTATTTGCCCGGGGAGGCTCTCTGTGCCTTAGCTGACTTTTAGAACCTTCTCTGTCCATTAAAAGAAAATCCTTATTTTTGTTATTTGTTCTGAAGAATACCACGGATCGATGAAACGGTTCACTGGTACTGCAACACCAAAATGATGTCTGCTGTTGTATATATCATCAGGCCTTCTGTCATTATCAGCTTTTTCTTCCCTTCGGGGGGGGGGGGGGTTGAGCGTTTGTCATGTTGTACTTGACTAGCTTGTTTTACTTTTCTCTGACTGCTTTTTGGAAATAAAATCTTATGGAAAACACTTTCATGTGAACCTGCATTGCAGAACATAATATACAAGGAAGTATAGTGTGGCTGAAAAGAAAACACTGAGCTGCTGAACCGTGTTCCCACCATGATTCTGCTGTTTCTTATTAAACATGCATATTTTTGCAGCTCAAGTCTATTTAATGAGGTAATATAAAGGAATTTTTTTTTATCTTTTATCCTCACACAGGGATTGTTAAACTTTATTTCATTAGTATAATTTCAGGGACAGTCATTTAAAGTGTAATTAAGGAAGGGAATTAACTTTTCCCCCTTTTTTAAATAGCAAAACTCAAAATACTAGAGCTGAAATATGAAAGGCAGACAAAGCAAAATTAGTTTAAAAGCAGCAGTTTTAAATATCTTAGAGCTCACACATTCTTCTAGAATTAATTGTGTTTAATGGCTAAATGTACAAGAAAGAATCACTGAACAAGAAATAGGCTTTATCAACTTTTATTATATTTTAATAATTAAATCTACCTTTGACCCTCATATTCAACAAAAATACTGCTAGAGCAGGGGCCCCCAATTAGTTTTCAACTACAGCTTTAATTTTAACACGCCCCTTTAATTTTAAAACAGTCAGACAGGAAAGTGCAAACAGACTTTTTCCATAGGTGTGCATTCATTCATTCATCTTCTTCCGCTTAATCCTTTTCGGGTGGCAGGGGGGCTGGAGCCTATCCCAGCATCCTTGGGCGAGAGGCAGGGTACACCCTGGACAGATCGCCAGTCCATCACAGGGCCAGCACAGAGAGACAGACAACCATTCACTCTCACAGTCATACCTAAGGACAATTTAGAATCCCCAGTTTGATGCCAGTTAACCTAACTTGCATGTTTTTGGCTTGTGGGAGGAAACCAGAGAAATCCCAGAGTAAACCCACGCAGACACGGGGAGAACATGCAAACTCCACACAGATCACTGTTGGTCGGAGGCTGGGATCGAACCCAGGATCCCCCGACCAAGGGTGAGTTGCTGTGCTGCCGCAGTGCTAACCACTCCGCCACTGCGCCGCCCCATAGCCTGACCTTAATGGTGAGTTGATGTTTTTACTCATTTCATATATAAGAGTGGGTGGTGTGCTGGAGTTGGTGTTTTCCTCTGCTCCCTCTGACAGAAACTCCCTTCTGTTGAGTGAGCAGCACCAATCGGGCTACATAAGGGGTGTGTGTGTTTCAAGAAAAGTGAGTGTTTTTATATTTTTTCAATAATCACATGACCAATCATAAGGTTAAAACCTACCAACACACCATTTTTCAGTCAATGACCCTTTGGCTGGGACTAGTTTTTTAACTTTGAGCTGTGATAAGAACTTTAATTACCTGATATTTTTAAATTAAAGGCATTTCTTTCACTATGTACATTACCAATAAAGGCTTATCTTATCTTATCTTACCTTGTTCTCTTAATGACAGCATCACTTGTACAGATGAACTCAAATTTATGCAAAACCTGATTGATCAGAATGACACATATGCACAGGGTAGCAAGATAAGCATCAGCCAGAATCAAGATTTTTTTTCTTTTATCATTCTGACTACACAACAATGTATGCACGGTAAAAGAAAGTTACAAAAAATAATATTTTTTTGTTTGATATGATCTAAAACTAGCAATTTATGACTGGTACAGTTTCCAATAGACTTCCAGAAAATCTGACTTTTGTTATCAACTTGTACCATCTAGATAGAATTCTCATCTAAGGCACTTCTGCATTGTCATCACTTTTGATGCCAGTCAGCTGTGTCCATTTCTACTTGATCTCTCCATGATATTTGGGTAGCTTTGTGTTGTGCTTGGGCTCATTATCTTGCTGTGTTATAAAAACCTCTAATACATGCAAACATAAACCACAGGGTGTAACGTAGAGTTTTTTTCCTCTCTCTCTGGGTCGGGGGTACATGAGTCAATTCTTCCTTCACTTGGATAGTTTTGACATAATTCACTGGGTGTGATTCACTGTAGTATCGTTCTCTCTTCTACTGATTTTACATATGCCCTTCTCCTACTGCCAATAAAACTTGGACACAGTAAATCGTATGTTTTTCCCTAGTCGTGATCCACCAAACAATGGAATGTCAGCCCATCCCAACCATTTAGCCTGGTTTTCTTTAAGGACGAGTGATTTAACAACCGCTCCCCACCCTTTGAGACCACTGCCATAGAGACCTTTTGTAGTACTGCTGCACATTGAGCTTTTATCTTAAAAATCATGTATGTGTGATATACTGTATACATTTCTGCTGCTTTGGATATAGCTCATGCAATTTCCACAAAATTCTATGCAAAACTGTGTAATGTCCTCTTAGGGTGCTTTCACACCTGTTTGGTCCAGACTTTCAGACTATTCAGTTTTATCAGGACCAAAATTTTAGGTTTGAAAACTCCCACAAACCATGGCCTGGACCAAAGAGGCAAAATTTGGTTCAGCAAAAAGAGGTGGTCTCATTTTGGATCAAACGGAACCTTGGTCCGGTTTCTTTAGTGTGAAAGCAGTATTCAGAAAGGTTCAGACTTTTGGACTAAACACAAGAAGTTACTACAGCCAAAAAGGGAAAATTAACCTCAGTTGCACTTGGGGAGAAGAAGATTTTTTTTTTTTAATTGGAACATGTTGCATTATTGATATATAAATAGTCATTTTTTTCATCATAAAAATGCAGAAACTTACCAGATGTTTTTGGAGAGGATGCAACAGACAGCATATTTGTCATAAATGCCCACCAGGGCAGGAATGGAGACCCAAGCGCTGGAGCTGTGAGTTTGCAATGTTTAATAAAAACACAAAATATAACAGAGGAGCAAAAACTTACAAAGTAGGAGGTGAGGAGAATCTAGCATGGAACACACACAGGAATACAGGAAGACAGGACGTGGAGCTCACGTCTGACACAAAGTGTGGAAGTGTGGGATTCATGCTGAGACAGAGTGAAGGACGTCGCACCGAATTGCGGTGCGGCGATCCTTAAATAGGACAAAAAGGAATTAACCCAAATGATAAATAGGTGTGGATAATGAGTGAGGATAATGAACTGAAATAAACAACTGAGGACAACTGCGCAAAACTAAGCTAGTAGCAGCGGAAGTAAATAAAGATGACTGTCAAAATAAAAGCACAGGAGGACATAAATACAAAATGGGCTCAGACACAAGGAGAAAATAATAATAATAATCAATCAGGGCAAGGACAAGATAAAATACAAACCAGAAATGCTAATGGTGCTGGGGATAACAATAATAAGAAATACCACTCCTTGAACAGGAAACAAAAGGCGGAGGTGTGAGTGGGCTCAAGTCCAAATACAAAAAAATATAGTAATAATAAACAAGACTATAATGACCAAACTAAGATACAATAACAGGACGACTCAAAACAGAAACAAAGAGCAAACTCAGATAACATCATCCAGACAAAACCGTACACAAATATAAAATAAGACCAAGATGAGGAAGGAACAGAAAATAATCAGAAATGAACTGAAAGCGTGAGCACGGTGCTCTCACCGTGCTCAGCACCATGACAATATTAAAGATTGGAATAGCAATGCCACCTGATGATAATCACAGATGATGAGAAGGGCAAATGTCATTTTAGGGCATTTTCACACCTGAAAGTCCGCACAAAAGTCCGGACCAAGATTCAAATTTTTGTTACATCGTCTGTATTTGGTCCCATTAGGTTTGGTTTCACACTGCTCCTTTTCCAAGTGAACTGAACAACTTCACCTGAGGGGCTTCCATCTTGTTATCAGAACGATGCACAGGGCTTCCCGCTGGTAACATTTCTGCATGGCGGTACACCACACCAGAGACCTGAGCCACCACGCTAAAAAAAAAAAAAAAATGAAGGAATAAGCTCTGCAAGCGCATGCGAACAACGCACGTGACAGTCACCCGAGCATTGGAATTCTGGAGCGCACCGTCCATGTAACCATTCTAGTTGGAAGGCAGACCTATCTAGTCTTGCTGTCCATGAGACAAACCTGGTTCAGCATCAGAGTAAAGCACAAGCTTATTTAAATACTTTAACATGGAAAAAAAATCAGAAGAGTTATGTAAGCAGTGGAGGCATTTATCGTAGTTTTAACCAGCTGGTAACGGGAACAATAATGAGTCGCTTAGCAGACAGGTGTGGTTAGGCTTCAGCTAATTGAGGGAAAGGCAAGGGTGACTGAATTGCTGAGGATTTACTTCACCAACCACTACAATACTAAGTAATTTATGCTCATTGTTATGTACCTGATAAGTTACCACAATCTGTTTCAAATTTCTTTACAAAAAACACAAAAACAGTAATTAAAAAAAAAGACTAAAATTAGCCATAAAATTCAAATTTATAATAAAGTCTCAAATGTACAAGAAAAGTCATAATTTTACAAGGGGAAATTACAATTTTTAGGAAAAGGGCTGCAAATTTAGATAAATTTACAGAGAAAAGTAGAAAACTATAAGAAAACTGATAAATTTTTGAGAAAAACCTCAAACCTTCAAGACTGAAGCCATTACTCAAGTTATTTAAGTGGGTGCTTTCTGTATTCTTACTTAACGAGAAATTTTGGGGTGTCTACTTTTAATTATTAATTTCATAAGGTAACACTGCTTTACATGAGTAGAATTTGGCTACTATACCCACCTCTGATCATATAATTTAAGTATGTGTGAGTTAATTACTATTATGAATGTTTTATTCCCTTCTCTTTCCTACTCTCTCAATGGAAAAAAGAAACACTACAATAAAAATACAAAAAATATACATATTTATGTAAATCATGACAAAAAAATCATGGGGCACAAAACATGACTCTTGCTATTTTCTAACCTGTTTGTATACCGCCATAGTTCCATATGCAGAGTTACTGTGCAAAATTTTAAAAAAATGAAATAGTGTAAAATTAACATATTCCGGTTACAATAGTGTCATGTGTTTTCTGCCCCCCACCAAAAAAAATATGTTGCCACTGTGCCAAGGTCTTTAAGCCAGAGAAAACACTGACGCAACATTGTCATGACAGCGCTTGCATTGTTAGCACAGACCAGTAGTTAGCAAACATGCTACTCACCTTTCAGTGTGTTTTCTGCAGCTCTTGACATATCAGTAGCTTGTGGAGCGTGTAAAAAATGAGGCTGATTTGGTTCAAGCGGTTTATTACACGACTCACACGAAGAGCATAGACAGAATGGCATACAAGTAGGAACTCTTCCCTTAAATAACATGACATCCTTCTAGACTCCTCCCACACACAAAAGATAATCTCCCCCGACTGCAGTCAGTCCATTCATCACACACAAAAGATAATCTCCCCAGACTGCAGTCAGTCCATTCATCCTTGACACCTCCCTGTTATCTTACTAGGGCATCTAGAAACTTCTCACACACAAAAGGTTAACTTCACGTCCTTTGTTCCTGTCTAAGGTGGTAAACCATTATGCACTCCCCAGGTTGCCACAAGCTGCACATTAAGTTAAAAATGTGGAAGACTCCATCACATTGCTTGGTCAACTAGTTTAATGAGGCTATCCCAAGTCTTCATTAAAAAGACGTTTGTCGGTCTCATGATGATTTTAAGGTGCCGCTAACAGCCATATTTCCTCTCTCCAAGTGTTACCATGGCTCATTGTCCCTCTTTTCAGCTGGCTTAACTTTCTGTGTTTGGTTCAAAAGTCCCAACCCTTCTGAAAATTGCTTTTACACTCTATAAAAAAAAAATGAACCAAGGTTAAGTTTGATCCGGACCGAGACCACCTCTTATTCTACTTAAAGTACAGTTACCGATGTGCCCAGAACTACAGAAAACTCCTCAGAGGATGAATAGCATCTTTGCTAATTACCACAGCCTCAGCTAACCACGCAAACATCGTCATGACAACAGGACATATGTAACAGATGTTCCACTGATTGGTATATAATAGGTAGTAGGCTAGTTAATTTTCAAGAAGATCCAGGAACGACTATGGAACCTGTAAGAATAGCGTTAGAGAAACCAGACACAAGAGTCAAGATAAGGTGGTATCAATAAAAAGTGTATTGTACAAAAGAAAAAACCATTACACTCCCTGCCTACCTAAGCCGACTTCCTTGAGTGCACAGGTGCACATTAAGTGGGCCCAAAAAATAAACTAAATAAAATGAAATACATTTGTGATGAAACGAATAGGTACACATCACATAACACACATATTTTAGTGCAATTGAGTAACCAATCATTTTTCACAGCATTAAACAAACAATGTGTAACCGCTCCCAAAGTCTTCTTCTAGGTCAGAAAACCACGATCCAACTGATGTTGACAAGTTTTTTATTTTGCCACAGCAAATCTTTGCCCTTAAACACCGTGAAAAACTAAAAATACAGACATAAAAAACATGAATACAAAATAAATTATAACACTTAACAAATGTTCATAAACAAAAATAATCACATACCGTGTGCGCCTTCTGCCTAGAATTTAGGAGTTGTTAGTCATGTCACAAATTTCCCAAACAAAGTCCTCTCTCTGCATCTGATTGTGGACAGCCTCCAGCAGCCGTGTGACTCTTCTAATCAGGCATGTGAACAGCGCATGCCTACCACCCATTTTTGCACCATATCAGGTCCGGGTCCGCTGTTTCCTCACAAACATGGAGAACATTTAACAGTCCGGCTGCCTGCAGGAAAAACACTCCGTCCTCTCTCTGACACTCGCTCACACCATGGCGCTGATAGGCGGGGCGAGACACCTGCACGAGCCCCCTTCACGAGCTCTCCGACTCACCCGCGAGCTCGGCAGCACGAGCGCATATGCGCCGCAGTATGGAGGGACTGAAAGCGGAGAAAAGGACACCGCTAACGTCCGCAACACTGGCACACACACCCATAAACAAACATTATTTCAGAAAAAGAACCAAAAATACATAAACCTTTTCACTGTGACAGCTACACTGCCACCAAAATTACAAAGATTTATATTCACTCAGCTTTTAACAAACAAAATTAAATCTTGTAATTTTCCTTGAAATAAATGTAAACATTCAAATCACATGTTGCTTTAATAGCCTTGATATTATTCACTTTCTAAACTTAAGCGTTTCTTTGCCATTACTGTATCATCTGACTTTAGTTTTATTATGTCCTCCCTTTGTAGTCTAGGACTCATTTTCAACTAGAACTATTAGTTTCTGAACAGGTCTCTCAAGAACTGAGACTTGCTTTAAGCGTTCACCTTTTTTCCCTAGATCTCTTGTTCCAACTTGAACTTTAACCTTTCGTACTAGACCTTAGTTGTGTTACAATGCCTTCTTTGGGAAGGATTACTGGATGTTTCAGCTCAAAGGATACAGATGGCTTTCTTAACCTCCCTCCAACTCTAAGGAGGTTATCTACAAGAACAGGATCAAGCTGATGCATTTTGTGAGTTTTTGGTAGTTTAGCTGATTTCTGACTGAACCATTTCAGCTCATCTTCAAATGCCTCCTTTTGTGCTGCCCGAATGAGTGTGAGAGAGGCAACTCTTCTCTCCTCTACACTAATTGGACCTGACCTGTCTTCTTTTGTCAGTCTTTTAATCCTTGCTACAACATTGATGGCTGTATTCCAGTCAGAAAATCTTGAAAACCTTTCAAGAAAGTTGTCTCTTTCAACAGCATCTGTCTTCAAAACCTTTACTTCAGGGTCACCTACGAGAAGCTCTGGTGAATGTTGAATTGTGACAATTTCACGTTCCCATAAAAACTCAGGCCCAGTGAGCCAGTTTGAGTCAATTTTCCAAATCCTGGAGCCATATTTCCCACTTGGCCTGGATTTGAGGGGAAACAGGTTCATCCCATCCAACACCCCGCCTGCACATGTCTTGCAGCAGTTGTTTGCCAGTCAAGATGTAAGGAGAGAGAAATCCTAGTGGGTCATACACACTCGCAACTGTTGCTAGAATTCCACTTCTTGTGGCTGGGTTTTCTTTGAGGATACCACTGAATGAGAACACATCAGCTTCCACATTCCACTTTATCCCTAGTACACTCTGCATTGGAACCTCAGTGTAATTCAGATTTACATCTTTCTTCTCACTTGCATGTTCTGTTTCTGTATCACCTCTAGGACCTCTTTGTACTTGGGATTTTTTCCTTCTCTTGGATTTGTGTCCAAGAAATCTCGTTCCAGGACTTTGATCACATAGGAAGGTGTGATGGATGGAAACTCCTTTACAGAGACACGATTGCAGACTCCTATTACCTCCATTAGACCAGTCCATGGTTTGATGGAACCCACGATAGTCCAGCCTAAGTCTGTTTTGACTGCGTATGGATCATAATCATTTCCTGGTATGACCTTCCTTGGTTTTAATGCTCTTGCACAGTCATAGCCAATCAGGAGCCCTGCAGGACAGTCTAACGGATCTGGCATCTCTTCTGCAATGCTTAGAAGGTGAGTCCACTCTTTCGCTGTCTCACGAGTTGGGATACTGTTTTTCTCAAGTGGAATGTATTCTCGTGTATAAGTAGGTGGCAAGACAACATACTCTTCTGAATGGTAACCTCTTACTTTGAGCCCATCTACTCTTTGGCAATGTACAGTTGAACCCCGGTCAGTCATTGCTGTCAACCTTAACTTAACAGGTTCTGTTTTTGCATGAATTTCCTCATAAATGCTGGCTCCCTTCCTGTTCACTCTTTATACTGCGGACTTCTCACACAACACAACACATTGCCATCTACAGAAGTTCTCTGATGACTCTGCGATCGTTGGTCTCATCTCCAACGGAGATGAAGCTGAGTACAGAGGGCTTATCCAGGACTTTGTGGACTGGTGCCATCGGAACTGCCTCCAGATCAACGCGAGGAAAACTAAGGAGCTGGTGGTGGACTGCCGCAGGCATGGGCAGCCCCTCACAGCACCAGTAAATATACAGGGAACAGACATCGAGATGGTGACATCCTATAAGTACCTGGGTATTCATCTGAACAATAAACTAGACTGGTCACACAATACTGACGCACTCTACAAGAAGGGACAGCGCAGGCTGTTCCTGCTGAGGAGACTCAGGTCTTTTGGTGTACAAGGGGCGCTGCTGAAGTCATTCTATGACACGGTGGTGGCATCAGCCATCACTTTTGGAGTGGTCTGCTGGGGCAGTGGCATTACTGCAGCCGATAGGAAGAGACTGAACAAACTGATTAAGAAAGCTAGCTCTGTCCTGGGGCAGCGCCTTGATCCGATGGAGGAGATAGGAGAGAGAAGGACGGTGGCTAAACTGTCATCTCTGCTGGAGTCCGAGTTCCACCCTATGCAGGACATACTGGATGCACTGAGGAGCTCATTTAGCAGCAGACTACATCATCCCAGGTGCACAACCGAGAGGTTTCGTAGGTCCTTCCTACCAACGGCTGTCAGACTGTACAACCTAAGCAGGGCTGCTCGCAGAGATAGCAAAAAGACGTAACAAACTAATAGTTTTTTTGAATGCAAAAGATGCAATAGACTTACACAATGGTCCTCTCCGGCATACAACTAGGAACATACCGGTCGCTATGGAGGGTGAGAATATGTATGGGCACATAATCATACCATGTAGGATAACTAAATAGACGGTTATGCTGTTTCATCCCACCTAGCAACAATGCTCTGCACTGTGTGTGTTTATATATTTACATATTTATTCCATCTAGCTACAATGCTCAGCACTGGGTGTGTTTATATTTATATATCTATATATTTATTCCATCTAGCTACAATGCTCCGCACTGTGTTTTTATATATCTACATATTATTCCATCTAGCTACATTGCTCCGCACTGTGTGTGTTTATATACTTGCATATTTATTCCACCTAGCTGCAATGCTCCGTACTGTGGGTGTTTATATATTTACATATTTATTCCATCTAGCTACAATGCTCTGCACTGTGTGTTCATATATTCATATATTTATTCCATCCAGCTACAATGCTCTGCACTGTGTGTCTGTGTGTGTGTGTGTATATATATATTTTATAGTAATATGTACATATGTATATTAGCTGCTCTTGCTTGCTTGTTTTTTTTCTTGCCTTCTGATTGTTGCTCTGAGTGTTGCTATCCCTGTGCTGTTGCAATCCTGGAATTTCCCCGTTGTGGGACTAATAAAGGCTTATCTTATCTTATCTTATCTTATAAATGTCTTGATCAATGAATGTATTGCTGCTTTGAGTGTCCAGAAGTGCATACACCAAGGTCTCTGGACTGTTTTCTGCTGCACAAGAGAGCCATACTGGAACAATCATTGAAGTGCGATCACTGTTGCCCACCTTTACACTACATGCAACTGTGGAAGTGCTTTCCTCTTGTGGTGGCATTTCTGGCTTTTCTCCTTGAGGACGTTCCTCGTGAAGTGGAGAGGGGTGTCTTCGCCTGCAAATATTACAAGTGACCTTCTGTTGAACCCATAAACATAAACACAAACATTATTTCAGAAAAAGAACCAAAAATACATAAACCTTTTCACTGTGACAACTACACAATGAAATCATATAATAATTCTGGAAACTGTCATATAGTCATTTACATAGTTCATTTTATGTATATATGTTTGGAGCTCTTATTTGTGTGCACGGGGTGGTGGCTTCACCTCCGGTTCCGCCAACCTCATGGCTATAAGAAGGGCTGCAGGTAGGAGGGCGGTCTCTTGGCCATTTCCTCTGCTAGCGGTTTGGTGTGGCTAGGTTGCACTGCCCTGTTTTAATAAACGTGTGCTCAACTGCACAACTGGTCTCCTCCTTGGCTCCAACCTCCGACATAACCTTTGGCAACGAGTACGAAAGCAGATAAAATTGAAGGTATGGAAGCATGTAGTGCACCAATTCAGCTGTTTTTGGAGCTCCCAGGTGAGCCACCTGTTCCATGGCCTAGGTGGTACAACGCCTTTAAGACATATATGGTGGCGCTGGACCTGGGAAGGATGGAGAAATTAAGGGCACGAGCATTGCTTGTGCATACCCCGGGAATGGAGGGACAATGGATTTTGGGCACGCTTGGTGACGAGGACGATTATGAAGAAGTGGTTGAGCTAATGGCGAGCCATTTCAGAGCACCGGACAACATCATCGTCTGGAGAATTAAATTTCGACAGTGCCGCCAACAGGTAGGCGAGTCCATCCAACGGTTCGTGTCGGACTTGAGGCAGCTGGCCGCCGAGTACCAGTTCGGACTGTTGGAGGAAGACATGGTTCGCAACCAGTTGGCGGAACATACCAACTGTGCTGCGGTCTGGTCAAAACTGCTCACATTTCAGGGTGAATTGATGCTGTCCAGGGTCGTCGAGTTGGCTCTGCAGCTGGAGGCAGCAGATAAGCTAACTTGGGAGCTGAGTGAGCGTCTGTCACCGCGAGAGTTACGATCCCCCATGGCTACACAAGTAGTGGACTCGGACAGCGATGGGAGCAGTGAGGATGACGCGGGAGGTGCCAACGCTGTAAGGATGAGGTCTGCCCTGGGGAAGCCCAGATATATGGGCTGCAGGTCCACGAAGCACCGCTACAAAGCCAGAGAGTGTGCGGCAAGAGGGAAGCGTTGCGGCAGGTGTGGCCGTCTTCATCACTACACGAGGGTGTACCAGTTAGCAGAACAAGGGAGCTCGCAAAGGAATTCAACCCCTCCCACCCTGACAGGGATCCATACTGTGTCCCCGAGCACCAGTGGGCGCACATATTGCATGGCGGAGTTGGATGGAATGGCGGTGCCAATGCTGATCGACACGGGGGTGGAGAGTTCCTTGCTGAACTGGGCTACAGTGAGGAAATTTTTTTCCCCACTACAGGGTTGGAGGTGACCCAGCGCCACTTTGCGGCTATGGAGGAGGATGGTTGGCCACGGTGGGAACTATCAGACTGACGGCTCGGTATACGTCGGCAGAGATGGCTAATGTGGAGTTTGTCGTGATGGCCCGTGACACAAACATCATGGCCTTCTATGGCCTTGGCTTCGCCATTAAGAGCAGCGCTGGGGAAGAGTGGTCGGGCTGCGGATTATGGGACTGACCGGTTCCGAGGGTACAGGACGATGCTGTGTGGGATGAAAGGTTGATCGGCACCCTGGAGAGTGGACAGGGCTTGTTGCGCTCAGGGTCACTGCAGGAGGGCCCCAGTGCCAGAGCCCGAGTCGCCCTGGACGAGGGTACTGGGCGGCACAGGGGAGCGGCTGCACCGACAAACGATACCAAAGGTACGCTCCCACATCGGCAGGGCCTGCAGCGGACTTAGAAGAGGTCAGGGCAAGACCGATTGGCACTGGGAGGACGAGTGCCAGGCAGATACCCTGCAAGCCAAGCAGAGCCCCCCTGGGAGTCGCGGACTGGGTTTGGGCTCGAGCGGAGGTGAGGTCACAGTGGGTAGAGGCCAAACGACAGATGGGGGAGCACCAGGGCCGGTTGCGGGTGGTGGCCGGCTGGAGCGACGCTTATCTCCAGCTGTCGGATGACTCGTGGTGGCACCCGAATGAACTACAGCATGCCCTGGGGAAGGCTGAAAGACATGGCCCCGGACGAGTGGAGAGTCCAGCTGTGTGGAGGAGGAGGCGCACCGAGGTTGAGGCAACCAGCTGTGGCCCGGGAGGCGAGCCACCTCCAGGGGCGGACTGAATAAAGAATGGTCCAGGGGGCCCCCGGGGTTATCTTCCAAGTCGTGTGTCTATACATTCTTTGTTACCACCACCAGTTATGTTTTTGCCAGCGTTTGTCTGTTTGTCTGTCTGTTTGTTTGTCTGTCTGTTGGTTACCAAGATAACTCAAAAAGTTTTGTACGGATTTCGATGAAACTTTCAGGCTTTGTTGGAAATGGTACAAGGAAGAACTGATTAAATTTTGGGGATGATCCGGATCACCGTCTGGATACAGGAATTTTTTAAAGGATTCTTTAACATTGTGCGATACGGCCATTTTCAACATGTGTGCAGGCGCAATGGAGGGCGCTGGTCGTCATGTCTGACGAACAAACTCCGCGTTCTTCAAAGTTTTAGGCACAAAAGCACGCGGAAAACAGTGGTGGGCAGGGCCCGGCAGTGTGCCTGTGTTTGCGCTACGCTGCAAAAGCTGAGACGGGCAGCTGTCCGGCGCGGAATTATTTGGCAGAAATTCCCCGGGCAGCCATAGGGGCTGCGCAGAAACAAGCTCTCTGCCGGGGAAGCTTCCAAATCCTCTTTTGCCGCGGAGCGCAACCCCAATATAAAACCCACGGCAACCTGTCCACCCAATTTGCATCCGTCAGTGAAGCCCTGAGTGCTGCTTTCAGTGGAGGAGATGGACACAACACCAACACTTCAGTTTATTACCTCCGCCAAGGAGGTAATGCTTTTACTACTGAACCACTAATCCTATCATTGTGAATCCAATTGCTAGTCATATGTTTTCATGGTCAAGGAATCTGAAAACGTACACACAAACACTGTATGGGGGGGAACTGTGGCGCTTGGCGGAGGTCTGCGCTCTCCGAATGCTCTTCTAGTTCTGTATGTGCTTCAGTGTTTTCATATATATATATATATATATATATATATATATATATATATATATATATACATACACACACACACACACACTAGTTCTGGGGATTGTTTTGTGCTCTGTCTAGATTAGGAAACAGCAGTAATTTTTTTTAGTTTATATATGGACTTTTGTTCAATACAGGTTGCAAAATAATCCACCTTGCCGTGTGTGTGTGGGGGGTGGGGTAGGACAGCAGTCCACCCGTCCTCCCTAATTTTAGTTGTTTTGTGTTAGGCTCTTTTTGACAATTTCAGTTTAGTTTGTTTAGTGGATGATTCGGGTTCCAAATTGAGGAGGGTTTTGATTGTATGTGTGTTTTGGACTTTTCTACAGGAAGGGAAAAATGTGATAGTCATTTATATAGTTCATATTATGTGTATATGTTTGGAGCTCTTATTTGTGCGGCATGGGGTGGTGGTTCCACATTCCGGTTCCGCCAGCCCCGTGGCTATAAGAAGGGCTGCAGGTAGGATGGTGGTCTCTTGGCCGTTTCCTCTGTTAGTGGTTTGGTGTGGCTAGCAGTGTTGCCAACTTGGCAAATTTCTCGCTAAATCTGGCGACTTTTCAAACCCTTTTGGTCAAAAGTGACTAGCAGCAAATCTAGCAACTTTTCCTGGTGTTATCAAAAACTTTTCTGGTGTTTTGTAGACTCTGACATGCAGGGCTCTGTTGTTGTCATGTATGCCCCTTCGGGGCAGAAAGAGAAAGGCACCACACGTGAGTTTGCAACATTTATTGAATTAACATAAAGACTACACAACACTTATGGAAAAAAGAGAATACAAGCCGGCAAAAAACAGTTATCGCTAAGGCGAGCGTGATCGCCGGCTAACCTGGAGACAAACACAAGGAACAGGTAGCAAAAATAGCCTAACTAAGGCAAGAGTAATCACCAGTCAAACCTGCAGATAACCAGTAGTACATGCAGCGAGAGTTAGAGCACTTACATGTAGGGAAACGGCTTGAGAGTAGGAGGCTACACCATACAATGGTGCAGCCCCCTTAAAATAGGCATCAGCACAATTAACACAATCAACCACAGATGTGGGCACCTGAGCGAGCAGGAGAAGGTGACCTAATCAGACAATCACCCACAGCTGGAAACTGGGGAACAGACTGTGGGTGAAAGGTGAGTGCCTCTGGCAGATGAGGAAGGAGGCTCTGAGAGTAAACAACCAAAATAACAGAAGACAGACAAAAAAATAATAACAGGCATAAAATACTCAAAAATACATAAGGAGTCTGAGCTGTAGGCTCAGACCCATGACAGTTGTAGTGTCCTTAGATGGCATCTAAAATAAAACCTATCTGTAATGTGAGACTACGAAACTACAACTCCCAGAAACACTAGCTGCACATAGTGTGTGCTCAATGGTCCACCGTCACCTGGACCCCCGTCTGCGCAAAGCAGACGGGCTGCTTTGCGGGTTGGTCTCCTGTCCTGCCCCCA
Organism: Pholidichthys leucotaenia; assembly: GCA_020510985.1. Taxonomy (NCBI): domain Eukaryota; kingdom Metazoa; phylum Chordata; class Actinopteri; order Cichliformes; family Pholidichthyidae; genus Pholidichthys; species Pholidichthys leucotaenia. Next base: position 84,604,204 of record CM035848.1, on the reverse strand, counting down.
GTTCACACCGCATCGTGGTGGGAAGAAATGCTGTGTCTGAGCGATGAGTAGCCCCCAACATCAGCTCCTACCTCTGCAGTTAAACATGAGTATTTTTAGAGCAAGAAGCTCGCATTTAATGTCTGTAGTTGTGCAAATGTAAGTTTTCTTACCACACAGAGAAAAAGTGACTGTTACTTGTTGCTGTAAAGAATAAATGAAGCTTCTTTTAAGGTGAAATTTCATGTATCTGTGCTTTATATTTTATTTCATCTTCTATTTTATTTCATCTTATTCATTTACATGCTGCTGTGATATGCAACTATTTAATATGTGTTTTTAATATTTAATATAAAATATGTGTTTTTAATGGGCTAGTCCAGGGGTGTCAAACATATGGCCCGTGGGCCAAAAATGGCCCACCAGGGGATCCAAAGTTTCTGACTTTCTGCTGATTAGAATAGTTTGTGTAACTCTGAGACATTTTTTTCTGTAAGATGAGACTTTTTTCTCATCAGTTTTTTCTTTTTTCTGATGAGAACAAGGGGCCCTTGATTTCAAGGGCCAAGGGGTAGGCGAAGGGGAAAGGGAAGAAATTAGAATTGGGACAGACCCCAAATCTATCTGTACTTCACTCTCACATTGCAAATATTTTTCTCGACTGTTTTACAGTATTTACTGTTGTTAATAACTACAGACATGGACAAAATTGTTGGTACCCCTCTGTTAATGAAAGAAAAACCCACAATGGTCACAGAAATAACTTGAATCTGACAAAGTGGTAATAAATAAAAATTCTATGAAAATCAGACAATGCTTTTGAATTGTGGTTCAACAGAATTATTTTAAAAAACAAACTCATGAAACAGGCCTGGAAAAAAATGATGGTACCCTCAATCTTTTGAGGCAATCACTGCAATCAAACAATTTCTGTAACTGTCAATGAGACTTCTGCACCTCTCAGCAGGTATTTTGGCCCACTCCTCATGAGCAAACTGCTCCAGTTGTCTCAGGTTTGGAGGGTGCCTTCTCCAGACGGCATGTTTCAGCTCCTTCCACAGATGTTCAATAGGATTTAGATCAGGGCTCATAGAAGGCCACTTCAGAATAGTCCAATGTTTCGCTCTTAGCCATTCTTGGGCGTTTTTAGCTGTGTGTTTTGGGTCATTATCCTGTTGCAAGACCCATGACCTGCAACTGAGACCAAGCTGTCTGACACTGGGCAGCACATTTCTCTCTAGAATACCTTGATAGTCTTGAGATTTCATTGTACCCTGCACAGATTCAAGACACCCTGTGCCAGATGCAGCAAAGCAGCCCCAGAACATAACAGAACCTCCTCCATGTTTCACAGTAGGGACAGTGTTCTCTTCTTGGTATGCTTCATTTTTGCGTCTGTAAACATAGAGCTGATGTGCCTTGCCAAAAAGTTCCAGTTTTGTCTCGTCTGTCCATAGGACATTCTCCCAGAAGCTTTGTGGCTTGTCAACATGCAGTTTGGCAAATTCTAGTCTGGCTTTTTTATGATTTGTTTTCAACAGTGGTGTCCTCCTTGGTTGTCTCCCATGAAGTCCACTTTGGCTCAAACAACGGCAGATGGTACAATCTGACACTGATATACCTTGACCTTGGAGTTCACCATGAATGTGTTTAGAGGTTGTTCTGGGCTCTTTTGTTACCATTCGTATTATCCGTCTCCTCCTGCAGCCACGTCCAGGGAGGTTGGCTACAGTTCCGTGGATCTTAAATTTCTGAATATGTGCAACTGTAGTCACAGGAACATCAAGCTGCTTGGAGATGGTCTTATAGCCTTTACCTTTAACGTGCTTCTCTATAATTTTCTTTCTAATATCCTGAGACAACTCTCTCCTTTGCTTCATCTGGTCCATGTTTAGTGTGGTACACACCATGTCAACAAACAGCACAGTGACTACTTGTCACCCTTTAAATAGGCCGACTGACTGATTACAAGTTTGTAGACACCTGTGATGTTAATTAGAGGACACATCTTGGTTGAACATGTCCCTATGGTCACATTATTTTCAATCTTTTCTAGGGGTACCATCATTTTTGTCCAGGCCTGTTTCATGAGTTTGTTTTTTTAAAATAATTCTGTTGAACCACAAATCAAAAGCATTGTCTGATTTTCATTGGTTAATTTTCATAGAATTTTTTATTTATTACCACTTTTGTCAGATTCAAGTTATTTCTGTGACCATTGTGGGTTTTTCTTTCATTAACAGAGGGGTATCAACAATTTTGTCCACGTCTGTACTTAGAAAGTGTTTCTCTTGCTATTTTTATGTATGTATAAGGGTCATTGCATTTAAAAAGGTTGTACATTTAATTCAACTACATTTTAGCATGCGATAATCAAATTTGATCGTATTAAACATAATTTGCCAACTACAAAATTGTGGCTAGTGAAAAGGCTGAGTGGCTAGTCGTCATGAACCCCTGTGCGCCATTACACGGCGCACGAGGGAGAGAATGAAAAACCCAATCGCAGGAGTAGAGAGTGCTGTGTTTATTAAAGTTCACCAACGTAACAGATCCAACTTTCACCTAATACAGTTCACTCAACAAACAGTGTATGGAGAGGTGTAATGCCAGAGTTGGCCTCCAAGGTTACAGGGCGCCTGCCGACTACTCAACAGCCTGGTGAATATGAAGCCTGGTGCTACAGGGCTGCGTGATGCACAAAACAGGAAAGGCGAGCAGCTTAATGCTGCAGGCCTGCTAGCACAGGAGAGAGGCTAAGAACACTTACAGGTCTGGAGTTAAATCGGGGCGAGCCGTGCAGTCCGGAGGCAGAGAGAGAGAAGCGGACCAGCCGTAACACCAAGGTATGGAGCATCTTGAAGTGTCAGGCTGGGTAGAATGCTGGGAGTGGATAACCATACGTGCAGGAGAATGCTGCCACGTATGAAGGGAAATGTCTCGACAATCTCCTTCCTCAGCGGTCGCCAACAAATACTCCAAACGCTAATGAGGAAAGAGATTGCCGGTGTGAATGCGTGGGCATAACTGATTGGGAACAGGTGTGTGACAGCACATGTGAATGAGAGTGAATGGAACGTGTGTGTGTGTGTGTGTGTGTGTGTGTGTGTGTGTGTGTGTGTGTGTGTGTGTGTGTGTGTGTGTGTGTGTGACCCAGTGAGAACAGCTGACGGAGCTTGACAGGAGGAGGGGGCGTGCCCGAGCTGTCAGGAGGAAACTAGGTCAAAGCATAACCATGAGTCAGAATCGGCTTGGCCTCCAACCCGGATTCATGACACTAGTAACTTTGGAAAATCACTAGCCACAGTGACTGGTGACATGAAAGCACTATTGCTCTGCAGTTACTGTCCTCAACAAGCAGCGGGTGCTACCGTGAGCTTCTTCCCATCCTAAAGCACTCACAAGCGGTTAGTCTCACAGTAGCCTCGTGCAGCAGTTAGTTGCAGTCAGAGAGGAGACCCACACCCATGCCACTCACGTCCGGACTGCAAATGAATTGCACCTGCACACACCCCCGCCAATTGATGTAAATGTTTCTTCACTGTCAGTGTCACACTAATAAATCACTGCATTTAACTAACAGCCTCAGTTACATACTCACTTCGTCCACTCTGTGTGTGTGTGTGTGTGTGTGTGTGTGTGTATGGCATAAGCTAAACATCTAGCAGCTAGCTTGTCATATCGCAGTCTAAACTGTACGCTCAAAAATACAGAAAGAAGTGGGAATCAAACCCCAAATTCAAAGGCTGGTTTAAGCCATTTATTGGAGATGATACAGAAGTGATGACCTATTTAAATGCCAAATTAAAACAAACAAAACAAGAATCAACAGAAAAAAGTTAATTTGTAGTTCTAAACATGGGTGCTTTTTACTCACTCTTTGTTTCTCCCACGACATTATTCTTCTGTCCTACAGCATCCATTATAATTACATGCAAATGACCAATTATGCAAATTAGGCAATGACATCACTTAGTGACTTCTAGCGACTTTTGGGACAGCCAACAGCTACTTTCCTTACTGAGGAGTTGGCAACAGTGGTGGCTAGGTTGCACTGCCCTGTTTTAATAAACGTGTTCAGCTCCACAAATGGTCTTCTCCTTGGCTCCAGCCTCCAGCATAACAGAAACATTTTTACAATTTAATATTTAAACCCATTTATGCATTTGCTTTAATATATTCACTTTTTGACTGTTGAAATGAATTATAGTAATGTGGGGGGCAAGGTGTTGGACTTGTCCACCCAGAGAACAATGGACCAAGACAGGAGATGTCACTGAGGGGTCCAGACTGAACAGTAAAGGCTAGGCACCCCCCGGGGAGAGGAGCAGATGCCGAGCTGCCAGGAGAGGAGTGAAGTGTGGCACCTGTGTAATATCATGTTAGTGCGCCACACAGGCTTTGTTCTATACATAATGTGAGGTCGGAGCCTCAGGCCACTGTGCATGTAATTAAAGGTATAAAAGAGAGATGCACAGTGGCCCAAGAGAGTCTTTTGCTATCCTGTTCTGTTAGAGGGAGAATAAAGTCTGTGTTGATCAGCTCGTTGCCTCGCCTGCATCCTTCCTTCTACACTGGTGACCCTGACGTACCATGGAAGGCGAGACGAGCACCCCGGAGACATCTTGGAGGGAAAGCGCCAGCGCTGCATGCATTGTTTCAGTCAAGCTCCCGGATTTCTGGCTGCACGACCAGACAGCGTGGTTTCTACACATTGAGGCCCAGTTTGCTCTCCACGGGGTAACATCAGACGACACTAAATACTACTATGTGGTCACTGCGCTGGACGCGCATGCCACACAACAAGTGGAAAGCCTGCTCCAAGAGTCGCCGGTTTGGGGAAAATACGAGGTGCTCAAGAGGATGCTTATCCAACGCTATACCCTTTCGGACAGTGAAAGAGCAGAGAGGCTCCTAATAAGTTCAGAGTTAGGGGACAGATCGGCCGTGGAGCTGATGGAGAGCATGTTGGCGTTGATGGGCAGAGATGACGAGTCCTTCCTGTTCGCCCACCTGTTTTCAGGAACCTCCCGGCTGCAGCAAGGGCAATCCTGGCCAATTTGCTACTGCTGGTGATGAGGGACTACCGCGCACTAGCGCAGGAAGTGGATCGCATCATTTTAGTGACCAGAACCTTCGGCGTGAACGCAGCTACACCAGAGCCCAGGAGGGTTGCCAGCAAGATCGAGGAGCCGTTGGTGGTAGCCGGAGCAGATGCCAGGAGACAGGAGATGATTTGTCGCTATCATCGCCGTTTCGGCTCAGACGCCCGGCAATGCTTGCTGCTGTGCCAATTCAAGCAGTCGGGAAACGCCAAAGCCAGCAGTCAGTAGCAGCTGTGACCGCTGGCGACAGAGACAAGCTGCTGTATGTCACAGACACACATTCAGGGAGATGGTTTCTGGTGGACTCCAGCTCCCAGAAGAGCCTCATCCTGCCGTTCAACGCAGACAGGGTGGCAGGGCAAAGCGGTCCTGAGCTGCCGGCCACCAATGGATCAACCATCAGGACATTTGGTGAACGGACACTGACAATATGCTTGCATGGGCACAATTTTTAGTGGAATTTTGTGATAGCCGCATGTTCCTCCCCCATTTTGGGTGCAGATTTCCTATGTGCTCATGGTTTATTAGTTGATGTTGCTAATAGAAGAGTAGTGTATGCTGTCTCTTTTGCTTCTCTGCCCTGTACAGCTCGGGGAGCCGGATCAACAACACTGGCTAATGTTATAGCTCCAGGGGGTAAGTACCAACAGTTACTCGCCCAGTTCCCAGCACTCACAGTTCCGACACTTTCAGCAGTGGTAACTAAACACGGGGTCGAGCATTTCATCACTGCTAAAGGACCGCCTGTATTTGCACGACCTCGGCGCCTGGACGCAGCTTAACTGGCCAGTGCGCGCGAGGAGTTCGCCAACTTGGAGAGGCTGGGCATCGTCAGGTGCTCATACAGCCCCTGGGCATCCCCGCTTCACATGGTGCCTAAAGCCGACGGGTCGTGGGGATCATGCGGCGATTTCCAGGGCTTGAACAACGCTACGGCACAGGATTGCTACCCTATTCCCCACATTCAGGATTTTCCATGCACCTGGCCGGGGTGCACGTTTTTTCCAAAGTGGATCTGATCCGCGGTTACCACCAGGTCCCGATGCAAGCAGAAGACGTCCCAAAGATGGCGGTAATAACTCTGTTCGGCCTTTTTGAATTTTTACTCATGCCGTTTGGATTAAAAGGTGCGGCGCAGACCTTCCAAAGGATGATGGATGCAATGCTGCACGATTTGCCCTTTGTTTTTCTCTACTTAGACGAGATTCTGGTAGCCAGCACGTCCGAGGAGGAGCACATCGCCCATCTCAAGACGGTTTTCTAGAGGTTGGAAGTTCACGGTTTGATAATCAACCTGGTGAAGTGCCAGTTCGGTGTGCCGGTGATTGATTTTTTGGGCCACCGCATTTCGCCGGAGGGCGCGATCCTGTTACCGGACAAGGTGCACACGGTGTTGGACTTTCCGCGTCCACAGACCATAAGGGCGCTACAGGAGTTTTTGGGAATGGTTAATTTTTACAACCGTTTCCTTCCCCAGGCAGCCCAGCTGCTGCAGCCGTTGTATGCCACGCTTAAAAAAAAGAAGCCTGCGGAAAGCATCGACTGGACTCCCGAGTGGGGCCAGGCTTTTTCAAACGCAAAAACAGCGCTGGAACAACCCAGATCCGTCTGCACGAATCTTCCTCCAACCATGATGACCGTCAGTGACTCCATCATCAGGCACATCAGGTATTTTAACTCTATCACTCATTGTTTCCCAGGAGCTACTGTCCCTGACCTGTTAGAAAACCTCCCGGATCTGCTGCAGTCACAACCTCCTTCCATCACACGGATTATTATTCATGTAGGGACTAATGACACCACCCACAGACAGTCTGAAATCACTAAAAATTTAATATTCTATCAAACAGCGGAAAGTCTGTTTTTATTTCTGGCCCTATTCCCACACTATGCCGTGGATCAGACCGTTTTAGCCGTATTCTTGCACTCTCAACTTGGCTCAAGTCCGCCTGCAGCAGCAACATTAATGTTGTTGACAATTTTAACTTGTTTTGGGGCCACCACAATCTCTATAAATCTGATGGCATACATTTAAATGCATCAGGTAGCCGGCTTTTAGCAGCAAACCTGATGCATATCATTCAAACCACAACACGCAACTGACTGTTTACATCCCACGACCCCTCCCCTCCGGATCCACTCATCTCTCTGACCCCCAGTAAGACTATCCAGCACAAGCCCCATTTTTGTCAGTCTCCACCATCTGGTCTGGAAATTAATTCACTACCCACCTTCCCCATTAGGACATTGATCACGGACAGACCTCCATCCATAAAACATACAGTTCACAAGAACTCATGCCCATGCTGCCTACGTTCTGTGGATCAGTCTCCAAACAATAATCCACAGAAAACAAATTACCCACCCATAAATAACTCACCATCTACCCTAAATATGGCTCTTTTAAGTATACAGTCACTCGCTAACAAGACTTCTATCATCAACGATCTGATTTTAGATAATAAGATTGACTGTCTATTGTTAACGGAGATGTGGCTTTGCACGGATGCACCAGCGGTTCTCACTGAGGCCTCCCCACCAAATTTTAGTTCAGTTTTTTCCATAAGAAAGGGCAGGAAGGGTGGGAGTACTGCATCATTTTTTTCTTCCTCACTTGCAGTAAAGCAAATTTTACTTGGTCGATATACTGCATTTGAGCACCATGCTTTTGCCTTTAGCAGCCCCGCAATTTAAGGTTAGGTTAATTGGAGACTCTAAAGTGGCCCTAGGTGTGAATGTGTGTGTGAATGGTTAAGGGATAGCGCTGTACCATGGCTGCTTTATCCATCCAGGTGGATGCCCTCAATTTCCCCTCTGGGGATCAATAAAGTATACAAAATCAAACAAATCAAAAAAAAAATATTCATCACAGTTTACAGACCACCCAAATACTGCCCTGTTTTTATTAATGAGTTCTCTGAGTTCTTATCAATAATCCACTCCTCATATAATTTTATTCTCATTTCTGGTGATTTTAATCTACACATTGATAAGCAGGGCGACCATATATCAGAAGATTTTAATGACCTGCTCACGTCCATGAATTTTACTCAACATGTCATGCAGCCGACTCACAACAGGGGATGCACTCTGGATCTTGTCATTAGCCATGGCCTGCCCACGAGTGTGTCCTCTGTTGTTAACTTGGCTGAATCCGACCATTACTGTGTGTTTTTTAACACCACTGGTTATATGCAACGGGAGACCTCAGTGCGAACTGTGAGGAAGCACCATCTGACACCTGAAGTGGCTGCTGATTTTATCAAACTCTTACGCAACACTCCCCAAGTTATTTCACCTGCATCGTGTGATTTTATTGTTGATAATTTTAACAGTAAATTAAGATCAGCTATTGACAGTGTTGCCCCAATAATCACAAGGAGAGTTAGGAATAAACTAAAGCCTCCATGGAGAAATAACCAAATCCAAAAACTGAAAAGAGAGTGCAGGATGGCTGAGAGGAAATGGAGGAAATACAAATTAACTATCAATTACAAAGTACTACAGAATAAATTAAAAATATACAATAATGCAGTCAAGATATCGAGAAGTGAGTATTTTTCCAACATAATCTCAACCCATAACAATAACCCTAAAGTCCTTTTTGCAACCATTGATCAGTTAATCAACCCAGATTTTAATTAAAACACAAACCTGCCATCAGACTCTCTCTGTGAGAGTTTTGCAGACCACTTCAGGTGCAAGGTTGGTTCTATTATATCCAACATTTTATCTGACCAGAAGACTGTTTTTAATGGAATCTTGGACTCACCTTTAGCTGAGGAAACGCTGGACTGTTTTGCCCTGGTTGATGCTAAGATGCTTGGTAGAGTTTTCTCCCAGGTAAACTTGACCTTCTGCCTTTTAGATCCGATTCCCACATCACTTTTTAAAACATTTTATGGATTCTTCGAACATGAGATTTTAAACATTGTAAATTGCTCTCTTCAGACTGGTGTTTTCCCTGCTGCCTTTAAAACGGCTGTGGTGAAGCCCCTTTTGAAGAAGAGTAATTTAGATTCTGATATCCTCAGTAACTATCGACCTGTATCCAACTTACCGCTTTTAAGTAAAGTTTTAGAAAAAATTGTTTTTATCCAGTTAAACAATTTTCTTATGGACCACAACATTCTTGAGAAATTTCAGTCTGGTTTTACGACAAACCACAGTACTGAGACAGCCCTTTTTTTTTTCCACAATATCTTTATTGAACCTTTTTTTTTTTTTAACAAACATGATACAAACAATCAAACACTAACACTAAAGTACTACAAAAAAAAAAAAAAAATGCACTAAAAACACCAACAACCACCAACAAAATCAAGTCTTCAACAATGCTCCTCTGTTTAGTCTAGACAATCCAATACATAAGTATACATATTATGTTCACCAGTTTGGAATTTACAAGGTCCACACACATCATTCACCTTCTTCTTCAAGAGTTATGTTTAAATTTTTTACATAATCAATAAAAGGTCTCCATATATTCTCAAACACAATTTCCTTTGATTTCAGTATATATATGTTATTCTTTCTAATGGAAGGTTTGTTAACATCTGTCTTAACCACTGAGTCACATCTGGTCTATGAGTCTTTTTCCATAATAGTGCAATACATTTTTTGGCATTAAGCAAACTGAGGTCTATGAATGTTCTTTCACTTTTATTGAAATTATGCTTTTCTGGGTACAGACCCAACAAAACCAGTTTAGGATTCAATATGATTTGTTTTGAGATTATTTTTTCAATTGTTACCCTCACCTCTTCCCAAAACATTCTTATTAATCTACATTCCCATAAACAATGAAATAGGGTTCCTTTACTTTCCATGCATTTTGTGCATGTATCTGGTATATTTTTGTTATATCTATTTAACTCCTCCGGTGTAACATACATCCGCATTAACCATTTGAAATGTATCAATTTAAGGCGTGCATTTATTGATTTGGTTTGAGCTTCTGTACAAGCCAATTCCCATTGTTCCTCTGAAATTTCAATTTGCAGATCTTCTTTCCAGTAGTTTAATCTTTTCAGTGAATTTTCACTTGAAGATAGTGTCAATGAGTTATAAAACTCTGAAATAATACCCTTTCTTTTACTATCTTTCATCATCATTTTTTCCAAGGATGAATAAATAGGTCGAGTGAGAGCTTTATTTTGATTTGATCGAATAAAGTTTCTAAGTTGAAGATATTTAAAAAAATGTGTTCTATTGAGATTAAATTTGATCCTCAGCTCTTCAAAAGACATTATGTTGTCTGCACATGGCAAATATAAATCCTGAATCTTTTGTATCCCTTTTAAATTCCATACTTTAAATACAGCGTCCGCTCTCCCTGGTTTAAAATATTGATTACCCCATATTGGACTAAATTGTGACAATAACTGTGGTTCTTTTAAATAGTTTTTAGCTTCGCACCATATTTTGATCATATGCTTTACAAATGGATTTTTAACTTGTTTTTGTAATTTTTTTGCCGAATCTGAGTATATGAATATGGGAAGAGGTAAAGGTAAATTGTATGATTCCATTTCAGTCCAGTGAGGGAGATCATTTGATGAAAAATAATATGTCATAGACCTCAGTTGTGCCGACCAATAATACAACATAAAATTTGGACATTTCAGACCTCCACGATCAAATGGTAAATATAATAAAGACAGACGTAATCTAGCCCTCCTGTTGTTCCATATAAATTCCACTAACTTTTTTTTTATTCTTGAGAATAGATCTAAAGGTGGTGATAAGGGAATGTATTGAAATAAATAAAGTATTTTAGGTAAAATATTACTTTTAAGTATATTGATTCTCCCGATCATCGACATTGGTAGTGACATCCATCTCTGAGTTAACTCACTGATATCTGACATTAAGGCTTCATAGTTGACACTGGCGACTGATTCTAGCTTAGGCATAATTTGGATTCCTAAATATTTAAACTGATTTACAACATTGAATTGATTTACCTCAGGGGCTGGGTAATTTCTCTGGGTCTCATTTAGCATTAATATTGAAGATTTAGTTTTATTTATTTTATATCCTGATATTTCCCCAAAATTCTTTATTAAATTCAACAAGGTTGGAATTGATTTTTTTAGATTCGACATAAACAAAATTATATCATCGGCGTACAGGGAGATTTTATGTTCTGTTGGTCCAACTTTAATTCCATATATTTGTGAATGTAAACGTATCGCTATCGCTAAAGGTTCAATTGCCATAGTAAACAGTAAAGGTGAGAGTGGACAGCCTTGTCGACATCCTCTATTGATTTTTATTGGTTTTGAAATATTGTTATTTGTTAGGATTTCTGCTGTAGCATTATTGTATATTATTTGAACCCATTTTATGAAATTATTTCCAAGTCCAAACCTTTGTAGGACTTCAAAAAGAAAGGGCCATTCAACTCTATCAAAGGCCTTTTCGGCGTCCAATGATAGGAGAGCTGTATCCGGTGCTTCTTTATTAAAATAGATAATATTAAATAGTCTTCTTACATTATGGAAGCCTTGTCTACCCTTTATAAAGCCATTCTGATCTCGATTAATAATATTTGGTAAAATTTCTTGTATTCGTCTTGCTAAAATTTTACAGATTATCTTAAGGTCGGCGTTTAATAGGCTTATTGGTCTCATATTTTCACATTTATTAGAGGGCTTACCTGGTTTTGGCAGCAGTATAATTAAGGCATTATTTATGTATGATGGTAAATTATTATTTTGAAATGCTTCTAAAACCATTTCCAAAAAAGGTTTTATTAATTTATTCTTAAATTTTTTATAAAGGTCAACTGGAAGACCATCTGGTCCTGCACTTTTTCCTGATTTCATATTATCAATGGCTAGCCCAACTTCTTCTTGACTAATTTTAGACTCCAATATCTCCCTGTTTTCATTTGGAATACACGGTATAGATAGTTCGTTCAAAAACCCATTTAGTTTTGTTAAATCAGGTTCATTTTTGGTATCATATAATTTTTCATAGTAATCTCTAAAGGCTCTATTAATTTCTAAAGGATCTATAACTACCTGTCCGTTACTTATAATACTGGTAATTGGTGTTTTAATTTCCAATTGTTTAATCTGCCATGCTAGTAATTTTCCTGATTTTTCACCTTGTTCATAAAAAGATTGTTTCAATCTTAGAAGACTCGAGGCAGCTCTATTCGCTGATTTTTTGTCGTATTCAGCTCTCAAAATCAGTAATTCATTCTCCAACCTTGGGTCACTTCCTGCATACACTTTTTCCTGAAGATTTTTTATTTTATGTTCCAATTTAGCTCTCTCCTCTCGAGTCTTCTTAGATTTTGATCCTGTATAACTAATAATATGCCCCCTAATAAAAGCTTTGAAAGCCTCCCACTTTACACATGCTGATGTTTGTGTAGTATTGATGTCAAAGAACTCGTCTATCTGTTTTTCTATATACTTGACAAATTCCTCATCCTGAAGCCATTTATGCTGAAATTGCCATCTACCTGATTCCTTTGTCAATTTTTTATCTACATATATTAGACAACAGGGTGCATGATCAGAGATCACGATGTTATCATAAAAGCAGTTTTGAATCTTGGACCTTAATTCTGTGGAAATCAAAAAATAATCAATACGTGAGAATGTCTTGTAGGTACTGGAATAACAAGAATAGGCTTTAACTTGTGGTTTCATTTCTCTCCATATATCTAACAATCTCAATTCTTTCATAAAATGATTAATAGTCATCCTACATCCAATGTGCGTACAATCCAGTCCTGTTGATCTATCCACACCTGGATTCAATGTACAATTAAAATCCCCTGCTATTATATGTTGCCCTGTAAGTGATGATAAGATGAGAAATAAATTAGCAAAGAACTTCTGATCATCTATATTGGGACCATATAAGTTCACAAGATTTATATTTTCTAATAGCAAAGAACCTTGAATGATTACATATCTTCCAAATTTGTCTCCAATTACATTTTTCACTTGAAAAGGAACTGATTTATGTATGAGAGTCATAACTCCCCTGGCTCGGGATGAAAATGAAGAGGTGAATACACTTCCCTGCCATCTACTCCTAATTCTTTTAACATCCTCCTCTATCAGATGAGTTTCTTGTAAAAACACAATTCTTGAACCCATGTCCTTTATTTTATTCATAACTTGTTTAAGTTTTTTTAAATTTTGTAGACCTCTGCAATTCCATGAAGTTAAATTAAGATTAACACTTTGGTCCATGATCAATAGAGAGTTTGGGATTACCTTGCAGTGTAAACATGCTCATACAGAGAAGCAAAAACATGAGTGGTTGAACATTCATCCTACAAACTACACACAAACAAATTTCCCCTTCCCACACTTGTGGCAAACCCCCCAAAATCAAAAGAAAAATTCTGTCTCCCGATATAGCCATCGACTGTTCCACACCCACGGGGAACAGCCTAAGCCACTCCTTCTTCATCCTCCCAATCACCCTAACTCTACTGCTTTTAATGACGTAACATTAACTCTCCTCTGTAGTTTTCCAACTTAACTCCAAAATTTTTAACAACTTTGTACATCATAGTTTTTTTTTTTTGTTTGTTTTGTTTTTGTTTTGTTTTTTTTTAATATATAATACAATCTATATTTTGTAAACTTACTATTTACTTCAAGTCAGTCAGATGCCTGTGCAAATGCTTAATTATTCTACCTTATATTTTGTTCATGCTTAGCTCCCACCAGTCTCTTCTTCTTCTTTGATCTTCTTGATGAACTCCTGCGCCTCCTCTGGGGTCTTGAAGATGTGGGTTCTGCCCTCATACGTGGTCAACAGTCTCGCAGGATAGATTACACCATGACGAATCCCAAGGTTGCGCAGCTCCTTACGTACGGGATCAAACTGCTTCCTCAATTGCTGGATTCCTGTGGCCAAATCTGGGTAGAACCGCACCTGCTGGTCCTGGTGTTTAATCTCTCCTTTTTTAGCTCGTGCAGCGTTGAAGATCTTCATCCTGTCTCTGTTGTTAAGAAACTTCATAATTAAGGTCCTCGGCGGTCCCTTATCTCTCCGTGGGCCAATACGATGTGCTTTTTCCAGAACCACTGCTGATTGCAACTCCTCGCTGCCCAGCACCTCCGGAATCCACTTTTCCAGAAAGGAACATACGTCTCGACCTTCTGATTCCTCTGGAAGACCCACCAGCCTCAAATTATTCTGTCTCGACCGAGATTCCAAATCCAAAATATTATCTTCCAGAGATTTATTTTTTTTTTCCAAAGTGCGCACCTTTAATTGAAGACGGGTGACGTCATCTTCAGCACTAGCGAGACGGAGCTCCATCTGCGCCGTTCGTTCTACACAGTCACCCAATTCCTTTCTTATTCCTTCCAACGCTGTCATAATCCCATCAAATCTAGAGGAAAAGTCCGCTCTCATTGACCTCATGGCAGCCATCAGCGCATCTGCGCCATTCCCCGCAGAAATCGCAGCGTTGCCAGCCTCCTCCGCCATATATGGAGCCCTGTTTGCTGCGTCACAGACCTGAAAGTCCGTTAATTTGGACTGTTTCGGCGGCTCGCTTTTTCCTTTTCCTGGTTTTCCAGCCTTAGGCTTCGCCGACATATCCTCGCCCAAACGCTGGGATACGTTCTGTCCCAAATGAGAGAGTTATTTGCCGATTTTTTTTCTCCAGGAGCAGAGCAGAGCGAGACACGTCCGTCCTACGTGGCAGCCATAACCGGAAGTCCGAGACAGCCCTTTTAAAAATTGTTAATATCAGGTGTAACATGGACACCCATAAACTGTCAGTCCTGGTGCTGCTGGATCTCAGCGCTGCCTTTGATACAGTAGATCACCACATTTTATTATGCAGACCCAAACACCTGGTGGGCCTCTCAGGTACTGTTCTCGAATGGTTCCATTCCTATCTCACAGATCGCCACTATTTTATAAGTATGGATGCATGTTCTTCGGCAATCCATGAAATCAAGTGTGAGGTACCCCAAGGTTCAATTTTAGGGCCAGTGTTTTTTAATCTTTATATGTTTCCACTTGGGGATGTTATCAGGAGACATGGCATCAATTTTCATAGCTATGCTGATGATACTCAACTGTACATTGCCACGTCTCCTGATGACACAAAACCAGTTAATGCCCTTTTGAACTGTATTTTAGATATAAAGTCATGGATGGCAGAGAACTTCCTACAGCTCAACCAGGGCAAAGCAGAAGTTTTAATCATTGGTCCTGAAGACAAAAGAGAGAAACTTCTACCAAAATTGCTAGGTCTAAAACCTACACATTGTGTCAAGAACCTGGGCGTTCTTTTAGACTCTGAGTTTAATTTTATTTCACACATTAAAAATGTAACAAAAATCGGATTTTACCATCTTAGGAATATAGCCAGAGTACGCCCTTTTCTCTCTCTTGCCAGCTCTCTTGCCAGTCTTGATGCATGCTTTTATTACTAGTCGTATAGACTATTGTAATGCCCTGCTCTCTGGTCTTCCTCAAAAAAGAATATCACATCTCTAACTGCTCCAAAATTCAGCAGCACGAGTGTTAACGAGGACCAAGGGGTGGGTGCATATTACACCAGTTTTAGAATCGCTGCATTGGCTCCCCGTGCGTTTTAGGATCGATTTTAAGGTTGTCTTAGTAGTTTTTAAATGCCTCAGTGGTCTTGGGCCTTCTTATCTATCTGAGCTGCTCTTATCTTATGAGCCCTCGCGAACCCTGAGGTCCTCTGGTACTGGCCTTTTAATGGTTCCCAAAGTCAAGACCAAGACCTTTGGTGAAGCTTCCTTTCACTATTATGGTCCTCGTCTGTGGAACAGCCTGCCAGAGAGCCTCAGAGCCGCAGAGTCAATAGATGTTTTTAAGAACAGGCTCAAGACCCACCTTTTTAATTTGGCTTTTAATAAACCTGTTTAACTATTACTGAAATAGTCATTTATGTTCCATTGTTTTATGTTCTTTTTGGCATCATTTGTTCTTAGATTTTCTCATCTTCTTATTGATGTGTTTAGTTCAGTTTTTTTTAAGTATGGGTTTTTTAGTTCCTGTTTTTATGTGTTCTTAGTTCTTTTTGTACCTTTTAAAATTTTGGCTTTTAACAAACCATTTAACTATTATTGAAGTAGTCATTTATGGTCCATTATTTTTACATTCTTCTTAGCTCCATTTGCTTTTAGATTTTCTTATTTTGATGTGTTCTTAGCTCAGTTTCTAAGTATGGGTCTTTAGTTCCCTATGCTCTTTGTGTTCTTAGTTTTATTTTGTATTTATGTGTTTTAGCTCCAGTGTTTCCTCAGGATGGTTGCTCCTTCACGTGGTGCCTCGGTGCCAAGCAATGTCTCCTTTATTTTATATGTGTGTAAGAGAAGTAGGGGGTGATGTATGTGCCTGTGTGTGTTGTGTTTGTGGGTATGTTTATGGAAGGGTTGGAAGGGGTGGGGCTGTATCATTTAAAATATGTACTGTAATTAAATGTGTCTATTGTTTTTATCTATGTAAAGCACTTTGCGCAGCATCTAATGTTTTAAAAGTGCTATACAAATAAAGTTTGATTGATTGATTGATTGATTAATGGTGCTCACTACAGATGCATCTGATTTGGCCATAGGGGCAGTAATGGAGCAGTGCGTCTGAGGTTCATGGCAGCTGCTCGTATTTTTCAGCAGAACTTTGTGCAACAATGAGCACAAATACAGCACATTCAATAGAGAGTTGTGGCTCTCCACCTGGCGACGCGCCATTTCCCGCCAGCGCCCGGTGGTTCCAAGCTCTTGGCGCCATCGTGTTTTTGAGTCGGTCTGCTCCCGTTTGCATCCGGGAGTGCGCGCTTCAGTGAAACTAATGGGGGTGAAATTTGTCTGGCCGTGTTTGCGTAAAGAGGTGAAAGAGTGGGCTGCAGCTTGCGTCGCGTGCCAACAGGCTAAAGTGCACAAGCACACCAGAGCTCCCTCAAGCCATTCCAAATCCCGGCTAGGATGGTTGATCACGTCCACGTGGATCTGGTGGGACCCCTCCCGCCGTCGCAAGGTTGCACGCACCTTTTGATGGTCGTGGACCGTGCCACACGCTGGCCCGAAGTGGTCCTGCTGGCTTCTACCACGTCTGCGGAAGTGGTGCATGCTTTTTTGTCAGCTTGGGTGGCATGTTTCGGATCTCCATCGGACATCACGTCCAAAAGAGGCCCACAGTTCATTTCGGAGCTCTGGTCCACGATGGCCCAGATCCTGGGAGTCAAAATTCACTGCACTACCGCGTACAACCCCCAGGCTAACTGGTTTATCGAGTGTTTTCATAAGATGCTTAATGCAGCACTCAGAGCTTCGCTCACGGACACAAATTTGGTCAACCGCGTGCCTTGGGTTCTTTTAGGGTTGCATTCTGCACCAAAGGAGGATTTGGCAGCCTCCCCAGCAGAACTCGTTTTTTCCCAATCACTGCAAATTCCCAGAGAATTTTTACCGGAAAATCCTGCGCCCGAGGCCGAATCGCCCACACATTCTCTATGCAATACAGAGGTTGTGCGTGTACCAGGCCCGGCCCACCATTGTTTTCCCCACACATTTGTCCCAAAAAGCTTGCAGAACGCCAGTTTTGTTTTCGTCAGGCATGATACGCACCGGACCCCGCTGCACCCACCCTATGACGGGCCATTCAGAGTGTTGGAACCTGGGGCAAAACATTTTGTGGTAGACTTGGGGGGATGTAGAAAGACCATCTGCATTGACAGGCTAAAGCCAGCTTTTGTGTTGGCAGATGAGCAGGTGGTGTTGGCCCAGGTTCCCCGGCGCGGACATCCACCATTGGAGGCTCCACAAGTTGGTGATTCCTCAGCAGGGACCGGCACGTGCGAAGAGGATGTGTTTTCTCCCCCTCCCTTTTTCCCCCCGCAGACTGACATGCCCTCCTGTGCGCCCCGCCAGCAGGGCAGTTCGATTGGATCGGCGACCCCCCGCTACAGCCGCTATGGACACCGGCTCAAGCCCAAAGGACGGGGGAGTTGAGGCCCATTCTGGGTGTTGGGGGGGGGCAAGGTGTTGGACTTGTCCACCCAGAGAACAATGGACCAAGAGAGGAGACGTCGCTGGGGGGTCCAGACTGAACAGGAAAGGCTAGGCACCACCCGGGGAGAGGAGCAGATGCTAGGCCGCCTGGAGAGGAGTGAAATGCGGCACCTGTGTAATATCATGTTAATGCGCCACACAGGCTTTGGTCTTTACATAATGTGAGGTCGGAGCCTCGGGCCACCGTGCATGTAATTAAAGGTATAAAAGAGAGATGCACAGTAGCCTGGCAGTTCTTTTTGGCTGTCCTGTTCTGTTAGAGGGAGAATAAAGTCTGTGTTGATCAGCTTATTGCCTCACCTGCATTCTTCCCTCTACAGTAACTCCTTTTGATTAATATTCATTGCAAACATATACATTTTAACTATCAAGTGATATAACTCACCCAAATTTGATATGTGAACAATAACAGATTTAATATGGTCTCAATGAAATAACTTATGTCAGCAACCAAACATGAGACACTTTTGTCAGTATGAAATGCCGCCATTGCTCTGCTAAAGAGCTAACAGTAGCTAACTTAGCCAAATAACAGTGTTACAATCAACAGGAAGTAGCATCAAGATGCTAGCAGTTCGCTTACGGCTAGCACGATTAGCAATCTTTTTTAAGTGTTTTCAACAACTTGAAACGTCAGTATTTGTGTCTATGAGGTGTTAAAGACATGGTAACCATATAACAGTGTTACAACTCCAATTGGTTTTAAAAGAACAATACATTAAGACATAATAGAGTCACAGTCAACATGGCGTATTAGCATTCCTTACCGGAGTTCACAATGAGAGAGTCCGCAAACAGTTGTGGCTCATGTTTTCTATTCACAAACCTCATGATTGCAGCCGGTTTGTCGCTGTTTTTCCTGGGCAGAGGGTGGCAGGCCTCAATGGTGTTACAGTCCAGCTGGATTCCTTTGGACTGCAGGAAGGCCGCCACTTGTTGCTCTGTGGATTCATCTTCCAGCGCGTCGAGCCTCCCTCCGCTGTCCGCGGCCACCGCCCGAGCATATGATCGAGGTTTAATGTGGAGCCCAGTGATAATCACGTCGTTCACCCGGGTGTACTGCTCCAGGTCCGACACTCTGCTCTCCAGATACGCCAGCCTCTTGTCCTTCTCGGCGTTGTGGATCCACAGCGCTTTCACCTCCTCGAGCAGGCCCAGGATCTTTTTTTGCTGCAGCTTAACAGCAGAAATCTCTTCAGCCAAGAAGTCGAGCGATCTTTTAATGTCGTCCACCTCCTCAGACTGCTGAGCTTTCTTGGGACCCATGATCCCGGCCGATGTACGTTGACTAAACAGCTAATAAACAGCTGTTTAGCTAGCTGAATGGTGAGCCGCTCTCATTTTCCAGTCCGAAGATGCCGTTATTGTCGTCTTAAATCAGACAGGGGTCGAAACTAAAATGTCCAG
The DNA here is from genome assembly GCA_020510985.1 of Pholidichthys leucotaenia. Lineage (NCBI taxonomy): Eukaryota > Metazoa > Chordata > Actinopteri > Cichliformes > Pholidichthyidae > Pholidichthys > Pholidichthys leucotaenia. The sequence continues at coordinate 84,584,673 of CM035848.1, read as the reverse complement.
TCCGTAATCCAAATTCAGTTCTCAAAAGCCAAAAAAAAAAAGTAGTCAAAAACCGAGTACCAAAACACAGAAATCCACCAACTGACAGGATCTGACAGTAGGTTGACAGCAGGTTGACAGGTTTAAAAAAAATCATTTTTGCATTACATCATGCCTGTCTTAAGGAGTCATCCTTCCTGTCTGTCGGAGGCGCCTTATGACATATACTGTGTAACAATAGCATCAACCTTGGTCAAGACCACAATGTGGACTTTCAGGTGTGAAAATGCATTTAGCAACAATTTGATGCCCTTCTCTATTTCAAATAAATTAGATTAGCTATTGTGTTTTTGGAGAATTCACAACAAGGCTCTAGTGTACCCCACTCATTTTGAGGTTACCGGTTCCCTGACTGCCGGGTTTTTGTTCAAAGGACCCGTTAGGGCTCAGCCTGAGTAAGTCATATAGGTCTGACCCCCAGTGGGCTCACCACCTGCAGGAGTGATGATGGGGATCATGGTGCTGTGTGAACTGAGCAACAGGCTTCTCTGCTTATACTGTTGCCCCTGTGACTTGAATCCCCAGATAAGCGGTAGAAGATGGACGGATGGATGGATATTGTGTTTTATTATGTTCAGGATTGTATAAGCACAGGCCCCTTTTATTTTTATAAAAAGAGAGATATTCTATGGGGACTGCATGCAATACAAAAAACAGGAAATTAATGGCAAAACCTTAACCCCTTGACGCCTGTTGTCGCGAATTTGCATCAAACCACTTCTGCTCCAAATGCAACCAAAATACCGTCTGTATTCCTCCACTTTCGGTTGGAGCACTTCCAACATATACCTAGGAACCCTTTGCAAGCATTAGTTTCTTGTAGGAACGGTCAGAGACGGAGCACCATCCATTTCCTGATTGCTAGGGTTAGGGTTTGGGTTAGGGTTATGGTTATAGTTTGGCAGTCATGAGAGTTGAAAATACTGAAAATAACTTTGTTGCATAAATAAAAGATTCTTCATACTTGAGATGGGAACAGGTGCTTTTTTACCATTTTTTTTTTACCATAGATGCCTGTTTTCGCTAATTTGAATCATACCTAAAATTATATCTATTTTATGTGCTATAGTCAAATTAACTTTCTCAACTTAATTTGACATCTACTTGAAAGCAAAAACACAAGTGAATTTTTTTTTTTCCATAATTGGAAATAAATTCAGGCGTTAAGGGGTTAAGGACTTATTGTCTGTAGTTAATAGCTTTTAACATGATGTTTACTCACACTCATTCTTTATAGAACATCTCAAAATAAAGCTGAAAACTATCAATAGATGAAAAAAACATTGTGTGTGTGTGTGCGTATGTGTACGTGTGTGTGTGTGCGTGTGTTCCCCAGAGGCTGTCGAGCATACAGCAGGACTGCAGAGTGCTTGACAGGCGTTGATCAAAGCAACACTACAGTGCCAACAGATCCCATCTCCTGTCCCAAAAGACAGATTAGGCCCACTGGGATATGTGCCCTAATTAGTTCAGGCTTGCTGTCTCGTTAAGTTTCTGGGTGTTTGCATGTGTGTGTGTGTCCTAGGTAAGTAAGTGTCACAGATTGAAAAAGCAAAAAAGAAAAAACTATACATAGAACACACAGGTTTACGTAAATGTGTGGGTGTGCTGGTTTAGGCGGATGTGAAGTGCTTGTGCTGCTCAAATTGCCCGCACCAAGACAAGTGGTCATAACGATTGTTGGACTACGATGTGAAACGCTAAAAGCTGTCCTGCTGATGTTGAGAGGAAATGGCTCGGATTAATAGCACATAAACACAGTGATGATCATTTTAAGCTTTTAACTCTGGCTCACTGACACACACGCTGCTTGATTAATAAGCATCCCTGAAACGGATAGAGATTGTAATAACAGTGATAAAAACGCATCTTTCTCCTGTCTGTTAACATCACGACGAGCACAAGGATACATATTCTTCAACAGTGAATCAATTTAAGGACACAGTACGGGACACAAAATTGCTTTCTGCCTCATCACTTATATATTTTATTCTGACAAATGATATACGGGGACTAATATAAAACAACACTATCGTCCCTCAGGATATCAAACCCCTTTTTGAAGATGTCATTATTTCCAAATTGATGAAAGTAGGAAGTATGACATGCGACCCTTGCATTTACAAAGAGGAATTCTGGATCACATGCATGACATGTTGTTTTAGCGCTTATGTAGCATTTTTCCTGAGTCTCTCCCACATACTACCAGCTGCTTCTCAAAGCCCCAAAGCTTTCTCGGTAGCACTCATTTCCCCATGTCAGTTCCTTGCTGGGTTAGGCATTCTTCTGAATACTCAAAAAGAACAGTCTAACTAGTGTGTGCACAATGCATTTCTGACATGTTTACAGATAATGAACCCAAATGCAGGCACAGACATGAGACCAGAGCTTGGATGCAAGGATAACTTAAAGATTTTTAACTGACAATAAAGGCACTTCAGTATTTATTGTCAACAATGGTGCAGGTGAGAGTGACCTGTGAAGAGGAGAAGGGAGATGGTAAGTATTAGGGCTGTGAATCTTTAGAAGTCACACGATTCAATTTGATTCCGATTTTTGGGGACACAGTTCGATTCAGAATTGATTTTCAATTCAAAATGACTTTCACTTTGCATTTGGCTCTCAGTTCAGCACAAAAAAACACTAATCTCAGAAAAAAAAAGTCTGCTGCACTGCAAAAAATGCTGAGGTAAGCTTGAAAGCAGAATACAGTGTGTTGATGTTTTGGTGGGTTATATATTTTTTTTAAATTACATCAACTGATTTGCAATACTGTTAGGTTAGTAACTGCTTTTTTTATTTCTTGAAAACTTGTGCGTTTCAAAAATGAAATTATACACAAGTGAAATAAATTTTGAAAATTTTCCTTTTCAGCATATCACAATTCCTAAAAGCTTTTATACAGTGTGTAGGTTTGGTCGCCCTCCAGCATTCTAGAAATATAGGCTATTCATTAAAAAACAAAAGTATATTCTGTCACAAATACTTTGAACATCCATTTAAATAAGGGATGGGCAACTTGTTATGTCCCAATAACGAGAGACCGGAGCCATGTTGAACTGAGCAACGGACTGAACTTTAATTAAGACAGACACAGATTATGCATACTAGCCGTAGCCCGCCTGACGTCATCACGTCCACACCCCGTCGTCGGCTACGGCAAAAACCAAGGGCCAAATCTCAACATCACATTCCCTCCCCCCTTTACAAAACGTGAAAAGCTCCACAGAACACAACCCCCCTCCCCCATTAACGCTAACATAAAACTACCACAGTAGCATAAAAGAACCCCATTAACAGTAGCATAACGGTAGCATACGGTAGCATAATGGTAGCATAAAAGAACCCCACAGAACACATACAATACATACACTGAATGTTTTCTTTTCTTTTATTTTCATACCTTGGTTGTTTGTTTTTTTGAACATACATAGAACAACACAACTAGTAACCTAAATGGGCACCTGGGTAGACTACCAGGACACCCTCCCATATTGGGGCAGATTATTCTGCCGCCCATTCCCAACATGCATTGGCTAAAGCTACTTTCAGGACAAAGTCATCAAGGTATTTGGGCCTCTGATGCATCCTAGCCAAGCGCCCGACTGAAAGGGAACCTGCTCCAGGCTCCGTCAGTCACCTCAGCGAGTTCCTAACACCCTCACCAGATGAGTCCCAACCCACATCAGTCCACTCTGCTGCCGTTCCTGGACTCTGTGCAGGTAACGACTTTCTGAGTAGGCTGGAGTGCCACCGTGACCCGTCTGAGAACTTGAACATGTCCTTTCCCCACCGCCTCACAATCTGTAGGGGCCCCATCCAGAAAGGCTGCAGTTTTTGTGTGCAGTTGGGGTGTTTAATCCAGACCCGGTCTGACACATCGAGTCCGTGGGCTTTCGCCCTGTGCTTCCTGTTGAAACGTTGTTTCATCTTCTGCTGTTGGGCAATGACCCGGTCTTGTGGAATGTCTGTGTTCTCCAGAGAGGAGGTCGTGGGGGGCCTCAGTTGGTCCAGGGGCAGGTGGAGTTCACGCCCCAGCGTGAGTTTCGCCGGGGAGTACCCTGTCGTGGCGTGGGCCGTTGCCCTGTAGTGGAGAAGTGTGTTCTGGAGGGCATCAGGGAATGTGAAGCCATCCACCAAATGGGCTCTCAGACCATTTTTCAGTCTTGTTAAAACGCTCCATGCCCCCATCGGCTTGGGGGTGGTAGAACACGGTTTTGATGTGTTCCACACCCCCAACAGCCCAAAACTCCTCAAACCCCCCCAGAGGTGAACTGTGGGCCATTGTCCGTAGTGACAGCATCTGGGACCCCCCATCTGGTGAACAGTGACGAGAGGAAACCCGTAACCACCTCCTTCATGACTGAATTAGTGGGCAACACTTCTGGCCATTTGGAGAACAGATCGTAGACCACAAGCAAAAACCGGCTGTTCAGGGGTGCTGTAATTGAATGTGCTTCCAAGGGCCCTCTGGGTATGGTAACGGTCGCAGGGGTGGGGTCTGCCGGTCTTTCCGTTCTCCAAGCACAGGACACAGTTCTTTTCCATGGTTTCAATTTCCTTATCGATACCAGGCCACCAAACTGAATGCCTGCAATGCTGCTTCACCCTAACCACACCCAGGTGACCCTCGTGGAGCATCGCCAGAACTCATGATCTCAGAGACACTGACATCAATGTGCAGTGTCATCTTGCCACACAAACACACCATTCCAACAGCTCAGGTTGTCCCTAAACTGGTGAAAATGTGCCAGATCGCCTTGTACTTTTGTGGGCCAACTCTCCCTGATGACCTAGCACAGTTGTGACAACGTGGGGTCCCATTCCAACTCTGCCCGGAGCTCCTGGAGGGATACCATGTCCCAGAAGGGTCCGTGCAGCGTGTTAACTAGATCGGCCTCCATGGGGTCGTCGTTGTCGTCCGGTTGTGCGGTGTTGGAAGTGGCACGGAACAGGAGGTCTGCCACTACGTTCTCTTTTCCCGGAGTGAACTGGGTAGTAAAGTTGTTGGCCCTCAGCCGCTCAGTCCACCTGTGGATCTGTAGGGGTCTGTGTCCCGAGCCCGTCGTCTTCAGCAGTGTTATCAGTGCCTGGTGGGCCATTTGCAGGGTGAAGTGGCGCACGTAAAAATAGATGTGCCACCGTTCACACACCCAGACACAGGCGAGTGCCTCCCTCTCACCCACGACCTATTTCTGTTCGGCCGCTGAAAGAGACCTCGACATAAACACCACTGGGCGCTCGATACAGTCTTGCACTTGAGACATAACCGCCCCCACCACCGAACCAGATGCATCACAGGTCACAAAAGTCGGCCATTTTGGATCAAAGTTGGCCAACACTGGAGGGGAGGTGAATTGGGACTTCAGCCTAGTGACCGCTGCTGAGCAGGCCGAGGTCCACTGCCACGGTGCATCCTGATTCAGAAGGGCCCGGAGTGGTTCAATAGTCTCTGAATAGTGGGGAATAAAACGTCCGTAAAAGTTCACCATTCCCAAGACTGAGGTGAATTGTTTAGGTGTTGTGGGATCTGGGAGACGCAGGACCGCCTTCACATTCGAGTGCAGGAGCCTCAAACACTTGGCCGCCAGCTGGAATCCCACAAACTCAATGGAGTCTGCCGTGAACATGCACTTCTCCCCATTCAGTGTGACTCTGTGCTCCTGTAGTGCCATCACCCGTCTCAAATGACCATCGTGCTCTTCCCGCGACGCGCCATGAAGCACGATGTCGTCCAGTTACACCACTACACCCTTGAGGCCAGCCATAATCGTGAACATGATCTTTTGAAAACAGCTAGGTGCTGAGCTCAGACCAAAAGGCATGCGGGTGTACCTGAAAACGCCCATGTTGGTCACAAACACCGTCAGGCCCCTGCTGGCTTGGTAAAGAGGCACCTGTAGATGACCCTGGCAGAGATCTAGTTTTGTGAACACCCTTGAACTGCTGAATGTTGTGGTAAGTTCCTCCATCATGGGGAGTGGGTATTTGTCCAAAACAATCGCCTTATTAACCATCCTAAGGTCAATACACGGCTGAATGCCGCCCGTCTTCTTCTTGGCCACCACGATGTTCGATATCCAGGGTGAGGCATCCACTCTCTCAATGATGCCAGCTTTAACCAGTTTGATCAGTTCCGCCATGACATCGTCCCACAGGGCGAGGGGAAGCCACCATAATGGTTGGATCTTTGGCATCACACTTGGGTCGAAGAGTGGGCAGTGGTAGAATGCCTTAATACATCCAAAGCCCACGAACAACGCCGGCCAGTGGACATGCCATTTGGGGGACACCGTAAGCACAGTTGAGCCCACTGGGTCCGTGATGGACAATCCTAGTTCACCCAGCAGATCAATTCCCAGCAAGTCGGCCCCCTGGGAAGAAACCTGGAAGGTAGACGTGGGAATAATTCTTAACCCACATTTCACCGTGAAGCTGACTGTGCCCGCCATGTCAATTTCAGCGTGACCGTACCCAAACATCTTCACTGCCCCTGCATTGATGGTTTTGCCCGGGAAAAGTCTTTTCAGTGTAGCCATACTCAGTATGGACTTACCAGCTCCTGAGTCCACCGTAAGCGGCACATCAACCCCGTCTAGCTGCAAGACGTACCACTTTAACGGTCCCTTCCTGGCGCCCGCCACACACACCTACATCATTCTTTTGGGTTCCGCCGCCGATGGTTTAAAAGGGGTAGTGCAGGCCCTGGCCTAGTGATTAGAACAGCCACAGTAATGGCACTTCTTTCCTCTGGCGGGGCAGGTGAAAGAGCCCGCCCGGTAACGAGGGTAGTCGCAGCCGTCACACCAACCCCTAGCCCCCGCTCCTGCCCATGCCCCGGTCCACTGCCTTTTGGGGGTCTGCCCCGAAGTATTAGCTGTGTTGCTAGCAGCCAGACATGGAAGGGAAACTTGGGTGGCCAGGTTCTCCTTAGCTAGCACTGGTAGACCTAGCTGGCAATGGACTATATCTGGCTGGTCAATTCAACTACTTTCTCTAGCGCGAGGATGTCTGTAGTCAGCGTTAGCTTGTCTTTTAGCCACTCATTGCTCAGACTGTGTGCTAGCTTGATCTTGACTAGCTCTTCTTCAATTGGCCCAAAGGCGCACCTTCTTGCTAGGCTACAGAGTTCCATAATGAAGCGTTGAGTGGACTCACCAGCTTGTTGTCGGAGGTCGAAGAATTTATATCTTTGCGCCGTGATGTTGGAATGGTCCATAAAGAAATAGTCCATTAAGTCCAGACATTCCTTCAGTGAGTCCTTGCCACTCAGCGCGAAAAATATCTGTTGGCCGTCCTCACCTAGGTAGTGAACGAGTAGGCTCCTCATATCTCTTCGTCGGCACCTCCCAGGCTGGCCGCGGTAACATACACCTCAAATGCCTTGCGCCAACGGCACCATGGTATACTTGGCATACCCGAAGACTGTAAAAATGGAGGTGGTGGTTGAATGCATGCTCCCATTGTTTATTCTCGTCGCCAAAATGTTATGTTGTGGCCACACTTATGTGACCTACTTTGTGACTGATGTAAGGCCTCACATTTTAGACAAGAACAAAGGCAGAGCTTCCTTCGAGGTGACAGGAAGCTGTGAAGGTTTTAGCTTTGGGATGCAAGGCCTGAGACTGTGGGGGTGATTTCAGGGGATTAAAGAGGAGACGCATTGTTACGGGCGATTATAATGCAATGTGACTGGTGATGCAATTTGACTTGTGAACTGTGAGAGTCCTGGTATTTAAGGACGAGAGTTTCCTGTGTTGTTCTCTTTTTCTTCTTTGAGATGTTGGTGAATGTGAATAAAGATGACTTGAGAGAAACCTGTCTCGTCCTTTCCCGCATTCCCACACTGGTGACCCAAGACGAGCATGCAACGAGAGGAGACTTCCCCCGGGCCAGCCTCATCAGGAGCCCTCAGCCAAGCGAATGCCGCTACAGTCCAGCTACCGGACTTCTGGCAGAACAATCTGCGCTCCTGGTTCAATGCGATTGAGGCACAGTTCAACCTCAGGGGGATATTGGTAGACGCCACAAAATTCTACCACGTGGTCGCAAAACTGGACAACAACACGGCCCAGCATGTGGAGAGCCTGATTGACCAGCCACCGGACAGCGACAAATATGACGCGTTGAAGGCTGCACTCATCCAGCACTTCACCCCCTCGGTTGAGGAGTGAGCAGAGAGGCTCCTGGCGCTTGCTGAGTTGGAAAATGACATGCCCGCGAACCTTATGGAGAAGTTGTTGAGGTTGAAAGGCTCAGATGACGACCACTTCATCTTCACCCACCTCTTCCTCAGGACCCTACCGTCAGCGACGAGAGCGACCCTGACCAGTTAGCCGTTGTTGGCCCAGCGGGACTACCGCGCGCTGGCCCGGAAGGCGCAGCGAATTGTCAACGCCAGCAGACAGCGCGCAGCCACGGCTGCAGCTGCGGAACTCGGCGCGACGACCGCAGATGGCAGGGACCAGGGGCAGCAGTAGCAGACCCACCGATGACGGCGGCGGCGAGAGCCAGGGAACGCGGAGGAGACGTCCTTTGTTGCTACCATCGCTGTTTCGCAGAGAGGGCACGCAAGTGTGTACCACCGTGCCAGTTTCAGCGTTCGGGAAACGCCAAGACCGGGGGGTCGGTAGCAGCCGCGGCCCTCGGGGAGGAGAACAAGCTGCTCTACTTGTTGGACGCACGCTCGGGGAGGCAGTTCATCGTGGACACAGGCTCCCAGTTGAGTTTCATCACACCTTCCTACGCGGACAGACTGGCAGGTTCCGGAGGTCCCGGGGTGACAGCAGCGAACGGCTCGGCGATTAAGACCTTTGGTGAGAAGACTCTGCTTCTGTCTCTACACGGCCGTACATTTGAGTGGACTTTTGTTATAGCAGCAGTGAATTTCAATATGTTAGGGGCTGATTTTTTGTGCTCACATGGTTTGTTGGTTGATCTCGCTAACAGGCGCCTGGTTAATGCACTTTCCTTTGATTCTATCCCCTGTACAGCGCGAGTGGCCCCACCAACAGCACAAGCCAACGTCACAGCTGCAAGCAGTAAGTTCCACACACTGCTCACTCAGTTCCCAACACTCACGGTCCCCACATTTTCTGCAACAGTCGCTAAACACGGGGTGGAACATTTTATTACCACTACCGGACCGCCCATTTTTGCAAAAGCTCGGCGCTTGGATGCAGTTAAACTGGCCATAGCGTGCGAGGAGTTCGCCAACCTGGAGAGGTTGGGCATAATCAGTTGTTCAAACAGTCTGTGGGCTTCCCCGCTACACATGGTCCCGAAAGCTGACGGATCATGGCGACCTTGCAGGGATTTCCGCAGGTTAAACAACGCTACAGCGCACGACTGCTACCCAATCCCGCATATCCAAGATTTTTCCGTTCATTTGGCAGGGGCTCGTGTTTTTTCTAAGATAGATTTGGTCCGCGGTTACCACCAAGTCCCAGTGCGCGCTGAGGACATACCCAAAACAGCGGTAATAACTCCATTTGGCCTATTCGAGTTTTTACGCATGCCATTCGGACTTAAAGGGGCTGCACAGATGTTCCAACACATGATGGACGCGGTGCTTCGCGATCTCCCTTTCGTGTTCGTCTACTTGGACGATATTTTGGTAGCCAGCGCGTCCGAAGACGAACACGAAAAACACCTGGCCACAGTTTTCCGAAGGTTGGGAGATCACGGGTTAATAATCAACCCAGCGAAGTGTCAGTTCGGGGTGGCGCAGATCGATTTTTTAGGACACCGCGTCCCCCCCGAAGGAGCAGTTCCGCTTCCTGACAAAGTGCGCGCGGTGGCAGATTTCCCCCGGCTGCAGACAGTCAGGGCGTTACAGGAGTTTTTGGGAATGGTGAATTTTTATAACCGTTTTCTCCCCCGCGCGGCGCAACTTATGCAGCCGCTGTATGCCGCGCTCAAAAAAAAGAAACCCGTGGATAAGGTCGAGTGGTCCCTGGAGCGGGACCAAGCGTTCTCGGAGGTGAAAGCAGCCTTAGCAAAGGCTGCGTTGTTGGCACACCCAGACCCAACGGACCGCATAGCGCTCACTACTGACGCGTCAGATGTGGCCATAGGGGCGGTCGTGGAGCAACATGTAGCCGGGGTTTGGCAGCCCCTCGCCTTTTTCAACAGGACCTTGCGTGATAGCGAACGTAAATACAGCGCGTTCGACAGGGAGCTGCTGGCTCTCCATTTGGCCATCCGCCACTTTCAGTTTTGGCTGTAAGGACGCCGTTTCACCGTGTTCGTTGACCACAAACCGCTAACATTCGCGATGGCCAAGGTTTCCGAACCGTGGTCAGGCCAGCAGCAGAGACAGCTGGCCGCGATATCAGAGTTTACCACTGATATTCAGCATGTGGCGGGCAAACTGAATGTAGTGGCAGATTGCCTCTCGCGCGCCGTGGTGGCCCCAGTCAGCGTAGGAGTAGATTACGCAGCCATGGCCGCGGAGCAGGTTAGTGACGTGGATGTGCGCGCGCTCCAGTCTGGACCAACAGGGTTAAGGCTGGAGAGCAGGGTGCTGCAAGATGGTATGCCCCCCCTAATCTGCGATGTCTCCATTGGACGGCCGCGTCCAGTAGTACCGGCTGCGTGGCACCGCCGCGTTTTTGACTCGATCCATTCTTTAGCGCACCTGGGAGTGCGCGCGTCGGTCAAAATGGTAGGGGAGAAATTTGTGTGGCCGAGTCTTCGCAAACAAGTTAAGGAGTGGGCAGCAGCCTGCACGGCGTGTCAACGAGCCAAAGTACACAGGCACACGAGGGCTCCTTTGGAGCCGTTTCACATTCTGGCCAAGAGGTTCGATCACGTTCATGTGGACCTCGTGGGACCCCTCCCGCCATCGCAGGGGTGCACACACCTTCTGACAATGGTGGACCGCACCACGCGCTGGCCTGAAGTGGTTCCGCTGGCATCAACCACGGCCGAGGAGGTAGAGCGCGCATTTTTAACAGCTTGGGTGGCGCGTTTCGGAGTTCCATCGGACATTACGTCCGACAGAGGCCCTCAATTTGTGTCCGAACTTTGGTCGACAATGGCCCGCAGCCTGGGTGTCACAATTCACCACACAACCGCGTACAATCCGCAGGCTAATGGGTTATGCGAACGTTTTCATAGGTCATTGAAAGCGGCTCTCAGAGCGTCACTGACGGATGCAAATTGGGCAGACAAGTTACCGTGGATTTTATTGGGGTTGCGTTCTGCGCCTAAAGAGGACTTAGAAGCCTCCCCAGCGGAGCTCGTGTTTGCGCAACCACTTCGGCTGCCTGGGGAGTTTCTCCCAGATAACCCGGCGCTAGACACCTCCACGTTGCAGCTGTTGAGATTGAGATTGAGACTGAGATTCAACTTTATTGTCATTACACATGTATGAATACAAGGTAACGAAACGTGACTTGGCATTTGGGCACGCTCTGCAGAGCGCATCCAAGGCCGGGGCAGCCGCTAGGCGCCAGTCATAAAGAAGAAAGGAAAAAAAAAAAAAAAGAAAATGGATATGACGGCGCCAGACACCTCCCCGTTGCAGCTGTTGCGGAGTAACATAGAATCAAGCACGCTGCCTGGCCCCGTGCACCACAGTTTTCCGCGCGTTTTTGTGCCTAAAGCATTGAAGAACGCAGAGTTTGTTTTTGTCAGACACGATGCGCATCGACCCCCGTTGCGACCACCTTATGACGGGCCGTTCAGAGTGCTGGAAACAGGGAACAAGCAGTTTTTGCTAGATTTGGGGGGTAGGAAAGAAAAAGTAGGCATAAACAGACTCAAACCTGCTTTTGTGGTGGCGGATGAGCAAGTGCTTTTGGCAAAGGCCCCGCAGCGAGGTAGACCCCCACGGGGGGCTTCACAGAGTAATGTTTCCCCAGAACACCCGCAGGGACTGACAAAGGGTTTCCACCCCCAGACGGCAAACCCCCAGCGTGACAGCGCAGCGGAGACGTTGAATCCCAGCTACAGCAGATACGGCAGGATACTGAAGCCTAGACAGCATGCAGACTGATGTGTATTGATTCTATCACGGCATGCATACTGTATTCTCTGGTTCGTCTAAAATGTTTTGGGGGGGGGGGGCTGGTGTGGCCACACTTATGTGACCTACTTTGTGACTGATGTAAGGCCTCACATTTTAGACAAGAACAAAGGCAGAGCTTCCTTGGAGATGACAGGAAGCTGTGAAGGTTTTACCTTTGGGATGCAAGGCCTGAGACTGTGGGGGTGATTTCAGGGGATTAAAGAGGAGACGCATTGTTACGGGCGATTATAATGCAATGAGACTGGTGATGCAATTTGACTTGTGAACTGTGAGAGTCCTGGTATTTAAGGACGAGATTTTCCTGTGTTGTTCTCTTTTTCTTCTTTGAGATGTTGGTGAATGTGAATAAAGATGACTTGAGAGAAACCTGTCTCGTCCTTTCTCGCATTCCCACAATGTCCCTATAACGGGAGACCAAAGCCATGTTGAACTGAACAATGAACTGAACTTTATTAAGATAGGCACAGATTATGCATACTGGCTGTTGCCTGCCTGACATCATCACGTCAACACCCCGGCATCGGCTACGGCAAGCCCCAAGGGCCAAATCCCCACATCACACAACTGGCAGCCTGTGGGCCGCATGCGGCCTGCCCCCTCATCCACTATAGCCCACCAGTCCATTTTCAAAAATCCGTTATTTATCTGTGTCATGTTTGAAACCACATTCTTAAATGCATTTAGGCTGCGTGTCCACCAAACGCGTTTTTTTCCGCTGTGGGCGACTATTTTCTATTCATTCTCTATGTAGTTCAGCGTCTACAGCACTGAGCGCCCTTGGCACTGAAACGCTCTTGGCGGTGGCCACTTTTTGTCTCGGCATTCAGGGCGCTCAGAGTTGAAAAAAATTTCATCTTTTCAGACTACAAATGAGCTTGTCAATGTCAGACCTTTCTAAGCAGCCATTCAGAATAAGGAAGGGTGGGACACAGGATACTGATACGGTCTGTACTCAGACTTCTGTTTTCCGTGTCATCATATTTTGCATCCAGAGTTGCTACCAATGCTAGAACACGTTTCTTGTCCATTGTTATTTAGAGACTGCTATTAAAAAAATAAGTAGAAAGTCTGACCATAGGAAAAGCGGAAGTGCTGAGCTGTGAGTGACAAGCTGTAGCTGGGATACAGGGCACAGACTTTTTTTTTCCAGAGCACAGCGCACAAGTGCTGAAAAAAAGACGTTCAAGGCAATCTGGCGACAAAAAAACGTGTTTGGTGGACACACAGCCTTACATAGTCCGCCAGCAGAGGGAGCTCTAATCAAAACCTAAGTGCCACTCTCTCCAAGTGATGGAGAGAGAGCGAGGGAGCCACTAGCAGGAGCAGCAGTGTGCACTGGAGTATTGTCAGGTATGTTTTGCATGCTAAGACCGCATTAGGCTGTAAACAGCAGTAATTGTACAAAGTAGGCTGCTTTTAAACAAGAATAAATTGTACAGCTGAGGAGCCATAGTATTTATTCTTCTTTGGCAGGTGAAGCCTCATGGAGCTCGGAGGCTTTCCTGAATTGCACAGAAAAGCATTCAAAGCTTTGAGGTTTCTTTCTAAAGAGTGTGAATGAAGCACACTATTAAAATTTCATGTCAGCAATAAAAGTTCAGAGACTGGTCGCTGTAATCTGCTGATTTTATGTTGTTCATTTATACCAGTGGCTCTTAAACTTTTTTAACTCCCCATTTTGGGGAGCCAGACATTACCAAGCCCACACAGCTATTTCTCTGCCCCTCCACACCAACAATGAATCCAAGATCAAGCTAAGCCTTGTCATATTCCTTTTCTTCTTGGCTTCTTTTGTTAATAATCATCCGGAATTTATCTTTGCTCATCATTTTGATGAAGAGAGTTTTACAAACTAGGTCATGATATAATTTTATCCATCCATCTTTGGGTTGTGTGTGTTTGGGGGGTGGGGCTGGAGCTTATCCCAGCATCTTTAGGCAAGAGGCAGGTTATACGTTGGACAGATCGCTGTCCTCTTCTTTTAGATTTGATTGGCGGTTGGCAACCAGCTTACAGGTGCATTACTGCCACGTACTTCACTTCCTCTTCTTTTAGATTTGATTGGCGGTTGCCAACCAGCCCACAGGTGCACCACCGCCACATACTTCAGTCTATATCATCACTCTATATATCTTGGCGGTGGCAACTGCCACCAACATCACTATTCTAAAACTAAATGTGTCTTCTTCTTCTTTTAGATTTGATTGGTGGTTGGCAACCAGCTCACAGGTGTATCACCGCCACTGACTTGACTATCATCACTCTACATCTCTGTACAAGGAGTTCCCACAAGGAGTTCTGAACAACTTGTGTGAAAAAAATTATCCTTCCTTGGACTGTGTCCTCAAATCCAAGGAGCCTCTGTCATAATTCACTAGTCTGAGACTCAAATGCAAAACAGAGGCACCAGAGGAACACACAGACGCAAGTAAAAAGCAACACGATTTTACTGAAAAGACAAAACACAAGTCGGGATGCACACTGGAGGCAGCACACAGCCTGAAAAGAGAGAAACAGAGGAAACAATTAATAAGGAATAATTGAAGAGGAGAAATGATAAAGAAGGAGAAGAGAGAGGTCTTACAGTAATGAACAGAGGGCCTGGCTGTGACCCAGTGTACAAGGAAATTGGAGCTGGCGGGGAATGGGACCAGAGAAACCAAATGGCGAAAGGAAGACGAGAAACTGTAGGTTGACCAAGTGAAGCAGGAGAATCCAGATGAGTTGGTGGAACGGCAGGTGAGTGTGCGCAGCCCCGGAGAGACACACCACTGCGATGGCAACAAAGCTGAGAAGGAGAGGAGAACAATGGTCAAACTACAGGTGAGACTTAAAGTAGAACTGAACTGAACGGCATTGAACGGCACTGGGTGATAGTACATACAATTATAAAGATAATTTATCATTGGCACCCCCTCCACAAATCCCGGAATCTTGGAGAAAATCGCGATTTTGAATTTCCTGCCCTGAAAAATCAGACGAATCCGCCGATTAACCGGAAGTGCAGCCGGAGTTCGGCGTGACGTCACGAGTGTGACCCAGTCCTCATGTTTACCATTGCGAGCATATCGACACTGGTTGTTTTTGGTGCATTTTGTCGTGATAGTAGACTACAAAACACTTCCAACACCTGGGAAGATCTGTTCAGTGGCCAAGGAAAGCTGTCATGGCGACGAAAGAAAAGAAAGGGGGAGGAAAAGCGACCGGGAAGCGATGCGTTTCTAGATATACAGTGATCCCTCACTTATCGCGTTTAATGGGGACCAGAACCGACCGCGAAAAGTGAAAAACCGTGAAGTAGCGTCACCCCCCCCCCCCAAGGGCGTCACAAGCACTATTTTGCACAAAAAGGCACAAGAGAACAGCGAAAAGTGCCACTAAGCAACACGAGCGATAAAGAACAATGAATGCGGTCTTCCTTCACTGGGTAAAACATCTCGGCCAATCAGCTTGCGAGGTAAAATGTCTCGGCCAATCAGCTTGCGAGATTCCCGAGCGGTGAAGAGGTGGGCGGAGAGGAGTGGAGCGGTGGTCAGAGAGGTGGATTTTGAGTTGTGCGGGCTCTCCGTGTTGATACCTGATGTTCTAATGTAGTCTCCCTGCCTTCTCTCTGCCTTCTACATTAGAACATCAGGTATCAACACGGAGAGCCCGCACAACTCAAAATCTACCTCTCTGACCACCGCTCCACTCCTCTCCGCCCACCTCTTCACCGCTCGGGAATCTCGCAAGCTGATTGGCCGAGACGTTTTACCCAGCTTCGCTCTCTGCCGAGCGCCTATACCCAGCGAAGGAAGACCGCATTCATTGTTCTTTATCGCTCGTGTTGCTTAGTGGCACTTTTCGCTGTTGTCTTGTGCCTTTTTGTGCAAAATAGTGCTTGTGACGCCCTTGGGGGGGGGGTGATGCTACTTCGCGGTTTTTCACTTTTCGCGGTCGGTTCTGGTCCCCATTAAACGCGATAAGTGAGGGATCACTGTAATAAGTTAGAAAAATGCTGATGGTTTTTTTCCCCCCCTTTCTTTTTTATTGTTAATTTTCCTTATCCTGACACCCTAAACATGCCAAAGTAAAGACTCACCATTCTGTATTCAATAAGAGACTCCCCCCCCCCATCACTGCTGCGGTCTGAGTCGGTGCCGGAATCCCCCGAAAATTCTGGCTCTAATCTGTACGGTTCGATGCCTCCCTCGCTCTCTTCCTGTTCACTTGACACTCCTGCATCCTCCTCTGTCTTGTCACCGATCCTGAATGCCTCTTCACTCTGAAAACTCTGGTGTTCTTGACTGCGGGAACTGCTATCATCTACCATTGTTGCTTTGATAAGGGTCACACTCGTGACGTCACGCAGCGTCGTCTGCACTACTTCCGGTTTGTTTGGCACTGCCAGCCAGAGGCAAAAGTTTATCGGCTTATAGCTTGGCCATCGCACGGCCTAAAAATTTCTTTTATGTGTTGAAAAATACAATAGGTAATAAGGAATTAATCTGCTATTCTACTTTTTTGGCAAAAAGGTGAGTTCAGTTCTACTTTAAAGCACAATACTTTCACTAGCCTTATGTTGAGGCAGCAATACTCAACGGTCCAGTGAAGAAGCACTAGCAGACTGGCTCTTTTAAAGCTGGCAGATGAGGAAGCAACAGGTGCGCCCAATCACGCAGGTGAGCATAATCAACTCTGGAGAAGGAAACAGGCAGAGGAAAAACAACACAGGAGGGGAGGGGAGCATGCTCACCTGATCATCACATTGCCCTCCTATCCCAAGGAGCGCCTCCTGGCGTCCCTCTGGGCTTGTTGGGATGTGCCCAATGGAAAGCTTGAACCATGCCCTTAGCATGAAAGTATGGCCTGGGGATCCATGACTTCTCCCCCAATCCATATCCCTTCCAATGGACCAGGTATTGTAGACCCCGGCCCCGATGACAAACGTCCAGGATCCTCTGAACGGTATAGGTGGTCTGGCCATCGAGGAACCAGGGAGGAGGAGGAGGCTTCGGAGGAGGACAGAGAGGACTGACAGAGAGCAGTTTAATCCTGGAGACGTGGAAGGTGGGATGAATGTGGAATGCCAGAGGCAGCTTGAGCAGAATTGTCACATCGTTAATAATCTGAGAGATGGGAAGTGGACCGAGGAAATGAGGTGACAGTTTCCTATACTCAGTTTTCAGCAGAACCTGTTCAGCAGATAACCACACTATCTGGCCGACGGAATACCTGGGCGCCGGCGCACGTCTCCGGTTGGCGTAAAGATGGTTCCGCTCAGATGAGCAGAGAAGGGCAGGCCAAGTGGACCTCCACAGACGGCAGCAGCGGCAAGTGTGAGCTTCCACAGAAGAAACAGCTACCTCCCTGTCCGCCATGAGTAAAAGAGGAGGAGTGTAACCCACAGAGGCCTCAAAGGGTGTCAGTCTGGTGGCAGAGGAGACGGTGGTGTTGTGTGCATACTCCACCCAAGTCAGATGGGAGCTCCAGGTGGTGGGGTTGCAGGAAGCTACTCACCTCAGGGCAGCCTCCAGGGACTAGTTGGCACACTTGACCTGCCCGTTGCTCTGGTGATGATAATCGGACGTGAGACTAATGGTGGTGCCAGGGGAATGACAGAAGGCCTTCCATACCTTGGATGAAAACTGTGGACCCTGGTCAGAAACGATGTCAATGGGGATCCTGTGAAGGCGGATAACATGGAGAGTGAGAAGATTAGCGGTCTCTGCGGCTGAAGGCAACTTGGGCAAGGGTATTAAATGAATGGCTTTAGAGAATTGGTCAATAATGGCGAGAATAACAGTGTTACCTTGTGATGGAGGGAGGCCCCTAACAAAGTCCATGGCAATGTGAGACCAGGGATGGCTCGGGACAGGTAGGGGATGAATTCGCTCGCCCGGAGGAGAGGAGTCTGATTTGTTAGTAATACAGACCTGGCATGCTTTGACAAAGTCCCGAACATCTGCTCAAAGGGTTGGCCACCAAAAAACACAATGTAACAGTTCAATTGTCCGAGAAGTTCCAGGATGACAGGCAAAGAAGCTGGTGTGCCCCCACAGGAAAACATCACTACGGAGGGCAGAGAGGACATAAAGACTGTTAGTAGGGCCTCCCTCCAGAATGGGTCCAGAGGACTGGGCCTGCCGGACCCTCTGCTCAATCTCCCAAGAGAGGGCACCTACAATGTAGGAAGAAGGCAGGATAAGTTCAGGAGAAGAAGAGACAAAAAGAGGGGGGAGAGCAAGGTGACAGGTTGGAGGAGAATTGACGAGAGTGAGCATCAGGTTTAATATTGCGGGAGCTGGGATGATAAGTAATGGAGAGATCAAACCTAAGAAAAAACAGAGCTCAACGGGCCTGTCTGGAATTTAACCTTCTGGCCAATCTTGAGTACTCCAAGTTTTTGTGATCAATCCAGACAACGATGGGTTGGTTGGCTCCCTTTAGCCAGTGCCTCCATTCCTCCATCGCCAGTTTTATGGCCAGCAGCTCACGGTCCCCTATGTCGTACTTTCTCTCGGCTGGAGTCAGCTGGCGAGAGAAATACGCACAAGGATGTAATTTCTGGTCACAGGCGGATCGCTGTGAGAGGACAGGGCTCACCCCTGCATCAGACGCATTAACTTCAACCACAAATTGCAGTTTTGGGTCAACCTGAGCCAAGATAGGCATATCAGCAAAGAAGGCTTTCAATTTAGTAAAGGCCTGTTCCGCTGCCTCAGACCATTTAAATGGAACTTTCGTTGAGGTCAGCTGGGTTAGGGGCAAGGCTACTTTACTGTAATTTTGAATGAATCGGCAGTAAAAATTTGCAAAGCCGAGAAAACACTGGAGGCGTTTCCTGGACTGGGGGTTGGCCAGTCCACCACCGCTTTAACTTTAGCCGGATCGGCCTTTAATTCGCCCTTGGCTACAATGAATCTGAAGAAAGAAGTGGAGCGGGAGGAAAACTCACACGTTTTGGCCTTCACGTACAGTTGATTCTCCAATAGTCGTTGAAGGACTGCACAGACGTGGACTGTGAGCTCCTGCAGTGTGCGGGAAAAAATTAGGATATCGCCAAGGTAGACAAAAACAAACTCATTAACCATATCCCGGAAAATGTCATTGATCATGTGTTGGAAGACGGCAAGGGCGTTGGTAAGCCCAAAGGGCATCACTAGATATTTAAATTTCCCCAGGAGAGTTTTGAACGCTGTTTTCCATTCATCCCCCTCATGTATGCGAACCAGATGGTAAGCATTCCGGAGATCAAGTTTAATGAATACTCATATGTGCTGAAGAAGCTCAAAAGCGGAGTTTATGAGCGGTAATGGATATTTATATTTAGTGGTGATGGCGTTCAATTTGTGGTAATCAATGCAGGGCCGTAGGGACCCATCTTTTTTCCCCACAAAGAAAAACCCGGCGCCAGGAAGAGCAGACAAGGGGTGAATGAGGCTGGCATTCAAGGAGTCTTTAATATAGCTCTCCATCACCTCCCTCTCTGGCCCAGACAATCTGCAAAGTCGACTGGATGGCAGCCGCGCGCCCGGGAGGAGGTCAATAGTACAGTCATAGGACCGATGAGGTGGCAAAGAGTGGGCCCTAGACTTACAGTACTAAAGACCTCCTGTAGGTCGTGATAGACCACAGGCACAAGACTGAGGTCTGATGGCTCGGCCGGAGAGGAGGAGATCAGGAGAGTGGGAGAGCATGCAGCAGAGCGGAGACACAACAAGAGACAGAAGTGGAGGAAATAGAATTTTTGGCCCAGTTGATTATGGGGTTGTGTTGACAGAGCCGCGGATAACCCAAAACCACGGGAGTAAAAGAGCTAGGCAAAACGAAAAAAGGAAGGAGTTCACGGTGGTTACCAGACAACAGAACAGACACCAGCTCAGTTTAATGAGTTACAGCGGCTAGCCTGCAGCTGGAAAGGGCTGAGATATTTAACGGGGTCGGTGGAATTCTACTGTGAATTTTAAGTTTTTGGACTAGATCCTATGCAATGAAATTTTGCTCAGCTCCGGAGTCAGTTAAAACTGAGACTTAGAGCTCTGCCCCCAGTAATTTAATAAGAGCGAAAAATTACCAGGGGGATTTGTTCAAGATCCGCCCGCCAGACCCCCCACGGCTACTGACGGGCCGAATCTTTTGGCCGAATGGGACATTTAAACACCAGTGTTCTATGGAGCCAAAATACATGCATGCCTCCGCCTTTCTATGTTGCTGATGTTCCTCCGGAGTCAAATGAGCCCAGCCCAAGACCATTGGCTCCAGAGGAGAAGCTGACCAATTGGAGCGAGAGGACGGTGGGGGCAACCGTGACGTAGATGAGGAGGCAGAGGCCTTCTTGGCCTTCTGCTCCTTCGCGCGCTCATGGTACTGGTTATCCAGGCTGATGGCCTGCTCAATTAACTCATCTAGAGAGGAGGGGTTGGCGCGGATTGCCAGATTGTCGCAGAGGTTTCAATTAAGACTCCGGAGGAAGATGCTGCATAGAGCAACATTCCATCTGGACTCTGCCGTGACGACCCGGAATTCGACCAAGAAGTCAACAGACTGACTCCCCTGCCGAAGCACCAATAGTTGACTCGCAAGATTCCCCTCGCTCGCTGTGTGGTTGAAGACCCGAGAAATTTCCTCTAAAAAAAAAACGATCATATGTATAACGGGACCCCTCCAGGCTGCCGAATATGGACTGGGCCCAACTAAGTGCACGATCTCTAAGCAACAGGGTCATGAAATGGATTTTAGAAGTATCATCCGAGTACTCCCGCCACCTGCTGAAGATATAGCCAGCAGTGGAACAGGAACTCTTTACATCCCCCCACCTCTCCCACGCACGGGGCAAGAAAAGGGATGGAAATGGTCCGGTGGATGGTGGAGACTGCCGGGGCAGCAGGTGGAGGAGGAGCCAAACAAGACAGATGGCATAAGTGATCGGTTACAGTAGCCAATTGCTGGGTAATTGCTTGCAGCTGCTCAGTTAGAACAGCTACTTGACGCTCAGTGGTGTCTAACCGGAAAAGAGCTGAATGCTCCCCTGATGCCGTGCATGCTGAGCCTTGATCCCGGCTGGATTGTTCTGTCATAATTCACTAGCCAGAGACTCAAATTCAAAGCAGAGGCACCAGAGGAACACACAGACACGAGTAAAAAGTACAACACTATTTTATTGAAAAGACAAAACACAAGTCGGGATGCACACTGGAGGCAGCACACAGCCTTAAAAGAGAGAAACAAAGGACACAATTAATAAGGAATAAATTGAAGAGAAGAAATGGTAAACAAGGAGAAGAGAGAGGTCTTACGGTAATGAATAGAGGGCCCAGCTGTGTCCCAGTGTGCAGGGAAGTTGGAGCTGGTGGGGAATGGAACCAGAGAAACCAAATGGCCAAGGGAAGGAGAGATGCTGTAGGTTGACCGGGTGAAGCAGGAGAATCCAGATGAGATGGTGGAAGGGCAGGCGAGCATGTGCAGCCCTGGAGAGACACACCACTGTGATGGGAGCAACCTGAGAAGGAGAGGAGAACAATGGCCAAACTACAGGTGCGATTTGGGGTGCTTTCACACCTGCATACTTTAGTTCATTTCAATCAAACTCAAGTTCATTTTCTCTGTTAGTGCGGTTTGTTTTGTCTGGTGGGAACACAGTAATCACACTCAAGTGCATACCAAAACAATCGTACCGAGAGTTCCTGAAAGAGATGGTCTCGGTTCAAATCAAATGGCAAACTCTGGTGTGGTTCTGCAGGTGAGAAAGCGACTGCACTAAAACAGGACCAGCGGTAAACTGTAAAGCATTTCATGCCACTGTACATACCTGATAGATCTTTGAAAATATCTGTGGCTGAGCACATCATAGTTCTGGAGGATTAATGAACGTTAACATGTTATTTTCCATCCGTAGCAGCGCTTCATTTTCAAACTGTATGATTTACTGAAAGTGGTATATGCACATATGTAGTTGTAGGAAATTATGGGTTTATTGGGTTTTGTAGATGTTTTATTGTTGGTACAAGTATTAATGTAAATATGAATGTGAGTAGGAATGAAGATTTCTTTTCATTACACACACATAAGCTCATTGGGGCACGAGTCCAAAATAATGGAGAATTTAATTAAAAATTCTTTATTTGTACCAATAATTAATCAGTCTCAAAAACCCTTTGAGTTCTCATCTGCTTTTAATCAAGAAGATGGACATGAAATCAAACAATAACTCCTGTTTGTCTTTTAATAGTTTAATAAGAAATGTCAGAATAGATTAACACATTTGGATGACTTTAGAACAGGGAATTCAACATATACTGTATCATGAGCATCATAGACTGTTATTGAATTACTGAGCATCACATGTGAATCAAACATTTGTGGAACCAAGGGAAACATAGTTTAACTTGGCAATATACTGGAAATTGGAAAGCCATAAAATAGCAAGAATTAAGCTTAAATTGAACAACAGACCATCAGTCAAGTAAAATCAGATTGCTTCTCCTTGGGTAGCAGGCCCCCACGTGCCAACCTTGATCGAGCTGGATGTCCATGGATTCTGTTGAGAGAGAGACTGGTAGACAGGTTCTACCACGGTTATGGCATGCTCCCGAGATCACAACTGTAGACGCTAGTCGATGTCTTCTTATCTACAGCAAAGGGAATTTTGTCAGGTGGTCAAATTCCAGATAATATTTGTTTATTGTTCCAAGTCCAATCAGAAAATCAAATTGAGAAACAAATAAACCACAAATCTGTTTCTTCCAATGTATTGTGGTCAAAGATCATTTAAGCTTGGTAAAAGTAAAAAAAAATAAAATAAAACAAAACCTTTTTAACATGGTAATTTAAGGAAAAGGAGTAAAATAGGAAAAAGTGAACTTTAAAAGAAAAGAAAAAGAATTTTCACAGAGCATGAGAGGCTCTGGGCCTACTTAAAAGACAGAAAAATGTGAGAGCAGAAAAATTCTGCTCCTTCTTCAGGCTGACCACCACCCCAGCTGAAGACAAAGGAAGGGTTTTTTTTTCAGGGTGTGGCAGGATCTCACTAAATTTCATGAAAACTGAGCTGGACCAATTATATTGAGTTTCTTTGTTCAGCAGAAGTCGTAAACTGACTAAAAAGGCAGTGAAGATAGGTTTGGACCCCGATTGGTCAGTTCAAAGGTCTGAGGCGGATGCCAGAGAGAGAGCGAGAGATCCTCCTAAAATGTGTGTGCTGCCTATGGAAGCATATATTCTCCAAACTTTAGGGACTAACATATTCTGCTTAATAAAGGAACAATGTCTCTACATTGTAACTGATTAATTTGTGATAGGCATGCAAAAATAAATTTCTTCCTGAAAATAAAGCAACACATATCCAATCATATCAATAAAAGCATTTCAAACCACAACTGTCCATCCCATAGTCCGGCAATATCGCCAATGGTGTCCTGAGAAGAATCTTCTGAAAAATTAGTCTTGAGAACAGAAATATTTCATTCATTGTTCACAATTCATATTTTTACTTCAGAGAAAAATATTCCTGTGTTGGCCATTGGGGGCAATGTTGGACTATTTGAGTTTAATGAGGAATCTTGACTTTCAGGCGCATGGGGAACATCAACCGTAACTCTGTCATTTGGGCATTCCTTTGGCAAATAGATGAAAGGGAAAAATGATTCCAGGTCCTGAAGAAAGGATTAACTTCCACTTTATGGCCGATGGGTAGTGTTACAGCTCAAAGTCTCGGGTGAGAAAAGCAGTTCATGACCAGGCTTTTGGTATGAAATAATTTTTTCTCAGCAAAGAATGATTTTATAAATTGGAACCCAGGATTAACGCTATATAATAAGCAATAATCAGGGCGATGAAAACTCCTCGTAGATTACGCTACGCTTTGTATTATTTTCTCCCCAGAAATGCATAAATATGCAGTCATCCTACTTCTTGTATTTACCTTTCTTGTTCTCGCAGCAAAAAAAAAAAAAAATCTCACTAATAAGAACAGAGAATGTTCTGAAGTAAGTCTCACGGTATTTAACATAACGCAGTTTGGTCTGCTTGAATTTTTGCCTGTGTGAAAGGGGACCGAACCAAGGAGAAAATGATACAAAGTAACAAACTTGTCAACTGATTCGGACCAAATTAAACAAATTTAGGTGTGAAAGCACCTTTAAAGCACAATACTTTCACTAGCCTTATGTTGAGGCAGCAATACCCAATGGTCCAGCGAAGAAGCACTCGCAGACCGGCTCTTTTAAAGCTGGCAGATGATGAAGCAGCAGGTACGCCCAATCACGCAGGTCCGCGTAATCAACTCCAGAGCGGAAACAGGCAGAGGAAAAAGAACACAGGAGGGGAGGGGGAGCACGCTCACCTGATCATCACAATTGCCAGTCCATTGCAGGGCAAATATAATTTAACCAGTAATTTTAATTCTAATATGATAAAACACTGAGTAGCTTTTATTTTCATTTTCATTTTTAATTGTGAAACATTTAACTTTGCAGGAAATAATATCCGTCCCCCCTCCCCCATGATAGGTTTACATGTAAATCCGGCCATCAGGAAATGAGGAAAAAAATTTGTGGTCCTCACTACCACCAAAATTGTCCATCCCTGATTTAAATAGCAGTGCTACCTGACTGTATGCAGTCAATGTACAGTTACCTATACAGTAACTTAATGCAATGAACAAATTCAATAAGAACTGAATGCAATTGATGCATAAGATAAGTAACATTAATTTTAAACCTGCACAAATATAAACTTAAGTATCTAAATTCTTTTGAGACTTAAAAAAAAAATAAAATTAAAGTTAGAAACCAAAATAAAGTGCTGTTACTGTCATGAGCTCTCCATGCTCCTCTCCAACGGTGCATGGCGAGGGGAAAAGAGGATGAGGATTTAATTGCAGGGTTACACCAAACACACATTTATTAACACACCAGTGAACATAATGGGACAAAACAGTTCGGATACACATAGAGTTCTCCAGGCCGCCCAACACACACACTGGAGATAAACAGCGACGAAACAGCGCACAGGCAGTTACTCACAGTGGGGGGGGCAGACCAAGTCGTCACAGCGAGAATCCAAGACACAAAGACAGTCCTTAATGACGTGACAGTTGACGGCAGAGAGAAACCATCAAACGCGTACAATAATCCAGCAGCGTCTGTCTAGCGAAGAGCTCCTTTAATACAGATGCCACTGGCGTGACAGATAGGAATCACCTGGGCGAGGCATGGACAGATAATTACTGGGGACTGGAAACAGCTGATGAGCCAGAAGGAGAGCGGGGGGCGTGGCTAGTCTGGCAGCCTGTCAGCAGCATGAGAGAAAGGAGATGACCGATGCTGACTAACAGCTGCCGGTCAGGGAGTGGCTAGAGGCATGGCATAAGTACAAGAATACATCAAAAAACACATAACCAGCAAAGCCAACCCCACAAAGAGATAGAGGCCGAGCCGAGGAAAGCCAAGCCGGCTCGGCACGTGACAGTTACAAGATTTCATGATTTTTTATTTTTTTGTACTGTTATCACTACGTGTTATATACACTGAGTGTGTTTAACGCAGATCAACAGCAAGCCAAACTCGTTTTTCATGAGCCAGGAAACCGAGCGTCCTGCTCACTTTATTCAGTCTCCTTACGACAGCTTACAGTACCTTACAACTGTAGCTCAAAGCTCGTTGAAAAGCCCGAGTGAAACTAGAAAATAAAACAGAAAATACATTCATTAAAATAAGCTAGCGGGCCCCTGGGGTAAGACTAATTCCTGGAAACACAATACACTCAATACATAAAACAAGCTAGCGGGGCCTGGGATATCACTAATTACTGAAAACAAATCACACTCTAAAAACGATCTCAAGTTCACATTTAACAACTTATAAAACCAACATAACATTCCTTTACTTACAGCCATTGCTTTCGGAGGTGTAAAAAAGGGGTTTAACACACAGGAGGAATGTTTCAGATATTCGCGGGCAGGCTATGCACTTCTGCCTTTTTTTTTCTCTCTACCAAAGTCTGTTTCTTCTACCCATAAATCCTAGCGGCAACTGGCTGCGCTTTCAATATAAAATACATATGAATTACTACTAACTATATGGAGGTCACTCTTAACACAATAACTAATTTCGACATGAATTACTACAAATAAATTATGATATATTTTAACATGAACTTATGAACTATTTCTAACTTTATATGAACACACACTGCTGGGGGCAGAACACTCCCCGCCTGGCATTACTAATGCCACTACTCCTTCTTATCTATCATTTCGCTCTCTAAGAGCACTACCATGTCTGAGACAGGACGTAGGTAAGTTTTTGAAGCACCCTGGGATGATGTCCTCACTTCGACCTTTCTGACCTTCCCGTCGCTGCTTGGAAAGGTGGATGTGATGATGGCCATTGTCCACTTGTTTCTGGGTGCTTGGTCATGTTTCAGCAGCACTATGTCACTTGTCTGGAGGTTGCGGTGTGTTGTATGCCACTTGCGCCTTGACTGGAGAGTGTTGAGATACTCGTTTCTCCAGCGGCTCCAGAATTCATTGGCGAGTGCTTGCACTTGTTTCCACTGATTTTTGAGCAGGTCCTTTCCACAAAAGTCTCCTGGTGGAGGGGGAACATGCTGCTTTTTCGTCAGGATCATTGCGGAACAGAGTAGGAATGGTGAGGAAGGGTCTGTTGAGATGGGGACTAAGGGCCTAGCGTTGATTATGGATGTTACCTCAGCCATTAAAGTACAAAGCACCTCATGCGTCAAACGAGTGTGTTTGTTTTGCAAAAGCATGGAGTCCAGTATTCTGCGAGTGACCCCAATCAGTCTTTCCCAGACGCCTCCCATGTGAGAGGCATGCGGGGGGTTGAACTCCCATGTGCCACCGTTGGCATGAAGATAGTTGACAATGTTGGGAGGGTTCTTGTTTGGTTGTGCCATGCCTAACTCCACACTCGCTGCAATGAAGTTAGTGCCTCTGTCAGATCGCATTTGCTTTGCTGGGCCTCGTATTGCGAAGAATCTGCGTATTGTGTTTATGCAGCTGCAAGTGTCCATAGACTCAATGACTTCAATATGCACGCCTCTTGTGGTCATACACGTGAAGAGTATTGCCCACCTTTTCCCTTGTGCAGCTCCACCTCGTGTGTGTCGAGTGACTACTGACCATGGACCGAATACATCCAACCCGACGTATGAAAATGGAGGGCATGTTTTGAGTCTCTCAGGTGGGAGATCTGCCATTTTTTGAATCTCTAGTTTTCCCCTGAGTCTCCTGCACGTTACACAATGGTGGATAATGGACGAGACCAGTCTTTTGCAACCTACAATCCACAGTCTGGCTTGCCTAATTGCGCTTTCCGTGAACTGCCTTCCTTGATGCACAACTTTGGCGTGATAGTGGCGAACAAGCAGTTGGGTCACGTGATGCTTGTTTGGGAGAATGGTTGGATTCTTGGATGCTGTGTTCAATGAAGCATGTTTGAGGCGACCTCCAACTTTGATGAGGCTTTCATTCATATAGGGGTCAAGAGCCACGATGGGACTTGAACTGCAGACGGTTTGGTTGGCATGGAGAGCAGCATACTCATCGGGAAAGGCGTCTTTTTGAACAGACTGGAGGATGAGGTTACTGGCAGCATCCAGCTCCTCTGGAGTGCGTGGCTTGCTACATCGATGCCAGCCCCTGCATGAATGATTTGACAGGTTGCTTGATGAGTGAGAATGAGCTTGGTGAATTAGGAATGCAATTTATTTATTTAGCGAATGCACAGTCCTTAAGCCAAGCAGTTGCCTCCTGGTTTGCTGTATGGAGGGTGTGTAATCCTCCTTCCAGTCTTTGGAGCGGGCAAACCTCTATGATGTGTTCCATTGTTTGCTCCTCTCCACATGCGCACAGTGGGCTAGGGCTACTGCCCCATCTGTGAAGGCTGGCCAAGCAGGGGCCATGTCCAGTCCTGAAGCGATTGAGTGTAGACCACTGTCTCCTTGGGAGGTTGGTGCCCGGGACCTGTTGGTTGGGGTTTATCACCAGCTGTTTGTTTGGGACCTCCTTGGTCTCCCATTCCTCTTGCCAAGCTGTCTGGATGGTAAAGTCAGCTGGGGGAGGGTTTTTCCAAATCGGCCGTCTGGATGAAAGTCGGGCAGTGGGTGGGGTGTAGATATCTGCATGGATTGGCAAGTGAGGAAAATCTTTAACTTTTTGGAGCATCCTTTGAGTTAATGCTGCTCGCCGGATGTGTGGAGGGGCTATGTTTGACAGTACAGAGAGCCAGGGGAGTGGTGTTGAGCGGATTGTTCCAGTTATAGTTCTCATGGTTGAGTTGAGCTGGGTGTCTACATGGTGTGTGTAAGATGACCTGGACCAGACAGGGGCACAATATTCTGCTACAGAGTATGAAAGGGCCAGTGCTGAGGTGCGCAGGGTGGAGACTGCCGCCCCCCATTTTGCACCAGCGAGCTTGCAGAGCAGGTTGTTTCGTACCTTCACCTTAGCAGCCGTCCCCTTTAGATGTTCCTTGAAGGATAAGGTCCTATCAAGGGTCACTCCAAGATAAGTTGGATTTGGGGCATGCTTAAGCTTGAGTCCGCTCAGGTGGATGTTTAGTTCTCTGGCAGCTTTTGCATTGTGGAGATGGAATACACTGGAGACGGTTTTTGCTGGGCTTGGTTTTAGGCGCCAGATTTTGCAGAACTGGTCCAGTTTGGCAAGATCTTCCGTGAGCACCCGTTCCAGTGGTTCAAAGTCTGGTGCTTGGAATGCCAAACAGATGTCGTCTGCATAGATGAATTTGCAGGATTTTGTAGTAGGCAGGTCGTTTATGTAGAGGTTGAACAGAGTTGGAGCTAGAACTGAGCCTTGTGGGAGTCCGTTTTTCTGCATTCTCCATGCACTTGTGTTCTGACTGAGGTGGACTCTGAACCTTCGGTTGGTCAGCAGGGTTTTTATAATTGCTGTTGCCCAAGCAGGGATCGCCTTTATAAGTTTCAGGAGGAGGCCTTTGTGCCAGACCGTATCATAGGCGGCTGTAAGATCGAGAAACACAGCCCCTGTCTTCAGTCTGCTCTCGAAGCCATTTTCGATGAAGGTGGTTAGGGCCAGTACTTGTTCTCCTGTACTGCGGTCCTTGCAGAAACCTGCTTGATCCACACTTAGAATATCCTCTATTTCTGGGGAAATGCGTTGCAGTATTAGGCGCTCCATGATTTTGTAAGGAACGCTGAGTAGGGAGATTGGGCGGTAGCTTGCTGGTAGTTTGTGGTCTTTGCCAGGTTTTGGGATGGCAATGACCTTTGCTGTCCGCCATTTCTTTGGGATCGAGTTTGTTTGTGTGATCCTTGTGTAGAATTGTGTCAACCAGGTTAGGGCTCGGGGGCCAAGATTTTTCATGAATTCTGGGAAGATGTTATCGTATCCTGCTGCCTTTCCACATTTCAGGCCCTGTAGGACTTTCTCCAGTTCAGCAGCCTCGAAGGGTTCAGGGTTCGTTTCCTCTACAGGCATTTTTTGGTGTTTTTTTAGCTCAGTTGTAACTGCTCTTCTGGTGTCTTTGTCTTGGGGTGCTTTGGCGATAGTCAGTAGGTGGGATGCAACTTGGTTGGGTGTGACGGATGCTCGGCTTTGGCTAGGGGGCTTCTGTGCAGCTCCTAGGCGACGGATGAGGCTCCAACATTTCCTGCTAGAGTGGGTAAAGCTCCGGTCAGCAACTGTCTCCTCCCATTTCTTTCGCCGGGCTGTATTTAGCGATTCAATGAGATGGTCTGCTATCTCTGGGTCCCCTGATGTTTGATAGGATTGTAGGAGGGCAGCACTTTCTCCGTCCAAACATGGGACATAGAGGGGTCGGTAGCCTCGTGGGATTGCAGTATGGGCAGCCTTGAAGATTGCGCTGCAGAAGCGGTTGTATGCTTCATCTACAGTGATGGTGTGGAGTGGGATGGTAACAACGCTCCGGTCCAGAGTTTCACTGAATTTCTTCCAGTTGGCTTTGCGGAAGTTCCAGCGCATCTTCCTTGGGCTGTATATGACTGGAAGTTGTAGGCCAATGTGTACAAGCAGGGGCCGGTGTTGGCTGTGTGGAAAATCATCAAGAATGAGGATCTGTGTAGGATATGGCTCCTCATTAAAAGAGCTGACCCAACACAGGTCAGGAGAATAGTCCTTCTTCCACCTAGCAGAGTGGAAGGTTCCTCTTTGTTTGGGGTCGTATATCAAAGCGAGGTCATTTCTGGATGCCCAGTCTGAAAGTGCCTCCCCATCACTGTCCACTGCTGGGTACCCCCAGTCAGGGTGATGGCTGTTAAAGTCCCCCACATAGATGGCAGGGTGGGGTAGGGTGGGTAAGACCTGCAGATCCCAGTTGGCATTAGGGGGCTTGTACACATTGACAATATGGAAGCCACCAATGATTATAGTGTCTGAGAAATGTGTTGTTATCAGGTGATTTGCTTCAACTATGTCAGAACGCACATAGGTGGCACATCCATGTTTAGCATGTAGAACATAGCACAGGAGGTCAAAGCCTTTGATGGTGAAGCGGCCAGCTTCCTCTGTGCCAATATGAGTCTCTTGGAGGCAGATTACATCAATCGAATGTTGGAAGGCGAGGACTTCAATAAGGCTTCGCTTGGCTGCAGATAGACCTTCAACGTTTAGTTGTAATATGCGAAGGGCAGATCCTACCACAAAGTGCTCTTGGGGCTGTTTGCTTTCGGCTTTAGGACTGTGACTAGGATTCTTCTTTGACTTGGCACAGAGGCGTCGTCTCTTCGAATTTAGTCTGCTGGTAGGATCATTAGCTTCCCCAGGCGAGCCCGGGTACTGGCGGAGGGCGCGACGAGAACGCTGATCCATTGCCCCCCAGGAATGCAATGGCACGTACTAATGAGTTCCAACTTGAAAAGCGCTGGAAGCACTCTGGTGAGAGCCCGTTCTTCTGAATGTGAGTAGAAAAGGTAGCGACTTTTCTGATTTCAGCGTCTACTTCAAGCTCGATTAACTCAAAGGATTCAGGTGTCTCGGATTCAGGTGGTCTGTAAAGGAAGCCCGGTCCCTTAAACCACATAGTGTCCATAAGCTGTGATGCAGGTATTGACCTGGTGGCTAGATCAGCTGGGTTTTGCTCTGATGTGACGTAGTGCCACTGTTCAGGGGATGTGGACTGACGTATACGATGAACGTGGTTATGCACATAAACATAGAAGCGCTTCGAATCGTTGCAGATGTACCCAAGAACCACCTTGCTATCACAGTAGAATTTGACAGCATTTGGTTTGTGATCAAGTTCGTCCAGAATGAGCTCCGCCATCTCAACCGCTAGAACTGCTCCACAAAGT
Source organism: Pholidichthys leucotaenia (assembly GCA_020510985.1). NCBI lineage: Eukaryota > Metazoa > Chordata > Actinopteri > Cichliformes > Pholidichthyidae > Pholidichthys > Pholidichthys leucotaenia. Next base: position 84,553,307 of record CM035848.1, on the reverse strand, counting down.
TCAAGGCGAGGTATCGTGGGCTCTGGTTGTGGTGAAAGTTTTGCTTTCCCAAGCACAAATCCGACTTCGCATTGTCCTTCTTCATTGACTATCTTCAAGTATGCTACTGCTGCAATAGCCCAGCTTGAAGCGTCGGAAAAGATGCACAGTTCGGTGTAAGTGGACTTAGAGAGGGAAGTTGGTACATAGCAGCGTGGCACCTTGAGGCTGCTAAGATCTTGGAGAGACATTTTCCATGTTTCCCATGTGTCCATTTTGTCCTGAGGGAGAGGAGCATCCCAACCTTGGACACCATTCGACAGTTCATGTCACAAGAGTCTGCCTTTGATTGTCACTGGTGACGCTAGTCCTAAGGGGTCGAAGATGCTGTTAATTGTTGACAGAACCCCGCGGCGGGTGTAGGGTTTGTCATTGACGGCAACCTTGAATGTGAAAGAGTCAGTGTTTATGTCCCAGCACAGGCCTAGACTTCTCTGAGCTGGTAGAGCGTCGTCGCCGAGACTCAAGTCTTTAATGCCGGTGGCCAGGTCTTCTGGCTTGAAGGCTTGCATGACTGAGACACTATTGGAGGCGATTTTGTGGAGCTTGAGATTGGATTCGGCCAAGGATGCGCATGTGCGCTTGAGCAAGTCTATGGCTGCAGATTCAGTGGGGAGCGAAATCAACCCGTCATCTACATAAAAGTGTCTCTCAACAAAGTGTCTTGTGTCTGCTCCAAACTTTGGCTCGCCTTTCTGGATAGCCCTGTGTAGGCAATAGATAGCTACCGCTGGCGATGGGCTGTTTCCAAAAACGTGCACCCGCATGCGGTACTCCTGCACCTCTTTTGACAAGTCGTTTTCCTTGTGCCACAGGAACCTCAAATAGTCTCTATGGTCTGGTCTGACTAAGAACCCATAGAACATTTGCTGGATATCAGCAGTGACTGCGATGAGCTCCTTCCTAAACCGAATCAGCACGCCGAGGAGGGTATTATTAAGATCTAGACCTGTTAACAGTACTGAGTTGAGTGACACACCAAATTGCTCTGCACTTGAATCAAAGACGACCCGTATCTGACCGGGCTTCTGGGGATGATATACCCCGAAAATGGGCAGGTACCAGCATTCAGTGTTATCGGTGATGGGTGGAGCGATCTCTGCATGATTGTTCTCGAACAGCTTGTCCATAAGCTCTGAGAACTGTTCTTTCATTTGAGGGTTTTTTGTTAAGTTGCATCTTAGTGAGCTGAGTCTAGACAATGCTTGGTTCCTGTTATTTGGGAGTGGCAAGCGAGGAAACTTGAATGGCAGAGAAGCGATCCAGTTGTTGTCTCCATCCTGGTGAACTTCCTCCTCCATTACCTTTATGAAGGTCTCATCTTCGAAGGACGCGGTGCACTTGTTATCGTTCTCTGTGCACTCAAAAACTTTGTCCCCAAGCTTTTCTTCCGCTGTGTTGGGTTGAGCTGCGTTTGAAGAGGCCATCCTTGTGCTCCCCGCCGTAGCATGGTTTCTCTTTGGTATAGATGCTGTTAGGACAAGGAGTGAAGAAGGATGGGCGTCCGTTGAAGAGCATGTGCGTCTTATAAACATTGACGATTGGCTTGTGAACGTTAAGGCACACCTCCCCCACAATTACCCAGCCTAGGTCCAGGCGTTGAGCAAAGGGAGCATTGTGGGGTCCGTTGACTTGTTGTCTTACCTTGTGGACTCGTAGGATGTCTCTGCCCAGTAAAATTGCCGTCTGAGCATCTGGGTCGTACTTGGGAATGAGAGGAGCGAGGTGTTTTAAGTGGGTGTGAGCAAGAGCGACTTCGGGCGTAGGTATTTCACCCCTACTGAACATTATCTCGTCGCATTCAAGGAGAGGAGGGAGGTCTAAGCGTGGGCCTCCACCTACTGGCTCGATTTGGAACCCCGCTGCTTCCCTGCCAAGCATTTCAGTTAAACCAGCACATGTTCTCATGAGGTATGTCAGAGGGCTACCTTTGATCCCAAACAGCTCGAATAATTCAGGACGGGCCAGCGATTTATTACTCTGATCATCAAGGATTGCATACATCTTAACGGAGCGTTCTGGTTGGCCTTTAGGGAAAACTCGAACTAGACATACCTTTGAGCAAGAACGTAGGGGATTACCTTCGCCGCAGATCCCAGTGCACCGTGACGTTACCTCAGGTGGTGTGTTGTCTCGGGGCTGAGGCTCTGGTTCAGGTGTGTTTTCTGGCTGGGGTTGCTGACTTGAATCGGGATGCATGGCAGAGCAATGTCTCTCACTTTGGCACTCCTCGCACTTGAGTTTTATGTCACAGTTCTTTATTGCGTGCGTGGGAGAGCAGCAGCGAAAACATCGTTTGTGTTCTTTGAGTATGCTTCGCCTCTCTTGTAGCGGTTTATTCTGAAAAGCTCTACATTTGGCTAGAGGATGCATTTTCTTGTGGACTGGACAGTAGCGTGTTAAATCGTCCTCTTTAGTACTAGCGGGATCAGTTGTGTCGACCTCTGTTTTGTTTACAGTTAGAGGCGTTCTGTAGCTAGTTTGTTTGAATGGTGGTCTCTCACCTTTGCTGAAGGGTTGGCTGCTGCACGTCGTAAAACTTGGGTCATTTCTTGCCTTAGCCTCGTCTTGGACAAACTTTACAAAATATGAGAAGGGAGGGGAGGTTACGTCATATTCTTGTTTGTATTTTGAGCCCGCGTGCAGCCATTTATCTTGTAAATTTAGAGGCAACTTTTCAACTATGGGCTTGACCCCACGGGGTGTGTCGAGGTAGGCGAGACCTGGGAGATAAGCTTCATCTTTAGCGACCCGCAGCTCTAAGAGTAAATCTCCAAGTTCCCTGAATTTTACATTGTCTCTGTAAAGTGAGGGAAGTTATCTAGTTTTTTTAAACAAGGCGTTTTCTACTACTTCTGCCATAGCATAACACTCTTTTAACCTGTCCCATGATAACTGGACAGCAGCTCTGGGGATAGTGGCATAGACAGCTCTGATTCTTTTAACGTGCTCTGAGGACTCTTTACCAAGCCACTTGACTAGAAGATCTAACTCCTGGCTATATGTGAGACCAACGTCTTCAATTGCATTTATGAATGACGACTGCCATGCTCTAAAGTTTTCGGGGGTGTCGTCAAACTTAAAGAGTCCGGTCGTGATTAGCTCTCTGTGCGCGAGGAACCTAGCAAAGTCTGCCATAGGTGGGTCACCATTGTGGGAAGCATGGTAGCTGTTTGGCCTGACATAGTCTCTCGGTATGTCGATGGATTCATTTTTCACGTACATTTTCTTGAATGCTGGTGGAGAGAGAGTTTGTTCGGGTCTCCTCGGAGTGAATGATTGCGCCCTTTGTGCAGGTTCAACTTGAGGTGTTTCTTCTTCAGCTGGTCACGCCTGTGACTTTAGCTGGATTTGGTGGTGCACATACTCCATAGTTCTCTGTCTGGTAACTTGTGATGGAATTGCGCTCCTTACACTCTCTCCTTCGTCCAGCTCGGCAGCTGCAGCAGCTTCTAGAACTTCTGCTTTTGCTGTCGCGGCCGCTGTTTCCTTCTCTATCTCCAGCATCTCTAGATCCAGTTCTAGCTTTGCTTGTTGCTCTGCTTGTTCTTGTTCTGCTTGTTGCTCTGCTTGTTCTAGCTCTGCTTGTTGCTTGGCTTGTTCTTGTTCTAGCTTTGCTTGTCGCTTTGCTTGTTCCAGCTTTGCTTGTTGTTTTTTAATTTCTAGTTGTTTCTTACTGTACAAGGCTCTAGCATTCGCAGCTTCAGCAGAGGCTCGCGCCATGACGGCTGCTTCCATTACATTGGACTTTGAGGATAACTTGGAGCTAGAACGTCTGGAGCTGGAGCTAGCGTTGTTTGATGATTTGGCTTCAGAGTTCGCCTTTTCTTGGGTCCTCTTCTCTTGAGTGTCATCCATTGCTGTGTCGTGAATCTTAACTTCACCAACTGTTGACGTGGTTTTTTTTACTCTTGAGTGTCATCCCTCGCTGTGTCGTGGACCTTATCTTCACCAACTGCTGACCTGGCTTTTCACTCTCTTGAGTGACGTCCCTCGCTGTGTCGTAGACCTTATCTTCACCAACTGCTGTCGTGGCTTTTCACTCTCTTGAGTGACGTCCCTCGCTGTGTCGTGGACCTTATCTTCACCAACTGCTGTCGTGGCTTTTCACTCTCTTGAGTGACGTCCCTCGCTGTGTCGTGGACCTTATCTTCACCAACTGCTGTCGTGGCTTTTCACTGTACTGTTATCACTACGTGTTATATACACTGAGTGTGTTTAACGCAGATCAACAGCAAGCCAAACTCGTTTTTCACGAGCCAGGAAACCGAGCGTCCTGCTCACTTTATTCAGTCTCCTTAAGACAGCTCACAGTACCTTACAACTGTAGCTCGAAGCTCGTTGAAAAGCCCGAGTGAAACTAGAAAATAAAACAGAAAATACATTCATTAAAATAAGCTAGCGGGCCCCTGGGGTAAGACTAATTCCTGGAAACACAATACACTCAATACATAAAACAAGCTAGCGGGGCCTGGGATATCACTAATTACTGAAAACAAATCACACTCTAAAAACGATCTCAAGTTCACATTTAACAACTTATAAAACCAACATAACATTCATTTACTTACAGCCATTGCTTTCGGAGGTGTAAAAAAGGGGTTTAACACACAGGAGGAACGTTTCAGATATTCGCGGGCAGGCTATGCACTTCTGCCTTTTTTTTCTCTCTACCAAAGTCTGTTTCTTCTACCCATAAATCCTAGCGGCAACTGGCTGCGCTTTCAATATAAAATACATATGAATTACTACTAACTATATGGAGGTCACTCTTAACACAATAACTAATTTTGACATGAATTACTACAAATAAATTATGATATATTTTAACATGAACTTATGAACTATTTCTGACTTTATATGAACACACACTGCTGGGGGCAGAACATTTTTTTTTTTGCCTTTTCAGAATTTTCTGGGAGTTTGCTTAAGTGGTGCAGTGTGTGTTGTTCAGAAGGAGGACTTACAACTTTTTCCATTTCTTTCAACTCTGGGTGATGGTGGTTAATGTGAGTCCCAGCGTTTGTGGTGTTACCAAAGTACCTGACTCGTTTTGCAAACTTTACATATTGCATGTGTCATGTCTAGCACTTTCTTTCCCAGAGAAAAATGCACCCACACACTTGCCTTCATTGAAGATGGGACTGGCTGAATTTCTTGCTGCTCCATTTTTTCTTAATTCTGACTGTTTCATCCGGCTGCTAGTTAGTAAGCTACTCTGCATGGTTCTCCTGCTGTCAGCAGCATCAGTGTGTAATTTCATATTCCGAAGTTGCAATACGTGACACGTGACAGGACCCCGGCACCACCACAAAAAAAAGCAACAATAATAATAATAATAAACTGATTCTTAATTTTTGTGAATCGATTCTGGATCCTGTAAAATGAGAATGAAGTTTCTTATGTGAATCGATTTTTTTCAACACCCCTTAAGTATGGATTTTCTAAATAGAGAATGGGCGTTGATGTCATGCTGCGCTGTGTTCTGGAACGTCGTCACCATTTTCGTGGTCTGGCTTCTTTGTTTACCTGTAGTCTACGACAACTCCTAACACAAACAGACACACGTTTGATGGAACACAGCAAACAGAAAATTCAAATTCCTTATTCAGAGCAGCTCAATAAGGAAGCAAAGGATCACTACTTCCAAAAAATGAAAGAAATAAATGGGATCGATCCATATGAGCACAAGAAATGGACCACGACTCTCGACCAACTGCCTCGAGTCACGCTGTCGGATATTTGACTACCTGGTTTGTGGGGTCAGCGCATACACCCATGAGCAATTTAAAAACTATAAATTATCAGAAGCTCATGTTCAGTTCACCGATAGATTGTCCAGCTGCCTTAAATCTTCTGGGTGAACAACCAGAAAGCAATCATTTGCACAAAGGTAAGCAATCATTGTGTCTACACAGTTTTCTGCACTAGCATGTGTCTCTGTTAGTGGTGTGTGATACTGCAAGATTTGGTATCGATTCGATACCAAGTAAATACAGGGCCAGTGTTGCTGATACTGATACTTTTTAAAAATTAAGGTGGCTGACTTCCGGGAAGATGGCGGAGAGACATAACGCTTAAACAGAGAGCTCTCCCTAGCCGGATTAAAAATCATCGGTAAATGGCCAACTCGACATAAGCGGATCAATAAACTAAGGGATGAAAACACGAAGGAGCCGGGCACAAGGACAAAAGCAGAGTAAAATTAAAGAATTCCTCTTCAACAACGCAGGAGAAACCGCTGAACACGGGGCCCAAAAAAACGAGGTGACCGCAGCAGAGAAAATGGAGGACACAAAACTCGATACCATGAACACTGGCATCGCCAGTTTGGGTAAAGAGTTGAGAGACTTCAAACGGCAGCTACAACAGGATTTAGCGGCTCTTAAGGAGGAACTGAAAAAAGAGATTAAGGAAGAAATTATGGGCCTCCGAAGAGAAATGGAGCGCAAGCTAGCAGAAAACATGGAGGAGCTGCGCTCCCAGCGGGCGTGTATGACAGAAGCGCAGGCCCGAATATCAGAGCTGGAAGATTGGAATAGCGAGGCAAGCGAACAGCTGCAGACCCTGACGGCACAAATGCAGAGGATGCAGGAGAAAGTAACCGACTTGGAGAGCAGGTCCAGACGGGGCAATATACGCATCTTCAGGATCCCGGAGGGCATTGAAGGCAACTCGATGACGAAATTCATGGATCAGTTCTTAAAAAAAGAGCTGGAACTGCCCAGCGAAGCGGATCTGCAGATTCAACGAGCGCACAGAGCCTCGGCACAGAACCCGAACCCACGCTCTACACCCAGGTCAGTTGTGGTAAACTTTCTGAAATATGATGTAAAGGAAAGAATCCTGACACGAGCGTGGAAAAAAAAGATACGAATCGGCGACAAGCAGATATTCTTTGATCATGACTACCCGGCAGAAATTGTGCAGCAGCGGAAGAAATATGCCAACATTAAAAAAACGCTGAAAGAAAAAAAAATTAGATTCCAAACGCCGCTAACGAAGATGAGGATTCATTGGGAGAACGGCGTAAGAACCTACAACACAGCCAGAGAGGCAGCGCAGGACATGATGGAGCGGGGCCTTGAGGTGTACGTGCCGGAGGAAACGGTAGGAGCAGCGGAGGCCCTGAACGCATCACGACAGCCGGAGTGGAGGCGAGTGAACGGCAAAAGACGGGGGGAGACGTGGCGCAGCGGGCCCAGGAAAGACTACAAGGCTTTCAACTGAAAGCCTAGATTATAACAAAGATTAAGAAAGACACAGAAGAAATGAAGGCCAAGAAGACAAGGTAAAAGAGAAACAGACGGCTAGGAGAGGTTTAAGTGATATTTGTTGGACATTTCTAGACTAATGACTATTTCTTGGATAGTAAATACAGGTCTAGGGAGGGCCCTACACTCGGTGAGGACAATCCCTCCACCCACCAACAGGGACCAGTGGGCAGAAGAAAGGCCCAAAGTACGGAGGTCGAGATTTTTTAATGTGTTTTTATATAAATATGTGTTATTTTTGTTGTTAAAGGGGCTAGGAGCACAAGTTAAAAAAATGGAAAAACATGATTATGGGTAAAAATCTTAAGATAATAACACTAAACGTGAATGGTCTGAACTCACCTGTTAAAAGGGAAAGAATAATAAGAAAATTCAAGAAAGAAAAAGCCGAAATTATATTTATGCAAGAGACACATTTGAGCAAGACAGAACATGTGAAACTAAAGAGATTTGGCTATAAGAACTCCTACTACAGTTCATTTAAGGGAGGAACTAAAAGGGGGGTTATGATACTAATCTCAAATAAAATACAATTTGAATGTGAACAGGAAATCCAGGATAAAGAAGGCAGGTATGTAATAATAAAGGGTAGCATAGATGGAATGCAGATCACATTAGTGAACATCTATGCCCCACCAGAAAGTGACAAGGGTTTTTTTCAACATCTGTTTGATCTCATAGCAACACACAGTGAAGGAGTCCTAATTTGTGGAGGAGACAAATGCTGTCATGGATCATGAAATTGATACAACAAGTGTTAAGAAGACAAAAAAAACATGTAACAAAATTCATAAGAACCTCACTGGCAGAAATGGGTATGGTAGACATTTGGAGGGACCTGCACCCACTCGAAAAAGACTATACACATTATTCAGCAGTCCATAAAGTACACTCTAGAATAGATTACTTCCTTATGAATGAAGATGACAGACACAGGGTGAGAAATTGTTGGATTGGAGGGGCAGAAATATCAGATCATAATCCTATATACATGGAAATAAATTTAAACAATAGAAAACGACAAACAACATGGAAACTTAATGTAGGACTGTTAAATGATGATAAAATGAAAGAAAGAATAAAAGTAAACATAAATGAATATATCCAAGAGAATGACAATGAAGAAGTGGACCCAACAATACTATGGGATGCACTAAAAGCCGTGTTAAGAGGTAAATTAATTGTTGAAACAGGAAAAGCAAATAAGACTAAACTGGAAGCATATGAACAAAGATGTGAGAGACTGAGGGAATTAGAACATAAACATCAAAGCACAAATGACCCAAAAATATATCAAGAAATTAAAGAAGAAAAAATAAAGATAAAAGAAACACAAATGGATGAAATTGAAAGGAAAAATAGATATCTAAAGCAAAAATATTATGAAACGGGACCAAAAGCCACAAAACTGCTGGCAAAACGGTTAAGAAAACAACAAACAATGAATAATGTATATAAGATTAAAGACCCCACCACAAATAAAACCACAGTTAACCCAGAAAACATCGAAGAAATATTCCATAATTTCTACCAAGAACTATACTCGCAACCTGAAGAAACAAATACTAAAGATATTAAAAAATTTCTATGCACATTGGACTTGCCATCAATAGGAAATCAACAAAATGAAAAGCTAACAGCAAAAATAACAACACAAGAGATTAGAGATGTGATTAAGTCACTTAAAAACAGTAAATCACCAGGTAGTGATGGATACCCTTCTGAGTTTTATAAACTGTTTATAGAAGAACTCACGCCACAGCTTCTAAAGTCATTTAATTGGACGTTGAACAACAACAAAATACCTCCATCATGGAACGAAGCCATTATTTCAGTCATTTTAAAGCCAGGGAAAGATAGAGAACAATGCGGAAACTATAGGCCAATCTCTTTATTAAATGTGGATTATAAAATATATACAACAATTATATGTAAACGAATAAAGACATTCTTGACGGAATTGATAGAAGATGATCAAACTGGTTTCATAGAGGGACGCCAAACACATGACAATATCAGGAGAACAATACATATAATTAATCAAATACATAAAGAAAAGAAAAGCGCAGTAATAATGAGTTTAGACGCAGAAAAAGCATTTGACAGGGTTAACTGGAAATTCCTATATAGTGTGCTGGAACGCTTTGGATTTAACGAAAAATCAGTACAATGCATAAGGACGCTGTATCAAGAACCTGTGGCAAGAATCAAGATAAACGGTAGCTTAACAGACAAAGTAAATATACAAAGATCAACTAGGCAGGGATGCTGCTTATCGCCCACCTTGTTTGCTCTGTTCATAGAGCCACTGGCTCAAGCGATACGACAAAATAAGAAATTAAAAGGTGTAACAATAAAGGGGGCGGAACACAAGATTGGGCTATTTGCAGACGATATTATAGTTTACCTTGAACAACCAGATGAATCAATAATGGAAATGATGAACTTGATAGAAAATTTTGGAAAATTATCAGGATACAAGATAAACATAACAAAAACACAAATATTGACATTCCACTATAACCCTCTAAACCAGATAACTGATAAGATCAAACTAAACTGGAAACAAAAAGAAATAAAATACCTTGGAGTGAACATACCTAAAGATCTAAGCAAAATCTATAAAGCAAACTATGATAGGTTGGAACAAGAAATAAAAAAAGATATTGATAGATGGTCAATCTTAAATATGGATCTGAATTCAAAAATTGAGACAGTCAAAATCAGCATACAACCTAGATTACTTTACCTCTTCCAGGCTATACCAACAGAGATTCCAGATGCCCAATTCTCAAAGTGGGACAGGATGATATCGAGATTTGTTTGGGGAGGTAAAAAACCAAGAGTGAAATATAAAACTCTCCAGTTACCAAAAGAGAAAGGAGGCATGGGCCTACCGAGTCTAAAGGAATATTACTACTCAGCACAAATAAGATATATCATATGTTGGTGCGACGAGGGATATGAGGCAAAATGGAAAGAAATGGAAAAGGAAATTGAGGGACTCCCAGTACAAAGCATAATAGGAGATAAAGATGCATATAAGCAAATCAAACAAATAGACCCAATCACTAAATTTACTTTAGAACTGTGGTATAAAATAGTACAAAAGTATAATATAAAGGAAGACATAAAACTATTGAAATGGGTAGCATTTGACAGTCAGTTTGAACCGGCAAAACAGGATAGGGGATACAAAAATCTGGTGAACAAGGGAATCACAGCATGGGGCAATATCGGAAAAAAAGATCTCGGGAGCTTTGTAAACATCAGGAGAAAATTTAAACTAGAAAGATCGGAATTCTTCAGATATCTGCAGATGAGAGACTATTATATGAAGAAGATTAGGCATAACCTCCAAACAGATGTGAGCGAGATTATACAATTCATTTTAAGCTCATATACAGGAAATAAAACAAGAATTATTTCAAAGCTATATCAGAAACTTATGGCAAACAATCATTCAAGTAACTATATAAAGGAGAAATGGGAGAAAGAGCTCAATTTAAACATAACAGAAGAAAGCTGGCAGGAAATATGGAAAACACAACACACGTCAACAAATTCAAGAACATGGAGGGAATTTGGATGGAAAAACCTGATTCGCTTTTTCATTACACCACAGATTCAAGGAAAGTATACAAATACCCAATCTATATGCTGGAGGGGATGTGGGGCTCAAAATGCAGACCACTCGCATATGTTTTGGAAATGCTGCAAAATCTCATCATTCTGGAAATCTATACATGTGACAATACAGAGGATATTAGGATATAATATACCAATGAACTGTAACTTGATGTACCTATGTGATCTTAAAAGAGACAATGTTATACAGGCTGAGGACAGATATCTAGTTAAAATCTTGTTGATTGCATGTAAAAAAACTATCACAAAAAAATGGCGATCAGAAGTTCTTCCTGACCAAGAGCAATGGACTGACATTATTGAGGACATACGTATGATGGAAAAACTAACATATCGACAAAGAATGCAAGAAGGACTATGGGAAAAAAATGGCGGAAATGGACACACTACAAAGTGCAACAACGAGACAGATATTGAAAGAATAACCAAAGACGCTGGAAAAACCAGAAGAATTAAGAGATGGAAACTAAAAACTTGATGCTCCAACATTTGTCCCCCCCCTTTTTTTTTTTTTCTTTTTCTTTTTTACTCTAGCCCCTTTTTTTTTTTTTAAATGTAGACTGTGATCTGAATGCAATATATATAATGAAAAATGAATAAAAATCTTAAGTTACAAAAAAAAATTAAGGTGGCTGCATCATCAAATCACTAAATCTGAATAAATTTTCATGACCTTTAAGTGTTTTGTGATTTTTCCTTTGGTTTATCAATTAGTTAAAACCCAGGACAGAATTTGAGCAAAGTTTAGAGGAAAATAGAAAATACTTTATTATCATAATAAAATGTTTTGTTCAGAAACAATAGAACAGTAACAAAACAGTTTTTCCCCATACACTGTCAGGTTTTGGGTTTTTTTTGCTTAAATAAACAAACTGCAATTATTACTCAAGAACAAATTAAAATGTTCTTTTTTGAGGTACATGGCATTCGGAAAGTATTCACAGTGCTTCACTTTTTCCACATTTTGTTATGTTACAGCCTTATTCCAAAATGGATGAAATTCATTTTTTCCTCACAATTCTACACACAACACCTCTCTAATGACAACATGAAAAAAGTTTTTTAAGATTTTTGCAAATTTATTACAAATAAAAAACTAAGGGGCAGATTTACTAACATGCTGCGCCATCACAAAACCCTGTTGGGGTGTTAAAAAACTACTGTTGAGAGTTACTAAAGATTGCAGGGCAAAGTTAGCGGTGGAAAGGCATGGACTATATTAATTTTGCACCTGGCCTCATTGCATATGTATTCGGAGGACTTGTCATGTCAAATCACAAATTTGAGAGAGAAGAGTATTTAAATGACTGGTACAAGGTGATTTACTACGGTTTGCGGTTGTCAATCTCCTCCTAAATGTGCCAGGATTTAATGCCCCAAAAAAGCTTGTCTTAATTCATCTGCTCCTGACATGACAGCAGTCATTGGTGCCAAGGCACCGGCGAGAACTGAAGGCGCATGACCGAAGAAACAGAAGCTTCTCTCTGTGTTTAACTTTATTTGGCATGACAGAACAGCTTATATAAACAGAAACGATCTCACAGAGATCAGTGTTGTACTAAACTGGACATCAGCCAGCAGAGGATTTTTTAAAAATTTCATTTGTATAATAATAATTTATTTCATTTATACCACATTTTACATTTCAGGGCAAAATCTCAAAGTGCTACACAAATAGGATTAAGAACAAGAATAAAAGCAAACATTCAGAGATAGTACATGTGATGACACACCAGGACATTAAAACGCTTTCCTAAAAAATGAATTTGTATCCATATAATAGGATAGTCCTTCCTACCTGGAGTGGACAAAAAAGGCACGTCCCCCAAAACCGCAACATTGTAGTAACTCAATGACAACAGTCTCTGCTGTGGCAATCCAAGGACTAAGCGAAATCGGGGTTGTTTAATTCTATTACATTCCAGACTTCAGAAAACATAAGATGCACATATTTATGAAAAGTCATGGACTGGGAGACCTGTAGATTTTGTTAAAACAAGTTTATTCACATAATAAAACCCCAGAGTCTCCATTAGACCATCTTGATGGTTCTTGTGTTAATTAAACTAGTACATTGCCTGTAGAACGCAAGTATTCCTGTCTGAAACAAGTATCCCAATCAGGCTTTACAGGCCCAAATGTAGGCTGTGTTTGAAAGTAGAATACAAAGAGGTGTAGCCTATATGTAGGCAATCACGTTAGACTTTGACAAATGTAAAAGGGAGTAAATGGCACTAAGATTTATTTGATTGTGTGAATATTAATTACAGAATACCTAAATATTGAAAATGAATGGAACATCCAATATTAGTGACTGTTTCAGATCCCTTGTTTATTTGTTTGTCAGATTACTTATCTGTGTGATGTTTCATCACTTATATTCATAATGATGTATCTTGCACTTTGGGGAATGGGAGTTGTTCAGTCATCATTATAATTATTAGGGCCTGAGCCACTGACGTCAGTCCGCAAAAGCCCTATTGTAATTGCTCAGCTCGAAGAAATTATTCTGCCTAAACGAATTAATTTTTCACTCTCTGAACGTTAACCAAAATGCGATTTGTTTTTTGGCAGACTCCTCAGACCTGGCGAAAAATTCGATAAACTGGAAAATATGTGTGCCCCCCCCCCACCCCTCATTTTTGTGGGTGTGGCCAAACATACAAGGTCTATGGAGACTGGAGACCATAAACTTTGCCGTACAGACATAAAATTTGGGTGAGGTGTGGATCACCTCAAGACATGCAAAAAACATAATTGTGGCCCATACCCACCACCAACAGGAAGGCTGCCATCTTGCCTCAAATTCGCCCAACCTCCAATTCGGAAAAAAGTCACATTTCGCATTTGAACAAACTAGTTCTAGGGACCTGCTCCAATTGAGCTCATTTTTACATGGTGGCATCTATAGGCATTGGCCATTAAAAATTGTATAAATTAAGTCAAAATCTTAAAAGGTGTGGCCAGGGCGCCATGGCGAAGTTTGACTCTTCCCCTTACAACTCCAAACAGCTGTCACTCGGGCAAAAATTGTCCGATGTCCCCCAAACTTTCCATGATGGAAAATAGTCCCGCCCCAAACACGTCAACATTAAAATAATTCAATTCAATTCAATTCAATTCAACTTTATTTATGTAGTGCCATTTCACAACAACAGTCATCTCATAGCACTTTCAACTGTAGGGGGAACCCCCACAGTTGCAGAAAGACCCCAGCAATCAGGCTCACCCTGTGAGCAAGCGCTTGGCAACAGTGGAGAGGAAAAACTCCCTTTTAACAGGAACAAACCTCCAGCAGAACCAGGCTCAGGGAGGGGCAGTCATCTGCTGCGAATGGCTAGGGGGTGAGGGGATAGAGAAGATGAAAAGAACAGACATGAGGAGAGCAAACAGCACGATGGGGTCTCAATCTATGGGAGAGAGCAAACAGATGTTAATGACCAGCAAAAAAAAAAAATATTTCATTGAGAGTGAAGAAAGGAGTGAATATCTGACAAAAGATATCGCGCCACATAGTGGTTAATGAAAGAATTGCTGAAAACTGTTTTATTTATTACTCACAAGTCACTTGCCAGACTGACGTGAAATTTTCTGAGATTAATCACACCACAGGGATGATCATAACTGCACATCAACTTTCACATGACGTCACACGTGTTACCATGGACACGCCCTCCTTGCCATTCAATCCTTGATCTTTTTTACAGGATTAGGAATGACCTGGAGTCATGAAATCTTGAACATAGGTTGAGGTGACTGTAATATATAGCCCTATATGGGTGGACAACACATAACTGATAGGTAAGTGTTGCCATGGCGACATGGCGTACGTTGACTCTTCGCCATGGAATATCAAAAACATGCAAATTGGACAAACTTCATCTGATTTCCACCAAATTTTCGACAATGGATATGACGCCTGCCCTGAACACGTCTATGTAAAAATAATAAGCAAAAGTTGTAGAGCCGCCTCGTGATTAGAGCAACAGACACTTGTAAATTGGACAAACTTTGTATGATTTTCACATAATTTTTCACATTCAATATTAGTCCCACTGCAAACACATGTATTAAAAATAATAAACACAAGTTATAGAGCCCCCGGGTGGTTAAAGGAAGAATTGCTGAAAACTCTTTTTCAAATTCAAATTCAAATTCAAACGTTTATTTCAAACTCAGGGTTCATATTACAAATAGATAAATAAATAAAGTATATACAGTTCAGCAGACACTCGGCGCTCTTGTAACAACAAAACACATAATGGGCTCAGTGTAAAATGGAACGCCACCACTTCCAAATGCTGGAATGAAGTGTGAGTGATGAGTTGACAATTGCTGATATAAGCTGATTGTTACATTCCAGCAGCCTTCTCAAAAAACTGTAAACATTCTTACGTATCAATTCTCCAAAAGACGGAATGTTCACAGACACAAACAGCTTGCTTGCACTCGACCTTCGTGGTACATCTAACAACCTTCTTAGGGAGTAATTATATGCAATGCGGATTTTGTTCCTAACAGCAACATTGCTATTAAACCATAAAGGCGAGCAGTACATTGAGGTACAGAAGGTCTTGAACAACATACATTTGACTTCAGGAGAACATCTATGGAAATTACGCAACAGTAAATTGGTTTGAGCGTACAGTTTCCTGAGATGCCTGTTACAATCAGCATTGGTCTTATCAGATTCAATCCACACACCTAGGTATTTGACTTTTTCGACAAAGTTCAAGCTATTACCACAAAATGACATAACAGGATTCGACGTATTGACGCCCTTTGGTTTGAAAGCCATACACATAGATTTAGTACAGTTGAACAGGATGTCATTTTTTTTACCAAATTTTTCACATACAGAAAGGAGATGTAGTCAACTTTTATTTCTTACTCACGCGCTGCTGGCCAGAATGACCTGAAATTTTCTGAGATTCATCAGACCAAAGGGATAATCATAACTGCACGTCAACTTTAGCATGACGTTACACGTGTTACCATGGACACGCCCTCCTCGCCATTCAATCCGTGAGCTTATGGGAAGGGGTGGGAAGGTCCCAGAGTCATGAAGTTTGGAACATATGTTGACATGACTGTCATATATAGTCCTATATGGGTGGACCACACATAACTGACAGGGAAGTGTTGCCATGGTGCCATGGTGAAGTTTGACTCCTCCCCTTACAAAATCAAGCAGCTGTAACTTGGGCAAAACTTGTCCGATGTGCACCAAAGTTTCCATGATGGAAAATATTCCCACCCGGAACGCGTCTACATCAAAATACTTGACAATAGATATAGTGCCACCTACTGGTTAATGAAAGAATTGCTGAAAACTGTTTTATTTATTACTCACGCGCCACTGGCCAGAATGACGTGAAATTTTCTGAGACTCATCAGACCAAAGCGATGATCATAACTGCACATCAACTTTAGCATGACGTCACACATGCTACCATGGACACGCCCTCCTTGCCATTCAATCCTTGAACTTGGTTGCAGGATTTAGAACGACCTGGAGTCATGAAATCTTGAACAATGGTTGAGGTGACTGTCATATATAGTCCTATATGGGTGGACAACACATAACTGACAGAGAAGTGTTGCCATGGCGACATGGCGAAGGTTGACTCCTCACCATGAAACACTGGAAAATTGTATCTTGGACAAACTTTGTCTGATTATCACCAAATTTCCGATAATGGATAATAGTCCCACCCTGAATGCTCCTATATAAAAATAACAAAAGTTAGAGTGCCGCCTAGTGGTTACAACATCGGACCCTTGTAAATTGGACAAACTTTGGACTATTTGCACCAAATTTTCTATGACCAATATTGGTCCTGCCCCAAACGTGTATATATAAAAATAATAAACCAAAGTTTTAGCGCCCCTATTGATTAAAGGAAGAATTGCTGAAAACTTTTCTTTCTTTTTCTCTCACCAGCAGAAAAAAATGACATGAAGGAATGACTAGAGCTCATTGACAGTACATGTACATAGTACAGAACTGTTTCCATGACGACCAGCATGCTTCAGTGGCTTCCACGCAATGCAAAACATGACAGTTACAGCTCAGACAATCCTTGTCTGATTTGGACCAAACTTTGCACAAATCATACTAATCCCACTCTGAACACATCTGCATATCAATAATCACAAATCTATCACACCAGTACCTACTGCTGACATGAGATACTGCACAAAATTGTTTCAAATTTTGTGCAAACACCAGTAGTCACAATGACATGACATTTTCAGTGGTTTCTCAGAGGTCATTGGACTACCTATGGCAGCACGGTGCAGCGTACTTAGGCAGCACGGTGGTGCAGTGGTTAGCACTGTTGCCTAATAGCTAGAAGGTTCCAGGTTCAAATTCCCAGGCTTGCAGGGGTATGATCCTTTCTGTGTGAAGTTTGCATATTCTCCCTGTGCTGCGTGGGTTTACTCCGGGGTCTCCGGTTTCCTCCCACATTCCAAAGACATGCATGTTAGGTTAATTGGTTGTTCTCAAAAAAATTGTCCCTACATGTCTGTCTCCTATAGGCCCTTAGAATAGAGGGTTAGTACTAGTGAAGCGCTTTGAGGGGTCTTTCAGATTTGAAAAAGTGCTATATAAGTACAGGTCCTTATCCCTTATCCTTACCCTCAGTGGAAATCACTTTTGTCCTGCGATAAGCACAGTTGCCAGGGAAACCCACTCCTTGCTTTTCAATAATGGACACTTGTACATTGGACAAACTTGGTACAATTTACACTGGTTTCTCAGAGTGCGCTGGACTATCCTCGGTGGAAGTCACTTTTGTCCAGTGATAAGCACAGTAGCCATGGAAACCCACTCCTTGCCATTCAAGATGTTTTTTACTTTGGAGGCTTGGGGAGGTCCAAGGGTCACCAAATGTGGAACGTAAGTCAAGGTGACTCTCTTTTTTAGTTCTGTATCGGTCTGCAACATGTACTTAAAATGTTAAGTGTTAAAATGGACACATGTCCAAGTTTACCTTATCACCATACGTTGGATAGTTCTAAATTGGACAAACTGTGTCGGATTTTCACTGTAATTGCCATGATGGAGTTTAGTCCAACTCTGCATGCACCTACATACTAGCACCACTTACTGCTCAAAGGAAGTTCTTGCCAAATGGTTTACTTTATTATTCCCGCAGCCCTTGCAGTGACAACGGGAAATTTTCCGAGACAGCAAGGTACGACGGGCAATGGGTTGCACGGGCGCATGGGAGGCGAAGGTCAGCTTACACCTGCTTGCAGGTTTAATTTTAGCTTATATTGTGGAGTGTGTAAGTGAAGAGGCGGCTTCATGTCAGACGATTTATTACACACTCACATCTCACAAGCACCGAACAGACTGACTGGTTACAGCAAGCACTCCTCTCTATATAACAAGTCACCTTCACAAGCTTCAAGGCACTTCCTCATACACAGCATGATATTTACACTACACTTCATTCAACCCCCTCTCACCCTCTTGGGCATTGTTCTCCCATGTGTATTCATTGTCTCTTTCTGAGGTGCGAAATAACCTGACTTCCATACCATCACTGTTCAGTGATGGAGTTCAGTGTAATACTGAATTTCTTCTATCGTCAATAAACTCATGCAGTACTATAACAGGACACATTTACAAATATTTGAGACCCATTGTAGTGCATCATTTTAGATTTTAGCAATATTTTGTTATTAAAAGGTTTTTTAAAACTCTATTGCTAAGATTGAGGCGGTGCTTATATCATCGTGCTGGGGCGATACTGAAGCCAAATAATAATCTGAACCTTGAGAGCATGACTGGCAAAGACTAACAATGTGAGCGCCACGGCTCTATTGTAAGCAGTTTGTTTTTTATTGATGTGAGAACCAGATCAACGTGAGGAAAACTAAGGAGCTGGTGGTGGACTGCCGCAGGCATGGGCAGCCCCTCACAGCACCAGTAAATATACAGGGAACAGACATCGAGATGGTGACATCCTATAAGTACCTGGGTGTTCATCTGAACAATAAACTAGACTGGTCACACAATACTGACGCACTCTACAAGAAGGGACAGCGCAGGCTGTTCCTGCTGAGGAGACTCAGGTCTTTTGGTGTACAAGGGGCGCTGCTGAAGTCATTCTATGACACGGTGGTGGCATCAGCCATCACTTTTGGAGTGGTCTGCTGGGGCAGTGGCATTACTGCAGCCGATAGGAAGAGACTGAACAAACTGATTAAGAAAGCTAGCTCTGTCCTGGGGCAGCGCCTTGATCCGATGGAGGAGATAGGAGAGAGAAGGACAGTGGCTAAACTGTCATCTCTGCTGGAGTCCGAGTTCCACCCTATGCAGGACATACTGGATGCACTGAGGAGCTCATTTAGCAGCAGACTACATCATCCCAGGTGCACAACCGAGAGGTTTCGTAGGTCCTTCCTACCAACGGCTGTCAGACTGTACAACCTAAGCAGGGCTGCTCGCAGAGATAGCAAAAAGACGTAACAAACTAATAGTTTTTTGAATGCAAAAGATGCAATAGACTTACACAATGGTCCCCTCCGGCATACAACTAGGAACAGACCGGTCGCTATGGAGGGTGAGAATATGTATGGGCACATAATCATACCATGTAGGATAACTAAGTAGACGGTTATGCTGTTTCATCCCATCTAGCAACAATGCTCTGCACTGTGTGTGTTTATATATTTACATATTTATTCCATCTAGCTACAATGCTCCGCACTGTGTTTTTATATATCTACATATTATTCCATCTAGCTACATTGCTCCGCACTGTGTGTGTTTATATACTTGCATATTTATTCCACCTAGCTGCAATGCTCCGTACTGTGGGTGTTTATATATTTACATATTTATTCCATCTAGCTACAATGCTCTGCACTGTGTGTTCATATACTCATATATTTATTCCATCCAGCTACAATGCTCTGCACTGTGTGTCTGTGTGTGTGTGTGTATATATTTATTTTATAGTAATATGTACATATGTATATTAGCCGCTCTTGCTTGCTTGTTTTTTTCTTGCCTTCTGATTGTTGCTCTTAGTGTTGCTATCCCTGTGCTGTTGCAATCCTGGAATTTCCCCGTTGTGGGACTAATAAAGGCTTATCTTATCTTATCTTATCTTATCTTAATGAAGGCAACAATGTGTGCTCTGGGAATTCCCTTCCAGTGCGCACAGAAGGGGAATCTCAGTGCCACGTGTAGCGGTTTATGTCCAGGTTTTTGGTGGGTTTTTTTTGATAGTTTCATCAGACATATTTTTTTCCACCTTCAGACTCCACTCATTTTCATGTCCCATATCTGGCCTGTTCTCGCTCACTCGTGAACAAAGACAGGCAGACCATCTTTCCCACAATTTCTTGCAGTTTTTCCATCAGGTGATGTCATGTGCCCATTCTCTATAGCAGGGGACACCAACTGGTGGACGCCGGTCCGGCTCTGGACCCTGAGAGTCCTCTGTCCAGACCCCGAAGCCTTTTGATACAATTTGGAGAAAAGGGAGACTGTTATATTTTGGTGGGGGGGGGGGGCAGAAAAAGTGGAACTGACCTGCTACATCGGCGACCACCCGACAGACTATGGCACGAGCCCTTGGGTGCTCTCCTCCAAAATCAGGTTTGCTGCATGTGCACCCCCCCCCCCCCCCACACACACACAAGGCTGACAGCCAGGACATCCACCTCGGACAGACCTTTTCAGATCTGTACCCACAAAAAGAAGCACTGTTGTGAAATTCAATATATTTACCTTCTTCCTCTATTCTGCCAAGAGTAGTCCATGCTGGGATGCAGAGGTGAGGTAGCTGGTTACTGATGCCCTTTTTGTAGCCTCCAATATCACTTAAAAACTCAGTAAAAGTGCCATGTGTTACTGAACATATAAAGTTCCACCTCCCCTCTCCCTGTAACCATGGAGTTACAGCTCCATCCATGGTGTAACAGTTTACTGTTGAGATTAAAAAAAAAAATGTTGAGGTATGGAATTATATCTTAAGATAAGATAAGGTAAGATAAGCCTTTATTAGTCCCACAATGGGGAAATTCCAGGATTGCAGTAGCAACGGGATAGCAGCACTCAGAGCAATAGTGTCTTGTGTCCTGGAATTATATTTTATTTAGTTTTGTTTTTTTTGTCTTAGTTTGAAACAGTTTTTTCTGCCCTGAAAATATTGTATAGAGGTGGACTTTTTGTGAAGTTTTTTTTTTTTATATATTAATCTTTTTTTTTTTTTTTTTTTTTTTAAATGCAATATAATTTAGTTTGGGTTCTCCTGTAATTTTTTTTTTTTTTTTTTTTTAGGATTTTAGTTGTAGATTTTAGAATTTTAGACCTATTTATTTGGAGTCAACAAACACATTTAGTGTTCTCCTGTATTATAATATTTTATATTACATTTTTGTTTGAAATTGAACAAAGAATTCATTTTAATATTTTTTGTTTAAAAAATAATATAGAGCTAAAACCAGCTAAAACATGAGCTTAATAAAATAATATGTGAAAGCAAGTTAAATAATATTGGCCTGTCTGGAGACAGCTGTGGTCTTCTGAAAGAATGTCAATGAAAGGATGACAGCTTTTAAAAGCACATTTTGGTATAACTTTGTCTGTTTTTTTTAATTTAACCTTTATTTATACATGGTAGTTCCATTGAGAGGCAACCTCTCTTTCTCAAGGATGCCCTGTTCACACTTACACATTCACACCAGGAAGCTGCACAGTACAACCACAGACTGACCTGTGGCCACTGAGCAGCTCCACTGGATCAGTGGGGGTTAAGGACCTTGCTCAAGGGCACCACAGTGGGGTTAAGGAAGGTGGGGCAAACACTGCTATGTTATCTGTCCCACTCTAATCTTGCTGGTCCAGGGATCGAACCCACGACCCTCCGCTCACCAGTCAACATCCTTAAACATTAGGCCACCACTGCCCACCATGTGTCAGATTTCTCTTCCATTTGTTTTAATAAAAGATGTAAGTAAATTCTTGGGTCACTACAAATGCTTTGATTTAAAAGGGCCAAGCGTTCACACAGTGGAAGTGAAAAATCTTGAATAGAAAAATAGAAAAAAAAATGCGTCAAGATGCATTGAGAATGGTTTTAGAATCAAGTCGGAGTTCTGAATCATAAGGTGCCTAAAGATTCCCACACCTAGTTCAGACCTCGGCTGGGGAGAAGGACCGATTTATCAGACTTTTTGCAGTTTTAGTTGGTGACCCCTTTTTTTTTTTCTTACTTTTAGGTACAGTGTGAAGCAATGCTTTCCACATCTCACCTAAGGATCACAACAATTTCAGTTCTCAATCTCACTTCCAAACAAACAAAAATAGAGCCCTTCACAATTCTTTTCTACTGTTTCTGCCCCTCACAAAAATATGATCAGTACATGTGTGTGTATGATTTTGAAGTGTGCTGCTTAAAGACGCACTACAGTGGATATAAATCCCCTATAAAAACAAATGTACATTGTCTAAAATAGAATCTTATGCCCTTTCTCCACAAACAAAGTCTTTTACTGTCATGTTATTCATGTCAAAATCTTTTCACTTTACCTTCTCCTTCAAACACCAGGATCTTTGAATACTAGGCCCACCAACAACCCACAAGGCTAATAGTGGCTAGCACTACATTACCAGAATAAATCCTGTGATCAAAAGACTTACCGGTTGAAGGACATGCCCAATTGTATGCATGGTGGCCCCGGATAATGACTGAAACTGCAATGGTCCTTAAAAGCAGTTTAATTGTATATGGCGTTCACTTATATAGCGCTTTTTCTCATCTCTAGAATGATGACCAAAGCGCTTTACAGCTCCTGCTATCCACACATTCACACAGTGATGGCAGTGGAGCTGCCATACACAGGCGCTGGCCTGACCCACCAGGAGCAACTGAGGGTTCGGTGTTTTGCTCAAGGACACTTTGACATGCAGACTGCAGATAGAGTGGGAATCAAACCCCTGACCCTCTGATCAGTAGTTGGCCACACTACACCTGCACCACAGGTGGTAAAACCCATCGTAATTTGGTTCAAGTTTTCAAAGGAGGTGGTTAAAAACTGCTAACTCCTGGAGGATAACTTCAGCTAGGCCAGAGAGTCCTGAGTGGCTCAAGACT
The DNA here is from genome assembly GCA_020510985.1 of Pholidichthys leucotaenia. Lineage (NCBI taxonomy): Eukaryota > Metazoa > Chordata > Actinopteri > Cichliformes > Pholidichthyidae > Pholidichthys > Pholidichthys leucotaenia. The sequence goes on along the minus strand of CM035848.1, from coordinate 84,530,224 downwards.
ACCCACATGCCAGCACCATGCATAGCTAAGTCACCAAAAACATTCTGCCTCAACTTGCCTGTTTTCGGGGGGCGGGGCTTAAATGAAACTTTAAAGCAAAAAAACAGAGACATGAGAGATTTGAGTGATTTTGCTCTTGATATGCCTTGTAAGTCATAGAAAACATCTTACAGACATGTTAAGAAAAAAACTCATTTTTTTTGCAGTGTCACTTTAAATAACAGCTGATAACATACCACTGACTTATGGTCTCAACACTTGAGCTAGAAATGATCACTCAGGCTTTTATCTCATCTCGTTTAGATTATTGTTATGCCCTTTTCATGTGTTTTAATAAAACTGCTGTCGCCTGTCTTCAGACTGTGCAAAACGCAGCAGCTTGGCTTTGAACTCGGACTAAGAAAAAGGAACACATTTCCTGGGTTTTATCATCCCTTCACTGGCTGCCAGTCGCTTTTAGATTTCATTTTAAGATTTTGGTTTTGACTTTTAGAGGTCTTATGGGCTAAGCCCCTTCACACATCTCAGCCCTCTTGACTCCATATGCAATGACATGATCATTAAGATCCTCAGACCAGAGACTCCTGGTGGCCCCTTAGACCAAATTTAAAACCAATGGAGATTGGTCCTCCCAGGCTTTGGAATGCACTTCCCTTGTCTTTGCAGTGCCTGGAGTCTGTTAACTCCTTTAAGAAGGAGTTAACAGACATTTTATCTTATTTCCATTGATTGTAATTTCTTGTGTATCTGTAAATTTCAGTTTGCTGTGAAGCACTTTGTGATTTATATCTGTGAAAAGTGCTATAAAAATAAACTTTGCTTTGCTTGCTTGTGCTTTTTGTTGATCAACACATTGGCAGAAAATGCTAGATAAAAAACAACTTGTTGACTTTGCACCCAGTGACACCCCTTTTAAATGACTCCCCTCCTCCGAGTGCAAAGCAGACCCATGGTCAGTCGCATTTGGATGGCAAGGATGCAAAGTGTGAAGAATAAACAATGCCAGAAAATATTGAAACCACTGGCACAAGAGGCAAAGCACAGCGCAGATGCCCACTTTAGCATGTCTAAATGCAGTCTATTCTCAAAGTTTGTGGAAAAATACTTTTGTTGGTCATATAATTTTGAATACTTTGGAAAATTCTGGGAATTTGCATTTTTAAATCATGTGCAGTGCAAAATTTTAAAAATAAAGTGTGGGAATTTGTTGATGTGAGTTTGTTCAGTCCCTTGTATGTGTATTAATTTTGCTGTCCCCTTTTGTTTTCTTTGCTCCTAATTCTTCTGATATATTTGATTTTCTCACTGGCCCTCGTGTCTCTTTTTTCTGTTATATCCATTCTATCATATGCTTACAGTACCACACTTGTTAACTTTCATAAATAAGACACAGTTAAACTCACTAACTGACCATCTAATATTAAGATAGTGGATGACTGATCCTGCTTCACATCCCTCCTCCTCCATCTGTGCCGCCTGCAGTTCAGAGATAGTAAGCATCAAGCCAGCAAAACTGTGCAGCATCCAAACTGATCCTTAATGAATAAAAAACATTAAAAAGCATGACAATTATGACAATCTTTAATTTGTTTTAAAACAGAGAAAATAAACCAAAACTGTAAATAGAAAAAAAAGATTTTTTTTTTTTTACTTTTCTTGTTGCTCAGGAGCAGAAATAAATGTAGTTGAATGGTGAATTTAAGAAAAAACTTTACAAGTTTATTCCGATAAAACTTGCACCCACAGACATTACACTCAGCATGAAGCCCAGATTCTGAGGAGCCACTTTGCGTTTGCAAACAATAAAGAATCCGGGAGTAAAACTTGCAGCTATCGGACTGTTAAGCTCACAGCCAAGTTAAGTGTCAGTCCAAGAAAGCATCAAGTGGCCATCTGGCTACTAGTGCCATTGTGAACACGCAGATGGGCTAGTATTTGATGCTTTAAGGGCTTCTTTCTTTTGAATAGCACATTAAAGTAATGTTTGATATTAAATTTGGCTAACTCTGGTAATATCTACAGTGGATATAAAAAGTTTACACACCCCTGTTCAAATGCAAGGTTTTTGTGATGTAAAAAAATGAGACCAAGATAAATTATTTCAAAACTTTTTCCACCATTCATGTGACCTATAACCTGTACAACCAAACTGAAAAACAAACTGAAATCTTTTAAGGGGAAAAATAAAAAATAAAAAACTTACAGGAACCTGTTTGCATAAATATGCACACCCTTAAACGAACACTTTGTTGCAGCACCTTTGGCTTTTACTACAGCACTCAGTCTTTTTGGGGTAGGAGTCTATCAGCATGGCACATCTTGATGTGGCAATATTTGCCCACTCTTCTTTGCAAAAATGCTCCAAATCTGTCAGATTTTGAGGGCATGTCCTGTGCACAGCCCTCTTCAGATCACCCCACAGACGTTCCATCAGATTCAGGTCTGGACTCTGGCTGGGCAATTCCAAAACCTTAATCTTCTTCTGGTGAAGCCATTCTTTTGTTGATTTGGATGTGTGCTTTGGGTCATTGTTGTGCTGAAAGATGAAGTTCCTCTTCATCTTCAGCTTTCCAGCAGAAGCCTAACGTTTTTGTGCCAACACTGACTGGTATTCGGAACTGCTTATAATTCCTTCCACCTCGACTAAGGCCCAAGTTCCAGCTGAAGAAAAACAGCTGGAAAGCATGATGCTGCCACCACCATGCTTCACTGTAGGTATGATGTTTTCGTGACGAGCAGTGTTGTGTTTGTGCCAAATATACCTTTTGGAATTATGGCCAGAAAGTTCAACTTTGGTTTCATCAGACCATAACACATTTTCCCACATGCATTTGGGAGATTTCAAATGTGTTTTTGCAAAATATAGCCGGGATTGGATGTTTTTCTTCATAAGATAAGGCTTCCATCTTGCCACCCTAGATGGGAGATTGTTGTCACATGTGCTAAACAACTTTATTTGGGGTTAATCAGAGACATGGTGGCAGGTGTGTGATGACTCCCATTTAACATGAGTTTGAATGTGATTGGTTAATTCTGAACACAGCCACATCCCCAGTTATAAGAGGGTGTGTGTAGGAGTCAAGAATTGAGGAGACTGGATGATTTTCCAGTATCTGCTTTAATTCTCATTCATCCTACGTCCTCTCTTGATCGGAGTGAAAAGAGATAGGACGCAGTCACACACATACATTTATACACTTATCTCGAACAATACCTCACACACAAGTCACAATACATCACACAAAAGTCACATGACCCAGTTACATTCTTTCATCCGTTATAGAACACCCAGCGTCCTTATGCTCTCCTCTCTGACCCCCAAAAGGTCAGGCCGGATAATCTTCTCCTTTCTTCTGAGTCCACGGGGGGGGGGGGGGGGCAGACACCTCGTCCTCTTGAGGTGTGATGTCAATAAACCTGGCTAGCTTAAAGTCTCTCTCGGCTGAATTCCAGCCTGCCACATGTGAGTCACATAAGTTAGAATTATGGGCTCCACATCACTCCCCCCTCCCACGTGAAAGACTGGGCACACACATACAGTCATACAATGGTCATACAGTATACGTCATTCCCCCAACATAATCTCACAGCACCCTCTAAACAACCTGATCAAAAAAACCACATCATTCTGCATGCAGCCTGGGTTTCAATCTCCTCCCGAATCTGCTGTATGCAGGTCTCTTGGTCTGTGTTGGGCCGTCCTGCTGTGCATCTGTGGAGTGAGGGGGAGAAGGGTTATTTGCCCCTCGTGGGGGGTCCAGGGGGCCTGCCGCGTCGAGGCATGCCCGCCGGCCGTACAGACTCGTTATGCAACACAAAAGCAGGTTTTAATCTATCGATACTGATTGTCTCCCTCCTGCCCCCCAAATCTAGCACAAAATATTTCTCCCCGGTTTCCAGCACTCGAAATGGACCGTCGTAAGGTGGGCGGAGGAGGCTATGCCGCTGCGCATCGTGCCTGACAAAAACAAACTCTGCGTCTCGTAAAGCCTGGGGCACGAACACACGCGGGAAAGAGTGATGAGCGGGGCCCGGGAGCATTTCTGCTCCCGTGTTACTCAGAGACCCCCGGATCGGGGAGGGCCCTGGTGCCGTGTGGTCGGGTAAAAACTCGCCTGGCAGCCTGAGCGGTTGTGCAAAGACCAATTTTGCTGGTGAGGCATCTAGATCCTCTTTGGGTGCCGAACGCAACCCCAATAAATCCCATGGTAGCTTGTTTACCCAATCTGTGTCCGTCAGTGATGCTCTGAGGGCTGCCTTCAAAGACCTGTGAAAATGCTCGCATAAACCGTTGGCCTGGGGATGATAAGCGGTCGTACGGTGTACCGCCGCTCCTAAGCCACTGGCCACTGCTGACCACAGTTCCGACGCAAACTGAGGTCCCCTATCAGACGTAATATCTGACGGGACCCCGAACCGCGCTACCCAGGCTGTTAAAAATGCGCGTGCCACCTCTGCCGCTGTGGTCGATGTTAACGGGACCACTTCCAGCCAACGAGTGGTTCGGTCCACCATCGTCAAGAGGTGCGTGAACCCTTGTGATGTGGGTAGGGGGCCCACGAGGTCCACGTGCACATGATGGAACCTTTTAGCCGGAATGTGGAACGGTTTTAAGGGCGCTTTAGTGTGCCTGTGAATTTTCGCCCGCTGGCAAGCCATACAGGCTTTAGCCCACTCTTTCATGTGCTTGCGCAGGCTCGGCCAAACAAACTTCTCCGCCACCATTTTCACCGAAGCACGCGCCCCTGGGTGCACTAGGGAGTGCACGGCGTCAAAAACGCGCTACACGGCTGGCACCACCGGGCACAGTCGCCCTGTGGATACATCGCAGATAAGCGGGGGGGGGACCGGTTTGTAGACTTTTGCGTTCCAGCCTTAACCCTGTTGGTCCAGACAGGAGCGTGCGCACGTCCGCGTCCTCGCTCTGCTCCGCCGCCATGGCTGCATAATCTATTCCCACGTGGACCGGAGCCGCGCGCGTGTCCGCGTTGTTACCACGCTGTTACCGTGCTCTGGGTAAGCGGCCGCGCAATCCTTTTCCGCGCGGACGGGTGCTGTTACTGCACGTGACAGACAGTCTGCCACCATATTGATTTTACCGGCTACGTGCTGAATATCGGTGGTAAATTCAGAAATTGCGGCCAGCTGTCTCTGCTGCCGCCCTGACCACGGTTCTGAAGTTTTGGACATCGCAAAAGTGAGCGGTTTGTGGTCGACAAACGCGGTGAAACGCCGCCCCTCCAGCCACAACTGGAAATGGCGAATAGCCAAGTGGAGCGCCAGCAGCTCCCTGTCAAACGCGCTGTATTTTCGCTCAGCCTCGCGTAGGGATCTGCTGAAAAATGCGAGTGACTGCCAAACCCCGGCAACCTGCTGTTCTACAACGGCCCCTATGGCCACATCTGACGCGTCTGTGGTTAGCGCTATGCGGGCTGCCGGGTCTGAGTGGGCCAACAGTGCCGCGTTTGCCAGTGCTTGTTTAACCTCTGTGAATGCGCGCTCCCGCTCCGGGGACCACTCAATCACATGGGAGGGCTTCTGCTTTTTAAGCGCGGTGTACAAAGGCTGCATAAGCTGCGCTGCGTGGGGTATGAAACGGTTATAAAAATTTACCATCCCCAAAAATTCTTGTGATGCTTTTACCGTTCGAGGCTGGGGAAAATCTGCCACTGCGCGTACTTTGGCCGGCAGAGGAACTGCTCCCTCCGAGGAAACGCGGTGCCCTAAAAAATCGATTTGTGCCACGCCAAAATGGCACTTGGCCGGGTTGATTATCAACCCATGCTCTCCTAACCTCTGAAAAACTGTCGTGAGGTGTTTTGCGTGCTCCTCCTCGGAGGTGCTGGCTACCAAAATGTCGTCTAAATAGACAAAAACGAAAGAAAGGTCACGCAACACTGCATCCATCATCCGTTGGAAGGTTTGTGCGGCGCCTTTAAGGCCAAAAGGCATGCGTAAAAATTCAAAAAGCCCGAACGGGGTTATTGCTGGTCCACCCCTGCGCGCAGGGGTGGACCAGCACCTGTCATCATGGATCCTGGACTACCTCATGAACCGGCCTCAGTTTGTGAGAACCCGGGACTGTGTGTCCAACACGATCATCAGTAGCACGGGGGCCCCCCAGGGAACGGTGTTGGCTCCCTTCCTGTTCACTCTTTATACTGCGGACTTCTCACACAACACAACACACTGCCATCTACAGAAGTTCTCTGATGACTCTGCGATCATTGGCCTCATCTCCAATGGAGATGAAGCTGAGTACAGAGGGCTTATCCAGGACTTTGTGGACTGGTGCCATCGGAACTGCCTCCAGATCAACGCGAGGAAAACTAAGGAGCTGGTGGTGGACTGCCGCAGGCAAGGACAACCCCTCACAGCACCAGTAAATATACAGGGAACAGACATTGAGATGGTGACATCCTACAAGTACCTGGGTGTTCATCTGAACAATAAACTGGACTGGTCACACAATACTGATGCACTCTACAAGAAGGGACAGCGCAGGCTGTTCCTACTGAGGAGACTCAGGTCTTTTGGTGTACAAGGGGCGCTGCTGAAGACATTCTATGACACGGTGGTGGCATCAGCCATCACTTTTGGAGTGGTCTGCTGGGGCAGTGGCATTACTGCAGCCGATAGGAAGAGACTGAACAAACTGATCAAGAAAGCTAGCTCCGTCCTGGGGCAGCGCCTTGATCCGGTGGAGGAGATAGGAGAGAGAAGGACGGTGGCTAAACTGTCATCTCTGCTGGAGTCCGAGTTCCACCCTATGCAGGACATACTGAATGCACTGAGGAGCTCATTTAGCAGCAGACTACATCATCCCAGGTGCACAACCGAGAGGTTTCGCAGGTCCTTCCTACCAACGGCTGTCAGACTGTACAACCTAAGCAGGGCTGCTCGCAGAGATAGCAAAAAGACGTAACAACCTAATAGTTTTTTGTTTTTTTGTTTTTTTTATCTGAATATTCTTTTTTTATTTAAGTTTTTGTAAAGGGTATACAGGTCGTTACAGCAATGCAGTGTTTACATTTTCATCACATGTTCCCTTATTTTCTGATATCTGACAACATTGGAAGATTAATTCTTACAACACCCCTTTTTTTTTTTTTTTAAAGTGAAAGAAAAAGTGAAATTAAAGAGAAAAAAAAAACAAAAAACATTAAAAAAAACAAACAAATCAGTAAAAAACAAACAAAAAGAAAAAGTAAGTAAATAAAGATAAAAGAGCATCTGAGTAGCGTTGGAACAAAGAGCGGAACCATTATTGAAATGGTATTTGTCAAAGATTAGATCTAATGGAAGACACATATGCGGTCCAGGGTTGCCAAAAGTTCATGAACCCATCCATGTCCTGTCTCAGTGCGAATGTCAACTTTTCCATCGAGTAAATGTCTTGGATCACGTTAGTCCAATCTTCAGGTGTAGGACAGTCCTTCAACATCCATTTTTTCGTTAGAGCTTTTTTGCTTGCCAATATTAAAACATTGAATAAGTATTTTTCTCCTCGACTTTCCAGTGAGTCCGGTAGTAAACCCAAATACAAAGTTACAAAAGAAAAGGGAACTGTAATTTTGAATATTTTCCCCAATATTGTCTGTACCTTGGTCCAATATTGGTGGATAACTGGGCATGACCAAAACACATGAAAATGATTTGCAGTCTTTTCACCACACAAGCGCCAACAGTTCAATCCCTTATGGGTAAATTTGATTTGTGCAGGTGTTCTGAAAAATCTTGCCAAGTTTTTCCATCCAAATTCTCTCCACTGCAGGGATGAGGTACTTTTCCATTGCTGTTTATTTAGCTTTTCCCATATTTCCAGTTGTAAAGTGAAATTCCCCTCTTTTTCCCATCTCTCTTTTATATAAGATGTGTTGTCTCCTTTTAAGTCTTGAAGACCTTGGTATATTTTAGAAATGTATCTGATCCCTGGGATCCCTTTATATGCCATTAAGAAGACCTTCAGAACACCTGACTGGGCCCTTTCCAAAACCTCCTTTTTAAGTATATTGTTTATGTGGTGTCTAAGCTGGAAGAACCTGTAAAGGTCTTGATTTATTAGGCCTTGTTTTTTCAAATCTTCAAAACTTCTTAAGATTTGCCCTTTAAAAAAATCGTAATATTTTATCAGCCCTTTCTCCTTCCACTTTTTAAATCTGGTGTCTGTTTTATTAGGAGTAAAGTCCTGATCATAGGCGATCCATTGCAGAAGTCGATAGGGCTCTTTAGTTTGATTCTCTCTGACTATCTTAAACCAAATTTTTAGTGGGGTCTCTATCCACGGGTTAGTGTTATTCAAAAGCTTAGGTAAGGCATTGTTCCCTATTATCGCCTGTAGGGGGATGTCACTTGTTATTTGGCATTCGATCTCCTTCCATTGTGCAGTGTAGACTGGGTTACATATCTCTACTAAAGTTTTAATTTGTGCGGCTTTAAAGTAGTCCCTGATATTTGGCAGCGCGAGCCCACCTTTGTCTTTGTTTAGCTGTAGGGTTCTATATCTGATTCTAGGTCTCTTGCCCTGCCATATGAATCTTGAGATCCTTCTGTCCAGCTCCTGCCATGTTTTTTTGGGAGGTTCTACCGGTATTGTTTGGAAAAGGTATAGAAGACGTGGAAGTATATTCATTTTGACTGCTTCAATTCTTTGTGCAGTACCCAAGAATGGTATCATATTCCATCTTGCTAGGTCAGATTTTATTTTTGTCACCAGTGGATCATAGTTTAGTGATATAATTTTGTTGAGTTGTTTCGGGATATTGACCCCCAGATATTTCATAGATTCCGACTCCCAGTTAGTTTTGAGTTTGCTTAGTGAATAATGATTTGGGTCATAGTTGAATGTTAAAACTTGGGTTTTATGCATATTTAATTTGTACCCCGATAAATCTCCATACTCTGAAAAAACTGAGGTTAGTTCTGGTAAAGAAGTGTCCGGCTGCCCTAGGTATATTAAAATGTCATCAGCAAAGAGTGCTATTTTATGTTCCTTCTGACCAAGTGTAATACCTTGAATTTTTTGGTTTTGTCTTATCCATTGGCTCAGAGGTTCTATGAAGATTGCAAAGAGCAGTGGAGACAGGGGGCAGCCCTGACGACATCCTCTTTCCAGTTCAAAAGATGATGATAAATTACCGTTAATCCTTATTTTAGCTGTTGGTTTTTTATATAATGCCTGTATAGTTCTAATGAAGTTGTTATGAAAATTGAAACTGGATAAGATTCTATATAGAAAAGACCAGTCAACCGAATCGAATGCTTTTTCAGCATCTAATTCCAATATGACTGCATTTAAGTTATATTTTTTTATATGATGAATTATGTGTAAAGTGCGTCGAATGTTGTCTTGTGTCTGTCTTTGTCTTATAAAACCTGTTTGGTCTAAATGAATTAGGTCTGTCAGTATATTTTCTAACCTTTTGGCAAGGATAATGGTAAAAAGCTTATAGTCCTGATTTAGTACACTGATTGGTCTGTAGTTGGAGCACTCTAGTTTATCCTTTTCAGGTTTAGGTATAACTGCAATGACCCCTTCTCTCCAGGAGGGGGGGATTTCCCCTGTGTGGAGGACATAATTAAATGTTTTCAGGAGGAGAGGAGATAGTTGCTGTTTAAAGGTTTTGTACCACTCTGCTGTATAGCCATCAGCTCCTGGGGATTTGTTAGCTTTAAGTTTCATAATTGCTTTTTCCAATTCTTTAGGATGTATTTCTGACAGTAGTGTTTTATTTTGTGACTCCGTAAGTTGGGGAAGGTTTAATGTGTTTAGGAATGCCTCGGATGCGTTTTTATGTTTTTTGTGGGAGTATAAGTTCTTATAGTAATTCTCGAAGTTTTTAAGAATATCCTGAATTCTGAATTTTATTTCCTTTGATACTGGATCTCTGATTTTGTAGATTGCTCTTTCTGTTTGATGTTTCCTCAATTTATAGGCTAGCAATTTTGCCGATTTACTGCCTGCTTCATAGTATTTTTGTTTCAGAAATGTAAGTTTCTTCTGGATTTCTATTGTGTAGATCTCATTTATTTGGTTTTTAATTTCCTTAATCTTGAGCGAGTCAGTAGAATGAGTGTTGCCTTTGTGTTCTTTTTCTAGGTTCCTAAGTTCTGACTCTAATGTGGATAGTTTTTCTTGTCTTAGTTTCTTTTGGGTTGCCAGTTTTGCAATAATCTTTCCTCTTATTACAGCTTTACATGCATCCCACAGTATTAAAGGGGATACTTCTCCATTATCGTTATCTTCCAAATATCTGAGAATATCTGATTCCAATTCATCTTTCAATGGTCCTTTCAGGACATTTGAATTTAACCTCCAAGAAAATGTATTATTTGTGTATTTTTGGATATTTAAGTCCATGTAGATCGGACTGTGGTCGGAGAGATCCATCAGTCCTATTTTACATGTTTTTACTCTTCCAATGTCTCTATTAAACATAAAAAAATAGTCAATCCTTGAGTAAGATGAATGTGGAGTTGAGTAAAATGTATAGTCTTTTACACTGGGGTTGAGTTCCCTCCACACGTCACAGATTCCCAATTCTTTTAGTAGCATCCGAGTCTTCCTGTTTTGGGTGTTATTTTGATGTGGGGAATTACCAGAAGCATCCCAGTATGGATTCAGTCTAAGATTGAAGTCCCCACCACATATCACTAAACCTTGAGCTTTAGTTATCATTAGGTCGAATACATTTTTATAAAATTTCCAGTTAGCCCCTGGGGGAGCATACACATTCAGCAGGGTGATATCTTCTCCCTCTAGCCGCCCAGTTACCAAACTGTATCTCCCTTCTTTATCTTTGTGTTCTGATTTTTTTTCAAATGTAATTTTGGTTGATATCAATGTCGCTACTCCCCTCCTCCTCCCTGATTTATATGAAGATGAAGAGATCATTTTAAACCCTTGTCTACTGAGTTTATTGTGTTCCACGTCTGTTAGGTGGGTTTCTTGTAAAAGTATTATTCCTGCTTTGTCTTTTTTCATTTTGCCTAGAATCTTGGATCTTTTACCTGGATTCAGGATTCCTTTTACATTATATGAAATTATTTTGGTTACACCCTGTTTCTCCATTGTGTTGTTTTGTTTAGTATAACTGTGTGGTGGCCCTCTTTTGTGCTACTCAGAAACTGAAAGAACATTAAAAACAAGAAAAACATTAAGAACATAGTGTAAAAAACTTTAAAACAAAAAGCTGTCATAAGAACTTCCTGAGCTGAGGTCTTTTTAAAGACCCTGTAAGAGCCTTGATGGAGTGAAGGCTCTGAGGGAAATTCCTCAAACTCTGTTACGTGTTGAGGGCCCTCTCTTACCACTGAAAGTAGTCCCATGCTTTTAACGTGAGTTTCAGAACCCAATCCAAACTTGTAATGATTTTTTTTTTTTCCTTTTATGCCTAAACCCTGTGAAATTGTGTGCACCCTCCCACCCCCATCACATCAAACATTCACGCAAAAACAGTATTTGTTAGTATGAGGAGAACATGTGGATTATTGTCACATTTCTATTTTAACAAGTTTTTTTTTTTTTTTTTTTTTTATTACAAATACTTATTTGTTTCAAATAATATGATTGTTCCATGAAATTTTTTACCACATGCTGAATATGCATCTCCTTTAATGTTTGTTACCTTGTATGAGGGGGGTTGGATGTGCGGATTGATTCAAGAGAAAAGAAAAAAAAAAAAAAAAAAAAAAGGTCGCTATTCCAACCTGAAAACGGATAGTTTATCCGCGACGCTCTGGTGCTGGGTTTCCCGCTGCTGGTCCGTGGATTTTGAGGGTCTTTGTGTTGTCCATGTTTGCGCTTTGATCTTCTCACTCGGGTCTGCTGCGGGTTTAAATACCGTTACCGGGAGCCCTCTTTTCGCCATGTCAGCTGTTGCTTCTTCCGCCGAATTATAGAGACACGTTTCATCGCCGTAGAAGACCCTTAACTTCGCAGGAAATGGTGTCTGAAAGCGCAATTTCTTCTCTCTTAACACCTTTTTCGCGTCATTGTATTCCCTGCGCTTTTTAAGGACCTCCGGGGCGTAATCGTGTTCCACGTAGACTTTTCTCTCCTGGTGCATAAATCCTTTTTTCTGCCAGGCCAGTCTTACAACCTCTTGTTTTATTTTGGAAATTGGAAAATCTTACCAACACCGAACGTGGGGGCGCTTCCGCCGCCGGCCTAGCGGCTAATGAACGATGTGCCTTTTCTATCTTCAAGTCGGTGGTTTGTGGAATATCCAATTTCTCTCTTAGTAAGGATTCCACGCATTCTGCCATTGAGTTAAAACCATTTTCGGTTCCTTCTATCAGACCATGAATTCTTATGTTGTCTCTTCTTTGTTTTCCTTCTTGGTCGGTTAGCTTAGCCTCTATAGCTGCTTGTCTTTTGCGTAGGTCTAGCACAGAATCTTCGAGCACTTTTATTCGATCCTCTGTTTCCAAGATTCGGTTCTCGGCCTGGTCCTCTCTGCTGTTTGTCCTTTTCAATTCTTCTCTGAATTCCCGAAATTCGGCCGTAACATCTCGGCGAAATCGTCGTAGCTCCTCAAATAGTGATTTCAGGCTAACCCTTTTGTTAGCTATCACCAGTTCCTCGTCTTCTGAACGGAGATCTTCCAGTTCAGATTCTCCGGCCGATACGTGTCCTGGCCTGGAGAATTTCAGTTTCTTCTGTTTTCCTTTAGACATGATGATTTTGTCTTTTGATTTTCACTCCTCCAAAAATCCGTTAAGTTTGATTTTCAAGGTGTTATCCTGGATTGGGTCTGAGAGCTTCAGTGTTAAGCTGCAGTCGCCATGGCGTCCAGACCGGAAGTCTCAACCTAATAGTTTTTTGAATGCAAAAGATGCAATAGACTTACACAATAGTCCCCTCTGGCATACAACTAGGAAAGTACCGGTAGCTACGGAGGGTGAGAATATGTATGGGCACATAATCATACCATGTAGGATAACTAAGTTGACGGTTATGCTGTTTCATCCCATCTAGCAACAATGCTCTGCACTGTGTGTGTTTATACATTTACATATTTATTCCATCTAGCTACAATGTTCCGCACTGGGTGTGTTTATGTTTATGTTTATATATCTATATATTCATTCCATCTAGCTACAATGCTCCGCACTGTGTGTTTATATATCTACATATTATTCCATCTAGCTACATTGCTCCGCACTGTGTTTATATATTTACATATTTATTCCATCTAGCTGCAATGCTCCGTACTGTGTGTTTATATACTCATATATTTATCCCATCCAGCTACAATGCTCTACACTGCGTGTCTGTATGTATATATATATTTATAGTAATATGTACATATGTATATTAGCTGCTCTTGCTTGCTTGCTTTTTTTTTTTTTTTCTTGCCTTCTGATTGTTGCTCTGAGTGATGCTATCCCTGTGCTGTTGCAATCCTGGAATTTCCCCGTTGTGGGACTAATAAAGGCTTATCTTATCTTATCTTATCTTACCGGTCGCTATGGAGGGTGAGAATATGTATGGGCACATAATCATACCATGTAGGATAACTAAGTAGACGGTTATGCTGTTTCATCCCATCTAGCAACAATGCTCTGCACTGTGTGTGTTTATATATTTACATATTCATTCCATCTAGCTACAATGCTCCGCACTGGGTGTGTGTATATTTATATATCTATATATTTATTCCATCTAGCTACAATGCTCCACACTGTGTGTTTACTGTATATATCTACATATTATTCCATCTAGCTACATTGCTCCGCACTGTGTGTTTATATATTTACATATTTATTCCACCTAGCTGCAATGCTCCGTACTGTGGGTGTTTATATATCTACATTTTTATTCCATCTAGCTACAATACTCCGCACTGTGTGTTTATATATTCATATATTTATTCCATCCAGCTACAATGCTCTGCACTGTGTGTCTCTGTGTGTGTATATATATATTTTATAGTAATATGTACATATGTATATTAGCTGCTCTTGCTTGCTTGCTTTTTTTCTTGCCTTCTGATTGTTGCTCTGAGTGTTGCTATCCCTGTGCCGTTGCAATCCTGGAATTTCCCCGTTGTGGGACTAATAAAGGCTTATCTTATCTTATCTTATCTTATCTTACGGCTGTTTTGGGGATGTCCTCTGGTCAGACCGGGACTTGGTGATAACCGCGGACCAGGTCTATTTTAGAAAAAATGCGCGCCTTCGCCAAGTGCACTGAAAAGTCCTGGATATGCGGAATCTGGTATCGGTCCTGCGCTGTGGCATTGTTCAACCTGCGGTAATCGCCACAAGGTCTCCACGAGCCGTCAGCTTTAGGTACCATATGGAGGGGGGAAGCCCAGGCGCTCTTCGAGCGGCGAATTATGCCCAACCTTTCCAGGTTGGCGAACTCCTCGCGCGCAATGGAGAGTTTAGCTGCATCCAAGCGCAGAGCCTTCGCAAAAAACGGTGGACCACTCGTAATAAAGTGCTCCACCCCGTGCTTCGCCACCTTAGCTGAAAAAGTAGGAACTGTGAGTGCTGGGAGCTGGTGTAGAAGGCTGTGAAACTTACCACCTGCTGTGGCGACGTTGGTCTGTACTGGCGGCGGGGACACCCGAGCTGCACAAGGGATAGAACAGAAAGAGAGTGCATTTACTAGGCGTTTGTTGGCCAGATCAACTAACAAACCATGTGAACACAGAAAATCAGCACCTAACATATTGAAGCTCACTGCCGCTACGATGAAGTTCCACTCATAGGCACGGCCGTGGAAGGACAGAGACAAGGTTCTCTCTCCGTACGTCTTGATGCTGGAGCCGTTGGCCGCTGTCGCTCCGTCTCCGTGGGGTCCAGCGACCCGATCAGCATAGGTCGCAGTGATGAAGCTCCTCTGGGCTCCGGTGTCCACTAGGAATTGCTGCCCGGAGCCCACGTCTGTCAGATAAAGCAGCTTGTTCCATTCGCCGAGAGTGGAAGCTGCTAACGGCTCCCAGCCCGGTCGTTCCCCTGCTTTTTGAACTTGCAGGGTGGGATGCATTTGTGTGCCTTCCCAGCGAAACGTTGATGGTAAAAACAGAGGCCGTCATCTCCCCTGCCACGGAATCTCGCCGCTGCTGTCGCCGCTGAGGTGGTCACTGCTGTCTCTGGCTCCACACTGCCCCCGGCCGCCACGCCGAGGTCTGCCGCTGCCACGGAAGCCTCTTGTTCCTCGCAGGTGTTGAGGAGTCGCTCCGCCTCTTGGGCCAGCTCACGGAAGTCCTGCTGGTTTACACATCGTCTGCTGGACAGGGGACCTCTCGTGTGCGCTGGAAGGGTCCGCAGGAAGATGTGTTTGAATAGGAACACGTCGTTGTCTGTCCCGATCATTTGTAGCATGTCCTCCATGAGGACAGTCAGCCTGCGTCCACCCCTGTCACGCTGGTCCAGTAGCTGCCTGGCTCTTGCCTCAGCCGACGGCACGAAGCTCCTGATGAGGGTGGCTTTCAGCGTGTCGTATTTGCCGGCAGTGGGTGGCTGCTGCACCAGGCTCCGCACACACCGAGCCGTGCGGCTGTCGAGCGTCGTGATGACATTATGGAATTTAATGTCGTCCGCTGATACTCCCCCGAGCAGGAACCACGACTCCACATGCTGGAACCACGAGTGCGGGTCGTTTTGCCAGAACCCGGGGAGCTTAATCAGTTTTGTGCCCCTGCTGGCACTCCCCGGTGAATGCGGGTCTGAGTGGCTGTCTCCCAGCTCTTCCATATCGATCACGAGGCTGTCCTCCAGCCTCGGAGTGCTCAGATTCATGCGTAGGTCACCAATTGTAGGAGTCAAGAATTGAGGAGACTGGATGATTTTCCAGTATCTGCTTTAATTCTCATTCATCCTACGTCCTCTCTCGATCGGAGTGAAAAGAGGCAGGATGCAGTCACACACATACATTTATACACTTATCTCGAACAATACCTCACAAACAAGTCACAATATATCACACAAAAGTTACACGACCCAGTTACATTCTTTCATCCGTTATAGAACACCCAGCGTCCTTATGTTCTCCTCTCTGACCCCCAAAAGGTCAGGCCATGTAATCTTCTCCTTTCTTCTGAGTCCACGGGGGGTGCAGACACCTCGTCCTCTTGAGGTATGATGTCAATACACCTGGCTAGCTCAAAGTCTCTCTCGGCTGAATTCCAGCCTGCCACATGTGAGTCACATAAGTTAGAATTATGGGCTCCACAGTGTGCATATTTATGTAAACAGATTATTGAAAGTTTTTTAAGTTTTATTTTTCCCCTTAAAAGATTTCAGTTTCTTTTTCTATTGGGTCGTACAGGTTATAGGTCACATTAATGGTGGAAAAAGTTTTAAAATGATTTATCTTGGTCTCATTTTTTTTACATCACAAAAAACTGGCATTTGAACAGAGGTGTGTAAACTTTTTATATCCACTGTGCACTGTTCAAATCCAAAAGCCAATATGTCTGTTGTGTATACAAGTGTTAGAGACTCCAGAAAAGCACTCACGTGGTCTGAATTCTTGTTTATTTAAATATATACCCAAATGCACCACAACCTCAGTATTAATGCAGCCTCATGGATTGATCACGGCACGATAAAACATGAATAAAATTTAATCCACAGCTATTTTGGGAAAAGCACAGTTTCAATGAAAGGACTAGCTGTTACAATCCCTGATGTTTGCACCATTTCTGAGTCCGTGGGGAGTTCTTGAGAGATGGCTCCTATAAGGCTTCACCGCCGGGACACATTGTTAGTTGTGTACCTCAGCATCACAGGGTGTTTCGGCCATTTATCACAAGACACCCTCCACTGAGGTAAACCCACCACAGGTTGATCAAGCCTGGGTACGTGTCCCGCTATTTAGCTGTTTGCCTTCGAAGCCCAGATGGTATCACTCCTTTTCATTCCCAGCCAGCCACCTGTAAGCTGGTTGCCAACCGCCAATAAAATCTAAAAGAAGAAGAAGAAGAAGAAGAACTAGTCCTCTCTTCTTCTCTCTCAGTTACTGGCGGACAGCAAGCAACTGGAAGGTGCATACCGCCACCTACTGTACAAGACTGTGTAACATTATGTCATTTGAGCCCGACCCCTAAATTCTATGACTTAATCCTGTGTTATTTTAAAAAGAGAAAAGAGCTATTTATTATGATTCTTAGTGCCTCTCCATCTCCATCTGTTCCCAGAATCCCACTTAAATCCTATTCCCTACCGGCCTCTCAGACTTCATTTTTCATTCTCTCTCTTTCATTTCCATACTTGTGACAATGTTATAAGATATGCTCGACATTTTCTTTTACTCCACACTCTCTACATTTGTCACTTTCGATTTTTCCCCATGATGGATAAAGTGCATTTAAACCTGTGTGATCCAGTTTGAGTCTTGCCATAATGATGTCTTCCCTCCAGTTTGTTGTTTTATAATTCTTTACTGCAATAGATTTTTGTATTTTGTAATACGATCTACCTTTATGATCTTCATCCCATCTTTTTTTGCCATAGCTCATTTCCTTTTTTCTTGATTACTGTTTTCCCTTCTCCTTTTCCAAGTGACAATGGTATAGTTATTTCTTTCCCAAGAGTGTGTCACGGCGCGCCGCTCATCAGCGGCGCCACCTGCATGCACACCTGCACATCATCAGCGGCGAGGGATTTAAGCCGCCTCGCCCTGAGCTTCGGCCTGAAGCCGTCAGACTTCCCTACGCATCGCTGTGAGTTCCCTTTCATTCTCAGCTGATCATTCCAGTAAAAAGATCTTACCTTTTTTCTCCTCCAAGTCTGCTCCCCTGTGCACAGGTGGATTTTCCCGGCGGCGGACTACTCCTCTCCATCGCCTGTTCCTCGCTGCTGCACCGGGCTCTCCAGGTGGCTGTCTACCGGACCTCGTCCCTTGCTGTGCCAGTCATCCGTCCTGTCCAAGTAAGCTCCTCTCTCGCTCATATATCTCCTGTGTTGGTGTGTGCCCGTCACCCTTCTCCCTGTGCTTCTCCCATAGGGTTGTCCGGCTGTACGGCCCCCTGCCTCTGTGCCCAAAGCAGACACCGCCACCAACACATTCACATCTCGCAGACACACATTCATACACTCCTGTTGTTAATAAAGCTATTTGAACTACTCTGAGCCTGTGTGTGTGCGTCTCCTGAGCCGTGCGTTATGTCAGTACGGCTTCAGCAGAGCGGCTCGGCAGACGGCGGGCTCGCACACCGTCTGACCACTCTCGAGGCTCGAGTGGAGCAGATAGCTTATCAGCAACAGGTGATCTTCAATCAGTTGATTAATATAACTAACCGATTGGACCGCTTGGACCCCCAACAGCCGTTCCCCCCGGCTCGTCAGGGTGGCGCGGCTCCTGCTGCTCCAGCGGCCGTCCAGCAGGCTCCGGTGGCACCGACTCGGCTCACGTCCATTCCAACCCCCGCCCACTTTAGCGGAAAGCTCGGCGGAGCGCGGGGGTTCATAATGCAATGTGAGTCCGTGTTTCACCGTGTGCCCGGAGACTTTCCCTCAGATCATAGCCGAATTGGTTATATCGGGAATCTCCTAGAGGGGCGAGCATTAACCTGGACCTACGCCGTAATGGCGAGGCCCAGTTATGCCACCCTCACGTATGACCAATTCGTGAGACGCTTCCTAGAGGTCTTTGACCATTCTCGTACCAAGACGGTCCAGGTCGATCGGCTTCTCACCCTCCAGCAGGGAAGCCGGTTGGCAGCGGACTACGCGGTCGACTTCCGGGTAGCGGCGGAGGAATTAGGCTGGGAGGAACGCTCCCTCTGTGGCCTTTTCCTCCGCAGTCTCAACGATGATCTGAGGGATGAACTGGCTGGGCGGGATATCCCTGAGATGCTAGCGGAGCTAACATCCCTAGCGATCAGTTTGGACAACAGGCTGCGCGAGCGCTCCTCGGGACGGAAGTCGTCTTCTTCTCGCCCTCGTGGAGTCTCGCCGCGCCTGTTCCAAGCTCGCCCCCTGGCGACGCCGCCACCATCGTGCCCCGAGGAGTCGGAGCCGATGGTGACGGGTTGGACAAAGCTTTCCCCTGCGGAGAGACAACGCCGCCGTGAGTTGGATCTCTGCATGTATTGCGGAGATGACCAACACACGGTGAAGCTTTGCCCACGGAAAGCCAGTCGGCGGGGTCCGCGAGTCACTGTAGGGGGCCTCGCGGACGTCAATCGGTTAGGTCCCCTCACACAATTGAAACTGCCCATCCGTTTCTGTCACAACTCCACTGGGCATCTCACCCACGCACTGGTGGATTCGGGCGCGGAAGGCAGCTTTATTTCTCAAAGCCTGGCAACCCGATTGGGCATCCGCTGTCAGGCACTAAGGAACCCTGTCTCCCTGGTCAACCTCTCTCGTGCCTCCCTTGGGAGAGTTACACACCAGACCATCCCCGTCCCGGTTATTATCTCTGGAAACCACCGGGAGGAGATAACCTTTTACGTCCTGCCCAACTCTGTGTCGCCCGTCATCCTGGGGTATCCCTGGCTATGCCTCCACAACCCCGTTTTGGATTGGAAGTCCGCCGGGGTGTTGGCATGGAGCACGTTCTGCATGAGCACCTGTCTACAGTCCGCTGCCTTCTCTCCGTCCGCTTCTCCCTCCCCTACGGACGCTGCGCCCCCGGACCTGTCCCTGGTGCCATTGGAATTTCACGACCTGGGTATGGTATTCAGCAAATCCAAGGCGATGTCTCTCCCTCCTCATAGGCCCTATGATTGTGCTATCAACCTCCGCCAGGGGGCACCCTTACCCTCTGGGCGACTCTACAGTCTATCGGCGCCGGAGAAGGAGACCATGAACTCTTACCTCAAGGAGTCGCTGAGTGCTGGGATAATCCGCCCATCATCATCACCTGTGGGGGCAGGATTCTTCTTCGTCGGTAAGAAGGACGGATCCCTCCGTCCTTGCATTGACTATCGTGCCCTTAACGACATTACGGAGAAGGATCGCTACACCCTGCCCCTCATGGACACCGCTTTCCACTCCCTCCAGGGGGCGACTTGGTTCACCAAGCTGGATCTACACAGCGCATACCACCTCGTCCGGATCCGGGAGGGAGATGAGTGGAAGACAGCCTTCCGTACCCCGAACGGCCACTTCGAATACCTGGTGATGCCGTTCGGGTTGACCAACGCTCCAGCCGTCTTTCAGCGCCTCATCAATGACGTCCTCCGGGATTTCATCGGCCTTTTTGTGTTCGTCTACCTGGATGACATTCTCATCTTCTCCAAGTCCAGGGACGAGCACCAGGTCCACGTGAGGCAGGTCCTCCAAAGGCTGCTGGAGAACCGGTTGTACGTGAAGGCCGAGAAATGCGAGTTTTACGCGAAGACAACATCCTTCCTCGGGTTCATCATCTCCCACGACCAGGTGCTTCCGGACCCAGAGAAGGTGAAGGCGGTGGTGGAATGGCCCACACCTGCATCAAGAAAGCAGGTGCAGCAGTTCGTTGGGTTTGCGAACTTCTACCGCCGCTTCGTCCCAAATTTTGGCACCATTGTCGGCCCGCTGACCCGCCTCACGTCCCCTAAGGTTCCGTTCCGGTGGACCGAAGAGGCCGCGGCTGCCTTTCAGGCGCTGAAGGCGGAGTTCTCCTCCTCCCGGGTCCTTAGCCAAGTCAACCCTGCGCTGCAGTGCATCGTGGAAGTGGACGCTTCGGGCACAGGAGTGGGGGCGGTGCTATCCCAGCGGTCGCCAGATGACGGAATCAAACGGCCCTGTGCCTTCTTCTCCCGGCGCTTGTCCCCGGTGGAGAGGAATTACGACGTGGGGGACAGAGAGCTCCTCGCCATCAAGCTTGCGCTACAGGAGTGGCGTCACTGGCTAGAGGGGGCAGACCTGCCGTTCGTGGTCCTTACGGACCACAAGAACTTGGAGTACCTTAGATCTGCCAAGCGCCTGAACGCCCGCCAGGCGCGCTGGTCCTTGTTCTTTGCCAGGTTCCAATTTACCATCACCTTCAGGCCTGGCTCCAAGAACGGCCTGCCCGACGCCCTCTCTAGGCAATTCGCCCCTGAGGAGTCGGAGGACACGGTCCACACCATCCTACCCAGGTCGTGCGTCGTGGGAGCCGTCACCTGGGACATTGAGAGCAAGATCCGGAAGGCGCAGGAAGTGGAACCTGACCCTGGCGGCGGACCGGAGGGGAGGCTGTTCGTGCCATCCACGGTTCGGGGGGAGGTCATCCACTGGTTGCACACATCCAAGCTCACCTGTCACCCTGGCTCCTCCCGGATGATTGATCTCCTCCAGCGGTCCTTCTGGTGGCCGGGCCTGCGGAGGGACGCTGCCCGCTACGCCCGGGCCTGTCCAGTGTGTACCACCAACAAATCGGGTAATGCCCCTCCAGCGGGTTTGCTCCAGCCTCTGCCCGTCCCTGGCAGGCCCTGGTCACATATCGCCCTGGATTTCGTCACCGGACTCCCAGTCTCGAACACCTACGACACCGTCCTGACCATCGTGGACCGCTTCTCCAAGGCGGCACACTTCGTTCCCCTACGAGGTCTCCCAACTGCCCTGGAGACGGCGGACCTCCTAATCCAGCACGTGGTCAGGCTGCATGGGATTCCGGTGGACGTGGTCTCGGACCGGGGGCCCCAGTTTGTGTCAGAGGTTTGGAGGTCGTTCTGCAACGCCCTGGGAGCCAAGGTGAGCCTCTCCTCCGGCCATCACCCCCAAACCAACGGGCAGTGTGAGCGGACCAACCAGGAGCTGGAGGCTGCGCTCCGCTGTGTCATGGCGTCCAAACCAACGTCCTGGAGTAACCACCTCACCTGGGTTGAATACGCCCATAACACCGCTCGCTCTTCTGCTACTGGGATGTCCCCCTTTAAGGCATCCCTGGGTTACGACCCCCCTCTGCTCCCGGCGCAGGAGAGTGAGGTAACTGTCCCCTCAGTACGGGCGCATCTCAGGCAGTTCTGCTCCATCTGGGCGTCAGCGCACAATGCGCTTTTACGCACGGCGGAGAGCAACAGAGCCGTGGCGGACCGGCACAGAAGACCTGCCCTGGCGTACAGAGTTGGCCAGCAAGTCTACGTGTCGACCCAGGATGTGATTTTAAAGGGCGAGAGGAGGAAGCTGGCACAGCGCTTTATGGGCCCATACCCCATCACCAGGATCATCAACCCGGTGGCTGTGCGTGTTGCTATTCCCCCCTCCCTCCGCATCCATCCCACCTTCCACGTGTCCAAGGTGAAGCTGGCAGTCTCCGACCCCCTTTGCCCTCCTCCTGCTGCGCAACCCGCGCCCCGGATGATTGATGGCCATCCGGCCTGGCCCGTCTCCTCCATCCTGGACTCCCGGCGCCGGGGTCGTGGGTTGCAGTATTTGGTGGACTGGGAGGGCTATGGGCCTGAACATCGGCAGTGGGTACCCTCGTCGTTTGTGTTGGACCCATCGCTCATCGCTGATTTCCACCGAGTGCACCCAGAGAAGCCATCGCCAGGAGGCGCTGCTAGAGGGGGGAGTACTGTCACGCCGCGCCGCTCATCAGCGGCGCCACCTGCACACACACCTGCACATCATCAGCGGCGAGGGATTTAAGCCGCCTCGCCCTGAGCTTCGGCCTGAAGCCGTCAGACTTCCCTACGCATCGCTGTGAGTTCCCTTTCATTCTCAGCTGATCATTCCGGTAAGAAGATCTTACCTTTTTTCTCCTCCAAGTCTGCTCCCCTGTGCACAGGTGGATTTTCCCGGCGGCGGACTACTCCTCTCCATCGCCTGTTCCTCGCTGCTGCACCGGGCTCTCCAGGTGGCTGTCTACCGGACCTTGTCCCTTGCTGTGCCAGTCATCCGTCCTGTCCAAGTAAGCTCCTCTCTCGCTCATATATCTCCTGTGTTGGTGTGTGCCCATCACCCTTCTCCCTGTGCTTCTCCCATAGGGTTGTCCGGCTGTACGGCCCCCTGCCTCTGTGCCCGAAGCAGACGCCGCCACCAACACATTCACATCTCGCAGACACACATTCATACACTCCTGTTGTTAATAAAGCTATTTGAACTACTCTGAGCCTGTGTGTGTGCGTCTCCTGAGCCGTGCGTTATGTCAGAGTGCTTTTTGCTTATTTGTCTGCACAGTCATTTCTTTCAACCTTTCATGTGCAGGAACCCAACAAAACTGAACTTCTCCACCACCCCTGTGTACCCTAAATAAATTGTGATATAGCTCAATCACCAAGTCTTCCCTTGTAGATTTTAGTGTCTGTATGGTTTTTAAAGCTGCAAGTGAATCTGTGCACACCACCACCCGGTCCGGTCTGACCTCCTCCACCCACTGCAAAACAATAATTATTGCCACCATCTCTGCTGTATACACGGATGTATTGTTGAAGAGTCTTTTTGAGATGGTCACTTTAAACTCTGGAATGTATACTCCAATTCCAACAGAGCCCTCTTTGTTCTTTGAACCATCAGTATAGAGCTGTAAGTAGTTATAGTAATTATTCCTGAGGTAAATGCTTCTTTTAACACCAACTTCACTCATATGCCAGTCCTTTTCCCTCATTAGCAGAATGATGTCTACTTCTTTTCCAGAAACAGCCAAGGGGGAGCATTACTCAGTGGACTGGTATTAGCTATATCAATAGTGTCTAGTCCATACATTCTGGCTTTTCTTTCAATTGTCTGCCCAAACCCATGTCCCTGGAAGTTAGAATATTCCGAGAAGTCTTGTAGTGTTGTTTTTGAAATATTCACTTCCTCACTTGCTTTCAGCTTGACCCAGTATGATAAGGCAAGTTTATCTCTTCTCAAATCCATTGGCATTTCTCCTGCTTCTATTAAAACTGCATTGTTTGGTGTTGTTTTGATGGCTCCAATGCACAGGCGAAGCGCCCTATGCTGCATTCTCTTGTTTCCAGAGTCATCTTTGCTGCTGCTCCATAAATCATGCAACCATAGTCTATTGTTGATCTCATTAGTGCTCTGTAAATGTCAATTAATGCCTGTTTATAAGATTAATAAAGATAAGCCTTTATTAATCCCACAATGGGGAAATTTCAGGATTGCAACAGCACAGGGATAGCAACACTCAGAGCAATAATTTAGAAAATAAGATAAGAGCAGTGAATATACAGTACATATGTACACAGAAATATACACAGCACGGAGCATTGTAGCTAGATGGAATAAACAGCATAACAGTCTATTCAGTTACCCCACATAGTATGAATATGTACCCATACAGCATATTTCATTTTTGAGTCAGCCTAGGGGACCATTATTGTGCAAGTTTTAGGTCATAAAGTTTTGGGTTTTTTTTTATTTTATTTTACGGTCTCTACGAGCAGCCCAGCATAGGTTATAAAGTCTGACAGCCGTAGGTAGGAAGGACCTGCGAAACCTCTCAGTCACTCACCTAGGATGGTGCAGCCTACTGCTAAATGAGCTCCTCAGTGTGTTCAGCATGTCCTGCATGGGGTGGGACTCGGACTCCAGCAGAGATGACAGCTTAGCCACCACCCTCCTCTCTCCTATTTCCTCCACTGGGTCGAGGTGCTGCCCCAGGACAGAGCTAGCTTTCTTGATCAGTCTATTCAGTCTCTTCCTGTTGGCTGCCGTGATGCCATTGCCCCAGCAGACCACTCCAAATGTGATGGCTGATGCCACCACCGAGTCATAGACGGTCTTCAGGAGCACCCCTTGTACACCAAAAGACCTGAGCCTCCTCAGGAGGAACAGCCTGCGCTGTCCCTTCTTGTAGAGCACGTCGGTATTGTGTGACCAGTCCAGTTTATTGTTCAAATGAACACCCAGGTACTTGTAGGATGGCACCATCTCAATGTCTGTTCCCTGGAAGTTTACTGGTGCTGTGAGGGATTGTCCTCACCTGTGGCAGTCCACCACCCGTTCCCTAGTTTTCCTCATATTGATCTGGAGGCATTATCAATTATCCCAATTATAATGGGGTGTTTCATGTCCAGCTACAGCTTTTATGAGATTAATGACTATTTTGCATTTTGTCTCCAGATTTTCAACATGAACTCTCCATGTGTATGCACTATCAAACCACAATCCTAGATATTTGAACTCACTGACTTTCTCTATTGGTTGATTATATAATGTCAATGGTTCTGCACCAGTTCTGCATTTTTTTGTGAAAGTTATATAGCAGGTTTTACTGTTTGGAAATTTAATTCCCCACTTATATGACCACTTTTCCACTTTCTCCATTGCTTTTCTGATGTTTTTGAACACAAATTTCTCATTTCTTCCCCTTGTCCGTATGGCTCCATCATTTGCATATAGTGCTGTTTTGATGGATCCCTCTTGATCCTCAAACATGTCATTAATCATTATATTGAATAAAACTGGGCTTATCACACTCCCCTGAGGAACACCATTTTCTATTTCAAAGTAATTAGAAACTTCTGATTCTACTTTAACCCTAACTGTCCTGTGTGTTAAAAAATCCATTATCCAATTATACATCCTACCACCAATGCCCATTTTGTTCAATTTGATAAGAAGTTCATCCCTCCACAGTGAGCCATAAGCCTTTTCAATATCCAGATAAACTATAACTATTACTTCTTTCATTTTGAGAGTCTTTTCAATATCATTACTTACCCTAACTAGAGCATCCACTGTGGAGCTTCCTCTTCTAAAACCATTCTGATAGTTGTTTATTAATCATCTTCGCTCTAGCACATATGAGAGTCTGTAAACTAACACCTTCTCCATCCATTTCCCTAAGTGTGACGTTAATGCTATTGGCCTGTAGTTGCCTTGATGAGCTGGATCTTTTCCTGGCTTATTAAATAGTAAAATTACAGCTTTTTTCCACCCACTTGGGATAACCCCCTCCTTCCATATTCTGTTAAACAATTTCAGCACCAGTTCCACTGATTGCATAGGCAACTGCCGGAACATAGCATAGCTTAACTGATCATATCCTGGAGATGTGTATCCACTATCTTGCAAAGCTCTCATAAGCTCTGGCATTCTGAGCTTGAGGTCTAGCACAGTCATGTCTTCTTTCACTTCATTTTTTGTTTGCATTTTCTCTGAGTTCATGCCCCTTTTGCTGTCTATGACTCTCACCAAGATGGTCTCCTCTATGCACTGGTGCAAATGCTCTGCATAGGACTTCTGCCTTTTCTTTGTTTGATACAGCCATCTTGTCCCCATCCACAAGAGCTGGAGTTTTAACTGATTCCCTTTCCCCACTCATTTTTTTAAACATACCCCAGACATCACCTAGTTCCATTTTCCTACCAAGGGTGGAACAAAATTCTCTCCATGTTGACCTTTTCCTGTTTTTAATAATCCTTTGAGCTACTACCCTTTTCTTTTTGTACTCTATTAAGTTTTCACTATTCATATTCTTCCTCAGCTCTCTGAATGACTTGTTTCGCTCTTTTACTGCAATACTACATTCCTCATTCCACCAAGGTACAACCTTCCTACCCTGTGTTGTTTTCTTAGGTATGCTTGCTAGTGCAGCATTCAGAATATGATTGGTTACCTGACTTGAACACTCTTCTATGCCACCTTCTAATGTTACCAAATGACACGATTGAACACAATATTGTCTAAATTTTCCCCAATCTGCTGTGTCAAAACACCATCTTGTAAAACATCTTCCCTCTTGTATACATACTTCAGTTTTAATGACTGTAAGTATTGGGAAGTGATCGCTTCCCGTAGTTGTCCTGTTCATAACCGTCCATTCACAGGCGCTCACTAAAGAATCAGATACCAGAGTCAGGTCAATACATGATAATGTGCCCCTATACGCATCCACCCTGGTACCTTCACAACTGTTTAGACAAATTAACAATCTTTCATCTAACATCTCTTCCACAACATTTCCATTGTTATCTGTATGTGTGCTTCCCCACAAGCTACAGTATAATGGGCATTAAAGTCTCCACATCATACCTCTTTCATATGGCCTTCCCCTGCCATAACACTGAAAATACAGCATCTGCTGTTAACTTCCTACATGGGTTGTAATAATTAATCAGCTTAATATTTCCTGGTCCATTTGGCCTACATATTTCAATAATATTACACTCTATATCCTCATGGGAGGGAATCACCCTATACGCCAGGCCATCTTTAATAAAAGTGGCACGTCCACCTCCATTTACAGTGTTAATTCTATCCTGTCTGATTGAACTGTATCCTGGAATAACAAAATCTAAGTGAGGTTGAAACCATGTCTGCTGTACACACACTACCTGTGGAACAACTTCTAGTTCATAAAGATACTTCTTGAGTTCTTGTCTGTTTGCTATAAGGCTCCTCACATTCCACTGTAGTATACCTATGTAGTACCATAATTAAGGTCTTGTTTCAGCATGTGCAGTCTCCCTAGTTTCAGCTTGCAGTAAAGCATGAATCTTGTCGGCTGTGATATCTTTCACAACTAGGAAGCTTCCTGCTGCTTCCACAATGGTTTTGATTTTGTCACTTTTCTTCTTTAGCTGTGTAGCAACATTAATGGTGTGGCAGATAAAAGCTATAAAGTTTGTCCTCTTAACTATCAATGTGCCATCATCAATTTTGCATTTGTGAACACAAACATTCCTTGCAGCAGCATGATCTTTTGCTTGTGTGGAATTTATTTATTTTTTGTTCTTATTAAAGACAAGAATAGGAAGGAGATGTCTTTACCTTCTTAACATGTTTCGACTGTACACTGCAGCCTTCGTCAGAAGAGTCAGCTGATTGCTGCCAAGTGACATTTATCAGCTGACTTTCATAGGTGGGGCCAGCTCAGCAGATCTGTCAGATCCACTGCGCCGACCCCGCCTTCCGCCGTCAGATGGTCTCTGGAGAATGTGATCCCAGGTGTGGGAAGGCATAAAGGCCCCCTCATCTCGGTTCACGGTGTCTTTTCCCTGCTTCCTGATTTCTATGGCCTCCTTGATCCAGCGTTTGTGTCTGTTGCTCTCTGATCCAATAATTTTTGCGTTGTCCCCGTCCATGATGTGATTATTTCTTTTGCAGTGATCTGATATTGCTGATTTTAATGTTTCGTGTTCTGCCTTTTCTTTTTGTGATCTTGTGAGTCATCCTTGTGTTTCCTTCTCACATTCCTTCTGGTGTTCTTTTTTTCTTGTGGTGAATGATCTTCCAGTTTCTCCAATGTAGGTTTTGTTGCATGATCTGCATGATATTTCATATATTACATTGCATTTTTTGTCTTGTTCTATTCTGTCCTTGGGGTGTACTAATAGCTGTCTTAATTTTTTGTGTGGTTTTACTGCTGTGTTTATTTTGTATTTTTTCATGATCCTTTGAATTGGTTCCGTGATCCCTCGTATGTATGGTATAGTTATGGTGTCCTTGTTTTTGATTTCGGCTTCTGTTCTGTGTCTTATTTCCTGTTTGTTTTCTTTGTTTTTGACTTGCTGTTTCCCTTTGTTTATGGCCCATACTGGATATTGGCAGCATATAAGTGCATGTTTTATGTGGTTTTCCTCCTCCTGTCTGTCTTCTTGGTTTGTGATGATGGTGGCCCGTTCATATAATGTCCTGACAACTGATAGCTTGTGTGCTGTGGGGTGTTCCGATGTCCATAGTAGGTATTGATCTGTGTGGGTTGGTTTCCTGTAGACTGTGATTTTTATGCTGCCGTCATCGTTGTGGTGGATTTTCATGTCCAGAAAGGCTATGGTGCCATCTTCCTCCTCTTCGTGTGTGAATTTTATATTTCCAGTGCTGTCCGTGCTGTTCAGGTGGTCAGTGAGTTCTTGTGTGTGTTCTTTCCTTATTTTTTCCAGAATGTCATCCACGTATCTCTTCCAAAGGGTGGGTTTACATTGTGTAGGTGCTATGTTGATGGCTTTGTTTTCCAGATCCTCCATAAAAAAGCTGTTCATAATGGCTGATAGTGGGTCTCCCATTGCAAATCCTTCTTTTTGTCTGTAAATTTTTCCTCTGTATTGAAAATAGGTGGATTTTGCAACAAATTGTTATAGTTCGGATATGTCATGAACTGTGAGACTGGTGCGTCTTTTAAGGGTACGGTCATTATTGAGGCGTTCTTGCACTATATGTAATGTGACATCAACAGGTGTCTTTGTGAATAAAGAAATGACATCATGTGAAATGAGTATCTTGTCTGATTCTATTTTCATATTTTTGAGTTCTTGTGCCAGCTCTTTTGAGTTTTTGCAGTGGAAATCTGATAGTCCAAGGACGGGTTTGATGTCTATTGTTGGCCGCAGTGGGATATCCTTTTTATGTATTTTTGGGGTTCCATAGATCCGGGGGGTGATGCTGGCTGTGGGAATCAGGTGATCATATAAGATAAGATAAGATAAGCCTTTATTAGTCCCACAATGGGGAAATTCCAGGATTGCAACAGCACAGGGATAGCAACACTCAGAGCAACAATCAGAAGGCAAGAGAAAAAACAAGAGCAGCGAGTATACATATGTACATATAAATATATATATATATATATATATATATATATATATATATATATATATATATATATATATATATATATATATATATATATATATATATATATATACTGTATATACGTATATATATATATATATATAGATAGATAGATACACAGTGCGGACCATTGTAGCTAGATGGAATGAATATGTGAATATATAAATACACAGTGTGGAGCATTGTAGCTAGATGGAATAAATATATAGATATATAAACACACACAGTGCGGAGCATTGTAGCTAGATGGAATAAATATATGAATATATATATAAACACACACAGTGCGGAGCATTGTAGCTAGATGGAATGTGCGTCCTTTGTGATTTTTTTTCCCAGCTCTTTTGAGTTTTTGCAGTGGAAATCTGATAGTCCAAGAAGGGGTTTGATGATTTCAACCAGGGCTTTTGATAAATTGTACGTGACTGATCCAATACTGTCTATTATTGGCCGCAGTGGGATATCCTTTTTATGTATTTTTGGAGTTCCATAGATCCGGGGGGTGATGCTGGCTGTGGGAATCAGGTGATCATATGCGTCCTTTGTAATTTTTTTGCTTTCTAATTGGGGTTTGAGAAGGCTTTTAGCATTTTTTTCTTTTCTTCTGTGGGATTTGTTTTTATGATTTTGTATGTGCTTTCATCTGCCAACATGGTTTCCATCTGTTTTTCATATGTTTCTGTGTCCAATATTACTGTCGTTCTGCCTTTATCTGATGGGAGGATTGTGATTGTTTTATCTGTCTTGAGTGAGGTTAATGCTTTTTCTTCTTCTTTTGTAACGTTGCTTTGTGGTAATTTGGCCGTTTTGAGGATTCCTGTGATTGCGTTCCGGAGTGACGCTTTTCCCCTTGGTCCTGGATTTTTTCACATGCTAGTTCTGTTGTGAGAATGTATTCTTCATGAGGTATTTTGGCTGGTGTGATGGCGAAATTCAGTCCTCTGCTCAGCACTGTTTTCTCCGTGTCCGTGAGTGTGCATTTTGACAAGTTTTTGACCCACTTAGCGTTCGTTTCCATGTGTGTTTGTCTTCATCCGTTCTTCCTTTCTGTAAGTTTTTTTAATTGGCGGTTTTTCGTTATAATGAATTCTTGTTCATGTGCATGTTTTAATTATGCTTCTATCTGCTCCTGCGTTTCCTGGTCGGTCGGGTAGTGTTTCTTGAAAATGTCCATTTTCTCCTTGATCTGGTTATTGATTCTGTCCACTTTGTTCGCCGTCATTCTTATACGTTCTTTGATCAAGTCTTTCCGTGCTTTATTGATAATTTTCTCTGCGTTTTTGGTTGGAATTGGATTTCTTATGTTGAGGCTTGCTGGTGTGACATCCTCATCTCTGCAATGGAGGTTAAATCTGAGGAGGTTAAACGGAGGTTAAATTTGAGCTATTCCGTGGAAGTTATGGACAAGATTGCATTAAAGACTTCCGCCGGCTGGAGAAATTGGAGAAAACACGGGCACGCTTCAGAAACCACCTGCAATTTAACCTCCGTTGCAGAGATGAGGATGTCACACCAGCAAGCCTCACCTTGGCTGCACGGTGGCGCAGTGGTTTAGCACTGTGGCAGCACAGTTTTACCCTCGGCCGGGGGACCGCGGGGATCATGAGATCGTGGGTTCGATCCCAGCCCCCGACCAACAGTGAGCTGTGTGGAGTTTGCATGTTCTCCCCGTGTTGCGTGGGTTTACTCCGGGATTTCTCCGGTTTCCTCCCGTATACCAAAAACATGTAGGTTTAGGGCGCTCGCGCATGCAGCGACCAGCAGCCGGTGGCTTGTCACCAGACTGCAAACCAAGTCTACCTACGGGTACAAATAAGTAACAAAAAAAAAAAAAAAAAAAACGCAGAGAAAATTATCAGTAAAGCACGGAAAGACCTGATCAAAGAACGTATAAGAATGACAGCAAACAAAGTGGACAGAATCAACAGCCAAATCAAGGAGAAAATGGACATTTTCAAGAAACACTACCCGACCGACCAGGAAACACAGGAGCAGATAGAAGCACAATTAAAACACGCACACGAACAAGAATTCATTATAACGAAAAACCGCCAATTAAAAAAACTAAAAAAAACTTACAGAAAGGAAGAACGGACGAAGACAAACACACACGGAAATGAACGCTAAGTGGGTCAAAAACTTGTCAAAACGCACACTCACGGACATGGAGAAGACAGTGCTGAGCAGAGGACTGAATTTCGCCATAACACCAGCCAGAATACCCCATGATGAATTCATCCTCGCAACTGAACTGGCATGTGAAAAAATCCAGGACCAAGGGGAAAAAGCATCACTCCGGAACGCAGTCGCAGGAATCCTCATAACGGCCAAATTACCACAAAGCAATGTTACAAAAGAAGAAGAAAAAGCATTAACCTCACTCAAGACAGATAAAACAATCACAATCCTCCCATCAGATAAAGGCAGAACGACAGTAATATTGGACACGGAAACATATGAAAAACAGATGGAAACTAGAAAAGCACTCGGAGAGCGCAGACCTCCGCCAAGCGCCACAGTTCCCCCCCCATACAGTGTTTGTGTGTACGTTTTCAGATTCCTTGACCATGAAAACATATGACTAGCAATTGGACTCACAATGATAGGATTAGTGGTTCAGCAGTAAAAGCATTACCTTCTTGGCGGAGGTAATAAACTGAAGTGTTGGTGTTGTGGCCATCTCCTCCATCTCCAAACTCCCAGGCTGCGGGCGTTGCAATTCATCGCACAACCGCGTACAACCCACAGGCCAATGGGTTATGTGAGCGTTTTCATAGATCACTGAAAGCAGCACTCAGGGCTTCACTGACGGATGCAAATTGGGTGGACAGGTTGCCGTGGGTTTTATATTGGGGTTGTGCTCCGCGGCAAAAGAGGATTTGGAAGCTTCCCCGGCAGAGAGCTTGTTTTTGCACAGCCCCTATGGCTGCCCGGGGAATTTCTGCCAAATAATCCCGTGCCGGACAGCTGCCCGTCTCAGCTTTTGCAGCGTAGCGCAAACACAGGCACGCTGCCGGGCCCGGCTCACCACTGTTTTCCGCGTACTTTTGTGCCTAAAACTTTGAAGAATGCGGAGTTCGTGTTCGTCAGACACGATGACCAGCGCCCTCCATTGCGCCTGCACACATGTTGAAAATGGCCGTATCTCACAATGTTAAAGAATCCTTTAAAAAATTCCTGTATCCAAACGGTGATCCGGATCATCCCCAAAATTTAATCAGTTCTTCCTTGTACCATTTCCAACAACACCTGAAAGTTTCATCGAAATCCGTCCAAAACTTTTTGAGTTATCTTGCTAACCAACAGACAGACAAACAGACAGACAGACAAACGCTGGCAAAAACATAACCTCCTGAGGCCTGCGGCATGGCGGAGGTAACCATGTTGGCAGATGAAAGCACATACGAAATCATAAAAACAAATCCCACAGAAGAAAAGAAAAAAATGCTAAAAGCCTTCTCAAACCCCTATTAGAAAGCAAAAAAATTACAAAGGATGCATATGATCACCTGATTCCCACAGCCAGCATCACCCCCCGGATCTATGGAACTCCAAAAATACATAAAAAGGATATCCCACTGCGGCCAATCATAGACAGTATTGGATCAGTCACGTACAGTTTATCAAAAGCCCTGGTTGAAATCATCAAACCCTTTCTTGGACAATCAGATTTCCACTGCAAAAACTCAAAAGAGCTGGCACAAGAACTCAAAAATATGAAAATAGAATCAGACGAGATCCTCATTTCACATGATGTCATTTCATTATTCACAAAGACACCTGTTGATGTCACACTACATATAGTGCAAGAACGCCTCAATAATGACAGTACCCTTAAAAGACGCACCAGTCTCACAGTTCATGACATATCCGAATTATTACAATTTGTTGCAAAATCCACCTATTTTCAATACAGAGGAAAAATTTACAGACAAAAAGAAGGATTTGCAATGGGAGACCCACTATCAGCCATTATGAGCAGCTTTTTTATGGAGGATCTGGAAAACAAAGCCATCAACACAGCACCTACACAATGCAAACCCACCCTTTGGAAGAGATACGTGGATGACATTCTGGAAAAAATAAGTAAAGGACACACAAGAACTTACTAACCATCTGAACAGCACGGACAGCACTGGGAATATAAAATTCACACACGAAGAGGAGGAAAATGGCACCATAGCCTTTCTGGACATGAAAATCCATCACAACGATGACGGCAGCATAAAAATCACAGTCTACAGGAAACCAGCCCACACGGATCAATACCTACTATGGACATCGGAACACCCCACAGCACACAAGTTATCAGTTGTCAGGACGTTATATGAATGGGCCACCATCATCACAGACCAAGAAGACAGACAGGAGGAAGAAAACCACATAAAACATGCACTTATACGTTGCCAATATCCAGTATGGGCTATAAACAAAGGGAAACAGCAAGTCAAAAACAAAGAAAACAAACAGGAAATAAGACACAGAACAAAAGCCGAAATCAAAAACAAGGACACCATAACTATACCATACATACGAGGGATCACGGAACCAATTCAAAAGATCATGAAAAAATACAAAATAAACACAGCAGTAAAACCACACAAAAAATAAGACAGTTATTAGTACACCCCAAGGACAGAATAGAACAAGACAAAAAATGCAATGTAATATATGAAATATCATGCAGATCATGCAACAAAACCTACATTGGAGAAATTGGAAGATCATTCACCACAAGAAAAAAAGAACACCAGAAGGAATGTGAGAAGGAAACACAAGGACGACTCACAAGATCACAAAAAGAAAAGGCAGAACACGAAACATTAAAATCAGCAATATCAGATAATTGCAAAAGAAATAATCACATCATGGACGGGGACAACGCAAAAATTATTGGATCAGAGAGCAACAGACACAAACGCTGGATCAAGGAGGCCATAGAAATCAGGAAGCAGGGAAAAGACACCATGAACCGAGATGAGGGGGCCTTTATGCTTTCCCACACCTGGGATCACATTCTCCAGAGACCATCTGACGGCGGAAGGCGGGGTCGGCGCAGTGGATCTGACAGATCTGCTGAACTGGCCCCACCTACGAAAGTCAGCTGATAAATGTCACCTGGCAGCAATCAGCTGACTCTTCTGACGAAGGCTGCAGTGTACAGTCGAAACATGTTAAGAAGGTAAAGACATCTCCTTTCTATTCTATTTTTGTCTTTAATAAGAACAAAAGATAAATAAATTCTTGAGTTCCTCCATGCTGATTTCCCCACACAGCTCATTCCTTGTGGGTCTCCTCTTCAGCTGTTGACATGCATCTGGGTGTGCAGATCCTTCTTGGTTTAGCAGACTACTAAAATGTTCCTTCCACCTGGCCTTGATGTCTTGAAGGTCTGTGAACAGCTTACTACCATCCGCTGACGTCACTGGGGCGACAGCATCGCTCCTGGTTCCATAGATGGCTTTCAACCCGGCAAACAGTCCACAATAATTATGGTTGTCCGCCATATGCTGCAATTCTTCTGCTCTCCTCTGCCACCAGTCATTCTTAAGAGCTCTTACTTCCCTCTGCACCTTGGTCTTGATTTCAGCAAGTGCCCTCTTGCTCCTCTCAGAGTTCTCCTGAAGACTCCAAAAATGCTTACTCCTCTTCTCTTCTAGAAGCCTCTCAATTTCATTGCCATGCTCCCAAAGCCAATCAGGAATCTTTCTATGGGGGTGGCCTAGTGTTTCCTTGCTTGCAGAGTACACTGCTTCCTTCAGGGCTTTCCAATGCCTATCTACCTCTTCTCCAGGTGGCTGAACCCTCTCCAGTGCGGCTTCTATTGCTCTCGTAAGCTCTCGACAGTGCTTGGTGTTTGTCAGCTTGCTAATGTCCAGTTTCTTAGGCTTGGCTCTAGCAGGAGTTTTCCTGCAAGGCATAGTGATCTTCATTCTGAGTTGGCATCTCACAAGATAGTGATCAGTAGAACATTCTGGTCCACGCATTGCTTTTGTGCATAGTACATCTGCCAAGCCTGACTTTCTCGTGATGGCATAGTCGAGCAAGTGGTAGGGACCTGAGCGTGGGTGCTTGCAGGTGAAGTAGTTCTTGTCGGGCTGGTAGAAAAACGTGTTAGTAATGCTGAGCTCTAGTTGTGCACAGTTCAGCAGGAGCTCCCCATTGGAGTTCTTTTTCTTCTTGCCAAACTTGCCAATGATGCCTGTGTAGGTTTCCCAGTCCGTCCCGACTCGAGCACTGAAGTGACCTAATATTAGGAGCTTGTCTTCTCTGGGGACCTTGAGCACCACTTGAGTGAGTTCTTGATAGAAAGTCTCCTTCTCCTCAACAGTGTAAGTCATTGTGGGGTCATACACGTTCACCAGGGTCAAGTATCTTCCTTTCTCAATAGGCACTCTCATAGACATAAGCCTAGGTGAGATCGCTGTAGGAAGTGATGTCAACTTCTTGGCAACCGTGTTGTGAACCGCAAAGGCAACTCCAGCCTCTCTGGGCCCTGCGGTCTTGCCAACCCAGAAGAATGTGTATTCCTCTTCTTGAAGTTGGCCTTGTGCCTCTAAACGTGTTTCCTGGAGAGCTGCAATCTCAGTGCCACACAACTTCAATTCCCTTGCAATCAATGCAGTCCTTCATTCTGGTTGGTTGTCTCTATCTAACATAGTTCGCACATTCCATGTCGCAGCAGATATCATCTTCTTCTTCCAGTCTCTACCACTAAAAGTGAAGTCCCGCAGACCGCGGTTAGCCAGCCAGGTGTGATCTGAGCATGCTTTCTTTACCCCACCTTTTCTAGGAGCTTCCCATTCCAGGGCAGGCAGTCCCAACAAGCTGATGCTCATAAGTCAGCTAAAGTTACGACCATCAGATGCAAGCTGCCTGTGTGCAGAGCTCCTGCTACCAGCTCACAGCCACTCAAACCTGCTGCCCACATTCACTCCATCGCCACAGGGCTTCCCCAATCTCAATCTCAAACACGACGCCACGCACAGTTCCAAAGCCAGTTGGTGTTGTGCCTCCACCAGACTGCATCTCTGGGCCTCAACGCCAGATGCAATGTGGTGCACAAGCGTGCAACATAGATTGTTGATGAGGAGGATGCCCCGCAGTAGCAGCTCACTTGCTAGTTGATGCCATCAGTTTATCTCGATTGAGGCTAATCCACATGCCATCTGGTGTTCACACCATTGGCTCTATGAAGAGCTCTTCTGCTGCTTGCACCACCAGACATCCTGCTGCTAATGTCAGGACCTGTATCCCTAGGTAGGGAGGAAAGAGGGTGCTATCACTTACCCAAGGTGAACCCTCAGACTAGTGGAGGGAAGGAGTTGTCTTACTTCTCCATTCTAGACCGGCTCCAGAGCCAAAGTCTAGCCACTGCCCTGCTTTTTAAGGGCAGCAAAGGGGGCAAAGGGCAAAGGGGGCTTTTTAAGTTAAAGTATAGGTAAAGTGCCAAAATTAAAGTAGCACAATTTCCACTTAATATGAAAGGGACTGAACTGAGATTTATTTGATTGTGTGAATATTAATTACAGAATAATTGAAAATGAATGGCACATCCATTATTAGCCACTGTAAAATAAACCGCTTGTTTATTTATTTATTTATGTATTTATTTTTGTCAGATCACTTGTGTGATCCTTTATGAGTTATATTCATAATATCGTCACTTCCTTGTGGTAACGTATCGTCACTTCCTGTTTTGCTGTCTGCCTGTGTGGTTTGCTCTCCAGCTCTCTAGCCACTAGCTATGGCTACTACCTCTCTTTCCTCTCCTCTGGTGTGCTCTCTCTGTCAGATGTTTAGCTACACCTCTGCCTCTTTTAGTGATAACGGTAAATGTAATAAATGTTGTCTTTTTGAGGCGCTCGAGGCGAGGTTGTCTGATTTGGAATCCCGGCTCCGCTGCATTGAAACACCGTCTGCGCCAGTTAATCTCGACGGACGCCCATTAGCTGCAGCGGAGCTAGCTAGCTTAGGCCCCACTGTCAGCGGTTCCCCGGCTCTCCTCAGCAGCGAGGAGACTGGGTGGGTGACGGTGAGAAGGAAGCCTAGTCGCAAAGCCCCGGTTCACCACCAACCTGTTCACGTTTCTAATCGTTTTTCCCCGCTCAGCGACACACCCGCTGAGGAAAAAACTCTGATCATTGGCGACTCTGTAGTCAGAAACGTGAACCTAGAGACTCCAGCGGTCATAGTCCAATGTATTCCTGGGGCCAGAGCAGGCGACATCGAGTCAAATTTGAAAATGCTGGCTAAAAGTAACTCTAAATATTCCACAATTGTTATTCACGCCGGCATTAATGACATCCGTCTCCGGCAGTCGGAAGTCACGAAACTTAATGTAGAATCGGTGTGTGACTTTGCAAAAACGATGTCTGCCACTGTAGTATTCTCTGGGCCCCTCCCCAATCTGACCAGTGAAGACATGTTTAGTCGCTCGTCATCCTTGAACCGCTGGCTGTCTGTGTGGTGTCCTAAAAATGACGTGGGCTACATTGACAATTGGAGCTCTTTTTGGGGAAAACCTGGTCTTATGAGACGAGACAGCATTCATCCCACTTTGGATGGTGCTTCTCATTTATCTAACAATCTGGCATCTTTTTTATCCAAATTTCCAAAACCATGACTACTCAGAGTTGGGACCAGGAAGCAGAGTCGCAGTCTTACACGCCTCTCTGCAGCTCCTCTTCATCCGCCACCCCTCAGCTTAGCCCCTGTCTTCCCCATCAGAGAATCGTTGTCTGCTCCCTCCAAAGTGAATAAAAATATAATGTATAAGCATCCCAAAGTGATAAAGCAAAATATTGGTAAAACTCAAATTAAACATAAAGCCTCTAAATTGAATGAGTTGGCCTCTGTTCCTCCTCATAATTTAAAAATTAAATGTGGTTTGTTAAATATTAGGTCTCTAACTCCCAAGTCTCTGTTAGTTCATGATCTGTTAATTGATCATCAGATTGATTTAATTTCCCTTACAGAGACTTGGTTAGGACAAGAGGATTATGTTGGTTTAAATGAATCAACCCCCTCTGGTTATTTAAACTGTCAAAATCCCAGAAGTTCTGGTCGTGGAGGAGGAGTAGCAACAATTTACCATTCCAAATTACTAGTTAATGTAAAGCAAAAAACATGTTATAATTCCTTTGAGGGCCTGGTCCTCAGTATTGGGCACTTTAGCAATTTCAGGTTAAACCCAATTTTATTTGCCATTGTTTATCGTCCCCCATCAACCTATTCAGAATTTTTATCCGAATTTGCTGATTTCTTAGCTGATTTAGTGCTGAAATCTGATAGAATAATTATAGTAGGGGACTTTAATATACATGTGGATGTAGATAGTGACTGCCTTAACGTGGCTTTTAATTCAATATTAGACTTGATTGGGTTTTCTCAGAAAGTAGGAAATTCTACTCATTACCTCCACCATGCGTTGGACCTTGTTCTGACATATGGCATAGAAATAGAAAATCTTGTAGTGTCTCCTCATAACCCTGTACTGTCAGACCATTGTCTGTTAACCTTTGATTTTACTATTTCTGACTATTTGGCTCCTAAAGAAAAATATTATCACAGTAGATGCCTCTCAGATGATGCTGTTTCCAAATTTATGCAGATTGTTTCCTCTATGCCATGTGTCAACACAACGGAAATAAGCTATAGACAGCTTGCTCCTTCTGTAATTGATAACATGGTGGATAGTGTTTCAGCTTCTCTGCATCAGGCTCTAGACTTGGTGGCCCCCTTAAAAAAGAAAAAGTCTAATCAGAGATTTTTAACTCCTTGGTTCAACACAGAAACTCGTAGCTTAAAACAGAAGACTCGTCAATTAGAAAGAAAATGGCGCTCTACTAATTTAGATGAAATCTATTTAGCTTGGAGAAATCATCTTTTAATTTATAAAAAATCTCTTAGAAAAGCTAGAACGAGTTATTACTCTGCATTAATAGAAGAGAACAAGAATAATCCCAGGTTTCTTTTCAGTACTGTAGCCAGGTTGACAAAGAGTCAGGACTCTGTCAATCCTAGCATCCCCTTAGAGCTTACTAGTCAGGACTTTATGAACTTTTTCAATAATAAAATTTCATCCATCAGAGATAAAATCAATCAGATTCTTCCCACAGTTAACTTAAATACTGTAACTACTACAACTCCTTCTATTGATGTCTGTCTTGATGAGTTTACACCAATCGACCTTTGTGAGTTAGACAAAGTAGTTTCCTCATCCAAATCTTCAACTTGTCTTTTAGATCCTATTCCTACCAGGTTATTTAAAGAAGTCTTCCCACTTATTGGTAGCTTTATTCTTCATATAATCAATTCTTCATTAACTTTAGGCCATGTACCGCAGGCTTTTAAAACGGCTGTAATTAAACCCTTACTCAAAAAGCCAACGCTAGATCCAGGAGCTTTAGCTAACTATAGACCAATCTCTAATCTCCCTTTCATTTCAAAAATCTTAGAAAGAGTTGTTGCTACGCAATTATTTGACCACCTGCAGGGAAATGGTTTACTTGAAGAGTTTCAATCTGGGTTTAGAATCCATCATAGTACTGAAACAGCCTTAGCGAAGGTCACTAACGACCTCCTTTCTGTACTTGTCCTTTTAGATCTTAGTGCAGCTTTTGATACTATTGATCATAATATTCTACTTGATAGATTAGAACACTATGTTGGACTTAATGGAACTTCGTTGCAGTGGTTTAGATCTTATTTATCTGATAGGTTCCAGTTTGTTCATGTAAATGATGAGTTTTCTTTCAGCTCAAAGCTTAGTCATGGAGTTCCACAGGGATCTGTGCTAGGCCCTACTCTTTTTAGTTTATATATGCTTCCGTTAGGCAACATTATTAGAAAGCACTGTATACATTTTCATTGTTATGCAGATGACACACAATTATACCTGTCAATGAAGCCAGATGATACTAATCAATTAGCCAAGTTAGAAGCCTGTCTTAAGGAAATCAAAGCTTGGATGACTTGTAATTTCCTGCTATTAAATTCAGATAAGACTGAAGTCATTCTTGTTGGTCCAAAAAACCTTAGAAATTCCTTTCCAAATCAAACTTTCAGTTTGGACGCAGTTACTCTTTCTCTTAATAGCTCTGTGAGGAACCTTGGAGTTATTTTTGATCAGGATTTGTCCTTCAATTCACATATTACATTTGTTTCTAAGACTGCCTTCTATCATTTGCGTAATATTGCCAAGATTAGGAGCATCTTGTCTCAGAGTGATGCTGAGAAGCTGATCCACGCTTTTGTTAGCTCGAGATTAGATTATTGTAATTCTTTATTATCAGGCTGTCCTAAAACATCTTTAAAAAGTCTTCAGCTGATCCAAAATGCTGCAGCAAGAGTTTTAACAGGTACTAGAAAGAGAGATCATATCTCTCCGGTTCTGGCCTCCCTTCATTGGCTTCCCATAGAGTTTAGAATTAAGTTTAAAATTCTTCTTCTCACTTACAAAGCTCTAAACAATCAGGCTCCTTTTTATTTAAAAGATCTGATACTACCGTATTATCCTAACAGAGCACTACGCTCCCAAAATGCAGGATTACTTGTAATACCTAGAATCTCCAAAAGTACAATGGGAGGCAGAGCCTTCAGTTATCAAGCTCCTCTCCTGTGGAATCAGTTGCCAATCTGGATTCAGGAGTCAGACTCGATCTCTGTTTTTAAGAATAGGGTTAAAACCTACCTTTGTGATCTAGCCTACAATTAGGGAGGGATCATGTGTTTCTGAACCCTCCCTTAGTTATGCTGCTAATAGGTTTAGTCAGCCGGGGGACCTCCAGTAATGCACTGGGCCTCACTCCTTTCCTCACTCTCTATGAAATATTTTTTTTTTTGCTGGTCATTAACATTTGTTTGTTCTCTCCCATAGATTGAATCCCCATCGTGCTGTTTGCTCTCTACATGTCTGTTCTTTTCTTCTTCTCTATCCCCTCACCCCCCAGCCAGTCGCAGCAGATGACTGCCCCTCCCTGAGCCTGGTTCTGCTGGAGGTTTCTTCCTGTTAAAAGGGAGTTTTTTCTCTCCACCGTCGCCAAGTGCTTGCTCACAGGGGATCGCCTGATTGCTGGGGTCTTTCTGCAACTGTGGGGTCCCCCCTACAGTTGATAGTGCTATGAGATGACTGTTGTTGTGAAATGGCGCTATATAAATAAAGTTGAATTGAATTGAATTGAATAGTGTATCTTGCACTTTGGGGAATGGGAGTTGTTCAATCACCGTTATAATTTTGTTTATATGTGTAGTTTATAGTCTATCATCAAACTCATGCAGTACTATAATAACAGGACACATTACAAATATTTGAGACCCACTGTAGTGTATCCTTTTATATTTTAGCAATACAAGTACAAAACACCTCCCACACTTGAAGCCAGGGCAAGAAGAGACAGCAGTGACAGAGCGGTGGCTAAACTTTTATTGATAAAAATTACATATTTTGATTGAGCAACTCCATACTCAGGGATGCACACCCTCAGTTAAAAGTACTAGATTTCATTCAACTGAAGGTATTAACTCATTCTGTTTGCTGAGGCCACAGTAAAAACAAATGATTTTAAATGTAACCCAGCCCTTGTAAAATCTACTTTACTGAAGTGCAGCTACATGAAAATTGTGGTTAAATACAACAACAAAGCACTTTTTTTTGTCACATTCCACCACTGGCTTTTAGCAACAAGTGTATCTCCCAAATATGTTTTAAACTTGCTTTAATTAACCACCACTCATTTCTCTCTTTTTGTCAAGGCAAGAGGAAAGCAATCTACCCCAAACCGGGCTTTGCGTCACTATTTACAGAGATCCATGCTGAAGAACTGGTGATGATCTGCTGAACCGGGACAAGTGTGAG
This sequence comes from Pholidichthys leucotaenia, assembly GCA_020510985.1. Classification (NCBI taxonomy): domain Eukaryota; kingdom Metazoa; phylum Chordata; class Actinopteri; order Cichliformes; family Pholidichthyidae; genus Pholidichthys; species Pholidichthys leucotaenia. The sequence continues at coordinate 84,487,974 of CM035848.1, read as the reverse complement.
TGGCACATCCAGTTGCTTCTCAGTGAGGCAGTGGGGCCGGCGTGCGTGACCCATTCTAAGTATTTTTTTTTTCCAGTTTGAATTTTGCACATTCTAAATAATCTGGAATTTGCTGCTGATTGTAATAAACAATTTAGTGACATGTGTTTGCATCATGATTTCCTATTTTGTGTCATAAATTGCCCTTCGGGGCAGAGATATGAGACCCACGTGCCAATTGTGAGTTTGGGCAATTTATTGCAAAAGGCAACAAACAAAAAGTTCAACAGAGCGTTCAAAACTCAGAACACAAACGAAGGAGAAAAACTTACAGAGACTGTGCTCCAGAGCGAGGCAGGGCTCTGGTGGAGACGAGATGAGGATAATCATTAAGACAGCGGTAAATAAGAAAATGAAATGCAGTTCTTAAATAGGGACAGAATGGATAACACAAATGATGACAGGTGTGGGTTCACATGAGCGGGCAAAAGGGAACAATGAATGGCGATTGGGATCAGCTGTAAGAGATGAGGGGGGAGTGGCTGGGCTTGACAGCTGACAGGGCGACGCTCATGCAGAGCACAAAACTGGAAATGAAGCCTGACAGCTGTCAGCCCAGAAAAGGACACCACAGAATAAATATAAAGAATAAACATAATCAAATGCAGACAAATAAATAAGTACAAATTCATTCATTCATTCATTCATTCATCTTCTTCCGCTTAATCCTTTTCGGGTCGCGGCGGGGCTAGAGCCTATCCCAGCGTCTTTTGGGCGAGAGACAGGGTACACCCTGGACAGATCGCCAGTCCATCGCAGGGCCAACACAGAGAGACAGACAACCATTCACTCTCACAGTCATACATAAGGACAATTTAGAATCCCCGGTTTGATACCAATTAACCTAACTTGCATATTTTTGGCATGAGGGAGGAAACCGGAGAAATCCCGGAGTAAACCCACGCAGACACGGGGAGAACATGCAAACTCCACACAGATCACTGTTGGTCGGGGGCTGGGATCGAACCCAGGATCCCCCGGCCAAGGGTGAGTTGCTGTGTTGCCGCAGTGCTAACCACTCTGCCACCGCGCCGCCAAGTACAAATTGATATGAAAAAAAACTGAAGCTTAAACAGAAATATAGAAAGCAGCACAAAAACTCAGAGGCACAAAATACAACAAATATATTTAAATACAAAGAAAAAGCCACGAGACTGAGTCTGGCAGAACTACCAGAGCTCAGCACGTGACATTTTGTCTGTTAAGACACCGGTGGGAAAAGAGTCAACAGTACAAATCATTTATCCATGACGTTGAAAATAATGGCTCATTTTTAAGAAAAAGTAACAAAAAACAATTATTTTGTTTACTGAAGACTGTATTGCTGGATGTGCCAGTGCAGAAGACACTGTACACTTCAGTGATAGTACCAGTATATGGAGGAATTCTAGGCCATATTAGCATCTGTATTTTCTAATAATGGGTTAAGGTAGAGGTGTCCAATCATGTGCCATGGAGGGCCAAGACCCTGCAGGCTTTACCTCCAATCAGTGTCTTCAACAGCAGATTCCACTGAATTTCTTCCATTGACTGCTTATCAGTGAAAACACTTGCTGAAGAGACTGGGTAGAAGAGAGAACCTGCAGGGTCTTGGCCCTCCATGGCACATGATTGGACAACCCTGGGTTAGGGTTTAATGGGATTTAACATTTTAACACAAATTGCTTTATGGCTCATAATTCTGTTGGCAGACTTACGCCAAGCCAAAAGTGATTTCCCAAACTGCTGGATTGTTCTTAGACAGCTTTTCCAATATTTTAGTATTTAATTTATGTCACTTGGTGGTAACCTTCACACATAAAACAAAAGTGGAGACAGATCTGCAAAAAGTACAAAGGTTTATTGTCAAAATTCCTTGTGCTACACTAAATGAATACATGCATAGTACACTGATGCAGATAATATATATTTATACAGTATCTACATGTATATATTCAGTAAATCCATGTATTTCTCCATGCAACCTTGTGACTGCATTATTTTAATTGCTTTTAATCCTAGATCCAGTTTGTTTTGGCTTAAAATGCATCGCAATTGTTAAATATATCTTATACCTAAATCAGTACTGTTTACCTGTTGAAATATATATTTTACGGCTAATATATAACCTCATAACTACAATATGACACCTGGTGATCAAGTTTTGGCAGCTGATCACTTTTTGCCACAACACCACCACAGACTCAGTGCTGCTGGAGCAGGTACATCCCATGACGTCAAAGCAGTCTCTCTGTGATTTTCACACATATCAGAGCAATTTGTTACACAGGAAGCTAAACGTTTCTACAGACATTCTGAAGTTCTGTAACCACTGCACGTTTGTGAAGCTGGGGTGACATCACTGGGAGCCTGTGTTGAACATCCAGACCCACAGTTTGAAGCAATAATTTTGCCACAAGAGAGCCATTTGAAACACACACACAGAGAATACATATTTTAGTACCTAATAGCGATAACTTGCCGACATTACCAATGTAGTACGGTGGACTTAAAGCAAAGTAGTATTAGTAATCATTAGTTTACCTTCATATGTGATCTAGTTTGTATCCTCATATCTTCCGCTTTATACTGCTCTATATGGCTTCCTAAATGCTCCAGTACTTTTCCAGAGTGTGTCGTCTCACCGCCTATAGTCTTCTCTGGCTCTCCTTTTTCGCCTTTACTCTGGCAAAAGAGCCCGAGACCGCAGTCGCCTCATATCCTGCCATCTTGTGTTTTGCTTGTGTCGCTTGTTTTACGTCATGGGAGGGTTGCGCCGCCTCCCTGTATACAAATCCCACCCACCTCGAGTGGTACTCTGGTGTTATGGAAACAAAAGCGTACTGAGCTGAATAAAACCGTACCGTGGTGTTCTGGGCTATATACAGTGGGGCAAAAAAGTATTTAGTCAGCCACCAATTGTGCAAGTTCTCCCACTTGAAAGATGAGAGAGGTCTCCAATTTTCATCATAGGTATACCTCAACTATGGGAGACAAAATGAGAAAAAAAAATCCAGAAAATCACTTTGTCTGATTTTTAAAGAATTTATTTGCAAATTGTGGTGGAAAATAAGTATTTGGTCAATAACAAAAGTTCATCTCAATACTTTGTTATATACCCTTTGTTGGCAATGACAGAGGTCAAACATTTTCTGTAAGTCTTCACAAGGTTTTCATACACTGTTGCTGGTATTTTGGCCCATTCCTCCATGCAGATCTCCTCTAGAGCAGTAATGTTTGGGGGCTGTCGCTGGGCAACACGGACTTTCAACTCTCTCCAAAGATTTTCTATGGGGTTGAGATCTGGAGACTGGCTAGGCCACTCCAGGACCTTGAAATGCTTCTTACGAAGCCACTCCTTCATTGCCCGGGCGGTGTGTTTGGGATCATTGTCATGCTGAAAGACCCAGCCACGTTTCACCTTCAATGCCCTTGCTGGTTGAAGGAGGTTTTCACTCAAAATCTCACGATACATGGCCCCATTCATTCTTTCCTTTACACGGATCAGTCGTCCTGGTCCCTTTGCAGAAAAACAGCCCCAAAGTATGATGTTTCCACCCCCATGCTTCACAGTAGGTATGGTGTTCTTTCTCCTCCAAACACGACAAGTTGACCTTTTACCAAAAAGTTCTATTTTGGTTTCATCTGACCATATGACATTCTTCCAATCCTCTTCTGGATCATCCAAATGCTCTCTAGCAAACTTCAGACAGGCCTGGACATGTACTGGCTTAAGCAGAGGGACACATCTGGCACTAGGTCCCCCCGTGTGGTTCTGGGATTTTTGCTCACCGTTCTCATGATCATTTTGACCCCACGGGGTGAGATCTTGCGTGGAGCCCCAGATCGAGGGAGATTATCAGTGGTCTTGTATGTCTTCCATTTTCTAATAAGTGCTCCCACAGTTGATTTTTTTCCACACCAAGCTACTTACCTATTGCAGATTCAGTCTTCCCAGCCTGGTGCAGGTCTACAATTTTGTTTCTGGTGTCCTTTGACAGCTCTTTGGTCTTGGCCATAGTGGAGTTTGGAGTCTGACTGTTTGAGGTTGTGGACAGGTGTCTTTTATACTGATAACGAGTTCAAACAGGTGCCATTAATACAGGTAACGAGTGGAGGACAGAGGAGCCTCTTAAAGAAGAAGTTACAGGTCTGTGAGAGCCAGAAATCTTGCTTGTTTGTAGGTGACCAAATACTTATTTTACCGAGGAATTTACCAATTAATTCATTAAAAATCCTTCAATGTGATTTTCTGGATTTTTTTTTTCTCATTTTGTCTCTCATAGTTGAGGTATACCTATGATGAAAATTGGAGACCTCTCTCATCTTTTAAGTGGGAGAACTTGCACAATTGGTGGCTGACTAAATACTTTTTTGCCCCACTGTAGGTGGAAAAGGGGCTATAGTGAAGAGCAGAAGGGACCACCATGCTTCACTGTACAGATGATATTGGCCTGGTAATGAGCGGTGCCTGGTTTCCTCCAAACATGATACCTGGCATTCACGCCAAATAGTTCAATCTTCGTCTCATCAGACCAGAGAATTTTGTTTCTCATGGTCTGAGAGTCCTTCAGGTGCCTTTTGGCAAGCTCCAAGCAGGATGCCATGTGCCTTTTACTAAGGAGTGGTTTCCTTCTGGACACTTTACCATACAGGCCTGATTGGTGGATTGCTGCAGAGATGGTTGTCCTTCTGGAAGGTTCTCCTCTCTCTACAGAGGAACACTGGAGCGCTGACAGAGTGACCATCGGGTTCTTGGTCACCTCCCTGACTAAGACCCTTCTCCCCTGATTGCTCAGTTTAGACGGCCGGCCAGCTCTAGGAAGAGTCTTAGTGATTCCGAACTTCTTCCATTTATGAATGATGGAGGCCACTGTGCTTATTGGGACCTTCAAAGCAGCAGAAATTTTTCTGTACCCTTCCCCAGATTTGTGCCTCAAGACAATCCTGTCTCAGAGGTCTACAGTAGTGATGTTACGCTTGACACCGCCCACTCGACACTGATTCAAGCAATATAAAGCGGAAGTGTCATGAGCAGTGCATCGAGCACCATTTCAGCACGCCCACTGTCACATGACCGTAGCAAGTGAGGCCTCGTTATGTCGGTCACATCACGTGACGTGAGGGCTCGCGGGAAGTTTGAGAGGGAATTAGGTTTTTTTTTTTGTTTTGTATTGTTTGTCCCTGCCATCAGATTTTGAATAGACCTCGGATGGCCAAATGCTCAAAAAAAAAAGGTGTTGAGATTTCTTTTAGGTTTTCACTGAGATGCCGTTCTGACAGTCAGTCACCAGATGGCAGTCTTTATTTGAGGTTTCATAACACTGTGTCACTCATGAAGCAATTGTCTCAAAGTTGCTCATTATTTCATATGGTCTCAGTTTCAACATCACTAGTCTACAGACAATTCCTTTGACTTCATGCTTGGTTTGTGCTCTGACATGCACTGTCAACTGCGGGACCTTATATAGACAGGTGCGTGTCTTTCCAAATCATGTCTAATCAACTGAATTTACCACAGGTGGACTCCAATTAAGCTGTAGAAATATCTCAAGGATGATCAGTGGACACAGGATGCACCTGAGCTCAATTTTGAGCTTCATGGCAAAGGCTGTGAATATTTATGTACATATGATTTCTTAGTTTTTTATTTTTAATAAATTTGCAAAAAATCTAAAAAAAAAAAAAAATTCACGTTGTCATTATGGGGAATTGTGTGTAGAATTTTGAGGAAAAAATTAATTTAATCCATTTTGGAATAAGGCTGTGACATAACAAAATGTGGAAAAACTGAAGCGCTGTGAATACTTTCTGGATGCACTGTATTTAAACCAACATTGTGTAATATTTTCATCATAAAATAATCTTTCCAAAATTATTTTGATGGTACATGAACCTTTGACCAGGTGAATGTCACTTCCTCTGTTGGGGATGGGGGGGGGGCTGCATCACCTGCACACAGGGCATAACTTTAACCACCAACCATGCGCCCTGTGACTGGCTGTTGGGACTGAGGTCATAGTCACTGTGGTTGTAGTCTTTTCAGTGTTTCTACCTGGAATAAGAAAGTTACATAGTGCTGCTTTGAAGCTATTGCTTACCTTTGCTCCTCAAAATTAAGTTTGAGGAGCAAAGGTAAGCAAAGGTAAGCAAAGGAGCAATTAAGTACTGTCTATTTACTCTCATAATGTTTAAAATCCTGATAATCACTTTTTAAAATGATGCTGCATTTATCAGTGAGCATGCTCAGATTTAGGGTATTCCACAGAAGGGCACTACTGATGCATTTTGGGACCTTAAAATGTATTTTGGTTTGAAGAATTTGTGATAGCTCGATGATATGCATGTATTCTTTCATCAGCTGCACTGAATATGCAACAAGCTCCACTGATTTTTCTCCTTGCATGTTTGTTATGGTCCAACCCCACTGCTATGCCTTTATGAACAATTTCCTGCTGCAACATTCAGCTGCACGGTCGAAAATGCTGCTTCCCTCTGACTTTTAAAGTCTACTCCAAGGCCAGCAAAACACTCAAGCTGAGATGAGAATCGATCTGAAGTCGTGTGTTGGGGAAACTACCATTTGAATCCCCCTATCGCCAGACGCTAAAAGATTTAAACTAAATGGAAATGGTTCAACTCTGATCGCCAGATGTCTGGTAATGACACTTATCTCGCAATCTTCTCTCCAGTGGACAGAAAAACGACATCATCTTTCATTATGCACCGTGGAAACAAGCAGACTTCTAGCTGTGCATCCACTGAACGTGAAAAAAAAGATCCCTAACAATCAAATCCGATTTGAAGCACCTCCACGCTGCAGAGCTCCAAGTTATGCTTCCCAGCCAATATATTTCCCGCCAGGCAGAAGGAAGGCAGTACATGCTTATGAGCTGGATTGGGTGCTAAATAATTCAGTAACAGCTCTCAGACAGTGAGAAAGGGCTAGCAAGTGCAGGAGCTGCAGAAGGCCTTGGTGCTAGACGCTGTGGGAGCAGCAGTGAGGGGTGACAGGTTGGTGCCGGTGTTACATGAGGAAGTGTCGGGAAACATCAGCAATCGAGAGGATAACAACACCAGAAACCTTAAGAGCAAGAAGGCACCCATTGGCTCTCTACTTATACACCTGCTGGTACAAGGTGTTTGTGAGCATTAGAGAGGCGAGAGGAGACAGCCTTTTACTCTCAGAGACAACATGACTTTGGGCGCAGAAACCCAGCCAAGAATAATGTGAGTTCATACTCAGGATTCATACATCATGCAGAGGTAGGGTGTGTGCTGTACATCAAGCAGACACTAAATCTAAGCAAACCAAAAAAAACGAGTGGTGAAGCTTTATAAATGTTGAACAACACCCAGTTTTCTTTAAAGAAGTACTAGCAGCTACCATTTATAATCTCACCGGCTGGTTCAGTGGTGGTCATACATTTCAAAGGCTGAGTCTAAATCATAAAAAAACCACTGGAGAAACACAAATCAAGTTAAACTCCATGTCCTTCTCTATCCTTCAACCACAGTCACCCCATATGTCCCAGAAAACTCATATTTACTGGAGCATTTACCAACAATCATACAAGATCATGTAAAAGATTAATATAACCACCATGAGTCCACTGGCTGGTTTGTGGATTTCTTTAAAGCCCAACATTTCACAAGGTGAAAATAAATATTGTGGTGTATTTAAAAGTATGAGCCAGGAGTTGAGATGGCTGAAAATGGGACACTGCATGTTGGCACCACAGTGGCTTTTCTATCACAAGGTGGTCATATCTTAAACCCTTGTTTTTCACCCAGGGTTCCTTGGAACCTGGGGCTTTCATGAGAGAACATTCAGGGTTCTGCGTGAAATTGTCTAATTTCACTTCTTGGTCCAAAAAAATTGCAAACTAGAAAAGCTCTCAGAGAGTGCATACCTCTGCCAAGGCTCCTTCCGTCCCTCATGGATCACCTCCAAAATGTAATGGGTTTGTGTGTAGGCCTAGAGCTACTTCTGGTGAAAACTGCATCAACGTCTGTCAATTAATTTTGGAGTATTGTGACTAACACACTGTGAGAAGATAAGAGCCTTGGCGGAGGTATGCATTCTCAGATCATCACCAAAATGTTATGGTTTCATCTCTAGCCCACGAACCACCTCTGGTGAAAATTTCATCTAAATCCATCCAGTAGTTTTTGTGTAGTAATCCTGCTGCACAAATACAAACAAAGCCCTTGATGGAGGTATGCATTCTCAGACCATCACCAAAACGTAATCATCTGTTCCCCGTGCCATTACACACCTTTCTTGAAAATTTCATCAAAATCCGTTAATAACTTTTCCAGTAAAGTTGCTAACAGACAGACAAACCAACAAACAAACAAATGCCGGCACAAACATAACCTCCTTGGTGGAGGTAACTAGAGGGCACTCACCGAGTGCATACCTCCGCCAAGGCTCCATCCCTCCCTGCCTTTGTCCATCCCTCCATCCCTTTGTCCGTCCATATTGCGATCCATCTGAACATTGCGAGATAGGGCCTTGGTGGAGGTATGCACTCACGGATCACCTCCAACATCTAATGAGTTCATCTTTGGGCCAAGGACTACCTCTGGTAAAAAAAAATTTTAAAAAATCATCCAAATCCATCCAGTAGTTTTGAAGTATTCTTGCTAACAGACTGAGGAGATAAGAGCCTTGATGGAGGTTTGTGTTCTCAGACCATCACCAAAATGTTATGGGTTCCTCTCTAGTCCAAGGACCACCTCTGGTGAAAATTTCATCCGAATCCATGCAGTAGTTTTTGTGTAATCCTGCTGCAAAAATATGGTCCTTGGTGGAGGTATGCACTCTCAGATCATTCCCAAAATTTAATGGGTTCATCCTTGGCCCAAGGGCCACCTCTGGTGAAATTTTCATCAAAATCCATCCAGTAGTTTTTGTATAATCCTGCTAAGAGACAGACAAGCAGACAGACGGACGAATGGACAAACAGACCGTCAAACCACCCCGATTATATAACCTCCTTGGGGGTAATAATAATAATAATAATAATAATAATAATAACAAGACTGTCATAATTGTATTGACCATACATTGGGGCTGGGCAATTCCACCTTAAATCAACATCATGGTTTATTGAATCTTTCGGGTCGGTTTTCGTTTGTTTTTTTTTTCTCCTCTGTTTTCCATTACAGTTTACTGACAAGGTTCATAATTATTATGCAATACTACACAACAGTGTGGTATCATACCATTTTTTTTTTGCAGTTATCTACTACAAATTCACATAGTATCCATATTATCTACCACAACAAACATGTAAGAAATATGACCATGACAAAGGCACAAACGCTCACCTGGCACGGTGACAGATGCGGACATGTTCCTCCAAGCGTTTGCTTTCAAATTTTGATCATGATATCCTTTTAGTGTCAGATCAAAGAGTACCGGATTGTTTGTTACAGCAAAGTTCAGCCTCCACCATCCGTCATCTCCCGTTTTCATCTTCCTGTACTGTCGTCCTATGTTTCGCCCTTCCTTAATTTTGACTGGCTGCTTAGAAAGGTCTGACATTGACGAGCACAGCTGTACAGTAATCTGAAAAGTTGAACTTTTTTCAGCCCTTAGCACCGCGGCAAAAAGTAGCCACTACTCAAAGCGTTTCAGCGCCAAGGGAGATCAGCACTGTAAACATTGGACTACATAGAGATTGAATAGAAAATAGTCCCCCACAGTAGAAAAAATGAGTTTGGTGGACATGCCCCTTAATAATTTTTCTGCAGCGTTTGGCTTCTGGGTTGCTGAGGCGCGTGGCCCTATGGCGTGACCATGTACTTAACTCAGTGGACATGTCTTAAAGGGGCAGTACTTGAAAAGCACCAGATTAATATATAAAATAATATTCAAAAAATTCCTGTATCCACATCGTGATCTGAATCACCACCAAAATCTAATCATCTGTTCCCCGGGCCATTACACACCTTTTCTGAAAATTTCATGAAAATCTGTTCATAACTTTTTGAGTTATGTTGCTAAAAGACAAACCAATCAACAGACAACCAACGCCACTAAAAACATTACCTCCATCCTCCCTTGGCGGAGGTAATAACTACCTCCACCAAGGAGGTTATGTAATCGGGTGGTTTATCTCTCTGTCTGTCTGTTAACAGGATTACGCAAAAAGTACTGGACGGATTTGGATGAAATGTGGTATATTTTTTCAACATTTCAGCATCGGTGAAATGATCCGAAATGATTAAATATTGGATTCCTGCAGTATAGAAGCACACCTCCTGATCCTCAAAGACGTAACTCTTTTAGTCAGCCTATGAACTTTTCAGCCCCCCTCGTATTTCTTATTACCTCCACCAAGGAGATTATGTAATCAGGGTCGTTTGTCTGTCTGTTTGTTAGCAGGATTACACAAAAACTACTTGATGGATGTTGGTGAAATTTTCACCAGAGGCAGCCCTTGGGCCAAGGATGAATCCATTAAATTTTGGTGGTGATCTGAGAGTGTATACCTCCACCAAGGACCTTGTTTGTATTTTTGCAGCAGGATTACACAAAAACTACTGCATGGATTTGGATGAAATATTCACCAGAGGTGGTCATTGGCCTAGAGAGGAACCCATAACATTTTGCTGATGATCCAAAAATGCATACCTCCACCAAGGCTCTTATCTTCTCACAGTATGTTAGCAAGAATCCCCCAAAACTACTGGATAAACTTTGATGCAGTTTTCACCAGAATTGCTTCATGGTCTACACATGAACCCATTACATTTTGGAGGTGATCCATGAGGGATGGAAGGAGCCTTGGTGGAGGTATGCACTCTCTGAGTGCTTTTCTAGTATTATTATATTTTCACTATATGTCGGCTGTTGCATCAATATTTTTCTTTTCTCTTTTGAGGACCACATTAGAAATGTGTGTGCTAATGGTATGTGTTATCCTTGGTATTTGTCATATATGTATTTTTTAATGCATGTACATATATGATTTTACTAAATAAACTCAGTCAATCAATCAGCCATCAGCAACCATCATCCAGGAGAGATTATTGTCCGACAGGTAATGTTAGCACATGCGAACAGTTTAATCAGTTCTCTAATACTGAGAAAGTCGCTCATTGAAAATAAGAAGTGCTAACTTTACTCACTAAAACTCATTAACCTGACAGGTGTTTAGAAGCGGCCTGACTTCATTTATTCTTTATTCATTGCTGAATTATTTATTCATTGCTGGAGACAGGGAACAGAGTGGAGGAGGTGGCCTGATACGGCACTACACTTTCTGTCTGTCACTCAGTATAATCTGTGTCAATACCTCGGTACTCCTCTGTACTGTACCATGGGTTGCGTACCGAAAAATACAAATAAAAGCACCATTACACAAAATATATATCACAGCTCTCTTTTTTTAACCAGCTTGTGTGCTAAAACAAAGCAGACATTCCCCCCCCCCCCCCAGCCTACGCTATGTTGAATTAACATAGCAGGACTATTCACTCTCAATCTAACACAGTTATTGATTCACTCAGAGCAAAGAGCCCGAGGTCGATTTTAAAATGCTGATCAGCTGCACGTTAGAGTTAAGATGTACAGTGGAAATAAGTCAGGAGGAAGAGGTGTGCTGAGAAGGAGGCAGACAGAGAGAAAAGAGGCAGGAGGGCAGGGTATGTGTGTGAGGCGAGTGAAGCAACTGAGAAAGAGACAGAGACAAGGAGACAGCTCCCAGCAGAACTCTAAAACAACGCTGTGTCTTGCTGACGGATGATTCACAAAGGCCGGCTGGCCAGTCAAGCGAGCAACCCATTCCCTCCTGAGCAACCCGTCACAGAATGGGATCCACATCAGCAGCACATGAGAGGAGAGCAGGAAGCAAGAAAGTAAGGGATGGGGAAGGTCAGAAGAGAAGGCGGGGTGCCAGAGGAATGGGTGAAAGGCAAGGTGATGGCGCAATAAGCGAAAAACATGAATTGGTGGGAAGAAGGCTGAAGGGAAAAGGAGGCGGAGTGCACCACAGAGGAGGCTGTGAGAGATTTGAAAAGGGCAGTTAAGCCATCGTTCTCAATTATTCATTTATAAATCAATAAAACCTCCATGCAGTGGCATGGGAGGTTAAAAAAAAACATCAGAGGAAAAGGTGGATGGTTGAAATTCAAGGGAGTCAGTTTTTAATTTGTGATCTATTATTTAGCTCCTATGCATGTGATTTTCATGCAGGTCTACTGTTCTGTCAGCCTCATCCCTTCTGAGAAAAAGAAGGCTAATGTGGCAGTCTGAGAAGTCAGCCTGTTCCCCATACTGGTTTACAGTAGAGCTTGGGTTAATGATGAATTGATGTGGAAGAAATGTGGTCTTAAATGACCTGCCTGGATGGCGATGAAGGTTGTAAAAAAACTATAAAAATATGTGAGTGAATTTGCCTTCCATTGTGCACTTTTATTCTATTATGCCAAGAGACTGCTTACTTGTAAAAAAAAAAAAAAGAAAAATAACATCCAAGTGAGGTCATTAGCTCTTTGTTTGTGATCAGATCAAGCCATTAACCCCCGACTCATCAGGTTCAAGCTACCTACTCTCCTAAGTTTTTCTTTGTGTGCCACAGCCGGAGGGATCTTGGGATATAGCTCTTAAATGTCATGAAGACTGATGGGGGGGTGTTTAAGTGTGGTGACATTACCGCCTCTATACTCTCCCTTTTCCTAAGTCAGGCTTGTCTGCTTTCCGCGCTGACATTTCGCCGGCCGTGTTTACGTGGGTCTCATCGGCCAAAATGTCACTCCGAGATTTATAGCTGTGAACACTGACTGGTGAAGCAGAGAGAAGGTGTGGGCAACCAGGTAGAGAAAAGCGAAGAACAAATTAATCTTTTTTTTTTTGTTTTTTTTAAATGCTCAGCTTATCTTCTTTCCCTTGATATCTACTGTTGTCTCCTCTGTTCCGTGAAGTTCTCACCTTCCTGGTCACTCCTCTGCAGAACAAAATCATTTCATCTTTATGCTTTCTTCACATAGTAAGTTAAGTTAGTTGACTCCCTTTCCAGAGCATGGAGGACACCATTTTCCATACAGGGGTGATGCCTCACTGATTTTCTATGATTCTAGCATCTCATCCACATGGCACACATGGTACAGGCAACCTGGAAAGAAGATTTACCTCTGGAGTCTGGATTCACACCTCCAGTGTAAGGCTGCGTGTCCACCAGACATGTTTTTTCCGCTCTGGGTGGCTATTTTCCATTCATTCTCTATGTAATCCAGCGTTTACAGCGCTGAGCGCCCTTGGCGCTGATATGCTCGCAGCAGTGGCCGTTGTTTGTCGCGGTGCTCAGGTGCTCAGTGGAAAAAAGTTCAACTTTTCAGAGACTGCAGCTGAGCTCGTCAATGTCAGACCTTAAGCAGCCAATCAGAACTGCTGCGTGGGCTGGATATAGGACGCTGGTATTTGTCTGTACTCAGAATCCTGCTTTCCAGGTCATCGTATTTTACATCCAGAGCTGCTAGAAAATGTTTCCTGTCCATTGTTATTACCTCCGCCAGGCCGAAAAGGCCAGGAGGAGGTTATGTTTTTGCCGGGGTCTGTCTGTCTGTCTGTCTGTCTGTTGGTTAGCAAGATAACTCAAAAAATCTTGGACGCATTTCCATGAAACTTTCAGGCGTTGTTGGAAATGGTACAAGGAAGAACTGATTAAATTTTGGGGGTGATCCGGTTCACTGTCTGGATACAGGAATTTTTTAAAGCATTTCTCATTCAACACTGTGACATACAGCCATTTTCAACATGTGCGCAGGCGCAATGGAGGGCGCTGGTCGTCATGTCTGCAACACAAACTCTGCGTTCTTCAACGTTTTAGGCACAAAAGGACGCGGAAAACACTGCTGGCCTGGGCCCGCCGCAAAACAAATTCCCCGGCCAGCCATAGGAGCTGCGCATTTTGCCAGAAATTCACCGGCCAGCCATAGGCGCTGCGCATTTGGCAGAAATTCACCGGCCAGCCATACGCGCTGCGCAATAACGAGCTCTCTGCCGGCGAAGCTTCTAAATTCTCGTTTGCCGCGGAGCGAAACCCCAAAATAATATAATATAAAACCCACGGCAACCTGTCTACCCAATTTGCATCCGTCAGTGGAGGAGATGGACACAACAGCAACACTTCAGTTTATTACCTCCGCCAAGGAGGCAATGCTTTTACGACTGAACCACTAATCCTATCACTATCAGATTGATTGTCATTGATTAATTGTGTGTTTATTGCACTGTCCCTGTCAAATAAACAAAGAATCATTGTGAATCCAATTGCTAGTCATATGTTTACATGCTCAAGGAATCTGAAAACGTACACACAAACACTGTATGGGGGGAATTGTGCCGCTTGGCGGAGGTCTGCGCTCTCCGAGTGCTTTTCTAGTTTAGAGACTGCTATTAAAACATCAGTTGAAAGTCTCACAATAGGAAAAGCGGAAGTGCTGAGCTGAGAGTGACAAGCTGTTGCTGGGATACAGGGAACAGGATTTTTTTTTTCCCAGAGCGCTGTGCAAAAAAATGCTCAGGGCCGTCGGGCTACAATAAACGCGTTTGGTGGACACACAGTCTAATTGTGTCATACAAAGAAATGGGCGAACTGAAGAAACATTTCCACTAATCACAGCCTCTGTGATTAGTGGAAGCTACAGTGTGGGGTCAGTGCTCTGGTAGTTCTGTGCATTAACTTTCCTTTCCCTATTCCATTATGCTAAGCACCCAGCTGGATGGCGGAAAGCATTTTACTATAGTTTTTTGGTAAGACCCAGTTGCAGCACAAACCCGCAACCACCTGGCTGCGGGACAGATGGTCTACAGCTAGGCCGCCACTCCAGTCTTGGTATGTAGACAGGCTTGGCAAAAACTCTGACAGTTGTCATCTAAATTTGTCATCTATAACAAGAAAGAAGACCCAGGGACCTCATGTATAAATGGTGTGCACGCACAAAAACACGGCATACGCTGATTTTCACGCACACCTTAGAATGTATATGTTACCCTCCTCCGGGCTGAAGGCTAGGGCAGCAATTATGTTACCTTTATAAAGCAGGTGAAAGCAGGAACAACTAGAAAAGCACTCGGAGAGCGCAGACCTCCGCCAAGCGCCACAGTTCCCCCCATACAGTGTTTGTGTGTACGTTGTCAGATTCCTTGACCATGAAAACATCTGAGTAGCAATTGGATTCACAATGATAGGATTAGTGGTTCAGTAGTAAAAGCATTACCTCCTTGGCAGAGGTAATAAACTGAAGTGTTGCTGTTGTGTCCATGTCCTGCATCTGCAAACTCCCAGGCTGGGGGCGTTGCAATTGAATGAACGAATGAATTAATCTTTATTTTGAATAGATTAAGAGTACAGGTTAAAAGAAAGTGAATAATATAACAAAGGGGGTAATAAAATCCAACAAGGTCAAATTAGACAATAGCTCCTCTGATTATACAGTTCAACATAAGTTATCCGAAATATGTGATGGCTGAATCCGCAGCTTATATTGGCCACCCATGTTCCATGCAAGAATTCAAAAGAAAAAACAAAACAAGTCATGACACAACTGCGTACAACCCACAGGCCAATGGGTTATGTGAGCGTTTTAGATCACTGAAAGCAGCACTGAGGGCTTCACTGACGGATGCCAATTAGGTAGACGGGTTGGCGTGGGTTTTATTCAAAATTCAAACGTTTATTTCAAACTCAGGGTTCATATTAAATGCAGAACTAAAAGGAGTAGAAAATAAATAAATAAATAAAAGTATATACAGATCAGCAGACAGTCGGCGGTCTTGTAACAACAATAACATACAATACTGGACTCAGTATAAAATGGAACGCCACCACTTCCAAATGCTGAAGTGTGAGTGACGAGTTGACAATTGCTGATATAAGATGATTGTTACATGGCAGCAACCTTCTTATCAAACTGTAAACATCGTTACGTATCAACTCGCCAAAAGACGGAATATTCACAGACACAAACATCTTGCTTGCAGTCGACCTTCGTGGTACATCTAATCTTTATCTTTATTGGGGTTGCGCTCCGCGGCCAAAGATGATTTGGAAAATTCCCCGGCAGGGAGCTTGTTTTTGCGGAGCTACTATGGCTGACCGGGGAATTTCTGCCAAATAATCTAGCGGCGGACAGCTGGCCGTCTGAGCTTTTGCAGCGTTGCGCAAACACAGGCACACAGCACGCTGCCGAGCAGCTGGTTTTTGCGCAGCGCCTATGGCTGCCCGGGGAATTTCTGCCAAATAATCTGGCGGCGGACAGCTGCCCGTCTCAGCTTTTGCAGCGTCGCGCAAACACAGGCACGGTGTTTTCCGCGTGCTTTTGTGCCTAAAACGTTGAAGAAGGCAGAGTTTATGTTGGTCAGACACGATGACCAGCGCCCTCCATTGCGCCTGCGCACATGTTGAAAATAGCCGTATGTCACAGTGTTAAAGAATGCTTTAAAAAATTCCTGTATCCAGACGGTGATCCGGATCATCCCCAAAATTTAATCAGTTCTTCCTTGTACCATTTGCAACAACGCCTGAAAGTTTCATGGAAATCCGTCCAAGACTTTTTGAGTTATCTTGCTAACCAACAGACAGACAGACAGACAAACAAACAGACAAACCCCGGCAAAAACATTACCTCCTCCTGGCCTTTTCGGCCTGGCGGAGGTAATGAAGAGGTGATGTTTCTCTGTGTCTGTCCAGCCTGCGTCTCGCAGTTTATTAAACAACAAATAATAATCCAAAAGCACTAAACATTTTTCTAAAAGTCCATTTTCAAGTTTTCACATGACTTAAGTCCATAGTATGGTAGTTAAAGTCCATTCTCTAGTCACGTTACTCACAATTTACAAAACACACATTTCTCTTTGACCAGTTTGGTTTTGTTATAAAATAAACACATTTCCTTAACCTTATGTTCAGCTAAACAGGTAAATAAACCATTTTCTCGCAGTATATGACTGTTTTTAACATCCTGGCACATTTCCAGTACATTTCCAAAAAAAGTTACATTCCACCTTTAAATATGTCTGAATGACACAAATCTGTGTCGTCACAAAACCTTCAAATGGAATAATAAGGGAGTGCTTATGCAACACAAAGTTTTTTCAATAAATCACAACTTATTGCTTAAACCTTAACTTTCTTACTTACTTAGTGTAACTTGTCATTTACCTTTAATTTGCATGTGCATGTTTCAGGAAAACACTTTAAAGTTAATAGAAATTAGTGTACAGGAGCCTCAGGTCTACTATACTTTAACCAAAGGGACCAGACGAATTACTGGGCAGTGTGAGTCTTCACTAGTGATGTTATGCTCGACACCGCCCAATTGACACTGATTCGAGCAATATAAAGTGGAAGTGTCATGAGCAGTGCATCGAGCGCTGTTTCAGCATGCCCACAGTCACGTGACCATAGCAAGCAAGGCCTCGTTTTGCCAGTCACATCACGTGGCTTGAGGGCTCGCGGGAAGTTTGAGAGGAAATTGGGGTTTTTATTTTGTTTGCTTTGTATTGTTTGTCCCTTCCATCCAATTTTGAATAGACCTTGAATGGCCAAATGCTCAAAAAAAAAAAAAAATATTGAAGGGGCCGGGGCACGCCATGAAGGTAACAGCATAGAACCTCTGCTCCCGGCACGTTCATATTGAAAAAGCCCTTAAAACGCAGAAACCTACAGAACTACCAGCTCAAGACGATCAACTAAAAGGGCAATGGTAAAAGGCAAGTCAAAAACCAAGAAACAGGCTGAAATCACGGAGTTTGATACCGAAGAAACTGAAGCTAACGACGACAGCATTGGCATAGCTAGTACTGAAGCTAGCAAAATGGAGGAAGACGACAGCATTGATTTGAAGGCGATAATGATGGAAATAAGAGACTTCAGGAAAGAAAATATGCAACAGTTTGAAGAAGTTAAGGCAGAAATTGGTAAGACTAATGCAAGACTCGAAACAGCGGAGGGACGCATTTTGGAAATGGAGGAGCGAGTTGAAACAATGGAGGAGGTGGTTACAGAGCTTGTGAAACTCCAGTCTAAGCTACAGTCCC
The DNA here is from genome assembly GCA_020510985.1 of Pholidichthys leucotaenia. Lineage (NCBI taxonomy): Eukaryota > Metazoa > Chordata > Actinopteri > Cichliformes > Pholidichthyidae > Pholidichthys > Pholidichthys leucotaenia. The sequence goes on along the minus strand of CM035848.1, from coordinate 84,469,901 downwards.
AAGTCACCGACCAGGAGGGGCGATCTCGTAGAAATAATGTACGGATATATGGTGTGATTGAAAACGAAGAGAAAGGTGCTCCGACTATGATAGATTTTGTTGAAAATCTTCTGAGGGAAAAGCTCCAGCTGCCCTCGACACTGGATTTGCATATTGAACGCGCACACCGCGCCCTGACGGCAGTTCCCCCGGCTGGAGCACCACCTCGGTCCATTATTATACGCTTTACCAACTACAAGAACACGGAAGAGGTACTCAGGAAAACTTGGCAAATGAGGGGATTCCAGTGGAAGGACAAACAGATCAACCTTGATCACGATTATGCACCCGATGTCCTTAAACAGAGACAGACATACGCAGAGGCTAAAAGGATTCTAAAACAACGAGGGATACGTTTCCAGACCCCATTCCCAGCTAAACTCCGAGTGTTCTACCCAGACGAAACAAAACTTTATAACACCGCTGAAGATGCAACTAAAGACATGTTTGACAGAGGATTCCCAGTCACTGTCTACAAGCCACCGGAGACACTGATGGCACGGATTCAGAAAACAGCGTGGACCACTAAACGAAGCACAGGAGGAAAGAGACGCACACCGCTGGAGCCGGGTCAGATGGGACCACCATCAATAAAGGAGAGACTGCAACAATATAGAAGGGAATCCATGTAAAAACGCCAATATAAATTTGCTGTTCAATTTACAACCCAGTTACAGGTAACCTGATTTAACAATGACTTATCCCTGGTTTATTTTTCTTTATACATGTTTCTTATATTAAGAGATAATACAATAACTAAACACGAGAAATGAGTGAAACCTAAGACTTATTGCCAATCTAAATCAGATGCCGGGAAATGACTGTTCAGGCATAGTATGGAGGAATTGAGTGACGATGGACGCTCCATTAGAGGGCCCACTCCGACGCAAGTGGCTAACCCTCTTAAAGACTCACAACATCAGGTCTTACAGGGTTTGTTTTTCTTTAAACCCCACAAATGGAAATCCTGTTTTATTTCCTCAAATGTTTGTTATTGCTTTATTTTGCTGCAGTTCAGAGCAGCACTGTTTGGACAAGTGGTATACCTATGTTCATTCCGACTAATCAGAAAGGAAGAAAAAAAGAAAAACAAATTATAGCCAACAATCAGACTATCAATGTCATCTCCTTTAATGTAAATGGAATTAACAACCCACAAAAAAGGTCCAAAATACTCTCCAAACTTAAAAAACAAAAGATACATGTAGCCCTTCTACAAGAAACGCATGTATTAGACCAAGAACTTAAAAAGCTTGAACGAGGTTTTTATGTCTATGGGTCACCATACAAACATGGCCACCGTAGAGGTGTCGCAATTCTCATTTCACGACAGATTTGTTTTGAATATTTATCTGATAAGAAGGATAAAGAGGGGCGATATACAGTATATTGGTAAAAGGAAAAATTGATGGCTCATTAGTAACTATTCTCAATATATACACACCACCAGGAAGTGATTGGAATTTTTATAAACAGATGTTCGAAATAATGGTATCTGAAACTGAAGGAATATTGATATGTGGAGGGGACATGAATATACGGTTGTCAAAACTGGATAGTTCTAAGAATGATCTAGCACAATAAAAATCAATAATAAAGGAAATAAACAGTATCATGAGTGAAACCGGAATTATCGATATCTGGAGAGATTTTAACCCTTCTGGACGCGATTATACACATTTTTCTGCCCCCCATTCTACATATTCGAGAATTGATTACTTCTTCACATTTAATAAAGACAGATATAAGATTAAAACAAGTGATATTGGCACAATTGATCTGTCAGTTCATTCTCCAATATATTTGTCTATCTGTATGAATGATACTCGCAAAATCACAACTTGGAAACTTAATTCTAATATTTTGAATGATTCAAAAATGAAAGAGAAATTAAAAGAAGAAATTGAAGAATACTTTAAGGAAAATGATAATGGGGAAGTGTCACCATCCATTTTATGGGATGCTTTTAAAGAGGTTATAAGAGGTAAAATTATTGCCAGCACCTCTTTCATTAAAAAGCAAAAAAAAAAAGAAAAATTCGAAAAATTACAAATGGATCTTAAGGAATTACAAAGACAACACAAAATTACTTTAAACAATGACAAACAATATGAAATAAAAAGATTACAAAAAGAAGTGGATAACATATATTCTCATGAAACGCAAAAAAAGCTTATCTATCTTAAACAAAACTATTATGAGGCTGGAGGGAAGTCAACAAAATGGCTAGCTTTTAAACTAAGAAAACAACAGGCTGATAACACAATCTATAGAATAAAAAAAAAAAAACCAAACTGGGATTACACATGATGATATTACAGAAATTCAAGAGAGTTTTGTAACCTATTATAAAGACCTTTACTCACAGACTAAATTAAACAATTGTGATCACATTGAAATTTTTCTAAGTTCACTAAATCTCCCCGGTGTCACCGAACAGGAGAACAGTAACCTAATAAAAGAAATTACAAATAAAGAAATCAATGATGCAATTACAAGACTAAAACCACATAAAAGCCCTGGCCCAGACGGCTACTCTGGTGAATGGTATAAGATCTACAGGGAGGAATTAATTCCAAGACTGAGGGAAGTATGTAACTGGATGTTGAAGGGAGGGGACCTACCCCCTCATGGAAAGAAGCGATTATCACTGTCATCCCAAAAGAGGGAAAAGATAAATTGAATTGTAGCCAGTATCGACCAATATCAGTTTTAAACCTAGACTACAAAATATACACGTCCATAATAGCAAAACGACTTGACAATATCATACCCAGACTTATTAATCATGACCAAACTGGTTTTATCCGCCAGAGGCAGACCCAAGACAGTATTAGAAGGACCCTCCACGTTATACACCATATTAAAAAAAATAATATTGAGGCATTGCTTATGGGTTTAGATGCTGAAAAAGCATTTGACTCAGTGAGATGGTCATTTCTTTATAAAGTTTTGAATAAATTTGGATTTCACCATAAAATCATTAAGGCCATCCAGGCAATTTACCACAAACCAACAGCCAAAATAAAAATAAATGGTAGTCTTTCAAAACCAGTCTCACTTGAAAGATCATGTCGCCAGGGCTGCCCCCTTTCACCAATTTTATTCACTTTATTTATTGAATCGCTTAGCCAATACATTAGACAAGATAACTTAATTGAGGGAATTAATATACATGGGGACATTCAGAAGATATCACTCTTTGCAGATGATGTCCTAATTATTTAGGTCAACCAAATAAATCTCTACCTAGATTGATGGAGATATTAGAGAAATTTGGATCACTTTCAGGTTACAAATTAAATATTGAAAAAACACAAATTATGACCTTAAATTACCAACCCTCAATGGAGTTAAAAAGTAAATACAATTTTAAATGGGACAAAGACTCCATGAAATATCTTGGCGTGGTACTAAGTAGAGATACTGGAAAGTTGTTTGAAAAGAATTATGTCCCATTAAATTCCAAAATAAAATCGGATTTAAGAAAATGGAGTCTAATACCAACTTTAGGACTAATTAATAGAATAGAATCAATAAAAATAAACATTTTACCCCAAATACTTTACCTCTTTCAAACTCTCCCAATTGAAGTTTCACAACAACAATTTGTAGAATGGGACAAGTTGATTGCTCGCTACATATGGCTCGGGAAAAAACCTCGAATAAGATACAGTATATTACAACTGCCAAAGGACAGCGGTGGCTTATCTTTGCCATGTATGAAGGACTACTACTACTCTTCACAATTAAGACCATTGGTTTGTTTATTTATTTATTTATTTTTTTGTTACTTATTTGTACCCGTAGGTAGACTTGGTTTGCAGTCTGGTGACAAGCCACCGGCTGCTGGTCGCTGCGTGCGCGAGCACCCTAAACCTACATGTTTTTGGTATGCGGGAGGAAACCGGAGAAATCCCGGAGTAAACCCACGCAACACGGGGAGAACATGCAAACGCCACACAGCTCAGTGTTGGTCGGGGGCTGGGATCGAACCCACGATCTCATGATCCCCGCGGTCCCCCGGCCGAGGGTAAAACTGTGCTGCCACAGTGCTAAACCACTGCGCCACCGTGCAGCCCATGTATGTGATCCAATGTTTAAATCTAGGTGGAAAGATATAGAGGAAAAAGCCACTAAGGGCCCTCCTATACAAGCAATGATAGCAGACAGGAAATTGCAATCACATTTGAAAGACCCGGATAATCCCTGGCTAAAATTCACTTTTAAGATTTGGAACGACGTAAGTAGAGAGAACAAACTAACCAAGACTGAAATGATGTTAAGATGGTGCGCTTTTGACACAGAATTTTTACCAAACCGTAATGACACAAGATTTCAAAAATGGACGTCAATGGGGCTCACTTCATACTTCACATTTAACCACAAGGGGGAGCTAGCAGATTTCCAAACCCTTAAATCAAAAAATGGGTTAAACAACCAAGACTTTTTTAGGTACCTACAGTTGAGACATAGATATAATGAAATTGTAAGGACCAAGACTGATAAGAAGGATAATAAAATTCTTAATATATTCCAAATGGCCTTTAGCACCATTACTGTTCAGAAAATTATAACAAGATTTTATCAGGGATTTCAAGCAAACAAATCCATTAATACTCTATATATTAAGAAGAAATGGGAAAAAGAAACAGGATTAACAGTCGACGATAGTGACTGGGAATCATTATGTACAGTGCAATGGAAAACTACTTATTCAACTATCTGGAGGGAATTTGGATGGAAAAATTTAATTCGCTTCTTTATTACCCCAGTCCAAAAAAACCCACCAAAATCTAGGTACCGGTTGTTGGAGACTATGTGGAAATGAAGAGGCCAATCATTACCATGTGTTTTGGGCCTGCCCAAAAGTTACCCCATTTTGGAAAGATACACATAAATGCCTGGAAAAGGTTTTCTCTACCCATATCCCCTTTGACTTCCTGTACATGTTCTTAGGTCTGGAAATTCCTAACATAGCCTCGTTGGCAGACAAATACTTAATGAGAATTGTACTATTGTCAGCAAAGAAAGTTTTAACGAGAAAATGGCTCCAAACAGACATACCAAGAATTCAGGATTTACATGATACGGTATACCAGATATTTGTGATGGAAAGGATTACCATGTATTTACGACTACAAAGAGATAAATTTGATAAATACTGGCTTAAATGGACCCAATATACAGGAAATCAAAGGAGAGACTCTTTAAATAAATTATCCCATTGAAGGGAAGAAAAGAGCAGAACTGTAAGAATTTAATACCACTTGTCCACTGTTCAGTTTATTTGTCTACATGTTATTTTTATTCTATTAAAAAAAAAACTTATGGGAAGATTAATCGAGGGCATTTACTTGTGTGTTACCTCTTATTAACCTCTTTTATTCTATTTGAATGATGGTAAATTTTAAGTTTTTACTAATGTTCTTCCCCTTGTAATAAAGTATTGCTCTCAATGTAAACAATTTGACCATGATCACCAATAAAAATATAATTGAAAAAAAAATTATTGAGATTTTTTTCAGGTCTTCCACTCAGATGCAGTTCTGACACTAAGTCAGCAGATGGCACTCTTTATTAAATGTTTCATAACACCGTGTCGATCATGAAGCTATTGTCTCAAAGTTGCTCATTGTTTTAAAAGGCCTCAATTTCACCATCACTAGTCTTCACGGCGAGAAACTTTTGACCATGATAAACCTTTTCGCGTCAATTAACACACTAAACGTCGCCACACGCATGTGCCACACTTTCACCAGACTCGTGAAACAAGTTCGACAAGTGTTGAGCCTAGGATTAAGTTAATATTTGTGACCTACTCATGGTTTACTGACCTGTATAAAGCAGGTGAAAGCAGGAACAATGAAGACGTGATGTTTCTCTATGTCTCTCCAGCCTGCGTCTGAGGGGTGCTGCATGCACGTGCCTGTATGAACCCCTGTGAGCAACCGGAGCCAGCACGAACGTTCCACCTTACTGAAACTGCACTGTTTTAATAAATAGACCTTAGATTAACACCAGAAAATTTACAGTATATGGGATTTTTGTTTAATGTTACCTGTAGTGGATTGAGATTAATGGGTTTGTAGGTGTTTTTGTGGTGATCCAAGCACGGAGCAGATCCGCGCTCGAGTCACTCGGTATTTTCCCTTTCCTGGTTAGTATTATTTGTAATGTTATTCCCTGGTGCTTTTACTGTGACAGCGCAGCAGCCATACTTCCGGCTGTCATACCGGCTCACAGGTTGCCACAGCTGATTGCAATTCTGTGATTATGTTTCTCTCCTCACCTGGGGGTCATTAGCCCGGTTTTAGTCCCCACGCCCGGCTCCAGTTCTTGATTTACAGTGTAAGGTTTCGCCCTGGCTGTGTTATATGTAAGTGACTCTTTGATCCTTTATGTGCTTAGTTATTTTACCTTCCGGGGTTGCCTGTGTTTATCGTTGTTTACATTTTGCCCCTCATGACTTGTTCTTTCATCTTTTGTTAATAAATCAACAAACTTACTGTTGGCATTTGGTGCCTCATTCCTGCCCTGCAAAGGGCATTTATGACAGTAGGTTGCAGCCAAGTGAGGTGCCAGCCTCAGTGAGCTTGTTTTTTTGGCTTAGTTTTTCCTTTTTCCAGGTGTCAGCTTTGTTTGGGAGTTATGGCATCTTATACCAGGTGGTATCCCATGAGCATGGGGTTTGAGCTCTGCCAGGATCTAATGGAAATAGATGACCTCCTGGCCAATGCTCGTCTGTACGCCACTCCCAAAAATGCACGTTGGTACCTGGACCTCGCAGAGGCGGCTGTGAAGCACCATCCTCACCTTGCCAAGCATACTGAGGGCAGGGAGAGGATATCGGAGTTGCAGCATTAGAGCCGGGAGCTAGCAAAGAAGCCTGCTAGGAGGCCTAAATTGGAGATGACGACGAAGAATCCCCGTTCCTCGGCCCATCATCAGGCTCCTGTTAAGGCTCCAGCTCCAGTGTTGCCGTCACCACAAAGCCGTCTCCCTGAGCACCGTAGGAGGAGAGCAGCCGGGTCTCCCAGTATCCGGTCCTCCCAAGGAACAGCGGGCCGCTGAACTCATTTGGGGCGATCTGGCTGAAGCCCGTTCCTCCTACTACCCAGGCCAGGTTCTTAAGAGTGTGGTGACAGCAGTGAGGATTGTGGAGGCACATCCCGGTTTGAGCAACTTCCCAGAGTTCGCTGAGCTGCTGTCCACCGTCTCCGCCCAGCAGCAACATTTTCCCTAATTGGATGTGAGTTCCTCCACAGCTCGAGGATGCTGCCACCTGCCACAGGACCTTTCTGCTCTCAGTGACTCGTCTGCTCCTGAGCTGAAAGAGGAGAATTACCGGGTCAACACGCCTCGAGGCTCCCATCCAGATCCAGCTACGGGCCCTCAGAAAGAATCTTCCGCCTCCCAGCTAGCTGTTCTTTCACCTCATGAGTGAAGAGGTTTGTCAGCAGCTCCAGCCTCCGGGTCCACGTCTTCAGCTGTTTCACCAGCTCCCCTACCCCGGACGGCCTCAGCTGTTCCCCCCTCCTCTGCGTCACTGCCTCCAGCTGCTGCAAGCTTTGTGATTCCTTCTCCAGCCCCGCCCATCCCAGATCCTGAAGGAGCGGCTCCTCCTTGTCTCCTTGAGGGGTCCGCCATCACCACTTCCACAGGAGAGGGTAGAATTGAGCCTACTGCAGTAGTCACCACCGTTCCCCGGGAAAGCAGGCAAGTGTTTTTTTCATTCTAAATCTCATTTTGGTGAATGACCTTGTCTGATTCCTGGGGGTGAAGCTAAGGTTTTACAGTCCACTGAGCTTTCACCACCTGCTGCAGCCATTAAAATTGATCCTGTTACCTCTGTGTTTCCTCCTATACCCGCTGAGCATCCCCCGGTGCCAGGATTAGACTGCCGAACGGAGGAGGAATCTGCAGCCCTGGAGAACCTGGTTTCAGCCCCGCAGCCACACCATGGGCAGAGGAGGGCTGACTGTCATTTGGAGCCTGCGCCAACGGTGAAGCGTCCCCGGGTCTCCGTGGAGCAGTATTCAGCCCCAGCAGGCAACGGATCTCCTGCCACCATGCTGAGTGAGCCATCGATGTGGGTTTCAGCGCCAGGGGGTCCTCGGACTGCCGAGACCCTCATGCCGGCTGCAGAGGCCACTGCAGCCGAGTGGGAACCTGAGATCGACCTCCTGATCACCAAGCCTGGATCGTCGGAGTCCTGGACGGTGGTGGAGCTTGAGATCAGGCAAGTGCTCTATTTTGTCTTCCTATTTTCTGTGTTAGAACAATCTTGCCTGTCTCTTGGGGAGGAGAGCTGGGTGCAGCCGGCCGGTGCATCCGAGCTCGCCTCGCCGTGCTCCGCTGCTGCTGGTGACCCTGACTCCTGTTTTCCCTCTATTTCTGAGCCTTCTTCCAAGGTCACCAGAGATGAGTCAGCTCTGCCCGATGTTTTCAAGGTTCCGGGTTTGCTTCTGGAGATCATCCCAGGTGCAACGTTGGCCCGCTCGGGGTCCACCGTGGGTGCGGCGTTGGCCTGCTTGAGGTCCACCGAGGGTGCGGTGCTTGCCCAGTCTGGGTCCACCAAGGGTGCTGCGCTTGTCCCAGCTGGGGTCCACCGTGGAGACTTCGGAGCCTGGTCTGAGGTCAGTGAGGGAGCTGCAGATCCCCCACTGCTTGACACCATGCTGGTTCCTCCCTTCCCCCCCTTTCCCTTCTCCCCATATTCTCCACCACCGGACGCCACTGGGGTCCCTTTCAACTGGTTTGGTTTTCTCCCCTTGAGCATCCTGGTGGGAAAGCCGCCTCCGGGTTCTCCCCTCCGGTCCTGTTGGCTTAAAGACGCTGGCCGACCACCCGAGAGGCTTAATTACCAGATCTGGGATTTCGGTCAGCCGCCTGAATGTTTTCCCTTTTTTTGGAGTCAGGATGCCGGTAGGTCACCAGAACTGCCTTTTTGCCTTACCTGCCGGTATTCCTTGTACTAGTTCATTCACTGTGTTTTTCACGTTTATTGATAAATTTTTTTGTGCAGATGCCTCCGAGTTTAAGGTATATTTTTTCAGTTTACCTTATAGCAGGTTTACTTGTGGTTATATTTTTGTATTTACAGTCTATGATTACTTTGCTCTTTGGCATTTCTGTAACAAAAAAAGGAAAGGGAGGAAGTCTCATTTTGTATCCGTAGTTTTGTAGTTAGCCATCTGTATTTCTAGTGTTTGGCTACGCATATTTTTGTGTTTGGACTTTTTTGATTATTGCCGCTGGCATTTCTGTAAGATGGGAAGGAAGAAAAGGAAATGTAGTTGGATGATATTCTTGAGTTCTTCATGATTTTTTTTTTCTGTCCTTCATGCTCTCTGAGTGTTTAGTTGCATCTCTTTTGACCTTGAAGTGATGCAGTCAACTATTTCCCTTTGATAATCAAGTAATTGTTGTGTTAGTTTGGTCATTGGTACCCTTTGATGTATTTCTTGAAGTTTTTTGTGTATCTTGCTGTTTGTCACTTTTTGGGCTGCAGCGAAGTGTCATGCGCTGGCCCTCACGAGCCAGCATAAGACGCACAGAGTCACCAGTGAGTTTTACAGTGAGTTTATTTACGGTGAAAAGGTGTTAACACAAGCTGCTGAGATAATGACAGGAGTCTTCACAGAACAGGAGGCATAGGGCTACACAGCACACTATAGGTCCAGAGCAGGAGACGGTCACACACAGACAGGCTTGGTAATAATTACACACAGGCTGCTAAGGCAGGGACTTACAGAACAATTCTCGCCGGGAAGAATAAGGCTAATACAGCACACTTACTGGTACCGGGGAGCGACGGTCAAGCCCAAAGCAGCCGAGGTGTGAAAACAGTCCAGGCATCCGCAACGTGACGGTGGGTGAACAGGTAAGTGATCAGGTTAGTGACCAGTTAAGCGACCAGACACTGCTGCGTCCTACCGACGCCAGTGCTGGGCTTAAATTGACGAAGCACTAATGACGATGATGACACTCAGCTGACCGACCGTTGACAGGCGGAAGCCCCACCGAGCACTTTCACAATAAGAGCCCGGAGAGGCCAGAATACCGCCCGCAGCTGTCAAGGCCGGCAGCGAGACATAGCTTAGCCCGAGCGCGATCAGAACCGACGCTCGGGTCATAACAGTACCCTCCCTCCACGGGCAGACTCCGAACGCCCCAAGGAACCACCCTGCCCCCCGCCCCCCCAGGGTGGGAGGTTGGGGGACAGGTGCGGAGGGAGAGAAACCAACCCAAGAACAAGACAAAGACCAGACAAGAAAACCATACAAGAAATACATGGAAACACACGATAATTATGGAAACCAACAAGAAATAAATACAAACACATGACTCTGGAAAAAAAAACAAAGGAAAGAAATACATGACTAACTGTGGAAACAAAAGAAATACGTGCTAAACACGGCGAGTATGAAAAAACAAACACACACGAGACCAAAAATACAAGTAAACCCCTGGAAACTATGAACAAAACCTCCATACTATAGCCCCTCAAGAAGGAGTGGAGAACAAAACAACAAAGACAAAACTTGACCACAGCCCCTCAAAAAGAAGAGGGGAGAAAAGAACAATAGCAAAACAAAACCAAACTAAGTACTGCAAAACACATGGGGCAAACCAGATTGCCCTGACCTAACTTGGCTATGGCAAGACTGTGGCTTTCCCAGAAAAAAAAAAACATGAGGCAATCCAAAATTGCTCTGACTTGACTATAACTAAACTATAGCCTTCAAAAAAAAAGAACAAGAGGCAATCTAAAATTGCTTAGACTTGACTATGACTGTGGCTTACAAAAAAAAACAAGAGGCAATCTAAAATTGCTTAGACTTGACTATGACTATGACTGTGGCTTACAAAAAGAACAAGAGGCAATCTAAAATTCCTTAGACTTGACTATGACTATGATTACGTGAAACAACAAAAATTGCTAGACGTACTAAACATGACTTGGCACCGTATGGGCCCACAGAAAATCCCACAGTACATGATCAGGTGGCCTGCCCCAGTCCCGGGCCCCCAGAAACAAGTCCTCTGGTGGCCGAACCAGGTCACCCCGTAACAAGCACAGTTTATTGGGTGGCCAACCCAAGACGCCGACCGCACCAAGCAGTTCCTCGGGTGGCCAACCCGAATCCCACAACCAACAGGACCGTGGAGGGATTGCATGCAGCCGCTCACCTGAAAACGACAAAACAGGAGAGCGCCGATCTGCCAAACAAAACCCTCTAATGGCCCCCAGCTGGTGGCTCCTGAGAGGGGGGCAACCAAAAACCTGGACCCCCTCGAATCCTGATTGGGCTGCAGCCGCACCTGCGCTGGACCCCCACAGAACCTCGTCGGACCCCGATTGGGTCATCGTTGCACCCACGTCGGACCCCGACTGGGTCACTGCTGCACCCACGTCGGACCCCGACTGGGTCACCTCGGCCCACGCGTCGGACCCCGACTGGGTCACCTCGGCCCACACGTCGGACCCCGACTGGGTCACCTCGGCCCACGCGTCGGACCCCGACTGGGTCAGGACTGCTCCGGCGACGACCTCCTTCTCCGAACCTGGAACCCCCAGTCCCGTGAACTTGACTGGCTCCGGACCGGTAACGCTGTGGAGGTGCTCAGAAAACAAGAGAGGACCGGGATCAGTTCCACCGGCAGCGCCAGAGCCCAGTGAGATGAGCTCGGGTGCAGCGGACAGCTGCCCCTCACTCGCCTCCCCATGAGGCAGGCAAAAATGCTCTAACACACCATACAGGAAAACAAGAAAGAGCACTTGCCTGCACTCGGGCTCTGGAGCCGTCCAGGACTTCGCCGATCCAGGTTCAAGGAGAAGCTCGTCGTCGGGCTCCCACTTGGCTGCGTCGGGTTCCACAGCCGGCCTGATGGTCTCTGCAGCTGGATCCTCCCGCGCTGGCGTCCACGCCAATAACCCGTATGGCATGGGGGCAGAGGACCCTGAACCTGCTGACTTGGGCTGCATCCCTGAGGAACCCTGGGGACGCTCTCTCGTCGGCTCTGGCTCCTCACTGCAGTCCGTTCTGCTCTGTCCAAAGCAAGGCTGCAGGGCTGGGATATTTCCCAGAGTTGCAGGCCTCCCCCTCGTTCGACGGCGTGGGACTGACGCCGAGGAGCGCTCAGCAGGAGGAGACACAGAGGCAGCAGGTTTAATACAAGTGGCTACAGCTGGGAAAAGTGACTCAGGGAGCTGCAAACCCCGAGCTTCACCCCCAGGAGTCAGACAAGACAGATCCCTATTATCAATAGGAGAGTGAACTTGGACTTGCCTGTCTCCCGGGGGGAGGATGTTGTCAGCTGTAGCGGACGTCGCTCCTTCCCTTGCTCGCTGGATGGTAAAAAAGGATCCAAGGACGGAGCCCACTGGCACAGGACTCAGCTCACTCTCAGCAGCTGGCTGGTTGAGGGGGTCATCCCGGCGGCCCGGAACTGGATCCGGAGCAGGAGCTTGCCGAAGATGCGCCCGGCCATGACGCCGACGCCTTCGCCGGCCCCCAGATGGTGCGAACTCCCGAAACGGATCGAAGGCAGGATCAGGCTCCATAGGCGAAGAGCAGGAGTGCCTCTTCACCTGCTTCATGCCGCGTTCCTCCTCCATCATCAGGAATATTTCGCGTTGTGCGGCGATGTCCTCCCTCCTTGCGTCAACTTCTGGGTGCTTGGCGTAGCGGGGAGAGAGATGACAGAGAACATCTTCGGCAGCGTCCAGGTACCAATGTATGCCGTGGTCATAGTCCAGAAGGGAAGCGGAGATGAGCAGCTCATCCACGGCTTCCAAAACACCTGTCAGCACGTGACTCTTCGGCGACAGCATTCCTCACATACACAGGACCCAGACAGGAAAAAGCAACGTCCAAAACTCAAACTCACTGGTGAATAGCGTCTCGGGTTGGCGTCACCGTAAACGCTGTTTTGGCAGCAGTGTACTGTCATGCGCTGGCCCTCACGAGCCAGCATAAGACGCACAGAGTCACCAGTGAGTTTTACAGTGAGTTTATTTACGGTGAAAAGGTGTTAACACAAGCTGCTGAGATAATGACAGGAGTCTTCACAGAACAGGAGGCATAGGGCTATACAGCACACTATAGGTCCAGAGCAGGAGACGGTCACACACAGACAGGCTTGGTAATAATTACACACAGGCTGCTAAGGCAGGGACTTACAGAACAATTCTCGCCAGGAGGAAAAAGGCTAATACAGCACACTTACTGGTACCGGGGAACGACGGTCAAGCCCAAAGCAGCCGAGGTGTGAAAACAGTCCAGGCATCCGCAACGTGATGGTGGGTGAACAGGTAAGTGATCAGGTTAGTGACCAGTTAAGCAACCAGACACTGCTGCATCCTACCGACGCCAGTGCTGGGCTTAAATTGACGAAGCACTAATGACGATGATGACACTCAGCTGACCGACCGTTGACAGGCGGAAGCCCCACCGAGCACTTTCACAATAAGAGCCCGGAGAGGCCAGAATACCGCCCGCAGCTGTCAAGGCCGGCAGTGAGACATAGCTTAGCCCAAGCGCGATCAGAACCGACGCTCGGGTCATAACACGAAGTTTTGTATTGATATGTTTATTTTGTGTTGAGAGTTTTTGAGAGTTTCTTTTGCCTTATGTGTTAGTATCTTGCTGTTTAGGTTTTCTGAGAATTTTCCATTTTTTGTGTCATGCCCTCTTGGCCTGAATTCCCCCTCTGCCACCCCCCTGGTTGAGTTTAATAGTTTTTCTGGTTGGGGTGGGGGGGGTCCCTTTTTGCCTGGATGTCACAGTGATACGCCTGGAATGCGTCCCTTAAATGGGGGGCACTGTGGTGATCAGAGCACGCATCTGCTCCGCGCTCGAGTCACTCAGTATTTTCCCTTTTCTTTATATTTCTAGTCCTGGTTAGTATTATTTGTAATATTATTTCCTGGTGCTTTTACTGTGACAGCGCCATGGCCAGACTTCCGGCTGTCAAACCGGCTGGTGGACTGCCACAGCTGATTGCAATTCTGTGATTGCGTTTCTCTCCTCACCTGGGGGTCATTAGCCCGGTTTAGTATTTAAGGTCACGGCTGAGGCTGACTCCTCACTGCGACCCTGCTTTATGCAGACTGCAGTCCCCATGCCAGGCTCCACTTCTTGATTTACAGTGTAAGGTTTCACCTTGGCTGTGTTTTATGTAAGTGACTCTTTGATCCTTTATGTGCTTAGTTATTTTACCCTCCGGGGTCACCTGTGTTTATCGTTGTTTACATTTTGCCCCTCGTGGCTTGTTCTTTTGTTATCTTTTGTTAATAAATCGACAAACTCACTGTTGACATTTGGTGCCTCATTCCTGCCCTGCAAAGGGCATTTATGAATGAATGAATGAATGAATGAATGAATTTATTTCGGATAATACAGTACAGGTTAAAAGAAACTGTATAATATAACAACAAGGTCAAATTAGACAAAGACTCCTTCTACTAAACAATTTCACGTGAGTTATCCGAAATGGGTGATGGCTGAAGCCGCAGCTTATATTGCCCACCCATATTCCATCCAAGAATTCAAAGAAAAAAGAGTAAACAAGACAAGAGTGATTACAATTTAGAACAAAGCTAAGACAAAGTGTGACTGAGAGAAAAGAAAAAAAAAGAAAACTAAGCTAAGCTAAGTTAAGCGGTTACTATTCAAGACAAATCTAAGACAGAATGTCACAGAGAGAAAAAAAAAAAAAACTAAGCTACAACACAACACAGGCTGGATATGTCAATCTTTATGTGAGTTTACATGTCGTCTTGTAAATATGTTTGGAGTATTTCTTCCTTTAGTTTTTGTTTAAATTGTCCAAGCGTTGTACATGATTTTAATTCAGGTCCATAATCGTTCCATAATCTCACTCCTTGCACTGAAATACAGTGTTGCTTGGTGGTTGTTCTCACTGTAGGCTTTTGAAATATACATGTTCCTCTGAAGTGATATCGTTTCTCCCTTGTTTGGAACAACTTTTGGATATTTGCGGGGAGTGATAAATTCTTCACTTTGAACATTATTATTGCGGTTTTAAAGTCAACCAGATCTTTCAACTTGAGAGTTTTTTGTTTAAGAAAAAGTGGGTTTGTTTGTTCCATGTAAGCTGCTTTGTTTATTATTCTAATAGCTCTCTTTTGAAGCATAAAGAGTGGATATATGTTTGTTTTGTATGTATTTCCCCATACTTCATTACAATATGTCATGTATGGGAGTATTAATGAATGATACAAGGTGTATAGTGTGGGTTGATTCAGCAAATATTTCACTCTGTGTAATATTGCAATTGATTTGGAAACTTTACCTTTAATATAATTAATATGTGACTTCCAACACAGTTTGTTATCAATTATTACTCCAAGGAATTTAGTTTCAGATACCCTTTCAATCTCTACACCATTTACACTGAGTTTGGGTACTGGATTGTTGTGATGGTTGTTAAAGACTATAAATTTTGTCTTACTTAAATTGAGCGTTAATTTGTTTGAATCAAACCACAGTTTAAGCTTTCCTAATTCCTTCCCGAGTGTATCCAGAAGTTGTTCCAAATTGTTTCCACTGCATAGCAGATTAGTGTCATCGGCAAACAATATTAAGTCCATTTTTTCTGAGACTTTACATATATCGTTTATATACATATTGAATAATAATGGTCCCAAAACTGAACCCTGTGGGACTCCACAGGTGACCTTCAGCAACTCTGAGTTTTTGTTGCTAACACATACATACTGATATCTATTCTTTAAGTAACTACTTAACCAGGACAGTGCTACCCCTCTAATACCAGAATTTTGTAGTTTCTTTAATAATAAATTATGATCTACTGTATCAAATGCTTTTTTAAGATCTAGGAATACTCCAACTGAATACTCTTTATTTTCAATGGCTGTTGATATTTTTTCTGTAAATTCCATTAGGGCATATGCAGTTGTCCTCTTGTGTCTGAACCCATATTGCTGCTCACATAATAAATCATTCTTCAGTATGAAGCTATCAATTCTCTCATAGAATATTTTTTCAAGTATCTTGGAAAATTGCGGTAATAGTGAAATTGGTCTATAGTTTGAGAGTTCCCCTCTGTCGCCCGTCTTGTATATCGGAATTACTTTAGCTATTTTCATTGCATTGGGAAATATACCTGATTGGAGAGACAGGTTGCAGATATACGTCAGTGGTTTTACTATGCATTCGATAACAGTTTTGACTAGTAGCATGTCGATACCATCACAGTCAGTAGATGTTTTACTTTTGATCGATTTAACAATTTCAATGACCTCTCTTTCGTCTGTGTTCTTTATGAAGATGGAGTCTTTTACAGCAGTGTTATTGCATATTGTATCACCTGTTGGCACCGTAGTGGGTATTTCTCGGGCCAGTTTAGGTCTAATGTTAACAAAAAAATTATTAAATTCATCTGCAGGTGAAGCAATATTCACACTCTGAGTCGTTTTATTATTTTTTGGAATATTAGTTGGGTAGCTTGTATTTCTGCTTTTATTTCCAAGGATACTGTTGAGTATTGTCCATGTATTTTTAATATTGTCTCTGTTTTTCTCCAGTTCTTTACTGTAATAGTCTCTTTTACTACATCTTATTATATATGTTAACATATTTTTGTATGTTTTATACCGCTGCTCTGCTTCTTTTGTTCTTTTCTTTAGGAAAGCTTTATATAATAAATTTTTCTTTTTACATGCCTTTTGTAGTCCTTTGGTTAACCATGGCTTATTAGCAAATTTGTGTTTAAGCTTTTTCATTACTAATGGGCAGTTTTTTTCATAAAGAGTGGTTACAATGTTTATAAATGTGTCATAGGCTTCATTTACATCTGATACATAGACTTCTGTCCAGTCTTGCTTCAGCAAGTCCTCTTTAAGAGAACTGATTGCATTTGGTGATTTGTGTCTGAACGATTTTGAAGTTTTTTCTGCGTTGGGCCCCATGTGGCCATGGATAAGTGCAAAGGTTGGCAAGTGGTCACTTATATCATTTATCAATAATCCACTTTCTATTTTCTTATCGAAAACATTGACAAACAGGTTGTCAATAAGTGTAGCAGAGTGAACTGTGATTCTACTGGGATGTGTTATTGTGGGATATAGACTCATGCTGTACATAGAGTTCATGAACTCTGTAACTACATTTTGTTGATGATGATTCAGTAAGTCAATATTGAAATCTCCACAAATTGCTACCATTTTCTTACTAGTAATATTATTGTACAGCTCGACTAATTTATCTCTGAATGTCTCAGTGCAAGTTCCCGGCGTTCTATATATGCAGCTTATGATTAGATTTTTTGTTTTGTCTAGGTCAATCTCAACAGTAACACATTCCAAAATCCCTGGTAGTGCTAAGGACATTTCATTTACAAGCTTACACCTGTACAGGTCATCAATATACAGTGCAACACCACCACCCTTTTTTTGAGTTCTGTTAATATAAAACATCTGATATCCCTCTATTGCCATCAGGGGAGCCTGCTCTTCGTTAAGCCAAGTTTCAGAGACTGCAATAGCTGTGAATTTTCTGTCTAGCTGTTTTAAATAGTCCTGAATCTGTGGAAAGTTTTTGTTAAGACTTCTGACTTTTATGACAGTTTTATTATTGGTACAAGTATTAATGTAAATATGAATGTGAGTAGGGATGAAAATTTCCTTTCATTACACAAGCACATTCTCGTTGGAGCACCAGTCCAGCTAAAGGACAATTTTATTAACAATCCTTTATTTGTACCAATTATGAATCAGTCTAAAAAAAACAAAATCTTGTGAGTTCTTGTCTGCTTATAATCAAGAAGAAGGACATGAAATCAAACAATAAGGATAAGCCATCTTTATTGTCATTCAAATCCATACAGCCAATCATGTACAGTACAACAAAATTCTTTTTCTCTTATCTACAATGTTAATCACACACATATGTAGAAGCAGAGGGGTCACTGCCATGCAAGACGCCGCCATAAATTTCCCTCCTCCATTCCATTATTGCTGAGCACCAGGTTGGACAGCAGGAAGTTTCGCTTTTATATGGTCTTCGGCATGACCCAGCTGGGATTTGAACCCTGGCCTCCCAGGTGTGGGGCGGATGCTCTATCAACTGAGCCACCACTCTGGTATAACTCCCATATGTCTTTCAACAGTTTAATAAGAAATGTCAGAATGGGTTAACACATTTGGATGATTTTAAAACAAAAAATTCAACATGTATCATGGGTATCATAAATGGTTATTGAGTTACTGAGCATCACATGTGAATCAAACATTTGTGGGACCAAAGAAACCATAGTTAACTTGGCAATATACTGGAAATTGGAAAACCATAAAATAGCATTGGTTAAGAAAAGTGGATGCAATTTTATGAAGAAAATGATGACTAACCTATTTTATAAAAAGGACAACTGGTGTTACTCTGCAAAGGAATGGAAATTAATGAAAAGACAAAATGCATTTTGAAATTCTGATAGGAGTTTGCATGAAATTAAGTTTAAAGAACTTACACCAGGAATATTCTGTAGAATTAAGTTTAAATTGAACAACAGACCGTCAGCCAGAGTCAGATCACATCCCTGGTGGCAGCAGGGCCCCCACGTGCCAACCTTGATTCAGCTGGATGTCTGTGGATTCTGTTGATGGAGATGCTGATAGACAGGCTCTCCCACAAGGCCGTGCTCCTGAGATCGTAGTCAGGCTGTCCTTTAGCAAGCTGAGCGAGGTCTCCTCTTATGCACTGAAAGAGAATTTGTCTATTGTACAGGGTCCCATCAGAAAGTCAAACTGAGACAAACAGAAGCCACAGATCCATTTCTTCCAATGTCTTGTGGCTTGAATGAGTTGTTTAAGCTTAGAAAAAAAACCCAAAAGCTTCTTACATTGTAATTTAAAGAAAATGATTAAAATAAGAAAAAGTGAACTTTAAAGAAAAGAAAGAATTTTCACAGAGCATGGAATACTTTGGGCCTACTTAAAAAGACAGAGAAGTCTGGTCCTTGCAGCTTGACCACCACTCAAAAACTTGAACAAACGGAAGATTTTTGGGGTGTGGCAGAATTTCTTTTTTTTTTCCCCCCCTTGTCCTGTCAGGCAGCTAGGCAAGCACAACAGGGATCTGTCACCCTTATTGTGCCAAAACAGATTTACTCTGCCAAGAGGAGCTTATACAGTACCTAACTGTGTACTGTATATTGTTGTAAACTCCTCCTGTAATAACTTTCAACACTTTATTTTAATTATTTTACCCATGGAAGACAAAAAAAAACAAAACAACAACAACAACAACTAAAACAAACAAAAGACAAACTGCTTCTTCCACCGAAAATGTCTCAACACGAGTCTGGTTTCCGCACCTGTTAAAGGAGAGACACTTGTGCGTGTACGTCTGCATGCATATATATGAGAGCGCGCGCAAAATAAGTGTGTGCATGTGAGTGGTTTGTCAGGAAACATACGAAGCGGGAGGCCGGTCACAGCAGCTCTACCCCCGGGAACCCCGAGCAGGCAAGGCAGCACCACCAACTCCCACAGGGCACAAACGTCTGAGGTCAGCAAGCCCCAGGAAAGCCAGGCATCCACCCCGGAGGAACGATCGAGGGAGGCCAGGTCGCTTGGCGGCCGGCGCGGCAAGCCCACACCCCCAGACCCTCCCGCCCCCTACCCCCTACCCCCTACCCCCCCCCCCCCTCCCCGCGGGCCAACGCCCGCCCCCGGGCCCCAGGCACCAGGAGGCCAGTGACCCCACCCCCCGGGCCAGAGACTGGCTCGCGCCCCCCGGCGTAAGCCCCCCCACAGAGGCCCGCCCCAGCCCCACCACCGCACACGCCAGGGACCCCCATGCCCAAAGAAGTCCCACCGCCCATGGGAGCCCATGGGAGCCCACATTGCCGAGAGACACTACCCCCCTTAATCCAGCACCTCCCGACTCACAGACACACCTCTCCCCACACCTTCACACCCACATGCTCCCATGCGCACTCATATGCACTAACTCACTCTCACTCACCCGGACCAACCCATTCTCTCTAACTCCTGTACCCGTTCAAACTCACCCCTCATTCACCCTTGTTTCATAAGGTGGCTGCGAAGCAGATGCAGCGAGCCTGAATGCGCACCAGCGCCCGGCAGTGACAGGGGAGACCACCAGCGCAGGCCACAGAAGCAGACCCCCACCCCCGGCGCCCACCTGAGCAACTGATCAGCAGACCACCGCAGGCGCCCCGAGATGCCACCCAACATGCAAAGTGTCGCACAAAACCGACCCACCATCACCACCTCCATTCATCACCCCCTTACCCTCATTTACGCTCATATTCAGTCCCGCTCTCACTCCCTTGGTTGTATCTATACATTCAGTAGCACCCAGGGATTTTGACAACACGATGGGTCCCACACCCCCAGCAGGAGGAGGGCAACAGGGGTGGGAGAAAACCTCCCCCCCCCCCGCACAAAACATGGTGGGTGTATGTCGGTTATATGATGTAACTGTGTGTAAATGTGTGGACTACCAAAGTGCAACTTAAATTGGGGGGATAGCGATTGGAGCACCGCTAGCCACTGCAATGGGCGGCGGGGCCCCCATCCCCCCAACCCCTCAGTGTCTAAAATGCAATTAAAAGTGAAGTGAGTGCAGCCCCACCATGCAGCAAAGGTATCCCCTTTGCTGACACAGTACAGCACACCCCCACCCCAAAGCCCTAAATGTATCCAAGAAAATGTATATTCCACCCAGCGTCAGGGGGAGGGGAAGGGTGGGAAATAAGACTGCGAGGAAAGCGGTCTGAAAGCGAGGCCGTCCCCCCCCCCCCACCGAAGCCAGCTTGCAGACTGGTTCATGAGGCCACCCACTGCCCCCAAATTCCAACCCAAGGCGAGGGCCGCCAGAGCAAGCAGCCCAGGACCCACCAGCATCGCACCCTGGCACTCCCAGCACTCCCAGCACTACAAACATGACGGGGCAGCCATACTAATTCCCACTCATCTTACACACATAAACATAGACAACAATAGTCACAATAGTGGACACTGGGCCAGACCCACATGGTGCCCCACATTCCAAGCGACACCCCCGAGTGCCCACGCAAGCCCACCGACCACCCACCCCAGATGCACACCGACAGCGGCAGGCCACCCTGCAGTCACAGCCACCCAGGAGCAACCCGACGGAAACACAGCCACCAACCCGTGCTAACAGCCCCCCCAAGCACCAACACACACCCACTGCCAATGACACCAGGGGCAATGCAACAAAGCGCCCTGCCCCGTGAAACAACAGCAGGGCACTGGGACAAGCAGGCCCCGAAACACCAACCCCCATGCCACTAGATGGACTGCCCCAGCCCCGCCACCCAACAAAGTTCTTCTACCCATACACACATCCTCCACCCCCAGACATCCACCTACAGGTAACCACACCCATACACACACATACCCCCACCCACCATTACACATGTCCACCTACACCCACACACAGCCCCACCTGCCCACTCACAACATACACACCCACTTCTGCATCCGCTCATACACAAGCCCCCACTCACACCCACTCTCTCTCTCTCTCTCTCTCACACACACACACACACACACACACACACACACACACACACATGCACATACACATCCGCAGACTCCAGTGGATGGGGAGGGCACCCCAGGGTGCTGCCAGGGCCCCAGGGAGAACACGACCCCGCCGCGCAAGGACGCACCAGGGCTAACCCACACCACCAGCGCACACCCGACCCCGGCCCAGGGGGGGAATGCCCCCCCCCCCCCCAGCAACAGGGGCCCAGGGCCAGACCCAGACCCCCCTGGGAAGTGAGGCCAGGCGGTCAGGGGCCACAGCCCATCCCCCGGGCCCACCCCGCAGCCTCCCCCAACCAGCCCCCCCATTCCCCCAGGCCAGACAAACAGCCACCCTGGAACAGGCCCCTCCAGGAACAGGCAGTCGGGGTGCAGCCAGCCGGCTCAGCCAGGCGCCAAGGAGAGCAAGCCACCGTCCACCACCCTTCAGGTTATAGAATTAATAAGCGGGGACCAGAGAGAATTGAATTCTGCCAATTGATTATTTGAGGAGGCTGACAATCTCTCCAACCTAATATAATCTAGTAGTAAGTTATTATAATAAGTCATGCATAAGTTACAGCCGTGGACAAAATTGTTGGTACCCCTCTGTTAATGAAAGAAAAACCCACAATGGTTACAGAAATAACTTGAATCTGACAAAAGTGGTAATAAATAAAAATTCTATGAAAATAAACCAATGAAAATCAGACAATGCTTTTGAATTGTGGTTCAACAGAATTATCTTAAAAAACAAACTCATGAAACAGTCCTGAACAAAAATGATGGTACCTCTAGTAAAGATTGAAAATAACGTGACCATAGGGACATGTTCAACCAAGATGTGTCCTCTAATTAACATCACAGGTGTCTACAAACTTGTAATCAGTCAGTCGGCCTATTTAAAGGGTGACAAGTAGTCGCTGTGCTGTTTGGTGACATGGTGTTTACCACACTAAACATGGACCAGAGGAAGCAAAGGAGAGAGTTGTCTCAGGAGATTAGAAAGAAAATTATAGACAAGCATGTTAAAGGTAAAGGCTATAAGACCATCTCCAATCAGTTTGATGTTCCTGTGACTACAGTTGCACATATTATTCAGAAATTTAAGATCCACGGGACTGTAGCCAACCTCCCTGGATGTGGCCGCAGGAGGAGACGGATAATATGAATTGTAACAAAAGAACCCAGAACAACCCCTAAACATATTCATGGTGAACTCCAAGGTCAAGGTGCATCAGTGTCAGATCGCACCATCTGTCGTTGTTTGAGCCAAAGTGGACTTCATGGGAGACGACCAAGGAGGACACCACTGTTGAAAACAAATCATAAAAAAGCCAGACTGGAATTTGCCAAACTGCATGTTGACAAGCCACAAAGCTTCTGGGAGAATGTCCTATGGACAGACAAGACAAAACTGGAACTTTTTGGCAAGGCACATCAGCTCTATGTTCACAGATGCAAAAATGAAGCATACCAAGAAAAGAACACTGTCCCTACTGTGAAACATGGAGGAAGGTCTGTTATGTTCTGGGGCTGCTTTGCTGCATCTGGCACAGGGTGTCTTGAATCTGTGCAGGGTACAATGAAATCTCAAGACTATCAAGGTATTTTAGAGAGAAATGTGCTGCCCAGTGTCAGACAGCTTGGTCTCAGTCGCAGGTCATGGGTCTTGCAACAGGATAATGACCCAAAACACACAGCTAAAAACACCCAAGAATGGCTAAGAGTGAAACATTGGACTATTCTAAAGTGGCCTTCTATGAGCCCTGATCTAAATCCTATTGAACATCTGTGGAAGGAGCTGAAACATGCCGTCTGGAGAAGGCACCCTTCAAACTTGAGACAACTGGAGCAGTTTGCTCATGAGGAGTGGGCCAAAATACCTGCTGAGAAGTGCAGAAGCCTCATTGACAGTTACAGAAATCGTTTGATTGCAGTGATTGCCTCGAAAGGTTGTGCAACAAAATATTAAGTTAAGGGTACCATCATTTTTGTCCAGGCCTGTTTCATGAGTTTGTTTTTTTAAAATAATTCTGTTGAACCACAATTCAAAAGCATTGTCTGACTTTCATTGGTTAATTTTCATAGACTTTTTATTTATTACCACTTTTGTCAGATTGAAGTTATTTCTGTGACCATTGTGGGTTTTTCTTTCATTAACAGAGGGGTACCAACAATTTTGTCCACGGCTGTATTTCTTGATTTCCAATTCATGAGGATAGTTTTCTTTGCAATGCATAAGGCGGTGAGAACCATGTGTGACATCCTTGCATCTATATTTATTTCACTTAAATCACCTAATATGCAAAGTGTGGGTGAGGATGGGACACTATATCCAAGCCATGCTGGCAAGTCCTCACAAGTCTTCTGCCAGAACTTTTGAACCGGTGTACAAGACCACATAGCATGCATATAGCTATCCGGGACGTTGCTGCTGCAGTGAGAGCAGATATTTGTGTGACTCAGGCCCATTTTGAACATCCTTTGTCCTGTGTAATGAATTCTATATAGAACTTTATACTGTATAAGTTGTAAGTTAGAGTTTTTAGTCATCTTAAAAGTGTTTAAACATATTTGTGTCCAGAAACTTTCCTCCTTATTGATCGATTTATATTGATATTGGTCTGTCTCCCATTTTGATATTGGAAGAGATACAGACTCATCCAGCTTTGATAATAGTCCATGTATTTTCGATATCAATTTAGGGGAACGAAGATTTAGAAACTCTGCCACCTTAACTGGTACCTCTACATCTGTCTGATTAAGATTAAATCTTGCTTTTATTATGGATTGAAGCTGTTGGTATTCAAAATACTTTTTATCACTGATGTCGTACTGTGACACTAGTTCCTGAAATTGGATAAAATTTCCACCTTGGATAAGATGTTCTAAGTTATTTATTCCCTTCTCTTGCCATAGTGGAAAGTTTAATGTCCTTTTTTGTTGCAAGATATCAGGATTTTTTTTTTTTTTGATTATTCCAAATGGGCGTGAGTTTACAGGGGACAAATGAAGACACCGTTTTTTTTTTAAATTTCCACCAAGCCGTCAGAGAGGAGCTGATATTAATGCTTTTAAAACAGTCATGGCGTTTAATACAGGGACTTATAAAAGGTAAGTCAGAGATATTTAGCGACCCGCAGAGAGCCTGTTCAGCATCTAACCATGGGTTTTCTAGTGGGGTTGATTTTGTCCAGTTTGAAACAAACTGCAGTCTACTGGCTAAAAAGTAATTTAAAAAATATGGTAGATCTAAGCCTCTGCACTCTTTCACTTTTTGAAGAATTTTTAAACTAGTCCGTGATGGTTTATCCTTCCATAAAAATTTACTTATGAAGGAATGAAAAACCCAATTGCAAGAGTAGAAAGAGCCATTTATTAACTTAAATCACGAAAATAACAAGTCCAGCTTAGACCACACAAATACAGAAAGTTGCTATGACGAATTAAACCACCAGACATGCGGGGCGCCACTCGGATGCTCAGTAGCCCGGCGACAGGAATGCCTAGTGCCACAGAGCTGCTGTTGACACATGGAGAAAGGCAAATATAACTTACAGGACTGAAGCGATCCGAGGCTATCCGTGCAGTCTGGAGGGTGAAGAAGGATAGCAGAGTCAGCCGTTAACACCAAGGGATTAACTGAACTTAAAGTGACTGGCTGAAAACGCGAAGGTAGTGGTATAGCATTCATGAAGGGACACGCTGCCACGAATGAGGGTGAATGCTCCGACAATCTCTTTCCACAAGTGCAGTGTATATATTATCCTGATGCAAACGAAGAAAGAAATTGCTGGTGTGAGGAAGCGTGGGCTGAACATAATTGAACCAGGAGTGTGTGTATGAGCATGTGAATGGGAATGAATGGAGTGTGTGTATGTGTGTGAGAACACCCATGATGAAGCACAGCTGATGGTACTTGACAGGAGGAGGGGGGGGCGTGCCAGAGCTGTCAGGGAGCGAAGGACCCAAACAGCTCCCTGATGTGCCTGATGGAAAATAGGGCAAAAATAAACAATAAGTCAGAACGATTCATGACAACTTATATTTGAGTCTAGAGACTTAAACCAGGCCATTGATGGTTGGGTAGGAATCATTGTGAACAAATAGTTGATTTTAGAAAGGACCAGCATTATTTTTTTCTATTTATTTATTCATGTCTTACAAATGTCGTTTCAACTGATGGTGAATGAAAGTTGTTTATTGTGTGCTGGGGGGGGGGGGGGAGCAGAAATGTGTTAATATAGCATCCAACACTTGGAACACCTCCAGTTGTTTTATAGCATAAAAGCCCTCATATTTTATGATTTCTGTAGATTCAGGGTCATCAACCTGTCGACATGTTCAGCAGAGGAGGGTTAATGATTCCCAGTGAGTTTTTCCCCAGGCAAACAGTTGTTGCTTTGCTGTGGATGAAAACACGGCTACCCATGAGCCTCTTGGGTCAGTCCTCCTGCTCTGGTCTGGTTGTGGATCTCTTTTTTTCTTTTTCAAAGGTCTTTTTATTATTATTAATTGAAGTATCAATACAATACAAAGTATTAGAAATTTTCATTTTTGTTTTAACCAAACAGTGCAAAACTAGAATTTAAAACTAACAAATGTGGATGCTTCAAAAACACAAAAACCTTTAAATAAACAATAATAAAAAATACAAAAAAAAAATATGTGTGTGAGGTGGGGGTGGGGTAAAGGGGATATGAGCTACTCAGAAACTATAATCGTGGGTCTTTCAAAGAAATCAAGAAACGGGCGCCATAATTTATAGAATTTGTTTTCAGAGCCACGAACTGTATATCTGATTTTTTCTAAATCCAAACAGGACATTATATCTTTTATCCACTGTAAATGTGAAGGGGGCGAAGAGTCTTTCCACTTCAGTAATACAGCACGTCTAGCCAATAATAATGAAAATTTGAATACTTTTAATTTGGAATTTGGCAAGACAAGTTCTGGAGCCACACCAAAAATGGCGCATAATGGATCAGGTTTAATTTGATATTGCAGGACTTCAGACATAGTGATAAAAACAGAATGCCAAAAATTCATCAATGAAGGGCAGGACCAATACATGTGAAGCAAAGTGCCAGGAGCGCTACCACACTTTTCACAAGTTGGGTCTATATCCGAGTAAATACGTACTAACTTAACCTTGGACAGGTGCACCCGGTGTACAATCTTAAATTGAATAAGAGCGTGACGAGCACACATTGATGCAGTGTGAACCTGGCCAAGAATAGAGTCCCACAGTTCATCAGTAAAAGTAAAATTAAGATCTTGTTCCCAATTCAATTTAATAGCGGCCAGAGAAGAAGATTGTAAATTTGAAATTAAATTATATAAAACTGATATTACCCCCTTAGAAGTTGGTTTAACTAATAAAAAATCATCTAGAGGATTATCAGAAGGTTTTTGAGGGAATTGTTTTGTCATGGTTTGCACATAATGTCTGACCTGGAAAAAGCGGAAAAAATGTGTAGAAGTGATGTCAAATTTAGTGGAAAGTTGAGAAAAACTTGCAAATTGACCATCAAAATATAAATCCGCAAAAGATTTTAAACCTTTTCTGTGCCATATATGAAATGCACTATCAATAGTTGATGGGGTAAATAAATGATTTGCGGCAATTGGACTTCTAATGGAGAAAAACTGAAGACCGAAATTTTTCCTGAATTGAGACCAAATTCTAAGAGACTGACAAACTACTTTATTATTACCCAGTGTAGACAAAGCAAGGGGAAGTGGTGAACCTAAAATTGCCAGTAGGGAGGTTTGATTGTCCACATGTGACTCCATAAGGATCCAAATGGGTGATTTGGGTTCCAGATAGAAATGTTTCCAATATAACATGCACCTGATATTTGCTGCCCAGTAGTAATATTGAAAGTTAGGCAGAGCCATGCCACCCACTGATTTGGGTCTTTGAAGAAAAACTTTCCTCAATCTTGGATGTTCACTATTCCAAACAAATGAGGTAATCAGAGAGTCCAAAGACTTAAAAAAGGATTTAGGAATAAAAATGGGGAGACATTGAAACAAATATAAAAACTTTGGAAGTAACATCATTTTTACAGAATTGATTCTGCCAATTAAGGACAAGGATAATGGGGACATTTGGAAAGTATTAGCTTGCACTGGTCAAATAAGGGGAGAAAATTATTTTTAAACAAGTAATTAAGTTGTTTAGTGACACATATCCCAAGATAATCCCGGAAACAATTCACTCTTATTAAGATTAATTTTATAACCAGAAAACGTACTAAAACTATCCAAAATGTTGAGTATAGCGGGTAATGAAGTAAGTGGGTTGGAGAGAAATCGTAAAAGATCGTCGGCATAGAGTGAAACCCTATGCTCGATGCCACCCCTACGAATGCCTAGAAAGTCCCGGCTCCCACGGATTGCAATAGCTAACGGCTCAATTGCCAAGGCAAAGAGCAACGGGCTCAAAGGACAGCCTTGCCTCATACCACGGTAAAGTCTAAAATAGTCAGAATAGCGACAATTAGTTAACACTGAAGCTAAAGGACTAGCATAGAGAAATTTAATCCAGGAACAGAAGGAAGGACCAAAACCGAACCTATCCAAAGTAAAAAACAAATAGTCCCACTCAACCCTATTGAATGCCTTTTCAGCGTCCAAACTAATAAGACATTCAGGTATGTTGTGGTGAGGAGTATAAATAATATTAAACAACCGTCGCAAGTTAAAAAAAGAATGGCGATTTTTAATGAAACCGGTTTGGTCCTGTGAAATTATAAAAGGAAGAATCTTTTCCAACCTTGAAGCTAACAACTTTGACAAAATTTTAACATCGGTATTTAACAAGGAAATAGGCCTGTAAGAAGCACAATCAACAGGATCCTTATCTTTTTTAAGCAACACAGTGATACAGGCCTGAAAACATGAAGGAGGAAGTGTACCGGAGTCAAGCGACTCTGTAAAAACTTGACAAAGGAAAGGGGCAAGGTCGTCAGAGAATTTTTTGAAAAAATCAGCGGAAAACCCATCAGGTCCTGGAGATTTTCCTGATTGCATGGATGATATTGCCAGCTGAATTTCTTCTTTTGTGATGGGAGCTTCTAGAATTTGCCGAGATTCTGAGGAAATCGAAGGGATATCAATAGAATCAAAAAAAAATTTCAAATCCTTTAAGTTTGTTGTATATTCTGAGGTATATAATTTGGAATAAAATGACCTGAAAATATCATTAATCGCTTGTTGGTCAGATGTCACCTCTCCTTTATTTGTCCTAACTCCAGTAATAATTTGCTTAGCTCTAATACCACACAGTTGATTAGCTAGAAGTTTACTGGTTTTTTTGCCATGTTCATAAAATTCACTCTTGTTCCTTATTAAACAACCTTCAATTTGTCGAGTAGAAAGTAAATTAAGTTTAGTTTGTAATGTCATACGTTCCTTGTACAGAGCGGGTGATGGAGAAAAAAAAAAAAAAAAAAAAAAAAAAAAAAATATGGCGGCGCGCCTAGACGCAGCGGCCCCTCTTGGTATCAGCGAGTGTGAGAGTTTTAATCATCCCAGACGTACATTCTGTAAAACTTACAACCGTGAGACCTTATTAAACATCAAGGTACTGCACGCTGCAAGAATCGTGGCGATCGGTTGTGATTTGGACATTCTACGCCAGCATGGAATTTTGGCGGAGTCCCCGCTGGAAGCTACCCGGGAGAGGAGGAAGCGGAAGCGGAGCGAGCGCAAGCAAAAGCGAGGAAAAAGGGCCGGGATCCATGCTAGGCTAAAGGCTAACCCCTCCAGACCAGCGGTACCGTCGCTTCTTCTATCAAATGTCCGCGCCCTCGAAAACAAGGTAGACGAGCTGCGTTTGCTGAAAGAAACCCGGAGAGAATGGAGGGACTGCTGTGTGTTTGTTTTCACCGAGACATGGCTCCACGACAACATTCCTGACGAGGCCATTCAGCTGGAAGATATGGCGATGTTCCGGGCCGACAGGGAAACGGCGAGCTCCGGTAAGAGCCGGGGGGGTGGGCTATGCATCTATGTTAACAAGAACTGGTGCGTTAATGCCCCGTTAGTGTCTAAACACTGCTCTCCGTTGGCGGAGTTCCTTATTGTTAATTGTCGGCCTTTTTATCTGCCGAGGGAATTCAGCAACGTGTTTGTAGTTGGTGTTTACATAGCGCCGAGCGCTAACGCTAAAGCTAATGCTAAGAAGGCACTCGGGGAACTGCACAATGCAATCAGTAAAATCCAAACGTCACACCCGGACAGTTTTGTGGTGGTTGCGGGGGATTTTAACCACACCAGCTTAAAGACTGTGCTCCCCAAGTTTAAACAATGTGTAGACTTTAAGACCAGAGGAGAGAATATGTTGGACTTAGTGTACACAAACACAGATGCATATAAAGCGTTACCCCGCCCCCATCTCGGCCGTTCTGATCACATGTCCGTGATGCTGGTTCCTGCCTACAAACCTTTATTGAAGCGCAGCAGAACAGCAGTGAAACAAATCAGGATTTTGCCAGAGAGTGCAACCTCTGCACTGCAAGACTGTTTTCATCACACAGACTGGAGGATCTTCAAAATAGCAGCCTCCCAGGAAGACAGGACAGATGTGGAGGAGTATGCTGATTCGGTCACCAGCTACATCGCGAAGTGCACAGAGGATGTCACTACAGTGAAGACCATCACTATGCAGGGTAATCATAAGCCCTGGATGACTGCAGAGGTGCGCTCGCTGCTTAAAGCCAGAGATGCAGCGTTCAGAGCGAAGGACAGGATTGCCCTCCGCTCAGCCAGGTCTGCGCTTTCAAAGGGAATTAAGGTGGCAAAGCGCGCCTATGCGGAGAAAATCCAGGGACACCTCTGTGACACTAGGAACACCAAGCAGATGTGGCAGGGAGTTCGGACACTGACGGGCTTTAAGTCTAGGCAGGGGGTCGATGATGACGACGCTTCGCTTCCAGACAGGCTTAACGACTTCTTTGCACGTTTTGAAGCATCAAACTCGACAATCAGAGGGAGGGCCGGCCCACTCCCACCATTGGTCGGACCAGCTTTTACCATTAACACAGCGGACACACGGAGGACCCTATCCAGAATCAACCCACGCAAAGCTGCAGGTCCAGACAACATTCCGGGACGTGTGCTCCGAGACTGCGTGAGCGAGTTGGCGGATGTCCTGACTGACATTTATAACATCTCCCTGAGTCAGGCCATCGTTCCCAGATGCTTCAAGACCTCTATCATTGTACCGGTAGCAAAGAAACCAGTGGTGTCATGTTTGAATGACTATCGTCCTGTTGCACTTACACCAATTGTGATGAAGTGTTTTGAACGGCTTGTCAAACCACACATCACAGCCTGCCTCCCTGCATCACACGACCCGCTCCAGTTTGCATATCGTTCAAACTGCTCCACGGAGGATGCTATAGTCACCACCCTACACTCTGTCATCACCCACCTGGACCAGAAAGACACCTACGCCAGACTCCTGTACATTGATTTCAGTTCAGCATTCAACACCATTATTCCCCAGAGACTGATAGAGAAATTACTCCTTCTCGGTCTGAACACCGCCACATGTCTCTGGATCCTGGATTTCCTGACTGAGAGACCTCAGTCTGTCCGGGTTGGAAACAACATCTCCAACTCTGTCACGCTGAGTACCGGAACCCCTCAAGGCTGTGTACTCAGTCCACTGTTGTTTACACTTCTAACACATGACTGTGTATCCAGACACGAGGGGAACCAGATTATTAAGTTTGCAGATGACACCACGGTGGTGGGACTTATTCAGAGGGATGAGGAATCAATGTACAGGGAAGAAGTGAGAGACCTGGAGGGCTGGTGCAGGGAGAACAATCTGGTGCTCAACGTGGACAAAACAAAGGAGATGATTATTGACTTCCGGCGGTCACAGCCTAAGCACGTCCCCCTCAGCATCGGCGGCCGTTTAGTGGAGAGAGTAGAGAACATCAAGTTCCTCGGAGTGCAGATCTCGCAGGACCTGACCTGGAGCAAGAATTCCTTGGAGATTAGGAAGCGAGCTCAGCAGAGACTACACTTCTTGAGGAAACTCAGACAGGCCTCTCTCCCCACCTGCATCCTCAGGACCTTCTACAGAGGTGTGGTGGAGAGTGTTCTGACGTACTGCATTGCTACATGGTACTCCAGCTGCAGTATGTCAGACAAAAAAGCCCTGCAGAGGATAGTCAAGGGGGCGGAGAGGGTAATTGGAGTCTCCCTCCCCTCTGTCCAAGAACTTTTTCAGAACCGTTGTAGGAGCAGGGCACTGAACATTGTCAAGGACCGTTCTCACCCTCTGCATAAACACTTTGAACTTCTTCCATCTGGTAAACGATTCCGGAGCATCAGAGGCAGAACCACCAGACTGATCAACAGCTTCCTCCCACAAGCTGTCAGGATGCTGAACAGCTGACCCGGAATCTCACATACACACTACTGCACCTATGGACATTTTGTATATTATAGTTAGTTATTCTTTTTCCCCAAGTATGTCTCAGGGATGTGTGAATGGATGGGGGGGTGGGAGCTATGTGGGAGTGTGTCTTAATCATGCTGCTTCTTATATGGATGCCGAGAGAAACGCAATTTCATCTTGCCTGCACTACAGTTGTATGTACAGCAATATGACAATAAAGTTTGATTTGATTTGATTTGATTTGATTTGAGATTGAGCATATTGTCTGTCAATGTCCAAGATTTGATCTAAAATAGCCTTCTGTTCCTGTAGTATGGATCGTCTTTTAAATGCTGCCAATGAGATAAATTCCCCCCTAAGAAATGCCTTCATGGCCTCCCATATCGTTTTGTTTGGCATACCCGGAGTTTTATTTTCTTTCAAAAAAAAAAATTAATTTTAGAAGAAATATTCGCAACCAATTTTTCATCTGTAAGTAATAATGGATCCAATCTCCAATGCTTTCTCATGGAGTCACATCCATGGAGGATCATTTTAAGTACAAGAGGGGCGTGATCAGAAACCGAGATGCTATCATAACTGCAAGAGCAAAGGTTATTAATTAATAAATTGTCAACAAAAAAATAATCTATTCTGGTATAAGTATGGTGTACGTGAGAGAAAAAAGAATAGTCCCTGCCGTTAGGATGTAAAAAACGCCAAGGGTCTGTAAGGCTATATTCCTCAAGAAAAGACTTAACATAAGTTGCAGATTCATTAAGACTAGCAGGTTTTGAGGATGAGCGGTCTAAGATCGGATTCATATACAAATTAAAGTCACCCCCAAGAATTAGAGAATGAGTATTTAAATCTAGAAGTTGCGAAAAAAGGTTGCGAAAAAAGTGTACATCATCAAAATTCGGCGCATACAGATTAGCCAAGGTAACATGTTTATTGCCAAGTTTACCTGATACTATTACAAATCGTCCATTTTTATCTAATACAACATTAGCGGGAATAAATGGGATATTTCGATCAATAAGAATAGCAGCGCCCCTGGCCTTAGCTTTAAAATTTGAATGAAAAAATTGTCCTGACTGTGGCGGTTCGGTTAACCCCCACAACAGATAAGGACACTCAGCTCTCTTGTCTCTGTTTTTCCCGCTGCACTACTGAGATGCAATGTGCCATTCATGTATTTGTGATGCAAACATGCATGTATTGTGATGTAATGCGCCATTCTCGTATAGTGTTCATGCGTCTTGTCCTTACTGTGCTTCTTCTGAGCATCTTACATATGTAGATGTGCTTTGATGTAAATCCCCACAAACAGACTGGTCAAACACAGCGCTCGGCTAGAGCAAATAACAGAACAGGAAATGTGTATTAATGCCTACAGGCAGACTCGTTTCGCCTGGCTCACCTCTGTAATGTTAATGTTGCCTTTCATGCAAATGTCTCATGCCTGTCCTGTTATCCGTTTGATCAGACCAACTGCTGTGAATGCTTTGATGTATTGTTGTAGTTGGGTGTATATATACTGCATTGTAACCATGCTCTCATCCTCTCTCAATCTGACTTCAACCTCTGCTGCAGGACACAGACTTTGTGTCCCTCCTTCTCTGAGAGCCGTGGGCTCGCTCTCGGCGCTCATGCACGGCGCCGGGAGCGGAGCTTGTGACGGCGGTATGATAATAAAACCTGCCTAAAACCTCTAGCAACGCTGCTTTATTTCGTGCCGCCGCACTGACCAACATTTTGACAAGCGCAAGTGGTCGGAATCCTGCAAATGGGTTTCCTGCAAAAACAGTACTCCAGGCTTAAGTTGCTTGACATGACATGACGTGACATGACTCTCTTTTGTTTAATTGGATGGTTCAACCCCTTCACATTCCAGCTTACCAAAGTAAGATTAATATTCATTCAAAGAGTAAAATTTATATATTGTGTTGTGTAGCCCAAAAAAAGAATAGGGTGAGGTACGGGTAAGAAAAAAAAGGGGGGGAGGGGGTAAGGGGGTGTAAATAAATGCATAACAAAAAAAAAAAAAAATCAACAACCAAACCTATAACAACACTCCAGCCGGTTGCAAAAAACAGCAACCGCTCCATCTCCTGCTCTATTCTCATCCTAACAAAATACTCCCATACAACTGGCTTCAATCCTGCATAGTATGAACATTTTACCCTAAAAAAAAAAAAAAAAATTAAGTAAACAACAACGTATAGGGAGCCAATTTTACCTTGTTTTTGAACATCTAAAAATGCATCAATGTCCAGTCAGTACAGCTTTAATGAAGTAGTAATCAAGTAGTCCAGTGTGGTAGTTGGTCAACACAGGAATGTCCAGTTCAGGGTGAAAATCGCTGGTTTCTCTCCATGGTTTGCATGAAGCGGGTGGCCTCTGAGACAGACGCCAGCCACTGGTTTTTGCCGTCTGGAAGAGTTATCCGGAGCCTGGCGGGGAAGAGAAGAGAAGGACGAAAACCTCTCTTGTACAATTCGGACATAACCTCCTTATATTCAGCTCGTTGCTTCTGAACGTCGGTGTTATAATCCTCGTAGAACTGGAGTTTATGTCCACAATATTCCAAAGTCCCACAGCGTCTCCGCGCTTCTCTCATCACCAAGTCTTTGGTCCGAAAACGGTGGAAACAAATAATGACAGCGCGCGGCTTCCCGTTCGGACCCGGCTTGAGCGTGAGGCTGCGGTGGGCTCTATCCAGCTCTGGGGGAGATGGCAAAGTTTGTGTGCCAAAGACGTCCACCAACAGCCGAGAAAAAAATTCAGACGGCCGTGGACCCACATCAAAGGACTCCGGCAGATCCACCAGACGAACATTCAGCCTCCTGCTTCTTCCCTTCAGGTCAGAAAGTTTGTTTTTCAAAAGTTTGTTCGCCTCCTGCATTGACTCACATGTAACTTCAAGCGCCGCTAGGCGCTGGCTGACGACCTCCGCGTTGCTTTCAAGGTCGCCAATGCGTTGCTCCTGGTTCGCCACATCTGCTTGAATCTTGTCCAGCTTACCATTAATAAGTTCAAATGAAGCTTTAAAGTCAGCAGCTATGGACATTCTGTGTTGCTCAAGCAAGGCAACAAGTGCAGGGTTAAGGCTTATATTAGCATCCTCAGCTAAGCTGGTGTTAGTATTGTTCACTGCTGCCTCCTTTTCAGTCTGCTTTCTTGTTTTGGACATATTTCTCAACTCAGAACAGATTCTGCACGTATTAAATGTCCAAAACGTTGACAGCTTACAGCAAAGTTGGGTTTAAAAAGTAAGACTGAAAAAAAAATATAGCAGGAGCCAGCAACGCACACACCTACTCCATTGCCAGCACACCTCAGGACCAGCATTTTAACGGTTGCGACTCTTCCCATTAGTGATATAGGTAGTGTTCTCCAGCACATAAGGTCGTCTTGTATTGTTTTTAAAAGGGGAATGTGATTTAGTCGCAATAACTCTGAGAGCCTGGGGGAAATATCTATTCCTAAATATTTAATATAACCTGATTGTATTGGAATAGTAGATGTATTTGAGAAATTACAATTTATAGGTAGAACTATTGATTTTCCCCAGTTAAGTATATCAGCCTGGGGGAAATATCTATTCCTAAATATTTAATATAACCTGATTGTATTGGAATAGTAGATGTATTTGAGAAATTACAATTTATAGGTAGAACTATTGATTTTCCCCAGTTAAGTATATCAGTATTCTGATAATGATGAAAATTTATCAATGAGCGCCACTGTCTGAAGAAGAGATCTTTGTGAGTTTTCAAGGAAAATCAATACATCATCAACATAAAGACTTATCTTGTGTTCTTTTTCTCCAGTTTGGATACCTCTGATATCAACATTTTGTCGTATGGCTGATGCTAATGGTTCAATAAAAATGGTAAAAAAGTGAGGAAGAGAGTAGACACCCCTGCCTAGTACCTCTCTGGAGATTAAAGCTTCGGGAAGTCTGATCATTTGTTTGGACAGACGCAGCTGGGCAGCTATATAGTGTTTTAATCCAGTTTATGAAAGATGAGCCAATCCCAAAACTTGTTTAACGCCATAAAAAGAAATTTCCAGTTAACACGGTCAAAGGTTATTGATCTTGCAGTAGTCTATTAAATTAATTAGCCTGTGTGTATTAGGCCTACCCTTGATGAAACCTGATTGATCTGGGTGTATAATAAACGGAATTATCCTTTCCAGTCTTTTGGCGAGAGCTTTGCAAATTATTTTAAGATCGACATTCAAAAGTGAGATGGGATGGTAGCTGGATGGAAGCGAAGGTTCTTTTCCAATTTTAAGGAGCAGGATAATACTAGCCAAATTCATATTTGGAGGGATTACATTATCTTCTTTAATTTGGTTCACCATTTTAAAGAAAGTAGGTGCCATCACAGGCCAAAATTCTTTATAAAATTCTACAGGAAAACCATCTGGTCCCAGAACTTTGTTGTTTGGGATGTGCTTAAGTGCCTCCTGGAGTTCAGACACGTGAAGAGGTGCATCCAGAGCTGCAATCTGTTCATTATTTAATCGTTCGCTATTTAATATCATCCAAAAATGTATTTATCTCTGAGTCAGATGGGTTAATTTGAGATGAGTAGAGGTTTTCATAAAACTTTCTGAAGGAGTTGTTTATTTCTTCAGGCTCATGGGTAATATTTCCAGTCATATCCTTAATAGAGTGGATAGCTGTTTTTTCTTTATTCAATCTAAGCTGGTTCGCAAGATATCGCCCCAATTTATTACTGTGTTCAAACTTCTCAAGACGCAGTCTTTGTATTAAAAACTGTGCTCTTTTGTTTGTAATTTCTTTTAATTCCAGCTTTAATCTTCTCAGATTATTAAGTGTCTGTTCCTGTGGGAAAATGGCACAGGTTGTCTCCAGTGATTTAATTTTCTGTTCTAACTCCAGTACCAGTGCTTTTTTTTTTATTCTTATATGAACAGTAAGAGATTATTTTACCTCGCATGACCACTTTTGCTGCTTCCCAAAGAACACCTGGGGATATTCCTGGCACATCATTGTATTCCAGATATGATTTCCGCTCTTTATTAAAGTAGTTAATAAAGTCTTTGTCTTTCAGTAGTGATATACTAAATTTCCAGCTCCTAGTTTCCCTTGTAGCTTTCCTATTTACTAGTGTAAGAGATACTGGATGGTGATCAATAATAGTTTGATTTGAACATATTTCAGTGTCTGTGATGACTCTCATAATGGAGTTACTGGCTAAAACGAAATCTAGACGTGAATGTGAACTATGAACTGATGAAAAAAAGTGTATTCCCGAAGAGTTGGGTGAAGAGAACGCCATTCATCGCAAAGACCAAAATCATTCATGTATTGTTTGAGAGTATCAGTAGCCTTGTGGCCGACACACATTGTGGGCTCACGCTGCCACAGAGACAGAACTGAATGTGTATTGTGGAGTGTCACGTCTGCAAGGACTGAGGACTCAAATCTACAGGAGGTAACAAGGAAGTGTGAGATTTGTCTCTTTGTCCCACAGAAGACGCCCCGGAGGGTATTCCGGTTCATCAAGAAATGAGAGACAATGGTGAAGCTTCAAAGGGATGCTTTGTAACTGTATGTTGACTGAAGACACCATGTGACTTGAATTCGGATGCTGGAAATGTATAAAAGGGGGTTGAAGTATGATTCTTTCTCTTTCCTGCTTTGAGAATACTAGGAGCTTGTGTTCTGTCAAATAAAGCTGGTTTGTGACTAAAACTCAGCCTCGTTATTTGAGCATGCTCCTACACTGGTGACCTACGACGGAGAATGAGCAATGAGAATTCTTCCGAACCGGGCTCGGTGGAAGCCAGCCTGATGGCCGCCTCCACGCTCCGGCTGCCCGATTTCTGGCAGCACAGCCCGCGCTCATGGTTTAGCGCAATCGAGGCGTAGTTCAACCTCCGGAGAATCTCCAACGACGACACAAGATTCTACCACGTGGTAGCGAAACTGGACAGCGACACGGTCCAGAGAGTGGAGGATTTGGTTAATCATCCACCAGACAGCGACAAGTACAGCGCATTGAAAGACGCGCTGATCAGCCATTTCACCCCCTCAGTCCAACAAAGAGCAGAGGGGCTCCTGGCGCTGACGGAGGCAGAAAACGATAGACCTGTGGACCTGATGGTGAAGATGCTGCAGCTCAAAGCCTCCGAGGATGGCGAATTCATTTTCGCCCACCTATTCCTTCGAACCCTGCCACCAGCAGTGAGAGTGGCCGTGGCAGAGTCACCCCGATTGGCCAAGCGAGACTACCATGGGTTGAGCAAGGAGGCGCAGAAGTTGGTCGACGCCCACAAGCAGAACGCGGTTTCGGCCGCGGCGGCTAGTTCGGGAACGGCGTCCGGAGACAGCTTGGGTCCAGCGGCACCAGACGCACCAACAACGGCGGCGACCGGAGCCAGACGACGCGGAGCGGAGAACGGCTCGTGCTTCTACCACCGCCGTTTTGCAGAGAGAGCGCACAGGTGCGTCCCACCGTGCAATTTTAAACGCCAGGACCGAGGGCCGGTAGCAGCCGCGACTCTCGGCAATGAGAACAGGCTGCTTTACCTGACGGATGCACGCTCGGGGAAACAGTTCCTCGTGGACACGGGCTCGCAGCTGAGCTTCGTCACGCCCACCTACGCGGAACGGCTGTCGCCTTCTAAAGCCCCCTGGGTGTCAGTGTCAGCAGCGAACGGCTCCACAATTAAAACGTTTGGTGAGAGGACCATGCTTCTGTCCTTACAAGGCCGTTCATTTGAGTGGACATTTATTGTAGCAGCAGTCAGTTTCAACATGTTAGGGGCTGATTTTTTGTGCTCACATGGTTTATTGGTTGATCTTGCTAATAGACGTCTGATTAATGCACTGTCTTTTCATTCTATTCCCTGCACAGCTCGGGTGGCCCCGCCAACTGCACATGCCAGCGTCTCAGCCGCGGGTGGTAAGTTTCACACTCTGCTTGCTCAGTTTCCAGCACTCACAGTCCCCACTTTTTCAGCAACGGTGGCCAAACATGGGGTAGAACATTTCATAACAACCACAGGCCCTCCCGTTTTTGCAAAGGCTCGGCGTTTGGACCCAGCTAAACTGGCCATCGCGCGCGAGGAGTTCACTAATCTGGAAAAACTAGGCATCGTTAGACGCTCCAAGAGCGCTTGGGCTTCGCCGTTACACATGGTCCCAAAGGCTGACGGCTCGTGGCAGCCTTGCGGCGATTTCCGCAGGTTGAACAACGTTTCAGCTCATGACCGCTACCCGATTCCGCACATTCAGGATTTTTCTGTTCATTTGGCGGGGGTGCGCATTTTTTCTAAAATAGACTTGGTGCGCGGCT
The DNA here is from genome assembly GCA_020510985.1 of Pholidichthys leucotaenia. NCBI lineage: Eukaryota > Metazoa > Chordata > Actinopteri > Cichliformes > Pholidichthyidae > Pholidichthys > Pholidichthys leucotaenia. Next base: position 84,430,546 of record CM035848.1, on the reverse strand, counting down.
ATCACCAGGTTCCAGTGCGCGCGCACGATGTACCCAAAACAGCGGTCATAACTCCTTTCGGCCTTTTTGAGTTCTTGCGCATGCCTTTTGGCCTCAAGGGGGCCGCGCAGACTTTCCAACGCATGATGGATGCAGTTTTACGCGACCTGCCTTTCGTGTTCGTTTATTTGGACGATATTTTGGTAGCCAGCACGTCCGAAGGCGAACATGAAAAACACCTCACAGCAGTTTTCCAGAGGTTGGCAGAGCACGGGTTAATAGTGAACCCAGCGAAATGCCAGTTTGGGGTGGCACAGATTGATTTTTTGGGACATCGCGTTTCGGCAGAGGGAGCAGTTCCCCTTCCAAATAAAGTGCGTGCCATAACAGATTTTCCGCAACCTCAAACGGTTAAGGCGCTTCAGGAGTTTCTAGGGATGGTTAATTTTTACAACCGTTTCCTCCCAAGCGCAGCACGACTCATGCAGCCATTGTACACCGCGTTAAAAAAACAAAAGCCCGCAAATAAAGTCGAATGGTCTCCGGAGCGGGAGCGCGCTTTTGCCCAGGTCAAATCAGCCCTGGCAAATGCAGTTTTGTTAGCGCACCCAGTTCCAACGGCCCGCATGGCGCTCACCACTGACGCTTCCGATGTAGCGGTGGGGGCGGTAGTTGAACAGTTTGTGGCAGGTACCTGGCAACCCCTCGCGTTTTTCAGCAGGACTTTGCGCGATAGTGAACGGAAATACAGCGCGTTTGACAGGGAGCTTTTGGCCCTACACTTGGCCATCCGTCATTTTCAGTTCTGGTTAGAGGGGCGACGTTTCACCGCTTTTGTGGATCATAAACCGCTAACGTTTGCGATGGCCAAAATTTCAGAACCCTGGTCAGGCCGGCAACAAAGGCAACTAGCCGCAATATCGGAGTTTACTACTGATATTCAGCATGTCGCGGGTAAACACAATGTTGTAGCAGACTGCCTCTCGTGTGCAATAGCACCACCAAGCCCTATAGGGGCAGACTCTGTAGCCATGGCCGCGGGCCCGGGCAGCGACGCGGGAGCGCGCGCAGCCCCGGTCTGTGTTGGGTTAGATTATGCAGCCATGGCTGCGGAGCAGGTTAACGACGCGGACGTGCGCGCGCTCCAGTCTGGACCAACAGGGTTAAGGCTGGAGCACAGGGTGCAACAAAACGGTATGCCCCTGCTAATCTGCGATGTCTCCACGGGACGGCCCCGCCCTGTGGTGCCAACCGCGTGGCGTCGCCGTGTTTTTGACTTGGTCCATTCTCTCGCGCACCCGGGGGTGCGCGCATCGATCAAATTGGTGGGGGAGAAATTTGTTTGGCCCGGGTTGCGCAAACAGGTCAAGGAATGGGCAGCAGCCTGCGTAGCGTGTCAGCGAGCTAAAATACACAGACACACTAAGGCCCCGTTAGAACCTTTCCACATCCCCGCTAAGCGTTTTGATCACGTGCATATTGACCTGGTCGGCCCGCTTCCGTTATCACACGGGCACACACATCTTTTGACAATGGTAGACCGCACCACGCGCTGGCCAGAGGCGATTCCTCTGACATCAACCACAGCGGAAGAAGTTGCGCGAGCATTTTTAACAGCATGGGTTGCGCGTTTTGGTGTACCGTCGGACATAACGTCCGACAGGGGTCCCCAATTTATTTCCGAGCTATGGTCATCGATGGCCCGCAGCTTGGGGGTGAAGATTCATCGCACCACCGCGTATAACCCCCAGGCCAATGGTTTATGCGAACGCTTTCACAGGTCATTGAAAGCAGCCCTCAGAGCGTCGCTAACGGATACAAATTGGGTAGACAAACTTCCATGGGTGTTATTAGGGTTGCGTTCTGCACCTAAGGAAGATTTGCACGCTTCCCCGGCTGAATTAGTTTTCGCTCAGCCGCTCCGTTTGCCCGGGGAATTTCTTCCTGATAATCCCGCACCTAATGGCCCCCCCGCTCAGCCGTGGCAGAGCGGCTCAGGAACAAACACGCTTCCTGGCCCGGTCCATCACAGTTTCCCACACGTTTTTGTGCCCAAGGCTTTAAAAAATGCAGAGTTTGTTTTTGTTAAACATGACGCCCAGCGTCCAAGTTTGCGGCCGTTTTACGACGGACCGTTTCGAGTGCTGGAGACCGGGCAGAAGCATTTTCTGCTAGATTTAGGGGGCAGAAGGGAGCTGATTTGCATTAACAGGCTCAAACCCGCTTTTGTTCTGGCTGAGGAGGAGGTGCAGCTCGCGAGGCCCCTCCGCCGGGGCAGGCCGACGAGAAGACATTCTCCAAAGTCTTCACAGAGAGGTGCTAACAGCTTTAATCCACAGGTGCAGAGAGATGTTGCAGAGGCAGCCAAGCCAAGTTGCAGCAGATTCGGCAGAAGATTAAAACCCAGGCAGTTGGTGGATTGATTAGCGATGTATGGAGTGTTTTGTGTTTCTCTTTTTGTTATGCCATGCAGATTTTGCCTTACTCGACGTTTGGGGGGGGGGTAGTGTGGCCGACACACATTGTGGGCTCACGCTGCCACAGAGACAGAACTGAATGTGTATTGTGGAGTGTCACGTCTGCAAGGACTGAGGACTCAAATCTACAGGAGGTAACAAGGAAGTGTGAGATTTGTCTCTTTGTCCCACAGAAGACGCCCTGGAGGGTATTCCGGTTCATCAAGAAATGAGAGACAATGGTGAAGCTTCAAAGGGATGCTTTGTAACTGTATGTTGACTGAAGACACCATGTGACTTGAATTCTGATGCTGGAAATGTATAAAAGGGGGTTGAAGTATGATTCTTTCTCTTTCCTGCTTTGAGAATGCTAGGAGCTTGTGTTCTGTCAAATAAAGCTGGTTTGTGACTAAAACTCAGCCTCGTTATTTGAGCATGCTCCTACAGCCTGCCATTTTCAGTAATTCCCCGATGCACTGAACCTGTTGATTGCAGGGTTTAATACCAGGTTGAAGTCTCCTCCTATTATGAGTGTAGTGTCCAAGTGCTCAGAAAGAGAAGTGAAAAAAGTGTGAAAATAGGATGGGTCGTCAACATTTGGGCCATAAACGCTTGCAATACATACAGTAGATCCAAATTTTGAACTGAGATTTTTAGTATTATAAATCTACCTTCCGGATTTGTTATAGTATTATTCACAACAAAATGTATTCTTCTGTTTACCAGTATAGCTACCCCCCTTTGTTTAGAATTAGAGCCGGCTGAATACATGTGGAGGAATTCAGGGGAGGTGAGAACATCTTCAGACGACTTAGAGACACGTGTCTCCTGCAATAACACAAAGTCTGCCTGTAGATCCTTCAGTCGATTAAAAACTTTTAGCCTCTTCTCCCTGGTACCAATTCCACATATGTTCCACGTGACAAACTTAAATATGGACATGTTTTCAGTAACTGGTTATGTACTAACGGCTAACTAAATATGCCTATGTGATTAAATGTCCGTAATGTATGCATATGTGTGTATATATGTTGTGTGTAAAATATACACCTACACATATATGATTGGGTGTGAGCGCATGATGTCTCTGTTCCATTTGCCTGCAATTGCAAGCAAATGGGCTGCATGTACTTAAAGTTATTTCCTTTATAAACCAGAGGTATGAGAGAAAACAGACATAAAGGTTAGTAAGTGGTGAAAAAATGCAGATAACATACAACAACGACCTAACAACTTGAAAAAAAATTAACTCCAACAGACAAACAAACAACAACCTCAGCCACAAAGAAAAAAACATTTTGACAAATGTTAACAAATTAAACTGAGATCGAGAAAGAGACCTGCGCACAATCACACTCTTTTTCCACCTGTAGCAAAAAACAAAAAAACAAAAAACAAAATAGGTTCTAGAATAACCAGGGTGTTATAGTTTCATCCATAAACAGCTTGCCTATATACAGTCTATCCACAGAAACAATAGCTCATTTACCTTCTTGGATGTTTGTTTCCTAATGGGAAAAGCTTCTTTGGTTCAGTAGACATCATAAACGGCCAAAAAAGGAAATGCAGTGAAGCCTGGATTCCTATTGGTCAGTAAAAGTCCAGCTATGGTCTCTCAGAGAGAGGGAAGGAGAGAGAGAAACTTGATATGGAAAGTGAAATCCTCCTAAACACATATATGCTGGCTATGAAAGCATAAATTCCTTAAACTTTAGTGACTAACATACCCTACTTGATAAAAGGCACACACACAAGGTCTCTACCTTGTACATGAGATTAATTTCTTAATGGTAAGCATGCAAAAATTAATTTCTTCCTGAAAATAAAGTAACACATATCAAATAATATCAATAAAAGCATTTCAAACTGTAATTGTCCATTCCAGAGTTCAGCCAGGTCTTCAGTAGTGGATACTGTCTTGAGAGAAAGAATATGAATTAATTTATTGTCCATAACTGCAGAGAGAGGAAAAATTAAATATTCCTGAGTTGTCCACCAGATGGCACTGCAAAACTGTCTTGTTGTTTAATGAAGAATCTTGACTTTCTAGCCTGGAATATATCAACCATAAATTTGTCATTTGGGCATTCCTTTGGCAAATGAAAGGGAGACTGACTCCAGGAAATGAAGCGGAATTACTTCCACTTTATGGCCGATGGATAGTGTTACAGCTCTGGTCCTTGGGTGAGAGAAGCAGTTCATGACCAGACTTTTGGTGTGAAATGATTTTTCCCTCAGCAAAGAATGATTTTTTTTAATAAATTGGAACCCAAGGTCAACACTACATATTCCCCCCTCTGTAACAATGGTGAGCTTTGGTCAGCTTTGGTACACATCCTTGGTGGCTGGTTCCAATGGAAGTCCCTTGACCCAACTGCTGAGCTAACGGTTCTGGTGTCCATAAGCACTAACTAGTAAAAAGAATCTATTCCTGAGTATAGATCTTTGGGGTTTGGTTTACAAAAAAACTTCTAAAAATCTTCAAAAATAATTGGTATGGAGGTATAGAGAAGGGGTGGGACTATATAAGCATTGGCTTCTTCCCACTCCTTTTGAACAAGGCATTTTTTTTTGTTATGTTTATTTTTTTGGTATTGATTCCTTGTTTTTCTTTTTTGTCTTTTTTGTCTTGATGTTCAAATAAATCAATAAATAACAAATAATTTGAATATGGACAAATATAAAAATTGTAAAGGCTAAAATATACTAAATATATACTGTATGTACATGGAAAGACTCAAAAATTCTGGGTACCCAAGTACAAAATGAAAATTCTGGGTACCAATGTATAAAAATAAGAAGTATGTAATTTTTACATACTTGAGATAACTGTTTCAGCTAAGTGATAGCAAGGCAGTTCAAACTGGATGAGTTTAGCTGGACTAAACAATGGTTCCACAGATATCTGAGCCATAGGGTGTTTGGGACCTTTGTTCTGGAAAACTGGGTGAACATGGAATGTCATCATTGTTCTTTGAATTGCAATGAAGAGTAAATTTGTGACTACTGGAGAAGGGGCAAGATGAGGTGAAATCAGGCCCATCGCTAAAGTGTTGACTGAAAAGCTAATGTTTCTAGCTACCTCTGGGAGTAACATAGACACCAGCTGTGTGTGAGCATAGTCAACTTTTAACACGAAGAGCAACAAGTTCAAGACCTTGTTGAGTTTGACTGAAGCTTCGGAGCAACCATTCAAAACCAACACTGTCATGTTTGCCCTTTTCAGGGCATAAATGAGGCACCAGATGCCAACAGAGAGTTTGCTTGTTTATTACGGAAAATACAAAAATAAAGAGCCACGTGGGGCAAAACACAAACACTATACTTGAGCACAAATAAAGAATACTAATGCGGCGGCATGAAATAAAGCGGCGTTGTTGGAGGTTTTAAGTAGAGTTTTTATTATCATACCGCCGTCACGAGCTCCGCTCCCAGCACCGTGCATGAGTGCCGAGAGCGAGCCCACGGCTCTCAGAGAAGGAGAGGAGGGGCGGACACAAAGTCTGTGTCCTGCCGCAGAGGTTGAGAGAGAGAGTTTGCGTTACAGAGTTGCAGCATATATACTCGACCACAACAATACATCAAAAGCACATACCCCAGCAGTTAGTATGATCAAAGAGATAACAGAACAGGCATAAGAGATAAGATAAGATAAGATAAGATAAGCCTTTATTAGTCCCACAACGGGGAAATTCCAGGATTGCAACAGCACAGGGATAGCAACACTCAGAGCAACAATCAGAAGGCAAGAAAAAAAACAAGCAAGCAAGAGCAGCTAATAAACAAATGTACGTATTACTATAAAATATATATATATATATACACACACACACAGACACACAGTGCAGAGCATTGTAGCTGGATGGAATAAATATATGAATATATGAACACACAGTGCAGAGCATTGTAGCTAGATGGAATAAATATGTAAATATATAAACACCCACAGTACGGAGCATTGCAGCTAGGTGGAATAAATATGCAAGTATATAAACACACACAGTGCGGAGCAATGTAGCTAGATGGAATAATATGTAGATATATAAATATATAAACACACCCAGTGCTGAGCATTGTAGCTAGATGGAATAAATATGCAAATATATAAACACACACAGTGCAGAGCATTGTTGCTAGATGGAATGAAACAGCATAACCGTCTACTTAGTTATCCTACATGGTATGATTATGTGCCCATACATATTCTCACCCTCCATAGCGACCGGTATGTTCCTAGTTGTATGCCGGAGGGGACCATTGTGTAAGTCTATTGCATCTTTTGCATTCAAAAAACTATTAGTTTGTTACGTCTTTTTGCTATCTCTGCGAGCAGCCCTGCTTAGGTTGTACAGTCTGACAGCCGTTGGTAGGAAGGACCTACGAAACCTCTCGGTTGTGCACCTGGGATGATGTAGTCTGCTGCTAAATGAGCTCCTCAGTGCATTCAGTATGTCCTGCATAGGGTGGAACTCGGACTCCAGCAGAGATGACAGTTTAGCCACCGTCCTTCTCTCTCCTATCTCCTCCATCGGATCAAGGCGCTGCCCCAGGACAGAGCTAGCTTTCTTAATCAGTTTGTTCAGTCTCTTCCTATCGGCTGCAGTAATGCCACTGCCCCAGCAGACCACTCCAAAAGTGATGGCTGATGCCACCACCGTGTCATAGAATGACTTCAGCAGCGCCCCTTGTACACCAAAAGACCTGAGTCTCCTCAGCAGGAACAGCCTGCGCTGTCCCTTCTTGTAGAGTGCATCAGTATTGTGTGACCAGTCTAGTTTATTGTTCAGATGAATACCCAGGTACTTATAGGATGTCACCATCTCGATGTCTGTTCCCTGTATATTTACTGGTACTGTGAGGGGCTGCCCATGCCTGCGGCAGTCCACCACCAGCTCCTTAGTTTTCCTCGCGTTGATCTGGAGGCAGTTCCGATGGCACCAGTCCACGAAGTCCTGGATAAGCCCTCTGTACTCAGCTTCATCTCCATTGGAGATGAGGCCAACGATCGCAGAGTCATCAGAGAACTTCTGTAGATGGCAGTGTGTTGTGTTGTGTGAGAAGTCCGCAGTATAAAGAGTGAACAGGAAGGGAGCCAGCACCGTTCCCTGGGGGGCCCCCGTGCTACTGATGATCGTGTCGGACACACAGTCCCGGGTTCTCACAAACTGAGGCCGGTTCGTGAGGTAGTCCAGGATCCATGATGACAGGTGCTGGTCCACCCCTGCGCGCAGCAGCTTGTCCTTCAGGATCATCGGTTGGATGGTGTTGAAAGCACTGGAGAAGTCAAAGAACATGATCCTCACCATATTCCCGGGCTTCTCCAGGTGGGACAGAGAACGGTGAAGGAGGAAGATCACCGCATCCTCCACCCCAATGCCATGCTGGTAGGCGAACTGGAGTGGATCCATCGCTGGTTCCACCAGGGGGCGGAGGTGAGCAAGGAGCAGTCTCTCCAGGGTCTTCATCAAGTGGGACGTCAAGGCCACCGGTCTGTAGCTGTTCAGGTCTTTGGGGTGGGAAGTTTTTGGTACAGGTACCACACAAGATGTTTTCCACAGCTGTGGTACCCTCCCCAGTTTCAGGCTCATGTTGAAGATATACGTCACAATCCCACACAGCTGGTCTGCACAGGACTTGAGGAGCTTTGCGCTGATGCCGTCCGGTCCCGGCGCCTTCCTCGCCTTGATCTTCCTCAGCTCCGTCCTCACCTGGGTCCTGGTCAGGGTCAGGATGGGGGGCTGTGTGTTGGGAGTGGGGGGGTGTTGGTGGAGTGGGGAGTGGGCAGCAGGACTTGATTTCTTTAGAGGCAGCAGTGGTTGTTGTGCAGTCAGGGGGGAGGGCGGTTGGTCAAATCTATTGAAAAACAGATTCAGGTTGTTCGCCCACTCCCTGCCCCCTGTGGCCTGGGGGGAGGTATTCTGGAGCCCCGAGATGGTTTTGAGGTTTCTCCAGACCCCGCTGATGTCGCTCTGTTGCAGCTTGTCCTCCATCTTCTTCCTGAAGCTGTCCTTGCCTTCTCTGATCTTTCTCCTCAGCTCCCTCTGTACGGACTTCAGCATCTCCCTGTTCCCTGACCTGAAGATCCTCTTCTTCTCTCTCAGAAGTGTTTTTATCTCAGGGTTGATCCAGGGTTTGTTGTTTGAGTGACGCCGTATGGTCTTGGTGGGAACGGATTTGTCCACACAGAAGCTGAGGTAGCCCGTGAAGGTGTGAATGAGGCCATCGATGTCCTCACCATGTGGATCGCAGAGCTGCTTCCAGGCGGTGGCTTCAAAACAGCCCTTTAGGGTGTCCATTGTCTCCTCAGACCATAACTCCACAGTGTGCATGGCCGGAGGTTGTCTGTGCACTAGGGGTTTGTACACCGGCCGGAGATGAACCAAGTTGTGATCCGATCTCCCGAGTGGGGGGAGTTGTGATGAGGTGTACGCCTCCTTAGTGTTTGCGTAGAATAAATCCAGTGTTTTATTGTCTCTAGTGTGGCATGTGACATACTGGGTGAACGTGGGTAGAATGGGAGACAGTGAAACATGGTTGAAATCGCCTGAGATGAGGAGAAGAGCATCTGGGTGTTCTGTCTGCAGCCTGCTGGTTACTGAATGGATGACGTCACGTGCTGTCCCAGCGTTCGCCGTCGGATTTGCATAAACAACAATGCAGATCACGTGTGAGTGTTCTCTCGGGAGATATGTAGGCCTCATGCTAACAGCTAGCAACTCAATGTCTTTGCTGCAGTGTCGTTGTTTAACAGTGATATGTCCCGGTCTGCACCAGTTGTTGTTAACATACATTATCACTCCACCGCCCCTAGCCTTGCCACTGTCTGGTGTTCGGTCAGCTCGTATCATGTGAAAACCCTCCAGCTCAATGTTAGCATCTGCTGCTAGTTCAGTTAGCCATGTCTCAGTAAACAAAAGGAGAGAGCACTCCCGGTATGTGCTATCATAACGGGAGATAGCCGCTAGCTCATCTAACTTTCCCAGTATCGACCGTACATTTCCCATGACAACAGATGGAAGGGAGGGTCTGTACCTTATATTTTTTGTCCTCCGCCTTACTCCAGCCCGGCAGCCGCGGCGTTTTCGCCTCAGTTCTCTCGGTATGTCGAGTTTTTCCAATGGGACCGGGTGGCGGTTGAATGCTAGCAGCTGAAATAAGACATTTGCATTTGAGAGACATATTGATCTCAGTCCCTAGGTCACAGTGAGAACAGGACGCATGAGTACAATGCATGAAAGGCAACCATTAACATCACAGAGGTGAGCCAGACGAAACGCGTCTGCCTGTAGACATTAATACACATTACACTGTTCTGTTATTTGCTCTAGCCGAGCGCTGTGTTTGACCAGTCTTTTTGTGGAGATTTACCTCAAAGCACATCTACATATGTAAGATGACAAGATGCATGAACACTTTAAGTTCACGGCTGTAAACGCAGCATGCAGCGGGAAAACCCAGGAGTGCGAGCTGACTGTCTCTGTGTTCTGTCTGTGTGTTGTGGGGGTTTAGTCAAACTGCTACACTGCTCCCCCCCCAGAGGGAAACGGTAGGGGACCGTGACCTCGATGTTGCAGTCCGGGCAGCGAGCAGGGAAAGGCTCTGAGCAGGAGGGGGGGGGGTAGTCGTGCTGACCGGGCGCGGGAAAATCGTTCCAGTCGCGCCAAAAGTGTTTGCTGCTCTGCGATGTCCCGTCTGAACATGCGGAGATCAGAAGAAGAAAAATTAGTCTCTGGCTCCTCTCGTGGCCATGAAGAAAAGCAGGAGCGGCTGTAAGAAAAAAAATAAACAAAAGCAGAGGGACTGGTGTGTTGGCTTTAGGTGCCGGAGCAACCCCAAAGCCCCCGGGAACAGCTGACGGCTGAAATCCCTTTGTGCCGTGGCTAAGACCATTAAAAAATCCAGTGGTGAGCTGCGTGCTTGCTTCAGGTGAACGAGCAGCCCTGAAGGTTCTGTGAGCAGCGGCGGAGGACGATGGCGGTCTCTGGAGCCGTTACTTGTCCCGTGCGTGTTGCGCCATCCTCGTAACTCCCCGGTGCGTGCGCGGGGGTTCCGTGCGCGGGTGGGCCGCTGGAGAGGAGAAACAGGGTGCAGAAACTTGGTGGAGATCGGTGCAGACGGCACCGATAAAAATCCAGGTTGAGCTGTGGCTGTAGATTGGCCATGGTGCGTTGGAGCGGTGAGAGGAAATAGACGATCTTTTGTCCCTCAGGCTCGTGCAGATGCGTTGGAGCGGCGGGAGGGAATAGACGATCTTTTGTTCCTCGGCTCGGGCGTGGTGCGTTCAGGTCCACGAGTTGCGTTCCCCGCCGGCCCTGGAGGACGCCGTCGTGGAGAAGGGACGAGGTGCCCGCGCTCTCGTGTGGAGGAACTGCGAGCGCGGCCGGTCCAGCGTGGATGAGCAGATCTCAGACGTGCAGATCTCATCCTGAAGAACGGGTCACCAGTGCAGCGGCACAAAGCGTGTGCGTCTTCAAGGGGTCACCCGTGCGGCTGTCCAGCTCAGAAGGTTGCTTCGCACAAAGCGTGTGCGTGTTCAAGGGGTCACCAGTGCGGCGGCATGAAATAAAGCGGCGTTGTTGGAGGTTTTAAGTAGAGTTTTTATTATCATACCGCCGTCACAAGCTCCGCTCCCAGCGCCGTGCATGAGCACCGAGAGCGAGCCCACGGCTCTCAGAGAAGGAGAGGAGGGGCGGACACAAAGTCTGTGTCCTGCCGCAGAGGTTGAGAGAGAGAGTTTGCATTACAGAGTTGCAGCATATATACTCGACCACAACAATACATCAAAAGGACATACCCCTGCAGTTAGTATGATCAAAGAGATAACAGAACAGGCATAAGACATTTGCATTTGAGAGACATATTGATCTCAGTCCCTAGGTCACAGTGAGGACAGGACGCATGAGCACAATGCATGAAAGGCAACCATTAACATCACAGAGGTGAGCCAGACGAAACGCGTCTGCCTGTAGACATTAATACACATTACACTGTTCTGTTATTTGCTCTAGCCGAGCGCTGTGTTTGACCAGTCTTTTTGTGGAGATTTACCTCAAAGCACATCTACATATGTAAGATGACAAGATGCATGAACACTTTAACTTCACGGCTGTAAACGCAGCATGCAGCGGGAAAACCCAGGAGTGCGAGCTGACTGTCTCTGTGTTCTGTCTGTGTGTTGTGGGGGTTTAGTCAAACCGCTACACTAACACCAATACAAGAAAGTAGCGAGGGCGGAACTTGACGCTATAGAATAAACACTCACAGATACACAGTAGCGAGGAAGGAAACTGGAACAGGACTGGAGCCGGACGTAGGGACTCCAGTCTAACGTTGACGTAGGTCGCAGCGAGGAGTGAGCCTCAGCTGCTCCCTTAAATACTGATGACAACAAGCAATGAATCAAACAGGAGAGGAGGAAACATAATTACCAAAATCACAATCAGCTGTGACAGTGACCGCTAGACTTGACAGCCGTAAATCTGGCCGTGGCACTGTCACAGTAAAAGCCCCGGGAGAACCAATAATAATCAGAGCAGAAATAAAAATGGAGAAAAGGGAAAATACTGAGTGACCCGGGCGTGGATTAGCTCAGCGCTCGGATCACCACAAACACAGTATTTTGCAAAAATTTGGGAACGGTTTGTGGTTCAACTACCTGCCGTTTTGGTGTAGCGGTGTTGACTGAGTTAACAGTGGATGTGCTAAGGCTAAAAAGAGGGCCTAACAATGAGGCTGTTACTGAGGATCCACCTAAGGATTGTTGACATTTTGTCTTGGCTCTGCCCAGTTCTGACTGGGTGACAGTAGGCGTGATTGCTAGGCAGAGGGCTTGACTGAAAAACAGGAGCACCATCATCCTGGCAAACAAACAGGAGTGAGGGATTTTAATCTCATCCTTCTTGTTGGTTTTTTCTTAGACACCTGAGTGGCAGATAAAACTTATTCTCAGAGGTGAAACAATTTCTTTTAGAGATTGAACTGTAAACCATAGATAGTTTATCACCTTCCGTGGGAATTTTGATGTTTTAAGCTCAAGCTAATGGTATTGGATGTTTTGTGTGTGCTATTTGATAATAGTAAGTCGACTGAAATTGATTAGAATTTTACAGAGGCCTTTAAGATTAGTTTAAGGCATAATTTGGTTTTAAATTACCCTTTTCTTTCTCTTTTGGAAGTTTTGATGCTGTAAAACTGGTTTGGAGAAATGCGACCGAGTGAACCTGAGAATAATAGTTAGCTAACAGTTATTTCTCGGACGTAGGCCTGATTTTAATCTTATTTATGGACTTACTGTGACAGTGTTGTACCCGACAAGTCCCATGGGGTTTTGGTAAAGTTTACTCTGATTGTGATGGGCCCATTTGAAAATGGGATCCTGGATTTGGTACTTAAGTGGCCAAAGTTTATTGTTGACAACATATGGATCCATCCACCCAAGCAAGAATTTAGGAGGGATTTTCCCTGCCTGTAGATTGATTTGTTGTGTTTGCGGTACAAATGCATAGTGGAAGACCTTGTCTCCTCCTTGAGGTTTGCCACAGGAGCCTTTTTGGTCATTGTACACTTTGTGTCGTGCGGCGGATCGATCCAAGTGTTTTTGAAATGTGGCCTTAGGAGTGTGGTACGTCAATTTGACGCCTCTGTGTTCTGCAGCTGGAAGGTCATCGATGTCGGCAGTCATCACCCCCCTCTGGTTTTGAGGAACTACGAGGGGTGGCATTTGTTGTTTGCTGGAAGCAGGAATACGAGTGACATTGTGTAGCTGCAGAGAAGGTCACGTCACAGGAAGTGTTTTCACTTTTGTTATGGTAGAAAAATTTGACGCAGGGAGCGCGTGTATGGTCGGGTCCGACCGGTGTTTGACGGTTTTATGGACCACAGGGTCACAGTCTTGAGTAAATGTGGGCCTAGTGTTCCCAAAAGTTGGGTCCACCAATGCATAACCCTTACGTTGCGGAGGGTCCAGGGAGCTGGTTGATTTGGCTCCTGTGACCACACAGGCCGCAGGGGTGGGTGGGATTCAAAAGGTGACACCAACGTTGAGTCAAAGGTACAAAGGGGGCCATGTGGAGCTTTCTGCTCGGCCAGTGAGTTCCCAAGGTCAATTGATTTTTCATCTTCACCTTGTGTTTGAAGGTGACCTTTGACTTCTTGGGGACAGTGTTCACCTTGGTTTTTATGGTCGCTTTTGATCAGGTTCAGTTTTTCCAACAGAGCTACAGTGGGGTAAAAAAGTATTTAGTCAGCCACCAATTGTGCAAGTTCTCCCACTTAAAAGATGAGAGAGGTCTCCAATTTTCATCATAGGTATACCTCAACTATGAGAGACAAAATAAGAAAAAAAAATCCAGAAAATCACATTGAAGGATTTTTAATGAATTAATTGGTAAATTCCTCGGTAAAATAAGTATTTGGTCAATAACAAAAGTTCATCTCAGTACTTTGTTATATACCCTTTGTTGGCAATGACAGAGGTCAAACGTTTTCTGTAAGTTTTCACAAGGTTTTCACACACTGTTGCTGGTATTTTGGCCCATTCCTCCATGCAGATCTCCTCTAGAGCGGTGATGTTTTGGGGCTGTCGCTGGGCAACACAGACTTTCAACTCCCTCCAAAGATTTTCTATGGGGTTGAGATCTGGAGACTGGCTAGGCCACTCCAGGACCTTGAAATGCTTCTTACGAAGCCACTCCTTCATTGCCCGGGCGGTGTGTTTGGGATCACTGTCATGCTGAAAGACCCAGCCACGTTTCATCTTCAATGCCCTTGCTGGTTGAAGGAGGTTTTCACTCAAAATCTCACGCTACATGGCCCCATTCATTCTTCCCTTTACACGGATCAGTCGTCCTGGTCCCTTTGCAGAAAAACAGCCCCAAAGTATGATGTTTCCACCCCCATGCTTCACAGTAGGTATGGTGTTCTTTCTCCTCCAAACACGACAAGTTGAGTTTTTACCAAAAAGTTCTATTTTGGTTTCATCTGACCATATGACATTCTCCCAATCCTCTTCTGGATCATCCAAATGCTCTCTAGCAAACTTCAGACAGGCCTGGACATGTACTGGCTTAAGCAGGGGGACACGTCTGGCACTGCAGGATTTGAGTCCCTGGCGGCGTAGTGTGTTTCTGATGTAGCCTTTGTTACTTTGGTCCCAGCTCTCTGCAGGTCATTCACTAGGTCCACCCATATGGTTCTGGGATTTTTGCTCACCGTTCTCGTGATAATTTTGACCCCACGGGGTGAGATCTTGTGTGGAGCCCCAGATCGAGGGAGATTATCAGTGGTCTTGTATGTCTTCCATTTTCTAATAATTGCTCCCACAGTTGATTTCTTCACACCAAGCTGCTTACCTATTGCAGAGTCAGTCTTCCCAGCCTGGTGCAGGTCTACAATTTTGTTTCTGGTGTCCTTTGACAGCTCTTTGGTCTTGGCCATAGAGGAGTTTGGAGTCTGACTGTTTGAGGTTGTGGACAGGTGTCTTTTATACTGATAACGAGTTCAAACAGGTGCCATTAATACAGGTAACGAGTGGAGGACAGAGGAGCCTCTTAAAGAAGAAGTTACAGGTCTGTGAGAGCTAGAAATCTTGCTTGTTTGTAGGTGACCAAATACTTATTTTACTGAGGAATTTACCAATTAATTCATTAAAAATCCTTCAATGTGATTTTCTGGATTTTTTTTTTCTCATTATGTCTCTCATAGTTGAGGTATACCTATGATGAAAATTGGAGACCTCTCTCATCTTTTAAGTGGGAGAACTTGCACAATTGGTGGCTGACTAAATACTTTTTTGCCCCACTGTAGTTGTATAAGATTCAGGGTGTCCGAAGTGTCAAGAACAAAGCACTGTGATTCAGTTGTCCTTGGCAGGTCGAATGGGTGAGGGTGTTGAGTTTGAGCCCATAGTTTGAGATTCTTGAAGTCAATCAGTGGCTCAAAGCGATTCATTAGGTCTTTGCCGACAAGCAATGGAATGGAGTTAAGTTTGGACACATAGACCGGATGAGTCAAGGTCATGGGACCAATTCTTCTTCTTCGTCGATCGCTAGATGGCATGGGACCAATGAAGACTCTGATTAGTGACACGCCCGACAGAGTTGTGTTCGTGAGTGCATATGGTTGAATGGCTAACAAACAAGGTTCCAGTTTTAAGTCTTTGTGAGCGCAGTTAGCAGCTACACGTAGTTGGTCAAAAAGATTGTGTGACATAAGAATGATGTCAGCGGCGGTGTCTAAAACAGCGTCCTGACACATCACGTCTTCAAAGGTCAGTGGAAGGTAGAATTTTTACGCCAGCCCCCTCTCATTTAAAGTGCACAGAAATTGTGGAACCGGTGGTTCGACACGGGTTTGCAAAATATCATTTTTAGAGGAGTTGTCTTTGGCTTGTGGTTGGGTTGCCAGAAAAGCACTGGACTGCATTGGGCCCTTTGGTTCTTCTCCATTTGTAGGAGGCGTTCTTGTTTTGCCTTTTCTTCGTGATTTAGAGTGTTTCTTCTGAGTTGGCATAGCTGCGACAGCTAGGATGTCAGCTGTTTCATTTTCTCTGTTGTTTTGAATCTTCACTAGGAGATGTTTGAGAGCTTCTATATCTTCTCTACTGAGAGTAAGAGTTTCTTTCTTCTTCCAAGGCTTCTGGTTGGTCTCTGCTTCTGAGCTTCTATGACGAGGTGGAGGGGACCATTTGCCATGGTTACACATGTCTTTGGATCCGTATCTGTCATCTTGAGAGTCCATACCATATTTTTGCGATCAATCTGGCGGATTTGGCCTACGACAGTAGTCGGGCTTTCACACATTTGGTCCCGAGTGGGATCCAGAGAACCTAGTTTGGTTTTGACCTGATGAGGTCGACTGGGGAAATGTCTCAGACTTTCATGTGATCGCGGTGTAGGTGATGAAGTAGGGCGAGGGGCTCCTTCCAACTCCAAGGTGTCAGAAGCAGCGCTGATAGCCAGCACGGTGGCAGGCTCAGCGTGCTTGTTGTGGCTTTGTTGCCGTTTTTGGAATACATAATGTGCAAACTCTCTCAGCTGGCCTATTGAGCTTGACCTTGGGTTAGCTGTAACTCCAAGGTGGTGACTCACAGTGGGATAGAGGTTCTGGATGAAGAGAGTCTTAAAATTGTGGTCTTCTTCCATCCCTGGTGTATTTTGAGATCCAAAATATGCAAGAAGGAGTCACTGGTAGTAGGCCTGTGGAGGCTCTGAGCAACCTTGTTTCACGGCCAGGGCTGCTGATAGCCCTGATTGTAGGCAGTTGTCGGAGAATTCCTTTTTGATGGCTTCACAGAGTCACATGTAGTCCATCCCGATGTCTGTTAGCTGTCTGTCTATAAATATTGACACTGACCTGTTAGATGTTAGTTTAATCAAATAGATGCAATCATCGACCGTAGCATCAGGGTAGTTAGGCAAGTAGTAGTCAATGGCTTGTAAATAGGCTTTGGTATCAGGTGAACCGGTAGGGCCTGGATCAAATTTTGTAAGATTTCACGCGATCTTGTCAAGATCACATTCTGCAGGGACACACACACACACACACACTGTCCATGCGATTGTCCGTACTCGAAACAGGAATCTGGCGATGGGGCGCGGTGGGAGTCCCGGTCTGGTAGGATGCATTGTCGTGGAAGCGAATGTGGTCTTGCTTCCTTTTGTTGTCGGTATTCCTCCACTTCCTCTTTTAAATCTTTCAGATGTTGATGTGCTTCCTATAGAAGCAGTTGACATTCCTCGTAGTCAGATTTCACATTTTCAAGTTGACCTTCAACTCTTCTAGCTACTTCTTCGTGTCCTGAAGGGCATCTTCAAGTTTACTGTTCTCTTGGCAAAGCCAGTTGTTGTCATGAGTCAACTGTCACTTTCTGGTTTTGCCTGGTTCAAATCTCGTAACGCGTTATCAAGTTGAGCTTGAGTATCTTTGTTTTCATTTTGAGATTGGTCCAGTTTCTTCCTTAATGATTTGTTCTCTTCCTGGAGAGAGAGGGTTGTTGATTGTTGATTCCTTAGCTCATTCTCGGCACATAACGCTTTAGCTTCAGCTACTTTTAATCTTGCAACTAATGCTATTGCAAACTTTTCCAACACGCTGAGGAGATCCTTTTCTTTTGGTGTTTTTTTGGTGTAATCATCCAAAAGATATTCAGTGAGTTGCTTCAGATGTTCGGGCTGTGTTTTCTTGACCCGTATTGTGAAGCTAGATATAAAATCAGAAGTCCATTCTTCTATCGCTGCTTGAAAGTCATCCAGTTCGGTAAATCAGTTGGTTCTTCGTGGACCCACCATGTTTTACCGTTGTTTGCTAGTTAGCTTACAATCAACTTGTTGATTGTAGCTAAATTTGTTAGTCCAGGGTTAACATTGGTTGCTATTTTATTTTAGTGGTAGTTCTAAGCTCTTTTTGAACTTGTTCCAACTTACAGGCTTGTTTGTTGAAACTGTATTTTTGATTTGTAGTAGAGAAAAAATTTTGTGTGGATTGCGTTATGACCCGAGCGTCGGTTCTGATCACGCTCGGGCTAAGCTATGTCTCGCTGCCGGCCTTGACAGCTGCGGGCGGTATTCTGGCCTCTCCAGGCTCTTATCATGAAAGTGCTCAGTGGGGCTTCCGCCTGTCAACGGTCGGTCAGCTGAGTGTCATCAGCGTCATTAGTGCTTCGTCAATTTAAGCCCAGCACTGGCGTCGGTAGGACGCAGCAGTGTCTGATCGCCAACCTGGTCGCTTAACTGGTTACTAACCTTATCACTTACCTGTTCACCCACCGTCACGTTGTGGATGCCTGGACTGTTTTCACACCTTGGCTACTTTGGGCTTCACCGTCATTCCCCGGTACCAGTAAGTGTGCTGTTCTAGCCTTATTCCTCCCGGCGTGAATTGTTCTGTAAGTCCCTGCCTTAGCAGCCTGTGTGTAATTATTACCAAGCCTGTCTGTGTGTGACCGTCTCCTGCTCTGGACCTATAGTGTGCTGTATAGCCCTATGCCTCCTGTTCTGTGAAGACTCCTGTCATTATCTCAGCAGCTTGTGTTATCACCCTTTTCACCGTAAATAAACTCACTGAAAAACTCACTGGTGACTCTGTGTGCGTCTTATGCTGGCTCATGAGGGCCAGCGCATGACAGTACACTGTTGCCAAAACAGCGTTACGGTGACGCCAACCCGAGACGCTATTCACCAGTGAGTTTGAGTTTTGGACGTTGCCTTTTCCCTGTCTGGGTCCTGTGTATGTGAGCAATGCCGTCACCGAAGAGCCACGTGCTGACGGGTGTTTTGGAAGCCGTGGATGAGCTGCTCATCTCCGCTTCCCTGTTGGACTATGACCACGGCATACATTGGTACCTGGACGCCGCCGAAGATGTTCTCTGTCATCTCTCTCCCCGCTACGCCAACCACCCAGAAGTTGACGCGAGGAGGGAGGACATCGCCGCACAATGCGAAATATTCCTGATGATGGAGGAGGAACGCGGCATGAAGCAGGTGAAGAGGCACTCCTGCTCTTTGCCTATGGATCCTGATCCTGCCTTCGATCCGTTTCGGGAGTTCGCACCATCTGGGGGCCGGCGAAGGCATCGGCGTCACGGCCGGGCGCATCTTCGGCAAGCTCCTGCTCCGGATCCAGTTCCGGGCCGCCGGGATGACCCCCTCAACCAGCCAGCTGCTGAGAGTGAGCTGAGTCCTGTGCCGGTGGGCTCCGTCCTTGGATCCTTTTTTACCATCCAGCGAGCAAGGGAAGGAGCAACGTCCGCTACAGCTGACAACATCCTCCCCCCGGGAGACAGGCAAGTCCAAGTTCACTTTCCCATTGATAATAGTGATCTGTCTTGTCTGACTCCTGGGGGTGAAGCTCGGGGTTTGCAGCTCCCTGAGTCACTTTTCCCAGCTGTAGCCACTTGTATTAAACCTGCTGCCTCTGTGTCTCCTCCTGCGGAGTGGTCCTCGGCGTCAGTCCCACGCCGTCGAACGAGAGGGAGGCCTGCAGCTCTGGGAAATATCCCGGCCCTGCAGCCTTGCTTTGGACAGAGCAGAATGGACTGCAGTGAAGAGCCAGAGCCGACGAGAGAGCGTCCCCAGGCTTCCTTAGGGACGCAGCCCGAGTCAGCAGGTCCTGGGTCCTCTGCCCCCACGCCATACGGGTTATTGGCGTGGACGCCAGCGCGGGAGGATCCAGCTGCAGAGACCATCAGGCTGGCTGTGGAACCCGACACAGCCGAGTGGGAGCCCGACGACGAGCTTCTCCTTGAACCTGGATCGGCGAAGTCCTGGACAGCTCCAGAGCCCGAGTGCAGGCAAGTGCTCTTTCTTGTTTTCCTGTATGGTGTATTAGAGCATTTTTGCCTGCCTCATGGGGAGGCGAGTGAGGGGCAGCCGTCCGCTGCACCCGAGCTCATCTCGCTGGGCTCTGGCGCTGCCGGTGGAACTGATCCCGGTCCTCTCCTGTTTTCTGAGCACCTCCACAGCGTTACCGGTCCGGAGCCAGTCAAGGTCACGGGACTGGGGGTTCCAGGTTCGGAGATGGAGGTCGTCGCCGGAGTAGTCCTGACCCAGTCGAGGTCCGATGTGTGGGCTGAGATGACCCAGTCGGGGTCCGACGCATGGGCCGAGGTGACCTGGTCGGGGTCCGACGCATGGGCCGAGGTGACCCGGTCGGGGTCCGATGCATGGGCCGAGGTGACCCGGTCAGGGTCCGACGTGGGTGCAGCGGTGACCCAGTCGGGGTCCAACGTGGGTGCAGCGGTGACCCAATCGGGGCCTGTCCTGACCCAGTCGGGGTCCGACGCATGGGCGGAGGTGACCCAGTCGGGGTCCAACGTGGGTGCAGCAGTGACCCAATCGGGGCCCGTCCTGACCCAGTCGGGGTCCGACGCATGGGCTGAGGTGACTCAGTCGGGTTCCGACTCAGGTGTGGCTGTAACCCAATCGGGGTCCGACGAGGTCCAGTGGGGGTCCAGCGCAGGTGCGGCTGCGACCCAATCAGGATTCGAGGGGGTCCAGGTTTTTGGTTGTCCCCCTCTCAGGAGCCACCAGCTGGGGGCCATTAGTGGGTTTTGTTTGGCAGATCGGCGCTCTCCTGTTTTGTCGGTTTCAGGTGAACGGCTGCATGCAATCCTTCCACGGTCCTGTTGGTTGTGGGATGCGGGTCGGCCACCCGAGGAACTGCCTGGTGCGTTCGGCGTCTTGGGTTGGCCACCCAATAAACTGTGTGTGTTACGGGGTGATCTGGTTCGGCCACCAGAGGACTTGTTTCTGGGGGCCCGGGACTGGGGCAGGCCACCTGATCATGTACTGTGGGACTTTCTGTGGGCCCATACGGTGCCAAGTCATGTTTAGTACGTCTAGCAATTTTTGTTGTTTCACGTAATCATAGTCGTAGTCAAGTCTAAGCAATTTTAGATTGCCTCTTGTTCTTTTTGTAAGCCACAGTCATAGTCAAGTCTAAGCAATTTTAGATTGCCTCTTGTTTTTTTTTGTAAGCCACAGTCATAGTCAAGTCTGAGCAATTTTTGATTGCCTCTTGTTTCTTTTTTCTTGTGAGCCACAGTCGTAGTCTTAGTCAAGTCGGAGCAATTTTTTGATTGCCTCTTGTTCTTTTTTTTTGAAGGCCATAGTTTAGTTATAGTCAAGTCAGAGCAATTTTGGATTGCCTCATGTTTTTTTTTTTCTGGGAAAGCCACAGTCTTGCCATAGCCAAGTTAGGTCAGGGCAATCTGGTTTGCCCCATGTGTTTTGCAGTACTTAGTTTTGTTTTGTTTTGCTATTGTTTTGTTCTCCACTCCTTCTTGAGGGGCTATAGTATGGAGGTTTTTGTTCATAGTTTCCAGGGGTTTACTTGTATTTTTGGTCTCGTGTGTGTTTGTTTTTTCATAGTCGCCGTGTTTAGCACGTATTTCTTTTGTTTCCACGGTTAGTCATGTGTTTCTTTCCTTTGTTTTTTTTTTCCCAGAGTCATGTGTTTGTATTTATTTCTTGTTGGTTTCCATAATTATCATGTGTTTCCATGTATTTCTTGTATGGTTTTCTTGTCTGGTCTTTGTCTTGTTCTTGGGTTGGTTTCTCTCCCTCCGCACCTGTCCCCCAACCTCCCACCCTGGGGGGGCGGGGGGGCAGGGTGGTTCCTTGGGGCGTTCAGAATCCGCCCGTGGAGGGAGGGTACTGTTATGACCCGAGCGTCGGTTCTGATCGCGCTCGGGCTAAGCTATGTCTCGCTGCCGGCCTTGACAGCTGCGGGCAGTATTCTGGCCTCTCCGGGCTCTTATTGTGAAAGTGCTCGGTGGGGCTTCCGCCTGTCAACGGTCGGTCAGCTGAGTGTCATCAGTGTCATTAGTGCTTCGTCAATTTAAGCCCAGCACTGGCGTCGGTAGGACGCACCAGTGTCTGATCGCCAACCTGGTCGCTTAACTGGTTACTAACCTGATCACTTACCTGTTCACCCACCGTCACGTTGCGGATGCCTGGACTGTTTTCACACCTCGGCTACTTTGGGCTTGACCGTCATTCCCCGGTACCAGTAAGTGTGCTGTTCTAGCCTTATTCCTCCCGGCGTGAATTATTCTGTAAGTCCCTGCCTTAGCAGCCTGTGTGTAATTATTACCAAGCCTGTCTGTGTGTGACCGTCTCCTGCTCTGGACCTATAGTGTGCTGTATAGCCCTATGCCTCCTGTTCTGTGAAGACTCCTGTCATTATCTCAGCAGCTTGTGTTATCACCCTTTTCACCGTAAATAAACTCACTGAAAAACTCACTGGTGACTCTGTGTGCGTCTTATGCTGGCTCGTGAGGGCTAGCGCATGACAGATTGACTTCTTTACTTAAATTTTCAAAGCCTAGTATTGGAATTGTCATCAATAACTAGCTTTGGGATTTTGTTGAATGTCACTTTAAAAGTGATGATTTTGTTTATAAAAGGGAAACAACAAAAATAGAAAAGGTTAAATGCTTTAGAGATTTAAGGTTATTGTTACAATGCAGCCCTCACGGACCGCAATGAGACACTATAGGCGAACAGTGAGTTGCGTGTTTATTAAACAATGGCAAAAAGGTACAAAATAATGAGCCACGAGGGGCAAAACACAAATAAGGACAAAGGTAATAGCACACTGACGATGAGCACAGGTTAAGGAATAAACTTACAGGGTGTTGCGAGGAAAAGAGGATGACTGGAGCTGGAGCGTAGGGACTCCAGTCTAACATAGTGGAGACCAGCGCTATCCATAAACGAGGTCGCAGCCCCGAGCAAACAGGGCTGCTCCCTTAAATAGCTCTTGAAAGATTAACCAGCTGATGAAGGGTCATCAGCTGATTGGAATCCCGCCATGCAGTGGAGCTCCGCTCTTGACAGCTGGAAGCCCCGCCGAGACACTGTCACAACAAAAGCCTGGAGATGCGCCAGAGGAGAGAACGGGAGACTACCGCACACCGAGTGCAGACAGAGTCAGCACACGGACTGTGACAGTTGCCCCCGTTCACGACGCGGATTCCAGACGCGGTGTAACATCGAGACCCCCCACCTGGAAGGTCCACGGGACCGCCCCAGGGAGGGAGGAGGGGAAAAAAGGCCAAGACGGGCCAGAACCAAGAGAAATACAGAAAAATACAAACACGGGCAACTACAGAGCATGGGAAAACAAACAACAAATACTCCATAATGCACACATGTGAAAAAAAAGACAGGACAATAAATGCAAATAACCGGAGAAAAAGCCCTATAACTAAGGTACACAGGCCCATAGGACACAATGTGGCAACCACATATCATCCCTCAGACAGGAGGGGAGAGGAAAAAAACGCGTTAAAGAGCGGCGATAAATACAGTTCACAATAGTTCACACAAATAATTCAGGGGGTCGTCCTGCATCCAGATCACTGGCAGGGGAAAAAGGAAAGGTTTGGGCAGCCTACCCCAGTCCCAGGCCAGGAAGAACAGTCCCTGTGGTGGCCGGACAAGATCGCCGAACCGAGAGTCTAGTTGGTCGGGTGGCCGACCCAGAACGCCAAACGGGTGAGGCAGTCTTCCAGGCGGCTGACCCGCATCACTCAGCCACCAGGACCGCAGGGGAGAAATTGAAGACGGCTTCCCTGTCGAGGGGGACAGCGAGGGAGAGCCTAGCCGAATACGGGGAACCCCAACGGCACCCGGTGGAGAAGGATTGGGGGAAGGATGAAGGACCAGTTCGGCGTCAGACGGCAGAGGATCTGCAGCTCCCTCACCGACCTCGAACTGAACCGGCACTGCGCCCCTGCTGGATCCCAATCGAGTAAGCGCTGCACCCACGACAGACCCCAATTGGGCCAGAGCAGCACCCACGACGGACGCCGATTGGGCCGGAGCAGCACCCACGACGGACCCTGACTGGGTCAATGCTGCACCTGCAATGGACCCCGATTGGGTCGTGGCTGCACCCACGTCGGACCCCGACTAGGTCAATGCCGCACCCGCGATGGACCCTGACTGGGTCGGCGCAGCACCAGGGGCGGCCTCCAAACCCGAACCCGGAACCTCCAGCACAGCGGCCGGGATTGACTCCGCACCGGTGACCCTGGGAGAAGGCTCAGGAGAAGAAGAAGAAGAACCGGGATCAGGATCACCGGTAGCGACAGAGCCCAGTGAGATGAGCTCAGATGCAGCGGACGGCTGCACCCGGCTCGTCTCCCCGAGAGACAGGCAAGAATGCTCCAAAATTGAGAGGAGAAAGACAAAATAGAGCACTTGCCTGAACTCGAGTTCTGTCGCCGTCCAGGACTTTGATGATCCAGGTTTAGCCGGAAGAAGGTCGTCCTCCAGTTCCCACTCGGCTACGGCGGGCTCCATAGCTGGCATGATGGAGTCCACAGTCTGGACACTCCCTGACGCAGATGTCCACATTCAGGGCTCGCACGGCGTGATGGCAGGGACTCCGTGACCTGCTGGGTCAGACTGTCCCTCAGTGGAGACCCGGGGACGCTTGCTCATCAGTGCAGGCTCCAATCTGCAGTCCGCCCTCCTCCTCTGCCCGTGTCACTGCTGCTGGGTTGGATCCAGGCTCTCCAAGCCCGCAGGCTCCCTCCTCATCCGCTGGCGTTGTTCTGGCGCTGAGGAACGCTCAGGGGAAGGAGACACAAAGGTGGCAGGTTCATAATTAATTTCTGCAGCAGGTGGAGGAAGCTCGGGGGGGCTGTGAACCCCGAACTCCACCCCCAGGAATCAAACAAGCTAATTCACCCAATACAGGAAAAGAATGAATAGACACTTGCCTGATTCCTGGAGGGCTGATGGGACCCGCCGCAGTAAACTTGAATCCTAGTAATGAAGCTAATTAGGTAAGCTAATGTTGTTAATAGTAAGCTAATGTTGATTTACTAGCTTGTTATCTATAAAGTTTTTTATTTACAGAATAATCAATATTTCCACCTTTTGACTTTTCTCTTTTAAATCCCGGTGAAAAGTAGGGAGTTGGTTAATGCTTTCCTTTTCCTGTGGAGAAAAAACATGAACCAAGAATAACACAGTGACTTTGGATAACACTTAGGGCTTTAAGTGTTAACTGATTCATGTGACTTCCTATTTTGAAAAATTCTGGTAAATATTCAGTGAATCACTAAATCCTTTACCAGCATGCACAGGGTTAACACTACTTTAAGATCGTTTTTGAATAAATGTTGGTATTTATTCAAATCTTTAAGTTGAAGCAGGCTTCCTGTGAAAAAAAATCAAACAATGCAGGACTTAGAACACACATATATACATAAAGTTTGCAATTGTTGCTTAAAATGTGTAAATATATGTGCTTTTAACTTTAAAGATTAAAATGTGTGGTTAAAATAAGTTATTAAATACAAAGTGTATGCTTCATGCACTTCTGGTATTCATTTAGATTGGCCACTCTGGTCCACCAGTGACAATAAACCTTCAAGAGCCAAAAAGTTCCCTTTTCACTGTTTTTGGCATAGAAACTTTAAATTGGTTTTAAATTTAGGTTATTCTGAATAATATGGATTCCTTTGAAGTTAATTTGGAAGCTCGATTTGGTTAGAAATTGGCTTAACAGATTAAAAGTATTAGATGTAATTTTGTAAAGGATGCAGTTCTTATGGTTGACCACAAGATGGAGCCAGTTCATTCTGCACTCAAGGAGGAGAAGACACAGTGATATCGCCTGGAGGAGGTCTACCTGTTTCATCTCCAAAATGGATGCCAGGATGACTCACAATGGTTTTTTTCAGAATGGCATTTGCACTGCTTAATCTGTGCATGTGCTGCACCCATGCAAAGGGGAATGGGACGTGGCCCTTTTGGTCACATGCAAATGCGAACGTTCACCGTGGCCCCCGGATTCAAACGCGGCCTGCTGACCAACCACACCTTGTTTCCTTAAAAAAAAACAAAAAACTGGAGAGTTAGTCTCTCTTCAATTTGGTTTGTCATTCATGCAAGAATAATCTTAAAATTTTAACTTTGCATGCAATTTGGTGCTATTGCCTCAAACAATTTCCTCTCAGTAACTTTTCTTACTGTTGTTCAGAGAGAAGTAGCTAATTTCCACTGTACAAATGAGGTATTAAAAAAAATAATAAAAATGGTTCATTCAGTTTATCCCGCTGGAAATTCTCACCGAATGAGTTGAATTAACAAGAGACAGATCAGATTTCGTCGTGGTTCCGCCATTTCAGGCCTTTGTCTTAATTAATTCAGTGTATGATAATGCTTTTTGAACTTTTAGCATGCTTTAAAAAACAGTCTGGGGAGTACAACAGTTTGAGTTGGGGATTGAGTGACCCCTCCCCCCTTGCTGCTTCTTCACACAGATCTGGCTGAGTGGGGGCAAATTCCCCCTCCCCCTTCTCTGCTCTTCTGCTGGTTGCTTTGAGCAGATAAGGCCGGGGTGGGGGTGGGGTTAAGCACATGTGCCTGGCTGGGCAGATGAGGGGGTTAAACACTGGCTGAGCAGCAAGTTAGATACAGAAAAAAAAAAAGTTTTACCATGCAAAAGATCATATTTGGCTATACCCACACAGCTTGGGAAATCATAATTTCATGTCTATTTCTAGATTCTAGCAGAGCCTCAGGTGGGGAACCATTATATGTAGTGGATTTAGATTAATGGGTTTACAGGTGTTTTAGTGTTGGTACAAGCATTACTGTAAATATGAATGTGAGCAGGGATGAAAATTTCCTTTCATTCCACAAACATATCCTCGTTGGGCACCAGTCCAGATACTGGACAATTTTATTTACAATTCTTTATTTGTAACAATTATGAATCAGTCTAAAAAAAAAAAACAAACCCTTGTGAGTTCTTGTCTGCTTATAATCAAGAAGATGGACATGAAATCAAACAATAACTCCCATATGTCTTTCAATAGTTTAATAAGAAATGTCAGAATGGGTTAACACATTTGGATGATTTTAACCTATTGGCGCCTCGTTGTGCCGTCAGCCCCTAGCAGTCAAGGTTTTTTCAAGAAAATATTCAGTTCAGATGTCAGAGATTTCCAAAGCTATAACTTAAAAGTGGTAAGAGATAATGGCTTACTGTTAATTAGAAAGATGTAGAATATGATCCAAAGTTTGAGATAGGAGTAAATTTACACACCTAATTTGCATAATGCCATGGCAGCCATATCGAATTACATAACTTTTAGTCAAAAGTGGACTTTGGACATATTTACACAAAGAATGGTTTTGCTTTTTGTTACAGTTTCTTGTTTTGAGCATTTTGTAATCTTATCTTCAAAGTACAATGTAAACAAACAAACAAATTCGACACTTACCACTGACCGGGTGGCTCACTCGCTTCATCCTTTTGGTACATCCTGGTCGTTATTTTCTCTTCTGTCTTTCATTTTATTTTTCCTACTCACATCCAGAAACTGTTATGATTATTCCACCTCAATTTTTCTTTTATCCCACCACTATTTATCTTATATGACGACACAAAACCGTCGCAATTGTTCTCTCCAGTCACACTGCACTGGGGGCGATGGAAGGTAAACATCAACCAGCTTCGCCCACCATCTGTTATAACAAAATGTATATATTTACCTTCATAAGCTAAATAATCTCTTTTTACAATCATAGTTGGCAACTTTGGGAGCAAATCCCTCCTCTGTCTTGCAATGGCGATGGCGAACATTAACATTCATTTACAAACTCTTCTTCTGTGGTGTCCAGAAGTGAGGTTTTGGGATGGTTCTATGCCTGCCATCAGTCCTCCAAGGCAAGAGCAGTAAGTTATACGTGTCTGCCACCTTGTGAGGTGGAATTCTTAGTACAACTGGGGAGTTTTTGGCCACGTCACATGACATCACAGGACAGGCACAGCACTGCACCATAGGCAGTGGGGGTGCTATCTGTTCATGCTATCAAGGATGTCAAAGGGTTAAAACAAAAAATTCAACATGTATCATGGGTATCATAGACAGTTATTGAGTTACTGAGCATCACATGAGAATCAAACATTTGTGGGACCAAAGAAATCATAGTTAACTTGGCAATATACTGGAAATTGGAAAACCATAAAATAACATTGGTTAAGAAAAGTGGATGTGTAGAGAGCGTGAAATGAAGAGGCTGAATTTATTTCTCAATTCAGGTTTATTAATCATTCATGTATCTCCAACATCCTCTCAATCAGAAAAGAGACAGAATATCCCACGTCTCCCCTTTTTATACCCGGGACGTCAAAGTACAGAATCACATTGTCATTCAATCCCCCGAGACAATACATCACCCCCCCAGGTCTTCTCTCCTCCACCTAAAAGCCTGGTGGTCAGGAAGTCTTCTCAGAACCATTTCTAAAGACAGATTTCACACCTTCCTTTTACCCCCGGAGGACCAGACTTATTGTTCCTTCTAAGACGTGAGGTAGCAGTAATATACATATGCAGCTTAAGCATCTCAAATATGTGAGCCACATGACCCCCCCCCCCCCCCAAACGTCGAAGATGAAACAATACAACATAGCCAACACCACATGATAAAATCACAAATATCAGTCCATAGGCTGTCTGGGCTTCAACCGTCTTCCATACTTGCTGTAAGCGGGCTTAGCCGCTCCCGCGGCGCCGTCCTGCAGTGAATCCGCTATCTGAGGATGAGAACTGTTAGACAATCTCTGTGGGGGCTCTGGGGCATGCTCCCTGGGGGGTCTGCCGCGTCGAGGAGCCCTTGCCACTTGCACCGCCTCATCAGCCATCACAAAAGCAGGTTTAAGTCTGTCTATACAAATTGTTTCCCTCCTGTCCCCTAAATCTAGCAAAAAATGTTTATCACCTGTTTCCAGCACTCTATATGGGCCATCGTAAGGTGGTCGCAGGGAGGGACGCTGAGCGTCGTGCCTGACAAAAACAAACTTGGCGTTTTTTAAAGATTTAGGTACAAAAACACGTGGAAAAGTGTGATGAACGGGGCCCGGAAGCGTGTCCACTCCCATGTCATTCAGTGACCGCTGAGCAGGGGGACGGTCTGGCGCCGGATTATCAGGAAGGAACTCGCCTGGCAGCCGGAGTGGTTGCACAAACACCAACTCAGCTGGGGAGGCTTTTAAGTCATCTTTAGGTGCAGAACGCAACCCTAATAAAACCCATGGTAGCCTGTTTACCCAATTTGCATCCGTAAGCGACGCTCTGAGGGCTGCTTTCAATGACCTATGAAAACGCTTGCATAAACCATTAGCCTGGGGGTGGTACGCGGTAGTGCGGTGAATTGTTGCTCCAAGGCTGCAGGCCATCGTTGACCAAAGCTCAGAAACAAATTGAGGTCCCCTGTCGGACGTAATATCCGACGGGACCCCAAAATGCGCTACCCAAGCCGTTAAAAACGCGCGGGCCACCTCTGCGGCTGTGGTTGATGCCAGTGGGACCACTTCAGGCCAACGCGTGATGCGGTCCACCATTGTCAAAAGATGCGTGTACCCCTGCGACGACGGTAGGGGGCCTACGAGGTCGACATGCACATGATCGAACCTCTTGGCCGGGATGTGAAATGGCTCTAAGGGGGTTTTAGTGTGCCTGTGTATTTTGGCCCGCTGGCAAGCCATGCAGGCTCTTGCCCACTCTTTAACATGCTTGCACAGGCTCGGCCAAACAAACTTCTCCCCTACCATTTTTACCGACGCGCGCACCCCTGGGTGCGCCAGAGAGGGAATCGAGTCAAAAACACGGTGGCGCCACGCGGCCGGCACTACCGGGCGGGGTTGTCCGGTAGAGACATCGCAGATTAAGGGGAGCATGCCATCTTGCAGCCTCCTGCTCTCCAGCCTTAACCCTGTTGGTCCAGACTGGAGTGCGCACACGTCCGCATCGCTACCCTGATCTGCGGCCATGGCTGCACAATCTATCCCCACGAGGACTGGGGCTGCTTACGCTTCCGCGCCGCTATTCTGCTCCGCGGCCGTGGAAGTATAATCCACCTCTGCGCGAACTGGAGCGGTTATGGCGCGAAAGAGGCAGTCTGCCACCACGTTAAGTTTACCCGCTAGATGCTGAATATCAGTAGTAAACTCTGAAATTGCAGCCAGCTGCCTCTGCTACCGGCCCGACCATGGTTCCGCAACTTTGGCCATCACAAAAGTGAGCGGTTTGTGGTCGACAAACGCGGTGAAACGCCGACCTTCTAGCCAGAACTGGAAGTGACGAATGGCTAAGTGGAGCGCTAACAGCTCCCTGTCGAACGCGCTGTATTTTCGCTCGGCCTCGCGCAAGGTCCTGCTAAAAAAGGCCAGCGGCTGCCAAGCCCCGGCAACATGTTGCTCCACTACCGCCCCTATGGCCACGTCTGACGCATCAGTGGTGAGCGCTATGCGGGCCGTTGGGTCTGGATGAGCCAACAACGCAGCGTCTGCAAGGGCTTTTTTGACCTCCGAGAATGCGCGCTCCCGCTCCGGGGACCATTCAATTGCATTTGAGGGTTTTTGTTTTTTAAGCGCGGCATACAATGGTTGCATGAGCTGCGCTGCGTGGGGGAGGAAACAGTTATAAAAATTCACCATTCCCAAAAACCCCTGTAGTGCTTTGACCGTTTGTGGCTGGGGAAAATTTGCTACTGCGCGCACTTTGTCCGGCAGTGGAACTGCCCCCTCTGGGGAGATGCGGTGCCCCAAAAAATCAATCTGCGCCACCCCGAACTGGCACTTCGCTGGGTTGATTATTAACCCGTGCTCTCCCAACCTCCGGAAAACTGCCGTGAGGTGCTTTTCGTGTTCTTCTTCGGACGCACTGGCTACCAAAATGTCGTCCAGGTAGACGAACACAAAAGGGAGATCGCGTAACACCGCATCCATCATGCGCTGGAAAGTTTGCACGGCGCCTTTAAGCCCAAATGGCATACGCAAAAACTCAAAAAGTCCAAATGGAGTTATTACCTCTGTTTTGGGAATGTCCTCAGCGCGTACTGGGACTTGATGATTACCGCGGACCAAGTCTATTTTAGAAAAAATGCGCGCCCCCGCCAGATGAACCGAAAAATCCTGAATATGGGGGATTGGGTAGCGGTCGTGCGCTGTGGCGTTGTTCAACCTGCGGAAATCACCGCAAGGTCGCCACAAGCCGTCAGCCTTAGGGACCATGTGGAGCGGGGAAGCCCATGGGCTGTTCGAACGACGGATGATGCCCAACCTTTCCAGGTTGGCGAACTCCTCGCGCGCTATGGTCATTTTAGCTGCATCCAAGCGCCGAGCTTTTGCAAAAACGGAGGGACCAGCGGTAGTGATAAAGTGCTCCACCCCGTGTTTAGCAACGGCTGCTGAAAACGTGGGAACCGTGAGTGCTGGAAACTGAGTGAGGAGTGTGTGAAACTTACCGCCTGCTGTGGCGACGTTGGCTTGTGCTGTGGGCAGGGACACTCGAGCTGCACAAGGGATAGAGTAAAAGGAGAGTGCATTAACCAAGCGTCTATTGGGAAGATCAACCAACAACCCATGTGAACACAGAAAATCAGCACCTAACATGTTGAAACTCACCGCCGCTATAATAAAAGTCTACTCATATGTGCGGCCGTGCAGGGACAGAAGTAGAGTCCTTTCACCGAAGGTCTTAATGCTCGAACCGTTCGCCGCTGATGCTCCGTGACTCCCGGGGCCAGCCAGCCGGTCAGCGTAGGTTGGCATGATGAAACTCACTTGGGAGCCTGTGTCCACGAGGAATTGCCTCCCGGAATGCGCATCTGTCAGGTAGAGCAGCTTGTTCCGTTCACCAAGAGCTGCAGCTGCTACCGACTCTCGGTCCTGGAGTTTCTCGAGCTCTTGAACTGGCATGGTGGTATACACTTGCGCGCCCTCTCTGCAAAACGACGATGGTAAAAACAGAGGTCGTCTCCTCCGCGATGTCAGGGCTTTGCCGCTGCCGTTGTTGGTGTGTCT
Source organism: Pholidichthys leucotaenia (assembly GCA_020510985.1). NCBI lineage: Eukaryota > Metazoa > Chordata > Actinopteri > Cichliformes > Pholidichthyidae > Pholidichthys > Pholidichthys leucotaenia. The sequence continues at coordinate 84,398,780 of CM035848.1, read as the reverse complement.
GCCTCCATCACCTCTGGCCTTTTGCCGTTCCCAGTCGTCGCGCCGAGGTCTGCCGCTGCTGCAGCGGTCGTGTGCTGTCCGCTGGCATCGAGGATCCGTTGCGCCTCCTGGGCCAGTGCGCGGACGTCCCACTGGGTCACGAACTGAGAGCCCGCCAGGGTCGCCCTCGTCTGCGATGGTAGAGTTCTCAGGAAGATGTGAGTGAAGAGGAAATCGTCGTTGTCTGAGCCTCTCAGCTTCAGCATGTCTTCCATCAGGTCAACAGGCGTGCTTTCTCCCAAGTCGTGCAGGGCCAGGAGTCTCTTGGCTCTCTGCTGGGACGAGGGAGTGAAAGGCTGGATGAGGGCAGCTTTCAACCCGCTGTATTTGTCGCCAGCGGGTGGGCGCTGCACCAGGCTCCGCACATGTCGAGCTGTGTGGCTGTTGAGTTTGGCGATGACATGGTAGAACTTTGTGTCATCTGCAGTTATTCCCCCGAGGGCGAACTGGGCCTCGGCTAGGAGGAACCATGAGTCCAGGTTGTCCTGCCAGAATTCTGGTAGCTTGACTGAGACTGCGCTTGCCCGGCTGGTCCCTGGCGAGTCTGGTTCGGGGGAATCGTCTCTGCCCATTATACGTCTTAAGGTCACCAGTGTAGAGAGCGTGAAATGAAGAGGCTGAATTTATTTCTCAATTCAGGTTTATTAATCATTCACATATCTCCAACATCCTCTCAATCAGAAAAGAGACAGAATATCCCACATCTCCCCTTTTTATACCCGGGACATCAAAGTACAGAATTACATTGTCATTCAATCCCCCGAGACAATACATCACCCCCCCAGGTCTTCTCTCCTCCACCTAAAAGCCTGGTGGTCAGGAAGTCTTCTCAGAACCATTTCTAAAGACAGATTTCACACCTTCCTGTTACCCCCGGAGGACCAAACTTATTGTTCCTTCTAAGACGTGAGGTAGCAGTAATATACAAATGCAGCTTAAGCATCTCAAATATGTGAGCCACAGATGCAATTTTATGAAGAAAATGATGATTAAACTATTTTATAAAAAGAACAACTGGTGTTACTCTGAAAAGGAACGGAAATTAACGAAAAGACAAAACACATTTTGAAATTCTGATAGGAGTTTGCATGAAATTAAGTTTAAAGAACTTATACCAGGAATATTCTGTAGAATTAAGTTTAAATTGAACAACAGACCATCAGCCACAGAGTCAGATCATGTCCCTGGTGGCAGCAGGCCACTTTTTATTCAGCTGGATGTCCGTGGATTCTGTTCATGGAGATGCTGATAGGCAGGCTCTCCCACAAGGTCGTGCTCCTGAGATTGCCATTGGGCTGTTCTTCAGCAAGCTGGGTGAGATCTCCTCTTTTGCACTGAAAGGGAATTTTTATATTGTACAGGGTCCCATCAGAAAGTCAAACTGAGACAAACGCAAGCCACAGATCCGTTTCTTCCAATGTCTTGTGACTTGAATGACTTGAGTGACTTGAATGAGCTTCCATCTTCTTACATGGTAATTTAAAGAAAATGATTAAAATAAGAAAAAGTGAACTTTAAAGAAAAGAAAAAGAATTTTCACACAGCATGGAATACTCTGGGCCTACTTAAAAAGATAGGGAAAAAATGAGAGAGCAGAGAAGTCTGTCATGTATCTGAATCAGGTTTTCTCTGAGTTCAGATCCTCACTTTGTTTCTAAGTTTTATTGTCTGTTGTCTTTATTTTATGGTTAGTTTTTGTATATTTGGTTTGTGACAGAGTCCTTCCCCACCAGCTGCCACTGTCTGCCTTCTGCCTGTTCAGCTGTGGCAGTTTGGTAAATAGGTCACTGCTCGCCTGTTAATCACATCTGCAGCTCATCTCTGTGTATATTTAAGCACTGCTGTTTCACCAGGGCAGTGCGGCTAGTTTGTATTGTCACTCGTCCTCACCAGAGCTCTGCCTGCTCTGGTGATAATTCTCTTTAAGTACCCAGTGCCTACCAGTTTGTATGTCGGGGTGTTTGGGGTTTCTATTTCTCACCCGGTGCTTACCAGTTTGTTTGTTGAAGTGCTTTGGGGTTTTTGTGTCTTCTCTTCCGCTCACCAGTGGGTTTGGGAGCGTGCTGTGTTCGTTCTTTATTTTGCTCGCCAAGAGAAGCTGGCTGGAGCACTTAGTGTATTTCTTTATCTGTCCCTCGCTCACCAGTTTGTTTGGGAGCGCTTCATGGTTATTCTTTATTTTTCGCTCACCAGATAAGTTTGATGGAGCGTCTTGTGTTTTTCCCTTTTTCTGTAATAAATTGCAAGTGGGTCTGTCTATCCTGCCCCGCAGTGGCATTCATGACAAAGTCTGCTCCTTACAGCTTGACCACCGCCCAAAAACTTGAACAAGGGAAGATTTTTTTTTCAGGTGTGGAAGAATTTCACTGAACTTCATGAAACTGAGTTGGACCAATTACATTTGAGCTTCTTTGGTTCAGTAGACGTCATAAACAGCCAATAAAGGAAATGCAGTGAAGCCTGGACCCCTATTGGCCAGTCAAAGTCCAGCTATGGTCTCTCAGAGAGAGGGAAGGAGAGAGAAAACTTTCATTAATAGCCAGAGATTACTTGCTATTGTGTGTTACTTAGCAACAACAGAGCTAACCAATGGTGGCCCTCTCCCTCTAGCTCTAGCAAACAGGTGGGGGGCCCCTACCCCAGGGCAACTCTTTCTTCCACAAATGATGGTTGTATACCACAACTTTAAGTGGGACAATGTTGGCTGTTTATTAAGGAGAACTCTTGCTCTTAATGGCATAAACACAACAGCGACAGATCCCACAAAATATTGTTTCAGTATAATCAGGAGTCCCAGTATTTTAACTCAGGTGTCACCCTTAGTCACAGCATCAATAGTAGACTTGCGACACTTTAGCCCAAAACACACAGACAGAATTTCCCCCTCTCAGAAAAACAAAAAAATACCCTGTCACCTAAAAATTGCAATGAGGCAAGCAAAGTCGTCCCAGGTAAAACAAAGAAAATTTAATAATGCTAAAGGCCACAAATATTAACAGAAACACAAGTCCTCCTTTTCAGATTAAACAGGACTGTAAAAAAAAAAAAAAAAAAATCACTAATAAAGCTAAAGGTATCACTCGAGTCCTGAGAGGCAATCCCAAAAATCCACTGGATTCACTTTGGTCGTTCCTACCACCAGCTATCAGTCCCTGGCGTTGTGAGATCCCCAGTGTCCTGAAACAGCAGCTCCACAGTCCTCTGTATTTAGCAAGGTACACCAACCATAACACAGCATACAGCTCAAATAAAAAGCAAAAAGTTTACCTCAGTCTCCCATGTGGTGCAGTAACAAATTTAGTTATACCAGGCAGAAGATAGCAGCTGGCACATTCACACTTAACAGGATGAAGAGGAGATGCATCGGTGAAATGATGTCTGGATGGCAGGTGCAAAACTCTCACCAGCTTCCACTTTAATCTGGGTTCTTGGCAACCACCAATGTCTTCTGGACTCCAGCTGGCGGTGAGTGCACACCCTCCATGCTCTATCTTCATGGGACAGCCAACCTTTCATCCCCAAAATGTCCCTCATGCTCATGCTGATTCTCAAAAACTTTATAATGCAGGGACTCGGGGACAACAAGTTGCTTAACCTCCGCACCTCCATGCATCCTTACAGGTAACCTGATTTGGCCATCAGTAATTACAGCAAAAACATACACTCCCGTCTTTGGTAACCACTATCACTGCTGGTGAAGCCCAATGACTTAAACTCTCTTTGAGAATCCCCTGACTAACCAGCTCCTGTACGTACATGCTTCTTGAGCTCTGGAAAGACTTGGGGTGGAACTCTGCAGTGCCACTGCTTGATGGGGGGGATGCCTCAGAGGTGTGAATACCGTGAGTCACACGGGAGGTTCAGTGGTTTGAAAAAGTGTTTGCCCCCTTCCTGATTTCTCATTTTTTGTATGTTTGTTGACCCTTAAATGTTTCAGATCATCAAACAAATTTAAATATTTGACAAAGATAACACAAGTAAACACAAAATGCAGTTTTTAAATGAAGGTGTTTATTATTAAGGGGGAAAAAATCCAAACCTACATGGCCCTGTGTGAAAAAGTGATTGCCCCCTAAACCTAATAACTGGTTGGGACATCCTTAGCAGCAACAACTGCAATCAAGCATTAGCTTGACTGCAGTTGTTGAATGCAGTATCTGGCAGTGAGTCTTTTACAGCGCTGTGGAAGAATTTTGACCTACTCATCTTTGCAGAATTGTTGTAATTCAGCCACATTGGAGGGTTTTCAAGCATGAACCACCTTTTTAAAGTCGTGCCACTGCATCTTAATCAGATTCAGGTCAGGACTTTGACTAGGCCACTCCAAAGTCTTCATTTTGTTTTTCTTAAGCCATTCAGAGGTGGACTTGCTGGTGTGTTTTGGATCATTGTTCTGCTGCAGAACCCAAGTGCACTTCAGCTTGAGGTCACAAATAGATGGCCGGACATTTTCCTTCAGGATTTTTTGGTAGACAGCAGAATTCATGATTCCATTTACCACAGCAAATGGCTTTAAAACCTTCTCCAGTCTGACTGATCTCAATTACTTTGTTTCTTATTTGTTCCTGAATTTCTTTGGATGCCTAGCTTTTGAGGATCTTTTGGTCTACTCCACTTTGTCAGCCAGGTCCTATTTAAGTGATTTCTTGATTGAGAACAGGTGTGACAGTAATCAGGCCTGGGTGTGGCTAGAGAAATTGAACTCAGCTTTCCAAAGATGTGATAAATCACAGTTAACCCTATAAGGATCACATTTGATTACATGATCTACCTCTCCTGTGGCTGGTGTTGCAGATCTACACCTGTCACGTGATTGGTCAAAAAGTATGGAAAAAAACAAAATCGACCCAGATGTACCAAGCATTTCACATCACTAGATGGCAGACATACAGTATATAGCTTACTGGTCTGCACTGGAGGACTCAGTTCAGCAAACTGAACCATGTCGAGTCTGCTATCACTTCCAGGGCACAGAAGAAGAGATGTATAAACAATTACGCAACATATATTTCTACAGGGTGGAAGGATTTCAAATTTTGCCAACTATGATTCTAAAAGGGATTACTTAGCTTCTAAAGGAAAATATTTACCTTCTGGACAGCACAAGATGGACCGAAGCGGAACACTTTTCGTCCGCCATTGACAAAGCTGCACATGACGAGAGACAACAATACGGCCGGTTCCGTGGGGCAAACTAACCAAAATTAAGGTGGAATAAATCAGAAGATAAATGTGATTGTTTCTGGATGTGGGAGAGAAAGCAAAAATGACTGACAGAAGACAAAATAAGGTAAGATAAGATAAGATAAGATAAGCCTTTATTAGTCCCACAATGGGGAAATTCCAGGATTGCAACAGCATAGGGATAGCAACACTCAGAGCAACAATCAGAAGGCAAGAAAAAACAACATCTAGTAAACATATGTCCATATTACTATAAATGTATATATATAGACACACAGTGCAGAGCATTATGGCTGGTGAATGTGCAGCAGAAAGTCTAAGCTCTCTCTCCGCGGATGCAACGGGCCAGCTGGAAGTCTTTGGGCATGATGGTGACCCCCTTAGCGAAGAAGAGACCCACCAGGCGGGCCTCGCTGGTCTCCTGCAGAGCCATGACGGCGAAGCTCAGGAAACGCAGGACGGTCTTGAAGTCCTGAGCGATCTCCCTCACCAGGCGCTGGACGGGCAGCTTACGGATGAGCAGCTCCGTGGATTTCTGGTAGTGACGGATCTCTCTCAGAGCCACGGGCCTGTGACGGCGAGGCCTCTTCACTCTGCCGGTGGCCAGAGCGCCTCTCCGAGCAGCCCTGGTGGCTAGCTGTCTCCTGGGGGGCTTCTTCTTCGGGCTGCACGGTGGCGCAGTGGTTAGCACTGCGGCAGCACAGTTTACCCTTGGCCGGGGGATTGTGGGGATCATGGGATCGTGGGTTCGATCCCAGCCCCCGACCAACAGTGATCTGTGTGGAGTTTGCATGTTCTCCCCGTGTTGTGTGGGTTTACTCCGGGATTTCTCCGGTTTCCTCCCACATGCCAAAAACATGCATGTTAGGTTAATTGGCTGTTCTAAATTGTCCCTAGATATTTGTTTCCTATAGGCCCTTAGAATAGAGGGTTAGTATTAATGAAAAAGCGCTTTGAGTGGTCTTTGTGACTAGAAAAGCGCTATATAAGTGCAGGTTAGTTAGTTCTTCCTCCAGTAGATTTTACGGGCGGTCTGCTTGGTTCTTGCCATCGCTCTTTATTATTCTGTCTTATATTTCTTTCACGCCGCCTAAACTCCAGCCCGGCACCCGCGTCCTTTTCGCTACAGCTCCCGGTATGTCGAGTTTCCCATTAGCACCAGGCGGCGGCCAAGTGCTAGCTAGCACTAGCTACTCCCCGCTGTAACGTCTCCCGCTGCAAACCGTGGCTCCGTCCGCCGACCCGGGAGACCCCCGGGGCGATCCGTGCGTCCGTGATATATATACAGAGTGAAAGGTGTAGAAAGAAGAAGGAAGATAAAAAAAGGCTGTTGCAACAGGCAGCCGACTCGTGTGGCGCCGCCGGTCCGGCGGAACCGGAACCGGAAAAAAAAAAAAAAAAAAAAAAAAAAAAAAAGGTCCGGGGTGAGCACAAGGATGCATGGCGACACATGAAGAGCGGTAGGTTCTGATGTTTTTATCGGTTTGTTTACATTCTACTGATTTTCTGGTTCATATGTTTTGAAGATAAGATAACAAAAAACAAAAAAACAAAGACAAAGACAAAAAAACAAAACCATCCTTTGTGTAAATATGTCCAAAGTCCATTTCGACCAAAAGTTATGTAATCTGATGTGGCTTCTGTCACATTATGCAAATTAGATGCAAAAATTTAATCCTATCATAAACTTTGGATCATATTCTACATATTTCTCATTGACAGTAAGCCATTATTTCTTACCACTTTCAAGTTACAGCCTTTGGAATTTATGATATCTAAACTGAATATTTTCTTGAAAAAAATCTCAGCCACCAGAAGTTGCATGCAGATGGTGCAGATCTGCAACCAAAAACCTCAAGTAGCCATTAAAGAGTTTTAATTTATGTTTCAACGGGGGGATCACCTTTTCCCACAGAGCTATGTAGGTTTGAATTTTGTTTTTTACACTTAATAATAAACACCTTCATTTAAAAACTGCATTTTGTGCTTATTTGTGTTATATTTCTCTAATATTTAAATTTGTTTGATGATCTGAAACATTTAAGTGTGACATACAAAAAAAATGAGAAATCAGGAAAGGGGTAAACACTTTTTTACACCACTGTATACCCAAAATCATTTTCATCTTTGGAGAATACATTTCTATACTTGGCCAACAAATTGTTAAGTTTTTCATACTATGGATCTATGAGGGCTTGAGTGTGTGCTAGGACCAGGACCGGCAACTGTCTGGTCGGGCTCGTCGTCACAGTGGCTGCAATCTGACAAAACTGCTTGACTACTAGGGCTCCCTCTTTCTCTTCAACCTGAACTATTTCTCTTGGAAGCACCTCCTGAGGTTTACTTACAACCGCTACACGGGCCCTTGGCATTAGTCAAACAGCTTTTGTGCTTGTGTTCATCAACCTAAATGGGACCCTGCTGCTAGTGGACCCTGCCAGAATGTTGGCCACCAAAAGCCCATTTGACAGGCTCACCCCTTCCATGGCCTCTACCAGCACCTGGCATTCTACAGTGTGTGGGACTCTGCATCGGCCCTCTACCACCTTTTCACTCAGTGGGGGAATAACAACTGTCTGTCTGCCTGCAACTTTAACAAACCCTATCCTGCCCCCAGGGCCCACACACTGGGTACCCTTCCCCACCTTGGCTATTAACCTATGAACATTGGCATCTCCCTCCTCCAGGTTACTCATAAGAATTCTATCCCCCTCTGAAGTAAGTAGTGCCTCAAGGTCGTGTCTGACATTCATTCCTACAATGCCGGGAAGACCACTGGACCTCTCTACCTGAGGGTGTGTATCAGTCAACACAAAAATGCATTTTTTTCCAATCATCCTCCCTGCACATTCAAACTCGGCTTCTAAGCAACCTAACAAAGGGATATCAAGCCCAATTGCAGCTTTGAGCTCAATCCAGGGGGCTGGTATTATTCTGTGTGTCCCAAAATGTTCACGGAAGTGTGACTTTGAGATAGCAGTTACATTTGAGCCTGTGTCCCAGAGACATGTTGTTTCTACTCCCCCTATTTTTAACTTGACAATTCGACACTTCCTGAATGCACTCTTTTTGAGACTATCTGCCACTTCCATTGCTACGCACTTGGCTGTTTGGGTCCTAATCATGGAGGTGTGGGAGTTCCTCTTGGCGCCCTCTTGCGATCTATGGTTGGGGAAACCTACAGTTTGGGTTTTGGTTTCATGAGTGGTAGCTGTAGCCTCCTCACCCCCTTTCACGGGGCAACGTTGGCTAGTGTGGCCCAGCTCACCACAGGAGTAGCAAATATATCTACCCTCACCTCACTGTCCCTTTAAGGGGCCCTCCGCGATGGTGCACCCCACTGTCTATTTCCCCTTTTCTGACTGTGTAATGCCTGATACAGCTCTTCCTGATGGGCAGCTATCTTCTTAATCTCGTCATGGAGCATCTCCATAGTGAGGGGTGACTGTTTGTCATCTGCCCCAGAGGCAGTGTTCACAACCCCTCGAACCCTAGGCCTGTTTTGAGCAGCAGCAAGAGGCTGAACCTCCTCCTCCTCGGACCAGGTAATTGCAGCATGCAATAACTCAACAAAGGTCAAGCCCCTCTCCTCTTTAACCTTCCTTTTCATTTCGCGCCTAAGGAAATCATCCCTCAAGCCCAACGCCAACTGCTCCTTTAACACTCCATGCGTATCAGGTACGTGACTTGACTCGCACTGTTTTATGCAACCTAATCTGTCCTGGAGGTCATAAGCATAGGACCAAATAGTTTCTCTGGGCATTTGCCTCCTCTTTCAGTTTTGTATCAGTGGAAGTTTTATCTCCATATCTTTCTAAAAGGACATCAAAGACCTTGTCAGCTGAGTTTTCATCTGCAGCTAGCATAAACTTAATAGTTGCCTTCGCTTCATCCTTTAAGTGCTGTTTAATTAGCTCTACTCAGTCCTCCTCTGGTACCCTCATAACCTGAAATGCTGACCTCATAGTAGCAACCCACTCCTTGATGCCATCATTCCCTCTTTGCAGAGCTACCACAAAATTCTGGCAGTTTGCGGTCTCTGTAAATATAAACAGTAGCAGGACCCTTTAATGCTACAGTTTGCTGGTCAATAGCTACTTTAGCCAGTGCAAGCGCTTCTCTCCACCCGGCACAGACCTGTTCTAAGACATCTGTCTGCTATGCAAGTCTCCTCTTTAACTCTGCAAAATCCCTTCTTAACTCCTCGAGTTCAGCCATGGTTCTACACTTGTGTCCTAACAGCAACTGCAAAAATTCAAGTCCCCTATGCAGCTAATATCAATCCTGTTCATGGCGCCACTTGTAATGGGGGGAACAGCCCCACTATGTAGGGGAGAAAGTCAAAAACATCTGCCCTGGGTGACTACCGGGATGTCAGATCTAGGTCTGAGACCCCCAGTGTCAGTAGCCCCTGCACCCACGTCAGTGGGTAAGTTGTGACCTGCTTGGCTGGACTCTCTGGCTTGAGGAGGGTGGAGTGAACGTGGATTATAAGGGCCCAAACTCTCATTAATATAGCCAGAGATTACTTGCTAAGGTGTGCTACTTAGCAACAACAGAGCTAACCAATGGTGGCCCTCTCCCTCTAGCAAACAGGTGGGGCACCCCAACCCCAGGGCAACTCTTTCTTCCACAAATGATGGTTGTATACCACAACTTTAAGTGGGACAATGTTGGCTGTTTATTAAGGAGAACCCTTGTTCTTAATGGCATAAACACAACAGCAACAGACCCCACAAAACATAGACTGTTATGCTGTTTATTCCATCTAGCTACAATGCTCCGCACTGTGTATATATATTTATGTGTACATACACTACCATTCAAAAGTTTGGGGTCACCCAGACAATTATTTTGTGTTTTCCATGAAAAGTCACACTTATTTACCACCATGAGTTGTAAAATGAATAGAAAATATAGTCAAGACATTGACAAGGTTAGAAATAATGATTTGTATTTGAAATAATTTTTTCCAGATACTCAACCTGCGCAAAGGAAGGTCAGTTTTATAGCTTCTCTAACCAGCTAAACTGTTTTCAGCTGTGCTAACATGATTGCACAAGGGTTTTCTAATCATCCATTAGCCTTCTGACGCAATGAGCAAACACATTGTACCATTAGAACACTGGAGTGATAGTTGCTGGAAATGGGCCTCTATACACCTATGTAGATATTGTTATGACCCGAGCACCGGTTCTGATCGCGCTCGGGTTAAAGTTATGTCCCGCTGCCGGCCTTGACAGCTGCAGGCTGTATTCTGGCCTCACCGGGCTCTTATTGTGAAGGTGCTCGGTGGGGTTTCCGCCTGTCAATGGTCGGCCAGCTGAGCGTCATTACCGTCATTAGTTTGCCATATAAGCCCAGCATTGGCGACGGTATGACGCAGCAGTGTAAGTCGCTATACGTCTGAACTACGGACGACTTGGATCTGTATCTACCTCGCATGCTTGTGATTGACCGTCGCCTCTCCGGCACCAGTAAGTTAGCTGATAGCCTTGCTCCTCCCGGTGAGAGTGGACTTTTGTGTGTCTTTGCTTTAGCAGCCTGTGTAGCTGATTAATGTCTCCCAGGTCAAGCCGTACGTCTCTGACCCCCTGTGCCCTGCTCCCGCGGCACCCCCACCCCCAAGGATGATCGATGGCCATCCGGCCTGGGGGGTGACTGCCATTTTGGATGTTCGCAGGCGGGGTCGGGGCCTTCAGTATTTGGTGGACTGGGAGGGCTTTGGACCGGAGGATCGGTCTTGGATTCGCCCAGCGTTGATCTTGGATAAGCAGCTGATTCGCGACTTCCACCGGGCGAATCCAGGTAGGATTGGGCAGGTGCCTGGAGGCACTGCTAGAGGGGGGAGTACTGTCATGGCGGCCTCTGGGCCGTCATTTGCATCATTATCTCCAGCTGCGCACAGATCCACAGGTGTAAATCAGCAGCTGTTAAAAGCCAGTGTTGCTGACAGCTCAGTATGGAGTCGTCTGTCCTCCTCGTCAGAGAAAGAACCAGAACTCCGCTCTCTGGCCTCGTCAAGGTATTCTCTTGTCTCGTCAGAAACTATCTCGTCAAGAACTGTCTTGTCTAACACTGACTCGTCAGAGTCTGTCTCGTCAAGAACTGTCTTGTCAAAAACTGTCTCGTCAGAAGCTGCCTCGTCAGGATCTGTCTCGTCAGGAACCTCTCTGGCCTCGTCAAGGACCTCTCCTGCCTCGCCTAGGACTTCTGTTCAAAGTCAAGCACGTAAGAGAGCTGTTTGTTACTCTACACCCAACCTCTATCCCTGTGCACAGGTGGACCCCCTTGGCGGCGGACCTGCGTCCCCAGCTGACAGGGTAACGCCAACACGCTCACGTAGCGGTTCGCTACCACCACGACTACCGGTACGTCTTGCTCCACAAATTCCTGAACTGTTACTGTATCAGTTAAAGGAGTACTGGCCACCGTTACCGGTGGAGTTTGTGTCATCGTCATCTGTCGTGTCATCGTCACCACGTTCTGTGGAATCACTCACCTCGTCATCATCTGGATTGTCATGGTCACCACGCTCAGTGGAGTCACTCGTCTTGTCATCAGCTGGTTTGTCATCGCCCCGGTCTGTGGTGTCACAGCCGGAGTCTCTGGAAGACCTATCCTCGCCACAGTCACAGGTGGAAGCCTCAGCACGTTCACGGACGCCTTCACCTCCACGTTGCACGGCCGCTGGTTCTCAGCAGGACGTAACCTGTGCTTCTCCCAAGTAAGCCTCACTACTGATAGCCTGTCATTAGTGTGGGACAAAAGTAATTGTCTGTGCTTATATGTTCCAGGGTTGCCGGGTCTCTGTCCAGAGTGCTCAGCTCCAGTGACCAGGATACTATCCACGCTCTCACATTTGCACTACACACCCTTTCACTATAATAAAGATTATTGTTCACTAATTTACCCGTGTCAGTGTCTGTCTCCTGGGTCCCGAAACATGTCATGGAGAGGTCAATGTTGAAGTCTCCAAGGAGGAAACAACTTTTATTTTTGTTGTTGATTGAGAATAAAATTTCTTCCAGTTTGGTTGTGAAGATATTAAGGTCGGTGTCCGGGGGGAGGGGGGGATAAATCACACCTACAATTAAATTTTTCCCATTTTTGACATGTATCTCAACAAAAAGAGAATCAATATGACAGTCTTCCATGACAATATCATCATAAACACCGACATCATGTCTACAAGAGATATACAGACACCACCACCAGATCTGCCACATCTGTTCTTTGTGAAAAGTTTATAACCATCAAGGTTTAAGATGTCTATGTATGATCGTTCACCCAAGTTTCACTACAACCAATTACATCAAAGCTGCAGCCTGTACTGGTAAGTAAAGTAACTAGATCATCATGATGTTTATTCAAGCTCCTGATGTTTAAATGCATGAAAGAATAATTGTATTGGTTTTTAAAAGATGTTAATTGCTCAGGAATATACTGATCACGGCTTATATTCCTATTATAGTCCACAAATTGTGTCGCATCTGTAGCACTTGAGTTAGTGTTGTGCTAAATACGTGAAAAACATTGCCTGAATTTATTAATGACTCTGTTTTCCCAGTGTGTTTTGTAGTGTAGTTATACATCTGCACCAATAGGTGGCGGTAGTGCTATAGATTGTTCTTTTGCCTTGAACTGAGGTCATGGGTCAAGTGTTTTGTTGTTGAGGCTCTCTGTTGTTCGGACTACTGAAGAAGACACAAAAGCATGCTCTGTATGTGTGCTGCATTAACGTTATTGAGGTAAATAAAGAACTCGTTTTTCTACACCAAGTTGCCCTGGAGTGGTGTAACATTTTGGAAGTTCCACCGAGATCGATATTTCTGGATTACCTTACGGAGAGAAACTGAAAAAAAAGACAACGGAGATGGTAAAGAAGTGTGCCAGAGTGAGAGGCTAATGCTAAGGTACAGCGTGAGTCTAGCTAGTGCGACACAAACCGCATTGTTTTTTCAGTCAAATCCAGTGAAAAGGCTAATTTTGCAAGCATGTCTGAGCATCGTGAAGATTTTTTGTTGAAGCTGGAAAAGAAATTACGAGGCCTTTTTGTCGAAGAACTGCTAAGAGTATGTGAACTGTGTAATATTACCGGAAAAGATGATGATATTTCAAGCAAAACTCGCAGAGCTCTTGGTAAGCTTATTAGTCAGTTTTGTCATCGAGATGAGCTTGTGCAAAGTGAAGATGAAGGCATGTCTGTGCTTTTGGAGTTAAATGATGTGCTAGACTCGCTCACAGAGACACGGTCATCGGCTGACGGCGCGGGAGCAGCGGCCCTGTCATCATCCATGGACGACGCGGCAACAGCAGTGATTACGCGCCCGGAGCAGCCCACGGCAGTGGGACAGGACCAGGCTCCAGAAGAGGACCTTGTACTGTCAGCGTCGGAGGCATCGCTGGAGCATCTGGCAGCCCAGAGGACGACGCTGGACAGCGGGACTCAGCGCAGAGGGAGAGACTCCATCAGCATCAGCTGCTGCAATGCTTCTTCAGTTAGATTCAGGAAAGACTTCAGGATAAATGGTCACGTGGGTGAGTCATCGTCAAAAGACACCTTGAGTTTCAGTAGCTTGGAGCATCAGATTGAAAGTGGCTTAAAAGAAGGCTACTCTGAAATTGAAATAGTGGATGCTGTAGTCTGTGCCATAAGCCCTGGACTGAAGTTAAGGAGCTATTTAGAAGGAAAAGTAGATTTCACATTGACCAACCTGTGACAAATACTAAGAGCCCATTATGTAGAAACAGATGCAACTGTGTTGTATCAACAACTGACCAAAGCAACACAGGGAACAAATGAAACACCTCTTGAGTTTCTGATTAGCGTACTGGATTTGCGTCAGAAAATCCTCTTTGCATCAGAGCGTACTCAGTTTAGCCTGAAGTACAACAAAGAGCTAGTTCAAAGTCAATGCTTTCAGTCAATTATGACCGGACTGTTAAATGGCAATGTCAGAGCAGAAATGAGGATGTACCTACAGGATGAAAACAGCAGTGATGAGCTCCTGTTACAGAAAATGCAAACCACACAGTATAATGAAAGTGAAAGAGCTCTAAAGACAAAGGCAAATAAGTCAGCTCTCAGAGCAGGGCTAAATGTTGTTGAACAGACTGCAACACTGAATGACCCCTGCATAGGCCAACCTGTAGCTAAGCCAAACAAACCAGCTAAAGACAACTCACTATTCTCTAAAATAGAGGAAAATAATACTGCAATCAGAGAGCTTACAGGTCAGGTAGCCTCACTTGTGCAGACTGTTCAACGTGACATAAAACATGAGAGTGGCAAGCAAACCAAATCCTACAAAAGGTCAACTCGGAGACAGAAAAGACAATGTGCTGCATGTCAACAAGACAACAAGGACTGTAGCCATTGCTTCAAATGTGGCAGTGACTCTCACTGGGCAAAGGGATGTAGAGTAGGGGGGAGTCAGAAGCAGGGAAACTGGCGGGGGCTGTGACTGAGGGACAAGCCACAGCTCCAAAACCAAAGTCCCAAAGTGGGAAAATCCCCAAAGCTCAAAACCCACCCCATGCCCACCCAATAGAGTTAAGCCCGAACAAGCAAAATGTGTTACAAAGTACGGCGACAATAAATACCAAAGCTAGAGACCAAACCAGTCAGTCAGAGCATCCTGAAGATACTCAGGAACAGATAATGGACACTCACAAGCTCAGGGTGAATGCTGAGGAGTTTCAAATGGACATTCCGGAACCAACAGAGACTGTTTCCTTTCCAGCCCAGCCCAGTGGTGTGGACACAGAGCTGTCAGACACTGTGCTGAGGAGGTCTTAGAGAGGAAGACGCCCAAGAGAAACACTAACTTATGATACACTTGGTCAACCAGTTCGGAGAGTAATTGGTCTTAATTCCAATCCACTGTGTGCCAGTGCAGTAATCCCATTCTATGGACAATATGGAGTACCTTGGATAGCTCCACAAATGCCTTACTACCCAGCTTATGTGCCTGTGGGTTATTATTGAACTGTGACACATCACCGGTTTAATATTGTTGGAGATGTGAAATGTATTGGTACTTACAAGGTTAAAACTATTATTGTGACTTAAGTATCTGATACTACAAACTATCGAGATGGTATATCTAACTAACTAACCTACACTTATATAGCGCTTTTCTAGTCACAAAGACCACCCAAAGCGCTTTCACTAGTACTAACCCTCTATTCTAAGGGCCTATAGGAAACAGATATCTAGGGACAATTTAGAACAGCCAATTAACCTAACATGCATGTCTTTTGGATTGTGGGAGGAAACCGGAGCCCCCGGAGTAAACCCACGCAGCACAAGGAGAACATGCAAACTCCACACGGAAAGGTCCCAACCCCTGCCAGCCTGGGGATTTGAACCAGGAACCTTCTAGCTGTAAGGCAACAGTGCTAACCACTGCACCACCGTGCTGCAATTGGGTTGAGTGACATTTGGTCAATTTGGTATGTCCAAGTATGAGATCCTGTGGTCACCAAACATGACGCCCTCCATTCCCTGGCTGCACCTAGAAATCCTGTCCATAAAAATTATGAACAGGATCAGTGACAAAGGGCAGCCCTGGCGGAGTCCAACTCTCACTGGGAATGAGTCCGACCGAGTGTTGGCAATACGAACCAAACTCTCACAACGGTCGTACAGAGACCAAATAGCTCGTAACAACAAGCCCAATACCTCATACTCCCGAAGCACCCCCCACAAAAAAACACGAGGGACGCGGTCAAATGCCTTCTCCAAGTCCACAAAACACATGTAAACTGGTTGGGCAAACTCCCACGAACCCTCGAGAGTTCTCTGTTGTTTGCAGATGATGTTGTCCTGTTGGCTTCATCCAGCAATAACCTACAGCTCTTGCTGGGACGGTTTGCCGTTGAGTGTGAAGCAGCTGGGATGAGAATCAGCACCTCCAAGTCTGAGTCCATGGTCCTCAGCCGATAAAAGGTGGATTGTCCTCTCAGGGTTGGGGACAGGCTCCTGCCCCAAGTGGAGGAGTTTAAGTATCTTGGGGTCTTATTCACGAGTGAGGGGAAAATGGAGCAAGAGATTGACAGACGGCTCGGAGAAGCATCTGCAGTGATGCGGACGTTGTACCGGTCTGTTGTGGTGAAGAGGGAGCTGAGTTCTAAGGCAAAGCTGTCGATTTATCAGTCAATCTACGTTCCTACTCTCACCTATTGTCACGAGCTTTGGCTAATGACCGAAAGAACAAGATCACGGATACAAGCGGCTGAAATGAGCTTTCTCCATAGGATTGCTGGACTCACCCTCAGAGATAGGGTGAGGAGCTCAGTCATCCGGGAGAGGCTCAGAGTAGAACTGCTGCTCCTCCACATTGAAAGGAGTCAGTTGAGGTGGTATGGGTATCTAATTAGGATGCTCCCTACCTGATTAGGATGCTCCCTAGGCGTCCCTACCAGGACGCCTCCCACTTGAGGTGTTTCGGGCACGTCCCATTGGGAGGAGACCCCGGGGCAGACCCAGGACTCGGTGGAGAGACTATGTCTCCCAGCTGGTCTGGGAACGCCTTGGTATCCTCTCTGAAGAGCTGGAGCAGGTGGCAGGGGAAAGGGAAGTCTGGGCTTCTCTGCTTGAACTGCTGCCTCCGCGACCCAGACCTCCGGAAAAGCGGTAGAAGATGGATGGATGGATGGATGGATGGATGGATGGGTGGATGGATATGTCCAAGTAAGGTTATTATCTAAGTGTAAAGACTCTGGAGTACATGAAGTGAAAACTACTCCATGTGGTTATGAGCTTCATGCTTATTTGAGTAATGAGTTACACGTGATTGTATCACCTGAAGTTCAATAGTATGGTATGCCAAAGTGATCTTAATGCACTGTGAAACATTTACTCTATTCCAATTGTATTCCATCTTGATAACATCATATGTAACATGCATTTCTGGTTCATATTTGGCCAATGTTGAGGACAACATTTATTTAGCAGGGGAGGATTGTAGCACTTGAGTTAGTGTTGTGCAAAATATGTGAAAAACATTGCCTGAATTTATTCATGACTCTGTTTTCCCATTGTGTGTTTTGTAGTGTAGTTATACATCATAATCAACATGTTTTATTTAACACTATTGACTCTGTTCTTAACACCCCACAGACTGACTGTTTGGAGCCTCCTCTGAGTTATGCAATGATTTTATGAACTTTTTTATTGATAAGGTAGCCACCACCAGGGCTCTCATCTCAGCTCCTGCCTCTGATCCCTCTGTCTCTGTCCTTTGTTCTGCTGTTTTTAATCAGTTTGAACCTGTGACTCTGTCATTTTTAGAGGATGTGGTTGGCCACATTAAGCCCTCAGGGTCTCCCTGTCATGCTGTCCCTCCTAGACTTTTTAAAGAGGTGCTTCCCAGTATAGGCCAGTCAGTTCTCACCATCTTGAACTGCAGCCTGTCATCTGGTGTGGTTCCTGCAAATTTTAAATATGCAGTAGTACAGCCCTTGATTAAGAAACCTGATCTCGATCATACCATGTTGGCAAATTTTAGGCCTATTTCCAAGCTGCCATTTCTCTCAAAAATTTTAGAGAAAATTGTCTATATGCAGCTGAAATGTTTTCTGGATGAACATGGTATTTTGGAGATTTTTCAATCTGGTTTCAAAGCTCTTCATAGCACAGAGACAGCCTTGTTAAGAGTTTTTAACGATATTCTCTTAGCATGTGATTCAGGTAAATATACTGTTCTTGTGCTGCTTGATTTAACTGCTGCCTTTGACACAGTGGACCATCATGTTTTAATTTCCCGTTTGCAGCACCTAGTGGGCATTTGTGGCACTGCTCTTAACTGCTTTACGTCCGATCTGGCAGACAGGACTTTTAAAGTTAGCATGTCTGGGTTTGAATCCTCTTCTGCTCCTCTGCCATACGGGGTCCCACAGGGGTCAGTTCTAGGGCCCATGCTTTTTTCTTTGTACATACTTCCACTGGGTTCCATTTTTAAAAAGCATGATATCTCTTTCCACCTGTATGCTGATGACTGTCAGATTTATGTCCCTCTAAAACAAAAGGCTGCCTCATCAGTAAACTCACTCCTGGCATGCATTGAAGACATAAAGTCTTGGATGGCCCTAAACTTCCTAAATTTTAATGATAAGAAGACCGAAGTGATGATGTTTGGACCTAGTTGCCCCTGTGAGTCCCCTCCTGTATACTTGGGCCCCCTTACTCCTTTTGTTAAATCCACAGCTAGGAACCTTAGTTTTATCATGGACAATGATTTTAAATTAAGATAAGATAAGATAAGATAAGCCTTTATTAGTCCCACAATGGGGAAATTCCAGGATTGCAACAGCACAGGGACAGCAACACTCAGATCAACAATCAAGAAGACAAGAAAAAACAAGAGCAGCGAATATACATATGTACACATATATAAATATATATACACAGTGCTGAGCATTGTAGCTAGATGGAATAAACAGCATAACCGTCTACTTAGTTATCCTACATAGTATGAATATGTACCCATACATATTGTCACCCTCCGTAACGACTTGTCCTAGTTGTATACTGGAGGGGACCATTTGTGTAAGTCTATTGCGTCTTTTGCATTCAATACTATTAGGTCATCACGTTTTTTTTGCTATCTCTGCGAGCAGCCCTGCTTAGGTTATACAGTCTGACAGCCATAGGTAGAAAGGACCTGTGAAACCTCTCGGTTGCGCACCTAGGACAATGTAGTCTACTGCTAAATGAGCTCCTCAGTGCGTTCAGTATGTCCTGCATAGGGTGGGACTCAGACTCCAGCAAAGATGACAGCTTAGCCACCATCCTTCTCTCTCCTATCTCCTCCACTGGGTCAAGGCGTTTCCCCAGGACAGAGCTAACTTTCTTGATCAGTTTGTTCAGTCTCTTCCTATCGGCTGCTGTAATGCCACTGCCCCAGCAGACCACTCCAAAAGTGATCGCTGATGCTACCACCGTGTCGTAGAATGTCTTCAGCAGCGCCCCTTGTACTTTTACTGGTGCTGTGAGAGGTTGCCCTTGCCTGCGGCAGTCCACTACCAGCTCCTTAGTTTTCCTCGCGTTGATCTGGAGGCAGTTCCGATGGCACCAGTCCACGAAGTCCTGGATAAGTCCTCTGTACTCAGCTTCATCTCCGTTGGAGATGAGGCCGACGATCGCAGAGTCGTCAGAGAACTTCTGTAGATGGCAGTGTGTTGTGTTGTGTGGGAAGTCCGCAGTATAAAGGGTGAACAGGAAGGGAGCCAAAACTGTTCCCTGGGGGGCCCCCGTGCTACCAATGATTGTGTTGGACACACAATCCCGGGTTCTCACAAACTGTGGCCGGTTTGTGAGGTAGTCCAGGATCCATGATGACAGGTGCTGGTCCACCCCTGCGCACAGCAGCTTGTCCTTCAGGATCATCGGTTGGATGGTGTTGAAAGCACTGGAGAAGTCAAAGAACATGATCCTCACTGCATTCCCGGGCTTCTCCAGGTGGGACAGAGAATGGTGAAGGAGGAAGATCACTGCATCCTCCACCCCAATGCCATGCTGGTAGGTGAACTGGAGTGGATCCATCGCTGGTCCCACCAGGGGGCGGTGGTGAGCAAGGAGGAGCCTCTCCAGGGTCTTCATCATGTGAGACGTCAGGGCCACTGGTCTGTAGCTGTTCAGGTCTTTGGGGTGGGAAGTCTTTGGTACAGGTACCACACAAGATGTTTTCCACAACTGTGGTACCCTCCCCAGCTTCAGGCTCAGGTTGAAGATGTGCTCCACAGTCCCACACAGCTGGTCTGCACAGGACTAGAGGAGCTTCGCGCTGATGCCGTCCGGTCCCGAGGACTTCCTCGCCTTGATCTTCCTCAGCTCCGTCCTCACCTGGGTCTTAGTGAGGGTCAGGTTGGGGGGCTGTGTGCTGGGAGTGGAGGGGGGTGTTGGTGGAGTGGAGTGTGGACAGCAGGTCTTGATGACTTTAGAGGCAGCAGTGGTTGTTGTGCAGTCAGTGGGGAGGATGGTTCGTCAAACCTATTAAAAACAGGTTCAGATTGTTCGCCCACTCCCTGCCCCCATGGCCTGGGGGGAGGTATTCTGGAGCCCAGAGATGGTTTTAAGGTTTCTCCAGACCCCGCCGATGTCACTTTGTTGCAGCTTGTCCTCCATCTTCTTCTTGAAGTTGTCCTTGCCTTCTCTGATCTTCCTCCTCAGCTCCCTCTGTACGGACTTCAGCATCTCCCTGTTCCCCGACCTGAAGATCCTCTTCTTCTCTCTCAGAAGTGTTTTTATCTCAGGGTTGATCCAGGGTTTGTTGTTTGAGCAACACCGTATGGTCTTGGTGGGTACGGTGTTGTCCACACAGAAGCTGATGTAGTCCGTGATGGTGTGAGTGAGGCCATCGATGTCCTCACCATGTGGATCGCAGAGCTGCTCCCAGGCAGTGGTTTCAAAACAGTCCTTTAGAGTGTCCATTGCCTCCTCAGACCATAACTTCACTGTGCGCATGACCGGAGGTTGTCTGTGTACTAGGGGTTTGTACACCGGCAGGAGATGAACCAAATTGTGATCCGATCTCCTGAATGGGGGAAGTGGTGATGAGGTGTACGCCTCCTTAGTATTTGCATAGAATAAGTCCAGTGTTTTATTGTCTCTAGTGTGGCATGTGACATACTGGGTGAATGTGGGTAGAATGTGGGACAGTGAAATATGGTTGAAATCACCTGAGATGAGGAGAAGAGCATCTGGGTGTTCTGTCACCAGCCTGCCAGTTACTGAGTGAATGACATCACGCGCTGTCCCAGCGTTTGCCATCGGATTTGCATAAATAACAATGCAGATCACGTTTGAGTATTCCCTCGGGAGATATGTAGACTGCATGCTAACAGCTAGCAACTCAATATCTTTGTTGCAGTGTTGTTGTTTAACCGTGATATGTCCCGGTCTGCGCCAGCTATTATTGACATACATTATCACTCCTCTGCCCCTTGCTTTCCTACTATCTGGTGTTCGGTCTGCCCGTATTGCGTGGAAACCCTCCAGTTCAATGTTAGCATCTGTTGCTAGTTCTGTTAGCCACGTCTCAGTAAACAGCATCAAGCTACTCTCTCTAAAGAAGCTCTCGTAGCGGGAGATAGCCGCTAGTTCGTCAGTCTTATTGAGTAGCGATCGTACATTCCCCATAATAACGGATGGGAGGACAGGTCTGTACCTTATATTCCTCGCCTGCCGTCTTACTCCAGCTCGACATCCACGCTGTTTCCGTCTTATTTCTCCCGGTATGTCGAGTTTTTGCGTTAGCATCGTGGCCCGGTTAAGTGCTAACAGGTGGTCTCTATTGTACTGCCTCCTGCAACAAACAGTGGCTCCGTCCGCTGGCTCAGGAGACATTTGGCCAATCTACATGTCTGTGATGGATAAAGGTGTCGCCGAATCAGAAGGATTAGCAAGAGAGCCAGATAGTAAATAGAAATAGGAAGAAATTGATCCGCTGTTGCAAAAAGGCAGCCTACTCGTGTGGCGCCGGAAGTGATTAAAAAAAAAAAAAAAAAAGACACGCAGATTCGCTCTGTGGTAAAATCCAGCTTCTTTCATCTAAGGTGTTGAGCAAAAGTAAAACCCATTCTCTCTGGACCACACCTGGAAACAGTAATCCATGCTTTTATTTCATCTCGGCTGGATTACTGTAACGCACTTTACGCCGGTGTCAGCCAGTCATCTCTTTCCCGTCTGCAGCTGGTTCAAAACGCCGCTGCTCATCTTTTACCAGGTACACATGGAACAGATCACATCACACCAACAGTGGGGTAAAAAAGTATTTAGTCAGCCACCAATTGTGCAAGTTCTCCCACTTAAAAGATGAGAGAGGTCTCCAATTTTCATCATAGGTATACCTCAACTATGAGAGACAAAATAAGAAAAAAAAATCAAGAAAATCACATTGAAGGATTTTTAATGAATTAATTGGTAAATTCCTCGGTAAAATAAGTACTTGGTCAATAACAAAAGTTCATCTCAATACTTTGTTATATACCCTTTGTTGGCAATGACAGAGGTCAAACGTTTTCTGTAAGTTTTCACAAGGTTTTCACACACTGTTGCTGGTATTTTGGCCCATTCCTCCATGCAGATCTCCCGTAGAGCAGTGATGTTTTGGGGCTGTCGCTGGGCAACACAGACTTTCAACTCCCTCCAAAGATTTTCTATGGGGTTGAGATCTGGAGACTGGCTAGGCCACTCCAGGACCTTGAAATGCTTCTTACGAAGCCACTCCTTCATTGCCCGGGCGGTGTGTTTGGGATCATTGTCATGCTGAAAGACCCAGCCACGTTTCACCTTCAATGCCCTTGCTGGTTGAAGGAGGTTTTCACTCAAAATCTCACGATACATGGCCCCATTCATTCTTTCCTTTACACAGATCAGTCGTTCTGGTCCCTTTGCAGAAAAACAGCCCCAAAGTATGATGTTTCCACCCCCATGCTTCACAGTAGGTATGGTGTTCTTTCTCCTCCAAACACGACAAGTTGAGTTTTTACCAAAAAGTTCTATTTTGGTTTCATCTGACCATATGACATTCTCCCAATCTTCTTCTGGATCATCCAAATGCTCTCTAGCAAACTTCAGACAGGCCTGGACATGTACTGGCTTAACCAGGGGACACGTCTGGCACTGCAGGATTTGAGTCCCTGGCGGCGTAGTGTGTTTCTGATGTAGCCTTTGTTACTTTGGTCCCAGCTCTGTGCAGGTCATTCACTAGGTCCCCCCATGTGGTTCTGGGATTTTTGCTCACCGTTCTCGTGATCATTTTGACCCCACGGGGTGAGATCTTGCGTGGAGCCCCAGATCGAGGGAGATTATCAGTGGTCTTGTATGTCTTCCATTTTCTAATAATTGCTCCCACAGTTGATTTCTTCACACCAAGCTGCTTACCTATTGCAGATTCAGTCTTCCCAGCCTGGTGCAGGTCTACAATTTTGTTTCTGGTGTCCTTTGACAGCTCTTTGGTCTTGGCCATAGAGGAGTTTGGAGTCTGACTGTTTGAGGTTGTGGACAGGTGTCTTTTATACTGGTAACGAGTTCAAACAGGTGCCATTAATACAGGCAACGAGTGGAGGACAGAGGAGCCTCTTAAAGAAGAAGTTACAGGTCTGTGAGAGCTAGAAATCTTGCTTGTTTGTAGGTGACCAAATATTTATTTTACTGAGGAATTTACCAATTAATTCATTAAAAATCCTTCAATGTGATTTTCTGGATTTTTTTTTCTCATTTTGTCTCTCATAGTTGAGGTATACCTATGATGAAAATTGGAGACCTCTCTCATCTTTTAAGTGGGAGAACTTGCACAATTGGTGGCTGGCTAAATACTTTTTTGCCCCACTGTATCTTAGCTTCGCTGCCCGTGTATTTTAGAATTCATTTTAAAACTCTTTTATTTGTTTTTAAATCCTTGAACGGTCTTGCTCCACCTTACCTCTCTGAGCTTCTGCATCCCTACGCTCCCATCCGGTCCCTCAGGTCAGCTGAACAGCTGCTTTTGGAGGAGCCTTTTCAATCATGGCCCCCAGATTATGGAATGATTTACCCCTGGACATCAGACAAGCACCTTCACTGTCCATTTTTAAAACACGTCTTAAAACACACTTTTACTCCCTGGCCTTCAACCCAGTATGAGACATTGATTTTATTGAATGAAATGGGTTTTTATTTTATTTTACTTTTTATTTTATTTATGAATTTATTTATTTTTTTTACTGTGGTTCTTGTGTTAGCACCCTTCGTGTTAGTGCCCTGCTTTTACGTTCTCTTGCTGTACAGCGCTTTGTGTAGCGAGTGTTGCTTTTAAAGTGCTTTATAAATAAATTTGATTGATTGATTGATTGATTGATCTGCACCAATAGGTGGCGGTAGTGCTGTAGATTGTTCTTTTGCCTTGAACTGAGGTCATGGGTCAAGTGTTTTTTTGTTGAGGCTCTCTATTGTTCGGACTACTGAAGAAGACACAAAAGTGCGCTCTGTATGTGTGCTGCATTAACCTTTTTGAGGTAAATAAAGAACTCGTTTTTCTACACCAAGTTGTCCTGGAGTGGTGTAACACATCTGCTCCTTCTTCATTAGACTCACTGAAGATCATTATGCACGATAGCTGATAAAATTTACTGGGATCACACAGTAACAATACACACTTAGAGACATAGACATAGACAAACCCTCATCCATACAGAAGACGGTCGGACAAACACACACACAATCTCACACACACTCAAATACACAAAGATGTATTGTCAGCACAACAGTCCATTAGTCCGAGAGCACACAGATACTGGTCTCGTCACACCAGGCATCAGACCAACCCAGTCAAATGAGCAGAATTTAGGCCAATTCCTAAACCAAAATGAAAATACGGATAAGAGGGATCGATAGAAGGAAGATGGAAAGTGAGTAAAAAAGAAAGTAAATCATTCACTGTCTTTCAGGTTCATCAGTTGTTATGGCAGCAGGGACGCAATTGTGACGTCATCATCACGTGTCTGTGTTTACACTGCTAGAGAGGCAGCGTGCAAAAGTCTTGACAGCACCAAGGTTCTGATACCTCAGACCAGAACTGGAGCAGAACTACAACCAGAACAGAGCCATATTCCACAAATTCCTAAATAGCCTGATGGGTTTTAAGAGATCCCTTAATGGTTTTCACTCCTTAAGCACTGCAAAAATGTACGTTTTTCATGAATATCAACTGGTAAAATCAACTTACTAAGTAAAGATACAGAGGAAAAGTAAGTACTACATTTTTAAAGAGTGCCTTTAATACAATTGCACCAAATCCCCTCCCTAGTCTCTTTAGAAACAATTATCTGTGGCACAAAAGGAATTAGCTATCAGGCTGTAGATAGATAAATGGTAGCCTATTACCCCCACGGCTGGTTAGTAAACTACTGTTGATTGCGAGCTAACTGCTCCACCTGGCCACCTGGCATTTTATAACATGATTAGCTATAACTTTGCTCATTAAAAAGTTGATAAATGAGCCTGTTGATCTCCTGTAGCTTTTGTGAAATAAAGTAATGATGCAAGAGAAAAGAAAATCGTCTTTTACACAGGAAAGTTTATATGGTCCAACAGGGGTGATTTAAATACAACTGGATGGTGCTCACAGTTAATTAGCTAGTTTCTCTATTATAAAACTCACAACTCTTTGTCCCCACAAAGCTAAGAGCCGTCAGGACAACTCACTCTCAATCAATAATTTGTGGCGATTATGAGCCAACTCCAGGCACTTACCTGTAAATGTACCCACTTTTGCCTTAAGCGTTTTAAGGTTTGTCTCAATCTCTTTATGGTCCTTTGGTGTTTCTTTGCCACCGGTTGTCCTCGTGCTTATGTGCCCAATTTGTGTTCATTCAATACCCTGGTTTAGTCATTTTTTTTCAGCCTCTTAGTGGCTTGTCTTAAGATAAGATAAGATAAGATAAGATAAGATAAGATAAGATAAGCCTTTATTAGTCCCACAATGGGGAAATTCCAGGATTGCAACAGCACAGGGATAGCAACACTCAGAGCAACACTCAGAAGGCAAGAAAAAACAACATCTAGTAAACATATGTCCATATTACTATAAATGTATATATATAGACACACAGTGCAGAGCATTATGGTTGGTTGGTGAATGTGCAGCAGAAAGTCTAAGCTCTCTCTCCGCGGATGCGGCGGGCCAGCTGGAAGTCTTTGGGCATGATGGTGACCCCCTTAGCGAAGAAGAGACCCACCAGGTGGGTCTTGCTGGTCTCCTGCAGAGCCATGACGGCGAAGCTCAGGAAACGCAGGACGGTCTTGAAGTCCTGAGCGATCTCCCTCACCAGGCGCTGGACGGGCAGCTTACGGATGAGCAGCTCCGTGGATTTCTGGTAGCGACGGATCTCTCTCAGAGCCACGGGCCTGTGACGGCGAGGCCTCTTCACTCTGCCGGTGGCCGGAGCGCCTCTCCGAGCAGCCCTGGTGGCTAGCTGTCTCCTGGGGGGCTTCTTCCTCCAGTAGATTTTACGGGCGGTCTGCTTGGTTCTTGCCATCGCTCTTTATTATTCTGTCTTATATTTCTTGCACGCCGCCTAAACTCCAGCCCGGCACCCGCGTCGTTTTCGCTACAGCTCCCGGTATGTCGAGTTTCCCATTAGCACCAGGCGGCGGCCAAGTGCTAGCTAGCACTAGCTCCTCCCCGCTGTAACGTCTCCCGCTGCAAACCGTGGCTCCGTCCGCCGACCCGGGAGACCCCCGGGGCGATCCGTGCGTCCGTGATATACATACAGAGTGAAAGGTGTAGAAAGAAGAAGGAAGATTAAAAAAACGGCTGTTGCAACGGGCAGCCTACTCGTGTGGCGCCACCGGTCCGGCGGAACCGGAAACTTGAGTTTCAAATATCAACTTTTTTGTATTGAGTATTTTAGTGGGTTTTTTAGTTATGTTAGCTCTGTTTTTCAGCTTTTTCAATTATGTGTCTCAGCGACCTTTTGCCCCCAGAAAGTGGTAATTAGAGTAGAGCAAAAGTCTCAGTACATTGACAGGAAAAAGTACAGTAAAAAAAATTGGAAATAACAGAATAGAGGTGCTGGATGAATCATTTAAGGCACAGAAGCTGGGACAGGACTTCACATAGCCTACTAATTAGTTTTAAAAAATGAAAGTTCTTTTCTGTAGTTGTCTCCCTCCGTCTTCTGTCTTTATGTCTGAGTTTATAACTTGTATTTTGGACTGTCTTCTCTTTAGCATCACATATTAGTGTTTTGGGGGTTTTTTTGCACCAATTTCTTTGGCAGTGGGAACAACACAAACCACACGAAACATCTCAAGTTTATGGGCCATATTACAATGACAGGGTTGGTTGATCACTGAAGCAGAGCGCGTTTATGGGCGTTTCCAAGTTCATTTCCTTATCACAATGGTGTAAAAACGAACTTTCTGCCAGTGCATGACACAAAGCAGCCGGTCTAATTATTCAGAGGTGTGTTTTGGATAATCCAATCCAAAGCGCTCCTTCCCATCCCTTTAATGCAAAGAGGCGTATTATCTAAAGTGAATTCTGATCATGACGATTCAAGATGGGTTTTGCACTGATGAAAGCCTGTGTGTGTGAGCCAAAATGCAAGTGATAGTAGTGCTGCTTGGTAATAAAGAAGACATCAATCACAGTTGATGCCCATTTAGAAAGAACAAATGGGGAAGAATGGGCTGAAAAATCAGCTGAGTGGTTTAATGGTTTTTGTAAATAATAATGTAACCTTACCTTATTCTTTAGGATGACAATTTAACATCTGTTCAGGGACTGCTGATGAAAAGTGGCCATTTTGGCTAATTCTGGTGCATTTTACAGTAATGTGAATTAATGCACAATGTCCCTGTCAAATAAACCAGTCAATAAAATAAAATAAAATAAATAAATGTAGTGCACATGGATGCAACACGCAGGCATGAATGGTTTTGAAAATTCAGGAAAAGAGAATATGCCTTTGCAAACTTTCATAAACTTTCATAAACTTTCATTAACGATGGCACAGAAGTCGTCGCTCCGTGCCATCATTTCCTTCTTTCCTTTCAGAGGTGACCTGGCATGGTTTCCCGTCCGCTGTGGGCCCTCGCCACGAAGCGAGCCCACACTCGGCAGCCTCTGCTGGGGGCTGATGGGTGGCTGTCAGGGAGCTTGCTGGGCTGGAAGGGTGCACGGCCGAGGCAGATGTGAACGCATCTCCTGTCTCTCTAGGGAGTTACAGTGAAAAATAAAATGCTGCACACTCCTTGTTCATTCATTTATTCCCCTAAAAATAAACACATTAATGTCTAATAAGTCTGTGATGAAAGCGAAAATCTCCCAGCCCCTGTGCGCCCCGCATCACACTGGCACACATGCTCCCTGTTCATTCATTCATTCATTCCCCTAAACAATCCTACATTTATAAGAGATAAGATAAGATAAGCCTTTGTTAGTCCCACAATGGGGAAATTCCAGGATTGCAACAGCACAGGGATAGCAACACTCAGAGCAACAATCAGAAGGCAAGAAAAAACAAGAGTAGCGAGTATACATACACTACCGTTCAAAAGTTTGGGGTCACCCAGACAATTATTTTGTGTTTTCCATGAACAGTCACACTTATTTACCACCATGAGTTGTAAAATGAATAGAAAATATAGTCAAGACATTGACAAGGTTAGAAATAATGATTTGTATTTGAAATAATAATTTTTTCCTTCAAACTTTGCTTTCGTCAAAGAATCCTCCATTTGCAACAATTACAGCATTGCAGACGTAACATGATTGCACAAGGGTTTTCTAATCATCCATTAGCCTTCTGATGCAATGAGCAAACACATTGTACCATTAGAACACTGGAGTGATAGTTACTGGAAATGGGCCTCTATACACCTATGTAGATATTGCAACAAAAAGCAGACATTTGCAGCTAGAATAGTCATTTACCACATTAGCAATGTATAGAGTGTATTTCTGATTAGTTTAAAGTTATCTTCATTGAAAAAAAGTGCTTTTCTTTCAAAAATAAGGAAATTTCTAAGTGACCCCAAACTTTTGAACCGTAGTGTATGTACATATAAACATAAATATATAGACACACGGTGCAGAGCATTGTAGCTAGATGGAATAAATATATAGATATATGAACACACAGTGCGGAGCATTGTAGCTAGATGGAATAAATATGTGAATATATAAACACACACACAGTGTGGAGCGTTGTAGCTAGCTGGAATAGATATGTAAATATATAAACACACACAGTGCAGAGCATTGTAGCTAGATGGAATAAATATGTAAATATATAAACACACAGTGTGGAGCATTGTCGCTAGATGGAATAAATATATAAATATGTAAACACACACAGTGCGGAGCATTGTAGCTAGATGGAATGAAACAGCATAACCGTCTACTTAGTTATCCTACATGGTATGATTATGTACCCATACATATTCTCACCCTCCGTAGCTACCGGTATTTTCCTAGTTGTATACCGGAGGGGACCATTGTGTAAGTCTATTGCGTCTTTTGCATTCAATACTATTAGGTTGTCACGTCTTTTTGCTATCTCTGCGAGCAGCCCTGCTTAGGTTATACAGTCTGACAGCCGTTGGTAGGAAGGACCTGTGAAACCTCTCGGTTGTGCACCTAGGATGATGTAGTCTGCTGCTAAATGAGCTCCTTAGTGCATTCAGTGTGTCCTGCATAGGGTGGAACTCGGACTCCAGCAGAGATGACAGTTTAGCCACCATCCTTCTCTCTCCCATCTCCTCCACTGGGTCAAGGCGCTGCCCCAGGACAGAGCTAGCTTTCTTGATCAGTTTGTTCAGTCTTTTCCTATCGGCTGCGGTAATGCCACTGCCCCAGCAGGCCACTCCAAAAGTGATGGCTGATGCCACCATCGTGTCGTAGAATGTCTTCAGCAGCGCCCCTTGTACACCAAAAGACCTGAGTCTCCTCAGTAGGAACAGCCTGAGCTGTCCTTTCTTGTAGAGTGCATCAGTATTGTGTGACCAGTCTAGTTTATTGTTCAGATGAACACTCAGGTACTTGTAGGATGTCACCATTTCAATGTCTGTTCCCTGGATGTTTACTGGTGCTGTGAGGGGTTGTCCTTGCCTGCGGCAGTCCACCACCAGCTCCTTAGTTTTCCTCGCGTTGATCTGGAGACAGTTCCGATAGCACCAGTCCACAAAGTCCTAGATAAGCCCTCTGTACTCAGCTTCATCTCCGTTGGAGATGAGGCCAACGATTGCAGAGTCATCAGAGAACTTCTGTAGATGGCAGTGTGTTGTGTTGTGTGAGAAGTCCGCAGTATAAAGGGTGAACAGGAAGGGAGCCAAAACCGTTCCCTGGGGGGCCCCCGTGCTACCGATGATCGTGTCGGACACACAGTCCTGGGTTCTCACAAACTGTGGCCGGTTTGTGAGGTAGTCCAGGATCCATGATGACAGGTGCTGGTCCACCCCTGCGCACAGCAGCTTGTCCTTCAGGATCATCGGTTGGATGGTGTTGAAAGCACTGGAGAAGTCAAAGAACATGATCCTCACTGCATTCCCGGGCTTCTCCAGGTGGAACAGAGAACGGTGAAGGAGGAAGATGACCGCATCCTCCACCCCAATACCATGCTGGTAGGCGAACTGGAGTGGATCCATCGTTGGTCCCACCAGGGGGCGGAGGTGAGCAAGGAGCAGTCTCTCCAGGGTCTTCATCATGTGGGACGTCAGGGCCACTGGTCTGTAGCTGTTCAGATCTTTGGGGTGGGAAGTCTTTGGTACAGGTACCACACAAGATGTTTTCCACAACTGTGGTACCCTCCCCAGCTTCAGGCTCAGGTTGAAGATGTACTCCACAATCCCACACAGCTGGTCTGCACAGGACTTGAGGAGCTTTGCACTGATGCCGTCCGGTCCCGACGCCTTCCTCGCCTTTGATCTTCCTCAGCTCTGTCCTCACCTGGGTCTTAGTGAGGGTCAGGTTGGGGGGCTGTGTGTTGGGAGTGGGGGGGTGATGGTGGAGTGGGGAGTGGGCAGCAGGACTTGATGTCTTCAGAGGCAGCAGTGGTTGTTGTGCAGTCGGGGGGGAGGGCGGTTGGTCAAACCTATTAAAAAACAGATTCAGATTGTTCGCCCACTCCCTGCCCCCCGTGGCCTTGGGGTATTTCAGTCACAAGTCAGTGGTGGGGCAAGAGAAGGAGAGGAAAAAAAAAACCCATTGGGGAATAGAGTAAAACAACTCCGCTCAGGAGGCCTCCCAGCACCCAGCATCCAGGCCGCCAGCAAAAGCAGCGGAACGTGCCCTAATGGCCCAGCCAAACCCCGGGCCGAGGGAAACCATGTCTCCGGTGGGCGGACCAGGGCGCCAAAAGAACCATCCAGCTTGTCAGGAGGCCGGACCCGGACGCCAAAAGGAAAGAGCCGGTCACCGGGTGGTCGGGCAGTATCGGCCTGCCAACAGAATGGCTGGGGGAAGGTCGGCGAACCGGGCCAGCCGGAATTTACCCCCGCAGTCTCAAAGGCGGGGAAAAAGGGGCCACGGCGAGGACGGGGCATGGCCTGGAAAGCGCTCAGCGGCGTGTCAGCTACACAGTCTCCAGAACCCACCTGGGTCAAAACGACCATGGTGCCGAGCTCCGATTGAGCGAGAGCGGCACCCGCGTCGGACCCCGATTGGGCCGGAACCCCCATGACGTCAAGCTCCGATCGAGCGAGAGCAGCACCCGCGTCGGACCCCGATTGGGCCGGAACCCCCATGACGTCAAGCTCCGATTGGGCGAGAGCAGCACCCGCGTCGGACCCCGATTGGGCCGGAACCCCCATGACGTCAAGCTCCGATCGGGCGAGAGCAGCACCCGCGTCGGACCCCGATTGGGCCGGAACCCCCATGACGTCAAGCTCCGATCGGGCGAGAGCAGCACCCGCGTCGGACCCCGATTGGGCCGGAACCTCCATGACGTCAAGCTCCGCTTGAACCGGCGGAGCACTCCTGGTGGACCCCATGCCGAGAGCCGGACCCTCCAAGGTGGCACCAAGAGCAGGTTCGCCTCCAGTGACCCTGGGGAGAGGCTCAGAGGGACAAAAGGAACCGGGATCAGGATCACCGGCAGCGGCAGGGCCCGGCGAGACAGGCTCGAGCGCAGCAGACGGCTGCACCCGGCTCGCCCCCCCGAGAGACAGGCAATAATGCTCCAGAAAGAAGAGGAGGGATAGAAAATAGAGCACTTGCCTGATCTCGGGTTCTGCCGCCATCCAGGACTTCGATGCTCCGGGTTCAAACGGGAGGAGGTCGTCGTCCGGTTCCCACTCCGTCGCGACGTCATCCGCCCCTGGAAGAGGGGCTCTTGCAGCTCGAGGACCCCCCGACGTCATCGTCCACGCTAGTTGTTCATGTGGCGTGGAGGTGAGGGGCTCTCGGCCCGCTGGACCGGACTGTTCATCTGCAGAGTCCCGGGGACGCTCCGTCGTCGGCACAGGCTCCAACCAATCGTCCGACCTCCTCTGCCCAGAAAATGGCTGCGGGGCTGGGGTCTTCTGCCCGAGGGCCGCAGGCTCACTCCTCGTCTGGTGACGCTCCTCAGAGGTCGAAGCGTGCTCAGCAGGGGGAGACACAGAGGCAGCGGGTTTAATTAACATATCAGCAGGGAGTTGAGGCTCGGGGGGCTGCAAACCCCGAGCCTCACCCCCAGGAGTCAGACAGAACAAATCACTATTAGATGGAAAAAAGTGAACTTGAACTTGCCTGGCTCCCGGAGGAGCGGTGGAACCTGCCGTTGGGAACGTCATTCCATCCTTCTCCCACCGGGTGGTGGCCGGAGACTCTCTTGGAGGGGAGGGGGCCACTCGGGATGGTGTAGCCGCGCTGTCCACTGGAGCAAAACTTCTCAAACTCCCAGCCGCTGGAGAAGGCGTTGAAGCGGAGGGGGCAACAGCCAAGTCAGGCCGGGCGTGACGCGCTGACAGCTCAGCGGGGAAAGCAGGCCCGGGGGGAAAGGCTGCTGGGGTCTCCTCCAGGTGAGACGCCGAAGAGACAGCAGTGGGATGAATGGGGTCAGCCCAGTGAACCGGAGCGGATTCCGGAGGGGAGTCACGCTGAGAACGTCTCTGGCCACGGTGTCGACGTCTACGACGGGCCCCGGATGGTGCAAACTCCAGGACTGGATCGAGGGAAGGATCCGGATTCCAGAGCGGGCAGCGGGAGCTCCGGTTACTCCGCCTTTGGCCTCGTTCCTCCTCGATCTCCTGGAGCGCCTCGCGGTGGACGGCGATCTCTTGTCTCCTCGCTTGGACGTCCAAGTGGTCGGTGTAGCGGGAAGACAACCGGTCGAGCGTTCTCTCAGCGCAGTCCAGGTAGTAGTGCGCTTCGGATGAGTCGTCAAGGCTGGCGGAAGCGCTGATGAAGTCATCCACCTCCTCCAGCGCCTCAGGCAGCTGGAGCCAGAGATCACTCCACCTTGCAGCCTCCTCCTCTTCGTACATCAGAATTGTCTGGCGTTGGGCAGCGATGTCGAGTCTCCTCGCGTCGACCTCGGGGTGACCATTGTAGCGGGAAGGCAGACGGTCAAGCACCTCCTCAGCCCGGTCTAAATACCACTGTTCATCGGGCTGATAACCGAGGAGAGGAGGGGCGAGGGAGGTGTCTGGATGCCCATCGAGGTCGGAAGCGATAATGAGGATTTCATCTACCTCCTCCAGCGCCTTGGTCAGCAGGACGTGGGAACCCCGAGAATGACTCCGCTGAGATGGCATATTTCCAACGCCGCGTACCTGGACAGGAAGGACAAAGTTCCCAGAACGCAACTTACTGAGAACGGCGTCTCCTTCTGGCGGCTGTCTACTGTCACGGCTGGCCCTCACGAGCCAGCATAAGACGCCTCAGTTCAGTAAATTGCAGTTCAGTTCTTTTATTTATAAAGCACAGGACTTAGGTGTACAACATAACTTTGCCACGCAGGCTTCGTTACACAACACAACATAAATTCACAATAGAGAGTTATGGCAGTGACGAGGAGCTCTCGTCTGCCGTAATTAGGAAGGAACGTCAGCGAGGGAGAAGACAGTTCCAAATAAATCACTTACATGCAGCGGGATACGTCGAGGAACCCAGGGAGCATGTGGTAAGGAGACAGGGGAAAGTCATAGGACTTCTGACAAGACAGCCGCGCCGTCCAGTTCACTCGCACTGACATTTAAAGCCAGCTGCTCATGATTGGAAACGCGGCACAGCTGCCCAGGTTCTGACAGCTGAGAGCTCCCGAGCGTCTGGCCAATCAGAGCCCGGGAAACCCGTGTGACGACACCAGCTGTCAAAACCTGACAGGGATGAGGAATAACCCGAGCGCGGACAAAGCGCTCGGGATATGACAGGGCCCCTCCCTCTACGCGAACTCCTGGTCGCGCGCAACATCCAGACCCCCCCACCCCACCCCAGGGAAGGTGGAGGGGGAAGCAGGTGGAGGGAGAGCAGGGCCAACTCACAACAAGGGGACAAAAACATTGGGGAAGGGAGGGAGAGAGAAAAAAAAGGCAGAAACCGTACATAAACGGGGACAAAGATGAATAAAAAGAAAAGTCAACGCTAGATGGACATCACTCACACATAACCACAAAAAGAAAGCCAAGATGAGGGTACAAGGAACACTAGTCAATACCACAAGGCAGGATCAAGGAAATAAAAGGACAGATAATACCTTCTTCTCCAAGTTAATGTGTACAGAAAACCGTCAAAACCAAAAGAAAACACAGGTGCCAAAAAAAAAAAAAAAAGGAACTAGACCCGAGTAAGGGAGTAACATAGGAAATAAACAACCACACCCTAAAGAAACATACAATACTCATGATAGCCATGGCAAGAGAACATATGTCCATCCACGGAAAACAGTCACCTTAAACATGAAGTCCAATCCCCAGTGGGGTATTTCAGTCACAAGTCAGTGGTGGGGCAAGAGAAGGAGAGGAAAAAAAAAACCCATTGGGGAATAGAGTAAAACAACTCCGCTCAGGAGGCCTCCCAGCACCCAGCATCCAGGCTGCCAGCAAAAGCAGCGGAACGTGCCCTAATGGCCCAGCCAAACCCCGGGCCGAGGGAAACCATGTCTCCGGTGGGCGGACCAGGGCGCCAAAAGAACCATCCAGCTTGTCAGGAGGCCGGACCCGGACGCCAAAAGGAAAGAGCCGGTCACCGGGTGGTCGGGCAGTATCGGCCTGCCAACAGAATGGCTGGGGGAAGGTCGGCGAACCGGGCCAGCCGGAATTTACCCCCGCAGTCTCAAAGGCGGGGAAAAAGGGGCCACGGCGAGGACGGGGCATGGCCTGGAAAGCGCTCAGCGGCGTGTCAGCTACACAGTCTCCAGAACCCACCTGGGTCAAAACGACCATGGTGCCGAGCTCCGATTGAGCGAGAGCGGCACCCGCGTCGGACCCCGATTGGGCCGGAACCCCCATGACGTCAAGCTCCGATCGAGCGAGAGCAGCACCCGCGTCGGACCCCGATTGGGCCGGAACCCCCATGACGTCAAGCTCCGATTGGGCGAGAGCAGCACCCGCGTCGGACCCCGATTGGGCCGGAACCCCCATGACGTCAAGCTCCGATCGGGCGAGAGCAGCACCCGCGTCGGACCCCGATTGGGCCGGAACCCCCATGACGTCAAGCTCCGATCGGGCGAGAGCAGCACCCGTGTCGGACCCCGATTGGGCCGGAACCTCCATGACGTCAAGCTCCGCTTGAACCGGTGGAGCACTCCTGGTGGACCCCATGCCGAGAGCCGGACCCTCCAAGGTGGCACCAAGAGCAGGTTCGCCTCCAGTGACCCTGGGGAGAGGCTCAGAGGGACAAAAGGAACCGGGATCAGGATCACCGGCAGCGGCAGGGCCCGGCGAGACAGGCTCGAGCGCAGCAGACGGCTGCACCCGGCTCGCCCCCCCCGAGAGACAGGCAATAATGCTCCAGAAAGAAGAGGAGGGATAGAAAATAGAGCACTTGCCTGATCTCGGGTTCTGCCGCCATCCAGGACTTCGATGCTCCGGGTTCAAACGGGAGGAGGTCGTCGTCCGGTTCCCACTCCGTCGCGACGTCATCCGCCCCTGGAAGAGGGGCTCTTGCAGCTCGAGGACCCCCCGACGTCATCGTCCACGCTAGTTGTTCATGTGGCGTGGAGGTGAGGGGCTCTCGGCCCGCTGGACCGGACTGTTCATCTGCGGAGTCCCGGGGACGCTCCGTCGTCGGCACAGGCTCCAACCAATCGTCCGACCTCCTCTGCCCAGAAAATGGCTGCGGGGCTGGGGTCTTCTGCCCGAGGGCCGCAGGCTCACTCCTCGTCTGGTGACGCTCCTCAGAGGTCGAAGCGTGCTCAGCAGGGGGAGACACAGAGGCAGCGGGTTTAATTAACATATCAGCAGGGAGTTGAGGCTCGGGGGGCTGCAAACCCCGAGCCTCACCCCCAGGAGTCAGACAGAACAAATCACTATTAGATGGAAAAAAGTGAACTTGAACTTGCCTGGCTCCCGGAGGAGCGGTGGAACCTGCCGTTGGGAACGTCATTCCATCCTCCTCCCACCGGGTGGTGGCCGGAGACTCTCTTGGAGGGGAGGGGGCCACTTGGGATGGTGTAGCCGCGCTGTCCACTGGAGCAAAACTTCTCAAACTCCCAGCCGCTGGAGAAGGCGTTGAAGCGGAGGGGGCAACAGCCAAGTCAGGCCGGGCGTGACGCGCTGACAGCTCAGCGGGGAAAGCAGGCCCGGGGGGAAAGGCTGCTGGGGTCTCCTCCAGGTGAGACGCCGAAGAGACAGCAGTGGGATGAATGGGGTCAGCCCAGTGAACCGGAGCGGATTCCGGAGGGGAGTCACGCTGAGAACGTCTCTGGCCACGGTGTCGACGTCTACGACGGGCCCCGGATGGTGCGAACTCCAGGACTGGATCGAGGGAAGGATCCGGATTCCAGAGCGGGCAGCGGGAGCTCCGGTTACTCCGCCTTTGGCCTCGTTCCTCCTCGATCTCCTGGAGCGCCTCGCGGTGGACGGCGATCTCTTGTCTCCTCGCTTGGACGTCCAAGTGGTCGGTGTAGCGGGAAGACAACCGGTCGAGCGTTCTCTCAGCGCAGTCCAGGTAGTAGTGCGCTTCGGATGAGTCGTCAAGGCTGGCGGAAGCGCTGATGAAGTCATCCACCTCCTCCAGCGCCTCAGGCAGCTGGAGCCAGAGATCACTCCACCTTGCAGCCTCCTCCTCTTCGTACATCAGAATTGTCTGGCGTTGGGCAGCGATGTCGAGTCTCCTCGCGTCGACCTCGGGGTGACCGTTGTAGCGGGAAGGCAGACGGTCAAGCACCTCCTCAGCCCGGTCTAAATACCACTGTTCATCGGGCTGATAACCGAGGAGAGGAGGGGCGAGGGAGGTGTCTGGATGCCCATCGAGGTCGGAGGCGATAATGAGGATTTCATCTACCTCCTCCAGCGCCTTGGTCAGCAGGACGTGGGAACCCCGAGAATGACTCCGCTGAGATGGCATATTTCCAACGCCGCGTACCTGGACAGGAAGGACAAAGTTCCCAGAACGCAACTTACTGAGAACGGCGTCTCCTTCTGGCGGCTGTCTACTGTCACGGCTGGCCCTCACGAGCCAGCATAAGACGCCTCAGTTCAGTAAATTGCAGTTCAGTTCTTTTATTTATAAAGCACAGGACTTAGGTGTACAACATAACTTTGCCACGCAGGCTTCGTTACACAACACAACATAAATTCACAATAGAGAGTTATGGCAGTGACGAGGAGCTCTCGTCTGCCGTAATTAGGAAGGAACGTCAGCGAGGGAGAAGACAGTTCCAAATAAATCACTTACATGCAGCGGGATACGTCGAGGAACCCAGGGAGCATGTGGTAAGGAGACAGGGGAAAGTCATAGGACTTCTGACAAGACAGCCGCGCCGTCCAGTTCACTCGCACTGACATTTAAAGCCAGCTGCTCATGATTGGAAACGCGGCACAGCTGCCCAGGTTCTGACAGCTGAGAGCTCCCGAGCGTCTGGCCAATCAGAGCCCGGGAAACCCGTGTGACGACACCAGCTGTCAAAACCTGACAGGGATGAGGAATAACCCGAGCGTGGACAAAGCGCTCGGGATATGACAAAAATGAGAGCATAGATGGAATAAAAAATAGTGTGGGATCATCATATAATTAAAATCACGGGTGATTATATGATGACTGTTACAACTCTCTCTATTAACTTGGTAGAGCATCCGCCCCACACCCGGGACGCCTGGGTTCAAATCCTGGCTGGGTCATGCCAAAGACCATATAAAAGTGGAACTTCTTGCCGTCCAGCTTGGTGCTCAGCAATAATGGAACAGAGGAGGGAAATTTGTGGTGGTGCCTTGCATGGCAGCAACCCCTCTGATTTTAGATGTGATTAACATTGTAGATAAGAGAGACATAATTTTGTTCTACTGTACATGATTGGCTGTATGGACTGAATGACAATAAACTTGGCTTTACCTTTAAAATAAGATCCCAGTGCTGCTGTTTCCTAAGCTCCAGAGCTACGCGATGTCAAAACACGGCACAGAAATATCATTAAACAATGCGCTTCTGACTACAGACCTCCTTTTTCCTGATCAAAAGCGGATTGTAATGGAATGCACTATAATAGTAACGCACATTAAATTGTGTGCTGCCACACCTCTTTGAAATGAGGCACCTCCTCCGAGCACATAGCGAGCGCACTGTCTACTGGTAATTTGATGGTGTGACGCAAAGCATGAAAAACTGACAATGCACTGACAGAGACTAACAAAAACACTGGCACACGGTGGGAAGTCTGTTGGATAAGTATGAGGATGACCGTCAAAATAGGGCCCTATATCTGCAATTCACCTTCACTCTTGCCTTACTTGCTGCCCTCATCTTTTTGATAATAATCAAATAGAATCAATAATCTTGGCTTACCAAGTGGATCAGCCCTCTTGGTGATATACAGGTGCATCTCATTAAATTAGAATATCATCAAAAAGTTGATTTATTTCAGTAATTCAGTTCATAAAATGAAACTCATATTTTATATAGATTCATTACAGACAAAGTGATATATTTCAAGTGTTTATTTCTTTTAATTTTGATGGTTATGGCTTGCAGCTCATGAAAACCCGAAAATCAGTTTCTCAAAAAATTAGAATATTACATAAGATCAACTTTAAAAAATTGATTTTTTTAATAGAAATGTTGGCCGACTAAAAGTATTTCCATGCACACACTCAATACATGGTCAGGGCTCCTTTTGCATGAATTAATACTGCATCACTGTGGCATGGCATGAAGGTGATCAGCCTGTGTTACTGCTGAGGTGTTATGAAGGCCCAGGTTGCTTTGATAGTGATCTTCAGCTCACTACATTGTTGGGTCTGGTGTCTCTCATCTCCCTGTTGACGATACTTCATAGATTCTGTATGGGGTTTAGGTCAGGAGAGTTTGCTGGCCAGTAAAATATGGTGATACCATGGTCATTAAACCAGGTTTTGGTACTTTTGGCAGCAGTGTGGGCAGGTGCCAAGTCCTGCTGGAAAATGAAATCAGCATCTCCATAAAGCTTGCCAGCAGAGGGAAACATGAAGTGCTCTAAAATGTCCTGGTAGACAGCTGCATTGACTTTGGACTTGATAAAACATAGTGGACTAACACCAACAGATGACATGGCTCGCCAGATCAGGTGCCAAGTCCTGTCACTTGGAAATCAAGGTCCCAGAGTCTGGAGGAAGAGTGAACAGGCACAGAATACAAGTTGCTTGAGGTCCAGTGTGAAATTTCCACAGTCAGTGATGATATGTGGAGCCATGCCATCTGCTGGTGTTTTTCCACTGTGTTTAATCAAGTCCAATGTCAGTGCAGCCATCTAACGGGAAATTTTAGAGCACTTCATGCTTCCCTCTACTGACAAGCTTTATGGAGATGCTGATTTCATTTTCCAGCAGGACATGGCACCTGCCCACATTGCTGCCAAAAGTACAAATACCTGGTTTAATGACCACAGTATCACTGTGCTTGATTAGCCAGCAAACTCTCCTGACCTAAATCCCATAGAGAATCTAGAGAATCTATGGTGTATTGTCAAGAGGAAGGTGAAATACACCAGACCCAACAATGCAGACAAGCTGAAGGCCGCTATCGAAG
This sequence comes from Pholidichthys leucotaenia, assembly GCA_020510985.1. NCBI lineage: Eukaryota > Metazoa > Chordata > Actinopteri > Cichliformes > Pholidichthyidae > Pholidichthys > Pholidichthys leucotaenia. The sequence goes on along the minus strand of CM035848.1, from coordinate 84,358,920 downwards.
CAACCTGGGCTTCCATTACACTTCAGCAGTAACACAGACTGATCACCTCCATACCATGCTGCATTGATGCAGTAATTATGCAAAAGGAGCCTTGACCAAGTACTGAGTGTGTATATCGACATGCTTTTCAGTTGGCCAACATTTCTATTAAAAATCAATTTTTTTATTAATTTTATGTAATATTCTAATTTTTTGAGAAACTGAATTTGGGGTTTTCATGAGCTATAAGCCATAACCATCAAAACTAAAAGAAATAAACACTTGAAATATATCACTCTGTGTGTAATGAATCTATATAATACATGAGTTTCACTTTTTGAATTGAATTATTGAAATAAATCAACTTTTTGATGACATTCTAATTTATTAAGATGCACCTGTAAGTACTGTTGGACTCTGATGCAGGAGATTGTGAGCTCAAACCTGTGTTTGGATGTCACCAGTTAGGCTTCACTACCTGTCCCCTTGGTCACAAAAAGAAGCAATATTGGTTATCAACTCTCCCTCTAATGGAAATTGGGATGGTGGGAAGGAGAGATTTACTAATTTAGCAAGATCCTTGCATAATAGTGGGGGATCACCATTTTGCAAAATTTAAGAAGGAAATGTGGTCAAAGATGTTAATTTACAATGTAAAAAAGTCACACATTTACAAAAAAAAAATCTTCAAGAAAATTACAAATCTGAGAGAAAAGTAGCAGATTTATGATTATAAAAGTTTGTTGAAAAGTGATACACTTCTTTTGGCTGCTCCCTTTCAGGGTCATCACAGCAGATCATCATCTGATAAGATAAGATAAGATAAGCCTTTATTAGTCCCACAATGGGGAAATTCCAGGATTGCAACAGCACAGGGATAGCAACACTCAGAGCAACAATCAGAAGGCAAGAAAAAACAAGAGCAGCTAGTATACATATGTACATATTAATATAAATATATATATATATATATATATATATATATATATATATATATATATATATAGACACACAGTGCAGAGCATTGTGGTTGGTGGATGTGCAGCAGAAAGTCTAAGCTCTCTCTCCGCGGATGCGGCGGGCCGGCTGGATGTCTTTGGGCATGATGGTTACCCTCTTGGCGTGGATGGCGCACAGGTTGGTGTCCTCGAAGAGACCCACCAGGTAGGCCTTGCTGGCCTCCTGCAGAGCCATGACGGCGGAGCTCTGGAAGTGCAGGTCGGTCTTGAAGTCCTGAGCGATCTCCCTCACCAGGCGCTGGAAGGGCAGCTTATGGATGAGCAGCTCTGTGGATTTCTGGTAGCGACGGATCTCTCTCAGAGCCACGGTACTGGGCCTGTAACGGTGAGGCTTCTTCACTCCGCCGGTGGCCGGAACGCTTTTCCGAGCAGCCTTGGTGGCCAGCTGCTTCCTGGGGGCTTTTCCTCCAGTAGATTTATGGGCGGTCTGCTTGGTTCTTGCTATTGCTCTTTATTATTCTGTCTTATATTTCTTGCACGCCACCTAAACTCCAGCCTGGCACCCGTGTCATTTTCGCTTCAGTTCTCCCGGTATGTTGATGATAACATCATGATAACATCATGATAACATGATAACATGAAAACATCATGATAGCATCATGATTGCCATTTTGATCTGACAAGGATTTTTTTTTTTTTTAAACGATGGATGCTCTTCCTGACACAACCCTCCCCATTTATCTGAGCTTGGGAACGGCAGTAGGAGTACCTTGTGCTTCTCCCTGTAGCTGGCTAACCAACTTTCCTTTCCCCATTCTGTTATGCTGAGCACCAAACTAGAAGGCAGGAAGCATTTTTTATATAGTCTTTGGTATGACCCAGCTGGGCTGTAAACCCACAACTTCTCGGCCGTGGGGCATATGCTCTGGTAAAAAATAAGATGCACATTTCTATGAAATATTTTGGAAACGTTTAGGCAATTTATGAGAAAAACAAATTTGCAAGAAAATTGTTAATTATTAACTGAGGCAAAAAATTAAAATAAACATAAGTCAGGGGCTATAACTGTCATGAGCCTCCTTGTGCGCTTTTACGCAGCGCACGGAGGAGGGGAAGGGAGAATGGATTTACACGCAGGGTTACACCACAATACATTTATTAAAAAAAGACAAACAAAACCAACAATACAAAATAGCATAATTGCTCAGGGTACTCAAGGAGTCCTCCAGGACGCTCAACAGTCTTAGGAGAGAACCACCGGGAGAATGCACACAGTAAATACACACGAGTGTGTTTCACCACCAGTGTTTCAATTAACACTGGTGCCATAGGCAAAATTAAGAGAAAAAAATTCACAAATTTATGAGAAAAAATATGAAAATTTAAGGGGAAAAAGTTGCAAATTTACAAGAAAAATTAAGCCAATTTACAAGAAAAAAAATAACAGATTTTTCATGAAAAAAAATTGAAAAAAGTTGCAAATTAACAAAGGAGTAGCATATATGAGTAAATAAATTGAAAACTTACAAGAAAAAAGTTACAAATTTATGAGAAAAAGTTGCAAGACTACAGTAAATAAGTAGCAAATCTATGGGAAAGTTATCAAATAATAAGAAAAAGTTTAAAGAAAAAATTTGCAAGAAAAAAGTCACAATTTCAAAAGAAATTGTGAATTGTGACAGAACAAATTTAGAAGCAGCCGACTTTGTTCACCCAGCCAATCAGGTACAGTAGAACAAAATGACGTTTCTCCTGACTACAATGTTCATCACATGGAGAATCAGAGGGGTCACTGCCACAAACAACTTCTCCTTCCCCCATGTTATTATGCTGAGCACCAAGCTAGAAGGGCTTTATTGGGCTGCACGGTGGCGCAGTGGTTAGCACTGCGGCAGCACAGTTTACCCTTGGCCGGGGGATTGTGGGGATCGTGGGATCGTGGGTTCGATCCCAGCCCCCGACCAACAGTGATCTGTGTGGAGTTTGCATGTTCTCCCCGTGTTGCGTGGGTTTACTCCGGGATTTCTCCGGTTTCCTCCCACATGCCAAAAACATGCATGTTAGGTTAATTGGCTGTTCTAAAAAAATTGTCCCTAGATATTTGTTTCCTATAGGCCCTTAGAATAGAGGGTTAGTATTAATGAAAGCGCTTTGAGTGGTCTTTGTGACTAGAAAAGTGCTATATAAGTGCAGGTTAGTTAGTTAGTTAGTTAGAAGGCAGGAAGTACCATTTTTTTATGGTCTTTGGTATGACCCGGCTGGGGCTTGAACCCACAACCTCCCAGTTGTGGGGTGGATGCTCTACCATTGGACCAGTGGTACTTATGAGAAAAAGTTTCAGATTTACAACAAAAACTGCAAATTTATGAAAAAAAAAAAGTTGAAAATTGGTAAACAAATGGAGTCCATATGGGCAAATGCAGATGGGACCGGCATGGAACCTGTGGACAGGCCCACATGGACCCGTAGGAGCCCATTTTTAACCTGTGGTTGGATCCATTTGGACATGCTGGTTGGGGAACCAGCAGAACTACATCAGGATGTTTTTTCTTATAAATCTGCAACTTTTTTAGTCTAAATTTGTTACTCTTCTCTCACAAAATCACTTTTCTGGTAAATTATTTGCAAAAAGTTTGACTCTTTTTTTGCCAAATGGTGTTTTTTTCCTCATTACACTTTTAATTTGTTTCACAATTTGTTACATTTTTGGCACTGTTATGGACCCCCCCTCCCCCCTCCATAGGGAGTCAGTCAGTGACACAGTCCCTGACACCTTAGGATACACTTCCTCTTTGGCTGTGCGTGGCCAGTTGCAAATAGCTGTAACAGAGTGACAGCCAATCAAAAAGCAAGTTGCTGTCCAAGGTGCTAAACAACACTGCTAATTGTTGGAGCAGCTGTCTAGGGTGCTGATAGGTATTTGTTAAAGAAAAGCTTTATTCTAGATAACTTTTTGAGTTTCACTGTTAATTTTGTACTTTTTCAAACTAGTGTGATTTTTCAGGGGTTCACACTAATTGCCACGATCTAGCACGGGGGGATTTCACCGTGATTTGTCTCTTTGCCTTTTGTTTTTCCTTAACATGCTGTGGAAGGGATTAACTTATTCAAGAAAAACTTTTAAAAATTGGCAAAAAGGTGAAAGTCAAAATTTTATACAAATCTGCAGCTTTTGTTATTCCAAATTTGCTTTTTTTTCATAAATTGAATATTATTTTTCTCATAAATTTGCAACTTTTTATTTTTTAACACTTTTTCTTGTAAATCTTCAAAAATTTTCTCATACATTTTTTACTTTTTTCTTGTTTTTTTTAATAAAGTTGTGATTTTTTCATAAATTTGCTACTTTTTTCCTAGAAATGGGATTTTTCCTGATTCACATTCCTCATTTTTTCTCACAAATTTGTAATATTTTTTCTCTTAAATTTGTGACTGAATTATGGTAACATATGGTGAATTTTGTTAATCGTAAAATATAATTCACCCTTTTATTTTTGAATTTTTTTTATTTATTTTAAGTTTATGTTTGTACCTAAACTTGTGAATACTCACTGCCTCCACCGTGGCCTTTGTTAGAGATCAAATCACCTACTGACTACAACGACTCAAAAAGCAGTGCTCATTGTACTTGGGTTATTGTAAGTAATTATTCCCCATATCTGTTTATGTTTATTCTATTTATAATTTACAATGTTATTTTTGCAGGTCACACATAGTGTATGTAGTATAATATACTTTGTAATATTTTGTTGTAATAAGATATTTCCCTTTAACCCTTTGGTTTCCATCTCAGCAGCAGCTCTGTTTAAATTGTCCTCAGAAGGGAACATGTAAATGGACAGGGGTGTGAAGATTGTCCCAGCTGTTCCCACTGATGTCATGGGGGGCGGGGGTAATCTGTTGGGTGTCATGGGGTGTCATGTGTTTACTCCTCCTGGGTTAACTGGATTATTTCTGCTGCTGTGGATCACCTATTCCTCTTCTTCTCCTTTTCCCTGCTGATTAGTGCAGATCTGCAGGATTTAACACCACCAAACACCACCGTTTAGTTCCTCCTTATGGCTGTCATTTAAAAATGGCCAACACACGCGTTTTCACATCCTTTTTCATGTAAATTAGAAACAATCTGTTGTAAATGTGAGGATTTTTCTCATAAATTTGCAGGATTTTCCTGCATAGTTACAGCCATTTTCCTCAGAAATGTGTAGCTTCTTCCTTGAAAATTTGCAGCTTATTACTATTTATAATTTTGCAGCTTTTTCCTCATGAATTTAGAACTTTTCTTACTCTTGAATTTGCAGTTAAAAAAAACCCCACTTTAGGTCGTAAACAGTTAGTAATTTACACCTTATTTGCCTTTTTGCTAAAGTTGCATCTTTTTTTAACCATAAAATTCCACTTTTTTGATCAGAAATTGGCAGCTTTTTTTTTTTTTTTTTTTTGGTCAGGTCAGGCATTGGTTTGCTTGCTACCAGATAACCATGAAAACTGGTACTACCTGTCTCATGGGTTGCGCCATCGGCAACTCAACCGGCATCCCCGCCCTTCCGAGGGCATAGAGGGTGAAACTCGGCATCCTGGCAGAACTAAAAACAATATCTGCCACAGGTCTGTGGTGGACCACTCCCACTTACACGGGGTGAGACTGGACATCCTGGCAGATAAACACATCTGTTGCAAGGTCTGTGGTGGACTGTGCCAGTCGGTGCATCATGACATGCATTACACAAAGAGCAGAGATAAACAAATCTATCATCTGGCCAGTCATTGCAACAGATACTGGACTCAGTTTGTCTTGGCTTGTCCTTGCCACTGATAATATCTTTATCTGCCAAGAATGTGCTGCTAGTCCATCAAAAACTAGCGGTAGTCAAATACTTTGCAAGCACTTTCATTAAAATGGTCAGTCAGAAAGCAACTCATACCAGCTTGGACGTCGCCCGGGCTAACAAGGTCCACACTGATTTGTTCACACTCCGACAGGCAGCGAAAAGTAAGCTAGGAGCAGGAAGACAAAAGAAGAGGAAAACAGCAGCCTTGTGTGTAGCAGAATAGAATGTACACACTCTGTTGGACAGAACAACATTGCAGTGCCCAGAAAGACAGACCGCGCTTGTGGCCCTGGAATTGAACAGGTACAATGTAGACATAGCTGCACTTAGTGAAACAAGATTGCCTGGATATGATAGCTTGGAAGACCATGGGTACATCTTCTTTTGGAGTGGAAAATCAACTCAAGAAAGGAGAGAATCAGGAGTGGGCTTTGCAGTTAGAAAGGAGATAGCAGCAATGCTTGATGAGGAACTGGTGCCAATCAACGACAGGATAATGACTATGAGACTCCCACTACAGCGGAAGATGTATGCCACACTCATCAGTGTACAGTATATCCCCCAACAATAACCACACAGAGGAGGCGAAGGAAGAGTTCTACAGTGATTTATGTGAGACTATCAGGCGTGTACCGACTGATGACAGGCTGATACTCATTGGAGATTTTAATGCCAGAGTTGGTTCGGACACTGAGAAATGGAAAGGAGTGCTAGTCAGTCATAGAGTAGGCAAGTGCAATACTAATGGAGAACTTCTACTTGCACTATGTTCAGAGTACAACCTTGTGATAACCAGCACTTTATTTAAGCACAAGGACACACACAAGAAGACATGGATGCACCCAAGATCCAAGCACTGGCACTTGTTAGACTACATCATAGTAAGGCAGAGCGACATAAGGGATGTATTGGACACCAGAGCAACGAGAGGTGCAGACTGTGGTACTGATCATGTTATGCTGAGATCTAGATTAAGGATTTGCAGACGGAAACAGGACGAAAGCAGGATGAAAGCAGGATGGGTGTGAAGCCACCATGGAAGCTAAACACTAGTGCACTGAAAGGCCAAAAAAAGCAGGAAGAACTTACACAGGAAATGGATGAAAACTTGAAAGACTGGGACCTCAACAACTCAGAGAATGACATAGAAGAGAAATGGGCAACACTGAAAGATACAGTGTATCAGACTGCGAGTGATGTATTAGGCCACCCTGAGAGGAAACATCAAGATTGGTTTGATGAGCACGATAAACATCTTTAGAAACTACTAGAAGCAAGGAATACAGCTAGGCAGACAAACCTACAGTGTAACACAAAGTCGAAGAAGAAGAAATACTCAAAGGCTCAGAGTGAGCTACAGAAGTACACCAGAGAGATGAAATCCAACTGGTGGGATGAAAAAGCGGAGGAACTTAAAACTGCAGCAGACAGGAAAGACATGAAAACATTCTTCACAGGTTTGAGAGAAATCTATGGCCCTAAACCAAGAGGATTGATCCAACTAAAGGCTATGGATGGTGAAAAGGTTTTGCAGGAGAAAGACAAGATCCTGGACAGATTTGCAGATTTGCAGATCACTTTGACCAACTACTAAACAACCCTGGAGATCTCACTGAAGAGGCTAAAGAAGCGCTAGTGCAGCGACCAGCTCTATCAAGTCTGGATGAACCACCAAATCTTGATGAACTAATGGCAGCTATCAGGACAACACAGGATGGTAAAGCTCCAGGAAGGGATGGAATTCCAGCAGAAGTGTGGAAATTTGGTGGTGTTCAGCTGACCAACTACCTGCACAAGCTCATCCAAGAGATATGGGATGCCCAGAAAGTACCTCAAGACTGGAAGGATGCAAGTATTGTGCCTTTGTTCAAGAAAGGTGACAGGAAAGATTGTGGAAATTACCGAGGTATATCACTGCTAGCCACTGTTGGTAAGATTCTCTCACGTATACTACTGAACAGACTCAATGAACACTTCTCGCAGAATGTACTACCAGAAACCCAGTGTAGCTTTAGAAGTGGAAGAAGCACAATGGACATGATTTTCTGCTTGAAACAGGTTCAAGAAAAGTGTATCGAACAGAACATGCCACTTTATGTAGTCTTCATAGACTTCAGTAAAGCCTTTGATACTGTTTTGCGACAAGGGCTTTGGTAGGTACTCAAGAAATATGGCTGTACAGAGAAGTTTGTCAGCCTGATCGAGGCACTCCATACAGGTATGCAAGCAAACGTGGCAATGAGTGGTTCAATACCTAAAGACTTTTCAGTAAGCAACGGAGTGAAACAAGGGTGTGTGCTGGTGCCTACACTCTTCTCGCTATATTTGGCAGCCATGCTTGAGGTGGCCTTCAGAGACACTTCAGAAGGAGTATACATTCAAACAAGGAAGCAGACTTGTTCAATGTGACACAGTGTAAAGCCAAGAGTAAGACATTGATAAAGGTAGTAAGAGAGATGCTCTTTGCCGACGACAGTGCTCTAGTTGCACACAGTGCAGAAGATATGCAATCTTTATTGGAGAAATTTGCAAGAGCAGCTAGCCAATTCAGCCTCAGAATCAGCATCAAGAAGACAGAGTGGCTTTATCAACTACCAAAGTTCCAGTTATCAACATCACTACCAGAAGAGATCAGCATTGGTACAGAGCCACTAGTCAAGTGCAAGACTTTCAAGTATCTAGGGAGTACTGTTTCAGAGGATGCTGGGCTGGAGGATGAACTATCTCTCAGAATGGGAAGAGCAAGCACTGTGTTTGGAAACTTGAGGGAGAGACTGTGGGACAATCGACATGTGTCTATCCATGTGAAATGCAAAGTGTACAGAGCGACAGTACTGGCTACTCTATTGTACGGTGCTGAAACGTGGACTGTCTACAGAGTGCAGGTAAAGAAACTCCACACGTACATGATGAGGCACCTTCGAGCCATAATGAACATCTCATGGAAAGACAAGATAACCAACATAGAAGTGTTGAAATGAGCTGGTCTACCATCAGTGGAGGACATGCTAATACAGACAAACCTGAAATGGCTCAGACATGTTGAGAGGATGGACCACCGGCGTCAGCCCCCGCCAGCAATTATTCTACTCACAGTTATGCGAGGGCAAACGCAATCAGGGTAGACCAAGGCTCCGACACTGTAAAAAGAAGCTTGAAGAAGCTGGATATAGACAGGAGATCCTGGCAGCAGAAGGCTAAGGACAGAGCTGCGTGGAGGAATCTGATCAGACCTAAATGAAGCAGTCATTGTCACCCACGACAGACTGCTATGATGATGAAATACTCATGAAACTGGAGCAGTCCGAGAAAAGTCTGAATATAGCCTGACAATACCTGCATATGACAATACAACGGTCCAGTAACGCTTGGCTGGCAAAGGCCGCTTAAGTACAAGCATTGCTGGCCAAACAGATTGGGTGCACCTGGGTGAGGTGCAGGAAAACGATTACCGGAGTGGAACCAGCTGGCTGTCATGGAGTATGGTCGGACTGGCAAGTGTCAGACAACGCCCACATGAATGTAGGTTAAAGGGGCTGCCTAACAGTTGCCGGCCAGAACAGCGGCTACTGGTACGGAGAAAAAAAAAGAACAAAAGACATAGAAACTACAAGAACAACAAGAAGAACTGGGCTGCACGGTGGAGCAGTGGTTAGCACTGTGGCAGCACAGTTTTACCCTCGGCCGGGGGATCGCGGGGACCGTGAGATCGTGGGTTCGATCCCTGCCCCAGGCCAACAGTGATCTGTGTGGAGTTTGCATGTTCTCCCCGTGTTTGCGTGGGTTTACTCCGGGATTTCTCTGGTTTCCTCCCACATGCCAAAAACATGCAGGTTAGGGAGTTAAGGGGCGCTTGCACACACAGCGACCGGCAGCTGGTGGTTTGTCACCAGACTGCAAAACAAATCTACCTACGGGTACAAAATAAGTAATTTAAAAAAAAAAAAAAAAACCTCAAAAGATAACACAATACACAAATATACCAATAACCTGAGCCACAGACAACAGGCAGAACCGAGCCGAACGGACAACACTGGCTCGGTTCGTAACAATAACTCCTGCAAAAATCATCCGATTGGAGTCAAATTGCAATATGCGCATCAACACCGTATGTCAAACCCTGGTACCAAGTTTCAAAACATTTGGAACCAAACTGTAGGAGGAGTTGAGTTCACAGTACAGCTAGCTTTTGTGGGACAGACAGACAGCACCATAGCATACAGTAATCCCCCTTCGGTCTTCAACCAGCGGGGGATAAAAAGCTGCACATTTACAAGAAGACACATGCAAATATGAAGAAAAAAATGCTTATTAGTGATACATCACAATTTACCACAGAATAGTTTTTATGCAAAAGGTCAAACTCATTAGGTTTACACTTTACAACTGACAGCTTTTTGTAGTTCTTGACTGATTCAAGCAGTGTTTTGTCCTTACAACTTCCTGTTGTTCTCTACATCTTCAACTGATGTTCCAAATTGAGGAGATGTGATTGGATGATGTTGTGTGATCATTCCACCCCTAGAAAGATCTGTTTCTTGATGGTTGCCATGTTTATTTGAAGCCAAAATACAGGACAAGGGATGACTCAGAACAGATAAAGCAAACTGGCCTAAAACAATGAGCATCCCCATTAATGCAAGGCAGTTGGCAACCGTAGCATATAAGAGCTTCTCCTGTATGGCTGGTGTCATACACATGCATCACATCACTCTTCCTGGTGACTTCCCATGAGATAAGAAGTCACATCTTAAGGGCATTGTTTGGCTTCCTTTATGGTTTCCATGAAAAATGTCCTTTCTGCCCCGCTGCTCTGTATGTGACCCACATAAAACAGTCAAAGGGAACAATACTGCCATCCTATGTGTTTACCGTTTTTCTACACACATCATATGTCATGCTGCACTGAGTATCATCATCGCATGGTGGGGACATCAGCTTCCTCTGTGAGAGCAGCTCTGCTGTATAATGCATGGGAGGAATCATCCCTCAGCTTCTGCATCTACCTCCGACCACCACTATCTCTCAGAGGGAAGAAGTGATCTGTCATGTTGGCAAGGTGGCACATTGAATCCCACTGAGACATGTAATGTAATTTTTTTCTTTATGTGATGAACTGCAGCTCACTGACATGACACCATGTGTGACTGTTTGCTCTGAATTTCTTTAACGCGTATCAGCGGCCATATTATCCATGTAGCCCACATTGAAATGACCAAGAGCTACCTTTCAGGAAGTAAGTACCAGGCTTTATGTTATTTAGATTAAATTTCATTCATATAATCTGAAAACAAACTGAAAGCACTGTGTCTTCTTTTGTTTACTACACTAAGTGAAAGACACCTGCTATCTGTTGACATGGCTGTGCTGCACCGCTGCCTCAGTGCACACACTACCCACATGCTACATGAATCACAAGTGGATTATGATTGATTTCCTATATAAATACACGATGTAGCATGTTTCTCTTAATGTACAGTGGGGCAAAAAAGTATTTAGTCAGCCACCAATTCTGCAAGTTCTCCCACTTAAAAGATGAGAGAGGTCTCCAATTTTCATCATAGGTATACCTCAACTATGAGAGACAAAATGAGAAAAAAAAATCCAGAAAATCACATTGAAGGATTTTTAATGAATTAATTGGTAAATTCCTCGGTAAAATAAGTATTTGGTCACCTACAAACAAGCAAGATTTCTGGCTCTCACAGACCTGTAACTTCTTCTTTAAGAGGCTCCTCTGTCCTCCACTCGTTACCTGTATTAATGGCACCTGTTTGAACTCGTTATTAGTATAAAAGACACCTGTCCACAACCTCAAACAGTCAGACTCCAAACTCCACTATGGCCAAGACCAAAGAGCTGTCAAAGGACACCAGAAACAAAATTGTAGACCTGCACCAGGCTGGGAAGACTGAATCTGCAATAGGTAAGCAGCTTGGTGTGAAGAAATCAACTGTGGGAGCAATTATTAGAAAATGGAAGACATACAAGACCACTGATAATCTCCCTCGATCTGGGGCTCAACGCAAGATCTCACCCCGTGGGGTCAAAATTATCACGAGAACGATGAGCAAAAATCCCAGAACCACATGGGGGGACCTAGTGAATGACCTGCAGAGAGCAGGGACCAAAGTAACAAAGGCTACATCAGAAACACAATTCGCCGCCAGGGACTCAAATCCTGCAGTGCCAGACGTGTCCCCCTGCTTAAGCCAGTACATGTCCAGGCCCGTCTGAAGTTTGCTAGAGAGCATTTGGATGATCCAGAAGAAGATTGGGAGAATGTCATGTGATCAGATGAAACCAAAATACAACTTTTTGGTAAAAACTCATTTTGTCGTGTTTGGAGGAGAAAGAACACCATACCTACTGTGAAGCATGGGGGTGTAAACATCATACTTTGGGGCTGTTTTTCTGCAAAGGGACCAGGACGACTGATCTGTGTAAAGGAAAGAATGAATGGGGCCATGTATCGTGAAATTTTGAGTGAAAACCTCCTTCCACCAGCAAGGGCATTGAAGATGAAACGTGGCTGGGTCTTTCAGCATGACAATGATCCCAAACACACCGCCCGGGCAACAAAGGAGTGGCTTCGTAAGAAGCATTTCAAGGTCCTGGAGTGGCCTAGCCAGTCTCCAGATCTCAACCCCATAGAAAATCTCTGGAGGGAGTTGAAAGTCCGTGTTGCCCAGCGACAGCCCCAAAACATCACTGCTCTAGAGGAGATCTGCATGGAGGAATGGGCCAAAATACCAGCAACAGTGTGTGAAAACCTTGTGAAAACTTACAGAAAACGTTTGACCTCTGTCATTGCCAACAAAGGATATATAACAAAGTACTGAGATTAACTTTTTTTTATTGACCAAATATTTATTTTACCGAGGAATTTACCAATTAATTCATTAAAAATCCTTCAATGTGATTTTCTGGATTTTTTTTTTCTTATTTTGTCTCTCATAGCTGAGGTATACCTAATATGAAAATTGGAGACCTCTCTCATCTTTTAAGTGGGAGAACTTGCACAATTGGTGGCTGACTAAATACTTTTTTACCCCACTGTATGTGTGCTATTCTGCCATGAGTAAATATTAACTTATTTGTTAATTTCCACCCACTACATTAATACAAGAGGTGACAGTATTCAGTCATTTAAAGTCAACCAACAGCATTTCTGTCTCTATGTTTTCATTCTTGGAATGAACCTCCCCCCTCCCCCGTGGGGGGTTGTGTCAGGACGTGTCCAGAGCATGGTGCAATTGTGGATGTACAGTATGTGGTAGCATTGTTGAGGGAATGTGCTGCTGATGTCTAAAGCATAGTTGGGATGGAGGAGATACAGTAGCTGCAAGTGACAATCCTTGCAATCCTTGCAATTCCAAGCAGATGTAGACCCCAAGACTTGTATTGTTTAGCAACACCAATTAAAATCTAAGGTGCACTACACATTCATTTTTAAAGTAGCACTATGTAATTTTCTTGTTGCAAGTAGAAACACTGAAAGGGCCACCACCACATCGACCACGACCCCAATCCAAACAGCCAACCACAGGGCACTTTGTTGTTGGTGAATAAAGTTGTGCCCCGTGATTGGCTCTTGAGACTGAGGCCACATCTGCCACAGCTGCTGTCCCCCCAGTGATAACACCAAAATAAGAGCTGTTATGTTGGCCGACTCAGGCAATGGAGGAAGTGACACTTACTGGTCAAATGTTGGTGAACCAACCACCCCCACCCCCACCTGGGTATCTCTGATCACACCATCTTGCTAAGGCCTGCATACAGACCCAGAGTGAAAGCCATCAGACCAACAAAAAAGCAGGTATGTGTGTGGCCAGAGGGGGCCTCGGATGCTCTGAAAGACTGCTTCAGCACTACAGACTGGGACACTTTCACGCATGCAGCCACTCACAACAGCCACACAAACATAGAGTAGTACATTGAGGTTGTTGTAGCACACATACAGTGGGGTAAAAAAGTATTTAGTCAGCCACCAATTGTGCACGTTCTCCCACTTAAAAGATGAGAGAGGTCTCCAATTTTCATCATAGGTATACCTCAACTATGAGAGACAAAATGAGAAAAAAAAAATCCAGAAAATCACATTGTCTGATTTTTAAAGAATTTATTTGCAAATTATGGTGAAAAATAAGTATTTGGTCAATAACAAAAGTTCATCTCAATACTTTATTATATACCCTTTGTTGGCAATGACAGAGGTCAAATGTTTTCTGTAAGTCTTCACAAGTTTTTCCACACACTGTTGCTGGTATTTTGGCCCATTCATGCAGATCTCCTCTAGAGCAGTGATGTTTTGGGACTGTTGCTGGGCAACACGGACTTTCAACTCCCTCCAAAGATTTTCTATGGGGTTGAGATCTGGAGACTGGCTAGGCCACTCCAGGACCTTGAAATGCTTCTTACGAAGCCACTCCTTCGTTGCCCGGGCGGTGTTTTTGGGATCACTGTCATGCTGAAAGACCCAGCCACGTTTCATCTTCAATGCCCTTGCTGGTGGAAGGAGGTTTTCACTCAAAATTTCACGATACATGGCCCCATTCATTCTTTCCTTTACACGGATCAGTCGTCCTGGTCCCTTTGCAGAAAAACAGCCCCAAAGCACAATGTTTCCACCCCCATGCGTCACACTAGGTATGGTGTTCTTTCTCCTCCAAACAAGACAAGTTGACTTTTTACCAAAAAGTTCTATTTTGGTTTCATCTGACCATATGACATTCTCCCAATCCTCTTCTGGATCATCCAAATGCTCTCTAGCAAACTTCAGATGGGCCTGGACATGTACTGGCGTAAGCAGGGGGACACGTCTGGCACTGCAGGATTTGAGTCCCTGGCGGCGTAGTGTGTTACTGATGTAGCCTTTATTACTTTGCTCCCAGCTCTCTGCAGGTCATTCACTAGGTCCCCCCATGTGGTTCTGGGATTTTTGCTCACCGTTCTCGTGATCATTTTGACCCCACGGGGTGAGATCTTGCGTGGAGCCCCAGATCGAGGAGATTATCAGTGGTCTTGTAGGTCTTCCATTTTCTAATAATTGCTCCCACAGTTGATTTTTTTTCACACCAAGCTGCTTACCTATTGCAGATTCAGTCTTCCCAGCCTGGTGCAGGTCTACAATTTTGTTTCTGGTGTCCTTTGACAGCTCTTTGGCCTTGGGCATAGTGGAGTTTGGAGTCTGACTGTTTGAGGTTGTGGACAGGTGTCTTTTATACTGATAACGAGTTCAAACAGGTGCCATTAATACAGGTAACGAGTGGAGGACAGAGGAGCCTCTTAAAGAAGAAGTTACAGGTCTGTGAGAGCCAGAAATCTTGCTTGTTTGTAGGTGACCAAATACTTATTTTCCACCATAATTTGCAAATAAATTCTTTAAAAATCCTTCAATGTGATTTTCTGGATATTTTTTTTTCTCATTTTGTCTCTCATAGTTGAGGTATACCAATGATGAAAATTGGAGACCTCTCTCATCTTTTAAGTGGGAGAACTTGCACAATTGGTGGCTGACTAAATACTTGTTTGCCCCACTGTAGCTAAATGCATTGATGATGTCACTCACTGCAAAATCATCATTGTTCATGCTAACCAGAAGCCATGGATGACAGCAGAGGTCCACAGGCTCCTGAGGGCTTCGGACAGAACCTTCAGGGACGGTGACACTGCAGGACTAACAACAGCTAGGGCCAACCTGTCCCATGGTATCAAGGAAGCAAAACAATAGTACAGCAAGAAAATATCCAGTAATTGTAGCAACACCAGAGATGCACGTTCTCTCTGGCGTGGCATACAGACCCTCACCAACAGCAAACCTCCACCTCAGACCTGTGTGAGTGACATCACACTGCTTAACAACCTAAATGACTTCTTTGGCTGCTTTGAAGCACAAAACAGCACATCAGCACAGAAGAACACTGCTCCCCCAGATGAGCAAGCTGTAAGTCTGGATCCGAGTAGCGTGAAGAGATCCTCACCAGGATCAATCCACACAAGGCAGCTGGATCAGACAACATACCAGATCGTATTCTGAAGGACTGTGCAGAGGAGCTCAAGAATGTCCTAGCTAACATCTTCAACATCTCCCTGAGTCAAGCTGTTGTCCCCACATGTTTCAAAACTGCTAACATAATACCAGTCCCAACAAAGCCCATCCCATCCAGCTACAATGATTACCAACCAGTAACACTGACCTCCATCATAATGAAGTGCTTCGAGCGGCTGGTCATGTAGAACATCAAGTCCACTCTCCCTCCCTCCCTCCCTCCCTCCCTCCCTCCCTCCCTCCCTCCCACAACCCATCTCAGTTTGTATACAGGTCAAACAGATCCACAGAAGATGCCATCGCTGCTGCTGGAGGGTGGGTGGTGAGGTGGGTGAGGGTCCAGCCCTCACCCACCTGGACTCAAAGAACTGATATGTGTGAATGCTGTTCTTGGACTTCAGTTCAGCATTCAACACAATCACTCCCCAGCACCTGAAACAAAAACTCAGACACCTGGGACACAAAACCTCTCTCTGTAACTGGGTGCTGGACTTTCTCACAAGGAGGCCACAGAATGTACGGGTTGGCAGCAACACCTCCAAGACCATCACACTGAGCACAAGGGCCCCACAAGGGTGTGTGCTCTTCACCCTACTGATCCATGACTGTGTACCAGCCTACAGCACCAACCACATCATCAAGTTTGTGGACAACACGATGGTGGTGGGCCTCATCACCAACAAAGAGGAGGCCAACTGCAGAAATGAGGTGGCCCAACTGGTCCAGTGGTGTAAAGACAATAATCTCTTCCTGAACGTGGTAAAATCCAAGGAGATTGTGGTCGACTTCAGGAGGGGACACATACAGCATACCCCTCTGATCATCGATGGTGCAGCTGTGGAGAGGGTGAGCAGCACCAAGTTTCTGGGGGGTGCACATCTCCGAGGGCCTCTCCTGGTCCAACAACACCAAATCACTGGCCAAGAAGGCTCAAACTTGCCTCCATTTTCTCCATAAACTGAGGAGAGCACGAGTCCCACCCCCCATCATGTGCTCATTCTACCAGGGCACTGTTGAGCGCATCCTCACCAGCTGTATCCTGGTGTGATATGGAAGCTGCACCGCCTCCTGCTGGAAGACACTACAACACACAGTTAAAGCAGCCAGCAAGCTCATCGGTGCCCCTCTGCACCCCCTGTCGGATATCTACTTCACCCGCCTCACCCGCAGAGCCATCAACAGTGCAGGCAACACCTCCCACCCCTGACACTCCCTCTTTAGCCATCTGCCCTCAGGGAAAAGGTACCGGAGCCTCCGGGCCCCCTCCACAAGACTGCTAAACAGCTTTGTTCATTAGGCTATCAGGATCCTGAACTATGCCCACTCCCCCCATCCCTGGACCATAACACACTCACCCGCACAATAACTACCTCAGCTGTTGGCACAGAAAGACTGGCACACCAACAGTAATACATCTGCTGCTGTATGTCTCTGCACTTTACTGCAACCATCTGAACAAATGCTATATCTGCTGCTGTCTGTTATTGCAATTCTCATCATGTGCAGTCCAATCTGTCACTGTCTGCACCTACACTATTGCATTGAACTTGCAACTACGGTTATTACTTGTAATGTTGTATTTGTGCCATTATTGTGAAGTGTGATGTAGTGGCGGCCACTTCCGCTTTCCGCCACTGCACCCCCCCCCCCCCATAAATGCCAGTGGGCATCTCTGTTCGGCCTCTTTGCCGATGCCCCTGCCTGGTGGCTGTATTGTGTGTGATCAACCCTTTTAATAAAGCTAAGTTCAACTGTGCACCTGGCCTCGTCATTACACAGGTATTTACAGACATAACATTACTGCTCTACTTTTCTGTATAGGATTGCTGGGTTTCACCGTTTATCTCAGTTTGCACTATGGGAGGTCTGGGTCTATCTTTTGTTGCCACTTGCATTATGGGTACCATTACTGTACATAGACTGCTGTTGTTTTTCCAGCCTTATTCCCTTTTCTTTTTTTATATTGTGCACACCACTGAAGAGAGAGAGAGAGAAACGTTGTTTCAATTCTCCTGTATGTCCTGTACATATAGTAGTATTGACAAATAAAATCTTTGAATCTTTGAATCAGAACACGTGCAGCTGAATTCTGTAATAACTGCAGATTTGAAATTCCCTTTTTGGGAAGACCAGAGAGCAGGGCATTACCGTAATCAAAATGAATGGTGATAAAAGCATGCATCAGTATCTCCGTGTTTGCTCGAGAGAGAAGTAGGCAGACTCTGGCTATATTTTTTAGATGGTAAAATCCTGTTTGTGTTATATTTTTAATGTGTGGAGTAAAACCAAGCTCAGAGTCTAAAATGATGCCCAAATTCTTAACACGTTGGGATGGGGTAAAGGACAGACTATGTAATTTTGGTAAAATTTTCTCTCTGAGCTTTAGGACCAATGACTAAAACTTCAATTTTTTCCTGGCTGAGCTGAAGAACGTTTGCTGTCATCCATGACTTAATGTCTAAAATACAGATAAAAAGGGTGTTAATTGGTTCCATGTCATCAGGAGACACAGCAATATACAGTTGTGTGTTGTCAGCATAACTATGGTAATTAACACCATGTCTCATGATAACATCCCCCAGGGTAAGCATGTTCAGATTAAAAAGTACTGGACCTAAAATTGAACCTTGGGGCACACCACAACTTTTTTTGTAGACTCTGGAAGAACATATATCCGTACTTACAAATTTACATACTTACATTGGTGGTGAACGTCACTTGTGGTAATATATCGTCACTTCCTGTATTGCTGTCTGTCCGTGTGGTTTGCTCTCCTCACTCTCCTGAGGTTTTTGCTTTTAATTGTATTTTAACCACTTTTTTCCATCTACCGTTAGTTCTCATTTCTGTTTATCAAGCCTCTTGCACCTGTGTGCGCACTCCATGTCACCTAATCACCCTCTTTAACCTTCTGTTTACCTTTCATCGGTGTTTTTGTTAGCTTCGGATTAGCCACTAGCTATGGCTACTAGCTCTCCTTCCTCTCCTCCTCTGGTGTGCTCTCTCTGTCAGATGTTTAGCTACACCTCTGCCTCTTTTAGTGATAACGGTAAATGTAATAAATGTTGTCTTTTTGAGGCACTCGAGGTGAGGTTGTCTGATTTGGAATCCCGGCTCCGCTGCATTGAAACACCGTCTGCGCCAGTTACTCTAGACGGACGACCCCTAACTGCAGCGGAGCTCGCTAGCATAGGCCCTGTTAGCGGTCCTCCAGCTCTCCTCAGCAACGAGGAGACTGGGTGGGTGACGGTGAGAAGGGAGCCTAGCCGCAAAGCCCCGGTACTCCACCAACCTGTTCACATTTCTAATTGTTTTTCCCCGCTCAGCGACACACCCGCTGAGGAAAAAACTCTGATCATTGGCGACTCTGTAGTCAGAAACGTGAACCTAGAGACTCCAGCGGCCATAGTCAAATGCATTCCTGGGATCAGAGCAGGCGACATCAAGTCAAATTTGAAAATGCTGGCTAAAAGTAGCTGTAAATACTCCACAATTGTTATCCACGCTGGCATTAATGACATCCGTCTCCAGCAGTCGGAAGTCACGAAACTTAATGTAGAATCGGTGTGTGACTTTGCCAAAACAATGTCGGACTCTGTAGTATTCTCTGGGCCCCTCTCCAATCTGACCAGTGATGACATGTTTAGCCGCTCATCATCCTTGAACCGCTGGCTGTCTGTGTGGTGTCCTGCAAATGATGTGGGCTACATTGACAATTGGAGCTCATTTGGGGGAAAACCTGGTCTTATGAGACGAGACAGCGTCCATCCCACTTTGGATGGTGCGTCTCATTTATCTAACAATCTGGCATCATTTTTATCCAAATTTCCAAAACCTTGACTACTCAGAGTTGGGACCAGGAAGCAGAGTCGCAGTCTTACACGCCTCTCTGCAGCTCCTCTTCATCCGCCACCCCTCAACTCCTGTCTTCCCCATCAGAGAATCATTGTCTGCTCCCTCCAAAGTAAATAAAAATATAATATATAAGCATCCCAAAGTGATTAAGCAAAAAGTTGGTAAAACTCAAATAAAACATGAAGCCTCTAAATTGAATGATTTGGCCTCTGTTCCTCCTCATAATTTAAAAATTAAATGCGGTTTGTTAAATATTAGGTCTCTAACTCCCAAGTCTCTGTTAGTCCATGATCTGTTAATTGATCATCAGATTGATTTAATATCCCTTACAGAGACTTGGTTAGGGCAAGAGGATTATGTTGGTTTAAATGAATCAACTCCCCCTGGTTATTTAAACTGTCAACATCCCAGAAGTTCTGGTCGTGGAGGAGGAGTAGCAACAATTTACCATTCCAAATTACTAGTTAATGTAAAGCAAAAAACATGTTATAATTCCTTTGAGGGCCTGGTCTTCAGTATTGGGCACTTTAGCAATTTTAGGCTAAACCCAATTTTATTTGCCATAGTTTATCGTCCTCCATCAACCTACTCAGAATTTTTATCCAAATTTGCTGATTTCTTAGCTGATTTAGTGTTGAAATCAGATAGAATAATTATAGTAGGGGACTTTAATATACATGTAGATGTAGATAGTGACTGCCTTAATGTGGCATTTAATTCAATATTAGACTCGATTGGGTTTTCTCAGAAAGTAGGAAATTCTACTCATTATCTCCACCATACGTTGGACCTTGTTCTGACATATGGCATAGAAATAGAAAATCTTGTAGTGTCTCCTCATAACCCTGTACTGTCAGACCATTGTCTGTTAACCTTTGATTTTACTATTTCTGATTATTTGGCTCCTAAAGAAAAATATTATTACAGTAGATGCCTCTCAGATGATGCTGTTACCAAATTTACACAGATTGTTTCCTCTATGCCATGTGTCAACACAACAGAAATAAGTTATAGACAGCTTGCTCCTTCTGTAATTGATAACATGGTGGATAGTGTTACAGCTTCTCTGCATCAGACTCTAGACTTGGTGGCCCCCTTAAAAAAGAAAAAGTCTAATCAGAGATTTCTAACTCCTTGGTTCAACACAGAAACTCGTAGCTTAAAACAGAAGACTCGTCAATTAGAAAGAAAATGGCGCTCCACTAATTTAGATGAAATCTATTTAGCTTGGAGAAATCATCTTTTAATTTATAAAAAATCTCTTAGAAAAGCTAGAACGAGTTATTATTCTGCATTAATAGAAGAGAACAAGAATAATCCCAGGTTTCTTTTCAGTACTGTAGCCAAGTTGACAAAGAGTCAGGAGTCAATCCTAGCATTCCCTTAGAGCTTACTAGTCAGGACTTTATGAACTTTTTCAATAATAAAATTTCATCCATCAGAGATAAAATCAATCAGATTCTTCCCACAGTTAACTTAAATACAGTAACTACTACAACTCCTTCAAATGATGTCTGTCTTGATGAGTTTACTCCAATCGACCTTTGTGAGTTAGACAAAATAGTTTCCTCATCCAGACCTTCAACTTGTCTTTTAGACCCTATTCCTACCAGGTTATTTAAAGAAGTCTTCCCACTTATTGGTAGCTTTATTCTTCATATAATCAATTCTTCATTAACTTTAGGCCATGTACCGCAGGCTTTTAAAATGGCTGTAATTAAACCCTTACTCAAAAAGTCAACGCTAGATCCAGGAGCTTTAGCTAACTATAGACCAATCTCTAATCTCCCCTTCATTTCAAAAATCTTAGAAAGAGTTGTTGCTACGCAATTATTTAACCACCTACAGGGAAATGGTTTACTTGAAGAGTTTCAATCTGGGTTTAGAATCCATCATAGTACTGAAACAGCCTTAGCGAAGGTCACTAACGACCTCCTCATCGCATCTGATAATGGACTTGTTTCTGTACTTGTCCTTTTAGACCTTAGTGCAGCTTTTGATACTATCGATCATAATATTCTACTTGATAGATTAGAACACTATGTTGGACTTAATGGAACTTCGTTGCTGTGGTTTAGATCTTATTTATCTGATAGGTTCCAATTTGTTCATGTCAATAATGAGTTTTCTTTCAACTCAAAGCTCAGTCATGGAGTTCCACAGGGATCTGTGCTAGGCCCTACTCTTTTTAGTTTATATATGCTTCCGTTAGGCAACATTATTAGAAAGCACTTTATACATTTTCATTGTTATGCAGATGATACACAATTATACCTGTCAATGAAGCCAGATGATAGTAATCAATTAGCCAAGTTGGAAGCCTGCCTTAAGGAAATCAAAGCTTGGATGACTTGTAATTTCCTGCTATTAAATTCAGATAAGACTGAAGTCATTCTTGTTGGTCCAAAAAACCTTAGAAATACCTTTCCAAATCAAACTTTCAGTTTGGATGCGGTTACTCTTTCTCTTAATAGCTCTGTGAGGAACCTTGGAATTATTTTTGATCAAGATCTGTCCTTCAATTCACATATTAAATTTGTTTCTAAGACTGCCTTCTATCATTTGCATAATATTGCCAAGATTAGGAGCATCTTGTCTCAGAGTGATGCTGAGAAACTGATTCACGCTTTTGTTAGCTCGAGATTAGATTACTGTAATTCTTTATTATCCGGCTGTCCTAAAACATCTTTAAAATGTCTTGAGCTGATCCAAAATGCTGCAGCAAGAGTTTTAACAGGTACTAGAAAGAGAGATCATATCTCTCTGGTTCTGGCCTCCCTTCATTGGCTTCCCATAGAGTTTAGAATTAAGTTTAAAATCCTTCTTCTTACTTACAAAGCTCTAAACAATCAGGCTCCTTTTTATTTAAAAGATCTGATACTACCGTATTATCCTAACAGAGCACCACACTCCCAAAATGCAGGATTACTTGTAATACCTAGAATCTCCAAAAGTACAATGGGAGGCAGAGCCTTCAGTTATCAAGCTCCTCTCCTGTGGAACCAGCTGCCAATCTGGATTCGGGAGTCAGAATCGATCTCTGTTTTTAAGAATAGGGTTAAAACCTACCTTTTTGATATAGCCTACAATTAGGGAGGGATCATGTGTTTCTGAACCCTCCCTTAGTTATGCTGCTAATAGGTTTAGTCAGCCGGGGGACCTCCAATAATGCAATGGGCCTCACTCCTTTCTTCACTCTCAATGAAATATTTTTTTTTTGCTGGTCATTAACATCTGTTTGTTCTCTCCCATAGATTGAGTCCTCATCGTGCTGTTTGCTCTCTACATGTCTGTTGTTTTCATCTTCTCTGTCCCCTCACCCCCCAGCCAGTCGCAGCAGATGACTGCCCCTCCCTGAGCCTGGTTCTGCTGGAGGTTTCTTCCTGTTAAAAGGGAGTTTTTCCTCTCCACCATCGCCAAGTGCTTGCTCACAGGGGATCTCCTGATTGCTGGGGTCTTTCTGCAACTGTGGGGGTCCCCCCCTACAGTTGAAAGTGCTATGAGATGACTGTTGTTGTGAAATGACGCTATATAAATAAAGTTGAATTGAATTGAAAAAACATCTTGTCTGTGAGGTAGGACTTGAACCAATTAAAAACAGTACCAGGGAGAGCAACCAGATCCTTTAGTCTGGTTAAAAGAATATGGTAGTTTACTGTATCAAAAGCAGCACTTAGATCCAGTAGAACCAGGACTGAAATTCTGTGTGAGTCCATGTTGTGCATTAGGTCATTAACAATCCTTATCAGGGCTGTCTCTGTAATTTGGTTCATCCTAAAACCAGACTAGTTTTCATCGAATATTTTATTTAATATTAAAAAATAATTTAACTGAGTAAAAAAGTTTTTTTTCTACAATTTTGCTTGAAAATGGTTAGTTGGATACTGGTCTGTTTGTTGTTAAGGTTTTCAGGATCTAAATTACTCTTCTTCAGAAGGGGTCTCACCACTGCCGTTTTAAAGGTAGCAGGGAAAGCACCCGTCTGGAGAGAGTAATTCATTATGTTCAAAAGTTCCTCCTGGAAAAATTCACAAAATGTTTTTAAAAGTGATGAGGGAATGGGATCTAAAAGACAGGTTGTTGGATTTACTTGGGAGAAAACACGACCAAGAGTTTCAGCATCAACCAGGGCAAAATTCTCCAGCGTTTCCTCAGATAAAAGCAAAGGTTCCACAGTACTAAAAACAGTATCTTGTGATAAAAGATTAGATCTAATAACCTCTATTTTACTTCGAAAGTGGTCTGCAAAGTCCTCACATAGTAAGTCTGTTGACATCATAATGCACAGAAGAGGTACTGTACACTGCACTTCAGAAGAATGACACATTGCTAGAAGGATTTGACCCCCGGCCTTCAGCGTGACAGATGATCATCTTAGTCCCTACAACACATGATTACTTTGGGTTACACACTGACTTTCTCACATACTAACAAAATATTCCATTGACAAGACACAAAGGCTGAAAGATATTTCATAAACATCATTTTTAGAACATGAACAGAATTGCATGAAATTTGGTGTTTTGCTGAAGAATACTGCTGTGATTTTGAGTGTGACGTTTCATCAAGTTTGGATCACTACATTAGAGGTTAAATCCAAAAATACACATCAACTTGAATGGCCTATAAAATCAAAATGAATTGGCATTTTTGGAAAATTTTAACAACTTATTATTATCAACATCTGTAGATGATCTCTGAGCTTCTTAATTTCAAACAATTTGGATGAATGGTCCAGGAGGAGTTCCTTTTGACTTCACTTGCATATTTTTTTTTAAATATGGTGCGAAGAGTTGTGGAAGATTTCAGAGAACAGACAAAAGAAGTCTAGGCACAGCTGTTCTCAAGATTTTTGCAACAACAAAACTGTTTAATATAGCACCATCTATGTACACAGTGCCTTGATTTTTGGTTTCTGAGCAGTGGGAAGAATTTCTGATCAGTTTGTAAAATTTCATATTTCTATGTGTTACCGTTTTTGCTCCCATTGCACTTTTAGTGGAGAACAATGAAGAAGTAGAATGGTATTCACTTATAGCGCTTTTTCTCATCTCTAGATGACCAAAGTCCTTTACAGATCCTGCTATCCACACACTCACACACTGATGACGGTAGAGCTGCCATACACCGGCACTGGCCTGACCCACCAGGAGCAACTGGGGGTTCAGTGTCTTGCTCAAGGACACTTTGACATGTAGACTGAGCGGGAATTGAACCCCTGACCCTCCGATCAGTAGTCGGCCATGCTACACCTGTGCCACAAGTGAAGAAGAAGAAGAAGAATTGCAATAGATTTCCCACAGCACAGCTGCTTAGAACATTAAAAATAAGAACAAGTATCATCAAGGGTTAAAGATTATCTTTTGCAAGTTAGTCAGTATTTTGGCATTTTCACCTGTGTGGTCATCTTCTGTTACTATTATATTCCCTGTAACTCCTTTATCAGGTTATTCTCATTCTTGCTGCAGCACAGTCCAACTGCAGAAACCATGTAAGCTTGAGACAGACTTACATCACTCTCTCCTCCAGTCCTCTGTGCATGGCCCCACCAGTCTCTCAGTCCTGCCTGCTCCCTCCGCCCAGCCAGTCATGATGAATGTGGAACAGGGCCCAGCCCGGGCTCCTGCCATTACCCTGTGACAATTTATTACCCTTTATCTGTAGGCACAATTAACCCAGGCCCAGGAAATAGGGACTTATCAGTCCTTCATTACCAGGACCTGCCCATGTCCCCATCCCTCTCTGTCACCTAGTGCACACACACACACACACACACACACACACACACACACACACACACACACACACACACACAGACATATACATACACACACACACCCTCTGTCTGTGTGGGCTCTAAGTTTCTCTTTTTGTGTTTCGCTCACTGCTTCTCCAGCCATCTCCGTTGCAATCATCGACTCTCTTTTTCACGCTCGCACCTCCTTAATCTCTGCACCTTTCACGTGTCCTTTTGTATTCTGTCACTCCCACACAAAGCAAGAAAAGCAAGATGATTCTCATCTATATCACTGTGATATCCTGTTTTATTTTATTCACACAGTCTACCATAAAGAGAAAATAAAGATGTTGGAAGATTTCAGAACTGCTTTCTGCTGAGGAAATAAATTATTGTAATATTGGCGGAATGTTCAGGAAATTTTCCAGAACAAATGAAGACACAGATGCAGATGTTGCTGGTTTCCCCACCCAATGCTGTGAGCATGAGGCATAAAACCTCATCACTATTACTCTAATGTGAAGGAGGAAATATGCAAATAATTAAATGTACTGTAAGTTGTGTTATTTTGTTACAGTTTTGGACTCTTTTTAGCAGCTACAACAAATTCAACACTGCACTATTGTTTTCTAAATTGGAAGATAAATAAATAAATAAAATAGCAGAATGTTGCATAATTCCTCATATTGGGCTTGGATCCTGTGTATACCTAAATGGAAAGGCACCATGGGTTAGATCCAGGACTCATTGGAAGAATTTCCTCCTTCTTAGCTTTTTGGTTAAAAATGTGGGAGGTCTGGGTGCCCCTGCTGTTAGCGTTGCCCCCATGAAAACAATGGAAAATGGATGGATTTATCTAGTGATGCAACCATCTGTTTTTTTCCCACTTAACTGAGGTCAGGTCACAGTGCCAATGGGTTTATGAAGGAAACCCAGGCATTCCTCTCCCCAGCAACACTTTCCAGCTCCCCCTGGATGATATGAACAGGGAGGATAGAACTGGGAGATGTAATTCCAGCAGCAGGCTCTAGGTCTGCCCTGGGGTCTCTTCCCGGTTGGGCATATGCAGAAAACCTCCAAAGGGAGGCAACTGGGAAGCATTCTTGTCAGATGCCAAACCACCTCAACCAACATCCTTCAATGTGGAGGAGCAGCGGCTCTACTCTGAGCTCCCTCCGGTTGTCCAAGCTCCTCACCCTATCTGCAAGATTGAGCCCAGACACTCTACTGAGGAAACTCATTTTGGCTGTTTGTATTTGCAAACTCATTCTTTCAGTCACAACCTAAAACTCATGAACATACAGGAGCACCTCAATAAATTAGAATATCATTAAAAAGTTAATTTATTTCAGTACTTCAATTCAAAAAGTGAAACTCATATTCTAAAAATTCATTATACACAGTGATATATTTCAAGTGTTTGTTTCTGTCATGACTGATTGGATAATTCAGCCCACGTGCAAGGTGCAGCAACAAAGAGATAATCAAACAGTACACACGTTTGAATGTTTTATTAAATAGCAAAAACTGCACTGTTACAGAACAGTCACTCGCCAGAGGAATGGGCCTGTGGAGAGAGAACGAGAGCTGTAAGCAGAGGAATGGAGTAAGGGAAAATGGGCAAGCCAAATTACCACTTACGTGGGCTCCGAGGGAGCGCCGGCAGGACTCCAGTGGGTAAAAGACGAACCAGCAGGGTAGGAGACTGCTGGTGGAGCCTGACTGGGTGGAAGTTACAGTCGTGGGAGAAGAAGGGGCAGGACAGCGCACAGCCCTCAGTGACACACCCGCATGATGTCAGCAACCTGCACAGTGGAAAAGGCACACAGATTAATAACTTCTTTTACCAGTGTAATGATGACTTGCTGTCTTTCGGCGGCAGAATACCCAGACAAGCCAGCGTTGAGTCACAGAAGGATGCCTCCTTAAGTACACTGGCTAATGAGAGGGCGCAGGTGTGTTCTCTCCCTCAGGTGTGATGATGAACAGCGGAGAGATGAACGGGAAGGAGGGGGCGCGCCCATGACAGTTTCTTTTAATTTTGATGATTATGGCTTAAAACTCATGAAAACCCCAAATTAAGTTTTTTTGCTTAATTATAATCACCTTCATTTAAAAACTAGATTTTGTTTACTTGTGTTATCTTTGTCTAATACCAAGAGAAATGTTACCAAGAGAAATCAGACGGAAATGGCGCGGATGTCGGGCTGGAGTAAGACGACGAGCGAGGAATATAAGGTACAGACCCATCCTTTCATCCGTTATCATGGGGAATATACAATCGCTACTTAATAAGACAGACGAGCTAGCGGCCATGTCCCGTTACGAGAGCGCCTTCAGAGAGATTAGCATGATGTTGTTTACTGAGATGTGGCTAAAAGAACTAGCAACAGATGCTAACATCGAACTGGATGGTTTCCACACAACACGGACAGACCAGACACCAGACAGCGGGAAGACAAGGGGCGGAGGGGTGATAATGTATGTGAACAACAGATGGTGTAATCCTGGGCACATCATGGTTAAAGAGCAACACTGCAGCAAAGACATTGAGATGCTAGCTGTTAGCATGTGGCCTGTATACCTCCCTAGGGAATACTCACACGTAATCTGCATTGTTATTTATGCAAATCCATCTGCGAACGCTGGGGCAGCGTGCGACATCATCCACACAGTCACTTGCAGGCTTCTGACAGAACACCCAGATGCTCTCCTCCTCATCTCAGGTGATTTTAACCATACTTCATTGTCCTCCATTCTGCCCACGTTCACCCAGTATGTCATGTGCCACACCAGAGACAATAAAACACTGGACTTATTCTATGCAAATACTAAGGAGGCGTACACCTCATTGCCACTCCCCCCGCTCGGGAGGTCGGATCACAACTTGGTTCACCTCCTGCCTGTGTACAAACCCCTAGTACACAGACAACCTCCTGCTACCCACACAGTGAAAGTATGGTCTGAGGAGGCAATGGATGCTCTAAAGGACTGTTTTGAAATCAGTGCATGAGAGCAGCTCTGCGAACCACATGGTGGGGACATTGACAGCCTCACACACACCATCACAGACTACATCAACTTCTGTGTGGACAACACCGGACCCACCAAGACTATACGGTGTTGCTCAAACAACAAACCCTGGATCAACCCCAGGATAAAGTCCCTACTGAAAAAAAAGAAAAGGATCTTCAGGTCGGGAAACAGGGAGAAGCTGAAGTTCGTACAGGGGAGCTAAGGAGGAAGATCAGAGAAGGCAAGGACAGCTACAGGAAGAAGATGGAGGACAAGGTGCAACAGAGTGACATCAGCGGAGTCTGGAGAAGCCTCAAAACCGTCTCTGGGCTCCAGAATACCTCCTCCCAGGCCACGGGGGGCGGGGAGTGGGTGAACAACCTGAACCTGTTTTTTTTTAACAGGTCTGACCAACCGCCCTCTCCTCCGCCTGCACACCAACCACTGCTGCCTCTACTATCATCTAGTCCTGCTGTTCACACACACCCCGCCAACACCCCCCCCCACTCCAAGCACACAGCCCCCCTGCCCCAACCTGACCCTTGCTAAGATCCAGATGAGGGCGGAGCTGAGGAAGATCAAAGCGAGGAAGGCCTCAGGTCCGGACTGCATCAGCGCAAAGCTCCTCAAGTCCTGCGCAGACCAGCTGTGTGGGATTGTGGAGCACATCTTCAACCTGAGCCTGAAGCTGGGGAGGGTACCACAGCTGTGGAAAGCATCCTGTGTGGTACCCGTACCAAAGAATTCTCACCCTAGAGACTTGAACAGCTACAGACGAGTGGCCCTCACATCTCACCTGATGAAGACCCTGGAGAGGCTGCTCCTTGCCCACCTCTGCCCCCTGGTGGGACCAGCGATGGATCCACTCCAGTTGGCATACCAGCATGGCAACGGGGTGGAGGATGCAGTGATCTTCTTCCTTCACCGTTCCCTGTCCCACCTGGAGAAGCCTGGGAACATGGTGAGGATCATGTTCTTTGACTTCTCCAGTGCTTTCAACACCATCCAACCGGTGATCCTGAAGGACAAGCTACTGTGCGCAGGGGTGGACCAGCACCTGTCATCGTGGATCCTGGACTACCTCACAAACTGGCCACAGTTTGTGAGAACCCAGGATTGTGTATCCAACACTATCATCTGCAGTACAGGGGCCCCCCAGGGAACAGTTCTGGCTCCCTTCCTGTTCACCCTTTACGCTGCAGACTTTTCACACAACACACCATACTGCCATCTTCAGAAGTTCTCTGATGACTCTGAGATCATCAGCATCATCTTCAATGGAGATGATGCAGAGTACAGAGGACTTATCCAGGACTTCGTGGACTGGTGCCATCGAAACTGCCTCCAGATCAACACAAGGAAAACTAAGAAACTGGTGGTGGACTTCCACAGGCGAGGACAACCCCTCACAGCACCAGTAAACATCCAGGGAACGGACATTGAGATGGTGACATCCTACAAGTACCTGGGTGTTCATTTGAACAATAAACTGGTCTGGTCACACAATACCGACACGCTTTACAAGAAGGGACAGAGCAGGCTGTTCCTCCTGAGGAGGCTCAGGTCTTTTGGTGTACAAGGGATGCTTCTGAAGACCTTCTATGACTCAGTGGTGGCATCAACCATAACATTTGGAGTGGTCTGCTGGGGCAAAGGCATCACAGCAGCCGACAGGAAGAGACTGAATAGACTGATCACGAAAGCTAGCTCTGTCCTGGGGCAGCACCTCGGCCCAGTGGAGAAGATAGGAGAGAGGAGGATGGTGGCTAAGCTGTCATCTCTGCTGGAGTCCGAGTCCCACCCCATGCAGGACACGCTGAATGCATTGAGGAGCTCATTTAGCAGTAGGCTGCACCGTCCTAGGTGCGCGACCGAGAGGTTTCGCAGGTCCTTCCTACCTACAGCTGTCAGACTTTATAACCTAAACAGGGCTGCTCGTAGAGGCCCTACAAAACAAAAACTTTATGACCTAATAAGTACTGAATGCACAAAACATAACACACTTGCACAATAATGGTCCCCTAGGCTGACTCAAATACGAGATATGCTGTATGGGTACATATTCATACTATGTGGGGTAACTGAATAGATCGTTATGCTGTTTATTCCATCTAGCTACAATGCTCTGTGCTGTGTATATTTCTGTGTACATATGTACAGACGTGGACAAAACTGTTGGTACCCCTCTGTTAATGAAAGAAAAACCCACAATAGTCACAGAAATAACTTGAATCTGACAAAAGTGGTAATAAATATAAAGTCTATGAAAATTAACCAATGAAAATCAGACAATGCTTTTGAATTGTGGTTCAACAGAATTATTTTAAAAAACAAACTCATGAAACAGGCCTGGACAAAAATGATGGTACCCTTAACTTATTATTTTGTTGCACAACCTTTTGAGGCAATCACTGCAATCAAACAATTTCTGTAACTGTCAATGAGACTTCTGCACCTCTCAGCAGGTATTTTGGCCCACTCCTCTTGAGCAAACTGCTCCAGTTGTCTCAGGTTTGAAGGGTGCCTTCTCCAGATGGCATGTTTTAGCTCCTTCCACAGATGTTCAATAGGATTTAGATCAGGGCTCATAGAAGGCCACTTTAGAATAGTCCAATGTTTCGCTCTTAGCCATTCTTGGGTGTTTTTAGCTGTGTGTTTTGGGTCATTATCCTGTTGCAAGACCCATGACCTGCGACTGAGACCAAGCTGTCTGACACTGGGCAGCACATGTCTCTCTAGAATACCTTGATAGTCTTCAGATTTCATTGTACCCTGCACAGATTCAAGACACCCTGTGCCAGATACAGCAAAGCAGCCCCAGAACATAACAGAACCTCCGCCACGTTTCACAGTAGGGACAGTGTTCTTTTCTTGGTATGCTTCATTTTTGCGTCTGTGAACACAGAGCTGATGTGCCTTGCCAAAAAGTTCCAGTTTTGTCTCATCTGTCCATAGGACATTCTCCCAGAAGCTTTGTGGCTTGTCAACATGCAGTTTGGCAAATTCCAGTCTGGCTTTTTTATGATTTGTTTTCAACAGTGGTGTCCTCCTTGGTCGTCTCCCATGAAGTCCACTTTGGCTCAAACAACGACGAATGGTGCAATCTGACACTGATGTACCTTGACCTTGGAGTTCACCATGAATGTGTTTAGAGGTTGTTCTGGGCTCTTTTGTTACTATTCATATTATCCGTCTCCTCCTGCGGCCACGTCCAGGGAGGTTGGCTACAGTCCCGTGGATCTTAAATTTCTGAATAATATGTGCAACTGTAGTCACAGGAACATCAAGCTGCTTGGAGATGGTCTTATAGCCTTTACCTTTAACATGCTTGTCTATAATTTTCTTTCTAATCTCCTGAGACAACTCTCTCCTTTGCTTCCTCTGGTCCATGTTTAGTGTGGTACACACCATGTCAACAAACAGCACAGTGACTACTTGTCACCCTTTAAATAGGCCGACTGACTGATTAGAAGTTTGTAGACACCTATGATGTTAATTAGAGGACATATCTTGGTTGAACATGTCCCTATGGTCACATTATTTTCAATCTTTTCTAGGGGTACCATCATTTTTGTCCAGGCCTGTTTCATGAGTTTGTTTTTTAAAATAATTCTGTTGAACCACAATTCAAAAGCATTGTCTGATTTTCATTGGTTAATTTTCATAGAATTTTTATTTATTACCACTTTTGTCAGACTCAAGTTATTTCTGTGACTATTGTGGGTTTTTCTTTCATTAACAGAGGGGTACCAACAATTCTGTCCATGTCTGTACATTCACTGCTCTTTTTATCTTGTCTTCTAAGTTACTGCTCTGAGTGTTGCTATCTCTGTGCTGTTGCAATCCTGGAATTTCCCCATTGTGGAACTA
Organism: Pholidichthys leucotaenia; assembly: GCA_020510985.1. NCBI lineage: Eukaryota > Metazoa > Chordata > Actinopteri > Cichliformes > Pholidichthyidae > Pholidichthys > Pholidichthys leucotaenia. Next base: position 84,326,622 of record CM035848.1, on the reverse strand, counting down.
AAAAAGGTTTATCTTATCTTAATATTCAAATTCATTTGATGATCTGAAACATTTAAGTGTGACAAACATACAAAAAAATGAGAAATCAGGAAGGGGGCAAACACTTTTTCACACCACTGTATTTTCTATCCTTTGTAATTCTATTGTGGTTCAGGAAATTTAATTTATTTATGACTGTCTGTATATGAATTTGTTTTACAGAGTACACATGTATAGTGACATAACGTTCGGCTCAGGAGACGCACACACACAGGCTCAGAGTAGTTCAAACTGTTTATTAACAACAGGGATGTTTGGGTGCGTGTCTGCGGAATGTTAATGTGTTGGTGGTGGCGTCTGCTTCGGACCCAGAGGCAGGAGACCGTTCAGCCGGCAACCCTATGGGAGAAATTGGACACAGGGTGATGAGCACACACCAACACAGGAGGAGAATAGGCGAGGGAGAGAAGCTTACTTGTTTGGGCAGATGACTGGCGCTTCAAGGATGGAAGCCCGGGAGACAGCCACCTGCAGGGCTCGGTGCAGCAGCGAGGAGAGACGAGGGACGGGATTGTCCGCCGCCGAGGAATCCACCTGTGCACAGGGGAGCAGACTGGAGAGATGAGGTAAGTGAACTTCTTACCGGTAAAGAGGATGCTGAAGAGAATGTGGTAGAAGTCCATGCAAGGAAAATGAAGTCTACGGCTTCAGGCCGAAGCTCAGGGCGAGGCGGCTTTTATCCTTCGCCGCTGACGAGTAGCAGGTGCGTGAGCAGGTGGCGCCGCTGATGAATGGCGCGGCGTGACAGTACTCCCCCCTCTAGCAGCGCCTCCTGGCGATGGCTTATCCGGGTGCGCTCGGTGGAAGTCCGCGATGAGCGATGGGTCCAACACAAACGACGGGGGCACCCACTGTCGATGCTCGGGCCCATAGCCCTCCCAGTCCACCAAGTATTGCAACCCACGACCCCGGCGCCGGGAGTCCAGGATGGAGGAGGCGGACCAGGCCGGATGGCCACCAATCATCCGGGGCGCGGGTTGCGCTGCAGGAGGAGGGCAAAGGGGGTCAGTAACCGCCAGTTTCACCTTCGACACGTGGAAAGTAGGATGAATGCGGAGGGAGGGGGGAATAGCCACGCGCACAGCCACCGGGTTGATGATCCGGGTGATGGGGTAGGGACCCATGAAGCGCTGTGCCAGCTTTCTCCTCTCGCCTTTTAGAGTGACGTCCTGGGTGGAAATGTAAACAAGCTGCCCAACTCTGTACGCCGGGGCAGGTCTCCTACGCCGGTCCACCACAGTCCTGTTGCGCTCCGCTGTGCGCAATAGCGCATGGCGCGCGGCAGCCCAGGTGGAGCGGAACTGCCTGAGATGGGCCCTAACTGACGGGACAGTTACCTCACTCTCCTGCTCCGGAAACAGCGGGGGGTCGTAACCCAGGGACGCTTTGAAGGGGGACATCCCTGTAGCAGAAGAGCGAGCGGAGTTGTGGGCATATTCAACCCAGGCAAGATGGTTGCTCCAGGACGCGGGTTTGGATCTGGACACACAGCGGAGCGCAGCCTCCAGCTCCTGGTTGGTCCTCTCACACTGCCCGTTGGATTGGGGGTGATGGCCAGAGGAGAGGCTCACCTTGGCTCCGATGGCGTTGCAGAAAGACCTCCAAACCTCAGATGAAAACTGGGGGCCCCGGTCCGAGACCACGTCCACCGGAATCCCATGCAGCCTGACCACGTGTTGGACGAGGAGGTCCGCCGTCTCCAGGGCAGTAGGGAGGCCTCGCAGGGGGACGAAGTGCACGGCCTTGGAGAAGCGGTCCACGATGGTCAGGATGGTGTCATAGGAGTTGGAGATGGGGAGTCCGGTGACGAAATCCAGAGCGATGTGCGACCAGGGCCTGCCAGGGACGGGCAGGGGCTGGAGCAGACCCGCTGGAGGGGCATTTCCCGACTTGCAGGTGGCACAGATTGGGCAAGCCCGGGCGTAGCGGGCTGCATCCCTCCGCAGGCCTGGCCACCAAAAGGACCGTTGGAGGAGATCTATCATCCGGGAGGTGCCAGGGTGACAGGTGAGCTTGGAGGTGTGGAGCCAGTGGATGACCTCTCCTCGGACCGCGGATGGCACGAACAGCCTCCCCTCCGGTCCGCCGCCAGGGTCAGGTTCCACCTCCTGTGCCTTCCGGATCTTGCTCTCAATGTCCCACGAGATGGCTCCCACGACGCACGACCTGGGCAGGATGGAGTGGGGCGCCTCCTCCGACTCCACGGGGGCGAACTGCCTGGAGAGGGCGTCAGGCAGGACGTTCTTAGAGCCAGGCCTGAAGGTGATGGAAAATTGGAACCTGGCGAAGAACAGGGACCAGCGCGCCTGGCGGGCGTTCAGGCGCTTGGCAGACCGTAAGTATTCCAGGTTCTTGTGGTCCGTGAGGACCACAAACGGCAGGCTTGCCCCCTCCAACCAGTGGCGCCACTCCTGCAGGGCGAGCTTGATGGCCAAGAGCTCTCTGTCCCCCACATCATAGTTTCTCTCCGCCGGGGACAAGCGCCGGGAGAAGAAGGCGCACGGTCGCTTGGCGCCATCGTCCGGTGACCGCTGGGACAGCACTGCTCCCACTCCCGTGTCCGAGGCGTCTACCTCTACAATGCACTGTAGCGCGGGGTCGACCTGGCGAAGGACCCGGGAGGAGGAGAATTCCGCCTTCAGCGCCTCAAAGGCGGCAGCGACCTCTTCGGTCCACCGGAACGGGACCTTCGGGGACGTGAGGCGGGTCAGTGGTCCCACGATGGCACTGAAGTTGGGAACAAAGCGGCGGTAGAAATTGGCGAAGCCAACAAATTGCTGCACCTGCTTCCGGGATGCAGGTGTAGGCCATTCCACCACCGCCTTTACCTTCTCTGGGTCGGGGAGCACCTTATCGTGGGCGATGATGAACCCCAGGAAGGACGTACTCCTGGCGTAAAATTCACACTTTTCCGCCTTAACGTACAGACGGTTCTCCAGCAGCCTTTGGAGGACCCGCCTCACGTGGACCTGGTGCTCATCCCTGGACTTGGAGAAGATGAGGATATCGTCCAGGTAGACGAACACGAAAAGGCCAATGAAGTCCCGGAGGACGTCATTAATGAGGCGCTGGAAGACTGCAGGAGCGTTGGTCAACCCGAACGGCATCACCAGATATTCAAAGTGGCCGTTCGGGGTACGGAAGGCCGTTTTCCACTCATCTCCCTCCCGGATCCGGACGAGGTGGTAAGCGCTGCGTAGGTCCAGCTTGGTGAACCAGGTCGCCCCCTGGAGGGAGTGGAAAGCAGTGTCCATGAGAGGCAGGGTGTAACGGTCCCTCTCCGTGATATTGTTGAGGGCCCGGTAGTCGATACAAGGGCGGAGGGACCCATCCTTTTTCCCCACGAAGAAGAACCCTGCCCCCACGGGTGACGATGATGGGCGGATAATCCCAGCACTTAATGATTCCTTCAGGTAGGCATTCATCGTCTCCTTCTCCGGCGCAGACAGGCTGTAAAGGCGACCAGAAGGTAAGGGAGCCCCCTGGCGGAGGTTGATGGCGCAGTCATAGGGCCGATGAGGGGGAAGAGACATAGCTTTCGCTTTGCTGAACACCATACCCAGGTCGTGAAATTCTGGGGGCACCAGAGACAGGTCCGGGGGTGCAGCGTCCGTCGCAGGGGGAGGAGCGGACGGAGAGCAGGCAGCGGACTGAAGGCAGGTGCCCATACAGAACGTACTCCATGCCGAGATCCCAGCTGATTTCCAATCCAGGACCGGATTGTGAAGGCGGAGCCAGGGATACCCCAGGATGACGGGCGACACAGAGTTGGGAAGGACGTAAAAGGTCATCTCCTCCCGGTGGTTTCCCGAGATGATGACCGGTAGGGGAACAGTTTGATGTGTCACTCTCCCGAGGGTGGCACGGGAGAGGTGGATCAGGGAGAGGGGAGTGTTGAGTGCCTGGCAGCGGATGCCCAATCGGGTTGCCAGGCTTTGTGAAATGAAGCTGCCTTCTGCGCCCGAATCCACCAGTGCGTGGGTGAGGTGCCCAGTAGAGTTATGGCAGAAACGGATGGGCAGCTTCAATTGAGAAAGTGATCCTAACCGATTGACATCCGCGAGGCTTCCAACAGTGACTCGCGGACCCCACCGACTGGCTTTCCGTGGACAACGCTCCACGGTGTGTTGGTCGCCTCCGCAATACATGCAGAGGCCCAACTCACGGCGGCGTTGTTTCTCCACAGGGGAAAGTTTAGTCCAGGCCGTCACCATCGGCTCCGACTCCTCGGGGCGCGATGCTGGCGGCGCCGCCAGGGGGCGAGCTTGGAACAGGTGCGGCGAGGCTCCACGAGGGCGAGAAGAAGAAGACCTCCGCCCCGAGGAGCGCTCGCGCAGCCTGTTATCCAAACTTATCGCTAAGGATGTCAGCTCCGCTAGCGTCCCAGGGATATCCCGACCAGCCAGTTCATCCCTCAGATCACTATTGAGGCTGCGGAGGAACAGGCCACAGAGGGAGCGTTCCTCCCAGCCCAATTCCTCCGCCGCTACCCGGAAGTCGACCGAGTGGTCCGCTGCCGACCGGCTTCCCTGCTGGAGAGCGAGAAGCCGATCGACCTGGACCGTTTCGGTTTGTGAGTGGTCAAAGACCTCCAGAAAGCGCCTCACGAATTGGTCATAGGTGAGGGTGGCATAACTGGGCCTCGCCATTACGGCGTAGGTCCAAGTTAACGCACGCCCCTCCAGAAGATTCCCTATGTAACCAATTCGGCTGTGATCCGAGGGAAAATCTCCGGGCACACGGTGGAACACGGACTCACACTGCATAATAAACCCCCGCGCTCCGCCGAGCTTACCGCTAAAGCGGGCGGGGGTCGGAATCGGCGTGAGCCGAACCGGTGCCACTGGAGCCGGCTGGACGGCCGCTGGAACAGCAGGAGCCGCGCCACCCTGGTGAGTCGGGAGGAACGGCTGTTGGGGGTCCAAGCGGTTCAATCGGTTAGTCAGTTCTAATAATTGATGAAGAACCACCTGTTGCTGATAAACAATCTGATCCACCCGAGCCTCGAGGATGGTAAACCGGTGTGCGAGCCCGCCGCCTGCCGAGCCGCTCTGCTGAAGCCGTACTGACATAACGTTCGGCTCAGGAGACGCACACACACAGGCTCAGAGTAGTTCAAACTGTTTATTAACAACAGGGATGTTTGGGTGCGTGTCTGCGGAATGTTAATGTGTTGGTGGTGGCGTCTGCTTCGGACCCAGAGGCAGGAGACCGTTCAGCCGGCAACCCTATGGGAGAAATTGGACACAGGGTGATGAGCACACACCAACACAGGAGGAGAATAGGCGAGGGAGAGAAGCTTACTTGTTTGGGCAGATGACTGGCGCTTCAAGGATGGAAGCCCGGGAGACAGCCACCTGCAGGGCTCGGTGCAGCAGCGAGGAGAGACGAGGGACGGGATTGTCCGCCGCCGAGGAATCCACCTGTGCACAGGGGAGCAGACTGGAGAGATGAGGTAAGTGAACTTCTTACCGGTAAAGAGGATGCTGAAGAGAATGTGGTAGAAGTCCATGCAAGGAAAATGAAGTCTACGGCTTCAGGCCGAAGCTCAGGGCGAGGCGGCTTTTATCCTTCGCCGCTGACGAGTAGCAGGTGCGTGAGCAGGTGGCGCCGCTGATGAATGGCGCGGCGTGACATATAGTTTGTATTTTAATTGTTTGTATTTTTTTAAAATAACAATCTTACAATTTAAATAGTGTATTTTATAAAGTTTTCATTCACACACAAAGTCTTCTTTTCAGGAGTCAAGTCCACAGCCCCTAGTAATTTAGCTAAATTGCTAAATTAGACTCTGTGACAGCAATTTTTTTACTCCATATTTTCAAGTCTGATAATTCTGCCTGGTTGTTTTTTTTTGTTGTTGTTTTTTGGGGGGGGGTGCATTGTTTTCAAGAGTTGATCATTGGCAATCAGTGCACTGAAGACAATTATATAAGGTAAGGCTACTTTGCTAAGTAGGCTAGTAATATTTAGCTATTCATCAGTGTGAATTAGCAGTTCCCCTTCCCTCCAAAAAACATACTCACCAGTCTATTTAATGTTGCTTGTTTCTATTATAATACAGTTAAATCTGTTCATTGTAAGTTCAGCAATATACCTACCAATAGGTATTTTGAATATTTACCTATTATGGCTAAAAAGTGTTTTTTATGCCACAGATTGTCACAGCTGCCATTCACATGCCATTATAGAAAGGCCGTTGTTTGGAACTATTTGGAGCTCCAAGAACCACGTGACCGGGCAGTGGCGAGTTCAAAGCATGTCGTAACTATCATATTATACGGCTATGGGTTTACTATGGAAGTGACATCCCGTGGCAAATCCAGAACAGTCAATTTTGCTTCTTGGAGTGAAAACCAATATAAAGGCTGCGTGTTTTTAAAGGGAAGTGAGCATTTTGATACAGTAATTTTTTTGATAATCATATGACCAATAGGCACCTTTCAGAAGGTTAAAATCAACAAAATTGATTAATAAATATCATCCAGACAAAAAAAAAAAAATGTTAAAAAAACCCATTACAGTGGCTGTGTGTGTCTAGCTAGCTCTGGTCTTATTCACATTTCTTATTCATAATTACACCTTAGTGGAACAATTGCCTTTAATTGTCATGAATTGCCCTATGGGGCAGGAAGGTGAGACCCACGTGCTGAACTGTGAGTTTGTGTAATTTATTGAACAAAAGCAACAAACATAAAGTTCAACATGGTGCTCTAACACAAAATACAAATGAGGGAGAAAACTTATAGATATTGCGCACCAGAGCAGGGCAGGGCCCTGATGGAAACGAGGAGTAGCTAGTAGAGTCAAGACAGCGGCAAATGAGAAGGAAAATAACTCCCCTTAAACAGGGTCAAAAAAAACATTTACATAAGTAGTGACAGGTGTGGGTTCACATGAGCGGGCAAAAGGTAACAATGAATAGTGACTGGGATCAGCTGAAAGTAATGAGATGAGAGCACACCGGCTGGCAGCTGACAGGACTACGCCCACACGGGGCACCAATCAGGAAATGCCCTGACAGCTGTCAACCTCAATAATAAGGAGTAGAATAAATTATAAACAAGTACAACTGAGAAATAGGTACCAATAATACAGAATCAGAATATAGTAGAACTAAGACATAAACAAGAAAATAGAAAACATGCAGGGATAACAAAAACCAAAAGGCACAAAAATACAACAAATATATATAAATACAGAGAAAAGTCACGAGACTGAGCCTGGCAGAACTTCCAGAGCTCAGGTCGTGACATTAATGTAATAAATAACATATCAAACTACACAATGACATAAAAATGAGAAGACCAAATTCTGTTTTTTATCACAGCATTGTCCAGAAGCCTTGACATAATCTGTGTAAGCCCCACTGTGTGAGTGATAGGACTAATCTGTCCACATTAGCCATGCGCGTCAAGCAGAAATATCCTCCCAGCGTGCACCAGGCATTAGACAATAGCCTACTGCAGTAAGTACACCACAAACCAGGTTGTTATTCAGGCTTTTTCAAAGCTAATCAGTGCCAGTGTATGAATGATTGCCATTGGCACCAGCAACTGGCGACTGCTGACATTTTAGACCACGCTTCTGCACTGCAAAATGGAGGCATGTATAAAAGCCGCAGTCAATCAGGTCTGAGACGAGCCAGCTCCCCTGCAGTCCTGAAGCCTGTCCAGGCTCCACTGTGAGCTCCTGGTCTCTGCAGTCACATAAATGGTTGCTTGTAAATATTATATAAGAGTATGAAGCTGACTAATGAATCAAAGCCCTGTCCAGTTTGCCAGGAGCAGGAGGACGATGACAGCCAGGATTAACAATACGGACATTCAGGAGAGCTGTTATGTGCTTGCTGTGTGGGTGTGAGCTTGGGAGGTGTTCTTTATCTGCTGCTTTAAGTGCTTGTTAAGTGAGCAAAACTATATTTATGCATTACATAAACAACAGTTAATGAATTAGATCCTCCAACTCTCCATTTGCTGTTGGACTCCAAAAAAAAAATTCTACTCACCCATTTTGAAATTTCTATCACCTCAGTAATAAAGTGCTGCTGTGCTGTGAGTGTATGCTTGTGTGTGCTGACATAAATTAGAGTCACAGTGAGAAGTTCTGAATGCGAGAACTCTCCCTGTTACACTGGCGGGGAGCTGATAGAAAAAGTTTGGTCCATTTGGGAGCCGAGTCTGGAGATCCAAAGTCTGAATGCAAAGAAGGATATAGACTCCTGCTGCCCACTGATAACAACACAAACAAGTAGTTAGAATTATACACCCCTCATGCCTTTCTCTTTCAGCACTTACTGGATGTGGTGTACAAAATGAACAAATTATGGAACACATAATGCCAAAATGCATTCACCTGTAGCCTCAGCTTGAAAAGATTTTCTGCCTAAACCTCCTACTCTCTGAGGGCTGCAGACAGACACAGAGGAGGATCTAAGAGTGCGAGGCAGTCAGTCATTTTGGATGAAAGATCATTTTAGTGAGGGAAAAAAAATTCTCCCCCTAAAGGAAAAGGAGCGGCAACAGCAGCGGCTTGTTATTCTAATAGAGATGTTTCCTCAAAGATGCAGCTTGTGAGATGCAAGTTCTGAAAAATATCTGAAATGTCATCATGAAATGAAAAGGATCAATACACGAAACTCCCTCTTGTGGAAACAGCCTTCACAATAGAAGACGTTGACCATCCACACAGCTTTGAAAATCTAGCACCTTCACGAACGCAATCAGAGAATCTCGCAGCTCACACCTCCTTTCCCCAGAGGCACGCCACTAAAACAGCAACAGCTTGCGTGTTTTTTAGTTGTCTTGCCAGGGGAAGGTAGCAGGCATCAAGGCCTGCTGACGGCAGCGTGCCCAAACAAACGTCCACTGGCAGGCGACGCTTTCTTTACAACTTACAAATTGCATCTTTAAGCAAAGATTAGTTTAAGGATTATGGGGCTGAAGGCTTTTAGCTCTACAAGAGTGCTCGATGGCTTTCCTCAGAGAGTTATCCTCGCTCCCTTTTCACTCATCCTTTAGACTCATTAAACAGAAAGGAGACGTGTGATAGAAGGGGAAGGGAGAGAAAGACAGAGGGAGAGGGTGAAAGGGAGCGAATTAGATTCTCTGACACCCTGCTAATTGAGCGATCTCCTCCGTGCTCAGCCCAGCCTGCCAAGTTTTAATTAGCAACTAATCAAATCAATATGGAGGCTGCCAAGCGGAGAAGAAGGAACCTGAGTAGTGGGATGACTGCCTGGATCACAGCTGTGCCTGACCTTTGCACCTGGTGGTAGTTTTTAAGGCGGTAAATGATGAGGACCAGTGGTGGCCACATCCACTTGTGAGAGAAGGATGGAACGATTCAGTGAGAGGCAGGATAATGATGTCTCTGGGACTTTCCAGCTGCTGAAAGTAATAAAGCAGAAGGCTGAAAGCTAATCACAACGATGATGGGTCGTGTTTTAAGATGGCCATTTGCACGAGTGGAAACTATGAAATAAGAATGACTTTTGGACTGTAGCGGTCTTTGTAATGTACACATAAAAGTAGAAATTAGGTGTAAAGGTTAGTTCAGGGGGGCTACAAAGAACAGTTCAGCAGCAGTTCTGGCAGATCAGTGAATCTTCTTCATCTAATTAGGATGTACTATTAAACCACGCTTAGCTGCTGCACATCTGCTAGCGACTTCACAACTTACCCCCACTTTCATGCTGTGTTTGACTTAGTTTTTTTATTTCTGTTGTCAGGAACGCTCTTTTCTCTGTTGCCACTGCTCCTTTCCTACTTCTGTTCTGCCTCCCTGTATTCAGAGGTGCTGCACACTGGCAGGCAAGGCAGGCAAACGCTTGAGGTCTCAGGCCAGAAGCCCCACCCCCACCCCACCCGAGGGCTGACCAACTTTGAATTACTACAGCAGTGCCAATGTAGAGAGTTTGCAATGACAGCAGTAGGCTGGTGCAGAACTCCCTAAAGGGGCCTCACCCCCACCTTTCACTCTCGCAAGTACCAGTGCGCGTCATATGTAAACAAACAAGTGAGAGCGGCTGTATCAAAATGAAGCAAAGTTATCTGGGAGAAGAGGAGAAAAGAAAGAAAGACTGTGGGAAGTAATGCAAATAATACAGTAATACAGTAGTTAATTTAGCTCAGAGCAACTTAGTGTGTCCTGTTGTGTCAACTCTGTACAATGCACTTCTTTTTTTGAAGTATTTTGTTATCTAAAGTTATTTAAATATTTATGTTTTTATTGTTATGGTTTTGATTGTTCTTCCTTTTATTGCTCTTCAGAATTAATTTAATGTTTATATTCTTGTTGTGATCAGGGGCACGGTTAGGACCATGCCCACTCTTTATATTCATTTATGGGTTGTTTTCATTTTATTATTATTATGTTATGAGTTTGTTTATGATTTAGTCTCTTGTTTATTGTTACCATGTCTTCCCCTGTCATCTGGTGTCTGTGTCTTATAGCTCAAGTAGGTTCATTTTGTCTTCTTTTAATTATTTACCTTTTTGCTCTTATTAAAGACAAAAATAGAAAGGAGGTGTTTTTACCTTCTTTACATGTTCCGACTGTTCACTGCAGCCTTCGTCAGAAGTGTCAACTGATTGTTGCCAGGTGTCATTTAATCAGCTGACTTTTGTAGGCGGGACCAGCCCAGCAGACCTGTCAGATCCACCAAGCCAGCCCCGCTTTCCGCCGTCTGATGGTCTCTGGAAAATGTGGTCCCAGGTGTGGGAAAGCATAAAGGCCCCCTCGTCCCAGTTCACGCTATCTTGATCACAAAAAGATCACAAAAAGAAAAGGCAGAACAAGAAACATTAAAATCAGCTATATCAGATCACTGCAAAAGAAATAACCACATCATGGACTGGGACAACGCAAAAATTATTGGATCGGAGAGCAACAGACACAAACGCTGGATCAAGGAGGCCATAGAAATCAGGAAGCGGGGAAAAGATAGCATGAACCGGCAATCAGCTGACACTTCTGACGAAGGCTGCAGTGAACAGTCGAAACATGTAAAGAAGGTAAAAACATCTCTTTTCTATTTTTGTCTTTTTTTAAGAACAAAAAGGTAAATAGTCTGTGTCTTATGTTTGTCCTTTTGTATTTTATTATATTTTTGTATGGTGCCCTGCTTGTTCTGTCTGTGTCTCCCTGTCTGTGCGTGTGTCATTGAGCAGTTCCTCCCATCCTGTGAGTTCACCTGTTGCCCTTATTACCTTCCCAGCCGCTCTGTGTTTCCCAATTATGAGTTCCCTATTTATGCCTGTCTCCGTTCAGTGTTTTTCGTGAGGGCATTGCACCATTTCCATGTCTCGCTCCCATGTCTAGTTCCATGTCTATGCCACGTGACTTTTTGCCATGCCATGTTTATGTTTTGTTTGCCAAGTATAGTTTTGTGCAGTTTAGTTGTGTTAATAAATCACTGTTTACACCTTGCCTGCCTGCGTTTCTGGGTCCTTCTTTGCATCCTGAGAGGGCAGATCGTGACAATTCTTATTTTGAAGAGATACTAATGTGTACTTTTGAAATAAAAAATGTGTACATTTTGTATTTTTTGTTAGAGTCAGATTGTTTATTATTCTGGGTCCTCCTTTGTACCCTGATAGATCTTGACAGTATGCCCTCACCAAGACTGGATTCAGCAGGCAGGAGGAGGCTGGTGGCCGGAGGAGCTGATGCGGATGAACTATGGGCAGTGGAGGTGATTCCGACGTTTTCTCCACCTCACCATGTTCCAGCTGCGCCAGCCTCATCCCCGTCTTCCAAGAAGCAGCCTGCCACTCCTTGAGCTCCTTGGGAGATGTCCACCGCCGAGAGGGAACAATACCGGGGGTCCCGCTTGGCGGTCCCTGCTGAAGGAAGAGCTCCAGGAGACGTCCACGTTCTCAGCGCCCCACCCCAGCTCCGGTTTGCCTCTCATCAGTTCCGCCTGTCACCGAGGCCGCAGGGGCGGCTCCTCCATGTTCCTCAGGGGGACCCACGACCGCCGAAGCAAGGGAGAGTGAGGACACTGGGCCAGCTGCAGCAGACACCATCATGCCCTGGGAATTCAGGCAAGTAGTTTTTCATTCTCGTTTTCCAGAACATGAAGTAGCTTGCCTGGTTCCCGGTGGTGAGTCTCAGCTTTTGCAGTCCACTGAGTCCTCACCTCCTGCTGCAGATAATCTTTCCTCACCTGTTCCCTCCGTATCACCTCCTATTTCCCCCGAGTGTCTGCCAGTCCCGGGATTGAGCCGCCGGACGGTGGAGGAGCCTGCGGTCCTGGAGGACCTGGTCCCAGCCCTACAGCTACGGTCCAGACGGGGGCAGTGCGCTGCCAGCAACCCGAAGCCTGTGCCGACAATTGAGCATCCCTTGGCTTCGGTTACGCGGGATCCAGCGCCAGTGGTGAGCCGGCCTCCAGCTGTCACGCTGGACGAGCCACCTGCGTTGGCCGCTTCGCCTGGGGGTTCTGGGACTGCACCTTCCATCATGCCTGCCGCAGGGGCCGCCGCAGCAGAGCCGGAGTTGGACGTCCAAAGGCCGGATTCAATACGCCTCTGCCTGGATCGGTAGCGTCTTGGACAGCGGTGGAGCTTGAGCTCAGGCAAGTGCTCTTTTTTGTTTTCACTTTGTCTGTTTTGGAGAGATCTTGCCTGGTTCTAGGTGGGGAGGGCCAGGTGTAGCCGCCATCTGCACCTGAGCTCACCTCATCGGACTCCATTGCCACCGGTGACCCTGACCTTGTGTCTATGCCCCCTCTGTCGGACCTTTTTCCTAGAGTCACCGTAGAACGCCCAACTTCGCGAGAGGTCTCCTTGGGTGCTGTGTCTCAGCCTGAGATCTCTGTGGATGCTGCTCCCCCTCCATCCAGGCCATCGTGGGTGCTACACACCAGCCTGGGGCTGTCATGGATGATGCACCTCAGTCTGAGTCCGTTGTGAGTGCTGCGCCCCAGCTTGGGTCCGTGGAGGGAGCTGCGTTGCAGCCCGGGGGCCACCGTGGGTGCGGTGCCTCACCCCAAGGCCACCACAGGTGCAACGCCTCAGTCCAAGGCCGCCGCGGGTATGATGCCTCCGTCTGAGGCCGCCGTGGGTGCTGTTGCCCGTTGTCTATGGCCTCTGAGGATGCTGCTGTTCCGCCGTCCATGGTCTCAGACGGTGCTGCTGGCCCGCTGTCTACGGTCCCTGAGGGAGCTGCTGTCCCGACATCTATGGTCCCCGCAGGTGCAGCTATGCCCCAGTCCGGGGCTGCCATGGGAGCTGCTATGCCTCAGCCAGAGGCCGCCACCCAGGGGGTCAGGGGACCTTTGCCAGCCACGCCGGAGGTCATGGGATCCTCACCAGCCACGCTGGAATTCCAGGAAGATGGAAGACTTCTACCCGCCGATCCACCCTGCTTCTGGGTTCGATGGCCTAGGTACAGTGGTGAGCCACCGGATTGGCCCTGGATTTCGGTCCAGGGATCATTGGACTGGGGAAAGCCCCCTGACTTGCTGGCTGGGTTGGTCCAGTGGTCCATGGACTTGGGTAGACCACCCAACCCATTTTGGTTTGTTTGATTTGATGTCTTGGACTTTGTGTTTCCCCGGACTGTTGTTTTTTAACTCTGTGCAGGGGGAAGGACTTTGTTTCAGCCAGCCTGGCCTTGGACCCCCACTGCCCGCCCTGGGGTGGTGCTTCTTTTGTTTGTGCTTTTTGGTTTTGATGGTACTTTGAGGTGTCTGGGTTCCACCCCTTGGAGGGGGAGTCTGTCGTGATCGGGGGCATGGTTCGGACCGTGCCCACGCTTTATGTTCATTTATGAGTTTGTTTTCATTTTATTATTATTATGTTATGAGTTTGTTTATGATTTAGTCCCTTGTTTATTGTTACCATATCTTCCCCTGTCATCTGTGTCTTATGTTTGTTCTTTTGTATTTTATTATATTTTTGTATGGTGCCCTGCTTGTTCTGTCTGTGTCTCCCTGTCTCTGCATGTGTCATTGTGCAGCCCCTCCCATCCTGTGAGTTCAACTGTTGCCTTGGGCAGCACGGTGGTGCAGTGGTTAGCACTGCCTAACAGCTAGAAGGTTCCAGGTTTGAATCCCCAGGCAGGCAGGGGTAGGAACCTTTCTGTGTGGAGTTTGCATGTTCTCCCTGTGCTATGTGGGTTTACTCTGGGGGCTCCGGTTTCCTCCCACAATCCAAAGACATGCATGTTAGGTTAATTGGTTGTTCTAAATTGTCCCTAGATATCTGTCTCCTATAGGCCCTTAGAATAAAGGGTTAGTACTAGTGAAGCGCTTTGAGTGGCCTTTGAGACTAGAAAAAGCGCTATATAAGTACAGGTCCTTAACCTTATCCCCTTGATTACCTTCCCAGCAGCTCTGTGCTTCCCAGTTATGAGTTCCCTACTTTTGCCTGTCTCCGTTCAGTGTTTTTCGTGACGGCATTGCGCCATTTCCATGTCTCATTTCCATGTCTAGTTCCATATCTATGCCACGTGAGTTTTTGCCATGCCATGTTTATGCTTTGTTTGCCAAGTTTAGTTTTGTGCAGTTTAGTTGTAATAAATCACTGTTTGCACCTTGCCTGCCTGCGTTTCTGGGTCCGCCCTTGCACCCTGATCTGCCCAGAGGGCAGATCGTGACAATTCTTATTTTGAAGAGATACTAATGTGCACTTCTGAAATAAAAAATGTTTACATTTTATATTTTTTGTTAGAGTCAGGTTATTTATTAAATAATGGTGATGAGGACTTCCGGTTATGGCGGCCGCCTAGAAGGACACGTATCACTCTGCTCTGCTCCTGGAAATAAAGATTCGGCAAATAACTCTCTCATTTGGAACAGAACTTTTCCCAGCGTTTGGGTGAGGATATGCCGGGGAAGACTAAGGCTGGGAAATCAAGCGGGGGAAAAATTGAATCGCCGAAGCAGTCCAAATTAACGGACTTTAAAGTTTGTGGCGCAGTAGAAAAAGCTGCGGATATGGCGGATGAAACTAGCGGTGGTGCGGTAACTGCTGATGATGGCGGCACAGGTGCAGTGCTGGCTGCCATTAGCTCAATGAGAGCAGACTTTTCCGCTAAACTTGATGGGATTATGGCAGCGTTGGATGCAATGAGAAAGGAGTTGGGTGACTGCGTGGAGCGAGTGACGCAGGCGGAGCTTCGTGTTTCCAGTGCGGAGGATGAAATCAGCGGACTTCAAATAAAGGTGCGCACTTTGGAAAAAAAAAATAAAGATCTGGAAAATAACGTTCTGGACTTGGAGTCCCGGTCCAGACAGAACAACCTGAGGCTGGTGGGTTTACCGGAGGGAGCCGAAGGTCGTGATTCATGCTCCTTTTTGGAGGGGTGGATCCCGGAGGCGCTGAACAACGCGGAGCTAAAATCATCAGTCGTCTTGGAAAGCTCCCACCGAATTGGCCCACCGAGAGGTAACAAGGCAGCACCGAGGACGTTAATTATGAAGTTTCTCAGCTACAGAGACAGGATGACGATCTCCAACGCGGTGCGGGCCAAAGGAGAAATTAAATACCAAGATCAGCAGGTGCGGTTCTACCCAGATTTGGCCTCAGGAATCCAACAATTAAGGAAGCAGTTTGACCCCATCCGTAAAGAACTGCGCAACCTTGAGATTCGTCATGGAGTGATTCACCCTGCAAGACTTCTGGTCACATATGAGGGCAGAACACACATCTTCAAGACCCCCGAGGAGGCGCAGAAGCTCATCAAGAAGATCCAGGAAGAGACTGGTGGGAGCTAAGCATGAACAGAATATAGGGTAGAATATTTGAGCATTTAACTGATTAGAAGCATATAACAAGATTACAAAATATAGATTGTATTACATATTAAAAAAATAAAATAAAAAAAAAAGTACAAAATTGCTATAAAATTTTGGAGTTAAATTGGAAAATTACAGAAGAGAGTTAATGTTACGTTATTAAAAGCAGTAGAGTTAGGGTGATTGGGAGGATGAAGAAGGAGTGGCTTTGGCTGATCCTCGTGGGTGTGGAACGGTCGATGGCTATATCGGGAGACAGAATTTTTCTTTTGTTTTTGGGGGGATTGCCACAAATGTGGGAAGGGGGAATTTGTTTGTGTGTAGTTTGTAGGGTGAATGTTCAACCACTCATTTTTTTGCTTTTCTGTTTGAGCATGTTTACACTGCAAGGTAATCCCAAACTCCCTATTGATCATAAATCAAAGCGTTAATCTTAATTTAACTTCATGGAATTGCAGAGGTCTACAAAATTTAAAAAAACTTAAACAAGTTATGAATAAAATAAAAGACATGGGTTCAAAAATTGTGTTTTTACAAGAAACTCATCTAATAGAGGAGGATGTAAAAAGAATTAGGAGTAGATGGCAAGGAAATGTTTTCACCTCATCATTTTCATCCCGAGCCAGGGGAGTTATGACTCTCATACATAAATCAGTCCCATTTCAAGTGAAAAATGTAATTGGAGACAAATTTGGAAGATATGTAATCATTCAAGGATCTTTGCTATTAGAAAATATAAATTTGGTGAACTTATATGGTCCCAATATAGATGATCAAAAGTTCTTTGCTAATTTATTTCTTATCTTATCATCACTTACAGGGCAACATATAATAGCAGGGGATTTTAATTGTACATTGAATCCCGGTATAGATAGATCAACAGGACTGGACTGTACGCACAATGGATGTAGGATGACCATTAATCATTTTATGAAAGAATTGAAATTGATAGATATATGGAGAGAAATGAAACCACAAGTTAAAGCATACTCTTGTTATTCCAATACCTACAAGACATTCTCACGTATTGATTATTTTTTGATCTCCACAGAATTAAGGTCCAAGATTCAAAACTGTTTTTATGATAACATCGTGATCTCTGATCATGCACCCTGCTGTCTAATATATGTAGATAAGAAATTGACAAAGGAACCAGGTATATGGCAATTTCAGCATAAATGGCTTCAGGATGAGGAATTTGTTAAATACATAGAAAAACAGATAGATGAGTTCTTTGACATCAATACTACACAAACATCAGCATGTGTAAAGTGGGAGGCTTTCAAAGCTTTTATTAGGGGACATATTATTAGTTATACAGGTTCAAAATCTAAGAAGACTCGAGAGGAGAGAGTCCAATTGGAACATAAAATAAAAATTCTTCAAGAAAGAGTATATGCAGGAAGAGATCCAAGGTTGGAGAACGAATTACTGATTTTGAGAGCTGAATATGACAAAAAATCAGCGAATAGAGCTGCCTCGAGTCTTCTAAGATTGAAACAATCTTTTTATGAACAAGGTGAAAAATCAGGAAAGTTATTGGCATGGCAGATTAAACAATTAGAATCTAAAACACCAATTACCAGTATTATAAGTAACGGACAGGTAGTTATAGATCCTTTAGAAATTAATAGAGCCTTTAGAGATTACTATGAAAAATTATATGATACCAAAAATGAATCTGACTTAACAAAACTACATGGGTTTTTGAACGAACTATTTATACCGTGTATTCCAAATGAAAATAGGGAGATACTGGAGTCTAAAATTAGTCAAGAAGAAGTTGGACTAGCCATTGATAATATGAAATCAGGAAAAAGTGCAGGACCAGATGGTCTTCCAGTTGACCTTTATAAAAAATTTAAGAATAAATTAACAAAACCTTTTTTGGAAATGGTTTTAGAAGCATTTCAAAATAGTAATTTACCATCATATATGAATAATGCCTTAATTATACTGTTGCCAAAACCAGGTAAGCCCTCTAATAAATGTGAAAATATGAGACCAATAAGCCTATTAAATGCCGACCTTAAGATAATCTGTAAAATTTTAGCAAGACGAATACAAGAAATTTTACCAAATATTATTAATCGAGATCAGAATGGCTTTATAAAGGGAAGACAAGGCTTCCATAATGTAAGAAGACTATTTAATATTATTTATTCTAATAAAGAAGCACCGGATACAGCTCTCTTATCACTGGATGCCGAAAAAGCCTTTGATAGAGTTGAATGGCCCTTTCTTTTTGAAGTCTTACAAAGGTTTGGACTTGGAAATAATTTCATAAAATGGGTTCAGATAATATATAATAATGCTACAGCAGAAATCCTAACAAATAACAATATTTCAAAATCAATAAAAATCAATAGAGGATGTCGACAAGGCTGTCCACTTTCACCTTTACTGTTTACTATGGCAATTGAACCTTTAGCGATGGCGATACGTCTACAGTCACAAATATATGGAATTAAAGTTGGATCAACAGAACATAAAATCTCCCTGTATGCCGATGACATAATTTTGTTTATGTCGAATCTTAAAAAATCAATTCCGACCTTGTTGAATTTAATAAAGAATTTTGGGGAAATATCAGGATATAAAATAAATAAAACTAAATCTTCAATATTAATGCTAAATGAGACCCAGAGAAATTACCCAGCCCCTGAGGTAAATCAATTCAATGTTGTAAATCAGTTTAAATATTTAGGAATCCAAATTGTGCCTAAGCTAGAATCAATCGCCAGTGTCAATTATGAAGCCTTAATGACAGATATTGATGAGTTACTTCAGAGATGGATGTCACTACCAATGTCGATGATCGGGAGAATTAATATACTTAAAAGTAATATCTTACCTAAAATACTTTATTTATTTCAATACATTCCCTTACCACCACCTTTAGATTTATTCTCAAGAATTAAAAAAAAGTTAGTGGAATTTATATGGAACAACAGGAGGGCTAGATTACGTCTGTCTTTATTATATTTACCATTTGATCGTGGAGGTCTGAAATGTCCAAATTTTATGTTGTATTATTGGTCGGCACAACTGAGGTCTATGACATATTATTTTTCATCAAATGATCTCCCTCACTGGACTGAAATGGAATCACACAATTTACCTTTACCTCTTCCCATATTCATATACTCAGATTCGGCAAAAAAATTACAAAAACAAGTTAAAAATCCATTTGTAAAGCATATGATCAAAATATGGTGTGAAGCTAAAAACTATTTAAAAGAACCACAGTTATTGTCACAATTTAGTCCAATATGGGGTAATCAATATTTTAAACCAGGGAGAGCGGACGCTGTATTTAAAGTATGGAATTTAAAAGGGATACAAAAGATTCAGGATTTATATTTGCCATGTGCAGAAAACATAATGTCTTTTGAAGAGCTGAGGATCAAATTTAATCTCAATAGAACACATTTTTTTAAATATCTTCAACTTAGAAACTTTATTCGATCAAATCAAAATAAAGCTCTCACTCGACCTATTTACTCATCCTTGGAAAAAATGTTGATGAAAGTTGGTAAAAGAAAGGGTATTATTTCAGAGTTTTATAACTCATTGACACTATCTTCAAGTGAAAATTCACTGAAAAGATTAAACTACTGGAAAGAAGATCTGCAAACTGAAATTTCAGAGGAACAATGGGAATTGGCTTGTACAGAAGCTCAAACCAAATCAATAAATGTACGCCTTAAATTGATACATTTCAAATGGTTAATGCGGATGTATGTTACACCGGAGGAGTTAAATAGATATAACAAAAATATACCAGATACACGCACAAAATGCATGGAAAGTAAAGGAACCCTATTTCATTGTTTATGGGAATGTAGATTAATAAGAATGTTTTGGGAAGAGGTGAGGGTAACAATTGAAAAAATAATCTCAAAACAAATCATATTGAATCCTAAACTGTTTTTGTTGGGTCTGTACCCAGAAAAGCATAATTTTAATAAAAGTGAAAGAACATTCATAGACCTCAGTTTGCTTAATGCCAAAAAATGTATTGTACTATTATGGAAAAAGACTCATAGACCAGATGTGACTCAGTGGTTAAGACAGATGTTAACAAACCTTCCATTAGAAAGAATAACATATATACTGAAATCAAAGGAAATTGTGTTTGAGAATATATGGAGACCTTTTATTGATTATGTAAAAAATTTAAACATAACTCTTGAAGAAGAAGGTGAATGACGTGTGTGGACCTTGTAAATTCCAAACTGGTGAACATAATATGTATACTTATGTATTGGATTGTCTAGACTAAACAGAGGAGCATTGTTGAAGATTTGATTTTGTTGGTGGTTGTTGGTGTTTTTTAGTGCATTTTTTTTTTTTGTAGTACTTTAGTGTTAGTGTTTGATTGTTTGTATCATGTTTGTTAAAAAAAAAGGTTCAATAAAGATATTGTGGGAAAATAATGGTGATGAATGTTAGTTGGAGGGGCCAGCTGCAAATTTTTGCCTCAGGCCCCAAGAGACTCTAGAATCACCTCTATCTGTATTCCTCCATTTCCTCCAGAGCTATTGAGCTCAGGGTCAGAGGGGGCTGACCTATATTTCACCAGCTAAAGGCTAAGAGCCATGCTGTCCAGATCTGCTCTAAAACCTTTCCAAATATGTAAATCCGGGCTGATTATTCATGAATTGATTAGAAATACACTTTTAATCTTCCAAGAGGAACACCTGCCCTTCAACAAATCCTTGAAAAGTGTTAATTACAGAAAACCCAAAGTGATATGTTGTGCCATCTTTAAAGGCATCCACAGAAGCTGGAGATGATAGGCAGAGCGACTTCTGCTCCCTCATCTGCCTCAGGAAGCTGTCAACACATCCTGACCTCCCCTGGAGGCGGCCAGCTGGGTCTGACGTCTTCTGGAGCCCGGGGTCCCTCGGTTCCTACAGCTGCTGCCTCTCTGTGTTTATCAAACATGGATTAAACACATAAACACACACAAAACCAAAAACATAGACTATTATCCTTCCCGTCTTTTTTAGCTTCGTGCTCAAGTCTTGTCACACTGAGGCCCTTAGAACACAAGTGTTCTTCACTCCCGTCAGACACAAAGTCAAAATAGTCACTGGCTTTCAGTGGCCCGTGACATTTATGTCCTCCTTTCGCGTGCAAAGAAAAGGATAATGTAGGTTGGATATAAGGTTATTTCTCAGATTCGTTGGTATTGAGGAAGCATTAAAAACAGTGCAGGAGCCGTATTAAAAAGCATCCTAACAGACAAAAATGATCACAAATAGCCCCTGGAGCCGTACTCTAAGTGGCGAGACACAGAGCCAGGGAACATAAAGTTTCATTTATGTGTTTCCATCAACGGCAAAACAACAATCAACGTGTCCTTGAACATCTAACTCTGGCTTAGTGGCTGTTACTGTTGATAAAATGAAACTTTGAGCTAGTGCATGCAGTTCAGCCTGTCAGGTCAAGCCACATCACTTCATACACCCCAAGATAATGGGGGATGTGAGGAAATTACGGTAAGTTGTGAGAAAGAAAGTGGAAGCAAGGAGGCAAAACTGCAAATGAAACAAAAGGGTGTTAATAATTAAACAAAGCAAGGCAAGAGACCCACCCGAGCACAGTGGGGTTGATCTGGAAAGATAGTATCTCACTGGGCTGTGACAGCTCACAACTAGTTTGAGAACAGCATTAGCAAGGGAGTTTCCAAAATCTCTCCAAGTGCTCGTGCGGGTTTGCAGTTTTCTCTCATGAGTGGCAGGGCCTCGCTCTCGTGTCGCAGGAATTTTGAACATGTTCAAAAAATTTATGCGGCATATTTTCTCACCAAATCGTCACAGAATCATCATGGGTGTCCCAAACCCTTCTCGATGTAGTTTCTGTGAGTCAGAAAGCGTGAGAAAAGTTAGACAACTCTGCGAGGATTGTGACTGAAAGTATGAAACTAAATTAGATTAGATTAGATTAGATTAGATTCAACTTTATTGTCATTACACATGTATGAATACAAGGTAACGAAACACAGTTTAGCATCCAATCAGAAGTGCAAAGGACAGCAGTGCAGTATATACGGTAATTAACAGTATGTGCAATTTAAGCAAATATATGCAAATATATGCAGCAGTGCAGAAAGTTAAAAGTACTGTTATGTGCAAATAATGTGCAATAAGTTAGATGTAGTTATGTAGTTATGCAGTTATGTACAGGTGAGGATGGTAAAAGATGATTGTAAGAGAGTCAGCGGGGAACTAAGTTCAATAACGTGACAGCTGTTGGAAAGAAACTGTTCCTAAACCTGCTGGTTCTAGTCCGAAGGCTTCTGAAACGTCTTCTGGAGGGGAGAAGCTGGAACAGTCCATGAGCAGCATGGTTGGAGTCCCTAAGAATGCTGCGTGCCCGGCGCAGACATCTTTTCCTGTAGACGTCCTCTATAGCTGGAAGTGGAGTCCCTGTGATGCGTTGGGCGGTTTTCACCACCCGCTGCAGCGCCTTGCGGTCAGCTACAGAGCAGCTCCCATACCAGAGTGTGATACAGTTGGTCAGGGTGCTCTCTGTCACGCAGCGGTAGAAGTTGCCCAGGATGTCAGTTGACAGATGGTTCTTCTTCAACGTCCTCAAGAAGAAGAGGTGCTGATGGGCCTTCTTGATCAGGCTGGTGGTGTTAACTGACCAGGACAGGTCCTCCGAGATGTGGGTCCCCAGGAATTTGAAGCTGGGGACACGTTCAACAGCTATGCCATTGATATGGAAATTGTGACTGACTGGAGGCAAAAAGGACAAGACATTACGTGCGTGTGGGTGCGTATGGGTGCGTGTGGGTGTGCTAGACACCCTGTACAGGCTATGGATAGGGGAGCTGCTGTTACTGCCCTGCGGGCCCCTACAGAGGAAGTAGAGCCGGTCCCATGCAGGGCCTACTGCGTCTGACGTTGAAGACCCGGAGGCAGCCGCTTCATATAGCAGTCTCTGCACCTTTTCTCTGCGGTTGATCTCACTTGACGTCTAATGATGAAATTTCTGCCGGAATGGTGAGATATGGTCCTGATTTTGCAATTGTCGTGGATAACTGTTGTGCGAGTGTTGCACGGGATTTGTGTGGCCTTCACAGGACTGCGGTAACTGCAAAAAAAATCAAATTTTGTTGTGCCACATAAGCATAGCATGTATGCAAATTCAGTGTAATTCCAAGTGAAAACTGTCACTAATTCACATATATGTTGCAAGTTTTTTGTTTATTTGTTTGTTTGTTTTTTTTATCTCCAACTAGTTGCAAGCTGTTGCAGCCCAGTGAGATACTACCTTAAAGATTAACTATGTAGAAATTGCAGATAATTACTGGTAACACCAGATGGTAGTAATGAACCATCATCCACTAAGCTGATGCAAATTTGATAAAGTTTTTTTTTACTGATGACCAATGATAACTTCTTCAAGTTTGTCTATTTCAAATGAACCAGTACTTAACTAGTATCATTACATATTCTGCCCTACTCTAGAAATGAAAGCACCAAGGTGCTGTGCCTCGGTGCCTGTGTCATGGTAGCATGGGGGGCTGTAAAAAAAGTGGCACTCCGACCTCTGCTGGCCCAGGAGAGTTATTACAATATCTTTTTTCGTGGCTGCATTGACAGAAATGGTGAATTAAATTTGTGTTTATTTTGAAAACAAAGCCTTATCTCGAAATTCTGGCAAATTAAAAGTCGAGAAAATATGCCGATACAATGATACAAGCCTTTAGTTCCACTTAATTTTGGCCGGGCAAGCTGAAAAGCTCAAGCTGGTAACAGACAGATACACACACACAACCACACACAGACACACTAAGTGATTACTGTATGCCTCTGTTGCACCAAAGCATAATTAACATAATTAAGTTACAACACAGGATTTTTGACTCTGTGCTGAAAACTTGCTTATACTCACCCTGCTGGTGTAAAGTGGTATTTATCACTTTTATCAGCCCAGCAAACAACATAAATTTTATTTTTTATTTTGTTACAAAGGCTTAGAGATTGGGTAGGTATTTCTGGAAAAGCTCTGGATTGGTTTTTCTCCTACCTTTCTGGTAGGAGCTTTTCCGTGGCTGTTGGCTCTTATTCATCTGACTCTGCTCCTTTAACCTGTGGGGTGCCTCAGGGTTCTATTCTGGGTCCACTTTTATTTGCTCTATATATGCTGCCACTTGGTTCTATTATCAGCAAATTTAAAGGTGTGTCTTATCACTGCTACGCTGATGATTTACAGCTACTTTTCTCTTTTAAGCCTGACCATGTTGACAATTTAAAAATTATTCATGATTGTCTGTCTGCAATCAAGGACTGGATGTCTAGTAACTTTTTGCAACTTAATGCTGATAAAACTGAAGTCCTTATTGTAGCACCTGATAATCTAATTCCTAAGCTGGTTAATAGCATTGGTTCATTAAGCTCTAATGTACGGTCTAATCTAAAAAATCTTGGTGTCATTTTCAATCAATCGATGAATTTTGATCAGCATGTCAAATCTCTGACCCGGAGTTGTTTTTTCCACCTTAGGAATATATCCAAAATTAGGTCATTGGTTTCCTACACTCAGTTAGAAATCATTATTCATGCCTTTGTTTCTTCACGTTTGGACTATTGTAATGCTCTTTTTACATGTCTTAGCAAATCCTCTTTACACCGCCTACAGTTAGTCCAGAACGCTGCTGCAAGATTGCTAACTAGGTCCAGTAGATTCTGTCATATCACTCCTGTTTTGGCCTCCTTGCATTGGCTTCCAGTAAATTATAGAATTGATTTTAAAGTTCTTGTTCTTACTTACAAAGCCATTCATGAAGAGGCACCTTTTTATATTAGTGACCTGCTCTCTCTACACCAGCCCAGCAGGTCTCTCAGGTCTTCTCATCAGAATCTATTGGTAGTTCCTAGTACTAGGCTCAAAACCAAAGGCGATAGAGTCTTTGCTGCTGTTGCTCCCAGACTGTGGAACTCCTTGCCTTTTGAACTTAGATCTGCACCTTCCATTGGTGTTTTTAAGAAGCAACTAAAGACCCACCTTTTTAGCCTGGCTTTTTAACTATGTGCCGATTGTATTTTTATGTGCTTTTACTGTCTACTTTGTTTTACTGTTTTATGTGCCTGTGTTTTTATTTTGTTTTTTAACCATGTTAAGCACTTTGTGACTCTGTCTGTGAAAGGTGCTCTATAAATAAACTTATTATTATTAAATTAATTAATTCATAGCTCTGCAATATCATAAATTATCATATTTTGCATGGCAGCAAGAGATGCTTCTTTACACTCTAATTATAATTTTAGGTATTTCTGGAATATTTTAAAGTAGAAAATACCAAACATTATACCTTTAAATCAGTTCTGCTACACACTATATTTACTCATGAATCTTTTTTTTTTAAATTTCACAGCATTTTTTGATGTTGTGACAACTGTAGTCTTATGGGATGAATATCAAACAAAATAGTATAAAACAAAGATGCTTTCCATTTGTTATTCTGTAAGGGCCCTTAATGCTCACATTGACTTGAGAAAAACAGCAACTAACAGTAGTAACATAATTACCAATCCAGAAAGTTTCCTGTCATGCTGAAATATATTCTAATAATCACTGTAAACTATTTGCTTATGTTCAGGGGCATTCAAAAGTTTTTATTTTTGAGATACAGAGAACACACTCTGTCAAAGAAGATGACTCACCACCTGTGAATAATAAACAGACTATATGTTGGCAGATGGATGCCTGAAGCAGTGATCACACTGAAAAAATCCATCACCTTCATTAAGTGCAAAGAAACCGAAGACTTTTTAAAAAAAAATACAAAACAAAACACATAACCACCTTTTGTGCAAATGTCATTGTTCTAATCTGAATTTTAAATGGGCTGCTAAAATAAGCTTGGAAATAAGCTTGACATTCAACTTTTAGGAGAAGGGTATAAACAATATAGAATGCTTGGATGAGTTTTGCAGTTGTCATCATGCATAATGAGCAGGGTACTCCTCCATTTTGGAACAAAAACAACAACAGGACACAATAAGCCACACTGTACACAAGGCATGTTGAAGAATAAACCTTGATTGCTCTTCTCCCATCCCTCTCAGCTTGCATTTTTTTTTTTTTTTCTAGCAACCTTGGGCTAATAGTTGGCAGTTTTTTGTTAATCCTCGCGACTTTTGAGCTAACTTACGAGCTGGTGGCATGACAGAGCTGCATGTTAGGACCTCATGAGTCACCTGCAGGGATCCTCTCCAGCGTCATCATAAATGTTCACAGCATTACTCCCATGAAGCCAAGCCACTCCCTCCCTCAGGGCCCTGACATGAATTGTGTGAGGAGATGAGGTGTAACAGGAGTTAGTCCAGGTGAACTGAGGGGATCACCAGAACGAACCAGGGCTAATGTACAGAATCACACAATTAAACCCACTTTATATTACAGAGCCGATGCAGTAGGTCTTACATTTGTCCTGCCCCAAGTGGAGGAGTTTAAGTATCTTTGGGCTTTATTCACAAGCAGTGTTGGGCAAATACTAAAAAATAGTAACTAATTACAGTTACTAGTTACTTCTTTTCAAAAGTAATTGAGTTACTTCACCAATTACTGCATGATTAAAGTAACTAGTTACTTGGAAAAGTAACTTTCACATTACTTTTAAATGCATAATTAAATCATCTTGCACACATAGCAAGATAATTAATGGATTACATTATGGGCTTATTAATGTCAGGCTGAAAACAGACCGTTTCAGACAGAGCTTTTAGAACATGTTCCACCGCTGCTCAGTGGAGAGCGTGCTTACCTACTGTCTGGGTGTGTGGTATGCCGGCTCCACGGCCAAGAACAGGAAGGCTGTGCAGAGGGTCATCAACACTGCCCAAAAAATCATCGGCGGCCCTCTGCCCTCCCTGGAGAACATCTCCAGATCTTCCTCAGTGAGGGCTTGGGGGGATGGGAGCCCCACTGCCCATAGCAGTGGGTAGCGGTGCCTTAACACACTATACCCCCAATTTTAACCGCACTTTGGTGGTTCACACACCTGCACACAATCACACCACACAACTAACACTCACCCATCACAATTTGCACATGGGGGATGGGGGAGTGGGGGTCTTCTCCTACCCCTGCTGCCCTCCTGCCAGGGGCCTGGGACCTGGCTGGTGCCCTGGGGCACATCATGTTGTCGTCATCCCTGGGCACTGCCGAATGAATAGGTGTGAGCAAGGAAGTGACCGAGTGAGAAAGTGAGTGAGCACGAGAGTAAGTGAGAGTGAGGGAGTGATGAGTGGAGATGGTGGTGGTGGGTTGGATTTGTGTGGCGCTTTGCGTATTGGGTGGCAGGCATCTCAGAGGTCCGTTAATCAGTCGCTCCGGGTGGGAGTTGGTGGCGGTGGTCTGCTTCTGTAGCCGCAGCTGCCCTGGGGCAGGTAGGCAGGGGTATGGCTGCTGGTCCACGCTGGCGGTCTCCCCGGCCATTGTCGGGCATTAGTGCGCATTCATGCCCAGTACATCTGCGCCGCAGCCGCCAAAATGTTAAGGGTGCATGAGTGTGGCTGAGTGTGTGGGGGAGAGCACGAGTGGATGTGAGTGAGTCAGAGCATGAGTGAGAGTGTGTGTATGGGTGAGTGTGGGTGGGGGAAGGCGTGTGTGGGTGTGGGTGACTGTGAGGGCGACTGGGAGTGGGAGCGAGACTGAGCAGGTATGGGAGTGGGTGAGAGTGGGTGGGTTTGGGTGTGGGAGTGTGGGATTGTGTGGGGGAGAGAGTCAGTGAGAATGAGTGAGTGTGTGTGGGTGCGAGTAGGTGCGTGTGAGAGCATGAGGGTGTGAGTGTGTGGGAATGGGTGCGTGTACTGGTTGGGGGTTGCTAGACTGAGTGAGTGGCACCTCCTGGTGCCTCCTGACCACGTGAGCTCCCTTGGGGGGGGGGGGCTGGCCTCCATGGGGCTCCTGTGCCTTGCTGCCACCTTCCTTGGGCATGGGGACTCCCGGGGTGTGTGTTGGGGGTACTGGGGTGGGTGCGGGCCTACTGTGGGGGTGTCTGGTCTCCAGCCCGGTGGAGAGGGGGGCTGGCCTCCTGGCACCTGGGGCCCAAGGACTTGTGTTGGCCCTGCTGGAGGGGTGGGGGCTGGCCGGGGTGGGGGTGCGCCGCGCCGGCCGCTTAGCAGCCCAACCTCCCTCAGCCATCCCTCCTGGGGTGGATGCCTGGTTGTCCCGGGGCTTGTTGGCCTCAGGACTTTTGTGCTCTGTGGGGCTTGGTGATGCTGTCTTGTTTGCTTGGGGTTTCCGGGACAAGGGGTGTTGCTGTGACCTGCTACCCTCTTTGTATGTTTCCTGGCAAACCACTCACACGCACACACTTACTTTGCACATGCTCTCATACGCACACACACACACACATGCAGACACACATGTCTCTCTGCCTTTTAACAGGTGCAGATATCAGACTTGTGATGAGACCTTTTCAGTAGAAGAAACAGTTTGTCTTCTGTTTGTTTCAGGAGTGTTAGTCTGTTTATTTTCTCTGTTCCTCTCGCTTTTCTTTTCCCCTCCCCACCCCTCCTTTCCCCATCGCTCCCCCAGTCAGGTCCTTCATGGGTAAAACAATTTAGGTAAGGTATTAAAAGCTATTACAATAGTTTATAAATAATATACAGTACATATATAAAATCTGAAGAAAATCAACATGATATATTATCATTTTGGAGTGAGAGTTCACAACACTGCATAAAGCTATCCATGTTTATCTTATCTTTATGATATGGATTTAATCTGATGTGCACTGATCAGTGTTAGGCAAGTTACTAAAAAACAGTAACTAGTTACAGTTACTAGTTACTTTTCAAAAGTAACTAGTTACTTTTGAGTTACTGCATGATTAAAGTAACTAGTTACTTGGAAAAGTAACTCACGTTACTTTTAAATGCACACTTAAATCATCTTGCACACATGGCAAGATAATTTAATTAATGGATTACATTAGGGGCTTATTAATGTCGGGCTGAAAACAGACCATTTCAGACAGCGCTTTTAGAACATGTTCAGTCTGCTTTATCCTGCCTTGAGAGCTCTTAATGCGGGAAAAATCTGATAAAGTCAACACAAAATTGCCAGAAATTTCCTCATTTTGGAGTGAGAAATAGGATTTGTGGAGTGACAGAGAGGGAAAAGAATAGTTGCCAACACTGCATAAAGCTGTCAGTTTCTTACCTTTAATATTATGGATTTAATCCGATGTGCAGTGATCCAAAGAAAATCTCCATTATCCACAGGTCCAAATGTCTGCTGTGACAGAGACATGATCTAGTCCTGTTGGAAATCAAATCCATTTTTGAATAATCTTTATCCAGGTAGCAAGTAAATGCGTTTTAACTTCAGGGGATAACACCTGTCTGATGGAAAATGACTGTTATCAGATCTTCATTCTGTAACAACATACTGTATCTGGCAATCAGTTGGTTTAATTCTTGCTGGCTCACAAACAGTCCAGATCCATACCTGTGTTCGAAATCCAGCCACTGTTCAGATAGCATAAATCTACTAACACGATGGTAGCTTAGCATAGCATAGCACTAGCTTTGCAGGACCTTGTTGCTGTTCTTAGGCGCTTCTGGAGATTGCAGTCTGTGTCAAACGCATTTATCTTGCAACCCACCTATATGCTTTTATCTTTAACCGTGACAAAGAAAAAATATTCTATTTCCACAAAAACAAAGTAGCTTCATCTTTTCCCAGCAGGAGCAAACTCCATTGCTTGCAGCAGAGAAGAGGCTTTCTGACTAATGGCTCATTAGCTAGGTAGGGTCTGTATTTATTTGCGCTAAAAATATCTAACAATATTAATAAAACGTGTAACGCGAGTAACGCACCTGATCAAATTTCAGTAACTGTAATGCGTTACTGAATTTTTAAATAGTAATTTCATTACACAGCACATTACTGCAACAGTAGTGGTGTTGCACACTGGCAGTGATCCAAAGAAAATGTCCATTATCCACAATCCAATTGTCTGCTGTGGCAGAGACATGATCCAGTCCCTCAAATTCCTTTTGGAGATCAAAATCCATTTTTGAATAATCTTTATCCAGGTAGCAAGTTTTAACTTCTGTGGCTCACAGTCTCAGCTGTCTGAAGGAAAGTGACATTTATCACGTCTTCATTCGGTAATGACGTATCTGACAATCAGTCAGTTTAATTCTTGCTGGGTCACAAACTGTCCAGATGCATACTTGTGCTTGAAATCTAGCTGTGGCTGTTGAGACAAATATTTCCACTTTACATCCAGCCGTGGCTGTTCAGATAGCGTAGAATAGTTCCACTAACACAGTGTTGTTAGCATAGCTAGCCGTTACGTAGCACTAGCTTTGTCGGAACTTTATTGCTGTTTTCAGGCACTTCTGAAGATTGCAGTTGGTCTCAACCGGCATTTAAGCTTGCGACCTATCAATATGCTTTTGCCCTTAACCGCGACAAAAGAAAAATAATCTGTCTATTTTCACTAAAACAAAGTAGCTTCATCTTTTCCTCCGCTCAGTAGTGAAGACTCAGCTCTCTACAACAGGTCACGTTGACTGACGGCTACATCTCAGCTATGGTCGGGATAGTTTTTATATTCATTTATTTCCACTAAAAATATCTATCCATCTATCTATAAATGCAGCATATCTCTGTCTGTTTGTGTGCGTGTGTCTGAGTGTGAGTGTTCCTCAGATATCTCTCAAACTATTCAAACTCAAATTTTATAAGTGCTTTGCTGAAGTTGCGAGGGTGTGCATCTCCGAGTATGGAGTTGCTCAGTGAAAATATGTAATTTTTATCAATAAAAGGTTAGCCACCACTTTCACCACTCACCACTTTCTTCATGCCCTGGCTTCTAGAAGTGTGGGCGGGGCTTCGGATTGACTCCTTCGATAATACAGCGTCATGACCAGTCACCAGAGCGCTCCACAAACAAAACGAGGAAGTGAAAAGCGTCAAATTTGACCAGAAAAAGAAAATACTGATGATGTAATGCTTAAAAAAATTATGTTACAATGTTGCAGTGATTGTGTAGCCCTAAAGGATAATTCGGCATATCAATGGCTGAAATGCAAAACCTATTTGCAGGATTTTCTGATTTGCAGATTTCACTTTGGATGATGAGAACAAGGAAGGCTGCTCATATCTGTCTGCAAGACAGTCCCACCCTTTATTGTGACAGAAAATTATTCTGACGCAAAAAAAATAGCATAGCATTCTGCAAGAAAACAAAAAGGTTTTGCGTTAGGTAGGAGGTTTTGCATTTCAGCCATCGATATGTGGAGAACACGAGGTGCACAGGTGTGCGGGGGAGTGGGGGAGCAGCTGGACCGGCTTATCACAGTCCTTCCCAGGGAGCCAAGCCCAGCCCGTCCGATTAATGGGATGGAGTCTCGGCTGCTGCTTCACCTGTGTCACCACTGTCCTTTTGCAGCACTGTGGGTTCAACGTGGCACTCCTCCTGGTGCACAGCTATCTAAAAAATAAAGGTTAATAATACCACCATGATTGTGGAGAGGAATGGCCAGATCAATTGCATATCATATGCGGAATATGCACGGTTTGACTAAACAATGACCATGACAAAAACCACCCAAATAATGAAATAAATAATTGTTATCTACTGACAAATGGGCAACACTGATGCAGCGGTTGCAGCCAAACGGGTCATTCTTCTGAGTATAATAATGTTGGGTGTTCTGTACTTATAATACAAAGGACCAAAGGACCCACCAGGATAACCAAACAATCCAGAACACTTATTGACATGGTATTTACTAATAAACCAGAACGAATAACCAGAACCTATAATCTTGTAACTGGTCTCTCAGATCATAACATGGTTCTTGCTGTCAGAAAACTTACTAAAAAGCGACTACAGTATTTTGGGGGAGTCGATATTGACAAATCAAATTTTATTATTCCCAAATCAAAAAATGAGGAGTTTGAACATTACTTAGAGAATCAAAATTGGGAGCAGCTCATGTCAATATATGAAGTAGATGATTGTTGTAATTTTATAACTGCAACAATCACAAAGTCTATAGAAAAATTTACAAAGCAAGTTAAAAGTAGACAACAGAAGATTAGCCTACCATGGTTAAATAATGAAATAAGAAAACTTATGAAGAGGCGAGACTATGCATTGAAAACATCATTAACCTCTAAACTACAAAATGATCACCTTGTGTACAAAAGTTTAAGAAATAAAGTGGTACAAGAGCTGCGAAAATCAAAAGTATCTTATTACAATAAACTGATAGATCATGCAAAGGGTAACAACAGTTCCCTATGGAGGCATTTAAATAACTTAACTAATAAAAAAAACGATCAGAAGGGGGTAAAGGAACTTAGAATCAATGGCAAGACCGTCAGTGACAAGGCTACTTTGGCAAATGAATTTAATTCATACTTTGTGGGCTCTGTGGAAGACTTAACAAAAAATTTTGTGCTGCCAAATGTACTCAACAACACAAATTCCATACTTCCAACAGATTCTTTTCACATCGATGAGGTAAATGAGGAGTTAATTGCTGGTATTGTTAAAACACTGTCAAACTCAAAAACTAATGATATCTACAATATGAGCACCTCCTTTCTCAAAATGCACAGCAAAATATTAATCAAACCACTGACTCATCTCATTAATCTCTCCATTAGGTCTAGTACATTTCCATCTGGCTGGAAAAAAGCTGTCGTCATACCAGTTCATAAATCAGGCAGTAAAGACGATATATGCAATTACCGCCCAATCTCTATCTTACCAGTCCTGTCTGTCACCATGGGTTGAGATGCCGTCTCGGCACTCAGCCCATGTTTTCCCTCATCCCTGCTTCCCATTGAGCAGCGTCTCAGCTGGCCCCCAGCTGGCAGCATTATGGACGGCTGGGGCCAATTAGTCTTCATCAGCTGGGGCGCTGCCAATGAGGATAAATAGGAGCAGCCTCGATGACTCGGGGCTGCGACATAAACACATTGCTAAGCTGAAGCCCCTTCGTCTGGTGTCAGCTTATACTCCTCTTGCAGCATTCCTGTGTTTGTATCCCGCTGTGAGTATGTACGTCTTGTTACCCCCACGTCCGGTACGAGCTGCTTACCTCTGCGCTGTGCAACCTGTGAGTGTACGTCTGCATGAGTATCTGTGCTCTCCTCATCCCTTCCCCTTTTCCCTGAATAAAATATCACGACTCACTGGCTTGCCCCTGGCTCTGATTGCCCGGCTCCCTAGAGCCGGATATGACACTGTCTAAGGTTCTTGAAAAAGTTGTAGCTACACAGCTGATAGACTACTTACAAGACAGTCAACTTCTTCATCCACATCAATTTGGTTTTAGACCAGGATACTCAACAGAAACAGCAAATTGTTGCCTTATTGAAAACGTCAAACAGTCCTTGGACAGGGGTAATGTGGTAGGAGCTGTTTTTCTAGATCTCAAAAAGGCTTTCGATACTGTAAACCACAGTTTGCTTTTATCCAAAATGGTATCTTTTAACTTCTCCCCAGATACATTAGAATGGTTTGCATCTTATCTCCAGAATAGAGAACAGTGTGTAAAAGTTCACCAGGATAAATCCTCATTTTTAAACAACCGCATGGGTATCCCACAAGGGTCCATTCTTGGTCCTTTACTTTTCAGCATTTTTATTAATGACTTGCCGTTACACTGCTCAGCTGCAACATGCCAACTTTATGCAGATGATGCAGTTATTTACACAGCTGCCAAGACTCCAGCACAGGCTGCAGATGTACTGTCTACAAGTATGGTTGATGTCCAAGAGTGGCTCCTCCAGAACCATCTATTGCTGAACCTTCAGAAAACAGTCTCAATGTGCTTTTCAATCAAAAAATGTAACCTGCAACGTTTTAAAGTTAATATACATGATCATGACATCAGTTTAGCTACAGAATTCAAATACCTTGGCATTGTACTAGATCCTCAACTCAAATTTAATCTTCATATAAAGAAAATTTCAAAAACAGTAAAAAAAAATCTGAACTGCTTTAAATTAATTAGATATTACATACCTTACGAAGCAGCTGTACTGTATATGCATTCTATGGTTTTTTCTCATATATCATACTGTTTGACAGTCTGGGCTCAAACAGCCCCTTCCACAATAAGACATATAGGTTCATTATATAATCAAACCCTAAAAATCTTGGATATAAAGCCCATTAGGTGGCATCACTGTAATGTTTTAAAAAAATACAACCTATTGAGTTTTGAGAGTTTCATTGACCTCTGTTTTCTGAAATTAACGTTCAAATGTTTCCATAAATCAGCACCCGAGCCACTTGCTGGTTTCGTCCAAAGACAGGACAGCAGCAGAGCCACCAGGAGTTCTGTTAATAACTGTAAAATATTCCACCGCAGAACCACATTTGGACAAACAGCTTTCTCTATAAAGGGCAGTCACATCTGGAACACAATGCCAAATGTAATTAAAATAATAACGGACTTTAAAACATTCACTAAAAAGGTTAAAAACTGGCTGAAAAATAAACAAGAATGTACTCATGTATGAATTGATTGTCTACAAGGTGAGAGTGAATGAAGGGAAGGAATGAATGTGTTTGTTTATAGTGAGTGATGAAGGGAGGGAGGCCTGAAATAGACAAATGTGAGTCAGGTTGTTATATCTGTGTATTTATATTTATAATTGTGTATTTATAATCTTTTTGCATTGATGTATGTGGTTATTGTGTATTTTTTTTTCTTTTCTTTTCTTTACTTGATTCTCTTTTCTAAAGCCCATCCAGGGACAAGAGTTGCAAATTAGCTAATAGCTATACACTCTATGTGCAACACATCAGATTGATTGTCATTGATTAATTGTCTGTTTATTGCACTGTCCCTGTCAAATAAACTAATCTATCTAATATTGCTAAAACGGGTATTACGGCATTACTGTACATAGGACTGCTGTGTGTTTTTTTTATCTTTGTGGTGGTAACGTCACTTGTGGTAACGTATCATCACTTCCTGTATTGTTGTCTGTCCGTGTGGTTTGCTCTCCTCATTCTCCAGAGGATTTTGCTTTTAATTGTATTTTAACCACTTTTTTCCATCTACCGTTAGTTCTCATTTCTGTTTATCAAGCCTCTTGCACTTGTGTGTGCACTCAGTGTCATCTAATCACCCTCTTTAGCCTTCTGTTCACCTTTCATCTGTGTTTGTGTTAGCTTTGGGTTAGCCACCAGCTATGGCTACTAGGTCTCCTTCCTCTCCTCCTCTGGTGTGCACTCTATGTCAGATGTTCAGCTACACCGCTGCCTCTTTTAGTGAT
The DNA here is from genome assembly GCA_020510985.1 of Pholidichthys leucotaenia. Lineage (NCBI taxonomy): Eukaryota > Metazoa > Chordata > Actinopteri > Cichliformes > Pholidichthyidae > Pholidichthys > Pholidichthys leucotaenia. Next base: position 84,291,551 of record CM035848.1, on the reverse strand, counting down.
AACGGTAAATGTAATAAATGTCTTTTTGAGGCGCTCAAGGCGAGGTTGTCTGATTTGGAATCCCGGCTCCGCTGTCTGCGCCAGTTACTCTTGACGGATGTCCCCTAGCTGCAGCGGAGCTCCCTAGCATAGGGCAACCTGTTAGCAGTCCTCCGGTCCTCCTCAGCAGCGAGGAGACTGGGTGGGTGACGGTGAGAAGGAAGCCTAGTCGCAAAGCCCGGGTTAACCACCAACCTGTTCATGTTTCTAATCATTTTTCCCCACTCAGCGACACACCTGCTGAGGAAAAAACTCTGATCATTGGCGACTCTGTAGTCAGAAACGTGAACCTAGAGCAGGGGTCACCAACGCGGTGCCCACGGGCACCATGTCGCCCGCAAGGACCACATGAGTCGCCCGCAGGCCTGTTCTAAAAATAGCACAACTCACAAGTGAGCTGCGTCTAAGATGTAATTTTTTCTGCCGCTATTTTTTAAAATCACACTTGCATTTATATAGATTTTAAAATGACAATGTCTTAAAAATAATAAAATGAAAATATGTTTATTATACGTAAAGTTAAGGTGAACTCTGACCTAGTTCAAAGGTCAGTATTGTGCGCATGACAAAACCTTCGCGCTTGTGGAGAGTAAGCTAGCGGGCAGTGGAGATGGTGGTCACAGTGCAGTTTTCTAGCCCAAAAACATGGCAAAAAAAAAAAGACAGAAAATTTATCATTTTCAAAGTGAGCGGGAGGAAGAGTTCTTTTTTCCTACCGTGAAAGGAAGCTGCGTGTGTTTCATTTGCGGGGCGACGGCGAAGCGGTACTATGTGGGCCTTGTTCTTCAATACGCGTCATTAAACTGCTGCCCACTCTTTTTTTTTTTTTTTTTGGTACCCGTAGGTAGATTTGTTCTGCAGTCCGGTGACAAGCCTTAACTCCCTAACCTGCATGTCTTTGGCATGCGGGAGGAAACCCACGCAAACACGGGGAGGACATGCAAACTCCACACAGATCACTGTTGGCCGGGGGCAGGGATCGAATCCACGATCCCCACGATCCCCGCGATCCCGCGGCCGAGGGTAAACTGCTGTCGCGGTGCTGGTTATTACTCCAGCATGATTCTTGGCAAGAACTGTATGGATATAATTCCAGTGAAGAAGAACACACAAAAGTGTGTTTATTAAATGTAACAGATTTTGAGCAGAATTGCAGCAGATTTGTTCAGTTAAAAATGTGATAAGATTTATTTAATATGAAAGTTGATTTTTCTTAAATGTTGCATAACTTTTTCAAACATGGTTCAACATAGTTCATGAATTAAAAGGGTTTAGTTTTTTATGGTTAAAAGGGACTTTTTTTTTTTTTTTTTTTTGTTACTTATTTGTACCCGTAGGTAGACTTGGTTTGCAGTCTGGTGACAAGCCACCGGCTGCTGGTCGCTGCGTGCGCGAGCGCCCTAAACCTACATGTTTTTGGTGTGCGGGAGGAAACCGGAGAAATCCCGGAGTAAACCCGCGCAACACGGGGAGAACATGCAAACTCCACACAGCTCACTGTTGGTCGGGGGCTGGGATCGAACCCACGATCTCATGATCCCCGCGGTCCCCCGGCCGAGGGTAAAACTGTGCTGCCACAGTGCTAAACCACTGCGCCACCGTGCAGCCCCACTGGTGAAAACTGGACATTTTTTTAATTAAATGTAGAAGTGATCATCTGAACAATTGCTGAGATTAATAAAAATAAAGTGTTGAATATTGATCTTGTCTGTTACCCACTCTATTGATAATTATTTATTTATGTGTATATATATATATATATATACAGTGGGGTAAAAAAGTATTTAGTCAGCCACCAATTGTGCAAGTTCTCTCACTTAAAAGATGAGAGAGGTCTCCAATTTTCAGCATAGGCATACCTCAACTATGAGAGACAAAATGAGAAAAAAAAAATCCAGAAAATCACATTGAAGGATTTCAATGAATTAATTGGTAAATTCCTTGGTAAAATAAGTATTTGGTCAATAACAAAAGTTCATCTCAGTACTTTGTTATATACCCTTTGTTGGCAATGACAGAGGTCAAACGTTTTCTGTAAGTCTTCACAAGGTTTTCACACACTGTTGCTGGTATTTTGGCCCATTCCTCCATGCAGATCTCCTCTAGAGCAATGATGTTTTGGGGCTGTCGCTGGGCAACACGGACTTTCAACTCCCTCCAAAGATTTTCTATGGGGTTGAGATCTGGAGACTGGCTAGGCCACTCCAGGACCTTGAAATGCTTCTTACGAAGCCACTCCTTCGTTGCCCAGGCGGTGTGTTTGGGATCATTGTCATGCTGAAAGACCCAGCCACGTTTCATCTTCAATGCCCTTGCTGATGGGAGGAGGTTTTCACTCAAAATCTCATGATACATGGCCCCATTCATTCTTTCCTTTACACGGATCAGTCGTCCTGGTCCCTTTGCAGAAAAACAGCCCCAAAGCATGATGTTTCCACCCCCATGCTTCACAGTAGGTATGGTGTTCTTTCTTCTCCAAACACGACAAGTTGAGTTTTTACCAAAAAGTTCTATTTTGGTTTCATCTGACCATATGACATTCTCCCAATCCTCTTCTGGATCATCCAAATGCTCTCTAGCAAACTTCAGATGGGCCTGGACATGTACTGGCTTAAGCAGGGGGACACGTCTGGCACTGCAGGATTTGAGTCCCTGGCGGCGTAGTGTGTTACTGATGGTAGCCTTTGTTACTTTGGTCCCAGCTCTCCGCAGGTCATTCACTAGGTCCCCCCGTGTGGTTCTGGGATTTTTGCTCACCGTTCTTGTGATCATTTTGACCCCACTGGGTGAGATCTTGCGTGGAGCCCCAGATCAAGGGAGATTATCAGTGGTCTTGTATGTCTTCCATTTTCTAATAATTGCTCCCACAGTTGATTTCTTCACACCAAGCTGCTTACCTATTGCAGATTCAGTCTTCCCAGCCTGGTGCAGGTCTACAATTTTGTTTCTGTTGTCCTTTGACAGCTCTTTGGTCTTGGCCATAGTGGAGTTTGGAGTCTGACTGTTTGAGGTTGTGGACAGGTGTCTTTTATACTGATAACGAGTTCAAACAGGTGCCATTAATACAGGTAACGAGTGGAGGACAAAGGAGCCTCTTGAAGAAGAAGTTACAGGTCTGTGAGAGCCAGAAATCTTGCTTGTTTGTAGGTGACCAAATACTTATTTTACCGAGGAATTTACCAATTAATTCATTAAAAATCCTTCAATGTGATTTTCTGGATTTTTTTTTTCTCATTTTGTCTCTCATAGTTGAGGTATACCTATGATGAAAATTGGAGACCTCTCTCATCTTTTAAGTGGGAGACCTTGCACAATTGGTGGCTGACTAAATACTTTTTTGCCCCACTGTATATATATATATATATGTGTGTGTGTGTGTGTGTGTATATATATATATATATATATATATATATATATATATATATATATATATACAATTGTTATTTTAGAGGAGTGTGTCACGTTGGTGCCCTTCACATGACTCGATACCCATGGAGTAGCTCTTGGTTTCAAAAAGGTTGGTGACCCCTGACCTAGAGACTCCAGTGGCCATAGTCAAATGCATTCCTGGGCCAGAGCAGGCGACATCGAGTCAAATTTGAAAATGCTGGCTAAAAGTAACTGTAAATACTCCACAATTGTTATTCACGCTGGTATTAATGACATCCATCTCCGGCAGTCAGAAGTCACGAAACTTAATGTAGAATCAGTGTGTGACTTTGACAAAACAATGTCTGCCTCTGTAGTATTCTCTGGGCCCCTCCCCAATCTGACCAGTGATGACATGTTTAGCCGCTTGTCATCCTTCAACCGCTGGCTCTCTGTGTGGTGTCCTGCAAACAACGTGGGCTCCATTGACAATTGGAGCTCATTTTGGGGAAAACCTGGTCTTATTAGACGAGACGGCGTCCATCCCACTTTGGATGGTGCGTCTCATTTATCTAACAATCTGGCATCATTTTTATCCAAATTTCCAAAATCTTGACAACTTAGAGTTGGGACCAGGAAGCAGAGTCGCAGTCTTACACGCCTCTCTGCAGCTCCTCTTCATCCGCCACCCCTCAACTCCTGTCTTCCCCATCAGAGAATCATTGTCTGCTCCCTCCAAAGTAAATAAAAATATAATGTATAAGCATCCCAATGTGATTAAACAAAAAGTTGGTAAAACTCAAATTAAACATGAAGCCTCTAAATTGAATGATTTGGCCTCTGTTCCTCCTCATAATTTAAAAATTAAATGCGGTTTATTAAATATTAGGTCTCTAACTCCCAAGTCTCTGTTAGTCCATGATCTGTTAGTTGATCATCAGATTGATTTAATATCCCTTACAGAGACTTGGTTAGGGCAAGAGAATTGGTTTAAATGAATCAACTCTCTCTGGTTATTTAAACTGTCAAAATCCCAGAAGGTCTGGTCGTGGAGGAGGAGTAGCAACAATTTACCATTCCAAACTATTGGTTAATGTAAAGCAAAACACATGTTATAATTCCTTTGAGGGCCTGGTCCTCAGTAAGATAAGATAAGATAAGATAAGATAAGTTAAGATAAGCCTTTATTAGTCCCACAATGGGGAAATTCCAGGATTGCAACAGCACAGGGATTGCAACACTCAGAGCAACAATCAGAAGGCAAGAAAAAACAAGAACAGCTAGTATACATATGTACATATTACTATATATATATATATATATATATATATATATATATATATATATATATACACACACACACACACACACACACACACACACACATATATATACATATATATATATATATATATATATAGACACACAGTGCGGAGCATTGTGGTTGGTGAATGTGCAGCAGAAAGTCTAAGCTCTCTCTCCGCGGATGCGACGGGCCAGCTGGATGTCTTTGGGCATGATGGTGACCCTCTTGGCGTGGATGGGTACAGGTTGGTGTCCTCGAAGAGACCCACCAGGTAGGCCTCGCTGGCCTCCTGCAGAGCCATGACGGCGGAGCTCTGGAAGCGCAGGTCGGTCTTGAAGTCCTGAGCGATCTCCCTCACCAGGCGCTGGAAGGGCAGCTTACGGATGAGCAGCTCCGTGGATTTCTGGTAGCAACGGATCTCTCTCAGAGCCACGGTACCGGGCCTGTAACGGTGAGGCTTCTTCACTCCGCCAGTGGCCGGAGCGCTTTTTCCGAGCAGCCTTGGTGGCTAGCTGCTTCCTGGGGGGCTTTTTCCTCCAGTAGATTTACGGGCGGTCTGCTTGGTTCTTGCCATCGCTCTTTATTATTCTGTTTTATATTTCTTTTACGCCGCCTAAACTCCAGCCCGGCACCCGCATCGTTTTCGCTACAGTTCCTCGGTATGTCGAGTTTCTCCGTTAGCACCGGGTGCCGGTTGAGTGCTAGCTAGCTCTTCCCTGCTGTATCGTCTCCTGCTGTAAACAGAGGCTCCGTCCACCGACTCGGGAGACCTTTGGGACGATCTGTGTGTCCGTGATATATATATAGAATGAAAGGTGTAGAAAGAAGAAGGAAGATTAAAAAAAAAAAAAGGCAGTTGCAAAAGGCAGCCAACTCGTGTGGCACCGCCGGTCCGGCGAAACCGGAACCGGAAAAAAAAAAAAATCTAAGAGAAAAAAAAAAGAGAGAGAAAAAAAAGTATTGGGCACTTTAGCAATTTTAGGCTAAACCCAATTTTATTTGCCATAGTTTATCGTCCTCCATCAACCTACTCAGAATTTTTATCCGAATTTGCCTATTTCTTAGCTGATTTAGTGCTGAAATCAGATAGAATAATTATAGTAGGGGACTTTAATATACATGTAGATGTAGATAGTGACTGCCTTAATGTGGCATTTAATTCAATATTAGACTCGATGGGGTTTTCTCAGAAAGCAGGAAATTCTACTCATTATCTCCACCATACGTTGGACCTTGTTCTGACATATGGCATAGAAATAGAAAATCTGGTAGTGTCTCCTCATAACCCTGTAATGTCAGACCATTGTCTGTTAACCTTTGATTTTACTATTTCTGATTATTTGGCTTCTAAAGAAAAATATTACTACAGTAGATGCCTCTCAGATGATGTTGTTACCAAATTTATGCAGATTGTTTCCTCTATGCCATGTGTCAACACAACAGAAATAAGCTATAGACAGCTTTGTGGGCTATATTAATCATATATTCCATAACCTACATATGTTGAAGCATGTGAGAATGTTTGGTGATTACATATGTAAGGCGACTTCACACCTCTGAAAGGACAAAGACTCTCAACCGCCAGTGAAGGACAAAGACGTTCCCAGACACTGCGGTGGAGACCGGAGGAGCTACCCTCACCCCCCCAGGGCAAAGAGAGGAAGTACCAAGACAATGGGGGGATTATGATAATGAGGGATATCAGCCTTTGATATGCATGTCTTTTGTTATGTGCAAGTATAAAGTCAGAGAGCCGGAGGTATTCGGTCTCTTTTCCTTCTGCTGTTTCTGCACTTAGATGAGACTTGTTAGGAGAGCTGATAAATAAACTTTGGTTTATATATCATACCGCCTCGTTCTTTCCAGCTCTTCTACAAGCTTGCTCCTTCTGTAATTGATAGCATGGTAGATAGTGTTACGGCTTCTCTGCATCAGACTCTAGACTTGGTGGCCCCCCTAAAAAAGAAAAAGTCTAATCAGAGATTTCTAACTCCTTGGTTCAACACAGAAACTCGTAGCTTAAAACAGAAGACTCATCAATTAGAAAGAAAATGGCGCTCCACTAATTTAGATGAAATCTATTTAGCTTGGAGAAATCATCTTTTAATTTATAAAAAATCTCTTAGAAAAGCTAGAACGAGTTATTATTCTGCATTAATAGAAGAGAACAAGAATAATCCCAGGTTTCTTTTCAGCACTGTAGCCAGGTTGACAAAGAGTCAGGACTCTGTCAATCCTAGCATTCCCTTAGAGCTTTCTAGTCAGGACTTTATGAACTTTTTCAATAATAAAATTTCATCCATCAGAGATAAAATCAACCAGATTCTTCCCACCGTTAACTTAAATACAGTAACTACTACAACTCCTTCAATTGATATCTGTCTTAATGAGTTTACTCCAACTGACCTTTTAGAGTTAGACAAAATAGTTTCCTCATCCAAGCCTTCAACTTGTCTTTTAGACCCTATTCCTACCAGGTTATTTAAAGAAGTCTTCCCACTTATTGGTAGCTTTATTCTTCATATAATCAATTCTTCATTAACTTTAGGCCATGTACCGCAGGCTTTTAAAATGGCTGTAATTAAACCCTTACTCAAAAAGCCAACGCTGGATCCAGGAGCTTTAGCTAACTATAGACCAATCTCTAATCTCCCTTTCATTTCAAAAATCTTAGAAAGAGTTGTTGCTACGCAATTATTTGACCACCTGCAGGGAAATGGTTTACTTGAAGAGTTTCAATCTGGGTTTAGAATCCACCATAGTACTGAAACAGCCTTAGTGAAGGTCACTAACAACCTCCTCGTCACATCTGATAATGGACTTGTTTCTGTACTTGTCCTTTTAGACCTTAGTGCAGCTTTTGATACTATCAATCATAATATTCTACTTGATAGATTAGAACACTGTGTTGGACTTAATGGAACTTCGTTGCAGTGGTTTAGATCTTATTTATCTGATAGGTTCCAGTTTGTTCATGTCAATAATAAGTTTTCTTTCAACTCAAAGCTCAATCATGGAGTTCCACAGAGATCTGTGCTAGGCCCTACTCTTTTTAGTTTATATATGCACTGTAAAAAATGAAAAATGAAATTTACATAAAAACTATGTGAAATCCCTACAGAACAGTATTGTAAACCCAAAAACATATATTTTTGGTTTAAATCACAGTCAACCTTTGCAAACTATAAAACAGATTGTTTTTGTTGTATTTACAACAGTAATATGTAAATATAATGAAATTATTGGTTAAAACTACAAATATTGGTAGCAAACACAGAGAAATAATGCAATACTCATAACAAAACAATTTTGATATTTTGACATGCACATATTGTACAAACTATAGTTTTAGTCAGTTGTTTTTAAAAATACAAAAAATATATGTAAGTCACTTTACATGTTTATGCTGCACTTTTACCATGATTGAAACAATGCAAATTGAGGTAATAAAAATGTTTGCACAAAACATTTTGTGAACCTGAGATACTGAGATGTGTAGCTATAGGCCTAGGCCTATGAACAATATTTTAGTCTTTAAATTTTAATGTAATACTTAGCCTAGTCCTACTGGGTTTCAATTTATATTTATAAAAAAATATATAATAGGCCTAATTTGAGCATTGTATCATCATCACAGGCTACACAACTTAACAGTGCCTCCTCTAACCTGTACTGTCTCATTGTGCATTGAGTCCGCCTTGAAGTTCGGAGTGCGCAGTTGAAGCTTGTCTCTGATTGGATAATGGCGGAAAGAGTGGGAGAAGCACGAGCCCACGAGCACAGTTGCGGCTGAATGTCTCTGATTGGATAATAGCGGGAGGAGCGGGAGAAGCACGAGCCCACGAGCACGGCTGCTGCCGACGTCACTAACGAACGAGCCAGAGCGAGCCGTCTGCAGAGTGGAGTTCACAGCAGTAGAGCAGAAACCTTCGGGACTACCTTGTCATTTAGAAAGTTTTCAACGAGTCTAACACATCAAGATTCTAACACACGTTTTTCGGAGGGTCTGTGGCTGTTCAATCAGAGAATTGAAAGTTTCCATGTTAAGCTTCTCTTTTTTTTTTTTCAAGACGGGACAAAAATGTGTGCTGAAAGCATTTGGTCTTAGTTAGCTAGCTACCAGTCAGTGCCTGATAATTTAGTTTAGCTGAAAAGGACAGGCAAAACTTGAAATCCTAAAAATGATCACCTGCGTGTTTTGTAAGAAGAAATTAGCCACATTAAGAGGCTATGTGCTACATTGCAGAGTGCATAGGAATGAGCCTCGTTGTCTTTTCAAATGTGTTGGCGCCAACTGTAGCCAAACATTTACCACTTACTCAGCTTTCAAGGGCCATTTTTATCATTTACACAATGCACCTGCACTGCAAGCTGCACCTAAAGCTGCTGTTGGGGATTTAAAATGTGCAATTTCCTTATGTGCCCACCATTTTCACACAGTGAAAGAGCTAGTGTCTCACTTAAATGATCATATCGGAGAGGGCAGGTCTGTGTCTTGTCCAGTAAGTGGTTGTAAGCACACATTTACAAAAAAGTCATCATTTACCTCTCACATGTGTAGGAAGCATAAAGCATGCTCCCCTGATGGTATTGATGACATGTACTGGGAAACTCGCCCTCAGCCCCCAAATGTCATTGCCAGTACAGATGATTCAGAAAACACACATGAAGCCATGCCTGCAACTAGTGCAGCCAGTGATATGCCAGAAAATTATAGTCAGTTGTATCTCAGAAACATGTGTCTCTTTTACCTTAAACTGCAAGGACAGCTGCTTATTCCGGCCTCTACTATACAGACCATTGTTGAAGAAACGCAAAATGTGCATGAGTTAGGTCTTGGCTATTCAATAACCAAAGTAAGTTCTTTATTAAAAGATATGAGCTTATCAGATGAAGCAGTCACTAAAATCTGTAGCTGCATTAAAGAGTCAGATTTGTTCTCTGCCTGTCATCAGGGACAATTAAGATAAGATAAGATAAGATAAGATAAAATAAGCCTTTATTAGTCCCACAATGGAGAAATTCCAGGATTGCAACAGCACAGGGATAGCAACACTCAGAACAACAATCAGAAGGCAAGAAAAAACAAGAGCAGCTAGTATACATATGTACATATTAATATAAATATATATATATACATATTAATATACTATATATATATATATATAGACACACAGTGCGGAGCATTAGAAATCAGACATTCGCAAAACTTTTTAAATGCACTGAACCCCAAAAAGTGGCATTGGGAATGGATGAGAACATGACACAAAAATGTGCTTACTACATAACAGTGTCAAAAATTCTGAAAAGCGTTTTACAGTCGCATTTATGGAGGAATACACAGTCACAACAGTTTGGAGATCCTGATGTAGAGGTTTATACAGATTTATATGATGGACAAAATTTCAAATGTCACCAGTTCTTTAATGAAAACCCTGAAAGCCTCAAACTGATTTTGTACCAAGATTCTTTTGAAATTGTGAATCCCCTGGGTTCTGCTAAAAAGATGCACAAAATTCTTGCAGTCTATCTTTCATTAGCAAATTTACCCATTCATTTGCGTTCAAATACTGATAATATGTTTTTAGTCTTGTTGTGCGTTGAGAATGACCTTAAGCGTTTTGGAATGGACGAAGTTTTCTCAGAGCTGTTGGCAGATCTTAAATCCTTGGAGACAGATGGAATAAATGTAGATGGAAAAACAGTAAAAGGGGGTCTTTACTGCATTGCTGGGGACAACTTGGGTTCTCATTGCATAGGTGGGTTTACAGAGAACTTCAGCTGCTCTAATTATTTTTGCAGGTACTATGAAATAAAAAGGAGCGAGTTTGAAGTTGATCCAAATGCCTGTGGTCCTCCATGCACTCCAGTGACATACGACACCGCAGTTGCTTATCTCCAGGCTGACAACATTCAAGACGTCAGAGGAATAAAGGTAACCTCTATCTTTAATACCCTTGAATCTTTTCACGTTTCCCAGCCTGGTCTCCTGCCTTGTTTAGGTCATGACCTCTTTGAAGGAGTCTTGTCATATGATCTAGCACTGTACCTGAAGAACATCATAAAAGTTAAAAAATGGTTCACATACTCACTCTTAAACAGGCGCATCAAACAGTTTAAATATAAAGGGTCTGAAGCACTCACAAAGCCATGTACTGTCAAACCTGATGGAGCCAAGTTATCAGGGCAAGCCATCCAAAACTGGAACCTTTTAAGATTGCTACCAGTTTTGATTGGTGACCAAGTGCAAAACCATGAGGATGAAGTATGGCAGTTAGCTCTCCAGCTAAAAGACATTGTGGATCTTATTTGTGCTCAGAACATTTCCTTGTCCCAGATACCATATCTTGATATTTTGATTCAAGAATATTTGGAGTTGAGAAAGATGTTGTTTCCTGAAATCCAACTAAAACCCAAGCACCATTTTTTGCACCATTATTCAGCACTACTGTTGAAATTTGGTCCGTTGATGAGGTTATGGACGCTTAGGTTTGAAAGTAAACACAGTTATTTCAAAAGATGTGCCAGACACTTGAAAAATTTCAAAAACATTTGCCAAACTTTGTCAGAGCGTCATCAGATGTATCAGGCATATCTTTTAGCTGAGCAAGGATGCAGTAAACTACTGCAAGTGAAGGACAGCTGTGCATTTTATCCCAACCTCTACTGTGACACTGTTAAACACGCAGTTGGGGAGTTAGCCTTTTCAGAAAACAATACCACAGTTACTACAGACATTCAGTATAAGGGCACGGCATACAAAAAAGGACAGTTTCTTGTGTACAGAAATGATGAGTATATGGAGTTTGATGAACTTCTACTCATCAACCACAGCTGCCAGTTTTTTTCCGTAAAAACCACAGAATTTTTTTTTACAGTGTGCTTCCGTTAGGCAACATTATTAGAAAGCACTGTATACATTTTTATTGTTATGCAGATGACACACAATTATACCTGTCATTGAAGCCAGATGATAGTAATCAATTAGCCAAGTTGGAAGCCTGTCTTAAGGAAATCAAAGCTTGGATGACTTGTAATTTCCTGCTACTAAATTCAGATAAGACTGAAGTCATTCTTGTTGGTCCAAAAAAACCTTAGAAATACCTTTCCAAATCAAACTTTCAGTTTGGATGTGGTTACTCTTTCTCTTAATAGTTCTGTGAGGAACCTTGGAATTATTTTTGATCAAGACCTGTCTTTCAATTCACATATTAAATTTGTTTCTAAGACTGCCTTCTATCATTTGCGTAATATTGCCAAGATTAGGAGTATCTTGTCTCAGAGTGATGCTGAGAAACTGATCCACGCTTTTGTTAGCTTGAGATTAGATTATTGTAATTCTTTATTATCAGGTTGTCCTAAAACATCTTTAAAAAGTCTTCAGCTGATCCAAAATGCTGCAGCAAGAGTTTTAACAGGTACTAGGAAGAAGAGATCATATCTCTCCAATTCTGACCTCCCTTCATTGGCTTCCCATAGAGTTTAGAATTAAGTTTAAAATCCTTCTTCTTATGTATAAAGCTCTAAACAATCAGGCCCCTTTTTATTTAAAAGATCTGATACTACCATATTATCCTAACAGAGCACTACGCTCCCAAAATGCAGGATTACTTGTAATACCTAGAATCTCCAAAAGTACAATGGGAGGCAGAGCCTTCAGTTATCAAGCTCCTTTCCTGTGGAACCAGCTGCCAATCTGGATTCGGGAGTCAGACTCGATCTCTGTTTTTAAGAATAGGGTTAAAACCTTCCTTTTTGATATAGCCTACAATTAGGGAGGGATCATGTGTTTCTGAACCCTCCCTTAGTTATGCTGCTAATAGGTTTAGTCAGCTGGGGGACCTCCAATAATGCATTGGGCCTCACTCCTTTCTTCAGTCTCAATGAAATTTTTTTTTTTTTGCTGGTCATTAACATCTGTTTGTTCTCTCCCATAGATTGAGTCCCCATCGTGCTGTTTGCTCTCTATATGTCTGTTCTTTTCATCTTCTCTATCCCCTCACCCCCCAGCCAGTCGCAGCAGATGACTGCCCCCTCTCTGAGCCTGGTTCTGAGGTTTCTTCCTGTTAAAAGGGAGTTTTTCCTCTCCACCGTTGCCAAGCGCTTGCTCACAGGGGATCACCTGATTGCTGGGGTCTTTCTGCAACTGTGGGGGTTCCCCTACAGTTGAAAGTGCTATGAGATGACTATTGTTGTGAAATGGCGCTATATAAATAAAGTTGAATTGAACTGAATTGAATTAAAATATAAAATGATGCACTACAATGGGTGTCAAATATTTGTAAATGTGTCATGTTATAGTACTGCATGAGTTTACTGACAATAGACTATAAACTACACATATAAACTAAAACAATTATGATGACTGAACAACTCCCATTCCCCAAAGTGCAAGATACAACACTTATGAGTATGTCATAAAAGATCACACAAATAAGTCTGACAAACAAATAAACAAGGGTTCTTAAACAGTCGCTAATATTGGATGTCCCTTTCATTTTCAATAATTCTGTAATTAATATTCACACAATCAAATAAATCTTAGTGTTCAGTCCCTTTTATATTTGTCAAAGACTAACATGTGATTGCCTACATACTGTATAGGCTACACCTCTTTGTATTCCACTTTCAAGCACAGCCTACATTTGGGCCTGTAAAGCCTAACTGGCCATCCTGTTTTCAGACAAGAATACTTGCTTTTTATGGGCATGCACTAGTATTAATAAAGCAAGTAACAAGTAACACATCTGATCAAATTTCAGTAACTGTAACGCATTGAATGAATTTGAATGAATTTTTAAACCATTATTTCATTACACAGCACGTTACTGCAACAGTAGTGGCATTACAGTAACGCATTACTTTGTAATGCATTACTCCCAACACTGTTCGCGAGTGAGGGGAAATGAGTGGAAAACTGAAAGACAGATTGGAGCAGCATCTGCAGTGATGCAGATGTTGTTCCGGTCAGTTGTGGTGAAGAGGGCGCTGAGCTCCAAAGCAAAGCTGTCGATTTATTGATCAATTTATGCTCCTACCCTTACCTATGGTCATGAACTTTGGGTAATGGCTGAAAGAATAAGATCATGGAAGCAACTGGGTGGCTGGACTCACCCTTACAGTAGAGACAGGGTGAGTTCAATCTTCTGGGAGAGGTTCGGTGTAGAGCTACTGCTCCTCCACATTGAAAGAAGCCTGTTGAGGTGGTTTGGGCATCTGATCAGCATGGCTCCTGGACGCCTTCCACATTAGGTGTTTTGGGCACGTCCCACTGGGAGGAGACCCCGGGGCAGACCCAGGACATGCTGGAGAGACTACGTCTCCCAGCTGGAGGAGGTGACTGTGGAGAGGGAAATCTGGGCTGATCTGCTTAAGACTGCTGCTTCATGATGGGGTGTTCTGACATTTTAGCATACTTTGTCAGAATGGCATACCTCTATTGGAAATCGATAGATATAGCTATCGGTTTAGCATATTCTGTCAGAATACCATACCTATGTATGCTATGATATTCCCGTAGGTACATTTACGCTAACAGAAAAGAATACTAGTGTAACGTGCCAGGGTTCGGTGTGGTAGATGGACAACTCTTGTAATGAACAAAGCAAGATGGAGACAGATAACTTTCTCAGCAGCACACTTTACTTTCTACCTCATGTCAACACACACAACACTTCCTCGTTCTTCAGTCACATGACGTAACTTTAGGCAATCAGGAACTAGGAGGCTAGAACTCAGGTAAATACCACATAGGCAGATTCAACAAGTTGTTTAACTAATGTGAATGATATGAATACTTATAAGTAAATATTTGAAGAATGTTGCTACATACACTATTGTTCAAAAGTTTGGGGTCACTTAGAAATTTCCTTATTTTTGAAAGAAAAGCACTGTTTTTTTCAATGAAGATAACTTTAAACTAATCAGAAATACACTCTAATATCCAATATACATTGCTAATGTGGTAAATGACTATTCTAGCTGCAAATGTCTGGTTTTTGGTGCAATATCTACAAAGGTGTATAGAGGCCCATTTCCAGCAACTATCACTCCAGTGTTCTAATGGTACAGTGTGTTTGCTCATTGCGTCAGAAGGCTAATGGATGATTAGAAAACCCTTGTGCAATCATGTTAGCACAGCTGAAAACAGTTTAGCTGGTTAGAGAAGCTATAAAACTGACCTTCCTTTGAGCAGGTTGAGTATCTGGAAAAAATTATTATTTCAAATACAAATCATTATTTCTAACCTTGTCAATGTCTTGACTATATTTTCTATTCATTTTACAACTCATGGTGGTAAATAAGTGTGATTTTTCATGGAAAACACAAAATAATTGTCTGGGTGACCCCAAACTTTTGAACAGTAGTGTAAATTAATAATTAGATGTGTAATGACCAAAATGTAAATTATGCAAATATTTATGTAAATGTGTAAATATCTAACTGTAAATAGCTTCTTAACTTAACTGGAAAGCATCAATTAACGCAAAATATTAATTTACTCAACTTGTGTATCTTACATTTCCTTCCTCTCTCACAAAAGAAACGTCCTTGTTTCTCAAAAACTTAAAGGGGAAAAAAAACATGAAGCAGAACATATGTAGCAACAATATTACTCGAGGACATAGTCCATGAGATATTGTGGTCAAACCAGATTCTGTTTGGGGCGCTGGGAGTAGTCAGAGCCAGAAGCAGAGGTGACGGGAGTGGGGGGGACAGAAGGACAAAGAGGGGAGGATGAAAGGCGGGAGTGAGAGTGGGGATGGGGTTGTTGCAGAGGAGGTGGTTGTGGCTGAGGAGGGGGTTGTGGAACTGTCCTGTGGCCTGTTAAGTGTGGCCCCTTCGTTGCTGCAGATATTGACAGTTTAAAGGCAAAGCACCTGACAATGCAGTCAAGCAAGTGAGTTGAGGCTGTAGAGAGGAGTCTCAAACAGATGGCTCACAACAATGACCTGGAGCAGAGGCATTGTAGGGCCTCAGGTGGTTGTAATGGACAACCTGTGACTTGTCAGATGAGTCCACGAGGTAACGAATCCTGTATGTAACTCCTGGTGAATCCACATCAGATCTGAGACACTCCAATATCTCAAAAGGGCCTTTCCAGTAAGATAAGATAAGATAAGCCTTTATTAGTCCCACAATGGGGAAATTCCAGGATTGCAACAGCACAGGGATAGCAACAATCAGAAGGCAAGAAAAAAACAAAAAAAAGCAAAAAAAAAAAGCAAGAGCAGCTAATATACATATTGTAGAAGAGCTTGGAATAACGAGGCAATGTGACTTATAAACCAAAGTTTATTATCAGCTTCGCTCCTCTAACAAGTCTCATCTAGTGCAGCAGCAGAAGAAGTAAGAGAGCGAACACAATCGGCTCTACGTACTTATACTCACACATACAAAAGACATGCATATCAAAGCTGACATCCCTCATTATCTTAATCCCCCTCCTTTGTCTTGATACCCCTCCACCTGGCCCTGGGAGGTCAGGGCGACCTATCTGGTCTCCACCACAGTGCCTGGGATGCTCTTTGATCTTCACTGGCGGTTGAGACCTTTTGTCCTGTTCTGAGGTGTGAAGTCGCTTTACATATGTAATCACCAAACATTCTCACATGCTTATACATATGTAGGTTATGGGATATATGATTAATATAGACCACAGCCCCCCCCCCCCCAAACGACTAAGAAAAGGACATTAGAAAAATTCACAGTTTAAGATAATCATTATGACTTACTAACTGCTACACCTCTTGACAAGGAAGAAACTTTCCAGCAGCTATGCTCCTGTAGAGAATTCAGTGGTAAACATAACAGCATAGTAAATATCACAAGTCAGTCTTAAACTGTTACAGCACAATTAGTGAACAACTTTTGAGTAGTTTGCATCAGTCCCTGTGCCGTCTGGGTTTAAGTCTTCTCCTGAATCTGCTGTGGGTCCGCTTGGGCGTCCTGGTGGGACCTTCCTGTAAGGAATCTGCAGCTTGGGGAGGAGAGTGATTATTCGTTCCCTGCAGGGGGGCTGAGTCTTTTCTCTTGGGGGGTCTACCCCGCCGAGGTGCTCTCGCCAACCGTGCAGGCTCGTCTCTCAACAAGAAGGCAGGTTTAAGTCTGTCAATGCTGACTGTTTCTTTTCTGTCCCCTAAATCAAGCACAAAATGCTTATCACCAGGTTCCAGCACTCTGAATGGTCCATCGTATGGTGGGCGGAAGGTTGGTTTTAAAGCTTCATGCCTAACAAAAACGAATTCAGCGTTTTTTAAAGCTTGGGGGACAAAAACCCGCGGAAAAGAATGATGTGCCGGCCCGGGGAGAGTGTTAGGGCCGTTGCTGCCTAAAAAACTCGGGGCTGGAAGATGCCCTGGCTCTGGGTTCTCTGGTAAAAATTCACCTGGGAGCCTGAGAGGTTGTGCAAAAACTAATTCTGCTGGGGAGGCGTCTAGATCCTCTTTAGGCGCAGCACGCAACCCCAATAAAACCCAGGGAAGTTTATTTACCCAATTTGTATCCGTTAGCGAGGCTCTGAGAGCGGCCTTTAAAGATCTGTGAAAACGCTCGCATAACCCATTAGCCTGAGGGTGATAAGCGGTGGTGCGGTGAATTGTTGCTCCTAAGCTGCTGGCCATGGCTGACCAAAGCTCCGAGACAAATTGAGGCCCCCTATCGGACGTGATGTCCGATGGGACGCCGAAACGTGCCACCCAGTTTGTCAAAAAAACGCGAGCGACTTCCTCCGCTGTGGTTGACGCCAGAGCGACCGCCTCAGGCCAGCGCGTAGTACGATCTATCATTGTTAACAGATGTGTGAAACCTTGGGAGGAAGGTAGAGGTCCCACGAGGTCGACATGAACGTGGTCGAACCTTTTAGCTGGGATTCGAAAAGGCTCTAGAGGGGCTTTTGTGTGTTTGTGTATTTTGGCGTGCTGACAAGAAATGCAAGTCTTTGCCCATTCTTTTACGTTTTTGCGCAGGCCCGGCCACACAAGCTTTTCGGCGACCATTTTAACCGAAGTGCGCACACCCGGGTGCGCGAGGGAGTGAATTGAGTCGAAAACACGGCGGTGCCATGCAGCTGGGACTACCGGGCGAGGTCGGCCGGTTGAGATGTCGCATATTAGGGGGGGCACACCGTCGCGTAAACCCCTTTCCTCCAGCCTTAACCCTGTTGGTCCAGACAGGAGTGCGCGCACGTCCGCGTCACTACTTTGCTCCTCTGCCATGGCTGTGTAATCTATCCCTACTTGGATTGGGGCTGCGTATGTGTCCGCGTTGGCGAAGAGTTCTGCGGCTGAGGTAGTATAATCTGTCTCCTCGTGCTCTGGCGATGTCACAGCGCGAGAGAGGCAGTCTGCTACCACGTTAAGTTTGCCTGCCACATGTCGAATGTCTGTGGTGAACTCTGAAATCGCAGCTAGTTGTCTTTGTTGCCTGCCTGACCACGGTTCGGAAATTTTAGCCATCGCAAAGGTGAGCGGTTTGTGGTCTACAAAAGCCGTGAAACGCCACCCCTCCAACCAGAACTGGAAGTGGCGGATGGATAAATGAAGCGCTAGCAGCTCCCTGTCAAAAGTGCTGTATTTACGCTCAGTTTGGTTTAGCGATTTGCTGAAAAATGCCAAAGGTTGCCAGATTCCGCCGACGTGTTGTTCTACAACCGCCCCTATGGCCAGGTCCGAAGCGTCTGTGGTTAGCGCAATGCGGGCCAAGGGATCAGGGTGAACCAACAATGTGGCGTTAGCTAGGGCACTTTTTACTTCCGCGAAGGCGCGTTCGCGCTCCGGGGTCCATTCTACCGCGTTGGAAGGTTTTTGTTTTCTGAGCGCGTCATATAGGGGCTGCATGAGCTGAGCTGCGCGGGGGACGAAACGATTGTAAAAATTAACCATTCCCAAAAATTTCTGCAGCGATTTGACCGTTTGTGGCCGTGGGAAACTTTTTACTGCGCGAACTTTGTCTGGCAGTGGGACTGCCCCCTTCGGTGAAACTCTGTGTCCCAAAAAATCAATTTGTGACATGCTGAATTTGCATTTGGCTGGATTGATTATTAACCCGTGCTCTTCTAGTCTCCGAAAAACCATAGTGAGATGCTGTTCGTATTCTTCCTCAGACGAGCTGGCTACCAGCATATCGTCGAGGTAGACGAACACGAAGGGGAGGTCGCGTAATACCGCGTCCATCATCCGCTGAAAGGTTTGAGCAGCGCCTTTGAGGCCAAAAGGCATCCGCAAAAATTCAAAAAGACCAAAGGGGGTTATTACAGCTGTTTTAGGAATGTCTTCCGCTCGAACGGGGACTTGGTGATAGCCGCGGACCAGGTCTATTTTTGAAAAAATGCACGCACCCGCCAGATGTAATGAAAAATCTTGGATGTGAGGAATTGGGTAGCGGTCATGCGCTGTTGCGTTGTTTAATCTGCGGTAATCGCCGCACGGTCTCCAAGAACCGTCGGATTTCGGGACCATGTGAAGCGGTGACGCCCAGGGACTTTTTGAGCACCTGATAATGCCTAGTTTTTCAAGGGTGGTAAACTCGTCCCGAGCTATGGCGAGCTTGGTCGCGTCTAAGCGCCGAACTTTGGCGAATACGGGTGGGCCCGTTGTGGGAATAAAGTGTTCGACCCCGTGCTTAGCCACTGTAGCTGAGAATTTGGGAATTGTGAGTGCTGGAAATTGGGTGAGGAGTTGATCAAACTTACCTCCTGCTGTAGTGACGCTGGCCTGCACGGGTGGTGGAGAAACTCGAGCTGAGCAGGGAATAGAAGCAAAGGACAATGCATTAACCAAGCATCTGTTCGCTAGATCGACCAATAACCCATGTGCACACAAAAAGTCTGCGCCCAACAAGTTAAAACTCACCGCCGCTACAACAAATGTCCATCTGTAGTTGCGGCCATGGATGCGGAGGGGCAGGTTCCTTTCACCATAAGTGTCGATGATGGAGCCGTTGGCTGCCACCGCTCCATTGCCCCGGGGGCCATGGCCCGGTCTGCTTGGGAGGGCATGATAAAACTCAGTTGAGCTCCCGTGTCAATGAGGAACTGCTTGCCGGTGTGTCCGTCCATCACATATAGGAGCTTGCTTTTTTCGCCGAGAACTGCCGCTGTTAACGGTTCTCGGCTTTGGCGTTTTCCCGAAATCGTGAATTTGCAGGGGGGAAGGCATTTGTAAGCCTTCTCGGCGAAGCGGTGGTGGTAATAACAGACATCGCTCCGTCTGTTACGTCTTGGCCGTGTCGCTGCCATGGCGGGCAGATTCTGCTCATTGGTTTGTGGCTCCCCGTGGCTCCGGACATCGGCGCTGAGGTCTGCGGATGCTGCTGTGGGTGTCTGTTCCCTGCAGGCATTGACGAGTCGCTGCGCTTCGCGAGCCAGCGTGCGGAAGTCTTGCTGGGTGCTGCATCGCATGTTGGCAAGCGTCCCTCTCATGTGTGGCGGCAGCGTACTGAGGAATATAAAATGGAAGAGGAAGTTGTCATTGTCCTCTTCTTTGAGCTGCAGCAAGTCCTCCATGAGGACCTTGGGTCTGCATCCTCTGTGGCCGTAGACCGCCAGGATCCTCTCGGCTGTCTCCTCGGCAGAGGGGACGAAATTCGCCACGATGGTCGCTTTCAGTTCTCTATATTTGTCCTGGGCCGGCGGCCGCTGGATTATGCTCCACGCACATCTCGAAGTGGCGGCGTCGAGTTTGGCTGCGATGTGATAAAACTTTGTATCGTCAGCCGTTATGCCCGCAAGTGCAAACTGGGCTTCAGCTTGCTGAAACCACGAGGTCGGGTCTTCCTGCCAGAAGTCCGGCAGCTTGACAGTGATGGCGTTTGTGTGGGCCGTCCCTGATGTGTCTGCAGGGTGAGAGTGCCTTCCTTCGGCTCTCGCAGCGGCGCTGGTGCTCGGTTGAGCCCTCTCTGTCACTTCTGCCGTGGGGGAACGTCGTCCATCTGTTCCCCTGTCTGCATGGGCACCGGCGTCTGCCTGGGTCGCCACAGATGAGTCGATCGCGGGGGAACGCCTCTGGTCCATCCTCGCGTCAGGGTCACCAGTGTAGAAGAGCTTGGAATAATGAGGCGATGTGACTTATAAACCAAAGTTTATTATCAGCTTCGCTCCTCTAACAAGTCTCATCTAGTGCAGCAGCAGAAGAAGTAAGAGAGCGAACACAATCGGCTCTACGTACTTATACTCACACATACAAAAGACATGCATATCAAAGCTGACATCCCTCATTATCTTAATCCCCCTCCTTTGTCTTGATACCCCTCCACCTGGCCCTGGGAGGTCAGGGCGACCTATCTGGTCTCCACCGCAGTGCCTCGGATGCTCTTTGATCTTCACTGGCGGTTGAGACCTTTTGTCCTGTTCTGAGGTGTGAAGTCGCTTTACATATGTAATCACCAAACATTCTCACATGCTTATACATATGTAGGTTATGGGATATATGATTAATATAGACCACATATATGTACATATCACTATAAATATATATATATATATATACACAGACACACAGTGCAGAGCATTGTAGCTGGATGGAATAAATATATGAGTATATAAACACAGTGCGGAGCATTGTAGCTAGATGGAATAAATATGTAGATATATAAACACCCACAGTACGGAGCATTGCAGCTAGGTGGAATAAATATGTAAATATATAAACACACACAGTGCGGAGCATTGTAGCTAGATGGAATAATATGTAGATATATAAACACACAGTGCGGAGCATTGTAGCTAGATGGAATAAATATATAGATATATAAATATAAACACACCCAGTGCGGAGCATTGAAGCTAGATGGAATAAATATGTAAATATATAAACACACACAGTGCAGAGCATTGTTACTAGATGGGATGAAACAGCACAACCGTCTACTTAGTTATCCTACATGGTATGATTATGTGCCCATACATATTCTCACCCTCCATAGCGACCAGTATTTTCCTAGTTGTATGCCGGAGGGGACCATTGTGCAAGTCTATTGCATCTTTTGCATTCAAAACTATTAGGTTGTTACGTCTTTTTGCTATCTCTGCGAGCAGCCCTGCTTAGGTTGTACAGTCTGACAGCCGTTGGTAGGAAGGACCTGCGAAACCTCTCAGTTGTGCACCTGGGATGATGTAGTCTGCTGCTAAATGAGCTCCTCAATGCATTCAGTATGTCCTGCATAGGATGGAACTCGGACTCCAGCAGAGATGACAGTTTAGCCACCGTCCTTCTCTCTCCTATCTCCTCCACCGGGTCAAGGTGCTGCCCCAGGACAGAGCTAGCTTTCTTGATCAGTTTGTTCAGTCTCTTCCTATCTGCTGCGGTAATGCCACTGCCCCAGCAGACCACTCCAAAAGTGATGGCTGATGCCACCACCGTGTCATAGAATGTCTTCAGCAGCGCCCCTTGTACACCAAAAGACCTGAGTCTCCTCAGTAGGAAAAGCCTGCGCTGTCCCTTCTTGTAGAGTGCGTCAGTATTGTGTGACCAGTCTAGTTTATTGTTCAGATGAACACCCAGGTACTTGTAGGATGTCACCATCTCGATGTCTGTTCCCTGTATATTTACTGGTGCTGTGAGGGGTTGTCCTTGCCTGCGGCAGTCCACCACCAGCTCCTTAGTTTTCCTCGCGTTGATCTGGAGGCAGTTCCGATGGCACCAGTCCACGAAGTCCTGGATAAGCCCTCTGTACTCAGCTTCATCTCCATTGGAGATGAGGCCAACAATCGCAGAGTAATCAGAGAACTTCTGTAGATGGCAGTGTGGTGTGTTGTGTGAGAAGTCCGCAGTATAAAGAGTGAATAGGAAGGGAGCCAACACCGTTCCCTGGGGGGCCCC
The DNA here is from genome assembly GCA_020510985.1 of Pholidichthys leucotaenia. Classification (NCBI taxonomy): domain Eukaryota; kingdom Metazoa; phylum Chordata; class Actinopteri; order Cichliformes; family Pholidichthyidae; genus Pholidichthys; species Pholidichthys leucotaenia. The sequence goes on along the minus strand of CM035848.1, from coordinate 84,269,018 downwards.
CGTGCTACCGATGATCGTGTCGGACACACAGTCCCAGGTTCTCACAAACTGAGGCCAGTTCATGAGGTAGTCCAGGATCCATGATGACAGGTGCTGGTCCACCCCTGCGTGCAGCAGCTTGTCCTTCAGGATCATCGGTTGGATGGTGTTGAAAGCACTGGAGAAGTCAAAGAACATGATCCTCACCGCATTCCCGGGCTTCTCCAGGTGGGACAGAGAACGGTGAAGGAGGAAGATCACCGCATCCTCCACCCCAATGCTATGCTGGTAGGCGAACTGGAGTGGATCCATCGCTGGTCCCACTAGGGGGCGGAGGTGAGCAAGGAGTAGTCTCTCCAGGATCTTCATCAAGTGGGACGTCAAGGCCACTGGTCTGTAGCTGTTCAGGTCTTTGGGGTGGGAAGTTTTTGGTACAGGTGCCACACAAGATGTTTTCCACAGCTGTGGTACCCTCCCCACCTTCAGGCTCAGGTTGAAGATGTACTCCACAATCCCACACAGCTGGTCTGCACAGGACTTGAGGAGCTTTGCGCTGATGCCGTCCGGTCCCGACGCCTTCCTCGCCTTGATCTTCCTCAGCTCCGTCCTCACCTGGGTCTTGGTCAGGGTCAGGTTGGGGGGCTGTGTGTTGGGAGTGGGGGGGTGTTGGTAGAGTGGGGAGTGGGCAGCAGGACTTGATGTCTTTAGAGGCAGCAGTGGTTGTTGTGCAGTCAGGGGGGAGGGCAGTTGGTCAAACCTATTGAAAAACAGATTAAGATTGTTCGCCCACTCCCTGCCCCCCGTGGACTGGGGGGAGGTATTCTGGAGCCCAGAGATGGTTTTAAGGTTTCTCCAGACCCCGCTGATGTCGCTCTGTTGCAGCTTGTCAACTTGCCACTTCTTATTGTAACCCTTGCCTTATGTTATTTAGGTAAGGGAAATAATTAAGTGTAGACCAGTTGCTAGGTTCGTAAGGGTTACAATAGGGAATTAGAGTGAGTGTGGAATGAAATAGCTGGAGGCAAGAAATGAGCAATTCATGTCTGTATTAATAAATATAGAAGGAGCAAAATATACAAACAATGTACAAATATACAAATATAACAATGGCCGGCACGAAATAAAACCCCAAAAGTGTCCTACTGAGCTCAGTGTTTGTTTGTCCTTTCGGGTTAGTCGTTTGACCAGTCAAGATGTCTTGTAACTCCAGACTCAGGTTTGTTTTCCTCTTTTAAAACGACGACTTGGGTTGTTACCACTTTAAATTCTGGGCACTGGAGAGAGGAGGGATGTCCTTCAATCGAGATCTTGGTTAGATCTCAGATCAATCTCGGTTCAATCTCGGGTCAGGCTCGCCATCTCCATTCAGAGAGAATCCAGGATCCAGAAGGTTTTTGGTCGGCAACCAAAAAAACCTAGCCTGCACGACAATAATGGTATTATTGTTTACAGCTAGAGTAATTCGCCTTCCAATCCCTTCTTATATAACACCATAGCTTAGTGTTTAAATTCTTCTCTCACATTACTATTATCACAATCCAGCAATATAGTAATATCTTACATTTCACATCTTACATGCATGTGTTCTTTTTTTCTCACAATCTCTCTGGTAGCACATGAAATACCCTTTTTTTTCATGTAACCAATTAAATGAATTCCTCTGTTCATCTCAATATCATTTAACCATGAAATTATGATTAATCCTCTCTAATCTTGTCTCTGTAAATCATGAAATGAAATACAATTAATTTATCACATATCCAGGTAATATACTGTCCCATCACCTCCAATATTCCCTTTTAAAATCAGTAAACCCTGTCTGAGCTACTGGGTTTACTTGCAGTGTGGGGCAAGTTTCTGTTTGGAAGCAGTAGGGTCATTCAGCCACACAAAATCTCCGGAAACATAGGGAGTGAACCTCACAATTTTGTCATATTGTCGTTTCTGCTGGTTGTGGGCAAAGTCTCTGTTCCATGCTGCAGAACTGAAGGCACATTGAAGTTTTCAGGTAAACCATGCAACATAGTCACTTGGAGAACCTGGAGAAGATGCAGACAGTGTGTTATTAGGCAACAGCACGTTGGCAGGCATCCTTGCCTCACGACCATGTGTGAGGAAGAATGGAGTGAAGTATGTTGTCGAATGAGGGCTGGTGTTGAAGGCCAAGGCTACTTGGTTCAAACAGTCATCCCATTCACCAAGTTGTTGTAGAAGAGACTTTGCTAACTGATCAATAATTGTCCTGTTGAATCTCTCTATCATACCATCACATTGGGGACGATAAGGACTTGTTCTTGTTTTCTGGATGGCCAGGAGATGACAGAGATGTTTCACTAGATCAGACTCAAATTGACGGCCTTGATCTGTGTGCAAAACATCTGGAATGCCATGTTCACAGGTATAATTTTCAAACAGGCATTTAGTAACTGTTGTGGAGCGTTGGTCAGGAATGGCATAGAGATTGACATACTTAGAGAAATAGTCTTGAACAACAAGCACATACCTGTTGCCACGACTTGTGATGGGAAGCTCTAGTATGTCAGCTGCAACCTTCTGGAATGGCTCGGTAGCAACAATTGTTTTCATTGGGGCCCTCTGATGAGGTATGGGACTCTGTCTAGCATCACAGGGAATACATTGTTTGCACCACATTTTAATGTCACGTGACATGAAGGCCCAATAGCACAATTGCTGAGCATGCTTCAGGACTTGGTCTGCAGAAAGATGGCCAGCTAGTGGGTTTCCATGTAGCAGCTGTAGGATAGTGTGTTTTAGGGCATGAGGGACAACCACTTGATGTAGCATTGACTTAGTGGATGGACTGAAAACTTTACGGCAGAGTAATCCCTTGTGGAAAGTGAGTCTGTGGTACTCTTGCCAAAGCACCTTTTCAGCTGGTGTGCGTTTTTTCATATGCCAGTATGGCGGCTTCTGACCTTTTGTTTTCCAGTTAATAACCTCTGATAGTACTGAATCCTGTTGTTCTGTTTTGAGTTGTTCCCCAGAAAGCTGGATCATAGATGTGGAAGAGACAAGCTGTCCCAGACACTATGAGTCAGAATTAGAAGGCTGTGAACTAGTTTTGTTACATAGAACTGGTTCTGAATCAGTACTGTGGGTGGAGTTGTGATGAACAGAATTGATGGGACAAGATGGACTTACAGAACTGAAGTGTCTTTCATCAGGAGGTGAACTGGTGGACACAGTACCGGAAATGAGTTGCTCAGTTCGGTTGGGGATAGCAGGACAACGTGACGTTGCATCTGCACTAAGATGACAGTGACCATTTTTGTGAATTACAGTCCACTCAAAAGGATCAAGTTCAAGGGCCCAGCATGCATGGCAACCAGTTCTGTCATTGTCTATGGGTATTTTTCTGAGACCCAACAGAGGTTTGTGGTCTGTGATGATGACAAAAGGCTGCTTGTAGAGATAGTGACAAAAGTGTCATACTGCCCAGACAATAGCCCAGAGCCCCCTATCATAGGTTGACCATTTCTTTTCTGCTTTTGTCAGAACATGGCTTGCATAGGCAATCACTTTTTCCTGATTTCCTTGCCTCTGACCTAGCACAGCACCAATAGCAAAACAGGAAGCATCTATGTAGAGGGAGAACGGCAATGTAGTCAGGGAATGCAACAACTGGTGGGTTTGAGAGGGCATGTTTGAGATAATAAATGCATCCTGACATTGTGAAGTCCAGTGGGAGGGCACAGTTTTCTCAGTGAGTGCATGTAGAGGGGTGCAGTGATGTGCAAAGTTCCTAATGAACTTCCAGTAGTATAAACATAGTCCCAGGAATTCTCTTACTTCTGTTGCAGAGCAGGGAGTAGGCCATTCTTGGACATTGTTTACATTTCGTGGGTCTGGCTGAATACCATTTTTGGATACAATATGGTCTAAAAATTGCACCTCATCTCTAGCAAAACTGCATTTTGAGGGGTTTAGTTTGAGGCCACTTGCTTGGAATCTGGAGAGGATTTCATCCAGGTGCTGGAGATGTTCAGTGAAGGAACGGCTGTAAACGAGGACATCTTCTAAACACACCAAGCAGGTTTTCCGTGGGAGACCACGAAGTACCATCTCCATTAAGCATTGGCATGTGGCTGGTGCATTTGTGAGTCCCATTGGCATAACTTTAAACTGATAAAGTCCACTACTTGTTGTGAATGCTGTCTTTTCACGATCTTCCTCCTCCAGCTCAACGTGCCAGTAACCATGCTGAAGGTCCATTGTGGAGAACCATGCAGAGCCAGACAGAGCATCTAATGCATCGTCCACTCTGGGGAGAGGATGGAAATCTTTAATTGTCACTGCATTGAGCTTCCAATAGTCCATATAGGAAAAAACACCATGTTCCATTTTCTTGTGCACCAAAACAACTGGCGCAGCCCAGGGGCTATAGCTTTCTTCAATGACATCTGCTTTCATCAGGTTGTCAACTTGAGTCTGTATTTCAGCTCTTTAATCTGGAGTTACGATAGGCTCTCTGTTTGATTGGTAATGCATCACCAGTGCGGACACGATGTTTAATTAGACCTCTGTGGCCTCTGTCCTCTGAGTCCTTACTAAACACTACAGAGTATTTCTGAAGCAATGACTTTAAGGACTGGACTTGGGAAGGTGATAGGAGTGTTTCATTTATCTGTACAGGTGGAGATGAATCATATACAGTTGCATTTTTTTTTTTTGTTCTCAAGTGGCATGACATCAGCAGATGACGCAGAATGAAATTCCCCTAGGTGTTGACCAGAGTGTAGTTCAATGTCGTCCCTGGAGGGATTTAAGAGTCGAACAACAGTTGTGCCATTTTGAACTTCGCTGAGTGTGTGTGCTACCACAGTGTCACAGGATGGGTTGGGCATGAGAACACCACAATAGTCAGTAGGCACAGGAGAAGTAGGTGTAGCTGTTACGACCCGAGCGCTGGGTTCTGTCCGCGCTCGGACTAAGCACAGCTCGCTGCCGGCCTTGACAGCTGCGGGGTGCATTCTGGCCTCACCGGGCTCTTATTGTGAAGGCGCTCGGTGGGGCTTCCGCCTGTCAGGGCTGGTCAGCTGTTTGTCATTACTGCTCATTAGTGTTCGCCTTTATAAAGCGGGCACTAGCGGCAGTAAAATAGCAGGAGTATTGTCAACTATCCTCGTCAGAGCGTCGTTTGACCTTCATGTCAGGTTTGTGTTTCATGCCATGTCACAGTTTAGCTCGTAGTGGCTGGGGTTAGCCCTGCGAGCCCTTGTATTGATTTATGTGTGTTTTTGCCCTGAGCGGCTCACAGCCTTGTCTTGTCACGTTGTTTTAATAAATCACCATCATCGCAAAACTCACTGGTGGACTCTTGGCATCTTATGGTGATCCGCGAGGGTCACTGCATGACAGTATACTCCTGCCAGGACGTCTAAACGGAGACACCACACCGAGACGCCTTTTCACCGTGAGTTTTTGCCTTAATTGGACTGTTGTTCTTCCCTGTCTGGGTGTCTATTGCTGGGAGAATGCCGTCATCCAGGGTCCGCGGTCGGTGCCTGGGCAAAGAGCTAGCGGAGGCTCTGGAGTATGTGGACGGTACTCTATTCACCGCTACGCTGTACGACACTCCCAGCGACATACGTCGGCACCTGGACTATGCTGAGGATCTCCTGGACAACCTTCCTCTCGACGATCACCCTTCCTTACGACGATCACCCGGAGGTGATTATGAGGAGAGATGAACTCGCTACGCAGCGCGAGATACTTTGTGGGCTGGAGGAGGAAGAAAGCAGGAAGCAGAGGAGGAGGCATCCTCACTCCCCGCGTTGGAGTCCCGTTCCTGTCCCGGAGCTGGTCCAGGAGTTCGCGCCATCTGGGGGCCGACGTCGGCGCAACGGCCCAGGTAATCCTCAGCAGAATCCCCGGCTGGACCTGCTGCCGGCGAAGCCCGTCAGCGAACCGCTGAGAGTGGCCCCACTTCGTTCTTCCAGGGGGCCCTGTGTCGCCATCCAGCGGGGAGAAGGAGGAACAACGTCTCCTACAGCAGGAACCATCTTCCCTCCGGGAGAAAGGCAAGTGCAAGTTAATTTATTACAACATAATTGTAGCCTGCCTTGTCTGACTCCTGGGGCCGGAGTTCGGGGTTCGCAGCCCCCCGAGCCCCCTCCACCTGCTGTAGTGAAAATAACTAAACCTGCTGCCTCTGTGTCCACCCCTGTTGAGCGGTCCACGACACCAGGCCAACGTCGTTGGATGAAGAGGAGGCCTGCAGTGCTGGAAAGCCTGGATCCGGCCCTGCAGCCACGTTATGGACGGAGGAGAAGAGCAGACTGCGGCCCGGAACCTGAGCTGACGATGAAGCATCCCCGGGTCTCCTCGCCAGAGCGGTCCGAGCCAGTGGGTCGAGGGTCCCCTGCCCCCACGCCATGCGGGTCATCGGCATGGACAGCAGCGCGGGAGGAACCTCAGGCTGCAGATGACATCTTGCCAGCTGCGGAGCCCGATGCAGCTGAGCTGGAGCCTGCTGACGAGAGTCGCCGCCCTGAACCTGGATCATCGAAGTCCTGGGTGGCAACAGAACCCGAGTGCAGGCAAGTGCTCCCCCTTGTGTCTCTGTCCCCTGTTTCGGAGCATTTTTGCCTGCCTCTCGGGGAGGCGAGTGAGGAGCAGCTGTCTGCTGCGCCCGAGCTCGTCTCGCTGGGTTCTGTTGCTACCGGTGATTCTAATCTCGGTTTTCTTCCTGTTTCTGAGCCTTGTTGCAGTGTCACTGACGTGGAACCAGTCGGAGTCACTGGGTTGGAGGTCCCAGGTTCGGGGGTGGAGATCATCAGCGGAGCTGCCCCGACCCAGTCGGGGTCCGTCGTGGAGGCTGCTGTGGCCCAATCGGGGTCCAACGTGGGTGCACCAGAGGCCCAATCGGGGTCCAACGTGGGTGCGCCGGAGGCCTAATCGAGGTCCACCGCAGGTGCGGTTTTGGCCCAATCGGGGCCTGACGTGGGTGCAGCTGGGACCCAATCGGGGTCCAGCGGAGGTGCAGCGCCAGCGTGGTCCGCGGACAGGGGAGGAGCTGCAGACCTTTCGCCGTCGGAGGGATTACGGGCTCATCCGTGCCATCTTTCCCCTCTGCTGAGTCACCGCCCCTGTGCATCATCGCCGGGGGCCGTGGGGGTTCCTGTTCGCTCGCCCCGGCTCTCCCGAGTTTTGTCCTCGTCAGGGAGGCCGCCGCGGGCTGTTTTTCCCCGGGACTGGTGGCTGAGGGACACGGGTTGGCCGCCTGAGGAACTGTTTCGCCGGTTCAGCGCCTCGGGTCAGCCACCCGACGTGTTGTGTGTATCTTCGGGCGACCTTTTTTGACCACCAGAGGAGCGGATGTGCTGGGCGTTGGACTGTGGTGAGCCGCCTGGTCATGTTCCGCCTCTTATGACCACCCGCTGGCTGTTGGACGCGGGGAGACCACCTGAACTGTTCCTGTGGCGCTTGGTCTCCGCCGGTCGGCATAGACTGTCGGGGGGGTAGTGGCCGTTTTTTCTGGTGTTGATCCGTTGCAGTGATTGTTCTTTTTTTTTCCTTGCTGTCCTGTATACTTTGTGTTATGGTTATGTCTTGCAGTTGCCCTAGTATGTGTTATGTTCTACTGTTGCCTTGTCTTCCTCTGTGTATTTTGTCTGATTTTGAATATTCGGTATTTTGTCATAGTCTTGTGTTTAGTGTTTCTGACTCAGTAGTTCTGTTTTTGTTTTTTTTTCTCCATGTGCATCTTTTTGATTTAATCTCAGTAGTTATTCTTGTTATTGTCCTGTATGTGGTTATTCTTGTCACTGTTTTGTTTCTGGGTTTGGTCTCTCTCCCTCCGCACCTACCCCCAGCCACCCACCCTGGGGGGTGGGGGGGCAGGGTGGTCCTTTGGGCGTTCTGAGCCCGCCCTCGGAGGGAGGGTACTGTTACGACCCGAGCGCTGGGTTCTGTCCGCGCTCGGACTAAGCACAGCTCGCTGCCGGCCTTGACAGCTGCGGGGTGCATTCTGGCCTCACCGGGCTCTTATTGTGAAGGCGCTCGGTGGGGCTTCGGCCTGTCAGGGCTGGTCAGCTGTTTGTCATTACTGCTCGTTAGTGTTCGCCTTTATAAAGCGGGCACTAGCGGCAGTAAAATCGCAGGAGTATTGTCAACTATCCTCGTCAGAGCGTCGTTTGGCCTTCATGTCAGGTTCGTGTTTCATGCCATGTCACAGTTTAGCTCGTAGTGGCTGGGGTTAGCCCTGCGAGCCCTTGTATTGATTTATGTGTGTTTTTGCCCTGAGCGGCTCACAGTCTTGTCTTGTCACGTTGTTTTAATAAATCACCATCATCGCAAAACTCACTGGTGGACTCTTGGCGTCTTATGGTGATCCGCGAGGGTCACCGCATGACAGTAGCTGCTAACACACAGGCTGTGACAATGGTTTCACTTATAGCTGGGATCTTTGTGGGTGTTAGCACAGTCACGTTACAGCAGGCAGTTACGTCATGTCCCTTGGGCAACAGAGGAATCTTCATGTCCCACAGCTGAAGAATTTTGTTTTTGAGATCAAGTAGAGCATGGTGTTTTCCAAGAAAATCCCAACTTAATATGACGGGCTGCTATCCACCTCTAAGCACGTCAAATTCCTGTTGCCATACCTGTTTTCCAAGTCTGATTCCAGTAGTTAGCTTGCCTAAGATATCCAGGTGCTGTCCATTGACTGAACGAGCAGGAACAGAGGAGGCTTTCAGGGGACATTTTTTCAGAGCTGGATGAGAGATGCGGAAATCCTCGCTCACAAGTGAGACAAAAGAGCCTGAGTCAATTAAAGCACATACTTCAATACCTTCAATGATAGCAAGGATTGTAGAAGAAACAGAGTCAACAGATTGTGATTCATTCAGATTCATTCAGATTCATTCAGTGGGGCTGTGACTCAGCAGCTGATGTTTGCCCCTCAACAGCAGCTACTGGAAGAGTCCCAGTTGGTTGGAGCCAGAGTGTGTATGTCTGTCTGGAGACTGAAATCGAACAGTACCTCTCACAGGTGGACTTGGATATCTGTTTCTCCGTGGAACTGGGCTAGGGGTACGTTCAAGCCTGTGGATGATGTCATCATGGTGATCGTACCTGGAGTAGGGATAGGATGGGCGTGATGGAGAGCAGCACCTGTTATTGCTATTGTGCCACTCATAGTGTCTGTGATGAGTAGAAGGGGGAGAACAGTGTTCATAACGTGACACCAAATCACGAACAGGGTATCGTTCAGGTGAGTAATAGTCTCTGTGGCGTGGTCTGTTGTGGTAGGAGGGAGGAAAGGCATTGCGTGTCCTGTAACGGGGATCACTGGAGGAAGGTCTGTCAGACCTACAATCTAAACGCTGAGCAAGATAGATGTGTTTTTCCTGCAACTGCTGCACTTCACATTTCAAGGAGTTAACTGTGAGGGTCAGTTGCCCCACTGTCTGAAGAAGTTTGTCATCAGAAGGGTTTGGGCGAATCATAGCTACCTGTTCTGAAGGCTGACTGTGTGGGGTAGCCATAGCTGTTAGCTGCAGAGCTGCACATGCTCTCTCACAACGACTGGCAATGTGCAAGGCATCTTCAAGGTTCTTTGCCCCAAACTCGTGAATTTTTGACAGTAAGTTGAGGTCTAATCCAGCCACAAAGCATCGAAATTTTTCTCCTTCCAATGCATTGTAGTCATAGTTAGGAAATGCTTCTAACACAAGGAGAGTACTAGAAAAGCACTCGGAGAGCGCAGACCTCCGCCAAGCGCCGCAGTTCCGCCCATACAGTCTTGAGATTCCTTGATCATGAAAACATATGAGAAGCAGTGGTTCAGTAGTTATTCACGAAAATGGCATTTTCCATAATGGCGGCCACAGTTCCTCCCATACAGTGTTTGTGTGTACGTTTTCAGATTCGTTGACCATGAAAACATATGACTAGCAATTGGATTGACAATGATAGGATTAGTGGTTCAGTAGTTATTGTGGAAAATGGCATTTTCCATAATGGCGGCCACAGTTCCTCCCATACAGTGTTTGTGTGTACGTTTTCAGTTTCCTTGACCATGAAAACATATGAGTAGCAATTGGATTGACAATGATAGGAGTAGTGGTTCAGTAGTTATTCACGAAAATGGCATTTTCCGTAATGGCGGCCACAGTTCCCCCCATACAGTGTTTGTGTGTATGTTTTCAGATTCCTTGACCATGAAAACATATGACAAGCAATTGGATTCACAACTAGAAAAGCACTCGGAGAGCACAGACCTCCGCCAAGCGCGGCAGTTCCGCCCATACAGTGTTGAGATTCCTTGATCATGAAAACATATGACAAGCAGTGGTTCAGTAGTTATTGACGAAAATGGCATTTTCCGTAATGGCGGCCACAGTTCCCCCCATACAGTGTTTGTGTGTACGTTTTCAGATTCCTTGACCATGAAAACATCTGACAAGCAATTGGATTGACAATGATAGGATTAGTGGTTGAGAAGTTATTGAGGAAAATGGCATTTTCCGTAATGGGGGTTTAGCGCTACAGTTCCCCGTGTACGTTTTGAGATTCCTTGACCATGAAAACATATGACAAGCAATTGGATTGACAATGATAAGATTAGTGGTTCAGTAGTTATTCACGAAAATGGCATTTTGCGCAATGGCGGTTTAGCGCTACAGTTCCCCCCATACAGTGTTTGTGTGTACGTTTTCAGATTCCTTGACCATGAAAACATATGACTAGCAATTGGATTGACAATGATAGGATTAGTGGTTCAGTAGTTATTGTTGAAAATGGCCTTTTCGGTAATGGCGGCCACAGTTCCCCCCATACAGTGTTTGTGTGTACGTTTTCAGATTCCTTGACCATGAAAACATATGACTAGCAATTGGATTGACAATGATAGGATTAGTGGTTCAGTAGTTATTCACGAAAATGGCATTTTGCGTAATGGCGGTTTTCTTGTGGACGGTGATCCGGATCACCACCAAAATCTAATCATCTATAGGATACCCCATTTCTGACAATATGTGAAAATTTCATGAAAATCCGTCCATAATTTCTTGAGTTATCTTGGTAACAGACAAACAAACAGACAAACAAACAAACAGACAGACAAACCAACGCCGTTGATCACATAACCTTCCCCTTTGGCGGAGGTAATGATAGGATTAGTGGTTGAGTAGTTATTGAGGAAAATGGCATTTTCCGTAATGCCGGTTTAGCGCTACAGTTCCCCCCATACAGTGTTTGTGTGTATGTTTTCAGATTCCTTGACCATGAAAACATCTGACAAGCAATTGGATTGACAATGATAGGATTAGTGGTTGAGTAGTTATTGAGGAAAATGGCATTTTCCGTAATGGGGGTTTAGCGCTACAGTTCCCCCCATTCAGTGTTTGTGTGTACGTTTTGAGATTCCTTGACCATGAAAACATATGACAAGCAATTGGATTGACAATGATAAGATTAGTGGTTCAGTAGTTATTCACGAAAATGGCATTTTGCGTAATGGCGGTTTAGCGCTACAGTTCCCCCCATACAGTGTTTGTGTGTACGTTTTCAGATTCCTTGACCATGAAAACATATGACTAGCAATGGGATTGACAATGATAGGATTAGTGGTTCAGTAGTTATTGTTGAAAATGGCCTTTTCGGTAATGGCGGCCACAGTTCCCCCCATACAGTGTTTGTGTGTACGTTTTCAGATTCCTTGACCATGAAAACATATGACTAGCAATTGGATTGACAATGATAGGATTAGTGGTTCAGTAGTTATTCACGAAAATGGCATTTTGCGTAATGGCGGTTTTCTTGTGGACGGTGATGCGGATCACCACCAAAATCTAATCACCTGTAGGATACCCCATTTCTGACAATCTGTGAAAATTTCATGAAAATCCGTCCATAACTTCTTGAGTTATCTTGGTAACAGACAAACAGGCAAACAAACAAACAAACAAAAACAAACAAACAGACAAACCAACGCCGATGATCACATAGCCTCCCCCTTTTGCGGAGGTAAATATCAGCACTGTACACATACAAGCTCTCACCTGGCTGACGAGGGTGAGCATTTACATGTGTTTGGAAGAATGGCAGAGAATATTTCGGGCCAAAAACTGCTGTTAGTTTCTCTTTCACGGAATCATAGTCTTTCTGGGTTGCAGAGGGCAAGCTGTCCCAATACAGAAAGGCAGCATTAACTACGCAGGTCGGGAGAACAGATGACATGACTGCAGACAGATCTGAATCAGGTGAAGCCATAGCTTGTACTGCTACTTCAAAGCGTTGAGCCCAGCTTGAAAAAGATTCAGTCCCATTACCTTTGAAAGCAGGTGAAAGGTCAATTTTCAGGGTGTTGGAGACAGAGTGTGAGGCAGAAGTGACATCCATTGACCTCCAGTGTTGCATGGAAGAAGGACGTGATGATTCATGTTCATCATCTGACATGGTGATAAAATATCCCACGAAAAATCCACAAAAAGTATATAAAGTAATGAAGAAATGCTGCAACAGTCCGTAACGCCTCAGTAAACAATAACAATGTTCAGTCCAGCAGCAGCTCACAAAGAGAAAAAAAAGTCCAGCCAGCCAGTGTAGATGTGACAGTATTCACAGGATAAAACTCACCAAAGGCAAAAAATCACACAAATAATGGTCACCACTGCCACCAAATGTAACATGCCGGGGTTCAATGTGGTAGATGGACAACTCTTGTAATGAACAAAGCAGGACGGAGACGGATAAGTTTCTCAGCAGCACACTTTACTTTCTACCTCATGTCAACACATACAACACTTCCTCATTCTTCAGACAATCATGAACTAGGAGGCTAGAACTCAGGTAAATACCACATAGGCAGATTCAACAAGTTATTTAACTCATCATCATCATCATCATCATCATCATAGCAGTCTGTCATGGGCAACAATGACTGTTTCATTTAGGTCTGATCAGATTCCTCCACACTGTGAATGATATAAACTAAACATGAATACTTATAAGTAAATATTTGAAGAATGCTGCTACATAAATTAATAACTAGATGTGTAATGACCAAAATGTAAATTATGTAAATATTTATGTAAATGTGTAAATATCTAACTGTAAATAGCTTCTTAACTTAACTGGAAAGCATCAATTAACACAAAAAAATAATTTACTCAACTTGTATATCTTACACTAGTTTAATACAGTGGTATGATGTTCTGATAGGTTAATTTACACTGACAGAATGGCATACCTACAGTTTAATTCAGTGGTAGAACTAAAGACAATCAATCATACATTCACATACAAATTCAAATTCAAATGTTTATTTCAAACTCAGGGTTCATATTAAGAGCAAAACTAAAACGAGTAGAAAATAGATAAATGAATAAATAAAAGTATATACAGATCAGCAGACACTCGGCGCTCTTATAACAACAATAACATACAATAATGGGCTCAGTATAAAATGGAACGCCACCACTTCCAAATGCTGGAATGAAGTGTGAGTGACGAGTTGACAATTGCTGATATAAGATGATTGTTACATGCCAGCAACCTTCTCATAAAACTGTAAACATTCTTACGTAACAATTCGCCAAAAGACGGAATGTTCACTGACACAAACATCTTGCTTGCACTCGACCTTCGTGGTACATCTAACAACCTTCTTAGGGAGTTATTATATGCAATGCGGATTTTGTTCCTAACAGCAACATTGCTATTAAACCATAAAGGCGAGCAGTACATTGAGGTACAGAAGGTCTTGAACATACAAAAAAAACTTAGATGTCAATAGAATTATATTTACACAAAAAAAACTACTGTATATACCAATATTTTCTCCAGCACAACAGTGGATTTTTTTTACATTTTTTTAAGTTCACTGCACCCTTACTACAGTTTATGTACTGCAACAACAGAATTAACTATATGAAACTTTATATAGTTATAACATTATGTAATTGCTTACCTTCGTTCAGCTGTATGAAGTCTCTGGCAGTATGCTGAATTTATGGACTTTTGTTCGGTACAGCATATTTCTGTTGTATGCATGTGTGCACATGCACAGTAACCCCAGGGTATGATGTTCTGATAGATACGTATGTCAAAATGTCACGCAGCACCCCACCACTTTTCCTGGAATGAAAAACTCTTAAACAAACAGGCTTTATCCAAATTAAGATGGGGTGTTGGGTTCGTTGTTTTTTAAAGGTAGCTACCACAAAGGTTTAAATGAGTGAAATAAATGAATGGAATAAATATAAAAGTATTTAGAGTAAACAGTTTAACACAGAGGGTGTTGATATTTATACACTATGCGATGAAGGGTCTATTGTGAAATACGGTGTGATGACGCCACCTTCCAGGTGTGCCACCACACCACCCTATAAATAGGGGGTGTCCACCATGTTGTGCTCTCTTGCTCTGATGCCCCACACTGTGATGCACCTGCTGTACTGCAACCTAAATATTAATAAAGTCCCGTTCAAGTGCAACCTCTTAGTTGTCTCCTTTCGTGCCAGGTTTACAGACATAACATTTTGGCAACTGAAGATTAACTAATGGAGGCATACGTGACACCGCTGCGGCCTTTTTTGGAGCTTCCCAGGAATCCACTCATTCTGTGGCCCTGCTGGGTGGAGGCTTTTGAAATCTACCTCACAGCACTGGACCGAGGGAAGCTGGATAAGGCGAGGACGTGAGCGTTGTTGGTCCACAACCTGGGCATCGAAGGTCAGAGGATTCTACGGATGCTCGGTGCGGCGGACTCGTATGAGGGCATTGTGTATTTATAAACCACTCGTGGTGTGGAGATGTATAAACCGTCTACAAGCACTGCTCACCCGACGTGGAGTTTTACTGCTGAAATGCCATCCCAATTATCTACTGAGGGAATTTACCCCTGTGTTTTTGGCCGCTGTTTACATCTGCCTGCAAAGCAGCTACACAGTAGCGCTAAACAAACTCCATGTCGTCATCAGCGCAGTAGAGACGATACATCCCGATGTTGTTTTTATTGTTGCTGGCGACTTTAACCAGTACAATTTATGGACTGTACTCCCCAAATATTACCTGCATGTGGACATTCCCACTCACAATAAAAGTACAGTACATTGGATCATGTTTATTCCAACATATGTGGCGCCTACAGAGCGGCACCCCACCCTCACTTCGGACAGTCAGATCACATTTCACTGTTAATGTACCCAGCCTACAGACAAAAGCTGAAACAAACAAACCCTGTTATTAACCAAATTAAGCGCTGGACTCCAGAGACTGAGAGCACCCCACAAGACTGTTTTGCATGCACAGAATGGGATGTGTTTAAAGCTGCAGCCACCCGAGAGGACTCTTCTGTAAACATACAGGATTATGCTGAATATGTGACTGGGTACATCAGCACGTGCGTTGATACCATCGTACCCACCCTACAGGTCAGGAAGTTCCCCAACCAGAAGCCCTGGATCAACAGTCAGGTGCATCAGATGCTGTGTGCTCACTCTCGTGCATTTAAATCAGGCTGTGAGGTCGAGTACAAAGCTGCAAAGTATGGACTGAGAAAGGCTATAACAGCCAAGAGGCAGTACAGACAAAAGCTGGACAGCCTCTACTCCACCCCTGACCCGGGGCGCATGTGGCAAGGCCTGCAACACATCACAGACTACAAGAGGGCCAACAGCAGCACCACTAGCTCCACAGACAGCCTGCTGGATGATCTTTTACACCCACTTTGAGACCACCAGCTATAGCACAGAGAAGAGACACACACTCACTAAGAGTCTCACCAAGCCAGGTAAACAAAGCACTGCGGGATATCAACCCCTGCAAGGCAGCAGAACCAGACAACATACCTGGGTGGGCCCCTCAGAGCATGCGCTGCCGAGCTGACCGACATTCTCACAGCAATCTTCAACATCTCCCTCAACCAGAACATAGTCCCCTCCTGCTTCAAAATGACAGTCATCATCTCTCTCCCCAAAAGGAGTCTGCCGACCTGTCTGAATGATTACAGACCGGTAGCACTCACTCCAATAATCATGAAGTGCTTCGAGAGAGTGGTGCTGCCTCTCATTCAGGACAGCATACTGGGCACCCTTGACCCCCTGCAGTACGTTTACCAGCCCAACAGGTCCACCTCAGATGCCATCGCTGCAGCACTCCACCATTCTCTCTCCCACCTGGAAGATAAAAACTCCAACATTAGGATGCTCTTTGTCGACTACAGCGCCTCCTTCAACATGGTCATTCCCCACAAACTCACCGACAAACTGTCTTCACTTGGCCTGCACCCCACCCTCTGCGACTGGCTACTGGACTTTCTAACTGGCAGGCCCCAGTCTGTCAGGATGGGCAACAGGACCTTAGCCAGCATCATCACAACACAGGTGTCCCACAGGATTGTGTTCTCAGCCCCATCCTCTACAGCCTCTTCACCCATGACTGTGTTGCCTCCCACACGGACAGCTTCATCCTCAAGTTCGCGGATGACACAGCAGTGATAGGACGCATCACTGGTGATGATGAAGCATCCTACAGGAGGGAGGTGGCCAACCTGGTGTCATGGTGTGAGGACAACAACCTCACCCTCAACACGGAAAAGACAATGATAGTGGACATGAGGAAAGGGAGGAGGAGACCCCATCAGCCGCTGTTCATCCGGAAGCTTGAGGTGGAGACGGTGAGCAGCTTTAAATACCTGGGCATCCACATCAGCAAGGACCTTAAGTGGACACACAACACCACAGAGCTGGTTAAGAGAGCTCAACAGTGACTGTACTTTCTGAGGAGGCTGAAGAAGTTTGGCATGTCTTCCAGGATCCTCAACAATTTCTACAGCTGCATCATCGAGAGCATCCTGACCAACTGCATCACTGAGTGGTACGGCAGCACCACTGTCCTGGACCACAAATGCCTGCAGAGAGTGGTGAAGGCAGCGGAGAAGATCATCAGGACTCCACTCCCCTCTCTGCAGAACATCTACCACCGCAGAGTCCAAAGGATCACTGACGCCATCCTCTGGGACCCCACCCACCCCCAGCACAGACTGTTCACACTTCTACCCCCAGGCCGGAGGTACAGAAATGTGAAGTGCAAGACAACCAGACTGAAGAACTCCTTCTTTCCCACTGCCATCAGCCTTCTGAACAGATAACTCCCAAAACTCCGTAACACAGCTTTGCATATTGGAACTCACACACTGGCTGCTAAATTTGCACACTGCTCACCTGTACAGTAGATATAGTCTCACCCGTCTGATGTCCATATCATCTCTGCTGCTACTTATCATGCACAGTCTACTGGTACTACCATTACAGAAATTAGCACCGGGTACTAATTTGTAATTTGTAATTATACACTGCTCGCTGCACAATGCTCATTTGCACACTGTACATAGGTCTATGCCATCTCAGGTTCACATCAGGTTGCACAATGCTTATTTGCACACTGTATATAGTGTTATTAGCAATCATTAGTTTTAGTATTTAGTATTAAGGTGTGCTTAAGGAGTCCTAACTGTCTAACTGTGTGTCGATGTGTGTATTATTAGCATCCATTAGTATTTGGATTGAGTTACTGTAAGTTACTGTGTCATGACCATAGAATTGTTGTTAGTGTGTCATGACCTTAGAATTGTTGTTTCTGTACCTATTACCTTGGCATTTGTTCGGAGAGCAAAGTAAGAATGTCATTGCTTAGGAAATGTAGCATTTCTTAACTGTGCACACTGTGGTGGAAGAATAATATGCAGCGAACTGAGAGTTTTTAAGGGAGTTTATTATCATTCATCCCGCCATCATAGAACTCACTCCAGCCCTGTGCAGGCGGGCTGGAGCGGGTCCTCAGGCTCTCGTGAGGAGACACAGAATGCATGTCGTCAGAAGCAGTGGTCAGAGAGAGAGAGAGTTACAGAGCAATGCAGTTTTTATACCCCCCTACAGATAATACATGAAAGGCATGTTATCATCAAAGAAACTGCAGGAAGGCATGGGACATTTGCATTTGAGTACAGAGCAGGAAGTCATACATAACAATAGGAAGATTACTGGCCGGAATTCGCCTCTGCTCCAGAGCTGTAGGACAAAAGAGGTTACAAGGCACATCTACATATTGTTATCAGTCCATAGATCACACTGCTATGTTAATTGCTCCCGCTGAGCGCTCTGCTTGTCCGCGGCTGTTGTGGGGGTTACCCATACACATGATAATAATGCCTTTGAATCTTGAATCTTGAAGCTAATGGCTAACCCCTTCACCGCTCCAGGCAGCGTGACGGTGCGATGAATTTGGTTTCACCAGAGATGCCAGGGGTTCGGTGAGCCTATTCAACAGTTTGTTGCTGACCTGAGGCAGTTAGCCAGTGTGTGCCAGTTTGGTCCCTTAAGGCACCTTTCCACTTGGAACCCAAAGGCCTCGTTTGGCCTTGGACCGAACAGTCCTGTTCCGGCACTGGTGGTTTTCTACAGCACAAGGATCACTGTAGTATGGGTGGGAGAAGGAGGGAGTTGGAGGCGGGGTTTTGAGGGAGTTGGAGGCGGTGCTACACTCCCCTTGAGGCTGTGCCATTTTCCCTGGACCAATTATTAGTCCAAGAGCTATTTAATATCATTTTGGTGGTGAGGCTGCTGTGTATTATTATGCATTACTCATCTCATGTAATCTTGTGCCATTGCAATGACACAATTTTTTCGTATATTTAATGTGGACGTGTGGATCTTTAATATCACAGTTACAAGTACTGGGACAGCCATCTAATTAAAAATATCTTACAAAATTACAAGTCCACATTTTCTTTAAAGTGTACTTGTTAATGCCGAGTACAGAATTGGGTGAGGCGCACCAAAACAGTTGTTGCTGTACACCCCACACTCACCCGTCCTTACAATGGCCAAGTTGAATATTTTGTGCAGATAAAACCATTACCTGGGTTGGCAATATGAACATTTCCAAATACAGAACTTAAAATATTAGGTGTCCCTGTTGTTGCACATGGATATAAAGCTTGGTCAGTAGTGGCTGGCTTTTAATGTATGTGTCGGCAGTTATTGGACTCCATAACACACTGCAATGACAAATTTTTCCCAACCTTTTTAAGGGTTTTAAGACAGTGTAAAACTTAGTAGTAACAGACAACACATGATGTCAACAGTCACGGGTTTATTCAACGTTATTAACACTGGTCATTGATTAATGTACAGTATATACATAACAATGGTTGGGAAAACGGGTCACACACGCCGTGCGAGGGTTTCAAAGACTGCCATGAGAGTGTTATTGAGGGCAGCATTCTGCGCAATTTCCTCCCTTCGTACAGCAACTTCAGCTTCCCTGGACTGACGGACCTCATCCACAAGCAGTGAATTGAGTTCCAACTGTTGCCACTGGAGCTCCCTCTGCTCACGGTGCTGTTCCCTTTCTGCTTCTTGCATCGATGCAAAAATAGTTGAAAGGTCTTGTTTTGTGTTGCTCCGCTTCCTCTTACCTACAAGACAGAAATGTGAGCTGGTGTCAGTAAAATCAACCTCAAAACATGTAGCAGTACATCCCCAAAAATTAATACAAAAGTTAAATATTTTTAGACACATGTCAGAAAGTGAGACCCATATATTATACAGAATCATTAATCAGACAGTGAAGTATTGTTACATTTTAATCATTTATTGGCTCACAGCGCATGAATATCCAAAATTACTTTTCTCGAAAAATCGATGGTTATGTTAAAAATAGATATTAAAAAAAGAGGAGTGTTCTCAAAAGTATGAGGATTTATGGAGAAACGGATTTCATTTTCCAGCTGGAGTGACCATCACCCCACAGTGCCTAAACAATCAAAACCTGGTGTAATGGACAAGGCATCACTGTGTTTGATTTGGCCAGGAAACTCTCCTGACATAAAACCCATATGGATTGTCAAGATTATGACAGATACCATCTTATATGACTTTAACTGTCTTTTGTGAGTCACAAAAAACACACTGTACCATGACATTGCAGTTATTTTGAGATGTACCTGTACAAGGGACACACACTGGTGAAAGGCAAGTGCTGGGTTTGAAAAAATTACTTTTTTTTATGAGTATCACAACTGAGTATTTGTACAATACATTTAGTAAAAGCTGGGTTTATGTTTCAAATGCCTAGCTTTTTATGGTGGTCAAAAAATTCTAGAGGTGACCCAAATTCTATGGTGGAGAGACCCAGCTGGTCTATCATCTCTGAAGAGCTGGAGCAGGTGGCTGGGGAGAGGGAAGTCTGGGCTTCTCTGCCTGAACTGCTGCCTCCATGACGCGGAGAAGCGGTAGAAGATGGATGGAAAAAATTCTGAATGCATTTATACAGTGGGCTCAACTGAATCATGAAAATGAAGCACGCTGACTTTCAAATAATGAGTTGTGTGCTACAACAGCTCATTAGCTTTTCCATGCCTGTGATTAAATATGCAATTGCATTGCTGGACTTTTTTGATGTGCTTTACATGAAACAATAAACTGTACCGTGAGTATTACATTATTACAATATAATTATATTATTTGACTATTGGGCTTTACCTGTGCGTGAAAGTGTTGACGGAGATGTGCCAAACTGTGAGCGAGCTGGACTTGGTTCTGGTGCCGGATGATCTAGATCCGTAGCAGGAGAAGCCGGGCTGCTCGTATCGCGGGAGGTGGGCTCCATCGGTGTGGAAGCATAATCTAAAAAAAAAAAAAAAAAAAAAAAAAAAAAAAAAAAAAATTTTAACCAGGATTACAACTAACTATTTCATCAGATATTGTCAACACAAAAAACAACATACAAGGACGGACATAGCATTAAGCTAGGTCATCGTTTAAACACGATTAAGTTTTCGTCTGTCCTAAGTGAACTTTCCACTGTTGGAAAAAATAACATAAAGCATGAATATCAGATCACTTACCGTCCTGTATATCACAATATCACGGCTTCAACTGCTGAAGTTGGGTGCGTCGCGGCTGCACATTCGATTCAATTCGGGTGGCTGGGTCTAATTCCCGGTGCGTCTCCGTGTAATTTCTGGTGCGTCTGTTTGTGCGCACCACTACAAGTTCAGTCTGCTTCCCTCTGCATTCTCTCATCAGCCGAAACGCACAGGAAACTCTGCTGGACTGCGGTGTTAGATTTCTGCTGATTTCTGTTAAGCCATTCTATCACAATATCACGGCTTCAACTGCTGAAGTTGGGTGCGTTGCGGCTGCACATTCAATTAATTTCTGGTGTGTCTGTTTGTGTGCACCACTGCAGGCTCAGTCTGCTTCCCTCTGCATTCTCTCATCAGCCGAAACGCACAGGAAACTCTGCTGGACTGCGGTGTTGGATTTCTGATGATTTCTGTGAAGCCATTCTCTCGTTGTGGTTTATATCACTTGTTCGTGGGCTCACTGACGAAAAATTGCAAATGGCGACCAGCAAGCGATTCTGGAAAGTCAGTGTAACGCCCACGTAACACCCACTCTCATGACGCTACGCACAGACCAATGAATGACCAGCAGTGGCGTGACGAACGGGGCCGGGAGCCTTCGGACCTGCTTTTTATGGTGCTGAAAAAGTGTCAGTTAAACTGGAACTGTTCCGAAAAAGGGAACTGTGAGGACTTTGGGTTCCGAGTGGGAAACCGGACAATGGAGGCCGATCGGGGCCAAACGGGGCCTTTGGGTTCCAAGTGGAAAAGCGCCTCTAGGTACGGGACCAGTTAGCCAAGCATGCGAGTAGTGCCGCAATAAGGGCTAGGTTGCTAATGGTGCCAAATGACTTAGCGTTAGCTGGGGCAGTTGAGCTAGAATTGCAGCTGGAGGCTGCGGATAAGCTAACCTCAGAGTTAAATGTGCGCCAGTCTCTGAAGACACCAGAAGGGATGACGTCAGCAAACACAGTGGACTTGGAGGACAAAGGGAGCATGGCGGAGGACTGCGAGGCATACGCAGTGAGCTGTAGGTCTGCTCCAAAGGACCCCATCTGCAGAAACTGTGGGTCCCCGATGCATCAGAGTTATGCACGAGCATGCCCGGCAAGAGGGAAGCGGTACAGTAAGTGTGGGCGCATGAATCATTTCGCCAGAATGTGTCAGTCCCCAGCATCATGGAGCCCGCCAAGTAGACCAGCCTGCCCGCCTACGACGACCATCCACTCGGTGAGTGCAAATGCCAATGGACTTTCTTACTGCATAGTGGACTTGGCTGGTGTGACTTTACGGTTAATACTTGACATGGCAGCGGTGCGGTTGGTGCTACATTGGGCCACGGTAAAAGTTTTTCCCACACTGCAGGATTAGGAAGAACCCAGTGCCTCCGTATGGCTATGGTGATAATAGACTATGTATTGTTGGGACTGTGGTGTTGACTGCCCGCTACAACACCAAGGCGGTGCACAACTTCACGTTCCAGGTGGCATTGCATGGCAACAACATTATGGGGTGTGACTTGTTTTATGGACTGGGGTTCGCTATTGCGATAGAATGATTAGTTGGATATCACACAATGTGCTTGCTAATGAAAAATAGTTGAGAACTGTTTGTGCAGCTTACACGCTTACATAACAGGACGTGGTATTAGCTGCACCCACACACCCAAAACAGCTGTGCAAGGAAGAACTGCTTTTGTCTACATATATGGAAGTGTTCTTGGGTCATAGGGGTTGCGCAGGAAGTGAAAGGAGACACAGTTGAAGACAACAATAGGATGTAGAGCCGATGAATGGAGAAGTGAAACATCTGCTGGGTGAAGATGCGCTGAAAGCCAGTTTGAACCAATTCTACAAGAGATAATTCTGTAAAGCCTGTTTTCCACTAGCGCAGCACACCTCGGTACGGCTCGATTCACTTCAGTACGGCTCGGAATGCTTCTGTCTCCATTAGCACAGTGTTGCGGGGCAGCAGCAGATTCTCAGCGAGGCGGGGCCACACTCCCGTGATGTTATGCACCGGACTGAGTCCTTATTTACATGAGACAAAAAATGGAGGATCCAAGGATTATTGCCTTGCTCGCTCTGTGGTTTTATCTCACAATTAATTTTATCTCATAATTAAGCTGCAACAACACAAGTCACTTTTGTTTTGAATTAACTGCCAAATGACCTAGAAATAATGAGCTGAAACTTGTTTTTATTCGTATTAAATAATGAGATGGTGGCACACTGTCCAACACCACATCCTAGGGCATTTTGGATGTACTGAATTAAAAAAATTCATGTTTTTCACCTTCAGGTCAACGTTTGGAACAACAGTATTATTATTTTCCGTTTAGATGATGCTACACTCCTTCTAAAGTATTGTAAATCTCTGAATTTGGAATGCCGATAGAACATTCAATTTACATATACTTATACCTTTGACTTGGTGCTAATTTTTTATGATATTTCAATAAAAAGAACAGAAAGCTTACAAAAAGATTTTTTTTGGTCTAGTTAAAAATTACATTACCTTTACAATGGTTGACCCTCAGCATCATTTTGATCAGACTAGGCAATGGAATTTCTATGTAATTATACTGTTTTATAATTCAGTGTTATAACAGACAAACCACACTTTCCAAAACAATTCCATTTTATTATATACAAAATATTAAAATAAAAAAAAACTTTGCAACACAACATGAAGGTTAATCGACATTTTATACACGCCGACCACTGAGTGCTGAGGCTCGGTAGAATTAATCCGTCTCTGCCAGCTGTGGGTCAGGAAGGCTCGGTTGAATTAATCCGTGCGGGCTGTCGCGGCGGACGCGTGGGATGATTCTACAAGGAAAATGCACACAATAAAATACAGCACGAAATATATACAGAAAAGACAATAGTTTTTAACAAGAATACATAAGCTTATTTCAGCGTATTGTTCACATGAATAATTACAATAAAAGCTTTAGTCCGCAGTGTGCTGCAATAAAGCAGCGATCCATCCACAAATGAACAGCTTTTTTATTGCATAAATAAACTGAGCGTCTTACCGAATATATTTGCGAAAAAACGCACAATAAAAAAAAATTAAAACTCACCGTTAAAGGACTCCGATGTCGAGACCTCCCGGTATATTTTTTCATTCCGGGCGGCTCCGTCTAACTCGCGCTAAATACGTTCGTCTGACAATGCAGTGAGCAGACACTGCAGCTCCTTACTGGTCCATGGAACACCCTTATTACGCGAAGCCATTTTTGATAGAGAATAAATGAAAATAGCACAGCAATGCACTGAAAAGGAACCGCCAACAGTGGTTGCGTGCTGAGTAAAGGCGGTCGTGAAGATTCTTTTTTTCTTTTTTTTTTTTTTAAACTTTATTGAGAAGGTCGTGAAGATTTGGTAGATGAGGAGGAGGAGAGGGGCGGTTACAACCTGACCAATCAGCGCCGGTTACGACCTGACAAATCAGCGGCGACCAGTCTGTTAACGTCACAACACGGCACAGCTCAGCACTGCTGTACCCTGCCCTTCAGCGGGGCTGAGAATCGCGGCTGTTAAACCGTGTTGGGGCTTGTGGAAAAGCGTACAAAGCGTGCTGAGCCGTCCCGTGTCGCGCTAAAGCATGCTAGTGGAAAAGGCCCTTAAGAGGCTACTGGGAACGCCCAGTGGCCAGAAAAATATATGTACCCTTAAAACTCTTTTTTGGGGGGTTTTCATCAGATTGTGCTGCGAAGGACCCACAGCTGTGTTTGATTCTCTGCATGCTTCAATAAAAAATAAGTTGAGAAATAGTATTTCTTCTGTGATTATTGATTGGTTAACTGAAAAGATTCTGCTAACTGTCCAATTTTAATATTAACAACACTATTAAGGACTTCCGGTTATGGCTGCCACGTAGGACGGACGTGTCTCGCTCTGCTCTGCTCCTGGAGAAAAAAAATCGGCAAATAACTCTCTCATTTGGGACAGAACGTATCCCAGCGTTTGGGCGAGGATATGTCGGCGAAGCCTAAGGCTGGAAAACCAGGAAAAGGAAAAAGCGAGCCGCCGAAACAGTCCAAATTAACGGACTTTCAGGTCTGTGACGCAGCAAACAGGGCTCCATATATGGCGGAGGAGGCTGGCAACGCTGCGATTTCTGCGGGGAATGGCGCAGATGCGCTGATGGCTGCCATGAGTTCAATGAGAGCGGACTTTTCCTCTAGATTTGATGGGATTATGACAGCGTTGGAAGGAATAAGAAAGGAATTGGGTGACTGTGTAGAACGAACGGCGCAGATGGAGCTCCGTCTCGCTAGTGCTGAAGATGACGTCACCCGTCTTCAATTAAAGGTGCGCACTTTGGAAAAAAAAAATAAATCTCTGGAAGATAATATTTTGGATTTGGAATCTCGGTCGAGACAGAATAATTTGAGGCTGGTGGGTCTTCCAGAGGAATCAGAAGGTCGGGACGTATGTTCCTTTCTGGAAAAGTGGATTCCGGAGGTGCTGGGCAGCGAGGAGTTGCAATCAGCAGTGGTTCTGGAAAAAGCACATCGCATTGGCCCACGGAGAGATAAGGGACCGCCGAGGACCTTAATTATGAAGTTTCTTAACAACAGAGACAGGATGAAGATCTTCAACGCTGCACGAGCTAAAAAAGGAGAGATTAAACACCAGGACCAGCAGGTGCGGTTCTACCCAGATTTGGCCACAGGAATCCAGCAATTGAGGAAGCAGTTTGATCCCGTACGTAAGGAGCTGCGCAACCTTGGGATTCGTCATGGTGTAATCTATCCTGCGAGACTGCTGACCACGTATGAGGGCAGAACCCACATCTTCAAGACCCCAGAGGAGGCGCAGGAGTTCATCAAGAAGATCAAAGAAGAAGAAGAGACTGGTGGGAGCTAAGCATGAACAAAATATAAGGTAGAATAATTAAGCATTTGCACAGGCATCTGACTGACTTGAAGTAAATAGTAAGTTTACAAAATATAGATTGTATTATATATTAAAAAAAAAACAAAAACAAAAACAAAACAAACAAAAAAAAAACTATGATGTACAAAGTTGGTAAAAATTTTGGAGTTAAGTTGGAAAACTACAGAGGAGAGTTAATGTTACGTCATTAAAAGCAGTAGAGTTAGGGTGATTGGGAGGATGAAGAAGGAGTGGCTTAGGCTGTTCCCCGTGGGTGTGGAACGGTCGATGGCTATATCGGGAGACAGAATTTTTCTTTTGATTTTGGGGGGTTTGCCACAAGTGTGGGAAGGGGAAATTTGTTTGTGTGTAGTTTGTAGGATGAATGTTCAACCACTCATGTTTTTGCTTCTCTGTATGAGCATGTTTACACTGCAAGGTAATCCCAAACTCTCTATTGATCATGGACCAAAGTGTTAATCTTAATTTAACTTCATGGAATTGCAGAGGTCTACAAAATTTAAAAAAACTTAAACAAGTTATGAATAAAATAAAGGACATGGGTTCAAGAATTGTGTTTTTACAAGAAACTCATCTGATAGAGGAGGATGTTAAAAGAATTAGGAGTAGATGGCAGGGAAGTGTATTCACCTCTTCATTTTCATCCCGAGCCAGGGGAGTTATGACTCTCATACATAAATCAGTTCCTTTTCAAGTGAAAAATGTAATTGGAGACAAATTTGGAAGATATGTAATCATTCAAGGTTCTTTGCTATTAGAAAATATAAATCTTGTGAACTTATATGGTCCCAATATAGATGATCAGAAGTTCTTTGCTAATTTATTTCTCATCTTATCATCACTTACAGGGCAACATATAATAGCAGGGGATTTTAATTGTACATTGAATCCAGGTGTGGATAGATCAACAGGACTGGATTGTACGCACATTGGATGTAGGATGACTATTAATCATTTTATGAAAGAATTGAGATTGTTAGATATATGGAGAGAAATGAAACCACAAGTTAAAGCCTATTCTTGTTATTCCAGTACCTACAAGACATTCTCACGTATTGATTATTTTTTGATTTCCACAGAATTAAGGTCCAAGATTCAAAACTGCTTTTATGATAACATCGTGATCTCTGATCATGCACCCTGTTGTCTAATATATGTAGATAAAAAATTGACAAAGGAATCAGGTAGATGGCAATTTCAGCATAAATGGCTTCAGGATGAGGAATTTGTCAAGTATATAGAAAAACAGATAGACGAGTTCTTTGACATCAATACTACACAAACATCAGCATGTGTAAAGTGGGAGGCTTTCAAAGCTTTTATTAGGGGGCATATTATTAGTTATACAGGATCAAAATCTAAGAAGACTCGAGAGGAGAGAGCTAAATTGGAACATAAAATAAAAAATCTTCAGGAAAAAGTGTATGCAGGAAGTGACCCAAGGTTGGAGAATGAATTACTGATTTTGAGAGCTGAATACGACAAAAAATCAGCGAATAGAGCTGCCTCGAGTCTTCTAAGATTGAAACAATCTTTTTATGAACAAGGTGAAAAATCAGGAAAATTATTAGCATGGCAGATTAAACAATTGGAAATTAAAACACCAATTACCAGTATTATAAGTAACGGACAGGTAGTTATAGATCCTTTAGAAATTAATAGAGCCTTTAGAGATTACTATGAAAAATTATATGATACCAAAAATGAACCTGATTTAACAAAACTAAATGGGTTTTTGAACGAACTATCTATACCGTGTATTCCAAATGAAAACAGGGAGATATTGGAGTCTAAAATTAGTCAAGAAGAAGTTGGGCTAGCCATTGATAATATGAAATCAGGAAAAAGTGCAGGACCAGATGGTCTTCCAGTTGACCTTTATAAAAAATTTAAGAATAAATTAATAAAACCTTTTTTGGAAATGGTTTTAGAAGCATTTCAAAATAATAATTTACCATCATACATAAATAATGCCTTAATTATACTGCTGCCAAAACCAGGTAAGCCCTCTAATAAATGTGAAAATATGAGACCAATAAGCCTATTAAACGCCGACCTTAAGATAATCTGTAAAATTTTAGCAAGACGAATACAAGAAATTTTACCAAATATTATTAATCGAGATCAGAATGGCTTTATAAAGGGTAGACAAGGCTTCCATAATGTAAGAAGACTATTTAATATTATCTATTTTAATAAAGAAGCACCGGATACAGCTCTCCTATCATTGGACGCCGAAAAGGCCTTTGATAGAGTTGAATGGCCCTTTCTTTTTGAAGTCCTACAAAGGTTTGGACTTGGAAATAATTTCATAAAATGGGTTCAAATAATATACAATAATGCTACAGCAGAAATCCTAACAAATAACAATATTTCAAAACCAATAAAAATCAATAGAGGATGTCGACAAGGCTGTCCACTCTCACCTTTACTGTTTACTATGGCAATTGAACCTTTAGCGATAGCGATACGTTTACATTCACAAATATATGGAATTAAAGTTGGACCAACAGAACATAAAATCTCCCTGTACGCCGATGATATAATTTTGTTTATGTCGAATCTAAAAAAATCAATTCCAACCTTGTTGAATTTAATAAAGAATTTTGGGGAAATATCAGGATATAAAATAAATAAAACTAAATCTTCAATATTAATGCTAAATGAGACCCAGAGAAATTACCCAGCCCCTGAGGTAAATCAATTCAATGTTGTAAATCAGTTTAAATATTTAGGAATCCAAATTATGCCTAAGCTAGAATCAGTCGCCAGTGTCAACTATGAAGCCTTAATGTCAGATATCAGTGAGTTAACTCAGAGATGGATGTCACTACCAATGTCGATGATCGGGAGAATCAATATACTTAAAAGTAATATTTTACCTAAAATACTTTATTTATTTCAATACATTCCCTTATCACCACCTTTAGATCTATTCTCAAGAATAAAAAAAAAGTTAGTGGAATTTATATGGAACAACAGGAGGGCTAGATTACGTCTGTCTTTATTATATTTACCATTTGATCGTGGAGGTCTGAAATGTCCAAATTTTATGTTGTATTATTGGTCGGCACAACTGAGGTCTATGACATATTATTTT
Source organism: Pholidichthys leucotaenia (assembly GCA_020510985.1). Taxonomy (NCBI): domain Eukaryota; kingdom Metazoa; phylum Chordata; class Actinopteri; order Cichliformes; family Pholidichthyidae; genus Pholidichthys; species Pholidichthys leucotaenia. The sequence continues at coordinate 84,240,151 of CM035848.1, read as the reverse complement.
TCATCAAATGATCTCCCTCACTGGACTGAAATGGAATCATACAATTTACCTTTACCTCTTCCCATATTCATATACTCAGATTCGGCAAAAAAATTACAAAAACAAGTTAAAAATCCATTTGTAAAGCATATGATCAAAATATGGTGTGAAGCTAAAAACTATTTAAAAGAACCACAGTTATTGTCACAATTTAGTCCAATATGGGGTAATCAATATTTTAAACCAGGGAGAGCGGACGCTGTATTTAAAGTATGGAATTTAAAAGGGATACAAAAGATTCAGGATTTATATTTGCCATGTGCAGACAACATAATGTCTTTTGAAGAGCTGAGGATCAAATTTAATCTCAATAGAACACATTTTTTTAAATATCTTCAACTTAGAAACTTTATTCGATCAAATCAAAATAAAGCTCTCACTCGACCTATTTATTCATCCTTGGAAAAAATGATGATGAAAGATAGTAAAAGAAAGGGTATTATTTCAGAGTTTTATAACTCATTGACACTATCTTCAAGTGAAAATTCACTGAAAAGATTAAACTACTGGAAAGAAGATCTGCAAATTGAAATTTCAGAGGAACAATGGGAATTGGCTTGTACAGAAGCTCAAACCAAATCAATAAATGCACGCCTTAAATTGATACATTTCAAATGGTTAATGCGGATGTATGTTACACCGGAGGAGTTAAATAGATATAACAAAAATATACCAGATACATGCACAAAATGCATGGAAAGTAAAGGAACCCTATTTCATTGTTTATGGGAATGTAGATTAATAAGAATGTTTTGGGAAGAGGTGAGGGTAACAATTGAAAAAATAATCTCAAAACAAATCATATTGAATCCTAAACTGGTTTTGTTGGGTCTGTACCCAGAAAAGCATAATTTCAATAAAAGTGAAAGAACATTCATAGACCTCAGTTTGCTTAATGCCAAAAAATGTATTGCACTATTATGGAAAAAGACTCATAGACCAGATGTGACTCAGTGGTTAAGACAGATGTTAACAAACCTTCCATTAGAAAGAATAACATATATACTGAAATCAAAGGAAATTGTGTTTGAGAATATATGGAGACCTTTTATTGATTATGTAAAAAATTTAAACATAACTCTTGAAGAAGAAGGTGAATGATGTGTGTGGACCTTGTAAATTCCAAACTGGTGAACATAATATGTATACTTATGTATTGGATTGTCTAGACTAAACAGAGGAGCATTGTTGAAGACTTGATTTTGTTGGTGGTTGTTGGTGTTTTTAGTGCATTTTTTTTTTTGTAGTACTTTAGTGTTAGTGTTTGATTGTTTGTATCATGTTTGTTAAAAAAAAAAAAAGGTTCAATAAAGATATTGTGGAAAAAAAACAACACTATTAAGGACAGTGCTGGGCTTGAGTGGTCTGGATGTGGACGGTGGAGATCGCCGGACCCGGTGGATGATGTCGTGGTGTGGGATGAAGCACCCGCCGACAATGCTGGAACTGAAACACAGGTTGCTAACACCCAAGGAGGTGATTGCTCAGTGGAGGAACCAGACGACTCCAGTGCCCGCGCTTGGCCAGCTATTTTAGGAGCGACCAAGTCATTGAGTGGAGGGTCCGGTCCGACGGGTGTCACCAGGGAGACATTGGATGTTTTCGGTGGCAGCATTGAGCTTCGGCCAACGATGGATGAGAGGGCTGCTGTGACAGCGGTGGCTGTGGAACCGCCATGGTGTCTTGAAGATGCAACAGGGGTGGAGAACGCGGCACTGCCGGGACTGCAGCAGTGCATCACACCAAGCAAGGAACCGCTCCGGGTCATGGACTGGGTTCGGGCCCATGCTGAGGAGAGACCGGGGTGATGACTGGCTGGATCGCAGCTGGTGGGACATCGGATGCCACTGAGGATTGTGGCAAAAGTAGGAGAGGTGTGTTTTTGGCTGGCAAATTGCTCGATCCGACACGCAAACAAGCTGCAGTGTGTCCAGGTGGGGGTTTTGACTGACGGGGCTGCACAGGAGTCCGCGAAGGTGGTGGGAGACCCGATCCCCTGTGTTTCAATGATCGGCCCTGGCCCTGGGGGCCTGTCGACTCCAGGGGTGTGTCCGTTATGGGGCTGCTGCAGGGCCCCCCCAGCAGACCCTCCCTTGCCATGGGAAACTGTGAAAGAGAGACTATGGACACTTTAAGTAGGAGCACGGCCAGTATTACAGGTAAAAGTTGCAGAATAAACCTCTTGGCAGTGTGGGTCAGGTGGCAGTCTACCCAGCGGTCCTAGTTCCTGAGTTTGTTGTTGGAGTTGTTTGGGGGGGGGGGGGGTTTCTACTAAATTTGGGTGGGTTTTAATTGGGCGTGTTTTTTCTGCTTTACATGGGGGGGGTGATTTATTGTGAAAGACGGTGTGATGACGCTTGGCCTACTCTGGAGTTGCCCCGGGTGAGAGGCAATGAGCAGGGGTGGGTATTCTTGTATAACCCCCACCTTGCTGCCTCTATATTGGAGTTTTCCCCGGTGGAACCACATTTCGAGGGAGTCTGGAGACATGGAGTCTGAATGGGCCATGTTCTCCATCTCCATTATTGAAGCGGCTGCCCAGAGCTGCAGCCGCAAGGTCGTCGGGGCATCTCGTGGTGGCAACCCCCGAACCAAGTGATGGGCACCAGTGGTGAGGGGGGCCATTAAGCTGAAGAAGGAGTCCTATCAAGCTTGGTTGGCTTGTGGGACTCCCGAAGCAGCTGAGGTGTACCGGCAGGCCAAGCGGAGTGCAGCTCAGGTGGTTGCTGAAGCAAAAACTCGGGTATGGGAGGAGTTTGGTAAGGCCATGGAACAAGACTTTCGGTCGGCCTCGAAAAGATTCTAGCAAACTGTCCGGCAGCTCAGGAGGGGGAAGCGGCTCCCTGTCCACACTGTGTATGGTGCAGATGGGGCACTGTTGACTTCAACTGGGGATATCGTCGGACGGTGGAAGGAATACTTCGAGGATCTCCTCAATCCTACTGACACACCTTCCACAGAGGAAGCAGGGCTTGTGGACGAGGGGAACGACTAGCCTATTACAGGGGCTGAGGTCGCCAAGGTGGTTAAAAATCTCCTTGGTGGCCGGGCCCCAGGAGTGGACGAGATTCGCCCTGAGTACCTCAAGGCCCTGGATGTTGTAGGGTTGTCATGGCTGACATGCCTCTGCAACATTGCGTGGAGGTCGGGGGCAGTGCCTTTGGCGTAGCAAACCAGGGTGGTGGTTTCTCTTTTCAAAAAAGGGGACCGGTGGATATGCTCCAACTTCAGAGGGATCACACTCCTCAGCCTCCCTGGGAAGGTCTATGCCAAGGTACTGGAGAGGAGAGTCCGAACGTTGGTCGAACCTCGGATTCAGGAGGGGCATTGTGGTTTTTGTCCTGGCCGTGGCACATCGGACCAGTTCTTTACCCTCTCGAGAATCCTCGAGGGGTCGTGGGAGTTTTCCCAACCAGTTTACATGTGTTTTGGGGACTTGGAGAAGGAATTCGACCGTGTCCCTCATGTTTTTTTGTGGGGGGTTCTTCAGGAGTATGGGGTGTCAGGCTTGTTGTTACGAACTATTCGGTCTCTGTACGACTGTTGTGAGAGTTTGGTTCATATTGCCAACACTCAGTCAGACTCATTCCCAGTGAGAGTTGGACTCCACCAGGGGTACCCTTTGTCACCGATCCTGTTCATATTTTTTATAGACAGGATTTCTAGGCGCAGCCAGGGAATGGAGGGTTTCATGCTTGGTGACCACAGGATCTCATCTCTGTTGTTTGCAGATGATGTTGTCCTGCTGGCTTCATCCAGCAATGACCTACAGGTCTTACTGGGATGATTTGCTGCTGAGTGTGAAGCAGCTGGGATGAGAATCAGTACCTCCAAGTCTGAGTACATGGTCCTCAGCCGGAAAAAGATGGCTTGTCTTCTCCGGATTGGGGACAAGCTCCTGCCCCAAGTGGAGGAGTTTAAGTACCTTCGGGTCTTATTCATGAATGAGGGGAGAATGGAGCGAGAGATTGACAGATGGATTGGAGTAGCATCTGCAGTGATGCAGACGTTGTACCGGTCTGTTGTGGTGAAGAGGGAGCTAAGCTCTAAGGCAAAGCTATTGATTTACCAGTCAATCTACGTTCCTACCCTCACCTATGGTCATGAGCTTTGGGTAATGACTGAAAGAACAAGATTGTGGATACAAGCGGCTGAAATGAGCTTTCTTTGTACAATTGCTGGACTCACCCTCAGAGATAGGGTGAGGAGCTCAGTCATCTGGGAGAGGCTCAGAGTAGAACCGCTGCTCCTCCACATTGAAAGGAGCCAGTTGAGGTGGTATGAGCATTTGATCAGGATGCCTCCTGGACGCCTCCCACTTGAGGTGTTTCGGGCACGTCCCTCTGGGAGGAGACCCCGGGGCAGACCCAGGACTCACTGGAGAGACTATGTCTCCCAGCTGGTCTGGGAACACCTTGGTATCCTCTCTGAAGAGCTGGAGCAGGTGGCTGGGGAGAAGGAAGTCTGGCCATCAATGGCTGTTTGGTTAAGTTTATCAAACTTAAGGGACACTGCTGCCTCTCTGCTGCCACCGTCTTTGTGCTTCGCTCCTCATTCTCTCTTTCTCTCTCTCTCTCTCTCTCTCTCTCTCTGAGTGGGTGTGGTCGTGAGTGCGAGCTGAGAGCGTGTGACAGCGTGAGTGAATTATTTCAAACTTTTCTCTATCTTTTGGTGTTTAAGGTGTTTTTTTGTTAAATAATCTTAATTTTTGTTGTCTTCTGTAGCTGGGGTGGGGTAGGCGTTTTGGGAGGGGGGTTTCTGCTGCCAGCTCTGCTGGTCAGCATGGTTTTGGAGCGAGGCTCCGGTTTTGAGCAGCTGACACGCCGACATGCTGTCAAACTGACACCGGCTGTCAGCTGCTCGGTGGAGGAGTGTAGTCTGGCTGTGGGGGAGCTGGTCGGTTATGAAAGCATTAGATCAGCTTCGAGAATGAATAGTGCCGTGGTGATTTTCCTGGATAGTATTGAAAAAGTTAACCAGGTAGTGGAGAGCGGGGTTGTGATTAAAGACACACTGGTTCCTGTTCTGTCTCTGGTGAATCCCGCGAAGAGAATTACCATCTCAAATGTCCCACCATTTTTAAAGAATGAGCTGTTGGAGAAGGAGCTGTCGAGACACGGGCAGCTTTTGTCCCCCATTAAGCACATCCCTCTCGGTTGTAAGTCCCCGCGTTTAAAGCATGTCATGTCTTTTAGGCGGCAGGTGCTCATGATTTTAAAGAATAGCGAGGAAAGCCTCAACCTCGTATTTAAATACCGGATTGACGGCTTTGATTACACCATCCACGTCACCTCTGATAATATGAAGTGTTTCGGCTGCGGAATGGAGGGGCACTTGATTCGATCATGCCCTCAGGGAGTGGGGGGTGATCACTCGGGGGAGGCCGCTAGTGCGGCCTCGGGGCCGTCTGGCGGCGGAGCGGCTTTGCCGCTCTCCGAGGCTGACGGCGCTATTGCGCCGTCGGGCGCTTCGGCCAAGGCCGCGGGGCCGTCTGGCGGCGGGGCGGCTTTGCCGCCCTCCGCAGCTGGCCTGTCGATCATAAATGAAACAGCAGCGAAAGTTAAAGCACATCGCGGGGCTGCTGCACAGACCAACATTGTGGACAAGGGTGAGATTACCGAGAGGGATCACGCTGAGGATCAGACAGATGAGCCAAATGAGGCCCAGGTAGATGGTGGGACTAGAAAAATGAATATAAAAGCACAGCACAGGGTGAGCGAAAGACCGGAAGAGACAGCTACCAGGGTGGCTGAGTCAGTGTTGGAGGACGAGGATGACATCGAATTAGATGAAGAATTATGTAAAATCTCCATCAAGCGGAAGAACTTGGAAACCAAACAGCAGAGGAGCAAAGTAAAAAGGGTTGTCAAAGACAGTTCTGAGGTTTCTCTATCTCAGCCAGATTCTTATGCTGGGTCTGAGATAGAGAGTGATGGTGAAAGCAGTGATGATGTGGCCAGTGGAGGCGGTTACCCCTTCACAAAAATACAGAAGTTTTTGCAGGACACTAAGGGGTCCAGAATGGTTAAAGTTGAAAATTTCTTCCCCGATCTAAAACGTTTTGTTGACTCTGCTCGGGCCTACATGAAAAATAGGGGAGAGCTTGAGCAGGAAAGTTTCACTGATCAGGAGATCTACAGACTAAAAAAGCTTGTGCTAAAAGTTAAGAACCAAATTGCCCAGGATGATTAGTCTTTTATCGCTCATTCTTTCTTTTCTGTTTTTGTATTGGTTTTACCCTTTTATATGCATGTGCAGTTTTAATTTTGGCACACTCAACATCAATGGGGCAAGAGAAATGTCCAAGCGAGCGAGTGTTTTTACTCTTGCAGAATGCAAGAAAATTAATGTTCTGTTTGTTCAGGAGACTCATAGTTCTGAGGACAATGCTGCTGACTGGAGGAGGGAATTTCGGGGTGAAATTATTCTTAGTCATAAAAACAGCAGTAGTGGTGGAGTGGGTATTTTATTTTCTCGAGATTTTATTCCACTTTCTTATGACATTGATGAGATAATTGCAGGCCACATTTTAAAAGTTCGAGCTGTTTTTGAGAATGTGAAAGTTGTTTTTATAAATGTGTATGCTCCAACCGTAGGCACAGAAAGATTGGCCTTTTTAAATATTTTAGATGACACGATCAAAAATTGCAGTAATGATGACTTTTTATTTGTGGGGGGTGATTTTAATTATACAGAAAATCCTCTTATGGATAGGAATCACCCAGAGCCACATGCTGCATCCAAAAGAGTTTTAAAAGGTCTCATAGAAGCTCATGATCTGTGTGATGTGTGGAGAAATTTTCATGGCAAGGCTAGACAATACACATGGAGCCATAGAAAGGACAATATTCTGTCCTTAGCTAGACTGGATAGGGTTTACAGTTTTAAGCACCATTTTAGCATTTTTAAAAGTGCTTTTATAGTCCCTGTTGGCTTCACAGATCATTCCCTGGTTCAGTGTTGTGTTTTTATCAAGAATATAAAGTGCAGTAGTGCATACTGGCATTTTAACACGTCACTTTTATCGGATAACAGTTTTAAAACTGCTTTTATGTTTTTTTGGAGTAATTTTAAATTAACAAAATCAAATTTTAGTTCTTTGCAGCAGTGGTGGGATGTAGGGAAGAGCCAAATAAAGAATCTGTGCCTACAGTATACTCGCAATGTCTCTGGAGACTTGGCCAGGTCTGTCAGGGACCTGGAGAGAGAAGTAGTGGAGCTGCAGTCTTTGGCAGGCTCCACAGGAGAAAGAGGACATTTTGAGGCCCTCAATGGCAAAAAGTCTGTTTTAACTGACCTACTGGGTGTGGCTGCCAGGGGCGCTGTGGTACGCAGTAGGTTCCAGAACATCGCACTAATGGACGCTCCATCTCATTTTTTCTTTGATCTGGAGAGGAAGAATGGTCAGAGGAGGATGATCCACTCTCTTAGCTCCGAGGACGGGCGGCCGATCCATGAGTCTGCGGAGATCCGTCGCTTTGCAGTTGCTTTCTACAAGGATCTCTTTAAGAAAGAATTTGTTGAGAATCCACATGCACTGAGTCATTTTTTGACGGACTTGACAAAGGTGATGGCTAGCGTGAATGCGGAGCTGGAGAGCGGGATCACTCTGCAAGAACTGGCAGTGGCTGTCCAGTCTCTTCAGTGTGGAAAAGCCCCAGGGATAGATGGCCTACCAGCGGAGTTCTACAAGGCGTTCTGGTCTGAGATCTGTGAGGACTTGCTGGAAGTACTGTCTGACAGTCTGCGGAAGGGTCACCTGCCCCTAAGTTGTAGGAGAGCAGTCCTCACCCTCCTTCCAAAAAAAGGCGACTTGAAAGACATTAAGAACTGGCGTCCGGTGGCCCTCCTCTGTACTGACTACAAAATTCTCTCCAAAGTGTTGGCTACCAGACTGAGGAAGGCGATGGAGCAGGTCATACATGTAGACCAGACCTACTGTGTACCTGGTAGGTTGGTTACAGACAACATTTTTTTAATTCGTGATGTTTTGGACCTCTCCAGCTCATTGGTCAAAGAACTTGGTCTTATTTCAATAGACCAAGAAAAGGCGTTTGACCGAGTTGAACATCCATACCTTTGGCAGACATTAGAGGCCTTTGGTTTCAGCTCAGGGTTCATCGCCATGATCCAGGCTTTGTATAGAGACATTGAGAGTATTCTTAAGATTAATGGTGGTTTGAGTGCTCCTTTCAAAGTTGAGAGGGGTGTCCGACAGGGCTGCCCCCTCTCAGGTATGCTGTACTCTCTTGCCATTGAGCCCCTCCTTTGTAAACTAAGGCAAGGCCTCACTGGTTTTAAAGTCCCCAACTCTGACTCTGTTTTTAAAGTGTCTGCCTATGCTGATGACGTTGTTGTTTTTACAAGAAATCAAAATGATGTAGACTACCTTTTAAGAACTGTCAATCTTTTTGGTGAATGCTCCTCAGTGAGAGTGAATTGGGGTAAGAGTGAAGCTGTTGTGGTGGGGGGGAGACCACAAAAAATTGCCCTACCTGGTGGCCTCTCGTGGACACAAGGTGGTCTTAAATATCTTGGTGTGTTCTTAGGGAATCAGACTTTTACTGGGAAAAATTGGGAGTGTTTTTTAGAAAAAGTTGAAGGAAGACTGAAAAAATGGAAATGGATTCTGCCAAACTTGTCCTTCAGAGGTCGTGTTTTAATCATCAACAATTTGATTGCTTCGATGCTGTGGCATCGACTGTCTTGTCTGGACCCTCCACCCAATTTGCTGGCCAGAGTGCAGTCTATAGTCGTGGACTTTTTCTGGGACCGTCTTCACTGGGTTCCACAGAGCATCCTGTTTTTACCGAGGGAAGAAGGTGGTCAAGGGCTCATCCATCTGGCCAGCAGGGGGGCTGTCTTCCGCCTGCAGTTCATTCAGCGACTGCTGAGTGGCCCCCTGGACCTTGTGTGGAGACCTATTGCCAGGGCTGTCCTGGCTCGCTGTGGAGGGCTTGGACTAGAGGAGTCGCTGTTTTTAATGGACTTAAGGAGCCAAAAACTCCCAGAACTTCCCCAGTTTTACCAAAGTGCTTTTAAAATCTGGGGACTTTTTAAAAAGAACTCTCCCCAGGCTTCCTTGTCACCTTTCTGGCTTTTAAAGGAACCACTTGTGTTCGGGACCCGTTTTGATGTGGGCAATGCTTTAGGACCTTCTGTTTTAAAAAAGTTCATTTCTGCAAAGGTCACAACGCTGGGACACTTGGTAAATTTATGTGGTCCTAACTTGGACAATGCTGTTGCCCTGTGCTCTGCTCTTGGCGTTTCTTCAGTCAGAACTATAGTGAATTTGCTGAAAGATTGGAGAGACTGCCTGTCTGCAGAAGAAGGGGCGGCAGTGGCTCAGGAGGTAGAGCAGGTCGTCTAATAACCCGATGGTTGGCGGTTCGAATCCCGCTCTCCCCAGATATCCTGCCGTTGTGTCCCTGGGCAAGACACTTCACCCGCATTGCCTCCAGTGCCCATAACACTGGGTATGAATGTGTATAAATGTATAAAATGTTCGGTGGTGGCCGGAAAGGCCGTTGGCGCAGACTGGCTGCCACGTTTCCGTCAGCCTGCCCCAGGGTAGCTGTGGCTGCAGAAGTAGCTCGCCACTACCATTGTCTGTCTGGAGTGAATGAATAATGTACCTAATTGTAAAGCGTCTTTGAGTATATATGATAAAGCGCTATATAAAACCGATGCATTATTATTATTAAGAACACTCTGCTATTGTTTTACACTGCAAAAACTCGAACTTCTGATGATCCTTTTCCTTTTAGTGTTTTATCTCCTGATTTTAAAGATGGCACTGGTGTGTTTTTAAACTCTGAACACATTAACATTTGTGACTCTCCAGGTAAAAAAATGTATGGACTCTTGGTGAAAGTTTTAAATGTAAATAAGTTAAAAGGTCGAGCTGATACACCATGGAGGAAACACTTGGGCCTGGGTTCAGAGGTGAGGCCTGCCTGGAGAGCACTCTATAAACCACCATTAACTAAGAAGGTTGGAGACCTACAATGGCGAGTTTTACATGGTGCTGTGGCTGTAAATGCTTTTATCTCCATTTTAAACCCAAATGTTGTTGAGGTTTGTCCTTTTTGTCCTCAGAAAGAGACTGTGTTTCATTGTTTTCTGGACTGTAACAGACTGCATTTGTTGTTTGTTTTTTTGGGGAAACTGTTTTATCTGTTTGGAGAAGTCTTTTCCCTGCAGATTTTTATCTTGGGTTTTCCATATAGGCAGAGAACTAAGAAAAAGAGTGAACTTTTAAATTTCATCCTGGGTCAGGCTAAAATGGCTATTTATGTTAGTAGAAAAAGAAAAATTGAACAAATACTGGATTGTAATGTAAAAGACATGCTGGTTGGCATGATTAAGGCTCGAATAATGATTGATTACAATTACTATCATCTGATGCAGAATGTTGAAACCTTTGAGGCTATGTGGTGCTTTAAGCACATCCTGTGTTGTGTTAAGGAGGGGAAAATTACCTATGGTATAATCCTGATGTAAGAAGCAAGTTTTTTGTTTTAGTTTTCCTTGTTTGGTTACTTGTGTCTTTGATTTCTTGTCAGTGAGACATTTTTCTTTTCCATTGCTTCTTTTAGTTGTTGTGTTTTTCTGTTGAATTTGTGACAATAAAGGTGTGTTGAAAATCTCAAATCTCTCTCTCTCTCTCTCTCTCTCTCTCTCTCCCTTTCTGGCTGCTGAAGAGAATGTCCACACACTGGTTGCAAGCGGTGTTGTTATCGGGGAAACGTATGTACAGGTGTCGCCCTTATCTGTCCCATCAACGCGTATCACCGTCTCAGGTGTTCCACCTTTCATCACTGATGAGCAGTTGGCGACGGAGCTCCGCAGATTTGGGAAGTTTGCGGGCCCGTTTAGAACTCTGACTTTGGGATGCAAGGAGACCAAGTTAAACCATGTGAAATCACTCAGGCGACAGGTGTTCATGTTTTTGGACTCGCCAACTGCGACTCTGGAAGTGTCCTTCCGGGTCAAACATGGGGACGGCTCCTATATTGTGTATGCGAGCTCAGGACAGATGAAGTGTTTTGAATGTGGAGACGTGGGCCATAAACGGTTCGCTTGTCCGCACAGGCAGCGGGCGGGGATCTCTGATGGAGCCGCGGCTGGTGCCGGCGGTGCGCCCTCCGCTCACGCTGCTGCTGCGGACGGCGTGGCAGGAACTTCCGCCGCAGCTGAGGCTACCGGCGTGGCCTCCACTCCCGCCGCTACTATGGATGACGTTGCGGGGCCTTCCGCCGGTCCTGCTCCGGAGCCTGCCGCTGTGTCTGTGGACAGCCCAGCTGTGGCGCCCGCAGCCCAGCTTACGGCCGGGAGCGTCGCTGCTGATGGCGCCCAAACTGTCACTGATGGTGCATCAGAATCTTGCTGTGTGACATCAGCAGCTGTGCTTCCGGAGGCTGCTACCGTTTCAGAGCAGGAGACGGAGCAGCGACAGTCAGCTGCTGTGGGTGGCGTCCAGGAAAATGTGGCCCATGATGAATCCACTGGCCCAGATGAACCAAACAGTCAGCTGAGTTGTGCTGACGAGGAAATGGAATCTGATCCCGACACTGTGTCTAATACTGAGTCTATTGAGGCAAAATGCAGTACACACAAGAGTTTTTATTCACTGGAAGAAATAAATGCTTTTCTGGATGAAACCTATAACAAGGCCATTAAAGTCACTCACTACTTCAGTGACACTGATAAATTCATTAAGTCTGTTAATGTGCTAAGGAGGCAGGTTGGTCTTGACCTCCTGGATGAAAGGAAACGTTTTCGCCTCAAGAAACACCTCACAGCCCTGCGTAAAGCAGCAGGGGGACCAGGGGTCAAGCGCCCCCGACAGGAGGAATAAATGGCGGTCGTTCCTCTGCCTGTTTTACACATTTTTGGGATGTTGTTCGATCAGACTTTTATATGACGTTTCTAATTGACTGTACTTGACTGTCACGGAACTGGATCTTTACCGGTCTCCTGCCGGCACGCAGCAAGGACTTGGCCTGGCTTGAAAACGGGAGGCCTGTGGCTCTTCTTTGCCCCGACTACAAGGACACGGTTTACTCGCCTGCAGGGCATGGATGCCCCAACGTTTTCTTTCTACAATCTGGACGAGCCTGCTGCAAAGATGACTTGCTTGAAAATCCCACATGGTCTAAGCACTACAATTCATCTGAGATGAGGAAAATGTCTCTGGGACATACAACGGAACTGGCTGCGGGCGCACAGCGCTATCTCTGCTGCCGGAGGAAGGGGACTTGGCCTTGTTTAACAACTGGAGGCCTGTGGCTCGTCTTTGCACGGACTACAAGGAAGACTCAGACTACTGCCACCGGCAATGTGGACTGGGTGGACTGCAAGGAATACTTTGTGTTGTGTGGGGGAGGGGGATGACTTATGTTTGCACTTTTCCAATGTGAGACACTTGGTGGAATGATATTGGTGCTCTTACATTTTCTTGAATTGTGCAATAAAGGCATTTTTTAAAACTCAAAACTCTCTCTCTCTCTCTCTCTCTCTCTCTCTCGTGCGCATGCGTGAGCGTTTGTGGGAGCAGGTGTGTGGAGTGGCGTCGAGTGAGTAGTCTAAACTTTGTTTCTCTAACTTTTCTCTATCTTGTGTGTTGAGGTGTGTGTGTTTATTATATAGCAGTTTGAGTGTGTGTGTGCTGGGGTGTGAGTTTTGGAGTGAGTGTGTCGAGGAAGTGTAGCTTCTGCTGCCCATTTTTTCCCGGCTGGCATCATGCCGGTAGTTGACGGTGGCGTGGAGTTTGAGCGCTTGACCTGGAGGCATGGCGTGAGAATCTTCCCGACAGTTTCCTGTTCTGTGGAGGAGGCCAGCCTCACAGTGGGACAGGTGGTTGGGCATGATTGCATAAAGTCAGCATCAAGGATGAACAGTGCAATTGTCATTTTTCTGGATTCAACTGAAAAGGCTGATCAGGTGGTGGAACAGGGAGTTGTCATAAATGACACTTTTACTCCTGTTTTACCGCTGGTGAACCCTTCTAGGAGGATCACCATCTCTAACGCTCCTCCTTTCATTAAAAATGATCAGCTGATAAGAGAGTTGTCCCATTTTGGCCAAGTTGTTTCCCCCATCAGAATGGTCTCTCTGGGTAGTAATCCCCCCTGCTAAAGCATGCTGTGCATCACAGGAGGCAGTGTTTCATGGTGTTAGACAGCTCTGCAGAACTGAGTGTGTCTTTTAACTTCAGGATTGACGGCTTTAGTTATTTAGTTTTTGCAACATCTGAAACCATGAAATGTTTTGCGTGTGGTGCAGAGGGCCATCTTATTAGATCATGTCCTGAAAAAGTGAACACGAATAATACTGGGAGTAAGAAAGGTGACGCTGGTGTTTCTGATGGTCCAGAGGGTAGCGTTGCATGTGATGCGGCGGGTGCCGCTGCAGTGTCTGCTTCTGCTGGGGTGGCGGCGGATGCAGCCATGGTGTCCGCTTCTACCGGGGCGGCAACAGCCGCGGCAAGGGAGGCCGCAGCGGGCACAGTGGTTGCTCCTCCAAACAGTGATGGTGGGGAGTTTCTGTCTGGCGGCAGCTCTGATCTTTGTAATGAGCTTGTCGCCCAGGGTAAAAAGGTGATGGACAAAAAGAGTGTAGTTAAAGAAAAAAACGTGAATGAACAGATTTCGCAGGCAGAGGAGGAGCAGACCGAGGTGGTGATGGACAAACAGAGTGAATACTGTATGACAAACGCTGCAGATGATGAAGAAATGCAGGAATGTAATTTTGTTGAGGAGGATCCCTTTAAAGCTGCACAAAAAAAAAGTGCTGAAAACTTGCAGAGCTCTGCTAAATCTAGTAGGGTAGGGAGTTTGGAAGTGCTGGATGAGAGTCTTCTGATGACAGTGAAGCTGAGTCTGAGCTGATACAGACGCAGGAGGAGCAAAGCTCCTACTCCTTTACAAAGATCAGGAAGTTTCTTCAAGTGACTAAGGGGAGTAGGGCTGTGAAAGTCGAAAATTACTTTCCAGATCTGGAATTATTTGTGGCATCAGCTCGCAAGTTTATAAAACTGAATGATGGGAATGAGACTTTCACTGATCAGGAAATCTATCGTTTAAAGAAACTGTGAAATTTGTGAAATCACAAATCACTAACAGTCATGTTGACTCTTAGTCTGTCTTTTCCTTTTTCTGCTACCTGTGTGTTTTTTTTACTGTACCTTATTTTTATCCTTTTTAATGCCTCACCTTAGAATTGGCATTCTTAATATTAATGGGGCCAGGGATGACGTAAAAAGGGCCTCTTTATACAAGCTTTTTAATTTAAAGAAGCTTGATTAATTTAAAGAAGCTTGATGTGCTGATGCTACATAAGACTCACAGCACTGTAGACACTGAGAGCCAGTGGAGAAAGGAGTGGGATGGCTGCATTTTTTTTAGCCACAAATCAAATAGCAGTGGGGGGGTTGCTGTACTTTTCTTTAGGGGTTGTATGCCTGTCTGTCATGAGGTAGAAGAGGTGGTGAAAGGCCATTTACTCTTATTAAAGGTACAGTTTGAAAACGTGAACTTGGTTTTTATAAATGTGTTTGTGCCAACACAGAGAGCAGAGAGGATCAGGTTCTTTGATGTGTTATCAGATACGGTAAGGTCCTGTGATTCGAATAGTTTTTTATTTCTGGGGGGTGATTTTAATTGTACATTAAACCACAGACTAGACAGGAACCATCAAAAGCCTTACCCTGCTTCTGCCAGTAGGCTGAGGGAACTGGTGAAGGCACACGAAATCGCCGGTGTGTAGAGATCACATCATGGGGACCAGAGGCAGTACACCTGGAGCCATGTCAAAGATAACCTTTTATCTATGGCTAGGTTAGACCGTTTTTATGGTTTTAAACATCAAATTGTTACAACGGGAGCGTTGGGTTCTGTCCACGCTCAGGCTACGCACAGCTCGCTGCCGGCCTTGACAGCTGTGGGTTGTATTCTGGCCACTCCGGGCTCTTATTGTGAAGGCGCTTGGTGGGGCTTCCGCCTGTCAAGGTTGGTCAGCTGTTTGTCATTACTGCTCGTTAGTGTTCGCCTTTATAAGGCGGGCACTAGCGGCAGTTAAATCGCAGGAGTATCGTCAAACCTCGTCAAAATGTCAGACTTTGTCAGACATCGTCTAAACCTCATTAGACCTTCATGTCAGGTTCGTGTCCTTTTGATCTTGTCATAGTTTAGCTCGTAACGGCTGGGGTTAGCCCTACAAGCCCTTGTATTGCTTAATGTGTGTTTTTGCCCTGAGCGGCTCATAGTCTTGTCTTGTCTTGTGTTATTAATAAATCACCATCATTGCAAAACTCACCGGTGGACTCTTGGCATCTTATGGTGATCCGCGAGGGTCACCGCATGACAGTATACTCCTGCCCGACGTCCAAACGGAGACGCCACACCGAGATGCTTTTTCACCGTGAGTTTTTGCTTTAATTGGACTATTGTTCTTCCCTGTCTGAGTGTCATTTGCTGGGAGAATGCCGTCATCCAGGGGCCGCGGTCGGCGCCTGGGCAAAGAGTTAGCGAGCGCGCTGGAGTACGTCGATGGGACGCTTCTCGCCGCTACCTTTGACGTCAACTCCAGCTATATGCGCTGGCACCTGGACTATGCAGAGGTTCTCCTGGACAACCTTCCTCTCCACTACTACGATCACCCGGAGGTGATGACGAGGAAAGATGAACTCGCCACGCAGCGCGAGATACTCCGCGGGCTGGAGGAGGAGGAAAGCAGGAAGCAGAGGAGGAGGCATCCTCGCTCCCCGTGTTGGGTTCCTGTCCCTAACCCGGTCCAGGAGGTCGCGCCATCTGGAGGTCGTCGACGACGTCGGCGCCACGGCCAAGGAAAACCTTGGCAGAATCCCCGGCTGGACCCGTTGCCGGCGAAGCCCGTCAGCGAGCCTCTGAGAGCGGCTCCACCTCGTCCTTCCAGGGGGCCCTCTGTCACCATCCAGCGGGGAGAAGGAGGAACAACGTCCCCTACAGCAGGAACCATTTCTTCTCTGGGAGAAAGGCAAGTGCGTGTTAATTTATTACATCATAATTGTAACCAGCCTTGTCTGACTCCTGGGGGTGGAGTTCAGGTTTGGCAGCCCCCCGAGCTCCCTCCACCTGCTGTAGAGATAACGATTAAACCTGCTGCCTCTGTGTCCCCCCCTGTTGAGCGGTCCGCGACGCCAGGCCAACGTCGTCGGATGAAGAGGGGGTCTGCAGTGCTGGAAAGCCTGGATCCGGCCCTGCAGCCACGTCGTGGACGGAGGAGAAGAGCGGACTGCGGCCCGGAGCCTGAGCCGACGATGAAGCGTCCCCGGGTCTCCTCGCCAGAGCGGTCCGAGCCAGTGGGTCGAGTGTCCCCTGCCCCCATGCCATACGGGTCATCGGCATGGACAGCAGCGCAGGAGGAACCTCAGGCTGCAGACGACATCTTACCAGCTGCGGAGCCCCACGCAGCTGAGTTGGAGCCTGCTGACGAGAGTCGCCGCCCTGAACCTGGATCGTCGAAGTCCTGGGTGGCAACAGAACCCGAGTGCAGGCAAGTGCTCCCTTTTGTATCTCTGTCCCCTGTTTTGAAGCATTTTTGCCTGCCTCTCGGGGAGGCGAGTGAGGAGCAGCCGCCTGCTGCGCCCGAGCTCGTCTCGCTGGGTTCTGTTGCTACCGGTGATTCTGATCCCGGTTTCCTTCTTGTTTGTGAGCCTCGTTGCAGTGTCGCCGGCATGGAACTAGTCGGAGTCACTGGGTTGGAGGTCCCAGGTTCGGGGGTGGAGATCGTCAGCGGAGCTGCACCGACCCAGTCGGGGTCCGTCGTGGAGGCTGCTGTGGCCCAATCGGGGTCCGATGTGGGTGCACCAGAGGCTCAATCGGGGTCCACCGCAGGTGTGGTTCAGGCCCAATCGGGGTCCGACATGGGTGCACCAGAGGCCCAATCGGGGTCCACCGCAGGTGCGGTTCTGGCCCAATTGGGGTCCGACGTGGGTGCGCCAGAGGCCCAATCGGGGTCCACCGCAGGTGTGGTTCAGGCCCAATCGGGGTCCGACGTGGGTGCGCCAGAGGCCCAATCGGGGTCCACCGCAGGGGCAGTTCTGGCCCAATCGGGGTCCGACGTGGGTGCGCCAGAGGCCCAATCGGGGTCCACTGCAGGTGCGGTTGTGGCCCAATCGGGGCCCGACGTGGGTGCAGCTGGGACCCAATCGGGGTCCTGCAGAGGTGCAGTGCTGGTGTGATCCGCGGACGGGGGAGGAGCTGCAGACCTTTTGCCGTCGGATGGATTATGGGCTCATCCTTTCCTTCTTTCCTCTCCACTGAGTCACCGCCCCTGTGCATCATCGCCGGGGGCCGTGGGGGTTCCTGTTCGCTCGCCCCGGCTCTCCCGAGTTTTGTCCTCGTCAGGGAGGCCGCCGCGGGCTGTTTTTCCCCAGGACTGGTGGCTGAGGGACATGGGTTGGCCGCCTGAGGAACTGCTTCGCCGGTTCGGCGCCCCGGGTCGGCCACCCGACGTGTTGTGTGTTTCATTGGGCGACCTGGTTCGACCATCAGAGGAGCAGACGTGCTGGGCGTTGGACTGTGGTGAGCCACCTGGTCACGTTCCGCCTCCTATGACCACCCGCCGGCTGTTGGACGAGGGGAGACCACCTGAACTGTTCCTATGGCGCCTGGTCTCCGCCGGTTGGCATAAACTGTCGGGGGGGTAGTGGTCATTTTCTGATGATCTGTCCCAGTGATTGTTCTGGGGTTTTTTTTTTCCTTGCTATCCTGTGTGCTTTGTGTTATGGTCATTTGGGTGTCTGCGGGTATTTATGTCTTGCAGTTGCTTTAGTTTGTTTTGTGTATAGTTAGGTATGAACCAGTAATTGCTCTGTTTTTCTGTATTTGGTTTTTTGAAGACGCTCATGAGAATTCACACAGGTGGGAAGTCATTTTCTTGTGTAACATGTGGGCCAAGATTTAATTTTCTCGTGCTGCCCTGTATTTAGTTGTTCTTGCCGGGTTTTGATTGTTTCTGGGTTTAGTCTCTCTCCCTCCGCACCTACCCCCAGCCACCCACCCTGGGGGGTGGGGGGGGGGCAGGGTGGTCCGTGGGCGTTCTGTGCCTGCCATTGGAGGGAGGGTACTGTTACGACCCCAGCGCTGGGTTCTGTCCGCGCTCGGGCTACGCACAGCTCGCTGCCAGCCTTGACAGCTGTGGGTTATATTCTGGCCTCTCCGGGCTCTTATTGTGAAGGCGCTCGGTGGGGCTTCCGCCTGTCAAGGTTGGTCAGCTGTTTGTCATTACTGCTCGTTAGTGTTTGCCTTTATAAGGCGGGCACTAGCGGCAGTTAAATCGCAGGAGTATCGTCAAACCTCGTCAAAACGTCAGACTTTGTCAGACATCGTCTAAACCTCATTAGACCTTCATGTCAGGTTCGTGTCCTTTTGATCTTGTCATAGTTTAGCTCGTAACGGCTGGGGTTAGCCCTACGAGCCCTTGTATTGCTTAATGTGTGTTTTTGCCCTGAGCGGCTCATAGTCTTGTCTTGTCTTGTGTTATTAATAAATCACCATCATTGCAAAACTCACCGGTGGACTCTTGGCGTCTTATGGTGATCCGCGAGAGTCACCGCATGACACAAATGAGTATTTTTAAAAATAGTTGTATCTGTCCTGTTGGTTTCACTGACCACTGCCTGCTGCTTTGTTCTGTTTTTAATGAAAATATAAAGTGTAAGAGTGCTTTTTGGCATTTTAATAATACACTTTTAAATGATGTGTCTTTTAAAGGAGTTTTTCATGGTGTATGGAAGTCACACAAGGAACAAAAAACCTCTTAAATCTCTCCAAATGTGGTGGGATTTTGGTAAGGCACAAATAAAACAACTCTGTCAACAGTACACTCGAAATGTCACTCATAGCTTGACCCAATCCTTGAAAGCCCTGGAGACTGAGGTGGTGGAGCTAGAGGAGTTGCTCAGTTCTACAGGGACACAAGAGCACTTAGAGGCTCTTAAATCAAAAAGGTCAGCCTTGGCTAGCTTGCTAGGGTTCACCGCACAAGGTGCTCTGGTCTGCTCACACTACATGGACGTAGCTCTGATGGACTCTCCCTCCCAGTACTTTTTCGGACTGGAGTGGAAAAATGGCCAGAGAAAGCTCATTCACTCCTTGTTGGACGATGATGGGAGAACAATCTCCACAGCAGCAGAGATCAGGAAATATGCTGCTAGTTTCTACAGTGAACTGTATAAAGCAGAGTGGAGGGAAGACACGTCACTGGGCCAGAGTTTCCTTGGTGGTCTTCCAGTGCTCTCAGAGGACCTTGTTGCCAGCTTGGATGCTCCAGTGTCTCTGTCTGAGCTGCATACAGCGCTAATGAGCCTCCAGAATGGAAAGTCACCAGGCATAGATGGTCTCTCTGTGGACTTTTTTAAGGAATTCTGGCCCCTGTTTGGTCCAGACATGCTGGAGGTTCTCCAAGATAAAAGGGGACCCTACCCACGACCTGCAGGAGGGCCATCATCATGCCGTTGCCAATAAAAGGGGACCTACAGAACCTAAAGAACTGGAGGCCAGTCTCTCTGCTCTGCACGGACTACAAAATTCTTTCAAAAAACATGCAGGTTAGATTAACTGGAGACTCTAAAGTGGCCCTAGGTGTGAATGTGTGTGTGAATGGTAAAGGGATAGCGCTGTACAGTGGCTGCTTCATTCATCCAGGTGGATGCCCTCAATTTCCCCTCCGGGGATCAATAAAGTATACAAAATCAAAAAAAAAAAAAAAAGCTCTGGCCCGAAGACTGAAAAAGGTGATGAGCGAGCTCATTCATGTAGACCAGACTTACTGTGTGCCTGGCAGGCTGATTAGTGACGTCACTTTAATTCGGGATGTTTTGGAGGTCTCTGGTTCATTGGCTGTGGAAACTGATTTGATTTCAATAGACCAGGAAAAGACTTTTGACCGGGTTGAACACCAGTATTTATGAACAGTTTTACCTGCTTTTGGGTTCAGCCCAGACTTCATAGCCAGGATACGGGTCTTGTACAGTGACATTGAGAGTGTACTGAAGATAAATGGGGGCCTGTCTGCCCCTTTAAAAGTCCAGAGTGGGGTTCGGCAGGGCTGCCCTCTCTCAGGGATGCTGTACTCCCTCGCCATAGAGCCTTTGCTTCACCGCTTGAGAAGGGACCTATCAGGAGTCACGTTTCCTGGCTGTGACACCACGTTTAGGCTGTCGGCCTATGCAGATGATGTAGTCATTCTGCTAAACAAGCAGAGTGACATTGATGTTTTGGTTAAGAGTGTTAATCTTTTTGGCCAACTTTCTTCTGCAAAAATAAACTGGGGAAAAAGCGAGGCTCTGATGGTGGGGGAAAAACTAGAAAATCAGCTTACGCTGCCTGGTGGGCTGAGTTGGAAAAAAGGAGGATTCAAGTATCTTGGTGTTTTTATTGGAAATCAACAATTTGAGCAAAAAAATTGGGATGGGGTCATAGAGAAAATCAATGGGAGACTTAATAAGTGGAAGTGGCTAATGCCAAAAATATCTTTTAGAGGAAGAGTGCTCATTTTAAATAATCTTGTTTCCTCATCCCTGTGGCACCGCCTCATGTGCATGGACCCCCCTGCTGGTTTGTTGTCCAAAATTCAGCCTGTTATGGTGGACTTTTTTGAGGGGGGGGGGGGGTGGACTCCACTGGGTCCCTCAAGCCCTGTTATTTCTTCCCAAAGAGGAAGGGGGGCAAGGAGTGGTTCATTTAGCTAGTAGAGGTGCTGCTTTTAGACTGACCTTCATACAGAGACTGCTGACAGGCCCCCAGGACCTGGTATGGAGGCCTTTGGCCTGTGGTATTTTACAGAGAGTCCTTGGGCTTGGGCTAGACCTCCCTGTGTTTTTAATGGATTTTAAGAACTCTAGTGCACTGTCTTTACCCAGTTTTTACCGCAGTCTGTTTTCAGTGTGGACTCTTTTTAAAAAAACTAAGCGAGCCATGCGACTCCCTCCACTGGTTGTTGAGGGAGCCGCTGGTTTTTGGTGGTCGTCTTAGTGTCCTGCCAGGAGTTAGAAGGACCTTCCTTGATAGGCTGTGTTCCAGGAATGTTCTCACGTTGAAGCAAGTGGTAGAACTGGCTGGTCCTGGCCTCAACAACGCCTCAGCTTTAGCAACACATCTTGGTTTTAGATCAAATCGTTTCATCGGTGGTCTTGTTGCACACTGGAGACAGGAGCTTCATGGACTTGAGCGCTCCCTGCTCATGGACTTTAGCAAAGGCACGCTGCGACCAGAAAGCACGGACCCTTTTCCCTCCCTCACACCTTATATGGACTTTGATGTTTCTCTTAGCTCCTTACTGGCATTCTCTGCTCCCACTGGTGTGGACCTTGGAGGAGCCAGAGGTAAGGCACTCTACAGAATTGTGGTGATGGCAGTCAGTAAGGACAGATTGAACATCTGTGTGGACATTCCATGGAGAGCCTACTTTAGACTGGAAAAAGGGCATCGGCCTGCCTGGAGGGCTCTTTATAAAGCCCCTCTTCCTAAGAAGCATGGTGGTTTACAGTGGAGGGTCCATCCATCCATCCATCTTCTTCCGCTTAATCCTTTTCGGGTCACGGGGGGGCTGGAGCCTATCCCAGCATCTTTGGGCGAGAGGCAGGGTACACCCTGGACAGATCGCCAGTCCATCGCAGGGCCAACACAGAGAGACAGACAACCATTCACTCTCACAGTCATACCTAAGGACAATTTAGAATCCCCTGTTTTGATGCCAGTTAACCTAACCTGCATGTTTTTGGCCTGTGGGAGGAAACCGGAGAAATCCCGGAGTAAACCCACACAGACACGGGGAGAACATGCAAACTCCACACAGATCACTGTTGGAGGGTCCTGCATGGCATTATAGCTGTCAGTGCTTTTGTCTCTGTGATTAACAGCAGTGTCAGTGATCAGTGTGTTTTTTGTTCCTCTAGGGAGACAGTTTTTCATTGTTTTACTGAATGTCAGCATCTGAGTGGTCTCTTTGAACTACTCACAGAACTTTTTTCACAACTTTAAGGAAGTTTTCTCCAAGCAGGTTTTCATTGTGGTTTATGTACAATCATCATTTTAAACAGAAGTGTCAACTACTGAACTTTGCTTTAGGGCAGGCAAAGTTGGCTATCTATGTAAGCCAGAGAAGAAAACTTGAGAATGTTGAGAATGATGTTGATGTCAAAATTTTATTTGTGAGGCTACTTAAAGCCAGAATCAGGCTGGATTTTGAGTTTTTTTTATGGGGAATGGGGATGTGGAAGGTTTTAGGACCCTCTGGTCCCTTGAGGATGTCCTTTGTTTAGTCTGTGATGGGCAGCTTTTGTTCGGGCATTTTTTGGGGGGAATAATTCTTTGTAATATGGTATGGTATAGTAATTTGTACTGGATGATGGAAAAATGTGTTTATTAAAGACCTTTTAAAAATCAAAATCTCTCTCTCTCTCTCTCTCCTGGTCCCCAGGTCCCCTCTTACTCTGTCCGTCTGTTATTTTACTCCCCACCACACCCTGTCATTACCACAGGTTAATTATCAGACATTTTTTTCTGAAACTTAAATACATTTACAAATTAATAACATAGCATGTGAACTACATTAACACTCACATTTTGCTTTTCCCTCTGTTTTTACTTAACCATAAAATCATCGTTTTATGTTCTCAAAGCATAATGTCTGTCACCATTCTTTTATTAAATGCATAAAAGAAATTCACTCCATGTTTTACTCATTATTTCATATATTTTGTCCATTACCAGACTTATTTATTCCCATATTTTTAGCAGGGCTATAGTCAGAACACCGGGTCCCTGGATCCTCAGATAAGCAATGGATGGATGGATGGATGGATGGATGGATATAACAAAATAAAGCAGTTCTGGGACACTGTCATTCTCTTGGTTCAATGTAAACAACCCATCCAGCACATCATGTTACTGTCATATTGACCGGACAAGCAACCTGAGTGCAAAGTGCAATCACCAAAAGAACACAGAGAACGTTTGACCTTTTATTATAATTTTCAAAACTGCACACTTGTGGAAAAAGTCAGTCACTCGCCAGAGAAGCAGCAACCCTGCGGAGGATAGACGAGACTGATTAGAGAGGAATGGAGGGATGATGGAAATCTAATTACACCACTTACGCGGGAGGTGAGGAGTGACCGGCACAGAACCCAGCGAAGGAGAGGAACCAGCAGGTAAGAACTGCCGGTAGGGAATAGTTCCTGGAGTCTGACCGGGTGGGGAGGATGAGCAACGTAGAGGTGGAGCAACAGGCTGGTGAGCGCACCAAATCCCCGGAGACACACCGCTACGTTGGCAGCAACCTGGAAGAGATGGAAGAAAACGTGTGCAAGATGAGGTCATTCACAACACAACCGCTTACTAGATGAGCTGTCTGCTGGAGCAGTATACCCAAACGAGCCAGCGCTGAATCACTGAAGAGCGCTTCCTTATAAACGCTGGCCCAGCAGGAAACAGCGGGTGCGTCTGTTGAGGAGACAGGTGAACAGGAAGGAGGGGGCGAGCGCTCGCCAGCACATGACAGTTACAGCCCATTCTGACTGTGCCAGCCAACCTGTGTGCAGTTCATCATATACTTCCACAAAATCCCACACAGTTTCACAAGGATCTGCTGACTGGGCCATGCTAAATTCTTACATTAGTCAGGCATTCACGTGTGTGATCTACTAACGGTAACCATGGCAGCATGCAGGTCATATGACTGCAATACCTCCGTAGTGGTTTATGAACAGAAACCTTGGCAGCTTTACAGGCGGTGGCACAGTAGCAAATAAAAAATGCTAATGTCATAAAGTGTATTAATATAATGAAATAGCTTTGAAATTACTTGTAGCATGTATAAAAGATGCAGTATAAAATATTCAGATAACTACTCTGTGAATGTGTGTTTGTCACTGAAGCTCTTATTAAGACTTTGGGGTGAATGCTGATGCTATTCCAGAGAACTGATTGGATTCTAGGCCGAGGAATTACATATGTTGATCTCTTATCTTAAACATAAAGATTAGCACTGCAGCAAGATGATGTACTTCAATAAGAAGTGAATCAAATTTATAACCCTGCAAACACAACATTCAACCTTCCCTTTTTCTGCTTCATAGCCCAGGCAGGCAAATCAACAATAACAGGATAACATCAATAATGACAACTTTTAAAAAAAAAAAAAATACTAAAAGATGAATATTGTGTTAATGTAATGATTATTTCTGAACACTATTTCTAAACAACCTGTTTTGTTTTTCTTTTAGTTTCCAGCAGTAGAAGTGTGTTAAAATGAGTGATATTGCATAATGAGTGTGCCCGTAGTTACATTGCTGTTTCTCATTGTTAATTATTCAAGGCTAAAGAGTAACCAGTTCTACGCTATGATTTATTGCAGGGCATACTGTAGCCTACATCATCCACATAAGAGGCCAAACTCCACTGTAATGCTCAAGGTGATCTATATAGCGGACAAATGAGAGGCCTAATTAATAACGGCAGCCTGCTCGCTGCCACCTCTTGGCCTCCCTGCTATTATATGTACATTAGCAGCTTGTGCTCATTGCCTGCTAATTAACCATTGCTTAACATGCAGTGAGGGGAACAGGGGAACTGCTGCATCGTTTACCTGGGCAGCCCAGGTGGTGTCTCCACAGCAGCAGCAGCAGCAGCAGTGGGATCCCTTGCAAGTCACCTAAGATGGGACTCAGAGGAGCACGGTGCCCTTGAGGACAGCCAGGGACTGCAGGACAGAATGGATGGCTGCATTCACAGCCATAAATTTACTGCTTCTCAACTATCTCATTCATCATATGCACACCAGACTCCTCGGCACAGTGAATACGCACACACACACCTCCCACCCACCACTCCTACCGCCCTGGTTCACCCTAGTAAATATGGCATACAGACAGAGATAGGGCAGAGAGTGAAAAATGCGAGATAAGTGCATCAGTGAAATGACCATATGGCAATGCACAGCCCTCTATTTCACCTTGGAATGTGTGAATTCATTCGAATTGGGGGAGACAACGGTCCCCCTCGCTCTCTCCACAAAAAGATACATTTTCATATCTTCTTCTCAGCTGGTCACCATTTATTCCGGAGTTTCCTCATGTCTTTGTAGATATGGCATCGGCCCGAGCTGTGTTGGGTGGTGGAATAAATCACATGGCGGGGAGTGGAAGTGCAATACAGAATATGATCTCGTGCAACAGCAACATGGTAAAATAAATGAGATGTGTTAGTAATGGTGCAGGAGCAGCATTGACTGAGAATGTGTAACCTTATAAACTGAAATTACTTCTATATTGCTGCTTACTCCGATGCAAAAGTCTTAATTTTGGATATTTTTTCCAACACTCAGTAAATAGAGATTAATTTCAATCAAGCAACTTTATTTATAAAGCACTTTAAAAGCAACACTCGCTACACAAAGTGTGGGCAGATTGTTGCAGATTTCAATTGTTGCAAATTGTTGCAATTTCAGCAGACAGTGTTGTTGCTAAAAGTTTAAAAAGGGGTCTGTTAGGATTGTTTCAAGCTATATATCATCTTTTGACTCTACTAGAGCAATCTTCAGGTGAGTCACAGGTAAAGTTTGTCATCCATTATCAAATACTGAGCCTGGGTGCTGCATCAAAGTTCATCCTCTGTCTGAAACAAGCTGCTTTAACTCCACTCCCTTTAAGATAACTTTCTTCAGACTGCAGGAAAAGTATCTGTCTGTAGCCTGCAGCCTACTAAACAGTATGATACTGCACATTACGCCCACAATTACACTGTTCAGGGATCAGGTATGGATGGAGTGATTGGGGTTAGGGTTAGATGCAAGAACGTCTCAAGGCTAAACACGAGGTCTACTCTATGTTACACCCCTATCTTGCAGTCTGCAGCCATGCCTCTCTCAGTTGGAGAGCATGACAGTGTTTCAGTGGATAGCACTGCAACCTCAGGGCTCCCAGTTTAAGCTTTGCGGTTGACTGGGGCCTCCCCATGTTTGCATGGTGTCCCAGTGCCTGTCCAGGTTTGCAACACTGGCTGCTCTGTTTTCCTAGCAGCTGGGACAGACTCCAGCCCCTCTCCAGCCACGAACAACAACAAAAAAAAGCATCACAAAATGGATGTAGGTTTGACCAGCAGATGAGAAGTGCTGCTCTGATAACAGAAAGGCTGTGTGCTTAAGTATGATTTCAAGGTTACAATTTCTCTGTTTCCTTATTAACATGAGAGCTATAAACTTTTACATCAGCTTGAATGTTCAGTTTTGGATCGTAGGGATTACTTGTATGTGTACAAACCCCAATTCCAATGAAGCTGGGACTTTGTGTAAAACGTAAGTAAAAACAGAATAGAGAATGGGCATGGACGTCATGCCATGCTGCATTCTGGGCCGTCATAGCCATTTTTGTGGTCATGCTTCTTTATTTACCTGTAGTCTACCTGGTTTGTGGGGTGAGTGCATACACCCGTGAGCAATTTAAAAACTATAAATTGCTAGAGGCTCATGTTCAATTCACAAATGGATGGGTCCAGCCTCCTCAAATCTTTCGGGTGAACGACCAGAAAACGGCCGTTTGCACACAAAGATAAGCAATCATTGTTTCTACACAGTACTAGTGGTGAAATGTTGGATTTATGTTCAAATTTGTCATATGATGCTTGATAGGTATATACACATTATTGCACAACTGGACATGAAATACTAATCAAGTAATGTGATTTGATCGACGCTCGTGCACCAAAAGAATTACCGGTTTAATTAGCCGCTATAAATGCATACTAAATCAGGACAGTGATTTTTTTTCAATTGTTGGTCAAAGTTTAGACCACAATGTTTACAAAACAAGCACAAAAATGTATTTTAGTGCAAACAAGGTTTAGAAATTATTTTTAACCTGTTTAGGGATTTAAACGGGATGTGAGACAAGATGAAAACAAAGAGTAAATACTGCCTTGACCCAGACAAAATTAATAGTCACCTGAAAGAGGAGAAGCTGCTGAATCTAATGATACCAAACATTCTATGGCTTTCAGTCCCATCTCAGAGCATTGGCACTGAGACCCTCCTGCTCCAACCCTGAATGAGGCTGGTCCTGCTTGACCGCCCTGGTGTCCATTAGCAATTCGTCCCACACAACATCCTCATCAACCACCAGAACCAGAGGGTTCCACTGGCCACAACCCGACCATTCGTTCCCGGCGTTGTCTTTTATGGCGAAGCCCAGTATGTAAAACAAATCACAGCCCATGATGTTATGCTGACACATGGAACGTGAAGTCAACCATTGTCGCAGACTTGTACCGGACCGTTAACTCGAAAGTCCCATCCGTGCACAGCCTGCCACCTCCATAACCTTACAATGGCGTCGGGTTACCTCTAATCCTGTAGTGGAGGAAAAACTTCTTCACCGTGGCCCAATTCATCAATGACCCCTCCACTCCCGTGTCAAGCAGCAGCAGCATCTCCACACCGTCCAATTCCACTGTGCAAAACATGTACCTGTTTGTGCTGGGGGACACCGTATGGATGGTCATCGGGGGCAGGCTGAGTGATTTCTTCCGTGGGCTCTCCGGTTCAGATACACAGCACACTCTAGCATAATGTTTCAAGTGTTCACATCTGCTACAATATGCTCCCCTAGCCGGGCAGTCCTTAGCCTTATTGTGGTGCTTTGCGGACCCACAACCCTTGCACAGGGGTTTTCCCAGGGCAGACCTTCAGCTGGCAGCATTGGCTTCTGTAATATCATCGTCCAAGCTATCCTCGCTATCCAAGTCTGCAACATGTGCTGCGGTAGGAGGCTCCAGTGACCGCTGTGATTGGTGCCAGATTAGCTCCGAAGCTTGCTTGTCTGTGCTCTCCAGCTGGAGAGCTAGTTCGACAGCTCTGGCTAATGTTAAATCACTGGGCACCGTGAGTAGCCTAGCACACAATGCAGCGCTGCATGTGTGCTCCGCAAGCTCGTCACGTACCATTTCATCTTCCAGCGGCCCAAAGCAACACTCGCTAGCTAGCTACCTCAAGTCAGCGCCAAACTGATGAATAGGGTCCCTCACTCACTGATGTCGCTGTCGAAAACAAATCCTCTGGACAGTCACGCTATCCAGGGTATGAAAATGGTTTGCTAGCTGCTCCACAACGTCTTTAAAAGAGTCTGAAGCTCCAAGTATGTTCAGGACTCGCTGGTCCTCAATACCCAGGTTGTGAACAAGTAGCACACGTGGTCTCAGCTTGTCGAGCTTACCCAGGTCCAGCACGGTGATGTTTGAAAAGCCTCCAACCACATAGGCCAAGGCACCGGTGGCTCGCTCGGGAGCTCAAGAAAGGGGCAAAGTGGTGTAAGACATGCCTCCATGAGTTAATCCTCAATTGCCAAATGTTATGTATGGTAAAATACCTGGGTGAAGGATGAGGCAAGATGACTGGATGAACACAGCTTTATTGAGTAGTCTTGAACAGCGGTTATACAGCAGGCACCTGGCAGAGGGCACCAGTCAAAGAGGCCGCAATGTGGATCCTCTCTGGTATTTATAGAGCAGTGCAGTGACGTGACAGGAAGTGCACGTCACTACACCGCACTTCACAATAAGGTGCCAGAACACAACATCACATATAGCCTACTACATGAATTTGTATCCATAAAATAGGATACAATAGGAGCCCTTATACCTGCAGTGGACATACAGATGTGTCAGCTGATAATGTCATTTTCTTTTCTGCAGAGGTTAGACTCAGGTCAGCTCTCCCTTGCTCTTGAAGAAAAATCTTCCACATTGCCAATTTTCTTCGTTTTTTTCCTCTATCCATATTTCTATATTTACAGTATTTCTTTTTGCTGCGCATGAAGTGGAAATTCAGTTCCCTCTTCTCTCTATTTCTCTCTCCCAGTTCAGGATACACAATATGGAAAACAATGATGAGATTATTAACAAAAGGAGCGCACAGGCTTTTCCATAAAAACCTCCCCCAGAATTGCAACACCGTAATTCAATGGCATTTATAAAGTGTTGTGAACTGGGAGACCTGTAGATTTTGTTAAAACACAGTTATTCACATAATAAAACTCCATCAGACCATCTTGATGGTTCTTATGTTAATAAAATAAACACGCTGGTCAATAATCAATTTATTCATGAGTAGTCCTTAATTTATACATATTAAACAAAGGAGTCTGCCATGTGAAATGAAAATCAAAACTTTGATATATGACGAACTGTGGTGACCCAGCACATGGCGGATGGACATTATCTCACACCCATCAGGGCAGGAAGAAGGGCAGGACAATAGACATACGGACAAAGAGCCCCGGGGGGCAATCAGACTGGACTATTAAAGTATGCGCCCCCCGAAGACGGAAAGGACCACCAGGAGTCACGGAGACCAGAAGCAGCGGTCAAAGCGGCGCCAGCTGATGTTATGCTAATGATGTGTATTGACTGACAATCACTATGCGAATGTGCCATACATTCTCTCTGTCTGCATGACATGTATAAAAGAGCTTGTGACAGATGCCTCAGCAGCGCAGTAGTTCACACGAGCTATGAAGCCTGTTTCAGTATGACGGAGGAATAAAACCTTGTGTCCTTCCAGCTCGTTGCCTCTCGCCTGTTCTATTCACTCAACAGAACAAATATAAACTATTTTACTGAGGTTTGCGCTTAAACAAAAGCTTAAAAAAAGCTTTAAAAAACTATTATGCTCGTCCACACTGGCTGTGCCCTTGTTGATGACCTGCTTCCTCATCAGCTGTGCCTTTACGCAATTTTGTGGTGGTCTGGGTGGATGGGTGGTCATTACTGAAATGAAGTGACTGCGTCTGTGTTCATAATTTTGCGTGTTGTTAGTAGATCACATTGATCTTTTATTTTTTTAAAAATGCACACACATATACTTTTGGGTTATCAATTACACAACAGTGTTTTCAGTCCACTAGATGGCACAAAGCAAGCACCCAGTCAAGTGAAACCATAGCTTGTCTCAGAGACTTGCAGCCAGCTTTGAAAGTTAGGAAGCAGTTAGCTCAAATGTTGGGCCTTTTTTGGATCTCATAACAAAGATGGAAGGAAAGAGCTTGACATGACCAGTGTTGGGAGTAACGCATTACTTTGTAACGCCACTACTTTTGCAGTAATGTGCTGTGTAACGAAATTATTGTTTAAAAATTCAGTAATGCATTACAGTTACTGAAATTTGATGAGATGCATTATTCTTTTTATCAATATGGATAGTTATTTTTAGCCAAATAAATGACTATACAAATTGACCCTACCGTAGCTGAGATGAGCCATCAGTCGACATGACCTGTTGCAAAGAGCCTGAGTCTTCACTACTGAGTGGAGGAAAAGATGAAGCTACTTTGTTTTTGTGGAAATAGACAGATTATTTTTCCTTTGTCACGGTTAAAGACAAAAGCATATTGGTGGGTTGCAAAATAAGTGCCGGTTGAGACCTATTGCCATCTTCAGAAGCACCTGAAAACAGCAACAAGCTCCGACAAAGCTAGTGCTAGGTAACAGCTAGCTATGCTAACAACTACCATGTGTTAGTGGATCTACTAAAATGGAATAAAAGGAAGTTGACAGATAAAAATCATTTTAAAAATACAAAACCAAACACAACATTAAAATAATTTAAAAATATCAGACTTACCCTTAAAAAGCAGTTGAAACTCAATAGAAATCCTTGTTAAACAGAAAAGTTTTCAGCTGCTTTTTAAGAGTCCACAGAGTCAGCTAAATGTATCTGGAGTGGGAGTCTATTCCAAACAGCACCATCCACCACCCTCCCTGTGTGCAGAGACGTATCTCTGCAGAAAATGAAGCCCCAAGAATACTTTATTATATGAAAGAGATAAGATAAGATAAGATAAGATAAGATAAGCCTTTATTAGTCCCACAAAGGGGAAATTCCAGGATTGCAACAGCACAGGGATAGCAACACTCAGAGCAACAATCAGAAGGCAAGAAAAAAAACAAGCAAGCAAGAGCAGCTAATATACATATGTACATATTACTATAAAATATATATATACACACACACACACACAGACACAGATGCCTACATGCATGCCTAGATGCATGCCTACATGCATGCCTACATGCATGCCTACATGCATGCCTAGATGCCTACAGTTTTACTTTGGGACATGATTTGAGGTTGAATAAAGTGAAAAAATTTGAAATATATGGGACTGTGATACTCGATTATCACAATATTGTGATTATCGTTGAATTGTTATAGGATTGAATTGTGACCCAAGTGTCGCGATCCGAATCAAATCGTGAGGCCCCTTGCAATTCCCACCCCCTAGTGAGCAAAAAATCCAACAGTTTAAGAATGTTTCTCAATATTCAATTGCAAGGAATTTAGGAATTTCATCATCTACTGTCCATAATATCGTCAAAAGATTCAGAGAATCTGGAGAAGTGTCTGCATGTAAGCAGCAAGGCCGAAAACCAACACTGAATGCCTGTGACCTTCAATCCCTCAGGAGGCACTGTGATGTGGGGTTTTATTATGAAGAGCGGTGTAGTGGCAGTCACATCTTCTTCTGCTACTGCACCGCCCTATAAATACCAGCGGACATATTGGTTCAACCTCTTTGGCGATGCCCTGCATGGTGGCTATGTACTGTGTTACCAACCCTAAATAAAGCTGAGTTCTACTGTGCACCTGGCCTCCTCATTTAGGAAGTAATTCCTTACATAACATTTTGGTAACGAGATTAAAAAATGGAGGCGTGTGTTTCACCGCCTCGGCCCTTCCTGGAGCTCCCGGGCGAGCCACTTGTGCTCTGGCCAAGATGGTTTGCCGCCTTTCAGGGCTACATCGCGGGGCTTGACCTGGGTAAGCTAGATAAACTGAGGGCATGTGCGCTTCTGGTGCATAATTTGGGGTTTGAGGGCCAGCATATCCTACATACACTCGGAGCTACCGACTCATACAAGGGTGTGGTTGAGTTGCTAGCGCACCATTTCCACACCCCCGACAATGTCACCATCCTGAGGATTTGGTTCCAACAACAACACCAGCGAGTGGGTGAGCCTGTCCACGAGTTTGTTGCTGACCTGCGGCAGCTGGCTGGTGAGTGTTGTTTTGGGCCATTGGAGGAGGGAATGGTACGTGACCAGCTGGCAGAGCACACAACCAGCAATGCTTTACGAGCTAGGCTGCTCTCGGTGCTGAGTGACCTGACATTAGCCAAGGCTATCAAGCTAGCCCTCCAAGTGGAGACCACAGACAAGCTAGCTTCAGAGCTAAAGTGGTACCAATCACAATGGCAGCTGGAGCCTACCGCCACAGCATTAGTAGTGGACCCTGATAGCAAGGTTAGCGCTACCGGCGACAGTGCGGAAACCAACACTATGAACCTGAGGTCTGCTCCAAGAAAATCCTTGTATATGGGTTGTGGGTCTGCGAAGCACCAATACACGGCTAGGAAATGCCAAGCTAGAGGGAAGCACTGTGGCAAGTGTGGTTGCTTGAACCATTATGGCAGGGTGTGTCCTATGCCGAGCCAGAGAGCCCATGGAGAAAAAACAACTTCACCCGCCCCAACAGCTGTCCATGCGGTGTCCCCGAGTACCATCGGGGTTCAGGTTCTGCAAGCTGACGCTGGATGGTGAGGAGGTGCTGCTGCTGATCGACATGGGGGTGGAGGGATTGTTATTGAATTGGGCCACGGTGAGGAAATTTTTCACCCACTACAAAATAAGAGATAACCCAGCATCTCTCTATGGTTATGGAGGTGGCAGACTGATCACAGTTGGAACATTGGAGTTAATGGTTCGGTACAAGTCGGCGGTGATGGCTGACTGCACATTCCACGTGATGGCCCGAGGCGACAACATCATGGGCTGTGACCTGTTTTATGGACTGGGTTCACCATTAGAGACGATGCTGGGGAAGAGTGGACTGGTTGTGGCCAGCGGAACCACTCGGTTCCAGTAGTGGAGGATGACACGGTGTGGGGAGAAGATTTATCGGACACCACGGCGATCAAGCAGGACCAGCCTCACTCAGGTTTGACACAGGAGGGTCTCAGTGCTGGCGCTTGGGGTATGGTAGGAGAAGGTACTGAGCGTGGTGGCAAGGCGCCTGCGTCGGCTAATGACGCTGACGAGCGAACCTCAGTTTCCTCTGGAGCTCACCCACGGTGGCCTGGAGGATCTGGAGCTTCAACGGCGACTGCTGCAGCAGCTTTACAAGGAGTCGAGGCCAGACCGACAGGCACTGAGGGACCGCGTGCCGATCAGCAGTTTTGGGCAAGTTACTAAAAAAATAGTAACTAGTTACAGTTACTAGTTACTTCTTTTCAAAAGTAAATGAGTTACTTTTGAGTTACTGCATAAATCATGCACACATAGTAAGATCAAGGGCCCCTTGTTCTTCATCAGAAAAAAGAAGAAAAAAAAAATGATGAGAAAAAACTCTCATCTTACAGAGAAAAAATGTCTCAGATTTACACAAACTATTGTAATCAGTAGAAAGTCAGAAATTTACTAGAAATAAAGATGTAAATTCACAGAGAAAATTTTGGACCCCCTGATGGGCAGTTTTTGGCCCAAGAGCCCTATATTTGACACCCCTGGACCAGTCCATTAAAAACGCATATTTAGAGGATTTACTTCCATGAAATAGTTGCATATCACAACAGCATGGAACTGAATGAGATAAAAAAAAAGAAAGCACAGATAAATGAAAGTTCACCACTTACAAGAAGTTATTCTTTACTGCAACAAACCGAGTCATTTTTTCTCTGTGCTTAAGAAAACTTAGAATAACTTACACAATTTACACAGTTACACAACTACAGACAAATGTGAGCTTCTTTCTCAAAAAATACTCATGTTTAACCACAGAGGTAGGAGCTGTTAGGGGCTACTCACTGCTTAGACAACAGGTGATCAGAGCTCCATATGAGAAGTCGCCACGGCATTTCTTCCCACCATGGAACAAGAAACCAACCCATGGAGGAGGAGACTGACGGCTGCGCCAGCTATGGTAGGATCAAATTATTTCTGCTAAAATACCTATATTTCTAAAATATCTATCCATATTAATAAAACGAGTAACAATCAGTATCTGATCAAATTTCAGGAGCTGAATTTACTGAATTTTTAAACAGTAATTTTGTTACAGAGCACGTTACTGCAAAAGTAGTGGCATTACAGTAATGCGTTGCGTTACTCCCAACACTGCAGGCCGAGCGGAGTTATGGACCTGGTCTGGGCTCGTGGGGAGGGATGTCCGTGGCAGATGTGGGCCAAACGACAGTCAGAGGGTTACCAGAAGCAGCTGCGCATTATGGCTAAGCGGGGCGCAGCCTACTTCAAGCTGTCGGATGGCTCATGGAGACATGCCAATGAGCTGTGGTGTGCTCGGGAGGAGGCTTCAGATGGCGGGTCCGGACGAGAGAGGTGGTCGATGGCGAAGAGAAGAGGCGCTCTCGTCTGTGAGGTCAGCTGTGATCCTGGAGGCATGCTGCTTCCAAGGGCGGGTCTACTGAGGGGCTGCCCTGGGTCCCCCACAAGCTAGTTCTACCCTTTTCTGCCAGAAGGACAATAGTGTGGTTTTGAAAAGCGCAATGAAAAAATGTTCTAATATTCATATGTTTACATGTGTCTAAAAAAAAAAAAAGCATACTGGTTGTATTAGGGAGTATTTGCAGGTTCCTAGTGCATGTCATGATTTAAACCCAGAACAGCCCACACGCACAGTACAACAGAAAAGGAACACTTGGACACAAGAACACGTTTGGGAATTTTATTAAATTTCAAGAACCACAGCACAGCTAGAGAAAACGTCACTCGCCAGAGGAACAGCCTGTGGAGAGAATATGAGAGCCGTGAGCTGAGGAATGGAGACAGGGGAAATGAACTAGCCAACCTTACGTGGGAGATAAGGGAGAACTGGCAGAACCCCAAAGTTGGGAAGAGACGAACCAGCAGGGTGAAGTGAATGGAGTCGGTGGTGTCTGACCGGGTGGAGAATAGTTGCAGCTGAGAGGTGATGATGGGCCAGTAAGCGCACGCAGTCCCCAGAGACGCACCCGCACGATGGCAGCAACCTGAGGAGAGAAAAGGAAAAGAACAGGTAAGTAACAATATACAGACGTGGACAAAATTGTTGGTACCCCTCTGTTAATGAAAGAAAAACCCACAATAGTCACAGAAATAACTTGAATCTGACAAAAGTGGTAATAAATAAAAAATTCTATGAAAATTAACTATTGAAAATCAGACAATGCTTTTGAATTGTGGTTCAACAGAATTATTTTAAAAAACAAACTCATGAAACAGGCCTGGGCAAAAATGATGGTACCCTTAACTTAATATTTTGTTGCACAACCTTTTGAGGTAATCACTGCAATCAAACGATTTCTGTAACTGTCAATGAAACTTCTGCACCTCTCAGCAGGTATTTTGGCCCACTCCTCATGAGCAAACTGCTCCAGTTGTCTCAGGTTTGAAGGGTGCCTTCTCCAGACGACATGTTTCAGCTCTTTCCACAGATGCTCAATAGGATTTAGATCAGGGCTCAGAGAAGGCCACTTTAGAATAGTCCAATGTTTTGCTCTTAGCCACTCTTGGGTGTTTTTAGCTGTGTTTTGGGTCATTATCCTGTTGCAAGACCCATGACCTGCAACTGAGACCAAGCTGTCTGACACTGGGCAGCACATTTCTCTCTAGAATACCTTGATAGCCTTGAGATTTCATTGTACCCTGCACAGATTCAAGACACCCTGTGCCAGATGCAGCAAAGCAGCCCCAGAACATAACAGAACCTCCTCCATCTTTCACAGTAGGGACAGTGTTCTTTTCTTGGTATGGTTCATTTTTGCGTCTGTGAACATAGAGCTGATGTGCCTTGCTAAAAAGTTCCAGTTTTGTCTCGTCTGTCCATAGGACATTCTCCCAGAAGCTTTGTGGCTTGTCAACATGCAGTTTGGCAAATTCCAGTCTGGCTTTTTTATGATTTGTTTTCAACAGTGGTGTCCTCCTTGGTCGTCTCCCATGAAGTCCACTTTGGCTCAAACAACGACGGATGGTGCGATCTGACACTGATGTACCTTGACCTTGGAGTTCACCATGAATGTGTTTAGAGGTTGTTCTGGGCTCTTTTGTTACCATTCATATTATCCGTCTCCTCCTGCGGCCACGTCCAGGAGGTTGGCTACAGTCCCGTGGATCTTAAATTTCTGAATAATATGTGCAACTGCACGGTGGGCTGCACGGTGGCGCAGTGGTTTAGCACTGCGGCAGCACAGTTTTACCCTCGGCCGGGGGACCGCGGGGATCATGAGATCGTGGGTTCGATCCCAGCCCCCGACCAACAGTGAGCTGTGTGGAGTTTGCATGTTCTCCCCGTGTTGCGCGGGTTTACTCCGGGATTTCTCCGGTTTTCTCCCGCACACCAAAAACATGTAGGTTTAGGGCGCTCGCGCACGCAGCGACCAGCAGCCGGTGGCTTGTCACCAGCCTGCAAACCAAGTCTACCTACAGGTAAAAATAAGTAAAAAAAACAAAAAAAAAAAAAAAAAAAAAAACTGTAGTCACAGGAACATCAAGCTGCTTGGAGATGGTCTTATAGCCTTTACCTTTAACATGCTTGTCTATAATTTTCTTTCTAATCTCCTGAGACAACTCTCTCCTTTGCTTCCTCTGGTCCATGTTTAGTGTGGTACACACCATGTCACCAAACAGCACAGTGACTACTTGTCACCCTTTAAATAGGCCGACTGACTGATTACAAGTTTGTAGACACCTGTGATGTTAATTAGAGGACACAGCTTGGTTGAACATGTCCCTATGGTCACATTATTTTCAATCTTTTCTAGGGGTACCATCATTTTTGTCCAGGCCTGTTTCATGAGTTTGTTTTTTAAAATAATTCTGTTGAACCACAATTCAAAAGCATTGTCTGATTT
This sequence comes from Pholidichthys leucotaenia, assembly GCA_020510985.1. Lineage (NCBI taxonomy): Eukaryota > Metazoa > Chordata > Actinopteri > Cichliformes > Pholidichthyidae > Pholidichthys > Pholidichthys leucotaenia. The sequence goes on along the minus strand of CM035848.1, from coordinate 84,203,172 downwards.
TCATTGGTTAATTTACATAGAATTTTTATTTATTACCATTTTTGTCAGATTCAAGTTATTTCTGTAAACATTGTGGGTTTTTCTTTCATTAACAGAGGGGTACCAACAATTTTGTCCACGTCTGTACCTGAATGTACAATTGAGCTTGCTGAGATCCAGTCTGCTAGCTAAGGCAGTATAGCCAGACGAGCCAGCGTTAGTGCACTGAAGAGTTGATCCTTTTAATCGCTGGCTGAGGAGAAGTAGCAGGTGTGTCTCCTCACCCAGGTGTGTTGATGACCTGGGGAAAAACAATGGGAAGGAGGGGGCACGGGCTCCCCAACCATGACAGTGCCTCCCCCTCAAAGAACGCCTACTGGCGGTCCATTAGGCTTCTCAGGATGGGCTCGGTGGTAGGCAGGGAGCATCCCCTTGTCAAGGACGAGAGATCAGGGGATCCAGGAACGCTCCTCTGCGGCGTAACCCTGCCAGTGGACCAGATACTGTAGCCCCCGGCCCTGACGGCGAACATCCAGGATGCGTTGAACTGTGTAGGCACCGTGGCCGTTGATCATCCGGGGGGGAGGAGGCGGCTTCAGGGGAGGGAAGAGGGAGCTGACCGAGAGGGGCTTGATGTGGGAGATGTGAAAAAGTCGGGTTCACCCACAGGGACGGAGGAAGCTTTAGCCGGACCGTGACACCATTGACCAGCCTGGAGATGGGATATGGTCCCAGGAAGCGAGGCGACAGCTTCTTGGAGTCGGTTTTCAATGGAATCTGGTCCACTGCCAGCCAGACCTGCTGACCCACGGTATACTTAGGTGTGGGAACCCGCTTCCTGTCAGTCCTCGGGCGATTACGCTCAGATGAGCGGGTGAGGGCGGCTCGGTGGACCTCCAGACCCATCGGCAACAGCGAGCATGAGCCCCCCACAGATGGCACCGCGACTTCCCTCTCGGCCATAGGTAATGGGGGGGGGTATACCCCACTGAAGCCTCAAAAGGGGAAACCCCCATAGCAGAGGAGATAGCTGAATTCAGAACATACTCCACCCAAGTCAAATACATGCTCCAGGAGGAGGGGTTTTCGGCTGCTACGCACCGGAGAGTGGCCTCCAAGGACTGATTGGTGCGCTCAGCCTGCCCGTTGCTCTGTGGATGGTTGCTGGAGAAGAGGCTGACTGTGGTCCCGAGTGTACGGCAGAAGGCCCTCCCGACCAAGGACGTGAATTGGGGACCCTGGCCAGACACAATGTCCAAAGGGATGCCATGGAGACGGATGACGTGAGTGGAGAGAAGGTCGGCGGTCTCCATGGCAGAGGGAAGTTTGGGAATGGCAACCAAGTGGACAGCCTTCGAGAAGCGTTCGACAGTGGTCAGGATGACCGACTTCCCGTGGGAGGGGGGAAGGTCGGTGACAAAGTCCAAGGCGATGTGCGACCACGGACGACTTGGGATGGGTAAGGGGTGGAGAAGTCCAGCAGGGGTAGAGGAATCAGACTTTTCCTGGACACAGGTTTGGCAGGCCCGCACATACTCTTGCACATCTCGCTGCAGCGTGGGCCACCAGAATGCCCACCGAATGAGGTCGGTGGTGCGGGTGATCCCAGGGTGGCAGGCAAAGCGCCTGGTGTGATCTCACTGGATTACATCACTATGGAAGGAGGCAGGGACGTACAGGCGGTTCTGGGGCACCCCACTGGTTTGGGCTCCCAGGACTGGGCCTGGCGGACCCTCCGCTCGATATCCCAGGTAAGGGCTCCAAGGACACATGAAGAGGGGAGAATAGGCTGGGGGTGGGATGGAGGCGCTACCTGCCCAGAATCAAACTGGCGTGATAGCATGTCCGATTTGGTATTCTGCGCGCCAGGCCAGTAGATGATAGTAAAGTTGAGCCTTTGAAAGAATAAGGCCCAACGAGCTTGCGTGGCATTGAGTCAGCGGGCCGACCACAAGTACTCCAAGTTCTTGTGGTCGGTCCACACGACTATGGGATGAGTAGCCCTCTCTAACCAGTGTCTCCATTCCTCTAATGCCAACTTAATGGCAAGGAGCTCTCTGGCCCCTACGTCGTAATTGCGCTCGGCTGCCGAGAGCCACTGAGAGAAATACGTGCACAGGTGGAGCTTCTGGTCGGAGGGTTTGCGCTGCAAAAGGACAGCGCCCACCCCCGAATCAGAAGCATCCACCTCGAGGACAAATTAGAGCTGGGTGTCAACCTGACCCAGGATAGGTGTTTCAGAGAACAGACCCTTTAATTTAACAAAAGCCTGTTCTGCTGCCTCGGTCCAGTGAAAAGTGACCTTAACATAGGTCAGCTGTGTAAGGGGCAGTGCTATCCCACTATAGTTCCTGATGAACCTGCAGTAGAAATTTGCAAACCCGATGAAGTGTTGGCGCTCCCTACGGGAGTGGGGAGTTGGCCAATTAAGCACTGCCCTTACCTTGGCTGGGTCGGCAATCAGTCTCCCTTCAGCCACAAGGAAGCCCAAGAAGGTGGTAGAACTGGTGGAGAACTCACACTTCTCACCCTTAACGTAGAGCCGGTTCTCCAAGAGCCTCTGTAAGATGGCTCTTACATGGACCTCATGTTCCTATGGCAAGCAGGAGAAAATTAAGATGCCATCCAAATAGACAAAAACAATCTGATTCAGCATATCGCAAAGGACATCATTGATGAGCCACTGGAAGACGGTGGGGGCATTAGTGAGCCAAAACGGCATGACCAAATATTCATATTGCCCCAGATGTGTTCTAAAAGCTGTCGTCCACTCATCTCCCTCACAAATGCGAATTAGGTGGTATCCGTTCCTAAGATCTAGATAGACTGAAACAAAAGAACAAACAGATAAGACTGAAGTCATTCTTGTTGGTCCAAAAAACCTTAGAAATACCTTTCCATATCAGACTCTTTGGATAAGGTTACTCTTTCTCTTAATAGTTCTGTGAGGAACCTTGGAGTTATTTTTGATCAAGATCTGTTTTCAATTCACATATTAAATTCGTTTCTAAGACTGCCTTCTATCATTTGCATAATATTGCCAAGATTAGGAGCATCTTGTCTCAGAGTGATGCTAAGAAACTGATCCACGCTTTTGTTAGCTCTAGATTAGATTATTGTAACTCTTTATTATCAGGTTGTCCTAAAACATCTTTAAAAAGTCTTCAGTTGATCCAAAATGGTGCAGCAAGAGTTTTAACAGGTACTAGAAAGAGAGATCATATCTCTCCGGTTCTGGCTTCCCTTCATTGACTTCCTATAGAGTTTAGAATTAAGTTTAAAATCCTTCTTCTCACTTACAAAGCTCTTAATAATCAGGCCCCTTTTTATTTAAAAGATTTGATGCTACCATATTATCCTAACAGAGCACTACGCTCCCAAAATTGAGGATTACTTGTAATACCTAATCTCCAAAAGTACAATGGGAGGCAGAGCCTTCAGTTATCAAGCTCCTCTCCTATGGAACCAGCTGCCAATCTGGATTCAGGAGTCACACTCAATCTCTGTTTTTAAGAATAGGGTAAAAACCTACCTTTTTGATATAGCCTACAATTAGGGAGGGATCATGTGTCTCTGAACCCTCCCTTAGTTATGCTACTAAAAGGTTTAAACAGCTGGGGGACCTCCGATAATGCACTGGGCTTCACTCCTTTCTTCACTCTCAGTGAATTTTTTTTTTTTTCTGGTCATTAACATTTGTTTGTTCTCTCCCATAGATTGAGTCCCCATTGTGCTGTTTGCTCTCTACATGTCTGTTCTTTTCATCTTCTCTATCCCCTCACCCCCCCAGCCAGTCGCAGCAGATGACTGCCCCTCCCTGAACCTGGCTCTGCTGGAGGTTTCTTCCTGTTAAAAGAGAGTTTTTCCTCTCCACCGTCGCCAAGTGCTTGCTCACAGGGGATCTCCTGATTGCTGGGGGTCTTTCTGCAATTGTGGGGGTTTCCCCTACAGTTGAAAGTGCTATAAGATGACTGTTGTTGTGAAATGGCGCTATATAAATAAAGTTGAACTGAATTGAACTGAATCTAATTTGGTGAACACCCATGAGCGCTGAAGGAGTTCAAACGCGGAGTTCATCAAGGGCAGAGGATATTTATCCTTAATAGTAATAGAGTTCAACTCCCATTAGTCAATACACGGACGCAGAGAACCATCCTTCTTTCCAACAAAAAAGAACCCGGCTCAGAGAGGAGCCGAAGATGGCCGAATAAGGCCGGTGTTCAGTGAGTCTTTTATGTAACTCTCCATAGCCTCCCTCTCTGGGTCAGAAATGTTATAAAGCCGGCTGGACGGCAACCTCGCCCACGGGATGAGGTCCACAGCACAGTCGTAAGAGCAGTGAGGCAGAAGCGACAGCGCTCTCGACTTGCTGAAAACCTCACCCAAATCATGGTAAGCCCAGGGAACGAGGGTGAGGTCTGGCGGCTCAGCCGGGGGGGGAGGAAACGGGGAGAGATGGCTGAACATAGACAGTGGGCCAAACAAAACGGGTTCCAGGAGGAGATGGAATTATGTTTCCAATTAATAATGGGGTTATGCCTCCGGAGCCACGGATGACCTAAAACCATCGGGGAAGATGAATTTGGGAGAACTAGGAACATGAGTTCCTCCCGATGGTTACCGGAAAGAAGGATGGCAATAGGCACTGTGCGCAGGGTGACTACCACAACCTGCTGGCCAGAAATGGAATTTACTCCTTCATTGTTGGGCAATTTCAGAGTGGGAATATCCATGTCCCATACGAGTTGGAACGAGATGAAATTCCCCTCTGCCCCTGAGTCAATAAGCGCCATAATCCTCCTCTCGACCCCCGGTAATTGAACAAGGGTTGAAATAGAGAAATTACTGGGGGGAGTAGAATTGGTCCCACCCGCCAGACCCCCCATGGTTACTGACGGGCCGCGTCTTTTAACCTCCGGGGGCAGTAGTCCAGACTGTGCTTCATAGAAGCACAGTACATATGCATGCGCCCTCCCTCCTCCTCCGCTGATGCTCTTCATCGGACAGATGGGTCTGACTGAGCTCCATCGGCTCGGGAGGAGCGCTAGCGCCCCCAGTGTCAGTAGCTGTGGTGGGTTCACGCGCAGCTAACGGGTGAAAGGGTGAAAGGAGGATTGTCGCTCCTTCGCGTGCTCACAGTAGCAGTTATCCAAACCGACTGCCTGATCGATTAAGCCATCCAGAGTTTTGGGGACAGAGTGAACTGCCAAGTCGTCGCAGAGGTTCGTGTTCAGGCCGAGGAGGAAGGGGCTGCGTAAGGCAACCTCGTTCCAACCTGACTGTGCCGCTTCAACCCCAAACTCCACTGCGTAATTGGCCATGGACCGAGCCCCTTGGCGGAGCGTCAGTACACGGCTGATCACGTTCCCCTGCGTCTCTGAATGGTGAAAAGCGTGAGTGAATTCAGACACAAATTGCTCAAACGTGTAACATGACCCTAGGCACTATCAAGGATAGACCGAGCCCAGCTGAGGGCCTGGCCCCGGAGCAGAAGTCAAAAACTGAATCTTGGCAGCATCCCCCGAATACTCCCCTTCCACCTGCTCAAAATGCAGCCATACATGCAACAGAAACTCCTTGCATCCCCCAACTTCCCCCACATACAAAGCAGAAATGGGGACGGAAGTAGTACGGCGCACCACAGATTGAACAACCGGAGCAGGCAGAGCGGAAGGCTCCGGAGGAGGCCGGTCAACCAAATGCTCGGTGATCATACCCAGCTGCTTTATAATTGTTCCCAGCTGCTGGATTAATTTGACCACCTGTCTTTCGGTTGCATTCAAGCGCTCCAACGGGGATGGCCCCGATACGGCCACACCGGCTGAGGTTCTGGCTGGCTCATTCTGTCATGATTTAAACCCAGAACAGCCCACACGCACAGTACAACAGCAAAAGAACACTTGGACACAGGAACACGTTTGGGAATTTTATTAAATTTCAAGAACCACAGCACGGCTAGAGAAAACGTCACTCGCCAGAGGAACAGCCTGTGGAGAGAATATGAGAGCCGTGAGCTGAGGAATGGAGACAGGGGAAATGGACTAGCCAAATAACCATTTACGTGGGAGAAAAAGGAGAACCGGCAGAATCCCGAACTCGGGAAGAGACGAACCAGCAGGGTGAAGTGAATGGAGTCGGTGGTGTCTGGCCGGGTGGAGAATAGTTGCAGCTGAGCGGTGATGACGGAGCAGTGAACACACGCTGTCCCCAGAGACGCCCCCACACGATGGCAGCAACCTGAGGAGAGAAGAGGAAAAGAACAGGTGAGTAACAATACTGAGATCCAGTCTGCTAAGGCAGTATACCCAGACGAGCCAGCGTTAGTGCACGGAAGAGTTGATCCTTTTAAACGCTGGCTGATGAGAAGTAGCAGGTGCGTCTCCTCACCCAGGTGCGTTGATGACCTGGGGAAAAACAACGAGAAGGAGGGGGCGCATGCTCACCAACCATGACAGTGCGTGCTAATACTGCGTGGGAAGATAAAGCCTGTATGTGTAGTACATGTGCCTAGTTGTATGATTCTCTCTGTGTGGTTTGAAAAAAAAAATTGATATAATGACTATGCTCTTATTGTTACACTATACTGTTATTGTTCCGTGCATTTCATTTTAGGAAACACGGCAATGTTCTGAGTTATTAATGAACTTTTAGATGGTTACAGGTGGCAGAATAACCCTCCTTGCCGTGTGGGGTGGGACGGTAGTCCATCCGTCCCCCTAGCCTAGGTTTGTTGTGTGAATGTGATAGGCCGTTTAATGGTTTTAGTTCTAGTTTTCTTAGTGCGTGAGTTGTGTCCTAAATTGGAGAGGGTCTCAATTGTATGTGTAGTTTTGTACTTTCTATTTTCTATGGGGGGGGGGGGGGTATTATGAAGAGCCATGGAGTGGCAGTCATGTCTTCTTCCGCCACTGCATCACCGTATACGTAAATACCAGCGGACATATTAGTTCAGCCTCTTTGCCGATGCTCTGCCTGGTGGCTGTGTACTGTGTTTCCCACCCTAAATAAAGCTGAATTTTACTGTGCACCTGGCCTCATCATTTAGGAGGTAATTCCATACATAACAGGCACTGCATTAAAAACCGGCTTCATTCTGTAAAGGATATTACCACGTGGGCTCAGGAACACTTTGGATAACCATTTTCAGTTAACACAGCTTGTCGCTACATCTACAAGTGCAAGTTAAAATTCTACCATGCAAAGCGACAGCCATATATCAACAACACCCAGAAATGCCGCTGATTGCTCTGGGCCCTGGCTCATCAGAGATGGACTGACGCAAAGTGCAAAAAGTGCGCTGTGGTCTGACAAATCCACATTTCAGATTGTTTTTGGAAATCATGGATGTCGTGTCCGTCAGACTAAAGAGGAAAAGGACCATGCAGACTGTTATCAGCACAAAGTTCAAAACCCAGCATCTGTGATGGTATGGGAGCGTGTTGGTGCCCATGGCATGGGTAATGTTATGTATGAGATTTGGGTGTCTGGGATGCCGTGCCCACCCACAGGGTGACGTCAGGCGGGCACGGCCCACTCTGTATATAGTTGAGTGTTCTGTCTAATAAAGTTCAGTTGGATGTCCCTCAAGAAGCTCTCCGTCTCGTGTCATTTTCACGTGAAGAGGGCTGCCGAGGCTGGAGGACAAGGGAGTGGAGCGGGAAAAATTGGCACGATCCTGCAGAGAGCCAAACGCCATCGTCAGGGTAGGAGTTTGGACCAGGTCAGCGGGACAGCACGATGCAGGGAGGAGGTCCAGCGACGACGTGGCGGGCACGGGAGACCGGGTCAGATTCCCCTGCGGGTTGGCGGCGGGGCTCGGCCCAGAGAAGAAAAACAAGTTTTGGCAGTTAGAGACATTTTGGCCAGGGAGGGGTGTTTCGACCCTGGGGGGTGGCAGCGGCCGGACTTAAGGATGCCGTGGGGATGCCCAGGCCCTCCGTGGCTGTATAGAAGATTTTGTCGGCATAAAGACATGTTTGCCAGGGAGGGGGGGTTTCGACCCTGGAGGTGGACAGAGGCCAGGGGCGCATATGTTGTGGGGATGCCCGGGACCTCCGAGGCAGTTTTCTGGATCGTGGCTACCCAGAGACTTTGGGGTTACCTGATATTTTATTTTTCTGGTGTGAATGCCTGTATATATATGTGAGTGAATGTGTGTAATATGGGATTATTTTATGTATTTTAAGAAGACGTGGTCCATTTTGATTATTTTGGTGTGAATGTGATAGGTTGTTCTATTACAGCATATTATTCTCCCTGTTCTTAGTGTGTGATTCGGGTTTCTAAATTTGGGTGGTTCAGTTGTGTGTGTGGTTTCACAGTTTGTAAGTGGGGGGGATGTTATGTATGAGATTTGGGTGTCTGGGATGCCGTGCCCACCCACAGGGTGACATCAGGCAGGCACGGCCCACTCTGTATATAGTTGAGTGTTCTGTCTAATAAAGTTCAGTTGGATGTTCCTCAAGAAGCTCTCCGTCTCGTGTCATTTTCACGATATAACAGGTAACTAGCACATCTGTGAAGGCATCATTAATGCGTGTCTCCCACTGAAAATGTGTGGCGCATTATGAAACGCAAAATATCACTATGGAAGCCCCAGACTGTTGCACAAATGAAGTCAAGCAAGAATGGTAAAGAATTCCTCCTACAAAGCTTCAGCAACTAGTGTCCTCAGTTCCTAAATGCTTACTGAGTGTTGTTAAAAGGAAAGGTGATGGAACACAGTAGTAAACACGCCCCTGCCTCAGCTTTTTTGGAACGAGTTGCAGGTATCAAATTCAAAATGAGTAAATATTTGCAAAAAAAACCCTCCAAAGTTTATCAGTTTGAACATTAATATCTTGTCTTTGTAATGTATTCACTTGAATATAGGTTGAAAAGGATTTGCAAATCATTGTATTCTGTTTTACATACATTTACATAATGTCCCAACTTAATTTAATTGGGGTTTGCATTTCTCCATATTAAACTCCAGTTTAATGTATGAAGTCATTTTTAAAAGGTGTCTTGATTGACTTTTCTGCATCCGCTTTCACTTTTCTAATCGTCTTTATTTGACTCCCTCATTTCACCGAGTCGTCCTAAGTGATTTGTGGCAGCAGAATACAATGTGGAGCTGAGGGGGAAAAAATCTCTCTCTTTTGACTGAATCACAGTTTCATACTTTTACTGCTATTTCAATATTAATTCTCTTATCTCTGAATCAATCATAATTAGTCTTGCTGCCTGCCAACTCGCCTGGCCTGAATGCTTTGGGAGGGCCAGGACAGGAGGAGGAGCGCTCATCATGACATGTACTTCTACTGCCCTCAAGTGGCCAGGAGGAAAACTGGCGGTACAAAGAAAACATAATGAACCTAGTTGGATTAAATATAGTGACACCATCTTTTATCCACACCACGCTTGGAAGCTCTGTGAAAACTGGTGCCCTAGCAGGCAGTTAATACGTTTCCCCGAGTCCGTTGCTCTGTCTCTGAGTTTCCCGTAGTAATGGATGTGATGTTTGCACAAGGACCTCTGTGTCCACTGTAAAATACTCTCCCCTTACCACAATTTTTTTTGCAGCACTGAATTGCTGTACTCAAGCTCCACCGCCATCACACACAGAAAGACCAGATCATTTCACAGTGCTCTCATTTCTCAGCACCAGTCATACAGAGAGAATTACTTGAGGCAATAGAGGCTTTGTCTACAGAATGACAGAGGTTACCAAGGAGCAAGGAAATCAATGTGGAGAGAACAGCAAATGCCCTTTCTGAACTCTGAGAAAATTTAAACTTCTAGAATGCTCATCTTTTAAATAATGGTGTTGCACTGCGCTTTGGTTTAGTTGAATCCATGCAGAGCAGCTGGATTGCTGCTCAGACTTTAATGAGGACACAGCTCACTGGGGGGTTGAATGCCACATTAGAAGTTCAAACTAGAAGGCCAGAATGACATCACTTCCACATTGACCACACTCCCGTACAAGTCAGGAAACCCTGACTCTAGCAATTATTTGCAATGCCGATTCAAAATCACATGGCAATTATAAAGACACCATAGTGACGTGGTCATATTATCTCTGATATTAAAATTACCATTGTACAGTCTATTGGGTGCTATCAGAGACAAGTCATACTCACTCAGTGAATTTTTATTTTACTCAGGGACATGTTATAGTCACCCAGTGAATTTTCATTCTTCTCATTTCCTCTAGTCTTAACTGCTTTAACTGTCCTATTTTATTAGTATTTCTTAGTATTAGTATTAAGGTGTGTTTATTATCTTTATTAGTATAAGTACTGCTGTGTATTTATTACCTTGGCATTCGTTTCGGACAGCAGAGTAAGAATTTCATTGCTCAGGAAATGTTCCATTTCTTAACTGTGCACATGATAATAAATCCTTTGAATCCTTGGTCAGAGATAGAAGTTGAGTGGGACTATGTAGTACTCAGTCTCGGTCTTGTCTCTGAATCAGAGTCATTTTTTTTGGTCTTGTCTCTGTCTCGTAAAAAATGGACTTGGGATTTTAAATCAAGGTCACTGAAGACCAGTTTATTTGTCCACATAATTAGCATGGCTGCAAAGAAATATTCCCCTTAAATGTAACAATAAAGTTATTTGCAGGTTTAACTTTATGTCACTGTGAACAGTTGCAACCTCGTCCACTTTACACAAGCAGGAGAAGATGAATCTCCACCACCACTACCACCCTCATCCCCCGAGATTTTGCAGACAACAGCAGACAACCATGTGTGCCACAATTACACAAATATACCAGCAGCTGAGAGTGAGAAGTTTCTTTTAAGGGCATTTTTTTTTTTCAGTCACTCCCATGGAGTGACCATCTCTGTTGCTGTGGGGTTGTCCTGGTTCAGTACGGGGCAGTCTCCCTGTTCATCTTCGCTCTGTGCTCATTTGTGCACCCCGGTTTACCCCACATTAACGTGCACCTCTGCTCCTCTTTTTTTCTGTGACAGCCCTCTTCAGAAAAAATGTATCTTGCTTCATGTTTCACTGGACAAGAAATGTGACACACAAAACACATGGCCCAACCAAATAAAAGTGCAAGTGTTCATGCACACTAACAAATGCACACACAGTGTCTCTTCTTGTAAATGTGAAAGCTATTCAGTGATGATATGACAAAAAATGATGGTCATAATGTAAAATGTCGGGTGCATTTTGCAACCCTGTTAATTAAAACGGAGCACAAAGAGCAGCAATTGAACTATACAGATCGGTGTATTCCAGTCAACCACTGATCTGATGAGTTTGACATGGGGTCATAAAACTAAGACTTGTAAAAATGCCAGTGACTCTCAACTAGTAGCAACTGGCATCATCTGTGTCCAGGCTCACTGGCACGTTGATGTGACATCAACAATGTGGGAACATGAAAATTGATACACTGAAGAAATGCACCATTATCTGAGGGCAGGGGCGGTTCTAGGATCAGAGCTTTAGGGGTGCCGAGCACCCGATGAGCTCCACCACACACACCCTTTACAGACACACACACACACGTTATTTTGTTGGAGTTATCATCTTTCATATATCTCCTCCCTGCCTTCCAGTTAGTGAACATGGTACATAATGATACATAAAAACAGTGACAGCTTGGATTTAATATTTTGCTTATACCAAAATGACAACAACTTCTTTCACTTGAATTCAAACAGCACACAGTGGTTGATTGATAACGCAACCATTAAAGAAAAACGTCTGCTACTAGCTGTCTTAGCCAGGGCTGGACTGGGATGAAAAATCAGCCCTGGCATTTTTGGTCCAATTTGTTAAGTAGCAACATTCAGCAATCACACTTAATGTGCTAACAGAGGTCAGAATTATCCCACTTTTGCCCTTAACAAATGAATCCCTGTGGTTTTGAAGAAAGAAAGAAAGAAAGAAAGAAAGAAAAAGAAAGTTACTTTATTATCTATTTTTGCATAAATATTTTGTCATAATTTTAAAGTCTAAACATTTTTCAAAGGTGCAAAACTTTGAAAAAAGCTTCACAATTACAAAGAAAAAAAACCACAAACATATATACAATAAAAGCTTCAAATTTACTGGAATAATGAAACAAATTTATAGGGATGAAAAATGCAAAATTAACAGAAAATTTATAGGGATGAAAAATGCAAAATTACAAGAAAAACAAACTTGAATTTTCCATCCATCCATCCATCCATCTTCTACCGCTTTTCCAGAGGTCCGGGTCGCGGAGGCAGCAGTTCAAACAGAGAAGCCCAGACTTCCCTTTCCCCAGCCACCTGCTCCAGCTCTTCAGAGGGGATACCAAGGCGTTCCCAGACCAGCTGGGAGACATAGTCTCTCCAGCAAGTCCTGGGCCTGCCCCGGGGTCTCCTCCCAGTGGGACGTGCCCGAAACACCTCAAGTGGGAGGCGTCCAGGAGGCATCCTAATCAGATGCCCATACCACCTCAACTGACTCCTTTCAATGTGGAGGAGCAGCGGTTCTACTCTGAGCCTCTCCCGGATGACTGAGCTCCTCACCCTATCTCTGAGGGTGAGTCCAGCAATCCTACGGAGAAAGCTCATTTCAGCCGCATGTATCCGCGATCTCGTTCTTTCGGTCATTACCCAAAGCTCGTGACCATAGGTGACAGTAGGAACGTAGATTGACTGGTAAATCGACAGCTTTGCCTTAGAACTAAGCTCCCTCTTCACCACAACAGACCGGCACAACGTCCGCATCACTGCAGATGCTGCTCCAATCCGTCTGTCGATCTCTCGCTCCATTTTCCCCTCACTCGTGAACAAGACCCCAAGATACTTAAACTCCTCCACTTGGGGCAGGAGCCCGTCCCCAACCCGGAGAGGACAATCCACCTTTTTCCGGCTGAGGACCATGGACTCGGACTTGGAGGTGCTGATTCTCATCCCAGCCGCTTCACACTCAGCGGCAAACCGTCCCAGCAAGAGCTGTAGGTCATTGCTGGATGAAGCCAACAGGACAACATCATCTGCAAACAACAGAGATGAGATCCTGTGGTCACCAAGCATGACACCCTCCATTCCCCGGCTGCGCCTAGAAATCCTGTCCATAAAAATTATGAACAGGATCGGTGACAAAGGGCAGCCTTGGCGGAGTCCAACTCTCACTGGGAATGACTCCGACCGAGTGTTGGCAATACGAACCAAACTCTCACAACGGTCGTACAGAGACCGAATAGCTCGTAACAATAAGCCCAATACCCCATACTCCCGAAGCATCCCCCACAAAGAACCACGAGGGACATGGTCAAATGCCTTCTCCAAGTCCACAAAACACATGTAAACTGGTTGGGCAAACTCCCACGAACTCTCAAGAATTCTCGAGAGGGTAAAGAGCTGGTCCGATGTGCCACGGCCAGGACGAAAACCACACTGCTCCTCCTGAATCCGAGGTTCGACCAACGGCCGGACTCTCCTCTCCAGTACCTTGGCATAGACCTTCCCAGGGAGGCTGAGGAGTGTGATCCCTCTAAAGTTGGAGTACACCCTCCGGTCCCCTTTTTTGAAGAGAGGAACCACCACCCCGGTTTGCCATGCCAAAGGCACTGCCCCCGACCTCCACGCAATGTTGCAGAGGCGTGTCAACCATGACAACCCAACAACATCCAGGGCCTTGAGGTACTCAGGGCGAATCTTGTCCACCCCCGGGACCCGGCCACCAACAAACTTGAATTTTAAAGGTAAAAATTCCAAATTCATGGCAAACGTTGCAAATTTAAGAGAGAAAAAATTCACATATGTACAATTACAGTCATTGGGAATGTAAACACAGGAAGTTATTTAAAACGTTTAATAAATTCATTAAGAAAAAGAAAATTAATAAATTGTTTAGACAAAGGTCAGAAAATGAAGAAAAATGTAGCTTTTTAGCAATAGTTAAAAAAATTAAGGAAAAAATCAATGAAAAGATGATGGAAAATTATTGAGGCAAAGATGGAAGAAAAAAGATGTCAGTTTATGATGCAAAAGTCACAAATTCAAGAAAAAAATGTCAATCCATGAGCAAAAATTTTTCACGAAGTTTAAAATGTCATTAAGTTTCTTAAAAATCTATAATTAAAAAAGAATAAAAATAATCATAACTTGAAACTGTACACAAGTAAACATCCATCCATCTTCTTCCACTTAATCCTTTTCGGGTCTCGGGGGGGGCTGGAGCCTATCCCAGCATCTTAGGGCGAGAGGCAGGGTACATCCTGGACAGATCGCCAGTCCATCGCAGGGCCAACACAGAGAGACAGACAACCATTCACTCTCACAGTCATACCTAAGGACAATTTAGAATCCCCAGTTTTGATGCCAGTTAACCTAACCTACATGTTTTCGGCATGTGGGAGGAAACCGAAGAAATCCTGGAGTAAACCCACACAGACACGGGGAGAACATGCAAACTCCACACAGATCACTGTTGGTCGGAGGCTGGGATCGAACCCAGGATCCTCCGGCCAAGGGTGAGTTGCTGTGCTGCAGCAGTGCTAACCACTTCGCCACCGCGCTGCCCCCCACAAGTAAACATAGGTTATCTTTATATATTATCACTCAAATATACATAAGAGTAGTTACCCCAAAATAGTTAAGAAGTTACTGAGATGTGATTTTAGACTGGACAGATTGAGGTTTTGCTCCTGAATTTATTTAGATTTTTTTTTTTTTTTGATTTTGTATACTTTATTGATGGCAGTTTTATTCTAAATTTACTACATTTTCCATGTAAATTTGAAAGGTTTTTTTGCCACTTAAATCAACTTTTCTCATAATTTGTGTTTAGTGCTAATTTAGGATTTTTTTCTTGTACATTTGAGACTTTACTCTCATAAATTTGTGAGGTTTTGTCTTGTAAATTAAAAATAAAAATAAAAATGAGCAAAGATGCAGTATTTTCTGATATATTATAGGCTATTTATAGCCTATTTTCTAACCCCAACCCCAGGTGAAAACCTCACGTACTTTGAAACATAAATGTTTGCAGGTATGCATGATACTCTTACCGAATAAATTCAGACAGACCCAAAAACAATTCATAATGTTGCAGAATATTCCAGCTGAGGCTGGCGTCATACATCATATTGAGTATGTTACCTGTAGAAAAGCTGTACCAGCCTCCTCTCCCCTGACTTCCCGCTGTTGGGATAGGGAGGGAGGGACCTCTCTGTGTGTGTGCGCCAGCCTGCTGCAGCCAGGGCTCCAGCACTGCAGCAGGGAGGAGGGATCATACCATTTGTGTGCCAGGGGTCGGGGGGAGGGGGGGTTCATTTTCATTTTAAAAAGTTTAAACGATAAACTACTAAATATGTTTTGGATGATATTTCAACTTGTCAAAGATGAACTACAATCTTATAATCACAACTTTTCTCACTCCAATTTTTAGGGGTGCTGAGTTTAATTTTTGGGGCGATACAGCCCCCCTAAAAAAAGACCTAACACCGCTCATGTCTGAGGGACATCAGCCCAACATCTCCTTGAAAATGTGAAAAAGCCATGGGGGGTTGTTGAGGTGTTAATTTATGTTAATGAGACCTACAGCTTGCCAAATGTAGTTTAAAAGTGGCTTAATTAAAACCTCTGATACAGAAATTTTCAGTTGTCACTCTGATAATGAAGGAAATTATGTCATTGATTTTAAGATGTCTGCAAGTATTTCAGTCTAATTTCCATTTTAGGTTAGAAAAATGTCTCATTGAAACATTTTTCAGATTTCAAACAAATGCCAAAGTTCCCCATTCCTGGTAGTCTAGTGAACTTAACCCAAGATAACAGCATCTTTAAAGCAAAAAAAAAAAAGTTTTGAAGAAGCAGTTTCATCATGTTATTTGAGCATGTCTGAACAACATCTAATGATAAATTTTGCATCATCTTAAAAAAAAATTGCTTAGGGATAATGTGAAGCAATTTGTTCAAACATGGGCCTTTCAATGGGATAATGAATCCTCAGAAACTCCACCAGGGAACAGCTCAAAAAGAAGAAATGAAATGGTGATTATAGTTTGGTTTAACCAAAAAGTGCATAGTTGATTGCCACTGAAAAGCATTGGGGGGTTGAAATCAGAAATATTTTACTGAAATAATCTTTCTGACCATAGAAAAGTGTTGTTTTCATATGATAAATGGTGTTCACTTACATAGCGCTTTTCTCATCTCTAGATGACCAAAGCGCGTTACAGATCCTGCTATCCACCCACTCACACACTGATGGTGGCCGAGCTACCATACAAAGGTGCTGGCCTGACCCACCAGGAGCAACTGGGGGTTCAGTGACTTGCTCAAGGACACTTTGACATGCAGACTGCAGACATTGAACTCCTGACCCTCCGCTCAGTAGTCGGCCACACTACACCTGCACCACAGCCGCCCCCTGAGCAAATGAATATATTATCCATTTTTGTTCTTGTGTTTTTGTCAGAATCTCTGCTAAAGAAATAACTCAGTTCCTAAATGTTTCATCACAGCTGCAACCCTTTCAGTTTCCCATTCAACAAAGGCTCAGAGAGACATCACCAAGTAGTCTGTCACTCCTCCTGCCTCCAGCTCTCTCTATCAAAGCCGGCCAAACAGCAGACTTTTTATTACCTTATTAATGTATTCTATTTGTTTAGAGAGCTGCACATCTTCTCCGCTCCTCCGCTGCCATTCTTTAAAACCCTTCAGGGACATCTCAGGGATCCAGCTGACATATGGTGAAGACAGGAGAAACATGTTGGAGGCTGCCAGGCTGTGGACCCCAATTCCCAGATGCATGGTGACATATTGTCTTCAAACAGACTCTGTCACTGTGGCAGAAGCACTGAGGGGGTCCATGGGAATGAGGGACAGCTTTACAGCGTGCATTTCGAACTGCAGGTGTTTTACTCCTCCAGCCGTTTTCTATTTAAAAGAATCCCGGCGTCTTATTTTTCTCTCTCCACACTGTTTCACTGATGCCCGCAGCTACTGAGGCTGATCATCTGAGGAGCTAAAATGGGTTTATAACCAGTATAAAATATTGTTATCATTGGCTGGTAACAAGTTGCACAGTTGTTAGCACTGTCGCCCCACTGCTATAGGTTGGGGGATCTGAACTACATGGACAGCAGGGCCTTTCACTGTGCATAGGGTTTGATACTTATGATTGGGAGGGTGTTTCCATCCATCCATCTTCTTCCGCTTAATCCTTTTTGGGTTGCGGGGGGGCTGGAGCCTATCCCAGCATCTTTGGGCGAGAGGCAGGGTACACCCTGGACCAGGGGTGTCCAACCATGTGCCATGGAGAGCCAAGACCCTGCAGGTTTTCTCTTCTACCCAGTCTCTTCAGCAGGTGTTTTCACTTATCAGCAATCAGTGGGAAGAAGTTCACTGAAATCTGCTGTTGAAGACACTGGTTGGAGGTAAAACCTGCAGGGTCTTGGCTCTCCATGGCACATGGTTGGACACCCCTGCCCTGGACAGATCGCCAGTCCGTCGCAGGGTCAACACAGAGAGACAGACAACCATTCACTCTCACAGTCATACCTAGGGACAATTTAGAATCCCCAGTTTGATGCCAATTAACCTAACTTGCATGTTTTCCCAGAGTAAACCCACGCAGACACGGGGACAACATGCAAACTCCACACAGATCACTGTTGGTCGGGGGGTGGGATTGAACCCAGGATCCCCCGGCCAAGGGTGAGTTGCTGTGCTGCCGCAGTGCTAACCACTCCGCCGCCGCGTTGCCCAGTTTCAGTTCAGTTTCAGTTCAGGAGGGTGTTTCAGTTTGCATATTTTACCTGTATCTGCACAGATTATACTCCAGTTTCCTCCCACAGTCCAAACTCAGCTTTTGCATCAGTTCAAAAAGGAAGATCTGTGTATATGTTCACATGTAATTGGTATATTCAGTATGTATTGGTTTTTTTAACCACATTTTTTTAAAAAGCTGAGTTCAATTTCATTAGCCACACCCAGGCCTGATTATTACGAGACCTGCTGAATCAAGGGATCACTTAAATAGAACCGTCTGACAAAGCAAAGTAGGCAAAAAAAGATCTCAAAAAGGAAAACATCATGCCACAATCTAAAGAAATTCAAGAACAAAGGGAAACAAAGTCACTGACATGCCAGTCTGGAAAGGGTTACAAAGCCTAAGGCTTTAGGACTCCAGCGAACCACAACGAGAGCTATTATCCACAAATGGAGTAAACTTGGAACAGTGGTGAACCTTCCAAGGAGTGGCTGGCCTACTAAAATTACTCCAACTCCACTGACAACTCATCCAGAATCCAGAACAACATCTAAAGAACTGCAGGTCTCACTTGCCTCAGTTTGGACACTGGTCCATGATTCAAGAATAAGAAAGAGACTGGGCAAAAATGGCATCTATGGGAACGTTCTAAGGCGAAAACCACTGCTGACCAAAAAAAAAAAAAAAAAAAAAATTCAAAGGCTTGTCTCACATTTGCCAAAAAAAAAATAAATAAATAAATAAATCTTGATGATGCCAAGACTTTGGGGAAAATATTCTGCGGACTGACGAGACAAAAATTGAACTTTTTGGAAGGCATGCATCCCATTACATCTGATGTAAAACTAACACAGCATTTCATAAAAAGAACATCATACCAACAGTCAAACGTGGTGGTAGTGTGATGGTCTGGAGCTACTTTGCTGCTTCAGGACCTGAACAGCTTGCTGCTATTGATGGAACCATGAATTTGCTCTCTACCAGAAAATCCTGAAGGAGAATCTCCAGCCATCAGCCATCAGTTCATGACCTCAAGCTCAAGTCCTAGTGTGGCTGAATTATAACAATTCTGCAACAAAGACTGAACCCCCCCCCCAAAAAAAAAACAGCAATGTAAAAGACTCATTGCCAGTTATCACCAATGCTTGGTTGTAGTTGTGCCACCAAGGGTGGCACAACCACTTATTAGATATGAAAATAAATGAATAAAATTATCATTTAAAATTGCTTCTTATATTCACTCGGGTTATCTTTGTCTAATAATAAAATTTGTTTGATGATCTAAAACATTTAAGTGTGACAAATATGGAAAAATCAGTTTAGTTTAGTTTATTTACTTCATCCAAAGGAGATAAGACAACAAGTAAAAGAAAAAAATACAGAGAATATAACTGCAAGGGTGCAGGCTGAAGCTATAGAGCTTATTTGGTGCCTTCTCCTATTATAATAATCAACACGTTAGAGATTTACATGAATCAGTTCACGTTGATACAACCCAGCATTTTACTTTAAACCAGTGTTTCATAATATTGCAAAATTAACCCCTTGCACTCCAGTCAATTTCCCTAAAAACGCCAAAAAATAACGTGCCCAAAGTAAATCGAAAGCTGTTCTTCAACCCTTTGCAGCATCTTCATGGGGTTGGTTTCATTCAAAAGAAAACACTTTGAATTTTTTGGCAAAATAGTCATAATCTCTCTAAGTGCTCCGGCCACTGAGTTACAGTCATCTAAACATAGTGAGCTTGAAGAAAATAAATTTGGCCTGGGTGTTTTTTCGGATACAAATGCTTGCAAATAACACACAGCTTCAGATCCGGGCTGGAAAATGCAACAGAAATGTAGAACCAAGTGTTATCCAGCTGAGGTCAAAATTTTGTAACAATACCACAAAAAACGAATATATTACACAGCTTTTTCCTCAGGTAGTTCCCAGGCGTTTTTGAACTGTGCCAAATTGTGCCAAATGGCACAGTTTGGAAAAACGTCTGTAACTTTTGAATGATTCAATATAGAAGCTTCATCTTGGGCTCTAATGAAAGGTGACACTCAGGGCTGTGTGCGTGTGTGTGTGTGGGGGGGGTTGTCCCCCCCCCGCTACAGAGGACGGACATCGCCCGTTGCGCCACGGTCCGTCATGCAGCGATGACGCACAGCTGTAATTTACCGATCGGTCAAAAGTCATTTTGATTACAATTTTCAGGGATAAAGAATAATTTAGCTTAGAACACTTACCTCTTCACAGCAGAAGCGGAGCTGGCGAACTTTTTCCTCATTGTCAGATGAACGCGACGCTGGTCTCGCGACCCGATCAAAACATAATTCCATTATTGCGGTTTTGCGCTTCCATGATTGCGGTTTTTGGCAAACGATTTTTCAAAACAAATAGCAGTAGTAATTAAAAATAGACTGGCGAATGCGTGTGTGTCACTCAGCCTTCGTCGTCGGCCTCCGTCGGTCTATTATGACCATGGAAGAGAATCCTAAACATCTACTCTGCTGGGACAGCACCGCCTGTGACCGAACATGCCGATGCGTGAATGACAGTCCCTGTCACACAGGTTGTACTTGTGGGTGGTCTCCGTGCTGCTGGGTCTGTGGGGTTCTTCCTGCGGGTCCTTTTTTCATCTGCTACAGCAGTCTCTCTTCACCCAGCCTTTCACAAAAAAGCTCGCCAACTTCTGTGCTTCAATTGGCTCACTGCATTCACAGCGTTGGTAGGCAGGTCCTTCTTGCTAGGTTTTCAGTCATTGGTTCTTCAAGGTTTCAGAAACCCAATTCAAGGCTCTTATTAGTCGAATGAGAGGTCAATCAGATGAACTAATCTGTTTGCGGCTGTGTCTGCAGTGGAAGAACGGAAATGCAGCTTTTGCAGCTCCATCGTTCATCCTAGAGCGCACGAGGGCACACGAGAGCGCCCTCGTGCGCTCTGGGATGCAGAGACTTGCCCGCCCGCGGTACAATGGAGTGCAAGAGGTTAAATAATTTCTGTACAGTTTTTTTTTTAAGTTGCATTAAAGAATCACACATTTGGATATTTTCAGGACAGTTATTCCATAAGTTCACTCCTTTTACAGACAGACAGTGGTATTTAGCATTTGTTTGTGCCTTTGGTTTTTCCTGTATAAATGTTCACCTTATAGGGAACCCACGCTGGGATAATCACCTCAGACTGGAAGCAGAGGGGAGGCAAATAGTCCCTCTGCCGGTAGAGCGTGGGGGATTAAACAGATGAGGACAATAGGTATTGTGATGGGAGAAGTTATGGTGATGCAGCAGGAAGGAGTAGCTGCAGGGACAGTGGGGGTGATGATGTGTTGAATGTATTGTGATGCAAGATCTCAGGCAGCAGGGGGAAGGAGGGGGTGATATAAAAGGAGAGACCCTGATGTATGAAGGAATGCTTTTTCTGTGTATGAATGAAGTGAGAGAGTGAATAAAGTTCGTCTGCCGTGCAAGTCTGGTTTCTTATTTGCACTCTCCACACTCTCAGATATTTGCTGCCTCTTGTCTTGAACAACTTCTGGATACTTAGCAGTAATTTTCCAGTTTTCCTTTTATACATAAATTGCATGGTGAAACAATCTACTAAATCTTTGAATTTCAATGGATTTAGGTGAATAAAGAGTGGATTTGTGGATTTTTAGTAAGGTTTGTTACAAACAATGCAAATGACTTCTTTTGCAGTAAGTAAATACAGTATGATTTGTATCTGATTCATATGTATTGCCCCAAACCTCTATGCAGTAAGTTATGTATGGAACCACCAAGGAATTGTATAATATGAACAGGGCTTTCTCACATAGGAGATCTTTAGCTTTGGAGCTTTGGGGCTTTGGGGCTTTGGGGCTCTTTAGGGGTTGGCTGTGGCACAGGTGTAGTGTGGCCAACTACTGATTGAAGGGTCAGGGGTTCGATTCCCGGTCTGTCTGCAGTCTGCATGTTAAAGTGTCCTTGAGCAAGACACTGAATCCCTAGTTGCTCCTGGTGGGTCAGGTCAGCACCTGTTTGTGGCAGCTTGGCCACCATCAGTGTGTGAATATAAGAATCTAGATATATAAGATATATATGTATATATAAGATAAGATAAGATATATATAAGAAGATAAGATATATATAAGATAGATAAGATAAGATATATATAAGAATCTAGATTCTCATTTTACATGATCCAGAATCGATTCACAAAAATTAAGAATCGATTTTTAAAATTATTATTATTATTTCTTTTTTTTTTTTTGCGGTGGTGCCAGGGTCCCGTCACGTGACAAGTATTGTCGCTTCGGGATACGCAATTATACATTGACGCTGCCGATGCAGAAGAACCATGCAGAGTAGCTTACTAGCTAGCAGCCGGATGAAACAGTCGGAATAAAGAAAAATGGAGCAGCAAGAAATTCAGCCAGTCCTATCTTCAATGAAGGCAAATGTGTGGGCGCATTTTTAATTTCTACAACATTCTGGGAAAGAAAGCGCTAGACATGACACATGTTATATATAAAGTTTGCAAAACGAGTCAATTTGGTAACACCACAAACATCGGGCCTCACATTAACTACCATCACCCAGAGTCAAAACAAGTTGAAAAAGTTGTAAGTCCTCCTGTTGAACCAATGACGATTTTGGGGGGTGGCCAGGGTAAATACCAAAAGCCAGTTTAGAAAGCTTGGGATCAGTCCGCCAAGGTCTCCGCCTTTGACCGCCACCTGATCCACATAGCACCGGACCCCCATGATCCCTCCTGCAGGTGGTGAGCCCACTGGAGGGTGGACCCATGTAACTCCTTCGGGCTGAGCCTGGCCGGGTCCCATGGGTGGAAACCTGGCCACCAGACGCTAGCCATCAAGCCCCTCCCCCAGGCCTGGCTCCAGGGTGGGGCCCCGGTAACCCCATACCAGGCGGGGTACACTGAATCTTTGTTCTAGTATTTATCATGAGAGTCTGTTGGATCATTCTTAGTCTGGCCCTTCACCCAGGACCAGTTTGTCTTGGGTGACCCTATCAGAGGCAAATTGCCCCGGACAACATAGCTGCTGGGATCACTGGGGCACGCAAACCCCCCACCACGATAAGGTGACGATCCATGAGGGGTACCCAAACGTATAGTGAGGGTGTGCTGGGAACGTCTGGCTGAGGCCCCTGTCTGGGAGATCTTCAACTCCCACCTCCAGAAGAACTTCAACCACATTCCAAGGGAGTCTGGAGACATGGAGTCTGAATGGGCCATGTTCTCCACCTCTATTGTTGAAGCAGCGGCCCAGAGCTGCAGCCGCAAGGTTGTCAGGGCATCTCGTGGTGGCAACCCCTGAACCAAGTGGTGGACACCAGTGGTGGTGGGGGCATTAAGCTGAAGAAGGAGTCCTATCAGGCTTGGTTGGCTTGTGGGACTCCCGAAGCAGCTGAGATGTACCAGCAGGCCAAGCGGAGTGCAGCTCGGGTGGTTGCTGAAGCAAAAACTCGGGTATGGGAGGAGTTTGGTGAGGCCATGGAACAAGACTTTCAGTTGGCCTCGAAGAGATTCTGCCAAACTGTCTGGCGGCTCAGGAGGGGGAAGCAGCTCCCTGTCCACACTGTGTATGGTGCGGATGGGGCACTGTTGACTTCAACTGGGGATATCGTCGGGCGGTGGAAGGAATACTTCGAGGATCTCCTCAATCCCACTGATATGCCTTCCACAGAGGAAGCAGAGCTTGCGCCCGAGGGGGACGACTTGCCTATCACAGGGGCTGAGGTCACCAAGGTGGTTAAAAATCTCTTTGGTGGTGGGGCCCCGGGGGTGGAAGAGATTCACCCTGAGTACTTCACGGCCCTGGATGTTGTAGGGCTGTCATGGTTGACACGCCTCTGCAACATTGCGTGGAGGTCGGGGGCAGTGCCTTTGGCATGGCAAACCGGGGTGATGGTTCTTGTCTTCAAAAAAGGGGACCAGAGGGTGTACTCCAACTTTAGAGGGATCACACTCCTCAGCCTCCCTGGGAAGGTCTATGCCAAGGTACTGGAGAGGAGAGTCCAGCCGTTGGTCGAACCTCAGATTCAGGAGGAGCAATGTGGTTGTCGTCCTGGCCGTAGCACATCGGACCAGCTCATTACCCCCTTGAGAATCCTCGAGGGTTTGTAGGAGTTTGCCCAACCAGTTTACATGTGTTTTGTGGACTTGGAGAAGGCATTCGACCATGTCCCTCGTGGTTCTTTGTGGGGGATGCTTCGGGAGTATGGGGTATTGGGCTTATTGTTACGAGCTATTCGGTCTCTGTACGACCGTTGTGAGAGTTTGGTTTGTATTGCCAACACTCGATCGGACTCATTCCCAGTGAGAGTTGGACTCCGCCAGGGCTGCCCTTTGTCACCGATCCTGTTCATAATTTTTATGGACAGGATTTCTAGGGGCAGCCAGGGAACGGAGGGTGTCATGCTTGGAGACCACAGGATCTCATCTCTGTTGTTTGCAGATGATGTTATCCTGTTGGCTTCATCCAGCAATGACCTACAGTTCTTGCTGGGACGGTTTGCCGCTGAGCGTGAAGCAGCTGGGATGAGAATCAGTACCTCTAAGTCCGAGTCCATGGTCCTCAGCCAGAAAAAGGTGGATTGTCCTCTCAGGGTTTGGGACAGGCTCCTGCCCCAAATGGAGGAGTTTAAGTATCTTGAGATCTTATTCATGAGTGAGGGGAGAATGGAGCGAGAGATTGACAGACGAATCGGAGCAGCATCTGCAGTGATGCGGACATTGTACCGGTCTGTTGTGGTGAAGAGGGAGCTAAGCTCTAAGGCAAAGCTGTCGATTTACCAGTCAATCTACTTTCCTACTCTCACCTATGGTCACGAGCTTTGGGTAATGACCAAAAGAACGAGATTGCGGATACAAGTGGCTGAAATGAGCTTTCTCCGTGGGATTGCTGGACTCACCCTCAGAGATAGGGTGAGGAGCTCAGTCATCCAGGAGAGGCTCAGAGTAGAACCGCTGATACTCCACATTGAAAGGAGCCAGTTGAGGTGGTATGGGCATCTGATTAGGATGCCTCCTGGATGTCTCCCACTTGAGGTGCTTTGGGGCATGTCCCTCTGGGAGGAGACCCCAGGGCAGACCCAGGACTTGCTGGAGAGACTATGTCTCCCAGCTGGTTTGGGAACGCCTTGGTATTCTCTCTGAAGAGCTGGAGGAGGTGGCTGGGGAGAGGGAAGTCTGGGCTTCTCTGCTTGAACTGCTGCCTCCATGACCCAGACCTCTGGAAAAGTGGTAGAAGATGGATGGATAGATGGATGGCCAGGGTAAATCTGATTGGCCATCCCTGTGACCACCCTTGTTTTGATAGGAAGTTTTACACCTTTGTCAAACCAGAGGGAAACACCTCTCAACCAATCATGACAGCTCAGGTGATTTGCTGATTTGGGGCCAGTTTAGTTCAAAGCTACATGCAAACTGAAGTTGTCAGAGCTGATTTCTGGTCAGTTGGATGTGTGCTTTAAGGGTCTTTTGGAACCTGAGAGACAAGGCACCTACTTTGGTGTTTCATCATCCTCCATTGATTGCCTGCAGCCCCGTGACCAGGAGAGGATGCTTGTCCCTACGCCGTCTGTTTAAGACGAAGTCTGTCCTCTGACAGGTATGGTCATTCAGTGTCAAACTTTCATCTGCATGTGTGAAAACTTTTTTTTTCTTTTTTCCAGCACGCAAATGTGTGTTTGTAGCCACACGTGACTTACTTAATGCCTTACATAATGCCTCACATCTTAGATAAGAACAAGTGCAAAGTTTCCTTGGGGATAACAGGAAGCTGTGAAAATGTAATCTTTGATAACCGAGAGACGGCTTGGAGGAGCCTTTGTGTGCCAAGAGACTGCTTGGAGGATCCTTTGGGGCCAAAGACTGTGAGGGGGATGCTAAGGGATTTATGAGGAAATGCAATGTGACCTTTTATGTGAATGCATTGTGACCTTTTGATATGCAGAAGGACCTGAGTATATAAGTGAAGAGTTCTGTGTGAGAGGTCCTCTTTTCTACTATGCTCATGAGAGAGAATGTGTAATAAACTGATTGAGACCAACTTGCCTCACCATTTACACATTCTACATGTTTGTTTTTAAACTGGACCTGTGAGTCTGAATAAAGATTGCCTATACAAACATTAGCTTAGCTAGCTTTGTCATAAAGCTGATGAGTAGTAACAGCTTTGCACTAGCATTAGCACAAAACGTTTATGAAAATCAGCTAGCATTTTGTCAGTTTCTGCTTCCCTTGATTAGATATTACCTGGAAATATGAAGATTTATTTTCTGAAATAATGATAGGTGTATAAAAATCATACAGAATACAGATGCATTTGTTCAGTAGGACTAACATTATGGCCAGTCAGGGTGTGGATTTAAAACGGAGCCAAGTTAGCAGAGGTGGGCAGAGTAATCAGCAACAATCAAGTGAAGGTAAAATGTTGTGATATTCTTTACTCAACTGTAAGCGCAGTCATAAAAATATCTCAGGAAACTGTCATCTACAAAAGTAAACGGTAGTGAGGAACATTTGCCAATTTGTAATTTTCCCCCTCTTTTTTTAACTATTTTCTCTTAAATTTGTAGGTTTTTGTTTAGTTGGGGGTTTTTTTTGTTTTTTTTTGCTCTAAATTTGTGGCCTTCGTAATTTTTCAACTTTGTCTTTTTTTTTTTTTTTTTATTTAAGTTTTTGTAAAGGGTATACAGGTCGTTACAGCAATGCATTGTTTACATTTTCATCACATGTTCCCTTATTTTCTGATATCTGACAACATTGGAAGAATAATTCTTACAACACCCCTTTTTTTTTTAAAGTGAAAGAAAAAGTGAAATTAAAGAGAAAAAAAAAAAAAAAAAAACCAGCAAAAAAACAAACAAAAAGAAAAAGTAAGTAAATAAAGGTAAAAGAGCATCTGAGTAGCGTTGGAACAAAGAGCGGAACCATTATTGAAATGGTATTTGTCAAAGATTAGATCTAATGGAAGACACATATGAGATCCAGGGTTGCCAAAAGTTCATGAACCCATCCATGTCCTGTCTCAGTGCGAATGTCAACTTTTCCATCGAGTAAATGTCTTGGATCACGTTAATCCAATCTTCAGGTGTAGGACAGTCCTTCAACATCCATTTTTTAGTTAGAGCTTTTTTGCTTGCCAATATTAAAACATTGAATAAGTATTTTTCTCCTCGTCTTTCCAGTGAGTCCGGTAGTAAACCCAAATACAAAGTTACAAAAGAAAAGGGAACTGTTATTTTGAATATTTTCCCCAATATTGTCTGTACATTGGTCCAATATTGGTGGATAACTGGGCATGACCAAAACACATGAAAATGATTTGCAGTCTTTTCACCACACAAGTGCCAACAGTTCAATCCCTTATGGGTAAATTTGTTTTGTGCAGGTGTTCTGAAAAATCTTACCAAGTTTTTCCATCCGAATTCTCTCCACTGCAGGGATGAGGTACTTTTCCATTGCTGTTTATTTAGCTTTTCCCATATTTCCAGTTGTAAAGTGAAATTCCCCTCTTTTTCCCATCTCTCTTTTATATAAGATGTGTTGTCTCCTTTTAAGTCTTGAAGACCTTGGTATATTTTAGAAATGTATCTGATCCCTGGGATCCCTTTATATGCCATTAAGAAGACCTTCAGAACACCTGACTGGGCCCTTTCCAAAACCTCCTTTTTAAGTATATTGTTTATGTGGTGTCTAAGCTGGAAGAACCTGTAAAGGTCTTGATTTATTAGGCCTTGTTTTTTCAAATCTTCAAAACTTCTTAAGATTTGCCCTTTAAAAAAATCGTTGAGGCGGCATGAAAAAATAAGCAGCAGTGCTGTGGTTTTAAGCAGGTTTTATTATATCATGTCGCCTTCACGGGATCCCCTCTCCGGTGCATAGTGGAGCAGCCCGGAGCGGGATCCCTAAGCTCTCAGAGAAGGAGAGGCGGACACGCGTGTGTCTACCAGTTGCAGGATCAGAGTGAGAGAAGAAGAGAGAGATTGCGTTACAGAGTTGCACCTTAAATACTTGATCATAACAATACATCAAAAAGACATACCCCACAGTCTAGAATGATCAAAGGGACAACAGAACAGGCAGGAGGTATTTGCATTTGTAAGCCATACATCACAATGGGCAGATTAGCTAGACCTCGCTCTAAGTGCAAGACAAAGAGGCTAACAAGCACATCTACATATTGATCTGAGTCTCTAGGTCACAGTAAGGACAGGACGCATGAGTACAAAGGATGAAAGGCATCGATTAACATCACATAGGTGAGACAGAAGAAACTCGTCTACCTGTAGACATTAATACACCAAAGCACATCTAAGATGCTCAGAAAAAGCACAGTAAGGACAAGCCATATGCACACTATACCGAATGGCGCATTACATCACAACACATGCATGTTTGCATCACAAATACATGAATGGCACATTGCTTCTCAGTAATGCAGCAGAAAAACAGAGAAAAGAGGGCTGAGTGTCCTTAGTCTGTTGTGGGGTTAAAACGAACCGCCACACACGCTCCCCCCCAGAGGACGCGGCAGGGGGTCGCGACCTCGATAATCCATCTGTGTGAGCGAGCTGTGGGAGAAGCTCGCTGCAGGCGGAGGGGGAGGGAGGGGAGGGGTAGTAAGTGCCGGCAGGAGCTGTGAAATCGTCCTGAGCCGTGCAAAAATTGCTTGCTGCTCCGTGACGTCGAGGGTTTGTCCCGTTGCACGTGCGGAGATCACAAGAAGAAAAATTAGTCTCTGACTCCTCTTGTGGCCATGAAGAAAAGCAGGAGCGGCTGTAAGAGAAAAAGTAAACAAAGCATAGGGACTGTTGGCTTTGGGTGCTGAAGCAACCCCAAAGCTCCTGGGAACAGCTGACGGCTGAAATCCCGTTGTGCCGTGGCTAAGACCATTAAAAAATCCAGTGGCGAGCTGCGTGCTTGCTTCAGGTGAACGAGCAACCCTGAAGGTTCTGTGGGCAGCGGTGGAGGACGATGGTGGTCTGTGGCGTGGCTGAGACTGTTAACAAATCCTTCCAGTATGCTGCATGCGTGCCTCAGGTGAGCGAGCAGCCCTGAAAGGCAGCGGCGAAGGAGGAAGGCAGTCTGTGGAGCCATTACTTGTCCCATGCGTGATGCGCCGTCCTTGTAACTCCCCGATGCGTGCGCGGGGGTTCAGTGCGTGGGTGGGCCGCTGGAGTGGTGAGTCAGGGTGCAGAAACTTGGTGGAGAACGGCGCAGACGGCGCCGGTAAAATCCAGGTTGAGCTGTGGCTGTAGATTGGCCATGGTGCGTTGGAGCGGTGAGAGGAAATAGACGATCTTTAGTCCCTCAGGCCCGTGCAGAGGCGTTGGAGCGGCGGGAGGGAATAGACGATCTTTTGTTCCTCAGGCTCATGCAGCTGCGTTGGAGCGGTGTGAGGAAGTAGACGATCTCCGTCCCTCGGGCTCGTGGAGGCGCGTTGGAGCGGTGCGAGGCAATAGACGATCTTTGTGCCCTGGGCTCGTGCAGCTGCTTTGGAGCGGTGAGAGGGAGGAGACGATCGTTGTCGCTCGTGCGGCCATGGTGCGTTCAGTTCCACGCGCTGCGCTCCCCGTCGGCCCTGGAGGTTGCCGTCTGGGGAGAGGACGAGGTGCGTGCGCTCTCTGTGAGAGCGGCCGGTCCAGCGTGGTTGTGCAGATCTCAGGCGAGGGTCGCGCCATGACGTTTTCTGCAGTTTACCCGGTCGTGGGTGATGTCCGGAGAACGGCTCGCCTGTGTTGGCTCCGCGTCGAAGTCTCCCTGAAGCCGCAGGGAGGGGGAACCAGTAGGCCGCTGCGACGGAGCATTCATGCCCGGGTGTTGCGTTCGCTGGCCGCTCGTTTTTTTCAGCGTCGGTTCGCCAGCGTGGCCATCCAAAACAGAAGGCTGCGTTGCACAAAACGTGTGCGTCTTCAAGGGGCCACCAACGCAGCTGTGTGGTTGTCCAGCTCGGAAGGTTGCTTTCGCACAAAACGTGTGCGTGTTCGAGGGGTCACCAGTGAGGCGGCATGAAAAAATGAGCAGCAGTGCTGTGGTTTTAAGCAGGTTTTATTATATCATGTCGCCTTCACGGGATCCCCTCTCCGGTGCATAGTGGAGCAGTCCGGAGCGGGATCCCTAAGCTCTCAGAGAAGGAGAGGCGGACACGCGTGTGTCTACCAGTTGCAGGATCAGAGTGAGAGAAGAAGAGAGAGATTGCGTTACAGAGTTGCACCTTAAATACTTGATCATAACAATACATCAAAAAGACATACCCCACAGTCTAGAATGATCAAAGGGACAACAGAACAGGCAGGAGGTATTTGCATTTGTAAGCCATACATCACAATGGGCAGATTAGCTAGACCTCGCTCTAAGTGCAAGACAAAGAGGCTAACAAGCACATCTACATATTGATCTGAGTCTCTAGGTCACAGTAAGGACAGGACGCATGAGTACAAAGGATGAAAGGCATCGATTAACATCACATAGGTGAGACAGAAGAAACTCGTCTACCTGTAGACATTAATACACCAAAGCACATCTAAGATGCTCAGAAAAAGCACAGTAAGGACAAGCCATATGCACACTATACCGAATGGCGCATTACATCACAACACATGCATGTTTGCATCACAAATACATGAATGGCACATTGCTTCTCAGTAATGCAGCAGAAAAACAGAGAAAAGAGGGCTGAGTGTCCTTAGTCTGTTGTGGGGTTAAAACGAACCGCCACATCGTAATATTTTATCAGCCCTTTCTCCTTCCACTTTTTAAATCTGGTGTCTGTTTTATTAGGAGTAAAGTCCTGATCATAGGCAATCCATTGCAGAAGTCGATAGGGCTCTTTAGTTTGATTCTCTCTGACTATCTTAAACCAAATTTTTAGCGGGGTCTCTATCCACGGGTTAGTGTTATTCAAAAGCTTAGGTAAGGCATTGTTCCCTATTATCGCCTGTAGGGGGATGTCACTTGTTATTTGGCATTTGATCTCCTTCCATTGTGCAGTGTAGACTGGGTTACATATCTCTACTAAAGTTTTAATTTGTGCGGCTTTAAAGTAGTCCCTGATATTTGGCAGCGCGAGCCCACCTTTGTCTTTGTTTAGCTGTAGGGTTCTATATCTGATTCTAGGTCTCTTGCCCTGCCATATGAATCTTGAGATCCTTCTGTCCAGCTCCTGCCATGTTTTTTTGGGAGGTTCTACCGGTATTGTTTGGAAAAGGTATAGAAGACGTGGAAGTATATTCATTTTGACTGCTTCAATTCTTTGTGCAGTACCCAAGAATGGTATCATATTCCATCTTGCTAGGTCAGATTTTATTTTTGTCACCAGTGGATCATAGTTTAGTGATATAATTTTGTTGAGTTGTTTTGGGATATTGACCCCCAGATATTTCATAGATTCCGACTCCCAGTTAGTTTTGAGTTTGCTTAGTGAATAATGATTTGGGTCATAGTTGAATGTTAAAACTTGGGTTTTATGCATGTTTAATTTGTACCCTGATAAATCTCCATACTCTGAAAAAACTGAGGTTAGTTCTGGTAAAGAAGTGTCCGGCTGCCCTAGGTATATTAAAATGTCATCAGCAAAGAGTGCTATTTTATGTTCCTTCTGACCAAGTGTAATACCTTGAATTTTTTGATTTTGTCTTATCCATTGGCTCAGAGGTTCTATGAAGATTGCAAAGAGCAGTGGAGACAGGGGGCAGCCCTGACGACATCCTCTTTCCAGTTCAAAAGATGATGATAAATTACCGTTAATCCTTATTTTAGCTGTTGGTTTTTTATATAATGCCTGTATAGTTCTAATGAAGTTGTTATGAAAATTGAAACTGGATAAGATTCTATATAGAAAAGACCAGTCAACCGAATCGAATGCTTTTTCAGCATCTAATCCCAATATGACTGCATTTAAGTTATATTTTTTTATATGATGAATTATGTGTAAAGTGCGTCGAATGTTGTCTTGTGTCTGTCTTTGTCTAATAAAACCTGTTTGGTCTAAATGAATTAGGTCTGTCAGTATATTTTCTAACCTTTTGGCAAGGATAATGGTAAAAAGCTTATAGTCCTGATTTAGTACACTGATTGGTCTGTAGTTGGAGCACTCTAGTTTATCCTTTTCAGGTTTAGGTATAACTGCAATGACCCCTTCTCTCCAGGAGGGGGGGATTTCCCCTGTGTGGAGGACATAATTAAATGTTTTCAGGAGGAGAGGAGATAGTTGCTGTTTAAAGGTTTTGTACCACTCTGCTGTATAGCCATCAGCTCCTGGGGATTTGTTAGCTTTAAGTTTCATAATTGCTTT
The DNA here is from genome assembly GCA_020510985.1 of Pholidichthys leucotaenia. Lineage (NCBI taxonomy): Eukaryota > Metazoa > Chordata > Actinopteri > Cichliformes > Pholidichthyidae > Pholidichthys > Pholidichthys leucotaenia. The sequence continues at coordinate 84,171,201 of CM035848.1, read as the reverse complement.
TTCCAATTCTTTAGGATGTATTTCTGACAGTAGTGTTTTATTTTGTGACTCCGTAAGTTGGGGAAGGTTTAATGTGTTTAGGAATGCCTCGGATGCGTTTTTATGTTTTTTGTGGGAGTATAAGTTCTTATAGTAATTCTCGAAGCTTTTAAGAATATCCTGAATTCTGAATTTTATTTCCTTTGATACTGGGTCTCTGATTTTGTAGATTGCTCTTTCTGTTTGATGTTTCCTCAATTTATAGGCTAGCAATTTTGCCGATTTACTGCCTGCTTCATAGTATTTTTGTTTCAAAAATGTAAGTTTCTTCTGGATTTCTGTTGTGTAGATCTCATTTATTTGGTTTTTAATTTCCTTAATCTTGAGTGAGTCAGTAGAATGAGTGTTGCCTTTGTGTTCTTTTTCTAGGTTCCTAAGTTCTGACTCTAATGTGGATAGTTTTTCTTGTCTTAGTTTCTTTTGGGTTGCCAGTTTTGCAATAATCTTTCCTCTTATTACAGCTTTGCATGCATCCCACAGTATTAAAGGGGATACTTCTCCATTATCGTTATCTTCCAAATATCTGAGAATATCTGATTCCAATTCATCTTTCAATGGTCCTTTCAGGACATTTGAATTTAACCTCCAAGAAAATGTATTATTTGTGTATTTTTGGATATTTAAGTCCATCGGACTGTGGTCAGAGAGATCCATCAGTCCTATTTTACATGTTTTTACTCTTCCAATGTCTCTATTAAACATAAAAAAATAGTCAATCCTTGAGTAGGATGAATGTGGAGTTGAGTAAAATGTATAGTCTTTTACACTGGGGTTGAGTTCCCTCCACACGTCACAGATTCCCATTTCTTTTAGTAGCATCCGAGTCTTCCTGTTTTGGGTGTTATTTTGATGTGGAGAATTACCAGAAGCATCCCAGTATGGATTCAGTCTAAGATTGAAGTCCCCACCACATATCACTAAACCTTGAGCTTTAGTTATCATTAGGTCGAATACATTTTTATAAAATTTCCAGTTAGCCCCTGGGAGAGCATACACATTCAGCAGGGTGATATCTTCTCCCTCTAGCCGCCCAGTTACCAAACTGTATCTCCCTTCTTTATCTTTGTGTTCTGATTTTTTTTCAAATGTAATTTTGGTTGATATCAATGTCGCTACTCCCCTCCTCCTCCCTGACTTATATGAAGATGAAGAGATCATTTTAAACCCTTGTCTACTGAGTTTATTGTGTCCCACGTCTGTTAGGTGGGTTTCTTGTAAAAATATTATTCCTGCTTTGTCTTTTTTCATTTTGCCTAGAATCTTGGATCTTTTAACTGGATTCAGGATTCCTTTTACATTATATGAAATTATTTTGGTTATACCCTGTTTCTCCATTGTGTTGTTTTGTTTAGTATAACTGTGTGGTGGCCCTCATTTGTGCTACTCAGAAACTGAAAGAACATTAAAAACAAGAAAAACATTAAGAACATAGTGTATAAAACTTTAAAACAAAAAGTTGTCAGAAGAACTTCCTGAGCTGAGGTCTTTTTAAAGACCCTGGAAGAGCCTTGATGGAGTGAAGGCCCTGAGGGAAATTCCTCAAACTCTGTTACGTGTTGAGGGCCCTCTCTTACCACTGTAAGCTGCCCCATGCTTTTAACGTGAGTTTCAGAACCCAATCCAAACTTGTAATGATTTTTTTTTTCCTATTATGCCTAAACCCTGTGAAATTGTGTGCACCCTCCCACCCCCATCACATCAAACATTCACGCAAAAACAGTATTTGTTAGTATGAGGAGAACATGTGGATTATTGTCACATTTCTTTTTTAACAAATTTTTTTTTTTTTTATTACAAAGACTTATTCGTTTCAAATATTATGACTGTTCCATGAAATGTTTTACCACATGCTGAATATGCATCTCCTTTAATGTTTGTTACCTTGTATGAGGGGGGTGGATGTGCGGATTGATTCAAGAGAAAAAAAAAAAAAAAAAAAAAAAAAAAAAAAAAAAGGTCGCTATTCCAACCTGAAAACGGATAGTTTATCCGCGACGCTCTGGCGCTGGGTTTCCCGCTGCTGGTCCGTGGATTTTGAAGGTCTTTGTGTTGTCCATGTTTGCGCTTTGATCTTCTCACTCGGGTCTGCTGCGGGTTTAAATACCGTTACCGGGAGCCCTCTTTTCGCCATGTCAGCTGTTGCTTCTTCCGCCGAATTATAGAGACGCGTTTCATCGCCGTAGAAGACCCTTAACTTCGCAGGAAATGGAGTCTGAAAGCGCAATTTCTTCTCTCAACACCTTTTTCGCGTCATTGTATTCCCTGCGCTTTTTAAGGACCTCCGGGGCGTAATCGTGTTCCACGTAGACTTTTCTCTCCTGGTGCATAAATCCTTTTTTCTGCCAGGCCAGTCTTACAACCTTTTGTTTTATTTTGAAATTGGAAAATCTTACCAACACCGAACGTGGGGGCGCTTCCGCCGCCGGCCTAGCGGCTAATGAACGATGTGCCTTTTCTATCTTCAAGTCGGTGGTTTGTGGAATATCCAATTTCTCTCTTAGTAAGGATTCCACGCATTCTGCCATTGAGTTAAAACCGTTTTCGGCTCCTTCTATCAGACCATGAATTCTTATATTGTCTCTTCTCTCTCTTCCTTCTTGGTTGGCTAGCTTAGCCTCTATAGATGCTTGTCTTTTGCGTAGGTCCAGCACAGAATCTTCGAGCACTTTTATTCGTTCCTCTGTTTCCAAGATTCGGTTCTCGGCCTGGTCCACTCTGCTGTTTGTCCTTTTCAATTCTTCTCTGAATTCCCGAAATTTGGCCGTAACTTCTCGGCGAAATCGTCGTAGCTCCTCAAATAGTGATTTCAGGCTAACCTTTTTGTTAGCTATCACCATTTCCTCGTCTTCTGAACGGAGATCTTCCAGTTCAGATTCTCCGGCCGATACGTGTCCTGGCCTGGAGAATTTCAGTTTCTTCTGTTTTCCTTTAGACATGATGATTTTGTCTTTTGATTTTCACTCCTCCAAAAATCCGTTAAGTTTGATTTTCAAGGTGTTATCCTGGATTGGGTCTGAGAGCTTCAGTGTTAAGCTGCAGTCGCCATGGCGTCCAGACCGGAAGTCTCAACTTTGTCTTTTAACTACAAATTTATACTCATAAATCAGCAAGTCTTGTTCTAAATGTGCAAATTTTTGCCGCAGAATACAACTTTTTTCTTGTACCTGTCTGACAGAATTTGAGGTTTTCTCATTGAATTGAGACATTTTTCTTGCAAACTTTTAACATATTTCTTAATAATTTGTGACTTATAATCAAAAATGTCTGACTTTTCTGCCATAAATTCACCATTTATTTGTAAATCTTGCCACGTTTTCTTGTATATTTGTTATATTTGTGACTTTACTCTTAACCAGTATGGAGAGTTCTTACATGTGTTAGTCTTGGGAAAACTGAGCAACATGTCCACATGTACCACATCAAACCAAATTAGATAAAGAAAGAGCAGACAAAAATTAATATTTGCTGATCTTGGATTTAACTTCTGATTTTACTGAACTAAAATTAAAAATTCACTAACATTACTAAGGATGGAGTCATTTCTGTAAAGAACCATTTGTTGCAGTATGAATAAGAACATGTCTAACCTGTTTACAAATCAGTGAAATGAAGTTACTCAGAGTATCACTAAATGTACTTAAGTAAAAGTACAGTTTTTCTTCATAAAATGTAATCAACAGTAAAAAGTATCGTACAATGAAATAAATCAAAGTACAATTTTGCACAAATGTTGAGTATTATGTACTTGAGTAAATCTAACTAATTAATATTCACTCCTGAACTTTAGCCAGTAGATTCAAACAGCTACAACAAAGAACTGCAGCTGGGTTGATTAGTTTTTCTTTGTAATACCACTTAGTTCTGCAGTGGCAAGAAGGCATTTTAAAAGATTGTATTGTGGAGCGTGTAAATGAAGAGGCAGATTTGTTTCAGCCGATTTATTACACATCTCTCACATCAAGCATAGACAGAATGACATTCAAGTAGAAGCTCTTCTCTTAAATACCATGACATTCTTCTAGAATCTTCTCACACACAAAAGATGATCTTCTCGTCCAATCGCAATCAACCCACTCATCCTTAACACCTCCCTGTTATCTTACTAGGGTATCTAGAATCTTCTCACTCACAAAAGATGATCTGCTCGTCCTTTGTTCTTGTCTAAGATGGTATACAATTAGGCTCTCCCCAGGTTGCCACACCACCACCCCCAGCAACTTAGATAGGACAAAAGGATAACAGTCCACATGCTGTGATAGAACCATTAACATCAGTCCACATGCTGCTTGGGCTTCAGTCTTCTCCCATATAAGATAAGATAAGATAAGATAAGCCTTTATTAGTCCCACAACGGGGAAATTCCAGGATTGCAACAGCACAGGGATAGCAACACTCAGAGCAACAATCAGAAGGCAAGAAAAAAAACAAGCAAGCAAGAGCAGCTAATAAACATATGTACGTATTACTATAAAATATATATATATACACACACACACAGACACACAGTGCAGAGCATTGTAGCTGGATGGAATAAATATATGAATATATGAACACAGTGCAGAGCATTGTAGCTAGATGGAATAAATATGTAAATATATAAACACCCACAGTACGGAGCATTGCAGCTAGGTGGAATAAATATGCAAGTATATAAACACACACAGTGCGGAGCAATGTAGCTAGATGGAATAATATGTAGATATATAAATATATAAACACACCCAGTGCTGAGCATTGTAGCTAGATGGAATAAATATGCAAATATATAAACACACACAGTGCAGAGCATTGTTGCTAGATGGAATGAAACAGCATAACTGTCTACTTAGTTATCCTACATGGTATGATTATGTGCCCATACATATTCTCACCCTCCATAGCGACCGGTATGTTCCTAGTTGTATGCCGGAGGGGACCATTGTGTAAGTCTATTGCATCTTTTGCATTCAAAAAACTATTAGTTTGTTTGTTTGTTACGTCTTTTGCTATCTCTGCGAGCAGCCCTGCTTAGGTTGTACAGTCTGACAGCCGTTGGTAGGAAGGACCTACGAAACCTCTCGGTTGTGCACCTGGGATGATGTAGTCTGCTGCTAAATGAGCTCCTCAGTGCATTCAGTATGTCCTGCATAGGGTGGAACTCGGACTCCAGCAGAGATGACAGTTTAGCCACCGTCCTTCTCTCTCCTATCTCCTCCATCGGATCAAGGCGCTGCCCCAGGACAGAGCTAGCTTTCTTAATCAGTTTGTTCAGTCTCTTCCTATCGGCTGCAGTAATGCCACTGCCCCAGCAGACCACTCCAAAAGTGATGGCTGATGCCACCACCGTGTCATAGAATGACTTCAGCAGCGCCCCTTGTACACCAAAAGACCTGAGTCTCCTCAGCAGGAACAGCCTGCGCTGTCCCTTCTTGTAGAGTGCATCAGTATTGTGTGACCAGTCTAGTTTATTGTTCAGATGAATACCCAGGTACTTATAGGATGTCACCATCTCGATGTCTGTTCCCTGTATATTTACTGGTACTGTGAGGGGCTGCCCATGCCTGCGGCAGTCCACCACCAGCTCCTTAGTTTTCCTCGCGTTGATCTGGAGGCAGTTCCGATGGCACCAGTCCACGAAGTCCTGGATAAGCCCTCTGTACTCAGCTTCATCTCCATTGGAGATGAGGCCAACGATCGCAGAGTCATCAGAGAACTTCTGTAGATGGCAGTGTGTTGTGTTGTGTGAGAAGTCCGCAGTATAAAGAGTGAACAGGAAGGGAGCCAGCACCGTTCCCTGGGGGGCCCCCGTGCTACTGATGATCGTGTCGGAAACACAGTCCCGGGTTCTCACAAACTGAGGCCGGTTCGTGAGGTAGTCCAGGATCCATGACGACAGGTGCTGGTCCACCCCTGCGCGCAGCAGCTTGTCCTTCAGGATCATCGGTTGGATGGTGTTGAAAGCACTGGAGAAGTCAAAGAACATGATCCTCACCATATTCCCGGGCTTCTCCAGGTGGGACAGAGAACGGTGAAGGAGGAAGATCACCGCATCCTCCACCCCAATGCCATGCTGGTAGGCGAACTGGAGTGGATCCATCGCTGGTTCCACCAGGGGGCGGAGGTGAGCAAGGAGCAGTCTCTCCAGGGTCTTCATCAAGTGGGACGTCAAGGCCACCGGTCTGTAGCTGTTCAGGTCTTTGGGGTGGGAAGTTTTTGGTACAGGTACCACACAAGATGTTTTCCACAGCTGTGGTACCCTCCCCAGTTTCAGGCTCATGTTGAAGATATACGTCACAATCCCACACAGCTGGTCTGCACAGGACTTGAGGAGCTTTGCGCTGATGCCGTCCGGTCCCGGCGCCTTCCTCGCCTTGATCTTCCTCAGCTCCGTCCTCACCTGGGTCCTGGTCAGGGTCAGGATGGGGGGCTGTGTGTTGGGAGTGGGGGGGTGTTGGTGGAGTGGGGAGTGGGCAGCAGGACTTGATTTCTTTAGAGGCAGCAGTGGTTGTTGTGCAGTCAGGGGGGAGGGCGGTTGGTCAAATCTATTGAAAAACAGATTCAGGTTGTTCGCCCACTCCCTGCCCCCTGTGGCCTGGGGGGAGGTATTCTGGAGCCCCGAGATGGTTTTGAGGTTTCTCCAGACCCCGCTGATGTCGCTCTGTTGCAGCTTGTCCTCCATCTTCTTCCTGAAGCTGTCCTTGCCTTCTCTGATCTTTCTCCTCAGCTCCCTCTGTACGGACTTCAGCATCTCCCTGTTCCCTGACCTGAAGATCCTCTTCTTCTCTCTCAGAAGTGTTTTTATCTCAGGGTTGATCCAGGGTTTGTTGTTTGAGTGACGCCGTATGGTCTTGGTGGGAACGGATTTGTCCACACAGAAGCTGAGGTAGCCCGTGAAGGTGTGAATGAGGCCATCGATGTCCTCACCATGTGGATCGCAGAGCTGCTTCCAGGCGGTGGCTTCAAAACAGCCCTTTAGGGTGTCCATTGTCTCCTCAGACCATAACTCCACAGTGTGCATGGCCGGAGGTTGTCTGTGCACTAGGGGTTTGTACACCGGCCGGAGATGAACCAAGTTGTGATCCGATCTCCCGAGTGGGGGGAGTTGTGATGAGGTGTACGCCTCCTTAGTGTTTGCGTAGAATAAATCCAGTGTTTTATTGTCTCTAGTGTGGCATGTGACATACTGGGTGAACGTGGGTAGAATGGGAGACAGTGAAACATGGTTGAAATCGCCTGAGATGAGGAGAAGAGCATCTGGGTGTTCTGTCTGCAGCCTGCTGGTTACTGAATGGATGACGTCACGTGCTGTCCCAGCGTTCGCCGTCGGATTTGCATAAACAACAATGCAGATCACGTGTGAGTGTTCTCTCGGGAGATATGTAGGCCTCATGCTAACAGCTAGCAACTCAATGTCTTTGCTGCAGTGTCGTTGTTTAACAGTGATATGTCCCGGTCTGCACCAGTTGTTGTTAACATACATTATCACTCCACCGCCCCTAGCCTTGCCACTCTCTGGTGTTCGGTCAGCTCGTATCATGTGAAAACCCTCCAGCTCAATGTTAGCATCTGCTGCTAGTTCAGTTAGCCACGTCTCAGTAAACAAAAGGAGAGAGCACTCCCGGTATGTGCTATCATAACGGGAGATAGCCGCTAGCTCATCTAACTTTCCCAGTATCGACCGTACATTTCCCATGACAACAGATGGAAGGGAGGGTCTGTACCTTATATTTTTTGTCCTCCGCCTTACTCCAGCCCGGCAGCCGCGGCGTTTTCGCCTCAGTTCTCTCGGTATGTCGAGTTTTTCCAATGGGACCGGGTGGCGGTTGAATGCTAGCAGCTGTTCTCTGCTGTATCGTATCCTGCTATAGACAGTGGCTCCGTCCACCGGCTCAGGAGACATTTAGGACGATCTGTGTGTCCGTGATATAAGTGGGGTGAAAAAAAAAGACGGATCAAAAGAGAGAGGAAGGGAAAAAGACTCGGAATCGAGCCGCTGTTGCAAAAGGCAGCCGACTCGTGTGGCGCCGAGAGAGAAAAAAAAAAAGAATTCGCCGCCTCCGGCGGCGAATTCTGCTGTAACCAGAATTCGCCGCCTCCGCGGCTCTGCCCTGCTTTTGGGGGGCTGCTGTTTGGGGGAAAACCTTTCTGTCTGTCCGTGTGGGTGCTCTGAGGCATCGTCTCTCTGGGGAGCTCCCCGTGGGGGTCTTCCACACCGAGGGGTCCTCGCCAACAGCACTTGCTCGTCCGCCACAACGAAAGCAGGTTTGAGTCTGTCTATGCCAATTTTTTCCCTCCTACCCCCCAAGTCTAGCAAAAAATGCTTATCCCCTGTTTCCAGCACTCTGAAAGGTCCATCATAGGGTGAGCGCAGTGGAGGGCGCTGGGCATCGTGTCTGACAAAAACGAACTCCGCATTCTTCAAAGTTTTAGGCACAAAAACGCGCGGAAAACTGTGGTGGGCAGGGCCCGGCAGCGTGCCTGTGTCTGCGCTACGCTGCAAAAGCTGAGACGGGCAGCTGCCCGGTGCGGGATTATCTGGCAGAAACTCCCTGGGCAGCCGGAGTGGTTGTGCAAAAACGAGTTCTGCCGGGGAAGCTTTCAGATCCTCTTTAGGTGCGCAGCGCAACCTCAATAAAACCCACGGTAGCCTGTCTACCCAATTTGCATCCGTCAATGAAGCCCAGAGAGCCGCTTTCAATGATCTATGAAAACGTTCGCATAACCCATTAGCCTGTGGGTTGTACGCAGTTGTGCGGTGAATTGTAATACCCAGGCTGCGGGCCATCGCTGACCAGAGTTCAGAAACAAATTGAGGGCCTCTGTCGGATGTAATGTCCGACGGGACTCCAAAACGCGCGACCCATGTTGTTAAAAAAGCGCACGCCACCTCCTCGGACGTGGTTGCCACCAGCGGAACCGCTTCCGGCCAGCGCGTGGTACGGTCCACCATTGTCAGGAGGTGCGTGCACCCCTGTGATGGCGGGAGGGGGCCCACAAGGTCCACGTGAACATGGTCGAACCTCTTAGCAGGAATACGAAACGGCTCCAAGGGAGCCTTCGTGTGTCTGTGTACTTTGGCTCGTTGGCACGCCACGCAGGCTGCCGCCCACTCTTTCACTTGTTTGCGAAGGCTCGGCCACACAAATTTCTCTGCTACCATTTTGACCGACGCGCGCACTCCCGGGTGTGCCAAAGAATGAATTGAGTCAAACACACGGCGGCGCCATGCGGCCGGGACCACGCATGCAGGCGCCCCGTGGAGACATCGCAGATTAGGGGGGGCATGCCGTCTTGCAGCACCCTGCTCTCCAGCCTTAACCCTGTTGGTCCAGACTGGAGCGTGCGCACGTCCGCGCCACTAACCTGCTCCGCGGCCATGGCTGCGTAATCTGTCCCCACGCAGACCGGGGCCGCCACGGCACGCGAGAGGCAGTCTGCCACTACATTCAGTTTACCCGACACATGCTGAGAGATCGCGGCCAGCTGTCTCTGCTGCCGGCCCGACCACGGTTCTGAAACCTTGGCCATCGCGAATGTTAGCGGCTTGTGGTCAACGAACGTGGTGAAACTGCGCCCTTCCAGCCAGAACTGGAAGTGGCGAATGGCCAGGTGGAGAGCCAGCAACTCCCTGTCGAACGCGCTGTATTTACATTCACTGTCGCGCAAAGTCCTGCTGAAAAAGGCGAGCGACTGCCAAGCCCCGGCTACGCGCTGCTCCACGACTGCCCCTATGGCCACATCTGAAGCGTCAGTGGTGAGCGCTATGCGGGCCGTTGGGTCTGGATGTGTCAGCAATGCGGCGTTTGCCAGGTCTGCCTTGACTTCCGAGAACGCCCGCTCTCGCTCCGGGGTCCACTCGACCTTATCCACGGGTTTCTGTTTTTTGAGCGCGGCGTACAATGGTTGCCTGAGCTGCGCTGCGCGGGGAAGGAAACGGTTATAAAAGTTTACCATTCCCTAAAATTCTTGTAGCGCCCTGACCGTTTGCGGCCGGGGAAAATCCGCCACTGCACGCACCTTGTCAGGCAGCGGGATCGCTCCTTCGGGAGAGACGCGGTGCCCCAAAAAATCAATATCCATCACTCCAAACTGACATTTTGCTGGGTTGATTATTAACCCGTGCTCTTCCAACCTCTGGAAAACTGTCATGAGGTGGGTTTCGTGTTCATCTTTGGAAGCGCTGGCTACCAGGATATCGTCCAGGTAGACAAACACGAACGAGAGATCGTGCAGCACTGCATCCATCATGCGCTGGAACGTCTCTGCCGCTCCTTTCAACCCGAATGGCATGCGCAAAAACTCGACTAAACCGAACGGAGTTATTACCGCTGTTTTGGGTATGTCCTCAGCGCGCACTGGGACTTGGTGGTAACCGTGGACCAGATCTATCTTGGAAAAAATGCGCGCCCCGGCGAGGTGAACGGAAAACTCCTGTATGTGGGGAATTGGGTAGCGATTGTGCGCTGTGGCGTTGTTCAACCTGCGGAAATCCCCGCACGGTCGCCACGAGCCCTCAGCTTTAGGGACCATGTGTAGCGGGGATGCCCATGGGCTGTTTGAGCGCCTGATGATGCCCAGCCTTTCCAGATTGGCGAAAACCTCGCGCGCTATGGCCAGTTTAGCTGCGTCCAAGCGCCGAGGTCGTGCAAAAACGGGCGGCCCGGTGGTGGTGATAAAATGCTCCACCTCGTGTTTAGCAATGGCTGCCGAAAACGTCGGGACTGTGAGTGCTGGGAACTGGGTGAGCAGTGTGTGGAACTTACCGCCTGCTGCTGTGACGTTGGCTTGTGCTGTCGGCCGGGTCACTCGAGCTGTACAGGGGATAGAGTCGAAAGACAGTGCATTAACTAGGCGCCTGTTAGCAAGATCAACCAGTAAATTATGTGCACACAGAAAATCAGCCCCCAGTATATGATAATCCAGTGCTGCTATGACAAGTCCACTCATATGTACGGCCGTGTAGAGACAAGAGTAGAGTCTTCTCACCAAAGGTCTTAATCTCCGAGCCATTCGCTGCCGCCATTTTGGGGCCGCTAGATCCTGCCAGCCGGTCAGCGTAGGTCGGCCGGATGAAACTCTTCTGGGCGCCGGTGTCCACGAGGAAATGCCTCCCCGAGCATGCGCCCGTCAGGTAGAGCAGCTTGTTCTCCTCCCCGAGGGTCGCCGCTGCTACTGACCCTCGGTCTTGGTGTTTTTCCGAGCGCTGGAATTGGCACAGTGGCGTACATCTGCGTGCGTTCTCTCCGAAGCGGCGGTGGTAGGAACAGAGCGTGTCTCTCTGGCGCTCCTTGGCCCCCGCTGCTGCTGCCGTCGGTGGCTCCTCGCCTCCTCCGGTCGTCGCGCCGAGCTCCGTTGCTGCCGCGATGGTCGTGAACGCCCTGGTGGCGATGATGATCCGGTCTGCTTCCCGGGCTAGCGTACGATAGTCCCGCTCGGCCAGCAATGGCGAATTGGCCAGGGTCGCTCTCGCCGCTGTCGGAAGGTTCCGGAGGAAGAGGTGGGTAAACAGAAAGTGGTCGTCGTCCGTGCCCTTTAACCTCAGCATCTTCTCCATTAGGTCTATGGCCGACCCATCTCCCAACTCGGTCCGCGTCAGAAGTCTCTCTGCTCTCTCACCGTCCGAGAGTGTGTAGCGCTGGATGAGCGCAGCCTTCAGCGCCTCGTACTTGCTGTCGGTTGGTGGCTGATCGAGCAGGCTCTCTACGTGCTGAGCCGTGCGGGCGTCGAACGCTGCGACCACATAGTGGAACTTGGTGTCCTCTGCCGATCACCCCCGGAGGGCGAACTGCACCTCGATGATGTGGAACCAGGAGCGCAGGTTGTGCTGCCAGAAATCCGGTAGCTTGATTGCGACAGCACATGCGTGGCTGGCGGTTCCTGTCAAGGTCGGCTCCGGGGATCTTGATTCGTGTTCCATGATATGTCTTGGGTCACCAGTGTGGAGCGTGTAAATGAAGAGGCAGATTTGTTTCAGCCGATTTATTACACATCTCTCACATCAAGCATAGACAGAATGACATTCAAGTAGAAGCTCTTCTCTTAAATACCATGACATTCTTCTAGAATCTTCTCACACACAAAAGATGATCTTCTCGTCCAATCGCAATCAACCCACTCATCCTTAACACCTCCCTGTTATCTTACTAGGGTATCTAGAATCTTCTCACACACAAAAGATGATCTGCTCGTCCTTTGTTCTTGTCTAAGATGGTATACAATTAGGCTCTCCCCAGGTTGCCACAGTATAACAAAATTCTTTGTTTTACAATTTTTGATTTAAATGCCAGATGGCGTGACTGCAATATTTTTTCCCTTTTTATTATGCAATGTTAAAAAAATGATCAAGGCTGTTATTGAAGCTTCCAAAACTTATGCAAAACAAACCTGTGTAAAAATGATCTTTTTTAAATCATTAAACCAGGCTTAAATCTGTTATTTCCAGGCACCCAAGAATCTCTGTATTTCACACACTGACCACTAACCAAAGTTAATTTTAATCCTGCTGTATGTATTGTTGATTGTTATTGATTAATATTGTTTTTTTTTCCCAGGCATAATAAATAATAATCGACATAAAAAGGCCCCGGGACATTCAAAGCTTCTTTCAAAAAAAAGAAGGGAGTCAGAATCAAGTGAGCAGCCTAGAGACAGTAGGGATGAAGAGCAGTCAGCTCCGTCTGCACAACATGGTAGCTTATGTTCAGATAGTTCCTGTGTGTCCTGGGTAAATATGTAGGAATATGCCATGTTCTTTTTCATTCAAGTTGTCACACCAGTTATACAAGTCTATTTTTCTTAAACAATTACTGAAGAAAAAAAATGAAGGTAACTTTAAAGACAGAGGAACAGTATTAAAAAGACACACATGAGAGAGCGAGAGATGTGATTAACAGCATGTTGCCACATTCTGAAAATGCATTTGAAGCAAAACCTCTAATGATGTTTCTCTGTAAATTTAGGTGAAGAAGAATCAGCTTCACTGGACCAGCCAGCAGTGTCTGAAAGTCCACTGGCTTGTCATGGTAAATCAAATCCAGACCTTAGTTTCCACATGATGTTATTTAGACCTAAACAGAAAACTGAAAGATAAAGGAATATTGTAATGCCAGTGTGTCCATGAGCCAACTGTGAAATTTTTTTTGTTACTTCAGGTACTTTACCGAGTGAAGACACTGATTCTGAGGCCATGTCAACAGGTCAAGCTGAGAAAGATGATGTAGACGTTCAGGCTGCAAACACAAATGCTGCCCCATCTGGTCCTGATGGTATGTGGCAATGTTCGATGTGCCTTCTATGTAAATATCATGGTTAATGGTGTAATACTGACTACTACTTACATAGTAGTAAGCACGGTAGCGCAGTGGTTAGCACAGTGGCAGCACAGCAAGAAGGTCATGGGATCGATTCCACCCTTGACCATCATGGGTTCGATCCCACCCCCAGACCATCGGTGACCCTTCTGTGTGGAATCAGAATCAGAATCAGAATCAGAAAAAGATTTATTGCCAAGTACATTAACAGATCACTGATAACATACGAGAGAATTTGACTTGACACAGAAAATGAACCTGCATTTCCAGTGACACGGCTGCATCGGGGACACGCCTGCCAATAGGATGGTACAGATAAGAAATCATGCAATAGGAAGGAGCAAAAAAATCATTGAATTCAGAATATTGACCATAAGTAATCAATATTATGATTACAAAGACAAAAAAAGCCCACGATGCACATTCAAGACCAGAGTTCACAGGACACAAGGAGAGCAGTGAATGTTATCTTGTTGTCAGTTTCTGGGTCAGTGTGGATGTAGTGTTGAAGCAATGTTGTATCAATATGAGCACAAGGACACTTTGGCAGAAGATGTTTTGTCTGGCTGCAGCAATTGTCCTTGGCAATTGTCCCAAGCAGCTACTGTCCAGAGGCCGTGTGCTCAGTGTTTTGAAAAACAAAGACTGGGGATTATCAGGAGGATTTTTGTAAGGGAAATTGAGCCAAATAGACTGAACACAGAGAAAGAACTTTATTTTCTTCTGCAGATTCAGTGCTTAATCCTTCATTGCGGGGCTTTGAGTCCGTCGTGGATAGACTTAAGCGTAGATGTAATCCACCTTCCGAGACAGTTCTCCATTTGTCTCTATCAAAGTCTCCTCCATTTTTCCAATTTGATGGATGCACCTCGCGTGGCCAGCATTTTGATAGGTTGGTATCCATCTTCAGCAATTTGCGGTACACCAGGACAATCCCAGTTCCAATCAGAACGATCCCAGTCACCATTATTACGAAGATATACAAATCTTCAATATCTTCGATAGAGAGATTACTCAGGCACAAGATCCTCCAAACACTTGTCACCCGTAAATAGCCCGCTGGAGCCGTCCCTGCGGGGCAAACAGCTTCCCCCGGAGCACTATTCCTTGTTGAAAAAATAGTGTCAATTGCGTTCAAAGCCCAGCTTATCAATTCCATAATTTCTTTTCGATAATCAGCAGTAGACGCAGACAGACAACAGCAAGCTGGGATCCAGTTAGTTAGGGAAGTGGGGAGCTAGAGCAGAGAGAAAAGAGAGAAGCGTCTACTCTCCTTGAAGAGCGGAAGTGAAGTGAAGAGTTTGCATGTTCTCCCCATGTCTGCGTGGGTTTACTCCGGGCACTCCGGTTTCCTCCCACATGCCAAAAACATGCAAGTTAGGTTAATTGGCATCAAAACTGGGGATTCTAAATTGTCCTTAGGTATGGATGCGAGAGTGAATGGTTGTCTGTCTCTCTGTGTTGGCCCTGCGATGGACTGGCGATCTGTCCAGGGTGTACCCTGCCTCTCGCCCAAAGATGCTGGGATAGGCTCCAGCCCCCCCGTGACCCGAAAGGATTAAGCGGTAGAAGATGGATGGATGGATGACTACTACTTTACCTTGTAACATACAGTTGTAATTGCAGTCAGTCATGCAACCCCCACTGCAAATGAGGTTTATTGGCAAAATGTACAAACTAGCAGTTGTTTGCAATAAACAAATCAAACATAAAGAATTTAAATAACACAACTAATATTACAAGTGGTTTCTCAACATTAAACACAAAATTCCACTTTTAATGACAACTGCAGTTTCATATTCATTCAATCTTTTCATAACAAACATCTTTAGTACTTAGTAGATTACCCTTTTGCTGTTATGACCTTCTGCAAACCTGATGCATAGCCAGACAGCAGCTTTTGGCAGTGGTGTGAGGAATCTTAGCCCATTCCTCATGGGCAAAGACCTCCAGTTCACTAATATTCTTGGGTTTGTGTGCTGTAACTGTCTTTCTTAAATCCCACCAGAGATTTTCAATGGGGTTTAAGTCAGACAACTGTGATGACCACTCTAGTAACTTCCAGGACTTCTTCTGAAACCAAGCCTTGGTAGACTTTGAGGTATGCTTGGGATCATTGTCCTGCTGGATGGTCCAGTGACGCCAAAGCTTCAGCTTCCTCACAGACGGCATGACATTTTCTCCCAGGATTCCCTGATACTTGATTGAATCCATCTTACTCTCCACATGCTGCAGGTTTCCAGTGCTAAAGGAAGTGAAGCAGCTCCAGAGCATCACTGAGCCATCATCATGTTGCATTCAAAGTCCACCCAGGTTTGGAAGTCTTGAAAGATACTAGAGTGGTCATCACAGTCACTTGACTTGAACCCCTTTGAAAATCTCTGGTGAGATTTGAAAAAGGCAGCTGCAACACAAACAAGAACATTAGTGAACTGGAGGCCTTTGCCCAGGAGGAATGGGCTAAGATTCCTCACAACACTGCTGGAAGCTGGTGTCTGTAAAGAACTGAGGTCCACACGAATAGTGGTTTCAACAAAGTTCTCTTTTAACAACTAGGAGCGGGAAACATTAACAGGCGGCAACATCAACACATCGCCATTTTCATATCATATCACCCGGTGAAGGTCAACTCTGACCTGTGACGTCACCACAGTCTTAAAGACACACCACATATAAATATCACATTATATGACATCTCCCTTTTTTTTAGCTTTTTTTTTTTTCTTTCAGAACAAAACAATTTTCAATTCAAACATTTTTCATTCCCATTTCACCCTTCCCCACAGCCCATGGCTTAATCCTTGAACCACATATAACCACACTTATCACAGTGAACACGTGAATTTCTCTATTTTTTCTTTTTTTTTTTTTTTCTCTACAAATCTAGTCTTTGCACAGGTTTAATCATTCTACCAGACCGGGTAAACAACAGTCCTTGCTTTGGGTCTGGCGGTTTGACACTGGATTCTGGTAAAATAGTGTCAGCAGCAGCTGCAGTTTCAGGCTGCTGATCGACAGTCTCTGGCTGCAGGTCATTTGGAGCTGAAGAGTGTATCTCTCTGGCTGTTTCAGGATCATGTTGCAAGTGACGGCGGTTGCGTCGCAAAGTTGCTCCCTGGGGTGTTTCAATAAGAAAGGAGCGAGGTGTGCTGCTTTCTCCTGTGACAACAGCGGGTGTTTTCCAGGATTTCTGATGGTCCAGCTTTGTGAGGACTGAATCTCCTGGCTTCAACAAAGGTAGGGGTTTAGCTCCATGGCGCTGATTGAAGTAGAATGCTTGTTTCTGTTTCTCCATTGCATCCTTGTTCCTGACGACTTCCAGATCAGGCCATCGGGGCTGAAGATTCACTTCGAGTGTAGGAAGAGTTGTTTTGATCTTTCGACCCATAAGTAGCTCTGCAGGACTCACGCCTGTGGTGGTGCAGGGCGTTGATCGAAAGCACATGAGGGCGAGCAAAGGATCTTGCTGCTTTAAGATTCTTTTTGCTGTTTGAACTCCCCTCTCTGCATGTCCGTTTCCTTGGGGGTTATGTGGACTTGAGGTGATGTGCAAAAAGTCAAACTCCCTTGCAAACTTTTTAAATTCTTGGCATGAGAATTGAGGCCCATTGTCAGATACAACCACATCTGGACAACCAAACCTCGCGAACACTGCCTTCAGCTTTAAGATCATCTGAGAAGCAGTGGTTACTGGCAGATGAAGTATCTCGAGGAACCGAGAGAAATAGTCTGACACAACAAGGTAAGTGTGCTTGTTATGCTCACACAGGTCAACAGCAAGTCTCTTCCAGGGTCGATCAGGTAGAGGGGTTGACAAGAGAGGCTCTTTTCGCTGAGCTGGTCTCATCTCACGACACACCTGACAGGACTGGACTTTGCGTTTGATTTCAGATGAGATGCCAGGCCACCACACAGATGTGCAGGCCCGCTCTCTGCATTTTGTCAGACCTTGATGTCCATCATGTATTCGATCCAAGATGTCTGCTCTGAGCACATCCGGAATCAGCATGCGGCTTCCTCTGGTGATAATTCCATCGCATTCAGACAGTTCATTTTTAATGGGAAAATAGTCTCTGATAGCTGCTGGGACATTGCCTATGTATTCTGGCCATCCTGACTTGATGTACCACAACACCAACTGTAGGTTACAGTCAGCTGCTGTAGCAGTCTTTATGGTGTCTATTTTCCTTAGATAGTTAAACATGCCCAGGACACGCTTGAGGTCATGCACGTTCTGTGGTGGAGGGAGCTCGCGGATTGCCTTGACTTTATCAGGGTCGGGTCTCACGCCTGATTTGTCAATTTCTTGGCCCAAGAAGTGAAGCTTGTTTTGTCTAAACTTACATTTTTCTCTGTTCAGTTTAAGTCCGGCTGACTCGATCCTTTCCAGTACCTTGCTGAGACGCTGGTCGTGCTGTTCAGGAGTGTCGCCGTACACCAGTATGTCATCCATGTAGATAGCCACGCTTTCCAGGCCGTTGAGGGTTTCTGTCATTTTGCGCTGAAAAATTTCAGGAGCGCTTGTGATCCCAAATGGAAGACGTTTGAATGCATATCTCCCAAAGGGTGTGATAAAGGTTGTTAATTTACTGCTTTCTGGATGGAGAGGAATCTGCCAAAACCCGGAGGCAGCATCCAATGATGTGAATGTGGTTGCTCCACTAAGTTTTGCAGTGATTTCCTCTGCAGTAGGAAGAACATACCTCTCTCTTCGTACAGCTTCATTTAACCTCTTTAAATCGACACAGATCCGCACTTTTCCATTTTTCCTTGGGACTGGTACCATTGGCGCGCACCAATCTGTAGGATCAATCACAGCTTCAATCACATTATTCTCCTCCATACGCTGCAATTCCTCTTTAACCTTCTGCAAAAGTGGCAAAGGGACACGACGGGCAGTGTGCACTGTGTATGGCTGAGCATTCTCTTTTAACAGGATTTTAACTGGTTCTGTTTTAAGTGTTCCATGCTCACCAAATGCTTTGTGAACTTCTTCAACACGCTTCACAAGCCCCATCGACATTGCTGTGTCTCTGCCCAGCAAATTGTTTGCATTATTGCCACTGATGACATACACAGGAAAAGTATATGGTTTTTTTTTGTATTCTGTGAAGGCTTGAAATTTCCCTATACAGTCCAACTGACCACCCGGGCTGCACAGTGTGACATTAGATGGCTCCAATTCCTTCTTAGGAACTAGTTTGTTAAATGTCTTTTCTCCCATAATGTTTGCATCTGCACCCGTATCAATTTTAAAATTGACTGGTGTTGTTCCAATTGTAAGCTGTATGGTCCATGGGTCATCATTTCTGTCTGTTTTTGTGACTGCGCCCAAAAAAAATGGTGTCTGGGAAACTGTCTCTTCAGTGACTTCTCTGACTGATTTACTGTGACATTTCTTTTCCCAGTGACCCACCTTTTTACACTTGTTGCATGTTGACTTCATGGCTGGGCACTTTTCAGGATCTCTGTGTTTTAATTTTCCACAGCTTCCACACCATGAGTCTTTTTGCTCTCCACTTTTTCCCTTCCTTGGTTTAAATGGAGATCTTCCTCTGCCTGCTGCTTTTCCCTGGATCTCCTGCACCGTGGCGTGTGCCTCCCCCTGCTGGTGAACCTGGAGGACAACCTCCTCGGACTGGCGAACTGTTTGAATGGTTTGGGCAAGTGTTAGATCAGCCATCATCTGCAGTTTACGTGACAGCTCTTTATCAAGGATGCCCACAACAATTCGGTCACGGATATGTTCATCTCTCTTTACACCAAAGTCACAGTGTTCTGACATCTCATGAAGGGCTCTGATAAACATTTCCACTTTCTCACCAGGCCGCTGCAGCCTCTGGTGAAAACAAGCGCGCTCATGGATCACGTTCCGTTTAGGACAGAAGTACTCGTCGTATTTTCCTAACACAACGTCAAACTTCTTTTGATCCGTTTCCTCAGTAAAGGAGAATGATTTGAAGATGTTTTCAGCTTCGGGGCCCATGGCGTAAGTCAGTGAACTGACCTGAACTTCGCCGTCCTCTTTATTCAGTTTTATAGCCGTCCGGAAACGCAGAAAGCGCTCTTTCCAGCCCGCCCATTCATTTGGACGATGAAAAGGAAAACTTTCCGGGGGATTAAACAAGGCCATCTTACTGAAGCAGAGCGTCCGTCAAGCACTTCTGACACCATGTAAAGAACTGAGGTCCACACGAATAGTGGTTTCAACAAAGTTCTCTTTTAACAACTAGGAGCGGGAAACATTAACAGGCGGCAACATCAACACATCGCCATTTTCATATCATATCACCCGGTGAAGGTCAACTCTGACCTGTGACGTCACCACAGTCTTAAAGACACACCACATATAAATATCACATTATATGACAGTGTCTGGCTATGGATCACGTTTGCAGCAGGTCATAACAGCAAAAGGGTGTTCTACTAAGCACTAAAGGTGCTTGTCATGAAGGGGTTGAATATGGGTTGTGAGACTGCAGTAGTCATTAAAAGTGACATTTTGTGTTGAATTGGGAGAAACCACTTGTAATATTGCATTGAGCTATCTAAACTGTTCCTGTTTGATTTGTTTATTGCAAACACCTACTAGTTTGTGCATTTTTCATGAACTTTTTCGTCTGCAAGATAGCTATAGCCCTACCAGTAAGTTCTGCAGCATGTGAGCGAAGCTTCTCTGCTCTTAAACTGATCAAAACTCATTTGTGCATAACTATGTCAGACAACAGACTGAGCAACCTCGGTGTCCTTAGCACTGAGGCCAGAAGAGCTAAATCACTTAACATGGATAGGTTCATAAAAGTTTTTGCAATCCATCACCAAAACAGGAGAATTAGTCTCTTTTATTTGGGTTAACACAGAGCCTTCTTGTATTATAGTTTGTGACAGCACTTTGACAGAAGTAATCTGGTTTGTGCAAGAGTAAAGTATGATTGTTCATTGCATGGAATGTTTGAGTTCTAAAAGGGACAAAACAATCATCAAGCATTTAATAAAAACTGTTGAATGTAAACATGAGTTTGAGTTAAATTAATAGTTATAAATATGTTGAAGAAAAGCAGTGTGATATTTAAACATAGTCACATGGCAATAAACTATTAAACCTCTTCCTGACTTGGCCACCGCATATAAACTCTGAGTCCAACCTTGGCCACCCCAGTAAAGACTTTCTGGATACGCCACTGTGCTAAGTCTCCAAAGAATTTAGATACTTAATAAGTTTATATTTGTGCAGGTTTAAAATTAATGTTACTTACTGTATCTTATGCATTAATTGTATTCAGTTCTTACTGAATTTGTTCATTGTATTAAGTTACTGTATAGGTAACTGTACACTGACTGCATACAGGCAGGTAACACTACTATTTATATGGATGTTCAAAGTATTTGTGATAGAATTTACTTTGGTTTTTTTAATGAATAGCCTATATTTCTAGAATGCTGGACAGCGACCAAACCTACACACTGTAAAAGCTGTTAGGAATTGTGATGTGCTGAAAAGGAAAATTTTCAAAATTTGTTTCACTTGTGTACAATTTCATTTTTGAAACTCACAAGTTTTCAAGAAATAAAAAAGCAGTTACTAGCCTAAGCCTACTTTTTCATTTAACAGTATTTTATTGCAAATCAGTTGATGTAATTTTTTTTAAATATAACTCCCCCCCAAAAAAAAACATCAACGCACTGTATTCTGTTTTCAAGCTTACCTCAGCATTTTTTGCAGTGCAGTGGATTTTTTTTCTGAAATTAGTGGATTTTTGTACTGAACTGAGAGCTAAATGCAAAGCAAAAGTTGTTTTGAATCGAAACACAATTCTGAATTGAATCACACCCCCAAAAATCAGAATTGAATTGGATCATGTGACTTCTGAAGATTCACAGCCCTAACCAATTTCTTTTATTTTAATTTTTCTAATGCCATCAATTTCGGGATTTCCAAATTTTAGCTTTCCTAAGTGTAGTGATAATTTATTTGCATCAAACCATTTTTATTAATAATAAGTAGTTCATGCGCTACAATATTCAGAAGATGATCAAGGTGGTCCCCACTACAGAAAGGAGTATCATCTGCAAGTAAAATGGCCTTTAGTGATTTGGTGATTAAACATAAGTCATTAATATACAAAATAAATAATACTGGACCAAGTACAGAACCTTGTGGCACCCCACGTATTACCTGTAATAAATTTGAATCAGTGTTATTTATATGGACAAACTGATATCTGCTCTCCAAATAACTGGATATCTAGTCATGTGCTAGACCTCTGATGCCATACATCTGTAATTTAGACAGTAGTTTGTGATCTATTGTATCAAAAGCTTTTTGTAAATCCAGAAATAATCCAACTGTGTACAGTTTATCAGTGGAATTTGTTATCTGTTCTATGAAATCCATTACAGCTCATGAAGTGGGTCGGTTCTTTCTAAAACCATATTTTTTTTTTGTCTTTCAGCTGCTCCCTTTTGGGGTCACCACAGCGTATCATCACCTTATATCACAATAATCCGCATGTTAATTTGGTAAGGATTTTACGCTGGATGCCCTTCCTGACACAACCCTGCCAATTTATTTATTTATTTAACCTTTACTTATACAGGGTAGTTCCATTGAGAAGCAACCTCTCTTTTTCAAGGACACCCTGTTCATTCACACCAGGAAGCTGCCCAGTACAACCACAGACTGACCTGTGGCCATTGAGCAGCAACACTGGGGCAGTTTGGGTTAAGGGCTTCGCTCAGGGGCACCACAATGGGGTTAAGGAGGGTAGGGCAAACACTGCTATGTTATCTGTCTCACCCAAATCAAATCCTGCCAGTCCAGGGACTGAACCCACGACCCTCCGCTCACCAGTCCACATCCCTAACCATTAGGCCACCACTACCCAGTTTATCCAGGATTGGGACTGACACAGGGAGTACACTGGCTTGTGCACCCCCTGTGGCTGGGTAATCACTTTCCTTCCTCCATTCTATTTTTGCTGAGCACCAAGGTAGAAGGCAGGAAGTACCATTATATAGTTTTCGGTATGACCCGGCCAGGACTTGAACCCATGTGGGGCAGATGCTCTATTTCTAGGCCACCACTCCAGTTTTTCTAAAACCATATGGCTGTTCACAAAGTATATTATGTTTAACTAAGAAGTCATTTAACGTTTTATAAATACTTTTTCACAAGAGACAACACAAGAGGGTTTTTCCAGCAGCTCTCCCGGGTCCAAATAAATTGGAGATGGATCAAAGTCACAGAATTGAAGAGACAAAAATTAAAAAAAAAAAAAAAAAATTGTTTAAGCCACAAAATCCGAGTTCTTCAGATGTTGTGGTGATTGGCGAAAGCAGCTTTCAGTGTGAGTAAAGAAAAAAACGATCAGCCCACTTTAAACACGGTGAGTTAAGAAACAATTAGCAAAAGTTTAACAAATTATAAAATAGAAAAAAAAAACAGCTGAGAACATGGATATTCACTCCGTATAAAAGAGAAGGTTGAGCTCAAAACAGAAGAAAAAGTATTTTTCCCAGACGTTTAAAGAAAAAAGAATTCAAGGCAGGAACTTAACTGAACAGGACTCAAAGACAACTTAGACAAACTTACAGAAAGAACTCCCTCAACTAGGGTGTTTCTCCCTTAAACTGAGCTCTTTCAAAGGAGAAAAACTTGACTGACATGAAAGGGAGCCAATTGTCTCCCATCGCAGGAGATTTGAAGGAACTCTGGTCCAATAAGAAAACAGTTCTTTGTAACCAACCAGTAGAATGAAAGGGGGCATTGTCCAACAGAGACTGGCTGGTGATTGGTTGAGCCAGTCAGATGACTTGTGTATGCTTTTGAATATGAAGAACACATATTGATTAAAAGAAAAATACAAAGAATCACCTTATATATATAAGCTAAACTAACTCCAGTGATTCATAACTAATTTTCATTACCATTTCCTTACGCATGCATTAAAATAAGGTTCGTTTAAGCATATTTTCAGGCATGCAACACATTTCAAATCAATGATTAATGAAACATTTTAAACCATGATTGTTCATCACAGAGTTGGTCATCTCTTCAAATAGTGTCCTAAGAATTATCCTGAGGAATGAAAACTTGAAGAGAGAGAGTAAATGTTCAGTCAGAAACACACAGTCTAGCAGTTGACAGAAGGGGGCAATGTGGAGCTGTGGATAATTCCTAGCAACCTGTGGAATGCAATCCAAAGTCTCTGGAATGTCTCAAAGATTGTTAATGCATAAAACTGTCTGATTGGGAGGACGTTCCAGCTATTTATGATGGCAAACTAATCCGTTCCTTGCACGAGATGGAATCCTTATCGTACCTTTTACCATGGAATGTGTTTTTCAACCGGTAGTCCTTAGATGAAGGAAACAGTTCAGTCAAAAAAAACATTCCAACAGTTGACAGAAGTAATGCAAACATATTCCTGAGCTATCCAAAGGGGCAATGTTGAGCTTTGGATAATTCCTGGGAGACTTTGAGGGATTTTGTTGAAAGGCCTGGAAGGTTTCAAACTGTTCTTGAAGCATAAAACTGCCTGATTGGGGAGGAAGTTCTGGGATTTGATTGCAGACTAATCCGTTCCTGGCACAAACAGGATCCTTTATCATCCCTTTTACCATGGAATGTGTTTTCAAACTGTGTTGCTTAGGTGAGGAAATCAATTCTTGACCAGACTTTTGGGTGAAACAATTTCTTTAAAGTGAAGAGTGATTTTATAGATTGGAACCAAAGGGGCTGATGCGACAGTGCCCCACACAGTGCTGCCACTACCAGCACCTGGTGCTGTGGAAGCTTCCATAGTAACGGGTGCCGCCATCAGTACTGGGTGCAAACATGCTGTTGGCAATAAAAATACACTTAACATTTAACAATTTATTTAATAATCAATAGGGGCACATAAGTGAACAACGAGATTTAGCCACACACACAAAAAAAAGTGAACACTGTGGTTGTTGCGGTTACTTGTTATCCTCCGTGGTAGGCTTGTCTATAGTGCGATATTACATAATTGCGGTTATTGCGACAGTCCTTTTACCGATGATTCATTGCTAATTACTCCGCCATTGTAAGGCCTCTAGCTGACCTGACCAAAGGCTATTTGCCTCCACCATGGGGAAGAAAAACAGCTATATCTCAGTCCAACTACTTCAAGAAATCTGAGCCTTTTGGTGACCGTTGGACCCCAGCCTGCACTGACACCTTTAAGAAAATAATACACTGTCTCACCCATGCCCCTGCCCTGGCCTTTGCTGACCTAGCAAAACCCTATGTTTTACATGTGGATGCCAGCTTTGATGGATTGGGTGCAGCACTCAAACAAGGGCTGCACGGTGGCGCAGTGGTAGCACTGTGGCAGCACAGTTTACCCTCGGCCGGGGAATCGCAGGGATCGTGAGATCGTGGGTTCGATCCCTGCCCCCAACCAACAGTGATCTGTGTGGAGTTTGCATGTTCTCCCCGTGTTGCATTGGGTTTACTCCGGGATTTCTCCGGTTTCCTCCCACATACCAAAAACATGCAGGTTAGGGATACAGGGTGCTTGCGCACGCAGCGACCGGCAGCTGGTGGCTTGTCACCAGACTGCAAAACAAATCTACCTATGGGTACAAAAATAAGTAATAAAAAAAAAAAAAGTACCCTGAGGGACTACGTCCCATGGCTTTTGCCAGCCGGAAGTTGAGAAATTCAGAGAGAAACTACCCAGTGCATCAACTGGAATTTTTGGCATTTACGTAAGTTGGCAGTTGTCAACAAATTTCACAATTACTTGTATGGGGCCAAGTTTGCCGTAAGAACAGACAACAATCCACTCTCCTACGTGCTCACATCTGCCAAGCTAAATGACTGGCTGCTCTGTCCACCTACGGTTTTGGGATACAATACAGACCAGGCAGAGAGAATGTGGACGCCGACCTGCTGTCAAGGAATGCAAGCCCAGAAGATGGAGGGTGGATACTCCCCTCAGGGGTTAAAGCCCCGAGTAAAAGAGTGTGTGTCACTGAGTCTTAGCCCCACTCCAATCGGTGTGTAGATCAGCTTGGTGCACACCCCTCAGCTATCCCCAATATGTATGGGTACCCTGTTCAACTGTGAAAGGGTCCCGTGGATCAGCTAAATAGTACAGTCCTACAAACTGACCAAGAAACTGATGAATCCATTGGCAAAGTGAGGCAAGCAATCCAAACGGGTAAATGGCCGTGTACTTTTCCAAATGCCAATCCAGAGATGGTTCTTCTGCAAAGAGAAGGAGATAAGTTACAGTTGCAAAATGGTCTCCTTTATAGAAAAGGGGTGAGATCTGGAAAAAAAAATGTGTTGCAATTAGTACTTCCTTTGAAGCACTGTCCACCTACTCTGCAGATGTTGTATGATGATTTTGGACATCTTGGAGTTGAGAAGACTACTGAGTTAATCAGACCATTTCTACTGGCCCAAAATGGCTGCAGACATAGACCAGTACATCAAGAATTGTGGAATGTGTGTGGCTCGAAAAACACTGCCACACACAGCCACCCTGTTACATCAGATCACAAGTTGAGGGCCTCTTGATTTAGTCTGCATCAATTTCTTGTCAGCTGAACCTGATTCCCAGGGAGTGAGCAATGTCCTGGTGGTCACCGACCATTTCACCCGGTATGCCCAGCCCTTCTCCACCGCCAACCAAAGAGCGTCATCTGTGGCTAAAATCTTGCTGGAAAAGTTCATTGTCCATTATGGCCTGCCTACTCGCATCCATTCTGACCAGGGGCAGGCAGGAGAAGTCTTTCGTGAATGGCTCGTCCAATAAAAACAGCTCCTTCTGGAGCTCCAGGTTTGCAAGGCTGTAATGGCTGTAGAAGACTAGGAGATCTACCAGTCAATGACATGTACATGATTCAGTGGCGGGGGATGAAATGGCCGCTATTTCCTAAGTGATTCATTCAGTTACAGTAAGTGATTCAGTATAGTTCGTTCACCCAAAAGAACTAGTACACTCAACAAATCGTTCAAGAACATTCCAACTCTGTGACATGTGGCTAAACATGTCATCACTGATCAGGTTAGGGAGGGACCCAGAGAATACTACAGAGGCCGACATCGTTTTTGCAAAGTTACACACTGACTCCACACTAAGTTTTGTAAGTTTTGTAGTTAATGCCGGTGTGCTGACATTTTATCATACTTATCAGAACGGCCATACCTTGGGTTGTTAGCATGCGCGTGCATGCCATAAATGCAAAGTAACAGGAAATATGCTTCCGCTCATAATTTCAGCATACAATACAGCTGATGGTGCTGCACTGTGATTGGCTGATCCAAAAATGTGGCATGTTTTCAGTGTGTCTATATATATTATATTTTTTTCCCTGCGATGGACTGGTGATCTGTCCAGGGTGTACCCTGCCTCTCGCCCAAAGATGCTGGGATAGGCTCCAGCCCCCGGTGACCCGAAAAGGATTAAGCGGAAGAAGATGGATGGATGGATGGATATACAGTTAGGCCCAGAAATATTTGGACAGTGACACAATCTTCATGATCTGGGCTCTGCATGCCACCACATTGGATTTGAAATGAAACAACTACAACGGAATTGAAGTGCAGACTTTAAGGTTTAATTCAAGGGGTTGAACAAAAATATGATTAAGCATGTAGGAATTGTAGCTATTTTTATACAAACGCTCCTCATTTCAGGGGCTCAAAAGTAATTGGACAAATAAACATAACCCTAAGTAAAATGTTACTTTTCAATATTTTGTTGAGAATCCTTTGCAGGCAATGACTGCCTGAAGTCTGGAACCCATGGACATCACCAAACGCTGGGTTTCCTCCTTTGTGATGCTTTGCCAGGCCTTTACTGCAGCTGTCTTCAGTTGTTGCTTGTTTGTGGGTCTTTCTGCCTTAAGTTTTGTCTTGAGCAAGTGAAATGCATGCTCGATTGGGTTGAGATCTGGTGATTGACTAGGCCATTGCAGAATATTCCACTTCGTTGCTTTGAAAAACTTCTGGGTTGCTTTGGCAGTATGTTTTGGATCATTGGTGAAGCGCCGTCCAATCAACATTGCTGCATTTGGCTGAATCTGAGCAGAAAGTATATCCCTATACACTTCAGAATTCATCCGGCTGCTTCTGTCTTTTGTCACATCATCAATAAACAAGTGACCCAGTGCCATTGGAAGCCATGCATGCCCATGCCATCACACTGCCTCCACCATGTTTTACAGAAGATGTGGTGCTTTGGATCATGAGCTGTTCCAATTCTTCTCCAAACTTTCTTCTTCCCATCATTCTGGTGCAGGTTGATCTTAGTCTCATCTGTCCAAAGAATGCTGCTCCAGAGCTGGGCTGACTTCTTCAGGTGTTTTTTGGCAAAGTCAATTCTGGCCTTTCTATTTTTGAGGCTGATTCATGGTTTGCACCTTGTGGTGAATCCTTTGTATTTACTCTCATGAAGTCTTCTCTTTATGGTAGACTTAGATACTGATACACCTACTTCCTGGAGAGTGTTCTTCACTTGAGTGGATGTTGTGAAGGGGTTGTTCTTCACCATGGAAAGGATTCTGTGATCATCCACCACTGTTGTCTTCCGTGGACGTCCAGGCCTTTTTGAGTTCCCAAGCTCACCAGTGCACTCTTTTTTTCTCAGAATGTACCAAACTGTTGATTTGGCCACTCCTAGCATTTCTGCTATCTCTCTGATGGATTTCTTCTTTTTTTTTTTTTTTCAGCCTCAGGATGGTCTGTTTCACCTCCATTGAGAGCTCCTTTGACCGCATGTTGTGTGTTCACAGCAACAGCTTCCAAATGCAAACGCCACACCTGGAATCAACTCCAGACCTTTTAACTGCTTAAATGATGACAGGTTAATGAGGGAAGAGCCCATGCAGCCTTGTTATTTTTTTTTTTTTTTTTGCAGCCTTCTGAGTCAATTGTCCAATTACTTTTGGTCCCTTGAAAAAGAGGCGGCTACGTATTAAAGAGCTGTAATTCCTAAACTCTTGCTCCAATTTGGATGTGAATACTCTCAAATTACAGCTGAGAGTCTGCACTTTAAGCTCATATTGATTATATAATTGTATCCTGAATATGTTTTCTTAAACAGCTAAAATAACAAAACTTGTGTCACTGTCCAAATATTTTTGGGCCTAACTGTATATTTCCTGCTCAAATTACTCAATACAGCTGATGGAAGGTAAACAATAGTATACCGTGGCCCAGCTGACAGAAGGTAAGCAATTATATAATGTTAATGGCATATTTTACCGGGGTGGTGGCCTAGTTGGTAGAGCATCGGTTGTGGGTTCAAATCCTGGCCGGGTCATACCAAAGACCATATAAAAATGGTACTTTCTGCCTTCTAGCTTGGTACTCAGCATAAGAGAATGGGGAAAGATTGGACTGACACCCCCCCTTCCCGTAGCTTTCACTACTTAAAGTAGCTGTGTGTGGCCTAAGTTCAGTGAAACAGAGATAGGCCCCGCCCCATACACCACATGGTGTCCCACATGCTGTGGAAGGGATTTGTGGCTTATTTGCAGTGTAACTGATTCTGCCAAAGTATGGTAAACCGATAGCTTTATCTATCGGTTTGCCATAGGGATATGGTATTCTGATGAAGTATGGTAAAATGGCAGAACACTGGCATGGATAACATTTGTAGAGTATTTACAGTTACTTTTACCCAGCATTTTCAAATTTGATTCGATGTCGCCTGCTCTGGCCTCAGAGTTTTTTCCTGAGCGGGGAAAATTGATTAGAAACGTGAACAGGTTGGTGGTGAACCAGGGGCTTGCCGCTATGCTTCCTTCTCACTGTCACCCAAAAATCCAGGCACTGCATACACAGGTGGTGTTATAATAAGCATTTTTACGTTTTTGCAAATATCTTGAGAACAGCTCGACCTAGACTAAAAATTCTTTCATCATTCTACTCACTGAAACCTTCCACAACTTTTTGTCAGTGGTGGCAAAATCTGAAAATGAAGCTTTCTACATCATATTTTCAAAAATATGCACATGAACTCAAAATGAACTCCAGGTGACCTGTGCTCAAATTGTTCTGCTAACGCATCATTCCTCTAAAGTGCAACATACCTCTTTCTGTGCATTTGAAAACAATGTGCACAACTTTTAAATGCTGTACTACTGCTGCTAGGAATCCTTTCAATTGAACATTTATCATTTGAGAAAGAGTGCAAGCAAAAGCAGCTGTGTGGTGTTGTGGTTATAGTGACTGCTAGGAATGCAGGAGGTCCTGGGTTTGAATCTTGCCAGAGAGGTCTTGTTCTTCTAAACAACATCTCAAATACAGTCTGGCTCTCCTGTGCATTTTAAAACAGCACTGTGCTAGATTTTCACCTCAAAATAATGTTTCCAAAATTATTTTGATGGTACTCCAACATTTGACTGAGTGAATGTCGCTTCATCCATAGCCAGATTGGTCCACATTGCCTTCATCAGCTCTTTTTTGTTGGTGTCATTACTGGGGGGACAGCAGATGTGGCCTCAGTCTCAGCAGTGAATCACAGGGCACAAGTTAATTTAGGAATATTTTCATATTGAAATAGAGGTTCAAATGTGTTTTTATTTTCAGTGTTGCAGTTTTAATAAAATATATCTTTTCAACCCATTTATTTTAACCATACTTTCTAATCTCTGTGAAATTAAAACATGTGACCAACTATTGTGGGTCTCAGACTTCAGGTTTTAAATATATTCAATTCAGTTCAAACGTTTATTTCAAACTCAGGGTTCATATTAAATGCAGAACTAAAACGTGTAGAAAATAAAGGTATATACAGTTCAGCAGTCACTCGGCGCTCTTGTAACAACAATAACATACAATATTGAACTCAGTATAAAATAGAGCGCCACCACTTCCAAATGCTGGAGTGAAGTGTGAGTGACGAGTTGACAATTGCTGATATAAGATGATTGTTACATGCCAGCAACCTTCTCATAAAACTGTAAACATTCTTTCGTATCAACTCGCCAAAAGACGGAATGTTCAAGGACACAAACATCTTGCTTGCACTCGACCTATGAGGTATATCTAACAACCTTCTTAGGGAGTTATTATATGCAATGCAGATTTTGTTCCTAACAGCAACATTGCTATTAAACCATAAAGGTGAGCAATACATTGAGGTACAGAAGGTCTTGAACAGCATACATTTAACATCAGGAGAACATCTATGGAAATTTCGCAACAGTAAATTTGTTTGAGCATAGAGTTTCCTGAGTTGCCTGTTACAATCAACATTGGTCTTATCAGATTCAATCCACACACTTAGGTATTTGACTTTTTCAACAAAGTTCAAGCTATTACCGCAAAGTGGCATAACAGGATTCGAAGTATTGACACCGTTCAGTTTGAAAGCCATACACATAGATTTAGTACAGTTGAACAAGATGTCATTTTTTTCACCAAATTTCTCACATTCCGAGAGGAGATGTTGCATCACTGCAGTAGACAAACTTAACAAACAGAGATCATCAGCATAGAAAATGTGATTTAACAGTGCACCGTTAAAGGAGCCACCCACATTAGTATTGTTCAACAGTACACTGAGATCATCAACATAGACATTAGACAACAAGGGTGACAGTATACCACCTTGTTTAACACCATTGGTCACATGAAATTTGGATAAGGTAACATTGCCCCACCTAACAACCATAGAATGCCTTCTGTACCAGTATAACAGGATGCTAACAATGTAAATAGGAATACCTCGATCGATCAGTTTTCTAAAACACCAGTGGTTAATCCTATCAAAAGCTTTGCTAGCATCTAAAAACGTAGCATAGACACTAGTGGATTGGCTTCTGAAGTAGTCAACAAATTCATGGAGTAGGTAAACAGCCTTATCAGTTGAATGGGCTGACTTGAAACCAAACTGATTGTCGTTTGTCCACAGATAATCCTCAATTCTGTTCAGAATTAAACCCTCTAACAATTTAGATATAACATTTGCAATAGCTAGAGGTCTGTAGTTGTTCATATCAGACAGACTGGCACACTTGTTTTTCACCAAGGGAATGATAACAGAGTCCATCAACATATCTGGCATGTAACCATGAACAAACATACAGTTAAAACACAAAGACAACAGAATACACAAATTGAAATCAGCATTGATTAGGCATTCACTGGTGAGACAATCAGGACCAGCTGATTTGCCTTTCTTGAGAACTTTGATCAGTGAAGCAACTTCAACGGGAGTAACAGCAGAAATATCGGCGGTATCAAACATGTCATTATACAGGCGAACATCATGCATAACAGAATCCTTCATTGAAACATTCTTGACTGAGTTGAAAATAGCTTCATATTGACATTTCCACTTTTCAGCAATATTAACATCACCAGTCACACCATCAATAGTGTTTGATCTAACAGACTGGTGGGAGCTCATAGCCTTCATTTGTTTCCAGAATTCTACCATGTTCAGTTCACTCATATGACTAGCTAACTGGTCAAATTTGATACTTTCTTCATTGCGCCTACATACTCGTAGAGCATATTTGAACCTAGCCCTACAACTTTTCATGTTATCAAATATTGGACCATAACGTGGTTTGCGATTACTCCTCCACCACAAAAAAGCATCCCGAGCAGCTGTGTGAGCCTCGCTAACAACATCATTCCAGCCTGGGACGTTATATTGGGTGGCCACACTGTGGCTAGGAATGCATTCACTCACACAAAAATTTAAAGCATCAACAATATCGCTGTAAAACCTATCGATATCATCCCTGTGTGCCGCACAATTATGGTCATGACACCTGATGGCGTCCGTAGGAGCACGGATGTAGTTTCCTACGAGTAAGTTCCTTATATCTGGGCAGGTCTGACGCTGTGGCATCACGCCATTTGTATGTCCTACTACCCGTTTGTCATTTGTCCTACTACCCGCCATTTGTATGTCCTACTAATATATTACTTTCTTCAAGAATGAACTAAATTAAATGTGCTGCACCTTCTTGTAATCAATTAAAAATCATCTTTTCTTTTAAACTGCACAACCCCCCTTCCCCAACAACACCCTAAATTATTTAAACTACTTAACTGTGTATAATTCAGTATAAACTTGAAGTCTTTATTTCAGGTATTTTTGTTTTGGCAAAGATCTTAAACTGTTGTCAAGGCAGTATTTTTTTTTTTTTTTTTTTTTGGGGTGGAGGAGGGGTGAAGGGGTGGTCAGCGATGAACAGGTGATGAATCAGGAGCTTTCCCTTGAGAAACCCCGGTATTGCACTGTGAACCGTGGGTAATTCCCTTACCTTAACTCAGCATAGCATGTTCACTTAGAGAAAGGGTCATTTAAGGGCTCAATGAGTCAGCGAATGGTCAGTCAGCAACTTCCTGATTTCAGATTGGGACAGCCCTAAATCCTCAGCCACTTATCGTGAACGCGCCTAAAGTCAACGAGTCTGTAAGGGTGGAGAATGAGATTCGATCATACTATCTATGAAGTGAGGGGAAATAGGCGGTCATAAGATCAAACTGGGGATTCTAAATTGTCCTTAGGTATGGCTGTGAGAGTGAATGGTTGTCTGTCTCTCCGTGCTGGCCCTGCGATGGACTGGCGATCTGTCCATGGTGTACCCTGCCTCTCGCCCAAAGATGCTGGGATAGGCTCCAGCGCCCCTGCGACCCAAAAAGGATTAAGCGGAAGAAGATGAATGAATGAATGAAAGTCAGGGGCTACAATTCCTGCAAAAATCATCTGATCAAAACCAAATTGCAATATGCGCATCATCAGTGTACAGCAAACCTTGGTACCAAGTTTAAAAACAATCAGAACAAAACTGTATGAGTTGATTTCACAAAAGTGGGACAGATGGACGGACGGACGGACGGACTGACCCATAACATAATCCCCCTTTGGGTGCTCTTTGACCCATTTGAGCTTCAACCGGCGGGGGATAAAAATTGCAAACCGCCTTCTGGGTATCAATGAAGAGATGGCAAAGCATCTTGTTTCAGACTGTGGATAGAATTAGAAGATTCAAATAAGAAGAAAAGTTGACATTTAGTATAGTGTACCCAATATGCTAATTGCCAGGTCTATACTTTGCAAGAAAAGGATTCAGTTTATATT
The DNA here is from genome assembly GCA_020510985.1 of Pholidichthys leucotaenia. Lineage (NCBI taxonomy): Eukaryota > Metazoa > Chordata > Actinopteri > Cichliformes > Pholidichthyidae > Pholidichthys > Pholidichthys leucotaenia. The sequence goes on along the minus strand of CM035848.1, from coordinate 84,137,786 downwards.
GATATTTATCTATCAGTGCCTTTCGTCAACAGGCTGGAACCTGCTCCATGGTACTTTGAACTACGGTTCAGTCTGTTTACTAAAATTGCTATAAAGGTACCATCAAATGTTAATTTCTTGCCGACAGACATGCACAGATAGAATGTCAAAGGATCCTTCTTTGCCAACAGAAACTCCACCTTGTCTAAATGCTCTGAGCTTGTATCCCTGACCTATAAAACAGGCAAGCACGAGTTTGTTTTTTTCCTACAAGAGCTTAAGTGCTGAAAACCCATAAGGGAGGCAGTTTGTGTGCTCTTAGTGCACAAGAAGCACTCGGACATAACTGTTGCATTAACAGGCTGTTACCTTTCCTCTTCAGAGTCTTGTGCAAGGTCAGCAGACAAACTGAGAGGTTTGGGACAAGACAAAATACACAGAAGACCTTCAAATAAGGTCACAATGGTGAGATGATTGCAGGAACAGGCATTTTTTTTAACAACTCTGTGGCAAAAGAGTCAGCAGCTTTCAATCGCCACTGGGGGAAGTAGCGTCATCATGGATGTACTCAACTCAAGTCCTATAGGATACACTGTGGAAGAAGAAAGCAGACGAGGCAGCGAGCTGAATGATAGACAAACTTTAATTTCCTCTTCCAACATCAAGTATAGAACATACTCTCTCTAGGTCAGGGGTGTCAAACTCAAATTCACAGTGGGCCAAAATTAAGCAGTGAAGTAAAGTCACGGGCCAAACTCAATATTTATTGAAAAATTAACTGCATCTGATATGTAATGTTTAACCTTTTCATATGGAAACAAACTTTAGTTTTGCTTAAACACAGAATCTGGAACAACCAAAGCTTAATATTACAAACACATGAGAAATTAAATTTGAAATAAAAGACATCAGTGGTATTCATTTCTTATTTAAATAAATAAAGTATGTCTCTCCCCGTATCCTTTCAAGTTCCTTTTTAAAGTAAATCTTTTTCAAAGCCAACAACAAAAGAACCAAAAATAATAATGTCATTCAATAAAAATCCAACATTTCAACTATTAACAGACCATGCCTTGCAGTAGAAAAAGTGCATAAATAACAGATATATTCAAGCTCAGTTTGCTACACTCTGATTTACTCTGCACATTGGTCTAAGCCAGATACCTGGCATCTTTTCTTAGATGCAAGTTCATCAATGTCTGGGGTCAGGCTCTGAGCTGAGGAAAACCTCAGGACGGAGTGAAGGTGTTCATCAGTGAGTCGACTTCTGTGAGGTGTTTTGTTCACCTTCATCATAGAGAACAGTTATTCACATAGATATGTGCTGCCGAACATTGAGAGCATCTGAGCAGCTTGGGTGCATAATTGAGGCATTGTGTCGGGGAGGAAACATGGAAACCGCGCAGCACCTACAAAGTCATATTTTGATTTGAGCATGTCATTACATTGGAGTTCAATTAGCTCCATTTGGAGGCTGGTTGGTGCGCTTTCCAAGTCGATCGCAAACGGGTTACTGAGCAGTTCAAATCTCCCTTTCTGAGCCTCAAAGTCGGCAAATCGCCGGGAAAACTCGATGCTGAGCGCGTTGATTTTTTCAGCAAACTGTGCGCTAGGCAGCACGGCAGGAGAAATTTGCTCTACCATGGTTTGGCAGCACGGAAAATGACCCAAGTTTCCTTGCAGCATCTGAGTCTTCCACAGACACAACTTAGTTTTAAAGGCCCTCACTGCTGCGTACATGTCTGTGATGATGTGGCCCCGTCCCTGAAGCTGCAGGTTAAGCACATCGAGATGGCTCACAATGTCAGACAGAAATGCAAGCTCACACAGAAACTTTTTATCTCTCAGCTCTGTTGTGTCCTTCCCTTTGTTTTCCATAAACTGACAGATTTCCTCACGTAGCTCAAAACATGTGTTCAGTACTTTTCCTCTGCTTAGCCATCTCACCTCTGTGTGATAGGGCACATCTCTGTATTCCGAATCCAACTCTTCCAGAAAAGACTTGAACTGCCGGTGATTCAAACCTTTGGCTCTTATGAAGTTGACTACTCGTTTTATAGAGCTCATAACATGTTCCATTTGCAGAGCTTTGCCACAGAGCGCTTCCTGATGTATGATACAGTGATAAACTGTAAGTTCACCTGCATCTTCCTCCCACATCTTCTCCTGAATCCTGCCGACCAATCCACTCTTTTGACCGCACATCGCGGGCACACCATCTGTCGTCAGTCCCACAAGTTTATCCCAAGGCAGGCTCATTTCAGTTATACATTTGGATACCTCTTCAAAGATATCTTTTCCTGTGGTGGTGCCATGTATTGATTTTAATCCTAAAAGTTCCTCTGTGACGCACAGGCTCGAGTCTACTCCACGGATGAAGATTGACAGCTGGGCAGTATCAGACGTGTCGCTGCTCTCATCCACAGCAAGGGAGTATGCAATAAAATCTTTTCCCTTTTTTATTAGTTGTTCATGTAGATTAGTGGAAAGCTCACACACGCGCTCAGCCACGGTGTTTCTGCTCAGGCTCACATTTAAAAATTCTTGCTTTTTATCTGGGCACACGATGTCGCAAACTTTGACCATGCACTTTTTGACAAACTCTCCCTCATTAAAGGGCCGGGCTGATTTTGCTATCTCTGCTGCCACAATAAAGCTGGCCTTTACAGCAGCTTCACTTTTTGATTTTGCTTTCATGAACATAGTCTGCCGGCAAACCAGACTTCTTTTCATCTCCTCCACCTTCTGCAGCTTCTGCTTTATGTCTAGGTCCTTGTACTTTTCATAATGTTTTGTTTCATAGTGTCTTCTTATGTTATATTCTTTTGTTACAGCCACATTAGCTCCGCACACAAGACAAACAGGTCTGTCCTTTATATTCGTGAACAGATAATCTGCCTCCCACCTGTCTTGAAAGCTCCTGTTGTCCATCTTTTGTTTGGCCATTTTTGTGGAGGGTGAAATTAATTTGTCCGATGTGACTGGAGCATGGTTGTCAATGACTGTCAACAGAAAAAAGGAGCGCTTGCCGGTTTCGACTGCGCACCAACATACTAGCAAAGCATTGTGGGATTTGTAGTATTAGCGGTACAGTATATACCGCAGGCCAGCTCTAATGCACATTTGATATGATCTCGCGGGCCAATTATAATTACACTGCGGGCCAAATTTGGCCCGCGGGCCTGAGTTTGACACGTGCTCTAGGTCTCTGGACGCCTCCTTTTTAACCCTTTAATCCCCCCCCCCCCCCCGGTTTCCAACTCTGGGTGGAGAACCCACCACACAGCGCCCCCCCCGAACACCCAGAAAGGGAACTACCCACCCCCCACCCTTTGGGCTTCAGTCAGCGCACTTAAGGCACTTTTCCACTTGGAACCCTAAGGCCTCGTTTGGCCTTGGACCGAACAGTCCTGTTCCGGTACTGGTGGTTTTCCACAGCACAAGGCTCACTGTAGTATGGGTGGGAGAAGGAGGGAGTTGGAGGCGGGGTTTTGAGGGAGTTGGAGGCGGTGCTACACTCCCCTTGAGGCTGCGCCATTTTCCCTGGACCAATTAGTAGTCCAAGAGCTATTTAATATCATTTTGGTGGTGAGGCTGCTGTGTATTATTATGCATTACTCATCTCATGTAACCTTGTGCCATTGCAATGACGCAATTTTTTCGTATATTTAATGTGGACGTGTGGATCTTTAATATCACTGTTACAAGTACTGGGACAGCCATCTAATAAAAAATCTCTTACAAAATTACAAGTCCACATTTTCTTTAAAGTGTACTTGTTAATGCTGAGTACAGAATTGGGTGAGGCGCACCAAAACAGTTGTTGCTGTACACCCCACACTCACCCGTCCTTACAATGGCTAAGTTGAATATTTTGTGCAGATAAAACCATTACCTGGGTTGGCAATATGAACATTTCCAAATACAGAACTTAAAATATTAGGTGTCTCTGTTGTTGCACATGGATATAAAGCTTGGTCAGTAGTGGCTGGCTTTTAATGTATGTGTCGGCAGTTATTGGACTCCATAACACACTGCAATGACAAATTTTTCCCAACCTTTTTAAGGGTTTTAAGACAGTGTAAAACTTAGTAGTAACAGACAACACATGATGTCAACAGTCACGGGTTTATTCAACGTTATTAACACTGGTCATTGATTAATGTACAGTATATACATAATAATGGTTGGGAAAATGGGTCACACACGCCGTGCGAGGGTTTCAAAGACTGCCATGAGAGTGTTATTGAGGGCAGCATTCTGCGCAATTTCCTCCCTTCGTACAGCAACTTCGGCTTCCCTGGACTGACGGACCTCATCCACAAGCAGTGAATTGAGTTCCAACTGTTGCCGCTGGAGCTCCCTCTGCTCACGTTGATGTTCCTGCTGAAGCTCCATCTGTTCACAGTGCTGTTCCCTTTCTGCTTCTTGCATCGATGCAAAAATAGTTGAAAGGTCTTGTTTTGTGTTGCTCCGCTTCCTCTTACCTACAAGACAGAAATGTGAGCTGGTGTCAGTAAAATCAACCTCAAAACATGTAGCAGTACATCCCCAAAACTTAATACAAAAGTTAAATATTTTTGGACACATGTCAGAAAGTGAGACCCATATATTATACAGAATCATTAATCAGACAGTGAAGTATTGTTACATTTTAATCATTTATTGGCTCACAGCGCATGAATATCCAAAATTACTTTTCTCGAAAAATCGATGGTTATGTTAAAAATAGATATTAAAAAAAGAGGAGTGTTCTCAAAAGTATGAGGATTTATGGAGAAACGGATTTCATTTTCCAGCTGGAGTGACCATCGCCCCACAGTGCCTAAACAATCAAAACCTGGTGTAATGGACAAGGCATCACTGTGTTTGATTTGGCCAGGAAAGTCTCCTGACATAAAACCCATATGGATTGTCAAGATTATGACAGATACCATCTTATATGACTTTCACTGTCTTTTGTGAGTCACAAAAAACACACTGTACCATGACATTGCAGTTATTTTGAGATGTACCTGTACAAGGGACACACACTGGTGAAAGGCAAGTGCTGGGTTTGAAAAAACTACTTTTTTTATGAGTATCACAACTGTGTATTTGTACAATACATTTAGTAAAAGCTGGGTTTATGTTTCAAATGCCTAGCTTTTTATGGTGGTCAAAAAATTCTAGAGGTGACCCAAATTCTATGGTGGAGAGACCCAGCTGGTCTATCATCTCTGAAGAGCTGGAGCAGGTGGCTGGGGAGAGGGAAGTCTGGGCTTCTCTGCTTGAACTGCTGCCTCCGTGACACGGAGAAGCAGTAGAAGATGGATGGATGGAAAAAATTCTGAATGCATTTATACAGTAGGCTCAACTGAATCATGAAAATGAAGCACGCTGACTTTCAAATAATGAGTTTTGTGCTACAACAGCTCATTAGCTTTTCCATGCCTGTGATTAAATATGCAATTGCATTGCTGGACTTTTTTGATGTGCTTTACATGAAACAATAAACTGTACCGTGAGTATTACATTATTACAATATAATTATATTATTTGACTATTGGGCTTTACCTGTGCGTGAAAGTGTTGACGGAGATGTGCCAAACTGTGAGCGAGCTGGACTTGGTTCTGGTGCCGGATGATCTAGATCCGTAGCAGGAGAAGCCGGGGTGCTCGTATCGCGGGAGGTGGGCTCCGTCGGTGTGGAAGCATAATCTAAAAAAAAAAATAAAAGCACTTGTAATAGTTAACACGACAGTGCAACATGTACGCCAAGTTTGTTTGTTTTTTTTTGTTTTTTTTAAAAACCGTGATGGCGAGCTAGCTAGCGCGGCGACAGCTACGATCCACTCGTGAGCCACGATAACGGCGTGGGACTTGTTATTTATTTATTGTTATACATAATTATAGTTAGCATGAAACAGGCTGGATAAGGTAAAAACATTAATGTCAAGAAAAAAACACTCACCGTCTGTGGTTAACGTAATTGTCACCGAGGGGTCCACTCCCAGCTCACGTCCATTGCTCGCTGGCCGGTTTCCATCAATTTGGTCCATGAGATCGAACCACTTCCAATGCTGCGGTTCGCCCCGCTTCTACTGTTATGATCCTTTATGGATCGGTACGAAAGTGCAACATGTAAAAAAAAAATAAAATAAAATTTTTAACCAGGATTACAACTAACTATTTCATCAGATATTGTCAACACAAAAAACAACATACAAGGACAGACATAGCATTAAGCTAGGTCATCGTTTAAACACGATTAAGTTTTCGTATGTCCTAAGTGAACTTTCCACTGTTGGAAAAAATAACATAAAGCATGAATATCAGATCACTTACCGTCCTGTATATCACAATATCACGGCTTCAACTGCTGAAGTTGGGTGCGTCGCGGCTGCACATTCAATTCAATTCGGGTGGCTGGGTCTAATTCCCGGTACGTCTCCGTGTAATTTCTGGTGCGTCTGTTTGTGCGCACCACTGCAAGCTCAGTCTGCTTCCCTCTGCATTCTCTCATCAGCCGAAACGCACAGGAAACTCTGCTGGACTGCGGTGTTAGATTTCTGCTGATTTCTGTTAAGCCATTCTATCACAATATCACGGCTTCAACTGCTGAAGTTGGGTGCGTCGCGGCTGCACATTCAATTAATTTCTGGTGCGTCTGTTTGTGCGCCCCACTGCAGGCTCAGTCTGCTTCCCTCTGCATTCTCTCATCAGCCGAAACGCACAGGAAACTCTGCTGGACTGCGGTGTTGGATTTCTGCTGATTTCTGTTAAGCCATTCTCTCGTTGTGGTTTATAATATCACTTGTTCGCGGGCTCACTGACGAAAAATTGCAAATGGCGACCAGCAAGCGATTCTGGAAAGTCAGTGTAACGCCCACGTAACACCCACTCTCATGACGCTACACACAGACCAATGAATGGCCAGCAGTGGCGTGACGAAACGGGGCCGGTACCCTTCGGACCTACTTTTTACGGTGCCGAAAAAAGTGTCGGTTAAACTGGAACTGTTCCGAAAAAGGGAACTGTGAGGCCTTTGGGTTCCGAGTGGGAAACCGGACAATGGAGGCCGATCGGGACCAAACGGGGCCTTTGGATTCCAAGTGGAAAAGCGCCTATAGCGGCTGTAGCAGGGGGTCACCGGTCCGGTCAAAACACCCTGTTGGCGAGGTGTGCAGGTGGGCACATTAGTCTGTGGAGGGAAAAAGGGTGAGGGGGGGCATGTTAGCTTCACTAGCACAGGTCTCTGCCGAGGGAACACCAACTTGCGGAGCCACTGACAGTGAGCGTCCACACCGGGCAGCTTGGGCCAACACCACTTGCTCGTCTGCCAACACAAAAGCGGGCTTCAGCCTGTCAATGTAGACGGTCTCCCTACACCCCCCCCCCCCCAAGTCTTTTTTTTTTCCTAACACAAAATGCTTTGCCCTAGTTTCCAGCACCCTAAACGGTCCGTCGTACGGTGGGCGCAGCGGGATCCTGTGTGCATTGTGCCTGACAAAAAAAACTTGGAGCTGTGTAAGCTTTTTGGGACGAATATGCAGGGAAAACAATGGTGGGCCAGGCCTGGCACATTAACAGTCTCCGTACTGTGCAAAAATTGCGCAGACAGGTCAGCCCTGGGTGTGGGGTTTTCCGGGCAAAAATTCCCCGGGGACCCACAGTGGCTGAGAAAAAACGAGTTCTGCCGGGTAGGCTGCCAAATCCTCCTTAGGCGCAGAGCACAACCCTAAAAGAACCCAGGGCAGGCAGTCGACCCAATTTGCATCCATGAGCGAAGCTCTGAGCGCTGCCTTAAACAACCTATGAAAACGTTTGCACAACCCGTTAGCCTGGGGGTTGTACGTGGTATTGCGGTGGATTTTGACCCCCAGGCTCTGGGCCATTGCCGACCAGAGCTCCAAAACGAAGTGCGGACCCCTGTCGTAAATGATGTCCGACGGGGATCCGAACCGTGCAACCCAAACCAACAAAAAAGCGTGAGCCACTTCTGCGGACATGGTGAAAGCCAGTGAGACCACTTCAGGCCAATGCATGGTGCAGTCCACGATTGTCAAAAGGTGCGTGAAACCTTGCGACGGCGGGAGAGGTCCAACCAAATCCATGTGGACGTGGTCGAACTTCCTGGCCAGGATTTGGAACAGCTAGAGGGGCGCTCTGGTGTGCTTGTGCACTTTGGCAAGCTGGCACGTGACACACACTGCAGTCCACTCTTTCACATCCTTGCGCAAGCGCGGCCAGACGAATTTCACCCCCACCAGTTTAACCAAAGCGCACATGCCTGGATACGAAAGGGAGTGGACTGACTCAAAATTGCAGTGGCGCCAGGAGCTCGGAACCACCGGGTGCAGGTGACTGGTGAAGACGTCGCAGAGCAAGGGAGGGTGCCCTTCTTGCACCACCCTGCTCTCCAGCTTTAATCCAGTAGGCGCGGACTGGAGCGTGCAAATTTCCGCATCCCTGGTTTGCTTCACGGCCATGACAGGGAAATCTGTTCCCAAGTAGACCGGGGAGACTAACGCGTGTGACAGCCACGACATTGAGCTTACCAGCAACGTGTTGAATGTCGGTCATGAACTCCAAGATCACAGCCAAATGCCGTTACTGCCAGGCCGACCACGGCTTTGAGACCTTGGACATCACGTACGTGAGAGGTTTATGATCCACGAACACGGTGAACTCGTGCTCTTCTAGCCAAAACTGGAAATGACGTGTCGCCAGTTGGATAGTCAACAATTTTGTCAAACGTACTGTATTTGCATTCGTTGTCACGCAAAGTACGACTGAAAAATGTGAGCGGCTGCCACAAACCAGAGACGTACTGCTCCACCACTGCCCCTATGGCAAAGTCAGACACGTCCGTGGTGAGCATTATTTGCGCTGACAGGGCAGGGTGGGCTAGCAAAGCAGCGTTAGCGAGTGCTGTTTTGGCGTCTGTGAAAGCCTGGACTCGCTCGGGAGTCCAGTCGATGTTTTCAGCGGGCTTCTTTTTCTTAAGCGTGGCGTACAACAGCTGCAGCAGCTAGACTGCCCGGGGAAGGAAATGGTTATAAAAGTTGACCATGCCAAAAATTCCTGTAGGGCCCTGACGGTCTGCATACACAGAAAATCGGACACAGCACGCACCTTATCAGGCAACAGAATTGTGCCCTCGGGCGAAATGCGGTGACCCAAAAAATCAATTACTGGCACAACAAACTGGCATTTTGCCAGGTTAACTATAAGCCTGTGCGCTTTCAACCTCTGGAAAACCATTTTGAGATGGGCAACATGCTCCTCCTTGAACGCGCTAGCCATCAGAATGTCGTCTAAGTAGACAAAAACGAAGAGCGGGTCACAGAGCACTGCATCCATCATTCTCTGGAAGGTTTGCGCCATGCCCTTTAATCCAAACGGCATGTGTAACAACTCAAAAAGACCAAAAGGAGTTATTACCGCTGTTTTAGACACGTCCTCTGCGCGCACCGGAACCTGGTGGTAACCGTGGACCAGATCCACGTGTCCTGGCCAGGTGTAAGGAAAAATCCTGGATGTGTGGGATGGGATACCGATCGTGTTCTGTGGCGTTGTTCAAGCGCCAGAAATCGCCGCACAGTTGCCACAACCTGTTGGCCTTAGGTACCATGTGTAGTGGGGATACCCACGGGCTGTTGGAGCGATGCCCAGCTGCTCTAAGTTGGTAAACTCCTCACGTGCACTGGCCAGGTTTAATTGCATCCAGGAGCCGAGGGCGCGCGGACACCGGAGGGCCTTTTGTTGTTATGAAATGCTCGAACCCGTGCTTGGTTACCATAGTCGAAAACGTCAGGACCGTGAGTACTGGGAACTGTGCAAGTAAATGCTGGTACTTACCCTCTGGAGCTACAGCCATGGCCAGAATTGTTGGTACCCCTCTGTTAATGAAAGAAAAACCCACAATGGTCACAGAAATAACTTGAATCTGACAAAAATGGTAATAAATAAAAATTCTATGAAAATTAACCAATGAAAATCAGACAATGCTTTTGAATTGTGGTTCAACAGAATTACTTTAAAAAACAAACTCATGAAACAGGCCTGGACAAAAATGATGGTACCCCTCGAAAAGATTGAAAATAATGTGACCATAGGGACATGTTCAACCAAGCTGTGTCCTCTAATTAACATCACAGGTGTCTACAAACTTGTAATCAGTCAGTCGGCCTATTTAAAGGGTGACAAGTAGTCACTGTGCTGTTTGGTGACATGGTGTGTACCACACTAAACATGGACCAGAGGAAGCAAAGGAGAGAGTTGTCTCAGGAGATTAGAAAGAAAATTATAGACAAGCATGTTAAAGGTAAAGGCTATAAGACCATCTCCAAGCAGCTTGATGTTCCTGTGACTACAGTTGCACATATTATTCAGAAATTTAAGATCCACGGGACTGTAGCCAACCTCCCTGGACGTGGCCACAGGAGGAGACGTATAATACGAATGGTAACAAAAGAGCCCAGAACAACCTCTAAACACATTCATGGTGAACTCCAAGGTCAAGGTACATCAGTGTCAGATCGTACCATCCGTCGTTGTTTGAGCCAAAGTGGACTTCATGGGAGACAACCAAGGAGGACACCACTGTTGAAAACAAATCATAAAAAAGCCAGACTGGAATTTGCCAAACTGCATGTTGACAAGCCACAAAGCTTCTGGGAGAATGTCCTATGGACAGACGAGACAAAACTGGAACTTTTTGGCAAGGCACATCAGCTCTATGTTCACAGACACAAAATGAAGCATAAAAAGAAAAGAACACTGTCCCTACTGTGAAAGATGGAGGAGGTTCTGTTATGTTCTGGGGCTGCTTTGCTGCATCTGGCACAGGGTGTCTTGAATCTGTGCAGGGTACAATGAAATCTGAAGACTATCAAGGTATTCTAGAGAGAAATGTGCTGCCCAGTGTCAGACAGCTTGGTCTCAGTCACAGGTCATGGGTCTTGCAACAGGATAATGACCCAAAACGCACAGCTAAAAACACCCAAGAATGGCTAAGAGCGAAACATTGGACTATTCTAAAGTGGCCTTCTATGAGCCCTGATCTAAATCCTATTGAACATCTGTGAAAGGAGCTGAAACATGCTGTCTGGAGAAGGCACCCTTCAAACCTGAGACAACTGGAGCAGTTTGCTCATGAGGAGTGGGCCAAAATACCTGCTGAGAGGTGCAGAAGTCTCACTGACAGTTACAGAAATCGTTTGATTGCAGTGATTGCCTCAAAAGGTTGTGCAACAAAATATTAAGTTAAGGGTACCATCATTTTTGTCCAGGCCTGTTTCATGAGTTTGTTTTTTAAAATAATTCTGTTGAACCACAATTCAAAAGCATTGTCTGATTTTCATTGGTTAATTTTCATAGAATTTTTATTTATTACCACTTTTGTCAGATTCAAGTCATTTCTGTGACCATTGTGGGTTTTAATTTCATTAACAGAGGGGTACCAACAATTTTGTCCACGTGTGTATAACGTTAGCCAGTGTTGTTGGCCCTGCTTCCCAAGCTGTGCAGGGCAGGGAGGAAAAAGAGACAGCATCCACTAAACGTGTACTGGCAACATCGACTAACAACCAATAAGCACATAAAAAATCTGTGCCTAAGAAGGGGACAGAACATGCAGCTACCACAAAGTCCCACTGATAATTGCATCAATACAAGCATATCATCAGCGTCTGTTTGCCAAACGTCCTGATGGTGGATCTGTTAGCAGCCGTGAGCTCAGGACTGCTGCCTCCTGCCGACCGGTCTGCGCTGACCGGCATGATGAGGCTCTTCTGGGAGCCGGAGTCCACCAAAAACCATCTCCCCGAACGTGTGTCCGTGATAAAAAGTGTGCCGTCTTCCTGGCTTCTTGAATTGGCACGGCGGCAGACAGCGTTGGGCATCTGAGCCGAAGCGGTGATTATAGAAACAGAGCATCCCATTCCTGTGCCTCTTGGAATCCGTCCCAGCCACCACCAAACGGCTCCTCAACCTCGCTGGAGTCCTTCATGGATGCCGATGCTGCTGTGTGCACGCTGAGAGCTCTGATTGCTAGGATGATGCGGTCCACTTCCTGCGCCAGGGTGCGGTAGTCCTTGGTTTCCAGCCGTGGCGAGTTGGCCAGGATCACCCTCACTGTAGCAGGTAGGTTCCTGAGGAACAGGTGGGCAAACAGGAAGGACTGGTTGTTCTTCACTATCAACGCTAACATGCTCTCCATGAGCTCCACAACTGATCTGTCACCTAACTCTGGACATGTTAGGAGTCTCTCTGCCCTCTCACTGTCCAACAGCGCATAATGCTGGAGCAGCATCCGCTTGAGCACTTCGTATTTCCCCTGGTCCGGCGGCTCCTGGAGCAGGCTCGTTACCTGTTGCATGGCACACACATCCAGCGCAGCGACCACATAGTAATATTTAGTGTCGTCCGTTGTGATCCCACTGAGTGCGAACTGGGCTTCTACATGCAAGAACCACGTGGTCGGATTGTGAAGCCAGAAGTCTGGGAGCTTGACTGTGACAGCGCAGGCGGCACTGGTGTTCTCCTTCTGGGTTGTCTCTGGGGCGGTGCTCGGCTCGTTCTCCATATCACGTCAGGGTCACTGTGGTCAATGTGGAAGAAGAAAGCAGACGAGGCAGTGAGCTAGACGACACACAAACTTTATTTCCTCTTCCAACATCAAGTACAGAACATACGCTCTCTGGTTCTCTGGGCGCCTCTTTTTTATCCCTTTAATCCCCTCCCCCCCCGGCTTCCGACTCTGGGTGGAGAACCCCCCCACACAGTGCCACCACAACACTTGTGTTTACTGATGCATCTCTTGAGGTGTGTGCTGTGGCAACACCACAAAATCCAAACAGTTGAAGGTTATGTAATGGTACCTTTAAGGCTTTACTGATCCAAAAATCAGTTTCTCCAGATTAGGAGAAATATCCATTCACCCATCTTCTACTGCTTATCGAGGGATCATGGGGGCAGAGAAGCCAAGGCTGTCACCCAGTTCACATACACTACTCACAGCAAGTTAGGGATATTCAGTTTTCAGGTGAAATTTCAGGATGCACCTAAAATGCACTATAACCTTTACAGGTGAACTTAATTTGACTTTCTCTAACCGTTTGAATGCACATTTAAACAAAAACTAAAGGAAGAAATACTCCAAACACATATACAAGATGACATGTAAAATCACATAAGGATTATCATAACCAGTCTGTGTTGTGTTGTTGCTTAGTTTTTTTTGTCACATTTTGTCTTAGCTTTGTTCCGAATTGTAATCGCTCTTGTTTTGTTTTTCTTTTGAATTCTTGGATGGAATATGGGTGAGCAATATAAGCTGCGGCTTCAGCCATCACCCATTTCGGATAACTTATGTTGAACTGTATAATCAGAGGAGTTATTGTTTAATTTGATCTTGTTGGATTTTTTCCCCATTGTTATATTATTCTGTTTCTTTTTAATCTTTACTTTTAATCTATCCGAAATAAAGATTCATTCATTCATTCATTCATTCACATGTCCAACTGTTCAATGTTTCAGTACTTTTTGCATAACTTGTTCCCTCACAAGGTACTTAATGGCAAAATTCATAACAGGTGTTTGATCCATGAATTGACCAATAAATTTTCAGGTCCAATTAGAATTGGTATTTAAACAGTCCTCTTCATCATGCTGTTCACGTTTTGACATCATGAGACCAAGACGACACCTAACAATTAATCAACAGTACTTCACTATTGCAAGTCTTCAAACAGGATGTTCTCAGACAGAAGTGGCCACTGAGCTTAGTGTCAGAGTGTCATCAGCAGGTTGCCACCCCCCCACCACCACCCCCCACCACCCGCAACAGGTAAAACGAATATGCTTTTTTTTTTTTACATTTTATTGATTTTCTGGTTCATATACTTTGAAGATTAGATAAAAACATACCCCTGTAGACAAAACGGTGTAAAAAAAACCCGAATCATTCTTTGTGTAAATGTGTCCAAAGTCCACTTTTGACTGAGTTATGTAATTTATATAGCTGCCGTGACATTATGCAAATTAGATGCGTAAATTTATTCCTATCTGAAACTTTGGATCATATTCTGCATCTTTCTAATTGCCAGTAAGCCATTATCTCTTGCAACTTTCAAGTTATAGCCTTGGAAATCTGAACTATTTTATTGACAAAAATTTTTTACCACTCTTGACCACTAGGGGTTATGTTTACCCCTTAACCGTTACAGTTGCCATACAGCACCTGGGACAGCTAAAGGGTTAATCCAGTCATTGTGCCCCTGCATGAACAACAAAGGCCTAATTTCATCTTCATAGATGACAATACTCCAGCTCATCAAGGTTGCATCATTAGGGAAGGGCTGCTGGAGGCTGGGGTACCTCAGATTTCTCCAGACCTGAATCCCATAGAAAACCTATGGGATCAGCTGAGTCGCCATATAGAGACTCGTAACCCTGCACCCCACAACCTCAATGACCTGAGGGCCGCCCTTCAAGAAGAGTGGAATGCCATGCCTCAGCAGACAATAAGTCGACTTGTGAACAGCATGAGACATCGTTGTTAAGCTTTAATTTATGTTCAAGGGCACATGACAAATTATTGAGACACTGACATTTTTTGTTGTTGTATACCCACCACTGTTGTTGACTTTTGTTTCAATAAATTAAGATGAGGAAACTACCATTGTATGCTTCTACTTAAATGCCCTACTTCCATGATATAATATCACTGTAGCGTGAACTTTTAACATTCTCCATAAATTTCACCCGAAAGCCAAATATCCCTAACTTTTTATGAGTAGTGTACAGTGGTGTGAAAAAGTTTTTGCCCCATTCCTGATTTCTCATTTTTTTTGTATGTTTGTCACACTTAAATGTTTCAGACCATCAAACAAATTTAAATATTTGACAAAGACAACGCAAGTAAACACAATGCAGTTTTTAAATGAAGGTGTTCATTATTAAGGTTAAAAAAAAAATCCAAACCTACTTGGCCCTGTGTGAAAAAGTGATTGCCCCCCCCTTAAAACATAAATTAACTGTGGTTTATCACATTTTTGGAAAGCTGAGTTCAATTTCTCTAGCCATATCCAGGCCTGATTACTGCCACACCTGTTCTCAATCAAGAAATCACTTAAAGGGTACCTGTGGTGGTCGTCTAAACGCATTCAACTTGAAAACATTATTAAGTATTCGTTATTTGGTTAAATAATTATTGCCAGCCATATACCACCAGAGAAATATGCAAATACGACCGCAGGCATGGCCAGCCAATGAAAACTCTGCGCGCAGCCATGACACATGCGGATGTGACGTCACGTCGTTGGGACTGAAAAGTCAATACTCCGCCTGTATGAGCGACTAGGGTGCTTTTTTTAGATTAGATTAGATTCAACTTTATTGTCATTACACATGTATGAATACAAGGTAATGAAACACAGTTTAGCATCCAATCAGAAGTGCAAAGGACTTTTGTGAGTGTTTTTATTCTATTATGGCTGAATTGTCGGACTCTGAGGAAGAATTCGTCCAACATGGCTACAGGTTTGAGCCAGAAAGGTCTTCTGAGGGTGAAAGTGACGAAGTGGTCCTCACACACAACGCAATTTCGTCTGAAAGGAAACGTCTGCCCTGTTCTGAGATTGCGCAATCACTTTTCCGCTACGATCTTCTGACAAGGTGAGCTGGGTTTGGGTACACAAAAGAAGTGTTTATCTTTGTTTTTTCGCTTATTATTGAGACATCCAAAGGCTCTACATTCCGCCATGTTGCGATATCCATATCGCATTGTATGTTTTTGTTGTTACAAGAGCGCCGAGTGTCTGCTGCTCTGTATATAGTTTTAGCGGCGAGGGGAGAGCCCAGCGCCGAATCATCGGCGACCTCAGATCAGACGAGACGACCCGCTGAATTTAAGCATTTATTTATTTATTTTCTACTCGTTTTAGTTCTGCATTTAATATGAAACCTGAGTTTGAAATAAACGTTTGAATTTGAATTTGAATATCCTGAAAGCCACTGCTCATCCCGGCACTCCAGGCTCAGCCAATATTGATCCAGACAGTATCCACGACACTACGTCATAGGAAGCGTCCTGGCAGGCCATGTAGCTGCCAGTATGGCTGCTCGCATGTTTTGCTGACATAGCTGAACCAGCACATCAGCAATGGATTTATATCACATTGCTTTGAACTTGAACTTAAACTTGAACTAGAATGTGAGACAGGGGCTCAATATAATATCTTTTTTTTCACGACCACCACAGGTACGCTTTAAATAGGACCTGCCTGACAAAGTGAAATAGACCAAAAGATCCTCAAAAGCTAGACATCATCCTGCGATCCAAAGAAATTCAGGAACAAATGAGAAAAAGTAACTGAGATCTATCAGTCTGGAAAAGGTTATAAAGCCATTTCTAAAGCTTTGGGACGCCAGCAAACCAGTGAGGGCCATTATTCATAAATAACGAAAACATGGAACAGTGATGAACCTTCCCAGGAGTGGCCGGCCAACCAAAATTACCCCAAGAGTCAAGGGCGTAACTTTGTTTCAAACATTGGGGGGGTTGAAATCTCTGCCCGTTTACTGCCCTCCCATCGAGTTTCCTAATTATCGACTGGTAGACAGCAAGCTAACACGTGTGGTGCAGGTCTCAATGATGACAAGATGCTTCCTTTTATCTCGTTTATTGATGCTACACCACAAGGAACTCAACGTGATGTGCACTCGTCTTTTTCTGGTCTTACATCCGTTTACATTCGTTCCTACATCCGTGTAAAACTGCAACAAAGCAGACATATACACGCCGTCAATGATATGGTCACCGTGTCTAGCTTAGCACATGTTAGCATTAGCTCTAACTTAGCTTGGTAACAATGTTGGCAACGGACTAGACAGTCGCTTAAAATACACCAATGCAACGGTGCAGTTCTCATTGTAGCCGTTAACACTGTCAAACCATGTAGGATACTCACGGACTAATGATGTCCAAGGCGCCGATAATTAAACAACATTCACAGCGTTCGTACATCGGGTGAAGCTCTGACCGGTCTCCTGTTATATCATTACTGCGTATGTGCAACACTTTGTGTATCAGTTCAAAACGATGCTTTCACTACACCACTAGAGGGAACCAAACTCACTTACATGAAATGCTGTAATGGGAACTGCTCAACTTTAATTCATAAAGGCAGAATACTCCCCGTCTGGTGCAATAACATTGTACCACTATTTAGCCTTACAACATTTCAAACAACAGTGCAAAACAATGTTAACCATATCATTATCTATTCCCCATCTGCCATCAGTAAACCCATTTCTGTAATTGGTCTCAGAAACACTTTAACAGTCCCATCTCTTATTATCTTCACCTCCGCTTTTCGTACTTTATTGTCCTTTCCGTGAAATGTCTTTACAGTCCGCCCCATGGGCCAGTCATTTCTGTGTGTTTGCCCATCCTTGAGCAAAACGACATCTCCAATGTTGATGTTCGGTTTCTCATCAGTCCATTTTCTTCGGCTCTGAAGAGTCACGAGATACTCTTGTCTCCATTGTTTCCAAAAACTATCCGCAAGAGCCTGCACTTGTTTCCATTGACATGCATGAAGTTGTGGTGCAGCGAAAGTTCCCGATGGTGCTGTCAAGGGGTTGGCTTTTTGGGTCAGTAGCATTGCTGGGGTTAGGATGGTTGGATTGTCTGGATCTGTTGAGACCGGCACGAGTGGTCTTGCATTCATCACTGCCATAACCTCCGCCATTAAGGTGCTCAGTACCTCATGCGTGAGCCGTAGTTTGTTCTTGAGAAGTAGTGCATCTAAAATCCGCCTGGCAACTCCAATGAGTCTTTCCCAGGATCCACCCATGTGTGATGCATGAGGTGGGTTAAAAAACCATTTGCAACCCTTTTCTTGTAGGTAACTCGTTAATGCTGCGTCACTGCACTCAATTCTCAGTTCCTTACATGCCCCGATAAAGTTTGTGCCCCTATCAGATTGCAGAAGCTGTGCGGGTCCCCGAATGGAGAAGAATCTTCTCAGAGCATTTATGAAACTGGACGTTGACATTGATTCAATCAGTTCGATATGCACAGCTCTTGTTGACATGCATGTGAAAAGTACAGCCCATCTGTTGCTGTCTGCGCTTCCTCCTCTTGTGCATCGTGTTGTCACTGACCACGGACCAAATACGTCGAGACCAACGCTGGTGAATGGTGGCATCGGTGAGAGCCTGTCACTTGGTAAATCTGACATCTCTTTGGATTTGCAATGTCTTTCTCAGTTTCCTGCAGGTCACGCACTTGTGGATGGCAGAAGACACAAGACGTTTGCCGCCTATGATCCAAAACCCAGATGCTCTAAGGGCTCCCTCTGTCATGTGTCGGCCTTGATGCGCTACCTTTTCATGGTAGCATCTGATTAAAAGAACAGTGATGTGATGTGAACGAGGGATAATGAGAGGGTGCTTTTCCTCTTTTGCCAGGTTTGCTGGTGCCAAGCGTCCTCCGACTCTAAGCAGACCATCCTCATCAATGATTGGGTTTAATTTTCTCAGCCAACTCTGTTTCGGCAGTGGGTGTTTTGTTTCAACGCACTTGAACTCTTCCTTAAAGACTTCATGTTGCACTGTAGATATTATTAGGCATTTCGCTTGTAAAAGTTCGTTGATAGTGCACGCACCGTTATAACATTTCCACCCACTGTTTTTGGTTTGCCCGGACTTGCTCTTGTATGAAGCTGCGACACGAATGAGTGATCCAACCGTGCGGCACAGTTTCATCCAGTGTGAGAACCTTTCAAAGCGGTGTGACCCCAAATGTCCAACAGACACCTTAGTAACGAATGTTTTTACATCAGGCCTGATTTCTGCATCTTCTTCTGGACTTATGAGTGAGAAGGGGTCAGATTGCTGTGGTTCTGCATTGGGTTGAGTCAAGAACAGAGGTCCTTGGAACCAGTTTGTGAGCTTGAGTGCATCTGCTGCGATGTATCTTGTGGCAGTGTCCGCTGGGTTGTCCCTGGTTGCTATGTAATACCACTGTGATGGAAGTGTTGACTTTCTGATGCGGGTTACACGGTTTGCCACATATGTGTAGAACCTTTTTGTGTTGTTATGTATCCGAGAACAATCTTACTGTCTGTATAAAACCTGACAGCATCCATTGCAGTGTCTATCTCATCTCTGATCAGCTCGTACATCTCAACAGCTAGAACAGCTGCGCATAACTCCAATCGAGGGATGGTGTGTGCAGGGTGTGGTGCTATTTTAGATTTACCTATAATGAACCCTGAGTGGCACTGACCTTCATTGTTGGTGGTTCTCAGGTATGCTACTGCTCCGATTGCCAAGGTTGATGCATCTGAGAAAATGCATAACTCTCTTTTTCGAACAGAAGGCTGCGACAATGGCAGGTAGCACCTTGGTATCTGTAGGTCTTCTAGGTCTTTCAGGGAATCTTTCCATTTGTTCCATTCCTCTTCTCTCTCAGCAGGAAGTGGCTCATCCCAGTCGCCATGTTCTGTTGATAGTTCACGCAGGAGGTTCTTCCCCTGCATCGTGATAGGCGCCACAAACCCTAGAGGATCATACAGGCTGTTCACTGTCGCTAAGACTCCCCTTCGTGTGTAGGGCTTCCTGTCGATGGACACCTGAAACATAAAACTGTCAGTTTCAAGATTCCAAAGCACCCCTAAACTGCGCTGTAGTGGGAGCTCATCACGTTTGAGATCTAAGTCTTTTAAGTCCTTTGCTCTTTCATTCGCCGGAAAGGCTTCCATGACCCTGTGGTCATTAGATGCTATTTTGTGTAATTTGAGGTTGGATTGTGCTAACATCTTTTGTGCGTTTGTCAGGATGTCAACAGCTTCTTCTGGTGTGGCTGTGGAGGCTAATCCATCATCTACATAGAAATGTCTCATTATGAACTGTGCTGTGTCATGTCCATGCTCTTTCTCACCTTCAGCTGCAGCACGTCTCATGCAGTAAATAGCCATGGCTGGAGAAGGGCTGTTGCCGAACACGTGCACTTTCATTCTGTAGTCTCTTACTTCTTTGTCGAGATCATTATCCTCATACCATAGGAACCTGAGGTAGTCTCTATGATCTTCTCTGACCACAAAACAGTAAAACATCTGTTGCACATCTACAGAAAATGCTATTGGCTCTTTCCTGAAACGTAGTAGGACACCCACAAGACCGTTGTTTAGGTCAGGTCCTCTTAATAGTACCTCATTTAGAGATACTCCTCCGAATTCTGCACTCGAGTCGAACACCACTCACAGTTGGTCGGGTTTTTGGGGGTGATATACGCCAAACGACGGTAAGTACCAATGTTCTTTGTTCTTCTCTAAAGGTGGAGCAGCCTCTGCACGGTCGTTGTCCAGCATCTTTTGGACGAACTCTGTGTATTGTCTTTTCATTTCAGGTTTTCTGTCCAGTGTTTTTCTGAGAGAATGAAGACGTTGCATTGCCTGTTCTCTGTTGCTTGGAAGGTGTGGTCTGGGAGAACGAAATGGTAGCGGTGCTACCCAGCTGTTCTCTGCATTTTGATGTACTTCTTTGTTCATGATGTCAATAAAAACCCGATCTTCTATTGACAGTGCTGGTTTATCATTGTCCTTTGTTTTGTCGAAGACTGTGCTTCCTAAGTGGTCTGTGTCTCGCTCACCCTGCAAGGCATATGGTAGTATGCTGTTGGGGCGTGAGGTGGAGCAACCTGGAACCTCTTTGACAAGAAATGTGTTTGGGCGTGGGCTAAGGAATGATGCACGACCATTGTAGAGCACATGTGTCTTTAGCACGTTAACAGTCGAAGGCTTGTGTGTCGTCCCCAAACATGTTTCTCCCACAATACCCCATCCCAAGTCCAAGCGCTGTGCATAGGGAGTACTGTGGGGCCCATTTATTTGTTCTCTCACCTTGTGTACCTGTAGGATGTCTCTTCCCAGCAGTAGGAGGATGGGAGCATGTTCATCTACAGGTGGAATCTTGTCTGCGACTTTTCTCAGGTGTGGATGCACAAGTGCGGACTTTGGAGATGGAATCTCCCTCCTGTCATCGGGGATCATGTCACACTCGATCAAGTTTGGAAGTTGGAGCTGTACTTTTCCATCCATTGGTTCTATCATGAAGTTTGAAGCTCTCCGCCCCCAAACCGTAGTAGCTCCTGAACATGTTTTCAGTGTGTAAGGGTCGGAAGGTGCTCTAATGTTGAACAGCTGGAAAAACTCTGATTTAGCGAGTGATCTGTTGCTTTGTTCATCGAGCACTGCATACATTTTCTATGCTTCCTCTCTGTGTCCTGCAGGGTAAACTAACACAGGTGTGGCTCATGTATTCATGCCTACATATGTATAAGCACAAGGGGATGTTTAAGATTGCATATGTGGACTGACCTCACATCTTAGAGGAGGACAATAGGTCTGGACCGCCGGTGAAGAACAGCAGGGAGACGGAGACACGGCGGTAAGGACCTGAAAAGACTTCCTGACCCCCTGGGGCCAGGTGGAGGACTGAAGGACATTGAGGGGGAGTTATGATCAATAAGAGGATTTGACAAGGATGTGTGATTTGGCTTTTGATGTTGTATGTATAAATAAGGGGGTCCTGGCTGAGTTCAGCCTCTTCTGTTCCTGAGAGATATGTTGGGGATGTGACTACAATATTAAAACCTGAATCATGAAACAATTCAGCTTCTTTATTTCACGCTCCCCACAACAGAGCTAATTTTTGAGCAGGATTGTGGGTTTTCTGCATTACCGCAAACTTCTGTGCATCTAGATGTAACTAGTGTGCCTTCATAATCATGGGACTCCCCGCCATGATCCGTCTCAGCTTCCTGAGGTTCCATGGGAGGAGGAGGGGGCCGGGATGTAGTGCTGCTACATGTCTATCACTACCGCAGTCAGAGCACTGGATTGACTGTTTACAGTCTTTTGCCAGATGCTGAGTGGACCCACAACACTTAAAGCAGATGTGATTCTCTCTCAAGAACAGTTTGCGTTCTTCTATTGGTTTTGCTCTGAACGTTTTACATTTCTTTAATGGGTGTGGCTTTCTGTGTATGAGGCATTGTTTATCTGGGCTTTCTGTTCTTTTATGTGCGTGGTTAACTTTAGCTGTGGGTGAAGCTGGTGAGATGTCCGTTTTGTGGACACTGATGAGGTGCTTACTGGCGAACTTGGGGGCCTTTTCAACTCTGGTGTTCATGTGGGCCGGTGGAGAGAAACTGAAACTTGGGTTGTTTCTTATTTTGGCCTGTTGTCTGACGTAACTGGAAAAAAAGCTGAAAGGAGGAAAAACGACTTTGTGTGTTTCTTTGTATTTGGCACCTGCTGCAATCCACTTCTCCTGTAGGCTGTAGGGCACTTTCTCTACAACAGGATTTACTCCACGGGCTGTATCCAGGTATGCGAGCCCAGGTAGGTATCCGCCATCCTTTGCACATTCGATTTCCTGTAGAACGTCACCAAGTTCTCTCAGCTTGAGTGCATCTTTGTTGCTGATTTTGGGAAAATGATCAAGCTTTTTTAACAGTGCATTTTCTATTGCTTCGGGTGACCCATAACACTCTTCTAGCCTTTCCCAGACTAAGTTGAGGGCTGCTTTTGGGTTGAACACATGTGCAGAGCGGATCCTCTTTGCTTGTTCTGCTGATTCTGTGCCAAGCCATTTTATCATCAAATCCAATTGCTCGTGGTGTGAGAGGCTGAGGTCTTGTATGGCGTTCTGGAAAGATACCTTCCATGCCCAATAATTCTCTGGGGGGTCATCAAACTGTAGGAGTCCTGTGCTCAACATTTCCCGGTGTGTGAGGTATTTGGTCAGATCCTGAATGCCTTGTGCTTCCGCGTAATGTGTTGCGGGGGCATAATAGGGTTGTAACGTTGGGGGATTAGTTGTCTCTGTAGCTCCATGCTCCTCCATGTTGACGCTGACCCTACTCTTACCATCTACAGCATTAGATGAGATGAATGGTACATTTGTGGCCATTTCAAACTGTTCACAGTGGATCTTAGAGGGGGTGGCTGGATCAGTTTTAAGTGGAATTTCCTCAAAGCACACATCAAAGTGTTTCTGTACATACTCAGATGTGCGTTGTGCTGAGCCAACTGGCAAGTCCATTAATGCTTGACTGAATTCACTTCTTGCACATTGCTCTGCTTCTTCATAGACCGCAGCTTCAGCTTCTGCAGCTGCAACAGCCTTCTGATGGTTCAGAATGTGCATATGTGCTTCAAGATTAGCTTTCTGCATGATGAGGGCTGCTTCTTTCTCTGAATAAGCTAATTTAGCTCGTGCAGCATCTGCTTTGGCTCTAGCTTTTATGGCTGAGGAGGTAGCTGAAGAAGCCTTGCTTGACTTGGAGCTACGTGAATATAGCGAGCTACCTTGTACAGCTGTAGCCAAGGGAGTTGTGTGTTCCATCTCCATAACTTCACTTCTGAGTTGGGGAGTTGGCTGGTGCTGCTCTCCTGCCCTGAGGCTAATTTGCTGCTTGTTGTTTGTTTATTGGGCCCGCCGCACTATAGTCCTTTTACTTTACTGCCCTCCCATCGAGTTTCCTAATTATCGACTGGTAGACAGCAAGCTAACACGTATGGTGCAGGTCTCAGTGATGACAAGATGCTTCCTTTTATCTCGTTTATTGATGCTACACCACAAGGAGCTCAACGTGATGTACACTCGTCTTTTTCTGGTCTTACATCCGTTTACATTCGTACCTACATCCGTGTAAAACTGCAACAAAGCAGACATATACACGCCGTCAATGATATGGTCACCGTGTCTAGATTAGCACATGTTAGCATTAGCTCTAACTTAGCTTGGTAACAATGTTGGCAACGGACTAGACAGTCGCTTAAAATACACCAATGCAACGGTGCAGTTCTCATTGTAGCCGTTAACACTGTCAAACCATGTAGGATACTCACGGACTAATGATGTCCAAGGCGCCGATAATTAAACAACATTCACAGCGTTCGTACATCGGGTGAAGCTCTGACCGGTCTTCTGTTATATCATTACTGCGCATGTGCAACACTTTGTGTATCAGTTCAAAACGATGCTTTCAGAATCAGAATCAAAATGAGATTTATTGCCATTGTTCATGTAGTACACAAACTAGGAATTTGTCTCGGTGCAATACTGCAACATTAAACATGGAGTAGCACTAAAGATAAAAATAAAAAACTATGCATGCAATAAAAGATAGAATATGAATAAGTTATACTAATCTATGCAATTTTTAAATATATTAACAAGCAGCAGATATTGTGGAGTTCCACATAGTGCAGTCGGTAGTGCAAAAAGAAAACAGTGATAATTGTCATGAGTCCGGTTGAGCTGCTGTACGTAGTGCACGAGAGTCTAATAAGTCACTTAGTGTTCAGCAGTCTGATGGCAGAGGGGAAGAAGCTGTTCATGTAGCGGGAGGTTTTAGTCTGAATGGACCGAAGTCTTCTGCCTGAGGGGAGGGGGGCAAACAGTGCATGTCCAGGGTGTGAAGGGTCGGCTATGATCCGACCTGCACGCCTCCGGGTCCTGGAGATGTACAGGTCCTGGAGGGATGGGAGCTTGCAGCCGATCACCTTCTCAGCAGCGCGCACAACGCACTGCAGTTTTAGTCTGTCCCTGGCGGTGGCTCTTGCGTACCACACGGTGATGGAGGTGGTGAGGATGGACTCGATGATGGACGTGTAGAACTGCACCAACATCTTGGTGGGTAGCTTGAGCTTCCTCAGCTGCCGCAGGAAGAACATCCTCTGCTGGGCCTTTTTGATGAGGGAGCTGATGGTCGGCTCCCACTTGAGGTCCCGGGTGATGGTGGTGCCCAGGAAGCAGAAGGAATCCGCAGTGGTGATGGGAGAGTCTGTGAGGGTAAGGGGGGGCAGAGGGGCTGTGACTTTTCTGAAGTCCACGATCATCTCCACTGTCTTCAGAGTGTTCAGCTGCAGGTTGTTGTGGCTGCACCAGGACGCCAGCTGGGCCACCTCTCTCCTGTAGACAGACTTGTCGCTGTTGGAGATGAGCCCGATGAGGGTGGTGTCGTCCGCAAACTTGATCAGCTTGACAGACTGGTGGCTGGAGGTGCAGGAGTTGGTGTACAGGGAGAAGAGCAGGGGGGAAAGTACACATCCCTGGGGTGATCCGGTGCTGATGCTAACAGAGTCTGAGACAGTCTTTCCCAGCCGCACATGCTGCCTCCGGTCCATCAGGAAGTCGGTGATCCACCTGCAGAGGGAGTCAGGCACGTTGAGCAGGGACAGCTTGTCCTGAAGCAGAGCGGGGCGGATGGTATTGAATGCAGAGCTGAAGTCCACAAACAGGATCCTGACATAGGTTCCCGGGGAGTCCAGGTGCTGCAGGATGGAGTGGAGGGCCAGGTTGACTGCGTCGTCCACAGACCTGTTGGCTCTGTAGGCGAACTGCAGCGGGTCCAGGAGGGGAGTGGTGATGGTCTTGAGGTGGGGCAGGACCAGGCGCTCAAAGGACTTCATGACTACAGAGGTGAGCGCTACAGGTCTGTAGTCGTTAAGTCCAGTGATCCGTGGCTTCTTGAGGACAGGGACGATGGTAGAGGTTCTGAGGCAGGGCGGCACGTGGCATGACTTCAGGGAGGTGTTAAAAATGTCTGTGAAGACAGGAGTCAGCTCCTCCGCACAGTGTCTCAGGGTGGAGGGAGACACGCCTTCCGGACCGGGGTCCTTGCGCGGGTTCAGTCTGGAGAACTGTCTGTGCACGTCCTGCTCACTGATGGCAAGGGCAGGGGGGAGGGGGGGCCGCCTTTGATGAAGTGGGGACTATGGAGGCAGTGGCGCTGGGGGGAGGGGGGGAGTTGGACACAGCTGACGAGGTGTCAAAACGAGCATAGTGTTGGGACAGTCTTTAACAAAGGGCTTTGTCATCCTGTCCTTTAGAAGCCTGAGGCCGATAGTTGGTGATTTGCCTCAGTCCTCTCCACACAGAAGCAGAGTCGTTAGCAGTGAACTGCTGCTGGAGTCTCTCAGAATACACAGATTTAGCTCTCCTCAGCTCTCTGCTAAACCGGTATTTGACCTCCTTGTAGCAGTCCCTGTCTCCACTTTTCAATGCTGCTTCCTTCTCCTTCCTGATCTGTCTGAGCTTAGCTGTGAACCAGGGCTTGTCATTGGAGTAACTCACCCTGGTGCGCGATGGAAGAATGCCCTCCTCACAAAAGTAGATATATGAGGTCACAGTGTCCGTGTACTCATCCAGATCATGCGTAGCTCCTTTAAACATGTCCCAGTCAGTTATTTCCAAGCACGTGCGCAGCTCCTCCACAGCTTCACTGGTCCATTTCCTCGTAGTGCTCACAACAGGTTTTGTGAGCTTCAGTCTCTGTCTGTATGTGGGAATCAGGTGGACCATTACGTGATCAGATAGTCCGAGCGCAGCGCGGGGAACAGCGCGATACGCGTCCTTAACTGTAGTGTAACAGTGATCCAGCGTGTTCTCTCCTCTGGTGGGGCATTTAATAAACTGTTTGTACCGGGGGAGTTCGTGGCTCAGGTTGCTCTGGTTAAAGTCGCCAACCACAATAACCAGAGAGTCCGGGAAAGTCCGCTCCGCTTGCTGAATGTGATCCGCGAGCGTGCGCTGAGCCTCGCGCACGTCCGCGTCGGGCGGGACGTAAACAGCGGCCAGGATGAATGAAGCAAACTCACGCGGGGAATAAAATGGCTTGCAGTTGATGAATAAATATTCCAGAGCAGGAGAACAGTGTTGGGAGATCACAGTTACATCGGAGCACCAGCTGCTGTTGATGTAGAAGCAGACTCCTCCGCCTGTGGTCTTGCCAGAGAGCCCCGTGTCTCGGTCTGCACGAAACAGCTGAAATCCCTCGAGGAGGAGCGCGCTGTCCGGTGTTTTTTCCTTGAGCCAGGTCTCAGTGAAGCAGAGGGCACACGAGGTGGAGAAGTCCTTAAATCGCATCAGCAGTCTCAGTTCATCTACCTTGTTATAAAGTGAGTTGACATTGGACAGAAAGATCCCAGGCAAAGCCGTGCGCGTGCCTCTCCTGCGAAGCCGCACCAGGGCGCCCGCTCGTCTTCCTCTCTTTCGCCGTCTCACTTTTTGGACTAAAAAGTGAACCAGATCGGCGGCAGGAGCCAAAAAAACTGGGAGTAGGTCCGTGGGAGTGAAAGTCCTGATATTTAGTAGCTCTTCACGGGTGTAAGAGCAGGCAGACACACAACTGACAAACAAAAACAAACAAAAAAAAGTGCAGCGAAGCACCATGGCGACCACTGTGGGTGCCATCTTGGATCAAGGGATCGAGGGATTTTCACTACACCACTAGAGGGAACCAAACTCACTTACATGAAATGCTGTCATGGGAACCGCTCAACTTTAATTCATAAAGGCAGAATAGACCGTATAAGGATTTAAAAAAAAAAATCTTTTGACTTCCGGGAAGATGGCGGAGAGACATAACACTTAAACAAAGAGCTCTCCCTAGCCGGATTAAAAATCATCGGTAAATGGCCAACTCGACATAAACAAATCAATAAACTAAGGGATGAAAACACGAAGGAACCGGGCACAAGGACAAAAACAGGGTAAAATTGAAGAATTCCTCTCCAACAACGCAGGAAAAACCGCTGTACGCAAAGCCCAAAAAAACGAGATGTCCACAGCAGAGAAAATGGAGGACACCAGACTCGACAACATGAACGCTGGCATCGCCAGTTTGGGTGAAGAGTTGAGAGAATTCAAGCGACAGCTACAACAGGATTTAGCGGCTCTTAAGGAGGAACTGAAAAAAGAAATTAAGGAGGAAATCATGGACCTCCGAAGAGAAATGGAGCGTAAATTAACGGAAAACATGGAGGAGCTGCGCTCCCAGCGGGCATGTATGACAGAAGCGCCGACCCGAATTTCGGAACTAGAAGATTGGAAAAGCGAGGCAAACGAACAACTACAGACCCTGACGACGCAAACGCAGAGGATGCAGGAGAAAATAAACGACTTGGAGAGCAGATCCCGACGAAGCAATATGCGCATCTTTGGAATTCCGGAGGGCATTGAAGGCAACTCGATGACAAAATTCATGGATCAGTTCTTAAAAAAAGAACTGGAAATACCCGGAGAAACGGATCTGCAGATTCAACGGGCGCACAGAACACCGGCACAGAACCCGAAAACAAACTCTCCACCCAGGTCAGTTGTGGTAAACTTTGTGAAATATGACATAAAGGAAAGAATCCTGACGCAAGCATGGAAAAAAAAGATACGAATCGGCGACAAACAGGTATTTTTTGACCATGACTACCCGACAGAAATCGTGCAGCAGCGGAAGAAATATGCCAATATTAAAAAAACGCTGAAAGAGAAAAAAATTAGATTCCAAACGCCGCTAACGAAAATGAGGATTCATTGGGAGGAAGGCACAAGAACCTACAACACGGCCGAAGAGGCAGCGCGGGATATGATGGAGCGGGGCCTTGAGGTGAGCGTGCCGAAGGAGACGGCTGGAGCAGCGGCGGCCCTGAACGCACCACGACAGACGGAGTGGAGACGAGTGAACGGCGGAAGAAGGGGGAGAGACGTAGAGCAGCGGGCCCAGGACAAGCTACAAGGCTTTCAACTGAAAGCCTAGATCATAACAAAGATTAAGAAAGGCACAGAAGAAATGAAGGCCAAGAAAACAAGGTAAAAGAGAAACAGACGGCTAGGAGAGGTTTAAGTGATATTTGTTGGACATTTCTAGACTTATGACTATTACTTTGATAGTAATTAGAAGTCTAGGGAGGGCCCTTCACTCTGTGAAGACAAACCCCCCACCCACCAACAGGGACCAGTGGGCAGAAGAAAGGCCCAAAGTACGGAGGTCGAGTTTTTTTAATGTGTTTTTATATAAATATGTGTTATTTTTGTTGTTAAAGGGGCTAGGAGCACAAGTTAAAAAAATGGAAAAACATGAATATGGGTAAAAATCTTAAGATAATGACACTAAACGTGAATGGTCTGAACTCACCTGTTAAAAGGGAAAGAATAATAAGAAAATTCAAGAAGGAAAAAGCTGAAATTATATTTATGCAAGAGACACATTTGAGCAAGGCAGAACATGTGAAACTAAAGAGATTTGGCTATAAGAACTCCTACTACAGTTCATTTAAGGGAGGAGCAAAAAGGGGGGTTATGATACTAATCTCAAACAAAATACAATTTGAAAGTGAACAGGAAATCCAGGATAAAGAAGGCAGGTATGTAATAATAAAGGGAAGAATAGATGGTATGCAGATCACATTAGTGAACATCTATGCCCCACCAGAAAGTGACAAGGGTTTTTTTCAACATCTGTTTGATCTCATAGCAACACACAGTGAAGGAGTCCTAATTTGTGGAGGAGACTTAAATGCTGTCATGGATCATGAAGTTGACACAACAAGTGTTAAGAAGACAAAAAAACATGTAACAAAGTTCATAAGAACCTCACTGGCAGAAATGGGTATGGTAGACATATGGAGGGACCTACACCCACTCGAAAAAGACTATACACATTATTCAGCAGCCCATAAAGTACACTCTAGAATAGATTACTTCCTTATGAATGAAGGTGACAGACACAGGGTGAGAAATTGTTGGATTGGAGGGGCAGAAATATCAGATCATAATCCTATATACATGGAAATATATTTAAACAATAGAAAACGACAAACAACATGGAAACTTAACGTAGGACTGTTAAATGATGAGAAAATGAAAGAAAGAATAAAAATAAACATAAACGAATATATCCAAGAGAATGACAATGAAGAAGTGGACCCAACAATACTATGGGACGCACTAAAAGCCGTGTTAAGGGGTAAATTAATTGTTGAAACAGGAAAAGCAAATAAGACTAAACTGGAAGCGTATGAACAAAGATGTGAGAGACTAAGGGAATTAGAACGTAAACATCAAAGCACAAATGATCCAAAAATATATCAAGAAATTAAAGAAGAAAAAACAAAGATAAAAGAAACACAAATGGATGAAATTGAAAGGAAAAATAGATATCTAAAGCAAAAATATTATGAAACGGGGCCAAAAGCCACAAAACTGCTGGCAAAACGGTTAAGAAAACAACAAACAATGAATAATGTATACAAGATTAAAGACCCCACCACAAATAAAACCACAGTTAACCCAGAAAACATCGAAGAAATTTTCCATAATTTCTACCAAGAACTATACTCGCAACCTGAAGAAACAAATACTAAAGATATCAAAAAATTTCTAGACACATTGGACTTGCCATCAATAGGAAATCAACAAAATGAAAAACTAACAGCAGAAATAACAACACAAGAGATCAGAGATGTGATTAAGTCACTTAAAAACGGTAAATCACCAGGTAGTGATGGATACCCATCTGAGTTTTATAAACTGTTTATAGAAGAACTCATGCCACAACTCCTAAAGTCATTTAATTGGACGCTGAACAACAACAAAATACCTCCAACATGGAACGAAGCAATCATTTCAGTTATTTTAAAACCAGGGAAAGATAAAGAACAATGCGGAAACTATAGACCAATCTCTTTATTAAATGTAGATTATAAAATATACACAACAATTATATGTAAACGAATAAAGACATTCTTGACGGAATTGATAGAAGATGATCAAACTGGATTCATAGAGGGACGCCAAACACATGACAATATCAGGAGAACAATACATATAATTAACCAAATACATAAAGAAAAGAAAAGCGCAGTAATAATGAGTTTAGACGCAGAAAAAGCATTTGACAGGGTTAACTGGAAATTCCTATATAGTGTACTGGAGCGCTTTGGATTTAACGAAAAATCAGTACAATGCATAAGGACGCTATATCAAGAACCTGTGGCAAGAATCAAGATAAACGGTAGCTTAACAGACAAAGTAAATATACAAAGATCAACTAGGCAGGGATGCTGCTTATCGCCCACCTTGTTTGCTCTGTTCATAGAACCATTGGCTCAAGCGATACGACAAAATAAGAAATTAAAAGGTGTAACAATAAAGGGGGCGGAACACAAGATTGGGCTATTTGCAGACGATATTATAGTTTACCTTGAACAACCAGATAAATCAATAATGGAAATGATGAACTTGATAGAAAATTTTGGAAAATTATCAGGATACAAGATAAACATAACAAAAACACAAATACTGACATTCCACTATAACCCTCTAAACCAGATAACTGATAAGATCAAACTAAACTGGAAGCAAAAAGAAATAAAATACCTTGGAGTGAACATACCTAAAGACCTAAGCAAAATATATAAAGCAAACTATGATAGGTTGGAACAAGAAATAAAAAAAGATATTGATAGATGGTCAATCTTAAATATGGATCTGAATTCAAAAATTGAGACAGTCAAAATCAGCATACAACCTAGATTACTTTACCTCTTCCAGGCTATACCAACAGAGATTCCAGATGCCCAATTCTCAAAGTGGGACAGGATGATATCGAGATTTGTTTGGGGAGGTAAAAAACCAAGAGTGAAATATAAAACCCTCCAATTACCAAAAGAGAAAGGAGGCATGGGCCTACCGAGTCTAAAGGAATATTACTACTCAGCACAAATAAGACATATCATATGTTGGTGCGACGAGGGATATGAGGCAAAATGGAAAGAAATGGAAAAGGAAATTGAGGGACTCCCAGTACAAAGCATAATAGGGGATAAAGATGCATATAAGCAAATCAAACAAATAGACCCAATCACTAAATTTACTTTAGAACTGTGGTATAAAATAGTACAAAAATATAATATAAGGGAAGACATAAAACTATTGAAATGGGTAGCATTTGACAGTCAGTTTGAACCGGCAAAACAAGATAGGGGATACAAAAATCTGGTGAACAAGGGAATCACAGCATGGGGCAATATCGGAAAAAAAGATCTCGGGAGCTTTGTAAATATCAGGAGAAAATTTAAATTAGAAAGATCGGAATTTTTCAGATATCTGCAGATGAGAGATTACTATATGAAGAAGATTAGGCATAACCTCCAAACAGATGTGAACGAGATTATACAACTTATTTTAAGCTCATATGCAGGAAATAAAATAAGAATTATTTCAAAACTATATCAGAAACTTATGACAAACAATCATACAAGTAACTATATAAAGGAGAAATGGGAGAAAGAGCTCAATTTAAACATAACAGAAGAAAGCTGGCAGGAAATATGGAAAACACAACACACATCAACAAATTCAAGGGCATGGAGGGAATTTGGATGGAAAAACCTGATTCGCTTTTTCATTACACCACAGATTCAAGGAAAATATACAAATACCCAATCTTTATGCTGGAGGGGATGTGGGGCTCAAAATGCAGACCACTCACATATGTTTTGGAAATGCTACAAAATATCATCATTTTGGAAATCTATGCATGTGACAATACAGAGGATATTAGGATATAATATACCAATGAACTGTAACCTGATGTACTTATGTGATCTTAAAAAAGACAGTGTTATACAGGCTGAGGACAGATATCTAGTTAAAATCTTGTTGATTGCATGTAAAAAAACTATCACAAAAAAATGGCGATCAGAAGTTCTTCCTGACCAAGAACAATGGACTGACATTGTTGAGGACATACGTATGATGGAAAAACTAACATATCGACGAAGAATGCAAGAAGGAATATGGGAGAAAAAATGGCGGAAATGGACACACTACAAAGTGCAACAACGAGGCAGAAATTGAAAGAATAACCAAAGACACTGAAAAAACCAGAAGAATTAAGAGATGGAAACTAAAAACTTGATGCTCCAACATTTGTCCCCCCCCCTTTTATTTTTTATTTTTTATTTTTATTTTGTTTTGTTTTTTTATTTTTCCCTACCCTAACCCCTTTGTTTTTTAAATGTAGAATGTGATCTGAATGCATTATATATGATGAAAAATGAATAAAAATCTAAGTTACAAAAAAAAAAAAAAATCTTTTTATTATAGGACTGTCAGGTCATCAGTACAGGCAGTTGTCTCCAATGTCCTCTTTTTCATTTTTAAAGGAAAAGGATTTTTTTAAGCAAAAAAAATGACAGTATATGTATCCTAGTGTGGAGGAAGAACGCAAAATCGTTAACTTTGCTAAAAGGACAAGGCTATTTTATCCTTTTATTTTGGCATTCCCACAGTAGTAACAGTTGTAAAAATTATTTCCCTAATTTACCAAATCTATATTCAGCCTTGTAATAGTCTATGCCACTATGAAGCAGCAGGCCTACCTATTAGGTGTTAAGTATTTCAGTACTGGCAGAAATCAAGTTTTGACTATTGTTACCTGGTCACGTGTGCCTCCTGTGCCTCATCTCTCTGGACACCTTTACCTCCTCTCTCCTCTCCTTTTTGGTTCACCCTGCTGCTGCCACATTCTTGCTCCTGATATATAAAAAAAAAAACTCAGTTAATGTTCAAATGGTTTAAAAGAGGTACTTTTATGGACAGTTTTGGAGGATGTAATTCATGCTAGATTTTTCAATGCCAAAAACTCTTTACATCTTTCCAAAAACTTGGAATGATGTCAAATATTCTTCACCCCTTCTTCCCTTGTTAACAGTGCAATCAGTATTAACTGAGGTTAATCTAGCCACTGAATGAGGCTTAATCACCATTATTCTTAACTTATTTTATTAATCAGTTGGGGTGATTAACACATTTATTCTGACAGGACTAATGTTTTTTCATTAATTTATGATGTCACCACTTGCCACCATGTGGCCATTTCTTACCAAGGAGATGAACTAAGGACACTACTGTGATTAAGTCAGCAAGACTATGACGAAAGTAACAGTTATCTTGCCTGCAGAGGCATTATGAACACAGTCTGTTAGTAGATTTGTGACTAAATCATCCTGGTATAAAAAAAACTTACTCTGGATTCATTATTTAGACATTTAATTTTTTACAATGACAGCTAGTTTTAGGATTCAGGTATTTGCCCCCCCCCCCCAAAGGTAAATAACAAAATTACCCTTGGCAAATTTACCAGAAAGAAACATGCAAATTTAGGAGAAAATAGTATAAATTTACAAGAAGCAAGAAGCAACTTGATGATAGTTTAAAAAAAAACAAAAAACAGAAATTTCAATGATTTTGCAAATATGTAAGGAAAAAGGCTTATTTTCCATGACAAAAAAAATGCAAATTTGAGAAAAAATGCTACATTTTTATGAGAAACTTTGAATTTAGGGGGAAAACAACATGGGGGAAATACTGCATTTTTAATATAAAAGTAGGCAAATTTACAAGAAAAAATGTCTCTGATTTACAAGAAAAGCTGTAAAACTATGACAAAAAAGTTGTACACACGAAAACACTGAAGTTTACTAAGGGGAAAAAAAACATTTGGACAGAATATTTGCAGCCCCAAAAGTTGGAAGTGAGGACATCTCTAACTTTATTCATTCATTCATCTTCTTCCACTTAATCCTTTTTGGGTCACGGGGGGGCTGGAGCCTATCCCAGCATCTTTGGGCGAGAGACAGGGTACACCCTGGACAGATCGCCAGTCCATCGCAGGGCCAACACAGAGAGACAGACAACCATTCACTCTCACATTCATACCTAAGGACAATTTAGTATCCCCAGTTTGATGCCAATTAACCTAACTTGCATGTTTTTGGCATGTGGGAGGAAACCGGAGAAATCCCGGAGTAAACCCACGCAGACACGGGGAGAACATGCAAACTCCACACAGATCACTGTTGGTCAGGGGCTGGAATCAAACCCAGGATCCCCCGGCCAAGGGTGAATTGCTGTGCTGCCACAGTGCTAACTGTGGGGAGACTTGAATAACGAAACCGAATTGTCTTTCATTCCAGTTTATTCAAGAAATCATTCCACTGTCTGCTCTCATTCTTGAGCAGCGAACAAAGAGAGTGAACACACCAAAGTTCTCTCATTTAAACATTCTGACATCAAACCATTTCCCTCGCGGGGGAAATCACACATCTCTCTCAAAATCTCTTTATTCACATTCATTAGCCTTTTATTTACATAACTCCCCCTTCTCTCTTCCCGAGCCTCAGTGGTCAGGAAGTCTTCTGTCCCCTGTCCTCCGCAGGGGGTCCAGGCTCTGTGGCTCCGCACCGCAGGGGGCTGGCTCTCCTTCATCGTGGTTAAATCACATATGCAGTGTCCAACATATACATGTCTCACAACACAGCCATATAACCCCCCCCAAACAATGAAGAACAGACTAATTCCTAAAATTAAATAGCACCTTACTCACTACTGAATAATCAACACCAACATTCAGTCTGTGCGCCGCTTGGGCTTCAGCCGTCTGCCGAATCTGCTGTGCGTTGGCCCCGCCTTGCCTGCGGTGCGTTTCTGCTTCGGCTCTGTTGACTGAGGGAGAGAGTGGTTAATTGCCCTCTGCGGGGGCCTGCCTCGTCGAGGCGCCACTGCGACCGGTACAGACACGTCCTTCATGACAAAAGCAGGTTTTAGTCTGTCAATACTGACTGTCTCTTTTCTGTCTCCAAAATCTAGCACAAATTGCTTATCACCTGCCTCCAGTACTCGAAATGGCCCTTCGTAAGGTGGTTTGAGCGTTGCTTTTAGGGCTTCGCGCCTGACAAAAACGAAATCGGCATTTTTCAAAGCCTTGGGGACGAAAACTCGTGGAAAAGCGTGATGAACCGGACCCGGGAGCGTGTCTGCCCCCGTGCCGACTAACGGTCCCAGAGCCGAGAGAGGTGGGGGCTCTGGGTGCTCTGGTAAAAACTCGCCCGGCAGCCTCAGAGTTTGTGCGAATACCAGCTCCGCTGGGGAGGCGTCTAAGTCCTCTTTAGGCGCAGAACGCAACCCTAATAAAACCCATGGAAGTTTATTCACCCAATCTGCATCCGTGAGCGACGCTCTGAGTGCTGCCTTCAAAGACCTATGAAAACGCTCGCATAAACCATTGGCCTGAGGGTGGTAAGCCGTAGTGCGGTGAATTTTGGCTCCTAAGCCGTTGGCCATCGCTGACCACAGCTCAGAGATGAATTGCGGTCCTCTATCAGACGTAATGTCCGACGGAACCCCGAAACGCGCCACCCAAGCCGTTAAAAAAACGCGAGCCACCTCCGCGGCCGTGGTCGTCGCAAGTGGGACCACTTCCGGCCAACGTGTGGTGCGGTCCACCATTGTCAAAAGATACGTGAACCCCTGTGATGCCGGTAGGGGGCCCACAAGGTCGACGTGCACATGGTCGAACCTTCTGGCCGGAATGCGGAACGGTTCTAACGGGGCTCTTGTGTGCCTATGAATTTTGGCCCGTTGACAGGAAATGCAGGTTTTTGCCCATTCCTTCACGTGCTTGCGCAGGCACGGCCAAACAAACTTTTCCGCCACTAGTTTCACCGACGCGCGCACCCCCGGGTGCGCCAGTGAGTGGACCGAGTCAAAAACACGGCGGCGCCACGTGGCCGGAACCACCAGACGCGGGCGCCCCGTCGACATGTCGCAGATCAGGGGGGGCATACCGGTTTGTAAACACTTGCTCTCCAGCCTCAACCCTGTTGGTCCAGAATGGAGCGCGCGCACGTCTGCGTCCGCCCCCTGGTCCGCTGCCATGGCTGCGTAATCTATACCCACGTGCACCGGGGCTGCGCGCGCCACCGTGCCGCTCTCCTGCGGCGCGGTCACGGTGGCCCGTTCTGCCTCTGCGCGTGTTGGGGTCGTGAACGCGCGTGAGAGACAATCCGCTACTACATTGAATTTGCCCGCGACGTGCCTAATGTCAGTGGTAAATTCCGAGATTGTGGCCAGCTGCCTCTGCTGCCTGCCGGACCACGGGTCTGAAATTTTGGCCATGGCGTATGTGAGCGGCTTGTGGTCCACATAAGCGGTGAAGCACCGTCCTTCCAGCCAGAACTGGAAATGACGAATAGCCAAATGCAGCGCCAACAGTTCTCTGTCAAACACGCTGTATTTTCGTTCAGCCGCGCTTAAAGATTTGCTAAAGAAAGCCAAAGGCTGCCAAACTCCGGCTACCTGTTGCTCAATAACGGCCCCTATGGCTAAATCTGAAGCGTCTGTCGTCAGCGCGATACGTGCTGCAGGGTCTGGGTGGGCCAGGAGCGCAGCGTCAGCCAAGGCTTTTTTAACCTCTGTGAACGCGCGCTCCCGCTCCGGGGACCATTCGACCGCCTGGGTCGGTTTTTGTTTTTTGAGCGCGGCATATAACGGTTGCATGATTTGAGCTGCGTGGGGCAGGAATCGGTTATAAAAATTCACCATCCCCAAGAATTCCTGTAGTGATTTGACCGTTTGTGGACGGGGAAAATCCGCTACCGCGCGTACTTTCTCTGGTAACGGAACCGCTCCCTCCGGGGAGACGCGGTGACCCACAAAATCGATCCGCTCGACGCCGAACTGGCACTTGGCTGGGTTAACTATTAAGCCGTGCTCTCCCAGCCTCCTAAAAACTGCTGTGAGGTGCGTTTCGTGTTCGTCCTCTGAAGTACTCGCGACCAAAATGTCGTCGAGGTACACAAACACGAAAGGGAGATCGCGTAACACGGCATCCATCATCCGCTGAAATGTTTGCGCCGCCCCTTTGAGACCAAACGGCATGCGTAAAAATTCGAAAAGTCCGAACGGGGTTATTACCGCTGTTTTAGGAATGTCCTCCGGTTGGACCGGGACTTGGTGATAGCCGCGAACTAGATCAATCTTTGAAAAAATGCGCGCCCCTGCCAGGTGCACCGAAAAATCCTGAATGTGCGGGATGGGATAACGATCGTGCGCCGTAGCGTTGTTTAGCCTGCGGTAATCCCCGCACGGTCTCCAGGAGCCATCGGCTTTCGGTACCATGTGCAGCGGCGAAGCCCACGGGCTCTTCGACCTACGAACGATGCCCAGCCTCTCCAGGCTGGCGAACTCCTCGCGCGCAATGGCGAGCTTAACTGCATCCAAGCGCCGAGCTTTTGCAAACACGGGAGGACCAGAAGTGGGGATAAAGTGTTTCACCCCGTGCTTCGCGACCGTCGCTGAAAAAGTGGGCACAGTGAGCGCTGGAAATTGGGTGAGGAGTGTGTGAAACTTACCACCTGCTGTAGCGACGTGGGTCTGTACTGGTGGCGGGGACACTCGAGCTGAACAGGGGAGAGAGTAAAAAGAGAGTGCATTTACCAGCCGTCTATTAGCAAGATCAACTAACAGATTGTGTGAACACAAAAAATCCGCGCCCAACATGTTGAAACTCACCGCCGCTATCACAAAAGTCCATTCATATGTGCGGCCATGTAAGCATAAAGGCAAGGTCCTTCTCCCGTAGGTGTTGATGTTCGAGCCATTTGCCGCTGTAGCTCCGCTACCGTGGGGTCCAGCCACCCGGTCCGCGTATGTTGGGGTGATGAAGCTCACTTGTGCTCCGGTGTCGATGAGGAACTCTCGTCCGGAGCGCGCATCCGTGATGTAGAGCAGCTTGTTGCGTTCTCCGAGGGTCGAAGCTGCTAGCGACCCCCGGTCTTGCCGTTTCCCGAACTCCTGAAGATGCAGGGCGGCACACACCTGCGTGCCTTCTCTGCGAACCTCCGATGGTAAAAGCAGAGATCTTCTCCTCCGCTGTGTCGTGCCCGCGCCTCTGCCGCCGGGCTATTGGCTCCCCCTCGTCGCGGCCGTGTTGCCGCCGTCGTCGGCCAGTCTGGTTCTGCCGCCTCTGGCTCCCCGCTGTCTCGGGTCGCTGCTGTGGTTGCTTGCCCGCCGCAGGCGTCCAGGATCCCATCTGCCTCCTGGGCCAGCTCCCGGAACTCCTCCAGGGTGTGACACTTTTTGCCGGCCAGCGTGCTTCTCGCATGCGCCGGGAGGTTGGAGAGGAAGATGAACTGAAAAATGAAATCATCGTTGTCCAACCCTCTCAGCTGTATCATCTCCTCCATCAGGGCGCTCGGCCTGTGTCCACCTTGGTCTAGCAAAGACAGGATCCTCCTCGCCCTCACTTCAGCCGAGGGGGTGAAAAACTTGATGAGGGTGGATTTCAGCTTGCCGTACCTGTCGGTCGCGGGTGGCTGCTCCACCAAGCTTTGCACGCACCGAGCTGTGCTGTTGTCCAGTTTAGCGATGACATGGTGGAACTTAGTGTCATCCACCGTTACTCCTGCGAGCGCGAACTGCGACTCTGCTTGCAGAAACCACGACCGTGGGTTATCCTGCCAGAAATCAGGCAGCTTAACGGCCACTGCGCTCGCCAGCTCTGAGCGCTGTGAGTCCGGGACCCTGAGAATTTCTTCGTTCATTCTCAACGTCGTCAGTCACCAATGTGGGGAGACTTGAATAACGAAACCGAATTGTCTTTCATTCCAGTTTATTCAAGAAATCATTCCACTGTCTGCTCTCATTCTTGAGCAGCGAACAAAGAGAGTGAACACACCAAAGTTCTCTCATTTAAACATTCTGACATCAAACCATTTCCCTCGCGGGGGAAATCACACATCTCTCTCAAAATCTCTATTCACATTCATTAGCCTTTTATTTACATAACTCCCCCTTCTCTCTTCCCGAGCCTCAGTGGTCAGGAAGTCTTCTGTCCCCTGTCCTCCGCAGGGGGTCCAGGCTCTGTGGCTCCGCACCGCAGGGGGCTGGCTCTCCTTCATCGTGGTTAAATCACATATGCAGTGTCCAACATATACATGTCTCACAACACAGCCATACTAACCACTCTTCCACCGCGCCGCCTCTCTCTAACTTTAAATGGGTTTAAATGTTTTTAGCTGATATATTGTGGGGACACAGGTCTGGGTTCTCACACCCAGGTGTGAGAAGCAGGAGGAAAGGCAGAACAATGGACCGAAGGAGGAAGTGCCCTGGAGGGGTAATCAGACTGGACTGATAAGTTAAGCACCTCCCGGGGAGAGGAAGACTAGACTGAAACCAACCAAAGATGTGCCTTTTGCCTCCTGCCTCGCTAAGCTGGCGCGTGAAGATGCAGGGTGTGAATGTATTGTAACATACTGTATGTTTCAAGCTGTTATAATTGCACCACACATTTCTCTTTGTCCATGCATCATGCATAATGTCAGAAGCTTTGGTTGTTATGCATGAGATTAAAGCTATAAAAGCCAGATGTACAGCAACCGAGGGGCGTTCCCCTTTATGGGGGTTTTCAGCCCCAGCACGGTCGCGCTGGAGACTCATGGCTATATTATGTTGTTAGAAGAAAAATAAAGATTCTGTGTCGTCCGGCTCGTGTCTCGCCTCACATCCTTTTAAGATAAGCCTTTATTAGTCCCACAATGGGGAAATTCCAGGATTGCAACAGCACAGGGATAGCAACACTCAGAGCAACAATCAGAAGGCAAGAAAAAACAAGAGCAGCGAATATACTGTACATATGTACATATAAATATATAGACACACGATGCAGAGCATTGCAGCTAGATGGAATAAATATATAGATATATAAACACAGTGCGGAGCATTGTAGCTAGATGGAATAAATATGTAAATATATAAACACACACACAATATTGCACAATTACAATTATCACACAATTTTCCTCTACAATATAATGTATGTACATACACACACGTATATTCAGTACTGAAGTGACCATACAGGAAAAGCAACAGGCTGGTGGATATGACAAATGCTGCAAGAAAATGCTGGAAGAAGTATTGCAACTTTTTATTTATCAATTTATTTATATTTCTCGTGCTCCCTTTATTGCAAATGGAAAAGGTACAGTGTTAAGGTGATGAATCTTGTTATACTAGGAGTTAAATCACTATACAGTGATAATAAGCCATCAGTATCTCAGTGTTTGATCACTGCCCAATTTGTGTAATGCTGTCGCATGATTAAATAAAATGTGAACACAAAACTAGAAATGTGACTTTAAGCTCAATAATTAAATTCCAAATAAATCAGTGATGCTATATTGCAGTGCCTTTGAACTCATTTTAACACATTATGCATATGGATACAAATTTAATGCTGTATTTTTATTAATGAGATAGTATTTTAAAAAGTTTAGGTCGATGAAATGCATCTATTCTTTCATCTATTTGGTGTTTATTTCTTACATATTCATTTAGATACTCTTTAGTGCAGTTGTGGTATTTTAACAGAGGGTAGAAGATCTGAAAATGATCTGCAGGGAAAACAATTTCTTTTAATGTGGATATTTAAGAATAGCCTTCAGAGTGATTTAGTCTATAATCGAAAGTGGTAAAACTTTCTAATTGAATTTTATAATTATCAAAATCATGACATTTTAAAATACAGAACAGTTTAAGGTTAACTTGAATTTTCTGGGGATGATAAGCAATACTCAAAGGCATTTATATTTAAGGACCAGTGGTACAGAATGTTATGTCCGTAAAGCATGAAACAATGATGAGGCGAGGGGTGAACTATCCATCCATCCATCCATCTTCTTCCACTTAATCCTTTTCGGATCGCGGGGGGGGCTGGAGCCTATCCCAGCATCTTTGGGCGAGAGGCAGGGTACACCCTGGACAGATCGCCAGTCCATCACAGGGCCAACACAGAGAGACAGACAACCATTCACTCTCACAGTCATACTTAAGGACAATTACACAGGACTTTATTAGTGACTCACAGTATATGTACAGACGCTCCTGCTAGGCTTCCTCACGGCCCTCTTATACTCTGGGTGACATCACCACCCGTGTCACACCATAATATGTTCTAATACCAACACAATCCCCCCCCCTTTCAAAAATGGTCCAGAACACACATGCAATGGAGACCATCCCAATTTGGAACCCGAATCACACACTAAGATTAAACAGAAAATTTTGAAGGCCTATAACATTCACACAAAACTACAAAAGCTGGGGGGGGGGGGGGGGGAACAGGTGGACTACTGTCCCACCCCCACATGGCTAGATGGATTATTCTGCTGTCTCTGCTACCATATAGTTCATAAAATAAAACTTACCATGTTCCTAATATAAGGCATAAAACAATCCCGTTATCATAATGAACACATATGCAAACTATACTCTTGTAAACACACTCAATCATCCATCAGAATAATTTTCATTTCAACACCATGCATAAGAACTAAAATCTGAGCAATTTACACCACCAACATATATCAAACACATTGCCCCCCATTACCAGTCAGCCACAGTGGAGAGTCCACCCCCCGGAGACCCGTCAGGCGGTTCCCAACCAGAGCATCTTCTTCTCTTGGTGCCCGGAGACGACTCACGTCGCTCGTTGGGGTGCCTCCATGTACCATCAGACAGCTGAAGGTAGCCGTCCTCCCGAGCAGCCACCACCTGCAGCCGCCCCTGGTCCTCCTGTAGTTTCCGCTTCTTGCGAACTCCTCTTGACCGGGCCTCCTCCCTGGGCCGAACCACATCAGTGACCCTCAGAGGAGCCCAACTTGGCTTCCAGTATTCCTGAGTGGCACGTTGTTTCACCATGCCAGCCGGTCCTACCCCACTCTCTTTCATTTGTGATGCTGGCAAAACTGCTGCAACCCCGTTTCTCAGTACCTCCCAGCCAAACTCCAGAAAGGGGATGGGCCAGCCACTCAGCTCCACCCACTGTCACGGCCATCCCACCACGCTGTCCAGTTCCCTCAGCTAGGGTAACTTGGGCTCTGGTGCAGGTACCCTCCTGCGATGGCCCTGGGTGGGGTTGGTCCTGCTCACCTCCCAGAATACTAGGCCAAGATTCGTCCCATACAGCATCACCCACCACTTGCGTCACCGGTCAGTTCCACAAACCACAGCCCAACCACTCCTCTCCGACACCAACCCAGTCCATAACAGACGTCACAGCCCATCACATTCTCGCCACTGGCAGTCACTATAAATGTCAGGTTGGCGACCACCGCTGACTTATATTGTGCCGTTAACTCCACCGAACCCACAATGGACAGCCTGTTTCCTCCAAACCACCCAATGGCATCGAATGACCTCTCACTTCATAGTATGGTAAGAAACTCCTCATGGTGGGCCAACTCAACACAGATCTCACTGTGCCCGTGTCAGCCAACAATGGTATGGTATGGATGGTGTAAATAACCGTGGGAGTTGGAGCAGGGGTGTCTGCTTTTTGTCGCCATTCCCCTCACTTGAATCTGCTACAGGGCCTGGCGAAGTGATGCAGGAGTCCGCACTTGCCACAGTGTTTACCTCTTGCCAGACACTCTCTAGCCTTATACCGGTGCTTAGTGGACCCACAACCCAAACATCTGGGCGATTCCGGGGCAGACCTCATCTTCACAGCTGTAGTGCATTCCTCCTGTTCGCTATCTTTGCTGCCCAGGTCCACAGCCTGCGCTGCCAAATGTGAGTCAGAGCGGTGTAGCGCAGCTCTCTCACCGAGGTCGCGTGATAATAAAAATAATTTGTCTGGCGCTTCACATTGTTGAGTTATCTCCACAGCCGTGGCTAACGTCAGTTCGCCGGAGTACATGAGAAGTCTCGACCATGCTGACGAGCAGTGTGTGGTCCGCCAACTGGTCACAGACCATCTCTTTCTCTAAGCTTTACCCTCATTGCCAAATGTTATGTCCATAAAGTGTGAACAATGATGAGGCGAGTGGTGAACTACACAGGACTTTATTAGTGACTCACAGTATATGTACAGACACTCCCACTAGGCTGAGAGGTGGTCAAAGAGACCGCCTCTCTTCCTCACAGCCCTCTTATACTCCGGGTGATGTCACCACCCTTATCACACCATATGTCCTAATACCAACACAACACAGAGGTTTTGTTTGTACTTGTGTTCAATGTTCAGAGATGCTAACATTTTGAGTAGTGCTCAAACATATGTAAATTTCACTCTCAACAGTTGACAAATCCATTCTGTTCACATTTCATGAATGATTAATAAGATAAGATAAGCCTTTATTAGTCCCACAACGGGGAAATTCCAGGATTGCAACAGCACAGGGATAGCAACACTCAGAGCAACAATCAGAAGGCAAGAAAAAAACAAGCAAGC
This sequence comes from Pholidichthys leucotaenia, assembly GCA_020510985.1. Taxonomy (NCBI): domain Eukaryota; kingdom Metazoa; phylum Chordata; class Actinopteri; order Cichliformes; family Pholidichthyidae; genus Pholidichthys; species Pholidichthys leucotaenia. The sequence continues at coordinate 84,093,883 of CM035848.1, read as the reverse complement.
AAGAGCGGCTAATATACATATGTACATATTACTATAAAATAAATATATACACACACACACAGACACACAGTGCAGAGCATTGTAGCTGGATGGAATAAATATATGAGTATATGAACACACAGTGCAGAGCATTGTAGCTAGATGGAATAAATATGTAAATATATAAACACCCACAGTACGGAGCATTGCAGCTAGGTGGAATAAATATGCAATAAATAATACAATGTAAAGCCCAAATTTGCATGAGAAGAGCTCAGATCAGCTAAATCCTACCAGGCAGCACATATGGTGTACTCCCATAGCTTTAGCTCACATAAGCAAACTACCAACCAGCTAACTTCAGACAACAATTCACGAGCTAACACAATTTACCTCCTTTTGGACAGAGGAGATTGTCCTTTTATTCGACAACCAACAATTTAAAATGGTCTGTTGCCCTTATGGAGCCGTTTTCATTCTGTCTCACTTGTGAGCTAAACGCATTCTAGACTAGACAAGCGTCCTCATCTGCCACCCCTACAAATGACTTTAGTATTGACCAGAGAAGGTGCATGGACCGGTTGGACAATACCAAGTCTGCAGGGAAGGAGGGGTACATTGTTTGACTATTAGAAATGTTACTTTTCATTGCTTGCAAATGAAAAAAACGACAACTTCTTCATACTCACTTGTAGATATTTTTTTTTATTAATTATATTATTGGGATTAGATTAGATTTTTTATGGGGGGGGGCTCAAACCCCCCCTTCCCACCATAAATTATGCCTATGCCAAGAGTGCAGCGACAACTCATCCAAGAGGTCACAAAAGACCCACATCATCATCCAAAGAATTGCAGGCCTCACTTGCCTTAGTTAAGGTCAATGTTCATGACTCCACCACAAGAAAGAGACAATTCCTCCACAGCGCTGTGAAAGACTCATTGTCAGTTATCGCAAAAGTGGCCTGCGTGGCAGAGTTCCAAGACGAAAACCACTGCTGAGCAAAAAGAACATAAAGGCTCATCTCAGTTTTGCCAGAAAACTTCTAGATTATCCCCAAGACTTTTGGGAAAATACTCTGGATTGTGTGTCCCATTACACCCGGCGTAAAAATAACAGCATTTCAGAAAAGGAACATCATACCAGCACTAAAATATGGTGGTGGTAGTGTGATGGTCTGGGGCTGTTTTGCTGCTTCAGGACCTGGAAGACTTGCTGTGGTAAATGGAACCATGAATTCTGCGGTCTACCAAAAAATCCTGAAAGAGAATGTCCGGCCAGCTGTTCGTGACCTAAAGCTGAAGTGCACTTGGGTTCTGCAGCAGGACAATGATCTAAAACACACCAGCAAATCCACCTCTGAAGGGCTCAAGAAAAACAAAATGAAGACTTTGGAGTGGCCTAGTCAAAGTTCTGACCTGAATCCAACTGAGATGCTGTGGCATGACCTTAAAAAGGAAGTTCATGCTCGAAAATCCTCCAATGTGACTGAATTACACCAATTCTGCAAAGATGAGTGGGCCAGAATTCCACAACAGTGCTGTAAAAGACTCATTGCCAGTTATCACAAACACTTGATCGCAGTTGTTGCTGCCAAGGGTGGCCCAACCAGTTATTAGGGTTAGGGGGCAATCACTTTTTCCACACAGGGCCATGTAGGTTTACAATAAATAATAATATATATATATATATAATATATATTAATAAACACCTTCATTTAAAAACTGCATTTTGCACTTACTTATCTTTGATAATAAAGTAATATCCCCTTTACACAGGGGTGCAGATCATCGAGAAGATCTGACCAGTTTTTGATCCATCAATGATCTTCACAGCCACCACAGTCTCAGAATGAGAATAAAGTTTGCCAAGTACATTTACAAGTAAACAACAGGTAAACATACGAGGAATTTGACTTGAAATTGGAAAGCGCCTGATAGGCGGATCCCAATGACGCGGCAAGCCATGAAGGCGCCTGTCAACAGGAGGGGAATAGAGGGCAAGGGGAGGGGAAGACACAATAGGAGAGAGAAAAAGCATCGATCAAAATAAAGCTCAATTTTTATGACCAATATTGTGATTACAAGAAAAAAACTGAAATGCACAATTAGCAGACAATAGAATTCACACAATGACAAAGCAGTTGAGAGAGTCAGTGTATGTTTATATATATATATACAGTATATCAGTGTATGTATCAGTCCTGTAATGAATGTTGTATGCAGTGTAATGTAGGTGTGTCAATCGCCAGTGAACAGCAGAGGGCGCCTCCCGGCAGTGGACGGATGTCAGTCATGTGATCTATGGCAAGTCCAGAGTCTCTCTCTCTTGCTTGCAGGTGGCAATTGAAGACGCATGGTGTCCTTGGGAGTCCAGTCTGCTGAAACAACAGCGATTGTGTGTCGATTGTTTGGGTTAGCAGAGCCGATCCTTCCGCTATCTCCATCGAGGAGGAATGTAAATATAAACAGGGTGCCAAAGACAAGGTCAAATCTGCACAGTGCACTCAGAGAATAGAATTTCCCTCACCCGTGCAATTCTGTGCTTCAAAATTTCCATGTACAGGCTTAAACTTTAACATTTCTCTGGAGAGCACGGGCGACTTCAAGATGTATTCCACCATCTGAATCACCATTCAGTTCACCATGCCGTCTCATGCACTCCCCAACTGGTCGAATTGGTGAAGAAACTTGCCTGGATCCGCATTTTGAACAGCTCTCCACCTTCCTCAATTTCTGAAACACCAGGAAAACTCCAGAGCCAAAAATAGAAATCCTGTGTCATAGCCAATAGATGTCTTCTGCATCTCCAGTCAAATCATACACCCAGCAAGTCCAGTTCTTGGGCCCCCCCCCTTGGCCCGGTTCTTGTAGAAAGTGGTGACAATAGCACATTTAAGCCGCTTCCAAATCCATAATTTCCGTTTAGATTAAGATTCAGCAGAAGAAGAGCGACTAAACACAGACACGAACGCAACATTGCAAGCTGGGAATAGATCAGGAAGGCAGGAGGAGAGGCAGGAGGAAATGCGACTGCTCTCTCTGAGGGCTGAAGAAGATCCGATGAAGGTCTCTTCAAAGTTTTGACTCTGTCCAAAACACACAAGGATCTCTGTGATCTCCGTTGCTGTGTGAAGTGCCCCTGAAGGGTTTTAAATATCAAACTCCTGTTGTCCAAGACAGTGGTTTCAAACTTTTTAAGCTTCGATACCTACAAAAAACTTGAGTCCACAACACATGTGCTGACTTCTAAATCTGCTGCTAAAAGTGATTTCACTACATACCAGTCCTGGTATATACTTGGGAGTCCACCTAAGTTTACTCATACTGCTTCGAAAATAAACTGGTCCATTTATATTTTTTAATAGGGCAATTGTATTGTCCTTCCCGTATCAAGATCTCACCAAGTCAACCTGCTTATGCTTGAAAATTCTATTTATAATCAGCCATAACTAGTTACCTTCCAAGAATTTTTTTTCCATACAGCTATACATGTCTACATACATCTGATTTTAATTGCATCATTCTGTTTCACTGTTGGGGGTGGGTTCAAAAGATAAAAGAATACCGAGTTGATTTTTTTTTCTTTTCTGAATGAGCCAATATCGATTCAGAAAATTCTAACATCGATCTTTTTAAAATAACGCCTTTTCATGTGTGAAACTTATGAGGTTTGCAGGAGGTGTCTCATGGCTGAACTTTCATGTTCATATATTTATTTTACATTTACAGCATTGGGTCTCAACAGTGGGAGTGGGGGCCTAGTGGTAAAGCATCCGCCCCACAGCCATGAGGTCATGGGTTCAAGCCCTGGCCAGGTCATACCAAAGACCGTATAAAAATGGTACTTCCTGCCTTCTAGCTTGGTGCTCAGCGTAACAGAATGGGGGAAGGAAAAGTTGTGATGGCGCCTTGCATGGCAGCGGCCCCTCTGATTCTAGATGTGACTGATAGGAAAAATGTAATTTCATTCTACTGTACATGACTGTATGGACTGAATAACAAAGTTGGCTTCTTCTAAGTAAAGATTCAACATGCAAGGAAAATAGTCATTACAATGGCAAAATCCTTAACTGAATCAATATTGAATCGAATCAAAATGGAATCAAATCAGTACCTTCTGAATTGGAATTGAATAGATTCTGGAAAATAATGATTCCCAGCCCTAACAACTGTCAAGACAACCTACAAGTAAACTAAAACTTGCTACCAGCAGTCACGGTGTTATCTCCTGAGGATTTTTATTTTATACAAATGATGTGCTGTAAAGCCTTGACAAATTACTTTAAAGCAACCATTCCACAGATGCGCTGAAATAAATCAGAGACAGCTTTCTCCTGGGCATTTTTATTTGCAGTTCTTTACATTTTTAGAAAAAGAATCCAAGGATTTTTCCTCCTGTGTGTTTCCGTCTGGCCTCTTCATGGTCCATGATGCCAGCTGAGGTGGTCAGCACAATGTATCTATGGAAACAGAAGGCAAAACATCAGTAAGTTTACCTGCAAACCAATTAAAGCACAGTACAAAAAATGGCACTGACATGTAGCACATGTAAATGTTTAAATCATTCAGACAACCAATAATGCCATCAAGAAGACTGAACAAAACTGTGCAAAATGACCAAATAGCACTGTGTTACAAGAAGTACCAAAATGTCTCCTCAGTGGTTTCAAAAAGCTGTACATTTTTAATAGAGTGGTTTAGTAGGGCTGGGTGATGTGACCTCTAATCAACATTAGGATTAACTTACCAATTTACTTCAGATTTTATAACAACTTATTAATTTATTTGGATGTATGCCCAATAAATAAATTCACTAATCAGTAGACTAGTGAAATTATTTATAAATATTACTTCAGTTTTACTTATTGTGTTTCATCCATCAGTGACAGATTAATGAAAATCTTGCTTTTATTGCAAAGCCTGGACTCCTATTTGAAATCTGCCTCTAGCAGTAGTCAGCTGAGCAGTTCAGTTTTACTTTTAAACTGAGGTTTGTTTGTAGGACAAATCTGAGGGAAAAGAGTGAAAGGCGACCCTTAAAATGGAGCAGCTGTGGGTGCTGTTGCACAGAGAGACTCATTAAATACATTAAATGTCAGCTTGTATCAGAATACTGTTCCGTTATTCACTGTCACTGTTATTTTGAGATGAATTTAATAAAGTGTTTATTTAGGTCTGTGCATAAAAGGCAACAGTACACAACCACATAGAGGGGAAAATATCAGAGGTTTAAAAAAAAAAAAAGTCGGCAAAATTGCACCAATTTCAGGTCTGGATATCTGTTTATCACCACACCTACGTTTTAGCCATTTCTTTTAAGCACTGTTTTAAATAAAGTGCAACTGCTATGTGCATTCTTTTTAGGGGCGGGAGAGAATCGTTTTTCCAATGCATCTCAATGTGGACAATTCTGAATCGATGCACAAATGTCAAAATTCTGATTAAACACTAATAACGTAATTAGTTTGGCCAGAACGAAAAAGCTGGCGCCCGGACTCTTGATGGCGTGACACAAAAGAAACAAAATGGTGGAGAGGAGTATACGATCAACCACCCTCTTCATTAAAAGCAAACGTATACTTTGGTTTTTATGAAGTCGAAGAAAAAGACTTGGACAAGACGCACACGGTATGTAAGCTATGTCAGACTAACCTAAAATATTTTGGAAACACAACAAACATGCAAAATTATATTGCACATTTCCACCTAGGGATGGGAATTGATAAGATTTTATCAATATCAATGGCACTGTTGAGTTTGCGTAACAATACGATTGTCGATTCCCTTATCAATTCTTGATCAGTTTTCTGTGTGGAAAAAAACAGGGCTTCACAGGATTTCAGCATCGATGCAGGAGTCGTATTATTTTTCTGGCTTTAAACAATAATTCTCTTAAAAATATACTCCGGGATTTCTCCGGTTTCCTCCCACATGCCAAAAACATGCAAGTTAGGTTAACTGGCATTAAATTGGGGATTCCAATTTGTCCTTCGGTATGAATGTGAGAGTGAATGGTTGTCTGTCTCTGTGTTGGCCCTGCAATGGACTGGCGATCTGTCCAGGGTGTACCCTGCCTCTTGCCCAAAGATGCTGGGTAGGCTCCAGCCGCCCCCCCCCCCGACCCAAAAAGGATTAAGCGGAAGATGAATGGATATATAATAAAATCAAATAGAAAAAAAAAGACATGCTATCCATAGAAAAATAGGCATTTATGCCTTGTAACACTTGTTATGTTTAAGGAGATTGTAGTCGACTTCAGGAGGGGACACACATAACATCCCCCTCTGATCATCGATGGAGCAGCTGTGGAGAGCGTAAGCAGCACCTAGTTCCTGGGCGTGCACATCTCTGAAGACCTCTCCTGGCCCAACACCACCACAGCACTGGCCAAGAAGGCTCAAACTCGCCTCCATTTCCTCTGCAAACTGAGGAGAGCACGAGTCCCCCCACCCCCCCATCATGTACTCATTCTACCGAGGCACCATTGAGAGCATCCTCACCAGATGCATCACAGTATGGTATGGAAGCTGCACCACCTCCTGCCGGAAGACACTACAACGCACAGTGAAGGCAGCCAGCAAGATCATCAATGCCCCCCCACCCCCTCTGACAGCTACCCCACCTGCCGAGCCATCAACATCACAGGCAACACCCCCCACCCCTCACACTCCCTCTTCAGAGCCCTGCCCTCGGGGAAAAGGTACCAGAGCCTCCAGGCCCACTCCACAAGACTGCTAAACAGCTTTGTTCATCAGGCCATGAGGACCCTGAACTCTGCCCACCCGGTCCATAACACACTCACCTGCACAATAACTACCTCAGCTGTTGGCACAGAAAGACTGGCACACCAACAGTAACACATCTGCTACTGTACGTTTCTGAACATTACTGCAACCATTTGTACAAATGTCATATCTGCTGCTGTCCATTATTGCAATACTGCTCGCAGGGGTTAAAGCAAAAAAAAACTTCCTGAGCCCAGGGTTTCTTCTGGTAACATTTCTGTGTGGCGGCCCGCTGCGCTAATGAAGTTTGCTGCTGCACTTAAAATATATTAATTTAAGAAAAATTAAATATGGAAAAACGCTCCGCAAGCACGCACATGAACAATGCGCATTACTGTCATCTGCATGGATGACCTGCGTGATAATTTCTGCAGGCAGAGCATGTCTCTGTAGCGTTGCTGCCTGAGAGAAACAAGAGCTTATTAAAGTACTCTGAATGCAGAAAAAAGTACAAGAAAGTGGAGGCATTTATGATGGTTTTAACCCGCTGGTAACTGGAGCAACAATGAGGAGTTGCTTAGCTAACAGGTCTGGTTAGGCTTCATTGCAGGGAAAGGCAAGAGTGACTGATGAATCGCTGAGGATTTACTTCACCAGCTACTGCAATATTAACTAATAATTTATGTTCATCATTATGTATCTGGATGGCTGAAATTCATGAAGTCAATAACTTTAATCTGTCAGCAGCCTTCTGACAAACTAAACATGCCAAGATTTGGATTTTAAAATAAGGGAGGTTTTTCCTGCTGTCGGGTTGGTGGTGAGATTTCTTAAAAACTAAATATTATAACAAAAATAACTACATATTTGGTCATTTAAGTTAATTTATTTCTTTGAATTCAGAGTTACTGTTCTGGCTCAACAAAATTATGGTCAAAAGTTTAAATTGTATGAGGGAAAAAAGTAAAGCATTTGCCACATTCTGTTTCACATTTACTAAAAAAATCCCAGCAATTTTATAATCAGAGATGGCAACAGGAAATTCTGATTTCAGCTGAAATCTAATTTGGTTGATTGACTTATGGGGGGGCACAGCCCCCCTGAAGCTGAAGCTGTTACTGGTCACCAAGTCACTTCTAATGTGAAACTTTCTTCCTTTTGGCAGCAAGCTGTGTCAGTCTCTGAACTTTGAAAAAGCATACAACGAGCCATTTGATTGGTCCAATCGCAGGGCTGTCAAGCTACTGCAATATAGCAGTAGCTTGAACACAACACATCCGGGTTATCGCGGGAGACGACTTCCGGGGAAGCGCCGAGCGCTTATGTACTCGTGTTGATTTTCGCTAAAATCTGTAACAATAAGGTACCTTACCCCCCCTAAAATTTTCTCAACAGATTTAGATGATTCACAGAAATGATCAATTTGAAAATAAATCCGCAGATCAGCGGAAAATTGCCATCCCTGTATAATAATCTGCCTTTGTCCATCAGGCAGGCCTCTTCACTGTCCAGTATTAAAACTCCTCTTAAAACCCATTTTTATTCTCTGGCATTTGACCCAGTTTGAGACACTGATTTTATTTGTTCTTATTGTCTCTATTGTAAATGGCATTTACTTGAATAGCGCTTTTTTTCTGATCTTTAGATGACCAAAGTGCTTTACAGATCCTGCTATCCACTCATTCACACACACATGGCGGCATAGTGTGTGACGATTGTTTTTTTTGTGCTGTTTTGTACTTTAGCTGTATTTTATTGTTTTTATATTTCATTTATCGTTTTTATATTTTATTTATCGTTGATGTACAGCACTGTGTCAACTGCCGTTTTAAAGAGCTTTATCTCATAAAGTTGGATTGGATTAAAAAAATAAACATTAACCATAAAATAATCCATAAATTTATAATAGTCTCAAATGTACAAGAGAAAATTACAAATTTGAGGAAAATGGCTGCAAATTTAGATAAATTTACAGAGGAAAAGTAGAAAACTATAAGAAATTTGTTATAAATTTTGGAGAAAATCCTCAAACCTTCAAGACTGAAGTCATGACTCAAGTTTTCAAGTGGGTACTCTTTGTACCCTTAACTCAAGTAGAAATTTTTGGTTGTCTACTTTTAATTATTAATTTCAAAGCACTGCTTTTACATGAGTAGAATTTCTGGTTACCCACCTGATCATATAATTTAAGTATGCATGAGTAAATTACTATTATGAATGTTTCTTTCCCTTCCCTACTCTCTCAATGGAAAAAAGAAACACTAGAATAAAAATACACCTTTTTGTCATTTATGTAAACCATGACAAAAAAAAAAAAAAATCCTACAGGACAAAACATGACACTTGATATTTTCCAACCTGTTTGTATACCACCATAGATAGAGAACCTGAATTAGACAGGGCTTAATGAGGGCAAGATGAGACAGAAGAGAGGAGCCAAGGAGAGGAAAGTGTTCAGACAGAGCAAGGAGAGAAGGATGACGCCACTAAAAAGTCTAAACACAGGATGTCTGGGTGGAACCCCAACTGGCCCAATATTCAAGCCTCAGTTGTACAATACTTCAAATGGTAAGTTCCATATGCAACGTTACTGTGTAAAATTTTAAAAAGAAACAAATTGTATAAAATTAACATATTACGGTATGTTTACTGCCCCCCTGTGGAAAAATATGTTGCCACCCCGCCAAGGTCTTTAAGTCAGAGGAAACACGGGAGAGACATGCCATTTCTATTCTCCTGTATGTCCTGTACGTACAGTAGTACTGACAAAATCTTGAAGTGCTGAAAAGCAATATAAATAAAATCAGTATAAATGGAATACTGAAGTGATTAGAAACAACTGCAGAATTATGATATTTTAGCAGTCACAAAAATATAAATGCTGTATTTGGGTGTAATTTTTTCATGTTTTTTAATATATACAATATATATGCACAGTATATACACCCACACATGCATAAAATACTCAATTGTATATTAACATACTGGTAAAACCTCAAGATACTGCTCAGTCCGAGAAGGAATCTAGGTCAGTATAGTACACATATCACCTACAGAAACTCCTGCACCAGTGCGGTTATTAATGGATGCAAGCCTTTCACTACAAACTTAGTTACAGCTCCGTGTGCAATGACCGTCACTGGGTTTATCTGGTTAGAAGCAGGGGGTGAGCAGGTTGGTAAAACCTCAGAGCTACCTGTTGCTGTCATCGTCTAAAAAGAATATGATCATATTTAAATATCAGACGTTTTCAGCTGGGTTAAAAAAAATGCGAGTTAAAAAATGGATTAAACTTGGACTGCAAGGCTGCTAGCATTGCGCTAACATACCGGAGTGGTGGCCTAGGAATAGTGCATCTATTACAACAACCGGGAGGTCGGGGTTCAAGTCCCGGCTGGGTGCCAAAGACCATACAAAAATGGTAAATGGTAAATGGCACTCACTTATATAGCGCTTTTATTCTCATCTCTTGATGACCAAAGCGCTTTACAGATCCTGCTATCCACCCATTCACACACACATTCACACACTTCCACAAAAGTGGAACTTCCTGCCGTCCAGTTTGGTGCTCAGCAAAAAAAAAAAAAAAAAAAAAAAAAAAGGCAGGAAAAGTGGGTGCCAGTGGCTCAGGTCGTCCAATAACCAGAAGGTTGGCAGTTCGAGTCCCGATCTCCCCACCTCTTGTAAATTATCTTTAAATTATGTTTATTCAACGATGGGATGCAATTCTTGGCAAGCGAGCAATTCTCAGCATAACACCGTTCCCTTCAGCCATCACAAATTAATAAAAATAAAAAGCTCCACTATCTGTATAAACCCCCGTGCCGCCATCATGTCACTAAACGTTTTAAAAACATCGGTATTCTTGTGTGTAGCCACAAGCAGCTGAGAAATCTGGTCCTCAGACCAAATATCTATCAGAGCCTGCATCTCCTTCTCACTCCTCCAAGTCCAAGAGACATTTTTTTTTTTTTTTTTAACTTTTCTCCTCGGTTTTCTCCGATAAAAGTATTTCTTGGATCCACGCAGCTGTTTTTATTGTTATTTTCTACCCAAAATGGAGGCTGAAGAACCGGGAGCTCTTCAGCTGAATCGGGGTGCTGAATTTATTTATTTATAAATGGATTCCTGCCACGGACGTGCTGCCACAGAAACAGTTTTCAAGAGGGACAACTTTTTCAGGAGAGTGGGAACTTCGCCTGTCTGCATCTCACCCACAGTGAATTAACGTCTTTTCATGTATTTACATTGAGTTATAATGTAATCGTGCAGCACAAAAAATCTGCCCGTTCGCATTTGATGTGAAGGCACCTTTACAGTAAACGCCACTTTCTCTTCTCAGTATGTGTTGCTGTGGTTAGACAAACGCCAAGGGGCACGTCTGTCCTTTGAGCCACTGAATACTCAGTTTGCATTCACACGGCAAGCGAAGCACACCAGACTGCATTTGCAAGTGAACCGAGACACACACCCCTCCCTTTTCAGGAGGACCAGAGTTCACTTGTTTGGTGCGCACCAGAGTCTCAACGTGCGTTCAGATGGCACGAAACTAACTGAACTATCCATGGAATACACACTTTGGTCCTTTAGTCCGGACCATACAGTGGCCGTGTGAATGCGCCCTTAATGTTTCCAGTAAATCAATAGTGTTTTCCTTTTGCACACAATGATTCTAATCACTGGCACAAGAATCATTTTTAAGCTTCTGTGTATTTTTTCCCCTTCATCACAGGGAACACAACATTTATATTTGACATCTTCTAGACAATGGACGTCTCACTGGCATTATGCCGAGAAGAACACGAGCTGGTGTAAAACCCATTACAGTGAGAGGCTCAATAAAATAACAGCCGGATAATGCTTCTATTATAGCAAAAGCATTTTAGTAATGATCAACATTTTAGCAGAACTTAACACCTATTCTAGCATTCATGCCTCAGGCAGAAATACAAGCTTATTCTGTGGGACACACTGGATATGCACCATAACTCCGCAGTAGCATTAAACCACTGTCTCCAGATGCAAAGACATCCCAGCTATGTCCAATACCAAGGCTCAAGACTCCATGCTGTGCTGTGGAAAGACAATCAGTATGCTGCCATTTATAAACTCCAGGAGACTGGGAAAGAGAAAATCTTCCCAACGTGGCCTGATAAGACCAAGTTGCCATTTTATCAACAGGGTATTTGCAACACCCGAGAAAAAAGATATAAAGAACTGGAATTGCATACAATAGAACTTGTCAGCAAAAAGCTTACCAAGGCTGATCTGTGTCTATAAACACTTTAATCTGGATTTTTACAGTTCTCACAATGACGCAGACGACTGTGGATGGCAACTAAAAAAAAAAAAAAACTTCTAGTTTTTGACCCAGACGGGCTAAAAACCTTGACTTAAATCTAATTTCTTCACAAAACATCAAACAAGCCCTTTCGCCACATACTCAATTATTATCCTTGCCCTTTTTATTCCAACATTTCAGCAACACTACACCAAAAACAGGCACCCAAACTACTTTTAAAATGACAATTTTGTAAATAAAGTCAGCTGCGTTTCATGATGGACACAGTCTGTCAGTGGAAGAAAATGACAAACATAATTGATATATAGCTGTTACAAGAGCACTCTGAGGTGAGTGGAGTACCCCCCGCCTCAGTTTTCTTTGAAGATCCGAATGTTACTGAAGGAAAACAGTTTCCAGCATTTCCATATAATTATAAGGCAGAACCAAATTATGATAAATCAATTCAACTTTACTTATATAGCGCCATTTCACAACAACAGTCATCTTTTAGCACTGTCAAACTGTAAGGGAAACCCCACAATAATAAGCCTATACATACAGTGGGGTAAAAAAGTATTTAGTCAGCCACCAATTGTGCAAGTTCTCCCACTTAAAAGATGAGAGAGGTCTCCAATTTTCATCATAGGTATACCTCAACTATGAGAGACAAAATGAGGAAAAAAAAAATTCCAGAAAATCACATTGTCTGATTTTTAAAGAATTTATTTGCAAATTATGGTGGACAATAAGTATTTGGTCAATAACAAAAGCTCATCTCTATACTTTGTTATATACCCTTTGTTGGCAATGACAGAGGTCAAAAGTTTTCTGTAAGTCTTCACAAGGTTTTCACACACTGTTGCTGGTATTTTGGCCCATTCCTCCATGCAGATCTCCTCTAGAGCAGTGATGTTTTGGGGCTGTCGCTGGGCAACATGGACTTTAAACTCCTTCCAAAGATTTTCTATGGGATTGAGATCTGGAGACTGGCTAGGCCACTCCAGGACCTTGAAATGCTTCTTACAAAGCCACTCCTTCATTGCCCGGGCGGCGTGTTTGGGATCATTGTCATGCTGAAAGACCCAGCCACGTTTCATCTTCAATGCCCTTGCTGATGGAAGGAGGTTTTCACTCAAAATCTCACGATACATTGCCCCATTCATTCTTTCCTTTACACGGATCAGTTGTCCTGGTCCCTTTGCAGAAAAACAGCCCCAAAGCATGATGTTTCCACCCCCATACTTCACAGTAGGTATGGTGTTCTTTCTCCTCCGAACACGACAAGTTGAGTTTTTACCAAAAAGTTGTATTTTGGTTTCATCTGACCATATGACATTCTCCCAATCCTCTTCCGGATCATCCAAATGCTCTCTAGCAAACTTCAGACGGGCCTGGACATGTACTGGCTTAAGCAGGGGGACACGTCTGGCACTGCAGGATTTGAGTCCCTGGCGGCATAGTGTGTTACTGATGGTAGCCTTTGTTACTTTGGTCCCAGTTCTCTGCAGGTCATTCACTAGGTCCCCCCGTGTGGTTCTGGGATTTTTGCATCACCGTTCTCATGATCATTTTGACCCCACGGTGTGATATCTTGCGTGGAGCCCCAGATTGAGGGAGATTATCAAGCTGCTTACCTATTGCAGATTCAGTCTTCCCAGCCTGGTGCAGGTCTACAATTTTGTTTCTGGTGTTCTTTGACAGCTCTTTGGTCTTGGCCATAGTGGAGTTTGGAGTCTGACTGTTTGAGGTTGTGGACAGGTGTCTTTTATACTGATAACGAGTTCAAACAGGTGCCATTAATACAGGTAACGAGTGGAGGACAGAGGAGCCTCTTAAAGAAGAAGTTACAGGTCTGAGAGTGCCAGAAATCTTGTTTGTTTGTAGGTGACCAAACACTTATTTTCCACCATAATTTGCAAATAAATTCTGTAGAAATCAGACAATGTGATTTTCTGGATTTTTTTTCTCATTTTGTCTCTTATAGTTGAGGTATACCTATGATGAAAATTGGAGACCTCTCTCATCTTTTAAGTGGTAGAACTTGCACAATTGGTGGCTGACTAAATACTTTTTTGCCCCACTGTATATATACAGTATATATATATATATATATATATATATATACAGTATATATATATATATATATATAGTATATACACACAACAAAAATAGTTGTTGGTCAGGATCCCAAAGTAAACGTGTATTTGGTGACCATAGAGAGCTTCGATTGTAAAAGGGCATAGGAAATGCTATGCCTAGACCTTTGACCCCAAACCCAGTCAGCAGTCAGGACTCCCAAGGTGAACCTGTGTGCCAGGTTTGGTGGCCCTAGCTTTACTCATTTTATAGTAATAGTAAATATATCATTTACCATTTTGCATAGTGCAAATGGAATGTTGACTTTGACCTTTTTGATCCCAAACCCATAGTCAAGTCAGGGAGTAAGTCATCCAAGATTCATCTTAGACACAACTACTATATTGATTTGAAAAACCTACATTATTTCTTTCAGTAGTTTATTGCTTTTACAAGATTTAGGGACAATCTGACCTTGACATCTACATCATCAGAATCAAATTGCAATATGCGCACCATCAGTCTATGTCAAACCTTAATAACTAAGTTTCAAAACATTTGGAACAAAGCTGGAGGACCTGACTTCACAAGACCGTCACTGTCTATTACCTGAGGTGAAATAGGAGATCATAAGTCAGGTGCTACAATGCCTGCAAAAATAATCTAATCTGAACCAGATTGCAATATGTGCATTATCAGTGTATATCAAACCCTGGTACCAAGTTTCAAAACAATTTGAGCAAAACTGCAGGAGTTAAATTCATAAAAGTGGGACAGACGGACTGCTCCATAACATAATCCCCCTTTGGTTTTTGACCGGCGGGGAATAAAAATTTTAACTTCAGCAGGGTTGGAACAACCTACAGTGGGGTAAAAAAGTATTTAGTCAGCCACCAATTGTGCAAGTTCTCCCACTTAAAAGATGAGAGAGGTCTCCAATTTTCATCATAGGTATACCTCAACTATGAGAGACAAAATGAGAAAAAAAAAATCCGGAAAATCACATTGAAGGATTTTTAATGAATTAATTGGTAAATTCCTCGGTAAAATAAGTATGTGGTCAATAACAAAAGTTCATCTCAATACTTTGTTATATACCCTTTGTTGGCAATGACAGAGGTCAAACGTTTTCTGTAAGTTTTCACAAGGTTTTCACACACTGTTGCTGGTATTTTGGCCCATTCCTCCATGCAGATCTCCTCTAGAGCAGTGATGTTTTGGGGCTGTCGCGGGGCAACACAGACTTTCAACTCCCTCCAAAGATTTTCTATGGGGTTGAGATCTGGAGACTGGCTAGGCCACTCCAGGACCTTGAAATGCTTCTTACGAAGCCACTCCTTCGTTACCCGGGCGGTATGTTTGGGATCATTGTCATGCTGAAAGACCCAGCCACGTCTCATCTTCAATGCCCTTGCTGGTGGAAGGAGGTTTTCACTCAAAATTTCATGATACATGGCCCCATTCATTCTTTCCTTTACACGATCAGTCGTCCTGGTCCCTTTGCAGAAAAACAGCCCCAAAGTATGATGTTTCCACCACCATGCTTCACAGTAGGTATGGTGTTCTTTCTCCTCCAAACACAACAAGTTGAGTTTTTACCAAAAAATTCTATTTTGGTTTCATCTGACCATATGACATTCTCCTAATCCTCTTCTGGATCATCCAAATGCTCTCTAGCAAACTTCAGACGGGCCTGGACATGTACTGGCTTAAGCAGGGGGACACGTCTGGCACTGCAGGATTTGAGTCCCTGGCGGCGTAGTGTGTTTCTGATGTAGCCTTTGTTACTTTGGTCCCAGCTCTCTGCAGGTCATTCACTAGGTCCCCCATGTGGTTCTGGGATTTTTGCTCACCGTTCTCGTGATAATTTTGACCCCATGGGGTGAGATCTTGTGTGGAGCCCGAGATCAAGGGAGATTATCAGTGGTCTTGTATGTCTTCCATTTTCTAATAATTGCTCCCATAGTTGAATTCTTCACACCAAGCTGCTTACCTATTGCAGATTCAGTCTTCCCAGCCTGGTGCAGGTCTACAATTTTGTTTCTGGTGTCCTTTAACAGCTCTTTGGTGTTGGCCATAGTGGAGTTTGGAGTCTGGCTGTTTGAGGTTGTGGACAGGTGTCTTTTATACTGATAACGAGTTCAAACAGGTGCCATTAATACAGGTAACGAGTGGAGGACAGAGGAGCCTCTTAAAGAAGAAGTTACAGGTCTGTGAGAGCCAGAAATCTTGCTTGTTTGTAGGTGACCAAATACTTATTTTACTGAGGAATTTACCAATTAATTCATTAAAAATCCTTCAATGTGATTTTCTGGATTTTTTTCCCTCATTTTGTCTCTCATAGTTGAGGTATACCTATGATGGAAATTGGAGACCTCTCTCATCTTTTAAGTGGGAGAACTTGCACAATTGGTAGCTAACTAAATACTTTTTTGCCCCACTGTATGCTGCAAAACCAGCACGGAACAAGAACGAAACACTTCTTCACTTGACCAGAGCTGGTCAAAATTGTTTCAAGTATAGCTGTGTGCCATACAGTCTAATCACAGAGACCAGCACTTTAACAAACCAAACATTTAACCGCTTGCACTCCGGGATACTGCAGGCGGTCACGTCTCTGCGTCCTAGTGCGCACTGAAAAAAAAAAAAAAGCTGCATTTCCGTTCTTCCACTACAGACACAGCCGTGAACAGACAGCCAAAGGAGTGCTTTGATTGGTTTAGATTTGATTGATCTCTCATTTGACAAATAAGAGCCTTGAATTGGGTTTCTGAAACCTTGAAGAACCAATGTCTGAAAACCTAGCAAGAAGGACCCGCCTACCAACGGCTGCGAATACAGTGAGCCAATTGAAGCAGAGAAGTTCGACAATTGAAAGCGTGCGTCCCGTGCGTCAAATCTGTTTTGTGTAAGCCGCTGGGTGACACACACGCGTTCGCCAGTCTTTTATTACTACTGTTCTTATTTGTTTTGAAAAATCGTTCGCCAAAACCGCAATCATGGAAGCGCAAAACCGCAATAATGGAATCATGGTTTGACCAGGTCGCGTGACCAGAACCACGAGTCGTAACAAGCGGACCAGCGTCATGTTCGTCTGACAATGAGGAACAGATGTTCGCCAGCGACACTGCTGTTGTGGACAGGTAAATGTTATAAGCTAAATTATTCTTTATCACTGAAAATAGTCATAAAAATGACTTTTGACCGATCGGTAAATTACAACTGTGCGTCATCGCCACATGACGGACCGCGGCGCACGGATCCCGCACTCCTCTGTAGCGCGGGGGGGGGGGGGGGGGGGGGGAGTTGTTATCCTTTACATTGCAGATATTTTAGTATAATTTTTATTGCACTGTAAGTTATTTTTTCTTGAAAAAAAAAAAAAGGCCACACATTTTTTACGTGGAATGCTTCTTTGTGTGTGGGGGCTTTGTTCATTCATTCATTCATGAATGAACAACCCCCCCCCCACACACACAGCCCTGAGTGTCACCTTTCATTAGAGCCCAAGATCAAGCTTCTATATTGAATCATTCAAAAGTTAGACGTTTTTCCAAACTGTGCCATTTGGCACAATTTGGTACAGTTCAAAAAACCCCTGGGAACAACCTGAGAAAAAAGCTGTGTAATATATTCATTTTTTGTGGTACTGTTACAAAATTTTGACCTCAGTTGGATAACACTTGGTTCTACATTTCTGTTGCATTTTCCAGCCAGTATCTGACAGCTGTGTGTTATTTGCAAGCATTTGTATCCAAAAAAACCACCCAGGCAAACTTTATTTTCTTCAAGTTCAGTATGTTTAGATGACTGTTACTCAGTGGCAGGAGCACTTAGAGAGATTATGACTGTTTTGCCAAAAAATTCAAAGTGTTTTCTTTTAAATGAGACCAACCCCATGAAGATGCTGCAAAGGGTTGAAGAACAGCTTTTGATTTACTTTGGGTACGTTATTTTTAGGCGTTTTTAGGGAAATTGACCAGCGTGCAAGGGGTTAAACATGTTGGTGATAATACAAGCTAAACTAAAGTCATTTATTAATTTCTTAAAATGTAAGGGCCAGAACCACACAACACCAACATGAATGCTGTACCCTGCCACAGAGTCCACATTTTTAGGGTCAGATGTGCCTAATATTTTCTAACCAATTGCAAAAGGAAACTTCTGAAGACTCAGGATAAACGGTTCAGATTTTTTTTAATCGCCTTTTACAGCCAATAGAGCCTGAATCATGTTCCCTCTACTTCCACATATGGGATCTTAAATTGGAAAAAAAATCTCAATTAAAATGAATGGCAAGAGCGAAAATATCTTTGAATCTCAATCGAATTTTGCCATTACACAAATGATGTTTGTCAATTTAAGATAATTTTCCACATAATTAAAGTTGTCAGCTGTCGTATAATAACAATGATATTTAGTTTTTGTGAAAATGATTAGCGGACTACATCTCTCATCATCCCACATCACCAAACACGATCATGGCAGGAAATTACTAAAACCTTGCCTCCTGTTTCCTCACCGATGAAAGAAGGATCCAAAGAGGAGAAAAACAACACAAATGTATTGTTTTGCACTTTGAAAGCTGCAGCTGATCCAGACGACTGTTAGTTACTTCACCCTGGGCGCTCTTTAAAAATGTGACATAGTTTAAGGGTGTTTTCACACCTAAATTCATTTAATTTGGTCTGAATCAGTTGATAAGTTTGTTATTTTGTATCACTTTCTCCTTGGTTCAGCCTCCTTTCACACAGGCAAAAATTCAAGCAGACCAAACTGCGTCATGTTAAATCCCATGAGACATACGTCAGAACTTTCTCTGTTCTTATTGGTCAGATTTTTTTGCCGCAAGAACAGGAAAGGTAAATACAGGACGTAGGATGACTGTGTATTTATGCATTTCTGGGGAGAAAATAATGCAAATCGTAGCATAATCCTAATCTACAGGAGGTTTTCATCGCCCTGGTTATCGTTTATTACATATGTGTATATACCACTTTCGCCAAATCGTACAATCTGAAAATGAAGTGTGGCTATGGATGGAAAACAACATGTTAATGTTCATTAACCCTCCAGAACCGTGACATGTTCAGCCACAGATATTTTCAAAGATCTATCTGGTATGTAAAGTGGCATAAAATGTTTTACCATTTGCCGCTGGTCCTGTTTTAGTACGGTCACTTTCTCACCTGCAGGACCACACCAGAGTTCGCCATTTGATTCAAATCAAGACCACCTCTTTCAGGTGGCCTCGGTACAGTTGTTTTGGAGCACACCTGAGTGCGATTACAGTGTTCTCACCAGACAAACCGCACTAACAGAAAACAAACTCAAGTTCGACTGAAACGAACTAAAGCCTGGAGGTGTGAAAGCACCCCAAGATGTCTGTGTTTGTAGTTTTTATAATTTACATATTTTCATAACCCTATACCTCAACAGACAACAACTTCCGTTATTTATGTAGAAAATTATCTTTTAAACTGACAAACATATGTGTAACTCGTGGCAAAATTTGATCGGGATTAAAAGATAATTTCACTCTTGCCATTCATTTCCATGGAAATCTTTTTCCCGATTTAAGGTCTCATGTACAGAAGTAGAGGGGGCATGACTTAGGCTCTCTAGAAACACCATGTATAAAGGACTTGTTTGCTGCACTACAGCAAAAAAATTATTCAACTCCCTTTCCACAGGTTATCATCTATTGATCAGTTGTTCCTCCAGCTCCATTTAACACTTCTCCAACAGCCCACTCTGACTCAAAACAAACAGTAGCTCAGCATACTTAATTTGGGATCCATGTAAAAATCAGATACTTACCTATGTGGAGGCTGATATGATTTTTAAAAACCCAGTATCTGCATTGTTCATAAGCCATCATGCTCCACAAATAAAGTAAAACCACTTAACATGAATTTTTGCATCATTTGAAAAAAGGATAAAAGACAGTGCATTAACCATTATTTAATTTCAAAGATTAAATGATAAATATACATTTACTACTAAACATGTGATGAAACAATGACAAATGTTTCCAATCAGTAATTAACATTTTATCAAGCAGTGGTTCAGAGAAGTAATCCTCATATTTAAATCACAAGGTCTGACTGCGTAGCAACATTAAGTTTAGTCACACCATCAAATTAAGTCAAACGTTGGCCAGATATTGTGATGAAAAGTATTAAGTTCTTATTTAACCAGAAGGCCAAATAAATCAAGATTCTGTAGATGAAATTTTTAAATATACACTACCGTTCAAAAGTTTGGGGTCACCCAGACAGTTATTTTGTGTTTTCCATGAAAAGTCACTTATTTACCACCATGAGTTGTAAAATGAATAGAAAATATAGTCAAGACATTGACAAGATTAGAAATAATGATTTGTATTTGAAATAATAATTTTTTCCTTCAAACTCTGCTTTCGTCAAAGAATCCTCCATTTGCAGCAATTACAGCATTGCAGACCTAACATGATTGCACAAGGGTTTTCTAATCACCCATTAGCCTTCTGACACAATGAGCAAACACATTGTACCATTAGAACACTGGAGTGATAGTTGCTGGAAATGGGCCTCTATACACCTATGTAGATATTGCACCAAAAACCAGACATTTGCAGCTAGAATAGTAATTTACCACATTAGCAATGTATAGAGTGTATTTCTTTTTTTTTTTTTTTTTTTATTTAAGTTTTTGTAAAGGGTATACAGGTCGTTACAGCAATGCAGTGTTTACATTTTCATCACATGTTCCCTTATTTTCTGATATCTGACAACATTGGAAGATTAATTCTTACAACACCCCTTATTTTTTTTTTTTTTTTTAAAGTGAAAGAAAAAGTGAAATTAAAGAGAAAAAAAAAAAACAAAACAAAAAACAAAAAAAAACCAAACAAACCAGTAAAAAACAAACAAAAAGAAAAAGTAAGTAAATAAAGATAAAAGAGCATCTGAGTAGCATTGGAACAAAGAGCGGAACCATTATTGAAATGGTATTTGTCAAAGATTAGATCTAATGGAAGACACATATGCGGTCCAGGGTTGCCAAAAGTTCATGAACCCATCCATGTCCTGTCTCAGTGCGAATGTCAACTTTTCCATCGAGTAAATGTCTTGGATCACGTTAGTCCAATCTTCAGGTGTAGGACAGTCCTTCAACATCCATTTTTTAGTTAGAGCTTTTTTGCTTGCCAATATTAAAACATTGAATAAGTATTTTTCTCCTCGTCTTTCCAGTGAGTCCGGTAGTAAACCCAAATACAAAGTTACAAAAGAAAAGGGAACTGTAATTTTGAATATTTTCCCCAATATTGTCTGTACATTGGTCCAATATTGGTGGATAACTGGGCATGACCAAAACACATGAAAATGATTTGCAGTCTTTTCACCACACAAGCGCCAACAGTTCAATCCCTTATGGGTAAATTTGATTTGTGCAGGTGTTCTGAAAAATCTTGCCAAGTTTTTCCATCCAAATTCTCTCCACTGCAGGGATGAGGTACTTTTCCATTGCTGTTTATTTAGCTTTTCCCATATTTCCAGATGTAAAGTGAAATTCCCCTCTTTTTCCCATCTCTCTTTTATATAAGATGTGTTGTCTCCTTTTAAGTCTTGAAGACCTTGGTATATTTTAGAAATGTATCTGATCCCTGGGATCCCTTTATATGCCATTAAGAAGACCTTCAGAACACCTGACTGGGCCCTTTCCAAAACCTCCTTTTTAAGTATATTGTTTATGTGGTGTCTAAGCTGGAAGAACCTGTAAAGGTCTTGATTTATTAGGCCTTGTTTTTTCAAATCTTCAAAACTTCTTAAGATTTGCCCTTTAAAAAAATCGTAATATTTTATCAGCCCCTTCTCCTTCCACTTTTTAAATCTGGTGTCTGTTTTATTAGGAGTAAAGTCCTGATCATAGGCGATCCATTGCAGAAGTCGATAGGGCTCTTTAGTTTGATTCTCTCTGACTATCTTAAACCAAATTTTTAGCGGGGTCTCTATCCACGGGTTAGTGTTATTCAAAAGCTTAGGTAAGACATTGTTCCCTATTATCGCCTGTAGGGGGATGTCACTTGTTATTTGGCATTCGATCTCCTTCCATTGTGCAGAGTAGACTGGGTTACATATCTCTACTAAAGTTTTAATTTGTGCGGCTTTAAAGTAGTCCCTGATATTTGGCAGCGCGAGCCCACCTTTGTCTTTGTTTAGCTGTAGGGTTCTATATCTGATTCTAGGTCTCTTGCCCTGCCATATGAATCTTGAGATCCTTCTGTCCAGCTCCTGCCATGTTTTTTTGGGAGGTTCTACCGGTATTGTTTGGAAAAGGTATAGAAGACGTGGAAGTATATTCATTTTGACTGCTTCAATTCTTTGTGCAATACCCAAGAATGGTATCATATTCCATCTTGCTAGGTCAGATTTTATTTTTGTCACCAGTGGATCATAGTTTAGTGATATAATTTTGTTGAGTTGTTTCGGGATATTGACCCCCAGATATTTCATAGATTCCGACTCCCAGTTAGTTTTGAGTTTGCTTAGTGAATAATGATTTGGGTCATAGTTGAATGTTAAAACTTGGGTTTTATGCATATTTAATTTGTACCCCGATAAATCTCCATACTCTGAAAAAACTGAGGTTAGTTCTGGTAAAGAAGTGTCCGGCTGCCCTAGGTATATTAAAATGTCATCAGCAAAGAGTGCTATTTTATGTTCCTTCTGACCAAGTGTAATACCTTGAATTTTTTGGTTTTGTCTTATCCATTGGCTCAGAGGTTCTATGAAGATTGCAAAGAGCAGTGGAGACAGGGGGCAGCCCTGACGACATCCTCTTTCCAGTTCAAAAGATGATGATAAATTACCGTTAATCCTTATTTTAGCTGTTGGTTTTTTATATAATGCCTGTATAGTTCTAATGAAGTTGTTATGAAAATTGAAACTGGATAAGATTCTGTATAGAAAAGACCAGTCAACCGAATCGAATGCTTTTTCAGCATCTAATCCTAATATGACTGCATTTAAGTTATATTTTTTTATATGATGAATTATGTGTAAAGTGCGTCGAATGTTGTCTTGTGTCTGTCTTTGTCTTATAAAACCTGTTTGGTCTAAATGAATTAGGTCTGTCAGTATATTCTCTAACCTTTTGGCAAGGATAATGGTAAAAAGCTTATAGTCCTGATTTAGTACACTGATTGGTCTGTAGTTGGAGCACTCTAGTTTATCCTTTTCAGGTTTAGGTATAACTGCAATGACCCCTTCTCTCCAGGAGGGGGGGATTTCCCCTGTGTGGAGGACATAATTAAATGTTTTCAGGAGGAGAGGAGATAGTTGCTGTTTAAAGGTTTTGTACCACTCTGCTGTATAGCCATCAGCTCCTGGGGATTTGTTAGCTTTAAGTTTCATAATTGCTTTTTCCAATTCTTTAGAATGTATTTCTGACAGTAGTGTTTTATTTTGTGACTCCGTAAGTTGGGGAAGGTTTAATGTGTTTAGGAATGCCTCGGATGCGTTTTTATGTTTTTTGTGGGAGTATAAGTTCTTATAGTAATTCTCGAAGTTTTTAAGAATATCCTGAATTCTGAATTTTATTTCCTTTGATACTGGGTCTCTGATTTTGTAGATTGCTCTTTCTGTTTGATGTTTCCTCAATTTATAGGCTAGCAATTTTGCCGATTTACTGCCTGCTTCATAGTATTTTTGTTTCAGAAATGTAAGTTTCTTCTGGATTTCTATTGTGTAGATCTCATTTATTTGGTTTTTAATTTCCTTAATCTTGAGCGAGTCAGTAGAATGAGTGTTGCCTTTGTGTTCTTTTTCTAGGTTCCTAAGTTCTGACTCTAATGTGGATAGTTTTTCTTGTCTTAGTTTCTTTTGGGTTGCCAGTTTTGCAATAATCTTTCCTCTTATTACAGCTTTACATGCATCCCACAGTATTAAAGGGGATACTTCTCCATTATCGTTATCTTCCAAATATCTGAGAATATCTGACTCCAATTCATCTTTCAATGGTCCTTTCAGGACATTTGAATTTAACCTCCAAGAAAATGTATTATTTGTGTATTTTTGGATATTTAAGTCCATGTAGATCGGACTGTGGTCGGAGAGATCCATCAGTCCTATTTTACATGTTTTTACTCTACCAATGTCTCTATTAAACATAAAAAAATAGTCAATCCTTGAGTAAGATGAATGTGGAGTTGAGTAAAATGTATAGTCTTTTACACTGGGGTTGAGTTCCCTCCACACATCACAGATTCCCATTTCTTTTAGTAGCATCCGAGTCTTCCTGTTTTGGGTGTTATTTTGATGTGGGGAATTACCAGAAGCATCCCAGTATGGATTCAGTCTAAGATTAAAGTCCCCACCACATATCACTAAACCTTGAGCTTTAGTTATCATTAGGTCGAATACATTTTTATAAAATTTCCAGTTAGCCCCTGGGGGAGCATACACATTCAGCAGGGTGATATCTTCTCCCTCTAGCCGCCCAGTTACCAAACTGTATCTCCCTTCTTTATCTTTGTGTTCTGATTTTTTTTCAAATGTAATTTTGGTTGATATCAATGTCGCTACTCCCCTCCTCCTCCCTGATTTATATGAAGATGAAGAGATCATTTTAAACCCTTGTCTACTGAGTTTATTGTGTTCCACGTCTGTTAGGTGGGTTTCTTGTAAAAGTATTATTCCTGCTTTGTCTTTTTTCATTTTGCCTAGAATCTTGGATCTTTTAACTGGATTCAGGATCCCTTTTACATTATATGAAATTATTTTGGTTACACCCTGTTTCTCCATTGTGTTGTTTTGTTTAGTATAACTGTGTGGTGGCCCTCTTTTGTGCTACTCAGAAACTGAAAGAACATTAAAAACAAGAAAAACATTAAGAACATAGTGTAAAAAACTTTAAAACAAAAAACTGTCAAAAGAACTTCCTGAGCTGAGGTCTTTTTAAAGACCCTGTAAGAGCCTTGATGGAGTGAAGGCTCTGAGGGAAATTCCTCAAACTCTGTTACGTGTTGAGGGCCCTCTCGTACCACTGAAAGTAGTCCCATGCTTTTAACGTGAGTTTCAGAACCCAATCCAAACTTGTAATGATTTTTTTTTTTTTTTTCCTTTTATGCCTAAACCCTGTGAAATTGTGTGCACCCTCCCACCCCCATCACATCAAACATTCACGCAAAAACAGTATTTGTTAGTATGAGCAGAACATGTGGATTATTGTCACATTTCTATTTTAACAAGTTTTTTTTTTTTTTTTTATTACAAAGACTTATTTGTTTCAAATAATATGATTGTTCCATGAAATGTTTTACCACATGCTGAATATGCATCTCCTTTAATGTTTGTTACCTTGTATGAGGGGGGTTGGATGTGCGGATTGATTCAAGAGAAAGGAAAAAAAAAAAAAAAGGTCGCTATTCCAACCTGAAAACGGATAGTTTATCCGCGACGCTCTGGTGCTGGGTTTCCCGCTGCTGGTCCGTGGATTTTGAGGGTCTTTGTGTTGTCCATGTTTGCGCTTTGATCTTCTCACTCGGGTCTGCTGCGGGTTTAAACACCGTTACCGGGAGCCCTCTTCTCGCCATGTCAGCTGTTGCTTCTTCCGCCGAATTATAGAGACACGTTTCATCGCCGTAGAAGACCCTTAACTTCGCAGGAAATGGTGTCTGAAAGCGCAATTTCTTCTCTCTTAACACCTTTTTCGCGTCATTGTATTCCCTGCGCTTTTTAAGGACCTCCGGGGCGTAATCGTGTTCCACGTAGACTTTTCTCTCCTGGTGCATAAATCCTTTTTTCTGCCAGGCCAGTCTTACAACCTCTTGTTTTATTTTGAAATTGGAAAATCTTACCAACACCGAACGTGGGGGCGCTTCCGCCGCCGGCCTAGCGGCTAATGAACGATGTGCCTTTTCTATCTTCAAGTCGGTGGTTTGTGGAATATCCAATTTCTCTCTTAGTAAGGATTCCACGCATTCTGCCATTGAGTTAAAACCATTTTCGGTTCCTTCTATCAGACCATGAATTCTTATGTTGTCTCTTCTTTGTTTTCCTTCTTGGTCGGTTAGCTTAGCCTCTATAGCTGCTTGTCTTTTGCGTAGGTCCAGCACAGAATCTTCGAGCACTTTTATTCGATCCTCTGTTTCCAAGATTCGGTTCTCGGCCTGGTCCACTCTGCTGTTTGTCCTTTTCAATTCTTCTCTGAATTCCCGAAATTCGGCCGTAACATCTCGGCGAAATCGTCGTAGTTCCTCAAATAGTGATTTCAGGCTAACCCTTTTGTTAGCTATCACCAGCTCCTCGTCTTCTGAACGGGGATCTTCCAGTTCAGATTCTCCGGCCGATACGTGTCCTAGCCTGGAGAATTTCAGTTTCTTCTGTTTTCCTTTAGACATGATGATTTTGTCTTTTGATTTTCACTCCTCCAAAAATCCGTTAAGTTTGATTTTCAAGGTGTTATCCTGGATTGAGTCTGAGAGCTTCAGTGTTAAGCTGCAGTCGCCATGGCGTCCAGACCGGAAGTCAGAGTGTATTTCTGATTAGTTTAAAGTTATCTTCATTGAAAAAAAGTGCTTTTCTTTCAAAAATAAGGAAATTTCTAAGTGACCCCAAACTTTTGAACGGTAGTGTGTATATATATATATATGGGTGAAGATATTTTACTCTATAAAAGTTTCTGCCAATACGTTACAAACTCCGAGGTTCACAAGACCATTACTTCTGCCCAAGACAGTTTATTCATTTTTTTCAGCAACTGGAAACAAACTACAGTTCCACTTAAAATGGGATATTGGAAAATACCAATTCTTTAATTCAGCTCATATAAGTCCACAGAACAATTTTCTTGGTACTGAACAAAAAACAACTTTTGTTAGTAATGGATGGTTATCAGTGATTTGCACAGAAGTGCAAAACAGCATTACAGCTATGAGATGAATGAGTCCAAAAAAGAACATCTGCTACATACACAACCTATGTCGGACAACAGCTTATAATGAGCAGGGCACAAAGTGATTTAAAGACATTACTGCCCAATTTTTATTTAAACAACTCATCTTTTTTTCTTGTGACAAAATACGCACAAGATATCAGCATTGATTTGGATTAGGTTTTAACAAATCTTCAACAAAAGTGGATCAACTAAACTTATGCAAACAGCCAATGATTTCATGAATTTGTACATTCACGAGGCTCTAAAGCACATTTTTTTTGTTTAAAGCTTTATAGTTTCAGTGATTTGGGAACGATTCTTACCCGAACTGTCTTGAGGGCAGCAGGTTGTTCTGCCACTTCTCCAGGTCCTTGAGCTGGAGGTCGAACCGTGGACTGATCACGCCACACTAACAAGAGAAGGGGAAATACAAGGATTTAACCACAATATTCACACATGAAACAACAACCAGATGAGGCTGGTACATCTTTATTTCTCACTTCATTTCAGCAGGAAGGTCACAGTGTTCATATTTTTACAACAAAATGATCTCAAAGCAAATTATGTGGCACAAAACCAAGGATGCCACACTGCTGTTTAGAAGGGAAAAATTTTTCAGACCAAATAAAACTACTGGCTTAAAAAAAGGACCGTCTGCAGGAGCTGAAGGTTATTTTTGAACTTTTTATGCCTGTCCATTTATTTCAAACCTTTAAGTTTAAAGGCCCTTTGTACAATGAAGCCTTCTTGTTCTGAAGTTCTTTGGTACCCACAAAAAACTTATTGGTGATTTCCCAAATCCAGCATGTCAAAAATAAATCAAAATAGTAGGGGTGGGAAAAAAAATATCGATTCAGTGATGGATCGTGATACTGGGCACTGGCGACAATGCATCGATCCATAAACACACAGATCGATCTTTTATTTAAAAAAAAAAAAAAAAAAAATGCTCATACTAATACGTCTGGGTTATCAGTTAATCAATGGAATTTTCAGTCCACTAGATGGCGCAAAGCAAGCAGCCAGTGAGTAAAGTCATTGCTTGTCCCAGGAGCCAGCTTTGAAAGTTAGGAAGCAGCTCAAAGTTAGCTCAAATGTCGGGCCTTTTTTGGATTTTATAACAAAGATGGAAGGAAAGACCTTGACACGACACACAATCCGCAAGAAGTGCTGCACGAAAAAAGATAAGGAAAAAAAAAACCCACTAAGGGTGGGCCACACACGTCTGGGAGCAGCATTAGCAATGGCTACACTAAAGAGACACCAGCATGGAGCTTTTTCTCCCGTTGCCAACTAAGTACAGTTTATTTATGAAGTGCTTTTCACAGACATGCAGTCACACAGCGCTGCACAATAAAATAGAATAAAAAACACAAGATTAAAATAATTTTAAATTATCAGACTTGCCATTAAAAGTAGTTAAAAGTTTTCAGCTACTTTGTAAAAGAGTCCACAGAGTCAGGTAAACATATCTGGAGTGGGAGTCTATTCCAAACAGCACCGTCCACAACCTTCCCTGTGTGCCGATGAAGCCCTGAGAATACTTTATTATATGAAAGAGAGATGTCAACAGTCTTACTTTGGGACATGATTTGAGGTTGAATAAGGTGAAAAAATTTCAAACATATGGGATTGTGATACTCAGTTATCAAGATACTGTTGAATTGTGATCCAAGTATCGTGATCCAAATCAAATCGCGAGGTCCCTCACAATTCCCACCCCTACAAAATATAGAAGGGATGATGATTTGCTGAGTAAAGGTGACTTAAAACATCTACCCAGAAGTCTTTCAACATTGATAGTATTAATAGAGGTTGGTCCACTTTACCTTGTTGAGCCTTCCTGTGAGATTGACAACAATTTTTCCGGCTCTGTGGTCATCAATGATCTCAAACTCACCAATGTAACCTGTAAAGAAAAAGATCAATGAGGAAAACACAGTCGCCGTCAATTTATCAAACATCTGCAAAACAACAAAAGTGGCTGTAAAATCATTTAAACACAAAGATCAATATTCATCACTCTGGATGTGATCATACAAGACACCTGACTCCTCCGACAGGTCTCACCTCATGTACGGACGTTTCAACACAGAAAAAGGACTGTGTGGTAGAACTGTCTGATTATATCAAATTATGATGAGCAGCACAAGGTTTTAGGTGATGTGTTTCCCTTGTTATATTTAGTATTTTAAGAAAGTGAAAAGATTTTGACAGGAAACTGTAAGACAGTGAAATGTTTTGTTTGTAGGATAAAGGGCATACGATACCATTTTAGACAATGCAGGGGTTTTTTTTTAATAGGGGATTTATAGCCACCATAGTGTGTCTTTAAATTAATATTTTAAAAATGTATTTTTTGATTAAGTTTGGTGTTTGGAACCAACTGGTATTCCTCATGGCTCATCAATCCTACAGAGTACAAGCACAGATTCAGCCGTGTACGCAGAAGCTCACAGCATACGATGGAGCATTTCAGCAGGATACTGAAAGGCCTGATTAGCAGTAGGAATTCTGCTGTGCACACCGAAAAAGTGTGGGACATCATTCTGAACTGGGCTGTTCTGCACAATATTGCGCTGGATTACCACGTACCGTTTCCTGGAGCCAAATTTACGACGATTTGTTTCCAGCCACCAGTCACCTTTGCACAAAGAGATTCACCAAATGCAAAGAGTTTCATAAATATGTGAAACTTATCTTGCAGTTGTTTCTGAAGCCAGATGTGCACTGGTTTCTATGAACTTAATAAATGAGGGCCACTTTGAGACCCAATTCTAAGGTAGGTTATCACTCACACTTAATATTTCCCACTGACCAAAACACCCAGTAAAATTGTCCAACATCTGGGTTTTGTCAGCAGTGGGGCAAACGGCATTGCCAATTTACCTGCTTCACCCAACTCAGGCCTGCTCTGAACAGCAAAAGCAGGTAAATGCTTCAATTTATACAATGATTAAGTATCCACATGACTATGTCACCAAGACAATCAAAATAAAACCTTAATTCTGTGGTGTCTTCTCATATGTATATTTGTGCAAGATGTACTAGATAAGAGGGTCAAAAAAAGACAATTTGTCAGACCCAAGTCTGCTCAACGAGGAAAGGAGACAACTGGCAAATGTTGGTGGGTTTATTTCCATTCAAGTTAAAAAATAAACTGTTGAATACACACTAATTCTGATGTGAATGCAGTTTTAAAAGACATGAAAATTATGACCACACGAGCTACACCCCAGGTTTCAGATAATCGTCTCCACACTCCTATACATAGATGGCCAACCCAGGTAAATTACAGCTGCCAAATTACTTTTGTTGACTGATTTTTTTTAATTAACCTTTATTTATACAGGTAGTCTAATAAAGACACAAGGTCTCAATTTCAAGAGACCTGTCAAAACAACACTAAGTGACCTTAATCAGTACAAAACGAACAAAATATGCAGAGTGGCAACTGATAACAAATTACAGTACTAAGAACAAGAAGTTTCCCCAATGATGCCTTCTCCAGTGACCCAATAAGAAGTTTAAAATCTCCTAAGGGAATCAAGCTAGACAACTTCAGACTGCTGCAGTGAGCTCCAAGTTGAGGGAGTACGAAAATTCCTTTTTGCCAAGCTCTGTATGAACTGGGGGACAGTAAAAATAATGAAGTCCTGAGAGCGCAAACTATGACTGCAGTGAGTACATAACATGTAAGACGTTATGTACTTATCATTGTGCATCAAATTGTATCTGATGCACAAATGGTTGATTTTTTTGTCCCACTAAATCAGGCAAATCTGATGCAGCTTTCTGTCAAAGGTCCCTCCCTCATCTTACAGTATGCAGTTTTTGTTCTGCTCTTGATATATTCCTTAAGTGGTAAAGAGTTTGTATATGGTAAATGGCGTTCACTTATATAGCACTTTACAGATCCTGCTATCCACTCATTCACATACTGATGGCAGCAGAGCTGCCATGCACAGGCACTGGCCTGACCCACCAGAAGCAACTGGGGGTTCAGTGTCTTGCTCAAGGACACTGCAGACAAAGCAGGAATCGAACCCCTGACCATCTGATTAGTAGTCGGCCACATTCACCTGCGCCACAGCTGCCCCTGTGGTCCATTGCCACATTTGAGTACGAAAGAGCTGCAGGACAGAACAAAACTATCACTGCACACTTTGGTTCAAGACAGTGGAGTTACAGTGGTGTGAAAAAGTGTCTGCCTCCTTCCTGATTTCTCATTCCTCAGATCACAAAAGACCCCACAACAACATCCAAAAAAAAAACTGCAGGCCTCACTTGCCTCAGTTAAGGTCAGTGTTCATGACTCCACCACAAGAAAGAGACAATTCCTCCACAGTGCTGTAAAAGACTCATTGCCAGTCATCGCAAACACTTGATTGCAGTTGTTGCAAAGGGTGGCCCAACCAGTCATTAGGTTTAGGGGGCAATCACTTTTTCACACAGAGCCGTGTAGGTTTGGATTTTTTTCCCCCTTAATAATAAACACCTTCATGTAAAAACTGCATTTTGTGCTTACTTGTGTTATCTTTGTCTAACATTTAAATGTGTTTGATAATCTGAAACATTTAAGTGTGACAAACATACAAAAAAAATGAGAAACCAGGAAGGGGGCAAACACTTTTTTGCACCACTGCAAGCTACATGTCCACCTAGGCGTCTGTTGCCAGAAGCTCCCTGTGCCTCCTCCACATCGGGATCCGTCGGGAGTGTGAAAGGGTCATAACCAGGGAAGAGTCACGAGTCCAATACTCCAGAGCCCCAAACTGCACAGAGAGTATCACCATCTGGTCAGAGAACGTCAGCCCGTTTTCAAGCAGTATTTTCGGCTATGCAAGTGCAGTTTGATGAGCTTTTTCTGTCTACCCCAACCCACTCTGCTCCCCCCAACCTGCACATTATTGGTTGCCATGACTCCTCAGCTATTCTAGTCTGTTCACAATGCTTGTGGACGTTAAGACTTTTGCCTATATCTTCAAAAGTAAAAAGCAAAATATTTTCCTGAAAACAGTCAAGGCAAGAAATAAATGTGTAGTTGCCCAATATGCGTTTACTTCTTACAAACAACCACTATTTTAAAAGTTCAGGAGCTCCAGGAAGCAATCAGCTCCATGCGCCTGCTCCTCATTCGCATATTATGGAGCTGAGCGGGGATTCAGGAGGAGCGGGGGCACCTCCAAGCTACGACTCAACATTCTGGCCGACACGCTACCAGAGTGCCGTACTACATACACAATGAATAGGAAACGTGAAAAGGCACGCCTAGGAGGACACGTAGCTTTAGTCAGTCTTTAAATCATAGCCTTTTACTACTTCCACAGGACAAGAGAGAGGAGAAAACCTGAATAACTTAAAGCTACGACTGATTACACATACTTACTATTACTTTTCAGCAATAATATTTAGCCCTCCTTGAGCATATCTAAACACACCACCTACACACTGTTATTCAGTAAAAACCTGCATCTCATTAGTAACGCCACATAGATCAATACTGCTTACGGCAAACTTAGACACAAAATTTCAACGGTAATTCATTGCGGCTGACTCACCGTGCTTCATCATGACGGTTAGGAAGCGCACAATAACCTTGGAGCAGGGCCTGATGAGGACCTGACGTTTCCCCCGCTTCTCAGCATTGTTGATGCTTTTGAGAGCGTCTGCTAAAACGTTCATGCGCACCATGATGCCTGCAAAGAAAAACAGTTGGTCAGGATAAGACAACTCACGTAATCATCTAGTCATGATGAGCATCACAAACAGCAGCTATGTAGAGCAAAGCAAGCACACATCAATTGTGTTTACATCCAATAATCGTTTGCTTTTAAACCAGAAACGCAGAAAGGAGATATCGCTATCGAAAGCAGAGCAGAAATTGTCCGTGTAAAAAGGCTACGTGTTATATGGCTTGCTACCTTTGACAAGCAAAGTCACGACAATTCGTGGCATCCGTGTGAACCAACCGGCTTTTAGCAGCCCACAAATACTTGATATTACATGTACTGACTTCAAGTTTAACAGAGAAAAACTGAGCCCAGCACCACAGCATGGCCCTTTAGCTAACAGCTAGCTGCTTAACAGAGATCATCAACAAATGAACACAAATTAAAAAAAACAACAACAAGAAATTGAAAAACCACAAACGAGAGACACAGTTTAAAAATCATAACTGTCCAAGACACTAAAAATATTTTTGTGAACAATATTAGGAGGCATTTTAGTGTCCCGAACGGATCAACTTCCAGAAGCGGAAACACAAAACCAAACAAGACAGTTCTGCTTCACTGACGATCACAATAGTCAACCCAAACTGTCATTCTAAGACTTCGCTTTAAACTCGTGTTATTTATGGATTATTTAACATTAAGATGCTTTATAAATTTAGAGGATTGTAACCGTATCTGAAAAAAAGACATCTTACCGGTTCTGCAATATGGCGGAAAGAGGAAGTGCGTCACGCCTGCGATGCATTATGGGAGCGCGAGAACAGGAAAGAGATAAATCTGAAAAATAAAGAAAATACACAATTTTTAAAATACAGTTATTAATTTAAATATACAACGGTTCATTCGGGCCAAGTAAAAAGAAAAAAAATGAAACGTTTATGCGAGAAAAGTTTGAGAGAAAAATTTTCGAGTAAAATAAAAACAGATAAGGAAAAATGGAAAATTTAAGGGAAAAAAGTAGAAAAGTCACAATATAAAAAGTTTCAGAATTAAGTCAAAAAAGGTCTCAAAATCACAAGGAAAAAATGTGGATAAATATTTGTTTATTTGATTATTTAGAAGCCAGTTTAGTTATTGTTTGATGGGCAATATATTTGTCTTTGACAATTTATGTAACACGAATCAACAATTTACATAATTTTCACTCATGACTCAAAGGACAAGTTAGGTGTGCCGAATTCCAAAACCTGGTGTGTCACTGCTAAATCCAGCAGCCACCTGCATAAAGAAGACTCAGCAGATCCAATGAATGACTCTAGTTTAAATGCAATTTTAAGAGATGCTCTCCGGGTGGGTTCTCCTATAGATCAGGTAAATGTAATACCAGCCATATCCCGTCTTTACTTTTGTGCATCATGAATCATTTGCACAGAAGAAAACAAAAATTTAGAAAAGTCCAAATCTGACTGGAGTGGTTGCTTATGGTAGTGTAATGGCCCCACAGCTGGGAGGTTGTAGGTTCAAGCCCCCGATGGGTCACATCAAAGATCATATAAAAATGGTGCCATCTGCCTTCTAGCTTGTTGCTCAGCATAAATAGAATGGGGAAAAGAAGGTTGGTTACCACCCATGGCAGAGCACAAGCCTCGCTAAATAAGGAGGATATAGACGCTGGGATAAGCATCTCAGACTGTATGCAGAGGGTAAACAGAGAAGGACAATAGGTGTTGAGATGAGAGAGATTATGGTGAGGTAGCAGGAAGAAGTAGTGGGGGGAGAAGGGTTGAATGTATTGTGATGCGAGATAAGATAAGCCTTTATTAGTCCCACAACGGGGAAATTCCAGGATTGCAACAGCACAGGGATAACAACACTCAGAGCAACAATCAGAAGGCAAGAAAAAAAAAAAGAAAAAAAAAAGCAAGAGCAGCTAATATACATATGTACATATTACTATAAATATATATATACAGTGGGGTAAAAAAGTATTTAGTCAGCCACCAATTGTGCAAGTTCTCCCACTTAAACGATGAGAGAGGTCTCCAATTTTCATCATAGGTATACCTCAACTATGAGAGACAAAATGAGAAAAAAAAAATCCAGAAAATCACATTGTCTGATTTTTAAAGAATTTATTTGCAAATTATGGTGGAAAATAAGTATTTGGTCAATAACAAAAGTTTATCTCAATACTTTGTTATATACCCTTTGTTGGCAATGACAGAGGTCAAATGTTTTCTGTAAGTCTTCACAAGGTTTTCACACACTGTTGCTGGTATTTTGGCCCATTCCTCCATGCAGATCTCCTCTAGAGCAGTGATGTTTTGGGGCTGTCGCTGGGCAACACGGACTTTCAACTCCCTCCAAAGATTTTCTATGGGGTTGAGATCTGGAGACTGGCTAGGCCACTCCAGGACCTTGAAATGCTTCTTACGAAGCCACTCCTTCGTTGCCTGGGCGGTGTGTTTGGGATCATTGTCATGCTGAAAGACCCAGCCACGTTTCATCTTCAATGCCCTTGCTGATGGAAGGAGGTTTTCACTCAAAATCTCACAATACATGGCCCCATTCATTCTTTCCTTTACACAGATCAGTTGTCCTGGTCCCTTTGCAGAAAAAAAAACAGCCTCAAAGCACGATGTTTCCACCCCCATGCTTCACAGTAGGTATGGTGTTCTTTCTCCTCCAAACACGACAAGTTGAGTTTTTACCAAAAAGTTCTATTTTGGTTTCATCTGACCATATGACATTCTCCCAATCCTCTTCTGGATCATCCAAATGCTCTCTAGCAAACTTCAGATGGGCCTGGACATGTACTGGCTTAAGCAGGGGGACACGTCTGGCACTGCAGGATTTGAGTCTCTGGCGGCGTAGTGTGTTACTGATGGTAGCCTTTGTTACTTTGGTCCCAGCTCTCTGCAGGTCATTCACTAGGTCCCCCCCCCATGTGGTTCTGGGATTTTTGCTCACCGTTCTCGTGATCATTTTGACCCCACGGGGTGAGATCTTGCGTGGAGCCCCAGATCGAGGGAGATTATCAGTGGTCTTGTATGTCTTCCATTTTCTAATAACTGCTCCCACAGTTGATTTCTTCACACCAAGCTGCTTACCTATTGCAGATTCAGTCTTCCCAGCCTGGTGCAGGTCTACAATTTTGTTTCTGGTGTCCTTTGACAGCTCTTTGGTCTTGGCCATAGTGGAGTTTGGAGTCTGACTGTTTGAGGTTGCGGACAGGTGTCTTTTATACTGATAACGAGTTCAAACAGGTGCCATTAATACAGGTAAGGAGTGGAGGACAGAGGAGCCTCTTCAAGAAGAAGTTACAGGTCTGTGAGAGCCAGAAATCTTGCTTGTTTGTAGGTGACCAAATACTTATTTTCCACCATAATTTGCAAATAAATTCTTTAAAAATCAGACAATGTGATTTTTTTTTCTCATTTTGTCTCTCATAGTTGAGGTATACCTACGATGAAAATTGGAGACCTCTCTCATCTTTTAAGTGGGAGAACTTGCACAATTGGTAGCTGACTAAATACTTTTTTGCCCCACTGTATATATACACACACAGACACACAGTGCAGAGCATTGTAGCTAGATGGAATAATATGTGGATATATAAATGCACAGTGCGGAGCATTGTAGCTAGATGGAATAATATGTAGATATATAAACACACAGTACGGAGCATTGCAGCTAGGTGGAATAAATATGTTGTGGAAATGTGAAAATGACGAGGCAGAGTTTATCTCACGAGTCAGGTTTATTCACATCTTCCAACATCAGCAAAGCAGAAAAAGGGAAAAACACAGACATTTGTCCTTTATATATTCAGGACCTTCAAAGCTCGCAGTCACATTGCATTTAATCACAAGCAACAATACATCTTTCCTTAAATCCCATAACATCCTGCCCTTTATATATTCAGGACCTTCAAAGCTCACAGTCATATTGCATTTAATCACAAGCAACAATACATCTTTCCTTAAATCCTGTAACATCCTGCTCATAGTCTCTGGGAGACCAGGAAATCCCCCAAGGTCGTCTCTTGCATACCAAAGACTAAATTTTCACATCCTCCTGTTATCTCACAGGAGGCCCAGCTCTTTGTTCTCTCTGAGATGTGAAGCTTAAAGTGATACACATGTGGTCCCACATGACCCCCCCCCCCAAACATCTAAGATGGAACAATAGAATACAGTCTGCATGTCATGATAAAATCATTACACATTAACCCACGTGCTGCTTGGGCCTCAGTCTCCTCCCGTATCTGCTGTAAGCGGGCTTCGCCACTTCTGCGGCGCCGTCCCGCTGGGGTGCTGCTGTCTTGGGGTGAGAACTGTTTGTCACTCTCTGTGGGTGTTCTGGGGAATGTCCCTGGGGGGGGGGTCTGCCGCGCTGAGGAGCCCTGGCCAACAGCACATCCTCGTCCACCACCACAAAGGCGGGTTTGAGCCTGTTTATACCAATCTTTTCCTTCCTGCCCCCCAAATCTAGCAAAAAATGTTTGTCCCCTGTTTCCAGCACTCTAAATGGTCCATCATAAGGTGGTCGCAGCGGTGGGCAATGGGCATCGTGTCTGACAAAAACAAATTCTGCGTTTTTCAAAGCCTTAGGCACAAAAATGCACGGAAAACTGTGGTGAACGGGGCCAGGCAGCGTGCCAGATTCCGTGCCACGCTGCAACCGCTGAGACGGGGAGCTATCTGGCGCAGGATTATCTGGGAGAAACTCCCCGGGCAGCCGAAGTGGTTGCGCAAAAACTAGCTCAGCTGGGGAGGCTTCTAAGTCCTCTTTAGGTGCAGAACGCAACCCCAATAAAACCCACGGTAGCCTGTCCACCCAATTTGCATCCGTCAGCGACGCTCTGAGAGCCGCTTTCAATGACCTATGAAAACGTTCGCATAACCCATTAGCCTGCGGATTGTACGCGGTTGTGCGGTGGATCGTTACCCCCAGGCTGCGGGCCATTGCTGACCAAAGTTCGGAAACAAATTGAGGACCTCTGTCGGACGTAATGTCCGATGGGACTCCAAAGCACGCTACCCATGCTGTTAAAAATGCACGCGCCACCTCCTCGGCTGTGGTTGACGCCAGGGGGACCACTTCCGGCCAGCGCGTTGTGCGGTCCACCATTGTCAGAAGGTGTGTGCACCCCTGTGACGGTGGGAGGGGGCCTACGAGGTCCACGTGAACATGATCGAACCTTTTAGCCGGGATGTGAAACGGCTCCAAGGGAGCTCTCGTGTGTCTGTGTACCTTGGCTCGTTGACAAGCCATGCAGGCTGCTGCCCACTCCTTAACTTGTTTGCACAGGCTCGGCCATACAAATTTCTCTCCTACCATTTTGACCAACGCGCGCACTCCCGGGTGCGCCAGAGAATGAATCGAGTCAAAAACGCGGCGGCGCCACGTGGCCGGTACCACAGGACGCGGTCGCCCCGTGGAGACATCGCAGATTAGGGGGGGCATACCATCTTGCAGCACCCTGTTCTCCAGCCTTAACCCTGTTGGTCTAGACTGGAGCGCGCGCACGTCCACGTCGCTAACCTGATCCGCGGCCATGGCTGCATAATCTATCCCTACGCGGACTGGGGCTGCCACGGCGCGCGAGAGACAGTCTGCCACTACATTCAGTTTACCCGCTACGTGCTGAATATTGGTAGTAAACTCTGAGATGGCAGCCAGCTGTCTTTGCTGCCGGCCCGACCACGGTTCTGAAACCTTGGCCATCGCGAATGTCAGCGGCTTGTGGTCAACGAACGCAGTGAAACGGCGTCCCTCCAGCCAGAACTGGAAGTGGTGAATGGCCCAGTGGACAGCTAACAACTCCCTGTCGAGTGCGCTGTATTTTCGTTCACTATTGCACAATGTCCTGCTGAAAAAGGCGAGCGGCTGCCAAACCCCGGCTACATGTTGCTCCACGACCGCCCCTATGGCCACATCTGACGCGTCAGTAGTGAGCGCTATTCGGGCCGTTGGGTCTGGATGTGCTAACAACGCAGCGTTTGCCAGGGCTGTTTTGACCTCCGAGAATGCTTGCTCTCGCTCCGGAGACCATTCGATCCTATTTTTGGGTTTTTGTTTTTTGAGTGCGGCATACAATGGTTGCATGAGCTGCGCTGCGCAGGGGAGGAAACGGTTATAAAAATTCACCATTCCCAAAAACTCCTGTAATGCCTTGACCGTTTGTGGCTGGGGAAAATTTGCTACCGCGCGCACTTTGTCAGGCAGCGGAACCACTCCTTCTGGAGAGACGCGATGCCCCAAAAAATCAATCTGCGTCACCCCGAACTGACACTTCGCTGGGTTGATTATTAAACCGTGCTCTCCCAACCTCCGGAAAACTGCCGTGAGGTGGTTTTCGTGTTCGTCTTCGGACGCGCTGGCTACTAAGATGTCGTCCAGGTAGAAGAATACGAAGGGGAGATCGCACAACACCGCGTCCATCATGCGTTGGAACTTCCGCGCAGCGCCTTTAAGCCCAAATGGCATGCGCAAAAACTCGAATAGACCAAACGGAGTTATTACCGCTGTTTTGGGTATGTCCTCATTGCGCACTGGGACTTGGTGGTAACCGCAGACCAAGTCTATCTTAGAAAAAATGCGCGCCCCCGCCAAATGAACGGAAAAATCTTGGATATGCGGGATTGGGTAGCGGTCATGTGCTGTGGCGTTGTTCAACCTGCAGAAATCTCCGCAAGGTCGCCACGAGCCGTCAGCTTTCGGGACCATGTGCAGTGGGGAAGCCCATGGGCTGTTCGAACGCCTGATGATGCCCAGCCTTTCCAGGTTGGCGAACTCCTCGCGCGCTATGGTCAGTTTAGCTGAATCCAAGCGCCGAGCTTTTGCAAAAACGGGCGGTCCGGTGGTAGTAATAAAATGTTCCACTCCGTGTTTAGCGACGGCTGCTGAAAATGTGGGAACCGTGAGTGCTGGGAACTGAATGAGCAGTGTGTGGAACTTACTGCTTGCCGTTGTGACGTTGGCTTGTGCTGTGGGCGGGGTCACTCGGGCTGCACAGGGAATAGAATAAAAAGAAAGTGCATTAACCAGGCGCCTGTTCGCAAGATCAACCAACAAACCATGTGAGCACAGAAAATCAGCCCCCAACATATTGAAATTCACTGCAGCTATGACAAAAGTCCACTCAAATGTACGGCCGTGTAGGGACAGAAGCAGAGCCCTCTCACCAAAGGTCTTAATCTCCGAGCCGTTCGCTGCTGATGCCCCGTGACCTCTGGGACCCGCCAGCCGGTCAGCGGAGGAAGGCGTGATGAAACTCACTTGGGAGCCTGTGTCCACAAGGAATTGCCTCCCCGAGCGCGCATCCTTCAAGTAGAGCAGCTTGTTCTCCTCCCCGAGGGCCGCAGCTGCTACCGATCCCCGGTCTTGGCGTTTCCCGAGCGCTTGAACTGGCACGGTGGTATACATTTGCGTGCCTTCTCTGCAAAGCGGCGATGGTAGAAACAGAGGGTGTCTCCTCCGCGATCCTTGGCCCCCGCCCCCGCCGTCGTCGGTGGGTCTGCTACCACCGTTTCTGGCCCCCCGCCATCTCCGGCCGTCGCGCTGAACTCCGTCGCTGCCGCGGTGGCTGCACGCTGTTTGCTGGCTTTGAGAATCCAGTGCGCCTCCTGGGCCAGCGCGCGGAAGTCCCGCTGGTCCAACAACGGCAAACTGGCCAGGGTCGCTCTCGTGGCCTATGGTAGGGTCCTGAGGAAAATGTGGGTGAAGAGGAAGTCGTCGCCGTCTGAGCCTCTCAATCTCAGCATGTTCTCCATCAGGTCAATGGGCGTGCCATCTCCCAAGTCGTTCAGAGCCAGGAGCCTCTCCGCTCTCTCCTCGACTGAGAGAGTGAAACGCTGGATAAGCGCAGCCTTCAACCCGCCGTATTTGTCGTTGGCAGGTGGCCGCTCCAATAGGCTCTGCACATGCCGAGCCGTGCGGTTGTCAAGCTTTGCGATGACATGGTAGAACTTCGTGTCATCTACCGTTATCCCCCGGAGGGCGAACTGTGCTTCGACCAAGTGGAACCAGGAGCACGGGTTGTCCTGCCAAAAGTCCGGTAGCTGGACGGTAGCGGCATACGCTTGGCTGGGAGCTCCTGACTCGGCTGGCCCGGGGGAATTTCTTTCATC
This sequence comes from Pholidichthys leucotaenia, assembly GCA_020510985.1. NCBI lineage: Eukaryota > Metazoa > Chordata > Actinopteri > Cichliformes > Pholidichthyidae > Pholidichthys > Pholidichthys leucotaenia. The sequence goes on along the minus strand of CM035848.1, from coordinate 84,053,085 downwards.
CATGATACGTCTTAGGGTCACCAGTGTGGAAATGTGAAAATGACGAGGCAGAGTTTATCTCACGAGTCAGGTTTATTCACATCTTCCAACATCAGCAAAGCAGAAAAAGGGAAAAACACAGACATTCGTCCTTTATATATTCAGGACCTTCAAAGCTCGCAGTCACATTGCATTTAATCACAAGCAACAATATATCTTTCCTTAAATCCCATAACATCCTGCCCTTTATATATTCAGGACCTTCAAAGCTCACAGTCATATTGCATTTAATCACAAGCAACAATACATCTTTCCTTAAATCCTATAACATCTTGCTCATAGTCTCTGGGAGACCAGGAAATCCCCCAAGGTCGTCTCTTGCATACCAAAGACTAAATTTTTACATCCTCCTGTTATCTCACAGGAGGCCCAGCTCTTTGTTCTCTCTGAGATGTGAAGCTTAAAGTGATACACATGTGGTCCCACAATGTAAACATATAAACACACACAGTGCGGAGCATTGTAGCTAGATGGAATAATATGTAGATATGTAAACACACAGTGCGGAGCATTGTAGCTAGATGGAATAAATATATAGATATATAAATATAAACACACCCAGTGCAGAGCATTGTAGCTAGATGGAATAAATATGTAAATATATAAACACACACAGTGCAGAGCATTGTTGCTAGATGGGATGAAACAGCACAACCGTTTACTTAGTTATCCTACATGGTATGATTATATGCCCATACATATTCTCACCCTCCATAGCGACCGGTATTTTCCTAGTTGTATGCCGGAGGGGACCATTGTGTAAGTCTATTGCATCTTTTGCATTCAAAAACTATTAGGTTGTTACGTCTTTTTGCTATCACTGCGAGCAGCCCTGCTTAGGTTGTACAGTCTGACAGCCGTTGGTAGGAAGGACCTGCGAAACCTCTCGGTTGTGCACCTGGGATGATGTAGTCTGCTGCTAAATGAGCTCCTCAGTGCATTCAGTATGTCCTGCATAGGGTGGAACTCGGACTCCAGCAGCGATGACAGTTTAGCCACCGTCCTTCTCTCTCCTATCTCCTCCACCGGGTCAAGGCGTTGCCCCAGGACAGAGCTAGCTTTCTTGATCAGTTTGTTCAGCCTCTTCCTATCGGCTGCGGTAATGCCACTGCTCCAGCAGACCACTCCAAAAGTGATGGCTGATGCCACCACCGTGTCATAGAATGTCTTCAGCAGCGCCCCTTGTACACCAAAAGACCTGAGTCTCCTCAGTAGGAACAGCCTGCGCTGTCCCTTCTTGTAGAGTGCGTCAGTATTGTGTGACCAGTCTAGTTTATTGTTCAGATGAACACCCAGGTACTTGTAGGATGTCACCATCTCAATGTCTGTTCCCTGTATATTTACTGGTGCTGTGAGGGGTTGTCCTTGCCTGCGGCAGTACACCACCAGCTCCTTAGTTTTCCTCGCGTTGATCTGGAGGCAGTTCCGATGGCACCAGTCCACGAAGTCCTGGATAAGCCCTCTGTTCTCAGCTTCATCTCCATTGGAGATGAGGCCAACGATCGCAGAGTTATCAGAGAACTTCTGTAGATGGCAGTGTGTTTGTTGTGTTGTGTGAGAAGTCCTCAGTATAAAGAGTGAACAGGAAGGGAGCCAACACCGTTCCCTGGGGGGCCCCCGTGCTACCGATGATTGTGTCGGACACACAGTCCCGGGTTCTCACAAACTGAGGCCGGTTCGTGAGGTAGTCCAGGATCCATGATGACAGGTGCTGGTCCACCCCTGCGCACAGCAGCTTGTCCTTCAGGATCATCGGTTGGATGGTGTTGAAAGCACTGGAGAAGTCAAAGAACATGATCCTCACCACATTCCCGGGCTTCTCCAGGTGGGACAGAGAACGGTGAAGGAGAATGATCACCGCATCCTCCACCCCAATGCCATGCTGGTAGGCGAACTGGAGTGGATCCATCGCTGGTTCCACCAGGGGGCGGAGGTGAGCAAGGAGCAGTCTCTCCAGGGGTCCAGGGGCTCCAGGGTCTCCAGATGTCATGCAGATGTGAGATGGGCGAATAATATAAAAGGAGAGACCCTGGTGTATTGAAGAGAGGCTTTTTCTGTGTATGATGATGTGAGAGTGAATAAGTCGTCTGCTGCATGCGTGCTCGTTAATTGCACTCTCCACACTGGTGACACCTTGACGAATTATGGAACCGAGGCAAGAACCCGGAGTCGGCCGGATGGAACCCCCAGCTACGCAACAGCATCCCAGAGGATGGCTGGAAGGAAAGCCCCCAGCAACGCAATGTGCGCTGTTTCGGTCAAACTACCGGACTTTTGGCTGCACAACCCACGGTCTTGCTTCCACCACACCAAGGCTCAGTTCGCCCTCCGGGGAATAATGGCAGACGATACCAGATATTAGAGGAGGGTTTCCACGCAATACGGGCAGACCGGACACCAGACAGTGGGAAGACAAGGGGTGGAGGAGTGATAATGTATGTCAATAACAACTGGTGCAGACCGGGACATACAGTATCACAGTTAAGGAACAGCACTGTAGCAAAGACAGTGAGTTGCTAGCTGTTAGCATGCGGCCTACATATCTCCCGAGGGAATACTCACACGTGATCTGCATTGTTATTTATGCAAATCCGACGGCGAACGCTGGGACAGCGCGTGACGTCGTCCACTCAGTAACTGGCAGGCTGCAGAGAGAACACCCAGATGCTCTTCTCCTCATCTCAGGTGATTTCAACCATATTTCACTGTCCCCCATTCTACCCACGTTCACCCAGTATGTCACATGCCACACTAGAGACAATAAAACCCTGGACTTATTCTATGCAAATACTAAGGAGGCGTACACCTCATCACCACTCCCCCCACTCGGGAGATCGTATCACAACTTGGTTCATCTTCTGCCGGTGTACAAACCCTTAGTACACAGACAAACTCCGGTCATGCGCACGGTGAAGTTATGGTCTGAGGAGGCAATGGACGCACTAAAGGGCTGTTTTGAAATCACTGCCTGGGAGCAGCTCTGCGATCCACATGGTGAGGACATCAATGGCCTCACTCACACCATCACGGACTACATCAGCTTCTGTGTGGACAACACCATACCCACCAAGACCATATGGTGTTGCTCGAACAACAAACCCTGGATCAACACTGAGATAAAAACACTTCTGAGAGAGAAGAAGAGGATCTTCAGGTCGGGGAACAGGGAGATGCTGAAGTCTGTTCAGAGGGAGCTGAGGAGGAAGATCAGAGAAGGCAAGGACAGCTTCAGGAAGAAGATGGAGGACAAGCTGCGACAGAGCGACATCGGCGGGGTCTGGAGAAACCTTAAAACCATCTCTGGGCTCCAGAATACCTCCCCCCAGGCCACGGGGAGCAGGGAGCGGGCGAACAATCTGAACCTGTTTTTTAATAGGTTTGACCAGTTGCCCTCCCCCCCGACTGCACAACAACCACTGCTGCCTCGAAAGTCATCGAGACCTGCTGTCCACACCCCACTCCACCAACACCCCCCCACTCCCAACACACAGCCCCCCAACCTGACCCTCACTAAGACCCAGGTGAGGATGGAGCTGAGGAAGATCAAGGCAAGGAAGGCCTCGTGACCGGACGGCATCAGTACAAAGCTCCTCAAGTCCTGTGCAGGCCAGCTGTGTGGGATTGTGGAGCATATCTTCAACCTGAGCCTGAAGATGGGGAGGGTACCACAGTTGTGGAAAACATCTTGTGTGGTACCTGTACCAAAGACTTCCCACCCCAAAGATCTGAACAGCTACAGACCAGTGGCCCTGATGTCTCACATGATGAAGACCCTGGAGAGACTGCTCCTTGCTCACCTCCGCCCCCTGGTGGGACCAGCGATGGATCCACTCCAGTTCGCCTACCAGCATGGCATTGGGGTGAAGGATGCAGTGATCTTCCTCCTTCACCGTTCTCTGTCCCACCTGGAGAAGCCCGGGAATGCAGTGAGGATCATGTTCTTTGACTTCTCCAGTGCTTTCAACACCATTCAACCAATGATCCTGAAGGACAAGCTGCTGTGCGCAGGGGTGGACCAGCACCTATCATCATGGATCCTGGACTACCTCACTAACCGACCACAGTTTGTGAGAACCCGGGACTGTGTGTCCGACACAATCATCGGCAGCATGGGGGCCCCCCAGGGAACAGTTTTGGCTCCCTTCCCGTTCACCCTTCATACTGCGGACTTCTCACACAACACAACACACTGCCATCTACAGAAGTTCTCTGACGACTCTGCGATCGTTGGCCTCGTCTCCAACGGAGATGAAGCTGAGTACAGAGGACTTATCCAGGACTTTGTGGGCTGGTGCCATCGGAACTGCCTCCAGATCAACGCAAGGAAAACTAAGGAGCTGGTGGTGGACTGCTGCAGGCAAGGACAACCCCTCACAGCACCAGTAAATATACAGGGAACAGACATTGAGATGGTGACATCCTACAAGTACCTGGGTGTTCATCTGAACAATAAACTAGACTGGCCACACAATACCGACGCACTCTACAAGAAGGGACAGTGCAGGCTGTTCCTACTGAGGAGGCTCAGGTCTTTTGGTGTACAAGGGGCACTGCTAAAGACATTCTACGACACAGTGGTAGCATCAGCTATTACTTTTGGAGTGGTCTGCTGGGGCAACGGCATTACAGCAGCCGATAGGAAGAGACTAAACAAACTGATCAAGAAAGCTAGCTCTGTCCTGGGGCAACGCCTTGACCCAGTGGAGGAGATAGGAGAGAGAAGGATGTTGGCTAAACTGTCATCTCTGCTGCAGTCCGAGTCCCATCCTATGCAGGACATATTGAACGCACTGAGGAGCTGATTTAGCAGTAGACTACATCATCCTAGGTGCGCAACCGAGAGGTTTCGCAGGTCCTTCCTACCAACAGCTGTCAGACTGTATAACCTAAGCAGGGCTGCTCGCAGAGATAGCAAAAAAAAAAAAACGTGACGACCTAGTAGTATTGAATGCAAAAGACGCAACAGACTTACACAAATGGTCCCCTCCAGTATACAACTAGAACAACATCAGTCGCTACGGAGGGTGACAATATGTATGAGTACATATTCATACTATGTAGGATAACTAAGTAGACGGTTATGCTGTTATTCCATCTTGCTACAATGCTCCGCACTTTGTATATCTATTTATATATTTATGTGTACGTATGTATATCCACTGCTCTTATTTATATCTTTCGTATCTTCTTAATTATTGCTCTGAGTGTTGCTATCCCTGTGCTGTTGCAATCCTGGAATTTCCCCATTGTGGGACTAATAAAGGCTTATCTTATCTTTTTTTTCCACAATATCTTTATTGAACCTTTTTTTAACAAACATGACACAAACCATCAAACACTAACACTAAAGTACTACAAAAAAAAAAAAAATGCACTAAAAACACCAACAACAAAAGCAAGTCATCAACAATGCTCCTCTATTTAGTCTAGGCAATCCATTACATAAGTATACATATTATACATTCACCAGTTTGGAATTTACAAGGTCCACACGCATCATTCACCTTCTTCTTCAAAAGTTATGTTTAAATTCTTTACATAATCAATGAAAGGTCTCCATATATTCTCAAACACAATTTCCTTTGATTTCAATATGTATGTTATTCTTTCTAGTGAAAGGTTTGTTAACATCTGTCTTAACCACTGAGTCACATCTGGTCTATGAGTCTTTTTCTGTCATACCCGGCTCTAGGGAGCCGGGCAATCAGAGCCAGGGACAAGCCAGTGAGTCGAGATGTTTTATTTTGGGTAAAGAATAAGGGATGAGGAGAGCACAGACACTCATACAGACGTACATTCTCAGGCTGCACAGCGCAGGGGTAGGTAGCTCGTACCGGACATGGGGGTAACAAGACGTGCATACTCACAGCGGGATACAAACACGGGAATGCTGCAACGGGAGTAGAGGCTGACACCAGACGAAGGGGCTTCAGCCTAGCAGTGCTTATGTCGCAGCCCCGAGTCATCGAGGCTACTCCTATTTATCCTCATTGGCAGCGCCCCAGCTGATGAAGACTAATTGACCCCAGCCGTCCATAATGCTGCCAGCTGGGGGCCTGCTGAGACGCTGCTCAATGGGAAGCAGGGATGAGGGAAAACATGGGCTGAGTGCCGAGACGGCATCTCAACCCATGGTGACATTTTCCACAGTAGTGCAATACATTTTTTGGCATTAAGCAAACTGAGGTCTATGAATGCTCTTTCACTTTTATTAAAGTTATGCTTTTCTGGGTACAGACCCAACAAAAACAATTTAGGATTCAATATATTTGTTTTGAAATTATTTTTTCAATTGTTACCCTCACCTCTTCCAAAACATTCTAATTTTTCTACATTCCCATACACAATGAAATAGGGTTCCTTTACTTTCCATGCATTTTGTGCATGTATCTGGTATATTTTTGTTATATCTATTTAACTCCACCGGTTGTAACATACATCCGCATTAACCATTTAAAAATGTATCAATTTAAGACGTACATTTATTGATTTGGTTTGAGCTTCTGTACAAAGCCAATTCCCATTGTTCCTCTGAAATTTCAGTTTGCAGGTCTTCTTTCCAATAGTTCAATCTTTTCTGTGAGTTTTCACTTGAGGATAGTGTCTAAGAGTTATAAAACTCTGAAATAATACCCTTTCTCTTACTATTTTTCGTCAAATTTTTCCAAGGATGAGTAAATAGGTTGAAGTGAGAGCATTATTTTGATTTGATCGAATAAAGTTCCTAAGCTGAAGATATTTTAAAAATGTGTTCTATTAGATTAATTTGATCCTCAGCTCTTCAAAAGACATTATGTTATCTGAACATGACAGATATAAATCTTGAATCTTTTGAATCCCTTTTAAATTCCATACTTTAAATACAGCATCCGCTCTCCTGTTTAAAATATTGATTACCCCATATTTGGGCTAAATTGTGACAATAAGTGTGGTTCTTTTAAATAGTTTTCAGTTTCACACCATATTTTGATCATATGCTTTACAAATGGATTTTTTAACTTTATTTCTGTAACCTTTTTTCTGCCGAATCTGAGTATATGAATATGGGAAGAGGTAAAGGTTAAATTGTATGATTCCATTTCAGTCCAGTGAGGGAGATCATTTGATGAAAAATAATATGTCATAGACCTCAGTTGTGCCGACCAATAATACAACATAAAGTTTGGACATTTCAGACCTCCTACGATCTAATGGTAAAATATAGTAAGGACAGACGTAATCTAGCCCTCCTGTTGTTCCATATAAATTCCAACTAACTTTTTTTAATTCTTGAGAATAGATCTGAAGGTGGTGGTAAAGGAATGTATTGAAATAAATAAAGTATTTTTAGGTAAGATATTACTTTTAAGTATTATTGATTCTCCCTATCATCGACATTGGTAGTGACATCCATCTCTGAATTAACTCATTAATGTCTGTCATTAAGGCTTCATAGTTGGCACTGGCGACTAATTCTAGCTTAGGCACAATTTGAATTCTAAATATTTAAAACTGATTTACAACATTGAATTGATTTACCTCAGGAGCTGGGTGATTTCTCTGGGTCTCATTTAGCATTAATATTGAAGATTTAGTTTTTATTTATTTTAAATCCTGATATTTCCCCAAAATTCTTTATTTAAATTCAACAAGGTCGGAATTGAATTTTTAAGATTCGACATAAACAAATTATGTCATCGGCATAACAGGGAGATTTTATGTTCTGTTGGTCCAACTTTAATTCCATATATTTGTGAATGTAAACGTACTGCCATCGCTAAAGGTTCAATTGCCATGTAAACAGTAAAGGTGAAAGTGGACAGTCCTTGTCGACATCCTCTATTGATTTTTATTGATTTTGAGATTTTGCGCTATTTGTTAGGATTCTGCTGTAGCATTATTTATATATTATCTGAACCCATTTTATGAAATTATTTCCAAGTCAAACATTTGTAAGACTTCAAAAAGAAAGGGCCATTCGACCCTATCAAAGGCCTTTTCGGCGTCCAATGATAGGAGAGCTGTATCCGGTGATTCTTTATTAGAATAAATAATATTAAATAGTCTTCTTACATTATGGAAGCCTTGTCTTCCCCTTTATAAAGCCATTCTGATCTCGGTTAATAATATTTGGTAAATATTTCTTGTATTCGTCTTGCTAAATTTTTACAGATTATCTTACGGTCAGCATTTAATAGGCTTATTGGTCTCATATTTTCACATTTATTAAGAGGGTTTACCTGTTTTGGCAACAGTATAATTAAGGCATTATCATGTATGATGGTAAATTACTATTTTGAAATGCTTCTAAAAACCATTTCCAAAAAAGGTTTTATTAATTTATTCTTAAATCTTTTTATAAAGGTCAACTGGAAGACCATCTGGTCCTGCACCTTTTTCCTGATTTCATATTATCAATGGCTAGCCCAACTTCTTCTTGACTAATTTAGACTCCAGTATCTCCCTGTTTTCATTTTGGAATACACGGTATAGATAGTCCGTCCAAAAACCCATTTTGTTTTGTTAAGTCAGATTCATTTTTTGTATCATATAATTTTTCATAGTAATCTCTAAAGGCTCTATTAATTTCTAAAGGATCTATAACTACTGTCCAGTTACTTATAATACTGGTAATTGGTGTTTTAAATTCTAATTGTTTAATCTGCCTATGCCAATAATTTTCCTAATTTTTCACCTTGTTCATAAAAAGATTGTTTCAATCTTAGAAGACTCGAGGCAGCTCTATTCGCTGATTTTTTGTCATATTCAGCTCTCAAAATCAGTAATTCGTTCTCTAACTTTGGATCACTTCCTGCATACCACTTTTTCTTGAAGAAATTTTAGTTTATGTTCCAATTGGACTCTCTCCTCTCGAGTCTTCTTAGATTTTGAACCTGTATAACTAAAATATGTCCCCTAATAAAAGCTTTGAAAGCCTCCCACTTTATACATGCTGATGTTTGTGTTAGTATTGATATCAAAGAACTCATCTAATCTGTTTTTCTATGTACTTAACAAATTCTCCTCATCCTGAAGCCATTTATGCTGAAATTGCCACCTACCCTGGTTCCTTTGTCAATTTCTTATCTACATATATTAGACAGCAGGGTGCCATGATCAGAGATCACAATGTTATCATAAAAGCAGTTTTGAATCTTGGACCTTAATTCTGTGAGATCAAAAATTGTCAATACGTGAGAATGTCTTGTAGGTATTAGAATAACAAGAGTAGGCTTTAACTTGTGGTTTCATTTCTCTCCATATCTCTAGCAGTCTCAATTCTTTCCATAAAAATGATAATGATCATCCTACATCCACTGTGCGTACAGTCTAGACCTGTTGATCTATCTATACAGGGATTCAATGTACAATAAATCCCCTGCTATTATATGTGCCCTGTAAGTGATGATAAGATAAGAAATAAATTAGCAAAGAACTTTTGATCATCTATATTGGGACCGTATAAGTTCACCAGATTTATATTTTCTAATAGCAAAGATCCTTGAATGATTAAATATCTTCCAATATTTGTCTCCAATTACATTTTTCACTTGAAATGGGACTGATTTATGTATGAGAGTAATAACTCCCTGGCTCGAGATGAAAATGATGAGGTGAATACACTTCCTTGCCATCTGCTCCCTAATTCTTTTTACATCCTCCTCTAATAGATGAGTTTCTTGTAAAAACACCAATTTTTGAACCCCATTGTCTTTTATTTCTATTCATAACTTGTTTAAGTTTTTTTAAATTTTGTTAGACCTCTGCAATTCCATGAAGTTAAATTTAGATTAACGCTTTGGTTTATGATCAATAGAGGAGTTGGGATTACCTCGCAGTGTAAACATGCTCATACAGAGAAGCAAAAACTGAGTGGTTGAACATTCAACCACATCCATCCTACAAACTACAACAACAGAAATTCCCCCTTCCCCACATTTGTGGTAATCCCCCCAAAAATCAAAAGAAAAAATTCATCTCCCGATATAGCCACGGACCGCTCCACACCACGAGGAACAGCCAAAGCCATCCTTCTTCATCCCTCCCAATCACCCTAACTCTACTGCTTTTAATGACGTAACATTAACTCTCTTCTGTAGTTTTCAGCTTAACTCCAAAATTTTTAGCAACTTTGTACATCATAGGTTTTTTTAAATATATAATACAATCTATACTTTGTAACCTTGCTATTTGCTTCAGATCAATTTAGATGCCCTGTGCAAATGCTTAAATATTCTACCTTATAATTTTGTTCATGTTTAGCTCCCACCAGTCTCTTCTGGATCTTCATGATGAACTCCTGCGCCTCTCAAGGGGGTCTCTTGAAGATGTGTGTTCTGCCCTCTATACGGTGGTCACCAGTCTTGCAGGGTGAAATCACTCCATGACGGATCCCAAGGTTGCGACAGCTCTTTACGTACGGGGTCAAACTGGTTTCCTTAATTGTTGAGATTCCTGTGGCCAATCTGGGTAGAAACGCACCTGCTGGTCCCTGGTGTTTAATTTCTCCTTTGGCTCGCGCAGCGTTGAGATCCTCATCCTCGTCTCTGTAGCTGAGGGCACTTCATAATAACGTCCTCGGTGGTCCCTTATCTCTCGGTGGGCCAATTTGGTGTGCGCTTTCTAGAACGACTGATGATCTGAAGCTCTGCATTGTTCAGCGCTTCTGGAACCCACTTTTCCAAAAAGGAACATGGGTCCTGGACCCTCGGTTCTCGCCGGTAGACCCACAGCCTCAAGTCTGTTCCGTCTCGACCGGGACTCCAAGTCCAGGACATTATCTTCCAGACATTTATTTTTTTTTTCCAAAGTGCGCACCTTTAATTGAGGCGGCGACATCATCCTCAGCACTGGATACTCGAAGCTCCACCCTGCGCCATTCGTTCCCACAAATCACCCCAATTCCTTTTTTCATTCCCTCTATCGCTGCTATAATCCCATCAAATTTAGCGGAAAAATCTGCTCTCATTGAGCTAATGGCAGCGAGCACTGCACCTGTGCCGTCGTCAGCAGTCACGCACCCACCGTTAGCTTCCTCCGCCGCCATATCTGGAACTTTTTCTGCTGCGCCACAGACGTGAAGTCCGTTAGTTTGGCTGATTCGGCGGTTCAATTTTTCCTCCACCTGATTTCCCAGCCTTAGGCTTCACCGGCATATCCTCGTCCAAAACACTGGGATAGATTCTGTTCCAAAATAAGAGAGTTATATGCCGATTTTTATCTCTAGGAGCAGAGCAGAGTGAGACCCTGTCCTCTCACGTAGCCGCCATGACCGGAAGTCCCCGGCTTATCTCATCTTATCTTATCTTATATTATTATGTGGTCGCAGCGCTGGACGCTTGCACGTCTCAGCAAGTAGCGAAGCCCTGCTCCAACCCGCCTCCAGCCCACGACAAATACGGGGCTCTCAAGACCGCGCTGACCCGGCGCTACACACTCTCGGGAATGTGAGAGAGCAGAGAGGCTCCTGAGGCGCTCCGAGTCTAGGAGATGGGTTGGCGGTCAAACTGATGGAGAAGATGTTGGCGTTGATGGGCTATGGACGACGGGCAATTCTTTTTGCCCCCTCTTTCTTCCGGAACCTCCCAACAGAGGCAAGAGCGGGTCCTTGCCAATTTGCCGTTGCTGGCCACGCGTGGACTACGGGCACTAGCCCAGGAGGCAGATCGGATCATCCTCACCACCAGAGCCCTCACAGTGAACGTGGCAGCATCGGAAACCCAGCGAGACGACCAGCGGAGGAACGAGGAGCCGGCGCCGGCAGCGGCAGTGGGGGCCAGGAAGCGCAGAGAGACACGCTCTGCTCTCTACCCCGCCGTTTTGGAGAGAACGCACGCAGATGTGTGCCACAGTGCCAATTCAAAGCGGTCGGGGGAAAACGCCAAGGCCGGCAGTCGGTAGCAGCTGCGACCGCTGTGAAGAGAAACAAGCTGCTCTACATGACGGACTCGCGCTTGGGGAGACGGTACCTCGTAGACACCGGCTCCCAGAAGAGGCCTCATCCTGCCATCCATGCCGACTGGCTAGTGGGAGCTAGCGGCCCCCAGCAGGTAGCCGTAAACGGCTCGGACATAAGACTTTTGAGTGAGCGAACATGACTTTATCCCTACACGGCCGTATGTACGAGTGGACATTTGTCATAGCGGCATTGAGTTTCCCAATCCTGTGAGCTGATTTTTCTGTGTGCACACGGGTTGCTAGTCGATGTTGCTAACAGACACCTGGTTAATGCACTGTCTTTTGATTCTTTCCCCTGTACAGCTCGAGGGGCGGGCCAATAACACAAGCCAACATCACAGCGCTCCAGGCGGGAAGATTCCACACACTGCTCACCCAGTTCCCAGCATTCAAGGTCCCGACGTTTATGGCGGCCAGCACTAAACACGGGGTGGAATACTTTACTCACCACCCACTGGGCCGCCCGTTTTCGCACGACCTCGGCGCCTGGACGCAGCTAAACTGGCCACTAGCGCGCGAGGAGTTTGCCAACTTGGAAAGGTTGGAGCATCAAGGCGCTCAAACAGCCATGGGCATCCCCACTACATATGGTCCCTAAGGCCGAGGGATCGTGGCGACTGTGCGGAGAATTTCCGCAGGTTGAATAACGGCACAGCGCACGACCGCTACCCGATTCCCCATATTCAGGATTTTTCCGTTCACCTTGCGGGGCACGCATTTTTTTCTAAAATAGACTGGTCCGTGGTTACCCACCAGGTCCCGGTGCGCGCGGAGGACATACCCAAACAGCGGTAATACTCTGTTTGGCTTGTTTGAGTTTTTACGCATGCCCTTTGATTAAAAGGCCATGGCACAGACATTCCAACGCATGATGGATGCGGTGTTGTGCGATCTAGCCGTTTGTGTTTGTCTACCTGGATGACATCCTGGTGGCCCAGCGCGTCCCGAGGACAAACACATAGCCCACCTCAGGATGGTTTTCTGGAGGTTGGAAGAGCACGGGTAATATTCAACCCGGCGAAAATGCCAGTTCGGCGAGAGGGGGATTGACTCTTTAAGGGCACGCGTCTCACCGGAGGGAGCGATACCCTTGCCTGACAAGGTGCACACCGTGGCAAATTTTCCCCGGCCTCAGACAGGGTCAGGGCGCTGCAAGAGTTTTTGGGGATGGTTAACGTTATAAACCGGTTCTCCTCACACGCAGCTCAGCTCATGCACAGTCATTGTACGCCCGCGCTCAAGAAATGGAAACCGGCGAACAGAGTCAAATGGACTCCGGAAGCAGGCATTCTCTGAGGTTAAAACAGCCCTGGCAAACCCCCACACTGTTGGCGCACCCAGAACCCCGTCAGGCCCCGGATAGAGCTCACTACCGACGCCTCAGACGTGGCCATAGGGGCCCGTTTGTGGAGCAATGTGTCGCCCGGTTCTTGGCAGATGCTCGCTTTTTTTCAACAGGGCTTTGCGCGACAGTGAGCGTAAATACAGCGCGTTCGACAGGGAGTTGCTGGCTCTCCACCTGGCCATACGCCAACTTCCAGTTTTGGCTGGAAGGGTGCAGCTTCACTGCGTTCGTGGACCACAAGCGCTAACGTTCGCGATGGCCAAGGTTTCGGAACCATGGTCGGGGCGGCAGCAGAGACGGCATGGCCACGATCTCGGGGTTTATGACCGATATTCAGCATGTGTCGGGATAAACTGATGTGGTTGCGGACTGCCCTCTCGCGCGCAGTAGTGGCCCGGTCTGCGTAGGGATAGATTATACAGCCAATGGCCGCACGAGCAGATTGGCAATGCGGACGTAGTGCGCGCTCCAGTAGGACCAACAGGGTTAAGGTTGGAGAGCAGAGTACTGCAAGACGGCAGCCCCCCCCAATCTGCAACGTCCTCCACGGGATGCCCGCACCCAGTGGTCCCCAGTTGCTCTGGCGCCTCCAAGTGTTTGAGTCAGTTCACGCTTGGCGCACCCAGGAGTGTGCGCATCAGTCAAAATGGTGGGGATGAAGTTCGTTTGGCCAGGCCTGCGCAAACAAGTGAAAGAGTGGGCTGCAGCCCTGCGTAGCGTGCCAACGAGCCAAAGTACACAGACACACCAAGGCTCCTTTGGAGCCGTTTGTATACCGGCTAAGAGGTTCGACCCATGTTCACGTGGACCTCGTGGGCCCCTCCTGGCCATTGCAGGGGTTCATGCACTTTCTGACAGTGGTGGACCGCACACACACTGGCCAGAAGCAGTCCCGCTGGCGGCAACCACGTCCGTGGATGTGGCGCGCACTTTTTTGACGACATGGGTGGCACGTTTTGGCATCCCATCGGACATAACATCTGATAGGGGGCCCGCAGTTTGTTTCCGACCTCTGGTCGTGATGGCCCGTAGCCTGGGTGTTGCAATTCATCGCACAACGCATAAACCTGCAGGGCCAATGGGTTATGCGAGCGTTTCCATAGGTCGCTGAACAGCAGCGCTCAGGGCTTCGCTGACGGATGCAAATTAGGTAGACCGGATGCCGTGGGTTTTATTGGGATTGCGTTCTGCACCAAAAGAGGACTTTGGAGGTTCCCCAGTGGAGCTTGTTTTTTCTCAGCCACTGCGGCTTCCCGGAGAATTTTTGCCAGGACAATCCCGCGCCGGACAAACTGTCCGTCTCAGCGTTTTTGCAGCATAGCGCAGATACAAGCACGCTGCCGGGGCCTGGCCCACCACTGTTTTCAAGCACCTTTTGTGCCAAAACTTAGAAGAACGTGGCGTTCGTGTGTCAGGCACGATGCCCACCGCCCCCCCATTGTGCCCACCCTATGATGGCCTGTTCAGAGTGCTGGAACCAGGGGACAAACATTTTTTGTTAGACTTGGGGGGGTCGTAGGGAGAAAATATGTATAGACAGACTTAAGCCCGCCATTGTGGTGGCGGACGAGCAAGTGCTGTTCGGCTCCGGCCCCTCGGCGTGGCAAGACCCCATGGAGAACTCCCCAGGTAACCGATTCATCAGAGCCGCCACACGGGCAAGTCGAAGAATCCCCCCCCCCCCTCGCCCCATTTGCCCACCCCGCAACCGACCACACCCCCAGGAGCCCCCCCACCGGCAACAGCAAGCGCCGCGGAGGCAGAAAAACCCCCGTTACAGCAGATACCGAGCGGAGAACCTGAAGCCAAAAGGACATGAGGACTGAAACTCGGTCTGAGATTCGGGGGGGGGGGGGTGTAGATGCTGGGATAAGCATCTCAGACTGTATGCAGAGGGTAAACAGAGAAGGACAATAGGTATTGAGATGACAGAGATTATGGTGAGGTAGAAGGAAGAAGTAGTGGGGGGAGAAGGGTTGAATGTATTGTGATGCGAGATGTCATGCAGATGTGAGATGAGCGGATGATATAAAAGGAGAGACCCTGGTGTATTGGGAAAAGGCTTTTTTCTGTGTATGACTGATGTGAGAGTGAATAAAGTCATCTGCTGCATGAGTCTGCCTCCGTTATTTGCACTCTCCACAAGGGTTGTGTTATGCAAGGGTATCTTGTGCAAGTTCTCTGCCAATTCAAATATGTGGATCATCACGAATGAGACTTCCATACCGTGAGATGGAAGCAGATGATTCACTGTGGCAACCCCAAGCAGCCAAAAGAAGCAAAGTCCAAATCTGACCCTCTTCCATCCTGTCCTGCCAATTAAATGACAAACAAGGTGTGACAAGTGAATGATGTCAAGATGACAAGACATGGTTTTTTTCTCCTTCTCTTCCTGATTGTTCAGAACTCTCCATTTTGGTTAAATACAGATTAATGGGTGTATTGTAAGACATCCAATTTGGGGGGTAACCCATGCTTAAAGAGCCTTACTTCCACTCCCTACTAGACACGTTGTTGCCATGTCACATAATTAAGGTAATTTTGATTTTTATGGGCCCCTACATTGTTGAAAGGGTATTTTTGGAGGTGAATCGTGCTGATGCAACAAAAGCCAGGTGGAATTTGTGGAATTTGTGGAATTTTGTGTGTTCACTCATAACACACACACTTAATTTGTAAAACTCAAATTCCCAGGGGCTATGTAGTCAGGGGCACTTGCCTGGCAGGGTCTCCTAAGACGAATTGGTCTGCGTAAAGGGCCAGACAAAGAACAGTCCAGTGAATCTCTATGAAAAAGTTCATCAGGGACAGAGTGTACCCCAAGGACACACATGGATTCCACCCCTCGAGAGAGGTTCACTGCCTGCAGGAGGGATCATGGGGATCATGGTGCTATGTGAACCAGGTGGCAGTGTGGGCAAACTCCGGTTGGACTGCTGCTTCCGTGACCCGGCAGTCAGATAAGCAGAAGAAGATGGATGGAAGTCTGAGAGGCACTTCTCCATCGTTGTACTTTTGCTTTTACTCATAAATTAATTAAAGTGTTCTGGAATCTATTTATAAATTAATCAGAACCAAAATTTTAATTCAAACAATACATATTACATATAGGTTTTCACATCCAAGAGATAGATGATGCGTTAACTTGTTACTTTACAACATACATACTAGATGTAAATGTAGTGTACTGCAGAAATTATTAGTGGCCAGTGTTCTATCCTTAAAATTTCAGCTGATCACACATATTTGCTACAGGGGGTGCAGTATCTCTCCAATCGAACACATTTGTGAAATCTAATTTTAACCACCTATTCAGTCTTTTAGAATGTTCCATTGTAATTGTGATTACATAAGACGCAAGGAAGAAAAACAAAAGAAATTTCACACTATCAGCACCAAATCAGGCTTTTATTGTTTTTAAAACACATGCAACAACATTAACTGCATACTTCTATATAAGAGTAAAAGATGTAGGTACAACTATGGAAAATGTATCCACACAAGGTTGTGAAAGAATCCATGTGTTTCACAATGATGAACGGCAGCAGTATGGTTTGTATTTTTCTCTGTATTTTTCTAGATAATAGAATAACACAGCTGAGTGGTGACATACCACAGCGTTTTCTTTATATTACAAACTTCCTATGTCACAAATGAAATTACCCACAATTAAATGTAGGACAATTATCACCTCATGCCATGTGCACATAAATATATCACTTTTTAATCACAGTTTTGTCTTGCATGCTTGGAAAATATTTATATAGCTAACATATAACATATATATATAAGTTAGCACAGCAACAGAAACTAAAGACTAAATCAAAGTTATCAAAAGTCAGTATTTCTTTGATACTGTGTTGTGCCAAAAATAAATGAGTTAGTGTAGGTGTACAGTGAGCCATAGGTGGATATTTCATATCGCTGTTTAAGATATTATATACTGTATATTTATTATGGGGGTACACAATAAACAGAACAGTTTCTCCAGAGTAAAGAGGGGGGACACTAGAGGTAGTCGGGGTCCTACGCAACATTGCTTTTAGGGGTCCCTTATTTTTGTAATAAGGAAGAGTTCAAACCCTTATTAAAACAAGAACTTTATGAAAAGAAGCTTAAGTCATTGTGTAGATGAAGAGAGAAAATTTAAGGCATTACACCAGAATAAAAACTTAACCAGCGAATACATACGAATGTTGCAAATTTAAAAGGAAAAAATTTACAAATTTCACCCAAAAGAGTTGCAGATTTATCATGAAAAAGCTAGTGAATTTATGAGGGAAAAATAGCAAATTCACAAAAAAAGTTGCATTTATTAGGAAAAACGTTTCAGATTTCTGAGAAAAAAGTTGCAAATTTAAAAGGAACTCTGATTATATTGGCATGTTAGCTCTATTTGCTTTATTTTTATGTTACATAACTATAATATAATTTTTTTGAAAATAATTCCCAGTTTTATATATTTTTAAAAAAAACTTTATTATGATGTAAATCGCCATTATTGTTTACGTCGCAATGCATTCTGGGTAGTGACGTAGAATGGTTGCAGCCATTTTTTCTGTCTTATACAAGCCAAGAGGCGAAGCTACGAACTACTGCCATTTGTCAGTGAAAATGCCACATTGCGCGGCTTTTGGATGTAATTTCCAATCAAAGGGAAATAAAGAGAGCGGGGTGAGCCTCCATAGCTTTCCTAAAGAGGGAAAGTGGAGGAAAAAGTGGGGCGGCAGCGGCTCAGCAGGTAGAGCAGGTCGTCTAATAACTTGGCGGTTCACATCACGCTCTCCCCAGATATCCTGCCGTTGTGTCCCAGGGCAAGACACTTCACCCGCATTTCCTCCAGTGCCCATAACACTGGGTATGAATGTGTAAAAATGTTTAAATGCTCGGTGGTGGCCGGAGAGGCCGTTGGTGTGGATTGGCAGCCACATTTCCCTCACTCTGTCTGTGATCACGCGCTGTAACGCATGCCTGATAAAACTGACATATGTATTAATCACGCTGTGAAAATAGCACAATATCGCTCAAAGCGCGCGCATGAGACATGTCTGTGATCGCACGCTTGTGTTGACCGTTCCTGCCTTTCCTCTCCTAACCGTGGTTTTGGGACACAGGGGAGATGCATCTTCCTCCGCGGTCAATTCCCGAGTAAACCTCACTCTTGTGGTACACAGAAGCACAGGCCGTTTTGCTGAAGCGTTGGGGCTTTATTTATATACCGCACTGTTGTCAGCAACAAATTCTACCTGCTCTGGTCGCCTCGCTCTTTCTACTTATCTGCACCAAATCACACACCGTTCGCCACACACACCGGGGGGGGGGGCGCCTCGGCTGCGCAAACGCCATCACTCACTCACGTCCACGCACCTGATAAAGCTGATATATATATTAATCACGCTGTAATAAAGCACAATATCGCTCTTTGCGCACCAGTGTGGCGGATGAAATAAGGGAACCCAGTGTGGAGGCATGGAATAATTGCAGGCAGGACACGCGAACTGAAGTTTAAAAGGGTGTTTATTTCATCCTCCAGCAAGAAGCTTACTCCAGCGCTGTGGAGTGAGCCCTTTTTTTTTTTTATTACTTATTTTGTACCCATAGGTAGATTTGTTTTGCAGTCTGGTGACAAGCCACCAGCTGCCAGTCGCTGCATGCGCAAGCGCCCCTTAACTCCCTAACCTGCATGTTTTTGACATGTGGGAGGAAACCGGAGAAATCCCGGAGTAAACCCACGCAAACACGGGGAGAACATACAAACTCCACACAGATCACTGTTGGCAGGGATCAAACCCACGATCTCCGCGATCCCCCGGCCGAGGGTAAACTGTGCTGCCACAGTGCTAACCACTGCGCACTGTGGTTAGTATAAAATAAGTAATAAAAAAAAGGGCTCACTCCACAGCGCTGGAGTGAGCTTCGTGCTGGAGGATGAAATAAACACCCTTTTAAACTTCAGTTCGCGTGTCCTGCCTGCAATTATTCCATGCCTCAACACTGGGTTCCCTTATTTCATCCGCCACACTGGTGCGCAAAGAGCGATATTGTGCTTTATTACAGCATGATTAATATATATATCAGCTTTATCAGGTGCGTGGACGTGAGTGAGTGATGGCGTTTGCGCAGCCGAGGCGCGCGCCCCCCCCCCCTCCCCGGTGTGTGTGGCGAACGGTGTGTGATTTGGTGCGGATAAGTAGAAAGAGCGAGGCGACCGGAGCAGGCAGAATTTGTTGCTGACAACAGTGCGGTATATAAATAAAGCCCCAACGCTTCAGCAAAACGGCCTGTGCTTCTGTGTACCACAAGAGTGAGGTTTACTCGGGAATTGATCGCGGAGGAAGATACATCTCCCCTGCGTCCCAAAACCACGGTTAGGAGAGGAAAGGCAGGAACGGTCAACACAAGCGTGCGATCACAGACATGTCTCACGTGCGCGCTTTGAGCGATATTGTGCTATTATCACAGCGTGATTAATACATATGTAAGCTTTATCAGGCATGCATTACAGCGCGTGATCACAGACAGAGTGACGTAAATGTGGCTGCCAATCCGCGCCAACAGCCTCTCCGGCCACCACCGAGCATTTAAACATTTTTTACACATTCATACCCAGTGTTATGGGCACTGGAGGCAATGCGGGTGAAGTATCTTGCCCAGGGACACAACGGCAGGATATCTGGGGAGAGTGTGATGCGAACCGCCAACCATGGGGTTATTAGACGACCTGCTGAGCCGCTGCCGCCCCACTTTTTCCTCCACTTTCCCTCTTTAGGAAAGCTATGGAGGCTCACCCCGCTCTCTTTATTTCCCTTTGATTGGAAATTACATCCAAAAGCCGCGCAATGTGGCATTTTCACTGACAAATGGCAGTAGTTAGGAGCTTCGCCTCTTGGCTTGTATAAGACAGAAAAAATGGCTGCAACCATTCTACGTCACTACCCAGAATGCATTGCGACGTAAACAAAAATCGTAATAAAGTTTCTTAAAAATATATAAAACTGGGAATTATTTTCAAAAAAATTAAATTATAGTTATGTTACTAACATCAAAATAAAGCATATAGAACTAACATGCCAATATAATCAGAGTTCCTTTTAAGAGAAAAAAGTTAGATTGAAAAGAAAAAAGTTGCAAATTTCTGAGAAAAAAGTTGAAGATTTACAAGAAAAAAGTTGTAAATTTATGAGAAAAAAGTTGCCAATTTAAAAGAAAAAAGACAATTTGATTTTAAAAAGTTGCAACTTTTCTGCTTGAACTGCTGCCTCTGTGACCCAGACCTCCGGAAAAGCGGTAGAAGATGGATGGATGGAAGTTGCAACTTACAACAAAAAAGTAGCAAATTTGAGACAAAAGTTGCAAATTTACAGAAAAAAGTCACAGATTTAAAAGAAAGAAGTTGCAAATTTACAAGAACTCAAGCTTTTTTTTCATTTAGCATTGGTGGTTCAAAGTCTTATGTAACATGATATTAAAGGTTTATGATGATAAGTCAGCTCACACCTATGCAGTGAGCTGACTTGTAATCTACATGAACCCAAATAATCAAAATTTTGCATATCATTAGTAATGCAAATTGCAAAAAATTCTGAACAAAACAAACCATCATCCCAAAAGGGAATATAAATATAAAACTGAATCTAATCGCAATGCTTAAAACAATATATAGTATTCTGTGTATTTTTTTTCAGGAGCCTCTATTCATTAAAACTCTACAACTACTGCTACAATCCAAATGTACCTGCAGAGAGACAATGATGAAAGTGTGTTGTAAGAGGCTATGTCCAACAACTTGCTGAAACTTAAAGCTCTTCCACCAGCACAGCTAAAACCCCTCTGGTTTAGGACCGAGATCCTTCCTCTGGTGTCCAGTAGAGGGAGCGCTAAACCAGTCAAACTCAGATGCAGTAACCAGATTTTACTGTATGTGGTAGTTCTACGTTTTTTTTTTTCAAATTTTGAACACAATTTTAATCTATTTAATCTCTACCTGCCTTGCTCTTAATTTACCCTTCAGTTTTTTACACTTAGCCACCATTGCTGACCATGCTAGTCAGAGAATCTGCATCTTCCTGGGGATCCAGACCAAGCCTCTGGAGATCAAGACCCATGGCCACCAGCATCTCTACCAAGGTGAGTTCCTGCTGGGTGGCCTGGTCCACTAAGGCTGGACAGGTGGGGTTACACTGGGGCCACTGGCAGGCATCCACCAGGTGGAAAGGGCACCCTTTAGCAGGGGTCCTGTTGTTGCGTGTTGCCTCCAGACTCCTGTCCCAGCACTGAAGGGCCCGCGGCAGAGAGGTGCCTTTAACTTGGAAACTCAGCCAGTTACTGCGAAAATAGTCAGAAGGGGAAGTTATGAATATGAAAATTAAACAAAAGAGGCAAAGTGTGAGGAGGAGGGAAAAAAAATTGACTGCACTGAAACTGAAAAGCAGGCATTTGCTTGTTTTAAGTTGAAAATTTGCAAATGTACGACCCACCACAGGAGTCAAATATTTATTCTTACCTTTTGGTAATTACTGTGTGGGAGAGGCATGATGGAGCAAAAACAGCCCTGAAAGACATATAAACAGCAGTCATCTATGGGAAAGGCTCAAAGATATTTTATGGTTTTGAAACTTGAGGAGTCATGAGTTCCGTGTTAAATCTGCACAGCACAGCAAGACTGCCAGCATCAGTTTAGAGTGTGCAGGTGAACCCTCTTTTCTAGTGCTGAATTTAAAACCCAGAGTTACACAGCAAAATTGAGTTATCTCAATGTCAAAGGTCCCGTTCACTCAAACATGGTGTGTTTGTGGGTTTTAATTAACCTTCAAAAATGCTTTCTTGGGTCATATGACTACAGTAAAAACATTAGTCACTCCATCCATCTTCTACCGCTTTTCCAGAGGTCCGGGTCACGGAGGCAGCAGTTCAAGCAGAGAAACCTAGACTTCCCTCTCCCCAGCCACCTGCTCAAGCCCTTCAGATAGGCTATCAAGGCATTCCCAGACCAACTGGGAGATGTAGTCTCTCCAGTGAGTCCTGGGTCTGCCCCCAGAGTCTCCTCCCAGTGGGACGTGCCTGAAACACCTCAAGTGAGAGGTGTCCAGGAGGCATCCTGATCAGATGCCCAAACCACCTCAACTGGCTCCTTTCAATGTGGAGGAGCAGCGGTTCTACTCTGAGCCTCTCTTCACGTAGAACTGATTATATTTTTACATTTCAGCTGAATGGTCAGAAGCTGGTTTTGCTCTTGCGGGTTTCTTTTCCCTTCATCACTAACAAGTGATCCTGTCAGTTACAGCCCATCAACATGCTGTTGGCTGTGATATTCCAGTCCCCACCCAGAGTTGTTGAAGCCAAGGTGTTAGTTTCAGAGCTAACAGTGCTACTATGGATTTAGCTAACCAAGCACTATTTATATTGTTATTTTCTTTAAGTTCCAGTCACTAATAGTATCCTGCTCCCACCTGATTCAGTAATTCACAGCCAATAATATATCTCATGTTATTCTGGCTTATTTAGTTATATTTTTGCCATGATGGTAGATGAACCGTTAGCATTAACATTAGGCATTCAGATTTGTGCTGTGTTTGAAATGTTCACTCGTTCCCCATATAGAGTACTATAGTGAATCAGCCATTTTGTAATAATAATAATAATAACACATTTTATTTCTAGGTACCTTTCAACCCCCAGGGTCACCTTATAAAGAGCATTAAAACTTTAAAAACAGATTTAAAGTGCAATAACAAAACTTAAGTAACAAACCAAAAACAGTGAATTAAAGGTAGATTATCAAAGAGAGTAAGCTTGTTTAAACAAATAACTTTTGAGTCTGGATTTAAATAATGGAAGAGAGTCAATGTTGCGAATGGCTGGTGGGAGTGAGTTCCAGAGCCGGGGAGCAGAGCGACTGAAGGCTCTGTTCCCCATAGTGATGAGGCGGGCAGAAGGAACGATGAGGTGAAGGGAAGAGGAGGACCTGAGAGAGCGGTTAGGGGTGACAATGTGGAGGAGTTCAGACAGATATGGCGGGGCCAGGTTATGAAGGGCTTTGAAGGTGAGGAGCAATATCTTGAAGTTTATTCTGTCCTTTATTGGCAGCCAGTGAAGATGCTGAAGGACAGGGGTGATGTGTTCTATGGGTGGAGCGCGAGTGATGATCTGGGCAGCAGCGCTCTGAAGGAGCTGTAGCTTGTGGAAAAAGAAGTGAGTTGCAGTAGCCAATGCAGGACGTGACAAGGCTATGGATAAGAATGGCAGCATGCGGAGTGAGGGAGGGACGCAGTCGGTTAATGTTACAAATATGAAAATAGGCGGACCGAGTAATATTATTGATATGAGACTGGAATGATAAAGTGCTGTTGAGGATGACACTCAAGCTCTTAACTTGAGAGGAAGGGCAAATGGGAGAGTTATTAATATCAGTGGAGAAACTGGGGGATTTGGTTAAGTTGGAGGGTGTACCAATAAGTAAAATTTCTGTTTTATTGCCATTAAGTTTGAGGAAATTAGAGGTAAACCAAGATTTAATTTCAGAAAGACAATCAGGAAGAGAGGTAGGTGGCAGTGTGGAGTTGGGTTTAGAGGAGAGGTAAAGCTGGGTGTCATCCGCATAGCAATGGAAATTAATATTGTATTTATGGAAACTGTAACCAAGTGGAAGAATGTAGATACTGAAAAGAAGGGGCCCCAGGACAGAGCCCTGGGGAACACCTGCAAAAATGGGGAACAAACTCAAGGTGTGCGATTTGATTTGGATGAACTGAGTGTGGCCGGAGGGATAAGAAGTGAACCAAGTGAGGGAAGTGTGGGTGATACCAATGGAAACCAGTCTATTTAGGAAGGTGCTATGAGAAATGGTATCAAAGGCAGTGGTGCAATCTAGGAGAATGAGTATGGTGAGTAACCCAGAATCTGCAGCCATCAGGAGGTCGTTAGTGATTTTCATCAATGCAGTTTCTGTACTATGGAGGGGGTGGAAACCGGAGTGGAATTGTTCATAGAGCTTATTATTACTGAGGTGACTGTGGAGCTGAAAGGCAATGACTTTTTCAAGAATCTTGGAGATGAAGGGGAGATTAGATTTTTTTTTTTTTAGATTCCTTTATTAGTCTCACAATGGGGAAATTACAGGGCATCCACATGAGTGGATGAGGCAGCAACTGGTGCGGCGCCCAACCCTTTCACCATTCACACACATATTCACAAATGGGGCCACTTTAGAGTCTCCAGTTAACCTAACTTGCATGTTTTTGGCACGTGGGAGGAAACCAGAGAAATCCCGGAGTAAACCCACGCAGACACGGGGAGAACATGCAAACTCCACACAGATCACTGCTGGTCAGGGGCTGGGATTGAACCCAGGATCCCCCGGCCAAGGGTGAGTTGCTGTGCTGCTGCAGTGCTAACCACTCTGTCACCACGCTGCCCATAGAGATTGGTTATAAGTCATTAAAATCAGATGAGTCTGCACCAGGTTTTTTAAGTAGAGGTGTAACAGCAGCTGTTTTGAGTGGTGACGGAACAATTCCAGTATTGAGGGAAGAGTGGATAATGGTGGTAAACAAAGGAGCCAGTGAAGAAAGGCAGGCTTTAACAAGGACATTAGGGAGGGAGTCAAGCTGACAAGTGGATGATTTGGATTTATGAATTAGCTGGGATATGTCGGTTATGGAGGGGAGTGTAAAACTCAAGAAGGCATGAATAACGGAAGGAAAAGAAATCGGGGAATCCACTCCAGAAACTACAGCTCCATCAGACATAAGCTGTTGATGGATATTGGAGATTTTGGAAGTAAAGAATGACTTGAGAGAGTTGCAGAAGCTGGGTGAGTGCATATGCGAGGGGAGTGAGTCCGGGGGCCTTGTGGCATTGCTGAGGAGAAAAAAAGAGTGCCTTTGAGTTGCCTTTATTGAAGGAGATTAGATCAGAGTAGTATGTAGATTTAGCTGATGCAATGGAGTCTTTGTAGAGCAAGACATGATTATAGTACATTTCTTTGTGAATGGTTAGTCCAGTTTTCTTGAAAAGGCATTCCAGTTGACGTCCTTTGGCCTTGAGTTCACATTGGGAGGGAGTATACCAGGGTGCAGAGCGGAAGAAAGAAACAGATCTCTGTTTCAGTGGAGCAAAGGTGTTA
Source organism: Pholidichthys leucotaenia (assembly GCA_020510985.1). Taxonomy (NCBI): domain Eukaryota; kingdom Metazoa; phylum Chordata; class Actinopteri; order Cichliformes; family Pholidichthyidae; genus Pholidichthys; species Pholidichthys leucotaenia. Next base: position 84,027,640 of record CM035848.1, on the reverse strand, counting down.
AGAATATTATGTAGATTATTACTGTAGTGGGAGACTAACAGATCAGGGGTGGAGTGGCTATGTAAGCTGGAGAGGCAATTTATTGCAGATGAAAAGGTGTCAAGATTAATATCCCTAATTTTCTTGAAGGTAATGTAACGGGGAGGGTTGGTTTTGAAAATTGGTAAATTTATATTAAAGGAGATGAACATATGGTCAGAGAAGGGGATAAAATGAGATTTACATTCAGTGGGAGTGACACCAGAACAGCAAACCAAGTCCAACATATGACCTTTACAGTGGGTGGGAAAATTAAGATATTGATGGAGTCCAAAACTGTCCAAGCAAGATGTAAAATCTTTGGCAAAGGTGTTATTGTCATCGTCTAAGTGAATATTAAAATCACCAAGGATGACCAAGTTAGGAGATATGGAAAAATGAGTAATAAGAGCTGCAAAGTCATTTAAAAAGTCCTTGCTGGGCTTGGGTGGCCTATAAACAGTACAGATAATCGTGGGAATAACGCCAGTGAGTTGTGATGCTGAATATTCAAATGCGTGGAAAGTTGGAGCAGACACCAGCAAGACTTCCCACCTCTCGCGGTGAATCATAGCAACACCCCCACCACAGCCGGAGCCACGGGGCTGGCAGGTGGAAAGAAACCCCGGCGGAGTGCAGTCATCCAGAGAGGCAAAGTCACTGGGCTGCTGCCATGCTTCACATAAAGAGAGAAAATCTTACGGTATGAGAAAAAGTCCTGGATGAGATGTTCCTTGCCCGTGAGTGAGCGGATGTTAAGCAGACCGAAGTTAAGGCTGGTGTTACCTTCTTTAACGGTGGGGTTAGCCGACCTAGCTAGGCGGGCTAACACACTGTGGTCAGCAGCGTGGCCGGTGTTACAGGGAGGACGATGAGTTGTGGACCAAATGGACTTTATGGGATGACTGTCGTTGTAACTGAAGCTCCGATGGGATCCTCGGTGTATTTATCTGCGGCGAGGCTGCACAGCGATATCCGTGTGGAGATGAAGGGCCACAAGTGGTGAAACCGTCAGATGAAACCACAGGAGCTCAGAAGCAGAATACCGAAGCAACGCTGACACCACAGTTGCCAAATCCGCTTATTATAAGCAACTTTGGGCTTGTTTGTTTTTTTTTTCTAAAGTCGCTTGCAAATCTCGTCAGTCGTGGGTTTTTGGGCTTGTTTTTCAGTGTGTAGTTGCTTCTTTGGATTTGTTTTGCTGTCTGTGTGACAGCTCTCTCAGCTCGGTTGTACAAGATTATCAGCTGTGTCTCCATACCAAGAAGTTCAAAATCTCTTAATTTGTGGGTAAGTTACTGAGGTAAAAGGGGCCAGCCAGGGGCTTCACTTCTGGCGGCCAGTGATCCATCCAGTTTTTCTATCCACCTTATTCCTAGGCCCCATGATGCCTTGCGTGAATTATGGTAGCAACTTCCGGTACTAGTTTAGAACATATGGTTTTCACTGAAATGGGACACTTTTCCTTGTTAAAAAACAATGACTTTGGCATCAGAAATGCGGGAGCACAGCCTCTTGCACCTGAAAACAGTAACATAATCATACCACTTACCACGACTATCGAGAGGTGGAAAGATGACCTTAAAAAGTGGCCTCGTACACAGTAGCTCCATTAGTTAGCACCGCTGCTGAGATGCTAATGATGTAAACAAATAACCGTTGCTGGTAAAATGAGACACTTTGAGGACATTTTCAAAACTGATGTAACGCTATTTCCATATTCTGTATTGAAAGACCTTCAAAATGATATTTAATTTGTAGGTAGTGTGCAAAAACTGACTCAGAAAAAGATGATTTGTTTATATTTAAGCTAGGTTGAAAACTCGTATTCGATCGGTCGGGAGTTACATCTTCCGCAAAAACATAGGTATTGTTAGAAAGTACAATTTCTAAACTTTACAATGATACCAGATACTCATGGGGGGATTCCTGGGACTTTGCTGCTACCAAACAAAGAAAGAGTCATGATTTATGACTTCTCGTTGCTTGTACTCATAATGACGCGGTGTGCATTCAGACCAGCACGTCTCCACTGCAATAAAGTCGGCTGCATTTTGTAATCAAACTTACCTTAGAGCAGACGTACGCCACAACACCATGCTTGAATGTCGTCTGTCACCATGTGGTGAAAAGCCTCCATTTATCCAATCTGGCACAACCACGAACACCAGCAACAAGTACCAGAACTAAGCCAAAACATTAAAAAAATACAAACACTAGAAGTGCTGAAATTAGCTGCCACTTGAGTGCAAAACACATACAGTGGGGCAAAAAAGTATTTAGTCAGCCACCAGTTGTGCAAGTTCTCCCACTTAAAAGATGAGCGAGGTCTCCAATTTTCATCATAGGTATACCTCAACTATGAGAGACAAAATGAGAAAAAAAAAATCCAGAAAATCACATTGAAGGATTTTTAATGAATTAATTGGTAAATTCTTCGGTAAAATAAGTATTTGGTCAATAACAAAAGTTCATCTCAATACTTTGTTATATACCCTTTGTTGGCAATGACAGAGGTCAAACATTTTCTGTAAGTCTTCACAAGGTTTTCACACACTGTTGCTGGTATTTTGGCCCATTCCCCCATGCAGATCTCCTCTAGAGCAGTGATGTTTGGGGGCTGTCGTTGGGCAACACGGACTTTCAACTCCCTCCAAAGATTTTCTATGGGGTTGAGGTCTGGAGACTGGCTAGGCCACTCCAGGACCTTGAAATGCTTCTTACGAAGCCACTCCTTCATTGCCCGGGCGGTGTGTTTGGGATCATTGTCATGCTGAAAGACCCAGCCACGTTTCATCTTCAATGCCCTTGCTGATGGAAGGAGGTTTTCACTCAAAATCTCACCATACGTGGCCCCATTCATTCTTTCCTTTACACGGATCAGTCGTCCTGGTCCCTTTGCAGAAAAACAGCCCCAAAGCATGATGTTTCCACCCCCATGCTTCACAGTAGGTATGATGTTCTTTCTCCTCCAAACACGACAAGTTGAGTTTTTACAATAAAGTTCTATTTTGGTTTCATCTGACCATATGACATTCTCCTAATCCAATTCTGGATCATCCAAATGCTCTCTAGCAAACTTCAGACGGGCCTGGAAGTGTACTGGCTTAAGCAGGGGGACACATCTGGCACTGCAGGATTTGAGTCCCTGGCGGTGTAGTGTGTTACTGATGGTAGCCTTTGTTACGTGGTTCTGGGATTTTTGCTCACCGTTCTCGTGATCATTTTGACCCTACAGGGTGAGATCTTGCGTGGAGCCCCAGATCGAGGGAGATTATCAGTGGTCTTGTATGTCTTCCATTTTCTAATAATTGCTCCCACAGTTGATTTCTTCACACCAAGCTGCTTACCTATTGCAGATTCAGTCTTCCCAGCCTGGTGCAGGTCTACAATTTTGTTTCTGGTGTCCTTTGACAGCTCTTTGGTCTTGGCCATAGTGGAGTTTGGAGTCTGACTGTTTGAGGTTGCGGACAGGTGTCTTTTATACTGATAACGAGTTCAAACAGGTGCCATTAATACAGGTAACGAGTGGAGGACAGAGGAGCCTCTTAAAGAAGAAGTTACATGTCTGTGAGAGCCAGAAATCTTGCTTGTTTGTAGGTGACCAAATACTTATTTTACCGAGGAATTTACCAATTAATTCATTAAAAATCCTTCAATGTGATTTTCTGGATTTTTTTTTTCTCATTTTGTCTCTCATAGTTGAGGTATACCTATGATGAAAATTGGAGACCTCTCTCATCTTTTAAGTGGGAGAACTTGCACAACTGGTGGCTGACTAGATACTTTTTTGCCCCACTGTATGTGGACTACACATTAAAATGAATTTGAAAAACTTTTAAAAATGCTATTTTAAATGCCCCTGCTACTCCACTCTAACTGGCTGATTTAACACTACTGCAGCCGAAACTGGAAGTGCCGTCCGTAATCGTTCCTACAGCGGCACCCCCAGGAATAAGGTGGATAGAGATCAGTGGCCCACCCGACTCCACTTGACTTTGTTGTTGCCAATGGGGCATGAGATATCCAGTTTTTTTTTTATACAGATCAGTGCATATGGGACCTTAAATTGAAAAGAATTCTCCATTGAAATGAATGGTAAGAGCAAAACTATCTTTTGATCCCAATCAAATTTTGCCATGAGTTATACATAGGATGTTTGCCAATTTAAAAGATAATTTTCCACGTAATTAAAGTTTTCGGCTGTCATGTAATATTTAGTTTTTGTTTAAAGGACCAGCAGACAACAACTCCCACCATCCCACATCAGTAAACTGTAATCGTGTTTAGTGCTGTTGCAGAATGCACACCTTTTCTTTGATCAGAGTTTAAACATTTATTGCTTGTGCAGAATGCATATGTATTTTCCTTTAAAAAGAGTTTATAAAATTCTGTTATTCAGTGCTGACTGTGTTTACAGTCAATTCACTGCAAACAAAAATAAATCTATATATCGATATATGTTATCAAGCAGTCTCTCAATGTCGTAGGTTGCTTGTTGGACTTCTTTTGGGCTTGTTTCCATAGAGCTGGTCGCTTGTTGTTTCTCTCGTGAAACCTGGCAACATTGGCTGTCACAGGATGATGGACCAAGGACAGGGCAGTCCAGGCAAACACAGACCACACACATAACCCCTTTATCCACATAGCTGTTTCGGGCACCAAGTGGCGGGAGGAGCCAGGTGTGGACAAGAGGTAAGAACCAGTTGCAATACAAATAGCCTGTAGGTAAATCGGTTCAGCCCAAACAACAAAACTCTCAAAGATAACAAAAAATCAAACATAACAAAACAAGTACGTTAAAACTAGTAAATTAAAATAAAACCGGAGAGCAACGGCAGCAAAACACACCAGCGTTCATTCGTACTTGTTGTAGTGCTGTTCAAAATCTTAGTGACACTTCGCTAAAATTGAAGGTTTTTTTCTTGTTAAAAAACATCTTGCAGACATGTTATGACTTACAAGACATATCAAGAGCAAAATCACTCAAATGTCTCATGTCTTTGTATTTTTTGCAGTAATGTTTCACTTAAGCCCCGCCCCCTGCAAAAAGGCAAGTTGAGATAGAACGTTTTTGGTGACCAAACTATGCATGAATCTGCACGTAAGTAGTGTAGCCAATCAGGACTTTCTGGCCTAACTAAAGTTAGCCTCCAGGATAGTTACCATTTAATAACTAGCTGCACTGAAAATTTGACCCAAATTAAGATGGGTTTTACTATTAAACTGCTTTTAAGGACCAGTGCAGTTTCAGTCATTATTCTGGGCCACCCTGCATACAACTGGGCGTGCCCTTCAACCGATAAGTGTTTTTATCACAAAATTTATTCTGATAATGTAGTGCTAGCCACTGTTCGCCTTGTGGGATGGATTCAGTGTACCCTGCCCAGTATGGGGTTACCGGGGCCCCACCCTGGAGCCAGGCTTGGGGGAGGGGCTCGATGGCCAGCGTCTGGTGACCGGGTTTCCGCCAATGGGACCCAGCCAGGCTCAGCCCGAAGGAATTACATGGATCCGCCCTCCAGTGGGCTCACCACCTGCAGGAGGGATCATGGGGGTCCGGCGCTATGTGGATCAGGTGGCGGTCAAAGGCGGACACCTTGGCGGTCTGCTCCCAAACTTCTTAAACTGGCTTTTGGGACATAGAATGTCACCTCTCTGGGGGGGAAGGAGCCTGAGCTGGTGCATGAGGTTGAGAGATACTGGCTAGATATAGTCGGCCTCACCTCAACACACAGCTTTGGTTCCGGAACCAGTCTCCTGGAGAGGGGCTGGAGCTTGGCCTACTCTGGAGTTGCCCCGGGCAAGAGGCAATGAGCAGGGGTGGGTATTCTTGTATCCCCCCACCTTGTTGCCTCTATATTGGAGTTTTCCCTGGTGGACGAAAGGGTTGTTTCCCTGCACCTTCAGGTTGGGAAGCAGATCCTGACCAGCATTTGTGCCGATGCACCAAATGATGTTTCAGAGTACCCACCCTTTTTGGAGTCTGTGACTGGGGTGCTGGAGAGTGCTCCTCTTGTAGACTCCATTGTCCTACTGGGGGACTTCAATGTGCACGTGGGCAACAACAGTGAAACCTGGAAGGGGGTGATTGGGAGGAACGGCCTGCCCGATCTGAACCCGAGTAGTGTTCAGTTATTGGACTTCTGTGCTAACCACAGTTTGTCCATAACAAACACCATGTTCAAGCATAAGAGTGTCCATATGTGCACTTGTCACCAGGACACCCTAGGTCGCAGGTCGATTTTGTTATCGTGTCATCAGACCTGTGACCATATGTCTTGGACACTTGGGTAAAGAGAGGTGCAGAGCTGTCAACTGATCACCACCTGGTGGTGAGTTGGATCCGATGGCAGGGGAGGATGCCATTCAGACCTGGTAGACCCAAACGTATAGTGAGGGTGTGCTAGGAACGTCTGGCTGAGGCTCCTGTCCGGGAGGTCTTCAACTCCCACCTCCAGAAGAACTACAACCATATTCTGAGGGAGTCTGGAGACATGGAGTCTGAATGGGCCATGTTCTCCACCTCCATTGTTGAAGCAGCGGCCCAGAGCTACGGTCGCTAGGTAGTTGGGGCATCTCGTGGTGGCAACCCCCGAACCAAGTGGTGGACACCAGTGGTGAGGGGGGCCATTAAGCTGAAGAAGGAGTCCTATCAAGCTTGGTTGGCTTGTGGGACTTCCGAAGCAGCTGAGGTGTACCGGCAGGCCAAGCAGAGTGCAGCTCGGGTGGTTGCTGAAGCAAAAACTCGGGTACGGGAGGAGTTCGGTGAGGCCATGGAACAAGACTTTTGGTCGGCCTTGAAGAGATTCTGGCAAACTGTCCGGTGGCTCAGGAGGGGGAAGCAGTTCCCTGTCCACACTGTGTATGGTGTGGATGGGGCGCTGCTGACTTCGACTGGGGATATCGTCGGGCGGTGGAAGGAATACTTGGAGGAGCTCCTCAGTCCCACTGATACACCTTCCACAGAGGAAGCAGGGCTTGTGGACGAGGGGGACGACTCGCCTATCACAGGGGTTGAGGTCCCCAAGGTGATTAAAAGTCTCTTTGGTGGCCATGCCCCGGGGGTGGACGAGATTCGCCCTGAGTACCTCAAGGCTCTGGATGTTGTAGGGCTGTCATGGTTGACACGCCTCTGCAACATTGTGTGGAGGTTGGGGGCAGTGCCTTTGGCATGGCAAACCGGGGTGGTGGTTCCTCTCTTCAAAAAAGGGGACCGGAGGGTGTGCTCCAACTTTAGAGGGATCACACTCCTCAGCCTCCCTGGGAAGGTCTATGCCAAGGTACTGGAGAGGAGAATCCGGCCATTGGTCAAACGTTGGATTCAGAAGGAGTAATGTGGTTTTCGTCCTAGCCGTGGCACATCGGACCAGCTCTTTACACTCACGAGAATCCTTGAGGGTTCATGGGAGTTTGCCCAACCAGTTTACATGTGTTTTGTGGACTTGGAGAAGACATTTGGCCGCGTCCCTTGTGGTTTTTTGTGGGGGGTGCTTCGGAGTATGGGGTATCGGGCTTGTTGTTACGAGCTATTCAATCTCTGTACGACCGTTGTGAGAGTTTGGTTCATATTGCCAACACTCAATCGGACTCATTCCCAGTGAGAGTTGGACTCCACCAGGGCTGCCCTTTGTCACCAATCCTGTTCATGATTTTTATAGACAGGATTTCTAGGCGCAGCCAGGGAACGGAGGGTGTCATGCTTGGTGATCACAGGATCTCATCTCTGTTGTTTGCAGATGATGTTGTCCTGCTGGCTTCATCCAGCAATGATCTACAGGTCTTACTGGGACGGTTTGCCGCTGAATGTGAAGCGGCTGGGATGAGACTCAGTACCTCCAAGTCCGAGTCCATGGTCCTCAGCTGGAAAAAGGTGGATTGTCCTCTCTGGGTTGGGGACAGGCTCCTGCCCCAAGTGGAGGAGTTTAAGTATCTTGGGGTCTTATTCACGAGTGAGGGGAGAATGGAGCGAGAGGTTGGCAGACGGATCAGAGCAGCATCTGCAGTGATGCGGACGTTGTACCGGTCAGTTATGGTGAAGAGGGAGCTGAGCTCTAAGGCAAAGCTGTCAATTTACCGGTCAATCTATGTTCCTACCCTCACCTATGGTCACGAGCTGTGGGTAATGACTGAAAGAATGAGATTGCAGATACAAGCGGCTGAAATGGGCTTTCTTTGTAGGATCGCTGGACTCACCCTCAGAGATAGGGTGAGGAGCTCAGTCATCTGGGAGAGGCTCAGAGTAGAACCGCTGCTCCTCCACATTGAAAGGAGCCAGTTGAGGTGGTATGGGCATCTGATCAGGATGCCTCCTGGACGCCTCCCACTTGAGGTGTTTCAGGCACGTCCCTCTGGGAGGAGACCCCGGGGCAGACCCAGGGCTTGCTGGAGAGACTATGTCTCCCAGCTGGTCTGGGAACGCCTTGGTATCCTCTCTGAAAAGCTGGAGCAGGTGGCTGGGGAGAGGGAAGTCTGGGCTTCTCTGCTTGAACTACTGCCTCCGTGACCTGGACCTCCGGAAGAGTGGTAGAAGATGGATTGATGGATGGGATGTGGGTGGGCCTAGTAATCACAGATTTTGGTGTTTGAAGGAGGGGGGAAAGTGAAAAGATTTTGACACAAAACTAAGACAATAAAAGGTTTTGTTTTTAGCAAAAAGGGCATAAGATACTGTTGTTTATAGTTTGGACTCTTATTTGTGTGGTATGGGTGGTGGTTCCATCTTCCGGTTCAGCCACCACCCGGGGCTATAAGAGGGCAGTGGGCAAGAGGGGCGGTCTCTTGGCCACCTCTTCTGCCTAACGGTCGTGCCATGCTATAAGGAGCCTCATTAATTAAACCTGTGTTCAGTTCGATACCTGGCCTCGTCCTTGGCTCCGTATTCATACATAACATTTGGCAACGAGGACAAAAGTGGATTACAACAAGATATGGAAGCGTGCAGGTTTGAAATTCAGCCGGTTTTGGAGCTCCCCGGCGCGCCTCCAGTCCTATGGCTGGGGTGGTGCACCTTTTTCTGGATGTGCAGGGTCGCACTGGACCTTTGGAAGCTGGGAAAGTGGAAGGCACGTGAGGCACACTGGGTGACTGTGATAGTTTTGATGAAGGGATTGAGCTAATGGCGTGCTATTTTCGTGCGCTGGAAAACGTTGTGGTTGGCACGATTCAGTTTCGACAGCACCGCCAACAGGTAGGTGGGTGTATTCAGTGGTTTGTGACAGACTTGGAGCTGTTGGTCAGCGGGTGCCAGCTTGGACTATTGGAGAAAGGGATGATTCCCGACCAGTTGGCAGATTATAACAACGGCGCTACGATCGGGTCGAACCTGGTTACGTTTTTGGGTGAATTGGTGCTGCCCACTACCACTGAGTTAGCTCAACGGCTGGAAGCTGCGGACGAACTGTCACGGGAGCTGAGTAAGAGCTTGTCACACCAGCATCTGGGATCACCGTCGATCGCATATGCAGTGGACCCAGTCAGCGTGGGAAGCGTGGAGGATGACACCAGTGCTGTGAATGTCAGGTCCTCCCCGGGAAAGCCCAAAGGTGAGGGCTGTGGGTCCACGAAGCACCGTTTCAAGGCTAAGAGTTGTTCGGCAAGGGCGGAGCGCTGTGGCACGTGTGGCTCTCATGGGGGGTTTCCTGGGACTTTGCCGCTACCAAATAAAGAAAGAGTCATGATTTATGACTTCTCGTTGCCTGTACTCATAATGACATGGTGTGCATTCAAACCAGCACATCTCCACTGCAATAAAGTCGGCTGCATTTTGTTAAACTATGTTGGACATAATCAAATTTACCTTAGAGCCTTAGAGCAGACGTACGCCACAACACCGTGCTTGAATGTCGTCTGTCACCATGTGGTGAGAAGCCTCCATTTATCCAATCTGGCACAACCACGAACACCACCAGCAAGTACCAGAACTACACCAAAACATTAAAAAAAATACAAAAACTAGAAGAGCTGAAATTAGCTGCCACTTGAGTGCAAAACACATATGTGGACTACACATTAAAATGAATTTGAAAAACTTTTAAAAACACTATTTTAAATGCCCCTGCTACTCCACTCTGACTGATTTAACACTACTGCAGCCGAAACCGGAAGTTCCGTCCATAATCGTTCCTACAGCGGCACCCCCAGGAATAAGATGGATAGAGATCAGTGGCCCGCCCGACTCCACTTGGCTCTGTACTCGCCAATGGGGCATGAGATATCCAGTTTTTTTATACAGATCAGTGCATATGGGACCTTAAATTGATAAGAATTCTCCATTGAAATGAATAGTAAGAGCAAAACTATCTTTTGATCCCGACCGATTGGCACTGAGGGAGCAAGTGCCAAGCAGAGACACTGCAATCCGAATGAAACCCTTCTGGGAGCCGTGGATTGGATTCGGGCTCAGGGGGTGGTGAAACCACGGCAGGTGGAGGAGACTGTGAGTGGTGGGACTGGGCGAGTGAGACATCAGAGGGTGAAGAAGAGGAGGTGCACTGGTGCTGAGGCAACCTGCTGCGGCCCAGGAGGCAGTCCGCTTCCAGAGGCGGAGTAATGAAAGGACGGTCCAGGGGGCCCACAGGGTCATCTTCCCATGCAGTGTGTACATATGTAGGTTAATTGTTTTGTTGTTTGTTGTATATATTTCTGGGGATTATTTTGTGCATTTTCTTTTAATTTAGGAACACAACAGTTATTTTCTTTAGTTGGACTGTTTCTTTTAGTATAGATGGCAGAATAATCTGTCCTGCCGTGTGGGGGTGGGACGGCAGTCCACTTGTCCTTCCCTAGTTTTTAGTTGTTTTGTGTGACTGTGATAGGCCCCTTCTTGGAACCTCAGTTTAGTTTTCTTCGTGCGTGATTCAGGTTCTGAATTGAGGAGGGCCTCAATTGGGTGTGTGTTTTGGACTTTTCTAAAGGGATGTTGTGTATAGTTTGGACTCTTATTTGTGTGGTGTGGGTGGTGGTTCCATCTTCCGGTTCTGCCACCATCCAGGGCTATAAGAGGGCAGTGGGCAAGAGGGGCGGTCTCTTGGCCACCTCTTCTGCCTAACGGTCGTGCCGTGCTGTAAATAAATCTGTGTTTGACAGCTGGCCTCGTCCTTGGCTCCATATTCATGCATAACAGAGACCATTTTAGACAATCTAGATTTGCTTTATAGGGGATTTATAGTTACGGGAGCCACAAGAGTGCATCGTTAACTGAAAATTTCATCCACCGTATAGAACACTGAAAATATCCAATAATGCATTTTGAAAAGTAGTATACAATGGATGGTCACGACATTAGCCAATGTATCCCATAATGCAATGCGCAGCCAGCGGAACTGTGAGAGGTGAACTTCACATCACAGCACAGTGCTTCCTCTGGCTTAAAGACCTTGGCGTGGTGGCAACATATTTTTCTGGGGGGGTGGGGGGGGGACACATGACACGATTGTAACCGGAAATGTTAATTTTACGCTATTTCTTTTTTCTTTTTCTTTTTTTATTTTGCACATAATATTGCATAATGGAACTTACCATTTGAAGTATTGTACAACCAAGGCTTGAATGTTGAAATATTGGGCCAGTTGGGGCCCCACCCAGATGTCCTGTGTTTGGACTTTTTACTGGTGTCATCCTTCTCTCTTCCCTCTGCTCTCACCTCTCCTGGACCCTCTGCCTGAACACTTTCCTCTACTTGGCTCCTCTCTTCTGTCTCATCTTTCCCTCTCTGAGCCCTGTCTAATTCAGGTTCTCTCTCTGTCTATGGTGGTATAGAAACAGGCTAGAAAATACCAAGTGTCATGTTTTGTCCTGCAGGATTTTTTTTCATGATTTACATAAATAACCAAAATGTGTATTTTTTTTTGTATTTTTATTCTAGTGTTTCTTTTTTCCATTGACAAAGAGTAGGAAAGGGAAGGGAAAAAAACATTCATAATAGGAATTTACTCATTCATACTTAAATTATATGATCAGAGGTGGGTATAGTAGCCAGAAATTCTACTCATGTAAAAGCAGTGCTTTGAAATTAATAATTATAAGTAGACAACCAAAAATTTCTAGTTGAGTTAAGGGTACAAAGAGCACCTACTTAAAAACTTGAGTAATGACTTCAGTCTTGAAGGTTTGAAGTTTTTCTCCAAAATTTTTTAACAATTTTCTTTTAGTTTTCTACTTTTCTCTGTAAATTTATCTAAATTTGCAACCATTTTCCTCAAATTTGTAATTTTCTCTTGTACATTTGAGACTTATAAATTTGTGGATTATTTTATGGTTAATGTTTTTTTAATCCAATCCGGGGCAGCAGTGGCTCAGGAGGTAGAGCAGGTCGTCCAATAACCGGATGGTTGGCAGTTCGAATCCTGCTCTCCCCAGATATCCTGCCATTGTGTCCCTGAGCAAGACACTTTACCCCCAGTTGCTCTTGGTGGGTCTGGACAGTGCCATGTTTGGCAGCTATGCCACCATCAGTGTGTGAATGGGTGGATAGCAGGATCTGTAAAGTGCTTTGGTCATCTAGAGATGAGAATAAAAGCGCTATATAAGTGAATACCATTTACTGTATTTATAAAGCTCTTTAAAAACGTCAGTTGACACAAAGTGCTGTACATCAACGATAAATAAAATATAAAAACAATAAAATACAGCTAAAGTACAAAACAGCACAAACAAAACAATTGTCACACAATAGACAATAAGAACAAATAAAATCAGTGTCTCAAACTGGGTCAAAAGCCAGACAATAAAAATGGGTTTTAAGAGGAGTTTTAAAACTGGGCAATGAAGAGGCCTGTCTGATGGACAAAGGCAGATTATTATAAAATTGCTGTTTTTTTGTTTTTTTTTAAATAAATGTGAAACAGAATGTGGCAAATTTTTTACTTTTTTCCTCATACAATTTAAACTTTTGACCATAATTTTGTAGAGCCAGAACAGAACAATAACTCTGAATTCAAAAAAATATAATTATTAAAATTATATTTAAAGAAATAAATTAACTTAAATGACCACATATGCAGTTATTTCTGTTATAATATTTCTATGTATTTATAGTTTTTTTTTTTTGAGAAATCTCCTCACCAACCCACAACAGGAAAAACCTCCCTTATTTTGAAATCCAAATGTTGGCACGTTTAGTTTCTCTGAAGGCTGCTGATGGATCAAAGTCACTGTCTTTGTGAATTTCGGTCATCTTAACTTGCCAGGTACATAATAATGAACATAAATTATTAGTCAATATTGTAGTAGCTGGTGAAGTAAATCCTCAGAGATTCATCAGTCACTCTTGCCTTTCCCCTGCAATGAAGCCTAACCAGACCTGTTAGCTAAGCGACTCCTCATTGTTGCTCCAGTTACCAGCGGGTTAAAACCACCATAAATGCCTCCACTCGCTTGTACTTTTTTCCACGATTAAAGTACTTTAATAAGCTCATGTTTCTCTCGGACAACAACACTACAGAGACACGCTCTGCCTGCAGAAATGGTCACGCAGGCTCCGGGTGGGCGGGGCACTTTCGCGCGGATGACAATCACACACGTTGTTTGTGTGCACGTCTATGATGTCATAGCAAAAAAAAAAAAATTGATTTAATACATATTTACTACAAATGGTATTCATGTTTTAGTGATATTTAGTAGAAAAGCCTTTGCAGAGCCGCACCTAGGACACAGTCCAAGAACGGATAATTTTTTTGCACATAAGGAGTTGTTCAGAACTCCTTATACAAAGATTTAGAGTGATGATAATCAAGTCAGTGGCGGTAATGCAACTGTAAGCAGGTTGCCAACCGACAATCAAATCTAAAAGAAGAAGAAGAAAAGCCTTTGCATAGAGTGATGATTTAGAGTGAAGTATGTGGTGGTAATGCACCTGTAAGCTGGTTGCCAACCACCAATCAAACCTAAAAAGAAGAAGACCATCATTAATCTGTTACATTTTACTGTCTCACCATGATGATGTCATTAACTGCGCCGCAAAAACAAGTAGTGTCTGAAAGCTGATAATGGGTGTGTTCTGATCGTGCAATAGTATACTCCAAAGTGGACTGCATAGGGTATTCCGCCATATTAAATGATATTCCAAACCAAAGGGAGCGAACGGTCTTCAGTTTAAAGGGAACTGAGAACTGAGCAGGGAAGAAGTGAACAACGGTACGTCACTTCACTGGAAGTTGACAAGAAGATTACCCATAAGCCATTGCGCCTCAAATACAAGTAAAACAAACTATTGTTGCTAACATTATTAACAAGCTAAATTGATGTTGGTTATTGTTTATATGTATCAACTGATTGTAATAGAAATATATTTGTATTATTTTATTTAAGAAATATAAATTATCCACCATAGTATCAGTATGTGTCTATGGTTACCATGGTAACGCACGGAGGAGGGAGCCAACGGTTACAGGGTGTTTTAAATGGAGAAATTTTGTGAAGGGCAGTTAACTTAACTAATATTCCCTGAAAACGGAGCAGGGAGTAGGGAGTACTGTTCAAGTACACTGTGGATCGACAGTGTACTGCAACAGCATTCCCTACTCCCTGCTCAAATTTCATAATTTTTTAAAATTTATTTTATTTAAAATTTATTTTAAAAACTACTAACAATACCATAAAATTGATCTTTTTTCATTATATATATATATATATATATATATATATATATATATATATATATATAAACCAAATCACATTCTAATTTACTGAGATGCACTGGTAGACTGTTTTAACAGGAAAATAAATTGTGAGCTGCTTTATCTGTTGCATGTTAAACATTATCACAGTACCCCAGCAATCCAGGCAAACCCAGTACGATCTGGGCTCCCTCTGTTGTGTTACCTCAGTGGCAACTTGAGCCCGGTCTGCTTTCCCGTCTAGCGGCAGGTTGAAGGGAGGCAGTGGGGATATGTTTTTGCGCTCGTGTAGCCTGCTGCAGTCTGTTTCTCCACCCTGTTGATTTGACGGGTGGACATTGGAACATGCCATTGGAACTTCTTGTGGCTCTCCGATGTTACCCGGAAGGGTGAGTTTTTTCGCTGTGCACAGCGCATGTGCTCTGTGGGCTTAGCGTCTTCTTTTGCTTTTTTGGTTGAAATGCATCAGTGGGTGATCGCTTGTGCTCCCGCCTGGATGGCGAAGCCACTACATTTCATAGAATAAGCTCCCATTGAAAAGGACTGAGTTATCAATTAATTGACAACTAATTTAATTTAGTTGACTAAATTCTTATCAACAATTAATCAAAAGTCAATTAATCATTAACATCCCTAATTCCGAGTGTTTTTTCTTTTATTCATGTAACGCTTCTTGTGGATTGTGTGTCATGTCAAGGGCTTTCCTTCCATCTCTGTTATAAAATCCAAAAAAGGCCCCACATTTGAACTAACTGGTTCCTAACTTTCAAAGATGGCTGCAAATCACGGAGACAAGCTATGATTTCACTTGACTGGGTGTTTGCTTTCTGCCATTTAGTGGACTGAAGATGCTATTGATTAACTGATAATCCAAAAGTATTGTATATGTGTGCACATTTTTTTAAAATAAAAGATCGATTCGTGCGTTTATGGATCAATGCATTGTCACCAGTGCCAAATATCGCGATCCATCACTTAATCGATCTTTTTTCCCACCCCTACATTCTTTGTTAGGCATTGTGTCAGGTTAGGCATTGGCTTGCTTGCTACCTGATAACCATGAAAACCGGTACTATCTGTCTCATGGGTCAGGCCATCGGCGACTCAACTGGCATCCCCGCCCTTCCGAGGGCATGGAGGGTGAAACAGGGCATCCTGGCAGAACTAAAAACATCTGCCACAGGTCTGTGGTGGACCACTCCCAGTTACACAGGGTGAGACTGGACATCCTGGCAGATAAACACATCTGTCGCAAGGTCTGTGGTGGACTGTGCCAGTTGGTGCATTGTGACATGCACTACACAAAGAGCAGAGATAAACAAACCTATCATCTGGTCAGTCACTGCAACAGATACTGAAGTCAGCTTGTCTTGGCTTGTCCTTGCCACTGATAATACCTTTATCTGCCAAGAATGTGCTGCTAGTCCAGCAAAAGCTAGCAGTACTCAAATACTTTGCAAGCAGTTTCATGAAATGGTCAATCAGAAAGCAACTCATACCGACTCGGACATCGCTCGGGCTTACAAGGTCCGCGCTGATCTGTTCACACTCCGACAGGCAGTGAAAAGTAAGCTAGGAGCAGGAAGACAAAAAAAGAGGAAAACAGCAGCCTTGTGTGTAGCAGAATGGAATGTACGCACTCTGCTGGACAGAACAACATCACAGCACCCAGAAAGACAGACCGCGCTTGTGGCCCTGGAAATGAACAGGTACAATGTAGACATAGCTGCACTTAGTGAAACAAGATTGCCTAGATATGACAGCTTGGAAGACCATGGGTACATCTTCTTTTGGAGTGGGAGATCAACTCAAGTAAGAAGAGAAGCAGGAGTGGGCTTTGCAGTTAGAAAGGAGATAGCAGTAATGCTTGATGAGGAACCGGTACCAATTAACGACAGGATAATGACTATGAGACTCCCACTACAGCGGAAGATGTATGCCGCACTCATCAGTGTATATGCCCCAACAATGACCAACACAGAGGAGATGAAGGAAGAGTTCTACAGTGATTTACGTGAGACTATCAGGCGTGTACCGACTGATGACAGGCTGATACTCGTTGGAGATTTTAATGCCAGCGTTGGTTCGGACACTGAGAAATGGAAAGGAGTGTTAGGCAGTCATGGAGTAGGCAAGTGCAATGCTAATGGAGAACTTCTACTTGCACTATGTTCAGAGTACAACCTTGTGATAACCAACACTCTATTTATGCACAAGGACACACACAAGAAGACATGGATGCACCCAAGATCCAAGCACTGGCACTTATTAGACTACATCATAGTCAGGCAGAGAGACATAAGGGATGTATTGGACACCAGCGCAATGAGAGGCGCGGACTGTGGTACTTATCATGTTATGCTGAGATCTAGATTAAGGATTTGCAGATGAAAACAGCACTGCAGGACGGGTGCGAAGCCACCACGGAAGCTAAACACTAGTGCACTGAAAGGCCAAAACAAGCAGGAAGAACTTACACAGGAAATGGATGAAAACTTGAAAGACTGACACAGCAACAACTCAGAGAATGACATAGAAGAGAAATGGGCAACACTGAAGGATACGGTGTATCAGACTGCGAGTGATGTATTAGGCTACCCTGAGAGGAAGCATCAAGATTGGTTTGGTGAGCATGATGAACACCTGAAGAAACTACTAGAAGCGAGGAATACAGCTAGGCAGGAAAACCTACTGTGTAACACAAGGTCGAAGAAGATGAAATACTCAGAGGCTCAGAGTGAGCTACAGAAGTACACCAGAGAGATGAAGTCCAACTGGTGGGATGAAAAAGTGGAGAAACTTCAAACTGCAGCAGACAGGAAGGACATGAAAACATTCTTCACAGGTTTGAGAGAAATCTACGGCCCTAAACCAAGAGGACTGATCCAACTAAAGGCTATGGATGGTGAAACGGTTTTGCAGGAGAAAGACAAGATCCTGGACAGATTTGCAGACCACTTTGACCAACTACTAAACAACCCTGGAGATCTCACTGAAGAGGCTAAAGAAGCTCTAGTGCAGTGACCATCTGTATCACGTCTGGATGAACCACCAAATTTTGATGAACTAATCGCAGCTATCAGGACAACACAGGATGGTAAAGCTCCAGGAAGGGATGGAATTCCAGCAGAAGTGTGGAAATTTGGTGGTGTTCAGCTGACCAACTGCCTGCACAAGCTCATCCAAGAGATATGGGATGCCCAGAAAGTACCTCAAGACTGGAAGGATGCAAGTATCATGCCTTTGTTCAAGAAAGGTGACAGGAAAGATTGTGGAAATTACTGAGGTATATCACTGCTAGCCACTGTTGGTAAGATTCTCTCACGTGTACTACTTAACAGACTCAGTGAACACATCTCGCAGAATGTACTACCAGAAACCCAGTGCAGCTTTAGAAGTGGAAGAAGCACAATGGACATGTTTTTCTGCTTGAAACAGGTTCAAGAAAAGTGTATTGAACAGAACATGCCGCTTTATGTAGTCTTCGTAGACTTCAGTAAAACCTTTGATACTGTTTCGCGACAAGGACTTTGGCAGGTACTCAAGAAATATGGTTGTACAGAGAAGTTTGTCAGCCTGATCGAGGCACTCCATACAGGTATGCAAGCAAACGTGGCAACGTGTGGTTCAGTATCTAAAGACTTTTCAGTAAGCAACGGGGTGAAACAAGGGTGTGTGCTGGCACCTACACTCTTCTCGCTATATCTGGCAGCCATGCTTGAGGTGGCCTTCAAAGACACTTCAGAAGGAGTATACATTCAAACAAGGAACGAAGCAGACTTGTTCAGTGTGGCACAGCTTAAAGCCAAGAGTAAGACATCGATAAAGGTAGTAAGAGAAATGCTCTTTGCCAACGACAGTGCTCTAGTTGCACACAGCGTGGAAGATATGCAATCTTTAGTGGAGAAATTTGCAAGAGCAGCTAGCCAATTGAGCCTCCAAATCAACATCAAGAAGACAGAGTGCCTTTATCAACCACCAAAGTTCCAGTTATCAACATCACTACCAGAAGAGATCAGCATTGGTACAGAGCCACTAGTCAAGTGCAATACTTTCAAGTACCTAGGGAGTACTGTTTCAGAGAATGCTAGGCTGGAGGATGAACTATCTCTCAGAATGGGAAGAGCGAGCGCTGTGCTTGGAAACTTGAGGGAGAGACTGTGGAACAATCGACATGTGTCTATCCGTGTGAAATGCAAAGTGTACAGAGCGACAGTACTGGCTACTCTATTGTATGGTGCTGAAACTTGGACTGTCTACAGAGTGCAGGTGAAGAAACTCCACGCATGCATAATGAGACACCTTCGAGCCATAATGAACATCTCATGGAAAGACAAGATAACCAACATAGAAGTGTTGAAACGAGCTGGTCTACCATCAATGGAGGACATGCTAATACAGATGAAATTGAGATGGCTCGGACATGTTGAGAGGATGGACCACTAGCGTCTCCCTTGGCAGTTACTTTACTCACAGTTATACAAGGGCAAACGCAATCAGGGTAGACCAAGGCTCAGATTTAAAGACAATGTAAAAAGAAACTTGAAGAAGTTGGACATAGACAGGAGTTCCTGGCAGGGGAAGGCTAAGGACAGAGCTGTGTGGAGGAATCTGATCAGACCTAAATGAAACAGTCATTGTCGCCCACGACAGACTGCTGTGATGATGATGATGATGACATTCTTTGACATTATTTTAACTTATTTTATCATAGCTGATTATACTCTAACCAGGACCAAAGGCAGTTAGCGACTGTTAGCAGTTTCCCATTCAGTTTCTGTACACCAGGGCCTAGTCATATCTTATTGACCACTGAAACTACTAGGGGTGTTGGAAAAAAAACAATTCACATAAGAATCTAGATTCTCATTTTACATGATCCAGAATGGATTCACAAAAATAAAGAATCAATTTTTTAAATCATTGTTATTATTATTGGTTTTTTTTTTTTTTTTTGCAGTGGTGCTGGGGTCCCGTCACGTGACATGTATTGCCGCTTCGGGATACACAATTATACACTGACGCTGCCGACGCAGGAGAACCATGCAGAGTAGCTTACTAGCTAGCAGCCAGACGAAACAGTCAGAATAAAGAAAAAATGGAGCAGCAAGAAATTCAGGCTAGTCCCATCTTCAATGAAGGCAAGTGTGTGGGCGCATTTTTGTTCCTACAACATTCTGGGAAAGAAAGCGCTAGACATGACACATGTAATATGTAAAGTGTGCAAAACAAAAGTCAAGTACTTTGGTAACACCACAAATGCCGGGGCTCACATTAACCACCATCACCCAAAGTTGAAAGAAATGGAAAAAGTTGTAAGTCCTCCTGCTGAACAACACACACTGCACCACTTTAGCAAACTCCCAGCAAATTCTGAATGGGCAAAAAAAAATCATTAAATCTTGTAACAGCACTTTATTTTGTTTTATAACCTTAATTTGTTTTTTAAGTCTTCAAAGAATTTAGATACTTGTTTATATTTGTGCAGGGTTAAAATTAATGTTACTTATGCATTAATTGCATTCAGTTCTTATTGAATTTGTTCATTGCATTAAGTTACTGTATAGGTAACTGTACATTGACTACATACAGTCAGACAGCACTACTGTTTATATGGATGTTCAAAGTATTTTTGATAGAATTTACTTTTGGTTTTTAAATGAATAGCCTGTGGGACTCACATATGCACATATGTATATCATTGTATGATTCATACGTATACCACCTTAGGCTTCACATCTGAGACGGAACAAAGGACTGAGCCGCTCTGGAGGTAACATGAGGATGTGAAAGTCTAGTCTTTGGCAGGCAAGGAGACAGCCTGGGGTTTTCGCCCAGCGGCCAGAGACTGAAGGTGGGGGGTGTTAAGATCGGGAGGAAGTTACATTGTTACTGGGGATTAAGTGCCATGTGACTGTGTGTTTTGATGTCCTGGTATAAAGGGGCAGTTGTTGGGGGATTCACTGTCTTTCACTGTTTTTGGATGATGTTGGAGAATGTGAATAAAACTTGACTTGTGAAATAAACTCAGCCTCGTCCTTCCACATTCTCTACACTGGTGACCCTGACCTGATCTGAGCGGAGAAGATTCCCCCGAGCCGAGCTCGTCAGGATCCAGCCAGGCGAATGCAGCCACAGTCAAGCTACCGGACTTCTGGCAAGATAACCTGTGCTCCTGGTTCCACCTGGCTGAAGCACAGTTCGCCCTCCGGGGGATAACGGCAGATGACACGAAATTCTACCACGTCATTGCCAAGCTCGACAACCGTACAGCTCGACATGTGCAGAGCCTGTTGGAGCACCCACTGGCTGACGACAAGTACGGCGGGTTGAAGGCTGCGCTCATCTGGTGTTTCACTCCCTCAGTCCAGGAGAGAGCTGAGAGGCTCCTGGCTCTGAACGACTTGGGAGATAGCACGCCCGTCGACCTGATGGAGGACATGCTGAGGCTGAGGGGCTCAGACGACGACGACTTCCTTTTCACCCACATTTTCCTGAGAACCCTACCGTCAGCCACGAGAGCTACCCTGGCCGGTTCACCGTTGTTGACCCAGCGGGACTTCCGCGCGCTGGCCCAGGAGGCACAGTGGATTCTCAACGCCAGCAGACAGCGTGCGGCCACCGCAGCAGCGATGGAACTCGGCGCGACGGCCGGAGATGGCAGGGGGCCAGAGGCGGCGGTAGCAGACCCACCGACAACGGCAGCAGCAAGGGCCAGGGATCGCGGACGAGACGACCTCTGTTTCTACCATCGGCGTTTCGCAGAGAGGGCGCTCAAGTGTATACCACCGTGCCAGTTCAAGAGCTCGGGAAACGCCAAAGCCGGGGGTCGGTAGCAGCCGCGGCCCTCGGGGAAGAGAACAAGCTGCTCTACTTGACGGATGCGCGTTCGGGGAAGCAATTCCTCGTGGACACAGGCTCCCAAGTGAGTTTCATCATGCCTACCTATGCTGACCGGCTGGCGGGCCCCGGAAGTCACGGAGCATCAGCAGCGAACGGCTTGAGGATTAAGACCTTCGGTGAGAAGACTCTGCTTCTGTCCCTACACGGCCGTACATTTGAGTGGACTTTTGTTATAGCTGAAGTGAGCTTCAATATGTTAGGGGCTGATTTTCTGTGCTCACATGGTTTGTTGGTTGATCTTGCTAATAGGTGCCTGGTTAATGCACTCTCTTTTTATTCTATTCCCTGTGCAGCCCGAGTGACCCTGCCCACAGCACAAGCCAACGTCGCAACGGCAAGCGGTAAGTTCCACACACTGCTCATTCAGTTCCCAGCACTCACGGTTCCCACATTTTCAGCAGCAGTCGCCAAACACGGGGTGGAGCATTTTATTACTACCACAGGACCGCCCGTTTTTGCAAAAGCTCGGCGCTTGGATTCAGCTAAACTGACCATAGCGCGTGAGGAGTTCGCCAACCTGGAAAAGTTAGGCATCATCAGGCGTTCGAAGAGCCCATGGGCTTCCCCGCTGCACATGGTTCCTAAAGCTGACGGCTCGTGGCGGCCTTGCGGTGATTTCCGCAGGTTGAATAACGCTACAGCGCACGGCCGCTACCCAATCCCGCATATCCAAGATTTTTCCGTCCATTTGGCAGGGGCGCGCGTTTTTTCTAAGATAGACTTAGTCCGCGGGTACCACCAAGTCCCAGTGCGCGCTGAGGATATACCCAAAACAGCGGTAATAACTCCGTTTGGCCTATTCAAGTTTTTGCGCATGCCGTTTGGGCTTAAAGGCGCTGCACAGACGCTCCAACGCATGATGGACGCGGTGTTGCGCGATCTCCCCTTCGTGTTCGTCTACCTGGACGACATATTGGTAGCCAGCGCGTCCGAAGACGAACATGAAAATCACCTCACGGCAGTTTTCCGGAGGTTGGGAGAGCACGGGTTAATAATCAACCCAGCGAAGTGCCAGTTCGGGGTGACGCAGATTGATTTTTTGGGGCACCTCGTCTCTCCAGAAGGAGCGGTTCCTCTGCCCGACAAAGTGCGCGCAGTAACAAATTTTCCCCAGCCACAAACGGTTAAAGCGTTACAGGAGTTTTTGGGAATGGTGAATTTTTATAACCGTTTCCTCCCCCGCGCAGCGCAGCTCATGCAACCATTGTATGCCGCCCTAAAAAAACAAAAACCCACAAACAAAATCGAATGGTCTCCAGAACAAGAGCGAGCATTCTCGGAGGTCAAAACAGCCCTGGCAAACGCTGCGTTGTTGGCACATCCAGACCCAACGGCCCGCATAGCGCTCACTACTGATGCGTCAGATGTGGCCATAGGGGCGGTCGTGGAGCAGCATGTAGCCGGGGCTTGGCAGCCACTTGCCTTTTTCAGCAGGACCTTGTGCGATAGCGAGCGAAAATACAGCGCATTCAACAGGGAGTTGTTAGCTCTCCACTTGGCCATCCACCACTTCCAGTTCTGGCTGGAGGGACGCTGTTTCACCGCGTTTGTCGACCACAAGCCGCTGACTTTCGTGATGGCCAAGGTTTCAGAACCGTGGTCAGGCCGGCAGCAGAGGCAGCTGGCTGCAATCTCAGAGTTTACTACAGATATTCAGCATGTAGCGGGTAAACTAAATGTAGTGGCAGACTGTCTCTTGCGCGCCGTAGCGACTCCAGTCCGTGTAGGGATAGATTATGCAGCCATGGCCGCGGAGCAGGCTAGCAGCGCGGAAGTCCGCGCGGCCCCAGTCCGCGTAGGGATAGATTACGCAGCCATGGCCGCGGATCAAGTTAGCGACGCGGACGTGCGCGTGCTCCAGTCTGGACCAACAGGGTTAAGGCTGGAGAACAGGGTGCTGCAAGATGGTATGCCCCCCCTAATCTGCGATGTCTCCACGGGACAACCGCTCCCGGTGGTGCTGACCGCGTGGCGCCGCCGTGTTTTTGACTCGATTCATTCTCTGGCGCACCCGGGGGTGCGCGCATTGGTCAAAATGGTAGGAGAGAAATTTGTATGGCCGAGCCTGCGCAAGCAAGTTAGAGAGTGGGCGGCAGCCTGCTTGGCTTGTCAACGAGCCAAGGTACACAAACACACGAGAGCTCCCTTGGAGCCGTTTCACATCCCGGCTAAGAGGTTCGACCACGTTCACGTGGACCTCGTAGGCCCCCTCCCGCCGTCGCAGGGGTGCACACACCTTCTGACAATGGTAGATCGCACCACGCGCTGGCCTGAAGTGGTCCCACTGTCATCAACCACAGCCAAGGAGGTGGCGCGCGCGTTTTTAACGGCATGGGTAGCGTGCTTTGGAGTTCGAGCTTTGGTCAGCGATGGCCTGCAGCCTGGGGGTAAAGATCCACCGTACTACCGCGTACAACCCGCAGGCTAATGGGTTATGCAAACGTTTCCATAGGTCATTGAAGGCGGCCCTCAGAGCGTCGCTTACGGATGCAAATTGGGTGGACAGGCTACCATGGGTTTTATTGGGGTGGCGTGCCGCAACTAAAGAGGACTTAGAAGCCTCCCCAGCTGAGTTAGTTTTTGCGCAGCCACTCCGGCTACCCGGGGAATTTCTCCCAGATAATCCTACGCCAGAATGTTTCCCGGCTCAGCAGTTGCAGGGTGGCATGGAAGCAGGCATGCTTCCAGGCCCAGTTCACCACAGTTTTCCGCGCGTTTTTGTGCCTAAGGCTCTAAAAAATGCAGAGTTTGTTTTTGTCAGACATGATGCGCATCGCCCGCCGTTGCGACTGCCTTATGAAGGACCATTTAGAGTGCTGGAAACAGGGGATAAGCATTTTTTGCTAGATTTGGGGGGCAGGAAAGAAAAGATTGGCATAAACAGACTCAAACCCGCCTTTGTGTTGGCCGACGAGGATGTGCTGTTGACTACGGCTCCTCAGCGCGGCAGACCCCCTAAGAAGCATTCACCAGAACACCCACAGGGATTGACTAACAGTTCTCATCCCCAGACAGCAGCTCCCCAGCAGGAGGGCGCCACGAAAGTGGTAAAGCCCGCTTGCAGCAGGTATGGGAGGAGACTGAAGCCCAAGCGACACGTGGACTGATGTGTAATAATTTTACCATGACTTGCAGACTGTTATTACGTTGTTCCATCTTAGACATTTGGGGGGGGGGGTCATGTGGGACTCACATATGCACATATGTATATCATTGTATGATTCATACGTATACCACCTTAGGCTTCACATCTGAGACGGAACAAAGGACTGAGCCGCTCTGGAGATAACACGAGGATGTGAAAGTCTAGTCTTTGGCAGGCAAGGAGACAGCCTGGGGGTTTTCGCCAGCGGCCAGAGACTGAAGGTGGAGGGTGTTAAGATCGGGAGGAAGTTACATTGTTACTGGGGATTAAGTGCCATGTGACTGTGTGTTTTGATGTCCTGGTATAAAGGGGCAGTTGTTGGGGGATTCACTGTCTTTCACTGTTTTTGGATGATGTTGGAGAATATGAATAAAACTTGACTTGTGAAATAAACTCAGCCTCGTCCTTCCACATTCTCTACAAGCCTATATTTCTAGAATGTTGGAGGGCGACCAAACCTACACACTGTGTAAAAGCTGTTAGGAATTGTGATGTGCTGAACAGGAAAAAATTCAAAATTTATTTCACTTGTGTACAATTTCATTTCTGAAACTCACAAGTTTTCAAGAAATAAAAAAGCAGTTACTAACCTAAGCCTACTTTTTTCATTTAACAGTATTTTATTGCAAATCAGTTGATGTAATTTTTTAAAAATATAACCCCCCAAAACATCAACACACTGTATTCTGCTTTCAAGCTTGCCTCAACATTTTTTGCTGTGCAGTGGACTTTTTTCTGAGATTAATGGGCTTTTGTACTGAAATGAGAGCCAAATGTGAAGCAAAAATTGTTTTGAATCAAAAATTATTTCTGAATCGAATTGTGACCCCCAAAAATCGGAATTGAATTGAATAATGTGACTTTTAGAGATTTACAGCCCTAGAAACTACACACTCTGTCCACCAGTGATGCTTTACTTCATTCATTCTTTAAGATAAATTTACTTTAGTTGGCTCACGGTGTGTTACTCGAGCTAGGAGCTAGCCAACTAACATTAGCTACATCCCAAGTGACGAAAGAGGGAGAGTGAACTGATGCTCTTGAACATTTAAAGAGCTATGCATGGAAATGAACCATTCTGAGGAAGGCTGCAAAACATCATTCACAATGATGCTGCAATAATTAAAGGCAATTTGACCAAAGTATGTCACAGATTCAATTCAATCCAATTCAGTACTAGAAAAGTGTGGACAGATAAAGACAGTGGCAATTTTGTTGAGTGTGGTTGGTTGTTGTGCAAACTTACGTGACATCTCTGAGGGAGTTTTTGAGCTCTGTGCCCAGGTTGCGTATGTACTGCCACTGCTCCTCAGACAGACTATGTGCCCCCATGTAGATGTTCTCCACCCTCAGTTGCTCCTCATCAAACAGCCACTGCACCACAAACAGAGGGGCTACGAGGAAAAACGAAAGGTACTCAAGACTCTCAAAGGAAACTGAAACCACTCAATGGGCAATGGGTGAGTCAGCAGGTCACTCATAATGAAAATTCATCAGATACTCTGGAGGACCGCTGTGTCAAAATCCAAAACATACAAATTACTTAATGAAAACACAATAAAATGTATCACATTGTTTAACTGTAGGCACAGATTCATTATTAACTTGTAAACTAGCAATATTTAAGTTTGAAAATCTCCTATTTACTGTTAACACTTTTGATTATCTATTTTATTAACCTTTTAAAATTCCACCGGATAAAAAACTTTGCATATCACAGTTTTAAGTCTTTGCAAAAAAAATAAATAAAAATAACTTGTTCATTACAATCTAATTTTTCAAAAAACTGTTATAATTTAGTTTGCCAACACTGCATTTTTTTTTTTGCCTTTGTAGGTGTTCTCTTGATTTGAACGGTGTGCATACAGTGGATATAAAAATTTACACACCCATGTTCACATGCCAGGTTTTTGTGATGTAGAAAAATGAGACCAAGATAAGTCATTTCTTGGGATCAGTCCGCCAAGGTCTCCGCCTTTGACTGCCACCTAATCCACATAGCACCGGACTTCCATGATCCCTCCTGCAGGTGGTGAACCTACTGGAGGGCGGACCCACGTAACTCCTTCGGGCTGAGCCCGGCCGGGTCCCATGGGTGGAAACCCGGCCACCAGACGCTAGCCTTCGAGCCCCTCCCCCAGGCCTGGCTCCAGGGTGGGGCCCCGGTAACCCCATACCGGGCGGGGTACACTGAATCCTTGATATACAATTTATCATGAGAGTCTGTTGGATCGTTCTTCGTCTGGCCCTTCACCCAGGACCAGTTTGTCTTGGGAGACCCTATCAGAGGCAAATTGCCCCGGACAACATAGCTCCTGGGATCACTGGGGCACGCAAACCCCCCCACCACGATAAGGTGACGATCCATGAGGGGGTGACGATCCATTTCAAAACTTTTTCCACCATTAATGTGACCTATAACCTGTACAACCCAATTGGAAAACAAACTGAAATCTTTCAAGGGGAAAAATAAAAAACTTACAATAACCTGGTTGCATAAATATACACATTCTCTTATAACTGGGGATGTGGCTGTGTTCAGAATTAACCAATTATATTCACACTCATGTTAAATGGGAGTCATCACACACCTGCCACCATGCCTCTGATTAACCCCAAATAAAGTTCAGCTGTTCTAGTAGGCTTTTCCTGACATTTTTTGTAGTCACATCTTACAGCACAAGCCATGGTCCGCAGAGAGCTTCCAAAGCATCAGAGGGATCTCATTGTTCAAAGGTAACAGTCAGGAGAAGGGTACAAAAGAATTTCCAAGGCATTAAATATACCATGGAACACAGTGAAGACGGTCATCATCAAGTGGAGAAAATATGGCACAATAGTGACATTACCAAGAACTGGACATCCCTCCAAAACTAATGAAAAGACGAGAAGAAAACTGGTCAAGGAGGCTGCCAAGAGGCCGATAGCAACATTGAAGGAGCTGCAGGAATTTCTGGCAAGTACTGGCTGTTTAGTGCATGTAACAACAATCTCCCGTCTTCTTCATATGTCTGGGCTATGGGGTAGGGTGGCAAGACAGAAGCCTTATCTTATGAAGAAAAGCATCCAAGCCCAGCTACATTTTGCAAAAACACATTTGAAATTTCTCAAACACATGTGGGAAAATGTGTTATGGTCTGATGAAACCAAGGTTGAACTTTTTGGCCATAATTCCAAGCGGTATATTTGGCACAAACACAACACTGCTCACCACCAAAAGAACACCATACCTACAGTGAAGCATGGTGGTGGCAGCATCATGCTTTGGGGCTGTTTTTGATCAGCTGGAACTGGGGCCTTAGTTAAGGTGGAGGGAATTATGAACAGTTCCAAATACCAGTCAGTGTTGGCACAAAACCTTCAGGCTTCTGCTAGAAAGCTGAAGATGAAGAAGAACTTCATCTTTCAGCATGACAATGACCCAAAGCACACATCCAGATCAACAAAAGAATGGCTTCACCAGAAGAAGATTAAGGTTTTGGAAGGGCCCAGCCTGAGTCCAGACCTGAATCTGATTGAACATCTGTGGGGTGATCTGAAGAGGCTGTGCACAGGAGATGCCCTCACAATCTGACAGATTTGGAGTGTTTTTGCAAAGAAGAGTGGGCAAATATTGCCACATCAAGATGTGCCACGCTGATAGACTCCTACCCAAAAAGACTGAGTGCTGTAATAAAAGCCAAAGGTGATGAAACAAAGTATTAGTTTAAGGGTGTACATATTTATGCAACCATGTTGTTGTAAGTTTTTTATTTTTTTATTTTTGCCCTTAAAAGATTTCAGTTTGTTTTTCAATTGGGTTGTACAGGCTATAGGTCACATTAATGGTGGAAAAAATTTGACATGATTTAACTTGGTCTGATTTTTTTTACATCACAAAACCTGGTATTTGAACAGGGGTGTGTAGACTTTTTATATCCACTGTATGTAGCTTTTTTATATGCAGCCAGGATTTTGCTCAGTTTGCGTTAACCTCCTGAATTAATGTAACCCACAGCTCTCATATTTCAGTTCACATTATTTTTGAACTGCTTAAGTCATTTGCATGGCATGCTACTCTGGCAGTCTGACAAACAGGCACTCACAGGTCAAGGTGGAGTATAGTCTGTGACCAAAGAAGCACTGCCATTCTTCCCCTCTCTTATAGAGCTGCCGACATCTATCAGGCACAACCCCATTCCACAGCCTGCGGAAAAAAATAAATAGATTAATCAAATTTAATGAAATAAGTTGCAGATTTTGCATGTGGCCAACAAAAGTTGCTCAACATACAATCTGGAGAATGCACGTCTTTACCTGAGTCCTATCTTGATGGCATCTTCAGGGGTGCAGGAAACAGTCTCAGGGCAGTTAGGGGATCTCTGATTTTTGCTCTCTAGAAACCAGCCAGAGTCCACCAGACCTCGGACCTGAGTCTCAGCACCGAGCTCCTGCAGCTGACTGGCTACCCTCTCGATGTTGAGCAAAACACCTGTCCCACCAGCACTGCACCAAATCCAAGAATATCAACAAATAGTCTGGCTTTGAGACTCACATCAGAATGATGCTGCATGCCAGATAATAGCAGGGAAGTGAACATTTAGCAGTGGATCCCATTTTAGGGTTGAGGGTGTCATCAACCATGTTGCTAACCTGGGAGGAATGTGCACCATTACAAGGCAAGGCTCTTTAATAAACGTTATGTCACTGATCATAGTTGACAGTAAACATCGTCATTGTTGACAAGAGGATGCACTCAAAATAGGTCTTCTCCTGTTCAGTGTTAGTCATGGATGTGGTCCAGATAGAGCCTGAAGTCATCATAGGAGTATGAGCAGTAAAACAAACTCACCTTGTGCCAGACAGCATGACAACCTTGGCCTGTTTGATTCCTTTGGGGATGAGGTCTTTGATGACTTCACGAATAATCAGGGATCCCATGAAGGTATACTCAGCTGATTAAACAAAGGTGAATATGAGGTGAAATTAAATTGTTTTTGAAATACTAATAAGCAGAGATGTGTCAATGAGAAATTCTGACAGTTCTGAAGAAACCTACTTGCATTTGTATTTCTGTCTCTTTCTTTTTCTCTGCCCTGTCGTGGCCTTGGAGGCGGGGTGGGGGCAGGCCCAGTGCCGCTCCACACATCACTGGAGCAGTATGGGATGAATCTATGGGAAAGGAGACATTTAAAGTCGTTAAATTAAAGCTGGAAACCATCCTGTAACGTCTGCCTTAAAAAAAAATCAACTTAGACTGGGAGAAGATCACTTAAAATATCAGAAACTAGTGAACCATGGTTATAAAAAGTCTACACACCCCTGTTCAAATGCCAGGTTTTTGTGATGTAAAAAAATGAGACCAAGATAAATCATTTCAAAACATTTTCCACCATTAATGTGACCTCTGACCTGTTCAACCCAATTGAAAAACAAACTGAAATCTTTTAAGGCGAAAAATCAAAAATAATAAACTAATAAAAAACCCTAAGATTTATTTGATTGTGTGAATATTAATTACAGAATACCTAATTATTAAAAATGAATGGAACATCCAATATCAGCGACTGTTTTGGATTCCTTGTTTGTTTGTCAGATCACATATTTGTGTGATCTTTTATCACTTATATTCATAATAGTGTATCTTGCACTTTGGGGAATGGGAGTTGTTCAGTCACCATTATAATTATTTTAGTTTATATCACTGTTCAGTGATGGAGTTCTTCTACAGTATTTAAAATTATATTGTAAAGTTGCCCTTTGTCTCTACAGCTGTCAGTCGTGTACATTACTGTAGCTCCATCATTTCATGCTACTGTAAACATTTAAATGCATTTTTGAAACAAAGGAGCCTCAAGCTCATGAATGGTCTGTAGCCTAATGCTGGAGAAAAGCTCATAAATGCTCAATGACCTGCCGCTGTGCGTGTATTTAGTCAAACTTTTTGAAGCAAAGGAGCCTCAAGCTCATGAGCGGTCTGTAGACTAATGCTGGAGAAAGTACCATTTGTGTGTGTGTGTGTGTGTGTGTGTGTGTGTGTGTGTGTGTGTGTGTGTCTTCTGACCTGCACACGTAGATGTATATGAAGAATACAATGTCTTCGAATTCTTCTGACTTGTAAACATTTGTGCATTTTTGAAACAAATCAACAGAAAAGTAATTTACGATAAGTGAGTATTGGAAATTAAGTAATAAATAAATGACATTGTTTGTAGTTAGTGAAAATAATGTTTCACATACAGAAATGGGAGTTTTTAAAGTTT
The DNA here is from genome assembly GCA_020510985.1 of Pholidichthys leucotaenia. Classification (NCBI taxonomy): domain Eukaryota; kingdom Metazoa; phylum Chordata; class Actinopteri; order Cichliformes; family Pholidichthyidae; genus Pholidichthys; species Pholidichthys leucotaenia. The sequence goes on along the minus strand of CM035848.1, from coordinate 83,996,714 downwards.
ATGATAAATTAGCAAATTAAGGCAAATAAGAGCCAGTTTAGAAACTTGGGATCAGTCTGCCAAGGTCTCTGCCTTTGACCGCCACCTAATCCACATAGCACCGGACCCCCATGATCCCTCCTGCAGGTGGTGAGCCCACTGGAGGGTGGACCCATGTAACTCCTTCGGGCTGAGCCTGGCCGGGTCCCACGGGTGGAAACCCAGCCACCAGACGTTAGCCTTCGAGCCCCTCCCCCAGGCCTGGCTCCAGGGTGGGGCCCCGGTAACCCCATACCGGGCGGGGTACACTGAATCGTTGATAGAGAATTTATCATGAGAGTCTGTTGGATCATTCTTAGTCTGGCCCTTCACCCAGGACTAGTTTGTCTTGGGTGACCCTATCAGAGGCAAATTGCCCCGGACAACATAGCTGCTGGGATCACTGCGGCACACAAACCCCCCCACCACATTCCGAGGGAGTCTGGAGACATGGAGTCTGAATGGACCATGTTCTCCACCTCTGTTGTTGAAGCGGTGGCCCAGAGCTGCGACTGCAAGGTGGTCGGTGCATCTCGTGGTGGCAACCCCCAAACCAAGTGGTGGACACCAGTGGTGAGGGGGTCATTAAGCTGAAGAAGGAGTCCTATCAAGCTTGGTTGGCTTGTGGGACTCCTGAAGCAGCTGAGGTGTACCAGCAGGCCAAGTGGAGTGCAGCTCGTGTGGTTGCTGAAGCAAAAACCCGGGTATGGGAGGAGTTCGGTGAGGCCATGGAACAAGACTTTCAGTCGGCCTTGAAGAGATTCTGGCAAACTGTCCGGCGGCTCAGGAGGGGAAAGCAGCTCCCTGTCCACACTGTGTATGGTGCGGATGGGACACTGTTGACATCGACTGGGGATATCGTCGGACGGTGGAAGGAATACTTCGAGGATCTCCTCACAGGATCTCCCACTGATACGCCTTCCATAGAGGAAGCAGGGTTTGGGGATGAGGGGGACGACTCGCCTATCACAGGGGCTGAGGTCGCCAAGGTGGTTAAAAATCTCCTTGGTGGTCAGGCCCCGGGGGTGGACGAGATTCGCCCTGAGTACCTCAAGGCCCTGGATGTTGTAGGGCTGTCATGGTTGACACGCCTCTGCAACATTGCGTGGAGGTTGGGGGCAGTGCCTTTGGCATGGCAAACCGGGGTGGTGGTTCCTCTCTTCAAAAAAGGGGACCAGAGGGTGTGCTCCAACTTTAGAGGGATCACACTCCTCACCCTCCCTGGGAAGGTCTATGCCAAGGTACTGGAGAGGAGAGCCTGGCCGTTGGTCGAACCTCGGATTCAGGAGGAGCAATGTGGTTTTTGTCCTGGCCATGGCACATCAGACCAGCTCTTTACCCTCTCGAGAATTCTTGAGGGTTCGTGGGAGTTTGCCCAACCAGTTTACATGTGTTTTGTGGACTTGGAGAAGGCATTTGACTGCGTCTGGTTTTTTTGTGGGGGGTGCTTCGGGAGTATGGAGTATCGTGCTTGTTGTTACGAGCTATTCGGTCTCTGTACGACCGTTGTGAGAGTTTGGTTTGTATTGCTAACACTCGGTCGGAGTCATTCCCAGTGAGAGTTGGACTCCGCCATGGCTGCCCTTTGTCACCGATCCTGTTCATAATTTTTATGGACAGGATTTCTAGGCGCAGCCAGGGAATGGAGGGTGTCATGCTTGGTGACCACAGGATCTCATCTCTGTTGTTTGCAGATGATGTTGTCCTGTTGGCTTCATCCAGCAATGACCTACAGCTCTTGCTGGGACGGTTTGCCGCTGAGTGTGAAGCGGCTGAGATGAGAATCAGCACCTCCAAGTCCGAGTCCATGGTCCTCAGCCGGAAAAAGGTGGATTGTCCTCTCTGGGTTGGGGACAGGCTCCTGCCCCAAGTGGAGGAGTTTAAGTATCTTGGGGTCTTGTTCACGAGTGAGGGGAAAATGGAGCGAGAGATTGACAGATGGATTGGAGCAGCATCTGCAGTGATGCGGACATTGTACCGGTCTGTTGTGGTGAAGAGGGAGCTTAGTTCTAAGGCAAAGCTGTCGAGTTACCAGTCAATCTACGTTCCTACTCTCACCTATGGTCACGAGCTTTGGGTAATGACCGAAAGAACAAGATCGCGGATACAAGTGGCTGAAATGAGCTTTCTCCGTAGGATTGCTGGACTCACCCTCAGAGATAGGGTGAGGAGCTCAGTAATCCGGGAGAGGCTCAGAGTAGAACCGCTGCTCCTCCACATTGAAAGGAGTCAGTTGAGGTGGTATGGGCGTCTGATTAGGATGCCTCCTGGACGCCTCCCACTTGAGGTGTTTCAGGCACGTCCCACTGGGAGGAGACCCCAGGGCAGACCCAGGACTCGGTGGAGAGACTATGTCTCCCAGCTGGTCTGGGAACACCTTGGTATCCTCTCTGAAGAGCTGGAGCAGGTGGCTGGGGAGAGGGAAGTCTGGCCTTCTCTGCTTGAACTGCTGCCTCCGCGACCCGGACCTCCGGAAAAGTGGTAGAAGATGGATGGATGGCAAATAAGAGCAATTAAGGAAAATAAAATAACTAAACTGAATATAATGGACTAATTAAACACATTAAACATCTATATGATCTACAGAATATATATAAATCGAACCGATAAGCAGCGGTAGCAGTTTTTGACAAAGTATCATAAATCGATGGACTCTGCTGCCTATCAGTGCGACCAGCAGCATTTTTTGACAGGGCAGCACAAATCGACAGAACACCGGTGGGGCTGCTGCTTCTCCCGGTGTGTCCTATGTTGGCTACACCGGTGTACTTTGTCAGACCCTGGGTCACTGCTGGCGCACCTCGTGTTCGTCATATATGCCGAATTATCCTTTAGACCTACGCAATCACAGCAACTTTATAGTATAATTTTTTAAGCACTAAATCTTCAGTATTATCTTTTTCTAGTCAAATTTGTTGTTTTTCCACTTCCTTGTTTTGTTCAGTGAGCGCTGTGGTGACTGACTGGTCGTGATGCCATGTATTATCCAATTAGCACGGAGTTAGTCCGAAACCCTGGCCACACTTCCTGAAGCCAGGGCATGAGGCGACGTTGCGGTGGCTAAACTTTTATTGATAAAAATTAAAAATTTTGACTGAACTCAGGGATGCACACCCTCATAACCTCAGCAAAGCACTTATAAAATCTGAGGTCACTCTGATGAACAGTTTGAGAGATATTCAATTCTATTTAATTCAATTCAACTTTATTTATATAGCACCATTTCACAACAACAGTCATCTCATAGCACTTTCAACTGTAGGGGAAACCCCCACAATTGCAGAAAGACCCCAGCAATCAGGAGATCCCCTGTGAGCAAGCACTTGGCGACGGTGGAGAGGAAAAACTCCCTTTTAGCAGGAAGAAACCTCCAGCAGAACCAGGTTCAGGGAGGGGCAGTCATCTGCTGTGACTGGCTGGGGGGTGGGGGGATAGAGAAGAAGAAGAAAAGAACAGACATGTAGAGAGCAAACAGCACAACGGGGACTCATCTATGGGAGAGAACAAACAGATGTTAATGACCAGCAAAAATATTTCATTGAGAGTGAAGAAAGGAGTGAAGCCCAGTTCATTGTTGGAGGTCCCCCGGCTGTCTAAACCTATAAGCAGCATAACTAAGGGATGGTTCAGGGGCACCTGATCCCTCCCTAATTATAGGCTATGTGGTCTATATTAACCATATATTCCATAACCTACATATGTTGAAGCATGGGGAAATGTTTGGTAATTACATATGTAAAGGACTTCACACCTCTGAAAGGACAAAGGGCTCTCACCCGCCGAGTGAAGAACAGAGACGTTCCCGGACGCGGCGGAGGAGACCGGAGGAGCCACCCTCACCCCCCCAAGGCGAGGAGAGGAAATACCAAGACAATGGGGGGATTAAGATAATGAGGGATGTCAGCCTTTGTTATGCATATCTTTTATTGTGTGCCAGTATAAAGTCAGTGAGCTGGAGACATTCTGCCTCTTTTCCCTTCTGCCACTCTCTGCACCAGATGAGACTTGTTAGAAGAGCTGATTATGCTGATTATTAAACTTGGTTTATAAATCAAATCGCCTCTTCATTTCCAAGCTCTTCTACAGGCTACATCAAAAAGGATGGTTTTAACCCTATAGAGATCGAGTCTGACTCCCGAATCCAGATTGGCAGCTGGTTCCACAGGAGAGGAGCTTGATAACTGAAGGCTCTGCCTCCTATTGTACTTTTGGAGATTCTAGGTATTACAAGTAATCCTGCATTTTGGGAGCGTAGTGCTCTGTTATGACGATAGGGTAGTATCAGATCTTTTAAATAAAAAGGGGCCTGATTATTTAGAGCTTTGTACGTGAGAAGAAGGATTTTAAACTTAATTCTAAACTCTATGGGAAGCCAGTGAAGGGAGGCCAGAACCAGAGAGATATGATCTCTCTTTCTAGTACCTGTTAAAACTCTTGCTGCAGCATTTTGGATCAGCTGAAGACTTTTTTTAAAGATGTTTTAGGACAACCTGATAATAAAGAATTACAATAATCTAATCTAGAGCTAACAGAAGCGTGGATCAGTTTCTCAGCATCACTCTGAGACAAGCTGCTCCTAATCTTGGCAATATTACGCAAATGATAGAAGGCAGTCTTAGAAACAAGTTTAATATGTGAATTAAAGAACAGATCTTGATCAAAAATTTGTGAGGAACACACACACAGAGACAGATCCCTTGGATTTATAAATTGATGCCTTCATCTGCAACTGGATCCAGTAGCCTTCTTTCAAGCAATGACTACATTATAGGTGAATACTTCAATATTGTACATGTAATTTTTTTTTTAACTGCGCCACCGAAACCTGAAGGGCTTCGGAGTGGTGGCCTAGTGATAGAGCATCCGCCCCACAGCCAGGAGGTCATGGTTCAAACCCCAGCTGGATCATACCAAAGACCATTTAAAAATGGTACTTCCCATCTTCTAGCTTGGTGCTCAGCATAATAGAATGGGGAAAGGAAAGTTGTTTGTGGCAGCACCTTGCATGGCAGCGGCCCCTCCGATTCTAGATTGTAGTTGTAGATAGGAGAAACATGATTTTGTTCTACTGTACATGATTGGCTATATGGATTGATGACAATAAAGTTGGATTCTTCTTCTTTCTTTCTTTCTAATGGTATGTGTCCACTGGTCCATTTTTTTTGTGGGAAGGCATTGCATCGGGGTTGCATTGCAGTGTGGGGATAGGCGTAACCAGGTGGGGTGACAGAAAATAATTGACATTGTGGAAAACCAATAGTCCAAGAGCCCTGTCCCAGGGGGAAGACTCTCATTCATCCTGCTGCTGAGAACACACAGGCTGCACCTGACTGGTTGACGCATCTGGCCATGGACAGTCTTCCAATGACTGAAGCTCGCGGACAACATGGTGGATTGTGAGTTAAATGTCTGTCTGAAATCTTTAAAACAAACCAATGAAAACAGCATTTCAGGCAAGAATTAGTAGGTGCAGTTAATGAATCCGTCATTTGACATCAAAGATCATTGGTTTAAAGATTGATCATGTCACGCCTCGCCGCCCATCTGCGGCGCCAGCTGCACGCACACCTGCACTTCATCAGCGGCGAGGGATTTAAGCCGCCTCGCCCTGGGCTTCGGCCTGAAGCCGTCAGACTTCACTCGTCACGATTGCTGTGAGTAACCTCTACCACTTCAGCAAACATTTCGGTAAGAAGCCCTTACCTCTTTCCTTTCCAAGTCTGCTCCCCTGTGCACAGGTGGATTTCCCGGCGGCGGACCATTCCTCTCCGTCTCCATCCCCTCGCTGCTGCACCGGGCTCTCCAGGTCGCTGTCTACCGGACCTCGTCCTTGCTGTGCCAGCCACTTGCTAACTCCAAGTAAGCTCATCGTCATTTTTACATCTCCTGTGTTGGTGTGTGCCCGTCACCCTTCTCCCTTTGCTTCTCCCATAGGGTTGTCCGGCTGTACGGTCTCCTGCCTCCGTGCCCGACGCAGACGCCACCACCAATACATCCACATCTCGCAGACACACATTCATACACACTTGTTGCTAATAAAGCTATTGGATCTACTCTGAGCCTGCGTGTGTGTCTCCTGAGCCGTGCATTATGTCAGATCACAACATCGCTGCAGCCGACACATACCGGGTACCCGGATCTCATTTGCATAACATTAAAAAAGTTAAACTTTATGCAAATGAGGGGTACGGGCAACTCGACACACCGCAGCCCGAATCTCACCACACTGAAAACCAAATGCTTTGCATTGTGTTTCACATAGACACTGAATAGGAAGCGAAGAAATGACGGCTCCAGTGGATATGTACCATAAGCTCACAGAGCTATTTATCCTTTCAGAGCTACCGTAGTAGGATAGTGGATTAAATATGGCCATTCCTTAGTGTATGTGGTGTCGCTATAAGATCCGAAGAAGCTCGGTACCCTACACGAGGAAAAACTACTTCACATCCTGGCACTTGATGTACATGCATATGCAGCACATTTACATCATTACAAATTTGTTTGATTTACATATTAATAGATATGGTTTTGAATAACCATGCAGATTTTTATTAACTACTTGGTAACGTCTTCAATAGACAAATGTATAATTATGCCTTGGTGAAAACGGAGACATACAGTAATCAGCTATCAGGTAATGTGGTCTGTGTGTGTGTGGTTGTATCTGCCCGTCTGTCTGTCCGTCCGTCTGTTTAGTCTGTTACCAGCTTTTCAGATCGCCCAGTCAAAATTAAATGCAACTAAAGGCTTGTATCATTGTATGACCATATTTTCTCGGCTTTTAATTTGCCAGAATTTTGAAATAAGGTTTTGTTTTCAAAATAAACACAAATTTAACTCATCTTTACCATCAATGAAGCCGGGAAAACGGTATTGTAATAACTTTGCCAGGCCACTAAAGGCGGCAGTGCGACTTTTTTTTTTTTAGAATAGAATAGGCTTTATTGTCATTGTACAGTTGTACAGCACAACAAAATTGTGGGTGCTCCACCAGGCTACTGCACAATAAAGTAAGTGAGAAGAATTTGAAATAAAATAGTTACAGGACACACAATTTGCCATTTGATTGATATAAAAATAAAAGTAAAAATAATAAATAGCCCATACATAGGTACAGTAGTGGCTTTGTGGGTGGAACTATGTACATAAGAGTGCGGAGTGCAGAACACATAATTGAGTAAAATGGCCCAAGGATTGTGGAAAATATGTACCGTATTGATTTCACGGATGGGTCAATATGCATGAAAGTGAGGAGTGCAAAGACAGGTGTGTTATAGTGATAATTAAAAGGTCCTCAGTTCTGAGCATATGAGCATTTGGAGGGAGGGGGATGGGGCCTCTTACAGCACATGGATGACTTCCTGCCGCAGTCGCTCTTTAGCTGAGATAAAAAGTGGTTATAAAATAGTGGCTACTGAACAAAAACAACACATATTCAGCAACTACACCATTTATTCATCACATCAATTGTTTTCACATTGGTTTTGCCATTTAGTTTTGAAGAGGAAGGACAAGATATTTTCTTCCTGGAGTTTTCAGTTCGCTAAAAACTACAAGTCCCAACATTCCTCGCCTCAAAAACATTCGTGGGGTTGGTTACGTGACCATGCTGATGCCTGTCCAAAATTAAGCAATTGTAAATAAAGTCTTTGACAAACGTTTGTGTGTTGTAATTATTTATATTTGTTTCTCATACAGTTACTCTGGGAGTAACAACTGTATGACTGTATTCAACAACTGTATGACAACTGTATTCAACCGCTGGACTAAAGTGGCCAGCCGGTGGAAAAGTGGTATTTGCCGGTGGAGAATCAGCATTTGCGGCTCTGCCGAGACTGGCCTGTCATTGGCCACTTTTCGATCTTGCTGTCTCTCTACAGCAGACCACTGCAGCAGACGCCTGCGCGAAGTAAGTTTTGGGCTTAAATTATGCAGTGATTTCAATATTGAAACACCAATAACTCCTACAACTGCAGTATTTGATTCTCAAAGCTTAAGTTATGTCACATTTTTTTCCAATGTCTGATTTTTTTTTCCCGTATGGGGACTGCTTGGTTCCATTACTGTAATTTAACCTGTTAAATTGTTTTCTAAATTGTTTTCTCTAAAGTTCAGCTGATTTTTTTGTCTTAATACTAATGTCAGTCATATAAAAACTCCATGGTGTGACATGCTTCTTTCACTCACTTTAAAATGATTCACTCACTAAATCAAGCAGTTTATTAAGCTGAGGACAAACATGGCATCTGTATTTTTTATATATATGACATCTGTAATAATAATCACATTTTTATGCTGTTTTTCTTTCCTCTGTCTCTCTGAGGTCCACAGTGGTGAACCTGCGGGTCAGCAGTCAGAGCAGCTACGAAGATAACAGGCTGGAAGCTAAATAAGAATCTTACATATTTACTGTTTATACCAGAAACTGCTACTGTTTTTTAATAAATTAATGTTTGGAAAAACTTTGTTTTTTGCAAGATTATTTAAGAAACTCTCAATATTCATTGCAAAAGTGTGAAACATTCCAAACCGTTCTGATTTAATATTCATAATTATACTTTTACTTTTGGAAATTATGATATGTTTACCTGATATTGCACAGCATCATGTAACTACAGTGGGGAAAAAAAGTATTTAGTCAGCCACCAACTGTGCAAGTTCTCCCACTTAAAAGATGAGAGAGGTCTCCAATTTTCATCATTGGTATACCTCAACTATGAGAGACAAAATGAGAAAAAAAAATCCAGAAAATCACATTGAAGGATTTTTAATGAATTAATTGGTAAATTCCTCGGTAAAATAAGTATTTGGCCACTTACAAACAAGCAAGATTTCTGGCTCTCACAGACCTGTAACTTCTTCTTTAAGAGGCTCCTCTGTCCTCCACTCGTTACTGCTACCGGAGTGGTGGCTCAGTTGGTAGAGCATCCGCCCCACACCCGGGAGGCAGGGGTTCAAATCCCGGCCGGGTCATGCCAAAGACCATATAAAAGTGGAACTTCCTGCCGTCCAGCTTGGTGCTCAGCAATAAAAGCTTGGATGACTTGTAATTTCCTGCTATTAAATTCAGATAAGACTGAAGTCATTCTTGTTGGTCCAAAAAACCTTAGAAATTCCTTTCCAAATCAAACTTTCAGTTTGGATGCAGTTACTCTTTCTCTTAATAGCTCTGTGAGGAACTTTGGAGTTATTTTTGATCAGGATTTGTCCTTCAATTCACATATTAAATTTGTTTCTAAGACTGCCTTCTATCATTTGCGTAATATTACCAAGATTAGGAGCATCTTGTCTCAGAGTGATGCTGAGAAGCTGATCCACGATTTTGTTAGCTCGAGATTAGATTATTGTAATTCTTTATTATCAGGCTGTCCTAAAACATCTTTAAAAAGTCTTCAGCTGATCCAAAATGCTGCAGCAAGAGTTTTAACAGGTACTAGAAAGAGAGATCATATCTCTCCGGTTCTGGCCTCCCTTCATTGGCTTCCCATAGAGTTTAGAATTAAGTTTAAAATCCTTCTTCTTACTTACAAAGCTCTAAACAATCAGGCTCCTTTTTATTTAAAAGATCTGATACTACCGTATCATCCTAACAGAGCACTACGCTCCCAAAATGCAGGATTACTTGTAATACCTAGAATCTCCAAAAGTACAATGGGAGGCAGAGCCTTCAGTTATCAAGCTCCTCTCCTGTGGAATCAGCTGCCAATCTGGATTCGGGAATCAGACTCGATCTCTGTTTTTAAGAATAGGGCTAAAACCTACCTTTTTGATATAGCCTACAATTAGGGAGGGATCATGTGTTTCTGAACCCTCCCTTAGTTATGCTGCTAATAGGTTTAGTCAGCCGGGGGACCTCCAGTAATGCACTGGGCCTCACTCCTTTCCTCACTCTCTATGAAATATTTTTTTTTTTTTTTGCTGGTCATTAACATTTGTTTGTTCTCTCCCATAGATTGAGTCCCCATCGTGCTGTTTGCTCTCTACATGTCTGTTCTTTTCTTCTTCTCTATCCCCTCACCCCCCCAGCCAGTCGCAGCAGATGACTGCCCCTCCCTGAGCCTGGTTCTGCTGGAGGTTTCTTCCTGTTAAAAGGGAGTTTATACTCTCCACCGTCGCCAAGTGCTTGCTCACAGGGGATCGCCTGATTGCTGGGGTCTTTCTGCAACTGTGGGGGTCCCCCCTACAGTTGATAGTGCTATGAGATGACTGTTGTTGTGAAATGGCGCTATATAAATAAAGTTGAATTGAAATAAAGTTGAATTAAAAATGGAATGGAGGAGGGAACTCTGTGGCGGTGCCTTGCATGGCAGCGGCCCTCTGATTCTGCACTTGGGGTGTGTGTGATTTACACTGTAGATAGGTAAAGCACAATCTCGTTCTGCTGTACATGATTGGTTGTACGGTTGAATGACAATAAGGGTGATTTAATTTAATTTAATTTAATTTAATTTAATTTACCTGTATTAGTGGCACCTGTTTGAACTCTTTATCAGTATAAAAGACACCTGTCCACAACCTCAAACAGTCAGACTCCAAACTCCACTATGGCCAAGACCAAAGAGCTGTCAAAGGACATCAGAAACAAAATTGTAGACCTGCACCAGGCTGAGAAGACTGAATCTGCAATAGGTAAGCAGCTTGGTGTGAAGAAATCAACTGTGGGAGCAATTATTAGAAAATGGAAGACATACAAGACCACTGATAATCTCCCTCGAGCTGGGGCTCCACGCAAGATCTCACCCCGTGGAGTCAAAATGATCACGAGAACGGTGAGCAAAAATCCCAGAACCACACAGGGGGACCTAGTGAATGACCTGCAGAGAGCTGGGACCAAAGTAACAAAGGCTACCATCAGTAACACACTACGCCGCCAGGGACTCAAATCCTGCAGTGCCAGACGTGTCCCCCCTGCTTAAGCCCAGTACATGTCCAGGCCCGTCTGAAGTTTGCTAGAGAGCATTTGGATGATCCAGAAGAGGATTGGAAGAATGTCATATGGTCAGATGAACCCAAAATAGAACTTTATTGTAAAAACTCAACTTGTCGTGTTTGGAGGAGAAAGAACACCATACCTACTGTGAAGCATGGGGGTGGAAACATCGTGCCTTTGGGGCTGTTTTTCTGCAAAGGACCAGGACGACTGATCCTTGTAAAGGAAAGAATGAATGGGGCCATGTATTGTGAGATTTTGAGTGAAAACCTCCTTCCTCAGCAAGGGCACTGAAGATGAAACGTGGCTGGGTCTTTCAGCATGACAATGATCCCAAACACACCGCCCGGGCAACGAAGGGAGTGGCTTTGTAAGAAGCATTTCAAGGTCCTGGAGTGGCCTAGCCAGTCTCCAGATCTCAACCCATAGAAAATCTTTGGAGGGAGTTGAAAGTCCGTGTTGCCCAGCGACAGCCCCAAACATCACTGCTCTAGAGGAGATCTGCATGGAGGAATGGGCCAAAATACCAGCAACAGTGTGTGAAAACCTTGTGAAGACTTACAGAAAACGTTTGACCTCTGTCATTGCCAACAAAGGGTATATAACAAAGTATTGAGATGAACTTTTGTTATTGACCAAATACTTATTTTACCGAGGAATTTACCAATTAATTCATTAAAAATCCTTCAATGTGATTTTCTGGATTTTTTTTCTCATTTTGTCTCTCATAGTTGAGGTATACCTATGATGAAATTGGAGACCTCTCTCATCTTTTAAGTGGGAGAACTTGCACAATTGGTGGCTGACTAAATACTTTTTTGCCCCACTGTATACATGCATTCAGTTAAAATCTTTTACTCCAGCATTTTTTCTTTGTGCTCCTAATTTTATTCTTGTGCTTCTGTATTTTTATGCCTTGGCGCAAAGGCAACATAGGCACATGGTAATCACTCTATGTGTCTGTGTTTGTAGTATGTCTGTCTGTTAGCGGCTTTTCAGCTCTCTTGCTCAAAATCAACTGGAACTAAAGGTTTGTATCATTGTATCACCATATTTTCTCGGCTTTTAATTTCCCACAATTTCCAGATAAGGCTTTGTTTTCAAACAAAACACAAATTTAGCTCACCTTTACCATCAATTCAGCTGTGAAAAAAGGTATTGTATTAACTATTCCCGCCCACTAGAGGTGGTACTGTGACTTTTTTACAGGCCCCCATGCTACCATAGGGATGGCCGTATTGATACGTACTCAAGTATTGATACTTCGATACCAGCTGGTCAAAACTTTTTTAAATATCACGATACCACCGTGTTAATACAAAACATGCAATTTGTTTTCACTTCTGAGTTTTAGGCATTAAATTTATGTGTGAAAACTGGTGAAAAACAAACTCACTGCGCACTGGCAGCCAAGTCAAGCAGTCACTACGTTCCGATCCACAGTGTACAACTGTATTCCCTACTCCCTACTCCGGTCTCAGGGAATATCAGTGAAGTTAACTGCCCTTCACAAAATTTCTCCATTTGAAACACCCTGTAACCGTTAGCTCCCTCCTCGGTGCATTACCATGGTAACCATAGACATGTACTGATACTATGGTGGACAATTTATATTTCTTAAATAAAATATGAATATAAATATATTTTTATTACAGTCCATTGATATAAACAATAGCCAACATCAATTTAGATCGTTAATAACGTTAGCAACAATAGTTTGTTTTACTCATATTTGAGGCACAATGGCTTATGGGTAATCTTGTCAACTTCCAGTGGAGTGATGTACCGTTGTTCATTTCTTCTCTGCTCATTTCTCAGTTCCCTTTGAACTGAAGACCGTTCGCTCCCTTCAGTTTGGAATCTCAGTTAATATGTTGGAATACCCTGTGCGGTCCACTTCGGAGGATACTATTGGGCGACCGGAACACAGCTGACTCCAGTGCAGAGCAGAGCGAGCTCAGCAGTATACTTCCGAAATGGTACACATTCATCCAAATTCTATGGTGATACCAAGCAGCATAATTTTGAAAAGTAAACAAAATAAGCACTATTTAAGTTTGTAAAATAATAATGTAAAAATAAAATAAATAAATAATAAAATTTAAAAAATTGCACTGTGAAAAAATTACACATATATGCTGCTTGGTATTACCATAGAATTTGGATGAATGGTGAAACATATCAGATGTAAAAAAATATTTGAATCCAGTTGACTTGACTGAGCTTTCATACACCATACTTACCCGCCTGAATGACTGAGACTCATCACCAAATTAAGAAAGTGAATTAATTTTGTATTCATTTTAAGTCTTAATTATTAACTCCACCAAGGAGGTTTGTTTGTCTGTCTGTCTGTTACCAACATAACTGAAAAAGTTATGAATGGATTTTAATGAAACTTTCAGGAAAGGTGTGTAATGGCATGGGGAACAGATGATTAGATTCTGGTGATGATCTAAGAGTGCATACCTCCACCAAGGGCTTTGTTTGTATTTGTGCTGCAGGATTACACAAAAATTACTTCATGGATTTGGATGAAATTTTCACCAGAGGTGGTTCTCGGGCTAGAGAGGAACCCATTATATTTTGGTGATGATCTGAGAATGCATACCTCAGCCAAGGGTCTTATCTTCTCACAGTGTTGTAGCATCATCTCACTTTGGCTCAGCAACAATTATTTTTCTGCTTAAAGACATTTTTGTTCACCCAGGAATAACGCAAAGAAATGGATTTTCTTCCCCCAGGCCACAGCTGAAATCCCCTTTCTTTTGTTAAAACCAGCCTAAGGAATTTCCCCAATGTCCGGCTTCACTTTTATTGCCCCCATAAACATGCAACAGACCTGGCCACACAGACCCACAAATTTCCTTAAATTATGGGAAACGCTGGATTTAACCAGTGAACTTTAAAAGTACATTATTACAAACTCAATTCTAAACCTTCATTCTTTTCAGAACTATGAAAATGCAGATGGACTCTGATGTTTTTGATGTGGAAAATCAATATGTGTGAAATGCATTAATCTGTGATTTTATATATATGCATGCTAATGTTTATATGAATGTTTATTCCTGCATGTTGATTTAGAAGCACTGCTTATATTTATACTAATCACTAAAGTTATCTTAGTTTAATACATAAAGGGAAATATTAACTTCCAGTATGTATCAAAGTTTTGCCTCTAAAACCATGTGACTCCCACAGCCAATCTCTGCATGACAGCTCTTCATTCCAAAGTGCTCCCAAACAATAGACTGTTTGTTCATTGGACTAAAAGTTCATCGAGCCCGCCCACGAAGGACGCTCATTGGCTGAGATTCCGGTCAGGCCAGAAACCCGCGAAACTCAACAGAGCTTATATAAAGGAGAGAGACTCCGGCTTCAGCCTCTTTTTCGTCAGCCCCTCTTCTGCTCCGGACGCTCCCCTCCTTTTCCCCCCGGATTTCTTTCCGGCTGCTCGTTTTTTCTCTGATCTTCTCCATTGTCTACACACAGCAAGGAAGAACAAAGGACTTCGACCATGTGTCGCTTTTCTGAACACAGAGCAGATAACTCGTAATTTATGTAACTTTGTATTTTCTTTTTCTCTTAAATGCCTAGGAATTCCTATTTCTTTGAGCTCAATTCTTAATCGGAGTTAAACTCCAATTTTTATTCATCACTTTTTCTTTGTTAACTTTCTGTAAACCACCGTTTGTTTGATTTTAATGTAAACTTAATCTTGACTTTATTTTTATAATATTTTCTTGACCAAGCACCCACCAGAAGTACTATTTTATCTAAAGTCCGAAGCCTTTTTAATTTGAGATCGGATTAGATATTCTTTTAATTATTATCGAAGACCTCTTGAAGACGCAGCTCCCACGTCACGTGCAGCTGAGGAATCAAGGCTGTTCACACATCTCTCTGAAGAAACGTCACCATCTGGCTCCGAGCTCAGTTTACAACTCTGGGTCATACAGCCCAGAATCCAGCTCCTTCGACCGCTTGAATCTAAAGGTCGAACTGTGGGACCCTGAAATAATCTGCGGGCAGTTATTTCCCCTAACATCCACGAAATCTTGGGCTGAGGACGACGACAGACATCGACCGAGGAGCACGTGAGCTGACAAAAACTTTAATTCCACTGCTGATTTAAAGTCTGAGGTTCGGTAATAATTTGTAATCTAATCAGATGCAAATTAAGAAGCCCTTAACATAACTCTTCTTTCATTAAATTCCATTTTTATTTTATAAGATTAATTTAGGACTTTTTCATAATTAATAAACTTTCTCCATAAATTTGCGGGGGTTTTTTTTATAATCTGTTAACTCAAACTGATAGAAATTCATTTCTCAGTTTAACCCTGGTTCCGAAAATATTGACATTGTTAATCTATCATTTACAAGATTGATTTTATGATTAAGGAAATTACAATGTCTGTTCGTCATTTCATTTAATAAATATTTAAAATTGAGAGAAGTTGTTGGGAATTTATTTCATTCCGAGTCTGTTTCAAGCCCAGGTATCGAATTCATGGAAAATTTTTGAGACTGATTATTGATTAATTTATTGAGTGATCAAACAGGTATAAAGTGAAATTAAAGATCAAATTGCTTCTTAAAGATAGAAGCTGGTGCCCCTTTCGAGTGTTATTAACTTTTCTGATGTATATGAAATGAGATTTGAGCTCAGATTCCAATACATCAATATAAATTAAATAATTCATACCTGATCATATTTATTATTTATTAATATTCCATATTTCCGTTACAGTGTGTTAGCAACAATACTCCAAAACTGATGGACAGACTTTGATGCAATTTTCACCACAACTGGCTATAGGCCTACACACAAACCCAGTATATTTTGGAGGTGATCCATGAGAAACAGAAGGAGCCTTGGCAGAAGTATGCACTCTAGGAGTGCTTTTCTAGTTTTTATTATAATTGAATTATATTTCATTTTATTTTTATTTACTTTGCTCATTGTTCTATTTTATTATCATTTTATAAGCATTTCTTTAAGTATTTATGTTCATGAATCTTATTCATATGTCATATTGACCTTGTAATACTAAGTTGTTAATGAATCTGCAATCATGTGATTTTCCTTTAAGGGGCCAAAAGTATCGGTATCGAAGAAAAGTCCCACAAATTAATGGTATTGTATCGAAAGGAAAAATGCTGGTATCACCCATCCCTATGCTACCATGCCACAGGCACCGAGGCATCAGCACCTTGGTGCTTTTATTTTTTAACATTATTCTGTCTACCCATTTTCTTTTGTGTAGGGTACCGATCTTGTAGTGACATGTCGACCTGCCACAAACATAGATATAAAATGTCTCATTCTAAGAAAGGAAAAACATAACAGCTCATTTAGCATTCGTATATTCCATACCTACATTTGTTAGAGCATGTGGAAATGTTTGGGACAACATATACAAAGGAATTTCACACCTCTGAAAGGACAAAGGAATCTCACCGCCATGTGAAGACCAATGACGTCACAAGACGCCATGGCAACAGACTTGACACTTTCACCCCCTAAGGCGAGGAGAGGTTTTCCCATCACCTCCCAAGACGAAGGGAGGAGTTAACAGGATTAAGATAACGGGGGATTTCAGCTTGTGTTTTGCATGTCTTTGATGTGTGCCTGTATTTAACCAGCGAGCTGGGCAGAATTCTTCCTCTTTGCCTTCTGCCAAGCTCTGCACCAGATGAGACAAGATAGAAGAGTTGTTCATTAAAGACTCTGCTTTTTTGATACAAAACCGCCTCGTCATTTCCAGCTCTTCTACACTGGTGACCTTGACGCGAGTATGGACCGGAGGCGTTCTTCAAGCGACTCATCCGTGGCGACTCTTACATACGCCAGCAACGACGCAGACGAGGGAGCAGACGGACAGCTGTTCCCCCCGGCAGAAGGAATTGAGAGGGCTCAACCGAGCTCCAGCACCGCCGTGAGAGCCGAGTCAAGGCACTCTCACCCGGCGGGCACAACAGTGATGGTGTGCACTAACGCCGTCACTGTCCAGCTGCCAGATTTCTGGCGAGAAGACCCGGCCTCTTGGTTTCATCAAGCTGAAGCCCAGTTCATACTGGCGGGCATCACGGCAGACGATACTAAATTCTACCATATCGTCTCCAAACTCGACTCCGCCACTTCAAGGTGTGTGCGGAGCTTGCTCCAGCGACCACCGGCCCGGGACAAGTATGAGACACTCAAGACGACCATCGTGGCGAATTACGTCCCGTCAGCGGAGGAAAGAGCTGAAAAAATCCTGGCGATCTACGGCCACAGAGGGGGTAATCCAAAGACCCTCATGGAGGATTTGCTGCAGCTCAAGGAGGAGGACAATGATAATTTCCTTTTCCAATTTATTTTCCTCAGCACGCTTCCACCACACATGAGAGGGACACTCGCCAGTATGAAGTGCAACAACCATCAGGACTACTGCACACTGGCCAACGAGGCTTATCGGCTCGTCAACGCCTGCAGAGAACTGACACCCACAGCGGCATCCGCGGACTTCCAAACTGACGCCCCGAGCCTTGGAGAGCCACAACCCACGGAGCAAACCCAGCCCACGGTGACAGCGGCGCGACCCAAGCGTAACAAACAGATCGACGTCTGTTATTATCACTACCACTTCGCCGAGAAAGCCCACAAATGCGTTCCCCCCTGCAAGTTCACAATGTCGGGAAAACGCCAAAGCCAAGGGCCGTTAACAGCAGCGGTTCTCGGCGAGAAAAATAAACTATTGTACGTGACGGATGGTCACACAGGCAAGCAGTTCCTCATCGACACGGGAGCCCAGCTGAGTTTCGTCATGCCCTCCCACGCAGATCGAGCCATGGGCACCCGGGGCAATGGAGCAGTGGCAGCCAACGGCTCGGACATCGACACGTTCGGGGAAAAGAGCCTGCACCTCCTCATTCACGGCCGCAACTACAGATGGACATTTGTTGTAGCGGCGGTGAGTTTTAACTTGTTAGGCGCAGATTTTCTGTGTGCACACGGGTTATTAGTTGATCTAGCAAATAGGCGCCTGGTTAATGCACTGTCTTTTGCTTCTATTCCATGCTCAGCTCGAGTCTCTCCACCACCTGTGCAGGCCAACGTCACTACGGCAGGAGGTAAGTTTGAGCAACTCCTCACCCAATTTCCAGCACTCACAACCCCCAAATTCTCAGCCACTGTAGCCAAACACGGGGTTAAACACTTCATTCCAACAACGGGACCTCCCGTTTTTGCCAAAGCTCGCCGCTTAGACGCGGCCAAGCTCAACATAGCAAGGGACGAATTTGCAGCTCTTGAAAAATTAGGCATTGTCCGACGCTCAAAGAGCCCTTGGGCTTCACCACTTCACATGGTTCCGAAATCCGACGGTTCTTGGAGACCGTGCGGAGATTACCGCAGATTAAACAACGCCACAGTGCATGACCGCTACCCCATCCCTCATATACAGGATTTTTCACTGCATTTAGTGGGCGCGCGCATTTTTTCAAAGATAGACTTAGTCCGCGGTTATCACCAAGTCCCAGTCCGAGCTGAAGACATTCCTAAAACAGCGGTTATAACCCCTTTCGGCCTTTTTGAATTCCTACGAATGCCGTTTGGTCTCAAAGGCGCTGCTCAAACTTTTCAACGCATGATGGATGTGGTCTTACGCAACCTCCCCTTTATTTTCGTCTACCTCGATGACATGCTGGTAGCCAGCTCATCAGAGGAGGAGCACGAGCAACACCTTACTACCGTTTTTCAGAGGCTAGAAGAGCACGGTCTAATAATTAATCCAGCCAAATGCAAATTCGGAGTATCGCAAATTGATTTTTTGGGACATAGAGTCTCCCCGAAAGGGGCAGTCCCGCTTCCAGACAAAATTCATGCAATAAAAGGTTTTCCACGGCCCCAAACGGTCAAATCGCTACAGGAATTTTTGGGGATGGTTAATTTTTACAACCGTTTCCTCCCTCATGCAGCTCAGCTCATGCAGCCCCTGTATGATGCGCTCAAAAAAAAGAAAGCTTCCCAAGCGGTCGAATGGACCCCGGAGCGCGAACATGCTTTCGCGGAAGTAAAAAACGCCCTAGCTAACGCCACAATGTTAGTCCACCCAGATCCCTCGGCCCGCATTGCTCTAACCACAGATGCTTCAGACCTGGCCGTAGGGGCAGTTGTAGAGCAACTTGTCAGCGGGGTCTGGCAACCTTTAGCATTCTTTAGCAAATCGCTAAACCCGACGGAACGCAAATACAGCACTTTTGACAGGGAGCTGCTGGCGCTTCATTTGTCCATCCGCCATTTCCAGTTTTGGTTAGAAGGGCGGAGTTTCACGGCTTTTGTGGACCATAAACCGCTCACTTTTGCGATGGCTAAAATTTCAGAACCTTGGTCGGGCAGACAACAAAGACAGCTAGCTGCGATTTCAGAGTTCACCACAGACATTCGACATGTAGCGGGCAAACTTAACGTAGTAGCGGACTGTCTCTCTCGCGCTGTGGCACCACCAGAGCACGAGGAGACAGATTACACTGCTTCAGCAGCGGAGCTTTTCTCTAACGCAAACACATATGCAGCACCTATCCTCGAAGGGATAGATTATGCAGCCATGGCGGAAGAACAAAGCAGTGATGCGGACGTGCGCGCTCTCCTGTCTGGACCAACAGGGTTAAGGCTGGAGAAAAAAGGGTTGCGCGACGGCGTGCCCCCCCTAATATGCGATGTTTCAACCGGCCGACCTCGCCCGTTAGTACCAGCTGCTTGGCGCCGCTGTATTTTCGACGCAATTCACTCCCTCGCGCACCCAGGTGTGCGTGCTTCAGTCAAAATGGTTGCCGGAAAGTTTGTGTGGCCAGGCCTGCGTAAAAACGTAAAAGAATGGGCAAAAACTTGCATTCCTTGTCAACGCGCCAAAGTACACAGACACACAAAAGCCCCTCTGGAGCCTTTTCCCATCCCTGCTAGAAGGTTCGACCACATTCATGTCGACCTCGTGGGGCCACTGCCTTCCTCCCAAGGTTTCACACACCTGCTAACAATGATAGACCGCACCACGCGCTGGCCAGAGGCAGTCCCTCTAGCAGCAGCTACAGGCAGCGTTTTTCTAACGAATTGGGTGGCACGTTTCGGCGTCCCAACAGACATCACGTCAGATAGGGGGCCTCAATTTGTCTCAGAACTCTGGTCAGCCATGTCCAACAGTTTAGGGGCAACCATTCATCGCACCACCGTTTATCACCCTCAGGCTTATGGGTTATGCGAGCGTTTTCACAGGTCCTTAAAGGCCGCCCTCAGAGCCTCATTAACGGACACAAATTGGGTAAACAAACTCCCCTGGGTTTTATTGGGGTTGCGTGCAGCACCTAAAGAGGATTTAGACACTTCCCCAGCAGAATTAGTTTTTGCCCAACCTATCAGACTCCCAGGTGAATTTTTACCGGAGAACCCGGAACCAGGGCACCTCCCAGTCCCAAGGTTTTTAGGCAGTAACGGACCGGACTCTCTCCACGGTCCAGCTCATCACTCCTTTCCGCGAGTTTTTGTTCCTCAATCTTTAAAAAACGCCGAGTTTGTTTTTGTTAAGCATGAAGCCATAAAACCAACGTTACGCCCAGTATACGATGGCCCATACAGAGTGCTGGAAAATGGTGACAAACACTTTGTGCTTGATTATGGGGATAGAAATGAAACGGTCAGCATTGACAGACTCAAACCTGCTTTCTTGTTGAGAGACGAACCTGCACAGTTGGCGAGAGCACCTCGGCGAGGCAGACCCCCCAAGGAAAAAGCCTCAGCCCCCAGGCAGGGAACAGATAATCTCTCTCCTTCCCACACTGCAGATTCTTCACAACAAGGTCCCAGCAGGACGTCTAAACCAACCTACAGCAGCTTTGGGAGAAGATTGAAACCCAGACAGCACAGGGACTGATTCCAACACTCCGCAGTTTTTCGCTAATTGTGCTGCAACAGTTTAGGACTGACTTATGATTATACTATGCTGTTATGTTTTCACTGAACTCTCTTAGGAGCATGGCTGCTTGAAAGTTTCTTCTGTGGCAACAGCTGTAACACGTAGTATGTCTTAGTAATTACCCTAGACTGTGAATCTTTCTATGTCCTTTCCTAGTTGTTTGGGGGGCCTGTGGTATATATTACTCATATATTCCATACCTACATTTGTTAGAGCATGTGGAAATGTTTGGGACAACATATACAAAGGAATTTCACACATCTGAAAGGACAAAGGAATCTCACCGCCGTGTGAAGACCAATGACGTCACAAGACGCCATGGCAACAGACTTGACACCTTCACCCCCTAAGGCGAGGAGAGGTTTTCCCATCACCTCCCAAGACGAAGGGAGGAGTTAACAGGATTAAGATAACGGGGGATTTCAGCTTGTGTTTTGCATGTCTTTGATGTGTGCCTGTATTTAACCAGCGAGCTGGGCAGAATTCTTCCTCTTTGCCTTCTGCCAAGCTCTGCACCAGATGAGACATGATAGAAGAGTTGTTCATTAAAGACTCTGCTTTTTTGATACAAAACTGCCTCGTCATTTCCAGCTCTTCTACACTTTTCTAGT
Source organism: Pholidichthys leucotaenia (assembly GCA_020510985.1). Lineage (NCBI taxonomy): Eukaryota > Metazoa > Chordata > Actinopteri > Cichliformes > Pholidichthyidae > Pholidichthys > Pholidichthys leucotaenia. The sequence continues at coordinate 83,975,193 of CM035848.1, read as the reverse complement.
TTTTATTATAATTGAATTATATTTCATTTTATTTTTATTTACTTTGCTCATTGTTCTATTTTATTATCATTTTATAAGCATTTCTTTCAAGTATTTATGTTCATGAATCTTATTCATATGTCATATTGACCTTGTAATAAAGTTGTTAATGAAACTGCAATCATGTGATTTTCCTTTAAGGGGCAAAAAGTATCGGTATCGAAGAAAAAGTCCCAAAAATTAATGGTATTGTATCGAAAGGAAAAATGCTGGTATCGCCCATCCCTATGCTACCATGCCACAGGCACCGAGGCATCAGCACCTTGGTGCTTTTATTTTTTAACATTATTCTGTCTACCCATTTCTTTTGTGTAGGGTACCGATCTTGTAGTGACATGTCGACCTGCCACAACATAGATATAAATGTCTCATTCTAAGAAAGGAAAAACATAACAGCTCATTTAGCATTCGTTGGCCTCCGTCGGTCTATGATGACCATGGAAGAAAATCCTAAACGTCTACTCTGCTGGAACAGCACCGCCTGTGGCTGAACAGGCCGATGCGCGAATGGCAGTCCCTGTCACACAGGTGGCACTTGTGGGTGGTCTCTGTGCTTCTGGGTCTGTGGCGGTTCTTCCTGCGGGTCCTTTTTACATCTGCTGCAGCAGTCAGTCTCTCTTCACCCGCCTTGAGCTGTCTGGTCAGGGTGCCTCTCCATTTGGAGCGGTCCATTGCAAGGTCCTCCCAGCGTTCTGTGTTGATCTCCAGGGCCTTCATGTCTCTCTTGCAGACGTCTCTAAAGCGCAGCTGTGGGCGGCCAACGTCTCTCCTGCCAGTTGCCAGTTCTCCGTAGAGGACGTCTTTGGGATTCTGCCATCCTCCATACGGTGAACGTGGCCTAGCCAGCGGAGCCTGCGCTGCCTGAGTAGAGTGAACACGGAGGGAAGGCCGGCGCGGGACAGAACTTCTGTGTTGGGCACTTTGTCCTGCCAGGATATGTCCAGGATGTGGTGAATGCAGCGCAAGTGGAAGGAGTTCAGTCTCTTTTCCTGCCGGGCGTATGTTGTCCACGTCTCACTCCCATAGAGCAGTGTGCTGATGACGCAGGCGTTGTACACTGCCATCTTCGTCTTGACAGAGAGTTTGGGATTCTCCCACACTCATGTGGTGAGGTGAGTGAGTGTGAAGGCTGATTTTCCAATCCTCTTGTTGATCTCTGTATCAAGGAAGAGGTTGTTGCTGATCGTGGACCCCAGGTACGTGAACTGATTCACGACCTCCAGCTCGTAGTCGTCGATGGTGATGGTTGGTGGTGCTTCCGTGCCTTGCGCCAAGACGTTAGTCTTCTTCAGGCTGATGGTAAGCCCGAAGTCCTTGCATGCCTGGGAGAAGCGGTCCATCAGGGTCTGAAGCTCCTGCTCTGTGTGGGTTGCGACTGCAGCGTTGTCTGCGAACAGCATGTTTCTGATTAGAGCCTCGCGTACTTTGGTTCTGGCTTTCAGGCGGGCGAGGTTGAAAAGCCTGCCGTCAGATCTTGTGTGCAGGTAGATTCCCTCTGTTGCTGTGCTGAAGGCATGCCTCAGGAGCATAGCAAAGAAAATCCCAAAGAGGGTTGGCGCAAGTACACAGCCCTGTTTCACTCCGCTGCGTATGTTGAATGGCTCTGAGACGTTGCCATCGTGCTGCACTATCCCCTGCATGTTGGTGTGAAACGATTCGATGAGGCTTTGCAACTTTGGTGGGCATCCTATCTTTGGCAGGATCTTGAAAAGGCCCTCTCTGCTGACCAAATCGAATGCTTTGGTGAGGTCGATGAAGGCGACGTACAGGGGCATGTTCTGTTCTCTGCATTTCTCCTGGAGTTGGCGGATAGAGAATATCATGTCTACTGTCGATCGCTCAGCGTGGAAGCCACACTGAGACTCGGGGTAGACACGTTCGGCAAGCTTCTGTAGACGAACGAGAACAACTCGTGCGTAGACTTTGCCAACAACGCTGAGGAGAGAGATGCCCCTGTAGTTGTTGCAGTCGCTTCTCTCCCCTTTGTTTTTGTAGAGGGTGATGATCTTGGCGTCCCTCATGTCCTGTGGTACGGCACCTTCCTTCCAACACTGGCAGAGGACGTCATGCAATGGCAGCAGTAGGGCGGTCTTGCAGTGCTTGATCAGGTCAGGGGGTATGCCGTCGTTGCCGGGTGCCTTGCCAGCGGCCAAGCTATCAATGGCCTTGCTGAGTTCGTCGATGGTTGGCTCGGCGTCAAGTTCGTCCATGGATGGCAGGCAGTCGATGGCATCAAGGGCTGACGGTGTCACAGTGTTCTCTCTGGAGTAGAGGTCGGAGTAGTGTTCCACCCATCTCTCCATCTGCTTGTTCTTTTCTGTGATCATCACCCCAGTGGAGGATTTGAGGGGGGCCGTCTTGCTCTGAGCCAGACCAAGTGCTTTCTTGATGCCATTGTACATACCACGGATGTTCCTTGTTATGGCAGTGGTTTGAATGTCTTGGCTGAGCTGAGTCCAGTACTCGTTGGCACAGCGCCGAGCAGTCTGCTGAACTTTGCTTCTCGCAGCCCTGAGAATCTGGAGATTCTTCTCGTTTGGGTACTTCTTGTACTCAGCAAGTGCTGAGCGCTTGGCTTCAATGACGGGGGTCATCTCGGTCAACTTGGCATCAAACCAGTCCTGTGACTTCGAGGTCTTCCTCCCAAAGGTAGCCAAGGCTGTGCGGTGGATGGTGTTTCGCAGCTCTTCCCACTTCTGCTTTGCAGATTCTCCTTCTTGTGGTACATCAAGTTCCTTCTCAAAGGTGGAGGCAAACTGCTCAACAAGTTCTGGTTGAGCCATCTTGCTGGTGTCAATCCGTGCCTTTCCAGGCTGTCTAGCATGATGGAATTTCTTCAGCTGCAGCTTGACCTTGCAACACACCAATGAATGGTCTGTGTCGCAATCTGTACTCTGGAACGAACGGGTGATTAGCACGTTCTTCAGTGAGGTGCGCCTGGTCAGGATCAAGTCCAGCTGGTGCCAGTGCTTTGAGCATGGATGTTGCCAGGAAACCTTGTGTTGGGGCTTGGTCTTGAAGAACGAGTTTGTGATGCACAGATCGTGATATGTGCAGAACTCGAGCAGCCGCTGTCCGTTGTCGTTCATTCTGCCCACGCCAAAAGGTCCAAGACAGGAGGGCCAGGAGTCGTGGTCAACACCCACTCTGGCATTGAAGTCTCCAAGGAGAATGAGTTGTTCAGAGTTGAGGATGGTCCTGACAGTTGTTGCGAGATTCTTGTAAAACTCGTCTTTTGCCTCTGGTGTGGCTGTCAGTGTTGGGGCATACACACTGACGAGGGTGACTGGGCCTTGAGTGGTGTTCAGGCGGAGGGTGAGGAGTCGTGCAGAGCCAGTGCTGCCCAGTTCCACCATCTTCAGCAAGGTGTTCTTCACTGCGAAGCCCACTCCGTGTTCCCTGTGTTCGTCGCTGCCCTTTCCCTGCCAGTAGAACGTGTAGTCCTTCTCTCTCAGTGTGCCTGCGTCAGCCAACCATGTTTCCTGGAGAGTGACGATATCCACTCCCAGTCTCTTCAGTTCATTATTGATGATGGCAGTCTTCCTGGTGTCGTTGATGTCCTTGAGGTTAGCAGCGAGTCCTGTCATCATAGTGCGGACATTCCAAGTTCCCAGTTTTAGAGTTGGTCTCTTTTGTTTTATTGTCTTGCCTGGTGCGAAGGTTCTCAGCCTGCTGTTCGGACTTCTCCTCATCCCCATGCACCCAATGAGGAAAGCAAGCTGTGGCGGGACAACACCTTATTGGCTGGGGGCTGCCCAGCTTGAGGCGGGCGGTAGCTGTCCAGTCAGATCCGATGATCCCTCCCACCGACGGGAACAACCCCTGGCGCCGCGCTCTACGCCATTTGAGCGGTGGCTTATAACCGGTAACTGTCATTCCCCGTGTTTTTTCTACGCCAAAGGCGAAGCTGGAGTGTCCTCTCCAGTGATCCGGTGTTCTACCTTCCAGCGTTGGCGTTGGTAGGATTCAAGCCTGGGCAGGAAGATATGGAGGACAAGATGTTGCCCATGCAGCATGTCCCCCCTCTCCACGTCACTGATGAATCCAAAGGAACAGCAGGGCTGCTACAGTTTGGCACCAGCGCCGTTGCAGGAGCTGCCAGAACGATGTTGAGCACAACATAGAACTGCCTTAGGGGCTCCGACTCCGGATTTTTCCTCAGGGTTGACTCCCGAAGCCTTTCCCGTGACCGGGTATGCCGCAAGGCAGCGGAGGTTTGAAATCAGGGTTTACCTTCCCCTAGATGGGCTACCTTCCCAGGTTGACAAGCCACCATCTACCCAAAGCATCTGGTTTTAAGGCGCCAGAGATCCGCCCTCGCCCCTTCTCCTATTAGTAAAAGCAGTTCCGCCGGGCTTAGAGACTAAACCACACGGGCAGGCTAGGAGTTGGACTTAGTTGTCAGAGGCTTTTCGAGACGCACGCCATAAGGAGCATTTAATGAGCACTGGGAGCTTAACCCCAGTGCCGCTCTTGGCTATGACAACCTTGGAACCTCATTTAGCATAAAGATTACATATTAATAGAAACATGGTTTTTAATCATATGCTCCTTTTTCCTCAGAGGCCTTTGTTTTTGTTTACACACCACAAAAAAGTAAACAGAAAAATAAAAGACTTACATAAGCCACTCATCTACATAGGAGATCGAAGGATTTTAATAGAAATTCATTTTTTTCATATGAGAGAATTGTGGGATGTGAAATATGCTACTTTTAAATAATTGTATCACCTCAATGATACGCTGATAAATATTTTAAAGTATTGATCTGATAGCTATTTCTAAAAATAGCTCATACTGAATCACACTGAAAATTGGAGAGAATTTTATCATTGCAGATTTTCTCTGATCTGTGGAGCTATATTTTTTTTCTGAAACTTCCTAATATTTACCTCCGCCAGGCCGAAAAGGCCAGGAGGAGGTTATGTTTTTGCCAGGGTTTGTGTGTTTGTCTGTCTGTCTGTTTGTCTGTCTGTTTGTCTGTTGGTTAGCAAGATAACTCAAAAAGTCTTGGACGGATTTCCATGAAACTTTCAGGCGTTGTTGGAAATGGTACAAGGAAGAACTGATTAAATTTTGGGGATGATCCGCATCACCGTCTGCATACAGGAATTTTTTTAAAGCATTTTTCCACACTGTGACATATGGCCATTTTCAACATGTGCGCAGGCGCAATGGACGGCGCTGGGCGTCGTGTCTGACCAACACAAACTCCGCCTTCTTCAACGTTTTACCCACAAAAGCATGCGGAAAACACTGGTGGCCTGGGCCCGCCAGCCATAGGCGCTGCGCACATTGCGCTGGTCGTCGTGTCTGACCAACACAAACTCCGCGTTCTTCAACGTTTTAGGCACAAAAGCATGCGGAAAACACTGCTGCCCTGGGCCCGCCAGCGTGCGTGTTTTTGCGCCACGCTGCAAAACCTGACACGGCCACCTGTCCGCCGCCCGATTATTTGCCACAAATTCCCCGCCCAGCTATAGGCGCTGTGTAAAAACGACCTCTCTGCCGGGGAAAATTCGAAATTCTGTTTTGCCGCGGAGCGCAACCCCAATAATTTATAATTTCTAATTTCATGAGTTTGTTTTTTTTAAATAATTCTGTTGAACCACAATATAATATAAAACCCACGGCAACCTGTCTAACCAATCTGCATCCGTCAGTGGAGGAGATGGACACACCAACACTTCAGCTTATTACCTCTGCCAAGGAGGCAATGCTTTTACTACCGTAAAACGGGGCTATAAGGGACGGCGGGGTAATATGGGACACTTTTCTAAATGTAATTCTTTTTTAATTTTGCTTCCGCCTAGATTTGATGAAGGATTCATGGATATTTCACAATAACAACACAACTCAGCGTCCTGCTCAAAATAAAAAAAGCAGAATTACATTTAAAACATTTCCCAGAAAAGTGTCCCTTATCAACCCGCCGTCCCTTATAGCCCCGTTTTACACTACTGAACCACTAATCCTATCACTATCACATTGATTGCCATTCATTAATTGTCTGTTTATTGCACTGTCCATGTCAAATAAACAAATAATCATTGTGAATCCAATTGCTAGTCATATCTTTTCATGCTCAGGGAATCTGAAAACATACACACAAACACTGTATGGGGGGAACTGTGCCGCTTGGCGGAGGTCTGCGCTCTCCGAGTGCTTTTCTAGTTTGATTTGTTTTCACCACGTATCTAGATTAGATGTTTTGAGTCAATGTACGTTTAAAAAACTACAGTTCCTCCAATGTCCACTTGAGGCAGGATTCAAAAAGGGAGTCAGTTCTTATAGACCCCACTGTTAAAAGCAGAAATGAAGATGCCATGAAATGTTCTCTGCTCACCTTCATAAAAACTATATTATCTTTATTATGATAATTAATTTTTTGATTTCTTTTTTAAAGCTTAAAGTTAGTATTTTAGGGATATAGTCATGTTAACAGGAAGAGCTCTCAGCTAGAAGTGTATGTAAAATCAGTCCCTATGTAGTATATGTGACTGTACATAGATTGCTGTGTTGTAGTGCTGTGTGAATGCTAATGAGTATAAAAACACCCCATGAATACACTCAAAAGCATCCTACAATCATCATAAAAAGTAATGTCCAGCTATTGGTTACTAGGCCAAGCACTGTTTTCCATATCTCAAAGACAGATAAGAGAAAAAAAGGTCAACAAATCACAATATAAATACCCTCAAATTTGTATTCAATAATATGAGGAAAATAAACTCAATCTATTTATGTAATAAATACATAATAGGTTTTAGTCAAACTTGATCGGCTGTCTTAACAGCACTGAGGAGAAGAGTCAAGGAACGTCCTGATTGCTCTAATGATGCTCACTATATGTATTTGTAATATATATTGGCAGTACTTTACACTGAGTGTCATGTGGTATATACTGTAGTTGTTGGTAATGAGCAAGCTGATAATACTGGACTTACACTAACCTAAGTAACCTAAGCTCATCAAAAAGTCAGGTTTAATGAACTTGGAGTGTTTAAATTCTGTATTAGTAGGGACTAGTCAGAAGATGGCTGTATGATTGACCCTTATGGTTTTTATGAATGCAGCACTTCGCAGCATTAGTAAATAACATCTTCAGCAGCAATACACAGTAACTCATTAATGTAGCATTACAGTACTTACACAATGTTTGCATTATGCCAGTGTGGGTTTTCCTCTGCTTGAGAAGACAATATCCCAGTTCCTGCAAATAAGACAATTCCTGATTAGACAGATGCCCACTCGTCTCTCACACCAAAGAAAGCAATACAGTGAAAACATGTCTGACATGCATTCTCTGGTTGGCCAACCTGTTTTAGTCTGGGGCCACCCCGATGAGCTCATTAGCCGGGGGATATTTTGGTATCTGGCATCGCAGGTGTCTTTGCTGTAGCAGCACCATCCTCCTAAATATAAAGGACTAATATTAGACATTCAAATCCAAGAAGGGATACGCTTGTTAGCCCATCACTGAGGCATGTGAGAAATGCACCTGTTGAATGATCTACTGATAGGACTATCTCAGAGGTGAACAAAAGAAACAATGGATTTATTTAATTTACAAAATGACAACAGTTACTGTTGACTGGATTGTTGCATATGAATGAATCTAAAAGGTAAAACTGTGATTTTTTTTTCTTAGAATATACTTTCATGTCAATCTAGAACACAGTCCAAATAATTTCTTTTCATCCTAAGTCTATTAAAGTGAGGGGGAGCAACCAAAAAAAAAAAAAAAAACCAGTAGGTGACAGGGGCAAGATGACATCTCATTCAAATACCGGTAAGTGCCTCATGCCAAAACAATCTGACCTTTAGCAAGACCAAATTAGCCATATGTGCTTTTAAATACTCGCCTTCCAGAAATAACAACCATCGTCGACTTCCTCTGAACTCCTTTAGGTAAAACCTGTAGAAAACAAAATAAATCAATGGAGAATGGTTAAGGTAAAGCAGCAATGTATGAACCCATTCCTGTAAGTTTTAAGTCAATGTATTAATCAGAAAAAAGGCAACTCCAGTTAAAAAGATATAGTAAAATTTCTCAAAGATCTCACCCAGCTGCTGTTCCATCATTGCATGTAACCTGGGTGTTCTTGAGGAAGTGCAGCCTCATATTGTCTGTCTGTTGTCCTGCTGGACGAGCCCCTCCAGCACCTTCCTGTCCCGATGCAGCGGCACCTCCAGCGTTTCTCGTGTTTCCAGTTCTTGTATTGCTTCCAGGTGTAACTTCAGCTGTCGGTGAAAACTGGTCAGCATCTCCTCCTTGTGTCCCACTAACCTTCTTTGAGGGCTTGCTGCCACCTTTAGCATTACGGTTGGTCTGACTGTAGACTGCAATCAGCAGAATCAAGAAAACCAAATGGCCCAGTATCTTCATGTCTAAGGGCAACATGAAATGGAGAGATGCAAAGACAGAAGTTTAATTAGGGTTCACACATGTAAAATGTGCAAAAATCTTCAATCACTTTTAAACTACTACAAAAGGTACCTTTCTAAGATGATAAGATTTGAAGATCCCCGCTGAGGCAGATAACTGATGCTGCTGAAAAGACAGTGGTGAGAGGTTCAGAGCTCTGCGGGCAGGTGTGAGAGGAGGATGCCAGTCATGAGAAGTGATGAAGTCTTCACCAGGTTTTGATGAAGTCTGCAAATCAGCAAGGAGCTTTATAGTGCCACCATATGGGTCAAATTTCCTCCCATTTTCTCTTGGAACTCATGCCAGGCCCAAAGAACAACTGTGACGACACACCACAAGGGGAGGTACCAGAACACCAGTGGTGAGGAGAAAAGATAACATGCATCTCTTCAACATATTTCAAGTCTTTGCACACACCCACCACCATGCAGCTTCTCAGCTGATTGTCACCAAAGAACGAGTTCTCAATGCCCCATCCCCTTCCTTCTCCCTCCTCCTACAATTGAGCTCTGACACCCCCCCCCCCCCGAGTTCTTTTTTTTTTTTTTAATTTAAATGTCTACATGGTCAGCATAACTTCACAGCCATTTTGCATGGTATGTGACCTAAAGGTCATTGGAGCACACATCTCAAAGGCTCTCTGACATGGGAATGAGTTGTACCGTAAGGTTCCTGCATGGTCAACAGCTTAGCCAACACTTATGACACATGTGGTTCACACTCTGGCTTTTTGTGGCCCCATTAAATGCATTACCAAAAGTCTCAACGAATAAGGATGATAAACTAATAAGGATAGGTCATGTCATTCAGTTTTCAGTTCCTCTTTAAAAGGCAGGATAAACTGGAAAAATACTTCCAAGTGGCATGGTAAAAAAAAAATAAATACAAAAAGTATATATATATATATATATATATATATATATATATATATATATATATATATATATATATACAGTCATGCGAAAAAAATTTGGACACTCCTTTAAATATTCAGTTCTTTAATAAGAAATGTTCACATATCAATGTGTAATCTTGTTTTTGTTTTTATTTGCATTTTTTTAAATTTATTTTTATTTATATATACTTCATTCAATTAAATGAACAACATAATACCAAAAGACAAAATTTAATCTATTTCTAAAAAAATTAAAGCTTAAATGTTGTAGTAAAATGTCATACAAATGCCTTTGTTACCAAGGAAATGTAATTCTTTCATATGGCACAAAACGCTGTTGACCTTTAACCTTAATCTTCAGGCTATTACATGTTTGATTTAACACTGCAACGCTGAAATATCTTTAACTGAAAACTTTAAATTCTGCTAATTCTCTTTTTTATGTAGATGACAGTAGTTTTTACATCAATGCATTGATAAATGTAGCTAACTGAACATTATTTTTCACTTTTTATCACATTAAACATGCATCGATTGTTATGTTATAGTAAATTTTACCCATTTTACAGAGAGATTAAAAGGATTTTTTAAATCAGTTGTATATATATTGAGGCTATAATAGACATGCAGTTACCTCCACTCCAAGGTTCTTCTAGGTTGGCATTAAATTTGAGCCTTATAAAATAGCTTAAAACCCCTTACCTTGTGAGGTGTTATTGGATATTAATTCACATAGTCATATTTAAGCAAAAATGTGTGTATATTTACCCTTGTTGTGTCTTCGTCAGTGTTTGTCTTTGCAGCCTCCTGGATGGCAGGTTGGTTTGCTTTTGGTGATGAAAGTGACAGAGTAGTTGAAACTGATCTGTGGCTGTCCGCCCTGGGATGGCTGTAGGGTGACGTACCACCAATCACCAAAGATCACAAGCGCCAGAGCTCTAAAATTCTCATCAATGAAATGCACACCATCCTAAAGTGTCAATCAGAGCAAATAATGATCCCTCAGAACACCAGAGGCTGCAGAAGGGTGCATGGGGCTATATAGGGTAGCATTGGGTGAAAAAACTGCATGGCTCAGAATGAGTAAAATACAAATGAATAAATAAGATAAGATAAGATAAGCCTTTATTAGTCCCACAATGGGGAAATTCCAGGATTGCAACAGCACAGGGATAGCAACACTCAGAGCAATAATTAAGAAGATACGGAAGATATAAATAAGAGCAGTGGATATACATACATACACATCAATATATAAATATATATACAAAGTGCGGCGCAAATACATTATAGCAAAGACAAGTTCATGGCAAGTTCATATCTCTTCTGGGCGACTAAGCACTGAAAACAACACTTGAGAGAATTAAAATTAAAGAGAAAAACCAACAGAGGCTTATATGAATGTCTATGATTAAATGGTGAATTCAGTGTTTGTATCTAGGTATACCCAAACTTACACAGTATGTTATCTGCAATAATCACCTAACCATTTTGACATGCAAACAAGACTGAAAGATTTTTTAGGGTTTGTCTTATTGCATTGGCAAGAAAAAATGGTATTTTTGTCCTATTACCCAGCACCTCATGGTATTTTATCCACTTTCAACTATAGCCAGAAAGAAAATAAAGCTACTCAGAAATATGTCTGAGATCGTATGCGCCTACGCACAATAAAAATGTAGCCTAAGGCCTATACCGAATTTGATCTACTGAGCTGAACAATTCTTCATTCCTTCAGTGTCTCAAAAGCATGCACACCACCATCTGTCTTCCCAGAAATCAATGCAACAATCTGTTTAACAGATACCTGAAATAGCTGAAAAACAAAAGAAGTTGCTGTAAATCTATCACCATTACACCAGAATGTCACGAACAGAGAAATGGCATTGCTGCTATTTTCTTTTACTTTGATATGGGATTGGACAGAATGATATGCTTTTAGAGCAGGCTAGATCAGTGGACTGAAGTGAGTTTGTGTTCTGGTCTTTACAGTAACTCAGCACCTAGAGATTGTCTGATGTCCCTTCTACAACACTATACTGAAATCAAAGTGAGACTAGACATACGGTACTTATGGAGTCCATTTTATTTGTTTCTTTACTTTTGAAAAACAAACACTTTGCATAACACATAAGGCGTTCATGAGACATGTTGAACTTCACCCTGACCTGGGCAACAACTTGACCCCTTGTGCGGCACAGGAGGCATTCTTTTTTCCCCCCGTGTTGTTATGTTTCACAGCCAACCTCCAAGGTCAGGATACCTTAAGCTTCGGGTGGTCCGGGTACTTTGTCTGCTGAGCATGTGTGTCATCACCAGCCTCAAGAGCTAGGCCACGAGCTAGAATATTTGAAGGCTGATAGCTTCAAAGAACAACAATCCAGGGACAGCAGTCATAAATTCTAACGCTCACACACCATGGAAAGACCACAGGTAAAAAGCCCCCAAATCCAACCATGTGTCCAACTGCATAACAGTGAAGTTAGTTAACTTTTGCTTTCAGCATGATTATGCGTGATATCATATGAGTGATGATGCAGTAAGTATGACACAGCTGACTTTTAAGTAATTCTGTTATTCATACCCAAAGGCTCCCTTGTCATGTTGCATGTAATTTGACAATCTGCAAGAACATCACTTTGAATCTGTGTTGTCACCAGCAGTGGAGGGCATAGCTGGGGAAAGAGGGCTGTGATTAATAGGTGATCAGCGTGGCATCTTTACAAGCCACATGAAAACGAGACATGGGCCAGAGATACGAGACCTGACAGGGGTATCGCTGCCAGCGCCTTTCATTCAATCAGGGAGGACAACAGACAGAGCCTTAGCGGGATCGGTGTAAAGTGCTGGGCTACTGCAGGAGGCTAGCAGGTGTGATGGGAACAAGTAACCCTTAAAACCAGGTGTTAAGAGGCCGTGCATGGTAACCTTCTCCAAACTCCCAATGCATCACTGTGACAGATGGAGTAGGGATGATGGTAGGGATACAGAGTGCGGGATTCAAGTGAGGTTAGGGGCTCAGGGTGAAATGTAACCCCTTAGAAAAGTATAGATGACTGATTATTAAGTCTTGTGTTCTCTGACAAGCTGCAGCTTATTCCGATGATCCCTTTACAACCATATGTGTGATCTGTACACCTTATTGGCATGTCAAGCACACCTTCACCCACACAAAGTATGCTCAGTGTTGAGTATGAATTCCACAACTGCAATCCTGCAGAGAGTATGATGTGTGAAGCACAGCTTGTGAGACCAAAGAATTTTAATCATTGCAGTATATATAGAATAGAATAGAATAGAATAGAATAGGCTTTATTGTCATTGTACAGTAGTACAGTACAACAAAATTGTGGGTGCTCCACCAGGCTACTGTGCAATAAAGTAAGGGAGAAAGATTAGATAAAACACGGTTACAGAGTACACGATTAAACACTCAACTGAAATGAAAATAAAAACAAAAATGGCCCAGGATTATGGAAATATACACAGGTATGGCAGTGGCTATTTGGGTAGAACTATGTACATAAGAGCGCAGAGTGCAGACACACAATTGAATACACAACTGAGTAAAATGGTGCAGGATTATGGAAAATATACATAATAGTGGTTTCACGGATGGGTCAATATACATGAAAGTGAGGAGTGCAAAGACAGGTGAGTTACTGTGATAATCAAAAGGTCCTCAGTTCTGAGCATGTGAGTGTTCGGAGGGAGGGGGGTGGGGCCTCTGACTGTTTGCAGTTCGGATGACCCAGACGGAGAAACTGTTTGTCAGTCTGGAGGTGTGGGACCTGATCGATCTGAATCGTCGTCCAGCAGGAGGCAGGTCAAACAGGTGGTGGGCAGGATGTGAGAGGTCTCCTGTCATGGCCTTGATCCTTCTGAAACATGAGGATCTGGAGGTGTCTTCCAGGGAGAGCAGAGGGCCACCGATAATTTTTTGGGCGGTGTCGATGACCCTCTGCACAGCCTTCCTGTTCTCGGCCGTGGAGCCGGTGTACCACACTCCCAGACAGTAGGTGAGCACGCTCTCCGCTGAGCAGCAATAGAAGGCCAGCAGCAGCTTCTGGTCCAGGTTGTTCTTCCTCAGGACACGGAGGAAATGCAGCTGCTGCTGGACTTTCTTCACCAGGGCCTTGGTGTTGACAGTCGAGGAGAGGTCAGAGGAGATGTGGGTACCCAGGAACCTGAAGGCGGGGATGTTTTCCACGCGGCCACCATTTATGAGGGGGAGGGGTGGTCCTGTCTGTTAGTCCTGAAGTCCAGTAAGAGTTCTTTGGATTTTTGGACATTCAGTTTCAGGTTGTTTGTTTGGCACCACAGCAGCAGATTCTCTACCTCCGCCCTGTGTGCCTTCTCATCGTCATCGGTGATGAGCCCAACCAAGGTGGTATCATCCATGTATTTCAAGATGACGGTGGTTGGGTGGGTTGGAGTACAGTCAAAGGTGTATAGGGAGTACAGTAGAGGGCTTAGCACGCAGCCCTGGGGGGAGCCAGTGCTAAGAGACAATGTGGAGGACTGGTGGGGGCTGAGTCTGACTGTTTGTGGGCGGTTGGTGAGAAAGTTTTTTATCCAGGATCAGGTGGGGGGGGGTGTCTAAAGGAGGTGCAGTTTGTTGATCAGGATGTCCAGGATGATGGTGTTAAAAGCTGAGCTGTAGTCCACAAAGAGCATCCTCATGTAGCTCCTTGGGTTCTCCAGGTGCCTCAGCGCTCTGTGGAGAGTGGTGGCGATGACGTCTTCTGTGGACCAGTTGTCCTCGTAGGCGAACTGGTGGGGGCTGAAGCAGGGGGAAGACAGTCCCTGATGCGCTGGGACACACTCTAAGCCCAGTGGCCACTTCCCTCTGGGAACATCCTGTTTGAACCATTGCAATGGCGAGGTACAGTTGATCACTTGTTGGGTGTTGTCTTGGTCTCATGATGTCAAAATGTGAACAGCATGATGAAGAGGACTGTTTAAATACCAGTTCTAATTGAACCAGAAAATGTATTGGTCAATTCATGGCTCAAACACCTGTTGTGAATTTTGCCATTAAGCACCTTGTTAGAGAACAGCAAGTTACGCAAAAAGTACTGAAACATTGAACAGTTGGACATGTGCATTCAAAAGGTTAGAGAAGGTCAAATTAAGGTCACCTTTAAAGGTTACAGTGCATTTTAGGTGCATCCTGAGATTTTACCCGTAAGCCCAATATCCCCAAATTTTTGTCATGAATGCCCTTCGGGGAAGAAAGGTGAGACACACGCGTTGAACTGTGAGTTGGGGTAATTTATTGAAAAAAAGCAACAAACAAAAAATTCAACACGATGCTCATAACACAAAGATACAAACGAAGGAGAAAACTTACAGACTTTGCACACCAGAGCAAGGCAGGGCTCTGGTGGAGACGAGGAGAATGTAAACCAAGACAGCAGCAATTGAAAATGAAAATAACTCCCCTTAAGTAGGGATCAAGCCCCTTAACGTAATGACCGATGTGGGTCTCTGAGAAAGCAATGACATATATTTCGGACCAGCTGGGAATAATGAGGAAGTCATCAGGGCTGACAGCTGGCAGGGCCACGCCCACGCTGAGCAAAACCCTCAGAAAGCCATTGACAGCTGTCAACCCCAAGAGAAAGAACACAACAGAATACAAACATAATGATGTGACAAAAAATAGAGATGGGCAACTCAAAATACAATAAACAAACTATAATGAACATAAACAGGAAAATAAATCATACTGAGAAATAATATAGGATAAGTGACAACTCAAAAATGACAACACAGTACAAATAAGAAAAAAGGCAGACAACCTGAGCCCGGTGGAATCCCTCCGCACTCAAAACATGACAGAGCCCCCCCTCAAGGGGTGGAGACTAGACACCCCAGGGTAATATTAAAAGAAAAGAACCCCCCCCCACAGAAATCCCTCCCCAACAAGAAAACAACCCCACCCTGGGGGGGGGGGGGGACCCAGGCACGGAAGGACCGAGCAAAGAAGGCTCTCAGGAAGCATCCAAGCAAGGCCCAAACTGAGGGAAAACATCAAGAACAAAATCCCACTCAGGACCCACATGGAGCTGGGCATCCCGGCCCCCTAGACCAAAGGACAGGGCAGTTCTGGTGGTCGGCTGAAGTCCCAGGCCTGACAGACGGCGAGATGGTAAGAGTTGGGTGGTCTACCGGAGAATGTGAACCACCCAACCCAACGGCAACACCTGTCAGGCGGTCGGCCAGAGTCCTTCAGCCACCACAACAGAGATGGTGGTCCAGGGGGTGGCCGCCCAACCAAGGTGACGAGAGGTGAGGACGGAAGAGGAGTAGGGGGAGCCCCAACGACATCAGGCAGAGGACGGGGCACCACGACGACGACTGGCAAAGGAGGGGGGGACCACAACGGTGTCTGACAAGGGAGAGGGGACCATGATGCCCATGGACTGACCAGCAACACCCTCAGAGGTCCCTGACTAGGACATAGTTGCACCCTCGGTGGCTCCGGACTGGAGCGAAGTTGCACCCGCAGTGGCTCCGGGCTGGAGTGAAGCTGCACCCATGGTGGCTCCGGGCTGGAGCGGAGCTGCACCCGCAGTGGCTCTGGACTGGAGTGGAGCTGCATCCACGATGGCTCCGGGCTGGAGCGGAGCTGCACCCTCGGTGGCTCCAGGCTGGAGCGATGCTGCACCCGCGGCGGTCTCGGACTGGGACATGGCTGCACCCGTGCTGGGTCTGGACTGGACCGATGCTGCACCCTTGATGGACCCGGACTGGGCCAAAGCTGCACTTTTGTTGGCTCCGGGCTGGAGCATAGCAGCAACCTTGGTGGCTCCTGGCTGGAGCAATGCTGCACCCATGGTGATCCCGGACTGGGACATAGCTGCACCCACGATGGGTCCGTACTGGACCAATGCTGCACCCTCGGTGGGCCCAGACTGGACCAAAGCTGCACCCTTGGTGGTTCCAGGGTGGAGCACAGCAGCAACTTTGGTGGCTCTGGGCTGGAGCACAGCAGCAACCTCAGTGGCTCCGGGCTGGAGCACAGCAGCAACCTCGGTGGCCCCTGGTTGAAGCAAGGCTGCAGCCGTGGTGATCCCAGACTGGGACATAGCTGCACCCTCGGAGGCCCTGGGCTGGGACAGAGCACCTGCAACGACCTCAGCAGGAAAGGAAACAGCACCCACGAAGGGCCCGGATTGGGCCAATGCTGCACCCTCGGTGGACTCGGACTGGGCCAATGCTACACCCTCGGAGGCCCCAGGCTGGAACAGAGCACCTGCGACGACCTCCACTAGAAGGGAAGCAGCACCCTCAAGGACCTCAGCCAGAGGGGAAGCAGCACCCACGAAGGTCCCAGACTGGGGCGGAGCGCCTACAATGACCTCGGCGGGAGGAGCTGGACCCATGATGATTTTGGGTGGCAAGCCTGGACCCACGGAGACATCTGGCGCAGGTGGAATATCCTCGGTGATCCTGGGGAAAAACTCGGACAGGAGATGCACAGACACAGGGTCAGGATCACCGGTGGCAGTGGAGCCTGGCAAGGTGAGCTTAGGTGCAGCTGACGGCTGCATTTGGCTCTCCCCACCTTGAGCCAGGTAAGATTTCTCTAAAAGAGGGACAGAGAAAATGGAGTGCAGTTGCCTGTTCTCAAGCTCCACCGCTGTCCAGGACTCCAACGATCTAGGTGGTGGTTCTACGGGCCCAGCCCTCTGGGGGTTCAACTCCGGCTCTGCTGCGGCAGCCCCCTCAGCAGGCATAGTGGTCAGCTCAGTCCTGGGGACTCCCCGTGAGGTGACCCACGCAGGTGGCTCACCCTATGTGGTGACAAGAGGTGAATCTCCTGCTGGCACTGAATCCTGCTCAGCTGGGGCCTGGGCCCGCTCTTGCGTCGGCACAGGCGTCGGCTGGGTTTTCGCACTCACCCTCCATCCAGAGCATGGCTGCGGGGCTGGAACCAGGTCTTCCAGGGCCACAGGCTTCTCCAGTGTCTGGCGGCTTAATCCAGGGGCAGAGGAGGAGACACAGAGAGAGCAGGTGATAAGCCGTTAGCTGCAGCAGGTGGTGAGAGCTCACAGGGCTGCAAGGACTGAGCCTCACCACCTGGAATCAGGCAAGATAATTCAAACATAGGTAACAGAGAATGAAAACTCACTTGCCTGTATTCCCGGGGCATGATGTTAACTGCTGTAGCTGGTTGGAGGTCGACCCTCTCCGTGATTTCAACGGTCGTGGGCCCCTCTGAGGAACGTGGAGGAACTGTTCCTGCTGACACGGTTTTGGGCGGAGCCGGGGAAAAAACAGTTTGGCTCACAGCAGCGGGAGGAGGCATCGAGGGGAAGCAAGGAACAGCAGTAGCACAAGGGGAGAAGGCTGACAATTCGGCTGAAGAAGACGAACTTGGAAGGTACACTGCTGAAGGAGGCTTTTGTCCTGATGTAGGAGAAGCTACCGATTGAGAAGTTTGAGTGTTCCTCCAGCAGGATTTCCCCAAACGACGATGAGGAGCAGGAGGTGGAGACGTAGGTTCGAGGTGGAGAGGGAGAGGCTCCGGAGGCAGGGGACGCTAACTCGTCGGCTCAAACTCCAGGTCCCTTGATGAAATCTCCTCCAGCTCCTAAGCCAAATCCGGGAGGAGCCATGGTTTAACTTCCAGGAGGAGGTCAGTTTCTGCCAGTATCACCTGTCTGCGTTCCTCCAGCAATTTGGCCGATGGAGCGGACCAAAGCTCGGGACGAGGAAGCGGAGCTGCCGCCGGAGAGCGGTGAGAGGCTGGAAGTTTTCGTTTGCGTGAACACTTGCTCTTCGTTGGTGCGAACGCAGGCATCGGAGCTGAGTTCCCCAGCTCATCACTTGTAGACTGAGGGAGAAATATGGAGATGAATAGGTTTGTTAGCTCTGGGTGATCCCACAGGCTGGGGCATGCCTCCACCACCTACCTCCACCACCTACCTCCAGATACTCTCGGGCTGCCTTGGGAGTACAGGAGGCCTGAGCCTGCGATAAAATATCCTCCAGGACACACACTGACCACTGCTCCATTTCGTTCAGTCTGAGGGTGGACAGCTCCGGGGTGAGAGACATGGTAATCCCGATGTGGAAAGAAAGCCAACGAGATTTTGCCACCGCTGACGTGAACGAAACGGCAAAAAAAATAAATAAATAAATAAATCACCAAACTCACAGCAGCTGGGTCTCTACTGGCCACTGTCTTCTGTCATGATTGCTCTTCGGGGCAGAAAGGTGAGACACACGCGCTGAACTGTGAGTTGGGGTAATTTATTGAAAAAAGCAACAAACATAAAATTCAACACGATACTCATAACACAAAGAAACAAACGAAAGAGAAAACTTAGACTTTGCGCACCAGAGCAAGGCAGGGCTCTGGTGGAGACGAGGAGAATGTAAGCCAAGACAGCAGCAATTGAAAATGAAAATAACTCCCCTTAAATAGGGATCAAACCCCTAAACATAATTAATGACCGGTGTGGGTCTCTGAATGGACAGAAGAAAGCAATGACATATAATTCGGACCAGCTGGGAATAATGAGGAAGCCATCGGGGCTGACAGCTGGCAGGGCCATGCCCACGCTGAGCAAAACCCCCAGAAAGCCATTGACAGCTGTCAACCCCGAGAGAAAGAACACAACAGAATACAAACATAATGATGTGACAAAAAATGGAGACAGGCAACTCAAAATACAATAAACAAACTACAATGAACGTAAACGGGAAAATAAATCATACTGAGAAACAATGTAGGATAAGTGACAACTCAAAAATGACAACACAGTACAAATAAGAAAAAAGGCAGACAACCTGAACCCGGTGGAATCCCTCCACGCTCAGAACCTGACACGTTTTGTGAGTAGTGTATAATGGTGACTGTGTAGAGAAAGGAGCAGGCGAGAGGACGGGCTGGAACAGCACAGACTTTATTCTCCTCTCTACAAGTCAAGTTGACAAGAATGATCCCCAGGCCGCAGGCTCTCTCCCTTTATACTTTAATCCCTTGCCTAGCGACCTGGAGGCTCACACCACAATCCACATTGGATACACAGTCTGCACAGTGCATTAGCATAACATAGTACATGACATTACATTAACATAACAGTCACTGGCGTGCTGCTTCTTCCTCCTCCCTGTAGCCAGCGTCTGCACGTCCACTGTCTCGACTCGATCCCCCGGTCAGACTCCCACTTCACGGTCCATTCTCTGGGTGGAGGATGTCAACTCTATGCCCCCCCCCCCAGAACACCCAGAATGGGCTTCAACCCCCTTGTCCTGTGGGCTTCAGCCGACGTCCGTATCAGCTGTAACGAGGGGTCGCTGGCTGTGAGGTGCTGCTCTGGCGACGAGGCACTGCGGGAGGCACGTCCGTCTGTAAGGGGGCGGGGGGGGGGGGGAAACACATCCTCAAAAAGCATTGTTGTTGCTGTTGCTGAGTCATTTACCTGCAGAGCCCCCAACGGGGGGCGTCCACGCCAGGGAGCCCGGGCCAACACCACTTCCTCGTCTGCCAACACGAATGCTGGTTTGAGCCTGTCAGTGCAGACGGTTTCACTGCATCCCCCCAAGTCTAACACAAAATGTTTCTCCCCAGGTTGCAGCACTCTGAACGGCCCGTCGTATGGTGAGTGCAACGCGGTCCGGTGTGCGTCGTGTCTGACGAACACAAACGACACATTCCGCAAGTTTTTGGGGACAAAAACACGTGGAAAACAGTGGTGGGCAGGGCCCAGTACTCTCCCCGGTTCCACGGCATGTAGGGAATTGGGGGGTGTTTGGGTATCGGGCGCTGGGTTGTTGGGCAAAAATTCTCCGGGGTGCTGCAGCGGTTGTGAAAACACAAGTTCTGCCAGGGAGGCTGCCAAATCCTCCTTCGGTGCGGCACGCAGACCCAACAAAACCCACTGCAGTTGGTCCACCCAATTGGCATCGGTAAGCGAAGCCCTGAGCGCTGCTTTCAGTGATCTGTGGAAACGCTCGGATAACCCATTGGCCCGAGGGTTGTATGCGGTAGTACGGTGAATGCTGACCCCCAGGCTCCAGGCCATTGCAGACCAGAGGTTGGAAATGAACTGGGGGCCCCTGTCAGACGGGATGTCAGATGGTGTACCGAAACGTGCCACCCAAGTGGTCAAAAAAGCGTGTGCTACTTCCACGGACGTTGTGGACGCCAGCGGCACCGCTTCTGGCCAACGCGTGGTGCGGTCCACTACGGTTAGGAGGTGCATAAACCCCTGCGATGGCAAGAGGGGCCCCACCAGGTCCACATGGACGTGGTCGAACCTCTTAGCTAGGATGTGGAAGTGTTCGAGGGGGGCCTTCGTGTGCCTGTGCACCTTGGCTCACTGGCACGCGACGCAAGCTGCCGCCCACTCTTTCACCTGTTTATGTAGACCCGGCCAGACAAATTTTGCCCCCACCAGCTTGACTGAAGCGAGCACTCCCGGGTGCGCCAGAGAGTGAATCGAGTCGAAAAAACAACGGCGCCAAGTGCGCGGGACAACCGGGCGCGGACGGCCTGTGGAGATGTCACAGAGTAGGGATGGCCCCCGGCTCGCAGTACTCTGCTCTCCAGCCTTAACCCTGTTGGTCCAGACTGGAACGCGCAAACGTCGGCATCGCCAGGTTGCTCAGCGACTATGGCAGTGTAACCTATCCCTAGGTGGATTGGGGCCACGAGCTCGCGCGAGAGACAACCCCCCACCACGTTGAGTTTACCAGCCACATGCTGTATGTCGGTGGTAAACTCCAAGATTGCATCTAGCTGTCTTTGCCGTCGGGCCGACCATGGTTCCGAAACCTTAGCCATGGCGTATGTTAGCGGTTTGTGGTCGACAAACGCTGTGAAGCTGCGCCCTTCCAGCCAAAACTGGAAGTGGCATATGGCCAGGTGGAGAGCCAGCAGCTCCCTGTCGAGCGCGCTGTATTTACACTCATTGTCACGCAGAGACCTGCTGAAAAAGGCGAGTGGCTGCCAAGAACCTGCGATGCACTGCTCCACAACGGCCCCCTATGGCCACGTACAATGCGTCGGTAGTGAGCGTAATCCGTGCCAACGGGTCTGGGTGTGCCAGTAATGTGGCCTTAGTAAGCGCATCCTTGGCCTCCACAAATGCCTGCTCCCGCTCGGGGGTCCAGTCAGTGCTGTCCGCCGGTTTGCATTTCTTAAGCGCGGTGTACAACGGCTGCATGAGCTGGGCTGCACGAGGGAGGAAACGGTTGAAGAAGTTCACCATTCCTAAAAACTCCTGGAGCACCCTTACGGTCTGAGGACGTGGAAAATTTGCTACCGTTCGCACCTTGTCCGGTAAC
Organism: Pholidichthys leucotaenia; assembly: GCA_020510985.1. NCBI lineage: Eukaryota > Metazoa > Chordata > Actinopteri > Cichliformes > Pholidichthyidae > Pholidichthys > Pholidichthys leucotaenia. Next base: position 83,953,525 of record CM035848.1, on the reverse strand, counting down.
AGGATCGCGCCCTCTGGTGAGATGCGGTGGCCCAAAAAGTTGATCGTCGTAGCTCCAAACTGACACTTCGCTGAGTTGATTATTAACCCGTGCTCCTCCAACCTCTGGAAAACCGTCCTGAGGTGGGCGATGTGTTTGTCCTCGGACTCGCTGGCCACCAGGATGTCATCAAGGTAGGCAAAGACAAACCGCAGGTCGCGCAGCACAGCATCCATCATGTGTTGGAAGGTCTGCACTGCGCCTTTTAACCCGAACGGCATATGTAAAAATTCGAAAAGGCCGAACAAGGTAATCACTGCCGTTTTGGGTATGTTTTCTGTGCTCACCGGGACCTGGTGGTACCCGCGGACCAGGTCCACCTTGGAAAAAATGCGTGCCCCCGTGAGGTGGATGGAAAAATCCTGAATATGGGGAATGGGGTAGCGATCGTGTGCTGTAGCATTGTTTAACCGTCGGAAGTCGCTGCATGTTCGACACGACCCCTCGGCTTTAGGCACCATGTGCAGCAGGGATGCCCACGGGCTATTGGAGCACCTGATGATGCCTAATCTCTCCAAATTGGCGAACTCCTCACGCGCAATGGTCAGTTCAGCTGCATCCAGGTGGCGAGGGCGCACGAAAACGGGCAGCCCCGTGGTGGGGATAAAGTGCTCAACCCCATGCTTAGTGACGGCCGCCGAAAACATTGGAACCGTGAGTGCTGGAAACTGAGTGAGTAGTTATTGGAACTTACCCCCTGGAGCTGTGACGTTGGCGAGTGCTGTGGACCCAGCTCCTTGAGCTGTACCGAGCAGAGAATAAAAAGACAGAGCATTACTCAGACATTTATTAGTAACATCGACTAATAGTCCGTGTGGACACAGAAAATCTGCGCCTAAAATGGGGTAGTTACATGCTGCTATGATGAAGGACCATTGGTAGTTGCAGCTGTGCAAACATATGGTCAGTGTCCTCTCACCAAAAGTTTTAATGTCTGAGCCGTTGGTGGCTGCCAGCTCGGGGCCGCTACTCCCAGCCAACCGGTCTGCGTTGGACGGCAGGATGAGGCTCTTTTGGGAGCTGGAGTCCACGAGGAACTGTCTCCCCGAACGTAAGTCCATCACATAGAGCAGATTGTTTGTGTCACTGGCAGATGCAGCTGCTACCAACTGCCGTTCCCAGCGTTTCCCGACCGCCTGTATTGGCACAGTGGCATGCATCGCTGTGCGTCTTCTCCGAAACGGCAGTGGTAGAAACAGAGTGCGCCCTTCCGGTGCTTCTTGGCCTCAGCGTCGGCCACCATGGAAGGCTCCTTACTGTCGGCGGTCATCTCTGTGGGGTCTGGCGCCGCTGCATTCACCGCAAAGTTTCTGGTTGCCAGGATAATCCGGTCCGCTTCTTTTGCCAGAGCCTGGTAGTTCTCCGTGGCCAGCAGCGATGAGTTGGCGAGGACTGCCCTGGCCGCTGTCAGGAGGTTACGGAGGAAAAGATGTGCGAACAGGAATGGCTTGCCATCTGTGCCCATCAACGCCAACATCTTCTCCATCAACTCGAGCGCTGAGCCGTCTCCCAACTTGGAGCACGTAAGGAGTCTTTCCGCTCTCTCACATTCCGACAGCGTATAGCGCTGGGTCAGCGCAGTCTTGATGGCGTCGTATTTGCCGTGGGTGGGGGGCCGTTGGAAAAGGCTTGCCACCTGCCAAGTTGTGCGTGTGTCCAGCGCGGCTATGACATAGTAATATTTTGTGTCATCTGCCGTCACTCCCCGGAGCGCAAACTGGGCCTCCGTGTGTAGGAACCAAGCCGTTGGGTCGTGTAGCCAAAAATCCAAGACCTTGACCAAAACAGAACAGGCGGTGCTGGCGCTTCCAGATGAGGCCGTCTCCAGGGTGTTTGCCTCGTATTCTATCATACGTCTCGGGGTCACCAGTGTAGAGGAAGGAGCAGGCGAGGCGACGGGCTGGAACAGCACAGACTTTATTCTCCTCTCTACAAGTCAAGTTGACAAGAATGATCCCCAGGCCACAGGCTCTCTCCCTTTTATACTTTAATCTCTTGCCTAGCGACCTGGAGGCTCACACCACAATCCACATCGGATACACAGTCTGCACGGCGCATTAGCATAACATAGTACATCACATTACATCAACATAACAGTCGCTGGCGTGCTGCTTTCCCCTGAACAATTCCCATTGCCCAAAATGCAGGATACACTCATTTACCTTTTGTTCTTATTAAAGACAAAAATAGAAAGGAGATGTTTTTACCTTCTTTACATGTTTCAGCTGTTCACTGTAGCCTTCATCAGAAACAAAAGGTAAATAATTAAAAGAAGACAAAATGAACCTACTTGAGCTATACAAGATACACTATTATGAATATAAGTCATAAAAGATTACATAAATAAGTGATCTGACTAACAAATAAACAAGGGATCCGAAACAGTTGCTAATATTGGATGTCCCATTCGTTTTCAGTAATTTGATATTCTGTAATTAATATTCACACAATCAAATAAATCTTAGTGCCATTCAGTCCCTTTCATATTTGTCAAAGTCTAACATGTGTGATTGCCTGCATATAGGCTACACCTCTTTATTCCACTTTCAAACACAGCCTACATTTGGGCCTGTAAAGCGTAATTGGGCTACCTGTTTCAGACCGGAATACTTGAGTTCTACGGGCAATGCACTAGTTTTATTTAATTTTATTTTTCTATATAGTGCCAGAACACCATGATTCCTTTAAGAGTTTGTCATTTTCGGCCTTCGTGCTGCCCCCTCCCCCCTCCACCACCAAAGACTGTAAACCTAGGGGAAACACTAAACTGATACTGTATAAAAACAAAGATTTACCCTGTGTGTGGTGTTTGTGGGCCAGTGTTAGGACAGGACAGTATGTTGTGTCCTGCTGCCTAACTGGGACACTGTTTCTGAAGGAGGGGTCATACTGTGCCAGAGTCGAAAGCCTGCGGTGTTGTTAGTGCTCATGACATAGTGGAGCAGCAGCATGGCCTTGGAGTCATGCTGGATAAACGATCAGGCCTGTCAGTGCATTGATTGATGCCAGTGGAAGGGGTCACGCCATGCTCAACTCAACACAAGGTCTCTTCTTCAACCTGATCAACAAGCGATAGCACAACACCAAGTGAAAATGTTTTCGTAGGTCCCATCTAAAAAAAACCAGATGTACACAATGTTCATCCTGACAATTAAATGATTTAGAATGATTTGATTAAATGGGATTTAAATGTTGATACATTAGACAATTGTTATTTTATCTTGTAGAAAAGAAAAATGAGTAAAAAATTATGATGATTAGATAATCATTCTGTGCTGGACTGAGCATATACAGCATTATGACAATATCACTATGGTAAAACCGTATTTGTAGATGTAAATATTTGGGATATACTGACAGATACATTAAATAACCAGTTATATATTTTGGTTTGATTCTCTTTTTGACATAATTTATTTCTCTCTTCAGGGAAAGACATTATTTTAATAGCTGACCTCTGAAAAAAATGATGTTCTGAGTCTCAGTTAAAGCAGATAATTCTGATTTTCTTTATTTTTAGTTATTATATATATATAATAAGGGAATGATGTTATAATGTTTTACTTAGTGCCTTTCTCCCGTCTCTAGTACAATGGTGCAGTAGTTAGCATTGCTGCCTCTCAGCAAAAAGGTCCTGTGTCTGAATTAGGGTTTCCAACTTTCTTACAGCAAAATAAGGGACAGAGGGTTTTAACTAATGCTCAGTGCCACGATGTTGTGGACATAAGTGTTGTCATAATACTGGGATTTTTTTTACCTTGATAATACCTGAAAAAATACTGATATTCAATGTCATGTTTAATACTACAAGGGAAAAAATACCACACTGTATACCTAGAAATTTCAGATTTTACAGAATACAGAGTCTCAGTTTAAAAATGTGTAATAGCTATATTTTTAATAATGGATTGCATATATATAGCACTTTTCTTGACACCCAAAGACACTTTATAATGACTCCATTATTCATTCGCTCCACAGACAATGATAGTGGTAAGCTACCTCTATCCACAGCTGACCTGGGCCAGACTGACAGAAACATGGCTGCCAATCCATGCCAACGGCCTCTCCGACCATCACTGAGCATTTATTCACATTCATACATCAGTGTTATCAACCATGAACACACTGGAGGCAGGGTGGGTAAAGTGTTTTGTCCAAGGACACAACAGCAAGGTGGGGGGAGTGAGATTCGAACCACCAACCCTCTGGTTATTGGGCGACCTGCTCTACCTCCTGAGCCACTATGGCCTCATTTTTGTTTCTCTTTGAGAAATAATGTAACTTTGAAATAGAAAACACAACTACACTGCAAAAAGTCAAATATAAGTAAAACGAAATAAATTAAGGCTGTTTATGCTTGTCTTTTTGTCTGACAAGATATTTATTCTTGCTGTGCAGTTTATCCATCCATCCATCCATCCATTTTCTACCGCTTTTCCAGAGGTCTGGGTCACGGAGGCAGCAGCTCAAGCAGAGAAGCTCAAACTTCCCTCTCCCAAGCCACTTGCTCCAGCTCTTCAGAGAGGATACCAAGACGTTCCCAGGCCAGCTGGGAGACATAGTCTCTCCAGCATGTCCTGGGTCTGCCGTGGGGTCTCCTTCCAGTTGAACGTGCCCAAAACACCTCAAATGGGAGGCGTCCAGGAGGCATCCTGATCAGATGCCCAAACCACCTCAACTGGCTCCTTTCGATATGGAGGAGCAGCAGTTCTACTCTGAGCCTCTCCTGGATGGCTGAGCTCCTCACCCTATCTCTGAGGGTGAGTCCAGCAATCCTACGGAAAAAGCTCATTTCAGCCACTTGTATCTGTGATCTCATTCTTTTGGTCATTACCCAAAGCTCATGACTATAGGTGAGGGTAGGAACGTAGATTGACCGGTAAATCGACAGCTTTGCTTTAGAGTTCAGCTCCCGCTTCACCACAATAGACAGGTACAACGTCCACATCACTGCAGAGGCTGGTCTGATCCGTCTGTCAATCTCTTGCTCCATTCTCCCCTCACTCGTGAATGAGACCCCGAGATACTTAAACTCCTCAACTTCGGGCAGGAGCTTGTCTCCAACCTGGAGAGGATAATCCACCTTTTTCCGGCTGAGGACCATGGACTCGGGTTGGAGGTGCTGATTCTCATCCCAGCCACTTCACACTTAGTAGCAAACTGCTCCAGCAAGGCCTGTAGGTCACTGCTTGATGAAGCCAACAGGACAATTTTTTTCAATTCAACTTTATTTATATAGTGCCATTTCACAACAACAGTCATCTCTTAGCACTTTCAACTGTAGGGGAAACCCCCATAATTGCAGAAAGACCCCAGCAATCAGGTGATATATCCTGTGAAGAGGAAAAACTGTGGAGAGGAAAAACTCTCTTTTAGCAGGAAGAAACCTCCAGCAGACCCAGGCTCAGGGAGGGGCAGTCATCTGCTGCGACTGGCTGGGGGGTGAGGGGATAGAGAAGAAGAAGAAAAGAACAGACATGTAGAGAGCAAACAGCACAATGGGGACTCATCTATGGGAGAGAACAAACAGATGTTAAGGACCATCAAAAATATTTCATTGAGAGTAAAGAAAGGAGTGAAGCCCAGTGCATTGTTGGAGGTCCCCCGGCTGTCTAAACCTATTAGCAGCATAACTAAGGGAGGGTTCAGGGACACCTGATCCCACCCAAACTATAGGCTATATCAAAAAGGAAGATTTTAACCCTATTCTTAAAAACAGAGATTCAGGTTCAGGTTCAGGTTACTTTATTTGTCCTGTAGGTAGATTTGTTTTGCAGTCTGGTGACATCCATATTTACAAGCCACAAATTACATTCAACATAGACACAAACACAGGCACATATGAAACTGACTATAAACATGATAAGAATACTCAAGGCTCCATCAATCAAGGTATAAAAAGACAAAGAGATGGGAGAAAAACCAGAGGCAAGAGAGAAGGGTCATATTAAAAGTTAAAAACTAGTCAAAGAGGTTAAAAACTCAAAGGTCTAAAACCCAATAAAATATTTAGAACCCAAGTGACATCCTACAAAATAAGTAAATATAAAATGGAGTTAATAAATAGGTACCTAAATTATGTGCAATATATTTTTACAGCTTGTTCAACTCTTTGACAGCAGCAGGGACAAAGCTGTTTTTGTAGCGCTGGGTTCTACTTTTTGGGACAGCAAACCTCCGTCTTCAGGGAAGAAGCTGAAAGTGGCAGTGCAAAGGGTGGGAGTCATCATTTAAAATGGAGGTAGCCATCCTCTGTACTTGTCTGGTGTACAGGGATGTCAAGCTCAGCTGTGGCTCACCAAGCAAACAACTGGACCATCTAACTACCTGATCCAAGGATTTCCTCTGTTTCAGTTTTATCTGACCAAACCATGACACTAAAAAAAAGGATAAAACAGATTCAATAAAAGCCCGATAAAACATTGTCATTATGGTTCGGTCAACTTGGAAGCGTGCAAGTTTTCTCAAGCAATGCAAATGTTGCTGACCCTTATTGCACACCCTTTCACAGTTCTCTTCAAAGCTTAAATTACTATCAATAATCGTCCCAAGATATTTGTAGGATTGTACACATTCGGTGGTCTGGCCTTTTAGTACGGTGACTTTGTGCCTGGGATTTTTCTTCCTAAAGTCAATAATCATGTCTTTAGTTTTTGTCATATTCAGCTGCAGGTAGGAATCCTCACACCAGTGAACAAAATCATCAACTACTGGGCCGTGGCCACTCTCACCATCCTGGAGGAGACTGACAATAACTGAGTCATCAGCATACTTTATGATGTGTCTGTTGTCATGTCTGCTCCGACACGTTTGTGTACAGGATGAAGAGTAGTGGTGACAACACACACCCCTGAGGAGAGCCAGTAGAAGAGCACTTTAGGTCAGACAATGTACCATTGACCCTTACTCTCTGCGTCCTGTTGGTTAAGAAATCTAGAATCCAACCCACCAGATTATTGCTCAAATCAAATTGCTGTAGGAGCCTTTCAACTAAGATATGAGGTTGGATTGTATTAAAGGCGGAGGAAAAGTCCACAAATAAAAGTCTGGCGTGTGTCCCATTAAAATCCAGATGTTTAAAAAGCATGTTAAACAGAGTGACAGTGGCATCCTTCACTCCTCTGTGAGGCTTATAGGCAAACTGCAGAGGATCCAATGCATGCTCAGTCTGCTTTAGGACCTCACATCTGACCAGTTTTTCAAAAATTTTCATTAAAACTGAAGTCAAAGCAACTGGTCTAAAGTCATTTACCGTTTTAGGACAGCTGGATTTTGGAACGGGAACAACCACGGCTTCTTTCCAGATCTTAGGCACATGATGTGTCTGTAAGGACTTAATGAAAATGTAATGAAATACAGGACTCAGTTTATGTGCACAGGACTTTACCAAGCACCCACATATATTATCAGGGCCCTGACTTTTGTTTACTTTTACAGCGCAGAACTCCCTCTTAACATCCTGCACCTCAATATTAAAGTGCTGATTGTCTGAGTTTCTGTTTCAAATCTTGGGTTTCTGTGCTAAAATCAAAGGAGTCAAAACGACCATAAAAACGATTAAGAGCATTAGCCAGCTCTGTGTCTGAATTAAAACCATCTAAAAACACACGATTACTGCGCTCTGTGCTCTGAAGGCCTGCAATAGTTTTCATACTGGCCCAGGCTGAACCAAGTTTCTTTGTTGCCATCTTGCTTTCCAACTCTGATTTATAATTCTGTTTTGTTCTTAAAATTTCGGACTTCAGCTCTTTTGTGGCAACCTGTAGCTCAGAAACAGACCCCTGTTTAAAGGCAAGTGCTTTCCTCTGTAAAGCAGGATTTAACTGATTTTGTAACCCATGGTTTGTTGTTGGGATATATTTTGACACGTTTACGTGGAACAATCTTATTTTTACAGAAAGCCATGTATGAGCATGTGACGTCCACCAAAGAGTCCAAATCATCCCCGCAGGCCAGTGTGAACATCTCCCAGTCTGTACAGTCAAAGCATTCCTGGAGGCTGTGCACTGAATCTTCTGTCCACACATCAATGTCTCTCGTCTCCACCTTGCCTCTTCTGAGAGCAGTTTTATATGTGGGTAGCAAATGTACACAGTTGTGATCTGAGGATCCTAAAGGAGGAAGGGGGAGTGATTTATAGGCCCTCTCTATGGATCCATAGAACAGGTCCAATGTCTTTTTTCGCCTGGTTGGGCAGGAGACATACTGATGAAAGTTTTTAAGTGTCTTCTTTAAAGAAACATGGTTAAAATCCCCAAGAATGAAGTTTGGCGCCTCTGGAGAAATTGATTGCAGCTTCTGGATCACATCAAAGATAGTGCTGCAGGCGGAGTCAGCGTCTGCCCTCGGGTGAATGTACACAGTTGTGATGAAAAGCTGGGGGAACTCGCGAGGCAAATAAAAGGGGCGTAGTGACACAGACAGCAGTTCCACATCGGGTGTACAGATGCGCTCTCTGACCGTGACAGATGTGCAGTACTGCTTATTAATGTATAAACATATGCCGCCCCCCTGACGTTTCCCCGTTACCTCTTCCTGCCGATCCGAGCGCAACGGGGCTCCAAAGCCGTCAATCCACAGGTCTGCGTCTCGGTCATGCACAGTAAGCCAAGATTCGGTGAAAGCCATGACACAGCAGTTCTTAAAGTCCTTCTGGTAGCGTACATTCCCTTGAATTTCATCCACCTTGTTTCTCAGAGACTGTACGTTCCCAAAAATCATCGACGGAAGAGGAATGTTACCAAATTGACATCTTCTCAGGCGCAATTTCACACCTCCATGCCTTCCGCGCTTCCTTCTGCCATCTCTCCCGTCTCTCCCGTCTCTCTTTTCACCGCTATGTCCATCTCTCAAAATAAAGTCCGGCAGTTGCGGCTTAGGCGCAATCACAGCCGCTGCATCAACCGTGTTTAAATGCAGCAACATGTCCCTGGAATAATGTATCCTGCCCGCCATGATGCCAAACGCGTTTACCTCATAGACAAAGAGCCGGAGGAAAAGTAGCAGCAGTGCAAGAAAGGGAAGGAAGTCCATGCTGTTGGAACCAGGGAGCTCTTCGCCATATAGTCCACAAACACTCCAGGGCAGAAACGGCACAGAGGATTTCGTAAAAACATATAAAAGTACATAAAAACAGACACACAGACAATGAACTTTTTCACCAGCTGCCGGTCGCTGCGTGCGCATGCGCCCAAAGACAGTGAGTCAGCGATTGAGTCTGACTCACGAATCCAGATTGGCAACTGGTTCCAAAGGAGAGGAGCTTGATAACTGAAAGTTTTCATTGTTATGGCGATGACACTGTTAACTGAAGGCTCTGACAACATCATCCGCAAACAGCAGAGATGAAATCCTGTGGTTACCGAGCATGACACCCTCCACTCTTTGGCTGCGCCTAGATATCCTGTCCATAAAAATTATGAACAGGATCGTGACAAAGGGCAGCCCTGGTAGAGTCCAACTCTCCCTGGAAATGAATTTCACTGGGTGTTGGCAACAAGAACCAAATTCTTGCAATGGTTGTATAGGGACCGGATAGCTTGTAACAATGAGCCCGATACCCCATACTCCTGCAGCACCCCCCACAAGAGACCATAAGGGACATGGTCGAATGCTTTCTCAAAGTCCACAAAACACATGTGGACTGGTTGGGCAAACTCCCACAAGCCCTGGAGGACTCTTGAGAGGGTAAAGAGCTGGTCTGATGTGCCATGGCCAGGACGAAAACCACATTGCTCCTTCTGAATCCGAGATTCGACCAATGGCCAGATTCTTCTCTCCAGGACCCTGACACAGACCTTCCCAGGGAGGCTGAGAAGTGTGATCCCCCTAAAGTTGGAACACACCCCCTGGTCCCCCTTTTTAAAAAGAAGAACCACCACTCTGATCTGCCATGCCAAAGGCACTGTCCCTGACTTCCACGCAACATTGCAGAGGTGTGTCAACCATGACAGCCCTACAGCATCCAGGGCCTTGAGGTACTCAGGGTGAATCTCGTCCACCCCCGGGGTCCAGCCACCAAAAAGTTTTTTAACCACTTAGGCGACCTCAATCCCTGTGATGGGCAAGTTGTCCCCCTTGTCCTCAAGCCCTGCTTCCTCTATAGAAGGCATGTAGTGCAGTTGTGGAGATCCTCAAAGTATTCCTTCCACCGCTCGACAATGTCCCCAGTCAAGGTCAGCAGTGAACCATCCGCACCATAGACAGTGTGAACAGAGAGCTGCTTCCACCTTCTGAGTCACTGGACAGTTTGCCAGAATCTCTTCGAGTCTGACCGAAAGTCTTGTTCCATGGCCTCACCAAACTCCACCCACACCCGAGTTTTTGCTTCAGCAATCATCCGAGCTGCACTCCGCTTGGCCTGCTGGTACACCTCAGCTGCTTCAGGAGTCCCACAAGCAAACCAAGCTCAATAGGACTCCTTCTTCAGCTTGATGGCCCCCCTCACCACTGATGTCCACCACTTGGTTCAGGGGTTTCCACCATGAGATACGCCAACAACCTTGCAGCCACAGCTCTGGGTCACTACTTCAACAATGGTGGTGGAGAACATGGCCCATTCAGACTTCGTCTCTAGACTCCCCTGGAATATGGTTGAAGTTCTTCTGGAGGTGGGAGTTGAAGACCTCCCAGACAGGGGCCTCAGCCAGACATTCCCAGCACACCCTCACTATATGTTTAGGTCTACAGGGTCTGAGTGGCATCCGCCCCTGTCATCAAATCCAACTCACCACTAAGTGGTGATCAGTTGACAGCTCTGCACCTCGCTTTACCCAAGTGTCCAAGATATGTGGTTGCGGGTCTGATGACACGGTAACAAAATCGATCATCAACCTGCAACATTCTTCTTCTTCTTCTTTTAGATTTGATTGGTGGTTGGCATCCAGCTTACAGGTGCATTACCGCCATGTACTTCACCCTATATCATCACTCTATCTTTTATCACTTATATCACTCTATAAATTCAAGAAATCTCTGTCTGTCTGTCTGTCTCGACCTGCAACCTTGGGTGTCCTGGTGCCAGGTGCACATATGGACACCCTTATGCTTGAACATAGTGTTCATTATGGACAAACTGTGGTTGGCACAGAACCACTCGGGCATACACCACTTGGGTTCAGATAGGGCAGGCCATTCCTCCCAATCACGCCCCTCCAGGTTTCACTGTCATTGCCCACGTGTGCACTGAAGTTCCCCAGTAGGACAATGGAGTGTCCAAGAGGATCACGCTCCAGCACCCCAGTCAGAGAATCCTAAAAGGGTGGGTACTCTGAACCATCACTTGGTCCATAGGCACAAATGATGGTCAGGACCCATTTCCCAACCCGAAGGGGCAGGGAAACTACCCTTTTGTCCACTGGGGAGAACTCCAATGTCAAGGCAGCAAGGCGGGGGGATATAAGAATACCCACCCCTGCCCATCACCTTTCACCCGGGGCAACTCCAGAGTAGGCCAAGCTCCAGCCCCTCTCCAGAAAACTGGTTCCAGAACCAGACCTGTGCATTGAGGTGAGCCCAACTGTATCTAGCCGGTATCGCTCAACCTTGTGCACCAGTTCCAGCTCCTTCCTCACCAGAGAGGTGACGTTCCATGTCCCAAAAGCCAGTTTCGAAACTGGCTGTGCAGTTTATGTGTAAGAAAATTTTACCTGCTTTCCAATAGTTTTATCTTGTTTTATGCAATTTGATAAGTCAAATTTTCTTGCTCTGTTGGCAGATAATTTTACTTAAAATAAACAAAAAAAAAATTCTGGCAATAGATAATTCTAGTTAAAATTAGAAAAAAAATCTGCCAACAAAGTAAGGTTAAATTGATTAAAACAAGTAACAACTTTCACAAAGCAAGTAAAATCTTACAGAAAACTGCACAACAAAAAGAAATTCTTATCTTGTCAAAATTATCTTGTGAGAGTAAAACAAGCATAAAGCCTTGATTTAGGGTATTTTATCTTACTGAGATTTCCCTTTTTACAGTGCGACAGATACTGCCTTCGGCATAAAATTACATCAGTGAAGTATTCCTGATTCAAACAAGCACAACAGCAGCAATGAAAAACCTGCAAATAGCATGTCCACTGCAAATAGCATGTCTTACCTTTTTTTTTAGAAGTGTTTTCTTCTTGTCTTCTTTAAAGAAAAATCTTTCATTAGGACCTTTAAGTCCAGCTCACGAATATTGTCATAGTCTATGGATGCATGCTTGATCCAGTCTACTTTTTACCAAGTTCGGAGTCCACTGTCCTACGCACAGCTGTCTGATGTATAAGCAGTCATGGCCTTTCTTCTCCCTTCTACTCCAGGTGAGAGCTTTAACGCCCCACCTGTCTTTTCCATGTGTAATTAGCAGCCTCCTCCACTCAATGCTCCAGCTTAGAAATCCTTTACGCTTCAGGATTTTTTGAGCAGTTTGTTTTTCCTAAGCTCTTTTCCTCTCAATAATATTATGAGTGCCACTTTCAAACTTTTTTCTGGACATTTTGACTGAGCTAATTACATTTTAGTCTCACTGGCGCTTGCATAGTCACATGTCAAAACAATTCCTCTGATTGGCTATTGTTACTGGTACCCATGTGGGGCACCTGTAAATTTGACCAATCAGCAGCCACACATGAATATCAAGTGATGGACATAGAATCTGACCAATTAACAACAATGTGATCTTTTTCATTGGCTCATGATAGACCCTGTTCTTCGTAGGCCCCTGGGCTTCAGCTCAGCCTAGCCTGTTCATTAACCCCTTGCACTCCGGTCAATTTTCCTAAAAATGCCAAAAAATAATGTGCCCAAAGTAAATTGAAAGCTGTTCTTCAACTCTTTGCAGCATCTTCATGGGGTTGGTCTCATTTAAAAGAAAACACTTTGAATTTTTTGGCAAAAAAAACAGGATCTCTCTAAGTGTTCCGGCCACTGAGTTACAGTCATCTAAACATAGTGAACTTGAAGAAAATAAATTTGGCCTGGGTGTTTTTTTTGGATACAAATGCTTGCAAATAACACACAGCTTCAGATCCGGGCTGGAAAATGCAACAGAAATGTAGAACCAAGTGTTATCCAGCTGAGGTCAAAATTTTGTAACAATACCACAAAAAATGAATATATTACACAGCTTTGTTCTCAGGCTGTTCCCAGGCGTTTTGGAACTGTGCCAAATGGCACAGTTTGGAAAAACGTCTGTAACTTTTGAATGATTCAATGTAGAAGCTTCATTTTGGGCTCTAATGAAAGGTCACATTCAGGGCTATGTCTGTGTGTGTGTGTGGAGGGGGGGTTGTCCCCCCCCCCGCTACAGAGGACGGAGATCGGCCCTCGCTACATGACGGATTACACTCGGATGTGGCATGTTTCCACAGCAACGCTGTCACCGCGGCTCCCCCCTTTCCCCCGCTACAGAATCGTAGCGGCGGGGGGGGTGGGGGGGGTCATGGTCTGGAGGCGGCGAAGAACCGTGTAACGCGGCGCACGCACTTCAGACATCGTGCGCCGCGCAGTTGTAATTTACCGATCGGTCAAAAGTCATTTTTGATTACAATTTTCAGGGATAAAAAATAATTTGGCTTATAACACCTTACCTCTTCACAGCCACATTGTCCTGGCCAACTTCTCTTCCTCATTGTCAGACGAACGCGACGCTGGTCCGCTTGTGGTTCTGGTCTCGCGACCCGGTCAAAACATAATTCCATTATTGCGGTTTTGTGCTTCCATGATTGCGGTTTTTGGCGAACGATTTTTCAAAACAAATAACAGTAGTAATTAAAAAAAGACTGGTGAAGGCGTGTGTGTCACTCAGCCTTCGTCGTCAGCCTCCGTCGGTCTATGACCATGGAAGAAATCATAACGTCTCATAACGTCTAATCCTTTTTTGATCCGCTCCAGCAGTCAGTCTTCACCCAGCCTTAAAAAAACAGCTCGCGAACTTCTCTGCTTCAATTGGCTCACTGCATTCACAGCAGGCGGGTCCTTCTGGCTAGGTTTTCAGTCATTGGTTCTTCAAGGTTTCAGAAACCCAATTCAAGGCTCTTATTAGTCGAATGAGAGGTCAATCAGATGAACTAATCTGTTCGCGGCTGTGTCTGCAGCTTTTATTTTCAGTGCGCGCTTGGACGCCACTACATCACCATCACCACCTACATCACCATCTACACCATGCGTCCTAGAGCGCACGAGAGCGCCCTCGTGCGCTCTCGTGCGCTCTAGGACGCAGAGACTTGCCCGTCCGTGGTACAACGGAGCGCAAGAGGTTAAGGTAGCTTTAACTATATGGGACGTCCCGATTGGGACAAACATATTTAGCTCAATATATGGGACATCCCAGCTAAACCGGGACAGTTTGCAACCCTAGTCTGAATCCATCATCCTGCCAGCTCAGGCCTCTCTGTATGGAGTTTGCATGTTCTCCCAGTGTCTGTGTGGGTTCCCTCTGGGTACTCAGGTTTTCTCCCATGGTCCAAACACATGCATGGATACATTAATTGGCATCAACTGGAGATTCTAGATTGTCCGTGGGTATGGATGTAAAAGTGAATGTCTGTCTGTCTCTGTGCCGGCCCTGCGATGAAATGGTTATCTATCCAGGGTGTGCCCTGCCTGTCGCTCAAAGAAGCTATAGCCCCATCACACAAAAAGATTAAATGATTAAGAAAATGAATGAATGTTAAATTATGAGTTCAGCACAAGCTGATGTTCCTTTGAGCCAGTGGCTTCAACTTCAGATGTTCTTAATGCTTGGTTTTCAAAAACCATAAGATACAGCAGATAAACATTTGTGCATGTCGTTATATGTTGCAAAATGACCAATATAAGTAAAAAGGGCCATAACAGTCAAAACATGACAGATGTGTCCAGGTTGCACTACAAGGTGTATCAGAATGGCAATGCCCTGGACTTCCAGGAAATGGCTCAATGACTGCTGTGGCAGGGAGGTTACAAATGTGTTCTACAGCTCTCAAAAGGGATGACTTCTTTGCTTCAAAGAATCCTAGAAGGAAATTACCACAGAGGTGCTCAAGAAGAAGGGAGAATGAGCACCCCAACTGGATGGAGATATTGGCATCGATCCAAGGCAATGGACAGATGACTGAGTGCCGTCTGTAGATGTGGACAGTTTTGCAAAAAACTAAAAGGTTTAAAGATCCACCAGACTAAGGCTATCTAAGAAGACTAGTGAAACAATGCACTGTGCCGGTAGCTGATACAGCACAGCAGGTGATAGAGAGGAGGAGCCAGGTCCAGAGACACCCCACAGTGCCCTGAACCTCCATGCACTGCAAGCACTACCCCAACGTAGACCATGAGACAAGGTCTAGATACTGTAGATCCTTCAAGATCTTGAAAGACTTTTGACATGGCAAGAATGTGAACCTTCCAGTTCCGGCGCCACATGAGTTGGCTGCCTTTTGCAACAGCGGCTCAATTCTGAGTCTTTTTATTTTCCTTCTTCTTTCTGATCCGGTGATAACTTTCTGATCCTGCACACCTTTCACTCTATATATATATCACGGACACACAGATCACCCCAAAGGTCTCCCGAGTCGGCAGACGGAGCCTCTGTTTACAGCAGGAGACGATACAACAGGGAAGAGCTAGCTAGCACTCAACCACCACCCGGTGCTAACGGAGAAACTCGACATACCGGGAGAAATTGAAGCGAAAACGACACGGGTGCCGGGCTGGAGTTTAGGTGGCGTGCAAGAAATATAAGACAGAATAATAAAGAGCGATGGCAAGAACCAAACAGACCGCCCGTAAATCTACTGGAGGAAAGGCACGCAGGAAGCAGCTGGCCAACAAGGCTGCTCGAAAAAGCGCTCCGGCCACCGGCTGAGTGAAGAAGCCTCACCGTTACAGGCCCGGTACCGTGGCTCTGAGAGAGATCCGTCGCTACCAGAAATCCACGGAGCTGCTCATCCGTAAGCTGCCCTTCCAGCGCCTGGTGAGGGAGATCGCTCAGGACTTCCAGAGCTCCGCCGTCATGGCTCTGCAGGAGGCCAGCGAGGCCTACCTGGTGGGTCTCTTCGAGGACACCAACCTGTGCGCCATCCACGCCAAGAGGGTCACCATCATGCCCAAAGACATCCAGCTGGCCCGCTGCATCCGCGGAGAGAGAGCTTAGACTTTCTGCTGCACTTCCACCAAAAACAATGCTCCGCACTGTGTGTCTATATACTGTATATATATATATATATATATATATATATATATATATATATATTAATATGTACATATGTATACTAGCTGCTCTTGTTTTTTCTTGCCTTCTGATCGTTGCTCTGAGCGTTGCTATCCCTGTGCTGTTGCAATCCTGGAATTTCCCCATTGTGGGACTAATAAAGGCTTATCTTATCTTATCTTAATGAGGTTCAAGCCTATGCAATCCAGGTCTCTCTTCTCAGTAAGGTGATAAATCATTTCTTCTCTTTGGGAGACACCAGAATTGCATTTGTGATAGAGAAGCCAGTCAAGAGCTTGGGCAAGCTCCTTACTACTTTTTTTTGTTCACCCTTTTTGCTTTATTTCCTCTGCATGTTCTTTTTTATGTATGTAGAGCACAGTGAGTTGCCTTTGTGTATGAAATGTGCTGTAAATAAACTTGCTTGCTTACTATTGACCTGAAGGACATTGCAATATGTAAAGTGACTAGCGATAACCTCAGTTCTTGGCATTCTAGTGTGGACAGGTCAGGACTTCCCGAAAAATTCAAAGCCTGAATATGAAATCCTGTCTTGAATCCTTTAGCCACTGCTGATTTATGAAGGTCCAATTACCACCATGGAAAGCTTTGAGAGGAAGAAGAATCAGTTCCAGGGTAGGTGACTACACCTGCCGCAAAGTCTCAGCAGCATTGCCCTGTATGGGCTTTACCACCAAGCTGCAGAGTCCATTCAGTAGTTGAGTGGAGGAGTTCAAAGTCACTAGAGCCACAGAAGTCCTGCTCTACCATGATTCCAATGACGCTAATCAATTCAATTCAACTTTATTTGTGTAGCATCTAGTCACAACAAAAGTCATCTCAAGGCGCTAGATACATAAGCACAAATCATAAATAATTCAGAGAAAAGCCCCAGCTATCAGATGATCACATATGAGCAAGCACTAGCCAAAGTGGGAAAGAAAAACTCCCTTATAGGAAGAAACCTCCGGCAGAACCAGGCTCAGACTGGTTGGGGGGTGGGAGAAGAAAGGAAGAAAAGAGACATACTATTCATAACAACAACATTGCTCTTCATCCGCCACCCCTCAACTTAGCCCCTGTCTTCCCCATCAGAGAATTATTGTCTGCTCCCTCCAAAGTAAATAAAAATATAATGTATAAGCATCCCAAAGTGATTAAACAAAAACTTGGTAAAACTCAAATTAAACATGAAGCCTATAAATTTAATGACTTGGCCTCTGTTCCTCCTCATAATTTAAAAATTAAATGCGGTTTGTTAAATATTAGGTTTCTAACTCCCAAGTCTCTGCTAGTCCATGATCTGTTAATTGATCATCAGATTGATTTAATATCCTTTACAGAGACCTGGTTAGGGCAAGAGGATTATGTTAGTTTAAATGAATCAACTCCCTCTGGTTATTTAAACTGTCAAAATCTCAGAAGTTCTGGTCGTGGAGGAGGAGTAGCGACATTTACCATTCCCAATTACTAGTTAATGTAAAGCAAAAAACATGTTATAATTCCTTTGAGGGCCTGGTCCTCAGTATTGGGCATATTAGCAATTTTAGGTTAAACCCAATTTTATTTGCCATAGTTTATTGTCCTCCCTCAGCCTACACGGAGTTTTTATCTGAATTTGCCAAATTCTTAGCAGATTTAGTGCTGAAATCAGATAGAATAATTATAGTAGGGGACTTTAATATACATGTAGCTGTAGATAGTAATTGCCTTAATATGGCATTTAATTCAATATTAGACTCGATAGGGTTTTTTCAGAAAGTAGCAAATTCTACCCATTATCTCCACCACACGCTGGACCTTGTTCTGACATATGGCATAGAAATAGAAAATCTGGTAGTGTCTCCTCATAACCCTGTACTGTCAGACCATTGTCTGTTAACCTTTGATTTTACTATTTCTGACTATTTGACTCCTAAAGAAAAATATTACTACAGTAGATGCCTCTCAGATGATGCTGTTACCAAATTTATGCAGATTGTTTCCTCAATGCCACGTGTCAACACAACGGAGATAAGCTATGGAGAGCTTGCCCTTTCTGTAATTGATAGCATGGTAGATAGTGTTACAGCTTCTCTGCATCAGACTCTAGACATGGTGTCCCCTTTAACCTTTAAGCTGTGTGATTTTTTTTGTGCCCCTAGTTGCCCCTAGTGGCAGAGTGTGGCGCTGTGCCTGTCAACTCATAATAACGTGCCAAACACTCCCCGGCTGGACTGAGGATTTGTACTGATTATGCCAGTTCACAAGGTGGCAGGCACGCATTGGAGGACTCATGGATGACACATAATACACCAAAGAGGAAGAAATCCTTCTTCTTCTTCTTCTTCTTCATCTTTGAGATTACAAAACAAAATGGAGGGCACCAATCGTTGTGGATATACGCAATCGCAGACGGAGGAGCAAATTCGGAGGATTTGGTCCCGAATTTGCCAACTATGATTCTAAAAAGAGATTATTTAGCTTATGAAGGTAGATGTTTACATGTTCGTATAACACAGGGAGCGTGAAGCTGGTTGATTTCACCTGCCGATGCCCAGAGAACCATGTGACTGTAGCGCAATCGCCAGTTACATGTCATCGTATAAGATAAATTGCCACGGAATAAAAGCGAAATTAAGGTGGAATAATCAATAACAGTTTGTGGATGTAGGAGGAGAACGCTA
This sequence comes from Pholidichthys leucotaenia, assembly GCA_020510985.1. Taxonomy (NCBI): domain Eukaryota; kingdom Metazoa; phylum Chordata; class Actinopteri; order Cichliformes; family Pholidichthyidae; genus Pholidichthys; species Pholidichthys leucotaenia. The sequence goes on along the minus strand of CM035848.1, from coordinate 83,934,652 downwards.
AAATGACCGGGAGAGGACAAAATTATGACCAGAATGCCGCAAAAGGACATCGCCTTGCCAGCGGTAATGGCTTTGTTTGTTTGTATGCAAATTAGATGCATAAATTTACTCCTATCCGAAACTTTGGATCATATTATACATCTTTCTAATTGACAGTAAGCCATTATCTCTTACCACTTTCAAGTTATAGCCTTGGAAAGTTCTGACTTAAATACATTAACTACTACAACTACTTCAACTGATATCTGTTTGGATGAGTTGACTCCAATTGACCTTTTAGAGTTAGATAAAATAATTTCCTCATCCAAGCCTTCAACTTGTCTTTTAGACCCTATTCCTACCAGGTTATTTAACCCCTTGCACTCTGGTCAATTTTCCTAAAAACGCCTAAAAATAACGTACCAAAAGTAAATCAAAAGCTGTTCTTCAACCCTTTGCAGCATCTTCATGGGGTTGGTCTCATTTAAAAGAAAACACTTGGAATTTTTTGGAAAAACAGTCATAATCTCTCTAAGCGCTCCTGCCACTGAGTAACAGTCATCTAAACATACTGAACTTGAAGAAAATAAATTTCACCTGGGTGTTTTTTTGGATACAAATGCTTGCAAATAACACACAGCTGTCAGATCCGGACTGGAAAATGCAACAGAAATGTAGAACCAAGTGTTATCCAGCTGAGGTCAAAATTTTGTAACAATACCACAAAAAACGAATATATTACACAGCTTTTTTCTCAGGTTGTTCCCAGGCGTTTTTGAACTGTGCCAAATTGTGCCAAATGGCACAGTTTGGAAAAGCGACTGTAACTTTTGAATGATTCAATATAGAAGCTTCATCTTGGGCTCTAATGAAAGGTGAAGGGCTGTGTGTGTGTGGGGGGGGGATGTTTATTCATGAATGAATGAACAAACAAGCCCCCACACACAAAGAAGCACGTCACGTAAAAAATGTGTGGGGTTTTTTTTTACAAGAAAAAATAACCTACAGTGCACTAAAAATTATACTAAAATATCTGTAATGTAGAAAATAACAACTCTCACCCCCCCCCCCCCCCCCCGCTACAGAGGACGGACATCGCCCATCGCTACATGACGGAAAGCGGGGACGGTGCGCCGCGGTCTACTACGCACAGTTGTACTAAAATATCTGCAATAATATCTGCAATCCACTACAGAAGAGTAGCGGGGGGGGGGGCGTTCACGGTCCGGACGCGGCGCACGGACCAGTCCGTCATGTGGCGATGATGCACAGTTGTAATTTACCGATCGGTCAAAAGTCATTTTGATTACAATTTTCAGGGATAAAGAATAATTTAGCTTATAACACTTACCTGTCCACAACAGCAGTGTCGCTGGCGAATTTCTCTTCCTCATTGTCAGACGAACATGACGCTGGTCCGCTTGTTACGGACTCGTGGTTCTGGTCACGCGACCCGGTCAAACCATAATTCCATTATTGCGGTTTTGCGCTTCCATGATTGTGGTTTTGGTGAACGATTTTTCAAAACAAATAAGAACAGTAGTAAGAAAAAAAGACTGGCGAATGCGTGTGTGTCACCCAGCCTTACACAAAACAGATTTTACGCAAGGGACGCACGCTTTCGAACTTCTGTGCTTCAATTGGCTCGCTGTATTCGCAGCCGTTGGTAGGCGGGTCCTTCTTGCTAGGTTTTCAGTCATTGGTTCTTCAAGGTTTCAGAAACCCAATTCAAGGCTCTTATTAGTCGAATGAGAGGTCAATCACATCTAAACCAATCAAAGCACTCCTTTGGCTTTCTGTTCGCAGCTGTGTTTGTAGTGGAAGAACGGAAATGCATCTTTTTTTTTTCAGTGCGCACTAGGGCGCCCTTGTGCGCCCTAGGACGCAGAGACGTGACCGCCCGTGGTACACCGGAGTGCAAGAGGTTAAAGAAGTCTTCACATTTATTGGTAGCTCTATTCTTCAAATAATCAATTCTTCATTAACATTAGTCCATGTACCGCAGGCTTTTAAAACTGCTGTAATTAAACCCTTACTCAAAAAGCCAATGCTGGATCCAGGAGTTTTAGCTAACTACAGACCAATCTCTAATCTGCCTTTCATTTCAAAAATCTTAGAAAGAGTTGTTGCTATGCAATTATTCACTTGCTCAGACCACTTACAGGGAAATAGTTTATTTGAAGAGTTTCAGTATGGGTTTAGAATCCATCATAGTACTGAAACAGCTTTAGTGAAGGTCACTAATGACCTCCTTATTGCATCTGATAATGGATTTGTTTCTATACTTGTACTTTTAGACCTTAGTGCAGCTTTTGATACTATCGATCATAATATTCTACTTGATAGATTAGAACACCATGTTGGACTCAATGGAAATTCATTGCAGTGGCTTAGATCTTATTTATGTGATAGGTTCCAGTTTGTTCATGTCAATAATGAGTTTTCTTCCAACTCAAAGCTCAGTCACGGAGTTCCACAGGGATCTGTGCTAGGCCCTAATCTTTTTAGTTTATATATGCTTCCGCTAGGCAACATTATTAGAAAGCACTGTATACATTTTCACTGTTATGCAGATGACACACAATTATACCTGTCAATGAAGCCAGATGATAGTAATCAATTAGCCAAGTTAGAAGCCTGTCTGAAGGAAATCAAAGCTTGGATGACTTGTAATTTCCTGCTATTAAATTCAGATAAGACTGAAGTCATTCTTGTTGGTCCAAAAATCAATCAATCAATCAATCAATCAATCAATCAATCAATCAATCAATCAATCTTTATTTCGGATAGATTAAAAGTACAGATTAAAAGAAACAGAATAATATAACAAAGGGGGAAGAAAATCCAACAAGGTCAAATTAGACAATAATTCTTCTGATTATACAGTTCAACATAAGTTATCCGAAATGGGTGATGGCTGACAAAATGTGACAAAAAAAAAACTAGGGAACAACACAACGCAGACTGGATATGACAATCCTTATGTGATTTTATATGTCATCTTGTATACAGTATATGTTTGGAGTATTTATTCCTTTAGTTTTTGTTTAAATTGTCCAAGCGTTGTACATGATTTTAATTCAGGTCCAAAATCGTTCCATAATCTGACTCCTTGCACTGAAACACAGTGTTGCTTGGTGGTAGTTCTCACTGAAGGTTTTTGAAATATACATGTTCCTCTGAAATGACATTGTTTCTCCCTTATTTGGAACAGCTTTTGGATATTTGCGGGCAGTAATAGATTCTTCACTTTAAACATTATTACTGCATTTTTAAAGTCAACTAGATCTTTCAACTTGAGAGCTTTAAATTTAAGAAAAAGTGGGTTTGTTGGTTTCCTGTAAGCAGCTTTGTTTATTATTCTAATAGCTCTCTTCTGAAGCATAAAGACTGGATATATGTTTGTTTTATATGTATTTCCCCATACTTCAGTACAATATGTCATGTATGGGAGTATTAATGAATGATACAAGGTATATAGTGTGGGTTGATTCAGCAAATATTTCACTCTGTGTAGTATTGCAATTGATTTGGATATTTTACCTTTAATATAATTAATATGTGACTTCCAACACAGTTTATCATCAATTATTACACCAAGAAATTTAGTTTTGAATACCCTTTCAATCTCTACACCATTTACACTGAGTTTAGATACTAAGTTGTTGTGATGGTTGTTAAAAACTATAAATTTTGTCTTACTTAAAATGAGCGTTAATTTGTTTGAATCAAACCACAGTTTAAGCTTTCCTAATTCCTTTCCAAGTGTATCCAAAAGTTGTTCCAAATTGCTTCCACTGCATAATAAATTAGTGTCATCGGCAAACAATATTAAATCCATTTTTTCTGAAACTTTACATATATACTTTACATATATATATATACATATATACTCTGCTGGAGTCCGAGTTCCACCCTATGCAGGACATACTGGATGCACTGAGGAGCTCATTTAGCAGCAGACTACATCATCCCAGGTGCACAACCGAGAGGTTTCGTAGGTCCTTCCTACCAACGGCTGTCAGACTGTACAACCTAAGCAGGGCTGCTCGCAGAGATAGCAAAAAGACGTAACAAACTAATAGTTTTTTGAATGCAAAAGATGCAATAGACTTACACAATGGTCCCCTCCGGCATACAACTAGGAACATACCGGTTGCTATGGAGGGTGAGAATATGTATGGGCACATAATCATACCATGTAGGATAACTAAGTAGACGGTTATGCTGTTTCATCCCATCTAGCAACAATGCTCTGCACTGTGTGTGTTTATATATTTTACATATTTATTCCATCTAGCTACAATGCTCCGCACTGGGTGTGTTTATATTTATATATCTATATATTTATTCCATCTAGCTACAATGCTCCGCACTGTGTTTTTATATATCTACATATTATTCCATCTAGCTACATTGCTCCGCACTGTGTGTGTTTATATACTTGCATATTTATTCCACCTAGCTGCAATGCTCCGTACTGTGGGTGTTTATATATTTACATATTTATTCCATCTAGCTACAATGCTCTGCACTGTGTGTTCATATATTCATATATTTCTTCCATCCAGCTACAATGCTCTGCACTGTGTGTCTGTGTGTGTGTGTGTATATATATATATTTTATAGTAATATGTACATATGTATATTAGCTGCTCTTGCTTGCTTGTTTTTTTTTTCTTGCCTTCTGATTGTTGCTCTGAGTGTTGCTATCCCTGTGCTGTTGCAATCCTGGAATTTCCCCGTTGTGGGACTAATAAAGGCTTATCTTATCTTATCTTATCTTATATATCATTTATATACATATTGAATAACAATGGCCCCAAAAGTGAACCCTGTGGGACTCCACAAGTAACCTTAAGTAACTGAGTTTTTGTTACCAACACATACATACTGATATCTATTCTTTAAGTAACTACATAACCAGGACAGTGCTACCCCCCTAATACCACAGTTTTGTAGTTTCTTTAATAATAAATTATGATCCACTGTATCAAATGCTTTTTTAAGATCCAGGAATACCCCAACTGAATACTCTTTATTTTCAATGGCAGTTGATATTTTTTCTATAAATTCCATTAGAGCAAATGCAGTTGTCCTCTTGTGTCTGAACCCATATTGCTGCTCGCACAATAAATTAATTTTCAGTATGAAGTTGTCAATTCTCTCATAGAATATTTTTTCAAGTATCTTGGAAAATTGCGGCAACAGTGAAATTGGTCTATAGTTTGAAAGTTCCCCTCTGTCACCCGTCTTGTATATCGGAATTACTTTAGCTATTTTCATTGCATTGGGAAATATACCTGTTTGGAGAGACAGGTTACAGATATACGTCAGTGGTTTCACTAAGCATTCAATAATAGTTTTGACTAAGAGCATGTCAATACCATCACAGTCCGTAGATGTTTTACTTTTAAACGAATTAACAATTTCAATGACCTCTCTCTCGTCTGTGTTCTTTATGAAAATGGAGTCTTTTATAGCAGTGTTTTTGCTTATTGTATCACCTGTGGGTGCCGTAATGGGTATTTCTCGAGCCAAATTAGGACCAATGTTAACAAAAAAGTTATTAAATTCATCTGCAGGTGAAGCTGCATTCACACTCTGAGACGTTTTATTATTTTTTGAAAAATTGGTTGGGTAGTTTGTATTTCTGTTTTTATTTCCAAGAATATTGTTAAGTATTGTCCATGTATTTTTAATATTGTCTCTGTTTTTCTCCAGTTCTTTACTGTAATAGTCTCTTTTACTACATCTTATTATATATGTTAACTTATTTTTGTATGTTTTATACCGCTGCTCTGCTTCTTTTGTCCTTTTCTTTAGGAAAGCTAATAAATTTTTCTTTTTACACGCCTTTTGTAATCCTTTGGTTAACCATGGCTTATCAGCAAATTTATGTTTAAGCTTTTTCTTTACTAATGGACAATTTTTTTCATAAAGAGTGGTTACAATGTTTATAAATGTGTCATAGGCTTCATTTACATCTGATACATAGACTTCTGTCCAGTCTTGCTTCAGCAAGTCTTCTTTAAAAGAACTGATTGCATTTTGTGATTTGTATCTGAACGATTTTAAATTTTTTTCTGTATTGGCCCCCATGTGGCCATGGATAAGTGCAAAGGTTGGCAACTGGTCACTTATGTGGTCTATATTAATCATATATCCCATAACCTACATATGTATAAGCATGTGAGAATGTTTGGTGATTACATATGTAAAGCGACTTCACACCTCAGAACAGGACAAAGAGGTCTCAACCGCCAGCGGAGATCAAAGAGCATCCGAGGCGCTGCGGTGGAGACCAGAGCGATCGCCCTGACCTCCCAGGGCCAGGTGGAGGGATACGAAGACAAAGGAGGGGGATTAAGATAATGCAGGATGTCAGCTTTGATATGCATGTCTTTTGTTACGTGTAGGTATAAGTATGTAGAGCTGAATGTGTTCTGCCTCTATTCTACTTCTGCTTCTGCACTGAGATGAGACTTGTTAGAGGAGCGAAGCTGCTAATAAACTTTGGTTTATAAGTCACATCGCCTCGTTATTCCAAGCTCTTCTACACTGGTGACCCTGACGCGAGGATGGACCAGAGGCGTTCCCCCGCGACTGACTCATCTGAGGCGACCCAGGCAGACGCCGGCGCCCATGCAGACAGGGGAACAGATGGACGACGTTCCCCCACGGCAGAAGCTACAGAGAGAGCTCAACCGAGCACCAGCTCCGCCGCGAGAGCCGAAGGAAGGCACTCTCACCCTGCGGACACATCAGGGACGGCCCACACAAGCGGCGTCACCGTCAAGCTGCCGGACTTCTGGCAGGAAGACCCGAGCTTGTGGTTTCAGCAAGCTGAGGCTCAGTTTGCACTGGCGGGCATAACGGCTGACGACACAAAATTTTATCACATCGTCGCCAAACTCGACGCTGCCACTTCGAGATGTGTGCGGAGCATAATCCAGCGGCCGCCAGCCCAGGACAAATATAGAGAACTGAAGGCGACCATCGTGGAGAATTTCGTCCCCTCTGCCGAGGAGAGAGCCGAGAGGATCCTGGCAGTCTACGGCCACAGAGGATGCAGACCCAAGGCCCTCATGGAGGACATGCTGCAGCTCAAGGAAGAGGACAATGACAACTTCCTCTTCCAATTTATATTCCTCAGTACTCTGCCGCCACACATGAGAGGGACGCTTGCCAACATGCGATGCAGCACCCAGCAAGACTTCCGCGCGCTGGCTCGTGAAGCACAGCGACTCATCAACGCCTGCAGTGAACAGACAGCCACAGCAGCATCTGCAGACCTCAGCGCCGATGTCCAGAGCAACGGGGGGCCACAAACCACTGAGCAGAGCCCGCCCACTCTGACAGCGACACGGCCAAGACGTAACAGACGGAGCGACGTCTGTTATTACCACCACCGCTTCGCCGAGAAGGCTTACAAATGCGTTCCCCCCTGCAAATTCATGAAGCTCGGGAAACACCAAAGCCGAGAACTGTTAACGGCGGCGGTTCTCGGCGAAAAAAACAAGCTTCTCTATGTGACAGACGGACACACCGGCAAGCAGTTCCTTATCGACACTGGAGCTCAACTGAGTTTTATCATGCCCTCCCACGCAGACCAGGCCATGGGCCCCCGGGGCAATGGAGCGATGGCAGCCAACGGCTCCATCATCGACACTTATGGTGAAAGGAACCTGCCCCTCTGCATTCATGGCCGCAACTACTGATGGACATTTGTTGTAGCGGCGGTGAGTTTTAACTTGTTGGGCGCGGATTTTTTGTGTGCACATGGGTTATTAGTTGATCTAGCAAACAGACGCTTGGTTAATGCATTGTCATTTGCTTCTATTCCCTGCTCAGCTCGAGTTTCTCCACCACCCGTGCAGGCCAGCGTCACTACAGCAGGAGGTAAGTTTGATCAACTCCTCACCCAATTTCCAGCACTCACAATTCCCAAATTCTCAGCTACAGTGGCTAAGCACGGGGTCGAACACTTTATTCCCACAACGGGCCCACCCGTATTCGCCAAAGCTCGGCGCTTAGACGCGACCAAGCTCGCCATAGCTCGGGACGAGTTTACCACCCTTGAAAAACTAGGCATTATCAGACGCTCAAAAAGCCCCTGGGCGTCACCACTACACATGGTCCCGAAATCCGACGGTTCTTGGAGACCGTGCGGCGATTACCGCAGATTAAACAATGCGATAGCGCATGACCGCTACCCCATTCCTCATTTTCCACTACATCTGGCGGGTGCGTGCATTTTTTCTAAAATAGACCTGGTCCGTGGCTATCACCAAGTCCCCGTTCGAGCAGAAGACATTCCTAAAACAGCTGTAATAACCCCCTTCGGTCTTTTTGAATTTTTGCGGATGCCTTTTGGCCTCAAAGGCGCTGCTCAAACCTTTCAGCGGATGATGGACGCGGTATTACGCGATCTCCCTTTCGTGTTCGTCTACCTTGACGACATGCTGGTAGCCAGCTAGTCGGAGGAAGAACACAAACAGCATCTCACTACGGTTTTTCAGAGACTAGAAGAGCACGGGTTAATAATCAATCCAGCCAAATGCAAATTCGGCGTGTCACAAATTGATTTTTTGGGACACAGAGTTTCACCGAGGGGGGCAGTCCCACTGCCAGACAAAGTTCGCGCAGTAAAAAGTTTTCCACGGCCACAAACGGTCAAATCGCTGCAAGAATTTTTGGGAATGGTTCATTTTTACAACCGTTTCCTCCCCCGCGCAGCTCAGCTCATGCAGCCCCTATATGACGCGCTCAGAAAACAAAAACCTTCCAACGCAGTCGAATGGACCCCGGAGCGCGAACGCGCTTTCGCGGAAGTAAAAAGTGCCCTAGCTAACGCCACATTGTTGGTTCACCCAGATCCCTCGGCCCGCATTGCGCTAACCACAGACGCTTCAGACCTGGCCATAGGGGCGGTTGTAGAACAACACGTTGGCGGAACCTGGCAACCTTTGGCATTTTTCAGCAAATCGCTAAACCAAACTGAGCGTAAATACAGCACTTTTGACAGGGAGCTGCTAGCGCTGCATTTATCCATCCGCCACTTCCAGTTCTGGTTGGAGGGGCGGCGTTTCACGGCTTTTGTAGACCACAAACCGCTCACCTTTGCGATGGCTAAAATTTCCGAACCGTGGTCAGGCAGGCAACAAAGACAGCTAGCTGCGAACTCAGAGTTCACCACAGACATTCGACATGTGGCAGGCAAACTTAACGTGGTAGCAGACTGCCTCTCTCGCGCTGTGACATCGCCAGAGTGCGAGGAGACAGATTATACTACCTCAGCCGCAGAACTCTTCGCCAACGTGGACACATACGCGGCCCCAATTCACGTAGGGATAGATTACGCAGCCATGGCAGAGGAGCAAAGTAGTGACGCAGACGTGCGCGCACTCCTGTCTGGACCAACAGGGTTAAGGCTGGAGGAAAGGGGTTTACGCGACGGTGTGCCCCCCCTAATATGCGACATCTCAACCAGCCGACCTCGCCCGGTAGTTCCAGCTGCATGGCGCCGGCATATTTTCGACTCACTTCACTCCCTCGCGCACCCGGGTGTGCGCGCTTCGGTTAAAATGGTCGCCGAAAAGTTTGTGTGGCCTGGCCTGCGCAAAAACGTAAAAGAATGGGCAAAGACTTGTATGTCTTGTCAGCGCGCCAAAATACACAAACACACAAAAGCCCCTCTAGAGCCTTTTCGAATCCCAGCTAGAAGGTTCGACCACGTTCATGTCGACCTCGTGGGACCACTACCTTCCTCCCAAGGTTTCACACATCTGTTAACAATGATAGACCGTACTACGCGCTGGCCTGAAGCGGTCCCTCTGGCGTCAACCACAGCGGAGGAAGTCGCTCGCGTTTTTTTGACAAACTGGGTGGCACGTTTTGGCGTCCCATCGGACATCATGTCCGATAGGGGGCCTCAATTTGTCTCGGAGCTTTGGTCAGCCATGGCCAGCAGCTTAGGAGCGACAATTCACCGCACCACCGCTTATCACCCTCAGGCTAATGGGTTATGCGAGCGTTTTCACAGATCTTTAAAGGCCACCCTCAGAGCCTCACTAACGGATACAAATTGGGTAAATAAACTTCCCTGGGTTTTATTGGGGTTGTGTGCTGCGCCAAAAGAGGATCTAGACGCCTCTCCAGCAGAATTAGTTTTTGCACAACCTCTCAGGCTCCCAGGCGAATTTTTACCAGAGAACCCAGAGCCGGGGCATCTTCCAGCCCCGAGGCTTTTAGGCAGCAACGGACCTGACACTCTCCCTGGACCGGCACATCACTCTTTTCCACGGGTTTTTGTCCCCCAAGCTTTAAAAAACGCTGAATTCGTTTTTGTTAGGCATGAAGCTTTAAAACCAACCCTCCGTCCACCATACGACGGATCTTTCAGAGTGCTGGAACCTGGAGATAAGCATTTTGTGCTTGATTTAGGGGACAGAAAAGAAACAGTCAGCATTGACAGACTTAAACCTGCCTTCTTGTTAAGAGACGAACCTGCACGGTTGGCGAGAGCACCTCGGCGGGGTAGACCCCCCAAGAGAAAAGACTCAGCCCCCCTGCAGAGAACAAATAATCACTCTCCTCCCCAAGCTGCAGATTCCTTACAGGAAGGTCCCACCAGGACGCCCAAGCGGACCCACAGCAGATTCGGGAGAAGATTAAAACCCAGACGGCACAGGGACTGATGCAAACTACTCAAAAGTTGTTCACTAATTGTGCTGTAACAGTTTAAGACTGACTTGTGATATTACTACGCTGTTATGATTACCACTGAATTCTCTACAGGAGCATAGCTGCTGGAAAGTTTCTTCCTTGTTAAGAGGTGTAGCAGTTAGTATGTCATAATAATTATCTTAAACTGTGAACTTTTCTATTGTCCTTTTCTTAGTCGTTTGGGGGGGGCTGTGGTCTATATTAATCATATATCCCATAACCTACATATGTATAAGCATGTGAGAATGTTTGGTGATTACATATGTAAAGCAACTTCACACCTCAGAACAGGACAAAGAGGTCTCAACCGCCAGCGGAGATCAAAGAGCATCCGAGGCGCTGCGGTGGAGACCAGAGCGATCGCCCTGACCTCCCAGGGCCAGGTGGAGGGATACGAAGACAAAGGAGGGGGATTAAGATAATGCGGGATGTCAGCTTTGATATGCATGTCTTTTGTTACATGTAGGTATAAGTATGTAGAGCTGAACGTGTTCTGCCTCTATTCTACTTCTGCTTCTGCAGTGAGATGAGACTTGTTAGAGGAGCGAAGCTGCTAATAAACTTTGGTTTATAAGTCACATCGCCTCGTTATTCCAAGCTCTTCTACAACTTATATCATTTATCAATAATCCACTTTCTATTTTCTTATCAATAATATTAACAAACATGTTGTCAATAAGTGTAGCAGTGTGAACTGTGATTCTACTAGGATGTGTTATTGTGGGATATAGACTCATGCTGTACACAGAATTCATGAACTCTGTAATTACATTTTGTTGATATGGATTTAGTAAATCAATATTGAAATCTCCACAAATTACTACCATTTTCTTACTAGTAATATTGTACAGCTCGACTAATTTATCTCTGAATGTCTCAATGCAAGTTCCCAGTGTTCTACAGTATATATACAACTTATAATTAGATTTTTTGTTTTATCTTGGTCAATCTCAACAGTAACACATTCCAAAATCCCTGGTAGTGCAAAGGACATTCCATTTACAAGCTTACACCTATACAGGTCATCAGTATACAGTGCAACGCCACCACCCTTTTTTTGAGATCTGTTAATATGAAACATCTGATATCCCTCTATTGCCATCAGAGGAGCCTGCTCTTCATTAAGCCAAGTTTCAGAGACTGCGATAGCTGTAAATTTTCTGTCTAGCTGTTTTAAATAGTCCTGAATCTGTGGAAAGTTTTTGTTAAGACTTCTGTTGTTGAAGTGTATTATTGATAGTTTACCATCTAGTTGCACTTGACTTTTGAATTGCTTTTCAGTGTAATATTCACAATGATTATGAATATTATTGAAAAAGTGGTTATCAGGATCAATATCATTTTCCATCTCTTGTAGTTTATGTTCAGCATAATGGCATATTTTCAGAGTTTGAATTTCCTCACTCTGTGTCAAATGACTTCCTCCAACTGGGGATAATTGATGTCTACTAAAGTCAGTCATAAGTTTTTTTTTTTGTTTTTTTTTTAAAGTACATTGACATGGTATGTCAAAAGAACTATTCTTGCCGTGTGTGTGGATATGGACTTATATAATCTCTTAATTTTCTTAATCAGTGTTCATCTGTATTTATTTAAGTCAGTAACATCTCTGATAATTATACTTTTTGCTTCCTCAGGTGTTCCATTTAGTTTGATCCAAACTCTCCAATTTCTTGTCCATGTTGCCTGTATCTTATTTTGTCTTTTCAGCATCCGTGCTTGCCGTGCTATTTCAGCATTAGTTTTTGTTAGATGTTCATTTAGGTAAACTTCTGTTCCCCGTAGCTTTCTGGCCTGCCTCAGTATGTCATTCTTTACCCTTCTGTTCACAAAGTGCATCACAATTGATTTCTTTGTTTTATTATCCTTTCTGGGTAAAGCATGTGTAACCCAGCTGAGAAAATGACCCTTTTTCTCAGATTTCATTTGTATTAGTGAAAGTGTGTGATTTTATTTTGAAAAACGGTTATTTTGAGAAGAGGAAGTGTGATCCTCGTTATCCAACTTTTAAATTCCCGTTTCATGGTCACGTTGGGTGATCTGGGTCTTTTCATTCGTTAAGAGCGATACTAGCCCCGCCTTCCGAGCAGAGTGCCGAGGCGCTCTGCTGGTCGTCGGTCTTTCACGATCCGAGAGCGGACGAGAGAGGCTGTGGGTGGTCTGGTTCACACTGATACCTCTTCTTGGTGAGTTAATTCAGAAAAATGCTACAAATGGATCTAAACACTCTCCAAATGCTAATTTGCAACCTTTATTATCCTAAGTTGACGGGAGCACGAGCTTGAGAGGCATTGTGGCTGTGTCCTTTTGCTGTGTTCATATTGATACCTCATCTTGGTGAGTGAAAACCAAACAATACATGCTAATATTAGTGTTATGCTAATGCTAATCGCGAGTGGATTTTTTTCTGTTTAAAAGCAATGGAAAAGGCTAGTTTTTGTGTCTGTATGGTTTTCCTGAATGTGATTTCAGTTTCCAACAGTATGCTGAAGTACTTTTAGTTCTTATGCACTATTTCTGTCGAATGTAATGTGTAGTTTGATGCTAAAAGCACATGGTGTTGGTCTCCTATGTAAAAGCATAGGTTATGCTAAACCCAGTAGCTCAGACCGGGTTTTACTGATTTTAAAAGGGAATATTGGAAGTAATGGGACAGTATATTCCCTGGTTATGTGATAAATTAATTGTATTTCATTTCATGATTTACAAAGACAAGGTTAGAAAGGATTAATCATATTTCATGGTTAAATGATGTAGAGATAAAGAGAGGAATTCATTTAATTGGTTACATGAAAAAAGGGTATTTCATGTGCTACCAGAGAGATTGTGAGAAAAGAACACATGCATGTAAGATGTAAGATGTGAAATGTAAGATATTACTATGTTGCTGGATTGTAATAATAGTAATATGAGAGGAGAATTTAAACACTAAGCTATAGTGTTATATAAGAAGGGATTGGAAAACGAATTACTCTAGCTGTAAACAATAATACCATTATTGTTGTGTAGGCTAGGTTTTTTTGGTTGCCGATCAAGAACCTTCTGGATCCTGGATTCTCTCCGAATGGAGATGGCGAGCCTGACCCGAGACTGAACCGAGATTGAACCGAGATCTGACCAAGATCTCGATTGAAGGACATCCTTCCTCTCTCCAGTACACAACATTCGAAGTGGTAACAACTCAAGCTGCCACTTTAGAAAAAGGAAAAGAAACCTGAGTCTGGAGATACAAGATATCTAGACTGGTCAAACAACTAAACCGAAAGGACAACCAAACACTGAGCTCAGTAGGACATTTTTGGGGTTTTATTTCATGCCGGCCGTTGTTATATTTGTATATTTGTACATTGTTTGTATATTTTGCTCCTTTTATCTTTATTAATAACAGATATGAATTGCTCATTTCTTGCCTCCAGCTATTTCATTCCACACTCACTCTAATTCCCTATTGTAACCCTTACGAACCTAGCAACTGGTCTACACTTAATAATTTCCCTTACCTAATTAACATTAGGCAAGGGTTACAATAAGAAGTGGCGAGCCCAGCCAGGAACCTTTTTCTTCTCTCCCTTACATTATTTCAAGCCTATAACATACCCAAAATGGATATTGTTGAACGTGAATCTGTGAAAATTCCAAATGAGTGATAGTGAGTGAAATCGCTGGAGATGAGCAACTTGATGAAGTGACTGAGTTTTTGAAACGGTATGGATTGATTTCAAGTCATAAAAGTAGCAGATAGTAAGTCTCAGTTTTCCCAGAGTGCTATTTTTGAGTATCACTCGGGTATTGCTTTTGAAGCTCTTGACCCATTGCCATGTACTCATGTATCTGATAGTGGAGCCAGCTATATGATACAATCCCTTGCCAGTGTTTATACGCACCGTGTAGGGAACGATATGAGCAAGTTATATCTCACTGACATTAAAAACCTAGCGAAGATGAGTGGCAGAGATCTTGCAGATGTCCTGAAAGACGTGATGTTATAGATTTCTGAGGCAATCAAAGAATCTGAAAATGATCAATCAGAGCAAGTTAAGTTACCTGATAACTTACCTGAAGCTTTCTTAGATGAACCTCAACCTCAGCCTTCTGCAGCTGAGCCCAGTATTCAAGGTGCACAGCCAACTAACCAGTCGAATCACACTGCGAGCACCCCAGCTCGAAGTATGCCCACCATTTCTGCACATGCTTTAAATCCCCCAGAAGTGCAAAGTGTGGTAGTTGAGCACATTGCAAAAAGGGAAGATTTTTCCGTGCAGCCGTTTTCACAAAAGCTCGGAGCTTTTTCTGGCAAAGACCTCCGACCAACTTATGAGCTAGATTATGATACTTGGCGCTCCAGTGTAGAATTAATCTTGACTGATCCTGCTATGTCCAAATTGCAACAATCCCGAAAGATCATTGAGTCTCTTTTACCCCCAGCAGCGAATGTAGTCAAGTACTTGAACCCCAACAGCTCACCATCAGAATACCTTCAGCTGTTAGATTCTGCTTATGGTACAGTTCAAGATGGCGGAGAGCTTTACGCCAAGTTTACTGACACTTTTCAAAACACAGGTGAGAAACCCTCATCATATCTACAACGTCTTCAAGTAGCTTTGACTCACACTGTGATGCGTGGTGGTGCTTCAAGCCAGGATTTTGACAGGCTGCTTGTCACACAGTTTTGTCGATGTTGTTGGGATGATGGGCTAGTTTGCCCTTTTAACTGCACTCCAGTTAAAACAAAAACGAACAAATCCCCCAACTTTTCCTGATTTGCTTCTCTTGCTACGTACTGAAGAAGACCAAAATGCTGCCAAAACTTTGCGAATGAGACAACATTTGAGCAGTTCAAAACAAAAAGTGACATCCCACGTGCAAACTGTGCAATGTAGTTCAGGTGAAAATGAGGACAAAATCACGTTAAACTCAATTCAAGAACTCTCAAAACAAGTTGCAGAAATTCAAAATCAACTAGTAAAACTAACTGCAAAACCAAAAGCTCAAAACTCAAAAAGTACACCCAGTACAAAGCCAAAAGAGAAACGAAAGCCGAATAAAGTGACAAAGGAACCCATAGAACAAACGGCCAGAACTTGAAGTACCCCACCCAAATCGTGGTACTGTTTCCATTGTGGAGAGGATGGCCACATCAAGCCGAACTGCGAAAACAAACCAAACCCAGCTTTAGTTACTGAAAAGCGTAAGCTGTTTAACGAGAAACAAAAGAGATGGGGGTCTAGAAATCCCACAGCTAATAAAGACCGGGTTAAACTAAGAACAGTCTCTATTACGGGGCAAATGGAGACTGTAGCCAGACAATCATGTCCCACTAAGTACAAGCAACGCGCTAGCCTTAAGCAATCTGTTACTAACCCACCTAAGTATAGCCTACCAAAAGGGTTAGTTGGCTCCGAATGCACAGCTGTAGTTAGCATTTCTGATGTTAATGTGCATTGTCTTCTTGACTCAGAGTCACAAGTGACTACAGTCACCGAGTCGTTTTACAAACAGAACTTTCCCGATCAAAACCTTAAACCACTCTATGACCTTTTAGAAATAGAGGGCGCTGCAGGTCAGCCCGTTCCCTATTTAGGTTATATAGAGATGTGTATTACCTTTCCAAAAGACTTCTTATGCACAGAGATTGACATACCGACCTTAGCTCTCATTGTTCCAGATGCCAATCCTAATAGTCAGACACCAGTGTTAGTGGGAACAAACACACTTGATGTTCTTTATGGAAAGTATTTAGACATGAAGACTCCTGATTACTTACCTAGCTCTTACGGTTTTAGGACACTGTTGAAAACTCTCGAACTAAGACATACAAAGAACGAAGATGGGAACATTGGATTAGTTACCTTGTCAAGCAAAGCCCCAGCTGTAGTCCCAGCAGGTAAAACTGTAGTTTTAGAGGGGTCTGCCAATGTTCACTGTACCTCAGACACCTGTGCTATAGTGGAACACCCCTCTCAGTCTTCCTTGCCGGGTGGCCTTTGTGTTAAGACTTGCCTGATAACACTTCCTTCCCGAGCTCCACACAAAGTGCCTGTAATGATTACGAACGAAACAGAGCAAGATGTCACAATGCCGTCCACGTGTGTCATCGCAGAACTTGGAGCTTTCCATTGTATCCTGTCCCAGCACAATGTCGTCAGTGCAAATGAGTCGGCCACAAACAAGACACAACTGAGTTTCAACTTTGGTGATTCACCGATTCCACAGGAGTGGAAAGAGCGAATAACCAAACAACTAAATGACATCCCGGAAGTATTCGCTTTCCATGATTTGGACTTTGGGTGTACGAGCAAAGTGAAACACTCCATCAGTCTTCATGATCCGACTCCCTTTAAGCACCGTGCACGCACTATACACCCCCAAGACCTTGAGGCAGTGCATAAACACCTTCAAGAGCTGCTCGCTGCAGGTGTGATAAGAGAGTCCCAGTCTCCCTACTCGTCCCCCATTGTTGTCGTGAGGAAGCGAAACAATGATGTGCGTCTATGTATAGACTTTCGCAAACTCAATTTGCAAACAAGAAAGGACTCTTACGCTCTCCCAAATCTGGAGGAGACGTTCTCGGCGCTCACAGGATCAAAGTGGTTTACAGTCCTCGATCTTAAGTCTGGATATTACCAGATTGAGGTAGAAGAAGCAGACAAAGAAAAGACTGCTTTTGTAACACCCCTTGGATTCTGGGAGTTCAACCGCATGCCGCAGGGCATAACCAACGCCCCAAGCATCTTTCAGCGGCTCATGGAGCGCTGCGTCGGTGACATGAACTTAAATGAGGCGCTAGTCTTTCTAGATGATCTCATCATCTTTTCAAATAGTTTGGAAGAACATGAACGGCGACTCATGCGGGTACTCCATCGTCTTAAAGAGTACGGGCTAAAGTTATCGCCAGAAAAATGTAAATTTTTTCAAACAACAGTCTGGTACCTAGGTCATGTAGTCTCCGAAAGTGGTGTCGAGACAGATCCCGAAAAGATTCAGGCCCTTAAGACCTGGCCACGGCCTAAGAATCTCACGGAACTGAGATCCTTTTTAGGGTTCTCAGGGTACTACAGACGCTTCATTGAAGGGTACTCATCTATAGTACGCCCTCTTAATGACCTCACACGCGGTTACCCGCCACTCAACAAAAAGTCAAAATCCAAAGTCACTGACCAAACTTACTTTGATCCCAAACTGCCATTTGAGAGTCGATGGACCACAGACTGTCAAAAAGCTTTCGACTCCATCATCGAAAAGTTAACATCAGCTCCTATCTTAGGCTTTGCAGACCCGAAGCTGCCTTACGTACTCCATACCGATGCTAGTACCACTGGCTTAGGGGCAGCACTCTATCAGGAGCAGGACGGTCAGCTTAGGGCCATAGCTTTTGCCAGTCATGGGTTATCAAGGAGCGAAGCACGTTATCCAGCTCACAAGCTAGAGTTCTTAGCTCTAAAATGGTCAGTAACTGAAAAGTTTCACGACTATTTGTATGGTGGTCAGTTCACGGTAGTTACAGATAGTAACCCACTCACCTACGTATTGACCTCTGCTAAATTAGACGCCACAAGCTACAGGTGGCTTGCAGCTTTGTCTAACTACAACTTTAAGTTACAGTATAGAGCAGGCAAGGAAAACCTAGACGCAGATGGGTTGTTTAGACGTCCTCATGGTGAACTCGTTAACGATGTCCAGTCCAGGAAATAGCAGGAGCATGTAAGCCGCTTTGTAGAGCATCACCTTGCTGACAGTGACACCACAGAGATTGTAAATGATGAAGCTGTTCAAGCCATCTGTCAAAACCACCTTGTTAAAATTCGTGATGACAATCAGAATAGTGGTGTTACACTTGTGGAGTCACCAACTCAGCTGACGCAATCCCAGACTTGTATGCCTTGGAGCAAGACAATGGCTTACCCACTATCCCTGTCTTGTCTCAAACAGAAATCAAAGACAAAGAGCGGACTCGACAATCAGACAAGTTATTGAACAAATCGAACATGGTCAAACACCGCCACCGACTGCTAGAGAAGAACTCCCAGATCTCACTCTTTTACTCAGAGAACTCCATAGATTGGAGATGTGCAATGAAGTGTTGTACAGAAAAAGAAAAATTGGAGACCAAGTGACCCACCAGCTCGTTCTTCCCGAGGAGCTCAGAGCTCCCGTACTCCAAAGTCTGCACAATGATATGGGACACTTAGGTATTGACAGAACCCTTGATCTGGTCCGAATACGATTCTATTGGCCACGTATGGCAACAGATGTCGAGCAAAAGGTAAAAACATGTGATCGGTGCATACGAAGGAAGAGTCCTCCTGAAAAAGCTGCTAGCCTGATCAACATAACCACCACATGACCTTTAGAGCTAGTCTGCATGGACTTCCTCAGTCTGGAACCAGACAGTAGCAATACCAGCAATATTCTCGTAATAACTGATCATTTTACTAAATTTGCCCTTGCGTTACCTACCTCAAATCAAAGGTCCAAAACGGTTGCCAGGTGCCTGTGGGATCAATTCATCGTTCACTACGGTATACCTGAGCGCCTGCACAGCGATCAGGGTCCTGATTTTGAGGCAAAACTAATAAAAGACCTTTGTGAGATCTCAGGCATAAAGAAAATAAGAACAACCCCATACCACCCCAGGGGTAACCCCGCTGAAAGATTCAACCAAATGCTACTGAGTATGTTAGGAACGCTTGGGTCCAAACAAAAGTCCCACTGGAAAGACTATGTTATGCCGTTAGTACATGCATACAACTGCACACGCAGTGATGTAACCGGGTTTACTCCCTGCGAATTAATGTTTGGTAGAAAACCCAGATTGGCAGTTGATCTAGCGTTCGGACTTCCTCTCAACAAATATCAGAAAGTTACTCACTTGCAATACGTTGAAAATCTCAAGAAAAGGTGCGAAGAAAGCTACAAGTTAGCTTCACAAAATGCACAAAAGATTGCAGACAAGAACAAGGCCAGGTTTGACCGCAAAATCACTGTTTCTGAACTTGAACCTGGGGATAGGGTTTTAGTTAGAAATGTGAGACTGCATGGAAAAAATAAGCTTGCTGATAAATTGGAGGCCGACATTCATGCGGTAGTTGAACGTGCAGGTAATTTACCCGTTTACACGGTTAAACCCGAATCAAAGCAAGGTCCCTCAAGAACTTTACACAGAGACCTTTTGCTTCCCTGCAGTTTCCTCCCTGTTGCCACAGCAGAAACACCTGAGCCAGAGCCTATTCACCGTCCTAAGACACGCCAAACAACTGTTGCAGAGAACGATGATCACGAAGAGTTAACTGAAATTGAAAATGAATTTTTGATTCCGTGGATTGAGGATTCTCCACGTGAGGAGATAACCAGATTTACTACTGTACATGATTATTCCAAAACCTTTGCAAACACCAGAAATGACAAACCCACCTGATTGTGACTTACCTGAAACCACTGCCAATGCAGAACCGGATAGGGAGCATAATGCAAATGAGATTGAACTTTCCTATAATTCACCTGTGGAAATGATACCGGAAGGAGACAATACTGAGAATGACAAACCTGTGGAAAATGAAACAGCAACAATACTAGAAGAACCTTCTGACAGTTCAGTCGAGGGACAAGAACACCAATCAAATGATTTACCTGATGAAAGGGACAAAAATGATCACATTACAATCCAACCAATACGACGA
This sequence comes from Pholidichthys leucotaenia, assembly GCA_020510985.1. Lineage (NCBI taxonomy): Eukaryota > Metazoa > Chordata > Actinopteri > Cichliformes > Pholidichthyidae > Pholidichthys > Pholidichthys leucotaenia. Next base: position 83,914,268 of record CM035848.1, on the reverse strand, counting down.
TCTGAAAGAATCAGACAACTTCCGAAAAGACTAGAGTATCCTGAATTAGGAAATCCTCTAGTGACTGTTGTTAAGTCCCTTTTTCAAGGTTTGAATACAGCCTTCTTAGAGTTTCTAAATACTGACGATGGACAGTCTTGGTTACATATGCAACAGGAAGTGCATGATAATTAGCGGGGGAGGGTGTAACCCAGCTGAGAAAATGACCCTTTTTCTCAGATTTCATTTGTATTAGTGAAAGTGTGTGATTTTATTTTGAAAAACGGTTATTTTGAGAAGAGGAAGTGTGATCCTCGTTATCCAACTTTTAAATTCCCGTTTCATGGTCACGTTGGGTGATCTGGGTCTTTTCATTCGTTAAGAGCGATACTAGCCCCGCCTTCCGAGCAGAGTGCCGAGGCGCTCTGCTGGTCGTCGGTCTTTCACGATCCGAGAGCGGACGAGAGAGGCTGTGGGCGGTCTGGTTCACACTGATACCTCTTCTTGTTGAGATAATTCAGAAAAATGCTATAAATGGATCTAAACACTCTCCAAATGCTAATTTGCAACCTTTATTATCCTAAGTTGACGGGAGCACGTGCTTGAGAGGCATTGTGGCTGTGTCCTTTTGCTGTGTTCATACTGATACCTCATCTTGGTGAGTGAAAACCAAACAATACATGCTAATATTAGTGTTATGCTAATGCTAATCGCGAGTGGATTTTTTCTGTTTAAAAGCAATGGAAAAGGCTGGTTTTTGTGTCTGTATGGTTTTCCTGAATGTGATTTCAGTTTCCAACAGTATGCTGAAGTACTTTTAGTTCTTATGCACTATTTCTGTCGAATGTAATGTGTAGTTTGATGCTAAAAGCACATGGTGTTGGTCCCCTATGTAAAAGCATAGGTTATGCTAAACCCAGTAGCTCAGACCGGGTTTTACTGATTTTAAAAGGGAATATTGGAAGTAATGGGACAGTATATTCCCTGGTTATGTGATAAATTAATTGTATTTCATTTCATGATTTACAAAGACAAGGTTAGAAAGGATTAATCATAATTTCATGGTTAAATGATGTAGAGATAAAGAGAGGAATTCATTTAATTGGTTACATGAAAAAAGGGTATTTCATGTGCTACCAGAGAGATTGTGAGAAAAGAACACATGCATGTAAGATGTAAGATGTGAAATGTAAGATGTTACTATGTTGCTGGATTGTAATAATAGTAATATGAGAGGAGAATTTAAACACTAAGCTATAGTGTTATATAAGAAGGGATTGGAAAACGAATTACTCTAGCTGTAAACAATAATACCATTATTGTTGTGTAGACTAGGTTTTTTTGGTTGCCGATCAAGAACCTTCTGGATCCTGGATTCTCTCCTAATGGAGATGGTGAGCCTGACCCGAGACTGAACCGAGATTGAACCGAGATCTGACCAAGATCTCGATTGAAGGACATCCTTCCTCTCTCCAGTACACAACATTCGAAGTGGTAACAACTCAAGCTGCCGCTTTAGAAAAAGGAAAAGAAACCTGAGTCTGGAGATACAAGATATCTAGACTGGTCAAACAACTAAACTGAAAGGACAACCAAACACTGAGCTCAGTAGGACATTTTTGGGGTTTTATTTCATGCCGGCCGTTGTTATATTTGTATATTTGTACATTGTTTGTATATTTTGCTCCTTTTATCTTTATTAATAACAGATATGAATTGCTCATTTCTTGCCTCCAGCTATTTCATTCCACACTCACTCTAATTCCCTATTGTAACCCTTACGAACCTAGCAACTGGTCTACACTTAATAATTTCCCTTACCTAATTAACATAAGGCAAGGGTTACACATGACAGGCTGAAATTGCATTTGCTTCGACCTTTATATTTCTACTATCAAGGAACTGAAGGACCTGGTTCTCCAGGGAGACTGATTCACTCAGGGGAGCCTCCTCACCTCTCAATCCTACTGTAGCATGAGCATATGATTGATATTTAATGTCTAGTCCACTTATAATTAGATCATCCATACGAGAATATTGTTCAAGATCCTCAACGCCTCGCTCCAAGTCTGCAATTTTTTTTGTCTTTTTCCTTAAAAAAAAACCTTAGAAATACCTTTCCAAATCAAACTCTTAGTTTGGTTGCGGTTACTCTTTCTATTGATAGTTCTGTGAGGAACCTTGGAGTTATTTTTGATCAAGATCTGCTTTTGAATTCACATATTAAACTTGTTTCTAAGACTGCCTTCTATCATTTGCATAATCTTGCCAAGATTAGGAGCATCTTGTCTCAGAGTGATGCTGAGAAATTGATCCACACTTTTGTTAGCTCTAGATTAGATTATTGTAACTCTTTATTATCAGGTTGTCCTAAAACATCTTTAAAAAGTCTTCAGCTGATTCAAAATGCTGCAGCAAGAGTTTTAACAGGTACTAGAAAGAGAGATCATATCTCTCTGGTTTTGGCCTCCCTTCATTGGCTTCCCATAGAGTTTAGAATTAAGTTTAAAATCCTTCTTCTCACTTACAAAGCTCGAAATAATCAGGCCCCTTTTTATTTAAAAGATCTGATACTACCCTATTATCCTAACAGAGCACTACACTCCCAAAATCTAGGATTACTTGTAATACCTAGAATCTCCAAAAGTACAATGGGAGGCAGAGCCTTCAGTTATCAAGCTCCTCTTCTTTGGAACTAGCTGCCTATCTGGATTCGGGAGTCAGACTCAATCTCTGTTTTTAAGAACAGGGTTAAAACCTTCCTTTTTGATATAGCCTACAATTAGGGAGGTGATCATGTGCCCCTGAACCCTCCCTTAGTTATGCTGCTAATAGGTTTAGATAGCTGGGGGACCTTCAACAATGCATTGGGCTTCACTCCTTCCTTCACTCTCAATAAAATATTTTTGCTGGTCATTAATATCTGTTTGTTCTCTCCCATAGATTGAGTCCCCGTCGTGCTGTTTGCTCTCTACATGTCTGTTCTTCTTTTCTATCCCCTCACCCCCCAGCCAGTCGCAGCAGATGACTGCCCTTCCCTGAGCCTGGTTCTGCTGGAGGTTTCTTCCTGTTAAAAGGGAGTTTTTCCTCTCCATCGTCACCAAGTGCTTGCTCACAGGGGATCGCCTGATTGCTGGGGTCTTTTTGCAATTGTGGGGGTTTCCCCTACAGTTGAAAGTGCTATGAGATGACTGTTGTTGTGAAATGGCACTATGTAAATAAAGTTGAATTGAATTGAATTGAACATGCAGATAGACAGATATGACATGCAAATTCTATCAAAGCTAATTTGACCTAAGATTACAGCATTTTTATGGGCTCTTTCAGGCTTATTAAGCTAACTAAAGAGTCTCAGAAAACACTATGAGCAGACACATTCGTAGCTGGACCTGGTGGTGTAATGCCCAAACACTGCACAGTGAGCATAAATAGCATTTTTTTTTAATATAAGTGGACATAGTAGATACTAACAGTAAAATTCAAAACTATGACATGCCAAATCCAATCTACACTTGTGAATGATATCCAGTTAAAACATAATATTGCATTTAGCTAGCCAGCTGTTACATAGCTCATATAAACGCATGCGCAGCAGGCCCCACTGATGCGGACTACAACACTACGCACCTGCCAAGCAGTGGAACAGTATGCATACTGTAGTACCGTTACACTGCTAGTTATAAACATATACCATGTGGGAAGTCTATTCAAAAGCTTTGTCAAACAGGAAAGTTTTCAGTTTTGTCTTAAAAACAGAGAGGGTGTCAGCTTCACAGACCCAGGCTGGTAAATTGCTGTTTTTAAGGACAGTGCAAGTTGATGAACATTGATATCAGTCGATGTAAACTTGTCAGATTGTAGCCAGTTGGTATGGTTCCAAAGAAGAGAGGCCTGATAACTGAAAGCTAAGGTCTAGTGTGTCTTGGAAGTAGTCAGTATAGCTGAGGCAGGGGTGTGGGACAAAAAAATTCCTTCCTTCCTAGTAGTGAAAGCTAATCCTTGAGGAGGCATTTGCTTCAGCAGAATAGCAGATAGGGTTGAACCAAGTTGAAGCTTAGAACTGGCTGAAAAATTACCCAGGGAAATCTATGTAAAGTAGGGCCACAGTATTTCAAGTTCTTGGTCCAGTCAGTGCACAATGTCCTCCAGAGGCCTGGTGGACTCATATGCTCGCGTACTCTGCCAGTGGGGGGTGGGGGTGGGGTGACTGAAGAACATTCTCAGCTGCTGTCCAAAAGCCTTAGGAGAGGGATGATACTGGTAGTGTCACAACAAAGCTCGGCAACCAGTAGCAGATACCATCTGTGAGGGAATCAGCTCCAGTAAGTGGCAACACCCTATACAGTGCCCCATTTCCTTTGTTTGTGCTGGGGAGAAGCCTTAATCCCAACCGAAGGTCCAGGGTGGATTGCTCTCTACAGCAAGAGATTGGCAGATCCTGGAACTTCAAGTTCTTGGACATCATCACAGTTACCACACTAAGACCAGATATATTCTTGATGTCCGAGGTAACCAAGGAAGTGGTGTTGCTAGAGTTAATGGTCCTGTGGGAACACAGGATGGAAGAGTTTCAAGAGAGAAAGAGGGCTAAATATGCATTTCTGGTAGCAGTCTCAAAAGTAAGCCTGTAAAGGTGGAATACAGTGGCTTTGCAGGGCAGTTTCTATACAGGGTTCTGGGACTCTTGCGTATCTCTGGACAGCAGAGACAAAAAGCCATCAAAACATATTGAAAGCCTCTGAAAATCCATCTTGGTGGCTCTGGATTAAGAGGAGCGGTGAGTGGCGTAGTGAGCTACCTGAACATAAGGAAGCCCTGATCATTCCCGGCTGGGTCAAGTAAGGGTGTCTGATGGTAAGACCCAAAAAACACCCCAGGGTCATCATTGACAATGTGTCCAGTTTGCACTGCAAGGTGTATCATAGGATTAAAATACTTAAACAGATAACATGGTACAGTATGCAGTTATTGAATGTTTAAAACATGATTGGATTTCTTGTGAAATGATATAACAATAGTACAGCATAGTTTATTCATGTAATTAAAAAATTAAGATGTTTTAAGCAGATTAACCTTCCTAAAGAGCTGACCTTGGTATGTTTTTTCTCTGACCAAAGCATTTGGAAGATGGCTCTGCATGACAGGACATAAATCAGAGATTCCAGCTGAAGTGATGTCAGCCCTCTGCATCGTGTCAGTCGCGTTGCACTATGAGACATGTAGACACGTGGTCACTTGTTCAGGCCACACACCCCTCCATCAACCACAAGATTTATTATATGTTTAGGTAGGCAGGTGCATATGTCCATACTTATACAGGTTGTGTGTCTTTGGTGGCAAAATTATTGTCTGTAGCAAACCACAATACAAAAATGTACTCATCTTGTCCCGATGTATAAGGCAGTAATCTATAGCATATAGTTAGATCATGCCATAGGTATTTACTGTATGTACGGACATACCACACAACAGTAAAACGTTTACTGTTCACTATTTATAGACTGGCTGTTTTTCACCCTATGCTGCTGCTGTATGTAGATAGTTGACCTGGATAACCAGAAACACATGAAAAGTTCATCTGAAATGGAGAGGAATGCTTAAGTGACAATTGTTTATAATCTGTATATTAATAATGGTAAAAAAGCTCTTGTATTATTGCATTTGCAAAACCTGAAGGAAATATTAAAGCTGCTATATAGCCATTAAATTTGACATTTTTGTGTAAAACTGTACTCCAGTGATTACAGAGCAACATTACATTTTCCAATCTCTTTGCTACAGATAAAATTTACACTATTTAAGTATTGATACAAACCCCAGAAAGACACCATGACTGACAACATTTGAAGCAAAAAAGCAATACAATCTGTATCCGAAAGATTTTATGACTTATAAGGATTTGTATCATTCGTGCTGCTCAAGATTTACAATTCCAGTTATTCATGGGTTGCAAGACAGTCCCAGTTTAATAAAGTTTTATGGCTCTCTTCATATTCTGGTTGCCAGTTTTTCAGTCTGTGTTTGAGCAAATTCCTTTGAAAAAGATTCAGAGAACTTAAACAATGCACATGAACTTCTGATGACCATTTAAGATGAGCCAGTATGAAGTGAAGATTTATTATGGTGACAAAAAGAAAAAATATATATATTTTATGTAGATCATTAGACACAGATGACAGTTAGATGTACTTATTAAGATCATAGCTAAATTGTCATTCCTGTTTTCATATGCCGATTTCATCACCTAACATGGTGTGACAAAAGGAGCTGTACATTTGTTGCTTTATTTAAACAGTTGCATCTTGCTGTAAACCTGTCAGCACTATTAATCTGGGGTAAAGATAATGTATGATGATCTAGCTTTGATTTGCAAAGCTGCCCACTGTCTCATGTTGCCTACGCATAGCAAGTGAGCTGCTGTATATATGAAAGTGAGGTTCATGTTTTTGTCATTTTTCCCATTGTAAAAAATTCTTTTGTTGCTGAAAATACCTATATGCTTTCTCACAATTGTGTCAGTAATATGGTCAGTAAAACAGAGATTCTTTATATAATCAAAATGTTAGGTTTAGGTCTCATGAAAAATAGATTTAATCTCTTTGGGTGTGTGTGTGCGCGCGCGCGCGTGCGTGCGTGCGTGCGTGCATGCGTGCGTAGACCAGTGCTCCCCAACTACCAGGGACCACTTGGTACCAGGTCACAGAAAAAAAATAACTTAGTTTGTTCCTCTGCTTTTTATTTTGAAAAATTACCAGAAGTTCTCTCTGTTCTCCTGCAGCATGTCTGTCTACCTGGTCTCGTGGTGGTGGTGCTTGGGAGTTGAACCCAGTGGACTGACTGGTTTGGGCCTTCCTTCTGCTGGATGGCATGTGGTGGTTTGTCGTTGCTTTCAGGAGAGATTGTGCATTGCATCCCGGCACATGAGTTGGCCCCACGCATGCATGAAGACTGGTTGCTGTGCAGGACCACAAGTGATGGCGGACCTGAAATGAGGTGACCGAAGCCAGGGCGGAGCATTCCAAGACCATCAGGGAAGCACTGGAAGCTCTGCTCCCACACACTAAAGGTGAGGTTTTTTTATCCCCACTCCCCCACACACACGCACGCATATTATTATTTTATTTTTTAACGTGTCACCGTTCTGTGAAGCAAAAAAGTTGGGGACAACTGTTAGACAATCATAAAAAAAAAAAAGATTGGTGTAGCCTCACTAATGCCACCAAGTGTGGCTTATGCACTTCTGTTTCGAAGTATCACAGTTTTATGGTTTTGGACTCAAATGCTGTCATGTTTAGACAGTGCTTGATTATCAGATAACACTGTAAGTGCATCCATTTACCATCTTTAACCACTTAATCCTTTTTGGGTTGCGGTGGGGCTGGAACCTATCCCAGAGTCTTTGGGCAAGAGACAGGGTACACCCTGGACAGATCGCCAGTCCATCACAGAGCCAACACAGTGAGACAGACATCCATTCACTCTCACTTTCATACCGAAGGACAAATCATCCCCAGTTGATGCCAATTAACCTAACATGCATGTCTTTGGACTGTGGGAGGAAACCAGAGTACCTGGCGAAAACCCCCGCAGACATGGGGAGAACACACAAACTTCACACAGAAAGGTCACCAGTGGCCAAATGTAGGATCGAACCCATGACCTTCTTGTTGTGCTGCCACAGTGCTAACCACTGCACCACCGAGCTGTCCCATCCATATACCAAGAATGGCTTAAATATCCACACATTAGCATGTGTTTAGTAAAATTGTTTATGTGTTAGCTAAAATTTTAGAAGCTGACTCAACAAAATGCAGGCAAAGAGTTCTCTAATGCTCTGTATGTCATCTGCACAACTGAAAATTCAACTAAAACTGTTTTGAGCTGCACTACGAAGCAGAAAGGCCAAAAGTGACTTCCTTTCCTCAGAGCAAGTCAAATTTGGGGGATGCCCAAGTAGTACTTCCAGGACCATAATGTTTTTTTTCCCCACGACCAACTTAAGAATTCAAGATGGCTGCACATGTGCCACACATCAACAGTGTAAAATTATGCATTTATGTCTCGTATTGTCATCCGTACTGCCCAGCTTCTTTCTCTGAGTATGTTGCTAGGTGTTTTTATACACAAATCACTGCATTTGGTGTTGTTTTCAGTGGGCGTTGCTAGCAATGACTAATGCCTACCTGGCTAAGTGCCAGTGCTAACTACCTAACCAGAGTGGTGGCCTAGTTGATAGAGTATCCGCCCCACAACCGGGAGGTTGGGGGTTCAAGTCCCGGCTGGGTCATACCAAAGACCATATAAAAATGGTACTTCACACTTTCTAGCTCGGTGCTCAGTGTAATAGAATGGGGGAAGGAGAAGTTGTGGCGGCGCCTCGCATGGCAGTGGCCCCTCTGATTCTACATGTGATTAACATTGTAGATAGGAGAAACGTAAAACTGCACACAATTGGCTGTATGGACTGAATGACAACAGAGTTGGCTTCTTCTAAGGTAGATCAATTCCCTCATCTGGTACTGTGAACAAAAGAAGAAGAAGCTAATTTAAAGTACAAATTTACCTAAAAAATGAATAGTTACAATCCTAGTTACTCTGGGTTAGATCAGCAAAATGGTAATGTATTTTAGGTGAATTGGACTGGAAACACCAGTAAACCCATCCACAGGGGGTGCACAAGCCAGTGTACTCCTAGTGGCGGTCCCAAGCCCGGGTAAATGGGGAGGGTTGTGTCTGGAAGGGCATCCGACGTAAAACCTTTGCCAAATCAAACATGCGGCTCATGATGAATGACACTTTCATACCGGATCGAGACCCGGGTTAACAACGACCACCACCGGTGCTGTTAACTGACAGGGTGGAAATTGGGCTACTGTTGGTCAAAGATCGAGGAGAGGGGGAAGGTGTGTTAGGAGGGAGAGAGAGAAAAGGAAAGGTAGAAGCATGGAGGTGAGAGTAGGGACATTAAATGTAGGGACTATGACTTGTAAAGGCAAAGTTGGCTGATATGATGGAAAGGGGAAAGGTAGATATACTGTGTGTTCAAGAAACCAAGTGGAAGGGAAGCCAGGCTAGGGGCATTAGAGGAAGATTTAAACTGTTCTACCATGGTGTAGATAGGAAGAGAAATGGAGTAGGAGTAATCTTGAAGGAACAGTATATGAAGAGTGTTTACGAGGTAAAGAGGGAGTCAGACAGAATCATGAGTTTGAAGATAGAAGTCAAAGGTGTGATGTTGAATGTTGTCAGTGCGTATGCCCCACAAGTTGGATGTCAGGTAGAAGACAGAGAGGAATTCTGGAGTAAGTTGTATGAAGTGGTAGAGAGTTGTGTATAAGGTGAAGAGAAAAGGAGAAAGTACAGTCCCCTGTGGAGCTCCCATATCACTAACTACCACATCAGACAAGACACTGCCCAGCCGGACAAACTGTGGCCTGCCTGTCAGGAAGTCAGTAATCCAGGAGATCACAGAGCTGTCGACCCCCATCCTCTGCAGCTTCTCACCCAGCGGCAATGGCTGGATGATGTTGAAGGCACTGGAGAAATCAAAGAATGTGATTCTCACAGTGTCTCCTCCGCCATCCAGGTTCAAATGGGCTCATTGTAGCAGGTAGATGATGCCGTCTTCAACTCCTAAATGGGGCTGATATGCAAACTGAAGAAGGTTCAGCCACGTCTTCACCTGCGGCCTCAGGTGGGCTAAGACCAGTCTCTCCAGGACCTTCATCACATGAGATGTGAGGGCAACTGGTCAACAGTCATTCAGGTCAGATGGCTTCTTGGGGACAGGAACCAGGCAGGACGTCTTCCACAGCACCGCTATTCTCTCCAGACTCAAGTTCAGGTTGTACAGATGTTTCAGTACCGGAGCTAGCTGGCTGGCAGAGGTAGAGCCCGCAGCCTTCCTCTGACGGAGTCAACCTGGTCTGTAGTCACAGTGATGTGAGGGTGGGGGCTGGTGCTGGTGTCCACAGAGGAGGGGAAGGAGGGAGAGAGAGAGGTGCTGCACAGGAGGGTGAGGGGTGTGTGTGGGTCTGGCTGTGTTGTGGGGGTGACAGACGGTGAGTTGAACCTATTAAAAAACAGATTCAGCTCATCAGCTCTCTCAAGGCTCCCCGATGTCTGTCTGTCTCTCCCCTTACACCCAGTGATTTGCTTCATTCCTGTCCAAACATCCTTCGTATTGCTTTGCTGGAGTTTATCCTCTAACATCCTCTTGTAATTGTCTTTACACCTCCTCAGCATCTCTCTCAGTTCACGCTGCACTCTCCTCAGTTCCTCCCTGTCTCCAGAACTAAAAGCTTTCTTCTTCTTGTTCAGAAGAGCTTTCAGAAGAGAAGGTTAGAAGGAGTTGCACTGTGTCTTTGTGGATCCAGAGAAAGCATATGATAGGGTGCCAAGAGAGGAAGTGTGGTACTGTATGAGAAAGTCAAGAATGGCAGAGAAGTATGTGAGGGTGTTGCAAGACATGTATGAGGACAGCGAGACGGTGGTGAAGTGCGCTGTAGGAGTGATGGATGGATTCAAGGGGGTGGGATTACATCAGGGATCGGCTCTGAGCTCCTTCTTGTTTTCCGTAGTGATAGACAGACTGACAGACGAGGTCAGGCAGGAGTCTCCGTGGAGCATGATGTTTGCAGATGACATTGTGATCTGTAGTGAGAGTAGGAAGCAGGTGCAAGAGAACCTGGAGAGGTGGCGGTATACTCTGGAGAGAAGAGGAATGAAAGTCAGTAGAAGCAAGACAGGGTACATGAGTGTGAATGAGAGGGAGGCAGGTGCAACGGTGAAGGTGGAAGGTAGATGAGTTTAAATACCTGGGGTCAACCATCCAAAAGCAATCAAAGCAATGGAAAATGCACAAGAGAGGCGAAGAAGAGAGTGCAGGCAGGGTGGAGTGGGTGGAGATGAGTGTCAGGGGTGATTTGTAACAGAAGGGTAGCAGCAAGAGTGAAAGGGAAGATTTACAAGATGGTAATGAGACCTGCCATGATGTATGGTTTGGAGATGGTGGCGCTCACTAAAAGACAGGAGGTGAAGCTGGAGGTGGCAGAGTTGAAGATACTAAGCTTTTCATTGGGCGTGACTAGGAGGGACAAGATTAGAAATAAGTATATCAGAGGCACCACTCACATTGAGTGGTTTGGAGACAAAGAGAGGCAAGGCTGAGATGGTTTGCACATGTGCAGAGGAGGGATAGTGGATATATTGGACAAATGATGTTGAAAATGGAGCTGCCAGGCAGGAGGAAAAGAGGAAGACCACAGAGAAGATTCATGGATGTAGTGAAGGAGGTCATGGAGAGGGCTGGTGTTACAGAGGAAGATGCAAGAGATACGGTGAGATGGAGACAGATGATCCGCTGTGGTGACCCCTAAAGGGATCAGCCGAAAGAAGAAGAATCCAATCCAACTTTATTTATAAAGCACTTTAAAAACGACAGCTGACACAAAGTGCTGTACATCAATAAATAAAATATGAAAACATAAAACATAAAAAATAATAAAATACAGCTAAAAAAGTACAAATGATAAATAAAATATGAAAACATAAAAACAATAAAATACAGCTAAAAAAGTACAAACAATAAATAAAATATGAAAACATAAAACATGAAAACAATAAAATACAGCTAAAAAAGAACAAAATAGTACAAACAAGACAGTAGTCATACAATAGAGATAATTAGAACAAATAAAATCAATGTGTCAAACTGGGTGGCTGTCATGGCATTATGCAAATTAGGTGCATAAATTTACTCCTATCTCTAACTTTGGATCATATTCTACATCTTTCTAATTGACAGTAAGCCATTATCTCTTACCACTTTCAAGTTACAGCTTTGGAATTCTCTGACATCTGAACTGAATATTTTCTTGAAAAAAACCTTCACCACTAGGGGCTGACAGTGCAACAGAGCGCCATAGGCAGTCAATAGGTTAATGGTACATACTGTAGTGGAGCTGAAATAATGAGGCGGTTTTGTATTAAAAACAGGGTTTTTAATGAATAGCTCCGCTATCAAATCTCATCAGGTGTAGAGCTTGGCAGAAGGCAAGAGAAAGAACTCTGCTTCGCTCGCTGGTTAAATACAAGCACGCATAGCACCACTCATTGAAACAGCTGACGTCAGAGCCACTCATTGAAAAAGGTAACATCTCCCCGTTATCTTAATCCCCATTGTCCTGCCATCCCCTCTCCCTGTCTTGGGAGGTGATGGGAACTCCCCCTCTCGCTTTAGGGGGTAAAGGTGTCGAGTCCGTCTCCACTGCCGCGTCCTGGGAGGTCCATTGTCTTTACTCCGGCGCGGGGGATGCTCTGTCCTTACTAGGTGTGAAGCTCTTTACATATGCTGTCACAAAACATTTCCACTTGTTCTAACATATGTAGATATGGGATATAAGCGTCATATATACCACAGGCCCCCCAAACACTAGGAAAGGACATAGAAAGAATTACAGTCTAAGATAACGACTATGAAATACTACGTGTTACAACTGTTGCTACCGGAGAAATTTTCTAGCAGCTATGCTCCTAAGAAAGTTCAGTGGTAAACGTAACAGCATAGTGAAATCATAAGTAGCCTTAAACTGTTGTAGCACAATTAGTGGATAATTGCGGGGTGATTGGTATCAGTCCTTGTGCTGTCTGGGCTTAATCCTTCTCCCAAAACTGCTGTAGGTTGGCTTAGGTGTCCCGCTGGGACCTTCTCATGGTGAATCTGCATTGTGGGAAGGAAAGAGATTATTTGTTCCCTGCCTGGGGGCTGAGACTTTTCCTCTGGGGGGTCTACCACGCCGAGGCGCTCGTGCCACCTGTGTAGGCTCGTCTCTCAGCAAGAAGGCAGGTTTGAGTCTGTCGACACTGACCACTTCCTTTCTGTCCCCATAATCAAGCACAAAGTGTTTGTCACCATTTTCCAGCACTCTGAACGGGCCATCATAAACTGGGAGTAACGTTGGTTTAATAGCTTCATGCTTAACAAAAACGAACTCAGCGCTTTTCAAAGTTTGAGGAAGAAAAACTCGTGGAAAAGAGTGATGAGCTGGACCGTGGAGGGAAACCAGTCCACTGCTGCCTAAAAACCTTGGGACGGGAAAGTGTCCTGGTTCTGGGTTCTCTGGTAAAAATTCTCCTGGGAGTCTGATAGGCTGGGCAAAAACTAATTCTGCAGGAGAAGCGTCTAAATCCTCTTTAGGTGCTGCACGCAACCCCAATAAAACCCAGGGAAGTTTATTAACCCAATTTGTGTCCATTAGTGAGGCCCTGAGGGCAGCCTTTAAGGACCTGTGAAAACGCTCGCATAACCCATTGGCCTGAGGGTGATAAGCGGTGGTGCGATGAATTGTTGTCCCTAAACTGTTAGACATGGCAGACCAGAGCTCTGAGATAAACTGAGGCCCTCTGTCTGACGTGATGTCTGATGGAACACCGAAACGTGCCACCCAGTTTGCTAGAAAAACGCGAGCGACTTCCTCCGCTGTGGTTGACGCTAAAGGGACTGCCTCTGGCCAGCGCGTGGTGCGGTCTATCATAGTTAGCAGGTGTGTGAAACCTTGGGAGGAAGGTAGCGGCCCCACGAGGTCGACGTGAATGTGGTCGAATCTTCTAGCAGGAATTGGAAAAGGCTCCAGAGGGGCCTTTGTGTGTCTGTGTATTTTGGCGCGTTGACAAGGAATGCAAGTTTTTGCCCATTCTCTTACGTTTTTGCGCAGGCCTGACCACACAAACTTTTCAGCAACCATTCTGACCGAGGCGCGCACACCTGGGTGCGCGAGGGAGTGAATTGCGTCGAAAATACGGCGGCGCCAAGCAGTTGGTACTAACAGGCGAGGTCGGCCGGTTGAAACGTCGCATATTAGGGGAGGCATGCCGTCGCGCAAGTTTTTTTTCTCCAGCCTTAACCCTGTTGGTCCAGACAGGAGCGTGCGCACGTCTGCATCACTGCTTTGTTCTTCCGCCATGGCTGCATAATCTATCCCATCCTGGATAGGTGCTGCGTATGTGTGTGCGTTAGTGAAGAGTTCCGCTGCTGAGGCGGTGTAATCTGTCTCCTCGTGCTCTGGCGGTGTCACAGCGCGAGAGAGACAGTCAGCTACAACGTTAAGTTTGCCTGCTACGTGTTGAATGTCTGTGGTGAACTCTGAAATCGCAGCTAGCTGTCTTTGTTGTCTGCCCGACCATGGTTCTGAAATTTTAGCCATAGCAAAAGTGAGCGGCTTATGGTCCACAAAAGCCGTGAAACTCCGCCCTTCTAACCAAAACTGGAAGTGGCGGATGGACAAATGGAGCGCCAGCAGCTCTCTGTCAAAAGTGCTGTATTTGCGTTCAGTTGGGTTTAGCGATTTGCTAAAGAATGCTAAAGGTTGCCAGACCCCACTGACAAGTTGTTCTACAACTGCCCCTATAGCCAGGTCTGAGGCATCTGTGGTTAGAGCAATGCGGGCTGAGGAATCTGGGTGGACTAACATTGTGGCGTTAGCTAGGGCGCTTTTTACTTCCGCGAAAGTGCGTTCGCGCTCCGGGGTCCATTCGACCGCGTTGGAAGCTTTCTTTTTTCTGAGCGCGTCACATAGGGGTTGCATGAGCTGAGCTGCGTGGGGGAGGAAACGGTTGTAAAAATTAACCATCCCCAAAAATTCCTGTAGCGACTTAACCGTTTGAGGCCGTGGAAAACTTTCTATCGCACAAACTTTGTCTGGAAGCTCAATTGCCCCTGCCGGGGAGACCTTATGTCCCAAAAAATCAATTTGTGATATGCCGAATTTGCATTTGGCTGGATTGATTATAAGTCCGTGCTCTTCCAGCCTCTGAAAAACGGTGGTGAGGTGCTGTTCGTGTTCTTCCTCGGATGAACTGGCTACCAGCATGTCATCGAGGTAGACAAAAACAAAGGGTAGGTCGCGTAGGACTGCGTCCATCATCCGTTGAAAAGTTTGAGCCGCGCCTTTGAGGCCGAATGGCATTCTTAGGAATTCAAAAAGGCCGAAAGGGGTTATAACCGCTGTTTTAGGAATATCTTCAGCTCGGACTGGGACTTGGTGATAACCGCGGACTAAGTCTATTTTTGAAAAAATGCGCGCACCTGCTAAATGTAATGAAAAATCCTGAATGTGAGGAATTGGGTAGCGGTCATGCGCTGTAGCGTTGTTTAGCCTGCGGTAATCTCCGCACGGTCTCCAAGAACCGTCGGATTTCGGGACCATGTGAAGTGGTTAAGCCCAAGGGCTCTTTGAACGTCGGCAAATGCCTAATTTTTCAAGAGCTGCAAATTCGTCCCTTGCTATGTTGAGCTTGGCCGCGTCTAAGCGGCGAGCTTTGGCAAAAACGGGAGGTCCCGTTGTTGGGATGAAGTGTTTAACCCCGTGTTTGGCTACAGTGGCTGAGAATTTGGGGGTTGTGAGTGCTGGAAATTGGGTGAGGAGTTGCTCAAACTTACCTCCCGCCGTGGTGACGTTGGCCTGCACAGGTGGTGGAGAAACTCGAGCTGAGCATGGAATAGAAGCAAAAGATAGTGCATTAACTAGGCGTCTATTTGCAAGATCCACTAATAACCCGTGTGCACACAGAAAATCTGCGCCTAACAAATTAAAGCTCACCGCTGCTACGACAAATGTCCATTTGTAGCTGCGGCCGTGGATGAGGAGGTGCAGGCTCTTTTCCCCGAACGTGTCGATGTCAGAGCCGTTGGCTGCCACTGCTCCATTGCCCCGGGTGCCCATGGCTCGATCTGCGTGGGAGGGCATGATGAAACTCAGCTGAGCTCCCGTGTCGATGAGGAACTGCTTGCCTGTGTATCCATCCGTCACGTATAACAGCTGATTTTTTACGCCGAGGACCGCTGCTGTTAATGGCCCTCGGCTTTGCCGTTTCCCGACCTCGTAAACTTGCAAGGAGGAACACATTTGCGGGCTCTCTCTGCGAAGCGGTGATGATAAAAGCAGACGTCGTTCTGCTTGTTGTGCTTGGGCCGCGCCGCTGTCACCGTGGGTTGCGTCTCTCCAAGGCTCGGGGTGTCAGTTCTCAGATCTGCGGATGCCGCTGTGGGTGCCCACTCTCTGCAGGCATTGACGAGCCGGTAAGCCTCGTTGGCCAGTGTGCGGAAGTCTTGATGATTCTTGCACTTCATACTCGCTAGTGTCCCTCTCAAATGCGGTGGTAGAGTGCTGAGGAAAATGTACTGGAAAAGGAAATTATCATTGTCCTCCTCCTTGAGCTGTAGCAAATCCTCCATGAGGGTCCTTGGATTGCCCCCTCTGTGGCCGTAGACCGCCAGGATCCTTTCGGCTCTTTCCTCTGCTGACGGGACATAATTCGCCACGATGGTAGCCTTGAGTGTCTCATATTTGTCCCGGGTTGGTGGTTGCTGGACCAAGCTCCGCACACACTTCGAAGTTGCGGAGTCGAGCTTGGAGATGATGTGATAAAATTTGGTATCATCTGCTGTGATACCCGCCAGTATAAACTGGGCTTCGGCTTGCTGGAACCAAGATGCAGGGTCTTCTCTCCAGAAGTCTGGCAGCTTGACAGCGACGGCGTTCGTGCACACCATCATTGTCATGTTCGCCGGGTGAGAGTGTGTTTCTACGGCTCTCGCGGCAGTGCTGGAGCTCGGTTGAGCTCTCTCAGTGCCCTCTGCCGTGGGGAACAGCTGTCTGCTCGTTCCCTCGTCTGCGTCGTCGCTGGCGTATGCCAGAGCCACCATAGATGAGCAGCTTGAAGAACGCCTCCGGTCCATATTCTCGCGTCAGGGTCACCAGTGTAGTGGAGCTGAAATAACGAGGCGGTTTTGTATTAAAAACAGGGTTTTTAATGAATAGCTCCGCTATCAAATCTCATCAGGTGTAGAGCTTGGCAGAAGGCAAGAGAAAGAGCTCTGCTTCGCTCGCTGGTTAAATACAAGCACGCATAGCACCACTCATTGAAACAGCTGACGTCAGAGCCACTCATTGAAAAAGGTAACATCTCCCCGTTATCTTAATCCCCATTGTCCTGCCATCCCCTCTCCCTGTCTTGGGAGGTGATGGGAACTCCCCCTCTCGCTTTAGGGGGTAAAGGTGTCGAGTCCGTCTCCACTGCCGCGTCCTGGGAGGTCCATTGTCTTTACTCCGGCGCGGGGGATGCTCTGTCCTTACTAGGTGTGAAGCTCTTTACATATGCTGTCACAAAACATTTCCATTTGTTCTAACATATGTAGATATGGGATATAAGCGTCATATATACCACACATACAGTATATCTGAGTGTCATCAGCGTAACAGTGGAAGGAGATACCATGCTTTCTAAGAATGGAACCCAGTGGAAGCAGATAAAGGAAAGCAGAATAAGATTCAAAACCAGCAAGGCTTACACACATGGTTCTATCTGTCAAGTGGGACCCGAACCATTCCAGAAAAGTACCACAAATACCCACAAGATGCTGTAGACGATATATTAAAATGTCATGGTCCACTGTATCAAAAGTGGCGGTTAGGTCAAGCAGCATGAGAATCACTAAATCACCAAAATCAGATGCCAGGAAGATGTCATTAAAGACCCTTATCAAAGCTTATTCTGTGCTATGGAGGGTTTTAAATCCAGACTGGAAAACCCCCAGGACACCATTCTCATCCAGAAAGGCCTTTAACTGAGAGTAAACTATTTTTTCCAATATTTTCGAAAGAAAATGCAGCTTTGAAATGGCCTAAAATTAGCCAACACAGTCTGATGAAGAAGGAGGAGGACTGGAAACACCAGTAAATAATCATGGGTTTTCAAGTTGACTGAAAATGAACTGGCATGACTCAAGACATGATGCCAATTCATCGGATGGTTTTTCAACCTCATACATGGGTCGGGCCGTCGGCAACTCAACTGGCAACTCCGCCCTTCCGAGGGTGTGGAGGGTGAAACTGGGCATCCTGGCAGAACTAAAAACAATATCTGTCACAGGTCTGTGGTGGGCCACTCCCAGTTACACGGGGTGAGACTGGACATCCTGGCAGATAAGCACATCTGTCGCAAGGTCTGTGGTGGACTTTTGCCAGTTGGTGCATCGTGACATGTACTACACAAAGAGCAGAGATAAACAAACCTATCATCTGGTCAGTCACTGCAACAGATACTGGAGTCAGTTTGTCTTGGCCTGTCCCTGCCACTGATACCTCTATCTGCCAAGAATGTGCTGCTAGTCCAGCAAAAGCTAGCAGTACTCAAATACTTTGCAAGCAGTTTCATGAAATGGTCAGTCAGAAAGCAACTCATACCGACTCGGACATCGCCCAGGTCAACAAGGTCAGGAGTTCCTGGCAGCGGAGGGCGAAGGACAGAGCTGCGTGGAGGAATCTGATCAGACCTAAATGAAACAGTCATCGTCACCTCTGACAGACTGCTATGATGATGATGACATAAAATGAATGAACTGATGGGTTATAAACTAGCTGACACATAACTGTAAATTTACCTGTTAAATCTGTTGGATCTTACACAGGGCTTGACATTAACCTTTTTGCTCACCAACCTAGCGATTTTCTAAAGTTACTAGCCACTCAGCCTTTTCACTAGCCACAATCTTGTGGTTGGAAAATTATGTTTAATATGATCAAATTGGACTATGGCATGGTAAAATTTACTTGAACTAAATGTACAACCTTTTTAAATCTAAATTACCCTTATACATAAAAATAGCAACAGAAACACTGTTTAATTATTTATGAAGAGCAGTAAATACTGTAAAATGGTAGAGAAAAATATTTGTAATGTGAGAGTAAAGTACATGCAGATTTGGGGTCTGTCCCAATTCTCCTTTGTACCCCTGCCCCTTCGCCTATCCCTATGAATAGAGAGCCTAAATCACGCCATCTCTACTTCTGAATATGGGACCTTAAATCAGAAAAAAAAATTCTCCATTGAAATGCAGGAGTGAAATTATCTTTTGATCCCGATCGAATTTTGCCACGCGTTCCACATATGATGTTTGTCAATTTAAGATAATTTTCCACGTAATTAAAGTTGTCAGCTGTCGTATAATAGAGTAATGTTTAGTTTTTGTGAAAACGCTTTGTGAACATCTCTCATCATCCCACATCACCAAACACGAGCATGGCCGGAGATTACTGCCCTCACCTTCTGTTTCCTGACCAATGAAAGAAGGATCCAAAGAGGAGAAAAACAACACAAATGTATTTTGTAGTTTGAGAGCTGCTGCTGATCCAGACGACTGTTAGTTACTTCATGCTAGGTGCGCTTTGAACACGTGACATAAGGTATGTGCCTCTGTGCTTGTAGTCTTTTAATTTACATATTTTCACAATCTTATACCTTAGCAGCTAGTCAACAACCTACACTCTTATTTACAGCTAGGCCCAAAAATATTTGGACAGTGACACAAGTTTTGTTATTTTAGCTGTTTACGAAAACATATTCAGGATACAATTGTATAATCAATATGGGCTTAAAGTGCAGACTCTCAGCTGTAATTTGAGAGTATTCACATCCAAATTGGAGCAAGGGTTTAGGAATTACAGCTCTTTAATACGTAGCCGCCTCTTTTTCAAGGGACCAAAAGTAATAGGACAATTGACTCAGAAGGCTGCAAAAAAAAAAAAAAAACAAGGCTGCATGGGCTCTTCCCTCGTTAACCTGTCATCAATTAAGCAGTTAAAAGGTCCTGAGTTGATTCCAGACGTGGTGTTTGCATTTGGAAGCTGTTGCTGTGAACACACAACATGCAGTCAAAGGAGCTCTCAATGGAGGTGAAACAGACCATCCTGAGGCTGAAAAAAAAAGAAGAAATCCATCCGAGAGATAGCAGAAATGTTAGGAGTGGCCAAATCAACAGTTTGGTACATTCTGAGAAAAAAAGAGTGCACTGGTGAGCTTGGGAACTCAAAAAGGCCTGGACGTCCACGGAAGACAACAGTGGTGGATGATCGCAGAATCCTTTCCATGGTGAAGAACAACCCCTTCACAACATCCACTCAAGTGAAGAACACTCTCCAGGAAGTAGTTGTATCAGTATCTAAGTCTACCATAAAGAGAAGACTTCATGAGAGTAAACACAAAGGATTCACCACAAGGTGCAAACCATTAATCAGCCTCAAAAATAGAAAGGCCAGAATTGACTTTGCCAAAAAACACCTGAAGAAGCCAGCCCAGCTCTGGAACAGCATTCTTTGGACAGATGAGACTAAGATCAACCTGTACCAGAATGATGGGAAGAAGAAAGTTTGGAGAAGAATTGGAACAGCTCATGATCCAAAGCACACCACATCTTCTGTAAAACATGGTGGAGGCAGTGTGATGGCATGGGCATGCATGGCTTCCAATGGCACTGGGTCACTTGTGTTTATTTATGATGTGACAAAAGACAGAAGCAGCCGGATGACTTCTGAAGTGTAAAGGGATATACTTTCTGCTCAGATTCAGCCAAATGCAGCAAAGTTGATTGGACGGCGCTTCACAGTACAGATGGACAATGATCCAAAACATACTGCAAAAGCAACCCAGGAGTTTTTTTAAAGCAAAGAAGTGGAATATTCTGCAATGGCCGAGTCAATCACCAGATCTCAACCCAATCGAGCATGCATTTCACTTGCTCCAGACAAAACTTAAGGCAGAAAGACCCACAAACAAGCAACAACTGAAGACAGCTGCAGTAAAGGCCTGGCAAAGCATCACAAAGGAGGAAACCCAGCATTTGGTGATGTCCATGGGTTCCAGACTTCAGGCAGTCATTGCCTGCAAAGGATTCTCAACAAAATATTGAAAAGTACCATTTTACTTAGGGTTATGTTTATTTGTCCAATTACTTTTGAGCCCCTGAAATGAGGAGCGTTTGTATAAAAATAGCTGCACTTCAATTCCGTTGTAATTGTTTCATTTCAAATCCAATGTGGTTGCATGCAGAGCCCAAATCATGAAGACTGTGTCACTGTCCAAATATTTCTGGGCCTAACTGTACATGAAAAATTATCTTTTAAATTGACAAACATCATATGTGTAACTCGTGGCAAAATTTGATTGGGATCAAAAGATAATTTTGCTCTTGCCATTCATTTAAATGGAGATTTTTTTTTTCCGATTTAAGGTCCCATGTGAGTAAGTAGAGGGGGCGTGACTTAGGCTCTCTATTGGGGAACCCCTTCACTGCTGAAATACATCATTGGTAAGTTGCTGATGGATTTAACCTGTTTTCACCAGCAAAAAGAAGAAAAAGAAAAAGAAAACTGATTAGAAAAAAAGTCTAATTTTAAGGAGAAAAATGTCTCAAATTTACATGAACAATTCTAATCAGTTGAAAAAGTCATGAATTTACTAGAAAGTTGTAAATTCAAGAGAAAAAACTGGACCCCCTGGTGGCCAGTTTTGGCCCGTGGGACATATGTTTGACACCCCTGGACAGACAAACACATTAAAAATACTGTACATATTTAGAGGGTAAACAACAACTTCTTGCTCTAAAAATAATCATGTTTAACCACAGAGGTAGGAGCTGATGTGATGGGGAGCACAGGGATTGACTACTCATCGCTGGGACAACGGGATCATCGGCAGTTCTCCTGGTAATCTGATTGCTGAGAGTGGGGGCAGGTCTGTTCATCGCTGTTTCTCCAGACTGGCTCCAAAATGAACTCACTGCGGGCAGAGTCTGGCTCCACTCCATACTCAGTACAAGCAAAGCCATCACCCATCACAGCATTTCTTCCCACCAGACCGAACAGGGGCAGAATGGGAGACCGACCCGTAGACCGTCCGTAGTTTCTCCAGACTCCATCCATGGTGACAGTGGACCAATGAGCACACACTGTGTGCAGATAGCGCTTATGGGAATTGTAGTTTCATAGTCTCACATTGCGATAGGTTTATTATTTTACGTGTTGTTCAAGAAAACTACAACCTGCCAAAGTGGCTAGTGGGTGTGGCTGTCTTACCGGCCACTGCTGAAATCCACTCACCATTGGGCGGTGTTAATGTCAAGCCCTGATCTTACATCTTTTTTTTTTTTTAAGTTTTTGTAAAGGGTATACATGTCATTACAGCATTGCATTGTTTACATTTTCATCACATGTTCCCTTTTTTTGTTTGTTTTTTTGACAACATTGGAAGAATAATTATGATCTTACATCTTAATGCAGTGATGGCTGAGGGTGATGTTGGAAAAGAAACCAAACCCTTTACAACTGGGACATAAAGTTTTTAAAACATTTTTTACTTCTTTATATATTTAGGTTGGCTGAATTTTCCTCCCCAAAATATTGCTGATTTTTATTAGTTTATCACTTTACTCATAAGAGAAGCCATTGAGAACAAGCCACTAATGTCCACCAGGGGTGACGGGGTAAGGTTATCCAACTTCAGCTCTTGCTTGGGCTGACAGACAGTAGAGAATATCCTATTTTTAAGGAATGGAGGCTATACGGCACATTAACCCTTGAGGTCAGGTCTGATATGCAAACCAAGCACGGCTAAAATAACTCCTCTGACTTCATGCTTGTAGCAAAATAGATCTGCAAAGTAACACCTCATCTCATTTGGAACAGAAATAGGGCATCCATTGTACAAAGAGTGACAAATTAAAGGAAGAGCTCTTCATAAAACTGTGTGCATGTGGGGATTTAATTTCACCCCAAAGAAAAGGACAACAGTATATCTTATGTGGAAAATAAGAGATGCTTTACACTACCTTCTCTGATGCAAAGATTTTTAAAAATTAAAGTAAGTAGGAATTATGTTTTAAACAGTTTTTTTTATTAATTCAGAGACAGCACATACATTAGTGGTTCAAATTTTATTGTGCTTCCATTCATCATTTTTTTCACATTAATTTTGACTAATTCAAGTTCTTCTTATTAAAAGCTTTTAAACTTTTATTCCTAAAAAGCTTTCAAGGAAAAAGGTGTTTTGATTAACACCCAGTGTACAGTAAGATCACGTGAGAATGGCCAGGAGGAGATCGGACATTGTGTTCAACATGTCTGACCTGATGAAACGCCTAATAGATAAGGGGCCCCTAGGTAAGCCTTCTTGCTGAGTGACCCAATGTACCCAGAACAGCTGTGTGAGGGTGCTTAGCAGTTAGGTCTGGATGACAAGTCATTCTTCAGCTTGATATATGAACTATTACATGTGAAACAGGAGAGTTTGTTGAACGGTATGACGGTGCTTGTAAGCCACGATCAATATGTGCTTATGTGTGTTTGAGATTTTAAGCAAGTCCAAGCCAACACTGTTGGTAACAGTATTTAGCAGATATGGGAAAACAAAACCTATATGAGAATGAATGTGAAGATGAAAATGAATGTGGTTTGGGAGACTCCAGCTTCGGCTACAACACTACTAAATACATTGTACTACTAGAAAGTACTCAGAAAGCACAACCTTTGCTAAAGCAGCTAATTATCTCCCTCATACTTTAATTTCTTTTAACAGCCTGTTAAAGCAGCATTATGTAAGATTTTCACCTCAGTACTTCCCAAAATATTCTGATGGTTTATCAGCATTTGGTCAAGTGAATGTCACTTCCACTGTAGCCTGAATGGGTCTGCATCACCTGCAACAGCACTATGCAACTTCCTGTTCATGGTGAGGACATTGAAAAGACTACAACTGGCACATTTTATGGCCAGAGTCCCATTATCCAATCACAAGGCACAACTTTAGCCACCAACTAACAAAGCACCTTTTTGGCACTCCTGCTGCAGCTGTGTGGCCTGAGGTATGAGCACTCTCGCCATTATCACAATTACTTCCACAAGAGGCTACAAGCATTGCTCTATATGGGTTTATGAAACAGAATGAATAAAAAAATGGTTGTTCATTGTTCCGTAATCTAATATGATAACACAGTGAGCGCTCTCTTCACTGCAAAGGTCCTGGGGCTGCACGGTGTCGCAGTGGTTTAGCACTGTGGCAGCACAGTTTTACCCTTGGCCGGGGGATCGCGGGGATCATGAGATCATGGGTTCGATTCCAGCCCCCGACCAACAGTGAGCTGTGTGGAGTTTGCATGTTCTCCCCGTGTTGCGTGGGTTTACTCCGGGATTTCTCCGGTTTCCTCCTGCATACCAAAAACATGTAGGTTTAGGGTGCTCGCGCACGCAGCGACCAGCAGCCGGTGGCTTGTCACCAGACTGCAAACCAAATCTACCTACGGGTACAAATAAGTAACAAAAAAAAAAAAACAAAAAAAAAAAAAGGTCCTGGAAAATCCAATAAAT
The DNA here is from genome assembly GCA_020510985.1 of Pholidichthys leucotaenia. NCBI lineage: Eukaryota > Metazoa > Chordata > Actinopteri > Cichliformes > Pholidichthyidae > Pholidichthys > Pholidichthys leucotaenia. Next base: position 83,890,092 of record CM035848.1, on the reverse strand, counting down.
TATACCCTGCTTTAAAAAAGTCCTAAATCCCAGTGGTGTTCCAGATCACCATCAAAATCCATATGACCGGTCCATGGTTCATTTCCAAGATTTCCTGAAAAATTAATCAAAATCCATCCATAACTTTTTGAGTTGTCTTTTAAAAAGACACTCGCACATAAACAAATGAACAAATGACTGGAGTCAAAAACATTAACCTCTTTGGTGGCAGTTAATAAAGTCACTGATTACCTTAATTCAACATCAACACATTTTTTTCATCATGTTCACAAGACATTGAGGACTTTGATATATTTTTGCAAGGCACATGTCCAACTCCACAGTATTATTTACTATATTAAGCCACCACAATTATATTCATTTAAGAAACAGCTAATTTATGAATATAATGCATTTATTCAGGCAACACAACAGCATTGAATCAGATGTTTCATTTACAAAGGAGCAGCATCTGAAATCAAGTAAAGTTCGTCTGCAAAGACCAAGGGAAAAAAAGTAGAGCACTAGACTCGCTGAGAAACAAATATTGCAGCTTTGCAACCAAGCTGTATCGCATTTTTCAGCAACCAGTATCCAGGTACCTAAAAGGCAAGAAAAATACACCTAATAATTAAAATAGTCAAGCTATAAAATGCACTTAAATCAAGATATCAAATGACTTTAATTAAATAATACTTAAACTTATTTAGATTTGAATGTTGTCTTATATTGAAAGTATTTAAAGTAAATCATTAGAAGAGAGAGCAAAGATACATAAAAACCATAAAACACAGAGGAAACATTTTTCATCCATTTAATGAATGGATGAAAAGGCCACCAACAGAGTGGTGGCCTTGTGGTAGAGCACCTGCCCCTCAGCACGGGAGGTCATGGTATGACCCAGCCGGGTCATTCCAAAGACCATATAGAAATGGTACGGTACTTCCCGCCCTCTAGCTTGGTGCTCAGCATAATAAAATGGGGTAAGGAAAAATTGTAACCCACAGACAACAGATGGGAATTAGCCACTGGCTACAATCTGGCAAGTTTACAATGACTGATATCAATGTTCATCAACTTGCACTGCCCTTAAAAACAGCAATACGGTACGTATAATAAGATAACTTACCATTTCAGCATCATGCTCCAATCCAGTGTCGTGATGTTCCAGCTCGTCATCTCTAAACTCTTTTATTATCTATAAAAGTACAAACATTGATATTTAAATATACAATGAAAACCTCATGCACATTAATAATCTGATTATAATTGGATTTCTGGAATTATTCGATTATTCATGTGGTCATGTATACCAAATAATCTGATTTGGTTATCAGATAAACACACTTGGTTTATTTACCAAAAATCAATTTATTCAGTGCATGTAAACAAGTCAAATCTGATTATTACTATTATCTCATTATCTCCAGTTAGTGGATTACTATGGTCATGTAACCAGGCTGAATGTTCGGTTATTGTGATTCAGTCATATACAGCTGCACTCAAAATTATTCATCCTCCATTGCAAATGTTCATAACAAATGAAATGCCCTATTTCAAAGCAGGTTTATTTCAATGTGCTCAAGGTGAAATTCGAAATTATCCAGGGAAGTTTTTTTCATTTTTGATCACTGTAACATGTGTGACACCAGCAATAATATAAACACCCAATTTAAGAAGGAAAAGCAGGATGCAACTCTGAAAAGGCAAGTGTACTTTGCAAAATGTTAACTGTACCTGAATTGGAGGTAATTTAAGAAAACATTATATTGCCTGCTATAAACCGTTCATAGATATTCTTTTTCTTTCACCTTTATTTAACCAGGTAAAATCTCATTGATATACTGTGCCCATACACCAATATTTGAAGTTGTGATTATTTGTCTTCATATACAGTGGGGCAAAAAAGTATTTAGTCAGCCACCAATTGTGCAAGTTCTCCCACTTAAAAGATGAGAGAGGTCTCCAATTTTCATCATAGGTATACCTCAACTATGAGAGACAAAATGAGAAAAAAAAATCCAGAAAATCACATTGAAGGATTTTTAATGAATTAATTGGTAAATTCCTCAGTAAAATAAGTATTTGGTCAATAACAAAAGTTCATCTCAATACTTTGTTATATACCCTTCTTGGCAATGACAGAGGTCAAACGTTTCCTGTAAGTCTTCACAAGGTTTTCACACACTGTTGCTGGTATTTTGGCCCATTCCTCCATGCAGATCTCCTCTAGAGCAGTGATGTTATGGGGCTGTTGCTCGGCAACACAGACTTTCAACTCCCTCCAAAGATTTTTTATGGGTTCAGATCTGGAGACTAGCTAGGCCACTCCAGGACCTTGAAATGCTTCTTACGAAGCCACTCCTTCGTTGCCCGGGTGGTGTGTTTGGGATCATTGTCATACTGAAAGACCTAGCCACATTTCATCTTCAATGCTCTTGCTGATGGAAGGAGATTTTCACTCAAAATCTCACGATACATGGCCCCATTCATTCTTTCCTTTACACGGATCAGTCGTCCTGGTCCCTTTGCAGGAAAACAGCCCCAAAGTATGATGTTTTCACCCCCATGCTTCACAGTAGGTATGGTGTTCTTTCTCCTCCAAACACGACAAGTTGAGTTTTTACAATAAAGTTCTATTTTGGTTTCATCTGACCATATGACATTCTCCCAATCCTCTTCTGGATCATCCAAATGCTCTCTAGCAAACTTCAGACGGGCCTGGACATGTACTGGCTTAAGCAGGGGGACATGTCTGGCACTGCAGGATTTGAGTCCCTGGCGGCGTAGTGTGTTACTGATATAGCCTTTGTTACTTTGGTCCCAGCTCTCTGCAGGTCATTCACTAGGTCCCCCCGTGTGGTTCTGGGATTTTTGCTCACCGTTCTCGTGATAATTTTGACCTCACGGGGTGAGATCTTGCGTGGAGCCCCAGATCAAGGGAGATTATCAGTGGTCTTGTATGTCTTCCATTTTCTAATAATTGCTCCCACAGTTGATTTCTTCACACCAAGCTGCTTACCTATTGCAGATTCAGTCTTCCCAGCCTGGTGCAGGTCTACAGTTTTGTTTCTGGTGTCTTTTGACAGCTCTTTGGTCTTGGCCATAGTGGAGTTTGGAGTCTGACTGTTTGAGGTTGTGAACAGGTGTCTTTTATACTGATAATGAGTTCAAACAGGTCCCATTAACACAGGTAACGAGTGGAGGACAGAGGAGCCTCTTAAAGAAGAAGTTACAGGTCTGTGAGAGCCAGAAATCTTGCTTGTTTGTAGGTGACCAAATACTTATTTCACCAAGGAATTTACCAATTAATTCATTAAAAATCCTTCAATGTGATTTTCTGGATTTTTTTTTCTCATTTTGTCTCTCATAGTTGAGGTATACCTATGATGAAAATTGGAGACCTCTCTCATCTTTTAAGTGGGAGAACTTGCACAATTGGTGGCTGACTAAATACTTTTTTCCCCCACTGTAAGTACATATAGAAACAATGACAGACTTGATTTTCTAAATGTGGACAAATGTAGACTTATAAATAGGCCACATACACAAGTTCAAGACTGAGCAGCTCATTCTGGCCTGACAAAAATCACCCCAAAAGTGCTCAGATCTCCTGACCATTGACCTTAAGCACAGCCTAGATGCAGACCCACTTGAGGATGATTGTGCATGAGTTTGCAAACACTGGGGAAATTGCTAAGGAGGAGTTTCACTTTTATGACATTCCCAAATCTCCTGACCTTTGACCCTGTCATTAAGTACAATCTTGGTGCAGACCAGCCTGATGGTCATTGTACATGAGTTGGTAGAGAATTAGGGCAACTGCCTAGGAGGAGTAACAATTTTCATAAAAGAATAAGCACCGAGATCTCCTGACCTTTGACCCTGACCTTGAGCACAACCTTGATGCAGACCCACCTGATAATCACCGTGCATGAATTTGTTTAGAATTAAGGTGACTGCCTAGGAGGAGTATTGATTTTTCTGAAATCATAAATGCCCAGATCTCCTGACCTTTTAACAGTGACCTTGACCTTGAGCTCAACCTGGGAGCAGATAAACCTGAGAATCATTGTGAGTGAATTTGGTGACCACTGGGGAAGATGCCTAGGAGTAGTAGCAATTCCAGTGAAATGTGGATAGACGGATGGATGGATGGATGGATGGATGGATGGATGGATGGATGTTGCACCACCACATTACCTCCTTTCAGCTACACCAGAATGAGCTAACCAGACCATCAATCACAGAGTAGCTCATTCCGACCTGACAAAATCACTCCAAGAGCTCGGACATCCTGACCATTGACTCTGGCCTTAAGTACAGCCTAGATGCAGACCCATCCAGGATGTGCTTAAGGTCAAGGTCAATGGCCTGGGTGTGTGTGTAATGTTTTTGTGAAATCATAAATTCCCAGGTCTCCTGACCTTTAACAATGACATTGACCTCACGCTGGATGCAGACCTACCTGAGGGCCATTGTGAGTGAGTCTTGCAAGCATCGAAGCAATTTCCGACGAGGAGTAGCAATTTTTCTGAAATCACATAAATGCCCAGATTTCCTGACCTTTCACCTTGCCCTTGAGCACAGCTTGGATGCAGACCAACCTGATGGTCACTGTGAGTGGGTTTGGTGACCATCTGGGTAAATGCCTAGGAGGCTAGCAATTCCCGCGAAATGTGGGCAGACAGATGGATGCTACACCATCTGACTAGCTCCTTTCGGCTTTGCCGGAATGAGCTAAAAATTGATCAAAACCCAGCATTTAATTGCATAAGTGCAAATGCTTTTACGTGTATTTAAGATGTCATCAACTGCTCAAGGGGATAGAAAGTCATCAATATTAATTACAGACTAGGGATGCAAGTTATCGATTAATTCAATAATCATTATTTGATTCACCTTATCGATCAATTAGTGGCAATTTTCTTGAGAATCTGAATTTCCCTCGGTACAAAAGGTCTTTCTATCTTTAACATATAAAAAGTTAATTAGTTACCTCTGCCAAGGAGGTAATGTAATCGGGGTGGTTTGTCTGTCTGTTTGTTAGCAGGATTACACAAAAACTACTGGACAGATTTTGATGAAATTTTCACCAGAGGTAACCTTTGTTCCAAGGATGAACCCATTACATTTTGCATACTTGCCAACTTTTAAAACCTGAAAAGCCTAGTAGCTAGCCGGGGTCCAGGGGCCGCAGGCCCTGGTAGGTCCATGACAAAGTCCTGGTGGGGGGTTCAGGGGGGCAAAGCCCCCCGACGGCAAACAAATATTAGCATTAAATCAAGTTAAAATGTGGCTAACAACCTCATATTTCTTCAACAATCATGTTTCTATTTTACTTAAATTGTCAATGCAGATATGCTGATGGAAAAGATCAAGGACAAACTCTATGGTAACTCTCAAGCATTGTTGTTTTCCATGGTGCACCTCTTAGCTTTCTTCAGTTGGTCTTTTGAATGGAACACACTGTGGCACTTGTTACCCGAAGCTGTCATCATCATTTTCCTGGTCATGAGGTTGCCCAGAATTTTAGTTGACAGACTGGACCTGAACTCAGTTTTGTTCTTGTTCACATGGCTGAATATGCACTCACAGTCTGCAGTAATAATTCCTGGAAATGCTTTGGCGTATTCCTCACGAAAAGACTTGCCATGTGTGTGGATATGGATTATCATAGTCTCTTAATTTTCTTAATCAGTGTTCATCTATATTTATTTAAGTTAGTAAGACCTTTGATTATTATACTCTTTTGCTTCCTCAGGTGTTCCATTTAGTTTGATCCAACCTCTCCAATTTCTTGTCCATGTTGCCTGTATCTTATTTTGTCTTTTCAGCATCCGTGCTTGCCGTGCTATTTCAGCATTAGTTTTTGTTAGATGTTCATTTAGGTAAACTTCTGTTCCCCGTAACTTTCTGGCCTGCCTCAGTATGTCATTCTTTACCCAGGGATGTGATTTGGGGTTGGGGAAATTATCTGAAAATTTAGCAGGGGGTCTGGGGGACACAGTCCCCCAGCGGGGTCTGGGGCAGAGCCCCGGTGGGGGAGGGGCAAGGGGGGTGAAGCCCCCCGAAGCTCCTGGGTTTTTATGATTTTTAAGTACCAGAACTGTGCTTAAATGACATAAAACAAACAGCTGAATGCCACTTATTACTGTATAATATTGACTTATGTTCCAAGAAGATAAAATCTCTGAACTTAGTTCAGAGATTTTTTGATCTCTTCCATTTCCTCCTTCTTTGGTGGCATTTTTACTGACCTGTTGATAGTAAAACAATCTCTGCTGGTGGCGCCGATATCCGATCCGACCGACCTCGAATCCAGCTGGGCCTCAGCTAGCCCCCTCCGCTGCTAGTCCCGCTGCTTACCGCCGCTGCAATTGAGCTCCTGTCCAGCCGGAGTACCGGCAGCTCCTTCACCGAGTCCCGCCGCCCACCGCCACTGTAGTTGAGCTCCGATCCTACTCCTGTCCAGCTGGAGTCCCAGTAGATTCTCCGCTGAGCCCCGCCACCTACCGCTGTCTTCCTCAGTAGTTCCTCCGCAGAGCCCCGCCGCTGTAGCTGGGCTCTGATTCCGGCTCTTATCCAGCTGGGGCCCCGGCTGCTCCTCCACTGGTCCCCGTCTCCTACCACCGCTGTACTTGAACTCCGATCCGGCTCCCGTCCAACTGTTGCCTCGGTTGGTTCCTCCGGCGAGCCCCAATCACCAGGGACGGAGTCGCTTCTTTGTATCGGTGTTAGGTGCTACGACTAGCTATGGCGTTAGCTATAGCGATAGCGTTAGCTTAGCAAACACTTCAGGTAAATTTAGATACGATTCCTAGCGATCTTGTGTTTGGAATTACTTTCGTGTTTTTTTTACGATTTAAAATTTTTGACTGAATTTTTAGTGAAAAACCGTAATTTTGATTAATAAAGCCGTAAACCGGAATGGGGTCTTGAAAACCGTAACCATTACGGCAAAACCGGAGTAGTTGGCAGGTATGCATTTTGGTGATGAACACATACCTCCACCAAGGCTCTTATCTTCTCACAGTGTGTTAGCAAGAATACTCCAAAACTACTGGATAGACTTTGAGGCAATTTTCACCAGAACTGGCCCGTGGCCTACAGACAAACCCATTACATGAGGTGATCCATGAAGGACGGAAGGAGCCTTGGCGGAGATATATGTTCTCTGAGTGCTTTTCTAGTTGTTACTGTTTTTGATACACTGAATAAAACATGAACATCATATTCCTCAATGATTTATTGTACCATCTGCATTTTTTTTTACTACAGACAATGGCATTTTTTGTAGTTTAACAAATTCTGTGCTGTATAGTGTGTACTATGTGCAGGTACATCTCAGTAAATTACAAATGCCATGATTTTTAATTTATTTTAAAAACTATTACCAATATCATAAAATGTATCCTTTTTAGTTATATTACAAAAAATAACTTTCACATTCTAATTTTTTAACAGGAAAATAAATTGCGAGCTGCTTCATCTATGGCATGTTAAACATTATCAGCATACTCCACCAATCCAGGCAAACCCAGAACGATCTGGGCTCCCTCTGTTGTCTGATACCTTAGTGGTAATTTTGAGTCTGGTATGCTTTCCCGTCTAGCGGCAGGTTGCAAGCAGCAGGGATGGGTTTTTGCACTTGTGTAGTTTCTTTCTTGCTCCGAATCTGATCTGTTTCTCCCCCCTGCTGATTTGAAGCAGGCAGGTGGATCTTCAAGCTCGTATGCCATTGGAACTTGTTGTGGCTCTCAAAGTAATCCGGAAGGGTAAGTTTTTTTCGCTCTGCACTGCTCATGTGCCCTGGGGGGGGGGGGGGGGGGGGGGGGCTTTGCATCTTCTTCTGCTTTTTCTTTAGTTTCAGTTGAAAGGTGGCAGTGGGTGACCGCGTGAGCCCCCGCCTGGACAGCGACGCCACTACATTTCATAGAAATGTTCATAGCTCTGTTCATAGCTCCCATTGAAAAGAACTGCTGAGTTATCAATTAATTGACAACTAATTTAATTTAGTTGGCTAAATTCTTTTTGCCAATTCATCAGAAGTCAATTTATCATTAACATCCCTATTGCAGACATTAATCATAAAGGTGTTAAGCAGTAAAATTAACCATCACATGTACAGTATGTCAAAGCCAGCTATTTGCTTTGATGCTTATATTTCCATCTCTGTGGTAGAGACTGAAGAGTGACTAATACAGTGTAGTTCAGACATCTTTTATTAGTAGTAATGTCTTGTATGTGGTACACATCTACTGTGAAGATTTAAATTACAAGCACAGATGCTGTCACTACTAAGAATGCCATGTATTGTATGGGCAGCACGGTGGTGCAGTGGTTAGCACTGTTGTCTTACAGCTAGAAGGTTCCTGGTTCGAATCCCCAGGCTGGCAGGGGTTGGAACCTTTCTGTATGGAGTTTGCATATTCTCCCTGCGCTGTGTGGGTTTACTCCGGGGGCTCCGGTTTCCTCCCACAACCCAATCTAAAGACATGCATGTTAGGTTAATTTGTTGTTCTAAATTGTCCCTAGATATCTGTTTCCTATAGGTCTTTAGAATAGAGGGTTAGTACTAGTGAAAGCGCTTTGAGTGGTCTTTGTGACTAGAAAAAGCGCTATATAAATGCAAGTTAGTTAGTATTACTTTTTATAACCAATGTACACATAAAATTATATCTCTACAAATAAATCAAACACATTAATGCAATAGACTTGGATGATTATGTGCATTTCCATTTTTCTTTTCATTAAGGACACAAAATGCAGCATTTTTGCATAAATTTATCTTAAACTAGAAATAACTGCTAGATCCACATTTTTAGTTGAAACCATGCCATATTGTAGACACTCAAAGATACCCAGTTTACCAGATTCTTTCACAGCTTTCCATGGCTAATTCTCAGAGTAATTACATAAAATGTTAAAAATACAAAATCTTGCAATGTTAAGGGGGGGGGGATCCTAGATTGTCCATTTGATTTAAAACTCCTCAAAAATCTGCTGGGTGAAAAAGTTTGACCCTTCCACCAAATTTTGCTGAAACCAGTTGAGTAATTTTTGCATATCCCTGCTAACAAATTGACTTGCAAACACCACTCAGAAAACATAATCTCAGGATGGATGTAAATATTTACTAACACCAATAATTGCAAAAATATGAATACCGACCCTGACAGTCATCCCATCCCCTGTTATGCATGTAGGATGCTATGTTTCTGCCTTTTCTCACTTCCTCAGACACCAGGAGTCGGGGGTGTGAATGTTAGTGGACCAAATGTCAATGAGAAACTGGACAGGGTGGTGGAGAGGTAACAGGGGCTCACCTGTAACAACTCAGTGTATCTCTCTGGGTCCCTCTCCATCAGCGCTCTTATCTGGCTGTTGTAATGTTCTGTGATACTCTCCTCGACCGCCACAGTGCAGGCCATGGCCCCTTGTTTTCCTAGCAATGCAGAGGATGCACCTTAAGGAGAGAGAAGGTTTGGCTTCAAAAAGAAATACGAGATTGCTGTGGGATACTCAAGTTCTGAAAATTCAAGAAAGTCCCATTAGGACTGCAGGTTCACTGTTGGTACCAACCTAATAAAAACCCAGTAATATTCCAGAGGGGCAACAGAGCTGTGGGCCGAATTCTGTTTTCTGCCAGAATTTCATTGAATTTCTCAAGGTGTTTCTTCTCTTGATCCCACATTTGCTAAAAAAAATAAATAAAAGCATACAATGAATGATTAAAAATGATGCCGTTATACTCAAGATGACAATTTTTTTTTAACAAAACAGCAACAATCTACCCAATGTCTGCACGTTTATGCAACCTTTGTAAACTTGTGTTTTGGTGACACCTTGTGGCAACAGTGTGAACTGCAGCCCTATTCACTCCCCTTTTTGAAAAGGCCTCTAACTGACATACTTTTAAAACCCCAACAAATAATCTATTCACTCATTCATCTATTCAACCAGTTTTTTGCCAGACGTACTAAAATTTTCTTTACATCCTGACGGCTAGCAGTAACTAAAGAAGTGTCCAAAAAATACTGGTGGCTGGTTGGGGTGGGAACCTCACGATTCAATTCGGATTGTGATAACTGGGTCACAATACAATCCTATCACGATTCAACGATAATCACGGTATCGCGATATCAAATATCACATTCCATATATATAAATTTTTTTCACCTTATTCAACCTCAAATCATGTTCCAAAGGAAAACTGTTGACATCTCTTCCATATAATATTCTCAGGGCTTCATTTTCCACAGAGACACGTCTCTGCACACAGGGAGGGCGGTGGACAGTGTTGTTTGGAATACAGTCCCACCCCAGCTGTGTTTAGCTAACTGTAGACTCTTTTAAAAAGTAGCTGAAAACTTTTTTGTTTAACAAGGGTTTATGTTGAGTTTCGATTCACCTGCTTTTTAATGGTATGTCTGATATTTTTAATTTTGTTTTTAACTTGACTTTGTATTTTTAAAATTATTTTTTTATCTATCAACTTCCCTTTATTCCATTTTATTGTACAGCGCTTTGAGACTACATGTCTGTGAAAAGCGCTTCATGAATAAACTTTACTTACTTGGCGCTCGGATAAAAAGTAATCTCCATGCTGGTCTCTCTTTAGCTTAGCTGTTGCCAATCTGCTCCGAGATGTGTGCTGGCCCATGTGTTCCAAGTGGGGTTTTTTTTCGTGCAGTGCTTCTTGCGGGTTGTGTGTCATGTCAAGGTCTTTCCTTCAACCTTTGTTATAAAATCCAAAAAAGGCCCAACATTTGAGCTAACTGCTTTCTAACTTTCAAAACTGGCTGCAAGGAGACAAGATATGACTTCACTTGACTGGGTGTTTGCTTGACACCATCTAGTGGACTGAAAACACAACCAGTTTGAATACCCAAGAGAGTGTGCAACATTTACATGAATATATACTGTATATAATTAATAAAAGATCGATCCATGCGTTTAGGGATCAGTGCATCGTCGACAGTGTCAAGTATCACGATCCATCACTGAATCGATCTTTTGTCCAACTCCTAGTGGCTGGTACCCCTCAGGTTCTTTAAATGTTGCTGAGATGTAGTTTATATGGCATTTTTACCTTGACCTTGCAATCCCAAAAGCATAGTGATAGTTCAGGGTCACAGGGTGAACCTGTGTACAAAGTTTGATGACCCTACCTTTACTCGTTCTATAGTAATAGGGCATAGGGAATGCTAACTGTGACCTTTGACCTTTTGACCCAAAACTCATAGTCATAGGTCAGGGTCTAAGCTGTCCAAGATTTGTCTTAGATACGATGACATCGATTTGAAATACATCAATTCTATATCATTTCTTTATTAAGATTTAGGGAAAAACTAAACTCTGACTGTCCCAAATTCAAATTCTGATATTTTTCATTGATACAACAATGGTATCAATTTGAAAAACCTACAGCATTTCTTTCTCTAGTTATTGCCTTCACAAGATTTTGGGAAAACTGATCTCTGACCTCAACCTAAAGGTCAGAGGTAACCCAAATTTGAACTCATCCAAGATTTTTTTAGAGATACAACTATGGTATTGATTTGAAAAGCCTATGTCATTTCTTTCTGTAGTTATCACGTTCACAAAGTCGATGTTGATGCCGCTGAGCCCATCCACCCGACTGGGTGATGACAATACCCCTTCAGCCTTTTAGAGGCTGAGGGTTAATAAAAAGGAAAGAAATAAAGTCCAGTGGTCAGAGGACTGTAAAAACATCAGCTAATCATTGCATTTGAACAACATGAAATGATTGGACGGTCTATATGTTAACCTACCCACTAGTATGCACTTTGACTGTGCATTCATGATTCATGGCTTCTCCGCTTCTCATTCACTGTCTATGTAAAACATATGACAATGTATTCTGGAAGTAGTGCGGAGTCATCACTCTATAAATTCAAGAAATCTCTGTCAGTGTGTCACGACCAAAGATCATACGACCGCCTATGATGTTAAGATAAGATAAGATAAGATAAGCCTTTATTAGTCCCACAACGGGGAAATTCCAGGATTGCAACAGCACAGGGATAGCAACACTCAGAGCAACAATCAGAAGGCAAGAAAAAAAAAAACAAAAAAAACAAGCAAGCAAGAGCAGCTAATATACATATGTACATATTACTATAAAATATATATATACACACACACACACACAGACACACAGTGCAGAGCATTGTAGCTGGATGGAATAAATATATGAATATATGAACACACAGTGCAGAGCATTGTAGCTAGATGGAATAAATATGTAAATATATAAACACCCACAGTACGGAGCATTGCAGCTAGGTGGAATAAATATGCAAGTATATAAACACACACAGTGCGGAGCAATGTAGCTAGATGGAATAATATGTAGATATATAAAAACACAGTGCGGAGCATTGTAGCTAGATGGAATAAATATATAGATATATAAATATAAACACACCCAGTGCACACCCAATGTTCGTATGATCTCTGCATGATGTCCTATAATGGTTCCATGTATAACAACTCCTTATGTGTGAAATGTCCTATGATGTTCCTATGTAACAAAGGCAGGCATCACTCGTGATCATAGGACTCCCTATGACATCATCAAAGATGGGGCTGCACGGTGGCGCAGTGGTTTAGCACTGTGGCAGCACAGTTTTACCCTCGGCAGGGGGACCGCGGGGATCATGAGATCGTGGGTTCGATCCCAGCCCCCGACCAACAGTGAGCTGTGTGGAGTTTGCATGTTCTCCCCGTGTTACGCGGGTTTACTCCGGGATTTCTCCGGTTTCCTCCCACACACCAAAAACATGTAGGTTTAGGGCGCTCGCGCACGCAGCGACCAGCAGCCGGTGGCTTGTCACCAGACTGCAAACCAAATCTACCTACGGGTACAAATAAGTAACAAAAAAAAACAAACAAAAAAAAAAAATCAAACACAGGCATCACTCACGATCACAGGACTCGCTATGACATCAGCAAAGATCAAATGCAGCCATCATAGGACTCGCTATGACATCATCAAAGATCAAAGGCAGTCATCACTCACAGTCACTGGACTCACTATGACACAATCAAAGATAAAAGGCAGGCATCACTGAACGAGTGCTGACGTGCTTGCTTACACCCTTGCTTACACCTGCTTTCTATGGGTATGCAGAAATACTTGCTTATACTTGGTTTCTACGGGCATGCACAGGTATGCACTAGTTCTTTAAATACATCAAAGCAAGCAGTTGATGTCAAATAAAAACAAATTCAACAACTAAACAGCTTATTTTGCTCATCAGTTGTTTTGGGTTTTTTTCTCTCAGAAACACTGTTTACTGTTTTGTTTTCAAGATACGAGAGGACGTTTGCTGCTGAGCTCCTATGCTGGACAATCCAGAAATTTGTGAACAGCCCATCTAGCAGTACATGTCTCATTCAGTCGGGAGCAGCTCCACCTTTGAGGCTGTAGCAGGCTAGCTTTCTCATGCTTTGTAAATCAATCCTCTACTGGGGCTTTAAACTTAATTTGTAAAGGTCATTTTAGAAGTGAAAATAAAATTAATCTTATTTTTTATTTACTATTAACCATCTGTATCGATTTAGGTTTAGATCTTTTTAGAAATGGACAGTATCAGACATCTGACATTTCTACAGCTGATTCCTCTAAAACAATCATGATGGGCTAATAGCATGACAGACAAGATGAAAATATGTATTATTTTCATCAGTATCAACGTTCCTTTCATATACGTAAATACTAACAGATACAAAATGTGGAAATGAGAATAAAAGGCTTTTTTTTTGCTAGCTAGTTGAACCAGGCCAGTGACTCATCTCATTATCTGACCATTTAATACATTAGCATAACCATACAATAGTGATGGGATTCATAGTTCATTAAAACAAACCGATTCACTTCTGGTTTGTTCACTAAAAAGATCTGTTCAAAATATTGGTTCACCGAATTACTCATGGTATACATGTCCACTGGTCCGATTTTTTTTGGAAGGCATCACATTGGGGACACACTGCTGTACCAGGTGATGTAACCAGGTGGATTGACAGAAATAATTGGCATAATGGAAAACCGATAGTCAAAGACCTCTGTCCTGGGGGAAAGACTCTCATTCGTCCTGCTGCCGAGAACACACAGGTTGCACCTGACTGGTCGATAGATCCGACCATGGACAATCTTCCAAGAACTTAAGCAGACAACATGGCGGACTGTGAGTCTTGTATCTTTAAAACAAACCAGCGAAAATGTTTCTAACAGCACTTCATGTGAGAAATAGTAGGTGCAATTAATGAATATGTCTTTATTTGACATCAAAGAAACACTGGTTTAAATGTTTTGGACAACATCACTGCAGTCGACACATGCCGGGTGCCCAGACCTTGTTTGCATAGAGCTAAAAAATTTCAGTACAAATGACAATTACAGGCAACTTGACACACTGCAGCTGAAATCTGACTGTACTGGAACCAAATGCTTTGCGTTGCATTTCACACAGACAATGAATAGGAAGCAGAGAAACAACGGATCCAGTGGACACGTACCATCAGTGCTGTACTGCAGCTCAGACTGCCTACCACTCACTGAGCTGAACAACGTCACTGAACGGAGAGGGAGGGGTTCAGAACGTTCACTGAACTGAGGGCTGGCTGAACGGAGCGGGCGGCTGCAGCACTGAAGATGTCCATCTGTGTTCATCTGGCTTTGTAACTGTAATTATCTCATGTTACCTCCCTACTACAATGAACATGAGCTCAGGGGAAATCCCCCAGTTTGTCAATCAGTCGAAAGCAGGCAGACAATCCGTACATGGTGTCTCCTCTTCCTATTCATTGCCTACATGAAATGCTGGGCCCATCGCAGCTCGTTTTTTCGCTAAAAACTTTTGAATGAGCAGATGTGTGTGTCAAATAAAAACAGATTTATCAACTAAATGATATATTTCTCACCTCAAATGCTTTCAAAATAACTTTTCACTGTTCTGTTTTCAAGATATTAGCTTTAATGTTGAGGCTGCGCCATGTTGGATCCATTTACATCCTGCAGGACCGGTTTTCAGTGGACGAGTTGTCCAGTAAAAGCAGCTCCGGGTTTGCGTGGCTGTAAAAGCCTGTAGATGGGCTAGGAGAGCTGTCAGTTCATGAAGTGTAAGGGATTCAGATTCTGTGGATTCAGCACGCATTGGCGCCACCTTTTCACAATTGATTTAGTACAGTGAGTTTATCCATAAGTAGTAGTACATTTGACGAAGCGTTCGCCAACATTATATCACTACCATACTTGAAGGGAGAGATCACAAGTCCAAAGTCAGTCCCACTGGTAGTGTCATTTGTAATTGTGGTGTATAAGATAATTTTCCTTTTCAGAACCATCATTTTTAAATCAGAAGCTGAAGTAAAAATTGTCCTCCATACCTGGATGAGTGATCCTGTTCTTGATCGACCCAACACTGCCATCTGACCAGCATAGATGCGATTGGCACCATACTCGCCTGCATGGTCCACGCGCAGGAACTGGTGCAGCATCTTCTTCTCCTCACTGTCCCGTGGAGGTGGAACCACACTATAAGCACATGAGCTCTGCTGCAGGGGTACTGAAATGTACAGTTTGAATCAACGTTACAGTATAGGAAACTGTCAATTATGTTTTTATTCTGTTATTAGTGCCAATACTGATTCCAATCAGCAGTGAGAAAGTTCAATAACAAGGCTTGATATGCTTGTGAGTTACAGTAAAAATTCCAATTATTAATAACACAAATACTTAGTACAAACCTTGAGCTTTCTTTCAATCCCTAAATACTGACAATGGAGGAAACATGCTATTTAAAACTATATCATATTGGTATCATCTTAAGTACTATCTTCTATGTCACCGCCCTGTTATGTGCCTGGGCTTCTGTGTGATTTCTTTTAAACTTTTTTCCTTTAATAAACTATGATCCTGCCAAGTAATATAAAAGAGAATAGAAAGGTTTTACTGCCATTGTACTGAGCAGAATAACACAGCAAAACTGGAAGTGCCTGTGGTATGTTATATAAAACAAAACACGCAGTAACTATATAAAGCTGACCAGTAACTTTCCTTAGCTAGATATGAATTTTATGCTAAAGTAATAGATGTTAGAAAGTGTCATACTGAACAGTGAGGGTTAGGTTACTGCATACAGGTTAAACAATGTTATGGCAAATTGCTGAAGCCACACTGTAGAATCTATTTTAAATTTTGCGTGTTTGTGCATATTGAGAAACCAAAGAATTGTATAATTCACTGACGAATGGATGAAAATGATTACTATGTGAGCAATGGAAAAGAAGTAATAAAGAAGAGCTTTAGCCTACAGGTGCATCTCACTAAATTAGAATATCATCAAAAAGTTGATTTATTTCAGTAATTCAATTCATAAAATGAAACTCATATTTTATATGGATTCATTACAGAAAGAGTGATATATTTCAAGTGCTTATTTCTTTTAATTTTGATGGTTATGGCTTGCAGCTCATGAAAACCCAAAAATCAGTTTCTCAAAAAATTAGAATACTGCATAAGATCAATTTTAAAAAAATGATTTTTTTAATAGAAATGTTGGCCGACTAAAAGTATTTCCATGCACACACTCAATACTTGGTCAGGGCTCCTTTTGCGTGAATTAATACTGCATCACTGTGGCGTGGCATGAAGGTGATCAGCCTGTGTTACTGCTGAGGTGTTATGAAGGCCCAGGTTGCTTTGATAGTGGTCTTCAGCTCACTGCATTATTTACCTTTTGTTCTTATTAAAGACAAAAATAGAAAGGAGATGTCTTTACCTTCTTAACATGTTTCGACTGTGCACTCAGTGCCTTAAAAGAAGACAAAATGAACCTACTTGAGCTCACTGCACTGTTGGGTCTGGTGTCTCATCTCCCTGTTGACGATACTTCATAGATTCTGTATGGGGTTTACGTCAGGAGAATTTGCTGGCCAGTAAAATATGGTGATACCATGGTCATTAAACCAGGCTTTGGTACTTCTGGCAGCAGTGTGGGCAGGTACCAAGTCCTGCTGGAAAATGAAATCAGCATCTCCATAAACCTTGTCAGCAGAGGGAAGCATGAAGTGCTCTAAAATGTCCTGGTAGACAGCTGCATTGACTCTGGACTTGATAAAACACAGTGGACTAACACCAGCAGATGACATGGCTCCCCAGATCAGGTGCCAAGTCTTGTCACTTGGAAATCAAGGTCCCAGAATCTGGAGGAAGCGTGAACAGGCACGGAATCCAAGTTGCTTGAGGTGGAGCCATGCCATCTGCTGGTGTTTTTCCACTGTGTTTAATCAAGTCCAATGTCAGTGCAGCCATATAACAGGCCATTTTAGAGCACTTCATGCTTCCCTCTGCTGACAAGCTTTATAGAGATGCTGAATTTATTTTCCAGCAGGACTTGGCACCTGCCCACACTGCTGCCAAAAGTACAACTAATGATCATGGTATCACTGTGCTTGATTAGCCAGCAAACTCTCCTGACCTAAATCCCACAGAGAATCTATGGTGTATTGTCAAGAGGAAGATGTAATACACCAGACCCAATAATGCAGACGAGCTGAAGGCCGCTATCAAAGCAACCTGGGCTTCCATAACACCTCAGCAGTAACACAGGCTGGTCTCCTCCATGCCAGGCTGCACTGATGCAGTAATTATGCAGAAGGAGCCCCGACCAAGTATTGAGTGTGTACATGGACATACTTTTCAGTTGGCCAACATTTCTATTAAAAATCTTTTTTTTTTATTAATTTTATACAATATTGTAATTTTTTGAAAAACTGAATTTGGGTTTTTCATTTGCTGCAAGCCATAACCATCAAAATTAAAAGAAATAAACACTTGAAATATATCATTCTGTGTGTAATGAATCTATATATGAGCTTCACTTTTTGAACTGAATTATTGAAATAAATCAACTTTTCGATGGCATTCTAATTTATTCAGATGCACCTGTACACCTATTTTGGACTTGTATATCCCTTCCATTGCATCCAACATAAAAAAAAATAGTCTATACTATAAAATTTTGTTTTCACTCTATATTTTTCACCTCGCTGTTTCTCATACAGCCAGTGTTGAAGCATTAATAAATATTACTAAATAGAACGATTTTAATATCGTTTCCAGTAAAACCCACTTTAAACAACAAAACTTTAATCATTAGAAGCATCAAATTTAGTAGGAAATGTGCAGCAGAGTGCGCAGGTAATATTCATCACAACATGTTTTGACTAACAACGGCGTCGCAACATAAAATGTAATATATGTAATATAACAAATGACGTAAATGTGTAAGTACTGGGGAGGTCATGTAAGTGTTTCTCACATTTTAGCCCTTTAGCTCTTCTTGCTTACCTCTGCATTTCAGACGCTGACGGATCACCGCTGGACACCGCTCACTTAAAGCTCTCTGCATGGTAGCCCGTTAATAGTTTAAATAACAGGGTTATTAAGAAAAAAAAATAGAGAAAAACGTGAGTCGACCTAACGCTGCTGTTGTAACCAAACCGAACAGCACAGACCAAACCCCTTTGACTTCTTCTTCTTTGGATCAGTGCGTGGCCGGCGCCATCTAGCGGTTAGGGTGCATTACTACCACCTACGATACTGCAATGGGGGATCAACATTGCTTTTTCTGATCTCAAAGACCACTGAAAGTAACCAGTAACTACACTAACCCTTCTTTCTATAGGCTTATCAGAGACAGACACCTGGGGACAATTTAGAGTCACAAATCAACCTAGCATGCATGTCTTTGGATTGTGGAAGGAAACCAGAACCCATGAAGTAAACCCACACGGCACAGGGTGAACACACAGCCGAGGAAACTCTGAACTGGCTCCAGAGAAGGAAAATAAAGCTGCTAGAATGGCCCAGTCAGTCACCTGACCTGAATCCAATTGAAAATCTATGGAACGAGGTGAAGATCGGAGTTCATAGGAGACACCCATGGAACCTTCAAGATTTGAAGACAGTTTGTGAGGAAGAATGGGCTAAAATCACTCCTGAGCAATGCCTACACCTAGTTTCTCCATACAGGAGGCGTCTGGAAGCTGTTATTACCAACAAAGGCTTTTCTACAAAATATTAAATGAATTTCACCAAGTGTGTTCAATACTTACTCCCCGTGTCATTCCACTTTATTAAACATAACTTGTTTTATGAACACAGTTGCCTTGATTTCTTTGCATGTATGGGTTACTTGGGTTGTTACTGATATTTGGTGAAAATCTCAGGCCAATAGCTCCATCAGAAATAAGAGAAAAATATTGACGTGTTCAATACTTATTTTCCCCGCTGTATATACTGTATATATGGGGGTAGCTGTGGCACAGGTGTAGTGTGGCCGACTATTGATCGGAGGGTCAGTGGTTCAATTCCCACTTTGTCTGCAGTCTGTGTTTTGTCCACAAACCTGGCAATGACGACTGATGAGGATGCTGCCGTTTACTGAACTTTATTACAGGAAAACAGTAAAGTACAAAGCACATGTACAGTGGGGCCGGTTGCCAACCAACTCTCATGCCAAGTCACATCTAACATAAGACTGCCATACAACTAACCTGAGATGGTGGGCCACCCGGTATATATACTGCATGGTGATGTCATCCGCAGGATACTGCACCACTCCCAAAATACCCTATATTCATACATCAAATCCCCCTCCCCCCTTTGCAAAGATTGAAAAATCTATAATTACTTTTAGCAGATGTCCCTCCCCAATTTAGCAACCAAATTCCCACTTTGCAAATACTTATCATTAGCTAAGCACACACATTGCTTAAACGCTTGTATATATTAAACACATTAATTTCTATTATCATTATCAATTAGTATTACTGCTCAGGTATTATAAACCAAAAAACCTATTATTTATATGCCTATTAATTGTAAGAACACTTTTGTTTTGTATTACTTAAAGAACACATTTTTTTCAAAGAACACACACACTTGTTTTATTAAAGAACACTCGTTAGATTGTTTGGGTTTTTTTAGAACATGACCAAAACCTAAAGGCTAGGGTCTGCGGGTAGACCACCGTGGGACCCAACATGGCTGGATAGATTATTGTCAGCAGCGCTCCTACCTGAACAGTTTTTTTACGGACAGTCTTCCACGAGGAGAACAGTTCTGCCTGAGGGGTTTTGTGGCAGGCCCATGGCGGTCTCATCCCTGGAGCTGTCAGAACCCCGGGGCCAGGGTCAATCTTCATGACACTGGGGCCCGGGTCCCACACTGTGGTAGATGACTCCTGCGAAGCCTCGCCATCTGGAGCAGCCACCTGGACACGCCGTAGTTGGTTTGCGTGCCAAACCGAGCCGTCTGTCAGCTGAAAGCACGCTGTTCACAGCTTCACCACGATCCTCAGCGGTGCCCGTTGTTTCACTGGCTGTGGCCCTGTCAGTCACTGTCCCAGTCTCTCGCCGGTGCAAACCCGAACCCAGTCCATGACTTGGAGTGGCACCTGTTGGGTGTAGTAATATGGCGGCTGGGCACCCTGGGCATAGTAGGTGGTGACGGCCCGCCGTTCCAGTGGTGGCATCACCCGGGGTATAAAGGGCCTATGCGGAAGACACCTGGTCTCTTTTGCCATCGACCCCTGGCCTGTAAGGAGCACTGTGAGTCTGTTGGCTGCTGTTCTTTATTATCAATAAAGCTACGTTTGCTGCACCTCCAGCCTGATTATTTGTATGTTGAGTTATGGACATAACATTTGGTGACGAGGAGAACACTTATGGAGCGAGCTGTCACCAACTTTCGGCCATTTTTGGAGGCCCCAGATGAGTCGCCCTTGCCCTGGGTTCGGTGGTACACGGCGTTTAAGCAGCAGGATGAATCACAATTAAAGGCGCTGACTATGGATCCCAAGAACGAAGACAGCAACGACGAAGAGGAATATGCCTCCGCTGTAAAAGTTAGGTCTGCCCCGGGGACTCTGAGATGTTACGGCTGCGGGTCCACTAGACATCGCTATAAGTCCAGAGAGTGTCCAGCGAAGGGCAAGTGCTGCGGCAAGTGTGGCCTGCTGCATCATTTTGCCAGGGCCTGCAAGAATTTTGAGTGAGGGGACCAAAGACAGGAAGCGGGCTCCTCTGCTAAGACTCCTACAGTCATCCATACAGTCTCCCTGGCAACGGATGGATGTATTTACTGTACGGTTTCTCTGGATGATGCTGAAGTGCCGTTGATGGTGGACACAGGAGCGGTGGCTTCGATACTAAATTTGTCAACTGTAAGGAGTCTGTTTCCCCACTACCATATAAGTGAACTGTCTACTCCCTACTTTGGCTATGGAGGGAATAAGCTAGCCGTTGTGGGGTCTGTGGAGTTAACGGCGAGATACAAGTCAGCAATGATGGCGAGCGTCCATGTTGTGGTATTGAGGGAGGGGTGCAGGTCCAGCATCATGAAGCGTCATCCCGGGGTGGGCCTGATGCCAGTGTTCAAGTTGCCCTGGATGTGGGAACTGGATGGCACGGCAGGACCCCCGGGACGGTGGCTGGAGCCAGGGTGTCAGCGACCTCAACTTCAGGAGTCTGTCCTGGTAGGACCAGCGAGGAGCTACAGGGGCTGTGCCAGCGTTGAAGAAGAAGGAACGTGTTGCAAGACCAGCTGGTGCAGTTTTACAACGCGCCGAACAACGACCTTCAAGGAGGGCTTCGGACTTGGTTGGCAAATCGGTTGGTTCCGGGAAGGTGATCCGTTCATGACATGGTGGTCTGCAGAAGCATAACAGAGCTCCCCTTTGTATTGGTGACGAGGTCCGCCCAAGGGTAGAAGTTCAACTGAGGGGCGTCCACAAGATACGTGAACAACAAGATGACCAGGGGCGGCTGCAGGTGATGACTGCCCGGAGTGACGGCTATCTGGGGTTATCTGATGACTGGTGGAGGCATCCCAATGAGCTGCGATGCGTGGTGAAGAAGAGACGGCGGTGCAGCCCATCTCCAGAGGCCAAGAGACGGAGGTGCTCTGGGTGGGATCCACCGGATGGTAGTCCAAGGGGTGGCCCCCCCACTGAGTCTGTGAAGTGACTGGGGTGTATTTTAGCGTGTATTAGAGTTTTATGACCCCATGTCATGCTGTATGTAAGTTTCACATGGCCTTATTGTGGGTGTGTGCCCCGTGTGTTTTGGTTTATAAAAAAGAAGAAGAAGAAGAAGAAGAAGAAGAAGAAGAAGAAGAAGAAGAAGAAGAAGAAGAAGAAGAAAAGAGAGAGTAATTTGATGTACCCAACACTGTAACTTTAATTGTTGTGATGTACCCGAGTTGTGGGGTGGGTGTGTTGGGGTGGAGGCCGCCAATAAGAATGTGTAGGCTATCTGTTGTGGTTTGATATGTTTTGGATAATTTGGTTGTGTATATATTTTGATTTTGATTTGATTTTGTATACTTTATTGATCCCAACAGGGGAAATTCAGGGCATCCACCTGGATGGATGAAGCAGCCACGGTACGGTGCTATCCCTTCACCATTCACACCTAAGGCCACTTTAGAGTCTCCAGTTAACCTAACTTGCATGTTTTTGGCCTGTGGGAGGAAACTGGAGAAATCCCGGAGTAAACCCACGTAGACACGAGGAAAACATGCAAACTCCACTCAGATCACTGTTGGTCAGGGGCTGGGATCAAACCCAGGATCCCATGGCCAAGGGTGAGTTGCTGTGCTGCCACAGTGCTAACCACTGCGCCACCGCACCACCCAATATATATATATAGTTAATGGTGGGATTATTTTGAATTCAGGAACACAGCTATTATGTTTTTTTTTTGAGGGGGGGACTGGTATATTTAGGGCAGCAGAATAATCCGCCTGGGCGTGTGGGGGTGAGCCAGCAGTCCACCTGGCCCCTCTAGTTTGTTGTGTTGTGGGCATGGATAGGATTATATATACTTACTGTATGTTGTTATTATATGCCTGGATGATTAGTGCGTGAGTCGGATCGCAAATTTTGGGGAGGGCCCAATTGGTGTGTCTGACGTTTTTCTGTGTGTGTGTGTGGGGGGGGGGTGGTGTTGGGTGTAGTAATATGGCGGCTGGGTACCCTGGGCGTAGTAGGTGGTGACGGCCTGCCTTTCCAGGGGTGGCGTCACCCGGGGTATAAAGGGCTTATGTGGAAAAGACCTGGTCTCTTTCGCCGTTGACCCCTGACCTATAAGTAGCACTGTGAGTCTGTTGGCTGCTGTTCTTTATTATCAATAAAGCTACGTTCGCATGCACCACCAGCCTGGTTATTTACATGTCAAGGTATGGACACAACAGCACCTTACTTGGTTTTAAGCATTGTCGTTGCGCTCCCGGTGGCTCTGCGTGTTTGTTCGGCTTGGGACCTTCGTTGTGCTGCAGCAGTTCCGTAGTCACGTGGTTCATTGTAGACTCTACACCCATTGTCTCCGTCATTGGTTGAAGCTCATTGTGGGTACAGAAGGTGTCCGGTGCTTCTCCGGTGTCGCTCGTTGAGGCGGACTCTTCACCCGTCAGCTCGGTCATAAACTCTGTACCTTGTAGAGCGAGGGTACGGAAGCAGTCCGGTTCCTCCTCTCTTCCATCTGAAGAGCTCTGCTGTGCCGCGTCATGCGTTATGTTTGTGCCCAGTTGCTGTTGCTGTGCTTTGGGGCTCTCTGCATTCTCAGGCTCCTTCTCCCGTGTCTCCAGGTCTGGCTGAGCGAGGGACGGAGGCAAGTCCAGCTGCTCCCCCTCCGGGCGGCTCTCCTCCTGAGAGCGCGGGGTGGACACTTTGGTGTCGGTGCCATTCTTAATTACCTTGTCCCACACCACACTGTCATTGTTGCGGTCCGTTGTGCTTCAGCTGCCGCATCCAGACCCATCGAGCCCAGCGCTGTCTCTGATAGCGAAGCCCAGTCTGTAGAAATGGTCACATCCCATAATGTTGTCACCGTGCGCTGCCACTTGGAACGTGAAGTCATACACTATTTTGGACTTGTAGTAAACCGTCAGTTCCCCTGTTCCGACATTGCACAGTCTGTGACCACTGTATCCGTACAGCGACATTGGGTTCTTGTTGATTTTGTGGTTGGGGAAAAACTTCTTCACCGTGGCCCAGTTTAACATCGACCGCACTGTCACCATGTCGTGCAAGAGTGGCACGGCTACCCAGTCTAGCTCAATCATGCCGTATGAATAACCATTGTTGTCGGGGCTTACCGCACGAATGGTCGTTGTAGTGTTTTAGGTGCTCACACTTGTTACATCTTTGTCCTCTTGCCGAGCAAAACCGTGCTCTGTCCTGATGCGTCGGGGACCCACAGCTCTGGTAGACGGGGCCAATCGGAGTGGATCTTCAGCTAACTGCATTCGTCTCGTACTCTTCTGCCAAGTCCTCTTGTTCCTCCGTGCCCACCATGTTAGCTAGTGTCGTCTGTGAGGGTAGCTTCTGTGTTTGGCGCCCACCTAGCTCCGTGGCTGGCTTCTCTGCTGCCTCTAGTTGGAATGCTAACTCTATGGTATTAGCTAGTGTCATGTCATTTGGCGCTGTTAGCATCTTAGCTTGTAGCCTAGCATTGCACGTGTGTTCGGCTAACTGGTCCCGCACCATTTCATCTTCTAATAGTCCAAAACAGCACATGCTAGCCAAATGTCTGAGGTCAGCGATGAATTGCTGGACTGACTCACCGACTCTCTGTCGTCTCTGGTGACAATGAATTTGTTGTGCAATCATGCTGTCAGGAGTAGCAAAGTAGCTAGCAAACAGCTCAATGGCATCCACATACGACTCAGTCGGTCCTAACGTTTGGAATATTCGCTGGCCTTCTATGCCGAGGTTGTGGACAAGAAGTGCTTGTTTCCTTACTTTGTCAAGTTTGCCCAGGTCCAACGCTGAAATGTAGGTTTCGAAAGCGTCCAGCCATCGCGGCCACGGGACTGTTGGCTCACCCCGGGACTCCAGAAAGGGCTGTAGCAGTCTCAAGCACGACTCCATGGTTTAATCTCTCGTCGCCAAATGTTATGTCCACAAAACTAGCAATGACAACCGATGAGGATGCTGCCATTACTGAACTTTATTACATGAAAACAGTAAAGTACAAAGCACATGTACAGTGGGGCCAGCTGCCAACCACCGCTCATACCAAGTCACATCTAACATAAGACTGCCATACAACTAACCTGAGATGGCGGGCCGCCCGGTATATATACTGTGTGGTGACATCATCTGCAGGATACCGCACCACTCCCAAAATATCCAATATTCATACACCACAGTCTGCATGTTGAAGTGTCCTTGAGGAAGACATTGAACCCCCAGTTGCTCCTGGTGGGTAAGGCCAGCGCCTGTGCATGGCGGCTCCAACACCATCAGTGTGTGAATGTGTGTGAATGGGTGGATAACAGGATCTGTAAAGCGCTTTGGTCATCTAGAGATGAGTAAAAAAAATAAATAAATAAATTATATATATATATACAGTATATATATATATATATATATATATATATATATATATATATATATATATATATATATATATATATATATATATTCATTATTCATTCATCTTCTTCCACTTAATCCTTTTCGGGTCGCGGGGGGGGCTGGAGCCTATCCCAGCATCTTTGGGCGAGAGGCAGGGTACACCCTGGACAGATTGCCAGTCCATCGCAGGGCCAACATAGAGAGACAGACAACCATTCACTCTTACAGTCATACCTAAGGACAATTTAGAATCCCCAGTTTGATGCCAATTAACCTAACTTGCATGTTTTTGGCATGTGGGAGGAAACTGGAGAAATCCCAGAGTAAACCCATGCAGACACAGGGAGAACATGCAAACTCCACACAGATCACTGTTGGTCGGGGGCTGGGATCGAACCCAGGATCCCCCGGCCAAGGGTGAGTTGCTGTGCTTCCGTAGTGCTAACCACTCTTCCACCGCGCTGTTCTATATATATATATATATATATATATATATATATATATATATATACAGTATATATATATATATATATATATATATATATATATATATATATATATATATATATATATATATATATATATATATATATATACTGTATATATATATATATATATATATATATATATATACTGTATAAAATATATATATATATATATATATATATACTGTATATACTGTGTATATATATATATATATATATATATATATATATATATATATATATATATATATATATATATATACTGTATATACAGTATATATATATATATATATATATATACGTATATTGTGGGGGAGGTAGGTGTTAGACTCTCCACCCAGAGAGTAATGGCCCAGGAGAAAAGAGGCTGACGGGGGTCCAGATGGAGCAGCAGAGGTTGGGCACCCCCTGGGGAGAAGTGGAGATGCTGGCTGCCGGGAGAAGAAAGTAGGGCGGCACCGGCATAGAATCATGTTAATGTACCGCACGGGCTTTGTCATGTAACAAGTATGATATCTGAGCCCCAGGCCACTATGCAAATGATTAAAGGTATAAAAGTGAGATACACTGTGGCCTGGGAGCTTTTCTTGTAATCGCATCTTGTTAGAGAGAATAAAGTCTGTGCTGATTCAGCT
This sequence comes from Pholidichthys leucotaenia, assembly GCA_020510985.1. Taxonomy (NCBI): domain Eukaryota; kingdom Metazoa; phylum Chordata; class Actinopteri; order Cichliformes; family Pholidichthyidae; genus Pholidichthys; species Pholidichthys leucotaenia. Next base: position 83,863,536 of record CM035848.1, on the reverse strand, counting down.
CGTTGCCTCGTCTGGTTCATTCTCTCTACACGGTGACCCTTGATGTGCAATGGAAGGTGAGACGAGCACCCTGGAGACAAGGTGGAGAGGAAACACCAGCGCTGCGTGCGCTGTTTCAATCAAGCTCCCGGAATTTTGGCTGCATGACCCGACAGTGTGGTTCTTACACACAGAGGCCCAGTTCGCTCTCTGCGGGATAACAGCAGACGAGACCAGATACTACTATGTGGTTGCTGCGTTGGACGCACGCACAACACAACAGGTGGCAAGCCTGTTCCAAGAGCTGCCGGTCCATGGAAAATACAAGGCGCTCAAGAAAATGCTGACCCAGCGCTACACGCTCTCGGACTGCGAAAGAGCGGAAAGGCTCCTGACACGCTCTGAGTTAGGGGACAGGTCAGCAGTTGAATTGATGGAGAACCTGTTGGCATTAATGGGCAGAGATGGTGAGCCGTTCCTGTTCATCCACCTGTTCCTCAGAAACCTCCCGGCAGTGGTGAGAGTGATCCTGGCAAACTCGCCACTGCTGGCGACAAAGAATTATTGTGCGCTGGTGCAGGAAGTAGACCGGATCATCCTGGCGACCAGGACCTTCGCCGTGAAAGCAGTGGCACCAGAGCCCAGAGAGACAGCCAGCGAGGGTAGGGAACCGCTGGTGGTGGCTGGTGCAGATGCCAGGAGGCACAGGAAGGACACGATCTGCTTCTCTCACCGGCGTTTCGGAGTAGACGCACGGCGATGTGTGCCACCATGCCAGTTCAAGGGGTCAGGAAACGCCAAGGCCAGCAGTCGGTAGCAGCTGCGACCGCTGGCGAGAGATAAGCTACTCTACGTCACAGACTCACGTTCGGGGAGACAGTTCCTGGTGGACTCCGGCTCCCAGAAGAGCCTCATCCTGCCGTTCAACTCAGACAGGGTGGCAGTAAGTAGTGGTCCCGAGCTGGCAGCCGCCAATTGATCAGACATTAAGACATTTGGTGAGAGGACACTGACTATATGTTTGCATGGACGTAACTTCCAATGGACCTTCGTTATAGCTGCATGTAACTCACCCATTTTGGGTGCAGATTTTCTGTGTGCGCATGGTTTATTAGTTGATGTTGCTAATAGACGGCTGGTGGATGCTGTGTCTTTTGATTCTCTGCCCTGTACAGCTCGGGGAGCCGGGTCGACAACACTAGCCAATATTACAGCTCCAGGGGGTAAGTTTCAAGAGTTACTCACCCAATTCCCAGCACTCACGGTTCCGACGTTTTCAGCGGCCGTAACCAAGCATGGGGTCAAGCATTTTATTACTACCAAGGGGCCACCCATTTTCGCACGACCTCGGCGCCTGGACGCAGCTAAACTGGCCAGCACGCGCGAGGAGTTCGCCAACTTGGAGAGGTTAGGCATCATCAGGCGCTCAAACAGCCCGTGGGCATCCCCGCTGCACATGGTGCCTAAAGCCGACGGGTTGTGGTGACCATGCGGCGATTTCTGGTGATTAAAAAACGCTACGGCACACGATCGCTACCCGATCCCCCATTTCCAGCATTTTTCCGTCCACCTGGCTGGAGCACGCATTTTTTCCAAGGTGGACCTTGTCCACAGTTACCACCAGGCCCTGGTGCACGCAGAAGACGTACCCAAAACGGCGGTGATAACTCTGTTCGGCCTTTTCGAATTTTTGCGCATGCCGTTTGGATTAAAAGGCGTGGCGCAGACCTTCCAAAGGGTGATGGACACAATGCTGCACGATCTGCCCTTTGTTTTCTTCTACCTGGATGACATCCTGGTGGCCAGCACGTCCGAGGATGAGCACGTCCCTCACCTCAGGACGGTTTTCCAGAGACTGGAAGCGCACGGTTTAATAATCAACCCGGCGAAGTGCCAGTTCGATGCGTCAGCGATCGACTTTTTGGGCCACTGCATTTCGCCGGAGGGCGCGATCGCGTTACCAGACAAAGTGTGTGCGGTGTCAGATTTTCTGTGTCCTCAGACGGTAAGGGCACTTCAAAAGTTTTTGGGGATGGTTAATTTTTACAACCATTTCCTCTCCTGCACAGCTCAGCTGATGCAGCCATTGTACGCCGCGCTTAAAAAAAAGAGATCCGCGGACAGCATCGACTGGACTACCGAGCGGGGTCAGGCTTTTTCGAATGCCAAAACAGCGCTGGCAAAGGCCGCGTTACTTGCGCACCCAGATCCGTCGGCATGGATAGCGCTCACTATGGACGCATCTGACGTGGCCATAGGGGCTGTAGTGGAGCAGGGAGTCGCAGGTTCTTGGCAGCCGCTTGCATTTTTTAGCAGATCTTTGCACGACAACGAGCACAAATACAGCGCATTCGACAAAGAGTTGCTGGCTCTCCACCTGGCGATACGCCATTTCCAGTTCTGGCTGGAAGGGCGCGACTTCACTGTGTTTGTGGACCACAAGCCGCTAACGTATGCCATGGCCAAGGTTTCGGAACTGTGGTCGGCCCGGCAGCAACGTCAACTGGCCGCAATCTCAGAGTTTACCACCGACATTTGGCATGTGGCCAGTAAACTTAACGTGGTGGCAGAATCTCTCTCGCGTGCATTGGTGGCCCCGGTTTACGTGGAAATAGATTACACCGCCATGGCAGCAGAGCAAGCCGGGGATGCGGACATTTGCAGGCTCCAGTCTGGACCAACAGGGTTAAGGCTGGAGAGCAGGGTACTGCAAGAAGGGGGGCCTCCCCTACTCTGTGACGTCTCCACAAGCCACCCACGCCCGGTGGTCCCGTGCTCTTGGCGCTGCCGGGTTTTCGAGTCCGTCCACTCCCTTGCGCACCCGGGAGTGCGCACTTCAGTCAAACTGGTGGGGGCGAAATTCGTCTGGCCGCATTTGCATAGAGAGGTGAAAGAGTGGGCAGCAGCTTGCGTCACGTGCCAACGAGCCAAGGTGCATAGGCACACCAGGGCTCCCCTCGAACCGTTCCACATGCCGGCTAAGAGGTTCGACCACATCCACGTGGACCTGGTGAGGCCACTTCTGCCGTCGCAGGGGTTTACGCATCTCTTGACAGTTGTGGACCGCACCACACGCTGGCCCGAAGTGGTGCCGCTAGCTTCTACCACATCTGCGGAAGTAGCACACGCATTTTTGGCATCTTGGGTGGCATGCTTCGGAGCTCCGTCAGACATCACGTCCGACAGGGGCCCACAGTTCATTTCCGAACTCTGGTCCGCAATGGCCCGGAGCCTGGGGGTCAACATTCACCGCACTAACGCGTACAGCCCCCCAGGCCAATGGGTTATGCGAGCATTTTCACAGGTCACTTAAGGTGGCACTCAGGGCTTCGCTTACAGAGGTAAATTGGGTAGACCGTCTGCCTTGGGTTCTTTTAAGGTTGCATTCCGCACTGAAGGAGGATTTGGCAGCCTCCCCGGCAGAACTCCTCTTTTCTCAACCACTGCGGATCCCCGGCAAATTTTTACCGGACAACCCCGTGCCCGAGGCCGAGCCGCCCTCGCATTCTCTACGTGGTGCAGAGGTAGGGAGTGTACCGGGCCCAGCCCACCACTGTTTTCCCCGTGCATTCATCTCAAAAAGCTTGTGGAATGCATCGTTTGTGTTCATCAGACACAATGCACACCAGATCCCATTGCGCCCACCATACGACAGGCCATTCAGAGTGTTGGAACCTGGGGCGAAACACTTCGTGTTAGACTTGGGGGGACATAGAGAAACCGTCTGCATTGACAGGCTCAAGCCCGCTTTTGTGTTGGCAGACGAACAGGTGGTGTTGGTCCGGGCTCCCCAGCGTGGACGCCCCCCATTGGGGGCTCTGCATGTTAAGGACTCGTTAGCAGGAACAGGCATTGTTGTTGAGGATATGTTTTCTCCCCCTCCCCTTTTCCCCCCACAGACAGATGTGCCCCCCTGGGGTACCCCACCAGCAGAGCAGCACCATAGAGCCGGCGGCCTCCCGTTACAGCCATTATGGACGTCGGCTGAAGCCCAAAGGATGGGGGGGGGGGGATGGGGGGGTTAAGGCCCATTGTGGGTGTTCGGGGGGGCGGTGTGGGGGAGCTAGGTGTTAGACTCTCCACAAAGAGAGTAATGGCCCAGGAGAAGAGAGGCCGATGGGGGGTCCAGACGGAGCAGCAGAAGTTGGGCACCCCTGGGGAGAAGTGGAGACGCTGGCCGCCGGGAGAAGGAAGTAGGGTGGCACCAGCGTACTGTTATGTTAATGCACCATACTGGCTTTGTCATGTAAGAAGTATGATGTCTGAGCCCCAGGCCGCTATGCAAATGATTAAAGGTATAAAAGTGAGATGCACTGTGGCCTGGGAGCTTTTCTTGTGATTGCAACTTGTTAGAGAGAATAAAGTCTGTGCTGATTCAGCTCGTTGCCTCGTCTGGTCCATTCTCTCTAATATATATACACACACACACACAGTGGCAGACCTTATATTTTACAACTAGGCCTTCAGTGGTGATCTACCCAATTAAAGTGCCATTCATACCAAACACCATAAAAGTAGCCTATAGGGCCGTCCACACAAAGCATTCATTCATTCATTCATTCATTCATTCATTCATCTTCTTCCGCTTAATCCTTTTCGGGTCGCGGGGGGGCTGGAGCCTATCCCAGCATCTTTGGGCGAGAGACAGAGTACACCCTGGACAGATCGCCAGTCCATCGCAGGGCCAACACAGACAGACAGACAACCATTCACTCCCACAGTCATACTTAAGGACAATTTACTGTAGAATCCCCAGTTTGATGCCAATTAACCTAATTTGCATGTTAAAGATAACTTTAACTATAAAATTATAGTTTTGTGGTGACCCAGCACGCTGTGGATGAACATTATCTCACACCCATCAGGGCTGGAGGAAGGGGAGGACAATTGACATACAGACAGAGAGCCCCGGGGGGCAATCAGACTGGACTGTTATGTATGCGTCCCCCGAGGATGGAGAGGACATCCAGGTGCCTGCTGATGTCATGCTAATGATGTGTGTTAGATGACAATCACTATGCTAATGTGCCATGCATTCTCTCTGTCTGTATTACGTGTATAAAAGAGCTTGTTACACATGCCTCAGCAGCGGAGTAGCTCATACGAGCTACGAAGCGTGTTTCAGTATGTTGGAGGAATAAAACCTTGTACCCTTCCAGCTTATTGCCTCTTGCCTGTTCTATTAGCTCCACATTGGTGACCCTGGACGTGCATGGTGCATCTCTCAACTATGCCATTCTCTCCACACTGGTGACCTAACGGGAAATGGACTATCTCCCCCGTTGCCGCGCTGTGGACTCCCTCTTCATCCACACCAGAGCACATTCGCCAGAGCGAGCAGCGCTGGGAATGAGACACACCATGATCGGTGACATGAGCGAACCGAAGGAAACAACCTTAATTGGGAAAAATGGCACTATCTGCATTGGTTTCCATCAAGCTGCCCAACCCTGACTCACCTCCAGACAGCGGAGTTTCAGCGCACAGAAGCCCCGTGCGCACACCGCAGGATAATGAGGACAGCGCAACTGGAAGCTACGTGGCCGCAGCGCGCACCACGCACCAGAGACAACCGGCTCCATTGACTTAAACATCGTCTTCCGCCGCTGCACATCCCGGGGTCCACGGCCGATCGCCATCCTCCTTTAGGGCTGCCCTCTCACCTAAAGCAGCTGTGCAGCCCGCACACAGGATTTTGTATGGGTTTCCCAGCTGCGGCGCACAACGTGAATTTAGCCGATCACTTTCCCCAATGCCTTTAGGGCTGCTCCCGCACCTAAAGCAAAACTGCCAAGTCCCTGACACAGCTTCAGTTGTTTCACAGCCGCTACGCATCCTCGGGGAATTTGGCCGTTTGCCTTTAACCTCTTGCACTCCGTTGTACCGCTGGCGGGCAAGTCTCTGCGTCCCAGAGCGCACGAGGGCGCTCTCGTGCGCCCTCATGCGCTCTAGGACGCACGATGGAGCTGCGTAAGCTGCATTTCAGTTCTTCCACTGCAGACACAGCTGCGAACAGCTTAGATCATCTGATTGACCTCTCATTCGACTAATAAGAGCCTTGAATTGGGTTTCTGAAACCTTGAAGAACCAATGACTGAAAACCTAGCAAGAAGGACCTGCCTACCAATGCTGTGAATGCAGCGAGCCAATTGAAGCACAGAAGTTCGCAAGCTGTTTTTTGTAAGGCTGGATGAAGACAGACTGCTGCAGCAGATGAAAAAAGGGCACGCAGGAAGAACCGTCACAGACCCAGCAGCACGGAGACCATCCACAAGTGCAACCTGTGTGTCAGCGACTGCCATTCGAGCATCGGCATGTTCGGCCACAGGCAGTGCTTTTTTTGTTTTTGTTCCAGCAGAGTAGATGTTATGATTTTCTTCCATGTTCATCATAGACCGACGGAGGCCGACGACAAAGGCTGAGTGACACACACGCGTTCGCCAGTCTTTTTTTAATTACTACTGTTATTTGTTTTGAAAAATCGTTCGCCAAAAACCGCAATCATGGAAGCGCAAAACCGCAATAATGGAATTATGTTTTGATCGGGTCGCGAGACCAGCGTCGCGTTCGTCTGACAATGAGGAAGAAGTTCGCCAGCTCTGCTTCTGCTGTGAAGAGGTAAGTGTTCTAAGCTAAATTATTCTTTATCCCTGAAAAATTGTAATCAAAATGACTTTTGACCGATCGGTAAATTACAGCTGTGCGTCATCGCTGCATAACGGACCATGGCGCAACGGGCGATGTCCGTCCTCTGTAGCGAGGGGGAAGGGGACAACCCCCTCCCCCCAACACACACACACAGCCCTTAGTGTCACCTTTCATTAGAGCCCAATATGAAGCTTCTATATTGACTCATTCAAAAGTTACAGACGTTTTTCCAAACTGTGCCATTTGGCACAATTTGGCACAGTTCAAAAATGCCTGGGAACTACCTGAGGAAAAAGCTGTGTAATATATTCATTTTTTGTGGTATTGTTACAAAATTTGGACCTCAGCTGGATAACGCTTCGTTCTACATTTCTGTTGCATTTTCCAGCCCGGATCTGAAGCTGTGTGTTATTTGCAAGCATTTGTATCTGAAAAAACACCCAGGCCAAATTTATTTTCTTCAAGTTCACTATGTTTAGATGACTGTAACTCAGTGGCCGGAGCACTTAGAGAGATTATGACTGTTTTGCCAAAAAATTCAAAGTGTTTTCTTTTAAATGAGACCAACCCCATGAAGATGCTGCAAAGGGTTGAAGAACAGCTTTCAATTTACTTTGGGCACATTATTTTTTGGCGTTTTTAGGGAAATTGACTGGAGTGCAAGGGGTTAATAGAAAAATTAACTGTGTGTAACACATAAAAAGTGATAACACGCTTCCTTCAAGTAAAAAGACACTACCCATCAAGCAAATACCCTGTAACTTTGCTGAATGTGTATCTCCATGCATCATAAGGGAGGTACCAAAGAAATTAATTAGCAAAATTAATTAGCAATCATCAGAAAAATAGATAATACATAAAAATTATCAATAAATGATCAATAATGAAGAGAAAAATATAAATGGAACCGCTTGGTAATGAAATCACAACATTCAATAGGAGAATTTAAAAGTTACATCAATAAATTTCCAGATATTTAAGAAAATATCTGCAGATTATTGTAAAAGGAATATCATGTTTATAAGAAACAAGGTAAACTGATGAGGAAGAAAACCATGCAAATTTATGAGAAAAGTTCCAAATGTCTAAGAAAAGTCCAACTTGTGCTGAATTTATGTTTACTGTGAGACTTAATTTAGAATCTACTACAAAGACAATACAGATTCTTACTCAATTAAGAGACCAATGCTTTAGGGAGCTCAAAGCAAAATAATTTGACCTTCCCTGTATAAACTTAATCTTTTCAAAACCTAAATAAGAGTGAAGGTAAAAATGTTTAGAAATTATTTACATACTTATTGAATATACAAAGGCTTTCCCCTACACTAATTTAAATATTGCTAAGGTGACACTGAAACAATATCAAGATTTAAAATAGCTGAAATGATTTACTTAGATAATGGAAATGGAATACACTTTGTAAATCAAATCATGTCACATTTAAGTGCAGTTCCTAAATTATTAGTACCAAACATTTACCTACGAAACCACTTAGCTTACCATCAACTATTAGTATAATATACGTACAAATAAGAAAAATAGGGAAATTGTGAATGACAAACCCTATTATTGAAGCCATTTAACTTAGGTGATGAGGAAGGGTTTCTGGGTGATTATATGCAAAGAATGACGACTGACAGCGATGCCATCCATACTGCCCTTCCCAGGAGGAACCATGTGACAAAGGAACCGTGGGAGGTGCACCCATCTCTTGGGAAAATCAGGAAATCTGGTCATCACAGGAAACTGGACCAAAACTCCCTGGCGAGGACAGCACAAAGGTTATCCTGCTGACCTAAACAGCCGCGGGAAGTGAAGGATGTAGCACTTGGGTGCATCTAACGTTTACCCCACCTGAAACCCTCAGCAAGAGACTGTTTAATATATATATTGTGGGTGACCCCCACAGCCTTCGGGTCAAGCCGAGCGCTCAGCTGGAGCAATTAGCAGAACAGTGAGATGTATGGACTAATATCAATAGGCAGCCTCTCCTTCCTGCCAGTAATCCTGCTATTGATATGTGTCTCTCATGTAAATGTCCCATGCATTCCTGCTGTACTGTGATGCTAATGTGCCATGCATGCATTGTCTAGCTGGGTATATAAGTGAATTGAATATCGCTTGCTCTCTCTCTTACTGCTGCTTTTTTGATCACACGCATTGCCTGTTTACTGAGGGCTCGCTCCAGCACGCTCCACAGCGCTGGGGTGAGCTCTCGTGATGGAGGATGAAATAAGCACCCTTTTAAACTTCAGTTCGCCGTGCCTGCACTTATTCTGTGCCTCCTACATCAGGGTTCCCTTATTTTTATCAGCCACAATATACTCTATATTGTATACTTATTTAAAAAAAAAAGAAAACAACAAATGACTGTTTAACTTTTTCTCTATGAAAGTGTCAGCTGATGACTTGGCGTCCAGTAACGACCTCTGCTAATAGAGAAACAGGCTGTTTGTTTATCATGACAAGGGAAAAACTACAAGGGAAGGAAAAGTGTGGTTAGTGTCGTTACCTTATCATCCTCATCATCCTCTAGCAATACTTAATTGTGGTAGACTGCAAGTCTAATTTAAAACATTACTGGCACATGCCTCTAGGGGGAACTACCTGTATTGTTCAGCACTACTATTAAGGGGACACATTAGAACAAGAGTGTGAAAACCCCGCGCAGAATCCATGTTCAGTCATATTATGTGTGTTGCAGAATAAACGGCAGAGTTAGCCAAAGAAATAACTCAAGTGTGATCATTGCTACACGGTAGGATATCACACAATTGGCGACGAGGATTAAAAGAAAAAAATCAGCGGCGAGAAACAGAGAACATTGCAAGTGTGGCGAACTCAAGTGACTCCAGTAGTTCGAGTGCAAGTTCAGAGGAGGAAAAACGAGGTTTCCCCACCACGACGAGCAATGGCGGCTGTAATCGGAACGGTAACCCCTTTTGATAACTCGACTCAGTCATGGGAAGAATATAGTGAAATGTTGGACTTTTTCTTCCAAGCTAATGATATTGAGGAGCCAGACAAAAGGAAGGCTGTACTGTTGAGTGGAGTTGGTGCAACTACTTACAGCTTGTTGAGAAATTTAATAAGCCCTGCATTACCGAAAGATAAAACATACGACCAGCTTACTGCTGAGCTTCAGAAGCACTTCAGCCCCAAACCAAGTGAAATCGTGCAACGATTCAAATTTAATTCACGCATAAGGAGGAACACTGAGTCCATAGCAGAGTATGTGGCAGAATTGAGGAAATTAACACTGCACTGTGATTACAAAGACTCATTGGAAGAAATGTTAAGAGACAGACTTGTGTGTGGAGTGAATGATGACCGAATGCAACGGCGACTTTTATCTGAAACAAAACTCACTTTTGCAAAGGCTTTGGAATTATGCCAAGCGATGGAAACAGCATCTAAAGATGTGAGAGAAATGCAAGGGAAGCTAACAGAGGACACAGCAACGCATGTTCGTGTGCCTAAGACCCAAGTAGGTGTCCACAAAGTGTTGACTGACAAAACTCAGCACAAATTCCCCAGTTGTTATCGCTGCAAAGGCCAGCACAATGCCGCCGAGTGCAAATTTGCCACTGAGCTGTGTCATAATTGTGGCAAGCGAGGGCACATTAAGAAAACATGTAGAATAAAGGTGGACAGCACACAGGTGCTGAAAGCGACAGTTAATGGGCAAAAGTATGAAAACAAGGGCCCAGGAAAGGAACAGCGAGCGAATCAACTGAGAGGGGAGGGAGAAAGTGATACAGAAGACATGGATTTTCACACAATTTACAACACATCAGAGGAGCTGACCAAGGTAGCGCCCATCACGCGTACCATGAATGTTAATGGAATGAAAGTAACATTTGAAGTTGATACAGGCTGTGGAGTAACCATATTAAGTAAACAGCAATATACACAACTGTGGAAGAAAACAGACACAGCAGAATTAAATCCCTGTTCATTAAAATTAAAAACATACACAGGAGAGAAGCTAGACGTGCTAGGCATGGCACAAGTGAAGGTGCAACACAAAAACAAAGAAAAGGACTTACCTGTAGTAGTAGTTGGGAGCGAAGGACCAAATCTACTAGGGCGAAGTTGGCTACAAGAACTGGCCATGATTGATCAGTTGGTGAATAAAGTGGAATCTCAGCCCAAATTGCAGCTGGAGGAGATCCTCGAAAGACACGCTGAGGTGTTCAAAGAAGGCTTAGGACAGCTAAAAGGTGTCACTGCAAAGATTAATGTGGACAAGGAGGCCCAACCACGATTCTGCAAACCCCGACCGGTACCCTGTGCAGTCAAGCCACTGGTTGAAAGCGAGCTACAGAGGCTGCTGGATGACAAGATCATTGAGCCAGTGCAGGTTGCAGAATGGGCGGCGCCCATAGTCCCAGTGAGAAAGCCGGATGGCTCCATTAGAATATGTGGAGATTACAAACTCACTGTCAATCGAGCATCACGGGTGGATCAGTATCCAATTCCTAAAGTGGAGGACCTCTTCGCACAGCTGAATGGCGGCCGACACTTCACGAAATTAGACATGAGTCACGCCTACCAACAAGTAGTCCTGGAAGAAGAATCAAGAAAGTATGTAACCATCAATACACACAAAGGCTTATATACCTACACACGCTTACCATTTGGAGTAGCTTCCAGTCCTGCTATATTCCAGAGAACTATGGAGGGCATCCTAGGTGGAATTCCGAATGTTACCATTTATTTGGATGACATCCTTTGTACAGGACCAAATGAACAAGAACATCTGAAAACGCTGGAGGAAGTGCTTCAACGGTTGGAGAAAAGCGGTCTGAGGTTGAAAAGAAGCAAGTGTGAGTTCATGGGAAAAGAGGTGGTGTTCCTAGGCCACAAGATCAACGCCAGTGGTCTACACCCTCTAACAGACAAAGTGGAAGCCATTGCGGAGGCGCCTGAGCCACAAAATGTTACTGAGTTAAAAGCCTACCTGGGCTTGTTGAACTATTACCATAGGTTCCTCCCAAAGCTCTCCACGCTGCTGGCACCACTACATACCTTACTTAAGAAGGAAGAAAAATGGTCATGGGGGGTCAAGCAGCAGAAGGCGTTTGAAGAGTCCAAAGCGCTACTTCAGTCCTGTAGTGTGTTAGTGCACTATGATTCAAACAAACCACTCATCCTGGCGTGTGACGCATCACCCTACGGTGTGGGTGCTGTACTCTCTCATCGTATGGAGGATGGCTCAGAGAGACCCATAGGGTTCGTCTCAAGAACTCTTAGTGCAGCTGAGAAAAACTACTCCCAGCTAGACAAGGAGGGCCTTGCAGTAGTATTTGGTGTAAAAAAATTCCACAAATACCTGTACGGGAGACAGTTCGCTATAGTGACTGACCACAAGCCACTAATTTCACTGTTCAGTGAAATGAGAGCCATACCCCAGATGACATCTCAGAGAATTCAGAGATGGGCCGTTACATTAGCAGCGTATGAGTACACCATCGTTTACAAAGCCGGACGGGACCATACGAATGCTGACGCGATGAGTAGGCTACCCTTGGATGGAGGAAGAGACAGCACGCCTGAGGAGGAGGAGAGAGTGCTATTGTTTGAAGATATCGGCGTGCCCCTGGTGAACGCACAACAAATAAAGAAGTGGACAGACAAAGACCCTGTTCTAGCAAGAGTGCGAGAATACATCTTGCGAGGATGGCCGAAGATGAACAGTCCTGAGTTCATTCCCTATGCCCGACGACAGGATGAGCTCAGCACCCAGGAAGGTTGTATCCTGTGGGGAGGACGCGTGGTTGTTCCACCACCTGGTAGGAATGCCTTACTGCAACAACTACACCAAGCACACCCTGGCATCACTCGCATGAAAGCGTTGGCGAGGAGTTACATGTGGTGGCCCAACATGGATGCAGAGGTGGAGGCGCTTGTGAAGTCATGTGCGGCATGCCAGGAGAACAGGAACAGTCCTCCAGCAGCCCCACTACATCCCTGGGAAGTTCCAGATAAACCATGGAGAAGAATTCACATTGACTACGCAGGTCCATGGATGGGAAGAATGTTCCTGATCATAGTTGACGCATACTCAAAGTGGATCGATGCATATTCTGTGAGTAGCTCTACTTCTACTGTTACCATTGAATGTCTTAGAAAGAGTTTCAGCCAACATGGGCTACCTGAAATCATAGTATCAGATAACGGTACAGGTTTTACGAGTGAACAGTTCCAAGAGTTTTCTGAAAAGAATGGCATACGTCACATCACGACTGCGCCATACCATCCTTCTTCTAACGGCTTAGCCGAGAGGGCCGTGCAGACATTCAAGTCACTCATGAATGTTTCTATTGAAACCCGAATGTCGAGAGCTCTGTTCAGCTATCGAATAACACCCCAATCTACAACTGGCAAGTCACCAGCTGAGCTGTTGTGTGGAAGGAAGTTGAGGTCAACATTTGACTTAATACATCCAGACTTCAGAAACAAAGTGCATGATAAACAAGAGAAACAAAAAGGTTATCATGACATGCATGCTAGAGAGAGAATACTGAGAGAAGGAGACGTGGTCTACACCCGCAACTTTGGCTCAGGACCAGCCTGGGTACCAGGAGAAATAACAGAAAAGACAGGCCCTGTGTCATTCAAGGTGACATTAGGTCATGGACAAGTGGTGAGGCGACACATCGACCAAGTTCGTGGTAGGAGCTCCATTCCCCTGCCGATGGCACCAGAGGTGTTGTCTGACACCCATCCTGAGGAGAGCATCAACGAACCACCACTTCAGGTGAAACCTGAGGTAACCGTCTCTGCAGATTCTACGGGCAGCACTGCAGCAGCCGAAACAGTGGAGCAGTCTGAGTCTTCACCTGCAGTTGGCTCACCCGCCGTGAGAAGATCTCAGCGAGCTAGGAAAGCTCCAGACTACTTGAAGGACTATACTTAGTCAGTAGTGAGTTCCCCAGCCACAGGACAAGAATGCGTCCTGGAACCTCACTGGGATGCGGTAGTCAAACCAAATCCCCAGTTAGACTGTTATGTGTGTTATACATGTAAAAAAAAAAAAAAAAAAGAGAAAGAAATTATGTGTATGGCACATGTGTTTAAGAAGTTAAAAGTAACTGTGATTGTTTAGGGTTAAATGGGAGTTCCAGGATGTCTAGCATAATTGGCTAGTGTAATTAAAAGTAGTTTAATCTAGAGGGGAGGGATGTGGTAGACTGCAAGTCTAATTTAAAACATTACTGGCACATGCCTCTAGGGGGAACTACCTGTATTGTTCAGCACTACTATTAAGGGGACACATTAGAACAAGAGTGTGAAAACCCCGCGCAGAATCCATGTTCAGTCATATTATGTGTGTTGCAGAATAAACGGCAGAGTTAGCCAAAGAAATAACTCAAGTGTGATCATTGCTACACGGTAGGATATCACATTAATATTGGTTATTAAGTTGTTCCATTGCTTATACACTGTAGAGAATTGTTATGTTTGCTCCTTAATAACACTAACAGATAGGCAAAATATCTTTATTGCTAAAATAATGCAGCTACTACAGGATGTTTGGTTTTTAAGAGAGGCTATATACAGAAATAATATAGCAAACTTCATTTTGAATCACACCTTACACAACAAATCACTCCACTGATTAGAAACATGATGACACTCCTTACTCTGTGAATGCAAGGTTAATTTAATTTAATAAAGAGGTGAACTCCTCTTTTTGAAGTGGTGATGTCCCCTTTTCAACAGCTTAACACTCTCTGAGTATGCAACGGCTTACAGTGCATCTCTCCCCTGTACTGCTACCCTGCTTGACCAACGAAGCGAGCAAGTGTTATACCAAGGATCTACATTGTCGAAAGGTCATTGAGTCATTGGGCATCTTCGCATTTGGCTAGGACACTGGGCAGATCTGTGTACCCCGTTTTGGCAACTGACTGTACCCTCATTATGTCGGCAGGGCAGGTGGGCAGGGTGAAGAGAGATGCTTTTCTACCACATGATGCCATTTTTGAAGCATGAATGCAATTTCAGGTGGAAAGTACAGGAGTGAGGTTTTTGTTCATTGTTTCTTTGAGTGAGAGTGGAAACAAAATACCTTAGGGATTAAAACACTTAATTGTAGATTACAATTATTTACAAAATTATAATAAAGGATAGAATGGTCCTTGATCGACTAATTACCACCTGTAGGGTTGTAGGCCCTATTATAGGAGATTATTGTTTTAATTCTATCCATGAAAATGATGCTGACATGGTTCTAGTGACCCACAGAGCAGACATGACTCAAGACTGATACAGTTAACCTTTTATTGAATATAATGGACGTGAGTGGGTGCGTGTATGTGTGGTTGTGTGTGTGTAGTGTGAGCAGGCGAGTCAGCTGGGGCGAGCAGAGCACCATACGACCTGGCAACCCTAGGAGGAGACAGAAGGAGCGTTAGATGCAGATCAGGCTAGAACAGCACCAGATAGTCCAGCGCTTACTGTCAGAGGTGATGGAGAGATGCCCAGGTTAGCACTGAAGCTACTGCCAGGAGGATAGTGCTCACAGGACAGCCAGAGAGCCGAACGCCGGTGAGGGAAGCAGGTGGATCTGCCGCCAGGAAGAAGGGGTCCGCCGCCACGGGTCTCCGCCTGTGCACAGGGGAATCGGACAAGGTGAGAAGGAATGATGGTAGCTTGCTTGGTAGCTGGAAGGTCCAGGTGGCACAGGCCCGGACTGGGAATGGAGGAGGTTGGGAAGCCGATGTGGAGAATCTCAACGAGGCTAGGAAGCGCGATGATAGGCGTAGCAGGTTTCTGGAGAAAGAAACAGACGACTCCGCACAGAGCACTGGACCTGACAGTATAAATAGGCAGAGGATGATGACAGGCAGGTGTGCACACAGGTGTAACAAATTGGCAGCCATGACAGTACTCCCCCCCTACGACACACCTCTCGGCGGTCGTTCCAACCTTCCTGGGTGCATCCGATGGAAGTCCCTGATGAGCTGCTTGTCCAGCATGAAGGAGGGCTGCACCCAGGATCTCCACTCTGGCCCCAAACCCTCCCAGTCCACCAAGTACTGCAAGCCATGACCCTGGCGACGAACGTCCAAGATGGCGGTGACTGGCCATGCTGGGTCGCTGTCGATCACCATCGGTGGAGGTGGAGACCTGGGAGGAGGACACAAAGGGCTGGAGCAGACGGGCTTAACCTGTGACATATGAAAGGTCGGGCAGATGCGGAGGGAGGGGGGGAGAGTTATGCGCACAGAAACAGGATTGATAATCCGGCTAATGGGAAAAGGTCCAATGAACCGTTGCAACGTCTTCCTTCTTTCAGCCTTCAGATTAATGTGTTTGGTGGACAACCATACCTGTTGGCCCACCCGGTAGGTGGGAGCTGGAACCCTGCTCCAGTTGGCCACCGAAGTGTTGCGCTCAGCCGTCCGCTGAAGTGCTGTCCTGGTTGCCTTCCAGATCCGCCGGCAACGCTTCACATGAGCGTGAACAGAGGAAACGGCGATGTCTCCCTCCTCCTCAGGGAACAGCGGGGGATTATAGCCCAACGAGGCTTCAAAGGGGAACATGCCGATGGCAGTGGACACAGCAGTATTATGATCGTATTCAATCCAGGGGAGGTGAGTGCTCCATGATGATGGATTCGAGGTCGCGACACACCACAGCACGGCTTCCAACTCCTGGTTAGCTCGCTCACACTGCCCGTTGGATTGTGGATGGTAGCCAGATGACAGACTTGCCGTGGCCCCCAGTGCAGCACAGAAAGACCTCCAGACTCTGGAGGCGAACTGGGGCCCTCGATCGGAGACTATGTCCCGGGGGATGCCATGCAGCTGAACCACGTGCTGGACCAGAAGGTCCGCCGTCTTCTTAGCTGTGGGTAGCCCCCGCAGAGGGATGAAATGGGCAGCCTTGGAGAATCTGTCAACCAGAGTGAGGATAGTCATGAACTGACTGGATGTAGGGAGTCCGGTGACAAAGTCCAAAGCCATGTGGGACCACGGTCTGCCCAGGATGGGGAGGGGGTGGAGCAGCCCGGCAGGTGGAGAAGAGGATGTCTTGCTAGTAGCACACTGAGGACAGGCCCGGACGTAGCCTCCCACGTCCTTCTGGCGGGACGGCCACCAAAACATCCTCTGCAGGAGAGCCACCGTACACGCCCTTCCCGAGTGGCACGCAAACTTGGACGCATGACCCCACTGAATGACCTCCCCCCGGACGGCCGATGGGACAAACAACCTCCCCGCTGGCCCCCCGCCGGGGCCTTCAGAACCCTGTCCTTAATACCCCAAGAGAGGGCACCCCCGACACACGATGAGGGGAGAATAGGATGTTTGGCCATCTCCACCGTCTCCGGGGCAAACTGACGGGACAGGGCGTCCGATTTCGTATTCTTCGACCCGGGGTGGTAGGTAATGGTGAAGTTGAAACGTCCAAAGAAGAGAGACCAGCTGGCCGTCCGGAGGTACTCCAGATTTTTGTGGTCGGTCCAGATGACGAATGGCTGAGAAGTGCCCTCCAGCCAGTGACGCCACTCCTCCAAAGCGAGCTTGACCACCAGCAGTTCCCTGTCGCCGATGTCGTAGTTGCATTCAGCCGGGGATAAGCAACGGGAGAAGTACGCACAGGGGCGTATCTTACCGTCTGCCGGGGAGTGCTGGGACAAGAAGGCCCCGACCCCCGAGTCCGATGTGTCCACTTCCGCGAGGCATTGGAGGGCGGGGTCCATCTGCGTTAATATAGGAGAGGAGGAGAACTTGTCCTTCAGGAGGGAAAAGGCCGCAGCCGCCTCCTCCGTCCACCGAAAAGGCACCTTGGTAGAGGTTAGATTGGTTAGTGGCAGAGCAATGCGACTGTAGTTCTGAACAAAGCGGCGGTAAAAGTTAGCGAACCCCAGGAACTGTAAAAGCTGCTTCCTGGATGAGGGAGTGGGCCGCTCCACCACTGCCTTTACCTTAGCTGGGTTGGGGATGATCTCATTGTGGGCGATGATAAAGCCAAGGAAAGATGTACGGGGAACATGGAACTCACACTTTTCCGCCTTCACAAAGAGTTTGTTTTCCAGCAGCTGCTGCAGTACCCGCCTCACATGCACGCGATGTTCATCCATTGACTGAGAAAAGATGAGAATATCATCCAGATAAACAAATACAAACGTGCCCAAAAAGTCTCTCAGAACATCATTAATCAATCGCTGGAAGATGGCCTGGGCATTGGTCGACCCGAACGGCATGACCAGGTATTCAAAATGCCCACTAGGGGTCCGGAAGGCCGTCTTCCACTCATCCCCCTCCCGTATCCGCACCAGATGATAGGCATTGCGCAGGTCCAACTTTGTGAAGCAACAGGCCCCCTGGAGGGAATCAAAGGCAGAATTGATGAGAGGGAGAGTGTACTTGTCTTTGATGGTTATATTATTGAGTTCACAAAAGTCAATACATGGCCTAAGAGAACTATCTTTTTTCCCGACAAAAAAACCCCCTGCCCCCACCGTCGATGAAGATGGTCGTATTATGCCCAAACTCAGGGACTCCTTGATGTATGTGTCCATAGCCGCGCGCTCTGGGGCAGACAGGTTGTACAGTCTACTAGATGGCAATGGAGCACTGGCCCGGAAGTTAATCACACAATCATACGGACGGTGAGGGGGAAGGGAAAGGGCCTGAGATTTGCTAAAAACGGCCCCTAAGTCATGATATTCAGATGGTACTTTGGACAGATCAGGAGGAGGGGAGGCAGGTGCACCCAGAGGCATGGCAGGCGAGCATGCAGCAGACTGCAAACAGGCACTCAAACAGAACGAGCTCCAGGAAACAACACACCCCAAACGCCAGTCAATAGAGAGGTTGTGCAGGCGAAGCCAGGGATAGCCGAGGATAACCGGAGTGGAGGACACTGGTAGAACATACAGCCTTAACTCCTCCCGATGGTTGCCTGATACAATAACTGATACTGGAGCGGTCCGATGAGTGATTGTCGCCAAAGGAGCTTTGGACAAGGCAATAAGTCTCAATGGGATTTCTAATGGCTGCATGGGCAGCCCCAACCAGGTTGCCAGTCTCCCCGAAATAAAGCTCTGGTCAGCCCCTGAATCAATGAGTGCATGTGTGTTTATTTCTCTATGGCCGTAATTGAAATGAATAGGAATCATGAAACGGGAGAGGGGATTATTGCGAGGTGAGTCCGTGAGTCCCCCTACTGCAACGCACGGACTCCCCCTTTTGGACGTTTGGGACATGACTTGACCTCATGTTCCTCACTCCCACAGTAAATGCACAACCCCAATTCCCGGCAGCGATGTCTCTCCGCTGACGATAGTTTGAAACCACCCACTACCATAGGTTCCTGATCTTCCGGGGAATCAACAGATGGGAGGGCCAGTGGGGGTGGGGGGGCTGTAGGGAGTGGCGAGCCGGACCGCCCAAGCGACCAGAAGTTCTCCATTTGGCTGCCTGCTCCCTTAGTCTGTTATCGATACTGATAGCCAGGGATATTAAAGGGGCCAGCTCATCCCGTAGGCTAGGGCTCAGGCTTCTGACAAAAATACTGCATAGTGAGGCATCCTTCCACCCAACCTCCATGGTCACAACCCGGAAGTCCACAGCGTAATCGGTGACGGCTCTTGCCACCTGCCGAAGATTCAACAACCGGGACGTAAGCACGTCCTCACAGTCCGAGTGACCGAACACCTCCTGAAATTCGTTCACACACTGAGTGTACGTTAGCGAAGCATAACTAGCCCTAGCCATTACCGCATATGCCCAAGCCAAAGCCCGTCCCTCTAACAAATTAACCACATAACCTATGCGACTGTGGTCAGTGGGAAAGTCCCCCGGCACCCATTGGAATACAGTGTCACATTGCATTAGGAACCCCTTGGCTTCCCCCAATTTGCCACTAAAATGGGTGGGAGTCGGGACGGGAGTAAGCCGACAAGTGGGGCCCGGAGTAGGCTGACTAGTGGCAACGGTGGGCTGCACGGTGGCGCAGTGGTTAGCACTGCGGCAGCACAGTTTACCCTTGGCCGGGGGATTGTGGGGATCGTGGGATCGTGGGTTCGATCCCAGCCCCCGACCAACAGTGATCTGTGTGGAGTTTGCATGTTCTCCCCGTGTTGCGTGGGTTTACTCCGGGATTTCTCCGGTTTCCTCCCACATGCCAAAAACATGCATGTTAGGTTAATTGGCTGTTCTAAATTGTCCCTAGATATCTGTTTCCTATAGGCCCTTAGAATAGAGGGTTAGTATTAATGAAAGCGCTTTGAGTGGTCTTTGTGACTAGAAAAGCGTTATATAAGTGCAGGTTAGTTAGTTAGTTAGTTAGTTTGTGATGGGGCTAGTGGTGGAACTAGCAGAGGAGCTAACAGAGACTGCTCATCTCTGTAGTCATGAAGTCCTTTGAGCGCCTGGTCCTGCCCCACCTCAAGACCATCACCACTCCCCTCCTGGACCCGCTGCAGTTTGCCTACAGAGCCAACAGGTCTGTGGATGACGCAGTCAACCTGACCCTCCACTCCATCCTGCAGCACCTGGACTCCCCGGGAACCTACGTCAGGATCCTGTTTGTGGACTTCAGCTCTACATTCAATACCATCCGCCCTGCTCTGCTCCAGGACAAGCTGTCCCTGCTCAACATGCCTGACTCCCTCTGCAGGTGGATCACCGACTTCCTGACGGACCGGAGGCAGCATGTGCGGCTGGGAAAGACTGTCTCAGACTCTATTAGCATCACCACAGGATCACCCCAGGGCTGTGTACTTTCCCCCCTGCTCTTCTCCCTGTACACCAACTCCTGCACCTCCAGCCACCAGTCTGTCAAGCTGATCAAGTTTGCGGACGACACCACCCTCATCGGGCTCATCTCCAACGGCGATGAGTCCGTCTACAGGAGAGAGGTGGCCCAGCTGGCGTCCTGGTGCAGCCTCAACAACCTGCAGCTGAACACTCTGAAGACAGTGGAGATGATCGTGGACTTCAGAAAAGTCACAGCCCCTCTGCCCCCCTTACCCTCACAGACTCTCCCATCACCACTGCGGATTCCTTCCGCTTCCTGGGCACCACCATCACCCGGGACCTCAAGTGGGAGCCAACCATCAGCTCCCTCATCAAAAAGGCCCAGCAGAGGATGTTCTTCCTGCGGCAGCTGAGGAAGCTCAAGCTACCCACCAAGATGTTGGTGCAGTTCTACACGGCCATCATCGAGTCCATCCTCACCACCTCCATCACCGTGTGGTACGCAGGAACCACTGCCAGGGACAGACTAAGACTGCAGCGCGTTATGCGCACTGCTGAGAAGATGATCGGCTGCAAGCTCCCATCCCTCCAGGACCTGTACATCTCCAGGACCTGGAGGCGTGCAGGTCGGATCATAGCCGACCCTTCACACCCTGGACACGCACTGTTTGCCCCCCTCCCCTCAGGCAGAAGACTTCGGTCCATTCAGACTAAAACCTCCCGCTACATGAACAGCTTCTTCCCCTCTGCCATCAGACTGCTGAACACTAAGTGACTTATTAGACTCTCGTGCACTACGTACAGCAGCTCAACCGGACTCATGACAATTATCACTGTTTTCTTTTTGCACTACCGACTGCACTATGTGGAACTCCACAATGTCTGCTGCTTGTTAATATATTTAAAAATTGCATAGATTAGTATTATTTATTCCTATTCTACCTTTTATTGCATGCATAGTTTTTTATTTTTATCTTTAGTGCTACTCCATGTTTAATGTTGCAGCATTGCACCGAGACAAATTCCTAGTTTGTGTACTACATGAACAATGGCAATAAATCTGATTCTGATTCTGATTCTGAAGGGAAACCCCGTGGGCTAACCAGACAATCTAGCCTGTCAGTTACTCGGGCTAACTGTGTTAGCATAATCTGCTGTTGATAGGCTAACTGATCAACTCAAGTCTCCAAGTTGTTCATCCTGTGCGCTAGCGCGCTGTCTGCTGGGTCACTCTGGTGGAGTCGTACTGACATGGTTCTAGTGGCCCACAGAGCAGACATGACTCAAGACTGATACAATTAACCTTTTATTGAATATAATGAACGTGAGTGGGTGCGTGTATGTGTGATTGTGTGCATGTAGTGTGAGCAGGCGAGTCAGCTGGGGCGAGCAGAGCACCATACGACCTGGCAACCCTAGGAGGAGACAGAAGGAGCGTTAGATGCAGATCAGGCTAGAACAGCACCAGATAGTCCAGCGCTTACTGTCAGAGGTGGTGGAGAGATGCCCAGGTTAGCACTGAAGCTACTGCCAGGAGGATAGTGCTCACAGGACAGCCAGAGAGCCGAACGCCGGTGAGGGAAGCAGGTGGATCCGCCGCCAGGGAGAAGGGGTCCACCGCCACGAGTCTCCGCCTGTGCACAGGGGAATCACACAAGGTGAGAAGGAATGATGGTAGCTTACTTGGTAGCTGGAAGGTCCAGGTGGTGCAGGCCCGTACTGGGAATGGAGGAGGTTGGGAAGCCAACGTGAAGAATCTCAACAAGGCTAGGAAGCTTGATGATAGGCGTAGCAGGTTTCTGGAGAGAGAAACAGACGACTCCGCACAGAGCACTGGACCTGACAGTATAAATAGGCAGAGGATGATGACAGGCAGGTGTGCACGCAGGTGTAACAAATTGGCAGCCATGACAGATGCAAATGGTTATGTTAATACCTCAGATACTCATAGAAGTTAGTGTTTCTCTTAATGGAGAAGTCTCATCATAAACTTGGTAATGATTTTTATAACTTCAGATTTTTCTTGTGTGAGTCCTTAATACGATGATGAGGATGTTTTTGAAGGTTGCAATATAATTTAAGGCTGTTTCATATACGTAATTTTCTATGTTCTTATTTGACACAGTCTAAAATTAATTTTAATCACTGCACATGTTCACTCTAATGACATATTCTATACACATTTTAACTTGCAAGGACACATAATAGCTTGTAAATTCTTACACATATCCTTATATCATTTCATTCACTACCACTTTTGTTATTTTTCTTTTAATCCTGATGCTTTATTAAGCATCAAGGGGGAATATGATAGAAAAATTCCATATTATCTACATTATTATTTTAATAATATATTATTATATTTGAGAAGCATGATACCTTTCATATGCCATGTTTAATGTTTATATATGCATTCCATGTGGAATAAGTTCATATATTCTTGGCATATTTCTGTGAGCAATTTCAGAGATTTCAGACTGAAGATCAGTACAGGATCAGTCCATGCGTAAGGAATGATCTAAGCCACTTTTTATAATCTCTCTGACATGTCCTGTTTCGGGTCACAGGAATGCACAGGAACTCCTCAGCTTATATAGATTAGTGTTTTATGGATGTTTTGTTAGATTTACAGTACATTCTTGTCTCCAGAGTGTCTGTGACGTCTGCCTGGGTAAGCTTTGATTATCAGGACTGTCCCGTCCTGTCCCTTCCCTTATCCTCATCCTCCCTCTCCTTTCTCCTACCTATATATATCAGACCTAAAGAAATTAATCCTTTAGAGAGTCTAGGTGTGTCTGAATGCCATGCTTTGTAATCTCTCCCCCAAAGTGGCCATTGGGGTGACACCTTATAATTTTGTAATAAATGTACATAAATCCAACTTTCCACCTGATTTCTTACTTTGAATAATTTAAGCTCAAAATTATTCTAACAGCCTTCCCCACTCCCTCGCAGGACTGGGCCCGCACGAGGAGTCAGAGACTATTTTTTTTTTTCACAGCTGCTGTGGATCACCGTCAGATTTACTGGGAGAGTCCTTCACCCATGGCTGATCCGCACACAATTTTTGCGCAGCCCAGACACTTTTGATGTCCCGAGGCAGGGACACTTTTGACATCCCGAGCCAGGTTGTGACAACTGTTATCTGATATTCCTGATGTGTCACATCAGCTGTTTCAGACATGACTGACCTGACAGATTTGACAGTTCTGCCAGGTTGGTCACGCCCCCTTCGTGGTGTTTGGAGGGGAGAATCATCTCGGTTGAACAGAGATGACCTCTTCCAAAACTAGGATTCATGGATCGGGAGGCAACAACAGTTTGGCATGACTGTGCTATGCAGAAATTAGACTATTGTTGCGCATAAGTTGTGAATGTCAGCAACACACTAAGCTGGTTTAAGTAACTATTACTTAACTATATGTCCAAGTCGTTATGGACGCTAGTGGTGGCCAGATGAGGCTTTCTAGAGGACTTGAGGCCTTTCATCAAAATGGCTCATATAGACGAAGCCTCATGTGAAACTTCATTTTCTCTACTAGTCCATCTAGTGGACAAAAGATATACAACATGCAGATTTTTACAAGGGCATTATTGGTTTAATGTGTTTTTTTTTCCATTTCAATAAATGCACTGTCTCTTAAGAAATATCAATAATCATAAGGGAAAAAAGAAATAATAAAACTCGGGCGACTACAATAAAATGTGCTTGTGGTACTTATCCATTTTTATTAAGAAATAATAACTTTTCAGCAATCTTTGGACTAAGGCGATTTCTTTTTTTAGATTATTTCTCCAGCTTGGGAGAATACTCTCTCAGAGCACAGAGGATGCAGGTGTGCAAAGGAAGGCTACTGCAAGTTTGTACATTGTAGGGTAGACGAGTTTCTGTCTCTCCCAGTACATTCACCTCTGTCCTTATTCTCATGCAGGGCACAATGGTGCCTCAGCATAATGATGTGTTATTGTTGTATCCAATGTCTTTGAAACACAACAGACACTTCACCGTGCAAATAAAAATAAATTATAAGAATGGCCCAGCTGGGACTTGAACCCCAGCCTCCCACTTGCAGGGCTTTACCACCGGGCCATCACTTTTGTCACAATAAATATCCACTATTTGTGGAAAATATATCAATGGGACAAATGAGCTCAAATCATTCCCAGACGAGAGAAGTCTGTGATTTTGGTGCTGGCTCCATCTGAAAATTAGCTGTGACAAATCCCTTACACAGTCAAACATTGACAACACAAAACGTGAGGGATGGGGATTTCCATTGTGTATCATTGCTCACTTTATTTCATGTTGCGTGCAAAATGGTCTACGGTATTAACAGAGTCTTATATCATTGTCCAGTCATGTGCCATGGAGGGCCAAGACCCTGCAGGTTTTCTCTTCTACCCAGTCTCTTCAGCAGGTGTTTTCACTTATCAGCATTCAGTGGAAAGAAATTCAGTGGAATCTGCTGTTGAAGACACTGGCTGGAGGTAAAGCCTGCAGGGTCTTGGCCCTCCATGGCACATGATTGGACACCCCTGTCTTATATGAAGATTTCTTAAAACCTCCAACTTTTTTTTTAGTGTTGTTGTCCTGAATGTATTGAAGTTCCTTTTGTATGTCCTTAGATTCAACTTTGGAAATTTAAACAATCATAACTATTTGTATATTTTTTTTATTATTCCAGTTTTACAGTCTGTTTCAGAAGGCAACCTCCGGCAGACAGGAGGTGAGGACAGGAGGAGCCACGTGGGGCAAAAATGCAAACATACACTTTGGTGCCAAATCACATATTACAAGAGAATGACACATTGAGAAACAGACTAAGAGGGAAACACTTGCTGAGGGAAGAAAACTCCAGAATCCAAAGTCGGGGTTAAACCGAGGAATGTTCGACGAGGTCGCAGCCCGGAGTAACCTGAGCTGCTCCCTTAAATAGGGCTTCACAGAATACTCAGCTGATGAGAATGTCATCAGCTGATTGATTACCAGCCATCCCTGCGGAGCGCAGCTCTGACAGCCGGAAGCCCCGTCGAGACGCTGTCACAATAAGAGCCCGAAGGCCCTGTGGTAAACCAGAGCAGAGAACAGGAGAACTACCGGACAACCCGAGTGCGGACAGAGTCAGCACTCGGGCCATGACAGACCCATTCTAAGTTTTTGTTTTACAGTTTGAGTTTTGCACATTCTAAATAATCTGGAATTTGCTGCTGATTGTAATAAACAATGTAGTTACTTATGTGTTTGCATCATGATTTTCTATTTTGTCTGTTAACACACTGGTGGGAAAAGAGACAACAGTACAAAGTATTTATCAGTGACTTTGAAAATAATGGCTCATTTTTAAGAAAAAGTAACCAACAACAATTATTTTATTAACTGAAGACTGTATTGTTGGATGTGCCAGTGCAGAAGACACTGCTCACTTTAGTGATAGTACCAGTATATGGATGAATTCTGGGCCATATTAGCATCTGTATTTTCTGTATTTCTGTATTTTCTAATAATGGGTTATCTATATGGGTTATAATAATGGGCTGTCTAATCATGTGCCATGGAGGGCCAAGACTCTGTATGCTTTACCTCCAACTAGTGTCTTCAACAGCAGATTCCACTGAATTTCTTCCACTGACTGCTGATCAGTGAAAACACCTGCTGAAGAGACTGGGTAGAAGAGAGAACCTGCAGGGTTTTGGCCCTCCATAGCACATGATTGGACACCCCTGGGTTAGGGTTTAATGGGATTTAACATTTTAACACAAACTGCTTTAAGGTTCATAATTCTGTTGACAGACTTACACCAAACCAAAAGTGATTTCTCAAACTGCTGGATTATTCTTAGACAGCTTTTCCAGTCTTTTAGTATTTAATTTATGTCACTTGGTGGTAACCTTCACACATAAAAGTGGAGACAGATCTGCAAAAAGTACAAAGGTTTATTGTCAAAATTCCCAGTGCAATACTACATGAATACATGTATAGTACATTGTTGATGCAGAGAATATATATTTCTACATTTTCTACATGTATCTAGTAAATCAAGTATTTTCCATGTAACCTTGTGACTGCATTATTTTAATTGCTTTTAATCCTAGATCAAGTTTGTTTTGGCCTAAAATGCATCATAATTGTTAAATATATCTTATTATACCTAACTCAGTACTATTTACCATTTGAAATATATATTTTATGGATAATATAAATCCATAACTACAACCTGGTGATCAAGTTTTGGGAGCTGAACAGTTTTTACTATGACACTACCACAGACTCCTGCTGGAGCAGGTACATGACATGATGCCTCAACAGTCTGTCCATGATTTTCACACAGATCAGAGCAATTTTTTGCACAGGAAGCTAAACATTTCTACAGACATTCTTAAGTTGTATCACCACTGATCGCTTGTGAAGCTGGGGTGACATCCCACCACTGGGAGGCTCAGATGAACGCCCAGACCCACGGTTTGAAGCGGTAGTTTTCCCACAAAAGAGCCATCTGAAACACACACACAGCATACATATTTTAGTACCTAATAGCAATAACTTGCAGACATTACAATATAGTACAGCGGACTTAAAGCAAACTAACATTAGCAATCATTAGCTTACTTTCATATGTGATCTAGTTCGTATCCTCACGTCTTCAGCTCTATGGCTTCCTAAATGCTCCAGTACCTTTCCAGAGTGTTTTGTCTCGCTGCCTGTACCCTTGTCTGGTTCTCATTTTTTGCCTTTACTCTGACAAAAGCCAGACACCGAGCAGACACCGAGCAGTCACCTCATAAGCCGCCATCTTGTGTTTTTCTTGTGTCGCGTGTTTTACGTCTTGGGAGTGTGGCACCGCCTTGTTGTAAAAAAAAAAAACACCCACCCCAAGCGGTACTCTGCTGTAATGGAAACAAAACCATGCTGAGCCATGTAAAACCGTGTAGAGGTGTGTAGGGCTGACTGGGGACTAATGGAAAAGGGGCTTAGGAAACATAACTGAACTAAGAAACTGATGATAACCCAACAAACTAATTGTAACAGAATCGTGCAAACATTTAAAAAAAAATAACAGAAGGCATGGACCAGATGTCCAGATCATGACAGTGCCCCCCCCCCAAGGGTGGATTCCAGTTGCCCAAAAACAAAACAAAGAACACCCCAGGCAGGAGGAGGGGGACAAAGGTACAGCGGGGCAAAACAAGGACACAAACACAACAGAAAAATGTTCATCAGGTGGTTGGCCTAAGTCCCAAGACCACCAACAGGAGGAATATGGTGGATCTGGTGGGCTACCAAAGTCCATGGACCACCAGACAGAGAAACATGGTGCATCGGGTGGCCTACCAGAGTCCAAAGGCCATCAGACCGGGAAACAAGGTGGGTCAGGGGGCCTACCCAAGTCCATGGGCCATCTGACAGATGAAAGTGGTGTGTCTGGTGGCCTACCAAAGTCCATGGGCCACCAAATGGGAGAACATGGTGGATCAGGGGTCTTACCCAAGTCCATAGGCCACCTGACGGATGAACACCATGCGTTGGGTGGCCTACCAAAGTCCATGGGCCACCAATCAGGAGAAAATGTAGGAGCTTTCTGCTCTGAAAATAACATCATAAAGCCCTTGAACTTGGGAGATAACATCATAGCTTTAAACTCAGGAGATAACATCTGTGCATCCTGCACAGGAAACAACACAGAAACTTTAGATTCAGGAGATAACAACATAGGAGCTTTTTGCTCTGAAGATAACATCATGGGAGCCTTTTGCTCTGAAGATAACATAGGAGCTTTTGGCTCTGAAGATAACAACATGGGAGCTCTCTGCTCTGAGGATAACAACACGGGAGCTTTTTACTCTGAAGGTAACATCATGGGAGTCTTTTGCTCTGAAGATAAAATAGGAGCCTTTTGCTTTGAAGATAACAACACGGGAGCTTTCTGCTCCGAAGATGAAGATAACAACATGGGAGCTTTCTGCTCCAAAGATAAGATAACAACATGGGAGCTTTATGCTCTGAGGACAGTATCTAAGGGGCCTTCGGTGCAGGGGCCAACAGTAGCTGAGGAGCGGTGACCCCAGGCGGCAAAGGTGGAGTGGACTGCTCTGACAGCCAGGATGGAGTCGACTGCTCCAATGATGATGATGATGGAGCGACATGCTCAGATGACGGCGATGATGGAGCAGCATGCTCCAATGATGGCGACAATGGAGTGTGGTCCTCCTGCAGCTCCATCCTCGATACGGCCACCTCAGACGAAGAAGAGGAACAGGAGGTCAGTGAGGTGACACCACAGTCAACAGCAGCAGACACTGGTGGGGAGAACCCAAAAGCTGGTGGAATCTGTGCTTGGGTCTCTCCACCAGGAGCAATGGAAGTCTTTTCTAAAATGATGGTGGAAGAAAAATGAAAAGGTACTTGCCTTAACTTCTGGTCTCCTGCTGCTGGGGTGATGACCTCAGGATGAACTGCCAATGAGATGGCCAGAGGAGCAGGTACTGGAGTTGAGGAGTGA
Source organism: Pholidichthys leucotaenia (assembly GCA_020510985.1). NCBI lineage: Eukaryota > Metazoa > Chordata > Actinopteri > Cichliformes > Pholidichthyidae > Pholidichthys > Pholidichthys leucotaenia. The sequence continues at coordinate 83,834,693 of CM035848.1, read as the reverse complement.
CAAGGAGCCAGCACTGGAGACACAGAGTGATGTGGAGCTGGAACTGGAGGCACAGAGTGATGTATAGCTGGAACTGGAGCTGGGGGGCGACGAGGAGCCAGCACTGGAGCTGGAATGTGCATCACAGAGACAGCTGAAGATGTAGCGTGCTACACCATCCCAGATGCAGGCACCTCGTACAAAGAAGGAGAAACATAGGCAGGTGCCATGTCCATACCAGGTAAAATGGCAACAGAGACAGGTGACGGCGGCTCAGCAGTGATTGATGACTGGCGCTGTGAACCCCCATCTCATACCTGGCAAGACCCCTCCCCAATAGGTGTAAAAAGAGAAAAAGGTACTTGCCTGGTCTGCTCTGCCACTTCTGAAGACACCCCTGGGAACCCTGATGAGGAAACAGCAGCGGTTGAGGGCACCAGTGTAGAAGATGGAGGATCCGGCACTGCAAGCATGATGACGGGCAGCAGCAGGAGACGAGGAAGAGGAAGGAGCTGACGGGACAGCAGATGAAGAGCTCAGGAGCAAAGAGGGGGGCTGCTGTTGAATTTCTCTGAAACGGCGAAGGAGCTGCTGCTGCCATGGTGTGTGATTTCCCCTCCACTGCCGCCGAGGGCGCTGCTGCTGCTGGGACTGTCGAAGAAGAGCCAGGCGAAATACTTTGTGTGGCGGTGGAGTTTGACTGGTGGGAAGCAATCGGGAAGCAGCGAGGAGCTGGCGTCAGGGGACGGCAAGGATCGTGGCTGGCGCTGACGAATGGTGGAAAGGAGGAACAGGAGCTGGAGGATGGCAAGAAGCTGAAGGCGTCTGCACCAGGGGACGCTTCTTTGTCAGCACAGGTACAGATGGGAGGGAGTTTCTAATTAGCCCGCAGAGCATACAGGATGTTGTAAATTGGGAACGGAGATGAGGAGACCCATGAGTCCCAGATAGCCCGTAGGCTGGGGTATGCCTCTATTACCTCTGCCACGCTGTGTAGGAATCGCAGGGCCACCTCGGGAGTGTGGGAAGTGTGGGTGTTCGAAATTAAATCCTCAATGAGCCGTGCTGCCCAACACTTGTCCTTGTCTAAGCCATACAACTTAAAGTCTGTACCCGCAGAGTCCTTTGTTGGTGTCATTCTGTCAGAAGGCAACCTCCAGCAGACAGGAAGAATGACTCCTTCAGGTGGGTAGGACTTTAAGTGCAAAATGATTTATTAAACAAGCCAAATAACACAATTCAGCATGGGGGCTGGGAACCAAAAGAGCAGACGATGAACACAACTGGAGGGGAAGTTCTGTAATGATGCCACAAGGAGGAAAAGAAAGACAGGAGTATAACTAACTAACTAACTAACTAACCTGCACTTATATAGCGCTTTTCTAGTCACAAAGACCACTCAAAGCGCTTTCACTAGTACTAACCCTCTACTCTAAGGGCCTATAGGAAACAGATGTCTAGGGACAATTTAGAGCAACCAATTAACCTAACATGCATGTCTTTGGATTGTGGGAGGAAACCGGAGCCCCCGGAGTAATAGGGTCATGGGAATTAACTAAACAACGAAGAGCTGGGTAACTAATTAGGGCCAAATGAAAACACACGAGTGGCTGAAGGAAATGGGAAAATGACAGAGGAGACTAGGAAACATAACTGAACTAAGAAACTGGGGATAACCCAACAAACTAATGATAATGGAATCATGCAAACATTTCAAAAATAACAGAAGGTGTGTCCAGATCATGACAATCTAGAGAAAATTCCTCCTCCTTTATATATATAAATACGACAAACACGGATAATGGACTATATTTTTTAGGTTATTTTGCTCTATCCCTAAATGCCACATCCATTCATTCATCTTCTTCTGCTTAATCCTTTTCATAAACATTTTTGTTTTCTTCGTCAGGCATCAACTTTTCTCTCAAATTAAAAAAAAAAAAAAATGAATTGCACAGGAGAAGTGCTGACTGAGGTGGTTCTTTCTTATGTAATCATGCTTATTTTGCCATTTAGCTGGCTGCCCAAACAAATCATTCTCACAACACCTTCTCCTGCCCCCGGGCACAATTATAGTGCATATCATTTTGCAAGCACACAAGTGGGTGTTGCGTTTAAGTCCATTTGTTTGTAGGTCACAACAGTTCCTCGCAGGAAGACACGTTGTTTCTTAACCCTACATAACAACCTACAGTAAAGAAAGACAGAAAGAAAGAAAGAAAGAAAGAAAGAAAGAAAGAAAGAAAGAAATCTGTTTACTTTGCTCAAAAACTGTCATAAGGCCTCTATATTTTAAGTTGCTCCTTTCTTTAATCCAAAACATAAAATATTGAATTTCAAGCCTTTGTTTTTGACACAGAGTGACAGTATAAGCATCCCCCCCAAAATGCTCATATTATATGAAGCATCAAACATAATCAGATAATTAGTTGGAATATTTCATATATTAAACGTGATTTTCCCAGAGTTAACTTTATTGAGACAAGCTCCACATTTCAGTTTTTCATAACTTTTCTAGTATGTGTAGTTTTCTCCATCCTTCAAATTACATATGCATAAATAAGTCTTTGCTTTAGATCAAATTAGTATATAATTCCAATTGTGAAGACATCAGCTCCCATACATAAAATGTTATATACAGGGCCTTGTAACATAACTGTAGAGCAGAGTAAAGGGCCATTCACACCTAGCACAAAAAGATAACTATAAAATAAAATTATAATTATCTTTATAGTGCTTGATGTAAACATCCCTAAATGATCAATAATCAGGCCCATTTCACAAATCACAGGCATAAAATAAGGGGGGACATACCCCCCCAAACAAAAGTGAAGTTTATTGTCATGCAGTTCATACAGCCAAGCATGTACAATAGAACACAATTACATTTCACCTTATGGAAGGGTCACTGCCGTAACATTTCCTGCCCCCATTCTATTATGCTGAGCACCAAGCTAGAATGCAGGGAGTACCATTTTTATATGGTCTTTGGTATGATCTGGCCAGGGCTTGAACCCATGACCTCTTGGCTGTGGGACAAATGCTGTACCACTAGGCCACCATTTCAGTATGGTAACCTCAAAAAAGCTGAAAATTCTCCCTTGATAACACAACAAACTTTTCTTTATTAAAAATTTTACATAACTGAACAAAATGCATTTAAAGTGCGCATGCATAAATACATTTTTTAATATTATTTTAAAACACTGGGCCGGTCTGTTGTGGTGAAGAGGGGGCAGCGCTCGAAAGCAAAGCTGTCGATTTACCAGTCAGTATACATTACTACCCTCACCTATGGTCATGAGCTTTGGGTAATGACTGAAAGAATGAGATTACAGATATAAGTGGCTGAAATGAGCTTTCTCCGTAAGATTGCTGGACTCACCCTTAGAGATAGGGTGAGGAGCTCAGTCATCCAGGAGAGGCTCAGAGTAGAACCGCTGCTCCTCCACATCGAAAGGAGCCAGTTGAGGTGGTATGGGCATCTGATTGGGATGCCTCCTGGATGCCTTCCACTTGAGGTGTTTCGGGCACGTCCAACGTCCAACAGGGAGAAGACCCCGGGGCAGACCCAGGACACGCTGGAGAGACTATGTCTCCCAGCTGGCCTGGGAACGTCTTGGTATCCTCTCTGAAGAGCTCCAGCAGGTGGCTGGAGAGAGGGAAGTTTGTGCGTCTCTGCTTGAGCTGCTGCTTCCACAACCCAGACCTCCAGAAAAGTGATAGAAAATGGATGGATGAATAGAAAACACTGGGCCACCCCCTCAGACGTCTGTCAATGGTTTGGTCCACAAAGTGTCACCCACTGTCTCCACCACTCTCCCCCTCCTCCCTCTCCCCTCATACACATACAGCAGCTTTCAGTGCCCTACAGCCAGCGCTGTATAATATGAGAGTTGCGACACTCTGGTAGACTTCTCTAGAAACTTTGAAAGGCGGAAGTCATGTGGGTCATGGAGCAGCGACTAGTTCCAAACAATGAAACCACCATTCATTTCACGAAGTGTCTGCTTAATAATCCTGGGTAAGTTAATGAATGGCAGTTGTTTTGGTCACTTAAGTTAACAGGTAGAGTCTGTAGTCTGTGATCTTATTTTATTTCACCAGCTTTTTTTCTTGTTTATGTGCAGTAAAAGCTCATAAACTTGCAATTGTTATTGGCCTGTGCTAGCTCAACTAGGTAGCGGGGTTAGCCTTTATTTCAAAAATATGTTGTACAGTTATTGGGTGAAGGCTCAGTTTCTGAGAGACATTAGAGATTGGTAGTAGCATTACATGATGGGACATGACATAAAAACCTGTGACAGAGCAGATGTGACTTATGATTTTGTTAATAGCAATTGTAGTAGCATTAGCAGCATAACAGGACTATGGTGATGGATTTAAAAGACGGCTTACAAAAATGAAATTGTTCTACTTTTTTATAGAGGAAAACATGAAACCATGAGAGACTGACATGTTTACCAGCAAACCTGGTTTTTACAAGGAGAAAACATGAAACAAGGTAGGAAATTACCAAATACAGTTCTTTACATCCTCCAGTCTTCATCAGTGTCAACCCTAATAATGGCAATGGTATTTTTAACATCCATAAATTAGCACAATTAATATTTTAGGGTTCTGCTGAACTAGTCTATACTTATTTGAACAAACTGTTGTGAGAAACATGATAAAAAATGTATTCAGGATGAATACTGGTTTAATTATTTAATGCAATTGTAAACAAAGTGGAAACAATTCAGATCTACACAACTTAATGGAACAGAAGTAATGGAAGTAATGTTCATGATGTGTGTTTATTTTAACAGTAAATCAAGAACTGAATGCTAAAACCAATCAGAAATATTCTGGAAACAACTGACATATTTATAAATGTAAAATATTCTCTTGTATCAAATAGCTCACTTGAAATTAATTTAAAAAAAAACAACTAATAAGTGTTGTCATAATACTGGGATTTTTACCTTGATGATACTGTAAAAATATTGCTATTCAATGCCATGTTTAATACTACAAGGAAAAAAAATACCACACTGTATACCTAGAAATTTCAGATTTTACAGAATACAGGATCTTAGTTTAAAAATGTGTAATAGCTATGCTATTAATAAAGGATTGCATTTATATAGCACTTTTCATGACACCTTAAGACACTTTACAATGAGTCCATTATTCATTCACTCCACAGACAATGATAGTGGTAAGCTACCTCTGTAGCCACAGCTGCCCTGGGGCAGACTGATGGAAACATGGCTGCCAATCTATGCCAGCGGCCTCTCCGACCACCACTGAACATTTATTCACATTCATACATCAGTGTCATGACCCATGAACACACTGGAGGCAAGGTGGGTAAAGTGTCTTGCCCAAGGACACAACAGCAAGGTGGGGGGAGTGGGATTCAAACCGCCAACCCTCCGGTTATTGGGAGACCTGCTCTACCTCCTGAGCCACTACGGCCTCATTTTTGTTTCTTTTTGAGAAATAATGCAACTTTGAGCTAGAAAACACAACTACATTGCAAAAAGTCAAATGTAAGTAAAATGAAATGAATTAAGGCTGTTTATGCTTGCTTTTATGTCCGACAATTTATTTATTCTTGCTGTGCAGTTTATGTGTAAGGTAATTTTACATGCTTTCCAATAGTTTTAACTTGTTTTACGCAATTTGATAAGTCAAATTTTCTTGCTCTGTTAGCAGATAATTTTACTTAAAATAAACAAAAAAAAAATTCTGGAAATAGATAAGTCTAGTTAAAATTAGAAAAAAAAACATATCTGCCAACAAAGTAAATTGCTTAAAACACATAAAAACTTTTGTGAAGCAAGTAAAATCTTACAGAAAACTGCACAAGAAAAAGAAATTCTTTTCTTGTCAAAATTATCTTGTAAGCGAAAAACAAGCATAAAGCCTTGATTTAGGATATTTTATCTTACTAAGATTTCCCTTTTTACAACGCGACAGATAATGCCTTCGGCATAAAATTACATCAGTGTAATATTCCTGATTCAAACAATGCACAACAGCAGCAATGAAAAACTTGCACAGGTGGCTGGAAAGCACTGCAAATATGTCTTACCTTTTTAGGAGTTGTTTCTTTCGACCTTCTTTAAAGAAAAATCCTTCATTAGGTCCTTTAAGTCCAGCTCACGAATATTGTCATAGTCTATGGCTGCATGCTTGATCCAGTCTACTTTTTCGTTATGACCCCTCGTGTGCCATTACGCAGCGCACCGAGGGAGGAATGAAAAACCCACAAGCAGGAGTAGTTCCGTGCACTTTATTAAACGTAAACCCCATAATAAGTCCAGCAAACAGTCACGACATAAAAAGCGGGTTGAAATGATTGCAATAGCAGCCACCAGACAAACAGGGATGCCCCCCGGACGCTCAGCAGCTTGAGGAGGGAAATGTCTAGTGCTGCAGAGCAGCTGTCAGCACGAGGAGAAAGGCAAACTTAACTTACGAGCTGAGGCGGTCCAAGGCTGTTCGTGTTGTCCGGAGGATGAGGGCTACACAGGAACAGCTGCTTACGTTAGTAAACCAAAACATTCTTTAGCGTAAGAGAAGACAAGTTCATCAGGCTGAAAATACACGAAGGGAATGAAGGCTAACATACACGCTGCTGTGTAAGAAGTGCAATGCTCCGGCGATCTCTTTCTACTCTAACAGCACTTAAGTAATAATCATACTAATGAGGGAAGAGACCGCCGGTGTGGAAGAGTGTGAGCTGGATAAAATGAAAACATGTGTGCATGAGTGAGTGTCTGAGTATGTGAATGAGGTGTGTGTGTGTAAGTGTGTGATACACCAATAATGAGACACAGCTGATGACACTGACAGGAGGAGGGGATGTGCCCGAGCTGTCAGGAAGCAGAGGACCCAAAGGGCTCCCTGAAGCGCCTGATGGAAAATAAATAGTGAAACGGGCCAAAATAGCCACGGTGTCAGAACTGGGTTTGGGTCCACCAAAACCAGGTTCATGACACTTTTTACCAAGTTTGGAGTCCACTGTCTCACACACCGCTGTCTGATGTAAGCAATCATGACCTTTCTTGTCCCTTCAACCTTCTCCTCCAGGTGAGTGCTTTAACGGCCCACCTGTCTCCTCTGTGCGTAATAAGCAGCCTCCTCCACTCGAGAAAAATCCTTTATGCTTTGGGATGTTTTTTTGAGCAATTCGTTTTCCCTAAGCTCTTTTCCTCTCAATAATTTTATGAGTGCCACTTTCAAACTTTTTTCCGGACATTTTGACCGAGCTAATTACCTGTCACTGGCGCTTGCATAGTCACATGTCAAAACAATTCCTCTGATAGGCTATTGTTACGTGGTACCCATGTGGGGCACTTGTAAATTAGACCAATTAGCAGCCACACATAAATATCAAGTGATGGACGTAGAATTTGACCAATTAACAACAATGTGATCTTTTTCATTGGCTCACGATAGGCCCTGAGCTTTGTCGGCCCATGTGCTTCAGCCCAGCCTAGCCCATTCATTAAAAAGGCGGCCTTGAATATCTGGGACGCACATCCCACTTGGGACAAACATATTTAGCCCAATAAATGGGGCGTCCCAGCTAAAACAAGAAGGTTGGCGACCCTAGTGTAAATGTAGATACAATAAGACGTGATTAACAGACCATGTTTTTCCCTTCATTAACTTGTGACTGAATCTTGTGTGGTAGCTGAGTGCTGCGGCAGCTAGCTACTAGCTACAGTCAGTGCAGGAAGCTATGTTGTGATACTGTTGTTGGTGCATTCCTATTCTTTCTACGGACTGTAGCCAGCTGACATAACACACCTCCACTCAGAGTTTTTATCATCCCAAAAAAGCAACTCTGAAACCAAGATGGATGCCCCCAGAAAAGCTAGCTAGCAGCTCACTCTAGTGCTAATGGTTGCAGAATACTAACATACACATAACCAATTTGAGGAACATCTCTTCACAAATGAGAAAGAGGAAATAAAGCCATTAGACGGTCCTTCTGAACTCCCCGTGGGGAGATTGTGACTTTAGGAATGTTGCAACTTGATCTCGGGATACAAGAGGTTCACCCTGTACCTCAGCAGCAAAAAATCTGACTTAATAGTCCCAAGTACTCCTTGGGCACACCCCGATATGCATTGCTGTGATGTTTAAGAACACACCTATGAAGGAATAAAGTGTTATCCCCATCTAAAATCATTGTAACTTGGAGAGTTTTTGACCAATTTTCAAGCAGTTTTATTTGTTACAAAAGCCTTTTATCAGTTCAAATAAACAAAAATCTCTATACAAATATAGACTATTCAACAAAAAAGGAACATTTTTGCAACTATTCTTATTGTGATTGTTGGTGAATATTACAGCCCTTAAGTTATTTACCCGTAAATTTTCCAGTCAGTGCAGGGGAAATAAGGGTTTTCTCTGTGCATTTACTACAATACTTATAGTGACCCTCTCAATAATTACTCTTGAGAATTTTTATTTTTGTTTAATAAAATTTAAATATACTACATTAAACTTTAAGCCCCCAGTAATCAAAAGAAAAAAGAAGGAAGTCAGAAGATAAATGCTTCGCCACTTCATGAAGTAGACACATTACATAACCTACATGCCTCCTCATTCTCATTGTTTAATGTAGACAGGTATTTTTAACTCTGCAAAATAATTTAGCCTCATTGTTTTGCAGGTTCAGCATCCTGCACAAGTCACTGCTCTGTTACTGGATTATATCACTACACAAACAAATCCACACACTTAACACACAATTTAGAGTTCACACAGTTCAACTGACCTACATATTCCTGGCCTGCAGAAGGAAAACGAGTATTTAAAGGAATAAAGTAAATAGAGAAAATTACCTTTTGGCTGGCCATGCTCTGTTTTTCTGTATCAAACAAACTGGGGTTTTTTTTCCCCTTTTGTTTAGCCATGTTATGCAAGGTTAACGGTCCTCTTTTATGCTATTTTTTAGGAATAATTTAAAGTTTTTACACCCTCACCTGCATATACTATATGTAGTTTTAAACACCAAAATCTCATTCCTGTGTTGTTTAACAATACATCACAAACAGTTTTGTGTCCTTCACTCTTAAGGCCCTTTTCCACTAGCCCCACTCAGCCCCGGTTTGAAAACCCGGCTCTACTCACTTCGGTTCGGTTCGGCCTCAGTTGCTTTTCAACTACTGCTGGCGCACCTGCTGGCACACCTGCTGTGGGTGGGATTTGTTGAACAGCAGGCGGCGCCACACCCTCGTGACGTGAAACACATGCGACTGAAACCTCCACAACAAACATGGCTGATGACGAGGAGAGAAGGAAGGAGGAATGACTGTGACATGAAACTGGTTAAATCTATGGTGCTGACTTGTTGTGCTCTGCACAATCTGTGTGAGAGTCATGGAGAGACGTTTGACACTACATTGGATGATGCAGTAGATGAACCAGTGGTGGCAGCGGCACAGAGAGCAGAGGAGCAGGGTGGTGATATTGTAGCGAACTCAATATAAGCACCCTACTTGGCTTGACAAGTGGGTTGACCCTATTGGCGACACAGGTAGAGTGTGGGACTCCAGAGCGGGAGGCTTGAGTTCAAACCTCCCGGTGGGATGTCACCATGTCAAGCTGCACGTTACAATATAATACGTGATGCAATACTTGTCTATTTTGTCCACATTTATGTGCATACATATTTCAAAAATGTTTTTTGTAAATAAAATGTTGTGCATGGTCCATCTACCTGTCCTCTTGTTCATAACGCTTATCTGTTAAGAAGGTGCGAAGCCATCAGCCTAATGATGAGTCCACACTTCTCACTGTTGTGATAATTGCTCACGCTGAGCGCTCTGCCCGCCCGTACGCTGTGGGGGTCACACACGACGTGTTCCTCCCCACACTCTCAATTTTTTTTCCCGTATATTTTTCTCTTTGGCGTACAGAAATGGCAATACGCCCGTATTTGCTAAAATTGCATTTTCCCCGTATTAAAATACGGCGAAACCGTATCACTTGACAGGTATGTAATTACATGCAGAAACACCGCACAGGCCGTCTTCACAAAAATCCAGCTCGACAAGCCACTTTTGCTTAGGTGGAAATGCAAATTGAACTATAAATCATGTGCTGATACATGTCATGTTTTCCCATGTAAAGGTCTCCCACTTTTACTTACAAATTGATTTTTAATTTTTGGGAAAAGGGAATATAAATTTTGCACTTGTTGGTAACAACAGTTGTGTGCAACAAAAACACAGTTGTGTCTAATGTTATTAGTGCCAAATTTTTGCTAGATTCCTTCTTAATTTATTAAATTTGGACTGGCGATGCAACATTCAACTTACATGTACTTACCTTTATCAGTGTCTACAAGTTCAAGCACACCTGTACAACTGCTTATAACCTAAAAAATGTACCCGTTCAAGAGAAATGGATTCCGCATTGCAAATGTTTAAAATAAAATAAAAAAAAACTACCAAGACATTACGTTTCGTTGTGTTGTTAAAAATTAAATTACCATTAGAAGGCTATACACCTGACCTGATGAACAGCAGCATGTGGAGTGAACAGAGAATGGAATGTGTATGTAATTATTGGCTTTTCTCATACGGTGTCATAACAGATAAACCAGACTTTTGATGCAAACAATACAATTTTATTCCCGAAGCAAAATTTACAAACAAAAAAACAGACTGGGCGATGACATCTCTGCGAGCTCTTCCCTTCATAACGCAGCGTCCTGTTCCAGGGCTTCACGCGCATCTGCGGCCACCTGTCGCAAATGCTGCATGTACTCCTGATTCTTGCCGCTGGTCATGTTGCCGTTCCAAGAGCCGCATCTCTTCGTCATGCATGTTGACCATCGCTAATGTAAGGTCAGCGATGGAGTTGTCTGTTTTCGTCTTGCCTAGATGGAAAGACAGAAAGGCATGGTCGTTAAAGCTGGATCACTACATATATTATGGAATTACACAGGTGAAAGTCTGTGGTGGAATGTCACTATTATATTATGCTTCATTGCTGTATATAAGCTGAACTGTCATGTTGCTGCCCCTCAGTAGAACAGATTTTGCAACACGCAGGGTGCTGTCTTCGGCTGCAGCCCCCCTGCAAAACTAAAAAGGATTAAGATTAAGAATATGGATGGATGGATGGGTAATGTTTAAACTAATTGCTTGTAGTGTGGCCGCAGAAATCTGAATGGGTTAATACAGTCAGCTGACGCGAAGCATTTCAATGAAGCATGCAGTTCATGCACTTTGTTTGTCTAAAACAGGAGTTACAACAGCACTTCAATCACCACACCTAAAAATGGTTGTGGAACACCGATAAGTGAAGACCAAAGAATAACCTTTTTGTACATTTAAAAAGACATTTTCAATTAATTAATATGCAGCTACAGGAAATTGCATTAATCAATTTGGTACATAACTTGTTAGGCTCCATCCCCCCCCCCCCCCCCCCCGCGACCTGTAAAGGATTAAGCGGTAGAAGATCGATGGATGGATGGATTTTCGACCCTGGTTTCCGCTGCTGGACCTGTTTCAACCAAAAAAAAAAATCGTGGTTATTGTGCCACTTGAACGTGATCCAGATGGAGCTGGTGATGTGGAGTCGATCCAGCTGGCGCTCCGGCAGACGCACACGCAGACGCAGCGCCAGGAGAGTCCGCTGTGTCAGTCATCTCCACTGAGGTGGACCCCTGTGATATGAAATGCGATTCTAGAAAAAAAATGCACGCAATTTAAAACTTAACACCAAAGTGCAACATGTACACAACACTCTCAAGTTTTTAACCGGAATACAATAAGTGTAATTCAGCGTTTTGTTCGCGCTAATACTTAACACAAAGCAAGCGTGAATCTGCAGTTGGCTGCAAAACAATACGCAAGCCTCAGTAACAACCATTACTCACAATCTAACAACCTTCCTATTTCTTAAAAACAGTGACCTTGGCACAGAAAGAATCAAGTGGCGAACAGATACGCAATATCAAATAAACACTCACTATCCACGGTTTCCAAGGGCCGTGACCGTGACTGTGACCGTGTGGAGCCCAATGTCTCTCAGCGAACCACTTCCACTCCTTCCATCCGCTGAACTTCGAGCATTGTGGTCCTTCACTGCTCGGTAATCGCTTTTCAGCTTTTTCAGCTTCTCCCGACACTGTTTGGCAGTACGGATGTACCACTGGGAACCCATCTGCTCGGACACCTGCATTTCGAGTAGATCCGTCCAACTCGCGCTGGATGCGATCGTCGCCTAATATAGAAAGAAAATTGCGCACCTCCCAATATATAATATTAGGAGTATATTATTATATAAGTATATTATACAGTATATTAATATAATATACCGTATTAAAGGGGCGCACTGTGTTCACTGCTGAACAATTACAAATGGCGGTCTTGGAGTAAATTCAGCAGAAAAAGTCACTTTCATGACGTTACAACCTGACCAATCAGCGGCGACCAGTCTCTTAAAGTCATATCACAGCCCTACTCAGCCCTACTCAGCCCGGTTAGACCCTGCCCTGGATCAGGTACGAAAAAAGTACCTGCTTAACCGGTGCTGGGGCTAGTGGAAAAGCGCCTAAAGCGGGCTGAGTGGTGCGGTGTAGGGCCAAGTGAGGCTAGTGGAAAAGGGCCTTTAGACACCCCCCACCAATTTGCCTGTTCATTAACACTCATGAGCCCCTGCCTGATTAAGCAGTTTTTTCCAGTCAGGTGCTGTGACCAATCACAAGTAACAACAAAATCATAACAGGTAATATTTTCACCATAACTGTACAAAAAAATACAGCAGCAATTACAATAATAGAAAAATAAAACTGCCAATAATGCAATCATACATAGAAAAGCATAAATCACACAGCCTTTATAGCAATTCTGTCTTTGACAAACTGATGGAATAATTTTGTGTTCTTTATCTTTGGTACCTCAGAATCTGGGTGAAAATGTACAAGGACAACCAGCTGGACATTTATCTGGTTGTTCCCATGTGAATGTTCTGTGTTGTTATAATTATGTCTGAGGAAGGGAGACAGTCTGGATGAACCAGCCTGAACCAGATATTCTCTCATGGACAGTTTTGATAACAAGATGCTTAAAGACTGAAAGTTGTGTATGTGATTCAGAACAATTTCCATAGGCGACTCTGAGTGTATCACTTATTGTTCTCCACTTATCAGTGCATATTAAATTTACTGAAACTTTAATCCTGCCTGATTCTTTGACTACCGGTTGAAGAGAATTTTTCCAACATCAACCAATGTAATTTTTCCAGATTTTTTCCTATATGTTTGTTTATGTTTCCTTGATACCTGGCCAGCCTAGCTGTCTGTCTACAAACGTGTTATGTAGATGAGTGCAGCACCAAAGGTATAGAGACCTTAAGTTACGCCCCCTCTTCTTCCACATATGGGACCTTAAATTGGAAAAGTTCTCTATCGAAATGAATGGCAAGAGCAAAATTATCTTTTGATCCCAATCAAATTTTGCCACAAGTTACACATATGATGTTTGTCAATTTAAAAGATAATTTTCCACGTAATTAAAGTTGTCGGCTGTCATATAATAACAGAGTAATATTTGTTTTCACAAATAGTTTTTGTGAAAACGATTAATAGACAACATCTCCCATCATCCCACATCACCAAACACGATCATGGCGAGAGATTACTAAAACCTCACCCCCAGTTTCCTGACTGATGAAAGAAGGATCCAAAGAGGAGAAAAACAACACAAAGGTATTGTTTTGTATTTTGAGAGCTAGAGCTGATCCAGATGACTGTTCATTACTTCCCCCAGGCGCTCTTTGAAAGCGTGACATAGTTTAAGATTTCTGTGTTTGTAGTTTTTATTTACATATTTTCCACAACCTTATACCAGTTAGACAACAACCTACACTGGATGATAAGCAGGCTTGCTGAGAGTGATGATCTAGAGTGAAGTACGTGGCGGGATTGCATCTGTAAGCTGGTTGCCAAAGAAGAACAGCCTACACCATTATTTACGTGGAAAATTATCTTTTAAACTGACAAACATCATATGTGTAACTCGTGGCAAAATTTGATCGGGATCAAAAAATAATTTTGCTCTTGCCATTAATTTCAGTGGAGATTTTTTCTGATTTAAGGTCCCATATGCGGAAGTAGAGGGGGCGTGACTTAGGCTCTCTCTATTGGCTTCAGCGCTAACATTGCTGCTAGGAAGTTAGCTTACCAAGCATGGTTTATTGTTGTTTCCTTTAGATGTCAGTCACCCTAATCCACCTTATTCCTGGGGGTGCCGGTGTAGGAACGATTATGGACGGAGCTTCCGGTTTCGGCTGCAGTAGTGTTAAATCAGTCAGTTAGACTGGAGTGGCGGGGGCATTTAAAATAGCGTTTTTAAAAATTCATTTTAATGTATTGTAGCGAACTCAATATGAGCACCCTACTTGGCTTGCCAAGTGGGTTGACCCTATTGGCGACACAGGTAGGGTGCGGGACTCCGGAGCGGGAGGCGTGAGTTCGAATCTCCCGGTGGGACGTCGCCATGTCGAGCAGCACGTTACACTGGTGTCAGAAGTGGGATCTCCTGCCCAAAAGCAGTAATGGGGCGCTGACATCGGGACGATGTCGAGAACCAGAGGGGAGTAGTGTAGCGAACTCAATATGAGCACCCTACTTGGCTTGCCAAGTGGGTTGACCCTATTGGCGACACAGGTAGGGTGCGGGACTCCGGAGCGGGAGGCGTGAGTTCGAATCTCCCGGTGGGACGTCGCCATGTCGAGCAGCACGTTACAGTATAGTCCACATACATGTTTTCCACTCAAGTGGCAGCTAATTCAGCTCTTCTAGTTTTTGTATTTTTTTAATCTTTTGGCGTAGTTCTGGCACTTGCTGGTGTTCGTGGTAGTGTCATAGACTGGATAAATGGAGGCTTCTCACCACACAGTGACAGACAACATTCAAGCACGGTGCTGTGGCGTACAACTTCTCCAAGGTAAATTTGATTATGTCCAACATATTTTAACAAGATGCAGCCGACTTTATTGCAGTGGAGACGTGCTGGTTGGAAGGCCCACCGTGTCATTATGAGTACAGGCAACGAGAAGTCATAAATCATGACTCTTTCTTTGTTTGGTAGCGGCAAAGTCCCAGGAAACCCCCCATGAGTGTCTGGTGTCATTGTAAAGCTTAGAAATTGTACTTTCTAAAAATATCTATGGTTTGCAGAAGACCTAACTCCCGACTGATCGAACGTGAGTTTTCAACCTAGCTAAAATATACACAAATCATCTTTTTCTGGGTCAGTTTTTGCACACTACCTACAAATTAAATATCATTTTGAAGGTCTTTCAATACAGAATATGGAAATAACATTACATCAGTTTTGAAAATGTCCTCAAAGTGACTCATTTTATCAGCAAAGGTCATTGTTTACATCATTAGCATCTTAGCAGTGGTGCTAACTAGCGGAGCTACTGTGTACAAGGCCACTTTTTAAGGTCATCTTTCCATCCCTCGATAGTCGTGGGAAATGGTATGATTATGTTACTGTTTTGAGGTGCAAGAGGTCATGTTCCCGCATTTCTGATGCCGAAGTTATTGTTTTTTAACAAGGAAAAGTGTCCCGTTTCAGTGACAACCATATGTGCAAAACAAATCTGCAAAACAAATCTACCTACGGGTACAAATAAAGTAACCTGAACCTGATGTTCTAAACTAGTGCTGGAAGTTGCTACCATAATTCATGCAAGGCATCATGGGGCCTAGGAATAAGGTGGATAGACATCTCTGTTTTCACCTGGTTCACAAATCCACAGTTGATAATATAGCTTGCATCATTCTGTCTCTTTTTGTTATATTTTTGATGTGATGCTACATTGAATCATTAGCATTAGCTTAGCTCGGCGGTCAGAGTTGGCAAGGCTGCCAGGCATGAGCTTAACTGTCCATTTGGCTGGTTTTGATCACTATTTTCTATAAATTATATTCACCCCACTGGAATCCTTGTTCACCTAACAACCCTTGGCCATATACATACATCATTCGTTGGCATTATATTAGCTTAGTACCGAGACCCAAGGTGGCTAGCTAAATTTAACAGTTTAGCTACTCATTCACAAATGTTTCTATACTTACTGTACTACAGGGACTGGAGTCATACTACCAACCAGTTGACACATTATTCCATTCATTGAGACAAATTTCTGTTATGTGACCAAGGGGATGGGCGGTAAAGCCCATCTGGTAACATCCAACTGGCAGTTCAAACTCATAACAGTGTCTGGCACTCTACCTATGTCACCATGAGGGCTGACCCACTAGGAATACTTTTATTGACTCTGTTACAGCTAGCTCAGGCTCATTATCTGAGCCAGAAGCTATCCATCCATCCAGCTATCCATCTTCTATCACTTAATCCTTTTCGGGTCACGGGGGGCTGGAGCCTATCCCATCATCTTTGGGTGAGAGGCAGGGTACATCCTGGACAGATCACCAGTCCATTGCAGGGCCAACACAGAGAGATAGACAACCATTCACTCTCACATTTATACCTAAGGACAATTTAGAATCCCCAGTTGATGCCAGTTAACCTAACCTGCTTGTTACTGGCCTGTGTGGGGAAACCGGAGTACTTGGAGAAAACCCACGCAGCCACAGGGAGAACATGCAGACTCCACACAGAAGGGTCACCAATGGTCAGGGGTAGGATCGAATCCATGGCCTTCTTGCTGTGCTGCCTCAGTGCTAACCACTGCTCCACCGAGCTGCCCTGCCAGTTTCAGATGCTAGTCAGTTAAAATTAGCAACAGTTACATAAGAGGGAGGGTGGAGTTAAATGTGGCTTAGGCATTTAAAGAGCCGTTCTAAGAAAGGATGCAAAAGATGATTCACAATGATGCTGAAATCAATAAATAAAGGCAATTTGACCAAAATATGTTGCAAACATTTCATTATGACCTGTGGTGGCTGTCAACATGTGGGAAAAGTGCAGTGAATGGAACATTAAATGAGGGAGGGTGAGGAGCAGTTGTTGTTGACTGTCTACAGATGGCACTGTTGCACAGATGAAGGTGATTGTAAAGGTCTACCTGTTAAACTCCATATTGTCCTTGATTATTTTTGCATCAAATATGTGACATTGCAGCAAGGGCTAAAAACAAAAAAGTATCCAAAAGGAACAAACACAGAAGTGACAGTTTCTTACTTAAATCAGAAATGAAGCTTCATGGGTCCTTCTGATACTATCAGATTCATATTAGTCAACTGCCTTCCAAAAAAACCTAACTCATTTTGTAAAATGCAGAATAGTTGAGACCGAGGAATCTGTGGAATGGTGAGGTTAACAGCTACACTGCTCAGATGGTCATGAGTAAACAAGGCCAGCAGAGTGAATGGCGGGGTGTGTCGGTTTTGTCTGTGTGTGTGTTTGTGGTGAGACAACGGTTATGAGTTTCCCTATGTGTCTGTCTGACTGTGGGTGGCTACGTATGTGTGGTTGAACATCGGTAAATGTGGATTGGCTTTGTCCTGAGTGTGTCAGTCACAGGTGTACAAGGCTGAGGATGGAGATCAACAATAGTGGCAGAGATTCATATCGCCAGGGGGCCAGTTCGAAGGCCTGGGTGCCGTTTGGATTTTTTGGGAACTGGACTTATTGTAAATGCTAGTTTGGGAATTGGCACCACAAAAGCACATTATCATCAAAGTCCTGTGTTATTACTGGGCACAATCTAGTTCTAAAACAGCACCCCACAGATTTTTACACATCACGTTCAGTACACTCATCCATCATAGGGCGCACCAGACTGAAAACAGATGCCTTCTGTGGCTCTGGAAGGAGTTAAGAAAAAAAAAAAGGCAGTGACAATTTTTAAACTGACACAAGATGTGAAAACAATATACAGTATATCTGGAAGTTTTGTTTGCAAGAGGTTGTTTTGATAAATAGCAGTGCAATATTATAAGTTTATAGTTCCCTGGTGGGTGAAAGTTGACTATTGATGTTCCTGAGGCAATTTTTTTAAATTCAGTTAAGCAACAGACTTTAGATCTGCTCTATGCAAATGTAAAAAATGCATACCACCAAGCATACCACTCAGACCACCATTTAGTTCTACTCACACCTGAATATAAGCCTGTTGTTAAACAACAAGAAGTTACAGTAAGGATAATGAGGAAGTGGTCCCCTGAGACACTTTGTGGTGCATTGGAAGCCACTGATTGGGAAGCTTTTTATAAAGCTCATGGAGAAGATATAGCTGGCTTAACAGACTGTATGACTGATTATATTGGGTTCTGTATGTGTAATCCTACCTCCACCAAAAAGATTCAAGATTCAAAGGCTTTATTATCAAGTGCACAGTTAAGAAATGCTACCTTTCCTGAGCAATGAAATTCTTACTTTGCTCTCCGAATGAATGCCAGGGTAATAGGTACAGAAACAATTATTCTAATAAGATAATGACACACTAACACACTAACTCAATCCTAATACTAATGGATGCTAATAACACACACACCAACACACAGTTAGGCAATTAGGACTCCTTAAGCACACCTTGATACTAAATACTAAAACTATCCATCTTCTTCCGCTTAATCCTTTTCGGGTCGCGGGGTGGCTGGAGCCTATCCCAGCGTCTTTGGGCGAGAGGCAGGGTACATCCTAGACAGATCGCCAGTCCATCGCAGGGCCAACACAGAGAGACAGACAACCATTCACTCTCACAGTCATACCTAAGGACAATTTAGAATCCCCAGTTGATGCCAATTAACCTAACTTGCATGTTTTTGGCATGTGGGAGGAAACCAGAGAAATCCCGGAGTAAACCCACGCAGACATGGGGAGAACATGCAAATTTCACACAGATCACTGTTGGTCAGGAGCTGGGATCAAACCCAGCTAAAACTAATGAGTACTAATAACATACACTAGGCAATTTGGACAGTTAAAGCAGTCAGACAAGAGGAATGAAATTAAAAATTCACTGGATGACTGAAGTGATAGTGGTATATTGATATCAGAGATGATGTGAACCTGAGATGGCATAAACCTATGTACAGTGTGCAAATGAGCATTGTGTAACGAGCAGTGTATAATTACAAATTAGCACCTGGTGCTAATTTTTCTGTAATGATATATATATATATATATACAGTATATATACAGTATATATAGATATAGATATATATATAGATAGATAGATAGATAGATAGATAGATAGATAGATAGATAGACAGATAGATAGGTATATACAGTATATATATATATATATATATATATAGAGAGAGAGTATCAGTAGACTGTGCATGATAAATAGCAGCAGAGATGATAATTTGCAGCAGAGACAATATGGACATCAGACGGATGAGACTATATATACTGTACAGGTGAGCAATGTGCAAAGTTAGCAGCCAATGTGTGAGTTCCTATATGCAAAGCTGTGTTGCAGAGTTTTGGGAGTTGTTATTTGTTCAGGAGTCTGATGGCAGCAGGAAAGAAGGAGTTTTTCCAGTCTGGTTGTCCTGCATTTCACACTTCTGTACTTCCAGCCTGAGGGTAGAAATGTGAACAGTCTGTGTTGGGGGTGGGTGGGGTCTCGGAGGATGGCTTCAGTTCTCCTTTGGACTCTGCGGTGGTAGATGCTCTGCAGAGAGGGGAGTGGAGTCCTGATGATCTTCTCCGCTGTCTTCACCACTCTCTGCAGGCGTTTGTGGTCCAGGGCAGTGGTGCTGCCGTACCACACAGTGATGCAGTTGGTCAGGATGTTCTCGATGATGCAGCTGTAGAAATTGTTGAGGATCCTGGAGGATATGCCAAACTTCTTCAGCCTCCTCAGAAAGTACAGTCACTGTTGATCTCTCTTAACCAGCTCTGTGGTGTTATGTATCCACTTAAGGTCCTCGCTGATGTGGATGCTCTGGTATTTAAAGCTGCTCACCGTCTCCACCTCAAGCTTTTGGATGAACAGCGGCTGATGGGTTCCCCTCCTCTCTTTCCTCATGTCCACTATCATCTCCAACATGTCCTCCAAAAGGTCCTCTGTTACCCAAATAAAAGCCTTGGGTCATAAGTGAGCTGAAAAACTTACTATATGAAAAGAAGAGGGCCTTAAAGGCAGAGGATAGAACAGAACTCAAGAAGGTCCAGAAAGAGCTGAAACAGAAACTTGGGGAAACAGAAACATCTATAGAAGAAAGTTGGAGAAGAAACTGGAGGAAAATAATGTCAGGGCTGTGTGGAGTGGAATGAGAGAAATAACTGGTTTCAGTAAGAAGAATAGGGGCGCTGCTGAGGGGAATACACAGTGGGCTAATGAGCTGAACCAGTTTTTTAATAGGTTTGAGTCAGCCACCACTAACAGTGGCTCTATCACTGGTCTGTTGTCTTTCCCATCACACACCAGCAGTAGCCAGTCAGCTCTGAGCCAGACACCTCCTTCCCCTCACTCACTGGGCAATTCTGCCTCCACTCCTGACAGAACAATGCCTCTTGACAGTACAGCCACCCTTAGCATTACTGCTGACCAGGTAGGAAAGAGCTGGAGAGGCTCCACCTCGGGAAGGCTCCAGGACCAGACAGTATAAGCCCTCATGTGCTGAAGGCCTATGCGAACCAGCTGTGTGGAGTCCTGCAGCACCTCTTCAATATGAGCCTGTACCATCAGAGAGTTCCAGAGCTATAGAAAACATCATGCCTGATCCCAATGCCAAAGAAAGATCGTCCTGTGGCACTGAATGACGACAGGCCCATAGCTCTGACCTCCTCCATAATGAAGGTCATGGAGAGGTTGGTGCTGGCTTACCTGAGAAGACTTGTGTGTTGGGTCCAAGACCTGCTGCAATTTGTATACCAGCCCCATGTGGGGGTGGATGATGCAATTATTTACCTGCTGCAGAGGGCCTACTCCTCCCTAGATAGACCTAACACCATGGTCCGCATCATGTTCTTTAACTTTTCATCTGCCTTTAATACCATCCAGTTGGGGCTGTTGAGGGAGAAGTTGGAGAGCACGGACGTTGACACTTCCCTCACTACCTGCATCACCAACTATCTGACAGGCAGACCACAGTTTGTGAAGCCGCAGAGCTGCGTGTCTGACCATCTGATAAGTAACACTGGGGCCCCCCAGGGAACGGTGCTTTCTCCATTCCTCTTCACCATCTACACCGCAGATTTCAAATACTGTTCCAAGTCATGTCATCTTCAAAAATACTCCGATGGCATGGCTATAGTGGGGTGTGTAGAGACAGGACAGGATGAGGAGTACCGGACACTGGTGGATGATTTTGTGAGGTGGTGTGGGAAGAACCACTTACAGCTAAATGTGGATAAGACAAAAGAGATGGTGGTGGATTTCAGCCGCAGGAAGTCGACCCCTCTGCCCATTTCCATCACGGGTGGAGAAGTGGAGCAAGTAACATCTTACAAGTACCTTGGGGTTAACTTAGACTGTTAGCTGGAGTGGTCCACAAAAACCAAGGTACTGTACATAAAGGGCTTGAGCCAACTCTATTTCCTCAGAAGACTCAAGTCCTTTAAAGGGTACCTGTAGTGAATTTTAATCAATAGCTATTTCAAAGGATCAAATATGATACTAGTGGTTCCATCCGGTAATTTTAGTCATGATTGCTTCTTAAATACGTGCAAGTTTCAAGTCACTGCTCTGTCAGTCAGTCATGGTCAGGAGCATCTTGCTTCCTCCATGGGCTGTTTCAGCACCAGTAGTGACGCACAGTCAATGCTTTGTGCGATTTACTGGGCTGCAGTATAGCAGTCAACAAAGTTTTAACCTCAGAATGACATGGTTTTCAGAAACACCCAGAAACAGACACAGGCTCAACAACAATGATGATCTTTTTTTGAATGACAGTGATGGTGTGTGCGTGCAAATGGTGCTGTGTGAATGTTGTGTAGAGGGAGCAGGAGTGTGAACGACAGGACAGGTCTGGCAACCTTGGAATGACAGCAGAGATAGGGGGATTAGACTCAGGATGGCAGATAATGATATTAATAGAGATTTTACAGTCCTACGGCAGCGAAGAGTTAATCCGGCTTCAAAGAGATGATTTCCCAATACCGGTCCAGCATCCCATTGTGATGCCGTGGTGCAGGTGCAGAATATTTACAGTGCAGCTTGGGTGAAGAATGCATGACGTGGGCTCGAGCTCACCAATTTGCGAGGAGAGAATGTCGCTGAACACAGCCGAAGTCCGGTCCGCCACCAGGAGGAAGGAGAGGTCTGCCTGGAGGGTGGTCCACCTGTGCACAGGAAACAAAGGGAAGACAGGCAGGTGCAGAGAATAACTCTGAGAAGGCTTACGTAGCATTGGGAAGTTGGAACTCCCGTGCGACGAGAAGCAGATGATTAGAGATGAACTCTCTAAGCGTGGCGCTGTGGAGGAAGACTCTAGGGAGGAGTTCTTCCTGGGAGAAAGCATAGATATCTCTGTGCTGTCTTCTGGGCAGCGTTCCTTATAAAGGATGCCTGATGAGGAGACACAGGTGTGCCCGCAGCTGTGAGAGATAATTACAACAAAGGCACACACAGCGTAGATCACCACACAGAATTTTATGTAATTTTTTACAACCATGTACAAACAAATCTACCCGCATATAATTTAATTTATTCAACGTGTTCTGAAGTTACTTGACTGGGAACTTGCCTGTTTGTCAAGTCCCCTTCAGCTGCTGACCCCCAGAGGTACCTGTGGATCATATCATCAATGAAGGCCATTTCCAAGGACCGTTTGTGCAGTATATATTTGTGCAGATTTTGTGCTGTTTTCAACTCGGATCTCGACCCACTGAGCATCTGCTAAACACGTTTACTTGTCCACGGTAAACACGTTTAACCGGAGTGGTGGCCTAGTTGATAGAGCATCTGCCCCACAACTGGGAGGTCATGGGTTCAAATCCCGGCCGGGTCATGCCAAAGACCAAATAAAAATGGTACTTCTCACCTTCTAGCTTGGTGCTCAGCGTAATAGAATGGGGGAAGGAGAACTTGTTTGTGGCGGCGCCTTGCATGGCAGCGACCCCTCTGATTCTACATGTGATTAACACTGTAAATAGGAGAAACGTAATTTCGTTCTACTGTACATGATGGACTGAATGACAACAGAGATGGCTTCTTCTTCTTACTTGTCTGGGGTAAAGCCGGAATCAACGAGTGTACGTCACTTCTGGCCTGCTCCTCATTGCTTTTGACTAAGCGGTTTTCATGGGATAAAATTATTCAGTATACTGACTCTAGGGGGTTATTTTTACTGAATAAATGCATTTTTGGTTTATAAGTGTAGCCAGGGGCGGCGCGGTGGCGGAGTGGTTAGCACTGCGGCAGCACAGCAACTCACCCTTGGCCGGGGGATCCTGGGTTCGATCCCAGCCCCCAACCAACAGTGATCTGTGTGGAGTTTGCATGTTCTCCCCGTGTCTGCATGGGTTTACTCTGGGATTTCTTCGGTTTCCTCCCACATGCCAAAAACATGCAAGTTAGGTTAACTGGCATCAAACTGGGGATTCTAAATTGTCCTTAGGTATGACTGTGAGAGTGAATGGTTGTCTGTCTCTCTGTGTTGGCCCTGCGATGGACTGGCGATCTGTCCAGGGTGTACCCTGCCTCTCACCCAAAGATGCTGGGATAGGCTCCAGCACCCCCGCGACCCGACAAGGATTAAGCGGAAGAAGATGAATGAATGAATGAATGAAGTGTAGCCGGGTCAAGTAATAAAATTACCCTTTAATGAAATCTATGAATCTCTCCTTTTCTCACTCAGTTGTTATTTCAATAGTGTCCAGTAGGTGTCACTGTCGTATTTTGAAATAATCCAGTGTTCACTTGCAAGAGTATTTAGTCGCACATGTAATGTCATCACCACGCAACAGCCAAACACCCTCGATCAGAGTCTGACTAACAGTGCGTATCAGTGAAACTATATATAAAATGTTTATAAGTCACACAAATACAACCGGTCCCCGGTTGTATGCCGGTCCCCTCCGGCATACAACTAGGAAAATACCGGTAGCTACGGAGGGTGAGAATATGTATGGGCACATAATCATACCATGTAGGATAACTAAGTAGACGGTTGTGCTGTTTCATCCCATCTAGCAACAATGCTCTGCACTGTGTGTGTTTATACATTTACATATTTATTCCATCTAGCTACAATGCTCCGCACTGGGTGTGTTTATGTTTATGTTTATATTTATATATCTATATATTCATTCCATCTAGCTACAATGCTCCGCACTGTGTGTTTATATATCTACATATTATTCCATCTAGCTACATTGCTCCGCACTGTGTTTATATATTTACATATTTTTTCCACTTAGCTGCAATGCTCCGTACTGTGTGTTTATATATCTACATATTATTCCATCAAGCTACATTGCTCCGTATATTTACATATTTATTCCATCTAGCTGCAATGCTCCGTACTGTGTGTTTATATACTCATATATTTATCCCATCCAGTTACAATGCTCTACACTGTGTGTCTGTGTGTATATATATATATTTATAGTAATATGTACATATGTATATTAGCTGCTCTTGCTTGCTTGCTTTTTTTTCTTGCCTTCTGATTGTTGCTCTGAGTGTTGCTATCCCTGTGCTGTTGCAATCCTGGAATTTCCCCGTTGTGGGGCTAATAAAGGCTTATCTTATCTTAAATAATCTTATATATTCTAAGACAAAGCTTTAAGTGGCGTGATGTACTACAATTATTGGTTGTTGAGTTTTGTAGAAACGAAGATTGATGTAGATTCATTGCTGATCCTGTGTAACGTTTTCTGCCAAGTTATCCACGTAGTTGGAACAGGAGACTACGTGATGGCGTGAGTGTTCAAAAACAATTTGAAGTTTTACAAATGTACCAATTATTGTTTTTTTTTTATTTACTTACCAATTTTGTGGATCGTTTGGTTTGTGCAGAGGGGAGATAGCACTGTCCAGGGTCTTTCTGAGTGGTTCGGGCTGGACAGGCTGTCCGCTATTTTCGAGTGAGTTCAAGTTTACTGTTAAAAAAATTGTAATGTATTTATTGTGAAAGTATATTAAGTAGTGTTTCCTCTGTTTTTTAGAAGAGTCCACTACTGTTGTTTTTTGGGGGGGACAAAATTGTCTTATTAGCAAAAAGTGATCTTTGTTGGGAGGAAATATTGCTTTTGCCTGACACAAATGTCCCAGTAAACGTCAAATCAAACCAAATTAATGCTGTCTTATTCTTGGGGCAATCGGGAAATAGGATCCACATTTTTAGGAGCTGTCTGTGTTGGTCCCAAAAATTGTACACTTGGCCACACACCTCCAGCCCCCTTTTTGGTGCCAGAAGTGGGTTTCCAGGTTGATTTGGCCCTTATTAATTTTAGTATTTTTTTTTCATGTTTTATTAGTACCATAGTGTTTGTTTGTTTTTATTTGCAATAGCACTTAGTACAAAAACAACAGTAGTGGTGAAGAGGAGCTGGTCAAGAGTGCAGCTGCTATCATCAAGTCTTCAGTATGTGAAGCCACTGCCAAGGTCCCAAGCACTGCACACCAACTCTAGAGGTCCAGGCTCCACTCTAAAAAGACTGTATCACTTCAGAAGAGACATTCCAAAATGTCGGACAGAGAAGACGGAAGTGGCATGCCAGTGCCTGGGCCCGGCCGTGCAGGGGGTGATGCTGCGTCATCTCTGTCAGATAGCGGTAACCAGTTACAAGGGTTACAGTTACAAATAACTGAACTGAGTCGAAAGCATCATGCTGTGATGTCAAGTATTGCTTCTTTGGGTGATGTACAACCAAGGTCTATTGCGTATGTTTCAAAAGAGAAACAGATTGTGCCCTTTCATGGAGATGTCATGTACGCTGCGTAATTGCGCAGCACACAAAAGAGTTAATGCAATCCCAAAATGCAGGTGAAGTGAACATGTTTATTAACAAAGGAACATAAACACAAAATGTCCAATGAGTACAGTCACACATGAGAAGAACACAGATGAACGGCTTCAACTCCGCGGCAGGAGGAGGAGGAATAAGCCCCACACATTCCCAGATGGAACTGGAGCGGAGAAGAAGGGCGAGAAATAATGAGAAAATAGCCCCCTGCGGGACGGTGGGCAATTATTTACGGAGGGTCGGAGCCTAAATGGCCTCTGGAAACAACGACACCGTCTGAGTACAGAAGAGGAGAAACCAACCGAGCAGCCTGGACATCAATGTAGATTTCATCAAATGTCGGCCAGTGTTGACTTGACTAGACTATAGACTATTGACTAACGGCACCACAACGAGTGCTCCTACTGCCACACATAAATACCCCATAGACTAATGAGTGGCAAGTGGAAGCAGGTGCGTGGCGGCAGCCGGTGCATGAGTGAGTGAGTGAGTGAGGATGTGAGTAGCAATAAATGTGTGTGTGTGTGTGTGTGTGTGTGTGTGTGTGTGTGTGTGTGTGTGTGTGTGTGTGTGTGTGTGTGTGTGTAAACACAAAAGGTGATGGAAAACAGCTGGTGAATGCCTGGCAGAGGAGGAGGCGTGGCTGTAGAATGGCAGGTAGCCCAGGCTCAGAGGCTCCAATATCCTGCCAACTGGGAATAATTAACAACAGTCAGGAAACTACAGCCACAGATCATGGAATGGGGTTGAGACAACAACCCTGTTCATGACAGGAGACCCAGGTAAAGATGCTCATTCTGTTGATGATTTTATTGAAGAGGTTGAGTGGACTATGAGTCTAAGGGGTTTAAGGGAGGGTGACCAAGCAGACTTCATTTTGTCACATTTAAGGGGATCTGCATTAGATGAAGTTAAGCTGCATACACATGGACAAGCAAAACCAAGTGATTTGTTTTTATACTTGCGTGAAGCATTTAGAGAAAAACGTACTACACCACAATTGTTACATGCATTTTATGCTCGCAGACAGTTGGCTGGAGAAGACCTGAGAGACTACTCACATGCACTCTCTCAGTTCCTTAACTCCGCTCTGTTAACTTCTCCTAATATTGTTACTGACCCGCAGCTAGCAATACATTACCAATTTATCAAAGGGGTGCACGACTCCACCCTCTGCCGCGAGTTCCAAAGACTCATCAGAGAGAAACCACAGTCCAGTTTGTTTGATGTTAGAGAGAAGGCCATAATGTGGAGCCTTGAAGACCGGCCCCGAAGTTCAAATGTGGCAAGGAGCAGAAACCTTGTGGAAGAGAGTCTTGGTGGACATTCAGTAAATGTTAAATCCCCCAGTAACTCAGAAAGTGACTTGACCGTGACACTACAGGAAGTTGTAAAGATAATTGCTCAGCAAGGTAAGGCCATTGGAGAGTTAACAAATGCTGTGCGTGAACTCAACACTCAAAAAGCTAAACCATATGGCAATAATATGACTAATAAGCCAAAAGTAACCCCCAGATGTACTGAAGATAGCCAGCCTATCTGCCTGAGATGTGAAGGAGTAGGACACATGGCTAGGCAATGCCCTGCACGTAGAGCCCAAATGCAGACTAGTGCAACACCCACCTCAGCCGCGCAGGGAAACAAGATTCCTCGGTTGCTATGAGCTGGGCAATGCAAGGTAGATCCAAGGGCTCACCAGAGACTTTGACCAAAAAACGCTTTTTGAAAAATGCAGTTGGTAAATGCCCTGTTGTCGACATTCAAATAGGTGGCGTTTCCCTGAAGCATCTTATTGACTCGGGAAGTAATGTTAGCACATTAACAGAGAGCTTTTTCAGAAATCACCTCCACAGGGAGGATGAAGACATGCACAGCACAGCTAAATGGTTAAAAATTACTGCTGCCAACAAATTGCCACTGCCCTACTTAGGCTATGTTGAGTTAGATATCCAAGTAATGGGAGTTACTCTTCTGGAATGCAGATTTTTAATAATAAGAGATGACGATAAACTAGACACTAATGAACTTGATCCGTCGCCACCTGGCATAATAGGAATGAACATTGCTAAACAATGCAGGGAGTTGATATTAACAGAGTTTGATGCAGCACTTGGAGGAGAACTGGATACTGAGTGGAGAGAGGCCTTTCAACTTGTACAGGAGGCAGAACTAGTGGGAAGAACATCTGTGGCACATATAGCACGAAAAGACAAATGTTATCTGCCTGCACTATCAGTCTCCACCATATATGTGAGAGGCCCTAAGAAAGAGACAACAACTCCACACTTGTTCTAGAATCAGGCAACACCCCACTGCTCGGTGGTGTTATTGTCATTCCCACAGTAATATAAGCAAACAGTCATGTTTTTCCAGTTCAAGAAATCAACTTCTCACAAGATGATGTATGGCTACCAGCTAAAGCCAGGCTAGGTGTTTTGACCCCCTGTGAGTGCACTGAAGGTGACCCTTATGAAGTAAGGTTTCAGCGCATATCTGCAACACATGAGGAAGTCACTGTCAGTCAGAAGGGCAAAGAGAAACTAGACAAAGACATGCAGGCCCTGTTTGATCGGCTACACCTAGGTGGCACACCCAAGCAACAAATAAAGTTAAAAGCACTGCTGCTTAAGAATACAGATGCTTTTTTTCCGTACAGGATGAAGACCTGAGCTACAACAACCACGTCCAACATGAAATCCCTGTACTGGATGAAACCCCAGTTTCCCAACCTTACCGACAGATCCCACCAAATCAGTACAAAGAAGTTAGAGATCACATATCAGAACTGTTAAAGAAAGGTGTCATCAAGGAGAGTTCAAGCTGATATGCTTCACTAATTGTCCTAGTCCGAAAGCCCGATGATAGTCTAAGGCTATGTGTAGACTACAGAAAGCTGAACTTAAAGACAAGACATGATGCATTTCCACTGCCATGTATTGATGAAAATCTGGACACTCTAAGCAGTGCAGAGTTCTTCTCAAGCATTGACCTTGCAAGTGGTTACCACCAAGTTGCAGTCCATGAAAAGACAGGCACAAAATGGCCTTCACAACTCCTTTTGGCCTATATGAATACCTACGGATGCCTTTAGGATTATGCAACACGCGTGCAACCTTTCAGCATTTAATGCAAGCAAAAATGAGTGACCTTGTATTTTAGATTGTTCTCGTCTACCTGGACGACCTGCTTATGTTTTCCAAGACCTTTGAGGAACACCTTGAGAGACTCAAAACTGTCCTTCAGAAGCTAAAGGAAACTGGCCTAAAAGTGAAACTTGAAAAGTGTTGTTTCCTTCAGTCAGAAGTCAAGTTCTTAGGTCATCAGGTTTCAGCTCAGGGTGTAGATGTGTTTCGTTACCTTGTATTCATACATGTGTAATGACAATAAAGTTGAATCTAATCTAATCTAATCTAGATACTGATCCTGATAAAATAAGTGCTGTTAGGTCGTGGCCCATTCCAAGCTCTGTTAAAAAACTCAGGTCTTTTCTGGGTTTCTGTAGCTACTACAGGAGGTTTATTGAGGGGTTTTCTCAGGTCTGTGGTGTGGTGCTTCTGAGCACAGGGTGCTTAGTATGTAGTGCTGTAGCATAGTGTTATGTCTGCCTGCTTCTGCATGTCTCTCGCTTCCAGCTGCAGCCGCCATCTAGCTCCTTGGAGTGAAAAGGAGGCCGAGTGTGTAAGTCCTCTCTGATGGTTTTACATCTCTATGCATCAAGACTGTCACGTAGCCTTCCAGCGGTACACCACGTTAACTGGATCCTTGCGGTTCCAGGACAGAACAGTGAGGGATCTCGGAGCAGGTTGGATCCCCAGAGGTACAGTGTGCAGGTCCACTGGCGTGTGGATATGCCCTAACACTTACCAATCCAACCACCTGCTGCCTTGTAGGTTGTGCCTCTGTAGGCAAAGGCTAGGAGAAGGTAACTCCAAAATCAAATCCACCTGCTGCCTTGTAGGTTGTGTCTCTTTAGGCAAAGGCCAGGAGTAGGTAACTCCAAATTCAAATCCATCTGTTGCCTTACAGATCTGTCTCCACACCGGAGAAAGGCTGCATCCATGCATGCCGCTCATCTTGTGGCAACCTTTGCACCAGGTGGCATATGACATGCATTGGACGAGAGAGTGGGACTGGGAGTGCACAAACCTATCTAACTAACTAACTAACTAACCTGCACTTATATAGCGCTTTTCTAGTCACAAAGACCACTCAAAGCGCTTTCATTAATACTAACCCTCTATTCTAAGGGCCTTTAGGAAACAGATATCTAGGGACAATTTAGAACAGCCAATTAACCTAACATACATGTCTTTGGCATGTGGGAGGAAACCGGAGAAATCCCGGAGTAAACCCACGCAACACGGGGAGAACATGCAAACTCCACACAGATGACTGTTGGTCGGGGGCTGGGATCGAACCCACGATCCCATGATCCCCACAATCCCCCGGCCAAGGGTAAACTGTGCTGCCGCAGTGCTAACCACTGCGCCACCGTGCAGCCACCACTGCGCCACCGTGCAGCCACGTGCACCGTGCAGGATTTATCTCACTTAAATCCATTCATGTGCAGGTTATCTTGCGAATCATATCACATCTATATCAAGTCCTGGGGCGACGGGCACGTGGTGACGGGAACAGGCACAGGATGATGCTGGAAATTCTTAGCTACAAACCTGCACTCAGGCGGCTCATGTGTGATGGTCGTTTGTCATATACTGGGGTAGATGCGGCACTCGTATCCTGCATGAGTGACAGAGCAGCCTTCTTCAGGGACAGCACTGCTCTCCCCAGATGGGGAAAGGGTACTGAAAAGGGATCCTAAACATTGCTTACTCCACTAAGAACCTGTCAGGCAGCCGCACCTGACTGGTCATCCAATACTGCGGCCGAAGACCAACACGAAAACATCAAATGATCTTTGCCTCATGGAATGTCAGAACCCTTCTAGACTGTGACAACAGACCAGCGCGCCGTACTGCAATACTGGCAAAGATGCTGGGGCAGTACAGTATTGATATTGAAGCTCTCAGTGAGACCAGACTCGCTGGTGAATCTAGTCCGGAGGAGGTTGGTACAGGCTACACCTTCTACTGGAGAGGCAACCCGGAGGGAGAACCCAGAACTGGAGGTGTGGGCTTTGCAATACGAACATCTATTGCTCACAAGCTCGACAGTCTACCTATTGCCATCAGCGAAAGAATTATGTGCATGCGTATTGGTCTCCACAAGGGACGCCACTTGACCATTCTCAGTGTATATGCTCCCACCATGACATACAGCGACAAGGAGAAGGAAGCTTTCTACAGTGACCTTGACCAAGCCATCAGGTCAACTCCCTCTAGCGATAAGCTCGTAGTCCTTGGAGACTTCAACTCCTGGGTAGGCTGCGACTATGACGCCTGGAAAGGTGTTATTGGCAAACATGGTATAGGGAAGCTCAACTCAAATGGCCAGCTCCTTTTGGAAAAGTGCAGTGAGCACCAACTCACAATCACTAACACCCTCTTCCAGCAAGCCAACAAGTATAAGACAACCTGGATGCACCCTCGCTCAAAGCTGTGGCATCTCATAGACTACATCATCGTCAGACAGAGAGATGCCAGAGATGTCAAGCTTACCAGAGCCATGCGTGGAGCCAAATGCTGGTCTGACCACAGGCTGGTCAGAAGCAAGATGGCACTCCACATCAGGCCCAAGATACAAACCAGGAGAGTAAAACCACCACCCAAACTTCAAGTCTCCTGCATTAAGGACTCCCATATCCAAGAGGATCTGCAGAGGAAACTTCAGGAAATCAACGTACCTGAAAATTTCGAGGGTATGGAGGTCAAGGCAGCCTGGAAGCAGTTCAAGGATGCCACCTACTCTGCTAGTACAGATGTCCTTGGATTCGTCAAACGCAAACACCAGGATTGGTTTGATGAAAATGACCCGGAAATCTCACAGCTTCTGCACATGATGCCCAAAGGTCACAGGAGCTACAGTGATGACAAATCATCACCAGCTAAAAGATCGACCTACTTGAACGCAAGGCACACCTTGCAGAGAAAACTCTGCCAGATGAAGGATTCATGGTGGGACAGTAAAGCCACAGAGCTTCAGGAAGTGGCTGATAAGCATAACAGTAAGCTCTTCCATGAAGGGCTGAGGGTGGTGTATGGTCCTAAGTCCACTGGTAGTGCACCCATCCGATCGTCTGACGGAAATAACCTCTATACTGACAAATCGGAAATACTACAACGCTGGGCTGAACACTTCAACACCCTGCTCAATAGGCCATCATCAATGTGTGAGGAAACCCTGGACACCATCCCCCAGAGGCAGATACTGGATGAGCTGGACCTCCTTCCTTCACTGGATGAAGTCAAGCGTGCCATAAAACAGACATCTGCGGGAAAGTCTCCAGGTGCCGATGGCATCCCTGCTGAGATTTTCAAAAACGGCGGCGTGCATCTGCAGAACAAACTCCTACAGTTATTTATACTCATCTGGCAGTATGGCACAGTCCCACAAGAGTTTAAGGATGCTTCTATTGTACATCTCTACAAGCGTAAAGGAGACCGCTCTATCTGTGATAACCACAGAGGTATTTCCCTCTTGTCTGTTGCCGGGAAAATACTGGCACGCATTGTCCTCAACAGGATGATATGCTGTCTCACTGCTACAGTCTACCCAGAGTCTCAATGTGGATTCAGACCTGGAAGAGGTACAGTGGACATGATCTTCGCAATGCAGCAGATACAGGAGAAAAGTAGGGAACAGAACATAGACCTCTACATGGTGTTTGTCGATCTCACCAAGGCATTCGACACGGTAAATACACCTGGCCAGTGGAAGATACTTCACAAAGTTGGTTGCCCTGACAAGTTCATTTCCATCATAAGGTCTTTCCATGAGGGAATGCAAGCAAAAGTTCAAGGGAATGGAGATACCTCTGACCCATTTCCAGTGACAAATGGTACCAAGCAAGGCTGTGTCCTGGACCCAACACTCTTCTCCATTGCCTTTTCTTTCATGCTCATGGAGGCTTTTCGCGGCCTGGATAAAGGAGTGCACATTCAGTTTAGAACAGATGGCGGCCTATTCAATCTCAGACGTTTACAAGC
Source organism: Pholidichthys leucotaenia (assembly GCA_020510985.1). NCBI lineage: Eukaryota > Metazoa > Chordata > Actinopteri > Cichliformes > Pholidichthyidae > Pholidichthys > Pholidichthys leucotaenia. Next base: position 83,801,740 of record CM035848.1, on the reverse strand, counting down.
TCGGACGAAGACCATGTCAATGCTAGTCAGAGACCTTCTGTTCGCTGATGACTGTGCCTTAGTTGCATACACACTGGAAGATATTCAGCTCATCACTGACAAATTTGCCACGGCGTCAGGGAAATATGGTTTTACCATCAGTATTAAGAAGATGGAGGTCATGTACCAGCCAGCCCCCGGAAAATGCCATGTTCACCCTGTGGTAACTATCAACAACAGCCTGCTCAGCACTGGCCCTTTCATACTCTGTAGCAGAATATTGTGCCCCTGTCTGGTCCAGGTCATCCTACACACACCACGTAGACACCCAGCTCAACACAACCATGAGAACCATAACTGGGACAATCCACTCAACACCACTCCCCTGGCTCCCTGTACTGTCAAACATAACCCCCCACACATCCGGCGAGCAGCACTAACTCAAAGGATGCTTCAAAAAGCCAAAGATTCTCCTCACTTACCAATCCATGCAGGTATCTACACCCCACCCACTGCCCGACTTCCATCCAGACGGACGATTTGGAAAAACCCTCCCCCAGCTGACTTCACCATCCAGACAGCTTGGCAAGAGGAATGGGAGACCAAGGAGGTCCCAAACAAACACCTGGTGACAAACCCCTACCAACAGGTCCCGGGCACCAACCTCCCAAGGAGACAGTGGTCTACACTCAATCGCTTCAGGACTGGACATGGCCCTTGCTTGGCCAGCCTTCACAGATGGGGCAGTAGCCCTAGTCTACTGTGCGCATGTGGAGAGGAGCAAACAATGGAACACATCATAGACGCTTGCCCGCTCCAAAGACTGGAAGGAGGATTGCACACCCTCCATACAGCAAACCAGGAGGCAACTGCTTGGCTTGAGGACTTTGCATTCACTAAATAAATAAATAAACAGCCCGCTCAAGTCCGTAGAGAAGTTTTGTTACCTCGGAAGCACCCTCTCTTACTCTGCAACCCTTGACGAAGAGATCAGCCAGCGACTAGCCAAGGCAAGTGGTTCCTTTGGCATGCTTAGAAGGAGGTTGTGGGATGAACGTGGTATCAAGCTCCACACCAAGATTAAAGTGTTCAAGGCTGTCATGCTTGCCTCCCTCCTGTATGGTTGTGAGACATGGACACCTTATCGCCGACATATCAAGCTTCTTGAACAGTTCCAACAGCAATGCCTGAGATCCATATGCGGTATCAAGTGGCAGGATAGAGTGACCAATACAGAGGTATTGGACAAATGCAAGTTACCCAGCATTGAAAGCCTGATCATCAAGGCCCAGCTGCGTTGGACTGGACATCTGGCCAGGATGGAGGACATTAGGATCCCAAAGGCAATGTTCTTCAGCCAACTGCAGCAAGGAAAGAGGTCAGTCGGCAGACCCCGTCTCCATTACAAAGACATCTTCAAAGCTACCCTTAAATCCTGTGACATGGATATCAACTCTTGGCAACATAATGCCCAAGATCGACTCGCATGGCACCATCTGTGTACGCAGGGCGTCAAGCACTTTGAACAGTCCAGGACCACACACTTAATAATAATAATAAGTTTATTTATAGAGCACCTTTCACAGACTGAGTCACAAAGTGCTTAACATGGTAAAAAACAAAAATAAAAACACAGGCACATAAAACAGTAAAACAAAGTAGACAATAAAAGCACATAAAAATACAATCGGCACATAGTTAAAAAGCCAGGCTAAAAAGGTGGGTCTTTAGTTGCTTCTTAAAAACACCAATGGAAGGTGCAGATCTAAGTTCAAAAGGCAAGGAGTTCCACAGTCTGGGAGCAACAGCAGCAAAGGCTCTATCGCCTTTGGTTTTGAGCCTAGTACTAGGAACTACCAATAGATTCTGATGAGAAGACCTGAGAGACCTGCTGGGCTGGTGTAGAGAGAGCAGGTCACTAATATAAAAAGGTGCCTCTTCATGAATGGCTTTGTAAGTAAGAACAAGAACTTTAAAATCAATTCTATAATTTACAGGAAGCCAATGCAAGGAGGCCAAAACAGGAGTGATATGACAGAATCTACTGGACCTAGTTAGTAATCTTGCAGCAGCGTTCTGGACTAACTGTAGGCGGTGTAAAGAGGATTTACTAAGACGTGTAAAAAGAGCATTACAATAGTCCAAACGTGAAGAAACAAAGGCATGAATAATGATTTCTAATTGAGTGTAGGAAACCAATGACCTAATTTTGAATATATTCCTAAGGTGGAAAAAACAACTCCGGGTCAGAGATTTGACATGCTGATCAAAACTCATCAATTGATCAAAAATGACACCAAGATTTTATTTTTTAGATTAGACCGTACGTTAGAGCTTAATGAACCAATGCTATTAACCAGCTTAGGAATTAGATTATCAGGTGCTACAATAAGGACTTCAGTTTTATCAGCATTAAGTTGCAGAAAGTTACTAGACATCCAGTCCTTGATTGCAGACAGACAATCATGAATAATTTTTAAATTGTCAACATGGTCAGGCTTAAAAGAGAAAAGTAGCTGTAAATCATCAGCGTAGCAGTGATAAGACACACCTTTAAATTTGCTGATAATAGAACCAAGTGGCAGCATATATAGGGCAAATAAAAGTGGACCCAGAATAGAACCCTGAGGCACCCCACAGGTTAAAGGAGCAGAGTCAGATGAATAATCGAGAAGAGAACTCGAAGGAAGGCTTCAGCTATGCCATCTTCCAGCAGTAACACAACTCTCATCTGCAGTGTCTGCAACAGAGTTTTTCTGTCCAAGATTGGACTCATCTCCCACCAGAAGACACACCGGTGAACTATACTTCGCAAGATACTCATGCATCGCCAGCGACGCGAGACTCCATCATCATCATCATCATCATCATCATCATCATCATCATCATCATCATCATCATCACCTTTCTTAGGTCTCAGGACCTCTCTATGATGTAAATGCCTGTATTAAGGAAGGTTGCTCATCCAAGGCCAATCAGTTGTTTCAGTCTGCCTGGACACCAGCGTGTTCTGAAGCCTTTGAACTGCTCAAAGACAAATTAATCAGAGCTCTCATGCTAGGTTAAGCAGACTTTAAGATTCCTTTTATTCTGGAGACAGACGCTAGCAACCTTGGATTAGGTGCCGTGCTGTATCAGGTTCAGGGTGGGAAGAAAAAAGGTTATAGCCTATGCAAGTCGGAGGTTGAGAGGGCCGAAAAGAACGACAAAAACTACAATAATAGCTCAAGTAGGTTCATTTTGTCTTCTTTTAATTATTTACCTTTTTTCTTATTAAAGACAAAAATAGAAAGGAGATGTTTTTACCTTCTTTACATGTTTCGACTGTGCACTGCAGCCTGAAGGCTGCAGTGTATTTAATAAGAAAAGGTCTTTAGTAAGAAAAAAGGTAAATAAATTTAAAAAAAACTACAGTAGCATGAAGCTAGAACTTCTCGCGTTAAAATGGGCAGTAACAGAAAAGTTTAGAAGTTATCTCCTTGGTTCTAAGTTTACAGTGCTGACAGACAACAGCCCGCTATGCCACCTTTCCACTGCCAAGTTAGGGGCTATCCAACAGCGCTGGGTTACACAGTTATCCGTATTCCATTTTGATGTTAAATACCGACCCGGTCGTTGTAACTCCGTGGTCAATGCCCTTTCCAGACAGCCAGCTGTAACAGAGTCAGAACCCCTTTCATAAGATGCAGAGTTTGATGGTTGTGTTGCTATTTGTGACAGTCTCAGAGCAGGCACAGCTTTAGGCCCAGAGTTAGCAGCTGCAGGGGTTGAACACTACCAGGTGAGGCAGTTAAACGCCTTCGGCCCTGACCACAGGGAAGCAAACGTAGTCCAGAATAACACTCCCACACTTCCTAGTTATTCCAAAGCTGAGTTACAGATGTTCCAAGCCTCTGACCCAACACTCAAAGTTTTAAAAGAGTTCTGCGAGAGAAAACAAAAGCCCTCCTTCCAAGAGAGACAAGCTCTGCCTATACCAGTCCGATTCCTTTTAAAACAGTGTCCCCGACTCAGAGAAAAAGATGGACTCTTGTATCGTGAAATTGAAGATGTAAATCTTGGCAAATGTCAGCTGTTGTTACCTGTATGTCTCAAAGATAAAGTCCTGACCACTGTGCATAAACAAATGGGCCACCAAGGCGCAGAACGGACACTTGGTCTCTTAAAACAGAGATGTTTTTGGGGAGGTATGCACGAAGATGTAGAGCAGTGGGTGAAAAACTGTCAAAGGTGTGTATTAACTAAGTTGCCCCAAACCAAAGTCCATGCGCCCCAAACCCCATTTCTTGCTACCCGTCCTCTTGAAGTTGTAGCTGTAGACTACACAGCACTCGAGCGTGCAAGTGATGGTTGTGAAAATGTTCTTGTAGTCACCAATGTTTTTATTAAGTTCAGTCAAGCCTTCCCCAAGAGAAATCAGAGAGCGGACACAACTGCAAAAGTTATACTGAAGGAGTGGTTCATGAAATACGGTGTGCCAGAGCACTTGTACTCAAATCAAGGCAGAAATTTCGAGAGCACTGTAATTGCTGAACTGTGCAGATTGTATGGGGTGAAGAAGACTCGTACTACACCTCACCACCCTCAAGGAAACCCCCAGTGTGAGAGGTTTCAGAACGTTGCATGACCTCCTCAGGACACTTCCTCCTGAGAAAAAATGCCACTAGCCTGAACACCTGAGTGAGCTTGTTTACGCTTACAGTGTCACTCCCCACTCCTCGACAGGTTACTTCCCCTACTACATGCTGTTTGGAGTACACTCCCATCTGCCAGTTGATGCTCTGTTAGGACAACAGGAAACAAAAGAGGAAGGCACAGACTGGATCACAGCACACAGAGAACAACTCCTGGATGCACATGAGAGAGCAAGAGAATTTGCTGAAAGGAAAGCAGCAGAAAGAATGGCTCACCAGAATGCAAAAGTCCATTGTCCCCTTGTTGAGCTAGGTCAGTGTGTGTACCTTCGCCATCGTCCAATTGGCAAGAAAAAAGATTCAAGATGCATGGTCATCCAAAGTGTATAAAGTCATGGATATCCAAGGAACGACTCACACAGTTGTACCAGTGAACGGAGGACCGCTAAAGAGAGTGCATAGGTCCGATCTGCGCCTTTGTGTAGGGCTTATACCACCTCCAAGGCCAAACTGCCAAGTAGTCCCTCTTGTCAGTGAGCCTGAAACTGATCTAGACTCAGAAGTCGAATCCACTGAGTCAGAGCCTGAGTTCCTGTTGGTGGAACAAGTTCATGATCCTGTTGGTCCAAGGTTGGAGGATCTAGAAAGTCATTTTGATGATGAGAGCATAAGTGAAACAGAAAGTGAACAGCTGCCTGATGTTGAAGTGAGTGACAGGCCCGGTGAAGAATCCTCTCCTCACTCACTACCAGTTGCATCAAGTCCGGGTTTGTCTGAAGAACTGGAGGAGACACCAGTACCTGCACCATGGTGGAGGGCGGAACAGTCAAATACAATCACGCCTACGCCAGCCCCACACATAAGTATTAGGACAAACGCTGGCAAACACAGCAACCCGTTTAACTTACCTATCAGTGCATGTAATAATGCTGTCTCGTTCACGCCACATGTACTGTCTCAGGTGTTAGCGGGAATGGTCCTTTACACATCGAAATTTAATGCTTGGGGTGATGTTTAGGAAGTCACCGAGACGTTGACTTCAGGCAGGGGAGAATGTAGCCAGGTCAAGTAATAAAATTCATCCATCCATCCATCCATCTTCTTCCACTTAATACTTTTCGGGTCACAGGGGGGCTGGAGCCTATCCCAGCATCTTTGGGCGAGAGGCAGGGTACACCCTGGACAGATCACCAGTCCATCGCAGGGCCAACACAGAGAGACAGACAAACATTCACTCTCACAGTCATACCTAAGGACAATTTAGAATCCCCAGTTTGATGCCAATTACCCTTTCTAAATGAAATCTATAAATCTCTATTTCTCACCCAGTTGTTATTTCAATAGTGTCCAGTAGGTGTCACTGTCGTATTTTGAAATAGTCCAGTGTTCACTTGCAAGAGTATTTAGTTGCACATGTAATGTCACCAACGCGCAACAGCCGAACGCCCTTGATCAAAGATTGTTGACTAACGGTGTGTATCAGTGAAAATATATATAAAATGTTTATAAATCACACAAATAATCTTATATATTCTAAGACAAAGCTTTAAGTGGCCTGATGTACTAAGATTATCGGTTGTTGAATTTTGTAGAAACGAAGATTGATGTAGATTCATTGCTGATCCTGTGTAACGTTTTCTGCCAAGTTATCCACGTAGTTGGAATAGGAGACTACGTGACGGTGTGAGTGTTCAAAAACAATTTGTCTGAAGTTTTACAAATGTACCAATTATTGTTGTTTTGTTTTTTTATTTACCAATTTTGTGGATCGTTTGGTTTGTGCAGAGGGGAGATAGCACTGTCCAGGGTCTTTCTGAGTGGTTCGGGCTGGTCAGGCTGTCCGCTATTTTTGAGTGAGTTCAAGTTTACTGTTAAAAAAATTGTAATGTATTGTGAAAGTATATTAAGTAGTGTTTCCTCTGTTTTTTAGAAGAGTCCAATACTGTTGTTTTTTGGGGGAGACAAAATTGTCTTATTAGCGAAAAGTAATCTTTGTTGGGGGGAAATATTGCTTTTGCCTGACACAAATGTCCTAGTAAATGCCAAATCAAACCAAATTAATGCTGTCTTATTCTTGGGGCAGTCGGGAAATAGGATCCACATTTTTAGGAGCTGTCTGTGTTGGTCAAGGACAAGAACAGACTAAATAAACTCTTAAAAAATGTTGAGTCAGTCGTGGGCACCAGGAGGAGGTGATCAGAGACAGAATTCTGGGTAAAACCAGGGCAATCATGGACAATGTCTCTCACCCCCTTTACAGCACACTGGACAGTCTACGGAGCAGCCACAGCAACAGACTACTGCAGCCCAGATGTTTAAAGGAGTGTCACAGCAAGTCCTCTCTGCTGGAGGCTATCAGGCTCTACAACACACATATAGCCTCCAGAACTGTGCACTGAACTGTATTTTATTGTATTACTTTTTAGTGACTTGTTTTAAACTGTTTAGTTATTTATATTTGTGGTTTTTTAGGTGTATATGTGTTTGTTTGCTAAGACAAATTAATTTCCCCTCGGGAATTAATAAAGTTTATCTATCTAATAGACAGTCTAAATCACGTCCCCTCTACTTCTGCACATGGGACCTTAAATCAAAAAATTCTCCATTGAAATGAATGGCAAGAGCAAAATTATCTTTTGATACCAATGGAATTTTGCCATGAGTTACACATATGATGTTTGTCAATTTAAAAGATAATTTTCCACGTAAATAACAATGTAGGTTGTTGTCTAGCTGTTAAGGTATAAGGTTATGAAAATACTTTAATTAAAAAACTGCAAACACAGACGGATGGGGCTTACATCATTTTTTCAAAGTGCGTCCAGGGTGAAGTACTGTAACTAACAGTCCTCTGGATCAGCCGCAGCTCTCACAATACTGTAACGTTGGGGCTGTAATAAGGGGTGGGGGATTCTCCCAGGATGCTTTGCGCTGTGGAAGATTCAAAGACTGTTATTATTCTTGTGTTCTGAGCGTTACTGTTGTACTGTTATAATTGTGTTATAAGTCCGGTTGTGAGAGATTGCGTGGCAGCGGAGCTACAGAGGATTAGAGTTGGGACAGAGATGCCAGCTGCGGGAGCTGTTGGACTTCTATGACGATGTCTTTGCGCCACGGATGAAGAGTGCACTCAAACCATTTTTGTGCAGCACCAGATCGACACCAGTGACACAAGGCCAGTCCAGCTCCGCCCCCGCCATGTCTTTTTCAAGGCGGGCGGCGGCAGAACAAAAGATTCAGGAAATACTGGAGGCAGATGTCATTGAACCCTCCAGCAGTCCCTGGCCGGCACCGGTGGTTCTGGTCAAGAATAAGGACGGTTCGTGGCGGTTCTGTGTGGATTACTTGTGCCTGAATGATGTCACATGTAAGGACTCCTACCCTCTGCCTCGCATTGATGACGTGCTGGATTACATCACCGGCTCCAGCTAGTTTCAGCTTGCTCGACCTCTGCAGCGGCTACTGGCAGGTAGAGCTGTCACCAGAGGCTTGCCAGAAAACAGCCTTCTCCATTGGGAAGAGGCTGTGGCAGTTCAAGGTGATGCCGTTTGGACTTTGCAATGCCCCAGCCACCTTTGAACGCCTGATGGAGCAGGTGTTGGCTCACGTCCCCCGGAGCCACTGGATCGTTTTTCTCAACGATCTGCTGGTTCGCACAGCCGATTTTGGTGGCACCCTGTCCAACCTACGGGAAGTGTTGGACACTGTTCACTGGGCTGGGCTGCGGCTGCACCCTCGAAAATGCCACCTGTTTTGGCAAGAAACCACCTTCCAGGGCCACATCGTCAGCACTGCGGGAGTCGCCACTGACCCAGAGAAGGTGGCAGCAATGAGAAACTGGCCGGTTCTGCGAGATGTAGGAGAACTGCGGAGCTTTCGGGACTGGCTTTCTATTACACTGGTCAACACCAAATTTATTGTCTTAATTTTTTTTTAGCTGATTTAGGACAATTTTGATGTGCTGAATCCAAAAATCACATTGGTTTTGCTCAATCAGGTCAACTTTTTGAATTATGGCCACATGTTGTTTTATAGGTTTTTGTTTACATGTATGGGTATTTTCACTTTATATGATGCAAAATTCTTTTTTATGTCTTGAAATGTTCTGAATTTTGAACAATGATGACGTAACATTCAATTTACATGTACTTACCTTTATATAAAGGTAAGTACATGCACACTACTAAGTAAGTACTAAGTAAGTACAGGTTTTTACTTGGCACCTGATCGAGAGAAACGGATGTAATTTTCGGATTCAGTGGTGCAAAATTGTCTTAAATCAGTTGAAAAAACACAGACAACTTACAAAAAAATTATTTTTGTAACCCTGTGTTACAGGAGGTTTGTGAAGGATTTCGCCACCATCGCCAGACCACTGCATCAGCTGACACAGAAGGGCCACCACACATTTGAGTGGAATGAGGTCTATGCTGCTGCTTTTTCCCGTCTCCGTTCAGAGCTTGATCGGAGCTCATCGGAGCCCCCCTGTTGCAGTATCCCAATCCGAACCGCCCCTTCATCGTGGACACAGACACCAGCAACCAGGGCATCGGGGTGGTGCTATCCCAGGAGGGAGAACGCGGAGAGCAGGCGGTTGCTTTTTTCAGTTGCACTCTCAGTAGAGCCGAGAGGAAATATTGTGTGACCTGCCAAGAGCTGCTGGCAGTCATCCAAGGGCTCTGCCATTTCCAGCCATACATTTATGGGGGGAGGTTTCAGCTCAGGATGGACCATGCTTTCCTGACCTGGCTACTGAACTTTAAAGAGCTGGATGGATGGTTAACGAGATAGCTGGAGGCACTGCAGGATTATGATTTTCAGACTGTGCATCGAGCAGGCCGCCTCCATGCCAATGCTGACACGCTGTTCCGGCGCCCATGTGCTGTGGAGGCCTGTCAGCACTGCCAGCAGGCAAAGGATTGTGACCCAGCAGTCTCACGGGCTGCTGCTCTCCAGACTGTAGCGGCCAGGGATAGTACAGCGGCTCACAACTCCTCCTTAGATAATCAGCCAATTCTCCCCAACGATGATGTCACAGAGGCCCTTGGCGAACAGCAGCTTCGGAGCAAGCAGTATGGAGGTCCTGTCATCTCCTGGGTCCAGCAGTGGCTGGACACAGACCAGCGGCCCACCTGGGAGGCCATGTCTGCACTGGACCCAAAGATCAAGGCTCTACATTCCCAGTGGTCCAACCTCTGCTGTCATGAGGGTGTTTTCTATCGGTGGTAGCAGTCTCCAGCTGGGCAGTTTCATGTCTGGCAGCTGCTGGTTCCCCGATGGCTCTGCCCCAAGGTGCTCCAGTTGGTCCACGGGTCGGTGGGGACCAGCCACTTCAGGGTGATGAAGACCCTGCAGCGTCTTCAGGCCCGGTTCTACTGGCCGGGGTGTCATAAGGACGTAGAGCTCCATGTCCACCGCTGTGACACCTGCACGGCTCAGAAAGGGCTGATTCAGCAATCCCACGGCCCCTTGCAGTAGTGCCAGATAGGGGCACCCATGGAGCGTGTAGGGGTGGACATTCTGGGCCCTTTTCCGACCACGGATCAGGGGAACTGTTACGTTCTGGTCGCAATGGATTACTTCACCAAGTGGCCAGAGGCATACGCGGTCCCTGATCAGAGCACCGCCACCACAGCATCAAAGCTGTTGGATGAGATGTTTTGCAGTTTCAGCGCCCTGGAGGAGCTGCATAGCGATCATGGATGAAACTTTGAGACAGAGGTTTCAGGGAGGTCTGCAGGCAGCTGGGCATCCGGATGACCTGGACCACCCCGCTGAATCCACAGAGCGACGGCCTGGTTGAATGCTTTAACCGGACCCTGACCACACAGCTCACCATCCTAGTGGACCAGCAAGAGCGAGACTGGGACCTGCATTTGGCCCTGGTTCTGTGAGCATACCAGACAGCAGTTCAAGAATCCAGCCGGTGCACCCTGGCAGCACTGATGTTTGGACATCAGCTATGCACCCCAGTGGATTTGCTGTTTGGCCCTCCTCCAGAGCGGGAGGTGGAGGGCAACCTGGGGTTTGTTTTGCTTAAGAGAACATCTTCACACGGTGCACAAACTGGCTTGGAAGGCCCTGGCAGCAGCAGGGAGTCAACAGAAGTGAGCGTACGACTCCTGCTGCCAGGGGAGAGACTTTGCACCCGGGGACCAAGTCTGGGTCTTCTGCCCAGAGCAGAAAAAGGGACTGTCACCAAAGCTGGCAAGGCACTGGTTGAGACTGTGCGTGGTCCTACAGCGACTGTCTGATGTAGTGTACAGGGTGAGGCTGCAGAAGAGGAACTGGGTGGTGGTGCTTCACCGCGACTGCCTTGCCCCGTACCAGCCATCTGCCCCGCGGGTGGCCGTGCCAGAAGCTCCATCCCAACCCGATACCCTGGTCGAGGTTCGAATGGACACTAATGGTGCCCATGCATACCAGCCGCCAACAACGGTGGGCACCCCAACGCCTGGACAGGTTTGTATTGGACTTTTGAGTTGGACTTATTATTCTGGGAACAGAAACCAGTCCGGGGGGTACAGTGTAATGCCAGGGCTTTGATAATGGGCGGGGGATTCTTCCCGCATGCTTTGCGTCACAAGGGATTCAGAGACTGTTATTATTCTTGTGTTCTGAGCATTATTGTTGTACCGTTATAACTGTGTTATAAGTCCGGTTGTGATAGTGTTGTTTTCCCTGTGTGTGAGAGATTACGTGTGTTATGGTTTGAGGCTGTGTCAGTGTTCTCCCTCTCCACTGCATCTCCCTCTGCCCCTGATTAGGGGCAGCTGGGTTAATTCATTCATCTGAACAATAAACTAGACTGGTCACACAATACTGATGCACTCTACAAGAAGGGACAGTGCAGGCTGTTCCTGCTGAGGAGACTCAGGTCTTTTGGTGTACAAGGGGCGCTGCTGAAGTCATTCTATGACACGGTGGTGGCATCAGCCATCACTTTTGGAGTGGTCTGCTGGGGCAGTGGCATTACTGCAGCCGATAGGAAGAGACTGAACAAACTGATTAAGAAAGCTAGCTCTGTCCTGGGGCAGCGCCTTGATCCGATGGAGGAGATAGGAGAGAGAAGGACGGTGGCTAAAATGTCATCTCTGCTGGAGTCCGAGTTCCACCCTATGCAGGACATACTGAATGCACTGAGGAGCTCATTTAGCAGCAGACTACATCATCCCAGGTGCACAACCGAGAGGTTTCGTAGGTCCTTCCTACCAACGGCTGTCAGACTGTACAACCTAAGCAGGGCTGCTCGCAGAGATAGCAAAAAGACGTAACAAACTAATAGTTTTTTGAATGCAAAAGATGCAATAGACTTACACAATGGTCCCCTCCGGCATACAACTAGGAACTTACCGGTCGCTATGGAGGGTGAGAATATGTATGGGCACATAATCATACCATGTAGGATAACTAAGTAGACGGTTATGCTGTTTCATTCCATCTAGCAACAATGCTCTGCACTGTGTGTGTTTATATATTTACATATTTATTCCATCTAGCTACAATGCTCAGCACTGGGTGTGTTTATATATTTATATATCTACATATTATTCCATCTAGCTACATTGCTCCGCACTGTGTGTGTTTATATACTTGCATATTTATTCCACCTAGCTGCAATGCTCCGTACTGTGGGTGTTTATATATTTACATATTTATTCCATCTAGCTACAATGCTCTGCACTGTGTGTCTGTGTGTGTGTGTATATATATATATTTTATAGTAATACGTACATATGTATATTAGCTGCTCTTGCTTGCTTGTTTTTTTCTTGCCTTCTGATTGTTGCTCTGAGTGTTGCTATCCCTGTGCTGTTGCAATCCTGGAATTTCCCCGTTGTGGGACTAATAAAGACTTATCTTATCTTATCTTATCTTAATTGCCTCACCTGCAGCTAATGTGAAGATGCCTATTTAAGACATGGAGAGGCTGTCACACAGTGTGAGATTGTCAGACATCTTCCATGCCACTAGCCTCGCTCCTGAACTCGCAATTCTCTGCTTTTGAGTGCCAATTTACTCTTGTGCCTCTGTCTCCTCTTCTAGCTTCTGTATTTCCAGACCTGCCTCTCCAGCCCAAGTGCCTGTTTGTCTGCCTACCCTGGAATCACGTAAGGAGTAAATTGCCTTCTAATTCTTGTTCTCACCTATGCACAGGGTCCCCGGATCCTCCTGGCGGATTTGGACTTCTTCCTTGGTGGACTTCCCTAGAGGACGCGTAACTGTCACTCCCTGCATTATTAGCCTCACTCGCCCCTGTTCTCCCCTCTTCTCTTTAGAAGGCGACTGGCAGCCCAGCCAGTCGCTGGGTCTCTGCTGACCTCGGCCACTCATTGTTGTCTGGAGTGTATTCACCCACGGTCACAATCCCTCCAGCCAGCATAAGAAACTGTTTCCACTAATCAGTCACTGCCCATTTATGACCTGTGCCTATGCTCATCCTGTTTCCATTCTCTCCCCGCAGGGCAGTCAGCGCACACACCTCACGAGCACCTGCACTAATAAATTTTATTGTTACCTGCATTACAGCTCCGAGTCTGTTCTGTGTTTCCAGGGTCATATTTGCAAAACATGTCAGCACTATCTCACCAGCTAGACCCAGCTGGCATGGCAGCAGCCTCGGTGGCTTTGCGTCTTGAAACCACGGAATCACGCGCTGAGCACTTATTATATGAATTAGGAATCTCCCTAGCCCAGGCACAGCATCTACCTGAGCAAGTAGACCGGCTAATCTCAGCGTCAGATGACAATAGTGGCTGTCTCCGCTCCACCTTTCCATCGCCCGGGTGCCTAGTGGTCACCACTCTGACTCGTTACGGGGGGGTGGGGGGGCAGCTGGGCGGATGCAGGGAGGTTCTCCTCCAGTGCTGCCTCGTATTCCAGTGCCTTCCCGGGGAATTCCTCACTGATCACTGCCGAATTAATTACAGTACATGGTTGGCCTCCTTGAAGGGCACGCGCTGGCTTGGGCACAGGCTATTGTTGATGGCCCTGATTTTGACCAGTATTCTTTCCACCAGTTCATCACAGAATTCAGTTCAGTTTTTGACCATACTGATGCCGATGGGTATATAACCAACAGGTTACAAAAGCTCCAGCAGGGTTCACTTTCTGTACACAGCCACTCTCTTCCAGCATTAAGATATTTCCAACCACTGGCAGCCCTATTTCCACCATAAGTCAGCAGATGGAGCCTGTCTCCCTCTTAGTCTCCAGGAACCATCGGGAGCAAATACAGTTTTAGATCCTGCCCTCTGGGTCTATGGATATAATTTTGGGTTATTCTTGGCTAAAATTACATAACCCAATGATTGGCTGGCTCCAAAATCAAGTTGTTTCCTGGAGCACCTTCTGCCTTTCTGCTTGCTTACAATCTGCCGTCTGCCCTCCCTCTTCACCTTCACCTAGCACTGTTTCTGAAGCCCCTGATCTAGCCGGCATTCCTGTCGAATACCATAGCCTCGCCGCAGTATTCCGAAAGTCTAAAGCTCAGTCACTTCCGCCACATCAACCATACGACTACGCAATTGAGCTAATCCCATGCGCCCCGCTTCCTACAAGCTGTTTATACAGCCTGTCAGGGCCAGAGCATGAGACCATGGAAAAGTACATTAAGGAATCACTGAATATGGGCATAGTTCATCCTTTCATTTCCCCTGCCAGTGCAGGCTTCTTTTTTGTGAGCAAGAAGGACGGCTCCCTTCGGCCCTGCACAGACTATCGCGGCCTCAACAAGATTACTATCAAGGACAAATATCCGTTACGACTCATAAACTCCACCTTTGATCTGCTCCGCAAAGCCTCCATTTTCACTGAACTCGACATCCATAATGCATACCACCTAATCAGGATTCGGGAGGGAGACAAATGGATGGCCGAGTTCACCACGTATATTGGACACTTTGAATACAGGGTAATGCCCTTCAGACTCACCAGCGCACCTGCTGTGTTCCAACGAGTAATCAATGTTGTAAGATAAGATAAGATAAGATAAGATAAGATAAGATAAGCCTTTATTAGTCCCACAATGGGGAAATTCCAGGATTGCAACAGCACAGGGATAGCAACACTCAGAGCAATAATTAAGAAGATACGGAAGATATAAATAAGAGCACTGGATATACATACATACACATCAATATATAAATATATATACAAAGTGCGGAGCATTGTAGCGAGATGGAATAAACAGCATTATCCTATCCTACATAGTATGAATATGTACCCATACATATTGTCACCCTCCGTAGCGACTGATACTGTCCTAGTTGTATATACTGGAGGGGACCATTGTGTAAGTCTATTGCGTCTTTTGCATTCAGTACTATTAGGTCGTCACGTTTTTTTGCTATCTCTGCGAGCAGCCCTGCTTAGGTTATACAGTCTGACTGCCGTAGGTAGGAAGGACCTGCAAAACCTCTCGGTTGCGCACCTAGGATGATGTAGTCTGCTGCTAAATGAACTCCTCGGTGCACAATGATGTGCAGTGGGACTTTCTTAATATTTTTGTATTTGTGTATCTGGACAATATCTTGGTCTTCTCCCATTCCCCAGCAGAGTACCGGGTCCACGTGCGCACTGTCCTTCAGAGACTGTTGGAGAATCAGTTGTTCGTCAAGGCCGAGAAGTGCGAGTTCCACACCACATCCGCCACATTCCTTGGGTTTGTGATTTCTGAGGGGGTGATAAAACCTGAGCCGGCTAAAATCCAGGCAATTATTAATTGGCCAACTCTCACATCCAGAAGGCAGTTGCAATGGTTTTTGGGGTGTGCCAATTTTTACCAGCGCTTTATTAAGAACTACAGTGGAATTGTTGCCCCACTCACTAGGCTTACATCCATTAAGCACCTGTTTCATTGGCCTAAGGAGGCAGAGGCAGCATTCCAGCAGCTAAAGGGGCTGTTCACGGAGGCACCCATTTTGATTCACTAATAAACTTTATTGTCACTTGCATTACGCCTCCGAGTCTGCTCTGTGCCCCCTGGGTCGTATTTGCAAAACACGTCAACGTGCCTGTGTCACCCTGAGTGAGATGATTGTCTGTGTGAATGACCTCCCCTCTGTTCTGTGTAATTAGTGAGAGTTGAAATAAATGTGTGTTACGTCCCAAACCCTCTCTTGTTTTTGTGTGAACACTTGAAAGTCACAATACAAAACAATACCTTTGTGCTGTTCTTCTCCTCTTGGGATCCTTTTTTCAGGAAACAGGAGGTGAGGTTTTACTAATCTCCCACCATGCTCGTGTTTAGTGATGTGGGATGATGGGAGTTGTTCGCTCATTGTTGAACCAGAAACTAAATATTACTCTGCTATTACATGACAGCCAACAACTTTACATGGAAAATTATCTTTTAAATTGACAAACATCATATGCAAAATTTGGTTGGGATCAAAAGATAATTTCGTTCTTGCTATTCATTTCAATGGAGATTTTTTTTTTTTTTGATTTAAGGTCCAATATCTGGAAGCAGAGGGGGCATGACTTAGGCTCTCTCTGTTACACAAGAGTGAGTTCGGTATTGTGATTATACTAACTGCGGCTGTGATACGTCTAATGTCCTCCTTACATCAGAGGGCACTGTTGTGTTAGAGTTTGGACCTTTATTTGTGTGGTATGGGTGGCGGTTCCACCTTCCGGTTCTGCCACCACCCGCGGCTATAAGAGGGCAGTGGGCAGGAGGGGTGGTCTCTTTGCCATCTCTCTGCCTGACGGCTGTGCTCGTGTGCTGTGTTATGCCTCTCAATAAATGTGTGTTTAGTTTGACACCTGGCCTCGTCCTTGGCTCCTTATTCGTTGGCCTCCGTCGGTCTATGATGACCATGGAAGAGAATCCTAAACATCTACTCTGCTGGAACAGCACCGCCTGTGGCTGAACAGGCCGATGCGCACCGGTGTTCTACCTTCCAGCGTTGGGCGTTGGTAGGATTCAAGCCTGGGCAGGAAGATATGGAGGACAAGATGTTACCCATGCAGCATGTCCCCCCTCTCCACATCATTGATGGATCCAAAGGAACAGCAGGGCTGCTATAGTTTGGCACCAGTACCGTTGCAGGAGCTGCCAGAACGATGCTGAGCACAACAGAGAACTGCCTTAGGGGCTCCGACTCCGGATTTTTCCTCAGGGTTGACTCCTGAAGCCTTTCCCGTGACCGGGTGTGCCGCAAGACAGCGGAGGTTTGAAATCAGGGTTTACCTTCCCCTAGATGGGCTACCTTCCCAGGTTGATGAGCCACCATCTACCCGAAGCATCTGATTTTAAGGCGCCAGAGATCCACCCTCGCCCCTTCTCCTATTAGTAAAAGCAATTCCGCCGGGCTTAGAGACTAAACCACACGGGCAGGCTAGGAGTTGGACTTAGTTGTCAGAGGCTTTTCGAGACGCACGCCGTAAGGAGCATTTTATGAGCACTGGGAGCTTAACCCCAGTGCCGCTCCTGGCTATGACAACCTTGGAACCTTGGCTCCTTATTATCAACATAACATTTGGCAACGAGGATAAAAGCAGGTATGGACACGTGAGTTACACTTGTTCGGCCGTTTTTGGAGCTTCCCGGTGAGCCACCTGTTCCTTCGTCAAGGTGGTTCGCCGCGTTCCAGACATGTATGGTGGTGCTAAACCTTGGGAAGTTGGAGAAATTGAGGGCACGTGCGTTGTTGGTGTGTGGCCCGAGATGTGTGACCTGAGGTTCACTATGATAGCCCATGGTGAGAACATAATGGGATGCGATCTGTTTTATGGTCTGGGCTTCACCATTAAAAGCGATGCTGGGGAGGAGTGGTTGGGCTGCGGTTTGTGGGACCGGCCGGTCCCAAGAATGGAAGACAGGGCTGTGTGGGATGAGAATATGCCTGGCACCCTGGAGAATATGCAAGACCAATATCACCCAGGGCCATCACAGGAGGGTCCCTGTGCCAGAGCTCAAGTCGCCCTGGATGAGGGTACTGGGTGGCACAGTGGGACGCCTGTGATTGTGGGTGACGTCGAGAGACTGGCTCCATCTGTTCCCAGATCTCGGCTGGAATGGGCCGGTGAACAGGGGGTCAGAACGGCGATGGCAGTGGTGAAGGTAAAGGCGGTCAGAGCTGGACCGTCTGGCACGGTAGAACGACGTGCCAAGCAGAGACACTGCAAGCTGAGTAGGGCCCCTCTGGGTGTCGTGGATGGGGTCCAGGCCTGGGAGGAGGCATGGTCGTGGCGGATTTGGGTCAAGCGGCAGGTGAAGGAGCACCAAGGGCGGCTGCATGTGGTGGCCAGACGGGAGGATGCCTATCTCCAACCGTTGGATGGTTTATGGAGGCACCCGAATGAGCTGCGGCGTGCCCGGGAGAAGACTGGTGGGCTTGGGCCTGGACATGGGACTCCACTGGTGGTACTGAAGAGGAGGCGCATCGGGGTCGAGACAGCCAGCGGCAACCTGGGAGGTGATTTTTCCCTTGGGGCGGACCAATGGAAGGACAATCCAAAGGGGGGGGGGGCATGGGTTTGTTCTTATAGTTAATATCTGGTTTAGATGGTGTACAGATGTGTATGTTTTGATGGTCATGTGGTACGGCTTATTTGGTGTTTTTTTTAGGATGTTTTATGTATCTGGTATTTGTATATGTTCGTGGGGATTAATTTGATGTTATGTTTAGATTAGGACACAGTGGTATTTTGTTTTCAGTAGAACTGTTTGAAGTACAAGCGTCAGAATAATCCACTTCACCGTGTGGAGTGAGGTGGCAGTCTACCCATCTCCCCCTAGTTTTAGTTATTTTGGAATGACTGGGTTAGGCCATTTGTATTGTGTTATCTTATTACTTTTAGTGCGTGATTCAGGTTCCAAATTGGGGTGGGTCCAAATTGTATGTGTGTTTTTGGCTTTTGTGAAGTGTGTGTGGGGGGGTGTTAGAGTTTGGACCTTTACTTGGGAGGTACAAGTGGCGGCTCCACCTTCTGGTTCCGTCACCACCCGCAGCTATAAGAAGGCAGTGGGCAGGAGAGGCAGTCTCTTTGCCATCTCTCTGCCTGACAGCTGCACTCGTTGTGCAGTGTTGTGCCTCTCAATAAATGTGTGTTTAGTTTGACACCTGGCCTCCTCCTTGGCTCCTTATTACCGACATAACAGGCATTAGACGTATCACAGCCATAGTTAGTATAATCATGATACCGTAACAAACTTGATTGCAATATTGCTTTTATACAACAGTTCCACAAGCATAATTATTAAATGACAGCAATACTGGACAAAATATTATGATTTGTTTGTTTCACCAGTTATTTTGCACAGCTGGGAAAAAATAGTCCCTTCTAAATGTAGCCAGTAACTGTTGCTAAACATCTCAATCAGCATGAAGACGTCTATTGTCATTTCACACACATGTAAACAAATTAAATATTGTCAAGTGCAAAAGTAACGAATGTTTATAAAACATACCTGTTGAGTCGGTACTGTGAAAGATCGGAGATCAAACTGTGGGGCACAACACCGGTAGCTAACCGATGGCTTGTAGTTAGCATGCTAGCGATTTCTTCGGCACACTTCAATCACTTTTCTTGGCATTTTAAGATGAAACAAAGATAGAGATGTGATTTGGGGTTGGGGAAATTATCTGAAAATTTAGTAGGGGGTCTGGTGGATGTAGTCCCCCAGCGGGGTTTGGGGCAGAGCCCCGTTGGGGGGGCAAGGGGGGCAAAGCCCCCCAAAGCTCCTGGGTTTTTATGATTTTTAAGTACCAGAATTGTGCTTAAATGACATAAAACAAACAGCTGAATGTCACTTATTACTGTATAATATTGACTTATGTTCCAAGAAGATAGCATTCCTAAAATATTCCAACAAGCATTATCCATCACATGTGTGGCTTTAAAAATATTTTTTAAATAAAGTCCAAAGCATCTTCAGCAGGCAAGATGAAGAAAAGTGAAAAGTGAACTCCTGTGGCAGATAGAAAGGTCTACATTTAACCATGAGAAACTTCAGGTTAGCTGAGCAGTGTCTCCCAACAGTGACAGAGTTCGTGCACCAAGCCTTGTTAATATAAATGCACACTCCCCCACCTCTGGTCTTACCGGAGTCATCAGCTGCTCTGTCTGCCCGCAGAGTGTGCCGTCCGGCCAGCTCGATAGCACCGTCAAGTACTCCACTAGGTAGCCATGTTTCCATGAAAATCATGATATTGCAGTTCATAAGTTTCTTATTGTTGGTGATCCGAAGCCGTAGCTCATCCATTCTGTTCGCCACTGACCGTACATTAGCGAGGAAAATGCTGGGTAGAGAAAGCCGGTGTGGTGTTAGCTTTAGCTTAGCTCTTAGCCCTCCGCGCTTCCCCCGCCTTTGTTTAGGGTCTCTACACCGCCTGCGAGCACTTCCGGTCGGCCGGGTAGCTTACCTAGCGTCGGGTGTTCTCCAGAGGTCAGGGATGAAACGTAGGTTGCTGATAAAAAGGTCGTTATTTTTTTTAATCCAATGTTGCAGTTCATAAGTTTCTTATTGTTGGTGATCCAAAGCCGTAGCTCATCCATTCTGTTCGCCACTGACCGTACATTAGTGAGGAAAATGCTGGGTAGAGAAAGCCGGTGCAGTGTTAGCTTTAGCTTAGCTCTTAGCCCTCCGCGCTTCCCCCACCTTTGTTTACGGTCTCTACGCCGCCTGCGAGCACTTCCGGTCGGCCGGGTAGCTTACCTAGCGTCGGGTGTTCTCCAGAGCTCAGGGATGAAACGTAGGTTGCTGATAAAAAGGTCGTTATTTTGTAATCCAGTGTCCAAAAGTTCATTTCGGGTGTAGGATGTAAAAGCAAAGCTGTTCTGAACGAACAGACCCGAAATGAGCAGAAATATCGCTGCTAATCCACAAAATCTGAAGAGACGCTGAGCCTCGCGTTGTGCACGCGCCGCCATCTGGTCTGAAAATTTTTGGAAGATAAAAAAAGCGGAATTCCACAAATTAGCAGAAAAATCACATCCCTACAAAGAGTCCATCACCACATAACTATTGTGGTTTTACTGTGTTATCCTCGTTTTTGCTTTTCTCCAGATTGTCCAGGTCAGCTGATGAAATTCTTGCACACCGGAGGTTTCTGTGGAAATAGCCTGGCTTCTTCCTTTCTCCTCCTCCTCCTCCTCTTCTGATGGCCATTCATAATTTAATTCGAATGATATATTTGGAAAAATGTCCATCGTTTTGCCGTATTCCATTAATGTTGCCTTAAAGTGCAGACCAGGACCTGACAGTAAATAACAGTTACTAGAACACCTTTGAAGCTGAATGGACTCAAATCTGGACTACCTTTGTTTGAACAAGGGGATGGGCCATTAAGCCCAACTGGTGGTGTGAACTCACAACCTCCCACTCCGGAGTCTGGCACTCTACCTGTATCACCAAGAGGGTCAACCCACTTGGCAAGCCAAGTAGGAATGCTTTTTATTGGCTCCATTACATATTCCTCCTCAGATTTTTTTGACATAGTCCCGATGTCAGACGTGCATTTAAGATTTAAGGGTGTCCGCCTTCTGACTCTGTCAACACCAGTGAGTCCTACCAGCAACATCTCTTGTGGTGGGGACAAAGCACCACTTGAGGGTACCAACACACTAGTGGTATCTGGGGAATAGGACCAATGCACCACCACTAAGACCTGCCAACAATGCCACTTGTGACCAAGGGGATGGGCCAAGCCCAACTGGTGGCATCCAAACAGGGGTTCAAACTCATAACTTCCCGTTCCGGAGTCCGGCACTCTACCTACGGGTCGACCCGCTTGGCAAGCCAAGAAGGAATGCTTTTTATTGACTCTGGTACATTTGTTTAACAGAAACTTGGTTACACAGTAACATACCCACTAATATAATAGACATTCTAGGTTATCACTGCTTTAGAAAAGATAGGCAGGTAGGAAAGGGAAGAGGAGTGTTGATATTTATTCTCAGAGGAGTTGGAGTTAATAAGTGTTCACTTCTTCCTTCTCCCTTTCGAGCACTGTATACTGTCACTTTATCGCACTTGTCATTTGTTTTGGGTTTTTTTTTTACTTTTTTGTTCAAAATAAAGTATCTATCATTAAAGAAAAATCAAATTTCAACTGGCTGAATTGAATACTTCCCTGTAATGTCTAGCTGTCAATGTCATTCTCTCACCTGTAATGAATTTTAATCTTGCAGTATTGTACCTCCACCTTCACACAATGTCTCCTTCTATAATGAATTAAATGATTTGGCTAAACTGCTTGAGGGTCACAAAGAAACTTTATGGTATGATAACATCAGCTGGATTGATAAAAATAACAAACAGAAATTAAAAAACATCATAACAAAATTTAATTACCAACAAATGATCAAAGGACCCACCAGGATAACCAAACTTTCTAAAACACTCATTGACATGGCATTTACCAATAAACCAGAACGTATAACAAGAACCTGCGCCACCGTGGGCTGCACGGTGGCACAGTGGTTAGCACTGCGGCAGCACAGTTTACCCTTGGCCGGGCGATCGTGGGAATCGGGGGTTCGATCCCAGCCCCCGACCAACAGTGATCTGTGTGGAGTTTGCATGTTCTCCCCGTGTATGCATGGGTTTACCCCGGGATTTCTCCGGTTTCCTCCCACATGCCCAAAAAAAACCATGCAGGTTAGGTTAATTGGAGACTCTAAAGTGGCCCTAGGTATGAATGTGTGTGTGAATGGTTAAGGGATAGCGCCGTATCGTGGCTGCTTCATCCATCCAGGTGGTGGATGACCCTCAATTTCCCCTCTGGGGATCAATAAAGTATACTAAATCTAAAAAAAATAAATAAATAAATAAACTGATTACTGGAGTAAACCAATAAAGGTAATAAACAGCTTATGGTGTTTACATGCACTGAGTAAATAGTCTGCTGGGCAAATAAACTAGGTGGGTTAGTTTGTTTTCTCATAAACCATTAATGAGCTTTTGGCCCTGTTTACATGGTCACAAGTAAACCGATTACTGGAGTAAACTGATAAAGGTAATCAGATTGCTCAGTTTACATGACGGTTTGTATAATCAGGTAACTCCAGAAAGCTGATTGTAATCGGTTTACTCATGACCATGTGAACAGAGTCAAATCTGACTGACAAAGATAATCGGATTACTCTGTTTACGACAGTTTGAATAATTAGGGAACTCCAGAAAGCTGATTGTAATTGGTTTACTCATGACCATGTAAACAGGGTCAATGTGACTCTCACAGTCAGAAAGCTTACTAAAAAACAGCTACAGTTCTCGGTGGTGTTGATGCTGACAAAGTAAAATTGATTATTCCCAAATCTAAAATGATGCAGTTTGAATGTGACCTAAAGAATCAAAATTTGGAGCAGCTCATGTCAATATGAGATGTAGATGAGTGTAATTCTATAACTACAACAATAACAAAATCCATAGAAAAATTTACAAAGCAAATGAAATGTAGACAAAAAAGTCCAACTTACCATGGTTAAACAATGAAATAAAGAAACTTAGGAAAAAGCAAGATTCTGCTTTGAAAACGTCATTGCCCTCTAAACTTCAAACTGATCTGTCATGGGCAGCGAGAGCGCACCCCTCCCATCCTGCCTCACGTTCACCAACTCATCACTGCACTTGAGGCAGAAGACACACCTGCACCCGCTCATCAGCCAGCGTACTTAAGGAGGCTCTCTCCGTGCAGTGAACGCTGGCTCGTCTGGGCATACTGCCCATGATTAGGCAAGCTAAAATTAAGTTATAATTGTTGACATGTCGTTAACCTTATTTCTCCTCTTTTCTCAGGTTGCTGCCACCATGTAGGTATATCTCTAGGACTGCGCGCGCTCTCCTGCCACATCTCACCGTACCTCAGCTTCCTACTCCACCCGGTCAGGCACCATCAGCTCATCTTCCCCCCATCCTACTGGTTCGTCTATTCCTTGCTGGGTCCTGCCGGTTCTCCCTGGATTTCCCAAGTAAGTGGCAGTTTGGCTCGCCCATTTCCCCTTACTCCATTCTTCTGCTCACAGCTCTCATCTTCTCTCCACAGAGCCATTCCTCTGGTGAGTGACTGTTTCTGCAGCTGTGCGCTTTGGTTTTTGATATTTAATAAAACTTTCAAACGTGCCCCTCTGTGTGGTTCCTTCCTGTGCTTTGGCATCGTGCACGTGAGCTGTCAATTTTAATTAGTGATGACAGAACGAGCCAGCCAGGATGATAGCTCAGCCGGTGCCTCACCACAGGAGCTGTCAGCTATGGCTCGTCTAGCGGCGACCGAGCGCCTGCTCACTGCTGACGCAACAGGTGTCGAATATGTTGATGCTTTGGTCTACAGAGCCTCCTCCGGCCTCTCTCCCTCAGCCTGCTCTGCGCACTATGGTGCGCCGAGCTACTTCCATTCCCACACCTTCCCCGTACATGGGGGAGGTGGGGAAATGTAAGGGGTTTCTTATTCAAGTCCACATGTACCTGGAGCAGGTTGAGGAAGAGTATCCGGGGGACATAGCCAAGATCCAGTTCTTTACTCTGTTGCTGAGGGATCGAGCCCTTGAGTGGGCATGGTCCACTTTAGACAACCCCGAAGGGTGGCGGTACACGTTTGATCAATTTGTGGCTGCATTCTCTAGCGCGTTTGGCAGGACCGAGAGTCAGGGCAACGTTTTGAGCCGCCTGATGACACTCCACCAGGGCACCCGGTCAGTGGCCGAGTACTTGGTGGAGTTCCGGGTTGTAGCGTCCGATTCGGGGTGGAACGATATCGCGTTACGCAGTGCATTCCTCCACAAGCTGAATGATCAACTCCGTGATGATCTGGCGGTTCACCCTGTCCCGGAGACTCTCGATGGTCTCATAGATCAGGTAGTTGGTTTGGTTAACCGGTACTGTGAGAGCAAGAAGGAGCGCGAGTCCTCCTCTCGCCCGCGTGCCGACCATGTATCCGCCGTTGTTAGTGGTACTGGCGGTGCTAGCTCTTCGCCTAAACCGATGGAGGTCTCTCGGCACTTGACTGACGATGAGCGCCGGCTAAGGCGAAGAGTTAGCACATGCACGTACTGTGGTTTAATGAACCACAGTCTGGACAAATGCCGCCAGCAGCTAAATGACACGGCCCGTCAGTAACCATGAGGGGTCTGGTTGGAGGGACTAATCCTACTCCCCATGGTAATTTTTCTATTTCAGCCCTCATGCAATTGCCGGGGGTCGAGGGGAGGACTATGGCGCTGGTTGATTCAGGGTCAGAGGGTAATTTCGTGACTGCTGAGTTCATTAAGCAGGTGGGGATTCCTACATGTAAATTGCCCCGTGGTCAGAGAATCACAACCATATCTGGCCGAGAGCTCGCGGTGGTCGCTTATAGCATGGTGCCTATTTCCGTCCTTTCCGGGAACCACCGGGAGGAACTGTCGTTCCTGGTTCTCCCTGTGTCATCTTTCCCGATGGTTCTTGGTTAGCTGTGGCTCCGGAGGCATAACCCAATGATTAATTGGGATAAAAACACCATCTCCTCCTGGAGCCCGTTTTGTTTGACCCATTGTATGCATTAAGTGGAGTGTTCCCCATCTCTGTCCGTTTCCCTCTCCCCGGTCGAGCTGCCGGACCTCAGCCTCATCCCCCAGGCTTTTCACGATTTGGGAGAGGTTTTTAGCAATTCAAGAGCATTGTCGCTGCCTCCTCACCGCTCTTATGATTGTGCTATAGACCTCATCCCGGGGGCGAGGCTGCTGTCCAGCCAGTTGTATAGCATTTCTGGCCCGGAGAGGGAGGCAATGGAGCAATAGATTAAGGAGTCGCTGAACGCCAGCCTTATTCGGCCATCTTCAGCTCCACTCGGAGCTGGATTCTTCTTTGTCGGGAAGAAGGATGGCTCGTTGCGCCCGTGCATCGACTACCGGGAGCTCAACGCAATTACCATCAAAGATAAGTACCCTTTGCCTTTGATTAATTCAGCGTTAGAGCTCCTTCAGCGCTCACAGGTTTTCACCAAGCTAGACCTTAGGAACTCGTACCATCTCGTCCGCATTCACGAGGGCGATGAGTGGCAGACAGCTTTTAAAACACACCAAGGGCAATTTGAATATTTTTATATTATATATATTATATTATATTTTTATATTTTATAATTTTCGGTGTCACACTTGGATCGATGAGCGGGCGGTGGTAGAACACCTTGATGCATCCAAGGCCTCTGAACAACGCCGGCCAGAGAACATGCCATTCGCGGAACACTGTCAGTACCATTGAGCCCTCTGGATCCATGATGGAGAATCCCAGTTCACCCAGCAGATTGATCCCCAGCAAATCAGACCCCTGGCGCGAAACCTGAAAGGTGAACACAGGAACAGTGTTTAACACATTTCACTGAGAAGCTGACCGTGCCCGCCATTTCAATTTTGGCGTGACCATACCCAAACATTTTCACCACCCCAGCATTGATGTTTTTTCCCGGGAAAAGTCTTTTCAAAGTAGCCATACTTAATATGGACTTACCAGCTCCTGAGTCTGCCATAAGCGGCACATCAACTCCGTCGAGCTGTAGGACGTACCACTTTTATGGTCCCTTCTTTGAGCCTGCTACACACACCCGTGTCATGCCCTTGGGCTCTGCCGCCGATGGTTAGTAGTGATAGTGCAGGCCCTGTCCCGCACCACAGTCCGCCGCCTTTTGGGGGTCCGCCCTGAAGAGTTAGCTATGTTGCTAACGGCCAGGCTTGGAGGGAAAACTTGAGTAGCTACACTCTCTTTAGCCAATACCAGCAGACCCAGCTGGACGGTGCACTCTAGCTGCCTAACCAGTTCAGCCGCTTTCTCTAGCGTGAGAACATCCAGTCAGCTTCAGCTTGCTCTTCAGCCACACGTTGTTCGTACCATGGGCTAGCTTGTCTCGGACTAGCTCCTCCTCGATAGGCCCAGAGGCACACTCTCTTGCTAAGCTACCGAGTTCCATAATGAAGGATTGGGTGGACTCACCAGCTTGCTGTCGGCGGTCAAAAATTCATATCTTCTCGCCGTGATGTTGGAATGGTCTCTGAAGACATCGTCCATTAAGTCCAAACATTCCTTCAGTGAGCCACTGCCACACAGCCCAAAAAATATCCGTTGGCCCTCCTCACCGAGGCAATGAATGAGTAGGCTCCTCCGTCTCTCTTCATCGGCGCCGCTCAGACCGGCCGCAGTCACATACACTTTGAATGTCTCCCGCCAGCGACCCCATGATATCACTGGCATGCCCAGAGACTGTAACAATGGAGGTGGTTGTCTAATACACACTCCCATAGTTTATGCTCGTTGCCAAATGTTATGTCGGAATAACATGGGACCGGAGCCACATTCAACTGAGCACTGAACTGACTTTATTATAGAAACAACTCAATATATTCTCTACCGTAGCCCGCCTAACGTCATCACCCTCAACCCCCCTGGCCAGGCTACTGTTGTATCTAGAAATGAGGGAGTCGGAGGCGAGACTACATGCAACATGGAACTCTCTTTATTATAGTGAACTTGGGGTTTACATACAGAGGGGTGGTGCCAACCTCACACCACCCCAGAGGGCGGGCACTGTCACACATACCCATACACACACATCCAACATTCCCTCCCCCCCCTTAGAAAAATGGTAAATCACACACACCATTAATCCCCCAAATTTAAAACCCAACTCACACGCTAAGAACCAGGGGAACAACATATTGCAACAAAACAAACCTATCACATTCACACAAAATAATTCAAACCGGACCATGTCTCTGTAAAACAAAATAATCCCATATTCATCACATTCACTCCCATACACACCAGCAAACACTATATGCATATATATAAAACACACATTATCAAATATATGCACAAGTATTTACACAAATAAAATTTTCTCAGGTAACCCCAGTGTCCATGGGCAACCACCACCTTTTAACCCCAGAACACTTTCGCTATAAAAAGTAACACCATCACTTTCGCCGGGTAATTTTTACCCGATATACACTCACCGGCCACTTTATTAGGTACACCATGCTAGTAACGGGTTGGACCCCCTTTTGCCTTCAGAACTGCCTCAATTCTTCGTGGCATAGATTCAACAAGGTGCTGGAAGCATTCCTCAGAGAGTTTGGTCCATATTGACATGATGGCATCACACAGTTGGCGCAGATTTGTCGGCTGCACATCCATGATGCGAATCTCCCGTTCCACCACATCCCAAAGATGCTCTATTGGATTGAGATCTGGTGACTGTGGAGGCCATTTGAGTACAGTGAACTCATTGTCATGTTCAAGAAACCAGTCTGAGATGATTCCAGCTTTATGACATGGCGCATTATCCTGCTGAAAGTAGCCATCACAAGTTGGGTACATTGTGGTCATAAAGGGATGGACATGGTCAGCAACAATACTCAGGTAGGCTGTAGCGTTGCAACGATGCTCAATTGGTACCAAGGGGCCCAAAGAGTGGCAAGAAAATATTCCCCACACCATTACACCACCACCACCAGCCTGAACCATTGATACAAGGCAGGATGGATCCATGCTTTCATGTTGTTGACGCCAAATTCTGACCCTACCATCCGAATGTCGCAGCAGAAATCGAGACTCATCAGACCAGGCAACGTTTTTCCAATCTTCTATTGTCCAATTTCGATGAGCTTGTGCAAATTGTAGCCTCAGTTTCCTGTTCTTAGCTGACAGGAGTGGCACCCTGCGTGGTCTTCTGCTGCTGTAGCCCATCTGCCTCAAAGTTCGACGTACTGTGCGTTCAGAGATGCTCTTCTGCCTACCTTGGTTGTAACGGGTGGTTATTTGAGTCACTGTTGCCTTTCTATCAGCTCGAACCAGTCTGGCCATTCTCCTCTGACCTCTGGCATCAACAAGGCATTTCCGCCCACAGAACTTCCGCTCACTGGATATTTTTTCTTTTTCGGACCATTCTCTGTAAACCCTAGAGATGGTTGTGCGTGAAAATCCCAGTAGATCAGCAGTTTCTGAAATACTCAGACCAGCCCTTCTGGCACCAACAACCATGCCACGTTCAAAGTCACTCAAATCACCTTTCTTCCCCATACTGATGCTCGGTTTGAACTGCAGGAGATTGTCTTGACCATGTCTACATGCCTAAATGCACTGAGTTGCCGCCATGTGATTGGCTGATTAGAAATTAAGTGTTAACGAGCAGTTGGACAGGTGTACCTAATAAAGTGGCCGGTGAGTGTAATATATCCAACAAAAAGTACTTGTCATAAAAAATAGATCAAAATATGACAACACATGATAAATTAGAGTGGTTTTCTTTTATTTTCAACTGTGGCATGTGTAACAAAATGAAAAAAAAATGTCTTAGGAGGACCCCCATAAAATGCTCCAAAATTACTGAAAAATTAGGAATTCATGAACAAAAAATTCCTAAAAAAAAAAATAATGATACTGGAAACTTGGTCTTTGGTCCACCCATTCCTGGGACATGTGAGACTTCCCTGGTGAAGGCACAGACTCCTTGACACGCGAACAGCTGCAGGAGAGAGGAACAAAAAATGGTATTTTTTGAGTGGGTAAAAATGACCAATTGACTAAAATATTGTTTTCACCATATGAATTCCCTTTGAAATCACCACTTTGTGATATTTATTCATAACCACTGCACTAAATAAGGATAGCATGCAAATTCCAGGACCACTTTTACTTACCTATTCCTTACAAGCAGTCTCACATGTCCCAGGAATGGGTGGACCAAAGACCAAGTTTCCAGTATCATTTTTTTTTTTTTAGGAATTTTTTGTTCATGAATTTCTAATTTTTCAGTAAAGCATGTCCTCCTATGACATTTTTTTTTTCATTTTGTAACACATGCCATAGTTGAAAATAAAAGAAAACCACTCTAATTTATCATGTGTTGTCATATTTTGATCTATTTTTTATGACAAGTGTGGGGAGACTTGAATAACGAAACCGAATTGTCTTCCATTTCAGTTTATTCAAGAAATCATTCCACTGTCTGCTCTTATTCTTGAGCAGCGAACAAAGAGAGTGAACACACCAAAGTTCTCTCATTTAAACCATTTCCCTCGCGGGGGAAATCACACATCTATATCAAAGTCTCTTTATTCACATTCATTAGCCTTTTATTTACATAACTCCCCCTTCTCTCCTCTCGAGCCTCAGTGGTCAGGAAGTCTTCTGTCCCCTGTCCTCCGCAGGGGGTCCAGGCTCTGTGGCTCCGCACCGCAGGGGGCTGGCTCTCCTTCATCGTGAGGTTAAATCACATATGCAGTGTCCAACATATACATGTCTCACAACACAGCCATATAACCCCCCCCAAACGATGAAGAACAGACTAATTCCCAAAATTTAATAGCACCTTACTCACTACTGAATAATCAACACCAACATTCAGTCTGTGTGCCGCTTGGGCTTCAGCCGTCTGCCGAATCTGCTGTGCGTTGGCCCCGCCTTGCCTGCGGTGCTGTTCTGCTTCGGGTCTGTTGACTGAGGAAGAGAGTGGTTAATTGCCCTCTGCGGGGGCCTGCCTCGTCGAGGCGCCACCGCGACCGGTACAGAAACGTCCTTCATGACAAAAGCAGGTTTCAGTCTGTCAATGCTGACTGTCTCTTTTCTGTCTCCAAAATCTAGCACAAATTGCTTATCACCTGCCTCCAGCACTCGAAATGGCCCTTCGTAAGGTGGTTTGAGCGTTGCTTTAAGGGCTTCGCGCCTGACAAAAACGAAATCGGCATTTTTCAAAGCCTTGGGGACGAAAACTCGTGGAAAAGCGTGATGAACCGGACCCGGGAGCGTGTCTGCCCCCGTGCCGACTAACGGTCCCAGAGCAGAGAGAGGTGGGGGCTCTGGGTGCTCTGGTAAAAACTCGCCCGGCAGCCTCAGAGTTTGTGCGAATACCAGCTCCGCTGGGGAGGCGTCTAAGTCCTCTTTAGGCGCAGAACGCAACCCTAATAAAACCCATGGAAGTTTATTTACCCAATCTGCATCCGTGAGCGACGCTCTGAGTGCTGCCTTCAAAGACCTATGAAAACGCTCGCATAAACCATTAGCCTGAGGGTGGTAAGCCGTAGTGCGGTGAATTTTGGCTCCTAAGCCGTTGGCCATCGCTGACCACAGCTCAGAGATGAATTGCGGTCCTCTATCGGACGTAATGTCCGACGGAACCCCGAAGCGCGCCACCCAAGCCGTTAAAAAAACGCGAGCCACCTCCGCGGCCGTGGTCGTCGCAAGTGGGACCACTTCCGGCCAACGTGTGGTGCGGTCCACCATTGTCAAAAGATACGTGAACCCCTGTGATGCCGGTAGGGGGCCCACAAGGTCGACGTGCACATGGTCGAACCTTCTGGCCGGAATGCGGAACGGTTCTAACGGGGCTCTTGTGTGCCTGTGAATTTTGGCCCGTTGACAGGAAATGCAGGTTTTTGCCCATTCCTTCACGTGCTTGCGCAGGCACGGCCAAACAAACTTTTCCGCCACTAGTTTCACCGACGCGCGCACCCCCGGGTGCGCCAGTGAGTGGACCGAGTCAAAAACACGGCGGCGCCACGTGGCCGGAACCACCAGACGCGGGCGCCCCGTCGACATGTCGCAGATCAGGGGGGGCATACCGGTTTGTAAACACTTGCTCTCCAGCCTCAACCCTGTTGGTCCAGACTGGAGCGCGCGCACGTCTGCGTCCGCCCCCTGGTCCGCTGCCATGGCTGCGTAATCTATACCCACGTGCACCGGGGCTGCGCGCGCCACCGTGCCGCTCTCCTGCGGCGCGGTCACGGTGGCCCGTTCTGCCTCTGCGCGTGTTGGGGTCGTGAACGCGCGTGAGAGACAATCCGCTACTACATTGAATTTGCCCGCGACGTGCCTAATGTCAGTGGTAAATTCCGAGATTGCGGCCAGCTGCCTCTGCTGCCTGCCGGACCACGGATCTGAAATTTTGGCCATGGCGTATGTGAGCGGCTTGTGGTCCACATAAGCGGTGAAGCACCGTCCTTC
Organism: Pholidichthys leucotaenia; assembly: GCA_020510985.1. Lineage (NCBI taxonomy): Eukaryota > Metazoa > Chordata > Actinopteri > Cichliformes > Pholidichthyidae > Pholidichthys > Pholidichthys leucotaenia. Next base: position 83,770,204 of record CM035848.1, on the reverse strand, counting down.
CAGCCAGAACTGGAAATGACGAATAGCCAAATGCAGCGCCAACAGTTCTCTGTCAAACGCGCTGTATTTTCGCTCAGCCGCGCTTAAAGATTTGCTAAAGAAAGCCAAAGGCTGCCAAACTCCGGCTACCTGTTGCTCAATAACGGCCCCTATGGCTAAATCTGAAGCGTCTGTCGTCAGCGCGATACGTGCTGCAGGGTCTGGGTGGGCCAGGAGCGCAGTGTCAGCCAAGGCTTTTTTAACCTCTGTGAACGCGCGCTCCCGCTCCGGGGACCATTCGACCGCCTGGGTCGGCTTTTGTTTTTTGAGCGCGGCATATAACGGTTGCATGATTTGAGCTGCGTGGGGCAGGAACCGGTTATAAAAATTCACCATCCCCAAGAATTCCTGTAGTGATTTGACCGTTTGTGGACGGGGAAAATCCGCTACCCGCGCGTACTTTCTCTGGTAACGGAACCGCTCCCTCCGGGGAGACGCGGTGACCCAAAAAATCAATCCGCTCAACGCCGAACTGGCACTTGGCTGGGTTAACTATTAAGCCGTGCTCTCCCAGCCTCCTAAAAACTGCTGTGAGGTGCGTTTCGTGTTCGTCCTCTGAAGTACTCGCGACCAAAATGTCGTCGAGGTACACAAACACGAAAGGGAGATCGCGTAACACGGCATCCATCATCCGCTGAAATGTTTGCGCCGCCCCTTTGAGACCAAACGGCATGCGTAAAAATTCGAAAAGTCCGAACGGGGTTATTACCGCTGTTTTAGGAATGTCCTCCGGTTGGACCGGGGACTTGGTGATAGCCGCGAACTAGATCAATCTTTGAAAAAATGCGCGCCCCCGCCAGGTGCACCGAAAAATCCTGAATGTGCGGGATGGGATAACGATCGTGTGCCGTAGCGTTGTTTAGCCTGCGGTAATCCCCGCACGGTCTCCAGGAGCCATCGGCTTTCGGTACCATGTGCAGCGGCGAAGCCCACGGGCTCTTCGACCTACGAACGATGCCCAGCCTCTCCAGGCTGGCGAACTCCTCGCGCGCAACGGCGAGCTTAACTGCATCCAAGCGCCGAGCTTTTGCAAACACGGGAGGACCAGAAGTGGGGATAAAGTGTTTCACCCCGTGCTTCGCGACCGTCGCTGAAAAAGTGGGCACAGTGAGCGCTGGAAATTGGGTGAGGAGTGTGTGAAACTTACCACCTGCTGTAGCGACGTGGGTCTGTACTGGTGGCGGGGACACTCGAGCTGAACAGGGGAGAGAGTAAAAAGAGAGTGCATTTACCAGCCGTCTATTAGCAAGATCAACTAACAGATTGTGTGAACACAAAAAATCCGCGCCCAACATGTTGAAACTCACCGCCGCTACTACAAAAGTCCATTCATATGTGCGGCCATGTAAGCATAAAGGCAAGGTCCTTCTCCCGTAGGTGTTGATGTTCGAGCCATTTGCCGCTGTAGCTCCGTCACCGTGGGGTCCAGCCACCCGGTCCGCGTATGTTGGGGTGATGAAGCTCACTTGTGCTCCGGTGTCAATGAGGAACACTCGTCCGGAGCGCGCATCCGTGATGTAGAGCAGCTTGTTGCGTTCTCCGAGGGTCGAAGCTGCTAGCGACCCCGGTCTTGCCGTTTCCCGAACTCCTGAAGATGCAGGGCGGCACACACCTGCGTGCCTTCTCTGCGAACCTCCGATGGTAAAAGCAGAGATCTTCTCCTCCGCTGTGTCGTGCCCGCGCCTCTGTCGCCGGGCTATTGGCTCCCCCTCGTCGCGGCCGTGTTGCCGCCGTCGTCGGCCAGTCTGGTTCTGCCGCCTCTGGCTCCCCGCTGTCTCGGGTCGCTGCTGTGGTTGCTTGCCCGCCGCAGGCGTCCAGGATCCCGTCTGCCTCCTGGGCCAGCTCCCGGAACTCCTCCAGGGTGTGACACTTTTTGCCGGCCAGCGTGCTTCTCGCATGCGCCGGGAGGTTGGAGAGGAAGATGAACTGAAAAATGAAATCATCGTTGTCCAACCCTCTCAGCTGTATCATCTCCTCCATCAGGGCGCTCGGCCTGTGTCCACCTTGGTCTAGCAAAGACAGGATCCTCCTCGCCCTCACTTCAGCCGAGGGGGTGAAAAACTTGATGAGGGTGGATTTCAGCTTGCCGTACCTGTCGGTCGCGGGTGGCTGCTCCACCAAGCTTTGCACGCACCGAGCTGTGCTGTTGTCCAGTTTAGCGATGACATGGTGGAACTTAGTGTCATCCACCGTTACTCCTGCGAGCGCGAACTGCGACTCTGCTTGCAGAAACCACGACCGTGGGTTATCCTGCCAGAAATCAGGCAGCTTAACGGCCACTGCGCTCGCCAGCTCTGAGCGCTGTGAGTCCGGGGACCCTGAGAATTTCTTCGTTCATTCTCAACGTCGTCAGTCACCAATGTGGGGAGACTTGAATAACGAAACCGAATTGTCTTCCATTTCAGTTTATTCAAGAAATCATTCCACTGTCTGCTCTTATTCTTGAGCAGCGAACAAAGAGAGTGAACACACCAAAGTTCTCTCATTTAAACCATTTCCCTCGCGGGGGAAATCACACATCTATATCAAAGTCTCTTTATTCACATTCATTAGCCTTTTATTTACATAACTCCCCCTTCTCTCCTCTCGAGCCTCAGTGGTCAGGAAGTCTTCTGTCCCCTGTCCTCCGCAGGGGGTCCAGGCTCTGTGGCTCCGCACCGCAGGGGGCTGGCTCTCCTTCATCGTGAGGTTAAATCACATATGCAGTGTCCAACATATACATGTCTCACAACACAGCCATAACAAGTACTTTTTGTTGGATATATTATATCGGGTAAAAATTACCCGGCGAAAGTGATGGTGTTACTTTTTATAGCGAAAAGTGTTCTGATTTTATACACTAACACTATCACCGGGTGAAATCCAACCAAAACGTACTTTACCCCTTTTCACTATTGCCGGGTGAAAATCACCCAAAAGCATGCCTGTAGGAAAAAGTGGGCTTTGGGGTAGGAAAACACCCACACCTTCAAAGATGTCAAAAACAATGGTGAAGCTACCCAGGGACCCATGACACTCAGAAAAATTCAACATATTGAAAATCATGTAAATACATTTGCTCGGGTGAAAATCACCCGGCGATAGTGCTCTAGGGTTAATCAGCTACGGAGGGCCTGGGCAACCCCACGGCATATGTGCCTATAGCCGTTTTCTCCCTCCAGGGTCGATAAGATAAGATAAGATAAGCCTTTATTAGTCCCACAATGGGGAAATTCCAGGATTGCAACAGCACAGGGATAGCAACACTCAGAGCAACAATCAGAAGGCAAGAGAAAAAAAGAAACAAGAGCAGCAAGTATACATATGTACATATAAATATAAATATAAATATAAATATACAGTATATATATATATACTGTATATATATATATATATATATACACTACCGTTCAAAAGTTTGGGGTCACTTAGAAATTTCCTTATTTTTGAAAGAAAAGCACTTTTTTTCAATGAAGATAACTTTAAACTAATCAGAAATACACTCTATACATTGCTAATGTGGTAAATGACTATTCTAGCTGCAAATGTCTGGTTTTTGGTGCAATATCTAGATAGGTGTATAGAGGCCCCATTTCCAGCAACTATCACTCCAGTGTTCTAATGGTACAATGTGTTTGCTCATTGCGTCAGAAGGCTAATGGATGATTAGAAAAACCCTTGTGCAATCATGTTAGGTCTGCAATGCTGTAATTGCTGCAAATGGAGGATTCTTTGACGAAAGCAAAGTTTGAAGGAAAAAAATTATTATTTCAAATACAAATCATTATTTCTAACCTTGTCAATGTCTTGACTATATTTTCTATTCATTTTACAACTCATGGTGGTAAATAAGTGTGACTTTTCATGGAAAACACAAAATAATTGTCTGGGTGACCCCAAACTTTTGAACGGTAGTGTATATAAACACACAGTGTGGAGCATTGTAGCTAGATGGAATAAATATGTAGATATATAAACACACCCAGTGCGGAGCATTGTAGCTAGATGGAATAAATATGTAGATATATAAACACACCCAGTGCGGAGCATTGTAGCTAGATGGAATAATATGTAGATATATAAACACACCCAGTGCGGAGCATTTGTAGCTAGATGGAATAAATATGTAGATATATAAACACCCCAGTGCGGAGCATTGTAGCTAGATGGAATAAAAATGTAAATATATAAACACACACAGTGCGGAGCATTGTAGCTAGATGGGATGAAACAGCACAACCGTCTACTTAGTTATCCTACATGGTATGATTATGTACCCATACATATTCTCAACCTCCATAGCGACAGGTATTTTCCTAGTTGTATGCCAGAGGGGACCATTGTATAAGTCTATTGCGTCTTTTTCATTCAAAACTACTAGGTTGTCACGTCTTTTTGCTATCTCTGCGAGCAGCCCTGCTTAGGTTGTACAGTCTGACAGCCATAGGTAGGAAGGACCTGCGAAACCTCTCGGTTGCGCACCTAGGATGATGTAGTCTGCTGCTAAATGAGCTCCTCAGTGCATTCAGTATGTCCTGCATAGGGTGGAACTCGGACTCCAGCAGAGATGACAGTTTAGCCACCGTCCTTCTCTCTCCTATCTCCTCCACTGGGTCAAGGCGCTGCTCCAGGACAGAGCTAGCTTTCTTGATCAGTTTGTTCAGTCTCTTCCTATCGGCTGCCGTAATGCCACTGCCCCAGCAGACCACTCCAAAAGTGATGGCTGATGCCACCACCGTGTCATAGAATGTCTTCAGCAGCGCCCTTGTACACCAAAAGACCTGAGTCTCCTCAGTAGGAACAGCCTGCGCTGTCCCTTCTTGTAGAGTGCGTCAGTATTGTGTGACCAGTCTAGTTTATTGTTCAGATGAACACCCAGGTACTTCTAGGATGTCACCATCTCGATGTCTGTTCCCTGTATATTTACTGGTGCTGTGAGGGGTTGTCCTTGCCTGCAGCAGTCCACCACCAGCTCCTTAGTTTTCCTCGCCGTTGATCTGGAGGCAGTTCCGATGGCACCAGTCCACGAAGTCCTGGATAAGCCCTCTGTACTCAGCTTCATCTCCATTGGAGATGAGGCCAACGATCGCAGAGTCATCAGAGAACTTCTGTAGATGGCAGTGTGTTGTGTTGTGTGAGAAGTCCGCAGTATAAAGGGTGAACAGGAAGGGAGCCAAAAACCGTTCCCTGGGGGGCCCCCGTGCTACCGATGATCGTGTCGGACACACAGTCCCGGGTTCTCACAAACTGAGGCCGGTTAGTAAGGTAGTCCAGGATCCATGATGACAGGTGCTGGTCCACCCCCTGCGCACAGCAGCTTGTCCTTCAGGATCATCGGTTGGATGGTGTTGAAAGCACTGGAGAAGTTAAAGAACATGATCCTCACCGCATTCCCGGGCTTCTCCAGGTGGGACAGAGAACGGTGAAGGAGGAAGATCACCGCATCCTCCACCCCAATGCCATGCTGGTAGGCGAACTGGAGTGGATCCATCGCTGGTTCCACCAGGGGGCGGAGGTGAGCAAGGAGCAGTCTCTCCAGGGTCTTCATCCTGTGGGACGTCAAGGCCACTGGTCTGTAGCTGTTCAGGTCTTTGGGGTGGGAAGTCTTTGGTACAGGTACCACACAAGATGTTTTCCACAGCTGTGGTACCCTCCCCAGCTTCAGGCTCAGATTGAAGATGTACTCCACAATCCCACACAGCTGGTCTGCACAGGACTTGAGAAGCTTTGCGCTGATGCCGTCCGGTCCATGCCCCCCTCCCTGGCAAAGATGTATGTAATCGGAGGCCCAGGACAGCCCCATGGCGTCTGCACACCCGGCCGCCGTCTGCCCCCAGGGTCAAAGTCCCTCTTCTTGGCAAAAATGTCCTTAACAGCCATAAGGATCTTCCTCCCTCTCGGCTCGCCGTGCCATTCAGTGCGCAGTCTCTCCGTGTCCGACGAGCCCGCTCCGACCGCCTCACGCACCGCCGTCATGGCTCAAGACATTCCGGCCCCCAGTGGCCGCATCTTGGAGAGAAATTGAAGTCTGTTCAGCAGCGTCATCCGCTGTCTCGGATGCCGTCGCTGTACCGCCCAGCGTCCTCGTCCCAGGCACATGGAGCTCCGCACTGAGGCACTGCCCGACCTCCATGGCGTACGGCTGCTGTTGCTCACTCCCAGAGTCATATCCGTTTGCCTCGGTACTCACGGTCTCAGCCTCCCACTGTTCAACTTTCAATAGCGGGGTAGGTTCCTGCTGCACCTCGTCCTCTGCTGTATTTGCACACCGCAGCATCCGAACCATCTGCGCCATGGTGCCACAGCAGACTGGGCTCCACAGCTGGCCCGCTGTCTTAGTGACCACGAACATTTCTAAAACCTGTCCCAGCCCCCTCCTCCTGGCAGCACTCCCCCTTGAGAGCACGGAGCGGGTGCTCCGGTGTTGGTGCTTTGCTGTGTCGTCAACATACCCAGCTGCGGGCTACTGTCCCTCGGGATCCTCGGTGACATTCCCGTCGGCCCTATCCTCTGACCCAGGCATCTCATCCCCATTCTCGGCACCCTCCTCCAGGACGCACCGCTGCGTTATCACCATACTCAGGTGCAGCTGCTCTCCCTCTGGGCCCTCAGTGCCGCTCCCCATTGGTTCCACTGTCTGTTTGCGGCTGTTCTCCCTCTGGGTTCTCAGCACCTGCTCTCGTCGGCCATATCCCTCCCGACACAGACGCCACGTCGCCACTGTCAGTACTCACGGTACAGGTGTCCCTGCTGCGTCATCTTCGCGTCCTGCGGTTTGTGCTCTTCCCCGAAGTCTTCAGCCTACATGGTCTCACTTTCCTGTTGTGTAGCTTCCACAAGCGGCTGCCCACCTAGCATGCCAACCTCCACTCTCGGAAGGGAAATAGCACGTGGTCGGCCCCTCCACTAACTTCATCCAGTGGCCAGCATGGACCCCAGACCTCCCAATTTTCCACCAACTCCAGCACCCTTCTCCCATCGATGGCGGTACCCCAGCCATTGCCAGCCTCTAGCTTAGCCAGATATCATTGGTGCCATGGCCCAACTTATCTATCACCATGCTGTCCTCATACTCTCCACGCCCACACCTCTAGCTAGTTACGAAGCCCCTTGACAAAAAATGACTTATAGGACTCTCCCATCCGCTGTATAAGGCCGTTAAAACTTGACCCTGTTCTTGGAGCGAGTGTAAGAGTCTCAGCAGGCATTACTCATTTTTAAAATAACTCCAATTTACCTCGTCGCCCAAATGTTGTGTCTAGAAATGAGGGAGTCGAAGGCGAGACTACATGCAACATGGAACTCTCTTTATTATAGTGAACTTGGAGTTTATATACAGATGGGTGGTGCCAACCTCACACCACCCCAGAGGGTGGGCACTGTCACACATACCCATACACACACATCCAACAGCTACGGCAAGTCCCAAGAGTCAAATCCCCACACAACAGGAAGCACTTAAACAACTTGACCAACAACACAAACTATCGGAAGGGAGTAAAGGGAATCATCATATTGTAATGCAAGGATTCTGTGTGTGTGTGTGTGTGTGTGTGTGTGTGTGTGTGCCATTCTGCCTTTCCGCGTAAATCTCTCGAATCGTTTGTCAGACTGACCTCAGATTTGGTGCGTGCTTTGTTGAGGTTATGAGAGCGTGCATCCCCCGAATTTCAGCCTCCCTGGATATGTGGAAGTTTTAGTAGGGGAAATCTTTAATGAACGTCCGTAGGGGAGCCCACTAAATGAACACAGCGGTGGAAAAGGTATAACTGCCTGAGCTTTGGGGGCTGCAAAATTTGGATTTACAGCTATAATATTAAGCCCAATAACTCCTGTAAAATTTCAGCCTCCTCGGATATGTGGAAGATTTAGGAGGGGAAATTTTATTGAACATCCATAGGTGACATTGCTTTTAGTATTCAGGACCAAGAAGCAGACGACCTAACTCGATTAACAGATTACAATGATTTTTGTATTGTGAGCAAGGCGGGCTCCCACAATAAAAGGGGGCTGGTGTGAAAACGGCTTCAACCTGAGAGACATGAAAGGTGGGACATATGCAGAGAGAATGGGGAAGAGAAAGGCGAAAGAGGCAGCCAGATTGACAATCTGAGAGATGGGATACGGACAATGAAGTGGGAGGAAACGCTTCCTGGAGTCTGTTTTAAGGTCAGAGGGTCTGGTGGACAACCCAACCTTCTTGCCCTCACACAGTAGTGGGGGCGGGCCTGGGTCCTCCAACGGTTGGTGATCTCAGCGTTACGGTCCACGGTGTGCGTGAAGAGCAGCCTTGGTAAGCCTCCAGAGGTGGTGAACCACATCTGATGTGCAACATGAAACAGAAGGTACGGCAATCTCCACCTCAGCATCAGGGAACAGAGGCCGGTTGTAGCCCAAGGACGCCTCAAAGGGAGAGAGACCGTAGCAGCAGATGGTGGCAGAGTTTGTGAGCATACGCGATCCAGGTAGGTTTGTAATCTAGGACGCAGGATTGGTTGCAGTGACACACCTCAGGACTGCCTCCAGTTCCGATTGGCCTCGCTCGCACTGGCCGTTACTCCTGGGGGTGATACCCTGAAGACAAGCTGACTCTTGCTTCAGATGGCCTTACAGAAGGATTGCCAAGCCCTGGGAGACAAACTGGGGACCCCCGGTCCAAAACCACATCCATGGGAATACCATGGAGGCAGACCACATGAAGACAAAAAAGGTCAGCCATCTCTTTGGCAGAAGGAAGCTTGTTCAGGGGAACGAAGTGTGCTGCTTTCAAGAATCTGTCCCACAATAGTGAGGATGTCTGTATGCCCAGCAGAGGGAGGAAGACCAGTCACAAAATCCAGCACCACATGGGACCATGGCCTGCTGGGGATCGGTTGGGGATGTAAGAGTCCGGAAGGTGGGGAAGAAGATGATTTATCTGTGGTGCACTGTGGACAGGCCTTGATGAACTCATTCACATCCCTCCTCAAAGATGGCCACCAGAAGGTCTTCTGCAGGTGAGAAACAGTGCGCGACATGCCTGGATGGCACATAACCTTGGATGAGTGCTGCCAATCGATGACCTCCCCATGGGCCCAAGGAAGGAACATAGATCCGGCCCGCAGGGCCCCCACCCAGATCAGGCTCAGTGCTCTGCACGCTCTTGACCATTCTCCTCGATTTCCCATGAAAGCATGCCTACACACATGAGGGGGGAATGAAGGGATGCAGCTCCGGCGAAACCGTTGTCAGGGGAGAATTGCGTCGAGAGGGCATCAGGTTTGGTATTGTTGGACCCTGGGCAGTAGGTGATGGTAAAATTAAATCTGCCAAAGAACAGGGACCAGCGGGCGTTGTCTGGAGTTTAGCCGCTTAGCTGCCCTGAGTATATTCCAGATTCTTGTGATCGGTCCAGACCACAAACAGCTGAAGAGGATCCCTCCAACCAGTGGCACCACTCCTTCCAAGATAAGTTTAACCTGCCAGCAGCTCCCGGTCATCAACATCATAATTCCTCTTGGCTGGGGGACAAACATCGGGAGAAATTAGCGCAGGGATGGACCTTATGGTCGGTGGTTGAGCACTGAGACAGAACCACCCCCACCCCGGAGTCGATGCATCCACCTCCACCAGGAACTGCAGCTCCGGATCCACCTGGGTAAGGGTAGGGGAAGAGGAGAAGCAAGATTTTAGCTCAATAAACACATAATCGGTCTTCTTGGACCAATGAAACAGGATCTTGGTGGAAGTGAGACGGGTGAGAGGCTGGGCAACCAAACTGAAAATTGCGGATGGCGCGCCAGATAGAAATTGGCAAATTCTAAAAATTGTTTTAACTGCTTGTGGGAGAAGGGAACAGGCCAATCCATGACCGCTTTCATCTTGCCCGGGTCAGCCCAGATCTCCTTATGAGCAATGATAAACCCCAAGAAGGTGGGTGAGGATGTATGAAACTCACACTTCTCAGCTTTGATGTACAGCTGGTTCCCCAACAGCCGCTGAAGGACAGTCCTAACATGCACCTTGTGCTCATCTAGGGAACAAGAGAAAATCAAGATGTCATCCAAGTAAACAAAAACAAAAGAGTTCAGAAAGTCCCTCAGAACATCAATGATGAGCAGCTGGAAAACAGCTGGCGTATTAGTCAACCCAGATGTCATTGCCAGGTACTCAAAATGACCACTAGGTGTACGAAACCCAGTCAACTCATCACCCTCCTTTATCCGGATCAGGTGGTAGGCCTTGCGGAGGTCCAACTTGCTGAAAACAGTGGCACCCTGCAACAGATCGAAAGCAGAGTTGATGAGTGGCAAGGGATACTTGTCCTTCACTATGATGTTGCTAAGTTCCCTAAAGTCAAAGCAGGGCCGAAGGGATCCATCCTTCTTGGTCACGAAAAAAACCCCACCCCCACCGCAGACGACTAAGGTCTAATGATGCCCGAACTTAGTGACTCCTTGATGTACTTATCCATAGCCTCCCGTTTCGGGGCTGACAGATTATACAATCTACTAGATGGCAATGTTGCCCCCAGAAGAAGGTTAATGGCACAGTCGTAAGGATGGTGGGGAGGTAGGGAAAGCACCTTAGTTTTGCTGAAGACAGGGTGAGGTCATGATACTCCAGGAAGAACTTGAGTGAGATCGGGCATTTGGGTGGGCGATGGGCTGATAGAGACTGAAGGGGAACAAGCCGCAGACTGCAGACAGGCGGCTAAACAAAAGGTGCTCCATGAAATAACCCTTCCTGCCTGCCAATCAATAACTGGGTTATGAAGTCTCAACCAGGAATAGCCCAAAATAACAGGAGAGGCAGAGATGGGTAAAACCAAAAAACTCAGATACTCTCTGTGGTTGCCTGAAACTAAAATGGAGATGGGAGCTGTCTTCTTGGTGACCCTAGTGAGTGGCTCCCTAGAAATGGCTACCAAATTTAATGTGAACGTCCAAGTCCTGCCAATGGAAGCTTTAGCCAGGTTGCCAGACTCTCCAAATAAAGCTTTGTTCTGCGCCAGAATCAATGAGAGCAGTAGTGCAGAATTCAGTGTGACCGTGGTCAAAATGGATATGTAACAAAAGGCGAGTAAGGGATTCAGACCTTTCCTTGTCCGTTAGTCCCCCTACTGTGATGAACAGACCCCCTCTTTTGGCTGATTGGGGCAGTGGGTAACCTCATGTTCAGAGCTGGCACAATACATACACAACCTGAGGTCTCGACGGTGCTGTCATTCAGCAAGAGGCAACCTAGACTGGCCCAACAGCATGGGTTCAATGGTGTTAGTGGATTTGGGAGAGGGAAGGGCTGGGAGGTGGGGCCGGATACGGGAGCGTGACTGAGAATCCAAGGTACTGGTACGATGGCGCTGGTTAGGTTGTTCCCTAAGGTTATTATCAAACTTGATGGCCAGGGAAATTAGCTCATTCAAAGAGGATGGCTTATCTAACCGAGTAAGCTCATCACGAAGACCAGGGCTGAGACTATGTGTGAAAATGCTGCAGAGAGACCATCTTCCCACCCACCTCCGCTGCAACAACCTGGAAATCCACTGAGTAGTCGGCCACGGACCTGGCCCCTGCCGGAGATTGAGAAGGCGGGTGGTGATAATATCATCCCGGTCGGAGTGATCAAACACCTGAGTGAATTCTGACACAAACCAATCATAATCGGGGCAATCCATTATAGCATACCCCCAAGCTAAAGCTCGCCCCTCCAGCAGGTTCACCACATAGCTAATTTGGCTGTGATTAGTGGGAAAATCTTCCAGTACTCGCTGAAAAACAAGGCTGCACTGAAGGAGAAAACCCCGGGCTTCACCCAATCTACTGCTGAAACGGGCCGGTGTGGGAACTGGTGTAATGTGGTGTAATGGCAGCGGAACAGCCAATGCCACGGAACCGGTCTGTGTGTGAGAGGCAACGGTAAGTCGGTCAAGCCGTTCATTTATTTGTGTCAGTTGATTCAAAATTACCTGCTGCTGATATGTAACCTGATATAACCAAGCCTCCATGATGTCTAGTTGGCGTGCGTTAGCACCGTCTGCTGGGTCTGAGGGACAGAGACGTACTGACATGGTTTTAGTGTTCAGACCCAGAAGCAGACGACAAACTCGGTTACAGATTACAATGATTTCTATTGTGAGCAAGTGTTAACGGCGAGGGGAGTCTAACAACCCTGTAAGGGAAGGGAGAGAGAGAGAGAGATGAGCAGTCTGCAGCACACAATGGGACAATTGGTATATTAATTGTAGTCTTACGGAGTGTAGAGCAGCAAGCAGTGAGCGACCAGTGGCTCCACATCTTCCTCCGGGTTGCAGCAGTCCCATGAAGGTGAATGAGGTTCTTGTGTAGATATTTACAGTGAGCTGTGCAGGGAAAAAAGCCTCGGCCAAGGTGAGATGGGGAAACAAGTCAGTCTAAATGATTATGTGCACTTACAGGGAGTTGAAGGAAGAGTGGGAGCTCCAGCTCCAGGGAATAGATCCTAGTCCGCTGTGGGTATGAGTCCAGTCCGCCAGGAGGATAGCCCACCTGTGCACAGGTAAGTCCAAAAATACTTAGGGGAGAATGAGGGGAAGAGGAATGAACAATGAGGTTGCTTACGAAGTCCCACGGAGCAGGAGAGGGTTGTAGTGGGGAGCTGGAGTAGCTGCACACAGTGGCGAGGAGCACTCTACACCACATGCAGAAGTTGACATCTCCGTGCGGGAGTGGAGGGACCCTCTCTACTTAAAGGCTGCGTGATTAGAGAGAGCAGGTGTGGATGAAGCCGCAGCTGTGGGAAATAAGTAATGAGAGGAGAAAAAACAGTGCGCAGCTTGGATCATTACAATAGGGGAGCTATTAAATGAATACAGAGCTGGAAAATGCGTGTAGAGGCTTGGAAATAGTTAATAGTTATGTAAAAGGTGCTAAAAGGACATTTGGATAAAAAAAAAACAGGCACCCCTACAATTTTTATTTTATTCTGTAATTGTTTTATTTTTCTACAATGCATTTGTAATTCATCTGGTTCCATGGCGCCTAGTGGCTGCCCCGGCCTTGAATGCGCTCTGCAGAGCGTGCCCAAATGCCAAGTCACGTTTCGTTACCTTGTATTCATACATGTGTAATGACAATAAAGTTGAATCTCATCTCATTATAACGCATGTGAGTTGAGTGCAGTTCCGTACGCGACCAATAGATGGTGCATGTCGCACAATGATAGAGAGTAGACTCGCGCACCGGAGGACGAAGAATAAACTCCTCTGTGTGAAATTAACGGCACGAAACGTGTGCTCTGTCTATTCTTCTATCACAGGTTGGTAAACACTAATAATTCAAGAGTGCAATATAAACTGTAAGAGTCCTAAGATGTCCGAGATTATATTGTGATAAGTGTGAGACGAAAAACGGATTTGTAAGGGTATTTCTGTTAAAGTTGATGTGGTGTTGTATAAGCTAACCTGCTAATGCTAACGATCGAGTGTGTGGGACGTGTAGCAAGGGTGAAGTCCGCCCACATGTTAGGAACCATTTGATTACTTTATTTAAAGACACTTATGAAACGGTTTTCATACAGTATGACATTTACTGGTTTTATTTGTCACCAAGTGTGCATATTTCGGGTTTATGACTGAATACCAGGAATACTATTGTAAAAGTGAATTAGATACACAGTGGCCAGGTTAATGCATTGTTAAGAACAACGCCACATATGGTACATTTATGACAGTGCTTAAAATGATTAATTGAAATGTAAATTCATGGGTTATTGTTTAAAATATAAATATTTGAACGAGTTAAAAGCTATATACATGTGAAGGAGATATAAAAACAGTAATTCATTTCATGTTAAGATAATTTGGTAAAAATGTTAAGTATACAGTTAATGTCACATTGAAAGTTGTGATAAATGGACATGACTGTGTTTTGTTTAATGGTGATGTGATCAGATAATAAGAGATAAACTATGGACTTTGATAGTAAATACTAGTCAGTCGATGTTGGTCATGTGAATGATTTGAAGGAAGAATAAACTCCTCTGTGTGAAATTAACGGCACGAAACGTGTGCTCTGTCTATTCTTCTATCACAGGAGAGTTGACTTCTACATACACGTTGCCTCCTCCTGGGCCGCTACTCAGGGGAGCAACATGCACAACTGCTGGGAGTTGGGGGCTGAAATTCACAGGGCAGGCTCTGGAGGCCAGTGGGATAAAATGATAAAAATTTGGGTCCAATTCGAGCTCTGGAACCGGGTCTTTAGACTTTAGACTTTATTGTCCCCGAGGGGAAATTCTTTTTCACAGACCTGAACATTAGAACTCCACATAATAGACAGGCAATAACAACACAAAACAAAGGTAGACAAACACTTTACAGGACAAAACAGAATAACACAGTGAACCAGGACGCACTCAGCGGGGTCTGTTGTTTAGGGCAGCTATAACTGCAGGGATCAGGCTTTTCCCAAAGCGAGCCCTTCTCTATCTTAATGTCCGGTACCTGTATCCTGAGGGCAATGCAGTGAGATATTCATGTAGTGGGTGTGTAGAGTCCTGCTCTATTGAGATTGCAATTTGTGTAATGGCCCTGTTATTAAGCTCAGTGAGGTTAGTGTAGTGTGTGAGTTTGGGAGGGTTTGGACACTGGGGCTTACCGTAGCTGACGTTGGACATCAGGTGGTATGACATCAGGTGGGCTGCAGCTTTGTATATGTTTGAGTATGTGAAACAATAAAGTGTTGTTCGTGGTTTACAGCGTTATGGCTCATGTCTCGATATCTTCGGACATAACATTTAGCGATGAGAGGTAAAGCCATGGGAGCATGCATGGGACCACCACATCCATTTCTGGAATCACCAGGCGAGCCACCTACACCGTGGCACCGCTGGCTCGACTTCTTTGCCAACTTTGTTGACGCGGCTGGCCTGGGTGACGCTGATGATGAGAGACGGAAGAATGTTCTGATTCACTGTCTGGGTGAGGAAGGACAACGGGTGCTCCACACTCTAGGCCAGACAGACACACTCAATGACTGTGTGAGCCTAGTGGACAAATTTTTCAGTGAAAAGTGCAACGTGACGGTGCAATGATACAGATTCTTCGGCCACTACCAAAAAGGCAGTGAATTGACCCAGTATTACGCTACGGAGCTCCAAAACTTAGTGAGCACATGTGCCTTTGGGGCTTTGGAAGATGAGCTAATCAGTGACAAGCTAGTATATGGCATGAACAGCAAGTGGCTAAAGGAGAAGCCATTGCTAACTACAGACAATTTTATGCTAAGCCAGGTGACACAGATGGCAAGTCAGATGGAATCTGCCGCCCAGCTAGCGAAGCAGCTAAAAGCTAATGAACATCTAGCCCCCCCAAGCGACCCCTGAACAGCAAGCCAAAAGCAACGCCGCTAACTGCTCAGGGTGGACTTTCATGCAGAAACGGAACGTGGCATTGGCAGGAGCGGGAGAGCAGACGCTGTGTGGCGGCTGTGGTTCACCTAAACACTGAACAGGCTCACTTGCCTGCCCCTCTAGAGGAAGAAAATGCCACTGCTGCAAAGTGCTAATCACTTGGCTAAGGTTTGCTGCTCTGCCCCGGTGAAGACCAACACACACTCAACGGATTTAGCCATGGTATGCGTAGTAGGCACCAAAAACTGGCCACTAAAATGGCATGTCGTCCAGTTGGACGGAGTTTACGTGCCGATTCTAGTGGATTCGGGTGCTGCACGGTCTTTACTGAGCGTGCAGTAAAAGGTGATGCCCACTGGCTCAGTCACACCCGACATGGTCATTGGCTTCCTCACCTCACTCTTCGCTCGTTGGGGTGTGCCGGATACCATTACGACAGATAATGGCCCACAATTCATCTCAGAGGGTTTTGAGTACATTTTTGAGTGAGAGGGGCATCAAACATAGAAAGACTGCTTTCTACCACCCACAGGCAAATGGGGGGGGGGGGGGTGCAACGAGTCAATAAGACCCTGAAGAATGGGCTAAGGGCACACCTGGTGGGCGGGCTTCAGTTCTCCGACATTCTTCAGAGCACACTACTTCATTATAGAGCAACTCTTCATGCTACGACGGGCCGCTTGCTGGCGATGTTATGTTGGGGCGTGAACTGCACCTTCCCCTGGACTGCTTGCGGCCCCCTACAGCAGCCACTCAGGCGGACCGATCATCACCGAGGGAGCAGGTGGTCAAACAGCAACGCCAAATGAAGCGGTGGTTCAACAGAAAACATCGGTTGAAGAAGCACAGGCTTGCAGTGTCAGACTGGGTCAGAATCAGGTGCCCCAACCACACACACAAGCTACAGTCATTCTGGATGACACCACTACAGATCATGGTGCAGCTGGGTCCTGCCACATTCTGCCTCTCTGACAGGTCACTGTGGCACCGCTGATCCAGAGTCAGAGGGTGTCAACGGGCGTAATGGACACAAGTTGGGACTTTACTGACATAGGACAAGACCTTCGGGAGCAGGTGACAGGACCGGCAGCAGGATCGCAGCCGGTGAGATGCTCATCCAGTATCCAGTATCACAGTATCTGAATGACTTTATTGTGGGTTTTGGTTAGCTAGGACGTGTCGACCCAAAAGGTGGCAGAATAATCCATCTCAACACGCAGGCACCTTGGTAGTCTACCTAAGTGCCCAGACAGAGTTTGTTCATGTGTTATAAAATAAATAAAGGGATAACAGGTAAAAGGAGCTAAAAGGTGTGTGTGTATGTGTGTGTGGGGAGGGAATTCTAGTTTTGTTTTGTTTTTTCAGGGGGGGTAAATGTAGTATTGTGGTGATGTGAAAATGACGAGGCAGAGTTCTCTCTCAAGTCAGCTTTATTCACAACACCATCATCTCAAAGCAGAAAAAGAGATCCACACAGTAAACTCTCGTCCTTAAATATCAGGACTCTTACACTTCACAGGTCACATGTCTCACAGACCACCCTGCATTATAAAGAAAGTCACAATGCATTTTCTCTCCATGATATCACTTCCACTGTCTCTAATGCATCCCTTCTTTAATCCTTTAATTAAACCCCCCCACAGTCTCAAGCCTTGCATACCAAAGCTAAGATTCTTGCAGCTTCCTGTAATCACTAAGGGAGCTGCTCTGCCTTTGTTCTGACCTAAAATGTGAGTCACAAAACAGGTCCCGTATGTGTGTCCACCACAGTATGTGAGTTTGGGAGGGTTTGGACATCTGGGCTTACCGTAGCCGACATTGGATGTCAGATGGTATGACGTCAAGCGGGCTACTGCTTTGTATATACTGTATGTTCGAGTATGTGAAACAATAAAGTGTTGTTCTTGGTTCGCAGCATTATGGCTCATGTCTCAATATTTCCTGACATAACAGCTGGGTATGGGCAGACCAATAATTTTCATAGCAGTACTCATTGTGTGTGTGAGTTTTTAACAGAGAGCATGTTATAAAACAGGTGGAACAGTACAATAGAATGGGTTGGATGATGTTTTGATATAATAACAGAAGGAGGTGTGGAGCAACATGAAGTCCACTGAGCTTATGAATAACTGATAGTCTCTGGTGACTCCGTTTTTGAATATCCATGGTGTATTGGTCAAAAGTAAGTTTATTGTCCAATGTAACTCCAAGACATTTGAAACTGTCTACTTTTCCTACCATTTGGTTATTAATAGTAATCGGGTGCTGGGGAGTAGGGGGGCTGATTATTAATGCTTTTATTTTAATGACGTTGAGGTGAAGATGGTTGCTGTCACACCACTGGGTGAAGTCTGTTATAGTGTTGCAGTAGTCCAGAACAGAACAAGGTCTTCCTTAGAAGACCTATAAGGAGTTGTTCAGAACTCCTTATAAGAACTCCTTAGGTGTTCTTAAGGGGTGCCATCTATTTTCTGATGCAAGCATCACTTCTATGATGTCACCAGTCCACACGGGGTCAACGGGCACTGCACTAGTTATAATTAATGGAAAGACGATCAGTAGCAATGCCATTTTGGCAAATGAATTTAACTCATATTTTGTGGAGTCAGTGGAAGAATTAACAAAAAAATTTGTGCTGCCGAATATCCTAAACTATCCAAAAGCAATGATATCAAGTTGTTCTTTTCATATCAATGAGATAAACGAGGAATTAATTGCTGGTGTCATTAAAAAATTATTAAATTCCAAAACTAATGATATCAATAATATGAGTACTTCATTTCTTAAAACATACAGCAACATACCACTGACTCATCTCATTATCTTTCCATTAGATCCTGCAAATTTCCTTCTGGCTGGAAAAAAACAGTCATCACACCAGTTTTTAAATCAGGAAGGCAGGACAATATAAGTAACTATCACCCAATCTCAATTTTACCTGTTCTGTCTAAAGTTCTTGAAAAAGTTGTAGCTACACAGCTGATAGACCACCTACAGGCCAATCAACTTATCCACCCACACCAGTTTGATTTTAGATCAGGATATTCAACAGAAACAGCAAATTGTTGCCTCACTGAAAATATTAAACAGTCTTTGGATAGGGGTAATGTGGTGGGAGCTGTTTTTCTTGACCTTAAAAAAAGCATTTTACACAGTCAACCACAGTTTGCTTCTGTTCAAATTGTCAGCTTTTGATTTTTCTAGTGCAACAATAGAATGGTTTACATCTTATCTCCAAAATAGAGAACAGTCTGTCAAAGCTGATCAGGACATATCCTCCTTTTTAAATAGCAACATGGGCATTCCACAGGGGTCTATTCTTGGTCCACTGCTTTTCAGCCTCTTCATTAATGACCTGCCGTTAAACTGCTCACCTGCAACATGCCAACTTTATGCAGATGATGCAGTGACATATATAGCTGCCAAGACACGACACAAGCTGCTGACATCCTATCTAAGTGTATGGTTGATGTCCAAGAGTGCCTCTTTCAAAATCATTTACTGTTGAACCTTAAAAAACAGTGTCTGTGTTTCTCAATTAGGAAATCTAGCCAGCAGTATTTTAAAGTTAACATACATAATCAAGAAATCACTTCAGTGACAGAATTCAAATACCTTGGAGTTGTACTAGACCCTCAACTCAATTTCAATCACCATCAATCATTAATCAGAAATTACATACCAAAACAGGCAGCCCTATTGTACATGCATGCAATGATCTTCTCCCATATTTCATATTGTCTGACAGTTTGGGGTCAGGCAGCTCCCTCTACAATAAAACACACAGGTTCATTATATAATCAAGCCTTGTAAATCATGGATAATAAAAAAAAACAAAACAATTCACTGGCATCATTGTCATATATTAAAAAAATATATAATTTATTGAGTTTTGAAAGCTTCACCAATCTCTGCTTTCTGGAATCTTCAAATGTATGAATAAATCAGCACCAGAGCCACTCTGTGGTTTCATCCAAAGACAGGATGGCAGCAGAGTCACCAGGAGTTCTAACAGCAATAACTGTAAAATATCCCACTGCAGAACCACATTTGGACAGACAGCTTTCTCTATTAAGGGTAGTCACATCTGGAACACAATGCCAAATGAAATTAAACTAATGACAGATTTCAAAACATTCACAGTAAAGGTTAAGAAGTGGCTGAAGGCAAAAAAAAAAAGAATGTACCCATACCTAGGACTTGTGATGCTAGGAAGGTCAGACTTTTAATGTGTTATTCGGTGTTTGTTTGTGTTGTACTGGGTGGATGTGTATTAGGTTGTTATGCTGCTTGTTTATACAGTCTTATTTGTTGTTGCTTTTTACTAGTATATTTAATTTTTACTTGTATTTCTTCTTGAAAAGTCCAGCTGGGGACAGGAGTTGCAAACTAGCTTAATGCTATATACTCTGTGCAGAACAGCAGATGTTTTATATGACCACTATGTTTCACTGCATTGCCCCTGATAAATAAATTAAAATAAAAATACATATCCGGTGAAACTGGAGTGCAATTATCGGGGATTATAATAACTCCTGGAATCCCTGTTGTCCAATCAAATCACTCATTCGGAACTTACTGTTGCATAATTTTATTTATGCAGCCCCAGTTGACAACATTGGTTAGTATCAACGCAAGGGAAAAACACCCAATGTGGTCTCATCCAGGTGCATAGTATGGTGCTGTTTGGTCAGGGCCCTTCTCTGTTATGTGACATGCATCATCCCAGTCTCACCAAAATGTATACAAATAGCAGGGTTTCCTACCTTTGCCAAACTTGGAATAAATACATAAAAGCCAGTCTTTGTTGCAGTGGATATATCTTCCGCTCGTATTGCTTTCCGCTATGGTAACATCATAGCTTTCATTCATTGTTTCAAAAGCACTCGGATCCTCATACGGAAGTAGGATGGTTGATAGCATTTCAAGTCCACTGGTGATATCCAGTGCTCGCCTTAATTTCTGCCTTCACCTTTTATTTTCTTTTGGAATTTAACACACATCTTTAGGTATTAGGGTTACGGTATGGTGGGGGTTTTAAACTTTTAAAACCTTTTACAACTCCTCAGTCCTCTCTTCTCCACTACATGTAGTTATCTTCACAGCCACTACAGGGCGCTCTTTTGCAAAACTTCAACAGTCTCACCAAAATGCAGTGGTATACACTACTCACAAAAAGTTAGGGATATTCGGCTTTCGGGTGAAATTTCAGGATGCACCTAAAATGCTCTATAACCTTTACAGGTGAATTTAATTTGACCTTCTGCAATTTTTTGAATGTACATGTCCAACTGTTCAGTGTTTCAGTACTTTTTGTATAACTTGCTGTTCTCTAGCAAGGTGCTTAACAGCAAAATTCACAACAGGTTTTGATCCATGAATCGACCAATAAATTTTCTGGTTCAGTTAGAATTGGTATTTAAACAGTCCTCTTCATCATGCTGTTCACATTTTGACATCATGAGACTACACATTACAATTGATCAGCAGTACCTCATCACTGAAAGGCTTCAAACAGGATGTTCCCAGAGGGAAGTGGCCACTCAGTTTCAGTGTCGCAGAGTGTCATCAGCAGGTTGCAACAGATTTACAGAAAGACTGGAAGAGTTACAGCAAGACATAGAAGTGGACGTCCTTTGGCCACATCCCTCACTGATGACCGCTTCATTGTGAACAGTGCCCTGTGAAACCGGATGATGAATGCCACTCAACTCCAGGCACATTTAAGGGAGGTGAGAGGCACCCAAATGTCACATTGTGGAGAGAGAAATAATCAGGCTGAGCGTTCAGAGCAGATGAAACTTTATTCATCTCTCCCTCACATTCACCAGAATTCAAAACCTTAAAGGCCTTGTCCGGACGAAAATTCAATATCGCTAAATCATATCTTAAATTTTTGTGTGAGACGAGCTAATTTGAACCGCACATGTTTTGGTGTCAACAAATGCCGCATAAGGTGACAATGCGTTCTTGAAGTACGCTGTCCTTGAGAGCTGTCTGGCTCAGCCAAGCGATCAGCGGCTAAGATGGCCCCTGACTGTGTGACATCATCACAGGGAGAGACACGCACACGCTCGGCGGACATTGTTTGTTGTTTACGTTTTAAAATCGGCGATTACGGATATTTCTCGGAGTACTTGTGGATTACAAATAGATTATTTATTAAGATTAGGATTTCAGGAATTGAATTAATTATGGTTTGGCGTTGTGTTGTCTACGGGTGCGACGTTATACCAGCAGAGCATGCGGTGAGTGTTTTTGAATTTCCCGTCCTTGGGAAAATCAGAACGGCATGGGTGAAATTCGTTCAGAAAACGCGAAAAAATTGGAATGATGTCGGTAACTCACCCAACATGTGCAGTAGGCATTTCGTTGACAGCGATTTCGAGAATAAGATGCAATTTGTGTCACGACTCGCCGCTCATCAGCGGCTTCAGCTGCGCGCACACCTGCGTAGTACAAATACAAAGATGCGAGCACTACATACGATCCCGCAGCTCCTGAGAGACTGCAACCTAACACAAAAAACAGTTTCACACAATGAAACAACAGTGCATGTATTATATATATATATAAATTATTATCCCATTGATTTTCATCATTTTTGGTCACATATCTCACACCTACAATTTGTTTATTTCAGGGACAAAGGGCTGTGAAAAAGTTGTTGATATGATCAACAAAACACGGGTCCTCAGGGATGTGCGAAATCTGAGTCCAGGGCAGCAAACTTCAAATGTGGAGGCTTTCCACAGTCTGATTATTCATTTTGCACCAAAGAGTGTACACTTCTCATTCCTTGGAATGTTGACAAGGTGAGGAGATGCAATATGTGACCAAAAATATGAAATGCAATTATAATAACAGTGCCAATTACATAGAGTTTCTGCTGATAGACAGATCACTTATATGTCCAAAAATAAATCATTGTGATAAAATACCCAAAATTACCCAAAATTACCCAAAAAAGGCAGATATACACTGCAAGCAAAGAAAGTTAATCCAACTTTCGGGGAGTATAAGAAATATTAGTATCATTTTCTAGGCTTGTATATGATATTTACAGTGGGTGGAGGGTTGGTCTTCATTCAACTTTCACATTTCATAGCTTTTATCAAATTATGTTAATTTGAGTCAAATTTGTATTTCATACTGTAGTCAAATGGATGTCTAATTTTTATTGAATATATTTTTTTTCAGAATATGTGGATGATCTGATGAATACTCTGTTCAACAAAACCTTGGTTGATCCAACCCACTTATGGGAGCAGTGGCACTCTGTACAAGCCAGAGTTCCTGCCACACTGAGTGCCAAATTTCAGCGTCCGATCAAAGCTGATGCTGTTGAGCAACATGTATCTAGATTTTCAAAATCAAACATGTAAAAGTAGAAGAAATTTCCAATTAGCAATGAAAGTTCAGCTTTCAATTGTTAGGGAAGCAACATATTTTGCTAAGACAAACAAATATAAGCCTAAGATTTTAAGAGAAATGTGCTTTTAAAAATGGAACCCGAATTTTATACCATAAAATGGTAGAAAAATGATTCAAATGTATATGACATGCAACTTTGATGAATGCTGAAATATTAGAATTATAAAATTGACATGAACATTAATAAACTCAATATATGATTTTACAAAACTTTATTTAAATATCATTTTTCACAAATCTAATCTTGGTAGGCAAAATGCCTTGTAGTGATCTGATGGGAATGTTTCTCTGATGAGGCTCACAGCACAGGCAGGCAATATCACCCTCACTTCTTCCTGTGCTGACGTCACTACTGCCCGCCCCTATCGACAGATGGCGTTACTGCAGCATCACTAAGTGAAAGATGGGCTATTACCAAATAAAGTCATTTATGGAGGCTGGTGACACATATTAAATCACGGGAATGGCCAGAATGGAATATTTTCATACAATCAGTTTATTAGTTCAATAAAAAAATGTCACCGTACAAGGACTTTAAAAACACAGGTTGCAGGCACTCTCTTTTATATTAACACTCCTCCGCTACCTGAGGTGCTGTATTAACATATCAACCCCCCATGACAATTCCCCTTGTTCCCCAGCACCTTTGATCTGCCATGCTCTTCAGTCTGAGGGAAAACTACTGAGTGCCCCCCACCCCCCCAGACTCTCAGACTGAGCCTTAACCCTCATGTCCTTTGGGCTTCAGCCTCCGTCCATAGCTGCTGTAACAGGGGATCTTCGGCTCCGAGGTGCTGCTGTGCCGGTGGGGGGTTCCTGGGGGTGTGTCCATCTGTGGGGCGACAATGGGGGGGGGGAAACACCTTCAGCATGCTCGTGTGACTGAGCTTACAAGTCATTTACCTGGGGAGTTCTCAGTGGGGTCTTCCGCGCCGAGGAGCTCGGTCCAACACCACCTGTTCGTCTACTAAAACAAAGGCAGACTTAAGCCTGTCTATACAGATTGTCTCCCGGCGACCCCCCAAGTCTAACACAAAATGTTTGTCCCCGGGTTCCAGCACTCTGAACAAGCCATCGTAGAGCAGGTACAATGGGGTCCGGTGGGCATTGTGCCTGACAAATACGAACAACGCGTCCTTCAAGGTCTTTGACACAAAAGCGTGGGGAAAACAGTGGTGGGCCGGGCCGGGTAGCGTCCCTGCCCCTGCGCTATGCTGTGAACACGGGGATGGATCGGTGTTCGGCGTGGGGGTATCCGGTAAAAATTCCCCGGGGAGCCGCAGCGGCTGAGAAAAAACCAGCTCTGCTAGGGAGTCCGCCAAATCCTCCTTTGGTGCTAAACGCAACCCTAATAGAACCCACGGCAAGCGGTCATGCAATGAATTGTGACACCCAGGCTCCGGGCCATGGTGGACCAGAGGTCGGAAACAAACTGCGGGCCCCGATTGGACGTGATGTCTGAAGGGGCGCTGAAATGTGCAACCCATGTCGTCAAAAAAGCACGTGCAACTTCTGCGGATGTGGTGGAAGCTAGCGGGACAGCTTGGGGCCAGCGCGTGGTGCGGTCCACCACTGTCAGGAGGTGCGTGAACCCCTGCAATGATGGGAGGGGGCCCACAAGGTCCACGTGAACATGGTTGAACCGCTTAGCCGGGATATGGAACGACTCCAAGGGGGCCTTTGTGTGCCTGTGCACTTTGGCTCGTTGGCACGCTACGCAGGCTGCAGCCCACTGTTTCACCTGTTTGCGCAGGCTTGGCCAGACAAACTTTGCTCCAACCACTTTGGCCATTTTGTGGCCGTGTAATCTATCTCCACGTAGACTGGGGCCACTAATGCGCGCGAGAGGCAGTCCACCACCACGTTGAGTTTACCGGCCACATGCTGAATGTCAGTCATAAACTCTGAGATCGTGGCCAGCTGTCTCTGCTGCCGGCCTGACCATTGTTCCGAAACCTTGGCCATTGCGTACGTTAGCAGCTTGTGGTCCATGAACGCAGTGAAGATGTGCCCTTCCAGCCAGAACTGGAAGTGGAGTATGGCCAGGTGGACAGCCAGTAACTCTCTGTCGAACGCGTTGTATTTACGCTCACTGTTGCGCAAAGACCTGCTAAAAAAGTCGAGCGGCTGCCAAGAACCGGCAACATGCTGCTCCTCGACAGCCCCTATGGCCACGTCCGAGGCGTCAGTAGTGAGCGCTATCCGAGCCACCGGGTCCGGGTGCGCCAGCAGTGCGGTGATTGCCAGGGCTGTTTTAACCTCGGAAAACGCCTGCTCTCGCTCAGGAGTCCAGTTGACTCTGTCCACCGGTTTCCGTTTCTTAAGCGCGGCATACAACGGCTGCATGAACTGGGCTGCGTGGGGGAGGAAACTGTTATAAAAGTTAATCATCCCCCAAAACTCCTGCAGCGCCCTGACCGTCTGAGGCCGGGGAAAATCCGCCACTGTGCGCACCTTGTCCGGCAAAGGTATCGCGCCCTCCGGTGAGATGCGGTGGCCCAAAAAATTGATTCCCGTCACCCCGAACTGGCACTTCGCAGGGTTGATTATTAACCTGTGTTCCTCCAACCTTTGGAAAACTTTCCTGAGGTGGGCTGCGTGTTCGTCCTCGGACACGCTGGCCACCAGGATGTCATCCAGGTAGACGAACACAAATGGCAGATCACACAACACCACATCCATCATGCGTTGAAATGTCTGTGCCGCGCCCTTTAACCCGAAAGGCATGCGTAAAAACTCAAAAAGACCAAACGGGGTTATTACTGCCATTTTAGGTATGTCCTCAGCACGCACCGGGACCTGGTGGTAACCACGGACCAGGTCTATCTTGGAAAAAATGCATGCCCCGGTGAGGTGAATGGAAAAATCCTGAATATGCGGGGTGGGGTAGCAGTCGTGCGCTGTGGCGTTATTTAATCTGCAGAAATCACCGCAACGTCGCCACGATCCCTCGGCCTTAGGAACCATATGTAGCGGGGATGCCCATGGACTGTTTGAGCGTCTGATGATGCCCAACTTTTCCAAGTTGGCAAACTCCTCGCGGGCTATGGCCAGTTTAGCTGCGTCCAGGCGCCGAAGCCGTGTGAAAACGGGAGGCCCTGTGGTGGTAATGAAGTGCTCCACCCCGTGTTTAGTGACAGTCGCCAAAAAAGTCGAGACCGTGAGTGCTGGGAACTGGGTGAGTAGTGTGTGGAACTTACCCCCTGGCGCTGTGACATTGGCTAGTGTTGTGGGCCCGGCTCCTCTAGCTGTACAGGGGAGAGAATTAAAAGACATTGCGTTAATCAGGCGTCTGTTAGCAACATCGACTAGTAGCTCAAGTAGGCCTTTTCACTTCCGCCCTCCCAAGAGAGTAGACGCTTTTTTCTTCTCTCCTGCTCTGACTTTTTCCTCCCCTCCTAACTACTGGATCCCAGCTTGCTGTTGTCTGTCTGCATCCAACTGTGACCGCCGAAAAGAAATTATGGAGTTAATAAGCTGGGCTTTGAACACAATTGACACTATTTTTTCAACAAGGAAAAGTGCTCCGGGGGAAGCTGTCTGCCCCGCTGGAACGGCTCCAGTGGGCTATTTACGTGACACAGGTAATTGGAAAATGCTGTGTCTCTCTAATCTCTCTATCGAAGATATTGAAGATTTGTTTATCTTCGTAATCTTGGTGATTGGGATAATTCTGATTGGGACGGGAATTGTCTTGGTTTACCGCAAATTGCTGAAGATGGATTCAACCTATCAAAATGCTGGCCAGGCGAGGTGCATCCAACAAATTGAAAAACTGGAGAAGACCCTGATAGCGACTACTGGAGAACTGTCTCGTAAGGTGGATTACATCATGGGTTCGCTCAGGTCTTTCCACGACGAATTCAAAGCTGCGCAATGAAGGATTAATGTACTGAATCTACAGAAGAAATACAAGTCTTCTCTGTGATCAGTCCTATTTGGCATTATTATTCCCCATGAAAATTCCTCCTGGCTGTCTGCAGACTGTGTTTTTTTCAAAATCATGAGCACAAGGCCTTGGACAGCCAGCTCCAGCGCCAGATAAGACTGGCGCCAGACAGACAAAACATCTTCTGCCAAGGGTCCTTGGGTCTCTCTTATTATCATCAACACTGCTCAACACCGCACACACATTGATCCATGAACTGAATAAAGATAACACTGCTCTCTTGTGTCCTGTGAATTCTGTGTGTAGCGAATATATGTGCATGAGCATGAGCTTTTTTTTCCCTTGAACTCTTAATATTGATTAAGTATGTAACCAGTATTTTGAATCAATGATTTTTTTGCTCCTTCCTATTGTATCATCTTTATGCGACCTGTACCCTCCTGCTGATAGGCGCGTTGCAGATGCGCCACGGCACGGAAATGCAGGTTCATTACTGTGTCAAGTCAAATTCTCTCGTATGTTATCAGTGATCTGTTAATGTACTTGGCAATAAATCTTTTTCTGATTCTGATTCTGATTCTGATTCATTTTGTCTTCTTTTAATTATTTACCTTTTGTTCTTATTAAAGACAAAAATAGAAAGGAGATGTCTTTACCTTCTTAACATGTTTCGACTGTGCACTGCAGCCTTCGTCAGAAGAGTCAGCTGATTGCTGCCAGGTGACATTTATCAGCTGACTTTCGTAGGCGGGGCCGGCTCAGCTCAGCTTGGTGGATCTGACAGGTTTGCTGAGCTGGCCCCGCCTACGAAAGTCAGCTGATAAATGTCACCTGGCAGCAATCAGCTGACTCTTCTGACGAAGGCTGCAGTGCACAGTCGAAACATGTTAAGAAGGTAAAGACATCTCCTTTCTATTTTTGTCTTTAATAAGAACAAAAGGTAAACATCGACTAGTAGTCCGTGTGCACACAAAAATCAGCGCCCAAAATGGGGAAGCTGCATGCCGCTATGACGAATGTCCATTGGTATGTGCGGCCGTGCAAGGATACAGTCAGTGTCCTCTCACCAAAAGTCTTAATGTCTGAGCCGTTTGCGGCCGTCAGTTCGGGGCCGCAAGTTCCCGCCAGCCGGTCGGCGTAGGACAGCAGGATGAGGCTCTTTTGGGAGCCGCAGTCCACGAGGAACCGTCTCCCCGAGCAGGAGTCTGTCACATAGAGCAGCTTGCTTGCTTCACCGGCGGTCGCAGCTGCTACCGACTGCCAGCCTTGGCATTTCCCGAGCACGTGAATTGGCACAGTGGCATGCATCGGCGTGCGTCCTCTCCAAAACAGCGGTGGTAGAAACAGAGCGTGTCTCTCTGGTGCATCTTGGCCTCCACTCCAGCCACCGTCGCTGGCTCCTCACTTCCACTGGCCGTCTCGCTGGGTTCCAACGCCGCTGCGTTCACTGTGAGGGCTCTGGTGGTGAGGATGATCCGATCTGCCTCTTGGGCTAGAGCCCGGTAGTTGCGCGGCAAATTGGCAAGGACCACCCTGGCTGCTGTCGGGAGGTTCCGGAGGAAAAGGTGGGCAAAGAGGAAATGCCCGTCATCTGTGCCCATCAACGCCAACATCTTCTCCATCAATTCGACTGCCAACCCTTCTCCCAAGTTGGAGCGCGTCTGGAGCCTCTCCGCTCTCTCACAGTCCGAGAGGATGTAGCGCTGGGTCAGCGCAGTTTTGAAAGCACCGTATTTGTTGCGGGCTGGGGGCTGTTGGAGCAGGCTCGCCACCTGCTGGATTGTGCGTGCGTCCAGTGCTGCAACCACGGTGTAGTATCTGGTGTCATCTGCCATTATTCCCCAGAGCGCGAACTGGGCCTTGGTGTGAAGGAACCAAGACTTCGGGTCGTGTAGCCAAAAGTCTGGGAGTTTGACCAAAACGGCGCACGTCTTGCTGGCACTTCCCATCCGGGTCATCTCCGGGGTGTTCGCCTCGAGTTCCATTGTGCGTCAAGGGTCACCAGTGTGGAGAGAGGAATAATCAGGCCGAGCATTCAGAGCAGATGAAACTTTATTCTTCTCTTCCTCACATCCACCAGAATTCAAAACCTTAAAAACACAGGTTGCAGGCACTCTCTTTTATATTAACACTCCTCCGCTACCTGAGGTGCTGTATTAACATATCAACCCCCCATGATAATTCCCCTTGTCCCCCAGCACCTTTGATCTGCCGTGCTCTTCAGTCTGAGGGAAAACTACTGAGGGAAAACTACAGAGTGGCTTCCCACAACGTCAGACCATTCAAAACTGTTTACTTCAGTGTTGTGTGTATGCTAGACGACCTGCAAGGGTACCTGACCACACCATCAGGGACAGGCATCATCATCTCACATGGGCCAGGGAGCATTTACGCTGGACAAGGGACCAGTGGACCTAAGTGCTGTTCTCTGATGAAAGTCGATTCACGTTGAGCAGAAATGATGGCCGCCAACAATGTTGGAGATGTCATGGAGAGCACTGTGCATCAACCACTGTTGTCACCAGACAAGCCTTTGGTGATGATGGTGTTACAATCTGGGCAGGTGTGTCTAATCAATACAGAACTGCCCTACACCTTGTGAATGGTACAGTGACAAGTCGATACTACCTGAATAACATCATTAATCCAGTCATTGTGCCCCTGCACGAACAACGCAGGCCTAATTTCATCTTTATCGACGATAATACTCCAGCTCATCAAGGTCATATCATTAGGGAACAGTTGCTGGAGGCTGGGTACCTCAAATGGAGTGGCCTGCACTTTCTCCAGACCTGAATCCCATAGAAACCTGTGGGATCAGCTGAGTCACCATGTAGAGGCCCGTAACCTTGCACCCCTAACCTCAATGACCTGAGGACCGCCCTTGAAGAAGAGTGGAATGCCATGCCTCAGCAGACAATAAGTCGACTTGTGAACACCATGAGACGTTGTCAACCTGTAACTGATGCTCAAGGGCATATGACAAGTTATTGAGACATTGACATTTTTTGTTATGGCATACCCACCACTGTTGTTGGCTTTTGTTTCAATAAATTGTTTGAAATTAGGAAATTACCATTGTATGTTTCTACTTAAAAGCCCTGATTTCATGATATAATATCAATGTAGTGTGAACTTTTTACATTTTCCAAAAATTTCACGACAGCCAAATATCCCTAACTTTTAGTGAGTAGTGTATATTACAGTTTTTATAAGGTGCCTTATAACCTGCACTATTTGTACACATTTTGGTGAGACTGAGTTGGTGCCTTTCTGTGTAGGGACCAACAGCAATACACTCCAATATGAAGGTGATAACAATAACATCAAAGGATTTCAGGCTGTACAGTCCCTGTAAGGAGATAAGCATTCATCTCTCATGCAGGAGATGCCAGTTGGCGCCCACTGTTTCCTTTTTTTCGATTCACCCATAATTTTAACTTTGATTAGGTTGTTTCTTTAGGCATTAGATAAACATTTTTATTATTGTTATTATGACTGAAGAGGGATTATGTTATGGGCCCGTACATCCATCCGCCCATCCGTCTGTCCCACTTTTGTGAAATCAAGTCGTCCTACAGTTTTGGTCTCATTGCTTTGAAACTTGGTATCATGGTTTGATATATACTGAGGATGTGCATAGTACAATTTGGTTCTGATTGGAGTATTGTTGTGGGAATTGTACCCCCTGACCTATGACTTCCTGTTTCACCTCACTTCATAGACAGTAACTGTCTTGTGAAATCAACTGCTCCTACAGTTATGGTCTGATTGCTTTGAAACTTGGTACCATGGTTTGATATACTCTGATGATGCGCATATTGCAATTTCACTATCATCGGATGACCTTGAGGTCAAAGGTCAGGTCAGATTTTTCCATAAATCTTCTAAATACAATAATTACTGAAAGAAACGATGTAGGCTTTTCAAATTGATACAGTGGTTGTATCTTCATCTTAGATGATTTACACCCTCACCCAACTATGGGTTTGGGCTCAAGAGGTCAAAGGTCAAAGTTCAAAGTTAACATTGCAGTTGCACTATGGTAAATGCTATTTTTACTATTACTATAAAACAAGTAAAGCTAGGGCCACCAAACCTGGTATACAGGTTCACCTTGGAATCCTGACCTCGGCTGTGGGTTTAGGGACAAAAGGTCAAAGGTCAAGGTTAACATTCCTTATGCCTTATTACTGTACAACGCATAAAGCTAGGACCGCCAAACCTGGTACACAGGTTCACCCTGTGATCTTGAAGTGACTATGGTTTTGGGATTGCAATGCCAACATCAAGATGGTTTATAAACTATATCTCAACAACAAAGAAAGCTAGGGTCACCAAACTTGCTACACAGGTTCACCTTGGGATGCTGACCTCAGACAATGGATTTGGGGTCAAAAGGTCAAATTTCAAGGTTAACATTCCTTATGCCTTATTACTGTACAACAAGTAAAGTTAGGGTCACCAAACTTGGTACACCGGTTCACCGTGTGATGCTGAAGTGTGGCTATGGTTTTGAGATCGCAAGGTCAAAAGTCAACATCAAAATGGCTTGTAAACGATATCTCAACAACAAAGAAAGATAGAGTCACCAAGCTTGCTGTACAGATTCACCTTGGGATCCTGACCTCTGACTATGGGTTTGGGGTCAAAAGATCAAAGGTCAAGGTTAGCATTTCTTATGCCTTATTACTGTACAACGAGTAAAGCTAGGGCCACCAAACTTGATACTCAGGTTCACACTGTGACTCTAAAGTGCGACTGTGGTTTGGGGATTGCAAGGTCAAAGGTCAACATCAAAATGCCTTATAAAGTATATCTCAACAACAATGAAAGCTCGGGTCCAAACCTGGTACACAGGTTCACTCTGAGATCATGACCTCTGACTACAGGTTTGGGGTCAAAAGGTCAAAGGTCAAGGTTGGCACTCCCTATGATCACTTATTATAGAGCGTGTCTCGGGTCACTATACTTGCTACACGGGTTCACCTTGGGATCCTGACCTACAACTATGGGTTGTATACTTTGTTGTGTATTTGTGGATGATAGGCTTATCATAATTTGGTTCTGCCATAGTAATTATATTGAAAAGTTGAAAACTGCTTTTCATCAGTAAGTATTGGGATCTTCAAAGAAAACAGAGGTGGGGGATATCGCACTCGCCTCAGAGTGCTCTTGTTAGGTTTTGGCACTAGAGCTATTTGGTCAAGTTTAGGTTAAGGGTAAGGTTAGAGTTTGGAAAAAATGAACGTCAATGTTAAACACATTACAGCTATAGCACTACCTTGTCA
This sequence comes from Pholidichthys leucotaenia, assembly GCA_020510985.1. Taxonomy (NCBI): domain Eukaryota; kingdom Metazoa; phylum Chordata; class Actinopteri; order Cichliformes; family Pholidichthyidae; genus Pholidichthys; species Pholidichthys leucotaenia. The sequence goes on along the minus strand of CM035848.1, from coordinate 83,738,203 downwards.
CGTGATATCTTTCTGCTACATAGGACTACAGCCAAGGGCTTCACATTCTGAAATCAAACAGCTCAATCCACCTTGGTCCTGTGATGCAGAAGGGCCCTGGCCAAACTGTGACATGTTACACACCTGTCTTGAGACTGGGGTGAAAGAACCAATGATATTCTAGACAGTTAGGTGAGCCCCTGTGCACTGAAGCCCAAGCGCTTACCAAACATTTGGCAAAACTATGCTTATGGAGGGGCGATGTTCACCAGTTAGAGGTGAGGAGAAAAAGAAGAAGACAAGGACAGCAACATGGAAAGCACAAACAACTCACATGGTTAATCATAAAACAGGGGCGAGCATAAACAAGTTGTCACAGTAAGTTTTGTAGTGCATGGAGGCAAGCATCATGGAAGAACTCACAGCACTCTGACCTATAGTGGCATACACAGAAAATATTTTTGAGTTATTTTATCCAGAACAAACGCTATGCTTTGAAAAGGGGAAAGTTTTCAAGTTGAATCTTAAAAGCGGAGATGGATCTGTGTCCATGACTTGAGACAGGCGGCTATTCTATATTCTATGAGGAGCCAGTAAAAGGAAGCCAATATGGGAGATTTGTCTCTTTCTTGTCATTAGTACTCTTAGCACATCAGTTGGATCAACTGAAATGCTTTTTCCATATTCAACTCCATGTTGAGGTTGTAATTATGGACATCATCAGAGTTGATTTGGTAGGGTTTGCGCATGTCCAATTAAGATAAGGTTTTATGCAACAACGAATTAAGCTGTGATGACCAAATTTACTGGACAAGTTGTTTCTGTACTTCTGGTTAAAGACCACAGGTCAAGGTAGTAAGAAAAAAAGGCATCTGGAACATAATAAGTTCATTAAGCTTGGCCTGCAGTCCTTTCTGTTGCTTGATCTCTTAAAAAATCTCTTTGCCCCTGTTTTTGCATTGTTTTTTGGTGCTATATGATAAAATGTTGATTGTGCTGTAGATGTTTTAATGCATTTCCTTATTGATAGTGCAAGACTAAATTACTAATTTATCTGGGCATCTCCTCAACCTGAAAATCAATCTTTTAAGCAGAAGTAGTTTTAATGTTTTAAAGGGTCTAACAGGTATGTTACCCCAAAGATGCAGAGATGCCATCCTAGACCGCAGCCAGCTCAAAAATCCAGCTGCACAACTGAATTAAGTCAAGACCAAAAGAAAGTGTGTGTTTTGTTGGTTTTGAGTGTGTTATGACTGATGAGGCGATTAAAGAGCAAACCACAAAACTGGAGTGTGTCTGTCTATGCACCTGTATTGCATGTGTGTCTGTTTGTGTAGTGTTTGCATATATCCAAGGACAAGTACAAGTCTGCACACCCTTGCTCCGAGGCTCTGGTCAGACAGCGCATAGCTGTGGTAGGACGTAGGCTACGCGCCACTAGACTACAGTGAGTCAACGTCTGCTCGCAGTGAGAAGAGATGTGATAGGTCTTGTCTCATTTGGTCCGTGACTTGTGTGGCGGGACTCCCAAAAAAGTGTGTGTGTGTGTGTGTGTGTGTGTGTGTGTGTGTGTGTGTGTGCGCCCACGTGCGCTGGAGGCAAGATTCCAAGTAAACTTAGATATTTGTCCACTTGTACACTAGATGAGAAAATGCATCATTGTGCCTGTAATGTCCATTTCAAAAATAAGAAAAAAATCAAAGAAAGAAAGCAAGCAAGCATTTGTTTATTCTGGGTATTCAAACCTAGCCTTCAACTGAAAATGACAATAGAAGGCATTTACCTTAAGGTATTACTAGACTAATCCAGTGACTGATTTGTCCACTGCGCCATCTTATGTCACCAACATTACTGCAGTGACTGGTGGCAGATGATTGGACTTTGCTGCTGTTTTCTGACAGCAGGATGGGAAGTTGAACTGACAATGTCAGAAAGTGTATTCAAGTAAGTGTACTTAGGTACTTCACATTACTGCTTTACTGTAACTGTTTCATGTCAATTAAATTAATTAAATACTTTTTAACATCCCAGAATTTGCATTTAATCAACTTAAAGCCCACAAATGAATGTGCTACCCATATCTCTAAACTTTTGATGTTTCACAGTGTTATTAAATATAAAAACAACTATTCCATGCACACTGGTGAAGAAGTAATAGTAAGCTTTTGAAAATGTTGTTGATGTTTTTATTTAAAATTAAATATGGACATTATTGACTGTGTTGACAAGTACTTCAGTACTCTGAAATATAAAGTTACTGCTGTTATTTTGGTTGTGTTTCCTTAATGTTTACTTTCTGGTCATTAGGCTGCCCTGGCTTCAGCAATTGATTTTCAGTTTCATAACTAGAATTGCACTCAACAGAGATGCAAACCCACTATCCTAATTGCGGTGGAAGTCAATGGTAAATTCCAAGGATCTCACTCCCTTTTGTAATAGGAATGCACAGATTATCTACAATCAGACCCCACCAATTTTCAGGGTCAAAGGCAGAAACAAGGTCATTTCATATTTGGAAGTTGTGACATTATAGCTTATATTCAAATACAGCTAGCACTACAATTGATAATAAAGGCACCATAAGGCAAGTTTAAAGTTTATAAGCCAGAATGTAAATTTGAAACCTGGTGACCTATTGACCTAACTTCAGACTCCATCGACTCTCAAGGTCAAAGTCAAGGTCAAGGTCTTTTGACATTTGTTGTGTGCTCAAGACATCATTCTAAAGTGCACAAATTCCTTGGTCTTATCTCTAATAATAAAGTCGCTATTGGTCAAAATAGATTTTGACCTTTAATGACCCTGTGACAGGGGTCGGCAACCCACGGCCCTTCAGCCCCCATGCTGTGGCTCCCTGCAGTTATATCTCAAAACACATGGAAATTAATGAAGCTTATTTTCATTATTTTATTTTCTAAATTATTGTTTATTGCAAATGGATACATTTCTCAATGGAAACGCATACTTTTATGAATGTAAAATATATATTTTTTAGGGACTTCCGGTCTGGACACCATGGTGATAGCAGCTTAACGCTGAAGCTCCAAGACCCCATCCGTGAAAATACCTTGAAAATCAGATTTAACGGATTTTTGGAAGAGTGAAAATCAAAAGACAAAGTCATTATAACCGCTCCCAAAGTCTTCTTCTAGGTCAGAAAACCATGCTCCAACTGATGTTGACAAGTTTTTTGTTTATTTTGCCACAGCAAATCTTCGCCCTTAAACACCGTGAAAAACTAAAAATACAGACATAAAAAACATGAATACAAAATAAATTATAACACTTAACAAATGTTCATAAACAAAAATAATCACATACCATGTGCGCCTTCTGCCTAGAATTTAGGAGTTGTTAGTCATGTCACAAATTTCCCAAACAAAGTCCTCTCTCCGCATCTGATTGTGGACAGCCTCCAGCAGCTGTGTGACTCCTCTATTCAGGGATGTGAACAGTGCATGCCTACCACCCATTTTTGCACCATATCAGATCCAGGGTTGCCGCTGATTCCTCACAAACATGAAGAACATTTAACAGTCCGGCTGCCTGCAGGAAAAACACTCCGTCCTCTCTCCTGACGCTCGCTCACACAATGGCGCTGATAGGCGGGGCGAGACACCTGCACGAGCCCCCTTCACGAGCTCTCCGACTCACCCGCGAGCTCGGCAGCACAAGTGCATATGCGCTGCGATATGGAGGGACTGAAGGCGGAGAAAAGGACACCGCTAACGTCCGCAACACTGGCGCACACACCCATAAACAAACATTTCAGAAAAAGAACCAAAAATACATAAACCTTTTCACTGTGACAGCTACAGTCATTATGCCTAAAGGAAAGCAGAAGAGATCGACATTTGCCAGGCCAAGACGTGCATCAGCCGGAGAATCTGACCTGGAGGACATCCACTCGGAAACAGAGGAGCTGAATGAGGCTAGCAACACGGTTAGCTTAAAAACAATAATTCAAGAATTAAGAGAATTTCGCCGAGAGTGTTGGGCCGAATTTCGTGAAATTAAAGACAAAATAAAAAGGACAAACAGCAGAATGGACCAGGCTGAGGACCGAATCATGGAAGCAGAGGAAAGAATAAAAGGGCTGGAAGAAACCGTGCTGGATTTACTTAAACGACAGATAAGACTGGAGGCTAAGCTAACCGACCAAGAAGGAAGACTAAGAAGGGCCAACATAAGAATTCATGGTCTGGTAAGAAGGAGTCGAAGACGGTTTCACCACAATGGCTGCATGCGTGGAATCCATACTGAGAGAGAAGTTGGAAATTCCCCAATCCACCAACTTGAAGATAGAAAGGGCGCACCGTTCATTAGCCCCAAAGCCATCGGCGGAAGCGCCACACGATCGGTGGTGGTAAAGTTTGCCAACTTCAGGACAAAACAAGAGGTTTTGAGACTGGCTTGGCAGAAAAAAGGATTTAGGCACCAAGAAAGAAAAGTTTTTGTGGAGCATGACTATGCCCCGGAGGTCCTTAAAAAGCGTCGGGAATACAACGACGCTAAAAAGGTACTAAGAGAGAAGAAACTGCGCTTTCAAACGCCATTTCCGGCGAAGCTGCGGGTTTTTTATGGGGATGAGACATGTCTCTACAACTCGGCGGAAGAAGCAACCACGGATATGGCGAGAAGAGGGCTCCCGGTAACGGTGTATAAACCCGCAGCAGACCCGATCGAAAGAATCAAGGCTCAAACGTGGTCCACACAGAGACCCTCAAAATCCACGGGCCAGCAGCGGGAAACCCAACGCCAGGGCTATAAGGAAAAATTGGACGCTTTCAGGAGGGAATAACAATATTTTTTAATCAATCTACGCATCCAACCCTCCTCCCACAAGGTAACAAGCATTAAAGGAGATGCAGAATCAGCAAGTATCAAGTGGTAAAACATTTCATGGAACAGTCATAATATTAGAAACAAGTAAGTCTTTAAAAAAAAAAAAAACTTGTTAAAATAGAAATGTGACAATGAACCACATGAACTCTCCACACTAACAAATACTGTATTAACGTGATTGTTTGCTGTGACGGTGGTGGGAGGTTGCGCACAATTTCATAGGGTATAGGCATAAAAAAAAAAAAATCATTACAAGTTCGGATTGGGATCTGAAATTTATGTTAAAAACATGGGACAACTTACAGGGGTAAGAGAGGGCCCTCAACACGTAACAGAGTTTGAGGAATTTCCCTCAGAGCCAACGCACCGTCAAGGCTCTTCTAAGGTCACTAAAAAGACCTCAGCTCAGGAAGATCTTTTGACAGTTTTTTGTTTTAAAGTTTTATATACTATGTTCTTAATGTTTTTTTATGTTCTTAATGTTCTTTCAGTTTCTGAGTAGCATAAAAGAGGGCCACTACACTGTTATACTAAATAAGACAACACAATGGAGAAACAGGGTGTAACCAAAATAATCTCATATAATGTAAAAGGGATCCTGAATCCAGTTAAAAGATCCAAGATTCTTGGCAAAATGAAAAAAGACAAAGCAGGAATAATATTTTTAAAGGCTCCCAATTGAGTTTCATCACGCCCTCCTCCGCTGACCGGCTGGCGGTTCCCAGAGGTCACGGGGCGTCAGCAGTGAACGGCTCAGACATTAAGACCTTTGGTGTCCCTACACGGCCGTACATTTGAGTGGACTTTTGTCATAGCTGCAGTGAATTTCAATATGTTGGAGGCTGATTTTCTGTGCTCACATGGTTTGTTGGTTGATCTTGCTAACAGGCGCCTGGTTAATGCACTTTCTTTTTATTCTATCCCCTGTACAGCCCGAGTGACCCCGCCAACAGCACAAGCCAACGTCACAACTGCAAGCGGTAAGTTCCACACACTGCTCACTCAGTTCCCAGCACTCACGGTTCCCATATTTTCAGCAGCCGTCGCTAAACACGGAGTGGAACATTTTATTACTACCACCGGACCGCCCGTTTTTGCAAAAGCTCGGCGCTTGGATTCAGCTAAACTGACCATAGCGCGCGAGGAGTTCCTGGAAAGGTTGGGCATCATCAGGCGTTCGAACAGCCCATGGGCTTCCCCACTTCACATGGTCCCGAAAGCTGACGGCTCGTGGCGACCTTGCGGAGATTTCCGCAGGTTAAACAATGCCACAGCACACGACCGCTACCCAATCCCGCATATCCAAGGTTTTTCCGTTCATTTGGCGGGGGCGCGCTTTTTTTCTAAGATAGACTTGGTCCGCGGTTACCACCAAGTCCCAGTGCACGCTGAGGACATACCCAAAACAGCGGTAATAACTCCGTTCGGTCTATTCGAGTTTTTGCGCATGCCATTTGGGCTTAAAGGCGCTGCGCAGACGTTCCAACGCATGATGGACGCGATGTTGCACGATCTCCCCTTCGTATTCATCTACCTGGACATCTTAGTAGCCAGCGCGTCCGAAGACGAACACGAAAACCACCTCACAGCAGTTTTCCGGAGGTTGGGAGAGCACGGTTTAATAATCAACCCAGCGAAGTGTCAGTTCGGGGTGACGCAGATTGATTTTTTGGGGCATCGCGTCTCTCCAGAAGGAGTGGTTCCGCTGCCTGACAAAGTGCGTGCGGTAGCAAATTTTCCCCAGCCACAAACGGTCAGGGCGTTACAGGAGTTTTTGGGAATGGTGAATTTTTATAACCGTTTCCTCCCCCGCGCAGCGCAGCTCATGCAACCATTGTATGCCGCACTCAAAAAACAAAAACCCACAAATAAGATCGAATGGTCTCCGGAGCGAGAGCGAGCATTCTCGGAGGTCAAAACAGCCCTGGCAAACGCTGCGTTGCTGGCACATCCAGACCCAACGGCCCGCATAGCGCTCACTACTGACGCGTCGGATGTGGCCATAGGGGCGGTCGGGGAGCAGCATGTAGCCAGGGCTTGGCAGCCGCTCGCCTTTTTTAGCAGGACTTTGCGCAATAGTGAACGAAAATACAGCGCATTCGACAGGGAGTTGTTAGCTCTCCACTTGGCCATTCGCCACTTCCAGTTCTGGCTGGAGGGACGCTGTTTCACCGCGTTCGTTGACCACAAGCCGCTGACATTCGCGATGGCCAAGGTTTCAGAACCGTGGTCGGGCCGGCAGCAAAGACAGCTGGCTGCCATCTCAGAGTTTACTACTGATATTCAGCATGTGGCGGGTAAACTGAATGTAGTGGCAGACTGTCTGTCGCGCACCGTGGCGGCCCCTATCCGCGTAGGGATAGATTATGCTGACATGGCCGCGGATCAGGTTAGCGACGCGGATGTGCGCGCGCTCCAGTCTGGACCAACAGGGTTAAGGCTGGAGAACAGGGTGCTGCAAGATGGCATGCCCCCCCCTAATCTGCGATGTCTCCACTGGGCGACCGCGTCCTGTGGTACCGACCACATGGCGCCGCCGCGTTTTTGACTCGATTCATTCTCTGGCGCACCCGGGAGTGCGCGCGTCGGTCAAAATGGTAGGAGAGAAATTTGTATGGCCGAACCTGCGCAAACAAGTTAAGGAGTGGGCAGCAGCCTTCATGGCTTGTCAACGAGCCAAGGTACACAGACACACGAGAGCTCCCTTGGAGCCATTTCGCATCCCGGCTAAGAGGTTCGATCAAGTTCACGTGGACCTCGTAGGCCCCCTCCCGCCGTCACAGGGGTGCACACACCTTCTGACAATGGTGGACCGCACCACGCGCTGGCCGGAAGTGGTCCCACTGGCGTCAACCACAGCCGAGGAGGTGGCGCGCGCGTTTTTAACAGCATGGGTAGTGCGCTTTGGAGTCCCGTTGGACATTACATCCGACAGAAGTCCTCAATTTGTTTCCGAACTTTGTTCAGCAATGGCCCGCAGCCTGGGGGTAACGATCCACCGCACAACTGCGTACAATCCACAGGCTAATGGGTTATGCAAACGTTTTCATAGGTCATTGAAAGCGGCTCTCAGAGTGTCGCTGACGGATGCAAATTGGGTGGACAGGCTACCGTGGGTTTTATTGGGGTTGCGTTCTGCACCTAAAGAGGACTTAGAAGCCTCCTCGGCTGAGCTAGTTTTTGCGCAGCCACTTCGGCTACCCGGGGAGTTTCTCCCAGACAATCCTGCGCCAGATAGCTCCCCATCTCAGCGGCTGCAGTGTGGCATGGAATCGGGCACGCTGCCTGGCCCCGTTCACCACAGTTTTCTGCGCGTTTTTGTGCCTAAGGCTTTGAAAAACGCGGAGTTTGTTTTTGTCGGACACGATGCCCATCGCCCACCACTGCGACCACCTTATGATGGACCATTTAGAGTGCTGGAAACAGGGGACAAGCATTTTTTGCTAGATTTGGGGGGCAGGAAGGAAAAGATTGGCATAAACAGGCTCAAACCCGCCTTTGTGGTGGCGGACGAGGATGTGCTGTTGGCCAGGGCTCCTCGGCGTGGCAGACCCCCTCGGGGACATTCCCCAGAACACCCACAGGGAGTGACAAACAGTTCTCACCCCCAGACAGCAGCCCCCCAGCAGGATGGTGCCGCAGAAGTGGCAAAGCCCACTTACAGCAGATACGGGAGGAGACTGAGGCCCAAGCAGCACGTGGGTTAATGTGTAATGATTTTATCATGACATGCAGACTGTGATTCTGTTGTTCCATCTTAGATTTTTTTTTTGGGGGGGGGGGGCGTCATGTGGGCCACATATGTATCACTTTAAGCTTCACATCTCAGAGTAGAACAAAGGACTGGGCCTCCTGTGAGATAACAGGAGGATGTGAAAATTTAGTCTTTGGTATGCAAGAGACGGCCTTGGGGGATTTCCTGGTCTGCCAGAGACTATGAGCAGGATATTATAGGATTTAAGAAAAGATGCATTGTTACTTGAGATTAAATGCAATGTGACTGTGAGCTTTGAAGGTCCTGGATATATAAAGGACGAATGTCTGTGTTTTTTGCTCTTTCTGCTTTGCTGATGTTGGAATAAACCTGACTCATGAGATAAACTCTGCCTCGTCATTTTCACATTTCCACAACAAGAACTTATACTCCCTCAAAAAACACAAAATCACATCCGAAGCCTTCCTAAATACATTAAATCTTCCCCAACTTACTGAATCACAAAATAAAACACTACTGTCAGAAATACAACCTAAAGAATTAGAAAAAGCAATTATGAAACTTAAAGCTAACAAATCCCCAGGAGCAGATAGCTATACAGCAGAGTGGTACAAAACCTTTAAACAGCAACTATCTCCTCTCCTCCTGAAAACATTTAACTATGTCCTCCACACAGGGGAAATCCCCCCTCCTGGAGAGAAGGGGTCATTGCAGTCATACTTAAACCTGAAAAGGATAAACTAGACTGCTCCAACTACAGACCAATTAGTGTGTTAAATCAGGACTATAAACTTTTTACCGCTATCCTTGCCAAAAGGTTAGAAAACATACTGACAGACTTAATTCATTTAGACCAAACAGGTTTTATAAGACAAAGACAGACACAAGATAACATTAGACGCACTTTACACATAATTCATCATATAAAAAAATATAATTTTAATGCAGCCATATTGGGATTAGATGCTGAAAAAGCATTTGATTCGGTTGACTGGTCTTTCCTATATAGAATCTTATCCAGTTTCAATTTCCATAATAACTTCATTAGAACTATCCAGGCATTATATAAAAAAAACAACAGCTAAAATAAGGATTAACGGTAAATTATCATCATCTTTTGAACTGGAAAGAGGATGTGGTCAGGGCTGCCCCTTGTCTCCACTGCTCTTTGCAATCTTTATAGAACCTCTGAGCCAATGGATAAGACAGAATCAAAAAATTCAAGGTATTACACTTGGTCAGAAGGAACATAAAACAGCACTCTTTGCTGATGACATTTTAATATACCTGGGGCAGCCGGACACCTCTTTTCCAGAACTAATCTCAGTTTTTTCAGAGTATGGAGAGTTATTGGGGTACGAATTAAACATGCATAAAACCCAAATTTTAACATTCAACTGTGACCCAAATCAATATTTACTAAGCAAACTCAAAACCAACTGGGAGATGGAATCTATATCTGGGGGTCAATATCCCGAAACAACTCAACAAAATTATCACACTAAACTATGATCCACTGGTGGCAAAAATAAAATCTGATCTAGCAAGATGGAATATGATACCATTCTTGGGTACTGCATAAAGAATTGAAGCAGTCAAAATGAATATACTTCCACGTCTTCTATACGTTTTCCAAACAATACCGGTAGAACCTCCCAAAAAAACATGGCAAGAACTGGACAGAAGGATCTCAAGATTCATATGGCAGGGCAAGAGACCTAGAATCAGATATAGAACCCTACAGCTAAACAAAGACAAAGGTGGGCTCACGCTGCCAAATATCAGGGACTATTTTAAAGCCGCACAAATTAAAACATTAGTAGAGATATGTAGCCCAGTCTACACTGCACAATGGAAGGAGATGGAATGCCAAATAACAAGTGTCATTCCCCTACAGGCAATAATAGGGAACAATGCCTTACCTAAACTTTTGAATAACACTAACCCGTGGATAGACACCCCGCTAAAAATTTGGTTTAAGATAGTCAGAGAGAATCAAACTAAAGAACCCTATCGATTATTGCAATGGATTTCCTATGATCAGGACTTTACTCCTAATAAAACAGACACTAGATTTAAAAAGTGGAAAGAGAACGGACTGATAAAATATTACGATTTTTTTAAAGGGCAAACTTTAAGAAGTTTTGAAGATTTGAAAAAACAAGGTCTAGTAAATCAAGACCTTTACAGGTTCTTTCAGCTTAGACACCACATAAACAAAATACTTAAAAAGGAGGATTTGGAAAGGGCCCAGTCAGGTGTTCTGAAGATTTTCTTAATGGCATATAAAGGGATCCCAGGGATCAGATACATTTCTAAAATATACCATGGTCTTCAAGACTTAAAAGGAGACAACACATCATATATAAAAGAGAGATGGGAAAAAGAGGGGAATTTCACTTTAGAAATGGAAATATGGGAAAAGCTAAATAAACAACAATCGAAAAGTACCTCATCCCTGCTGTGGAGAGAATTTGGATGGAAAAATTTGGTAAGATTTTTCAGAACACCTGCACAAAACACATTTACTCGTAAGGGGTTGAATTGTTGGTGCTTGTGTGGTGAAAAGACTGCAAATCATTTTCATGTGTTTTGGTCATGCCCAGTTATCCACCAATATTGGACCAATGTACAGACAATATTGGGGAAAATATTCAAAATAACAGTTCCCTTTTCTTTTGTAATTTTGTATTTGGGTTTACTACCGGAATCACTGGAAAGACGAAGAGAAAAATACTTAATTCATTTTTTTTAATATTGGCAAGTAAAAAAGCTCTAACAAAAAAATGGATGTTGAAAGACTGTCCTACACCTGAAGATTGGATTAACTGATTCAGGACATTTATTTGATGGAAAAGTTGACATTTGCACTGAGACAGGACATGGACGGGTTCTTGAACTTTTGGCAACCCTGGAATGCATATGTGTCCTCCATCAGATCTAATCTTTGACAAATACCATTTCAATAATGGCACCTCTCTTTGCTCCAATGCTACTCAGATTCTCTTTTATTTTTCTGCTCTTTTGTTTTTGTTTGTTTTGTTTTTTGTTCTTCTTTTAATTTCTCTTTTTCTTTCACTTAAAAAAAAGGGTGTTGTAGTAATTTTTTTCCAATGTCAAAAAACAAAAAAAGGGGGAATATGTGATGAAAATGTAAACAATGCAATGCTGTAATGACATGTATACCCTTTACAAAAACTTAAATAAAATATATATATATTTTTTTTTTATTTTTTATTTTATTTTTTTTTTTTTAGAATTATTTATTATGTTGTCAACCGTGCCTGCCACATCTGACGGCGGCTGCACAGAGAGCCGCTCAGCCTCTCCATCCTCAGTGCATGTGGAAAAGCACGGATAGCACTCTCGGTAAGACATAAACAAATCCAGAGAAAGTAAAATCACAGAGGAAAATAGAGAGTTTAATTCTGTGTGGACAGATTAATGACATGGCTGTTTGACCCAGGAGACAGGCACTGACACAAGTAGACTGTTTTAGACAATTATTTATTGAATGAAGTGTGTAATGTGTGTGAAGGTGTGAGTGAGTGTGATGCTGTGGGACCGCTGGGGCTGAGCGAGTCCTGCCGCGACCTGGCAACCCTGGAACACACAAGCACAGATAGATTAGTGCTGCTCGCAGTACAGAGATGTGATGAAGAGTACTGCTTACTTGCAGGTGGCGCCGGAAGGCTCGCGCTGGCTCCGCGGTGCGCAGTGGCTCCGTGTGGGTGACGCTTGGTGCTGTGGTGAGGTGGAGGAGTTCCGAGGAGGAGGAGGGGTGGCTCCGTTATCCGGGGAGACTGTTCCGCCACCGGGGAGGTCCACCTGTGCACAGGGGATTACACTTTGACAAGGTAAGTTACTTTGATGCTTACGTGGCGAAGCTTGACGAGACTGCGTCATGGATGCTCTGGTGAGAGGCTGAGTCCGTGACGCGTTGCGTGGCAAAGTAGGCAGACGACTCTGTGCTGAGCCACCAGAGACGCCGGCTTTTAAGACCCGCTGATGATTGGCGGCAGGTGTGTGCGCAGCCGAGGCTGATGATGGCCCAGCGGCCGCCATGACAGTACTCCCCCCTCTAGAGGTGCCTCCAGGCACCTGCCCTATCTTACGTGGATGCGCCCGATGGAAATCGCGGATGAGCTGTTTATCCAGAATCAACGCTGGGCGAATCCAGGAACGGTGCTCAGGACCAAACCCCTCCCAGTCCACCAAATACTGAAGACCCTGGCCCCGCCGACGGACATCCATGATGGTAGTAACCCCCCCAAGCCGGGTGGTCGTCGATCATCCTTGGAGGGGGAGACGCCGCGGGGGGCAGACACAGGGGGTCGGAGATGCAGGGCTTCACCTGGGAGACATGGAACGAAGGGCAGATGCGCATGGAAGGGGGGAGAGCTAGGCGCACAGTCACAGGGTTAACAATACAACCAAATAACCAAACCTGCTGCCCCACCTGATAATCCGGCGCAGGTCTCCTATGCCAGTTAGCCACTTGAATGTTGCGCTCCGTAGTCTTGAGGAGGGCTCTGCGGGTGATGGTCCAAATCCGGCGGCAGTGTTTGGCATGAGCTTGCACAGACGGAACGGCCATCTCCTTCTCCTCCTCCAGGAACAGTGGGGGGTCATATCCCAGAGACACCTTGAACGGAGACACCCCTGTTGCTGAGGACACCGTGGCATTGTGTGCGTACTCAATCCAGGGCAAGAATGTATTCCACGATGAAGAACAGGACGAGATGACGCAGCGGAGTGCAGCCTCCAGCTCCTGGTTAGCTCGCTCGCACTGACCATTACTTTGTGGGTGATACCCTGAAGAGAGACTCATCGTGGCCCCCAACGTCGTGCAGAATGCCTTCCAGACCTGGGAGACGAATTGCAGGCCCCAATCCGAGACGATGTCCGCAGGGATGCCGTGGAGGCGCACCACATGCGGCCCAGGAGGTCCGCCGTCTCCTGGGCCGAGGGCAGCCCCCGGAGTGGAACAAAATGGGCGGCCTTGGAGAAGCGATCCACTACTGTCAACACAACGGTGAAATGGTCTGAAGGGGGCAGGCCTGTCACAAAATCCAAGGCGACATGGGACCAGGGGGGAGAAGGGACCGGCAGGGGATGGAGAAGACCTGCCAGGGGGGAGGATGACGATTTCCCAGTAGTGCACTGAGTGCAGGCCCGGACGTAGTTGGTCACATCTCTCCTCAGCCCTGGCCACCAGAAGGCTCTCTGGAGCAGGTTGACGGTGCGAGCGATTCCCGGATGGCATGCCAACTTGGAGGCATGGCCCCACTGGATAACTTCACCCCTGACCGACGAGGGGACGAACAAATGGCCTGGGGGACCCCCACCTGGGTCGGATTCATTCTCCTGTGCCTTCCTGACTTTATCCCAGATCTCCCACACGAGGGCGCCCACCACACAGGATGCTGGCAGGATGGTCTCATCATGGTCCCCAAATGGCTGTACCTCGAACTGCCTGGAGAGGGCGTCCAGCTTGGTATTCTTGCTCCCTGGCCGGTAGGTGATGGTAAAGTTGAATTGCCCGAAAAAAAGAGACCAGCGCACCTGGCGGGAATTCAGCCGCTTGGCCGTCCGGAGATACTCCAAGTTCTTGTGGTCTGTGAACACGATGAATGGCTGGGCAGCCCCCTCCAGCCAGCACCTCCACTCCTCCAGGGCGAGCTTGACAGCCAGCAGCTCCCTGTCTCCGATGCCATACTTTCTCTTGGCGGGCGTCAGCCGGTGGGAGAAGAAGGCACACGGGCGAATCCCCCCGTCCACGGGGGAGCGCTGGGAAAGAAATGCCCCGACACCCGAGTCCGAGGTGTCCACCTCCACCAAGCACTGCAGATCCGGGTCCACCTGGGTCAAAATGTGCGCAGAGGTGAACTCCTCCTTCAGCTTGCCAAATGCTGCAGCAGCCTCCTCGCTCCAGCAAAAGGGGGTCTTCGGGGACGTAAGGCTGGTCAGGGGGCGATCGATGATCCCGAACCTCGGCACAAACCGACGGTAATAATTGGCAAAGCCCAAGAACCCCTGTAACTGCTTCCTGGACGTAGGAGTGGGCCAATCCACCACCGCCTTGACCTTGGCCGGATCCGGGCGCACTTCGTTATGGGCGATGATGAACCCCAAAAAAGACGTTTTCTTTGTGTGAAATTCACACTTCTCAGCCCTGACGAATAGTTGGTTCTCCAGGAGGCACTGCAGGACCTGCCAAACATGCACCTGGTGCTCCTCCAACGTGCGTGAGAAGATCAGGATGTCGTCCAAATACACAAACACAAAGGAGTTCAGAAAATCCTGGAGGACGTCATTGATCAAATGCTGGAAGACGGCCGGAGCGTTGGCTAACCCAAACGGCATCACAAGATATTCGAAGTGGCCGCTTGGGGTCCGGAAAGTCGTCTTCCATTCGTCACCCTCCCTGATGCGCACCAGATGATAAGCGTTGCGAAGGTCCAGCTTCGTGAACCACGACGCCCCCTGGAGGGAGTCGAAGGCCGAGTTCATCAGGGGCAATGTATACTTGTCTTTGACGGTGATTTCATTCAAGCCCCCGAAGTCGATGCAGGGGCGCAGGGAACCGTCCTTCTTTCCCACAAAGAAGAAACCTGCCCCCACCGCAGCGGAGGATGGACGGATGATTCCAGTGCTGAGGGACTCTTTAATGTATGTGTCCAGGGCCTCCCGCTCTGGAGCCGACAGGCTGTATAATCGACTCGCCGGTAATGGGGCCCCCGCCCAGAGGTTGATAGCACAGTCGTAGGGCCGGTGGGGGGGAAGGGACAGCGCCCGTGACTTACTAAATACCATTCCAGATCGTGGAAGACCTCTGGTACTTTGGACAGATCTGGGGGCGGAAGTGTGGGCGGGGTTACCGAGACCGAGGGAGCACACGCTGCAGATCGGAGACAGGCGCTAAGGCAGAAGGAGCTCCAAGCTGTAATGTTTCCTGCCTGCCAATCAAATGTGGGGTTGTGAAGGCGTAGCCACGGATAACCCAGGATAACAGGCGATGTAGAGATGGGCAGCACCCAGAACCGGATATCCTCCCGATGGTTCCCAGAGGTAATCAACGAAACAGGGGCTGTCTGATGGGAAACAGTGGTGAGCGGGGTCTTAGACAGCGTGATCAGTTTGACAGGCGGGTGGAGGGGTTGACAGCTGAGGCCCAGGTCTTCAGAAATGAAGCTTTGCTCAGCCCCAGAGTCAATAAGAGCGTGTGTTGTGTGTTCTCTGTGTTTGTAGAGTAGTCTAATGGCTATGAGGCAACGGGTGAGGGGCTTTTTCTGGTCTTTGTCTGTGAGTCCCCCTACTGTGACCCACGGACCTCCCCTTTTAAACCAATAGTTACACTCAGCCACCCCATGGGACTCACTACCGCAGTAGAAGCACAGGCCCAAGTCCCTCCAACGCTGCCTTTCAGCTGCCGAAACCCCCGACTGTCCTATAATCATCTCCTCCTGCCCCGGGGATTCCTCCGGCGGAGGAAGAGCCAGCGGGGATAGCCGAGAGGAGCGGGGGCGTGGTCTCACCACGCAGCTGGCAGCCCTACGTTCTGCTGCCTGCTCCTTCAGCCTGTTATCAACACTCACGGCTAGTGAGATTAGTTCACCCAGTCTGTCAGGTCTCTCCCGCGCCGCCAGCTCATCCCTCAGCTCAGAGCTAAGGCCGCGGAGAAAAATACTACACAGCGCTGAGTCCCCCCACCCCACCTCTGCAGCTAAAACCCGGAAGTCCACGGCAAAATCGGCTGCAGACTTACTACCCTGCTGAAGATTTAACAGGCGGTCTGCTAACACCGCATCCCGATCTGTGTGATCAAAAATTTCCAGGAAATCTGCCACAAATTGTTGATAAGTTGATAGAGCGTAGCTGGGTTTCGCCATAATTGCGTAAGCCCAAGCTAACGCTCTGCCCTCGAGCAGATTGGAAATAAACCCAATCTTGCTATGATCCGTGGGAAAATCTCCGGGGACACGATGGAAAACTGTCTCACACTGCAGCAGGAAGCCTCGTGCCTCCCTGAGTCTGCCATTAAAGCGGGCGGGGGTAGGCACGGGGGTGAGGCGGGATGAGGAAGGCTGGTGAGCCTGACTAGCCGAAAAATTAGCAGGGGCTGGTGACGCCCAAGCAACCGGGGGGAATGATTGGCGGCAGGTGTGTGCGCAGCCGAGACTGATGACGGCCGAGCGGCTGCCATGAAAATTAATTTGCGTTCTTGTATGGTTGTTGTGAAGAGAATTTTTCCACGAGAACACAAACAAGAAATACAGCTGCCTCATTAGTGTCTACAGGTCCATAAAAACTCTTAAATGTTATTATCTAAAATCAACGCCTTAATTATCCTTAAAAATGAGGAAAAATCCTTGAATTCCTGCTCAATAACCTTATAGTCATCTGCGCTATAAATGCTGGATTCATAGACATGATCGAAGTCTGAATTAGAATAAATTTATTTTCACTGTCACAACTCTGAGTGATGTAAAAATAAAAGCTCTCTACAGCGATACATTTTTCAGAATGGTTGTGTCTGTTATGTGCTTTTATTATGAAACACCGTCAACTGGATATACTTTTCTGAAATCACAGCCGACAGTTTTTCCTCACAATTTGTAAAGAAAAAAGAAAAAAGAGAGGAGAGAAGATTTTGTGACAGTGATGTAGAGATGAGCCTTTTCTTTTAAGGATGTTTTCAGCTTTTTGTCTGTAGGATAACTGCTAGTTTGTTATCTGTGGGGTTTTGGACAGTGAATTATATGTGCAGACTGTCTATCAATGCCACACATTTTTTTAAATTATAATCAACATTTAGATAAGTGGAACAAGATATTTTTAAGTGTTTTTCCTCTCTGTTGTAATTATTTCTAATTGGTTTAATTTGCATCAGATGATTTTTAAAGTTATGTTATTTAGAAAGTTATTTAGAATTATTTTTGTTTTATTTCAAAATAAAGAAGAATATCAGACAACCAATCCACTAGTTGTCATACTGAGAGTCTGGAGAACAGGTGAAGGATACAGATTTATATTATATTAATACATTTGAATAAGGAGTATTATGAGGAAAGATAAAAAGGATGGAAAGTAACTTATTCTAAATAAAACTGTAGTCTAATTTATTAAATACCAGGAACTAAAGCTGTGTGATCACTGTTGAAAGTAGGAGATGGATTATATTTTTCAGATTTAAACAATTTATGTCATGGTCTGAGCGTTGATATTGTCCGCACTCGAGTCATGCAGTATTCCCCTCCCGTTCTGTACTAGTTCCTTGTGGCCTTTCCGAGCTTTTATTCTGACAGTGTCTCGGAGGGGCTTTCGGCTGTCAGAGCCGAGCTCCGGTGACAGCTGAATTACATTCAGCTGATGACATTCTCATCAGTTGATTAATCCTCTTGCCTATTTAAGGGAGCAGCTTCTGTTACTCCGGGCTGTGACCTCGCTCACACACGGATAACGTTGGTCTCCCCGACGTTCAGCTGAAGTGCCTAACCCTGGCTTCAGTCACTCCCTTAATCCTCCGTGTTCCCAGTAAGTTTCTCCTTGTTCTCTGTATATTGTTAGTGTGCCCTAGTCATAGTCTTTATTTGTGTTTTGCCCCATGTGGCTCATTATTTTGGATCGTTGTTCCTTTCCTTAATAAATATGCAAACTCTACGGCTGCCTACAGTGTCTCATTAGTGGTCCGCGAGGACCACACCATGACAATTTATGAATGTGCTAATAATTAAAAAACTATTAAAAAAATTATGGTTAGATATTCAGAAATTTATTTTCAGCACAAAACAATTTGTAATATATTTCTAATACCTTTATTTCACAAATGAAGCTACATATAAAGTTTGACAGTTTTTTTCCACTGTTGTAGTATGAATTCATTAATGCCACATAATATTCATATATATATACAGTATATATATATATATATATAAAAGCATTATAAGCAGCATAATATCTTTATTTTAAAAGTCAAATTGCCATTGCGGCCGTTGCATCAGCCGCTTCTATTTTTGTTGGAGACAGGCAAAATGGCTCTTGAATGATTGATTGAGACTATTTCATTTTGAACGAGACAACATAAAAACAAGAATAAAAACAAAAATCTAAATGCAGTCCAAAAAGGAACAGGATTGAAGCCAAAAGTTTTTCTTATCCCGTCCCAACTTTTGGTTGTCAAAGGTTGCAGATCTCTGACCTATGACCTTGTGACCCCCAAAATCATAGTAACACATGCTAAGCCTGAGGTTCGCCTATAAACAAAGTTTGATAACCCTAGCTTCATTCTTTCTCAAGTTACAGTCCAGAAAAACAGACAGACAGGAAAGGACTGGCCGAGAGGGGCTTGATGTGGAAAGTGTGGTTCACCTGTAGGGTCAGGGGCAGCTTCAGCTGGACTGATGCGTCATTGATCACCCAGGAGATGGTGTATGGTCCAAGAAAGTGGGGGAGGACAGCTTCTTTGATTTCTCTTTAAGAGTGATCTGACTCGCCACCAGCCAGACCTGCTGTCCTATGACATACTTAGGGGCCGGAACCCGCCTCCTATCCTAGCAGCGGCCCGGGTGCGATCCGTGGTGCAAGCCAGGGCGGCCCGAGTCGACCTCCAGATGCGTCGGCAGCAATGAGCATGGGCCCCTACGGATGGAACCGAGACCTCTCTCTCTCTGCCATGGGTAGGAGAGGTGGCGTGTACCCCAACAATGCCTCAAACAGGGTGAGTCCGGTTGCTGAAGACACCGCAGAGTTCATGGAGTACCCCACCCAGGTCAGATGTGTGCTCCAGGATGATGGGTTATCGGCTGCTACGCACCGCAAGGCGACCTCCAAGGACTGATTGGTGCGCTCTGCCTGCCCATCACTCTGAGGATGATTTCCAGAAGAGAGACTCACAGTGGTTCCCAGGGTCCAGCAAAAGGCCCTCCAGACCTGGGACATAAATTGTGGACCCCAGTCAGACACAATGTCCGTAGGGATGCCATGGACCCGGATCACGTGCTCGGTGAGGAGGACCGCCATCTCCAAGGCCGAAGGGAGCTTCAGGAGGGCCACCAGGTGGACCGCCTTGGAGATGCGGTCCACGATAGTCAGGATCACCATCTTGCCACGGGAGGGGGGAAGTCCGGTGACAATGTCCACAGCAATATGAGACCACGGACGACCAGGGATGGGGAGGGGGTGGAGAAGACCCGATGGAGGGGAAGAGTCCGATTTCCCCCGCACGCAGGTCTGACAGGCCTTCACATATTCTTGTACGTCCCGCCGCAGCATGGGCCACCAAAACGCTCGCCAGAAGAAGTCCACAGTTCGAGCGATGCCCGGATGGCACGCGAAGTGACTGGTGTGACCCCACTGGATGACATTGCTGCGGAGGGTGGCCGGGATGTACAGATGGTTCCAGGGGCACCCTACTGGCACAGGCTCCTGGGACTGGGCCTGATGGACCCTCCGCTTGATATCCCAAGTAAGGGCTCCAAGGACACACAAAGGCAGTATGATGGTTTGGGGGGGGGCTACTTCCCCAGAATCAAACTGGCATGATAGCACGTCCGGTTTGGTGTTCCGGGCACCAGGCTGGTAGGTGATGGTAAAATTAAATCACTGGAAAAATAGTGCCTAGCGAGCCTGCCTGGCGTTCAGTCAGCGGGCCGACCGCAAGTACTCAAAGCTCTTGTGGTCGGTCCACATGATGGGGTGAATGTCCCCCTCTACCCAGTGCTTCCACTCCTATAATGCTCCACTCCTATAATGCCAACGTAATGGCAAGCAGCTCTCTGTCCCCTACATCATAATTCCTCTCGGCTGGCGTCAGCTGACGAGAGAAATATGCGCACGGGCGAAGCTTCTGATCGGAGAGCGTGTGCTGTGACAGCACAACGCCAACCCCCGAATCAGACGCATCCACCTCGAGGACGAACTTGAGCTGCATGTCGACCTGGGCCAAGATAGGTGTTTCTGTGAACAGGTGTTTTAATTTGACAAACGCCTGTTCAGCTGCCTCAGTCCACTGAAAGGGGACCTTAATGGAGGTCAGCTGTGTCAAGGGCAGTGCCACCCCACTAAAGTTCCTGATGAACCTGCGGTAAAAGTACACGAACCCGAGGAAGCGTTGAAGCTCCTTAAGGGAGTGGAGAGTTGGCCAATCTAACACTGCCCTCACCTTGGCCGGGTCGGCAATCAGCTCCCCCTCAGCCACGATGAAGCCCAAGAAGGTGGTTGATGTTGTGGAGAACTCACACTTCTTGGCTTTAACGTAAGGCTGGTTCTCCAGGAGCCGTTGAAAACGGCCCTGACGTGGACCTCATGTTCTTCTGGCCAGCAGGAGAAAATGAGAATATCATCAGGGTAGACAAACACGAATTGGTAAAGCATATCGTGGAGGACATTGTTTGTTAACCACTGGAAGACGGCGGGGGCGTTAGTGAGCCTGTCATGGGCATGCGCTCGCTGCCCATGACACTAACCCTCACCTAAATTAAATTACTCTAATCTTAACCACTAAAAATGTGTATTTAATGTGTAAAGTAAGTGAAATATGAAATAAAAAGTGAAAGGCAAATGCAGAAATTGTCATGACTAATAAAACTTGACAGCACACGTGCATGATGCCAAACCACAGGAGGAACCATACAGATGGGCACATTTGAGAGTTTTATTAAATATCAAAAACCCAAAGTGCACAGCTGCAGAAACAGTCACTCGCCACTTACTTGGGAAATCCAGGGATGACCGGCAGGACCCAGCGGGGAATAGATGAACCAGTAGGGTAAGGGGGAAGATGAGCTGATGTTGCCTGACCGGGTGGAGTAGGAAGCTGAGGATGGTGAGATGTGGCAGGAGAGCGCACGCAGTCCAAGAGACACACCTACATGGTGGCAGCAACCTGAAGAAGGAAGAGAAATAAGGTGAGACAACTTGTTCACACTAATCATTTAGATTTGCTTGCCTGTTAGTGGGCAGTATACCCAGACGAGCCAGCGATGACTGCGCGGGGAGAGCCTCCTTAAGTACGCTGGCTGATGAGCGGATGCAGGTGTGTCTTCTGCCTCAGGTGCAGTGATGAGTTGGTGAATGTGAGGCAGGATGGGAGGGGCACGCTCCCGCTGCCCATGACAGAAATAACATGTTTCCCATGCTATCTGCACATGGCAAACATGCTCTTTTCAATCTCATGTTTTCATTCTCAATATCATGTGGTTTTGGAATATTTTTACATTTCCATTTTTGGAACATGTAATTCTATGTGGCCACACGTGATCACCTGAACCTGTTAAAAATGTGAATTCTTGTGATTTTTCTTTAAGTGAATGTAAACATAAACAGAAGTTTAAAAAAGAAAAATGGGGATACAAATACAGTACAGGTCAGGTTCACGGAGACCAGCCCAACCCCCTGTATTAAGACTGAGTGCTGCATTCTGAGTACTGCACCAGGTCAGATTTGGGCAACTTCTGAGTCAGATGGAGTTCTTGCCTGCTTCTCACCTAAATATACACTTTTATTCCACTTTTAATGCTATTTATATGTACTGCATAACCCTTCCTCCTCACACTCGAGAATGATACACGTTGAAAAATCAGTGTATTCCAGTTATTGGTATAGAAATAAAGTTTGTCAAATTAAAAAAAAAATAACCTTACAACAAAAAAGTAAAGAAGATTAACAGTGGCTAATTTGAATGTCCAGTTTAATAACAGAAAGACAAATGCATAGAATTAAAACCATTTAGTTGTACATTTCCTCCCTAATTTCCTCTCACTTATTAAGTATTAAGTAGTTACAAACATTATGATTACTTTTTAGGTTTAAAAGTTTATTGATTAAAGGGAAATTGGTGAGAAAAAAATATGCAACCACCACAGAGATATTCAAGATTGTGCTTAGTTTCAGAGAGCATGGAATTTGTTTTAATTTAAAAAGTCAAACTTCCTGTTGTTAATCACCACTCTTGAAAGAAAAGTAATCCCTTCTTGTATTTAGCTACAAAACAGCAGCTTCATCATGAAGAAGAGGAAGGTAGACTGAACCCGTCTGGATAGATATAAGTTAATGGAGTGATTTATTGTATTATCAAACTTCAGAAAATGCACAAAGTTGTTTTTTTCCCCTCCGGATATGTTTGTGCCTTGAATAGTTTTATCTAGCTAAATGCTATGGCTGTTTAAGCTACAGTAAAAACTTGTTAGCCTAATGTACTCTAGTGTCATGCTGTGGTGGTAAAACTAGTTAACATATTGTGTGATGTTTGTGCTTTATGTCTAGCTCTTAATGTCACCAGTTCAAGTGTCAGGACTGAAAGCCAATTTCTGCAAGGTTATACTATGCCGATGATAATTTGGCCTAAATGTGGCTATTGTCTGCACTGAAAAAAATTCTTTTGAACTAACATAATAAAATCATTGAAAGTGGTTCCACAAAATAAAGTTGTGTTTTACCAACATAATAAAATCATGTGCATCTTTCATGATCTCCATATGTAACACTGACATGATTTTGTTTTGTTTTGGCAGCATCATAAAGTCATGTGCATGTTTCATGATCTGTATATGTTACCTTCACATGATTTTGTTGTTTTGGCAACATAATAAAGCCAACTTTATTGTCATTCAGTCCATACAGCCAGTCATGTACAATGGAACAAAATTATGTTTCTCTTATCGACAATGTTAATCACATCTAGAATCAGAGGGATCACTGCCATGCAAGGTGCCACCACAGATTTCCCTCCTCCATTCCATTATTGCTGAGCACCAAGCTGGATGGTAGCAAGTTCCACTTATATATGGTCTTCGTCATGACCCGGCCGGGATTTGAGCCCAGGGCTCCCGGGTGTGAGACGGATGCGCTACCAATTAGGCCACCACTACGCCACCACTCTTAAAATCATGTAACAAAATCATGTCAATGTTACATATGCAGATCATGAAACATGATTTTATTATGTTGCCAAAACAACAAAATCATGTGAAGGTAACATATGCAGATCATGAAACATGCACATGACCAAAACAAACCAAAATCATGTCAATGTTACATATGCATATGTAACATTGACATGATGACAATGTCCCCAGTCAAAGTCAGCAGCGCCCCATTGGTACCATGCACAGTGTGGACAGGGAGCTGCTTCCTCCTCCTGAGTTGCCGGACAGTTTGCCAGAATCTCTTTGAGACTGACCAAAAGTCTTGTTCCATGGCCTCACCGAACTTCTCCCACACCTGAGTTTTTACTTCAGCAACCACCCGAGCTGCACTCCGCTTGGATGCCAGTACACTTCAACTGCTTCAGGAGTCCCACAAGCCAACCAAGCTCGATAGGACTCCTTCAGCTTGATGGCCCCCCTCACCACTGGTGTCCACCACGAGATGCACCAACAACCTTGCGGCCACAGCTCTGGGCAGCTGCTTCAACAATGGAGGTGGAGAACATGGCCCATTCAGACTCTATGTCCCCAGACCCCCCCCCCCCCCCACCGCCCCGGAAAAATATGTTGCCACCGCGCCAAGGTCTTTAAGCCAGAGGAAACACTGTATAGCTGACTAGCTTCTAGCCTTCTAGCTCGGATGAGCAGCACTTTGGTTCACTGATCCACAGTCGATGGTTTATCTTGTGTCAGTCCAGCCTATCGCCCAATAATTTTGCCATGATTCCACAACAAATTGCTAGCACCATGCACTGGATGACTCCCACGATCGCCGCAACCGAGACTTGGCTCGTGACCCAAGGTGAGCTACCAAGCCAAGGGATCTCAAAGTGCAGTGTGGCTCTGTGGGACTCTACTCTGCTCTCATGGCCAGCTGAAAGCTGGAGCAACTACGCTGCCTGCGAGAGCAGCACAGAGTCGCGTGAATCCATGGAGGACGGTGGGGGTGCTGGGTGTGAGAGCCAGCAGCCTCCAGCCAGCAGCATCTGGTCCTGGGACATTTTGATTGCAGCAAGTCGGAGGTTTTGTCATGATTCCGCAGTGGATCACCGGTACCGGCTCATGGCTCACATAGCCAGCTAAAGGCTAAAGGTAGCCTATTAGCCCCTGAGCTATTAGCCCACGAGCTAACACTGTTACCAGGATACTCGCTGTAAGCACAGCTTATATTGTTATTTTCTTCACATCTTAGACACCCTAATAGCCATCCCTGTTATCACCTGGTTTGGCAGTGTGCCTCGCATCACTGGGGCCCATCTCTCAGTGGTTTCGTCGCGATTCCACAGCAGATCACCCATACCAGTGTTATGCTAAGAACTCCCCCGCCTCCCGAGAATTGCATCTGGGGGAGTTCTCGGCATAACACCGGCCAGTAGCCCTGGTCCCAGGCCATTGCAGCAACCGGTGTGCTGGTACGGGCGATCCACCACTCGGAGATGGATTGGAGTGAACCAGGTGGTAACAGGGGTGGCTATTAGGGTGACTAAGATCTGAAGAGAAAATAACAATATAAGCCACGCTTACAGCCAGCATCCTGGTACCAGTGTTAGTTCGTGGGCTAATAGCTCATGGGCTAATAGGCTACCTTTAGCTGACACTTCCATCTACATGACGGGCAGCGAGGCGGGCCAATAATAGAGCAGTGAGTGGGTATTTAAGATGGCAGTGGGTGGGCTTTTTCAAGACCTGATGTCGAAGAATTACCCGGAAGAGTCAAAAAACGTTATGGAAAATTTTTGACTAATTACATGACCAGTTGGCACATTTGAGACAGTTAAAACCTACAAACACACCATTTTTCAGTCAGTGACCCCTTTAAATTAAGTATGAAATAGTAGTGTTTTGCGACAGTGAGTAACAGAGTAGCGATCTGGTACAAGCTGACGGATAATCTATTTAATGAGTCTCCCGTTTAGCTCACCTCTCTTTTCCTTTGCATTATCCTGATAAAAGCAAATGCGAATACTGGACTAACAGAAGATCAGTTGAAGTGATGTAGAGCTGTCTTCTCATTATGACATTTTAAAAATATTTTATATACAGTGGGGCAAAAAAGTATTTAGTCAGCCACCAATTGTGCAAGTTCTCCCACTTAAAAGATGAGAGAGGTCTCCAATTTTCATCATAGGTATACCTCAACTATGAGAGACAAAATGAGAAAAAAAAAATCTAGAAAATCACATTGAAGGATTTTTAATGAATTAATTGGTAAATTCCTCGGTAAAATAAGTATTTGGTCACCTACAAACAAACAAGATTTCTGGCTCTCACAGACCTGTAACTTCTTCTTTAAGAGGCTCCTCTGTCCTCCACTCGTTACCTGTATTAATGGCACCTGTTTGAACTCATTATCAATATAAAAGACACCTGTCCACAACCTCAAACAGTCAGACTCCAAACTCCACTATGGTCAAGACCAAAGAGCTGTCAAAGGACACCAGAAACAAAATTGTAGACCTGCACCAGGCTGGGAAGACTGAATCTGCAATAGGTAAGCAGCTTGGTGTGAAGAAATCAACTGTGGGAGCAATTATTAGAAAATGGAAGACATATAAGACCACTGATAATCTCCTTCGATCTGGGGCTCCATGCAAGATCTCACCCTGTGGGGTCAAAATGATCACGAGAACAGTGAGCAAAAATCCCAGAACTACATGGGGGGACCTAGTGAATGACCTGCAGATAGCTGGGACCAAAGTAACAAAGGCTACCATCAGAAACACACTACGCCGCCAGGGACTCAAATCCTGCAGTGCCAGATGTGTCCCCCTGCTTAAGCCAGTACATGTCCAGGCCCGTCTGAAGTTTGCTAGAGAGCATTTGGATGATCTGGAAGAGGACTGGGAGAATGTCATATGGTCAGATGAAACCAAAATAGAACTTTTTGGTAAAAACTCAACTTGTCGTGTTTGGAGGAGAAAGAACACCATACCTACTGTGAAGCATGGGGTTGGAAACATCATACTTTGGGGCTGTTTTTCTGCAAAGGGACCAGGACGACTGATCCGTGTAAAGGAAAGAATGAATGGGGCCATGTATCGTGAGATTTTGAGTGAAAACCTCCTTCCACCAGCAAGGGCATTGAAGATGAAACGTGGCTGGGTCTTTCAGCATGACAATGATCCCAAACACACCACTAACTAACTAACTAACTAACCTGCACTTATATAGCGCTTTTCTAGTCACAAAGACCACTCAAAGCGCTTTCATTAATACTAACCCTCTATTCTAAGGGCCTATAGGAAACAGATATCTAGGGACAATTTAGAACAGCCAATTAACCTAACATGCATGTTTTTGGCATGTGGGAGGAAACCGGAGAAATCCCGGAGTAAACCCACGCAACACGGGGAGAACATGCAAACTCCACACAGATCACTGTTGGTCGGGGGCTGGGATCGAACCCACGATCCCACGATCCCCACAATCCCCCGGCCAAGGGTAAACTGTGCTGCCGCAGTGCTAACCACTGCGCCACCGTGCAGCCCAAGGCAACCACACCACCCAGGCAACGAAGGAGTGGCTTCGTAAGAAGCATTTCAAGGTCCTGGAGTGGCCTAGGCAGTCTCCAGATCTCAACCCCATAGAAAATCTTTGGAGGGAGTTGAAAGTCTGTGTTGCCCAGCGACAGCCCCAAAACATCACTGCTCTAGAGGAGATCTGCATGGAGGAATGGGCCAAAATACCAGCAACAGTGTGTGAAAACCTTGTGAAAATTTACAGAAAACGTTTGACCTCTGTCATTGCCAACAAAGGGTATATAACAAAGTATTGAGCTGAACTTTTGTTATTGACCAAATACTTTTTTGCACCATAATTTGCAAATAAATTCTTTAAAAATCAGACTGTGATTCTCTGGATTTTTTTTTCTTATTTTGTCTCTCATAGTTGAGGTATACCTATGATGAAAATTGAAGACCTCTCTCATCTTTTAAGTGGGAGAACTTGCACAATTGGTGGTTGACTAAATACTTTTTTACCCCACTGTATAACATTTCAACTCACCGGAGTGGTGGCCTAGAGGTAGAGCATCCACCCCACAATCAAAAGGCTGGGGTTCAAGTTCTAGCCGGGTCATGCCAAAGACCATACCTCTGTATACTCCCCTAAATAAATAAAGATACACTTTTTTTTAAACAATACTTGGAAAAAATGAAATTGGAGTAAATTCTTCAATTAATTATGATGTTGATTTGAGGTCACATTGCCCAGCCCTAGTAAAAACAATTTCTAATAAATGCTAAGCTGGTGTGTCCTGGCATGTGAGGCATTGATTTTGCCCTGAGACACACAAGAGTAGATTGCAGATGTAAATTCCAAAAACATCTACGGGCATGCTCTCACTGGTGCCAGGGGAAATCTTTCACCTAGCCACTTGGTGCCTTTTGGCACATAAGGCCTGGACAGAGTGCTTCCATACAGCTCTATCAGCAGCTGCTGCTCTCCCCTCACCCCAGGTTCTCCCTGTGGGAGGTGGGCACAATGTTCCTGGAGCTGCTCATGAGACAGTGATTAGCCCTGAGCTAAATCCCCTACCATGAGGGCCAGGGATTTTTTTAATCAAGGTTACCTTGCTCTAGATAGGCTGCTGGTCAGTGCTTATGTCATGATATTATATGATATATATATGTTATAATCTCCCCCCTGACCTACGTGCTATCTCTGACCTCGCCCTTTTTAAATCAGAACTTAAAACATATTTGTTTAGGATGGCTTTTAATACCCAGTAGTGGTGATATTTGTCTTGGCATTTATTTTTATTTTATTCTCATTTTTAGGCATTTATTCATATTTATTTATGTTATTTGTTTTTAATGCTGTGTGTGTTTTTAATGCTGTTTAATTTTCTGTAAAGCACTTTGGTCACCTATGGGTTGTTTTAAAGGGCTATATAAATAAAGTACATTACATTACATTATGACTCATATCAAGCCATTGGTTTGTTTTCAGGGTTTTCCTTCCCATAGGTGGATGTCGAGTGATTATCCACCATCCGAGTTTTAAATCACAAGTTTTCCTTCTCCTAGACAGGCTGCTGGTCAAAGCTAATGAGCCCTGTCTGCCCATCTACCCTTCACTCTTGTAAACTCTGCCTGGGACCTTTTTGCACCCAGTTTTCCATCTGTTGCCACGTGGAAGCATCACATAGGACTAGTTGTGGAGAGGCTATGTACTGACAGGAGAGACTTATGCATTCAAATTCTTTTTACAAGTTTTGCTAGCCAGCAGTGATAACTAAAAGCAAGACAAGCACACAAACACTACAGACAACACACAAGACTCATCACTCAGCATTCAACAGACACCGACTTGCACTCACATTTTTATTTAGCACAGTTCCCAGACTTCGTTCAGGAATCCCTGACAATAGAAGCGTAGCTTCTTCATGCATTTGTTCAGTTCCTGAGAATACCTCTATCAATTGTTCCAAAGCTGGGGAAATGTTCTGTTCTGCAAAACAATAGGGAGCATTAACACTATATTAAGCGTTCCAGACTTTGAGGGTCAAACTTCAGTCAGTACGGAACAGGCTCTACAGTGTGAGCATGCCCTAAGACTGAACCATTTTAAAGTATTTCAGTTATTTTTTTAATAATGTAAATTTCTTTGTCTCCCTGGCAATGAAAAGGTAATAGATGGAAACAAAAATAAAAGAAACTAGAAGGCACCCAGAGAGCACATATGTCCACCAAGGCCCTATCTCACAATATTAAAGAAAGTGGAAAAATTATCCAGTATGCGCATCCTGACCTGGGTCACCTCCAAAATCTAATGCGTTCATCCACAGCCCAAGGACCACCACTTGTGAAAATTTAATCAAAATTTGTCCAGTAGTTTTTGCTTAATCATGTTCAAAGTCAAACAAACCAACATGAAAACCTTACCTCATTGGAGAAGGTAACAGTCAGTATTGGCTATTGGCTTTCAGCCATAAGCCAACTTATTATTACCTCTGCCAAGGAGGTTATGTAATCGGGGTGGTTTGTTTGTCTGTCTGTCTGTTAGTAGGATTACGCAAAAACTACTTGATGGATTTTGATGAAATTTTCACCAGAGGTAGCTCTTAGGCCAAAGATGAACCCATTACATTTTGGTGATGATCCCAGAATGCATACCTCCACCAAGGCTCTTATCTTCTCACAGTGTGTTAGCAAGAATACTCCAAAACTACTGGATGGATTTGGATGAAATTTTTTACCAGAGGTGGTCCTTGGGCTACAGAAGAACCCATAACATTTTGGTGATGATCCGAGAACACATGCCTTGACCAAGGCTCTTATCTCCTCACACTGTGTTAGCAAGAATCCTCCAAAACAAACCTGTGTACCGTTGACCTTGAGTTCCAATCTATAAAATCATTCTTTGCTGAAGAAAAATTGTTTCAACTCAAAAGTCTGGTCATGAACTGTTTCTCTCACCCAAGGACCAGAGCTGTAACACTACCCATGGCCATACAGTGGAAGTTAATCCCTTCTCCAGGACTTAGTCATTCTCCCTTTTCTGCTCTTTGGCAAAGGAATGTTTCAATCGACAGGTTTATGGTTGATATAACCCAGACTTGGGAGTCAAGATTCTCCAGTAAACAACCAGACAGTTTTACAGTGTCATCTGGTGGATGAATCAGGAATATTTAATTTTTCTCTTTGCAGTGGAATTTATGCATTATTGGCAAATAAATTCATATTCTTTCTCTCAAGACAGTATCCGCTACTGAAGACATGGTTGAACTCAGGAATGGACAATTGTGGTTTCAAATGTTTTTATTGATATGATTTAATATGTGTTGCTTTATTTTTAGGAAGAAATTAATTTTTGCCTTCTTACTATCACAAATTAATTACAGTTACAATGTAGAGACATTGTATGTTCCCTTATTATTGAGTAGAATATCTTAGTCACTAAAGTTTAAGGAATTTATGCTTTATTCAGCAACAAATGTGTCTTAAAGGGAGGTTTCACTTCTCATATCAAATGTCTCTCCCCCTTCACTCCTTTGTCTGTGGGAGACCCCCACCTCAGAAATGTGAACTGACCATTGGGCTCCCAAACCTATCTTCATTACCTTTTTAGTCAGTTTATGACTTCCGCCAAACAAAGAAGCTCAAATGTAACTGGTTCAGCCCAGTTGTCATGAAGTTTAGAACCATCCTGCCACACCTGAGAAAAACTTGCTTTTTGTTCCCTTTGTTCAGTTTTGGGGCGGTGGTCAAGCTGTAAGGAGCAGACGTCTCTGCTCTCCCATTTTTTCTATCTTCAAGTAGGCCCAGAGCCTCCCATGCTCTGCGAAAATTCTTTTGCTTTTCTTTAAAGCTCACATTTTCCTTATTTTAATCCTTTTCTTTAAATCACCGTGTAAGAAGATTTTGTTTGATTCTTTTTAAGCTTAAAGCAACTCATTTAAACCACCAACATTGGAAGAAATGGATTTGTGATATGTTTTTGCCTCTGAATTTCTGATGGGACTTTGTACAATAAACCAATTCCTTCTTCAATGCATAAGAGAAGACCTCACCCAGCTTGCTGAAGAACAGCCTGATTGCGATCTCAGGAGCACGGCCTTGTGGGAGAATCTGTCTATCAGCCTCTCCATCAACAGAATCCACGGACATCCAGCTGAATCAAGGTTGGCACGTGGGGGCCCTGCTGCCACCGGGGATGTGATCTGACTCTGTGGCTGATGGTCTGTTGTTTAATTTAAACTTAATTCTTCAGAATATTCCTGGTATAAGTTCTTTAAACTTAATTTCATGCAAACCCCCACCAGAATTTCAAAATGCATTTTGTCCTTTCATTAATTTACGTTCTTCTTCAGAGTAACACCAATTTTCTATTTTTATAAATAGTTTACTCATCATTTTCTTCATAAAATTGCATCCAATTTTCTTAACCAATGCTATTTTATGGTTTTCCAATTTCCAGCATATCGCCAAGTTAAACTATGCATTATTTGATTCCAAAAATGTTTGATTCACAGGTTACACTCAGTAACTCAATAGCAGTCTATGGTGCCCATGATACATGTTGAATTCTCTGTTTTAAAGTTATCCAAATGTGTTAACCTATTCTGACATTTCTTGTTAAACTATTGAAAGACATACATATGGGAGTTATTGTTTGATTTCATGTCTAGCTTCTTGATTATCAGCAGACAAGAACACACAAGGGTTTTTTTTTGTTTTGTTTTGTTTTGGGTTTTTTTGAGACTGATTCATAATTGGTACAAATGAAGAATTGTTAATAAAATTGTCCATTATCTGGACTGGTGCCGTACGAGGAGATGTTTGTGTAAGGAAAGGAAATTTTTATTCCTACTCACATTCATATTTACATTAATACTTGTACCAACAATAAAATACCTATAAAACCCATAAATCCGCTACACCTGTTATGTATGAAATCAGCGAGCCGTGAACCGTCTTATGCTGAACAACCAACTGAACTTTATTACAGAAGAGTAGGGATATAAATACAGAGACCGCAGCCCACCTGACGTCATCACGCCTGACGCCCAACGCCAGCTATGGTAAGCGCCAGGGTTCAAACCCTCCCAAAGTCACACATCACGTCCCCCGCTTCCTTCAGAAAACCGCCGCTGGACCCAGCGGGTTAAGTGGATTACTCTGCCACTTTTTTTCTTTTTTTTTAGCCGCGCTCCTAACTAAACAGTAATCCATTTTTTGTTTTCTTTACAGTCTTCCATGGGAGGAGCAGTTCTGCCTGAGGGGTTTTGTGGCTGGCCCGTAGCGGCCTCATCCCTGGAGCTTTGAAGCAGGCCTGTGGCAGCCTCATCTGTGGATCTTTGAAGCGGGCCTGTGGCGGCTGCCTCCCTGGAGCTATCGAACCCCCGGGGCCAATCTTCATAATGCTGGGGCCCAGGTCCCACACTGCGGTAGCTGACACCCACGGAGCCTCACCGTCAGGAGCAGCCATCCGGACACGCCGTAGTTGGTTCGCATGCCGAACCGAACTGTCTGTCACGTTGTTCCCAGCTTTGCCACAATCCTCAGAGGCGCCCGTTGTTTCGCTGGCTGTGGCCCAGTCAGTCACCATCCCAGTCTCTCGCCGGTGCAAACACGAACCCAGTCCATGACTGCGCCTTACTTGATTTTATGCGTTGTTGTTGCATTCCCGGTGGCTCTGCGTGCTCGTTTGGCTTGGGATCTCCGTCGTGCTGCGGCGATTCTGTAGTCACCGTGTTCGTTGCAGATCCTTCACCGGTTGTCTCCATCGTCGGTTGAGGCTCATCGTGGATATAGAAGGTGGCCGGTGCCTCTCCGATGTCGTTCGTTGAAGCGGACTCTTCATCCTTCAGCTCATTCGTAACCTCCGTAGCTTGCTGAGCAAGGGTACAGAGCAGTATGGCTCCTCCTCTCTGTCATCTGAAGTGCTCTGCTGTGCTGCGTGGTGCATTGTGTCTGTGCCCAGCTGCTGCTGCTGCTGTGCTCTGGGGCTCTCTGCATGCTTGGGCACCCCCTCCCGTGGCTCCGATTCTGGCTGAGGGGGAAACGGAGGCGAGTCTAGTCGCTGTTCTCTCTCCATGTCATCTTCGCGCTCCGTGTCATGTTCACCCACCATGCTGTCACTCTCAGTACTGAATTCTCTGTTTTTTCTGCGCTCACTCTGTATGCTGTGCTCTTCAGCTGGCTTGTTGCGGATTAGCTCGTCATTGTTGTTCTCGATGGGCACGGGCTCCCTGTCCTCCAGCTTCGGTTCTGGGTATGCAAGGAATGGAGGCGAGTCCGGTCTCTCTTCTTTCTCCTTGTTCACTGTGCTAGCTCGTGTCGACTGTTCGTGTAACCTCTGTGTTTGGCACCTGTTTAGCTCCGTGGCTAACTTCTCCGTTGCTTCTAGCTTGGACGCTAGCACTACTGTGCTAGCTAGGCGCCCTGTCATTTGGCGCCATTAGCATCTTAACCCACAGCCTGGTGTTACGTGTGTGTTCAGCAAAGTAGCTAGCAAGAATTTCGACAGCATCTGCATATCACTCCATAGGTCCTAATGTGTGGAAAACTGTCCGACGCCAAGTCTGCGAACAGGAAGTGCTTGTTTCCTTACTTTGTCGAGTTTACCCAGGCCCAACGCTGCAACATACTGTAGGTCTTGAACGTGTCCAGCCAAAGAGGCCACAGGACTGCTGGTTCCCCTGGGTACTCAAGAAAAGGCTGTAGTGGTGCCACGCACGCCTCCATGGTTTTACCTCTGGTCGCCAAATGTTATCAATGAAATAAAGCATAAGCCCTCTTATGCCGAACAACCAACTAAACTTTATTACAGAAGAGTAGGGATGTAAATACAGAGACCGCAGCCCACCTGACAACATCACACCTGATGCCTGACGCCGGTTGCGGTAAGCCCCAGGGTTCAAACCCTCCCAAAGTCACACATCAAAAAAACCATCATATTTTGGAGGTGATCTGTGACGGACGGAAGGAGCCTTGGCGGAGGTATGCGCTCTCTGAGTACTTTTCTAGTTTTCAACATTGGTATTGGTACCAGCTCAGGATTTCAGAATTGGCGCATCTCTGTTTTGGACATAAAGATTTTGGTGGCATTATTTTTCTGTGAAATTGTTTTTCTTTAAAAAAAAACAACATTTAAAATATGTCAAAGCATTCTTCAAAACAGGAAGGCAAAAAAGCAGAATCAGCAACATAGAAAACCCTCAGATGGCCCTTTGGAGTTACTGTGGCCACACAAATGGTTGACACTTTGCTGTTATTTCTGACCTTTGAGAGGCGTTGTTGATATTTTTCCAGAGCATAGTGTTTTCCATCTAAACAACAGTTAGTCATACCAAATTGTTACAAAACTAGGTTTAAAAAACTTATGCAACATTGTTTTAAAAAGCCAACCATTTCATGGGTTTGGTGGTATCCCTGTGGAAAAGGCAAGATGGCTCATAAAATAAAAGAGATTCATTTTCTGGTTTAGAATTGCCAAGTCGCCTACAAAACGCCACCAAACCCTTTTTATAGATGCTGTACAAGATTAAAACCAGAGGAAAGTGATTTCTCCTCCATTATAGAATTGTTTACACTTGAAAATCTGTTCTGTGCATCGTGCAGACTCTCATCCACCCGTTTTCATGGACACTAGAGAGTGTATTTAGCATCGTCTGGTACAAGTTAAATGGCCCTTGTCTGTCTACCACTATTCCCTCAGTAATTTTTTTTTCTTTTCTTCAACCAAAAGGGATAATTTTTTTGTAAAATCGATTCTTCATTGCTGAAGAATCAAAACAAAAACTTGCTGACATGTTTGGGCAATCTTTGCCGATCAAGAGAAGGAACCAGTCACATAATAACTAGTATTTACAATAAAAAAAAAAAACCATGGAGACACATTCATTTACAAGACTGCTTCAAGGAGGCATATAAACAATCCTGAGAGCCAAAAGTACAGCTTATCCAACAGACATTAGATTAACCTCAACGGCGTGCTCAGACAGAGATGCAGGTTTATATAAAGAAGAAGTAAAAGTAAGTGGAAGTGATATGTTTGAGAATGAATGTCTGTCAAAGACTTAAGACGGAGCTGTCATAGTTTTCCCATTTTACTGATTTTCTCACACATACCGTACAGTTAGCCTATGGATGTTAGGAAAGCAATCCTTTTAATGAAGGATGTGAACGAAAGGCCATCCGCCCTTCATTTATGAAACCTGTCATTTCTCCAGCATTTCCTGTTCACCACAAGATGTGGCTGTCTTTGCTTTGCTGTCCTATAGGGTTTTTCGGACGCCCGTTAGGTTTGTACTCGCTGATTTACAGAGTGAAAACTACAGGTTACCAGTCTTTGGGTACATAATAGAACAAATGGCCCTGAAAGAGGAAGTTGAGAAATGAGGGCTACTGCTGACAGCTGAATCCAAATATGAGGAAATGTGATTCACTGCATGTTGCTGATATTTACAGAACTCTTATACGTGAAATACCAAAATACGGGTTTCAGGGGGATAGAGGTGAAGAGGTAGTAGGCTTCTACTTCTAGTGCTTTTAACATGTTTTGCCACTTAGGTGCTACTGCCGGAATGACGACTGGCAAGCACATGTTAGCAGTCTTTTTTAGTGTTATTGCCATGACTGAAATGAGTATTTAATAGTTGGCTGCAGTCCAGAACACATAAAGTGAATCGGATATGAATCAAGACTGTGAATGAATCCTGTGGCAGTCTCTTCAAAGAAACACAAAGGTGTAGCTATGACTTGGGGAAGAACTCTTCTCTTTAATTTCTGTTCATGGATTTCTGATGATTCTATTGTATGAGTATTTTTCCGCTAGTAATGAGAAAATTCTTGGAACTGTAGGCAGTGGTGATTTGTTATTTTTTAACAAGGAAAATGAGGGGGATAAACAATTTAGCACAAGGTACAAACATATCTGTCTATAAATGCAACAAAACTCTGTGTGTGTGTGTGTGTGTGTGTGTGTGTGTGTGTGTGTGTGTGTGTGTGTGTGTGTGTGTGTTCCTCAGATTTCTCCCAAACGATTAATCAGACTGGCCTCAGATTTTATAAGTGCTTTGCTGAGGTCACAAAGGTGTGCATCCCCGAGTATGGAGTTACTCAGTGAAAATATGTAATTTTTTTATCAATGAGACAATTTTTTATCAATGAGACATTGATCAATCAATGAGACATAGATTTTTTTTATCAATGAGACATTTTTTATCAATGAAAGTTTAGCCATCACTCAGCTTCCTCATGTTCTGGCTTCTAGAAGTGTGGACAGGGTTTTAGATTGACTCCGTACTGATCGAATAATACGCGGCATCACGACCAGTCACCAGAGTGCTCCGTAAACAAAACAAGGAAGTGAAAAGTGACAAATTTGACCAGAAAAAGAGAATACTGACAATTTAATGCTTAAAAAAATTATACTATAATGTTGCCGTAATTGCGTAGTTCTAAAGGATAATTCGGCATATGTGGAGAACACAAAGTGCACGGGGGGGGGGGGGGGGGGGTCCTTCACAGGGAGCCAAGCCAAAGTCTGCCTGGTTAACGGGAGTCTCGGCTGCTGCTTCACCCGTGTGCCACCGCTGTCCTTTGTGGCACCGCAGGTTCAACATGGCACTCCTCCCAGTGCACAGCTATCTAAAAATTAAAACTTAATAATAATACCATCATGATTGTGGCGCGGAATGGTCAGATCAATACCATATCATATACACATATGCACGCTTTGACTAAATGATGACCATAACAAAAACCGTCCTGTTAACGAAATAAATCATTTTTTATTTACTGACAAATGGGCAACACTGATGGAACAGTTGCACCCAAATGGGTCATTCTGCTGTGTATAATAATGTTTGGTGTTTTGTACTTATAATATTGCTAAAATATTAAAGGATGCACTATAATGGGTCTCAAATATGTATTTGTAAACGTGCCCTGTTATAGTACTGCATGAGTTTATTGATGATAGACTATAAACTACACATATAAACTAAAACAGTCATAATGATGACTGAACAACTCCCATTCCCCAAAGTGCAACATGCAACACTTATGAATATAACTCATAAAAGATCACACAAATAAGTCTGACGCACAAATAAACAAGCGGTTTTTAAACAGTAGCTAATATTGGATTTCCCATTCATTTTCAGTAATTCTGTAATTAATAGTCAAACAATCAAATAAATCTCAGTGCCGTTCAGTCCCTTTTATATTTGTCAAAGTCTAACATGTGTGATTGCCTACATATAGGCACAAACACAGCCTGCATTTGGGCCTATAAAGCCTAATTGGTCTACCTGTTTTCAGACAAGAATAGCTGCTTTCTACGGGCATGCACTAGTAAATGTAAATTAGGTACAAATCTGCAAGAATAATGGTGTGAAGATATGATGAAAAATGCCCTTATATAAATTTAGTTGCAAATTACAGTTTAACTACACAGAATAAAAATTTAAATCAGCATCCAGATGAGCTCTGCAAATTTGCATGAAAAAAAGTTGAAAATGTGCAAGAAAAAAAATGCAAAATTTTGAAAACAAAAAAAGTTGCAAATTTATGAGAAAAAAGTTGA
Organism: Pholidichthys leucotaenia; assembly: GCA_020510985.1. Lineage (NCBI taxonomy): Eukaryota > Metazoa > Chordata > Actinopteri > Cichliformes > Pholidichthyidae > Pholidichthys > Pholidichthys leucotaenia. The sequence goes on along the minus strand of CM035848.1, from coordinate 83,700,700 downwards.
AAATTTACAGGAAAAAACTTGAAAATTTACAAGAAAAACTGCAAATTTATGAGAAAAAGACACCAAATATTGAGACAAAAGTATCAAATCTATGAGAAAAAAGGTGCAAATTTATGAGGAAAAAAAGTTGCAAATATACAAGAGAAAGTTGAAAGATTTTTTCTCATTTCTTCAAGTCATTATGTTGTGTAACATGATATAGAAAAGTTTATGATGATATTAGGGGGACAATTCTCTCTTATTCCAGCATGGGAGGGGTAATGTCCACTGTCCCTCCCTTGATTTACACCTATGAATGGGGATGGGGATGGGGGGGGGGTGGCAGGTTGTCGAGAAGGAGGACTTTGGGTCCATCCATCCATCCATCCATCTTCTTCCGCTTAATCCTTTTCGGGTTGCGGGTGGGGGGGGAGCCTATCCCAGCATCTTTGGGCGAGAGGCAGGGTACACCCTGGACAGATCGCCAGTCCATCGCAGGGCCAACACAGAGAGACAGACAACCATTCACTCTCACAGTCATAGCTAAGGACAATTTAGAATCCCCAGTTTGATGCCAATTAACCTAACTCGCATGTTTTTGGCATTTTGCTAAAAAGGGAGATAGCATCCCCCCTCAAATCACCTACTGACTGCGGGAATGTTACAGTTCTGAAACACTTATGACACTTTACATAAACCCTTCAAAAATAAAGGTTATGCCCAAGTAGAGACATAAAAATATGATATACCAGCATAACAGACAGTGGTAGAAATGTTTCTGGTCATCATTTTATACATTTACCACACTGCATTCATCCCATTTGTTATTCACCCTGAAAGAGTTTTTACAGCACAGAGGGAGTGGATGAGTCTCTAATAAATGTCACAGCCGCAGTCCGGGACGCCCCCTCAGTTTCCCTGTGGGATATTTTTAGGCTGACTCTGTCCACAATCCTGAAGTGAAAAGCGTAGGAATTGTTTTTGTTGATGCTCGTCTTACCACATCAGTGTAGTGACTCGTGATGAGTTGGTGCCTTCGTACGTCACAAGAGACCAGAGTGAGTGGGAGTCAGGCTCCGGGATGTATTATGGGGGGAGCCAGTGGGCCAGGTTATTGGGCAACTAGTGATGGGGGACTGTCCCATGGTCCTCCACTCCCTGCTATTTTCAGATGGCAACCAGTCTGTTTTGAGTTTAGAAAGCAGCCAAAATATCCTATTAGGCTTTGTTAAGCTAATTGGGCATTGTTTATTCAGTGGGCCTTTCCTGTTTAAACAGAAGCTTCTGCACATGCTGCATGATGCTACCAGTGTTAAACCCAGTCTCTTCGCCGGCGGCTGCAGAACTTCAGCCATGCCGGGTCATCCTGGTTTTATGCCAGCTTCTCCACTTTGTTTAGAAGCTGTCTAAACCATTTTGGACTGTGGCTGTGTCAGCTGTGAGACACAGCCAGGTCAGGCTAAACCAGAACTCACCACTGGCTGACACATAAAGCACAGCTACCCAACAGAGGGCCTGTGGCTTGAATTCTGTCCTCAAAAATAGGTCCTGCAAATTAGTTGAAAATAGTGTCAACAAATTGGTGTATCATCTAATCTTATTTTCATTTACAAAGCAAATATTTCTAACTGAGTGAAGCAGAATAATTGGGTTTTATTTTGGTAACTTTGGAAATTAAAATAAGAGCTAAGCTACATCCCTACAGGAAGAACGAACCTGATTCCTTAAAGTGGTCACTGAATGAAAAATGGTGATTTTAACCATTTGAAATGTGTCTAAAAAATATCAAAGCACTCACTTCTCTTAAAAAACCACAGCCTTTATATAGTTTCTGTCTCTGATGAGCTGTTTTAAATCTTCTGGGTTTGCTACGGAATGTCATAAACATGGTAAGCCCAGTCTCGGTACCCACCCACTGCTCTGTTATTGGCCAACTGAGCTGTCTGTCTGCAAACGTGAGCCCAAGCTTCAGAGCTAACAGTGCTAGGGAGTTAGCTTACCAAACATGGTTTATATTGTTATTTTTTTAGATTTCAGTCACCCTAAATCATTTCCACCTGGTCCACTAATCTACAGTCGATAATACATCTCCTGTCCTTCTTCCTTATTTTGCTCTATTTTCGTTGTGATGCTACATCAAACCGTGAACATTTTTATTTTCTCTAGCCAAGACCCAAGGTGGCTAGTTGAAGGTAGCAGTGTATCCACTCATTCACAGATGCTTCTGTTAGTACGAGGAGGGGCTGAAAAGTTCATAGACTGAAAAGTTCATAGTGGCCAAATTTGACCAAATGTGGTTTATTTTTCAACCACAGGGATCCAAATGCTGCAACACCGATGGAAGAAGTATGTGGACTGAAGAGGAGATGTTGAAAAATAAACCACATTTGGTCAAATTTGACCATTATGAACTTTTCAGCCCCCCCCCCCCCCCCGCCCATTGTACTCCAGGGATCAGTCACATCCTATCGACAGCTGAAACCACTGTCTACCAGTAATGCATAATTTCAATCATTCTTTAAAACAAATTTATGTTAGCTGGGTCAGGCTCGCTATCTGAGCAAAGAGCTAGCCAGCTTAGATTAGCGATAGTGATGTAAGAGGGAGGGCAGAGTTAACTGTGGTTCTTGGGTATTTAAAGAGGCATGCGCTGAAATGAGCCATTCTGAGGAAAGGTGCAAAAGATGATTCACAATGATGGTGCAATAATTAAATAATTAAAGAAAATGTAACCAAAATATGTTACAAGCATTTTTTTAAGAGCCATGGGAGCTATCAACATGTGAAAAATGTGCAGTCAGTGACCCCTTTAAGAGATGTGACTGATACTTTTTTAAAAGTCCTTTGTTGCCTCTGTGCTCGCCAGCAAGGAGGCATGGGAGTACAGTAGCATGTGGAACTGAAACGAACAAATCATTTTTTCCTCCTTAAATGTGGAAACATACAACACATGGTCACATGGGGATTCGCTTCTAAATTGCCTTGTCCAGCAATCTGTGATGAAACTCAAGAAGAGTGAGGAAAGATTACGTTTTTGAAGACATTTATAATTTCAGTGATACAGTACTATTTCTTTTGTTTTACTCATCTTTAGCATTAAGAGTAGCCATTAGATGTAGAATCCAACACCAAACTTAAGCATACCAATTATTTTTTTTCCTTCTGAGAGTTATGTTTATCCACTTCAGTCCATTTATGTGTAAACATGCACAATCAATGCAAAAAAGTCAGACTGTGCTCCAAACCAACCCTCCTCTGTCATTCCTCTTGCTAGCTGTCATCCAGCGTGGTTTTCCTCTGACAAGTAATTACAGCACAGTCCCATTCAGACACCTTCTGGTCTCGGGGCAGTTGAAAAAAAAAATGGTGGTCAGCCATCTGCTGTCTGAGAGGGGAAAAGAGCATCTTTACTTTGAGGTCTGGAGATGTCAGGTTCAGATTAGAGTCACTAGAAGAAGAAAAATTAAAAAAAAAAAAAATACTTGTAATTATGGATTCTAGTGAAGTGTCTCTTAATGTTCAAATAAAAGTATTACTTTCTCATAACATGTAGACTCTGTTCCTTCATCAGCTAACAATTAAGAATCTTTATGGGAATATGCTCATTTGCTTTTTTGAAGTTACATGTGAGAACTGATTTTACACCCGGAAGGTTAATTGGCATCAAAACCGGGGATTCTAAATTGTCCTTAGGTATGACTGTAAGAGTAAATGGTTGTCTGTCTCTCTGTGTTGGCCCTGCGATGGACTGGCGATCTGTCCAGGATGTACCCTGCCTCTCACCCAAAGATGCTGGGATAGGCTCCAGCCCCCCCGTGACCCGAAAAGGATTAAGCGGAAGAAGATGAATGAATGAATGAATGAACACTCAGACCTCAGTTTATCATAGATACAATATGATGGGAAATAGGGGTGGGACAAAAGATTGATTCAGTGATAGATCGCAATACTTGACACTGCCGACGATGCACCGATCCCTAAATGCATGGATCAATCTTTTATTAATTATATACAGCATATATTCATGTAAACGTTGCATACGCTCTTGGGTATTCAACCAGTTGCGTTTTCACTCCATTAGATGGCACCAAGCAAGCACCCAGTCAAGTGAAGTCGTAGTTTGTCTCATGAGATTTCCAGCCAGAGGGCACAAAAGCGCCCATTGTCAGGGATAGTCATATCTTGTGTTGCGAGATTTGCAGTCAGCTTTGAAAATTAGGAAGCAATTTGTTTAAAGTTAGCGCAAATGTCTGACCTTTGTTGGATTTGATAACAAAGATGGAAGGAATGACCTTGACATGACACACAACCCACAAGAAGCGCTGCACAAAAAAACCCCAAAACACTCAGAACACACGGGCCCGCACACATCTCAGAGCAGTATTAGCAACAGCTAACCTAAAGAGACACCAGCATGGAGCTTTCTTTTTATCCGAGCGCCAAGTAAGTAAAGTTTATTTATGAAACGCTTTTCACAGACATATAGTCACAAAGCGCTGTACAATAAAATGTAATAAAAGGAAGTTGATAGATAAAAAGTAATTTTAAAAATTCAAAAAACAAGTTAAAACACAAGATTAAAATAATTTCAAAATATCAGACTTACCATTAAAAAGCAGTTGAATTGAAACTCAGGGGAAATCCGTTAAGCAAAAAAGTTTTCAGCTGCTTTTTAAGAGTCCACAGAGTCAGTTAAACGTAGCTGAAGTGGGAATCTGTTTCCAAACAACGCTGTCCACCACCCTCCCTGTGTGCAGAGATGTGTCTCCGTGGAAAAAGAAGCCCCGAGAATATTATATGAAAGAGATGTCAACAGTTTTACTTTGGGACATGATTTGAGGTTGAATAAGGTGAAAAATTTGAAATACTGTATACGGGATTGTGATACTTGCTATCGCGATATCGCGATTATCATTGAATCATGATAGGATCGTATCGTGACCCAAGTATCGTGATCCAAATCGGATCGTGTGAAAGCAGTTTTCAGAAAGGTTCAGACTTTTAGATCAAACACTGGAAGATACAGCAGCTGAAAAGAGGGGAAATGAGCCACGGTAGCAAGAGAAAGAGACACAGTTTTTAATTGAAATCCAATCCAATTAAGCCCTTCACTCCTCTTAGAACATCAGCCATCGATGAGTGCCCTCCAGCACTTTTAATTGAAATAAGGATCAATATTGGCATAAACAGTAATTGACAAAAAATGATAAAAAGGTAGAAACTTACCAGATATTTTCAGAGAAGATGTGACAAAGAGTTAATGAAAAATTTGACAAGCAATGCCACCTGAAGATGACCACGATAGATGAGAGGGGAAAAGGTCCCTTTTAATTTAATTTAAAGACCTGGATAATATTCTAGCCTCACTAAACTAGCTTACTTCTTAATATGTTGGCATCATCTCCAGATTTAACTTTTAAAGTGCAGTTACATCTGCCCAGACCTGCAGAAAACACCTTGGAGGGTGAATAGCATGTTTGCTAACTACAAGTCTGTACTAACAACAGAAACATCATCATGACAGCAAGATGTAGGTGCATCATGTGAAGTTGTTTAGTTTGTTATCCACCGCTGGTTGAAGCCCAAATGGGGTTGAAGGGCCTTTTGGCTGAAGACTGAAGGGGGATTATGTTATGGGTCCGTCCGTCTGTCCATCCCTATGTCCCACTTTTGTGAAATCAACTCCTCCTACAGTTTTGTTCCAATTGTTTTGAAACTTGGCACCACGGTTTGATATACTCTGATGATGCACATATTGCAATTCCATTCTCATTGGATAACCATGAGGTCAAAGGTCAGAGGTCAGATTTTCCCTAAATCTTCTAACACAATAACTACTGAAAGAAATTATATAGGCTTTTCAAATCAATACAGTAGTTGTATGTAATACACATCTTGGACGATTTACACCCTGACCTAACTATGGGTTTGGGGTCAAGGGGTCAAAGGTCAAAGTTCAAAATTTACATTGCAGTTGCACAATGGTAAATAGTAAGTACTACATTTACTATTACTATAAAATGAGTAAACGGTCACCAAACCCGGTACGCAGGTTCACCTTGGGATCATGACCTCTGACTATGGGCTTGGGGTCAAAAGGTGACAGGTCAAGGTAGGGCTGTGCGATATGACCAGAATTTCATATCACGATATAAGTAATCTTATTTTACAATAATGATACACATCATGATATATATTTTCTGTAAATTCTATAGTTTATAAGATAAGATAAGATAAGATAAGCCTTTATTAGTCCCACAACGGGGAAATTCCAGGATTGCAACAGCACAGGGATAGCAACACTCAGAGCAACAATCAGAAGGCAAGAAAAAAAATAACCAATAAAAAGGACCATCTCTTTTTCTACATTTTAAATTACATACTGGAAAAAATCAATTATACAAATTCATCTATCATTAATTTTATTCACTTTTTCTCTTTTAATTTTGCAGTGCTGTTATAAAATTGTTTCTGAATGTGCATTTGAGATTATTTCAACTTTATTCTTTATACCTACTGGACTAATTAAAAAAATATTAGAAATCAAGTTATAGTAAGAGCCAGTTTGTTCTTCTAACAATTTAATTATATATTTTAATATATAATTAAATATTAATAAATATTTTAATATTTAATTATTTAGTTTTAATTTAATTATTATTTGTTTAGTGTTTATGTGGCCACTGTCATGTACTTTTGCAGCTTTAGTAATATTTTTTCAGACAAAATTAAAAAACTCGGCAGTGATTTAAACCAGAACGATGGTCTGATACACTATAATGTTTCCTATTAGCGACAAGTTAGCATCGTCAGTTAGCATTTACCGTCTTATAATTAGAGACAGATGGTGTTAACGTTACTTACCTCCAATTAAAACAAGGTTAGAGGACAATCCTCTCTGACGCAGCACGGTGGGAAAAAATCCAACTTCCCTGACTGGCAGGCTCCACAGAAGTAGCGGCAAAACATTAGCTTGCAGTTAGCTGCTGTGGCGCACCTGCCGCACTGCGGGGGAGAGGCGGGGCGGTGACAAGTAGAAACAGGTATGTCTCTTTTAAATCCCAATAGGAACAATACAGTTTTATAAGAAACGGTAGATGTTTTTTTATCGCTTCACTGATATATATCGTCATAGCCCTAGGTCAAGGTTGACATTACCTATGCCTTATTACTGTACGAGTAAAGTTGGGGTCACCAAACTTGGTACACAGGTTCACCCTGTGACCCTGAAGTGTGACTATGGTTTTGGGATCACAAGGTCAAAGGTCAACATCAAAATGGCTTATAAACTATATCTCAACAACAAAGAAAGCTAGGGTCACCAAACTTGATACACAGGTTGACTCTGAGACCGTGACCTCTGGCTACAGGTTTGGGGTCAAAAGGTCAAAGGTCAAGGTTGCCACTCCCGAAGCTTTCTTACTATAAAACGCGTAAAGCTCTCTAGGGTCACCAAACTTGTTACATGGGTTCACCTCAGGACCCTGCCCCACAGCTATGGGTTGTATACTTTGTTGTCTATTCGTGGATGATGGACTTATCATAATTTGGTTCTGCCACAGTAATTATATTGAAAAGTTGAAAACTGCTCTGTCAGTAAGTATTGGGATCTTCAAAGAAAATGGAGGCGGGGGATATTGCACTCGCCTCAGAGTGCTCTTGTTAAGAATGAAAGCAGTGTGAAATCCAACCTAAGCGGATCAAATGCAGACAATGGAACAAACACATGAACTTTGATCCGGACTTTCAGGTGTGTAAACGTTCATAGATTTGATCAACTCTCATAGGTAGACTTGTGGCTTCCCTTCTTTTCTGTTCATTATTTTAAACTAAGCTTGTTGTTACATAGTCACACCCTATAGCTTAATTGGGAGAGTGCATGTTTGTGTGCTGAAGCAGTTATTTAGCAGTAAGTGCGTAATCAGCCTGTATTGGGGTTCTTGTGAATGAGCTGCTCTTAAGAAGCTGCCAAGGCAGCAGGGTGATAAATACTTTCAGTCTCAAATCACTCACAGAGTCATGTGAGACAGGTCGGGAGTCTGCAAACTGAAGAAATGAGTCTGATGCACAAATACGGGCATTATGATCACACACCTTTCTCTTCATATCAGCTTGCAGAGCAGCTCCACTGACAGAGCGAAAACTCAACCAACTAGTGGCACTTTAATGACAGATTAAGATGGCACTGCGGGTTAAAGTGGGAGGGGGAGAAGCGGAAGGCAGAGCCCAGCTCTAATTGCTTGCGTAGGCTGACATATCAGAATTTACAGGCTGCCCTGGAGCTGTGCCACTCATTTAAAACAGCTTATTTAAGCACTGGGAGAGAAAAAAAATACAGAGAACAGATATTTTATTCACTTGTTTCCTAATCCGTTTTAGGCCCCTCCCTTTGCATTGCTGCTGCTAAATTTGTCTCCCCTTGCTCAAACGTAAGAAGCCAAAATGACACCATTATTTTGACTAGACTGTTTTCCTCCCAGGGAGAGAGGCCAGAGGAAGTGTAGGTGACCTAGACTGGTTAACCACCACGCAACCACGGGCTGGCTGGGGCATATCCACCCTCACAGCCACCCTCTGCATCCACCGCCTGCCAGGTCCACATTACTACTACTACATGGCATGACCACACGTGGCCCTGCTCCAGTGCCAGCCTCACATTAGGACCATGCTGGGTGCTTTCTCTACTGCTCTCACTCGTTCGGGTAAACAGCCTGCAGTCTGGCTATCGGACGACACAAGGCTCATTTGGGCCGTATTTACAGGCCAGACGTGCATATGTTTGTGTTTAAGCCTGTGCCAACAGTTTGCTCAGTTCTTGCTCTTCACTGCATAGCAGAATTCTGTGTGTTTTCTTTATGCCACTTCTTCTCCGTGAAATGCAACACCTCCGACCCCAAGCTCCTGTCTGGGAATGATCAGCTGAGGAGTTTTGGCTCAAAAGGCTGCAGTGACTTTTATTCTTGACCGAGCAGGGAATAATGAAGCTTATATCCGCCAATGTGCAAAAACCGTAGGATATATATGCACAAATACTAAAAACCAGCAGCTTCAAGATAGAACGTGTAAACACGGAACACCACAATACAGAGAAAGATTGCTTTTGGGAACAGTTCTCACGCACCCCTATAAATGTCCCCCTGCAGGCAAGCACCAGATGTTGTCCTTTGTCAACTGCTGATTGGAAAACACAAACACACTTGGCCACAGAGATTCAAGCACGTCAGAAGATTGAGTTGGAACAGAAAGGGAACACATGCCAAGTCTCTTAGTCTCTCAGTGTTTGGACCCTGGGTATTATTTGGGACAAAAGGCACACTGTAAACACTGCAGAATGTGGTACAGTCGCACACCACCCACCACAGTGGCTGTGGTCCACTGCCTGAGGTGTTTCAGACCATTTCTTGGTCGCAGCAACACTCCACTCAGGCTGTAGGACTGAGACATAACATAACAGTTGGTTAGACCATGGATTCCTCTCGTGTTTAGATCTGTCTGACAGCTACATTAGACTTTGTTGCACTAATTTTTTTCCTTATAATCCTCATTGGTTAGCACTAAACCAAGCAAGGTAAACTATGGGGAAAGAAAAAGGTCATTTTGGCCCTTCTGACTCTCAGGACACATCTAAAAACACACCTAACACCAAATATTTATTCCTTACCAGATTTTTTAAAAAAAAGCCACAATTACAGTTCCAAATTCCTTCCTAGTGTCAACTTCATTTGCCCCCACACAACAACAAAATTTCACATCCAGATGAATCCTAGTTATGTAACAGCTGGTCGTTTTTGCAGCAGGCCCAGGGTGAAGTGCTGAATAAAGGGCACTTGATGGCTGAGAGGAGAAACATTAAGTGATGATTCATTTTTTAAAAGAATAATAATCCCATATTTGCACACGGCGAGACACTGGGCCTGGTGGTGGTCCGCCTCGCTGCCAAACTTTCCATGTTTCTTCTCTGTGGCGATGATGGTGTTAGTCCCAATGGAGACGGTGTCATACTTTCCTGTGCAGCTGGACTTTTCCCCCGCATCTTCAGTGGATCAAATAGCATTGCGCCACACGTGACGTTTACACTAATATGCTTAGAGACAGGTTTTCATGGTGTAATGCTAAATGGTGATATTAACATTTGATGAGGCCACTCTCATTTTTGTCAGTATTCCTAGCTTGCAGGAATACTGATGGAAGTAAAAAAAAAATATGACCCCTGTCTAAATGAACGTGACACTTGCAGTCAAAACTTGTACATTTTTCATTTATGGTGCAAGTTTGACTCCAAAGCGATAACTAATTAACCCAACAGCTTCCATCAGTATTCCTAGCTTGCAGGAATACTGATGGAAGCAAAAAAAAAAAAAAAATGATGATAAAAAAAGTGACCCCTGTCTAAATGAGCGTGTCATTTGCAGTCAAAGCTTTTACATTTTCCACTTACGGTGCAAGTTTGACTCCAGAGCGATGACTAATTAACCCAGCACGTCCCATTTTCTGTAAATGTATGTCTGTGCCACTGAGGTGACTCTACAGTTTCCACTTTACAAAGGAAATTAATAACATGCATAAGCTGAGGAAATATTTTTAAGTTAAACGGCATAAAAACTTGCAAGTTGGTGCTTCTGCTCACTTTTAACATACATGCGTGCTGCTATGCTAAGAATTGAATCTAGACGATAAACTATACAACTGATGCTATCTCGGACGTTTATTTTAGTGTGGCTAGTCTCAGTTTAAAAGGTATGTGTATGCAAAAACAGACATTTTGCGGTCAGACGACCGGCTGTTTGGGATGTGGGGGAAAGGAGGTGAGGGGCAGTAAACGAAAAATGGGAGGAGTGTGTCTGGCTGTTGGACTGTCATCCCACTGAAGGGGAGTAGCTGGGGTGTTTTGATCAAATTCCAGCAGATGTAGAAGAGAAGAAAGGGGTGTGAGTAAGTGAGAAGGAGGGAGAGAGAAAGGGAGAAATATTTCCACCCACCCGGCAAAGGGACACACTCATAAACGGCAGACGGAGTGAGTGAGAGTCAGGAAGAAGGAGAATCTCAGGGCAGCTGCAGTTCAAACAGCCAGGCAGAAAGAATCAACTTTATTCAGAGGAAAAATGTTTTATTAAAAAGTTAGGAAGACGTGCTTTTATGAAAAACCTTGGAGAAGTCACACACTCAGCACACACAGACACTTTCCAATACGTACAGAGTGGCATACAGGCAGGCAAGTAAAACTAGAAATACAGCAATTAGAGCTTGGCCTCCTCTGTGAACCACATACAGTGCAGTACATACAGTCAGCGGAGTTCCTACAGTGAGTGGTCTCTTTGGTGTGAAGAGCAGAGCTGATCGATCGAACAAGTGGAGCATCAGGGAGGAAGGAGCAAGCGAGTGGATGGATGCCTTCTGCAGACTCAGCGGCCTGGACCCTCTGTGGGTGAGTTCACGATGTGCCGGCTGACCCTGGAATCACATTCACGACTGTCAAATTGGCAAATTCTAATTGATTTCTAAAATATATTTATTGTCTTTCTGTGGCTGATTGGTGTTTAGGCAAATGTACACACGATGTCTTCGTTAAGATTTACTCCTAAATCCCACTAGCAATAGCCACATTAGCATGCTGATCAATGGATAGGCTTTTACTTTTATTATACTTGTAAATAACCTCAAAGATGATTGTGTTCATGTTAAGCTGCAGCTCTTATCTTCTTGGGGAAAAAAAAAAAGCATTGTTCAATTGTGACAGCTTGCGCATGGTGTTACATCACATTGGGAGGGTTTACAGCGGATGACTGTCAGACTTCACTCTCAATTTGCTCTATTAATCAGTATGATGAGATGCCAAGAGGTGAAAATGTTTCACAGTGAATGAGTTTCTGTCATCAGGAAGATGTATCAGTCAGTCAGTATACTGGTAAAGCTCCGTGTCTCAGCTCTAGAATAAAATAGCTGGCATCGATCCAGCTGAAATACCTAAAATTATAAATGTGCTTGTTCTTTTCTCATTTCCTTCCTGTTTCTGGTTCTCATTACATTACATTCTTTGTTTTCACTCCTGCAAAATCTCAAAGTGATGACAATAGAACATGACCGGTTGAGAAAGTGAAAGTAAACTGGGTCATCATCTGCAGAACTCTTTGCTGGGAGACTTCAGTCTACAGATGTGCTGCTCATCAGGGAAGTTGCAACAGATGTTTTTGTCCCAAACTGGCTGCACATAATACAATGTGTTCTGTTATTAACATGTTTTAGACTTTTACATACTTGTAAAATGACATAGTTGCTGACTCACTGGCCATCAGGTTTTGGGGTTATGATGGGGATTTATGTCTCTAATAGGGAACATAAACAGTCCAGCTCAGCAGAACTGCCTTGATTTGCAAACACCTAAGAATATTTCAGTGTAGACAAATGTGAAAGGGGCCAATTTAGGATCTTCCAGGATATTTAGTTTCTTAATTTTAGATCAACCTGATCTGTAATTTGAACAACAGGACAAAGAGGAACTGTCAAGTCAGAGATCGACGCTCCCTGAAATTAGAGCATCTTTGTTTACCGATGCCACATGCTCACATTAGGTAATGCGGTTTCCAAAAATAACCACTCTCCAAACTCTGTGCAGGAGTTAATTCGTCCGACACATTGTTAGCAAGAGGATTGTGCATTGTTTTATTAAAACAGGATTAATGGACGGTACAAGTCTCTGTTCTCCACTTTCACGTAGTGGTATTCGACAAGTAAAAATAGATACCTTGTAACAGCTGTTGGCATCTACGAATACACCGCAAACATTTACACCTATGGTGAGAAACAGAATGGAGCAAAAAAGCACAAGAAAGAGCCTGGAAAGGGGTCTGGCAGGTTGGATTTCTTCATCAAAGTGTCCTGTTCATCTGCCTGCCATTGACCACAGGAGTCAGAAGGGTCTGTGAAAATAGCCTCCCACTCATTGCCTCTCAAGAGATTTATCACTTAGATTTTGGAGCATCAAACCTCAGGATGACCATACAGTGCAAAATGGAGCTCCTGTTGCATAACTCCAACCAAGTGTGCCAGACTTATGTGGGAATTCAACATTTGCGACCCTGCAATGAGTCAGTCCCCTGTGAATCAGGTCTGAATTGAACTACAGCGAGCCATTTACCGTATGAACATGATTAAGGCCTATTGGGTTCAGTGAAAGTAAACACTACCGATTTATGGTAAACGTGTGGTAATCCTTTTCATATTTGCCCGCATAAGCTTCGCCATCAATCTGTGTAAAGTTTGTCTCACCTGCTTGTAGTGCTGTGGGGAGGACTGCTGTTACATAACAGTCCTGCAGCTGCCACTAATTGTGGCCACTTTGCCTTATCCCTGTTGGGAGTCAACCAGCCATGCCAGACTGCTCTGCCACCACTTCCTGTGGTGGTGGCAGTCTCATTAACACAGCCAGACACCCTGCCCCTCATTAGGCCAGCGAGGTGATAAACAAGAGGAAAACTTAACAACAACAAACCACTTCACTTCCAGTATTTTCTTTTAACGACAGACAACCTATGGCGGTGCTGCCGCTGTTGCGTAATCTCATGGTTTTGGCACCATTTGTCCAACACACCTCGTCTGCGTTAACTTTTATTGTTTATGGGCTCCATTATTAGTGAAGTCCTTGACCCCATTGTTTCATTTGTTGACAGTTACTTGATGGATTAGGAAAGAAGCCCAAGATGTGGTTAGAAAAGTCCCAAAACTGGGAGCTTTTCAGTTGAAGAAGCCTTCTCTCAGAATTGGGCTCAGGCCTATTTTCTGTTGACTTGCTGTGGTTTGACTCCTCACTGGCCCGATGGATGAACCGTAGGACCTGCGTCAAGTCTGGATTCTCTGAATTTGGCCCTTGTCTGCTCAGGCTGTCGGATGATAAATATAATTTCACAGTTTATAGCCTTTAGGTATATATTGTTTTGCTGTAAACTTTTGACCTTCTCATCTTGTTTCGCTGTTGCAGGACTGGAACCGTACATGGTACACAGCCAACCCAGATCTAACCCAGTGTTTCCAGAACACAGTGCTGGTGTGGGTTCCCTGTATCTATCTGTGGTTGCTGGCCCCTTTCTACTGTCTTCACCTCTACTGCCATGACCGTGGACGCATTCACATGTCTTGCCTCTGCACAACCAAGATGGTGAGACCTGACACTGATACTGTAGATTGTGTAAAGATTTTTTTTTTAATAATAGCGAGAAGAGACAGGAATTAACTTATGTCTTTCACAGTGAAATAAAATGGTATATTTAATTGATTCTCCCATTTCTTTCATGACGTGTAGTTGTTGGGCTTCTTGCTGGCTTCGTTTGGCTTTGTGGAGTTCTTCTACATCCTGCTGGAGAGGAGCCAGGAGATCCAGCAACACATGGTCTTCCTACTCAGTCCCATTATACGCAGCATGACTGTGGTAAATACTGTCTCTTTTTTTAAAGTGTATCATTATTAAATATATATTGTTTTTGATGGTGGGCATAATCATGATTAATCGCGATTATCTTGCATAACCTCTCTCATGCCCATATGCTGCCAACTGCAGAATTGCTCACAATTAAAAGTCATGATTAATATGACTAAATGTGATTAATGTGGCTCACCACAAATTCTAGTAGGTGGTCATACCTAAGTTCATTAAATCCTGAATTTTCCCCTCCACTGTTCACATTCTTTAATAACACAATAGCAGTTTCTTTAATTTTCACACTACAAAAAGCAATGGAGAAAATTCATCTTACATGTCAATAATTATAGATGATAAGATTATGGCAAAGTTTTTAAATGCAAAACCAGAATATCTTCTGTTTAAGTAAGAAAGTTTTGCCCTAATCAACTCTCTTTGGGTTTTTTTTAATTTTCTCTGAAATATACATATACTTCTGTAACTGTGGATACTTTTAAGTAGCAGATGTACAAAAAAATTCTAAAGGTCAGGCCTCTCTGCCCTTAGCTGCCCTGGTGACGTCAAAGAAAGGGGATATCCTTATATGGTCATCTCCGCACACAGCTGTGAGTGCTGCAGCCCCGATTAAAGGCTGTTCTGAACTTCTGTTTGCAAGTGGCAGTCATCCATCCATCCATCTTCTTCCGCTTAATCCTTTACGGGTCGCGGGGGGGCTGGAGCCTATCCCAGCATCTTTGGGCGAGAGGCAGGGTCCACCCTGGACAGATCGCCAGTCCATCGCAGGGCCAACACAGAGAGACAGACAACCATTCAGTCTCACATTCATACCTAAGGACAATTTAGAATCCCCAGTTTGATGCCAATTAACCTAACTTGCATGTTATCAGAAGAAAATGATCTTAACACTACTGTATGGTACTTTTGAAATCTGGGTTTTAATGGCACTTGTTGTTCTCAAGTGAACTGCAGCACCATTCACTAATTAGATTTCTGAGAATTGCAGGTTGGAGTCCACCTCATATCTTCTCTTAAATGAATGGAGTGAATAGGGCTGCAGTTGACTTTGTGACCAAACGTGTCACTAAAATCACATTTTAAATAAGTTCCACACAGTAGCTTTAAAAGTATGCCCATTCAGAAATGGCTTGTTTATAAACACAAAAGGCTGTAGGACAACTATGGCATAAAGTAAATAATTGAGTAATGAGCACAGTATAGAACAAACTGCTTTAATTATTGTCATTTTACACATGTTTAATGAAATTTGCTATTGTCCATTAGTCATTATTTATACACACACAGAGCCTGTCACTCCTGACAAGGTTGCTAGTGTAGCTCTCTATATGTGTATTCCGGATTCCTGGATGAAGCCACTATTTGGTTATTATCATCATGTAGCTAGGCTGAGGAACGGATCGAGACAAATCTAACCTATGCTTGTCCATCTTTTTGGTAGACGGCATTTGCAACAGAGAGACTTGGGTGTCTGTTAGGAGCCTGTTTAGCCTAGCTACCTCATTTTATATTATGCTATTTTCATCAACTTCTTCTTGTCATATTCAAATGAAGTAGAGCCAGAAGCACGCATTGCACTGTGAGACTTTAATAATGATTCACTGTGAAGCTTTGACAGAAAATGAACAGCAGCTCATTTTAAAAGTACCAAAATGCATCAAAGTGGGCTAACTCTTAGCATGAACTGGAAAGGAAAGGAAACAAGTAGACACATTCTGTTTGTGAAGACTGTCTCTTGTCAAACACCTGTCCACTATAGAAAAGAAGGTACACTACACAGCATTATCTTCAGCTTATTTCTCACATTATAAGAAGCCACTGACAGTACTGTAACTGAATATTGTGGTGATGCATATTAAATGAAAAATCTTAGTGTAGTATCAGGAAAAATAGTAATGCTATGTCCATTCAAATTGCTTCGTCAGAACTGTTAACGTTAGTGAACTGTCAAGTATGCACAGCTATGCTAGTAATCCAAGGGTACAAGCAAAATATAATATAGCAATCCGTCCTGCATTTTTATATCTAAAAAAGCTTTTATTCTTAAATTCTGGTACTGATTTGGGTGTCTGGAATTTTCCTCCAGCTCCCACTGCGTTGCTCAGAGTAACAGAGAACTTATGGAAAAATACTGTATAGCCACCTGTGAATGTGCAAATGTGTAGGATGTCGGGCCAGACACTTAGGTGCAAAGATGCGTGGCCATAGATAGATTTATCATGTAGTGGGTAATGTAAATATTACAGTATCCTGTCTGCATTTGGCAATCAGTCATCAGGGTGCACAATACCTACCGTATGCAATGGCATCAAAGACTGTAAGATATGGAATCCAGTGTGTGTGTGTGTGTGTGTGTGTGTGTGGATAGATATAGTGGATATAAAAAGTCTACACAACCCTGTTCAAATGCCACGTTTTTATGATGTAACAAAATGAGACCAAGATAAATCATTTCAAAACTTTTTCCATCATTAATGTGAGCTATAACCTGCACAACCCAATTGAAAAACAAATTGAAATCTTTAAGGGGAAAAATAAAAAATAAAAAACTTACAATAACCTGATTGCATAGATATGCACACCCTTAAACTAATACTTTGTTGCAGCACCTTTGGTTTTTATTACAGCACTCAGTCTTTTTGGGCAGGAGTCTATCAGCGTGGCACATCTTGATGTGGCAATATTTGCCCACTCTTCTTTGCAAAAAGGCTCCAAATCTATCATATTCTGAGGGCATCTCCTGTGCACAGCCCTCTTCAGATCACTCCACAGATGTTAAATCGGATTCAGGTCTTGACTCTGGCTGGGCCATTCCAAAACTTTAATCTTTTTTCTGGTGAAGCCATTCTTTTGTTGATTTGGATGTGTGCTTTGGGTCATTGTCGTGCTGAAAGATGAAGTTTCTCTTCATCTTCAGCTTTCTAGCAGAAGCCTGAAGGTTTTGTGCCAACACTGACTGGTATTTGGAACTGATGATAATTCCCTCCACCTTGACTAAGGCCCTGTTCCAGCTTAAGAAAAAACAGACCCAAACCATGATGTTGCCCCCACCATGCTTCACTGTAGGTATGGTGTTTTTTTGGTGATGAGCAATGTTGCGTTTGTGCCAAATATACCTTTTGAAATTATGGCCAAAATGTTCAACCTTGGTTTCATTGGACCATAACACATTTTCCCCACATGCATTTGGGAGATTTCAAATGTGTTTTTGCAAAATGTAGTCGGGCTTGGATGTTTTTCTTTGTAAGATAAGGCTTCCGTCTTGCCACCCTACCCCATAGCCCAGACATGAAGAAGACGAGAGATTGTTGTCACATGTACTAAACAGCCAGTACTTGCCAGAAATTCCTGCAGCTCCTTCAATGTTGCTGTCAGTCTTTTGGCAGCCTCCCTGACCAGTTTTCTTCTCGTCTTTTATCAATTTTGGAGGGATGTCCACTTCTTGGTAATGTCACTGTTTTGCCACATTTTCTCCACTTGATGATGACTGTCTTCACTGTGTTCCATGGTATATTTAATGCCTTGGAAATTCTTTTGTAGCCTTCTCCTAACTGATACCTTTGAACAATAAGATCCCTCTGATGCTTTGAAAGCTCTCTGCAGACCATGACTTGTGCTGTAAGATGTGACTACAAAAATGTCAGGAAAAGCCTAATGGAACAGCTGAACTTTATTTGGGGTTAATCAGAGGCACTTTAAATGGTGGCAGGTATGTGCTGACTCTCATTTAACATCACTTTGAATGTGATTGATTAATTCTGAACACAGCCACTTCCCCAGTTAAAACAGGGTGTGCATATTTATGCAACCAGGTTATTGTAAGTTTTTTTATTTTTTATTTTTCCCCTTAAAAGATTTCAGTTTGTTTTTTCAATTGGGTTGTACGGGTTGTAGGTAGCATTAATGGTGGAAAAAGTTTTGAAATGATTTATCTTGGTCTCATTTTTTTTACATCACAAAAACCTGGCATTTGAACAGAGATATGTAGACTTTTTATATCCACGATAGCTAGCTGGATGGATGGATGGATGGATGGATGGATGCAAAGGTCCAAATCCATAAAAGAACTGATAAGTACTTTTCCAGTGCCTACACTGTGTCAAAAAGAAAATAAGAATGCATGCAAATCATAATGACTCTGTTCTTTTCCAAAGAATATGCTGTGATGTTTTCCTTGCTCAGTTTTGGATTATACACTTGTCAGTCACTCACTCCTAAATTCTAGCTTGATTAGTCAGAAGGTTAACAGTTTTCACAAATTACAGCTGATGATTGGCCAGTCTTGTAAAAACTCACTGTTGCTGGTTGCTGGAAGTGTGTTGACTAATCAAATCTTTCAATGCAAATTAGGTTCATGTGACTACCTTCCAAACATTTAGTTGGAAGATAAAAAAACACAGATTACATAAGTGATAGCACACAATTGTAGTCTATGTTAACTGTAATTACATGGGAAGATTTGAGCTTTATGTAGGCTACAGGTGTGCTGTTAGACTACAAGGTTTGAGCCAGATCTTCCTTTTGAGCGCTTCTTTTTGAGCGCATTGTTCTGACCAAAACTGTATTTAAAGTGTAATATTGGTAACTGCAATGCCCATATCAAAAAGAAAGAAAACATACAGAGAAATATATTGAGATCTAAAACTATTTCTACAATCTGCTGTTTGCACACATGTCTGAAGGGAAACAGCTCAAAACAAACTCAGATGTTTAGATCTTAATCAGCACAAGACCTGTGCAGATTTACGCACTTTGGGTGAGATCTTTAATCTTTACAAATGCTGTTTGTCTTCTTCCTATAAACCTTCTGAATCAAGCCACAATGGCCTCCATCCTGGGTCAGGATGGTGTGTAGGGTGAGCTACAGGACATTATTTATAGAAGATGAGGGCTGGTCTGCAATCAGAGAAATGTTTTCAAGGGCTGTTGTTGATGGAAATGACGCAGAATGTTTTCTCACGACATTGATCCCATTCATTTTCAGTTGATTTTAATTGACGCTTAACCAGGATGAGTAGGCAAACAAGAGGAGGAGTGTCGTTCGACATGGGTGGCAAGTTTGAACTGATGTTTACCCAGAGCAGGCGCGATACAAGAATTACCATCCACTATATACATGTGTGGAGTGCCTAGGTGTTATGACCCTCAAAAAGACTCAACCACAAAAAGTAGTCCAACATAATAAAGGGGTCAAAAGTTGCAGTTAAGTGTTGCTGTGGTCCTTTGAGTCGCTGTAGCTGAGCGACAGAGACATATAGCTTTACCTGCAGAACAAAGCTTCCTCTCTGTGCTGCTTCACACAGGTCCTGCTCAGTCTCACCATCTCCAGGTCAGACAGCTTCACCCATCTGTGGTCTTTTCAGACTACTGAGTAAATACCCGCACGTGTTTGGGTAAAAATATTCTGAAATGTCTTTTGTATCGAGGGATGCAGCTCCAAAAAGACATTTATTTTGAGGTTATAATTTCTTTTACCAACAAAAAACATCTCCTAAATCGCATTAGGATCATGTTGCAAATCTTTTAGTCCACTTCTCAAGCTGTATGTATCAAAGGTTATATTTTTTGGCTTGTTTAGAGTAACCACATACTGTACCACCACCCGGCCGCTACCGACTGCAGGAAAGGAACAGTGCGCTCTTGTTGCTCTGACCAACTTGCTTTGTTGCCCTTCAACTCAGTTTAATGCATGGGAAACTTTTGCCCGAGTCTGTCAGCCCACAGACGAATTGTGGTAACTGCTGATGTTAAGTACGCACATAACATTGACTATAATCAGTAATACCATCCATGACGTAACGCTCCTATTCCTTCCCCGGCTCTGCACACTTCCCATGTAATTGCAAGGTAGGTTTTTGATTCAGACAGTGATGAAGTTAGTTCCACCCACTGACTTCTGCACACAGATGGGCTCATGGATTTCAGCAATATGGTGGAAAGTCAGAGTGGATCTGAGGCACATACCTTTGTATAGTGACCCAGGGGCAGTTTGATATTGACATGTAGTTTAGAGGTCTGTGACATTATTGCTAAGCAATCACTCATAAATTATTCAACCTGTGTGTTGTCGTACACAGGAAAATCATGTGTAGTGAGGGGGAAAATGATACCATATATGAATGAATTTAACTGTAGTTGTGAAACTGAACATTTTAATCTGGGAGTGTAAGTGGATTTACTCACTTTAGAGCCTCCCCCAAGTGGCCATTTGAGGAGCTGCAGCAATTTTATCTCTTACAGTGGTGTGAAAAAGTGTTTGCCCCTTCCTGATTTCTTATTTTTTTGTATGTTCGACACTTAAATGTTTCAGATCATCAAACTAATTTAAATATTAAACAAAGATAACACAAGTAAACACAAAATGCAGTTTTTAAATGAAGGTATTTATTATTAAGGGGAAAAAATCCAAACCTACATGGCCCTGTGTGAAAAAGTGATCCCCCCCCCCCCCCGTTAATACATAAATTAACTGTGGTTTGTCACATCTTTGGAAAGCTGAGTTCAATTTCTCTAGCCATGCCCAGGCCTGATTACTGCCACACCTGCTCTCAATCAAGAAATCACTTAAATAGGACCTGCCTGACAAAGTGAAGAAGACCACAAGATCCTCAAAAGCTAGATATCATGCAATGATCCAAAGAAATTCAGGAACAAATGAGAAACAAAGTAATTGAGATCTGTCAGTCTGGAAAAGGTTATAAAGCCATTTCTAAAGCTTTGGAACTCAAGCAAACCACAGTGAGAGCCATTATTCACAAATGGCGAAAACATGGAACAGTGGTGAGCCTTCCCAGGAGTGGCCAGCCAACCAAAATTACCCCAAGAGTGCAGCGACGACTCATCCAAGAGGTCCCAAAAGACCCCACAACAATATCCAAAGAACTGCAGGCCTCACTTGCCGCTAAAGGTCAGTGTTCTTGAGTCCACCATAAGAAAGAGACTGGATAAAAATGGCCAGCATGGCAAAGTTCTAAGATGAAAACCACTGCTGAGCAAAAAGAAGATAAAGGCTCATCTCAGTTTTGCCAGAAAACATCTTGATGATCCCCAAGACTATTGGAAAAATACTCTGTGGACTGATGAGACAAAAGTTGAACTTTTTGGAAGGTGTGTGTCCCATTACATCCGGCGTAAAAGTAACACAGCCTTTCAGAAAAGGAACATCATACCAACAGTAAAATATGGTGGTGGTAGTGTGATGGTCTGGGGCTGTTTTGCTGCTTCAGGACCTGGAAGACTTGCTGTGGTAAATGGAACCATGAAGTCTGCTGTCAACCAAAAAACCCTAAAGAAGAATGTCCAGCCATCTGTTCGTGACCTCAAGCTGAAGCGCACTTGGGTTCTGCAGCAGGACAATGATCCAAAACACACCAGCAAGTCCACCTCTGAATGGCTTAAGAAAAACAAAATGAAGACTTTGGAGTGGCCTAGTCAAAGTCCTGACCCGAATCCGATTGAGATGGCATGACCTTAAAAAGGCGGTTCATGCTCGAAAACCCTCTGGTGTGACTGAATTACAACAATTCTGCAAAGATGAGTGGGCCAAAATTCCTCCACAGCGCTGTAAAAGACTCATTGCCAGTTATGGCAAATGCTTGATTGCAGTTGTTGCTGCTAAGGGTGGCCCAACCAGTTATTAGGTATAGGGGGCAATCACTTTTTCACACAGGGCCATGTAGGTTTGGATTTTTTTTTACCCTTAATAATAAACACCTTCATTTAAAAACTGCATTTTGTGTTTACTTGTGTTATCTTTGTCTAATATTTAAATTTGTTTGATGATTTGAAACATTTAAGTGTGACAAACATACAAAAAATCAGGAAGGTGGCAAACACTTTTTCACACCACTGTAGGTGTTGGTTTTGTTTTTTTCAGCATTTGAGGTTGCCACTGTAAAAATGTGCTCTAACTAGAAATGGCAAATGTTAATGTCATCCAACTGGTGGGTTTTGAAAATTAGAATTGTTTGCAAGTGATGAAACATCATACCCAATCATGGGACACTTTTAGGCACATGCATTTCTTGGGTAAGTGTGTGTGACCTTTGAATTACCATGTTTCCTTTGTATTCACATGCCTTCCATACTCTTAAAGCCCTCGTGGCACAGACCTGTGCCTGATTACACATGTTTGCAACTGCAATGCGTGAAAACAAAGGTGGGGGAAAAAGCACTTTGGACTCATATTCATGATTTCCGTGTGACGAATTTACATGGGAACAAGTCTGGACCACATTAACTGCTGCGTCTTTGTTCTTTTTGTAGATAGCCTGCATAGAGAGATGACACTATAAGTTAGAACAGGCTGTGTTGCAGTGTTTGCTTTATCAGCAACAATCAAATGACATGGATACTGAATAACAAAAAGAATGAATAAATTACAATTTAAATCAATAAATAATAGTAGTTCAATAAAGGATAAAAGTAAGCTTCCATCATTAAAAGAGCTGGCTACAGGCCAGCGTTTATACCCATAGACATGGTATCCAGTTCACAGCTCTGTACCTGTTCTAAGAAGGTAGAGCAGAGATGGAAGGAGGAGGAGGAGGAGGATGGTTTCAGCCACTGATGTATATCTTGTTTAGATGGCTTGCTTCTGGACTAGGGAGTTTTGCACACTTTATAGATATTTTCTTCATTTTAGATGTTATTGTTTGAGAAATTAGCCTACACATCTTGAGGTTCTAAATACTGCCATGACAGACTTAAAATTTTCGCACTTGTCTAACAAATTTGTCTACATGGGCTACACATTTATACATCTGCATTTGCTCTATCACTACATCTATCCTCCTGCAGCCATGCCAGTCATCAGGTTGATAGACCTAATCTCCATTATTCATGTGTACAGTTCTGTGTGACTGGGGCTTAAGTGATCCTTCCCTCCAGTATCTGAAACATGTTAAAATCGGTTGGTCTTGGGACTCTAAATTCCCCTTATTCATTCTCTGATGAGTTGGCGACCATCAAAACTGTAGGAAAAGTGAACAAAAGACTACAGTGAAGTTTTTAATGCTGCAGCGATAAATATACAGGAACCCTGGTTGCTGGTTATATTAACATAGAGTTAACACCTCCCTATGAAGTATATCAGGTTGTTGATGTTTAAAGGGTATATAATTCCCTAACCACAAGGTTATAACAGGACAGCACTGTGGCTCATCCCATAGTAACCAATGTGGTGCTCATTATGAAACCTAAACCCACTTTCTACTGACTTGGCGATGAGCTGGCATGGCAAAGTGACGTCTTGCTTGGCAAACCACTCAACGATAGACCAATTATAGTAGTACACAGACAGAAGCATGACTCCTGAAGACAGAAAAAGGGCCATGCCCAAACAGAAATGAAGCACCATGTGGCATGTGTGATCTTTCTTTATAAAGTTAGGCAAAGTCACAGTTTATCCCTGCAGCCAGGGCGTTCCCAGAGTCCCAAGTTGCTCTGGTTTGTTTGTTGTTGTTGTTGACTGCTTTAGGCACTTCAAATTCTATCCTTTTCAAAGACATTGACAAAGACATCAGTGGCCAATATAGAATCATTAGTAATCTTTGTAACCTTATAGCTTGAAATATATTTTTAAAGTGCATAATGACAAAATACACAGGTAAGATCCACCCCACCCTCCACCTCCCTTTGGTGATCGGGATGGTGGTGGAAGGGGGTTTCCTCTCAAAAAAAAAAAAATAAGCACGCCAAAATGTGGATAGAAAGACTGCATTAAAAAAACAGGAAGATGTCAGTTGTGAGTGGCCAACACCATGGAGGAAGCACAAACTACTGTGATGACAGTATCAGTGAAAATTAAAAAAGAGCCCCTTTATTGGATAAATGAAACAAAAATAACGCTTTTTATGTCTTCTATACAGTGCTACAGTTTCATTGTCAATTGTTAGTTGTTGTAGGCAAGAAAGAAAGCGACAGTTCATCTACCACAGTACCAGCTGAAAAGCTAGGGGTGCTGGACCAGCAAAAGCTGTCTGTGTTCCCATTAAGTTGAATTAGAGTTTCTCTACATCGCATAAATAAAACGGCTGTTATTAATGACACTTAAATGCAGTGCAGGTAGCATAAGCATTAAAAACAAACTGTGTGATTAAAAAAACTCACCTCCAGGAGCCCTGAGCTTGTTTCTCTGCAAGGAGACTGTCCTTTTTACATGACAAGTCCGTAAAAGGGCCGCAAATCCACTCCTTCGCGGTCTGTCAGGAAGTAATGCTCAAACTCTTTTGAAAGCAAAGATAGGTAATCACGAACCAGCTGGTAGAAGGAAGGCCCAAACTCAGTTTCATCCAAAGCCCTTGCTCATGTTGGAAACGTGTCAGATATCCCTCTGTCCACTCGTCGTCCTCACAGCCCCAGTTTGGCTTTGAATGCGGGTTTAATTTTCAAGCATCACTGCTGTTACTGATACAGGTGTGTCAAGACTAACGAGGCATGGGAGGAGAGGGAATATATACTAATTTTTTCAAAATAAAACACCCGACAGACTCAGTGAATACAGAGGATAATTTATTTGTTTTTTCTCTGTGAGTTAAATGTTGCTGACTGCTAGTGCTCTATAGGCACAAGGGTGGGCCTAACGTCATGTAGTTAAAAATTGTGACCAAGGTAACAGAGAAAAGGGCAAAAGGTCTAATCTTTTAAAGTCTTGCTACAACTTTGTCGCTCAGAATATTAAAATGGCTTTTATTAAAGTCTTAAAGATGCACTCGAGTGGCTCTAAAACCACCTAAAAACACCTCAAAAACAAATATGTATTGCCCAAAATAGTATATTGTGGCCAAAAACATGCAGGTTAGGTTAACTGGCATCAACTGAGGAGCTGTGAATGTGAGTTATCCCTTGCCCCTTGCTCCCAGGCCACGGTTGTAAATAAGAATGTGTTCTTAATCTGTCCTGCCTGGTTAAAGTAGAATTGAATTGAACGGCATTGAACGGCACTGGGTGATAGTACATACAATTATAAAGATAATTTATCATTGGCACCCCCTCCACCAATCCCGGAATCTTGGAGAAAATCGCGATTTTGAATTTCCCGCCCTGAAAAATCTGACGAATCCGCCGATTATCAGGAAGTGCAGCCAGAGTTCCGCGTGACGTCACGAATTGGGCCCAGTCCTCCATGTTTACCATTGCGAGCACGTCGACACTGGTTGTTTTTGGTGCATTTTGTTGTGATAGTCGACTACAAAACACTTCCAACACCTGGGAAGATCTGTTCAGTGGCCAAGGAAAGCTGTCATGGCGACGAAAGAAAAGAAAGGGGGAGGAAAAGCAACCGGGAAGCGATGCATTGCGGGCTGGTGCAGCAACACCAATGCAGTGGAGGGTGTCAGCCTGGAATAGAACACATTTAGACCCTAGGCCTAAATATTAGCCTACAAATTAGTACAGTGTACAAATGTGTACAAATGGCATGGTCACCAGCTGGTCACTGCACTGATTGCATCAGACCATTGGCACCACCCTCGGACCGCATTGTCCCTTTTCTACTGGAATTATTGTTATTGAAACACAAAAATCGTCTGCAGTCCAGACTTAATTTTCCTTATCCTGACACCCCAAACATGCCAAAGTAGAGAAGTAAAGACTCACCATTCTGTATTCAATAAGCGACTCTCCTCCCCATCACTGCTGCGGTCTGACTCTGAGTCGGTGCCGGAATCCCCCGACAATTCTGGATCGAATCTGTACGGTTCGATGCCTCCCTCGCTCTCTTCCTGTTCACTTGACACTCCTGCATCCTCCTCTGTCTCGTCACCGATCCTGAATGCCTCTTCACTCTGAAAACTCTGGTTTTCTTGACTGCTGGAACTGCTATCATCTGCCATTGTTGTTTTGCTAAGGGTCAAACTCGTGACGTCACGCAGCGTCGTCTGCACTACTTCCGGTTTGTTTGGCACTGCCAGCCAGAGGCAAAAGTTTATCGGCTTATAGCTTGGCCATCGCACAGCCTAAAAATTTCTTTTATGTGTTGAAAAATACAATAGGTAATAAGGAATTAATCCGCTATTCTATTTTTGCGCAAAAAGGTGGGTTCAGTTCTACTTTAAATAAAGGTTAAATAAAAATAAATAAATAAAAATTTCACCCACAAAAACACTTTCATTGCCTTAGAATTGCTTGGAAAGAGCTTTTACATCTTCCACCTACTTGAGTATGTGCAGATTTATGAATATTCTAATTAGCTCCACCCATACCCCGCCCACCAGTAGTGTATGCTGCAAGGTTAGCCCTCCCCTCTCCTCTCCTCTGACCCAAAGACCTCTTCGCTATGCAAAATGGACACCTTCATCCTCCTGAGCTGAGAGCAGCTTGCCAAGAGGCGAGCGGAGTGGGGCCCCATCCACCGATGACTAAGAGCAGCTTGGCGAGACCGCCCAGCGGGCTGGGGGCTTCCAGCTTGGCGTTCACCGGCAGACAGGGCTCATTCAAGGGCCACATTCAAGCCGGGTCCCCCCCCTCTTCCCTCCAGCCACGTGTCCACCTACGTGTCAGGTCCCCGTACTTCCACAGCACAAAGATCCGTTGGGAGTGTGAGGGGGGTGTAACCAGGTGGGAGTCATGAGCCCAATACTCCATAGCCGCAAACTGCATGGACAGTATCACTGTCTGATCAGAGAACTACGGCTGGTTTTCAAGCAGTATTTTCACCTATGAGAGTGCACTTTGATGAGCTTTTTCTATCCACCTCAACCCACTCTGCTCCCCCTGACTTGCACAGCCTGCACATTATTGGCCACTGCACTGGGTTGGCTGTTCTAGTCTATTCACAACGCTTCCAGACATTAAACTCTTGCCTATATCTTCAAAAGTAAAAAGCAAAACATTTTGCTGAAAAAGGTGGAAGCGAGAAATAAATGTGTAGCTGCCAAATACAGTGGTGTGAAAAAGTGTTTGCCCCTTCCTGGTTTCTCATTTTTTTGTATGTCACATTTAAATGGTTCAGATCATCAAACAAATTTAAATATTAGGCAAATATAACACAAGTAAACACAAAATGCAGTTTTTAAATGAAGGTGTTTATTATTAAGTGAAAAAAATAGAAACCTACATGGCCCTGTGTGAAAAAGTGATTGCTCCCTAAACCTAACAACTGGTTGGGCCACCCTTAGCAGCAACAACTGCACTCAAGTGTTTGTGATAACTGGCAATGAGTCTTTTACAGCGCTGTGGAGGAATTTTGGCCCACTCATCTTTGCAGAATTGTTGTAATTCAGTCACACCAGAGGGTTTTCGAGCATGAACCGCCTTTTTAAGGTCATGCCATCTCAATCGGATTCGGGTCAGGACTTTGACTAGGCCAAACTAGCCTAGACTTTGACTAGTCTTTTACAGCGCTGTGGAGGAATTTGGGCCCACTCATCTTTTCAGAATTGTTGTAATTCAGCCACATTGGAGGGTTTTCAAGCATGAACCACCTTTTTAAGGTCATGCCACAGCATCTCAAATGGATTCAGGTCAGGACTTTGACTACGCCACTCCAAAGTCTTCGTTTTGTTTTTCTTAAGCCATTCAGAGGTGGACTTGCTGGTGTGTTTTGGATCATTGTCCTGCTGCAGAACCCAAGTGTGCTTCAGCTTGAGGTCACAAACAGATGGCCAGACATTCTCCTTTAGGATTTTTAGACAAAGATAACACAAGTAAACACAAAATGCAGTTTTTAAATGAAGGTGTTTATTATTAAGGGTAAAAAAAAATTCAAACCTACATGTTTCTGTGTGAAAAAGTGATTGCCACCCCCTTCCCTGTTAAAACATAAATAAACTGTGGTTTATCACATCCTTGGAAAGCTGAGTTCAATTTCTCTAGCCACACCCAGGCCTGATTACTGCCACACCTGTTCTCAATCAAGAAATCACTTAAATAGGACCTGCCTGACAAAGTGAAGTAGACCAAAAGATCCTCAAAAGCTAGACATCATGCTGCGAGCCAAAGAAATTCAGGAATAAATGAGAAACAAAGTAATTGAGATCTATCACTCTGGAAAAGGTTATAAAGCCATTTCTAAAGCTTTGGGACTCCAGCAAACCACAGTGAGAGCAATTATCCACAAATGGCAAGAACAGGGAACAGTAGTGAACCTTCTCAGGAGTGGCTCTCCAACCAAAATTACCCCAAGAGCACAGCGACGGCTCATCCAAGAGGTCACAAAAGACCCCACAACAACATCCAAAGAACTGCAGGCCTCACTTGCCTCAGTTACGGTCATCTAAAACACACCAGCAAGTCCACCTCTGAATGGCTTAAGAAAAACAAAATGAAGACTTTGGAGTGGCGTAGTCAAAGTCCTGACCTGAATCCATTTGAGATGCTGTGGCATGACCTTAAAAAGGCGGTTCATCTTAATAACATTGACCTTGCCCCAGAGAGACAAAAAAAAGAGGTGACCACCTTTCTATGTCTATTTTAAATTTTTCAAGCAAGGGTTCAAAATTAATCTGAATCAGATCTGATAAAATGTGAGGAAACAGGATGCCAAGATATTTAATTCCTAATTTTGGCCAAGAGAAGCCTATATTTTGACCAAATGTAAACAGTGTTTTAGGGCAATAAGATGTTAGAGGGAGAATTTCTGATTTTATCCAGTTAACTCTATAACCAGACAAACGTCTTGTCTTGTTTT
This sequence comes from Pholidichthys leucotaenia, assembly GCA_020510985.1. NCBI lineage: Eukaryota > Metazoa > Chordata > Actinopteri > Cichliformes > Pholidichthyidae > Pholidichthys > Pholidichthys leucotaenia. The sequence continues at coordinate 83,671,664 of CM035848.1, read as the reverse complement.
CTCTTTTTTCTCCTTTGAATTCTTGGATGGAATATGGGTGGGCAATATAAGCTGCGGCTTCAGCCATCACCCATTTCGGATAACTCACGTGGAATTGTATAGTAGAAGGAGTCTTTGTCTAATTTGACCTTGTTGTTATATTATACAGTTTCTTTTAACCTGTAATGTACTATCCGAAATAAATAAATTCATTCAATTCATTCATTCAACGTGAAAATTGGTTAATAATTTTAAGAAGAGCTGGAATTGATTTTTGAGGTTGTGTAATCAGTACCAATGCATCATCAGCATACAACATTATCTTATGGGTACTGCCATGGACCTGAATACCTGGAAAATTGCCGTCTTTGCGGATAGCAACAGCTAATGGTTCTAATGCCAAAGCAAAAAGCAAGGGACTTAAAGGGGAGCCCTGGCGCGTACCCCTATAAAGTCTAAAAGACTGTGATGTAACTCGATTTGATATCACTGAAGCTCTAGGTTCATTATATAGTAATTTAATCCAAGAAAGAAACTTTGAACCAAAACCAAAAGTCTCTAGAGTTGCAAAGAGATACTGCCACTCAACCCTGTCAAATGCTTTTTCAGCATCCAGGGAGAGGGCTGCCACTGGAGAGAGGTGTGCAAGTGAGGGATCATTTTGAACTAACCAGTGTTTATTTGTGTTTGTTTGTTTCTGTTTTATTTTCTAAATTGAAAACCCAATAAAATTCAAATTACAAAAAAAAAGGCGGTTCATGCTCGAAAACCCTCCAATGTGGCTGAATTACAACAATTCTGCGAAGATGAGTGGGCCAAAATTCCTCCACAGTGCTGTTAAAGACTCATTACCAGTTATCACAAGCACTTGATTGCAGTTGTTGCTGCTAAGGGTGGCCCAACCAGTTATTAGGCTTAGGGGGCAATCACTTTTTCAAACATGTAGGTTTGGATTTTTTCCCTTAATAATAAACACCTTTGTTTAAAAACTGCATTTTGTGTTTACAGTACTTGTGTTATCTTGTCTAATATTTAAATTTGATGATCTGAAACATTGAAGCATGACAAACATACAATAAATGAGAAATCAGGGAGGGGGCAAATACTTTTTCACACCACTGTATGCGTTTACTTTTTACTAACAACCACGATTTTAAAAGTTCAACACGAGCTCCAGGAAGCGATCAGCTCCACGAGCCTGTTCCTCATTTATGTATTATGGATCTGAGCAAGGATTCAGGAGGATGAGCAGGCACCTCCAAGCTACGGCTCAAGATTCTTGACACCACACTACCAGAGTGCATGTGGTGCATGCTACGTACACAATGAATGGGAAGCGTGAAAATGCACACCTAGGTGGACCTCTCTGCTGTTCCTTGGCTCTTCCCTCTTCCCCCGAGGTAGCCAAGAGTATCCTTCTGATTGGTTACTGTTATAACCAATCAGGCGAAGCAGGAATGCTTATGTAACTACAAACAGTCTGTCCAAAATCCCCCGTTTTCGGGGGGGGGGGGGATTCCCTAACTGGAAATTCACAGCAGAAAAACACAGACTTGGAATTGCGGTGGGTTTTTGTTCTGAATATGTCTTGTAAGTCACAAAAACATGTTACTTACATGTTAACAACAGAAAAAAAAACTTGATTTTTTCCAGTGTCACTTTAATAACGATAATAATTTTATTAATTCTTAAGAAATAGTTTCCAAGCCATATCAGGAGGAAAAAATTGTTTCCAAGCCAGAGAGGAAAAAAAAAAAACATAAAAATTAAAAGATAGAAAAGGAGTGAATATTAGTATAGTGGAAAGTAAATATGTGTTTAACTAAAGAAAAAAAAAGCTATTTTTCTTTTTAAAAAATTATCCTTTTCTATCCTGGTTGTGGTTTATTCAGTCAATCCAGACAATCCATCACCATGGCATCACACAAGATTTAGTTGTCTCTGATTTTGGGGGAAAAATTATTTCCTGTCCTGTAAGAAGTCTTTCTGTCTCTCTGTGTAGATCCTGGCCTTATGCATCATCCAGCTGGAAAGACTAAGAGGCTGTCGTTCCTCCATATTCCTCTTCCTGTTCTGGGTCCTGGCTGTTGTTTGTTCTCTGGTGCCACTCAGAGCGAAGATCCAGCTGGCCATGGATGAGGTATGTATCAAGAAACACACTCTAGTCAAAGGGAGAGCAACCTTTTCAAAGAGGATAAAACATATTTTACCTGTAAAGAGAAGTCAAATAGAAAATGTTATCAGTATGGCCAGGTCGTCATTGGAAATGAGAATTGGTTCTCAACTGACCTACCTGGTCAAATAAAGGTTAAATAAATAAAAAATAAATTAGTAAAAGTAATTTTTTTCTTCTTAAATATGCTACTTTCTCTTATATACCGTATGTGCAACTTTTCTTGTAACTTTGCCAATTTAATTGGGATTTTCTTTTCACAAATTTTACTATTTTTTTTCTCGAAACTTTGTAGCCTTTTTTTCTGGCAGATACTATTTTCATGTAAGTTTATATGTTTTTTTAAAGACTTCTCAAAGCAGATTTTACAAACTACAGTTGTGAGAAAAGTGCCCCCTAATGGTGGTGAAAATGACTACATGAAGTAGCATAGCAGAGGGTTACAGCTATGATATGTTTAAAGTAGACCCTACCCGTAACCATCACTTTAATGCCTAAAAATGTGTTTTTAATGTGTAAATTAGGTGAATAGCCAAAAAAGGAACCAACTCACCATCATCAGTATTAGGACTTGAGTGCTTTTAAAACCGTGAAACACCTTGAAATGCATTGAAACTCAGTGACATCACTGTATTGGACAAAGCCCAAATGTCCAAGTCATATTGGCAGGGCTGGAGCACACTATTTTTTATATCTAGCCTCTGTTCTTCCCCCAAATTTAAAAATTAAATGTGGTCTATTAAATATTAGGTCTCTAACTCCCAAGTCTCTTCTAGTCCATGATCTATTAATCGATCATCAGACTGATTTATTATCCCTCACAAAGACTTGGCTTGGGCAAGATGATTATGTTGGTTTGAATGAATCAACTCCCTCTGGTTATTTAACCCCTTGCACTCCGGTCAATTTCCCTAAAAACGCCAAAAAATAACGTGCCCAAAGTAAATCAAAAGCTGTTCTTCAACCCTTTGCAGCATCTTCATGGGGTTGGTCTCATTTAAAAGAAAACACTTTGAATTTTTTGGCAAAACAGTCATAGTCTCTCTAAGTGCTCCGGCCACTGAGTTACAGTCATCTAAACATACTGAACTTGAAGAAAATAAATTTGGCCTGAGTGTTTTTTTGGATACAAATGTTTGCAAATAACACACAGCTTCAGATCCGGGCTGGAAAATGCAACAGAAATGTAGAACCAAGTGTTATCCAGCTGAGGTCAAAATTTTGTAACAATACCACAAAAAATGAATATATTACACAGCTTTTTCCTCAGGTAGTTCCCAGGCGTTTTTGAACTGTGCCAAATTGTGCCAAATGGCACAGTTTGGAAAAACGTCTGTACCTTTTGAATGATTCAATATAGAAGCTTCATCTTGGGCTCTAATGAAAGGTGACACTCAGGGCTGTGTGTGTGTGGGTGGGGGGGGTTGTCCTCCCCCCCTCGCTACAGAGGACGGACATCGGCCATCGCTACATGACGGAATAGACTCATGTGGCGACCGCGGCGCAGTCACCGCGGCTTTCCCCCCCCCTCGCTACAGAAGAGTAGCGGAGGGGGGGGCGTTCACGGTCCGGACGCGGCGCACGAACCGTGTACCGCGGCGCATGGACTTTGGACTTCGTGTGCCGTACAGTTGTAATTTAATGATCGGTCAAAAATCATTTTTGATTACAATTTTCAGGGATAAAGAATAATTTAGCTTATAACACTTACCTCTTCACAGCAGCAGTGTCCTGGTGAACTTCTCTTCCTCATTGTCAGACGAACGCGACGCTGGTCCGCTCGTGGTTCTGGTCTCGCGACCTGGTCAAAACATAATTCCATTATTGCGGTTTTGCGCTTCCATGATTGCGGTTTTGGCGAATGATTTACGACCTTCGTCGTCGGCCTCCGTCAGTCTATGATGACCATGGAAGAGAATCCTAAACGTCTATTCTGCTGGAATAAAAAAAAAGCACCGCCTGTGGCTGAACAGGCCGATGCACGAATGGCAGTCCCTGTCACACAGGTCGTACTTGTGGGTGGTTTCCGTGCTGCTGGGTCTGTGGCAGGTTCTTCCTGCGGGTCCTTTTTTTCATCTGCTGCAGCAGTCTGTCTCCACCCAGCCTTACACAAAACAGCTTGCGAACTTCTGTGCTTCAATTGGTTCGCTGCATTCACAGCGTTGGTAGGCGGGTCCTTCTTGCTAGGTTTTCAGTCATTGGTTCTTCAAGGTTTCAGAAACCCAATTCAAGGCTCTTATTAGTCGAATGAGAGGTCAATCATATCTGATCTGTTCGCGGCTGTGTCTGTAGTGGAAGAACGGAAATGCAGCTTTTTTTTTTTCAGTGCGCGCTTGGACGCAGCGCCCTCGTGCGCTCTGGGACGCAGAGACGTGCCCGTCCGCCGTACACCGGAGTGCAAGAGGTTAAACTGTCATAACCCCAGAGGTTCTAGTCGTGGAGGTGGAGTGGCAGCAATTTTCCATTCTAAATTACTAGTTAATGTCAAGCAAAAATCACGTTTTAATTCCTTTGAGGGCCTGGTCCTCAGTGTGGGGCATGTTGGCTATCTTGGCTTGAACCTAATTCTCTTTGCCATAGTTTACCGTCCTCCCTCGGCCTACTCAGAGTTTCTATCCAAATTTCCTGAATTTTTAGCTGATTTAATGCTGAAATCAGATAGAATAATTATTGTAGGGGACTTTAATATACATGTTGATGTAGAGAATGACTGTCTTAATAAGGCATTCAATTCAATTTTAGACTCAATGGGGTTTTCCCAGAAAGTAGAAAATTCTACCCATTATCTCCACCATACATTGGACCTTGTTTTGACTTATGGTATAGATATAGAAAATCTGGTAGTGTCTCCTCATAATCCTGTACTGTCAGACCATTGTCTGTTAACCTTTGATTTCACTATTTCTGATTATTTGACTCCTAAAAAAAAAATACTACTACAGCAGATGTCTTTCAGATGACGTTGTTACCAATTTTTTGCAAATTGCCTCCTCTGTACCATGGGTCAACACAATGGAAATAAAAGATGGAGAGCCTGCTCCTTTCGTAATTGATAGCATGGTAGATATTGTTACAGCTTCTCTGCATCGGACTCTAGATTTGGTAGCCCCTTTAAAAAAGAAGAAGTCTAACCAGAGATTTCCCCTTGGTTACAAGGGGTTGGTCACCCCTTGGTTTAACTCAGAAACTCGTAGCTTAAAACAGAAGACTCGTCAATTGGAAAGGAAATGGCGTTCTACTAATTTAGATTAATTCTATTTAGCGTGGAGAAATCACCTCTTAATTTATAAAAAAAATCTCTTAGAAAAGCTAGATCAAGTTATTATTCTGCATTAATAGAAGCGAATAAGAAAAACCCCAGGTTTCTTTTCAGCAGTATAGCCAGGCTGACAAAGAGTCAGGACTCGGTCAATCCTCACATCCCTCCTGAGCTTTCTAGTCAGGACTTTCTGAACTTTTTCAATCATAAAATTTCATCTATCAGAGATAAAATCAGTCAGATTCTTCCTGCCGTAAACTCAAGTACATTAACTACTACAGCTCCCTCAATTGATATCTGTTTAGATAAGTTTACTCCAATCAACCTCTTCGAGTTGGATAAAATAATCTCCTCATCTCAGCCTTCATCTTGCCTTTTGAACCCTATTCCTACCAGGTTATTTAAAATTGTCTTCCCAATTATTGGTAGCCGTATTCTTCATATAATTAATTCTTCTTTAACTCTGGGTTATGTACCATCCATCCATCCATCCATCCATCTTCTTCCGCTTAATCCTTTTCGGGTCGTGGGGGTGGCTGGAGCCTATCTCAGCATCTTTGGGCGAGAGGCAGGGTACACCCTGAACAGATCGCCAGTCCATCAAAGGGCCAACACAGAGAGACAGACAACCATTCACTCTCACAGTCATACCTAAGGACAATTTGAATCCCCAGTTGATGCCAATTAACCTAACTTGCATGTTTTTGGCATGTGGGAGGAAACCAGAGAAATCCCAGAGTAAACCCATGCAGACATGGGGAGAACATGCAAACTCCACACAGATCACTGTTGGTCGGGAGCTGGGATTGAACCCAGGATCCCCGGCCAAGGGTATCCTGGCTTTTAAAATTCCTGTAATTAAACCCTTACTCAAAAAGCCGACACTCAATCCAGGAGTTTTGGCTAACTATCAACCAATCTCTAATCTGCCTTTCATTTCAAAAATCTTGGTAAGAGTTGTTGCCGTGCAATTGTTTGACCACTTGCAGGGAGTTGGTTTGTTTGAAGAGTTTCAATCTGGGTTCAGAGTTCATCACAGCACTGAAACTGCCTTAGTGAAGGTCACTAATGACCTCCTTATCGCATCTGATAATGGACTTGTTTCTGTTCTTGTCCTTTTAGACCTTAGTGCAGCCTTTGACACTATCGATCATGCCATTCTACTTGATCGATTAGAACACTGTGTTGGACTAAATGGAACTCCGCTGCAGTGGTTTAGATCTTATTTGTCCGATAGATTTCAGTTTGTTTACATCAATGATGAACTTTCTTCCAGCTCTAAGCTTAGTCACGGAGTTCCACAGGGATCTGTGTTAGGCCCTACTCTTTTTAGTTTATATATGCTTCCGTTAGGCAATATCATAAGAAAGCACTGTATACATTTTCATTGTTACGCAGACGACACACAACTATACCTGTCAATGAAGCCCGATGATTGTAATCAATTAGCCAAGTTAGATGCCTGTCTTAAGGATATCAAAGCCTGGATGACTTGTAATTTTCTGCTATTAAACTCAGATAAGACTGAAGTCATTCTTGTTGGCCGAAAACACCTTAGAAATTCCTTTCCAAATCATGCTCTTAATTTAGATGCTGCCACTCTCATTCTGAATAGTTCTGTGAGGAACCTTGAAGTTATTTTTGATCAAGATCTGTCCTTTAATTCACATATTAAATTTGTTTCTAAGACTGCCTTCTATCATCTGCGCAATATTGCCAAGATTAGGAGCATTTTGTCTTTGAATGGTGCTGAGAAACTGATCCACGCCTTTGTCAGCTCTCGATTAGATTATTGTAACTCGTTATTATAAGGTTGTCCTAAAATATCCTTAAAAAATCTTCAGTTGATCCAAAATGCTGCTGCAAGAGTTCTAACTGGTTCTAGAAAAAGGGATTGTATCTCCCTGGTTCTGTCCTTCCTTCATTGGCTTCCCATAGAGTTTAGAATTAAGTTTAAAATCCTTCTTCTCACTTTAAAAGCTCTTAATAATCAGGCCCCCTCATATATATAAAAGATCTGATATTACCTTACCATCCTAATAGAGCACTATGCTCCCAAAATGCTGGATTACTTGTAATGCCCAGAATCTCCAAAAGTACATTGGGAGGCAGCGCCTTCTGCTATCAAGCTCCTTCTCTGTGGAACCAGTTACCACTCTGGGTCCGTGAGTCAGACTCGGTCTCTGTTTTTAAGAACAGGGTAAAATCCTTCCTTTTTAATATAGCCTATGATTAGGGAGGGATTTTGTGTCTCTTAACCCCGCTTCTGTTTTATGTCTGTCCTCTTCATCCTCTCTATCCCCTCACCCCCAGCCAGTAGCAGCAGATGACTGCCCCTCCCTGAGCCTGGTTCCGCTAGAGGTTTCTTCCTGTTAAATGGGAGTTTTTCCTCTCCACCGTCGCTAAGTGCTTGCTCACAGGGGATCGTCTGATTGCTGGGTCTTTCTGAAATTGTGGGGTTTTCTCTGCATTTTGTAGCGCTATGAGATGACTTCTGTTGTGATGTGGCGCTATATAAATAAAGCTGAACTGAATTGAATTGAATCTTTTTGTAAGTATTAGTTGTACAGCTTCTTACAAAGCAAGTATATCATGATAGTGGCTCCAGAGCACAAATCCTCTTTGTACCAAATGAGTAAAAGTGAATCTGCATCTGTGTCAATTTGAACTTGGTGACCTGCAGTATCAAAACACGGTGCAGAGGTATCTAATCAGGTCTGCTCCTCCCCGGAGTCTAGACACAAGTCTCCGGCAGCACAGCGTGAGATATACTCTGTGTCAGCAAAGAATTTGTATTTCATCTCCCAGTTTTAACCAAGGTAACCTAAAGTTAGCACAATGCGCTGGAGGATGACACTGCCAATTCTGGTCAAGCCTGTGTGTGTTTAAGGTTTCCTTTTCTTCCTGTCTTCTGTCAAACATTGCAATCATTGTTGTGCGTTGTTAGTTTGAATTTTACTGCACGCAGTCGTAGGGGCAGTCGCATTTGCATTTCTATAAAAACAAACACAAACACATCCATATTTCTGTTTTATCGTTCTCCGTATGACATTCCCACACTGCTTGGGGAAGAGTAATGATGGCCCTGGGATAAATGCTGGTGAGACATGGTAGTCCAGGGTCAGACCAGAGGAACGTCAGCGTTGTTTATGGGCCTACACTGCTATAAACGCAGCCAGATGGAAATCTATGCATCCACACATAATGTAAAGCCATTTATGACTTGCACAAAGATGTCAGCTTTTCTCACACCCACGCACGTGCATGCATTGTGAACATGTGACCACCCATATATTTATATTCTGGCTTCTATGAAAAGTCTGTGTTAATTAAGCTCTTATTTTCACACATTTTCTGCTCCATATAACTCCAGATCTTAGATCATAGCAAGCCAACACCTATAATATGACCAGCATATACATTTTTTAAAGAACAGTTTATATATTTGCAGAGGAAGTAGCCAAACTGGAGCTGAGATAATGAAGACAAATACACAAGCTTAATTAAATAGAGCAGGAAGTCCTCACCACACCCTAAATCTAATAAAGAGAAATGAGGTGATAATTGGCTTTCACTCTGCAACCAGGCAGTTAACTGTGATGAAGGGATGATTTAATATTTGTAGAAAACATTTGCAACCTTGCCAAAAATCAAAATAGATGATATCACATCATATCTGAATGCCAGCGGCCCGTTAGGTTTTCTTTTAATCTAACCAAATCTTTAAACAATTAAAATACAAAAACCATCACACTAGATTACACTTCATAAAGAGTGAAACTGCTGCTTTTGCATCACGGTTTTTATACAAGTCACATGGACAGCTGACCCCAAAAATGAAATAATGCACTCTTTTATTGCACCTTTAGTGCTATTTATAATGTTAGTTTAGTGCTTTAGTGCTATTTAGTGCTATTTATAATGTTTATAGCTTTGGTGTAAATCATTTCTTGCACTTTGCTTGAATATGATATAGAGATAAATTTGATTAGCATGGCTTGTAGTCCTCAAAGCAACAAAAGCAACAAAAATCTATTTAAACACTGACTAATGACATCTCAGTTACATGCAGCAACTAATTTTTCATTATTTGTATATCCTAACACTAAAGGACACTCAGAGAGCGCGTACCTTTCTCAATGCTCCATCCCTCCCTCTGTCCTTCCATCCATCCATACATTGTGCAGCACGGTGGTGCAGTGGTTAGCACTGTTGCCTTACAGCTAGAAGGTTCCTGGTTCGAATCCCCAGGCTGGCAGGGGTTGGAACCTTTCTGTGTGGAGTTTGCATGTTCTCCCTGTGCTGCGTGGGTTTACTCCGGGGGCTCCGGTTTCCTCCCACAATCCAAAGACATGCATGTTAGGTTAATTGGTTGTTCTAAATTGTCCCTAGATATTTGTTTCCTATAGGCCCTTAGAATAGAGGGTTAGTACTAGTGAAAGCGCTTTGAGTGGTCTTTGTGACTAGAAAAGCGCTATATAAGTGCAGGTTAGTTAGTTAGTTAGTAATTGTGAGATAGGGCCTTGGTGGAGGTAGATACTCATGGATTGCCTCCAAAATCTAATGGGTTCATCCACAGCCCAAGGTCCACCTCTGATGGAAGTTTCATCCAAATCTGTCCAGCAGTTGTTTGCTAATCCTGCTAACACCTTGCAAAAAGATGGGGCCTTGATGGATGTATGCACTCTTGGATCACTTCCAAAATCTAGTGGGTCCATTCTTAGGCAAAGGGCCACCTCTGGTGGAAATTTCAACAAAATCCATCAAGTATTTTTTGTGTAATCCTGACACAGACACACCACCCCGATTTGGTGGAGGTAATGACGATCAGGTAGACTCCATCAGACATACAGTACTTTTTTATATGTAAAGCTGTTTCTTAAACTCTGCCCTTATTTGCTCAATCAGTTTTCATTTTCTAAACTAGAGCAGGACCACTTTAACTCTAGTGTGAAGAGTATTTGTGTATTTTTTTCATCACAGAGTGCAACTGTAATTGCTGAGATTTGTACCTTTGCTTAAAAAATACATTCTTTGAGAGGGTTTTCTTAAGCTGTGATACATGAAAACAGGTAAATCTCGACCATTTTATGTTCTGTTACACTGACACATTTTCTATATTTCTGTATTTATTTGTAACAAGAGAGTCTATTTCACTTTGGAGCCTCGATGGCTCAGGTTGACCGGGTTCATGTTTGTGGACCCTTGGCCATTCTTAGCCGCTTGACCTATATTTTCTCACCCAGTCTCTGACCATCCTGACCCTGTTTTTCCTCTGCGTGGTCGGATCCATTTGGCCTCTTCATATCGCCTTTTTAGGTACCGCACCACACTTCTCGGAGAAAAATGCCACATTGTTTACCATGGCTTCATCTTTCACGCGTGCCCATACTGCTGCACAATACACACCATCTGTGGCAATGGCCCTAACCCAGTAGTAAGCCATGCCTCTGCCAAAACCCAAACTTTCTGTACGTTAGGAATAACACATGGGTCCTACATTTCACAAAAGTGGTTAATATTGCAGCTGCAGCCTTGATTGAAGGTATGGGTGCTGGTTTGTGAAACCACAATCTCCCTATATACAGATACAGCTCTTAGCGTGGCTGGGAGGCTGCTTTAACAGTTGCTTCATTTTTATAAAGTATACCATTAAAGGTTCTGGTTTTCACCCTGATTTAGCTTAAAGGTCCAAAATATGCTTTAGTGTGACTGTGATGACTGTGTCATCTGCTATACAATGTGCAGCAGAGGGGAAAGCCAGTATAATGAACTAAGCGCTGTTGTGAAACTGCAGCAAAGCCACAGTGAGACGATAAGTGACGCAGTGTACCACAGTCAGGATGTTGTGCTAACAACATGATGAAAGAACATTTTTATCCTGATGAAAACACATAAGTCCAATGTTATTTTTTCAGTGGTGTGAGCCCCACCGCAGAGCTAAAGAGAAATAAAAACTAAACTAACAAAGCTTGTTCTAATTAGTTTAATGCACATAAACTAAAGCTCCAAGTCTCTCATGTTTTAGTCCCGGCAGCGTCTTTCATGTGTGCTTTCCTTTTCATTCCCCAGGGCATCGCCTCAGACATTGTACGATACCTCGCCTTCTTCTCTTACTTCACGATCCAACTGGCCCAGCTCTTCCTGTGTTGCTTCGCTGACCAGCCTCCACAGGGAAAAACCATCTTGGAAAAGGTAGGCAGAGGAGAATGCATCCCTCTTCTGTCAGAAGTGTTCCCTCCAATCCAATACCCAGCACAGAAAAACACCCGAGTGTGTCTGTCTTGTGGTTTTCAAACTTTTGTTGTTGGGACACTTTTCCCTTTTGGGGGAAATGATGTGATTCACATCCTCCCTGCCTTCTTCATTCTGACTTCCTGTGAGGGGAGTGTGAATGAACGTGTGTGTATTTAACACCATTGTCCCGCATGCCTTCAGTGAGGCTCACCCACTTTCTCAGATAACGTCTCGACCACACAGCAGCAGAGCTATTGCTTGATACGGATCTCACTATCCCACCAAACATGAGCTTGGCAAAATCTCTTGTTTTAGCTCAGAATAGCAAGTTGATGCAGCAGCACTGACAGGTGAATGAAAATGAGCTTCCAGTTAATCAACCAGACATGTGACGTAACATCTCCTCGGTGATAAACAATCGAAATGGCTGGAAAAGTCCCTAACAAACAGTTGGCTCGTGGTGAGGAGGCTGAGGGTGCAGTAGCCACAGTCTGGTGTGGTGGACACACCCATTGGTGTGTCCTCCTCTTTTTTTTCCCCCTCCACCACCTCCTGTTACTCTCTCCCAAATGCCCTGGTTAGCATTAGTCACAGGAAGAGAGGAAGTTGGGTTACATAAAGCAAAAGTGGTGGTAATGATGAGAGCAAACAACCCGGTGAGGTGGTGGCAGGGTGGAGGAGATGCCGTGGAGTGTGCGTGAGAGGAAGACTTTTCTGTCTGCGTATGTATCCACTTGTTGGACAGTTTTGATGACACATTTCCACTCGGTCTGGACCTCAAAACATCATCACCAGCCCGGGCTAACACAGAGCTCTGTTTATTCTGTCATGTGGGAGTTCATGTCCTTTTCATCCCCACAATGGACCACCTGAGTCTACACTGCTGTTTACGCACATTCGCTGCACTGCAAAAAATCAAATCTTAGTGAGATCAAATATCTTAAATCAAGGCTATATATACTGGTTTTTCATCTCATAGGATATTTTTTCTTGTAGTGCAGTTTTCTGTAAGAAAAGGTTGCTTGCTATAAGATTTTTTACTTGAGAAGTAAAATTTAATGTAAAAATTTCCTTGCTCCATGAACAGAAAAAATTTCTTTAAAGAAAATTAAATTGCTTAAAACAATTAAAAACATCTTATAGCATGGAAAATTTCCTTACAGAAAACTGTACTTCAAGAAAAAAATATCTTGTCAAAGAACAAGCATAGTGATTTAAGATTGATTGAAGATATCTTGATTTAAGATATCTGATCTGATGAAGATTTGATTTTATGCAGTGCACAAGTTTACCATTCAACTCTCAATCAATGGCCTTGGTGAGGTTGTGTATTTCCCATAAGCTTATATGGTAAGATTTACATGACAACAACAGTGAGTCTGATCTCTAATCTGTTGCAGAATCCCTGTCCCATCCAGGATGCCTCGTTCCTGTCAAAGATTCTCTTCTGGTGGTTTACTGGGTAAGATAGTTCTTCGGAACCTTTTCATTTTTAGGTATCGACTGACTCACTACAGCATCCGTTTACACTTGTTTACAGTTGTGTGTTTTGTGTGACTCATTGGTCGTGGCTCCCTCATAGGCTTGTTGTGAAGGGATATCGCACTCCATTGGAAGCAGGGGACCTGTGGACCCTGAGGGAGGAAGACACGTCCCACAAGATCATCTCTGAGCTGGAACAGGACTGGACAGCAGAATGTGCCAAACTTCAGAAGTGAGAAAATATCATTTGGTACTACAGTCATTTGTTGCAGTGGTGAATTGCTCTTTTTGCATAAACAGTGATAAAAAGTTGTTTGTTTAAGCTCAGTCTTGGATGCATATTTGTCACTCTTAAATGTGTCATATCATCAAACAAATTTTAATATTGGACAAAGATAACCTGAGTGAATACAAAATGCAGTTTTTAAATGATGATTTCATTTATTAAGGGAAAAAAGCTATACAAACCTTACTGGCCCTATGTGGAAAAAGTAATTCCCCCCAAAACCTAATAAGTGGTTGTGCTACCCTTGGCTACAACAACTGCAGTCAAGCCTTTGTGATAACTGTCAGTGAGTATTTTACATCACTGTTGAGGAATTTTGGCCTGCTCTTCTTTGTAAAATTGTTTTAATTTAGCCACATTGGAGGGCTTGAGCTCAAGGTCATGGAATGATGGCCGGACATTCTCCTTCAGGATTTTCTGGTAGAGAGCGGAATTCATGGTTCCATCAATTACAGCAAGTTGTCCAGGTCACAGCAAAGCAGCTCCAGACCATCACAGTACCACCACCATGTTTGACTGTTGGTATGATGTTCTTTTAATGAAATGCTGTGTTATTTTGACGTTAGTTGTAACGGGATGCACACCTTCCAAAAAGTTCAACCTTTGTCTCATCGGTCCACAGAATATCTTCCCCAAAGTCTTGGGGATCATCAAGATGTTATTTGGCAAATGAAAGACCAGCCTTTGTGTTTGTTTTGGTCAGCAGTGGTTTTTGCCTTGAAGTTGTCCCATGGATGCCATTTTTGCCCAGTCTCTTTCTTATTGTTGAATCATAGACCAGTGTCCAAACTGAGGCTAGTGAGGCCTGCAGTTCTTTAGATGTTTTTTCTGGGTTTTTGTTTCTCATCTGTTCTTCAATGTCTTTAGATCACAGCATGATGTGTTGCTTTTTGAGATCTTTTAGCCAATGTGACTTTGTCAGATAGGTTCTAAATAAGTGATTTCCTAATTCAGCAGGTCTGGCAGTAATCATGCCTGGTTATGGCTAGTGAAATTGAACTCAGCTTCCCAAAAAATTTGGTTAATTACAATTAATTCATGATGTAACGGGGGGGATTACTTTTTCACATAGGACCAGTTAAGTTTGGATAGCTTTTTTCCCTTAATAAATGAAATCATCATTCAAAAATTGCATTTTGTATTTACTTGTGTTACGTGTATTTGTCTAATATTTAAACTTACTTGATCTGAAACATTTAATTGACAAATTTGCAAAAATATAAGAAAAAAGGAAGGGGGCAAATACTTTTTCACAGATCCAAAAGACACTACAAATAGTAGCTGACCTTTAAGAACAGTCTGAAGTCTGAGTTTCTGACACAAAGATTATGCTGATCACAATGGCTGAAACTTTTATGGTTGACTGGATTTTAATACGAGCATCTACTGTTAAAACAGCATGAAAACCAATTTTATCCTATACATTCTTAAACCAAAATGACCCCAATTACAATAAGCACCCAGTTATATACATCATGAGCTTTTTTTTTATGCAGGTGCAGGTACACGCACATGTTGTCTTTTATACATCTTGTAGACTATTAAGCTCTGTCTCCCTATCTTAAAATACAGACTCGCGATCCCCTGGACTCATCCATTGTTATTGCTTAACATCCAGAGAATCAGTTCCATTTTTATCCCCTGCCGGACGAAGCCCAAAGGGGGATTGTTATGGGTCAGTCCGTCAGTCCGTCTGTCTCACTTTTTTGAAATCAACTCCTCCTACAGTTTTGTTACGATTGTTTTGAAACTTGGTACCATGGTTTTATATACTCTGATGATGCACATATTGCAATTTCAATCTCATCAGATGACCTTGAGGTCAAAGGTCAGATTTTTCCCTGCATCTTCTAAACACAATAACTACTATAAGAAATGATGTAGGCTTTTCAAATGGATAGAGTATCCATCCATCTTCTTCCGCTTAATCCTTTTCGGGTCGCGGGGGGGTGGGGGGCTGGAGCCTATCCCAGCATCTTTGGGCGAGAGGCAGGGTACACCCTGGACAGATTGCTAGTCCATCGCAGGGCCAACACAGACAGACAGACAACCAACCATTCATTCTCACATTCATACCTAAGGACAATTTAGAATCCCCAGTTTGATGCCAATTTACCTAACTTGCATGTTTTTGGCATGTGGGAGGAAACCAGAGAAATCCCGGAGTAAACCCACGCAGACACGGGGAGAACATGCAAACTCCACACAGATCACTGTTGGTCGGGGGCTGGGATCGAACCCAGGATCCCCCGGCCAAGGGTGAGTTGCTGTGCTGCCGCAGTGCTAACCACTCCACCACCGCGCTGCCCATGAATAGAGTAGTTGTATCTAATACACATCTTGGATGATTTACTCCATGACCTAACTATGGGGGGTTATAACTTGCTACACAGGTTCACCTCGGGATCCTGCCCTACAACTATGGGTTGTATACTTTGTTGTATATTCCTGGATGATGGGTTTATCATAATTTCTTTCTGCCACAGTAATTATATTGAAAAGTTGAAAACTGATCTCTCTCAGTAAATACTGGCGTCTTCAAAGAAAACGGAGGCAGGGGATATTGCACTCGCCTCAGAGTGCTCTTGTATTACAATGTGGTCAAAATTCACCATGTTGCTGGCTGAATTAATGGGCCAAGCAGAGCATGACTGAGCCATGAGTGTGGGAATTTAAACTTTTGGATGTCTTTTTATTACCACAGAAATTCTGAGTTAAAAATAGGCCCCAAAGAGTCTCTTGAGGACAAGCAGCACCCCAATGTCAGGACAATGGCCTTGTGCCATTTTTCAAGGCTTATTAACAAGGTCTAGTCCTTTGAAACGTTGTCACTAAGTCTAATGATTATTCTGAAAAATTATGCATTTTTCAGGTGCTGGTAAATTCAGCAACAACAGGAGCAACAGAAGTTTTTTTTTACTGGTCTGTTTTACATTAATGACTTGAAAACAAACACCATGATGGTGCATCTCTGACACAGATGTCTGTAACGGCACATGTTCTTTCCTCTGGCAGACAGGAGAAAGCGTTAGCGTCGGGTGTGGCGCTGGGCAGCCGACTACCAGACCAGGCTCAGCTCCTGAGGAAGCTGCAGAAGGAACAGAGCTCAGGCTTCTTCTTGCTCAGGACACTGGCGCGCAAGTTTGGTCCATACTTCCTGACTGGAACCTTGTGTATCATATTCCACGATGCCTTCATGTTCGCCATCCCGCAGGTTCTGAGGTAAGACTCAAAGGAAGGCTGCAATAAAATGCAAAAGCTGCTCTTTAGAAGGGATTTGACTTCATAGTAAGGGTGGCTTGCCAATATTTGGAAATATTAGCTCTACCTCAGCCCAGCAGTATG
Organism: Pholidichthys leucotaenia; assembly: GCA_020510985.1. Classification (NCBI taxonomy): domain Eukaryota; kingdom Metazoa; phylum Chordata; class Actinopteri; order Cichliformes; family Pholidichthyidae; genus Pholidichthys; species Pholidichthys leucotaenia. Next base: position 83,654,903 of record CM035848.1, on the reverse strand, counting down.
AGGTTAGGGGAATTTTTGTGGCCCTCAAAGCTCCCCAAAAGAAAGTCCCTCCTTCAAATATAATCCACAAATGCTGCTGTGACTATAGCATGAGCAAGCCAATTGTAGTTTGGCAGCAAAACAAAAATATCTCCATGAAACTACTCAGGAGAACCCACAAGGCTCCAGTTTAGTCTTGTTTTATTCTCTTATTTGTCCAAATTTGATCTGATATTTTCATAAAGTATAGCCGTATACAGTTAAGGCAAAGAGACATTGCTCCACACAGGAAAAATAAAATATTGAATTAAAAATATGCTGAAATGTTTCAACAGATGGAAATTCTTGACTCTGTTTTTCCATCTGTAGCTTTTTTATTCGGATCTAATTTTTAAGAGAACGAAGTTGTTTCAAAAAAAGGTTTTAATAGGTGGAAAATGCAAATGACTGTGGTGTTGTTTAAATTTTAAAAATAAAAATGGTTTATTATGTTTGGAGTATTTCAACCAAACTTCCAAACCTCAGCTCAGACTAAAATTACCTGGATGCTTTGCAATCTAGGCTACATTAAAATATTTTTTTTTTTATTGTGATGTCTGTCTGTTTATCAAATTCAGAAATGTACTAAAGTGAGAAAAGTCTGTTTCTTAATTAAAACAAACACTATGCTAAAAAAAAAAAAAAACACCTTAGACATATTTTTAAATGTGTCATTGACTTATGGGTCCAACAGCTAAACAACAACAACAGAAGCTGGCAGCTCTGAAAACAGGTCACGGCTGACCCACCACACCATCCCTCCAGTCAGACTGGAATGTTGTTGTTGATGCAGAGTGCAAAATCAGTGGAAGTGTTAATTACGGCCGTGGAGCTGTGAGCAAGAAAACGAGACGAGACCACAGCCGTCTGTGCTTCAGTAAGGAGGACGAGCAGAGAGAGGGAGAGGAGGCTCTAAATGAGAGAAATGCAGTCGGACCACAAAAAGGGAACCGCTGGCCAAGTGTGAGGGCAGCCCGGCCGCAGGCTCGACTCTGTTGTGCAACTCAAGCTACTTTTTGTGGACTGGTCCACCACCAGCAGCCACAGCAGCAGCAGGACTCAAGGCCGTCGGTTAAAGGCACACAATGAAAGTTAGATAATGCCAGATTGAATGAAAAGAAGTTGTAGTAATTGTGTTGACAGAGCAGAAACATGCCTATGTCTGCACTGAATTGTATAAAGCTCTGCTTTCCAAGGAAAGTATAGAAACAGAGATTTGATGCAGTTTTATTGCAAGGTTAAAGAAACCCACCCTGTGCTTGCGTGGGTTCTCTCTGGGTTCTCCAGCACACTTCCACAGTCAAAAGATAAGCATGTGTGTCAGAGTGAATAAAAAGTATTCCTGCTTGGCTTGCCGAGTGGGTCAACCATCTAGGCAACATGAATAGAGTGTCTGACTCCAGTGCAGGTGTCGTGAATTTGATCCCATTTAGAAGCCACCGCCTTCCTCTTAAGTCACAGTTAGCACTAGCTGGTAAGACTTACTGGTGGCGTATCAGTCCCTAATCCAGATGCCACCAGTGTGTCAGTCCCGGTAGTGTACTCTGTCCCAAATGGACCTCTGACATCAGGACAATGTCAGAATCTAAAAGGAGAATACATGATGGAGTCAATAAAAGCATTTCTACTTGTCTTGCCAAGTGGGCCACCCCTCTTGGTGATACAGTAGGGTGCTGGACTCTGGTGCAATAGGTCATGAATTCAATCCCCTCATTTAGACACCACCAGTTGGGTTTCACTGCCCTCCCCTTGGTCACGCATGTAAGGTTAAGTGGTGAACCTAAATTGACTATAGGTGTAAATAGTTGTGGGTCAAATTGTCCAGGGCGTACGCCAGCCCATGACTGAAAGTGTAAAGAAACCAAACCACTGATTAAGCCACTTTCCCCCGCTGCTCATGACCACCTCCTCTGGGCGTGGGTGCCTAGTGGCCTCGGCCGGGGGTGTGGGTGGTTCTTGGGCTTGTGAGACCTTGGTGCCGTGCCCTGCCTGTGTTGGGGCAGCAGGTTGTGGGCTGGAGGTCGCTGCTCTGGGTTTCCTCAAGGCCCTTGCCCTGTGGCTGTGTGGGCTCCCCTTTTGCCCTTCCTTCTGGGGCAGGTGCCTGGCTGTCATGGGACTGGGTGGCCTCAGGACTTTCATGCTCTGTGGGGGCTGCAGGTTGCCCAGGCGATTTGGGGGGGGAGCACCATCTTGCTTGCTCACGGTCCTGGGGTGGGCATTGCTGCGACCTCCTACCCTCATTTTTTTGGTATTTTTCTTGGCAAACACACACTCTTTCGCACATGCACACCCACACACCCACATATGTTTATCTGTTCTCTTTCAGGTGCAGATATCAGGCTTGTGCTCAGAAGCAGCAGTTGTTTCTTGTGTTTTCTCTCACTTTGTTTTTCTTTCTTTCTTCCCCCCCTCTGACCACTTCATATCCCTTCAACCCCCTCCCCCATTCCCCCCTATCAGGTCCAGTATAAGTAAGAAAATTTAAATGAAGTATTACGGTTCTTATACAGCAAGAAGAGCCTATAAATACAATTTATATACAGCATATATCAAATGAGGAGAGCTTCTTTTGGCAAAGTAAATGTGTTTGGCACAATATGGCAACCAGTTATCTGTTCAGCTTGCTAAGCTGCTGGACAAGACAGGTTAATAAACAAACAACAGCAACAACAACAACAACCAAAAAAAAAAACTGATTAAAGGGAACCTACTGCTTTCTTTTTCAGCTCTTTTTTTTTTTTTAAATCTTTTGTACCCCACAACAGCATTGCATGATTCAAAACAATCCTTATTTCTCTTAAACCATGCAGCCCTGCAGTTCATCCTTTGTCTGAAACAGGGCACTGACGCTCTTCTCCCTGTAGGACAATTTTCAGCTGGCTGGCCTCCATAACCACTTTGGCTCCATTCACTTTACCACACTGAAGTTTCATTAATACTTTTAACCATTTCAGACAGATCTGTTCATGTGTGTGCTACATGTCAGTGGTAACTATGAATGTGACAGGCATATCTCATCTGCAGTAGGTGGGCAGGGCTGCTGTGCAGATGAACATATGGAGAATATCCCCTCTCCGACATCATAGAAGATCCAGCAGCATGCTTGTTTATTCGCAAAGTTCCTTAATGTTCTGCATATCTCTGTCCTCAGTCTTCTGCTGGGTTTCATGAGAGACCAGGACGCTCCACTGTGGAAGGGTTACTTCTACGCCACCCTGATGTTCCTCTTGTCATGTCTGCAGTCCCTCTTCAACCATCAGTACATGTACACTTGCTTCACGGTGGGAATGAGGGTGAAGACAGCTGTCATGGGCCTGGTTTACAGGAAGGTAAGTGGATCTGTATCACTGGACGTGCAGCCACTAGCCACCATAGACAAGACATAAATTATCCTTTAAATTCATAAACAAAAGCTGTGAAAAACAGTCCACGGAGTATGATTAACGGCTTTTACCTAAGATGATTGCTGGTGTGAAATCGTTAAGAAGTTATAAAATTATATTGTATGCAGCGCACCAAGTCCTCAAATGTCTCTTTTGCTGTCAATCCAGTCTCTGGTGATAAACAGTGCTGCCAGGAGGACTTGCACCGTGGGTGAGATTGTGAATCTAGTTTCAGCAGACACTCAGAAGCTCATGGACTTTGTGGTGTACTTCAACGCTGTCTGGCTGGCTCCAATTGAGATCGCTCTTTGTCTCTTTTTCCTCTGGCAGGTATGTCCAAAATCGTAATGGTTTCACAATGCCTCCCATTCATGTACAAATGCAGTTTAACCGAGCAAAATCCCCTGACAAAACTTCATCCTTCCTTTTATTCAGCATCTTGGCCCATCTGCTTTGGCGGGAATTGCCACAGTCATCCTCATTTTTCCACTCAACGGGCTCATAGCGAAGAAAAGGAGTAAGCTGCAGGTAAAAGCTGCTACTGGAATCCTTCACACTTTTGCTCCAGGAGCTCAGACATCTGGCATGTCAAGTAAGGGATGCCACAGCTGGTTTAGATAGTGGCTGAAGGGCCGTGTGGGTGTTTGGCCTGGATGGTACATTCCCTTTTGTTCCTTTTGATGTCTGGTCCATATAACATGCTCGAAAAACAATGACAGGAAAGGGTGGGCAGTAGGGCATAATTTTTCATTTCTTTGGAGAAACAACAGACGCTTCTATAAATTTGGATGCCAGTTTAATCGAACTTGAATGCAGTGACCACATTCCTGGCTCTTTGTTGTTTCCTTGTTATAAAAAATCATGCAAAGTGTAACGAGCAATAAATTGCTGCCAAATTAAACAAACTCTGTGATGTTCAGGAAAAGTGCTACTATTGTAATGAGAGCAGACAAGCCTATATTCACAAGTGCATGTATTTGCTTTGATCTGGCAATTTTCTGCCCACTGTTTCCCGATTTCAGCATAGGAAAGTTTATTTTTCAAATAATAAAAAGTAAAAAAAAAAAAAAAATCCTTTGTCTCGTCAACAGGAGATCCAGATGAAGTTCATGGATGGCCGCATCAGACTGATGAACGAGATCTTGAACGGAATAAAGATTTTGAAGTTCTATGCCTGGGAGAAGGCTTTTCTGGAGCAGGTCCTGGGCTACAGAAAGAAGGAGCTCAAGGCCCTGAAGAAGTCACAGATTCTTTATTCCATCTCCATTGCATCCTTTAACTCCTCCTCTTTCATGGTAAGGGAACTAAAGTGGAGGACCTGATAATATTGAGGTTAATCACATAGTACCAACAGGTATATCTGAATATTCAAAGTCTGATAAAGCTAATACCCCCTTTACACAGGTGTGAAGATCACTGACAGATTGTTGAGAGAGCTGGCCATTTTTTGATCAATGATCTTCAGTGGCCTGCACAGTCGACAAGGTCTCCTCAAAGTTTTGACTCAGGCCAAAACACACAAGGATCTCCCAAACAATCGCAAGGATCAAAAATTGGCCCAATCTCTCAACAATCTCTGTGTTGTGTAAAGAGGTCCTAACCTACTGTGCCATAGGTCTCCCTAGTGTGCAGTCCTGGTCTTTTTCTGCATCCTAACTATAGCCTGTATATCTAAGATGAACCATTAACCACACATCACTTCATATTATTTGTCAGATAATACCTGCAAAATTGCTTCAAAGGGTACAAATGCCACAAACTCTGTCTAGAGATTCACTTCGTTGGTGGGAGGGAATCAAGCTGCACCAAAATTGTTTTTTCACCAAAGCATAATACCCAGTAAACTCTGCTGGTCTTTGCTGGTGTTAGTCCACTGTGTTTTATCGAGTCCAAAGTCAGTGCAGCCATTTACAAGGAAATTTTAGAACACTTCATGCTTCCCTCTGCTGACAATCTTTATGGAGATGCTGATTTCATTTTCCAGCAAGACTTGGCACCTGCCCACACTGCCAAAAGTACCAAAACTTGGTTGGATGACCATGGTATCACTGTGCTTGATTGGCCAGAAAACTCTCCTGACCTAATAAATCCCATAGAGCAGGGGTGCCCAACCTGGGGCTTCTGGAACGTTCAGGTTTCTGTGAGAAATTTTCTCATTTCACTTCTTAATTGATCCAAAGATTTGCAAATAATTTGCTGTTGTTGTGGATGGGTGCAAGGGTGCCTACAGAACATATGCACAACAATGACAAATTATTTGCAAATCTTTGGACCAATTGAGAAGTTAAATTAGAAAATTTCCCACAGAAACCTGAATGCTCCAGGAGCCCCAGGTTGGGCACCCCTGCCATAGAGAATCTAAGTGTTTTTGACTAGGAAGATGACAGACACCAGACTCAAAGCCAAATGCTTTCGGGTGAAATTTATGGAAAATGTAAAAAGTTCACGCTACAGTGATATTATATCATCAAAGTAGGGTATTTAAGTAGAAGCATGCAATGGCAATTTTCTCATCTCAAACAATTTATTGAAACAAAAGCCAACAACAGTGGTGGGTATACCACAACAAAAAACGTCAGTGTGTCAACGACTTGTCGAGTATCCTTGAGCATCAATTACAGCTTGACAACGACGTCTCATGCTGTTCACAAGTCAACTTATTGTCTGCTGAGGCATGGCATTCCATTCTTCTTGAAGGGCAGCCCTCAGGTCACTGAGGTTGTGGGGTGTAGGGTTACAAGCCTCTACATGGTGACTCAGCTGATCTCATAGCTTTTCTATGAGATTCAGGTCTGGAGAAAGTGCAGGTCACTCCATTTGAGGAACCCCAGCCTCCAGCAGCCGTTCCCTAATGATGCAACCTTGATGAGCTGGAGCATTGTCATCCATGAAGATGAAATTAGGCCTGTGTTGTTCATGCAGGGGCACAATGACTGGATTAATGATGTTATTCAGGTAGTATCAGCTTGTCACTGTACCATTCACAAGGTGTAGGGCAGTTCTGTATTGACTAGACACACCTGTCCAGACTGTAACACCACCACCACCAAAGGCTCGTCTTGTGACAACAGTGGCTGCTGCATAGCACTCTCGTTGATGTCTCCAACATCGTTGGTGGCCATCATTTCTGCTCAGCATGAATCAACTTTCATCAGAAAACAGCACTGAGGCCCACTGGTCCCTTGTCCAGCATAAATGTTCCCTGGCCCATCCAAGACAATGACGCCTGTGCCTGGTGGTGTGGTCAGGTACCCTTGCGGTTCGTCTAGCGCACAGACCATGTTGACATAAATGGTTTCAAATGGTCTGACGTGACACTTGGGTATCTCTCACCCCCCCTTGAATGTGCCTGGAGTTGAGTGGCATTCATCATCTGGTTCCACAGGGCACTGTTCACAATGAAGCGGTCATCAGTGTGGGATGTGGCCAAAGGACGTCCACTTCTATGCCTTTCTGTGATTCTTCCAGTCTCTGTATCTCTGTTGCAACCTGTTGATGACACTCTGTGACACTCTAAGCTCAATGGCCACTTCCCTCTGAGAACATCATATTTGAAGCCTCGCAATGGCGAGGTACTGTTGATCAATTGTTAGGCATCATCTTGGTCTCATGATGTCAAAATGTGAACAGCATGATGTTCCGGCGCCACACGAGTTGGCTGCCTTTTGCAACAGCGGCTCAATTCTGAGTCTTTTTATCTTTCTTCTTCTTCTTTCTGATCCGGTGATAACTTTCTGATCCGGCACACCTTTCACTCTATAAATATCACGGACACACAGATCGCCCCAAAGGTCTCCCGAGTCGGCGGACGGAGCCACTGTCTACAGCAGGAGACGATACAGCAGGGAAGAGCTAGCTAGCACTCAACCGCCACCCGGTGCTAATGGAGAAACTCGACATACCGGGGAACTGAAGCGAAAACGACGCGGGTGCCGGGCAGGAGTTTAGGCGGCGTGCAAGAAATATAAGACAGAATAATAAAGAGCGATGGCAAGAACCAAGCAGACCGCCCGTAAATCTACTGGAGGAAAAGCCCCCCAGGAAGCAGCTGGCCACCAAGGCTGCTCGGAAAAGCGCTCCGGCCACCGGCGGAGTGAAGAAGCCTCACCGTTACAGGCCCGGTACCGTGGCTCTGAGAGAGATCCCTCGCTACCAGAAATCCACGGAGCTGCTCATCCGTAAGCTGCCCTTCCAGCGCCTGGTGAGGGAGATCGCTCAGGACTTCAAGACCGACCTGCGCTTCCAGAGCTCCGCCGTCAAGGCTCTGCAGGAGGCCAGCGAGGCCTACCTGGTGGGTCTCTTCAAGGACACCAACCTGTGCGCCATCCACGCCAAGAGGGTCACCATCATGCCCAAAGACATCCAGCTGGCCCGCCGCATCCGCGGAGAGAGCTTAGACTTTCTGCTGCACATCCACCAAAAATCAAATCAAATCAAACTTTGTCATATTGCTGTACATACAACTGTAGTGCAGGCAAGATGAAATTGCGTTTCTCTCGGCATCCATATAAGAAGCAGCATGATTTAAGACACATTCCCACATAGCCCCCCCCACCCCCACCCCCCCATCCATTCACACATCCCTGAGACATACTTGGGGGGAAAAAAAGAATAACTAACTATAATATACAAAATGTCCGTAGGTGCAGTAGTGTGTATGAGAGATTCCGGGTCAACTGTTCAGCATCCTGACAGCTTGTGGAAGGAAGCTGTTGATCAGTCTGGTGGTTCTGCCTCTGATGCTCCGGAATCGTTTACCAGATGGAAGAAGTTCAAAGTGTTTATGCAGAGGGTGAGAACGGTCCTTGACAATGTTTAGTGCCCTGCTCCTACAACGGTTCTGAAAAAGTTCTTGGACAGAGGGGAGGAAGACTCCAATTACCCTCTCCGCCCCCTTGACTATCCTCTGCAGGGCTTTTTTGTCTGACATACTGCAGCTGGAGTACCATGTAGCAACCAACCACAATGCTCCGCACTGTGTGTCGATATATATATATATATATATATTGTATATATATATATATATATATTTATAGTAATATGTACATATGTATACTAGCTGCTCTTGTTTTTTCTTGCCTTCTGATTGTTGCTCTGAGTGTTGCTATCCCTGTGCTGTTGCAATCCTGGAATTTCCCCATTGTGGGACTAATAAAGGCTTATCTTATGAAGAGGACTGTTTCAATACCAATTTTAATTGAACCAGAAAATTTATTGGTCAATTCATGGATCAAACACCTGTTGTGAATTTTGCCATTAAGCACCTCGTTAGAGAACAGCATGTTATGCTAAAAATAAAGAAACATTGAACAGTTGGACATGTGCATTTGCAAGGTTAAAGAAGGTCAAATTAAGTTCACCTGTAAAGGTTATGGTGTAGAGGATAAAAGGGAAGGATGTGGAGGCGATGAATGAGCGTAGGTCGATGCAGAATTTTTATTGAACCTCTAGCATATATGTACAGCCTGTGGCCCCCAGCGTGGCTGCTGGGGCCGAGTCACAGTAGAAGAGCCTAGAAGCCTCCTCAGTCTCTCTGCATTCTCTTTATATAACTTTATTACCTCGCACAGGGTCTGGGGCTGGCGCATTATGCATGGGTATGAGCAAAGGCAATGTGTGGCACGATTATCATAACACATGTTACATTCATCACATACATTCGTCTCCCTGCGCTACATGCTACAGCATGGAGCAGCAGGGGGCAAAGGTGCCTCATAGTCTGGTCTAATTACCCCGCTGGGGGGGCTACCCCCTTCAGTCCATTGTTCAGCCCCTCTTCCTGGTTCTGGGTGTGAGAGAATGTCCACCCGCAGTGTCTAGTATCACCACAATAGTGCATTTTAGGTTCATCCTGAAATTTCACCCGAAAGCCAAATATCCCTGACTTTTTGTGAGTAGTGCACACACACACACACACACACACAGAGCGGGGAAAATAAGTATTGAACACGTCAACATTTTTCACATTAAATATATTTTTGATGGAGCCATTGACCTGAGATTTTCAGCAGATATCAGTAACAACTGATATTATATATATACAGTATATATATATATCCATCCATCCATCTTCTACCGCTTTTCCGGAGGTCCGGGTCGCGGAGGCAGCAGTTCAAGCAGAGAAGCCCAGACTTCCCTCTCCCCAGCCACCTGCTCCAGCTCTTCAGAGGGGATACCATATATATATATATATATATATATATATATATATATATATATATATATATATATATATATATATATATATATATATATATATACACACACACACACACACACCTCTTTGGACCCCCAACAAACTGTCAATGATTCCTCAGCGATCTCGCCTGGTCTCTCAGTGATTGCTCAAGGATCTTTCAAAGATTTCTATAACCAACATGAAAATCTTACAACAATCTCCCATTTACACAGAAATGGCTTTTTTAAGGCTTTAGGAGAAGGTTAAGAGATCGGGTCAACTTTTGATCTCTCAATGGTAACCCAACGATCTCCATCTGTGTAAAGGGGCCCTAAACAGTTTGACTCATGTGAAGTTCATCATAACACTCTATGGCAGTCTTGTCTTCACAACCACGTTGACAACCAGCAGGCAACCCGTAATATTCACTAAAATGCCATCTTAGTTTAGGGTGTTAGCATAAAAGATTACAGCAGAACATGAGAATTTCATAACATAGAATACTGAGAAAATTTAAATTATGCCCTACTATAATTTTTATGCATTGCAAAATACTGGTGACTGGATTTTTAACATTTGGGTTTTTTAATGGGGCTAAATAGTGTGTCAATGAAAGGTTTGGAAAGCCAGAAATAGCCAAGATTATCAATGCAGTCTTTGAAGGTAAAATTATAGCAGCAATTGTGCAGATTTGGAGCAATCTGCGTTTATCCTTAAGATTGTGCTTGTCAGCAAATTTAACACGTTTCTGGCCATGAAGGCAACTTTCATGACGCCTTTTTTTCCCCTCCAGATTGCCTTTGCCATGTTTGGAGTCTATGTGATGCTCGACGACAGAAACGTCCTGGATGCACAGAAGGTGTTTGTCTCCATGGCACTTATCAACATCCTGAAGACCCCACTTAGCCAGCTCCCGTTTGCAATGAGCACAACCATGCAGGTACAGCGCCAATGACCGAGGAGTATTTTTTACAGTCCCACAGGTCGTTTCACTAACCACCGACTGTTTCAGGCTGTAGTTTCACTGAGACGCCTGGGGAAGTACCTGTGCTCCGAGGAGCTCAAAGTGGACAACGTCTCAAAGGCTCCATCGAGTTCTGGTAAGAAGTGAATTAAAATAGATCCACTATACTGTTGAACTGTCATAATCTATATGAGTATCGCACAATATGTTGTTTATAACTGTGAGCAACCGCAGCCTTGCATGGATCATGTGAACTGTCACTTCCTGGGTCCCCGGCTGCCTGGTAGACGGGGTAATTATAGGATGCACCCTTCTAGTGGTTGGACGTAAATCACAGCATGAATTCAGACATATGATTCATAGAGAAATAAGAAAGATACACTGAACTCCTCTGTCTGTAATCTGTCAACGCTTCCTAAGTCAGGTTGTGAAAAAGCAACAGCTCTGTAATTTGTATGATTAAGCAAATTCACTTGTAATTACGCCCAGACTGCTCCCTGCCGGGTAGCTTCAAGGAGACACTTTGTTTTGAATGTTTGCTTGTTGCTGAGGTTCAAAGAAGACTTCTATTCTGGTGTTGTTTTGTTCACTTTAGTCGATGTTTCTTCATTGTTTAGATGAGGAAGATGTGGTCATAGAAAACGGCACATTCAGCTGGTCTGCAGAGGGCCCACCGTGTCTCAAACGGTATGTAGTAAAGAAGAGCATTTTTTTAAAGAACCGACTGTAAAATAAAATATGTTTGCAGAACAGTTTGCTTCTTTGTGGGCAGGATCAATGTTCGTGTGCCCCGAGGTTCCCTTGTTGCTGTGGTCGGGCACGTGGGCAGTGGAAAGTCCTCTTTGTTGTCTGCCATGCTCGGGGAAACAGAAAAAAGAAACGGCCAAGTTGCAGTCAAGGTATAAGACTCGTGTTCCATAACAAGGTCTATTCATAGTGTGTGGTTTACGTGTAATAAATATTGTCAGTTCCTCTCTTCTCACTGCTTGTCTTCACAGGGCTCCGTGGCATATGTGCCTCAGCAGGCCTGGATCCAGAACGCAACGGTCCAAGACAACGTCATATTTGGCCGTGACAAGCTAAAAACATGGTACCACCGCGTCCTGGAGGCCTGCGCCCTGCTGCCTGACCTGGACATCCTGCCTGCTGGAGACGCGACTGAAATTGGAGAGAAGGTACTGTATGAAGCACGTCAGGAAAAAAAATGTGTTTTTGAGCGAGCTGAGTCTTAAATTTTTTAAATGTTTTTATAGGGACTCAACCTCTCTGGTGGGCAGAAACAGAGGGTGAGTCTGGCCCGGGCTGTCTACAGAAAAGCTGATGTATACCTGCTGGACGATCCCCTGTCTGCTGTCGATGCTCACGTGGGTCAGCACATCTTTGACAGAGTCATTGGGCCAAAAGGAGTCCTCAGAGACAAGGTAATACCATACGACGCCTGCAAAGTGCAGTTCAGTCGGTTCAGTGCAGCCACAGAGACACCTAAACCCCAACAAGCTTTGTACTATTGTTACCATAATATGGAAACCACCACTTTGCTGACACTTTTCTTTTTAAGAAAGCCTCAATTTAGTGCTGGATTGTGCTTACCACCTTACTTTTCTGGTCCGCTACACAGACCCGCATTCTGGTGACCCATGGGATGAGCTTCCTGCCACAGGCCGACCTCATTCTCGTCCTGGTAGATGGCGAAATCACAGAGAGTGGCTCCTACCAGGATCTCCTCAGTCGCCATGGTGCCTTTGCTGACTTCATCCACACATTTGCGAGTGCAGAGCGAAAGGAGAGTGCCATCCAAAGAGGTGAGGCAACACTTGGCAAATTCAAACACCGCTGTTCTGTTTATTTCACGCTAAATGACTGGATGATGTATTAATAGTAATGAGCAGCCACTATTCAGCTGAGGTGATGCATTTTGTTTTGTGCAGCTGGTTCTAGGAGGTCCAACGCACGTCTCAGCATGGTCGATTTCATGCCTTTCTCCAGAGATTTGTCACATGAACAGCTCATAGGGTAGGCAAACAGACTCGTAAAAGATCACAAAGGTGTTTGGAATGTCAAGCATCTGTTTTTCCACCATCACCTCTCACCTCTTCATATTCTCCAGGGGTGACACCACCAATACCAACCTGCAGAATATGGAGCCCGTGTCTGAAACCGACCAGGAACAGGTACCGGAGGACTTGGGCAAGCTGACTGAAGCGGACAAGGCACACACAGGACGGGTAAGTCTGAAATATTTTTTGATTTTACTTCTGACAGAGCCGAACTCCCCAGCTGACTCTACAGTTCTAAAGTTTCCCCTCTTCTCTGCAGCCTGGTTAGCTGATACTTCCACTTCCCCCAGTGTGCCATTTTTAGCCAAGGCAAGCACATGTTTTCATTTAGACATCCCCGTAAAACACTCTTCACACCACCTTCCTGCAGCGGAAAGGCAAGGATAGAGGCAAAACTAATGGAGTACATGCGACTGCTGTTAAACCTAAAAAGCTTGTGGTGTCCAAGATCAAAACTCTCATAAGTGACTTTATCAATCAAGATAAATTTAAGCTTAAAAAAATCTATATTTTCCTAATTGCTCAATTGAGAATCCACCTTGTAGCCACAGCAAAAAAGTGAGATGCCCTTGGTCAATATTTTGATTAAGTTAGCACGTGATGAATTGAAATCTGTATTAGCAAACTCCCAAACCAGCCGGGCAGGGACTCTCTTGTTTTATCGTCCTAATGTAGAACAGAGAATTTAGGGTGCACTGGTCCCAGATATGCTGAAGGTGGCCGTGTCATTTTCTTCCCAGTGGGGCTCTCGTGTGCTGCCACTATTTTGTATTTGATTGCTGGGAGGAATGTTCACACTGATTATAAGCAATTAAAGAGCATATGTGTAACAAACCATGCCATGGCCCCCTCTCCCAGGTGGGCCAAAGCTGCGGGACTTGGCTACACATAAGCAAGGTGCAGAGCAATCTCGAAGTGGACTTAAGGCTACATTGAGGAATGAATAATAAATATTTCCTAGTTCATAGATTTGGATGCTGGGACAGAGGAGGGGTTGAAACAGCAGGGTGCAGGAAAACATACGTACATGTCTGATAAAGAGAGGTGAAATTTTGCCGCTCAGCTCAAATTTATTCATCTCACACCCAATCACAACACCAAATCATCTCATTGTCTACCCAAATCTGAGGCTCCCTGATAAGCTTGTGTTGTTCATTGTATTATTTATAGGATAAGTGAGCATAAAATCTCAAACTTCTGAAATGAGGACACTCTGTAATTCCTTCTGACTGATTAGCAGTGATCTGATTCTCCTATAGGTGAGGATGGAGATGTACAAGAAGTACTTCAAGACCATCGGCCTGGCCATCATCATTCCCATCGTCTTCCTGTACGCCTTTCAGCAGGGTGCCTCCCTTGCCTACAACTACTGGCTGAGCATGTGGGCCGATGATCCCATTGTTAACGGCACCCAGATTGATACCGACCTCAAACTGACTGTCTTTGGGGCTCTTGGCTTTGTGCAAGGTCAGTTAGTGAAGAACTCTGATAGACAAGCACTACGAATACGTGCTACTGCTGATGTTATTGCAGTTTGACATGTCGCTCACTTCTCTTCAGGTATCGCTATCTTTGGCACGACCGTCGCCATCTCTATCTGCGGCATCATCGCCTCTCACCACTTGCACATGGACCTGCTGGTCAACGTGTTGCGCTCGCCAATGTCCTTCTTTGAGTGCACGCCAAGCGGAAACCTCCTTAACCGCTTTGCCAAGGAGATCGACGCCATCGACTGCATGGTCCCCGAAGGCCTGAAGATGATGCTGAGCTACGTCTTCAAGCTCATGGAGATCTGCATCATTGTGCTGATAGCGACGCCCTTTGCGGCCGTCATCATCCTGCCTCTTGCCTTCCTCTATGCATTCGTGCAGGTACGTATTTCACTTTTTATATTTGCGATTGCTCTGTTGAATGTGGCTCAGCGAGAACTGGGTCCCATTATTCCATGTTATTGGAAAGGCCCGCACTCCAAAACCAACCATGCTGATTCTGCCTTCCACTTGTCATAATGTTCCCCCTCCTGCTGACACAGAGATTGCACACATTTCACCGGGAATTATGGGAAAGCCCTCAGTCCTCCCTCTCGTTTCACTCATTAAAGCCACTGTTTTACTTTTCTGCTGTGGGCTACAGAGCTTCTACGTCGCCACATCCTGTCAGCTGCGCCGGCTGGAGGCCGTGAGCCGCTCGCCCATCTACACCCACTTCAACGAGACGGTTCAAGGCGCCAGCGTCATCCGGGCCTTCGGGGAACAGTCCAGGTTCATTCTGCAGGCTAATGAGAGGGTCGACTTTAACCAGACGTCCTACTTCCCCCGATTTGTGGCCACCCGGTGAGATGATATGTGATTGTTATGAAGTGATTTAACCTCATTTCTGCACTCATTTGCTCGGTTTATGGGGGATGATTGCTCTGTGTTCAGTGTGCTGAACTAAATGGCCTTTGGCCTCAGTAATGATGGCACATTACCCATGCCCACAGCTAAATCACTGTTGTATCCACAGGTGGCTGGCGGTCAATCTGGAATTTGTTGGTAATGGTGTGGTCTTAGCCGCTGCCATTCTCTCTGTGATGGGAAAAAGTACCCTGAGCCCAGGAATCGTTGGTCTGGCAGTGTCACACTCCCTCCAGGTAAGAAGCTCTACACACAAAGTTATGCTGTAATACCAGAGCTGGTGGGAGGGGAAAGTGTCCACATACACATCTGTCCATCAGGAATCACAAACCTAATCAAGACTGATGTGTTACTTGCGAAATATAATACAATGTAATCTCGTCTTGGCCTGTGCTATTTTTAGAATGAGTGCTGCAGTTGGATTACTGATAGCAGCTCTCTGTTCAGTATTTGCCACCACTGTATGAGATTCATTTGGTTTGTCAGTGCATATGTGGCACACTCTACCTGCTAGGCTTTTTAACCTAAATCAGTTACAAATGAGCAATGAGTTACTCTTCCCACTATAACCTTGTTACTCTCTATCTAAAATAATAACTTTTCTGTTCATATGTGAGCGTAGGCTGCACATTCATTCGTTTTAAAACATTCAGAACTAGACCAGACTTTTTGAACTATTCCGATTTGGGCATCTTCCCATTGGACTAAACTGACACTAAATTGGCAGAATAACCTAGAACCGACTTTGCTGATAGTTGGGCTGTATATACATGAATTTTTTTCACTGTACATTAGAAAAAAGAAAGATTTAGATAATTCTGGCCAAAAGGAGCCAATTTGATGGTGCGTGGTCTGTCCGTCTGTTCACATTTCATAGGAATAATACTCCTCCTAAGCAATTCCCCCAATTATCACCGAACTCACACACAGTGGTCCTCAGGCGGATCTCTATCCAAGCTGTCCTCAAGGTCAAAGGTCAGGAGATCTGGACACTTATGTGGTTTCAGAAAAATCAATACTCCTCCCAGGAAATTTCCCTAATTTTCAGCAAATTCATGTGTGATGATCATCAAGTGGGTCTGCATCAAGGCTGTGCTCAAAGTCAGGGTCAACAGTCAGGAGAGCTCAGCGCTTCTATGATTACATAAAACTTTTTATTCCTCCTAGGCAATTGCCCTAATTCTCAACTCACACACAGTTATCCTCAGGTTTGCCTGCATCCAGCTCAAGCTCATTGTCAAAGACCTGTAGATCTGGGCATTTATGATTTCACAAATGTCATTATTCCTCCTCGGTAGTTTCCCCAGTGTTTGACAAACTCATGCGTAATGATCCTCAAGAGGGTCTGCATCTCAGCTGTGCTCAACATGAAGGTCAAGGTTAACAGTCCTGAGATCTGAGTGCGCTCTGGGCGATTTCTTCAGGCCGGAATGAGCTCCGCTGTCACTGACGGTCTGGTCCTTTTAAAAAAAATGACATCAGCACTTGTCCAACACAAAAAAAAATCACTTTGTGATGAAAATAATATAATCAAGCAGCTGTGAAGCAACAGCCCTGCCCCATAACTAGCTTAAAAATATCAAAAGAAGTCATTTATTTACCTCATACCAGTTGCATCATTAAGCAGTTACAGTTAAATCACTCCTATTACCTGCAATTAACTTTGTATTTCAGTAAGTACAGTTCTTTGCCAGTTTGACTTTGTGTGTTCAACAAACTGCAATAAAGTTGCACTTGGCTCTTGTAGGTGACTGGAATCCTGAGCTGGATTGTTCGGTCCTGGACTGATGTGGAAAACAACATTGTTTCAGTGGAGCGGGTCAACGAGTACGCCGACACTCCCAAAGAAGTCAGTGTTCCCGCCACATGGGCACAGTCTCTGCTTGGGAGAATTTTTCCAACAATGTACCAGAGGAGGGTTTTTCTTTTCTTTGCTCATCTTTTGCTCTTGTCTCATACAGGCCAGCTGGAATATAGAGAGCAGCTCTTTGCCCCAAGCCTGGCCCCAGCGAGGAACTATAGAGTTCCAGGACTATGGGCTGCAGTACCGTAAGGGCCTTGAGCTGGCTCTGAAAGGAATCACCTTGCACATTCATGAGACAGAGAGGGTAATTTATCTTTTCATCTATGTGTATTAAAAAAAGATTTGCCTCACAGAAGGGTCCCGAACATAAATTCTAACTGAAAACTTTGTATTTTCAGGTTGGGATTGTGGGCAGGACCGGAGCAGGAAAGTCTTCACTTGCTCTGGGAATCTTCAGGATCTTAGAGGCAGCAAAGGGGAAAATTTTTATAGATGGAGTCAACATCGCCGACATCGGACTCCACGACCTCAGATCACGCATTACTATCATTCCTCAGGTACAACAGCATGGGCTTCTGGCTTTCATCACATAAACTGTCTGCACTGTTTGCAGTCTTGTGTGTCGTCCAATGTGAGCCCTTTGCTGTTGGAATAATTCTCTACCCATTCTGGAGAGTTATTTAATGAAGAACATCTGCTGTCCTCTTCTCTCAGGACCCTGTGCTGTTCTCGGGCTCTCTCCGAATGAACCTTGACCCCTTTGACACCTACACAGACGAGGAGGTGTGGACTTCACTCGAGCTCGCTCACCTCAAAAACTACGTGTCCAGTCTGCCTGACAAACTCAACCATGAGTGTTCAGAGGGGGGCGAAAACCTCAGGTACACACACCACCGTCGATATGACACGTAGCACTGAAGATAAACACTGCCTGGGGTTTGCCATGGCCACTTTTATTATGACGTTAGCAAGCTAGCCACACATACCACACCTTCTGTGGTGTGTAGTGCCGTTCTCTCAGTTCTCCCCCTTTGTCTCTGCAGCCTGGGGCAGCGCCAGCTTGTGTGCCTAGCCAGGGCCCTGTTGAGGAAAACCAAGATCTTGGTTTTGGATGAGGCAACAGCTGCTGTGGATCTGGAGACGGACACGCTCATTCAGTCGACAATCCGCACTCAGTTTGAGGACTGCACCGTCCTGACCATCGCGCACCGCCTGAACACCATCATGGATTACACTAGGTACATTACTGCTCATGGTGTACTTGATTAAATGATAGTAGACCAGCAATGATAATATAGGTGTTAAGTGGAGAGGCAAACTATGTAACAGAAAGGCATTATTTTTAACTCTGTGAACCATAATGGGCAAATTTCATTATTTTTATATCCATTTTGAATTATTACATGACCAAAAAGTACATACCAAATGCATCATTTTTTGAAAAAGATAGAGATTATGAAGTGAGGGCCCCGGCAGAGGATAAATGAGAAATATTTAAAATAGTGAGTCATGCAGTTATCCTCCAGAATTAAAAAGTATGAAGCAAGGCTCCTTTTAAAGTTTTTTTTTTTTGAGTGGACCAATCACAAGTAAGGAGCCTTTTTGTCGCTGTAGTAACTTAGGCCTTGTCAGCACGTATATGGGTGTTTTTACAAATGTTTCATACATGGTTTTCACCATTCATCCACATGCAAATGCCATTTTTGGCACGAAAAGTTACCGTTTTAAAAAACTCCTTCCAGGGTGAAGATTGTCACCGACTCTGGTGATGACGTTTGGATGTGGCCTGGATGACCAGAGATTTTCTCGGTTGTTTGCACGGCAACGGCCGAGGCAGCCAAGACTATTCTGTTGTTTTAATGGAACTTTTTGCATGTTTGTACATACTAGTGTGTCTTGACAAGTTAAGATATTGTGGAGAGGGAAAGTCTTGATTTTTTTTGCAATATAATTCAAAAAGATAAACTTTCATGTAGTCAATACTGATTACACACAGAAGCATTTCAAGCCTTTCTGGTTTAGTTCTGATTATGGTATTGGTTTCTGAAATTAAATTACAAATGAGATTCTAATCGCACTAGTAAATGTACTGTTGATCACCCATTATATTGAGGAACTGAGGCGTCATAACAGCATTTGTGCGTTCTCATGTGGACAAGGATTTTTTTTTAACAGTGATATGGTGACACCACTTGTTCTTAATAAACGGCGGAGGAAAAACCTCGTTTTTAAAACTACTCGTACACTTGTGGGCTAGGCCATAAAGAACGAGGGTAAGGCCTGTTGGCTGGTGACTTCATAAATCCCAGGAATTACAATCCACCCATTTCTGAGGTGCTACAAGAATCTCCTTTCAGCTGTGTTTGCTGCAAGTGTGAGAATTTGTTAACACTTGTGTCAAAGCACAAATTACCTCGATTTACCACGATCCAGAAGCAGTGCTGAGACCAGCCCTGGCCTCACTTACTTCTCAGCTTTGGTCAAATCCAAACCTACTTGGTCAAAACACAGAAAATTTACCCCCCGTGCTCTGAAAACGGAAGTTTTAAAAGTGCAAAGTTCACATTGTCCAACATATCAAATGAATGTCCACATCCAGAATTACCTGCACTGTAAACAGTTTTACTTTTTTTAGTTTTTAGCCTTGCAAAACAACAACAAAAAAGTAAGAATTCACCTGCTTCACATCTCTACATGTCTCCCGTCTTCTTCACCCTCTGCGTAACTGAACTGTGCAAGCCCAGTGAAACATTTGCTGCAAAAGTTCTACTGCGGACTTCCGGTCTGGACGCCATGGCGACTGCAGCTTAACACTGAAGCTCTCAGACTCAATCCAGGATAACACCTTGAAAATCAAACTCAACGGATTTTTGGAGGAGTGAAAATCAAAAGACAAAATCATCATGTCTAAAGGAAAACAGAAGAAACTGAAATTCTCCAGGCTAGGACACGTATCGGCCGGAGAATCTGAAATGGAAGATCCCCGTTCAGAAGACGAGGAGCTGGTGATAGCTAACAAAAGGGTTAGCCTGAAATCACTATTTGAGGAACTACGACGATTTCGCCGAGATGTTACGGCCGAATTTCGGGAATTCAGAGAAGAATTGAAAAGGACAAACAGCAGAGTGGACCAGGCCGAGAACCGAATCTTGGAAACAGAGGATCGAATAAAAGTGCTCGAAGATTCTGTGCTGGACCTACGCAAAAGACAAGCAGCTATAGAGGCTAAGCTAACCGACCAAGAAGGAAAACAAAGAAGAGACAACATAAGAATTCATGGTCTGATAGAAGGAACCGAAAATGGTTTTAACTCAATGGCAGAATGCGTGGAATCCTTACTAAGAGAGAAATTGGATATTCCACAAACCACCGACTTGAAGATAGAAAATGCACATCGTTCATTAGCCGCTAGGCCGGCGGCGGAAGCGCCCCCACGTTCGGTGTTGGTAAGATTTTCCAATTTCAAAATAAAACAAGAGGTTGTAAGACTGGCCTGGCAGAAAAAAGGATTTATGCACCAGGAGAGAAAAGTCTACGTGGAACACGATTACGCCCCGGAGGTCCTTAAAAAGCGCAGGGAATACAATGACGCGAAAAAGGTGTTAAGAGAGAAGAAATTGCGCTTTCAGACACCATTTCCTGCGAAGTTAAGGGTCTTCTACGGCGATGAAACGTGTCTCTATAATTCGGCGGAAGAAGCAACAGCTGACATGGCGAGGAGAGGGCTCCCGGTAACGGTGTTTAAACCCGCAGCAGACCCGAGTGAGAAGATCAAAGCGCAAACATGGACAACACAAAGACCCTCAAAATCCACGGACCAGCAGCGGGAAACCCAGCACCAGAGCGTCGCGGATAAACTATCCGTTTTCAGGTTGGAATAGCGACCTTTTTTTTTTTTTTTTTTTTTTTTTTTTCCTTTCTCTTGAATCAATCCGCACATCCAACCCCCCTCATACAAGGTAACAAACATTAAAAGAGATGCATATTCAGCATGTGGTAAAACATTTCATGGAACAATCATATTATTTGAAACAAATAAGTCTTTGTAATAAAAAAAAAAAAAAAAAAAAACTTGTTAAAATAGAAATGTGACAATAATCCACATGTTCTGCTCATACTAACAAATACTGTTTTTGCGTGAATGTTTGATGTGATGGGGGTGGGAGGGTGCACACAATTTCACAGGGTTTAGGCATAAAAGGAAAAAAAAAAAAAAAATCATTACAAGTTTGGATTGGGTTCTGAAACTCACGTTAAAAGCATGGGACTACTTTCAGTGGTACGAGAGGGCCCTCAACACGTAACAGAGTTTGAGGAATTCCCCTCAGAGCCTTCACTCCATCAAGGCTCTTACAGGGTCTTTAAAAAGACCTCAGCTCAGGAAGTTCTTTTGACAGTTTTTTGTTTTAAAGTTTTTTACACTATGTTCTTAATGTTTTTCTTGTTTTTAATGTTCTTTCAGTTTCTGAGTAGCACAAAAGAGGGCCACCACACAGTTATACTAAACAAAACAACACAATGGAGAAACAGGGTGTAACCAAAATAATTTCATATAATGTAAAAGGGATCCTGAATCCAGTTAAAAGATCCAAGATTCTAGGCAAAATGAAAAAAGACAAAGCAGGAATAATACTTTTACAAGAAACCCACCTAACAGACGTGGAACACAATAAACTCAGTAGACAAGGGTTTAAAATGATCTCTTCATCTTCATATAAATCAGGGAGGAGGAGGGGAGTAGCGACATTGATATCAACCAAAATTACATTTGAAAAAAAATCAGAACACAAAGATAAAGAAGGGAGATACAGTTTGGTAACTGGGCGGCTAGAGGGAGAAGATATCACCCTGCTGAATGTGTATGCTCCCCCAGGGGCTAACTGGAAATTTTATAAAAATGTATTCGACCTAATGATAACTAAAGCTCAAGGTTTAGTGATATGTGGTGGGGACTTTAATCTTAGACTGAATCCATACTGGGATGCTTCTGGTAATTCCCCACATCAAAATAACACCCAAAACAGGAAGACTCGGATGCTACTAAAAGAAATGGGAATCTGTGATGTGTGGAGGGAACTCAACCCCAGTGTAAAAGACTATACATTTTACTCAACTCCACATTCATCTTACTCAAGGATTGACTATTTTTTTATGTTTAATAGAGACATTGGTAGAGTAAAAACATGTAAAATAGGACTGATGGATCTCTCCGACCACAGTCCGATCTACATGGACTTAAATATCCAAAAATACATAAATAATACATTTTCTTGGAGGTTAAATTCAAATGTCCTGAAAGGACCATTGAAAGATGAATTGGAGTCAGATATTCTCAGATATTTGGAAGATAACGATAATGGAGAAGTATCCCCTTTAATACTGTGGGATGCATGTAAAGCTGTAATAAGAGGAAAGATTATTGCAAAACTGGCAACCCAAAAGAAACTAAGACAAGAAAAACTATCCACATTAGAGTCAGAACTTAGGAACCTAGAAAAAGAACACAAAGGCAACACTCATTCTACTGACTCGCTCAAGATTAAGGAAATTAAAAACCAAATAAATGAGATCTACACAATAGAAATCCAGAAGAAACTTACATTTCTGAAACAAAAATACTATGAAGCAGGCAGTAAATCGGCAAAATTGCTAGCCTATAAATTGAGGAAACATCAAACAGAAAGAGCAATCTACAAAATCAGAGACCCAGTATCAAAGGAAATAAAATTCAGAATTCAGGATATTCTTAAAAACTTCGAGAATTACTATAAGAACTTATACTCCCAAAAAAAACATAAAAACGCATCCGAGGCATTCCTAAACACATTAAACCTTCCCCAACTTACGGAGTCACAAAATAAAACACTACTGTCAGAAATACATTCTAAAGAATTGGAAAAAGCAATTATGAAACTTAAAGCTAACAAATCCCCAGGAGCTGATGGCTATACAGCAGAGTGGTACAAAACCTTTAAACAGCAACTATCTCCTCTCCTCCTGAAAACATTTAATTATGTCCTCCACACAGGGGAAATCCCCCCCTCCTGGAGAGAAGGGGTCATTGCAGTTATACCTAAACCTGAAAAGGATAAACTAGAGTGCTCCAACTACAGACCAATCAGTGTACTAAATCAGGACTATAAGCTTTTTACCATTATCCTTGCCAAAAGGTTAGAGAATATACTGACAGACCTAATTCATTTAGACCAAACAGGTTTTATAAGACAAAGACAGACACAAGACAACATTCGACGCACTTTACACATAATTCATCATATAAAAAAATATAACTTAAATGCAGTCATATTAGGATTAGATGCTGAAAAAGCATTCGATTCGGTTGACTGGTCTTTTCTATACAGAATCTTATCCAGTTTCAATTTTCATAACAACTTCATTAGAACTATACAGGCATTATATAAAAAACCAACAGCTAAAATAAGGATTAACGGTAATTTATCATCATCTTTTGAACTGGAAAGAGGATGTCGTCAGGGCTGCCCCCTGTCTCCACTGCTCTTTGCAATCTTCATAGAACCTCTGAGCCAATGGATAAGACAAAACCAAAAAATTCAAGGTATTACACTTGGTCAGAAGGAACATAAAATAGCACTCTTTGCTGATGACATTTTAATATACCTAGGGCAGCCGGACACTTCTTTACCAGAACTAACCTCAGTTTTTTCAGAGTATGGAGATTTATCGGGGTACAAATTAAATATGCATAAAACCCAAGTTTTAACATTCAACTATGACCCAAATCATTATTCACTAAGCAAACTCAAAACTAACTGGGAGTCGGAATCTATGAAATATCTGGGGGTCAATATCCCGAAACAACTCAACAAAATTATATCACTAAACTATGATCCACTGGTGACAAAAATAAAATCTGACCTAGCAAGATGGAATATGATACCATTCTTGGGTATTGCACAAAGAATTGAAGCAGTCAAAATGAATATACTTCCACGTCTTCTATACCTTTTCCAAACAATACCGGTAGAACCTCCCAAAAAAACATGGCAGGAGCTGGACAGAAGGATCTCAAGATTCATATGGCAGGGCAAGAGACCTAGAATCAGATATAGAACCCTACAGCTAAACAAAGACAAAGGTGGGCTCGCGCTGCCAAATATCAGGGACTACTTTAAAGCCGCACAAATTAAAACTTTAGTAGAGATATGTAACCCAGTCTACTCTGCACAATGGAAGGAGATCGAATGCCAAATAACAAGTGACATCCCCCTACAGGCGATAATAGGGAACAATGTCTTACCTAAGCTTTTGAATAACACTAACCCGTGGATAGAGACCCCGCTAAAAATTTGGTTTAAGATAGTCAGAGAGAATCAAACTAAAGAGCCCTATCGACTTCTGCAATGGATCGCCTATGATCAGGACTTTACTCCTAATAAAACAGACACCAGATTTAAAAAGTGGAAGGAGAAGGGGCTGATAAAATATTACGATTTTTTTAAAGGGCAAATCTTAAGAAGTTTTGAAGATTTGAAAAAACAAGGCCTAATAAATCAAGACCTTTACAGGTTCTTCCAGCTTAGACACCACATAAACAATATACTTAAAAAGGAGGTTTTGGAAAGGGCCCAGTCAGGTGTTCTGAAGGTCTTCTTAATGGCATATAAAGGGATCCCAGGGATCAGATACATTTCTAAAATATACCAAGGTCTTCAAGACTTAAAAGGAGACAACACATCTTATATAAAAGAGAGATGGGAAAAAGAGGGGAATTTCACTTTACATCTGGAAATATGGGAAAAGCTAAATAAACAGCAATGGAAAAGTACCTCATCCCTGCAGTGGAGAGAATTTGGATGGAAAAACTTGGCAAGATTTTTCAGAACACCTGCACAAATCAAATTTACCCATAAGGGATTGAACTGTTGGCGCTTGTGTGGTGAAAAGACTGCAAATCATTTTCATGTGTTTTGGTCATGCCCAGTTATCCACCAATATTGGACCAATGTACAGACAATATTGGGGAAAATATTCAAAATTACAGTTCCCTTTTCTTTTGTAACTTTGTATTTGGGTTTACTACCGGACTCACTGGAAAGACGAGGAGAAAAATACTTATTCAATGTTTTAATATTGGCAAGCAAAAAAGCTCTAACTAAAAAATGGATGTTGAAGGACTGTCCTACACCTGAAGATTGGACTAACGTGATCCAAGACATTTACTCGATGGAAAAGTTGACATTCGCACTGAGACAGGACATGGATGGGTTCATGAACTTTTGGCAACCCTGGACCGCATATGTGTCTTCCATTAGATCTAATCTTTGACAAATACCATTTCAATAATGGTTCCGCTCTTTGTTCCAATGCTACTCAGATGCTCTTTTATCTTTATTTACTTACTTTTTCTTTTTGTTTGTTTTTTACTGGTTTGTTTGGTTTTTTTTTTGTTTTTTGTTTTGTTTTTTTTTTTCTCTTTAATTTCACTTTTTCTTTCACTTTAAAAAAAAAAAAAAATAAGGGGTGTTGTAAGAATTAATCTTCCAATGTTGTCAGATATCAGAAAATAAGGGAACATGTGATGAAAATGTAAACACTGCATTGCTGTAACGACCTGTATACCCTTTACAAAAACTTAAATAAAAAAAAAAAAAAAAAAAAGTTCTACTGCATCTGCCGCAGCTTCTTCAGCGCTCAGCTCTCCGCACTAGCTTGTGCCGAGTAGTGAGCGGCAAACACGGCGCTCAAAGTGAAGCTGCCAGAGTGCAAAGACAATAGAGCGCAGCAGGATCTGACTGGTTAAAATAAAAGTCCACAGCATGGAGTTACTTGCATCCTCTCTCCTTCTTGTAAAACCTCCGTGGTTTAACTAAATTAAGGTGGCGTGTGTTTCTTTGTGAAGTGAGCATCACTGATGTTCGAATAACATGCATCTGACCCACGACTGTATTCGCTCATGTTTTCTGTGTCTTCACAGAGTCATCGTCATGGACAGGGGTCACATTGCCGAGATGGACTCTCCGGCCAACCTCATCTCACAGCGGGGCCAGTTTTATCGAATGTGCCGGGAAGCCGGGCTCGTCTAGGACTCTGAGCGATGGAACCGACGACCTGGCGTACGAATGTGGCACCTTACATTCACGGCTCTCCCCCACACGTTAGATTGGGCCATTCCGAGCTTCGTGGCAGCTCCCAGCACCTTTCTGTGAGGGCATTTGTCAGTTTTTAGAACACACAGGGGAGCCGTCATAAGTCGGGAACAGACGTGGTTAACCTCAGGCGATGAACATTGAGAAGGAAAGCTGTAGTGCTTTAAGAGTCACCAAGCTATACATGTTGTATATAGATTAGTGGAGTCAGTTTATTCCATGAAAGGATGAAGCCAAAAAGCTGGAATGAAAGAGGACCACATTTTCATTCTCTTTAAGAATGGGAGCTATATTATTTTTGTAGTTTTTGTAAGTGTTCCTAAAGCACAGGGTGTATTTTTTTTTTTAATATTTTCTCAGGCTTAAACATGGATGTTTACTCACGCTTTTTTTAGGCTTGGATGCCAAAGAAGAGGCAGTTTTTTTTTTGTAAATGTAAACTGATATAAATCTATTTTGTCTTCTTGTCCCAGAAACTGGGGCAGGAAGTTCTCTGACACACTAACCTTCAAAAGGTTCATGCTGGCAAATGCAGAGGAAGTGAGGTTTTTCACTGCCTTCAAAAAGCTTAGCTTGGGGCGGCCAATTTGGAGTTTTTATATGTCGGAGGGGAAAAAAGGAAAACATCGAAGTGAGCCAGCACATCAGCAATCGTCCAACTATGTTGCGGCTGTTGTTTATTTCTGTCCGAGTAAATATAAAAAGGTCAATAGAGACCTTTTCTGGTCCGAATTTAACCTGACACTGGCAGCGAAAACCATGGTGAATGAGGAGAATGTGTCCTGGTGATAAATCTCTGTGTGATTGTCTCTCTGTTCACAGCACACAGGCCGTGCACAAAGATGATTTAAAAAAAATTTTTTTTTAAAAATCAATATTTTCATGGTGCTGACATGCTGACTTTGCTCTCATAACAAACAATGGACCCTATGAACTTTTCAAAGAGAAGCATTTACTGTCTTTGTCTTACTGGTTTAGACAATATATTACGAAGAGGAACCCAATTGTTTATTTATGCCATATGACAAAATGTATTAAGTGTTCTTAATATTCTGAGGATTATATTGTATTTATACGTTTTATAACATGCTTGATCATTTTCACTGACCTTTTACTGTTAATGTCTTGTTTCATACATCATGCTGGATAATAAAATTTATTTGATTCTATGCCTACGTCTGGCTTCACATTTTTAAGAGTGCAGGATAAAAATACAATGCTTTTACACTCATTTAAGTGAAAAATAAAATAACATGAAATAATCAAACTGTGGAAACGGTTTTACAATAGAATATTATCACAGACATTAAAGTGTATTTTGGGTCAAATCCATTTACAGTTTCTTAAAATATAAAGTCATAATTACACAAATATTTCCTAAAATTGTGAAAATACAAAGCAGAACACACTCATCAGTGCTTTATTCTGTGCAACTGAGCTCCAGTGGACAATCTTTTTAGCTCATTCCGGCAAAGCCAGAAGGAGCTATAGCAAAGGTGCAGCGTCTGTCGTCAGTCTATCCGCCTGTCCACATTTCACTGGAGTCATTTGCCCCAAAGGTCACCAAACTCACTCGCGCTGATCCTCAGATGGGTCTGCATCCAGGTTGTGCTTCAGGTCATTGTCAGAGGTCAGGAGATCTGGGCATTTACAGTTTCATAAAAATCATTACTCCTCCTATAGGCAATTTCCCCAATGTTCAGCAATCTCATGCACAACGGTCCTCAACTGGCAGATTTTCACATACTCTGGATTCAAGCCAGAAGTTATTTTGATTTTCATCATTATTCACTCAGTTTCTGAGTCAGCAGCAGAGGTGAGATATTTGGGTCACATGAGTCGACTTTAAGATGGGCTTGTGATAAGTCACAAATTTAAACTCTGAGAATAACTTGATTAACCCTGAAAAACAATTTGAAATGACTTTAATTCTCTTGTTGCTTAATGTTGAGAAGCTGTGTTTTGTTTTTGAAACATAACCCGAGTGATTTATAGTTCAGTCTGCAACCAGCAGCCTTGTGAGACAAGACAGACCAGCAGAGGTGAAAGCATGCTGCCTCTAAAAACAGCATTTGCATTTATGCACAGTGAAGCTGATGAGTGCATAGAATGGAACAATTATGAGCAAGGTATGCTGATGAAATATCAGTGATACAATCCCAACTTCATCAAAATTCACAAAGAAATGTATGTATTTCTGTCTATTTTGATTCTGGACTGCATCCACGGTTGGTATTGCAAGGGTTTTATTTTATAAGGTTAATATATGGCAGCAGGCTGCAATTTTTTCCTGACATTAGAACTTGACAACATTCTTGACTTGTGGGAGGGACTTGATTTGCTTGATTCTCTCCTTGAATGTTAAAAATACAGAGTTAGCTGCTCACTTTCACTTCTACGGAGTTGCTTATAGTTACATAGAAAATTATCAGAGGTTAAAGGCCATCAGATTCGTGGTCTACATTTTGGGAATTCAAAAACAGAGTAGCTACTAAAATCACCCACTAGGTGGCAGAAGTGATTTTAGACCTCTCGCTCCAGTAGTCGTTTGTTTACACTTGTTGCAATGGCGACCATAACTGAGCTAAAGTGTGGTAAGTGTACTTATAATAAATATTAACCTTTTCTTGTTTTGTTGATATTTTTAAGCCACTCCGGATAAGGTCAGTGGTAAAAGTTAAGACAGTAGTTGAGACAAACGCTGAAAAGTGAGCAATGAAAGACAGGAAAACTGTCCCACAGATCCCTATTCAAAAGTGTTAGACATTAGCAAAGTCGGTGAATTAAATTTTCGGATAATGGGTGTTGTTAAACGAGATTAAAGATTATTGCTCGTTGTAGTCTTAATTTAAATTCGGCATAATTAAATGTGTATTATATGTATTTTTTTCTATGACTTTCCCACCTTCCGCTAATGCTAAACCGTTGTTAGCCAGCTAGCAAGTACACTACTAGTAGGTTATTTGTAGGTTGATGAAAATATTTAAAACCGAAATAGAATAATTGTTTAAAAGGTCGCTTCCAATAATTTTGGCACAAATATTTATGACGAAAGAGGTTGTATAGCTTATGATAACGTGTATGGCTATAGCCTTGCAATAAAATACTAATTGTAGAGGAGCTTGAAATAACGAGGCGATGTGATTCATAAACCAAAGTTTATTATCAGCTCCTCTAACAAGTCTCATCTAGGTGCAGCAGCAGAAGAAGTAAGAGAGCGAACACCTTCGGCTCTACGAACTTATACTCGCACATAACAAAAGACATGCATATCAAAAGCTGACATCCCTCATTATCTTAATCCCCCCATTGTCTTCGTACTCCTCCTCCTGGCCCTGGGGGGTCAGGGCAACCCATCCGGTCTCCACCGCAGTGCCTTGGATGCTCTTTAATCTTCACTGGCGGTTGAGACTCTTTGTCCTGTTCTGAGGTGTGAAGTCGCCTTACATATGTAATCACCAAACACTCTCACATGCTTGAACATAGGTTGGTTATGGAATATATGATTAATATAGACCACAGCCCCCCCAAACGACTAAGAAAAGGACAATAGAAAAATTCACAGTTTAAGATAATTACTATGACATACTAACTGCTACACCTCTTGCCACAGAAGAAACTTTCCAGCAGCCATGCTCCTAAGAGAGTTCAGTGGTAATCATAACAGCATAGTAATATCACAAGTCAGTCCTAAACTGTTACAGCACAATTAGTGAACAACTGTTGAGTAGTTTGCATCAGTCCCTGTGCTGTCTGGGTTTCAATCTTCTCCCGAATCTGCTGTGGGTCCGCTTGGGCGTCCTGCTGGGACCTTCCTGTAAGGAATCTGCAGCTTGGGAAGGAGAGTGATTATTTGTTCCCTGCAGGGGGGCTGAGTCTTTTCTCTTGGGGGGTCTACCCCGCCGAGGTGCTCTCGCCAACCGTGCAGGCTCGTCTCTCAACAAGAAGGCAGGTTTAAGTCTGTCAATGCTGACTGTTTCTTTTCTATCCCCAAAATCAAGCACAAAGTGTTTATCACCAGGTTCCAGCACTCTGAATGGCCCATCGTATGGTGGGCGGAAAGTTGGTTTTAAAGCTTCATGCCTAACAAAAACGAATTCAGCGTTTTTCAAAGCTTGGGGGACAAAAACCCGTGGAAAAGAGTGATGTGCCGGCCCGGGGAGAGAGTCTGGTCCGTTGCTGCCTAAAAACCTCGGGGCTGGAAAATGCCCTGGCTCTGGGTTCTCTGGTAAAAATTCACCCGGGAGCCTGAGAGGTTGTGCAAAAACTAATTCTGCTGGAGAGGCGTCTAGATCCTCTTTGGGCGCAGCACGCAACCCCAATAAAACCCAGGGAAGTTTATTTACCCAATTTGTATCCGTTAGTGAGGCTCTGAGGGCGGCCTTTAAAGACCTGTGAAAACGCTCGCATAACCCATTAGCCTGAGGGTGATAAGCGGTGGTGCGGTGAATTGTCGCCCCTAAGCTGCTGGACATGGCTGACCAAAGCTCCGAGACAAATTGAGGCCCCCTATCGGACGTGATGTCCGATGGGACGCCGAAACGTGCCACCCAGTTTGTCAAAAAAACGCGAGCGACTTCCTCCGCTGTGGTTGACGCCAGAGGGACTGCCTCTGGCCAGCGCGTGGTGTGGTCTATCATTGTTAACAGGTGTGTGAAACCTTGGGAGGAAGGTAGTGGCCCCACGAGGTCGACATGAACGTGGTCGAACCTTCTAGCAGGGATTCTAAAAGGGTCTAGAGGGGCTTTTGTGTGTTTGTGTACTTTGGCGTGCTGACAAGAAATGCAAGTCTTTGCCCATTCTTTTACGTTTTTGCGCAGGCCAGGCCACACAAACTTTTCGACGACCATTTTAACTGAAGTGCGCACACCTGGGTGTGCGAGGGAGTGAATCGAGTCGAAAATACGGCGGCGCCATGCAGCTGGAACTAACGGGCAAGGTCGGCCGGTTGAGATGTCGCATATTAGGGGGGGCACACCGTCGCATAGACCCCTTTTCTCCAGCCTTAACCCTGTTGGTCCAGACAGGAGTGCGCGCACGTCCGCGTCACTACTTTGTTCCTCTGCCATGGCTGCATAATCTATCCCTGCAGGGATTGGGGCCGCGTATGTGTCCGCGTTGGTGAAGAGTTCCGCGGCTGAGGTAGTATAATCTGTCTCCTCGCGCTCTGGCGATGTCACAGCGCGAGAGAGGCAGTCTGCTACCACGTTAAGTTTGCCTGCCACATGTCGAATGTCTGTGGTGAACTCTGAAATCGCAGCTAGCTGTCTTTGTTGCCTGCCTGGCCACGGTTCGGAAATTTTAGCCATAGCAAAGGTGAGCGGTTTGTGGTCTACAAAAGCCATAAAACGCCGCCCCTCTAACCAAAACTGGAAGTGGCGGATGGATAAATGGAGCGCTAGTAGCTCTCTGTCAAAAGTGCTGTATTTACGCTCAGTTTGGTTTAGCGATTTGCTGAAGAATGCCAAAGGTTGCCAGTTTCCGCCGACGTGTTGTTCTACAACTGCCCCTATGGCCAGGTCTGAAGCGTCTGTGGTTAGCGCACTGCGGGCCGAGGGATCGGGGTGAACCAACAATGTGGCATTAGCTAGGGCTCTTTTTACTTCCGCGAAGGCGCGTTCGCGCTCCGGGGTCCATTCGACCGCGTTGGAAGGTTTTTGTTTTCTGAGCGCGTCATATAGGGGCTGCATGAGCTGAGCTGCGTGGGGGAGGAAGCGGTTGTAAAAATTAACCATGCCCAAAAATTCCTGCAGCGATTTGACCGTTTGTGGCCGTGGGAAACTTTTTACTGCGTGAACTTTGTCTGGAAGTGGGACTGCCCCCTTCGGAGAAACTCTGTGTCCTAAAAAATCAATTTGTGACACACCGAATTTGCATTTGGCTGGATTGATTATTAACCCGTGCTCTTCTAGTCTCTGAAAAACCATAGTGAGATGCTGCTCGTGTTCTTCCTCAGACGAGCTGGCTACCAGCATATCGTCGAGGTAGACGAACACGAAAGGGAGGTCGCGTAATACCGCGTCCATCATCCGCTGAAAGGTTTGAGCAGCGCCTTTGAGGCCGAATGGCATCCGCAAAAATTCAAAAAGACCGAAGGGGGTTATTACAGCTGTTTTAGGAATGTCCTCTGCTCGAACTGGGACTTGATGATAACCGCGGACCAGGTCTATTTTTGAAAAAATACGCGCACCCACCAGATGTAGTGAAAAATCTTGAATGTGAGGAATTGGGTTGCGGTCATGCGCTGTCGCATTGTTTAATCTGCGGTAATCGCCGCACGGCCTCCAAGAACCGTCGGATTTCGGGACCATGTGAAGTGGTGACGCCCAGGGGCTTTTTGAGCGTCTGATAATGCCTAATTTTTCAAGGGTGGTGAACTCGTCCCGAGCTATGGCGAGCTTGGTCGCGTCTAAGCGCCAAGCTTTGGCGAATACGGGTGGGCCCGTTGTGGGAATAAAGTGTTCGACCCCGTGTCTAGCCACTGTGGCTGAGAATTTGGGAATTGTGAGTGCTGGAAATTGGGTGAGGAGTTGATCAAACTTACCTCCTGCTGTGGTGACGCTAGCCTGCACGGGTGGTGGAGAAAGTCGAGCTGAGCAGGGAATAGAAGCAAAGGACAGTGCATTAACCAAGCGCCTGTTTGCTAGATCAACTAATAACCCATGTGCACACAAAAAATCTGCGCCCAACAAGTTAAAACTCACCGCCGCTACAACAAATGTCCATCTGTAGTTGCGGCCGTGGATGCAGAGGTGCAGGCTCTTTTCGCCAAAAGTGTCGATGGTGGAGCCATTGGCTGCCACCGCTCCATTGCCCCGGGGGCCCATGGCCCGGTCTGCTTGGGAGGGCATGACAAAACTTAGTTGAGCTCCCGTGTCGATAAGGAACCGCTTGCCGGTGTGTCCGTCCATCACATATAAAAGCTTGCTTTTTTCGCCGAGAACCGCCGCTGTTAACGGCTCTCGGCTTCGGCGCTTTCCCGAAATTGTGAATTTGCAGGGGGGAACGCATTTGTAAGCCTTCTCGGCGAAGCGGTGGTGGTAATAACAAACGTCGCTCCATCTGTTGCGTCCTGGCCGTGTCGCTGTCACCGCGGGCTGATTCTGCTCGGTGATTTGTGGCTCCTCGTGGCTCCGGACATCAGCGTTGAGGTCTGCGGATGCTGCTGTGGGTGTCTGCTCCTTGCAGGCGTTGACGAGCCGTTGAGCTTCATGAGCTAGCGTGCGGAAGTCTTGCTGGGTGCTGCATCGCATGTTGGCCAGCGTCCCTCTCATGTGTGGCGGCAGCATACTGAGGAATATGAAATGGAAGAGGAAGTTGTCATTGTCCTCTTCTTTAAGTTGCAGCAAGTCCTCCATGAGGGCCTTGGGTCTGCCTCCTCTGTGGCCGTAGACCGCCAGGATCCTCTCGGCTCTCTCCTCGGCTGAGGGGACGTAATTTGCTACGATGGTCGCTTTCAGTTCTTCATATTTGTCCTGGGCCGGCGGCCGTTGGATTATGCTCCGCGCACATCTCGAAGTGGCGGCGTTGAGTTTGGCGACGATGTGATAGAACTTTGTATCGTCAGCCGTGATGCCCGCAAGTGCAAACTGGGCTTCAGCTTGCTGAAACCACGAGGCGGGGTCTTCCTGCCAGAAGTCCGGCAGGTTGACGGTGACGGCGTTTGTGTGGACCGTCACTGATATGTCCGCAGGGTGAGAGTGCCTTGCTTCGGCTCTCTCCGCGGCACTGGTGCTCGGTTGAGCCCTCTCTATCACTTCTGCCGTGGGGGAACGTCATCCATCTGTTCCCCTGTCTGCATGGGTGCTGGCGTCTGCCTGGGTC
Organism: Pholidichthys leucotaenia; assembly: GCA_020510985.1. Taxonomy (NCBI): domain Eukaryota; kingdom Metazoa; phylum Chordata; class Actinopteri; order Cichliformes; family Pholidichthyidae; genus Pholidichthys; species Pholidichthys leucotaenia. The sequence goes on along the minus strand of CM035848.1, from coordinate 83,621,151 downwards.
GCCACAGATGAGTCGATCGCGGGGGAACGCCTCTGGTCCATTCTCGCGTCAGGGTCACCAGTGTAGAGGAGCTTGAAATAACGAGGCAATGTGATTCATAAACCAAAGTTTATTATCAGCTCCTCTAACAAGTCTCATCTAGGTGCAGCAGCAGAAGAAGTAAGAGAGCGAACACCTTCGGCTCTACGAACTTATACTCACACATAACAGAAGACATGCATATCAAAAGCTGACATCCCTCATTATCTTAATCCCCCCATTGTCTTCGTACTCCTCCTCCTGGCCCTGGGGGGTCAGGGCAACCCATCCGGTCTCCACCGCAGTGCCTTGGATGCTCTGTAATCTTCACTGGCGGTTGAGACTCTTTGTCCTGTTCTGAGGTGTGAAGTCGCCTTACATATGTAATCACCAAACACTCTCACATGCTTGAACATATGTTGGTTATGGAATATATGATTAATATAGACCACACTAATGAACATAATTTTAGGTTGAAACAAACTAATGCACTTCTTACTTTGACATGTAAATTTTGCGTAAATTGGGGTGAAATTAAACGCCTGAAAATACATTTCTTTGAGTAAGGGCTAAACTAAAATTGTTTATTTTTAGAGTTTTCAGACTTTCAACTTCTTGTTTGATTTGATTATTGCAAATTGTTGCAAATTTGAAATATTTTAAAATTCAGTAGGGGTTGAATAATTTGGAGTGCAAACTGTGTTAAAATTTATATATCAAAATAATTTGGAAAAAAAAATCCCACCATACTTTATATTATTCTTATATAATCCCACATATAACAGCATCCTTTGTGGATGACAGCAACAAAATAAAAGCAGTCAGCAAAACAACTTGAACACCCTTGCACACACCTTTGTCACACATCGAAGGTTCTAGATTTTCGTGTTCCCAACTGGTGTACAAAGCAGTCATGAATGCAGCAGGGGCAAGCTCCATTAGCCACAAATGGAGCTTGCTCTTTCTCCATGAATGAATACAAATCTGCTGTTAGCAGGAAATCTGTAAAAGTTGCTGAACAATGAAAGACAGTTCAAATGATTTTGGAGCGGGGGGGGGGGGGGGTTCCAATCATGTGCCACGGAGGGCCAAGATCCTGCAGGCAGTCTCTTCAGCAGGTGTTTTCACTTATCAGCAATCAGTGGGAAGAAATTCAGTGAAATCTGCTGTTGAGGACACCGGTTGGAGGTAAAGCCTGCAGGGTCTTGGCCCTCCGCAGCACATGATTGGACACCCCTGTTTTAGAGGACTGTTTGTTTGCAGTCTTGGAAAAGTTGACATGAGGGAGTGAAATCATGCCAAATACCGAGCCAATGCAAACATTTTTTTTAAGGAATGGATTAATTAACAAGTATTTAAAACAGATAACTAGAGAAACAAGGATTATGAAGGATAAGTGTGATGCTTTCCATGCATGTGTGTTTTTTCTTTAGCCTTTCTGATGTCTGAGTGAACAGCCTGCATGGTTTACCCCTTTTTCAAATCAGTTGCTGTATGAGTAAAGGGAGGATTCGTGATTTAATTTTGTTTACTCTTGATGTATTCTTTGTTTTCTTTTGAGATGTCTGAAATAAAGACACTGCCAGATGTTATCATGGATTTTGCTAGCTGTTGGTTAAAAACCCAAAAATGTGATATTGTAGCTGTGAGGGAAACGCTGGAGTCCCGTGGGGTTCTGGGCCAGCTGAAGGCTCATATACGTGCAGAGGTTTTCAGTGCCTTGGATGACCAGCACAAGCCGCGGCCACCGCTGTCCCACGAAAACCTTCTGATCAACGAGCTCATCAGGGAGTACCTCGAGTTCAACAAGTACAGGTACACCGCATCTGTTCTAACAGCAGGTGAGAGGCCTTAGTAGAATGAGTGTAGTGTCACTTTGTTTTATGATGTTAAAATGTTTTGTTTTTTTGTTGAATGAATAGAATCGGTGTAAAATTTTCATATAAAAATGGTCATATACTTCCTATGGCTCTTATTTGCATTTCAGATTCCAGATGATGTCATTGTAGCTGGTAACTGTTATTGAGTAAGAGTATTGTTTGTTTTCTCAGAGTCTGGCCAACCTGAAGTTCCCCTCGATAGACAGTTTTTGGCAAATGAATTGAAAGTTGCAGAGGATACAAGCTCCAAGTCTGTGTAAGTGGTTCTGCTATTAAGAACATGTGTTCATGGACTGCTGCAATCTCTGGGGTATGTTCACTTTGGAAATAATAGTTCCTGTAATGTTTTGTTGACTCATCACCCTGAAATACCTGGAACTGTGTTTTTGTAAGCATGTTGCTGGGAAAGAGTCTTGATCAGTGTATGCAAAGATGATTATCATCCACCTAGTGTGAATTTAAAGGTGGATTCACACTACAACGTTTGGACCGACTTTTACTGACGTTTTGGCAAACGTATGGCTCTTCTGGCAAAAGTTAATGACTGCTGGTGTTTGTTGGCAAACGCTGGCAAAAGTTGTTCTTTGAAAATTTTCAGCCTGCTGAAAATTTACCGACGTTTGGAAATACACGTTGGTGAACGTTGTGCTCATTTTGTAAAAGTTCCTGAGCGCTGAGTTACGTTATGCAAAGTTTACCTAAGTCAGCCTAAGTTCAAGCTGGGTTCACTCTATAGCATTTGAACCGACTTTTACAGACGTTTTGAAAAATCAGAGAAATACTCAGCACAGATTCAATTCAATTCAGCTTTATTTATATAGCACCATTTCACAACAACGGTCATCTCATAGCACTTTCAACTGTAGGGAAAACCCCCACAATTGCAGAAAAACCCCAGCAATCAGGCGATCCCCTGTGAGCAAGCGCTTGGCGACAGTGAAGAGGAAAAACTCCCTTTTAACAGGAAAAAACCTCCAGCAGAACCAGGTTCAGGGAGGGGCAGTCATCTGCTGCGACTGGCTGGGGGGTGAGGGGACAGAGAAGATGAAAAGAACAAACATGTAGAGAGCAAACAGCACGATGGGGACTCAGTCTATGGGAGAGAACAAACAGATGTTAATGACCAGCAAAAAAAAAAATATTTCATTGACAGTGAAGAAAGGAGTGAAGCCCAGTGCATTATTGGAGGTCCCCTGGCTGTCTAAACCTATTAGCAGCATAACTAAGGGTGGGTTCAGAGACACATGATCCCTCCCTAATTGTAGGCTGTATCAAAAAGGAAGGTTTTAACCCTATTCTTAAAAACGGAGATCGAGTCTGACTCCCGAATCCAGATTGGCAGCTGGTTCCACAGGAAAGGAGCTTGATAACTGAAGGTTCTGCCTCCCATTGTACTTTTGGAGATTCTAGGTATTACAAGTAATCCAGCATTTTGGTAGCATTTTCGTAGTGCTCTGTTAGGATAATAGGGTAGTATCAGATCTTTTAAATAATAAAAAGGGGCCTGATAAATCAGGGAGAGCGGATGCTGTATTTAAAGTATGGAATTTAAAAGGGATTCAAAAGATTCAAGACTTATATTTGTCATGTTCAGATAACATAATGTCTTTTGAAGAACTGAGGATCAAATTTAATCTTAATAGAACACATTTTTTAAAATATCTTCAGCTTAGGAACTTTATCCGATCAAATCAAAATAATGCTCTCATCCGACCTACTTATTCATCCTTGGAAAAAATCTTGACGAAAGATAGTAAGAGAAAGGGTATTATTTCACAGTTTTATAACTCACTGACATTATCCTCAAGTGAAAACTCACAGAAAAGATTGAATTATTGGAAAGAAGACCTGCAAACTGAAATTTCAGAGGAACAATGGGAATTGGCTTGTGCAGAAGCTCAAACCAAATCAATAAATGCACGTCTTAAATTGATACATTTTAAATGGTTAATGCGGATGTATGTTACACCGGTGGAGTTAAATAGATATAACAAAAACATACCAGATACGTGCACAAAATGTATGGAAAGTAAAGGAACCCTATTTCATTGATTATGGGAATGTAGAAAAATTTGAATGTTTTGGGAAGAGGTGAGGGTAACAATAGAAAAAATAATTTCAAAACAAATCATATTGAATCCTAAATTGTTTTTGTTGGGTCTTTATCCAGAAAAGCATAACTTTAATAAGAGTGAAAGAGCATTCATAGACCTCAGTTTGCTTAACGCTAAAAAATGTATTACACTATTGTGGAAAAAGACTCATAGACCAGATGTGACTCAGTGGTTAAGACAGATGTTAACAAACCTTCCACTAGAAAGAATAACATACATACTGAAATCAAAGGAAATTGTGTTTGAGAATATATGGAGACCTTTCATTGATTATGTAAAGAATTTAAACATAACTTTTGAAGAAGAAGGTGAATGATGAGTGTGGACCTTGTAAATTCCAAACTGGTGAATGTATAATATGTATACTTATGTAATGGGTTGCCTAGACTAAACAGAGGAGCATTGTTGAAGACCTGCCTTTGTTAGTGGTTGTTGGTGTTTTTAGTACTTTTTTTTAACTACTTTAGTGTTAGTGTTTGATTGTTTGTGTTATGTTTGTAAAAAAAAAAAAAGGTTCAATAAAAATATTGTGGAAAAAAAAAAGGGGCCTGATTGTTTAGAGCTTTCTAAGTGAGAAGAAGGATTTTAAACTTAATTCTAAACTCTATGGGAAGCCAATGAAGGGAGGCCAGAACCGGAGAGATATGATCTCTCTTTCTACTACCTGTTAAAACTCTTGCTGCAGCATTTTGGATCAACTGAAGACTTTATAAAGATGTTTTAGGACAACCAGATAAAGAGTTACAGTAATCTAATCTAGAGCTAACAAAAGCATGAATCAGTTTCTCAGCATCACTCTGAGACAAGATGCTCCTAATCTTGGCAATATTATGCAATTGATAGAAGGCAGTCTTAGAAACTAATTTAATATGTGAATTGAAAAACAGATCTTGATCAAAAATAACTCCAGGGTTCCTCACGAACTATTAAGAGAAAGAGTAACCTTTCTTTGTAACTCTTTCTTTGTTGGAGTTTGGACCAACAAGAATGACTTCAGTCTTATCTGAATTTAATAGCAGGAAATTACAAGTTATCCAAGCTTTGATTTCCTTAAGACAGGCTTCTAACTTGGCTAATTGATTACTATCATCTGGCTTCATTGACAGATATAATTTGTGTCATCTGCATAACAATGAAAATGTATACAGTGCTTTCTAATAATGTTGCCTAACGGAAGCATATATAAACTAAAAAGAGTAGGGCCTAGCACAGATCCCTGTGGAACTCCATGACTGAGCCTTGAGTTGAAAGAAAACTCATTATTGACATGAACAAACTGGAACCTATCAGATAAATAAGATCTAAACCACTGCAACGAAGTTCCATTAAGTTCAACATAGTGTTCTAATCTATCAAGTAGAATATTATGATTGATAGTATCAAAAGCTGCACTAAGGTCTAAAAGGACAAGTACAGAAACAAGTCCATTATCAGATGCGATAAGGAGGTCATTAGTGACCTTCACTAAGGCTGTTTCACTACTATGATGGATTCTAAACTCAGATTGAAACTCTTCAAGTAAACCATTTCCCTGCAAGTGGTCAAATAATTGCGTAGCAGCAACTCTAAGATTTTTGGAATGAAAGACAGATTAGAGATTGTTCTATAGTTAGCTAAAACTCTTGGATCCAGCGTTGGCTTTTTGAGTAAGAGTTTAATTACAGCAGTTTTAAAAGCCTGCAGTACATGGCCTAATGTTAATGAAGAATTGATTAGCTGAAGAATAGAGCTACCAATAAATGGGAAGACTTCTTTAAATAACCTGGTAGGAATAGGGTCTAAAAGACAAGTTGAAGGCTTGGATGAGGAAATTATTTTATCTAATTCTAAAAGGTCAATTGGAGTAAACTCATCCAAACAGATATCAATTGAATGAGTTGTAGAAGTTACTGTATTTAAGTTAATGGTGGGAAGAATCTGACTGATTTTATCTCTGATAGATGAAATTTTATTATTGAAAAAGTTCATGAAGTCCTGACTAGTAAGCTCTAAGGGAATGCTAGGATTGACAGAGTCCTGACACTTTGTCAGCCTGACTACAGTGCTGAAAAGAAACCTGGGATTATTCTTGTTCTCTTCTATTAATGCAGAATAATAACTTGTTCTAGCTTTTCTAAGATTTTTTATAAATTAAAAGATGATTTCTCCAAGCTAAATAGATTTCATCTAAATTAGTGGAGCACCATTTTCTTTCTAATTGACGAGTCCTCTGTTTTAAGCTATGAGTTTCTGTGTTGAACCAAGGAGTTAGAAATCTCTGATTAGCCATGGCGGCCCCTTTAAAAAAGAAAAAGTCTAGAGTCTGATGCAAAGAAGCTGTAACACGATCTACCATGCTATCAATTACAGAAGGAGCAAGCTGTCTATAGCTTATTTCCATTGTTATTATTTCCTTCCATTGTCCTTATTTCCTCTCCACCTTCGCCAAGTGCTTGCTCACAGGGGATCGCCTGATTGCTGGGGTCTTTCTGCAACTGTGGGGGTCCCCCCCTACAGTTGATAGTGCTATGAGATGACTGTTGTTGTGAAATGGCGCTATATAAATAAAATTGAATTGAATTGTGTTGACACATGGCATAGAGGAAACAATCTGCATAAATTTGGTAACAACATCATCTGAGAGGCATCTGCTGTAGTAATATTTTTCTTTAGGAGCCAGATAGTCAGAAATAGTAAAATCAAAGGTTAACAGACAATGGTCTGACAGTACAGGATTATGAGGAGACACTACCAGATTTTCTATTTCTATGCCATATGTCAGAACAAGGTCTAATGTGTGGTGGAGATAATGAGAAGAATTTCCTACTTTCTGAAAAATAAAACCATCTAGTCTAATATTGAATTAAATGCAATATTAAGACAATCACTATCTACATCTATATGTATATTAAAGTCCTGTACGATAATTATTCTATCTGATTTCAGCACTAAATCAGCTAAGAATTTAGCAAATTTGGATAAAAACTTTGAGTAGGCTGAGGGAGGACGATAAACTATGGCAAATAAAATTGGGTTTAACCTAAAATTGCTAACATACCCAATACTGAGGACCAGGCCCTCAAAGGAATTAAAACGTGTTTTTTTTTGCTTTACATTAACTAGTAATTTTGAATGGTAAATTGTTGCTACTCCTCCTCCACGACTAGAACTTGTGGGATTTTGAGTTTAAATAACCAGAGGGAGTTGATTTATTTAAACCAACATAATCCCCTTGCCCTAACCAAGTCTCTGTAAGGGATAGTAAATCAATCTGATGATCAATTAACTGATCATGGACTAGAAGAGACTTGGGAGTTAGAGACCTAATATTTAACAAACCACATTTAATTTTTAAATTATGAGGAGGAAGAGAGGCCAAATCATTAAATTTAGAGACTTCATGTTTAATTTGAGTTTTACCAACTTTTTGTTTAATCACTTTGGGATGCTTATACATAATATTTTTTATTTACTTTGGAGGGAGCAGACAATGATTCTCTGATGGGGAAGATGGGGGCTAAGTTGAGGGGTGGCAGATGAAGATGAGCTGCAGAGAGGCATGTAAGACTGTGGCTCTGCTTCCTGGTCCCAACTCTGAGTTGTCAGTGTTTTGGAAATTTGGATAAAAATGATGCCAGATTTTTAGATAAAAGAGATGCACCATCCAAAGTGGGATGGACGCTGTCTCGTCTAATAAGACCAGGTTTTCCCCAAAATGAGCTCCAGTTGTCTATGTAGCCCACATTGTTTGCAGGACACCACACAGACAGCCAGCGGTTGAAGGATGACAAGCGGCTAAACATGTCATCACTGGTCAGATTGGGGAGGGGCCCAGAAAATACTACAGTGGCAGACATTGTTTTGGCAAAGTCACACACCGTTTCCACATTAAGTTTTGTGACTTACGACTGCCGGAGTCAGATATTAATGCCGGCGTGGATAACAATTGTCGAGTATTTACAGTTACTTTTAGTCAGCATTTTCAAATTTGACTTGATGTCGCCTGCTCTGGCCCCAGGAATGCATTTGACTATGGCCGCTGGAGTCTCTAGGTTCACGTTTCTGACTACAGAGTTGCCAATGATCAGTTTTTTCCTCAGCGGGTGTGTCGCTGAGCGGGGAAAAGCGATTAGAAACATAAACAGGTTGGTGGTGAACCGGGGCCTTGTGGCTATGCTTCCTTCTCACCGTCATCCACCCAGTCTCCTCGCTGCTAAGGATGACCGGAGGACCGCTAGCAGGCTGCCCTATGCTAGGGAGCGCCGCTGCAGCTAAGAGGTGTCCGTCATTATTAACTGGCGCAGACGGTGTTTCAGTGCAGCAGAGCCGGGATTCCAAATCAGATAACTTCGCCTCGAGCGCCTCAAAAAGACAACATTTATTACATTTACCGTTGTCACTGAAAGAGGCAGAGGTGTGGCTAAACATCTGGCAGAGAGAGCACACCAGAGGAGAAGGGGAAGGAGGGCTAGTAGCCATAGCTAGTGGCTAACCCGAAGCTAACACAAACACCGATGAAAGGTGAACAGAAGACTAAAGAGGGTGATTCGATGGCACTGAGTGCGCACACAGGTGCAAGAGGCTTGTTAAACGGAAGTGAGAGCTGACGGTAGATGGAAAAAAGTGATTAAAATACAATTAAAGGCAAAAATCCTCAGGAGATTGAGGAGAGCTAACCACAGAGCAAACCACAAAGAACCACAGAGCAAACCACACAGATCAGCTGACATCAGCGTCAGGTGACACTCATATAAAGATCAGTGTTTGTGGAGGCTTCCTGCCATTCTGGACCTGCTTCTGGAGTGAACACATCTCCCTTGGGCATACGTTTCAGTATTTATTTTTGTTTTATATTCCTATATAGTCACTTCTGCATGCCATTTTCCTCTGTTCATTTGTTCATTCATTCATTCATCTAAAAAAAATAATAAAATAATGCTATACAGTAGACTCCAACACAAAGTCCGCAATTAAAATATGAATGTGGATGGAATTAAAAAAAAACTATTAATGAATCATCATATAAGTAAAATGACAGGGAATTATATTTTGACTGTTACACCTCTCTCCATTAAAATAACATAAAATCCCGTTAAATGTCATTTAGTTTTTGAGACCACAACAGTGCTGTTTGATTCCCACAATGGAAGTGAGCCAATAAATCCTTGAGCATGATTATGCTCGGAGCAGAAAATTAAGAACAGTAAATTTCTCAATTTACTGTTAATTTATTTTCTACATTTAGTGAGATGCACCTCTGTGTGTGTGTGTGTGTGTGTGTGTGTGCGCGCGCGCACATCTCACTAAATTAGAATATCATCAGAAAGTTGATTTATTTCAGTAATTCATAAAATGAAACTCATATTGTATATAGATTCATTACAGACAAGGTGATATATTTGAAGTGTTTATTTCTTTTCATTTTGATGGTTATGGCTTATAGCTCATGAAAACCCGAAAATCAGTTTCTCAAAAAATTAGAATATTATTATTGATTTTTTTAATAGAAATGTTGGCCAGCTAAAAGTATTTCCATGCACACACTCAATACTTGGTCAGGGCCCCTTTTGCATGAATTAATACTGCATCACTGTGGCATGGCATGAAGGTAATCAGCCTGTGTTACTGCTGAGGTGTTATGAAGGTCCAGGTTGCTTTGATAGCAGCCTTCAGCTCACTGCATTGTTGGGTCTGGTGTCTCTCATCTTCCTCTTGACAATACTCCATAGATTCTGTATGGGGTTTAGATCAGGAGAGTTTGCTGGCCAGTAAAATATGGTGATACCATGGTCATTAAAACGGGCTTTGGTACTTTTGGCAGCAGTGTGGGCAGGTGCCAAGTCCTGCTGGAAAATGAAATCAGCATCTCCATAAATCTTGTCAGCAGAAGGAAGCATGAAGTGCTCTAAAATGTCCTGGTAGACAGCTGCATTGACTTTGGACTTGATAAAACACAGTGGACTAACACCAACAGATGGCATGGCTCCCCAAATCACGTGTCAAGTCCTGTCACTTGGAAATCAAGGTCCCAGAGTCTGGAGGAAGAGTGAACAGGCACAGAATCCAAGTTGCTTGAGGTCCAGTGTGAAGTTTCCACAGTCAATGATGATATGTGGATCCATGCCATCTGCTGGTGTTTTTCCACTGTGTTTACTCAAGTCCAATGTCAGTGCAGCCATCTAACAGGAAATTTTAGAGCACTTCATGCTTCCCTCTGCTGACAAGCTTTATGGAGATGCTGATTTCATTTTCCAGCAGGACTTGGCACCTGCCCACACTGCCAAAAGTACAAATACCTGGTTTAATGACCATGGTATCACTGTGCTTGATTAGCCAGCAAACTCTCTTGACCTAAATGCCATAGAGAATCTATGGTGTATTGTCAAGAGGAAGATAAAATACACCAGACCCAATAATGCAGACGAGCTGAAGGCCCTTATCAAAGCAACCTGGGCTTCCATAACACCTCAGCAGTAACACAGGCTGATCGCCTCCATGCCATGCTGCATTGATGCAGTAATTATGTAGAAGGAGCCCCAACCAAGTGTTGAGTGTGTACATGGACATATTTTTCAGTCAGCTAACATTTCTATTAAAAATCAAATTTTTGTAATTAATTTTATGTACTATTCTAATTTTTTGAGAAATTGAATTTGGGGTTTTCATGAGCTATAAGCCATAACCATCAAGATTAAAAGAAATAAACACTTGAAATATATCACTCTGTGTGTAATGAATCCATATAATATGAGTTTTACTTTTTGAATTGAATTATTGAAATAAATGAACTTTTCGATGACATTCTAATTTATTGAGATGCACCTGTGTATATGTATGTAGCAGGCAGAGAGTAGACAGACTGACTGAAAATTTCACAAAAAACCTTTATTCCACAGACCAAGAAAATGTGTTTTCAGACAGCAAAAAAACCCAGATGGGTGTTTCCGTGGCAACCAGTAAGCCGTACTGGCAAAAGATACGTTTGCACAACAGCACAGCCTAGTGGTAGAAAAATAACACTGCAAAGACATGAAACCACCTACCAAACCACATCCATCACCTGCAAACAAACCCACAAACGTCCGTTTTATATATATATATATATATATATATACTGTATATGTCCCATACTTTTAAAAAACATGTCATACACACCATGTTATCACCCAACAAATATTCTACATTGTCCTGTTATGTATGTGTGTGTGTGTGTGTGTATTTTAACTCCCCGTTCTCTCTATTTCTCTTTCATTCCTGCATGTCTGAACTAAGTTTTGATTTAAAAACATCTGTTTTCACCAGCATTTCAGTCAACGTTTGCCAATGGAGCTAAACTTAGGCTGACTTAAGTGAACCCTGCATAACTTAGCCCAGCGTTCAGGAACTTTTACAAACTGAGCACAACTTTCATCAACGTTTATTTCCAAATGTCAGCAAATTTTCAGCATGCTGAAAATTCTCAACGAATACAACTTTCGCCAGCGTTTGCCAACAAACACCAACTTTTATCAACTTTTGCCAGCAGAGCCAGACGTTTGCCAAAACGTCAGTCAAAGTTGGTCCAAAGGTAGTGTGAATCCACCCAAAAAAGCAGGTCCAGGATGGCAGGAAGCCTCCACAAATGCTGATCTTTATATGAGCGTTGCCTGACGCTGATGTCAGTTGAACTGCGCTGAGTATTCTTAGCTTAAGTTAACCTAAGTTGGCAACTGCTACACATACACTAGCCTAGTTGGCAAAAGTTTGACAACGCTGGGAAATGCTAGCAAAAGTTCGTTAAAGTTGGTGTGTGCTCACCAACATAATTTCACCAACGTTTGGACTGATTTCTCTGATTTTTCAAAACGTCAGTAAAAGTCGGTCCAAGTGTTATAGTGTGAACCCAGCTTAACATCTCTACCTTTTTACATCATAACCACAAAGAAGCACAATCCCAGTACTGGGGTGGGGGGGGGGTGTCATTGTCTGTTCCAATCGCAACAATTTACAATCTTTTTGTGTAACATTTTACTTTGCAGACCAGTCCTCTACGGCTTAGTGTCCCACTTCCTGAACAGCAGTGATGATAGAGGGAAGGTGCTCCTGCGGGGTGCCACTCCCAGCAGTTCAGCTCCTGGACCTCATGTCTAAGATTTGATAAACCACCGGTGACTTTTAAAGCTGTTAGACCATAAAAAAATACTCTGGTATCTCAAAGAAGGCCACAAATTGTTTGACTACCCTGTTTTGAACAGTTTATGCGCACATGCTATATAGTCTACCAAATAAGTAATCTCAGATGTATTTTGATTTGATCTTAGCAAGGCTATGTCATAGTGTTGCAGTAATTGATGTTGTTATTTTTATGATTGAGAACTAAAGTTGAAATATGATCGTTTTGTTTTTCAAATGATTGTTACCTGATGCTTTTTTAAGAAATATTTTTATTTTTAATGTTATCCTGCTTCGCACCAGTTATTTGTTGAAGTGCTGTTTTAATGGTCACCGTTAGATGGCAGTGTTACCTCAATAACACCAAAGTCATCTCCTTGGACAGGAGTCTATAAACTGGTTCTTCTCATAGTGATTTTGAGCAAAAATAGCATATTTACATGAAGCAAGTAACAAATTTATGAGAGAAAGAATTTCCACTTAAGCCTTACAAATGTACAAAGAAAAAAGCAGAATTATTGGAAAAAATACAAATTTACAAGAGTAAAATAATAAAATTATCAACATAAAATAATACATTTACAAGAAAAATAGCATCTTTCTAACAAAAAGGTAGCAACTTCACAATGAAAGAAGAACTTTTTGAAAGAAAAGTATATGTACAGCGGGGATCAAAATTGGAGAACAATGTATTAATACTTGATTTATTCTGAAATATTGTTCTTTATTGTTCAGAATTTGACAGAATATCAGCAGTGGTATAGCAGCAGCTGATATTCTGTTAAATTCTGAACAATGAAGACAATATTTCAGAATAAATGAAATATTAATACAGTGTTATCTAATTTTGAGTTTGACTGTATTTACATGTTGAAAAACTGACCTACAGTGCATCCGGAAAGTATTCACAGCACTTCACTTTTTCCACATTTTATGTTACAGCCTTATTCCAAAATTGATTAAGTTCATTTTTCCCTCAGAATTCTGCACACAATATCCCATAATGACAATGTGAAAAAAAAAAATTGAGATTTTTGCAAATTTATTAAAGATAAAAAACTAAGAAATCACATGTACATAAGTATTCACAGCCTTTGCCATGAAGCTCAAAATTGAGTTCAGGTGCATCCTGTTTCCACTGATCATCCTTGAGATGTTTCTGCAGCTTAATTGGAGTCCACCTGTGGTAAATTCAGTTGATTGGACATGATTTGGAAAGGCACACACCTGTCTATATGAGGTCCCACAGTTGACAGTGCATGTCAGAGCACAAAAAAAGCATGAGGTCAAAGGAATTGTCTGTAGACCTCTGAGACAGAATTGTCTCGAGGCACATATCTGGGGAAGGGTACAGAAAAATTTCTGCTGCTTGGAAGGTTCCAATGAGCACAGTGGCCTCCATCATCCGTAAATGGAAGAAGTTCAGAACCACCAGGACTCTTCCTAGAGCTGGCCAACCATCTAAACTGAGCGATCAGGGGAGAAGGGCCTTAGTCAGAGACATGACCAAAAACCCGATGGTCACTCTGTCAGAGCTCCAGCGTTCCTCTGTGGAGAGAGAACCTTCCAGAAGGACAGCCATCTCTGCACCAATCCACCAATCAGGCCTGTATGGTAGAGTGGCCAGACGGAAGCCACTCCTTAGTAAAAGGCGCATGGCAGCCTGCCTGGAGTTTGCCAAAAGGCACCTGAAGGACTCTCAGACCATGAGAAACAAAATTCTCTGGTCTGATGAGACAAAGATTGAACTCTGGCGTGAATGCCAGGCGTCATGTTTGGAGGAAACCAGGCACCATTCATAACCATGCCAATGGTGGTGGCAGCATCATGCTGTGGGGATGTTTTTCAGCGGCAGGAACTGGGAGACTAGTCAGGATAGAGGGAAAGATGAATGCAGCAATGTACAGAGACATCCTGGATGAAAACCTTTTCCAGAGGACTCTTGACCTCAGACTGGGGTGATGGTTCATCTTTCAGTAGGACGACGACCCTAAGCACACAGTCAGGATATCAAAGAGTGGCTTCAGGACAACTCTGTGAATGTCCTTCAGTGGCCCAGTCAGAGCCCAGACTTGAATCCAAGGCTGTGTTCAGAATGTTCACTCCCTCACTCCCTCAGATATAGTGGACTATATAGTAAACTCAATATAACAATAAAATTAACAGCTTTCGGACACTACTGGCTTGTTTTCGTGGCACGGTTAATGATGTCATCACGTGAGACAGTAAAACCTAGCAGACTAACGGTGGTAAAAAAAAAAAAAAAATGAAAACCTGCCTGTAATTTGCAGTAAATATGTATTAAATCATTTTTGCTGAACTAATAAATATACGTAAATACTTTAAGGTAGTTTATGTTGTAATGTGAAGCTCTCCTCTCACTGCTCCATTGGCTGCGCATTGCATTATGGGATATATTGGCTAATGTAGTGACCATCCGTTGTACGCTACTTTTCAAAATGCATTGTGGGATATTTTGAGTGTACTATATAGTGAGTGAAATTTTCCAGTTAAGATTTCGAACAGTACTACAAGATGGCTGATTCACTATATAGAACACGATATAGGGAAGGAGTGAGCATTTCGAACACAGCACAATTGAACATGTCTGGAGAGATTTGAAAATGGCTGTGCACCGACGCTTCCCACCCAACCTGATGGCACTTGAGAGGTGCTGCAAAGAGGAATGGGCCAAACTGCCCAAAGATAGGTGTGCCAAGCTTGTGGCATTATAGTAAAAAAAAAACAAAAAAAAACTTGAGGCTATAATTGCTGCCAAAGGTGCATCAACAAAGTATTGAGCAAAGGCTGTGAATACTTATGTACATGTGATTTCTTAGTTTTGTTATTTTCAATAAATTTTGCAACAGTCTCAAAAAAAAAAACTTTTTTCATGCTGTCATTATGTATGTGGTATTGTGTGTAGAATTTTGAGGAAAAAATGAATTTAATCTATTTTGGAATAAGGCTGTAACATAACAAAATGTGGAAAAAATGAAGCGCTGTGAATACTTTCTGGACGCACTGTATTACTTATATTGACAGCCTAGCAATAACTGCTTTGTTTTACCTTTATTTTAAAGCTCCTTGCAGATTTTTGGTCAGAAATTGCTCAAAATGACTCTTTCTGTAGTAGAGTTTGCTGACCCCTGTCCAGCTGGAACTGAACTGTGATATTTTGGGGGATTTTTGTAGCCTGATGTCCATTTTCTGATATGTAATATTGTAAATAAAACTTCTTTTTTTTTTTTTTTTTTTACATAAACCTGAATCTTTTTTGACTCATTTATGATTTCATATCCAGACATGATCATATCAGATTTCAGCAGAAGATATTGTTTTGGTATTTATTACAAATAATCCACCCTACTGTAATTCAGCTGCATGCAGCTTTATGGTTTTTGTTCTCATTTTATTGATATAGTTTAATTAGCATATTGGGCACTTTTAAGTAAATTCTTGATGTAATTTTAATCACAGGACAGATTAGATTGTGTAACAGAACCTGAACATTTAACAAAATAACAAAGGTCCTTTCTTGTGATTACAGTATATTAACAGTTATACAACAGTTAGTTCTGACCAAGCAATTTGATTGGGCAATAGGAATTCCAGGAAACCTAGCCACAGGGGGTGCACAAGCCAGTGTACTGCCGGTCCCAAGCCCAGGTAAATGGGAGGGTTGTGTCAGGAAGGGCATCCAACGTAAAACCTTTGCTAAATCAAATGTGGATCATGACGAATGAGACTTTCATTCCCAATCGGTCAAGGCCCGGGTTGACAGCGACCGCCGCTGGTGCTGTTAACCGACAGGGTGCTGGTGGAAATTGGGCTACTGTTGATCGAAGATCGAGGAGGAGGAGAGGGGGAAGGTGTTAGGAGGGAGAGAGAAAAGGAAAGGCAGAAGTGTGGAGGTGAGAGTAGGGACGTTAAGTGTAGGGACTGTGACTGGTAAAGGCTAGTGATGTTAAAACCGAGGCCTCATGGAACAATGAGCAACTTTGAGACAATTGCTTCATGAGCGACTGTTATGAAACATCTAATAAAGACTGCCATCTGGTGACTGACTGTCAACTGCATTTGAGTTGAAAACCTGAAAAAGGCAACACTCTACATCACAGGTTGCACTACACTTTTTATGTCATTTTCTCAGATAGGCTTGTAAAAATTCTGTCAATCAGTTATTTATTGTTTTAATTGACTTTAATTAGATCACCATCCATATAATCTGTCAAATGTAGATAGCTTTCAGAATTTGTAGTCATTGCTGGAAAAATTCTGTGGAAGGACAATTTTCAGTGAACAAAACCTCTGAGATATATATATATAGTGAGAGAGAGAGAGACATTAACACTGGCCAATGGCTGGTGAATTTCAGCAGTGGCCGGTAAGACAGCTACACTCTACAGCCACTTTGGCCATGTGCAGCCATGAAGGGGTGTTCCAGTTCACAGGGGTAGGGGTAGTGATGTCACGCTCCACACTGCCCACTCAACACTGATTCGCGCAATATAAAGCGGAGGTGTCATGAGCATTTTTTGTTTTAAATTTAATAGAACAAAATACAACAAACTCTCGATGAGGATAAAGGTTACGAAAGAGTTACAAAATCAGAACTTTCACAAAAAATATAGAGTCAAACTTCACATTCCAATTAACAAGAAAAAAAGGGGTATATTAAAAGAGAAAGTAAAGAGCACAACAATTCTCTGATAGTCTTTTTTTTATTATATTAATAGGAGCTGTACAATGTCTTGTAGTTTGTTTTTTTTTTTTTGCATCATGAGCAGTGCATCAAGCGCTGTTTCAGCACGCCCACAGTCATGTGACCGTAGCAAATGAGGCCTTATGTCGGTCATATTACGTGACTTGAGGGCTCACGGGAAATTTGAGAGGGTTCTATTGGAATTAGTTTTTTTTTTAGTTTGCTTTGTAAAGTTTGTTCCTGCCAAAAGATTTTGAATAGACCTCAGATTGGCAAATGCTTAAAAAAAAGTATTGAGATTTTTTTCAGGTTTTCCACTCAGATGCAGTTCTAACACTCAGTCAGCAGATGGCATGCTTTACTAAATGTATAATAACACTGTTGATCATGAAGCTATTGTCTCAAAGTTGTTCATTGTTTTATAAGGCCTCAGTTTCACCATCACCAATGTATGTATGTGTAATATTCAGTACATGTAATGTGTTGTTTAATGTTACTAAACCAAAACCTAATTCTATCTTGTGTAATACTGTCCCTGACTTCTACTCAAACAGCAAATGCAATGATGATAACAAATCTCCTCCTCTCAGAAAACACTCAGTTTTAGTGGTGAATCACACCTTTTTTAAATCCTTCACTATTGACTTATGCAATGCCCAGCCCTCTCAAATTTCTCACCAGGTCTCAAATCACATAATGTGACAATGAGGCCTTGTTTGCTACGGTCACGTGACTGTGGCCATGTTGATACTGTGATGCTGTGAGGGTTCACACAAGAAAGGAGAGATGACTGTGACAAAACAGGCTTTATTTAAACACACTTCCTCAACACTGACAGGAGGGGAGGTCATCCCCACAGACCTCCGTCTCACTGAGGGTGACACAAACGCATGATCAGTCACTGCTCTGATTCTTCTTATATCACTGCTGTGTCATTATGTGTCATTATAACGCATAATGACACAGCAATAACACTTTAGAACACACAAATGATGACACCCTTTGAATCCTCCGCTGCCAAAGCATGCCGGGAGAATCCCTGCCCCCTTAACACAGCCCCGACGTTACACTGTCCCCCCTGGACTGGTTTCTGTCCCCAGAATAATAAAAGTCCATCTCAAAAGTCCAACACGAATCCGTCCAGGTGTCGGGGCGGCCTCCGTTGTCGACAACCAGCACGCACAGGCCCGCTAGTGTCCATCTGTGCCTCGGTTGGAGTATCTGGTCGGGGTGAAGGCTCCGGCTCAACCACCCGTGGGGCAGATGGCTGGTACGGGGCGAGACGGTCACAGTGGAGTACCACGACCCGGTCCCTTTTCTGCAGCCTCACCCTGTACACCACATCCGACAGTCGCTGTAGGACCTCGCACGGTCCCGACCAATGGTTCGCCAGTTTTGGTGACAGTCCCCTTTTTTGCTTCGGGCAGAAAACCCAGACTCGATCTCCTGGTGCAAAGTCCCTCCCCTGGCAGCAGGAGTCATATGCCCGCTTCTGCCGGCTCCCCGCTGCTGCCAGGGCCTCCCGAGCCAGTCCGTGCACCATGTGGAGATGTTCCTTCAAGCAAAACAAATTGAGATTGAGATTCAACTTTATTGTCATTACACATGTATGAATACAAGGTAACGAAACGTGACTTGGCATTCGGGCACGCTCTGCAGAGCGCATCCAAGGCCGGGGCAGCCGCTAGGCGCCAGTCATAATCAACAAAGTCAACAAATAATCCAACCCCGGTTTGCCCTCCACTTCAGGCTCCGGGGGGGTGGGGGGGGGGATACCAAATCCACCTGTGTGCGCAGCTCATGTCCAAACATCAGCACTGCAGGAGTGCACCGGGTGGATTCCTGTGCTGCCGTCCGCCCAGTCTCGCTGTCGCTGGTCCACTAGGACAGCGAGCTGGGTGGTAAGGGTCCGGTTGAACTGTTCGACCAGGCCGTCGCTCTGTGGGTGTAGCGGGGTGGTCCGGGTCTTCCGGATGCCCAGCCGCTTGCAGACCTCCTCGAAGACCCTGATCGCTGTGCAGCTCCTCCGGTGCGGCAGACTGACACAACATCTCGTCCACCAGTTTTGATGCTGTGGTGGCGGCGCTCTAATCAGGGACCGCATACGCCTCTGGCCATTTGGTGAAATAATCCATTGCAACCAGCACGTAGCAGTTCCCCCGGTCCGTGGTCGAGAAAGGGCCCAGAATGTCCACCCCTACCCGCTCCATCGGTGCTCCCACCCGGTACTGCTGCAAGGGGGCGTGGGATCGCTGAGTCAGCCCCTTCTGAGCCATGCAGGTATCGCAGCGATGGACGTGGAGCTGTACATCCTGGTGACATCCGGGCCAGTAGAACCGGGCTCGAAGACGCTGCAGAGTCTTTGTCACCCCGAAGTGGCCCGCTCCTACCACCCCATGGACCAGCTGGAGTACATTGGGCCGGAGCAGCCGGGGAACCAGCAGCTGCCAGACGTGACACTGCCCAGCTGGAGTCTGCCACTGCCGATACACAACACCCTCGTGACAGCGGAGATTGGCCCACTGGGAGTGTAGGGCCTTGGTCTCTGGGTCCAGCGCAGACACAGCCTCCCAGGTGGGCCTCTGGCTCGCGTCCAGCCACTGCCGAACCCGGGAAATGACTGGATCTCTGTCCTGCTCGCTCTACAGCTGCTGCGTGCCGAGGGCCTCTGTGACGTGATCGCTGGGGAGAGCTGCCTGATTATCCAAGGAGCTGTGTGACGCTGTGTTATTCCTGCTCACAGAGGTCCAGAGAGCAGCAGCCCGTGGGACGGCTTGGTCTCGATCCTCTGCCCGCTGGCAGTGACGACAGTCCTCCGCAGCACAGGGACTCCGAGACAGCGCATCAGCGTTGGCATGGAGGCGGCCTGCCTGATGCACAATCAGAAAATCATAATCCTGCAGTGCCTCCAGCCATCTCGCCAACTGTCCATCTGGCTCTTTGAAGTTCAGCAGCCAGGTCAGGGAAGCATGATCCGTCCTGAGCTGGAACCTCCCCCGTACACATACGGGCGAAAATGGCGAAGCCCCTGGATGACAGCCAACAGCTCTCTGCAAGTAACGCAATAATTCCTTTCAGCTCTGCTGAGAATGTGGCTGAAAAAAGCAACTGGCTGCTCTCCGTGTTCTCCCTCCTGGGATAACACCGCCCCGATGCCCTGGTTGCTGGCGTCCGTGTCCACGATGAAAGGGCGGTTCGGGTCGGGATACTGCAGGATGGGGGCTCCGATGAGCGCTGAGTGAAGCTGGGAAAAAGCAGCAGCACAGCTCTCACTCCACTGAAACACACGGCCCTTCTGTGTCAGCTGATGCAGCGGGCTGGCTATGGTGGCGAAGTCTTTCACAAATCTCCTATAATAGGAGACCAGTCCAGGAAAACTCCGTAGCTCTCCCACATCCCGTGGCACTGGCCAGTTTTTCACCGCTGCCACTTTCTCTGGATCGGTGGTGACTCCCACTGTGCTGACGACGTGGCCCAGGAAGGTGGTCTCCCGCTAAAATAGGTGGCATTTCCGCGGGTGTAGCCGCAGCCCAGCCTGTCGGATGACGTCCAGTACTTCCCAGAGGTTGGACAGGGTGCTGTCAAAATCAGCTGCGTGAACCAGCAGGTCATCCAGATAAACAATGCAGCGGCTCCGGGGCACATAAGCCAACACTCGCTCCATCAGACGTTCAAAGGTGGCCGGGGCGTTGCAAAGTCCAAACGGCATCACCTTGAACTGATACAGTCCCTGCCCGATGGAGAAGGCTGTTTTTTAGCGGGCCTCAGGTGACAGTTCTACCTGCCAATAGCTGCTGCGGAGGTCCAGCGAGCTGAACCAGCTGGAACTGGCGATGTAATCCAGCGCGTCATCGATGCGGGGCAGGGGGTAGGAATCCTTGCAGGTGACATCATTCAGGCATTGGTAATCCACACAGAACCGCCACGAACCGTCCTTCTTCCTAACCAGCACCACCAGCACCGCCCAGGGGCTGGTGGAGGGTTCAATAATGTCTGCCTCCAGCATTTCCCGTACTTTTTGTTCTGCTGCCGCCCACCTTGAAAAAGGCAGACGGCGGGGGCGGAGCCAGATCGGCCTGGTCTCACCGGTGTCGATCCCGTGCTGCACCAAGCTGGTTCGGGTGCATTCCTCATCCTTTGCAGCCGAAGACGTCCATGTAGCAGTCCAACAGCTCCCACAGCTGGCGTCTCTGTCCCAATTCCAGTCCGCTGCAGCTCTGCTGGAACAATTCCTCGACCGCCTGCTGCGTTTCTGCTGATACATTGACCCACTCCACTGTGGCCCTCCCCCTTGCTGTCTTTATTGGTGGTCGCACTCCCTCTGCTCGTGCTGGTGGCGCCGTTGTGTTCAGTGCTTGCGGTGACCCACCCTGGCGGTCCCTCAATCACGCAGACCTCCAGGTTCCTCCTCTGGGCCCCGCTGCAGAGCGTGATGGTCCGAGTTCCTAGCAGGAGGGACGATCTGGTGGTGTCAATTTTTGAGCCCCATGCTGCGAGCAGATCGAGTCCAATAATGCAGGGGTCTTGGATGTCAGCCAGCCAGAACGGGTGGTTTGTGTTCTGGCCAGCCACCCCCGCCACAAGAACTCTCCGCCCTCCCAGTCTGGCGCGCTCACCGGTAGCTGTAGTGATGCAGCTCCTCCTCCTCCTCCTCGCTCTCAGCCGTGGCCTGGAAAGCTCTCTGTCTCGGTGCCGATGTATCAGCTGTACAATCCATTAGCGGTTCCACCCACTCCGCTTCTGCCACAGCCGTTTCCCAGCTGTTTGCGGCGTGATTCCGGATGTGGCTCTGGAGCTGGGCCGGGCGGAGACCCCGGATGAAGTTCCGGAGGGCGAGCTTCTCCACTACCTCTGGCTCGAAATCCGGGTAGCTACGCCGTGTCAGCAGCCGTATGTCTGCTGCGTAGGCTCCCAGGCTCTCTCAGCTGCCTCGCTGGCGGTTGGCCAGCTGTTCCTCGGCATGGTCAGCGTCGGCCACTCTCCCAAACCGTCTCCGGAGCGCTCCTTGCAGCGCTGGCCAGCTGCGATGTTCCTTGGGCCGGAGATCAGACAGCGTGCGGAGAGCCCTTCCCTCCAGGGCCAGCACGACCTAAACGGTGGTCTCTTCAAGTGGCCAGCCGTTCGATGCAGCGGCCAGCTTGACCTGGACCAGGTAGTCGTCCAGCAGGGTTTCACCGTTAAAGCGGGGAACCTTGGCCCACTGCCGGATGGGTGGGATGGTCGCCTCTTGGTCGCTCGCCGCCCCTGGTCGCAGTGGAATTGCCGGCCCGTCCTGCCCTGAAAAGGGCGGGGAACGGAGCTGATCTGCTCTGTTTAGCCCGTCCTGCCTTGAGAAAGGCAGAAGGCGGGTACGCTGGTCCCGTCTGGTCCGCTGCTCCGTTCATCCCGGCGAGCAACTCTGGGGGTTGGTGTACCAGCTCTGTCGTCCATTCCCAGCTGAGCGATGAACCGCTCCAGCTGCTGAATCTCTGCTCTGATCCCGGCTTCCATCTGCTCCATAGTCCCACTTCTGACACCAGTGTGATGTTGTGAGGGTTCATACAAGAAAGGAGAGATGACTGTGACGAAACAGGCTTTATTTAAACACACTTCCTCAACACAGACAGGAGGGGAGGTCAACTCCACAGACCTCCGTCTCACTGAGGTTGACACAAACGCATGATCAGTCACCGCTCTGATTCTTGTTATATCACTGCTGTGTCATTATACTGCTGTGTCATTATAACACAGTTATAATGACACAGCAATAACACTTTAGAACACACAAATGATGACACCCTTTGAATCCTCCGTTGCCAAAGCATGCCGGGAGAATCCCCGCCCCCTTAACACAGCCCCGACGTTACACTACAGTGTTCGACACTCTACTCGTGACACTTCCGTGTTATATTGCTCAAATCAGTGTTGAGTTTGCGGTGTCGAGTATAACGTCACCAGTAAAGGCAGAGAGTTGGCTAATATGATGAAGAGAAGAAAGGTTGATAAACTGTGTGTTCAAGAAACCAGATGAAAGGGAAGCAAGGCTAGGAGCGTTGGAGGGGGATTTAAACTGTTCTACCATGGTGTAGATGGGAAGAGAAATGGAGTAGGAGTAATCTTGAAGGAAAAGTATGTGAAGAGTGTTTAGGAGGTAAAGAGGGAGTCAGACAGAATCATGAGTTCAGAGCTAGAAGTCAAAGGTGTGATGTTGAATGTTGTCAGTGCATATGCCCCACAAGCTGCATGTCAGGAATGAGAGATAGGAATTCTGAAGGAAGTTGGATGAAGTAGAGTGTTCCCAGGGGTGAGAGAGTGGTGATTGGAGCGGACTTTAATGGACATGTACAGTGGGGCAAAAAAGTATTTAGTCAGCCACCAGTTGTGCAAGTTCTCCCACTTAAAAGATGAGCGAGGTCTCCAATTTTCATCATAGGCATACCTCAACTATGAGAGACAAAATGAGAAAAAAAATCCAGAAAATCACATTGAAGGATTTTTAATGAATTAATTGGTAAATTCCTCAGTAAAATAAGTATTTGGTCACCTACAAACAAGCAAGATTTCTGGCTCTCACAGACATGTAACTTCTTCTTTAAGAGGCTCCTCTGTCCTCCACTTGTTACCTGTATTAATGGCACCTGTTTGAACTCGTTATCAGTACAAAAGACACCTGTCCACAACCTCAAAGAGTCAGACTCCAAACTCCACTATGGCCAAGACCGAAGAGCTGTCAAAGGACACCAGAAACAAAATTGTAGACCTGTACCAGGCTAGGAAGACTGAATCTGCAATAGGTAATAAGCTTGGTGTGAAGAAATCAACTGTGGGAGCAATTATTAGAAAATGGAAGACATACAAGACCACTGATAATCTCCCTCGATCTGGGGCTCCACGCAAGATCTCACCCTGTAGGGTCAAAATGATAACAAGAACGGTGAGCAAAAATCCCAGAACCACACGGGGGGACCTAGTGAATGACCTGCAGAGAGCTGGGACCAAAGTAACAAAGGCTACTATCAGTAACACATTACGCTGCCAGGGACTCAAATCCTGCAGTGCCAGATGTGTCCCCCTGCTTAAGCCAGTACACGTCCAGGCCCGTCTGAAGTTTGCTAGAGAGCATTTGGATGATCCAGAAGAGGATTGGGAGAATGTCATATGGTCAGATGAAACCAAAATGGAACTTTTTGGTAAAAACTCAACTTGTCGTGTTTGGAGGAGAAAGAACACCATACCTACTGTGAAGCATGGGGGTGGAAACATCATGCTTTGGGGCTGTTTTTCTGCAAAGGGACCAGGACGACTGATTCGTGTAAAGGAAAGAATGAATGGGGCCATGTATCATGAGATTTTGAGTGAAAACCTCCTTCCATCAGCAAGGGCATTGAAGATGAAACGTGGCTGGGTCTTTCAGCATGACAATGATCCCAAACACACCGCCCTGGCAATGGAGTGGCTTCGTAAGAAGCATTTCAAGGTCCTGGAGTGGCCTAGCCAGTCTCCATATCTCAACCCCATAGAAATTCTTTGGAGGGAGTTGAAAGTCCGTGTTGCCCAGCGACAGCCCCAAAACATCACTGCTCTAGAGGAGATCTGCATGGAGGAATGGGCCAAAATACCAGCAACAGTGTGTGAAAACCTTGTGAAGACTGACAGAAAACGTTTGACCTCTGTCATTGCCAACAAAGGGTATATAACAAAGTAATGAGATGAACTTTTGTTATTGACAAAATACTTATTTTACTGAGGAATTTACCAATTAATTCATTAAAAATCCTTCAATGTGATTTTCTTGATTTTTTTTTTTCTCATTTTGTCTCTCATAGTTGAGGTATACCTATGATGAAAATTGGAGACCTCTCTCATCTATTAAGTGGGAGAACTTGCACAATTGGTGGCTGACTAAATACTTTTTTGCCCCACTGTAGGTGAAGGGAACAGAGGTGATGAGGAGGTCCTGGGTAGGTATGGTCTTAAGGAGAGAATTGTGGAAGGACAGATGGTTGTGAATTTTGCTAAAAGGATGGAAATGGCTTTGGTGAACATATACTTCAAGAAGAGAGAGGAACATAGGGTGACTTACAAGAGTGGAGGAAGTGCACACAGGTGGACTACATCTTATGCAGAAGGAGAAATCTGAAAGAGATAGGAGACTGCAAGATGATGGCAGGGGAGAATGTAGCTAGACAGCCTCAGATGGTCGCCTGTAGGATGACTTTGCAAAGCAAGAAGAGGAAAACGGTGAAGGCAGAGCCAAAGATTAAGTGGGGGAAGTTACAGAAGGAAGCAGGTCGCACAGAGTTCAGGAAGGAGTTGATACAGGCTCTGGGTGGTAGGAAAGAATTGCCAGATGACTAGGAAAGTACAGCAACAGTATTGAGGGAAATGGGTAGAAAGGTATGTGTTGTATCCAGTGGACAGAGGAAGGAAGACAAGAAGACTTGGTGGTGGAATGAGGAGGTACAGTAAAGCATCCAAAGGAAGAGGTTAGCAAAGAAAAAGTGGGATAGTCAAGGAGATGAAGAAAGTAGAGAGGAGTATTTAGAATCTGGGCGCATGGCAAAGGAAAAGGTATATAGTGAGTTGTATGAGAGGCTGGACACTAAGGAAGGAGAAAAGGAGTTGTATCGACTGGCTAGACAGAGAGATCGAGCTGGAGAGGATGTACAGCAGGTTAGGTTGATTAAGAACAGAAATGATAATGTACTAACAAATGACAAGAGTGTGTTGAAAAGGTGGAAGGAGTACTTTGAAGAGCTGATGAATAAAGAAAATGAGAGAGGGAGGAGGATGGATGAAGGAAAGATAGTGAACAAGGAAGTCCCAAGGATTAGCAAGGCAGAAGTGAGAGCAGCTTTGAAGAGGATGAAGAATGGAAAAGCGGTTGATCCAGATGATGTACCTGTGGAAGTATAGAGATGTTTAGGAGAGAAGGCAGTGGACTTTTTAACCAGATTGTTTAACACAATCTTGGAGAGTGAGAGGATGCCTGAGGAGTGGAGAAGAAGTGTTTTGGTACCAATTTTCAAGAACAAAAGTGATGCTCAGAGCTGTAGTAACTACAGAGGCATAAAACTGATCAGCCACACTATGAAGATATGAGAAAGAGCTGCTGAGGCCAGGTAAATTGGTGGCAGTAGGACACAGTCCAAGGATGGATAATTTTTTCACACATAAGGAGTTGTTCAGAACTCCTTATAAGAACTCCTTATACAAAGATATAGAGTGAAGATAATCAAGTCAGTGGTGGTAATGCACCTGTAAGCTGGTTGCCAACTGCCAATCAAATCTAAAAGAAGAAAAAGAAGATTAAGAGGAGAGGTGCCAATCAGTGATCGGTAGTATGGTTTTATGCCAAGAAAGAGTACTACAGATGCAATGTTTGCTCTAAGAATGCTGATGGAGAAGTATAGAGAAGGTCAGAAGGAGTTGCACTGTGTCTTTGTGGATCTAGAGAAAGCATACAGGAACATCTCACTAAATTAGAATATCATCATCAAAAAGTTGATTTATTTTAGTAATTCAATTCATAAAATGAAACTCATATTTTATATAGATTCATTACAGACAGAGTGATATATTTCAAGTGTTTATTTCTTTTAATTTTGATGGTTATGGCTTATAGCTCATGAAAACCCGAAAATCAGTTTCTCAAAAAATTAGATTACATAAGATCAATTTTAAAAAACTGATTTTTTTTAATAGAAATGTTGGCCAACTAAAAGTATTTCCATGAACACACTCAATACTTGGCCAGGGCTCCTTTTGCATGAATTAATACTGCATCACTGTGGCATGGCATGAAGGTGATCAGCCTGTGTCACTGCTGAGGTGTTATGAAGGCCCAGGTTGCTTTGATAGCGGCCTTCAGCTCACTGTATTGTTGGGTCTGGTGTTTCTCATCTCCCTGTTGATGATACTTCATAGATTCTGTATGGGGTTTAGGTCAGGAGAGTTGGCCAGTAAAATATGGTGATATTATCATGGGTATTAAACCAGGCTTTGGTGCTTTTGGCAGCAGTGTGGGCAGGTGCCAAGTTCTGCTGGAAAATGAAATCAGCATCTCCATAAACCTTGTCAGCAGAGGGAAGCATGAAGTGCTCTAAAATGTCCTGGTAGACAGCTGCATTGACTTTGGACTTGATAAAAACACAGTGGACTAACACCAGCAGATGACATGGCTCCCCAAATCAGGTGCCAAGTCCTGTCACTTGGAAATCAACGTCTCAGAATCTGGAGGAAGAGTGAACAGACACTGAATCCAAGTTGCTTGAGGTCCAGTGTGAAGTTTCCACAGTCAGGGATGATATGTGGAGCCATGGGTGTTTTTCCACTGTTGTTTTTTTTTTTTTTTTCCCTTGTCCTGTCAGGCAGCTAGGCAAACAGAACAAGGATCTGTCACCCTTATTGTGCCAAAACAGATTTACTTTGCCAAGAGGAGCTTATACAGTACCTAATTGTGCACTGTATATTGTTGTAAACTCCTCCTGTAATAACTTTTAATACTTTATTTTAATCGTTTTACCCATGGAAGACCCAACAGGATGGGGAAGAGGGAAAGAAAGTGTGTGAAGGGGGAAAAGAAAAGGGAGGGGAACAGACAAAAAAAAAACAAACAACTAAAACAAACAAAAGACAAACTGCTTCTTCCAGCGGAGATGTCTCAACACGAGTCTGGTTTCTGCACCTGTTAAAGGAGAGACACTTGTGCATGTATGTCTGTGTGCATATATATGAGAACGCGCGCAAAATACGTGTGTGCATGTGAGTGGTTTGTCAGGAAACATACGAGCGGAGGGCCAGTCGCAGCAGCTCTCCCCCCGGAGACCTCGAGCAGGCAAGGCAGCACCACCAACCCCCAGCCCCGAGGTCAGCAAGCTCCAGGAAAGCCAGGCATCCACCCCCAGAGGGACGATTAAGGGAGGGCAGGGCGGCCGGCGCGGTGAGCCCACACCCCTGGACCCGCCCAACCCCCATCCCCCCAGCGGGGCCAACATCCGTCACTGGGCCCCAGGCACCAGGAGGCCAGCGACCCCACCCCCCAGGACAGAGACCAGCCAGCGCCCCCCGGCGCGAGCCCCCCCAGACACCCCCACAGCGGCCCCGCCCCAGCGCCTCCGCCACACACCCCGGGGACCCCCACGTCCAAAGAAGTCCCCTCGCCCAGGGGAGCCCACGTTGCCGAGAGGCACTACCCCCCTTAATCCAGCACCTCCCGACTCGCAGGCACACCCCTCCCCATACCTTCACACCCACATGTTCCCATGCATACCCCTCTCACTCAGCCAGACCGACCCATTCTCTCTCACTCCAGTACCTACTCAAATTCACTCCTCATTCACCTTTATTTCAAAAGGCGGTTGCGAAGCAGATGCAGCGAGCCTGAACATGCACCAGTGCCCGGCAGTGACCAGGGAGGCCACCGGCGCAGGCCACAGAAGCAGACCCCACCCCCCGGCGCCCATCTGAGCGAACAATCAGCAGACCACTGCAGGCGCCCCAAGATGCCACCCGGCATGCAAAGCGCCGCACAAAACCGACCCATCATCACCACCTCCATTCATCACCCCCTCACTCACACTTAGACTCATATTCAGCCCCCCGTCACTTCCTTGGTTGTATCTATATATTTAGTAGCACCAAGGGATTTTGACAACATGATAGGTCCCAGGCTCCCCACCAGGCTCCCACGCCCCCAGCAAGAGCAGGGCAACAGGGGTGGGGGAAGACCCCCACCTCCTCCCCCCGCACAGAACATGGTGGGTGGGTGTCGGTTATATGATATAATTGTGTGTGAATGTGTGGAGTACTAAAGTGCAATTAAAATTGGGGGGATAGTGATTGAAGCATCGTTAGCCACTGCGATGGGCAGCAGAGCCCCCATCCCCCCAAGCCCTCAGTGTCTAAAATGCAATTAAAATTGAGGTGAGTGCAGCCCCACCACGCAGCAAAGGTATCCCCTTCACCGACACAGTGCGGCACACCCCCATCCCTAAATGTAACAAAAAAGACCAGGGGGAGGGGGAGGGCGGGAAATAAGACTGGGAGGTAGGTGGTCTAAAAGCAAGCCCCCCCCCCCCCCCCCCAGAAGCCAGCTTGCAGACTGGTTTATGAGGCCACCCACTGCCCCCAAATCCCAACCCAGGGCAAGGGCCGCCAGTGGAAGCAGCCCAGGACCCACCAGCATCACGCCCCGGCGCTCCAGCACCACTAACATGACGGGGCAGCCAAACATACTTCCACTCATCTTACACTCAAACATGGACAACAACAGTCACAATAGTGAACAATGGGCCGGACCCACACAGCGCCCAACACGCCAGGCGACACCCCCGAGCATCCACGCAGGCCCACCACCACCCACCCCAGACGCACACCGACAGCTGCAGGCCGCCCTGCAACCACAGCCACCCCGGAACAACCCAATGGAAACACGGCCATCAACCCGCTCCAATGACCCCCCAGCCAACCCCAAGTACCAACACACACCCGCTGCCAATGACACCAGGGGCGATGTAGCAAAGTGCCTCACCTCCCCCAACACAACAGCAGGGCGGCCGGGACAAGCAGGCCCTGAAACACCAGCCCCCATGCCACTATAAGGACTGCCCAACCCCTGCCACCCAACAAAGCTCTCCTACCCATACACACATCCTCCGCCCCCTAGACATCTACCCACAAGTAACCACTTCCATACACACACATAACTCCACCCACCATCACACATACCCACCTACACAAACACACAACCCCACCTGCCCACTCAACACACACCCACTTCCACATCCGCTCATACACAAGCCCACACTCACACCCACACACACCCGCAGACCCCAGTGAATGGGGAGGGTGACCCAGGATGCAGGCACCAGCCCCAGGGTGGCACCAGGGCCCCAGGAAACACACGACCCCACCGCGCAAGGATGCACCAGGGACAACCCCCACCGCCGGCGCACACCTGACCCCGGCCCAGGGCCAGACTCAGACCCCCCCCCCAAAGGGCGAGGCCAGCCGGCCAGAGGCCACAGCCCAACCCCCCCGGCCCACCCCACAGCCCCCCCCACCAACACCCCCCCCAGGGCCAGACAGACGGCCACCCCGGAACAGGCCCCCCGGACACCTGCGGTCGGGGCGCAGCCAGCCGCCAGAGGTGCCAAGGAGAGTGAGTCACCGCCCGCCACCCCTCAGATTATAGAATTAATAAGCGGGGAACAGAGAGAATTGAATTCCGCCAATTGATTATTTGAGGAGGCTGACATTCTTTCCAGGTTAATATAATCCAATAGTAAGTTATTATAATAAGTCGTGCATAAGTTATTTCTTGATTTCCATTTCATGAGGATAGCTTTCTTTGCGATGCATAAGGCAGTGAGAACCATGTGTGACATCCTTGCATCTATATTTATTTCACTTAAATCACCTAATATGCAAAGTGTGGGTGAGGGTGGGACACTATACCCAAGCCATGCCGACAGGTCTTCACATGTCTTCTGCCAGAACTTTTGAACCGGTGCACAGGACCACATAGCATGCATATATCTATCCGGGACATTGCTAGTACAGTGAGAGCAGATATTTGTGTGACTCAGGCCCATTTTGAACATCCTTTGTCCTGTATAATGAATTCTATGTAGAACTTTATACTGTATAAGTTGTAAGTTAGAGTTTTTAGTCATCTTAAAAGTGTTTAAACATATTTGTGTCCAGAAACTTTCCTCCTTATTAATCGATAAGTCTGTCTCCCATTTTGATATTGGAAGAGATACGGACTCATCCAACTTTGATAATAGTCCATATATTTTCGATATCAATTTTGGGGAACGGAGATTTAGAAACTCTGCCACCTTAACTGGTACTTCTAAATCTATCTGATTAAGATTAAATCTTGCTTTTATTATGGATTTAAGCTGTTGATATTCAAAATACTTTTTATCACTGATTTTGTGTTGTGACACTAGATCCTGAAATTGGATAAAATTTCCATCTTG
Organism: Pholidichthys leucotaenia; assembly: GCA_020510985.1. Lineage (NCBI taxonomy): Eukaryota > Metazoa > Chordata > Actinopteri > Cichliformes > Pholidichthyidae > Pholidichthys > Pholidichthys leucotaenia. The sequence continues at coordinate 83,590,337 of CM035848.1, read as the reverse complement.
AATAAGATGTTCTAAGTTGTTTATTCCCTTCTCTTGCCATAGTGGAAATTTTAATGTCCTCTTTTGTTGCAGGATATCAGGATTATTCCAAATGGGCGTGAGTTTACAGGGGACAAGTGAAGACCCTGTTATTTTTAAAAATTTCCACCAAGCCGTCAGAGAGGAACTGATATTAATACTTTTAAAACACTCATGGCGTTTAATAGAGGGACTTATAAAAGGTAAGTCAGAGATATTTAGCGACCCACAGAGAGCCTGTTCAGCACCTAACCATGGGTTCCCTAGTGGGGTTGATTTTGTCCATTTTGAAACAAACTGCAATCTATTGGCTAAAAAGTAATTAAAAAAAATTGGTAAATCTAAGCCTTGCACTCTTTCGCTTTTTGGAGGGTTTATAAACTAATCCGTGATGGTTTATTCTTCCATAAAAATTTACTTATATTTGAGTTTAAAGACTTAAACCAGGCCATTGGTGGTTGGGTAGGGATCACTGAGAACAAATAATTAATTTTAGGAAGGACCATCATTTTAATGGTTGCGACTCTTCCCATTAATGATAAAGGTAGTATCCTCCAGCGCGTAAGATCGTCTTGTATCATTTTTAAAAGGGGGATATGATTTAGTCGCAATAACTCTGAGAGCCTGGGGGAAATATCTATTCCTAAATATTTAACATTCCCTGATTGTATTGGAATAGTAGATGTATTTGGGAAATTGCAATTTATGGGTAAAGCTATTGATTTTACCCAGTTAATAGAGTAGTCTGATGATGATGAAAATTTATCAATGAGCGCCACTGTCTGAAAAAGAAATCTTTCTGAGTTTTCAAGGAAAATCAATACATCATCAGCATAAAGACTTATCTTATGTTCCTTTTCTCCAGTTTGAATACCTCTGATATCAACATTTTGTCGTATGGCTGCTGCTAATGGTTCAATAAAGATGGTAAAAAGTGAGGGAGAGAGTGGACACCCCTGCCTAGTACCTCTCTGGAGATTAAAGCTTCAGGAAGTCTGATCATTTGTTTGGACAGACGCAACTGGACACCTATATAGTGTTTTAATCCAGTTTATGAAAGATGAACCAAACCCAAACTTGTTTAACACTATAAAAAGAAATTTCCAGTTAACACGGTCAAAGGCTTTCTCTGCGTCCAGGGACAAGATTGTAGTTTCTACATTATTGATCTTGCAGTAGTCTATTAAATTAAATAGCCTGCGTGTATTATCAGCCGAGAGATAAAACCTGTTTGATCTGGGTGTATAATAAACGGGATTATCCTTTCCAGTCTTTTGGCGAGAGCTTTGCAAATTATTTTTGAGATCGACATTCATAAGCGAGATGGGACGGTAGCTGGATGGAAGCATAGGTTCTTTTCCAGGTTTAAGGAGCAGGATAATACTAGCCAAATTCATATTCGGAGGAATTACATTATCTTCTTTGATTTGGTTCACCATTTTATAAAAAAGTAGGTGCCATCACAGGCCAAAATTCCTTATAAAATTCTACTGGAAAACCATCTGGTCCCGGGGCTTTGTTGTTTGGGATGTGCTTAAGTGCCTCCTGGAGTTCAAACACCTGAAGAGGTGCATCCAGAGCCGCAATCTGTTCATTATTTAATTGTGGTAAATTAATATTGTCCAAAAATGTATTCATCTCTGAGTATGATGGGTTAACCTGTGATGAGTAGAGATTTTCATAAAACTTTCTGAAGGAGTTATTTATTTCTTCAGGCACATGGGTAATATTTCCAGTCATATCCCTGATAGAATGGATAGTTGTTTTTTCTTTATTCAATCTAAGCTGGTTCGCAAGATATCGCCCCGATTTATTACTGTGTTCAAAGTTCTCAAGACGCAGTCTTTGTATTAAAAACTGTGCTCTTTTGTTTGTAATTTCTTTTAATTCCAGCTTTAATTTTCTCAGATCGTTAAGTGCCTGTTCCTGTGGGGAAATGGCACAGGTTGTCTCCAGTGATTAATCTTCTGTTCTAAGTCCAGTACCAGTGCTTTTTATTTTTTATTTTTGTATGAACAGTAAGAGATTATTTTACCTCGCATGACCACTTTTGCTGCTTCCCAAAGAACACCTGGGGTTATTCCTGGCACATCATTATATTCCAGATATGATTCCCACTCTTTATTAAAATAGTTAATAAAGTCTTTATCTTTCAGTAGTGATATATTAAATTTCCAGCTCCTAGTTTCCCTTGTAGCTTCCCTATTTCCTAGTGTAAGAGAAACTGGATGGTGATCGCTAATAGCTTGATTTGAACATATTTCAGTGTCTGTGATGTCCCTCACAATAGAGTTACTGGCTAAGAAGAAATCTAGACGCGAATGTGAACTATGAACTGATGAAAAAAAAAGTGTATTCCCGAAGAGTTGGGTGAAGAGATCGCCATTCATCGCAAAGACCAAAATCATTCATGTACTGTTTGAGAGTGTCAGTAGCCAGCCATTTTCGGTAAATCCCTGATGTACTGAGCCTGTCGATTGCAGGGTTTAATACCAAGTTGAAGTCCCGTCCTATTATAAGTGTGGTGTCCAAATGCTCAGAAAGAGAAGTGAAAAAAGTGTGGAAAAAAGGATGGGTCGTCAACATTTGGGCCATAAACGCTTGCAATACATAGATCCAAATTTTGGACTGAAATTTTTAGTATTATAAATCTACCTTCTGGATCTATTATGGTGTTATTCATAACAAAGTATATTCTTCCATTTACCAGTATAGCTACCCCCCTTTGCTTAGAATTAAAGCCGGCTGAGTACATATGGGGGAATTCTGGGGAGGTGAGCGCATCTACAGACGACTTAGAGACATGTGTCTCCTGCAATAAAGCAAAGTCTGCCTGTAGATCGTTCAATCGATTAAAAACTTTTAGTCTCTTCTCCCTGTTTCCAATTCCACGTATGTTCCACGTGACAAACTTAAATGTAGACATGTTTTCACTAACTGGTTGTGTACTAAAGACTAACTAAATATGTAAACTAAATGTGCCTATGTGATTATATGTCTGTATTGTATGCATATACACTACCGTTCAAAAGTTTGGGGTCACCCAGACAATTATTTTGTGTTTTCCATGAAAAGTCACACTTATTTACCACCATGAGTTGTAAAATGAATAGAAAATATAGTCAAGACGTTGACAAGGTTAGAAATAATGATTTGTATTTGAAATAATAATTTTTTCCTTCAAACTTTGCTTTCGTCAAAGAATCCTCCATTTGCAGCAATTACAGCATTGCAGACCTAACATGATTGCACAAGGGTTTTCTAATCATCCATTAGCCTTCTGACGCAATGAGCAAACACATTGTACCATTAGAACACTAGAGTGATAGTTGCTGGAAATGGGCGTCTATACACCTATGTAGATATTGCACCAAAAACCAGACATTTGCAGCTAGAATAGTCATTTACCACATTAGCAATGTATAGAGTGTATTTCTGATTAGTTTAAAGTTATCTTCATTGAAAAAAAGTGCTTTTCTTTCAAAAATAAGGAAATTTCTAAGTGACCCCAAACTTTTGAACGGTAGTGTATGTGTGTATATATATATGTTGTGTGTATACACCTATGCATATATAATTGGGTGTGCGCGCATGATGTCTCTGTGCCATTTGCCTGCAATTGCAAGCAAATGGGGTACATGTATTTCAAGTTATTTCCTATAAAACAAAGAAACAAAACAAAACAAAGAAATCAATTGTGATGCGCTTTGTGAACAGAAGGGTAAAAAACGACATACTGAGGCAGGCCAAAAAGCTAAAGGATACTCAAGTTTACCTAAATGAACACCTGACAAAAAAAAACGCTGAATTAGCACGGCAGGCACGGATGCTAAAAAAACAAAATAAGATACAGGCAACCTGGACAAGAAATTGTAGAATTTGGATTAGACTAAATGGATCACCTGAGCAAGCAAGGAGTATAATGATCAGAGATGCTACTGACTTAGATAAATACAGATGAACACTGATTAAGAAAATTATGAGTCAATGATAATCCATATTCATACACACGATAAGAATAGTTCTTTTGATACACCATGCCAAAGTACTTTAAAAAAAATAAGCAAAATAAACAAAAACTTATGATCGACTCAAGTAGACATCAATTATCCCCAGTTGGAGGAAGTCATTTGACACAGAGTGAGGAAACTCAAACTCTGAAAATATGCCATTTTGCTGAACATAAACCACAAGAGATGGAGAATGATATTGATCCTGATAACCACTTTTTCAATAATATTCATAACCACTGTGAATATTACACTGAAAAGCAATTCAAAAGTCAAGTGCAATTAGATGGTAAACTGTCAATAATACACTTCAATAGCAGAAGTCTTAACAAAAACTTCCCACAGATTCAGGACTATTTAAAACAGCTAGACAGAAAATTCACAGCTATTGCAGTCTCTGAAACCTGGCTTAATGAAGTACAGGCTCCCCTGATGGCAATAGAGGGATATCAGATGTTTTATATAAACAGATCTCAAAAAAAGGGTGGTGGTGTTGCACTGTATATTGATGACCTGTATAGGTGTAAGCTTGTAAATGAAATGTCCTCAGCACTACCAGGGATTTTGGAATGTGTTACTGTTGAGATTGACCTAGACAAAACAAAAAATCTAATCATAAGCTGCATATATAGAACACCTGGAACTTGCATTGAGACATTCAGAGATAAATTAGTCGAGCTGTACAATAATATTACCAGTAAGAAAATGGTAGCAATTTGTGGAGATTTCAATATTGATTTACTGAATCCACATCAACAAAATGTAGTTACAGAGTTCATGAACTCTATGTACAGCATGAGTCTATATCCCACAATAACACGTCCCAGTAGAATCACAGTTCACACTGCTACACTTATTGACAACCTGTTTGTCAATGTTTTCGACAAGAAAATAGAAAGTGGATTATTGATAAATGATATAAGTGATCACTTGCCTACCTTTGCACTTATCCATGGCCACACGGGGCCCAACGCAGAAAAAATTTCAAAATCATTCAGACACAAATCACCAAATGCAATCAGTTCTCTTAAAGAGGACTTGCTGAAGCAAGACTGGACAGAAGTCTATGTATCAGATGTAAATGAAGCCTATGACACATTTATAAACATTGTAACCACTCTTTATGAAAAAAACTGCCCATTAGTAAAAAAAAAAGCTCAAACACAAATTTGCTGATAAGCCATGGTTAACCAAAGGACTACAAAAGGCGTGTAAAAAGAAAAATTTATTATATAAAGCTTTCCTAAAGAAAAGGACAAAAGAAGCAGAGCAGCGGTATAAAACATAAAAAAATAAGTTAATATATATAATAAGATGTAGTAAAAGAGACTATTACAGTAAAGAACTGGTGAAAAACAAAGACAATATTAAAAATACATGGACAATACTCAACAGTATCCTTGGAAATAAAAGCAGAAATACAAGCTACCCAACTAATATTCCAAAAAATAATAAAACGACTCAGAGTGTGAATATAGCTTCACCTGCAGATGAATTTAATAATTTTTTTGTTAACATTGGACCTAAACTGGCCCGAGAAATACCCACTACGGTGCCTACAGGTGATACAATATGCAATAACACTGCTGTAAAAGACTCCATCTTCTTAAAGAACACAGACGAAAGAGAGGTCATTGAAATTGTTAAATCGTTCAAAAGTAAAACATCTACTGACTGTGATGGTATTGACATGCTCTTAGTCAAAACTATTATTGAATGCATAGTAAAACCACTGACGTATATCTGTAACCTGTCTCTCCAATCAGGTATATTTCCCAATGCAATGAAAATAGCTAAAGTAATTCCGATATACAAGACGGGCGACAGAGGGGAACTCTCAAACTATAGACCAATTTCACTATTACAGCAATTTTCCAAGATACTTGAAAAAATATTCTATGAGAGAATTGACAACTTCATACTGAAGAATGATTTATTGTGTGAGCAGCAATATGGGTTCAGACACAAGAGGACAACTGCACATGCCCTAATGGAATTTACAGAAAAAATATCAACAGCCATTGAAAATAAAGAGTATTCAGTTGGAGTATTCCTAGATCTTAAAAAAGCATTTGTTACAGTAGATCATAATTTATTATTAAAGAAACTACAAAATTGTGGTATTAGAGGGGTAGCACTGTCCTGGTTAAGTAGTTACTTAAAGAATAGATATCAGTATGTATGTGTTAGCAACAAAAACTCAGAGTTACTGAAGGTCACCTGTGGAGTCCCACAGGGTTCAGTTTTGGGACCATTATTATTCAATATGTATATAAACGATATATGTAAAGTTTCAGAAAAAATGGACTTAATATTGTTTGCCGATGACACTAATCTGCTATGCAGTGGAAACAATTTGGAACAACTTCTGGATACACTCGGAAAGGAATTAGGAAAGCTGAAACTGTGGTTTGATTCAAACAAATTAACGCTCAATTTAAGTAAGACAAAATTTATAGTCTTTAACAACCATCACAACAACCCAGTACCCAAACTCAGTGTAAATGGTGTAGAGATTGAAAGGGTATCTGAAACTAAATTCCTTGGAGTAATAATTGATAACAAACTGTGTTGGAAGTCACATATTAATTATATTAAAGGTAAAGTATCCAAATCAATTGCGGTATTACACAGAGTGAAATATTTGCTGAATCAACCCACACTATACACCTTGTATCATTCATTGATACTCCCATACATGACATATTGTAATGAAGTATGGGGAAATACATATAAAACAAACATATATCCACTCTTTATGCTTCAAAAGAGAGCTATTAGAATAATAAACAAAGCAGCTTACAGAGAACCAACAAACCCACTTTTTCTTAAACAAAAAACTCTCAAGTTGAAAGATCTGGTTGACTTTAAAACCGCAATAATAATGTTCAAAGTGAAGAATTTATCACTGCCCGCAAATATCCAAAAGTTGTTCCAAACAAGGGAGAAACGATATCACTTCAGAGGAACGTGTATATTTCAAAAGCCTACAGTGAGAACAACCACCAAGCAACACTGTATTTCAGTGCAAGGAGTCAGACTATGGAACGATTTTGGACCTGAATTAAAATCATGTACAACGCTTGGACAATTTAAACAAAAACTAAAGGAATAAATACTCCAAACATATTTACAAGACGACATGTAAACTCACATAAGGATTGACATATCCAGCCTGTGTTGTGTTGTAGCTTAGTTTGTTTTTTTTTTCTCTGTGACATCTTGTCTTAGATTTGTTTTTGAATAGTAACCGCTTAACTTGGCCTAGCTTAGTTTTCTTTTTTTTTCTCTCAGTCATATTTTGTCTTAGCTTCGTTTTAAATTGTAATCGCTCTTGTCTTGTTTTCTCTTTTTTCTCTTCTGAATTCTTGGATGGAATATGGGTGGGCAATATAAGCTGCGGCTTCAGCCTTCACCCATTTCGGATAACTCACGTGGGATTGTATAGTAGGAGGAGTCTTTGTCTAATTTGACCTTGTTGTTATATTATACAGTTTCTTTTAACCTGTACTGTACTATCCGAAATAAAAATAAATTCATTCATTCATTCATTCATAAACCAGAAGTATGAGGAAAAAACAGACATGAAGGTTAGTAAGTGGTGGAAAAATGCAGACAACATACAACAATGACCTAAAAACTTCAAAAAAAAAAAACCTACAACAGACAAACAAACAACAACTTCAACAACAAAGAAATAAACATTTTGACAAATGTTAACAAATTAAACTGAAATCGAGTAAGAGACCTGCGCACAATCCCACTCTTTTTTCCACCTGTAGCTAAAAGAAAAAGAAATATATAAAATAGTAAATAAATTTTAAAAAATAACAAAAAAAATAAAAAAAATGGGCTCTAGAATAACCAGGGAGTTATAGCTTCATCCATATACAGCTTGCCATCTACTTACCACTACTTACGAAATTAATTGGTTCTGGAAGTAGTTTCGTAACCTGAAAATTCCGTAAGTAGAGACGCGTTTTCCATGTAAATGCCCTAATCCGTTCCAAGCCCCCCAAAATTCGGACATAAATTTTTTATAAATCATAAAAATGCATCAAAACATGTAACAAATACATGTTACAATTAGATTACTGCACAATAAACATAAAATGAGAGTTGTACATAATGTAAAAAACAAAGAATAAAGTAAAGAATAAAAATTATGTTCATTTACCTTTTAACTGCTATCGTCGTCACCTTTGAGATAGCTTTCAATTGAAAACTATCTCTTTCTCCTTTATCCACACGAGTAACAACCTCTCCATCTCATCGTTCACTGCCGACCTCCTCTTTGAAATGACAGAGAGGCCTTTGGAAGGAGTCGTAGCTTTTAGGGCTTCCTTTTGTTTTAATACCGTGCTGATCGTAGCTGTATTACGGCCATATTCTTTGGCGAGATCAACCAAACGCATCCCTTTTTCATACTTTTCTATTATCTCTTTCTTTGTTTGTATGGACAAAAAAGCTCTCTTCTTCTTCTTTTCTTCTTTTCCACTTTTCTCCATCACTTTCTTGGGGTCCATAGTGAATAAAAGTTAATACACACATGTAAAACTGTCCGAACACTTTGTGGCCAATGGGATGCCAGGAAGATGCTAGGCGATAGCCAATGGCAGAGCAGCTACAAGTATGTTTACGTTTGGTAAACTCTGGGAGCTGCGAGTAGCAGCGCGTACTGTATTTTTGCCTTTCGTATCCTGAAATTTCTTTCGTAACAAGAGGCAATATTTTCCCGTTGAGGCGTGTCGTAACCTGAAAATTCCGTATGTAGAGACGTTCGTAAGTAGAGGTACCACTGTACAGTCTAGCCACAGAAACAATAGCTCGTTTACCTTCTTGGATGTTTTGTTTCCTAATGGGAAAAAGCTTCCTTCTCCTTTCCAAGATTTCTTGTGGAAATTGATCATTTAGACCATAATTGGTGTTTTTAAGCTGCTTGCCCTGCCTCTGTACCAAAATTTTTTGCTTAAAATGTTCAAATTTGGCAACAATAGGTCTGGGACGTTTATTCTGGGAATTCTTTTGCCCTATTCGGTGGACTCGGTGGAAGGTTAATTGTGACTTCGAGGGATAGTTTTCGCCGTTCAGATTATTGCGCAGTTGTCTCTAGACGTCTCGTGATCACAGCATCAACTTCTGGATCCGCCTCCAATTTTTCCACTGTGTTTAATCAAGACCAATGTCAGTGCAGCCATCTAACAGGAAATTTTAGAGCATTTCATGCTTCCCTTTGCTGGCAAGCTTTATGGAGATGCTGATTTCATTTTCCAGCAGGACTGCCCACACTGCTGCCAAAAGTACATATACCTGGTTTAATGACCATGTATCACTGTGCTTGATTAGCCAGCAAACTCTCCTGACCTAAATGCCATAGAGAATCTATGGAGTATTGTCAAGAGGAAGATGAAATACACCTGACCAAATAATGCAGACAAGCTGAAGGCCGGTATCAAAACAGCCTGGGCTTCCATAACACCTCAGCAGTAACAAAGGCTGATCGCCTCCATGCCATGCTGCATTGATGCAGTAATTATGCAGAAGGAGCCCCGACCAAGTATTGAGTGTGTACATGGACATAGTTTTCAGTCTGCCAACGTTTCTATTAAAAAACAATTTTTTTTTAATTTATGTAATATTCTAATTTTTTGAGAAACTGAATTTGGGGTTTTCATGAGCTATAAGCCATAACCATCAACATTAAAAGAAATAAACGCTTGAAATATATCACTCTGTGTGTAATGAATCTATATGAGTTTCACTTTTTGAATTGAATTATTGAAATAACTCAACTTTTCGATGACATTCTAATTTAATGAGATGCACCTGTATGATAGGGTGCCAAGAGAGGAAGTGTGGTACTGTATAAGAAAGCCAGGTGTGGCATAGAAGTATGTGAGGGTGATGCAGGACATGTATGAGGACAGCAAGACGGTGGTGAAGTGTGCTATAGGAGTGACTGATGGATTTGAGGTGGGGGTGGGATTACATCAGGGATCGGCTCTGAGCCCCTTCTTGTTTGCCATGGTGATGGACAGGCTGACAGATGAGGTCAGGCAGGAGTCTCCGTGGATGATGATGTTTGCAGACAAAATTGTGAGCTGCAGTGAGTAGGGAGCAAGTGGAAGAGAACCTGGAGAGGTGGCGGTATGCTCTGGAGAGAAGAGGAATGAAAGTGAGTAGAAGCAAGACAGAATACATGCGTGTGAATGATGGAGGCAGGTGTAACGGTGACGATGGAAGGAGTAGTGGTAGTGAAAGTAGATGAGTTTAAATACCTGGGGTCAACCATCCAAAGCAATGGAAAATGCACAAGACAGGTGAAGAAGAGAGTGCAGGCAGGGTGGAGTGGGTGGAGACGAGTGTCAGGGGTGATTTATGACAGAAGGATAGCAGGAAAAGTGAAAGGGAAGATTTTGAAGACAATAGTGAGACAGTGGCACTGACAAAAAGACAGGAGGCGGAGCTGGAGGTGGGAGAGTTGAAGATGCTAAGATTTTCATTGGGAGTGACTAGGAGGAACAGGATTAGAAATGAGTATATCAGAGGGACAGCTCAGGTTGAGCGGTTTGGAGACAAAGTAAGAGGCAAGGCTGAGATGGTGTGGACATGTGCAGAGGAGGGATAGTGGATGTATTGGACAAAGGATGTTGGAGATGGAGCTGCCAGTCAGGGGGAAAAGAGGAAGACCACAGAGAAGATTTGTGGATGTTAGTAAAGGAGGACATGGAGAGGGTTGGTGTTACAGAGGAAGATCCAAGGGATTGGGTGAGATGGACAGAGGATCTGCTGTGGCAAACCCTAAAGGGAGCAGCCGAAAGAAGAACAATAGTGGATTTCATCCATCCATCCATCCATCTTCTTCCACTTAATCTTTTTTGGGTCACAGGGGGCTGGAGCCTATCCCAGCATCTTTGGGCAAGAGGCAGGGTACACCCTGGACAGATCGCCAGTCCATCTCAGGGCCAACACAGAGAGACAGACAACCATTCACTCTCACAGTCATACCTAAGGAATAGGAATTCCAAGAGTTACTATAATTCGCAATAATTGCACTCCAGTTTCACTGGATATGTATCACTCCACTTCAAAGGTGTTCTAGTAACATTAATTACTAACCGTATTTTTCTATCAACTCTCTGACAATTGCAGTACTGTTTTGGATACCTTAATTTCCACAGTGAGGCACTGCTTGACAAGAAATTTTACATCCGTGGCTTGGAAGTTGGGATGGGCGATACCAACATTTTTCCTTTTGAGAAGATACCCTTAATTTATGGAACTTTTTCTTTGATAGCGGTACTTTTTGCCCCTTAAAGGAAAATCACATGATTGCAGTTTCATTAACAACTTTATTACAAGGGCAATATGAAATATGAATAAAACTCATGAACATAAATCCTTGAAAGAAATGCTTATACAATGATAATAAAATAGAACAATGAGCAAAGTAAATAAAATAAAATGAAATATAATTCAATTATAATAAAAATAATTAAGACTTAAAATGAACGCAAAATTAATTCAGTTTCTTAATTTGGTGAAGAGTCTCAGTCATCCAGGTGGGTAAGTACGCTGTATGAAAACTCAGTCAAGTCAACTGGATTCAAATATTTTTTACTTCTGAAATGTTTCACCATTCATCCAAATTCTATGGTGATACTAAGCAGCATATATGTTTAATTTTTTCAGAATGCAATTGGGTTTTTTTTTGTTTTTTTATGTATTTTATTATTTATTTATTTATTTATTTATTTATTTTTACACTATTATTTTACAAGCTTAAATAGTGATTATTTTGTTTATTTTTCAAAATTATGCTGCCTGGTATCACTAGAATTTGGATGAATGGTGTAACATTTCAGAAGTAAGTTTGGGGTATGCTAGACATTTACAGTGGGGCAAAAAAGTATTTAGTCAGCCACCAATTGTGCAAGTTCTCTCATTTAAAAGATGAAAGAGGTCTCCAATTTTCATCATAGGTATACCTCAACTATGAGAGACAAACTGAGAAAAAAAAAATCCAGAAAATCACATTGTCTGATTTTTAAAGAATTTATTTGCAAATTATGGTGGAAAATAAGTATTTGGTCACCTACAAACAAGCAAGATTTCTGGCTCTCACAGACCTGTAACTTCTTCTTTAAGAGGCTTCTCTGTCCTCCACTCGTTACCTGTATTAATGGCACTTGTTTGAACTCATTATCAGTATAAAAGACACCTGTCCACAACCTCAAACAGTCAGACTCCAAACTCCACTATGGCCAAGACCAAAGAGCTGTCAAAGAACACCAGAAACAAAATTGTAGACCTGCACCAGGCTGGGAAGACTGAATCTGCAATAGGTAAGCAGCTTGGTGTGAAAAAATCAACTGTGGGAGCAATTATTAGAAAATGGAAGACATACAAGACCACTGATAATCTCCCTCGATCTGGGGCTCCACGCAAGATCTCACCCCATGGGGTCAAAATGATCATGAGAACGGTGAGCAAAAATCCCAGAACCACACGGGGGGACCTAGTGAATGACCTGCAGAGAGCTAGGACCAAAGTAACAAAGGCTACCATCAGTAACACACTATGCCGCCAGGGACTCAAATCCTGCAGTGCCAGACGTGTCCCCCTGCTTAAGCCAGTACATGTCCAGGCCCGTCTGAAGTTTGCTATAGAGCATTTGGATGATCCAGAAGAGGATTGGGAGAATGTCATATGGTCAGATGAAACCAAAATAGAACTTTTTGAAAACTCAACTTGTCGTGTTTGGAGGAGAAAGAACACCATACCTACTGTGAAGCATGGAGGTGGAAACATCATGCTTTGGGGCTGTTTTTCTGCAAAGGGACCAGGATGACTGATCCGTGTAAAGGAAAGAATGAACGGGGCCATGTATCGTGAGATTTTGAGTGAAAACCTCCTTCCATCAGCAAGGGCATTGAAGATGAAACGTGGCTGGGTCTTTCAGCATGACAATGATCCTAAACATACCGCCTGGGCAACGAAGGAGTGGCTTCGTAAGAAGCATTTCAAGGTCCTGGAGTGGCCTAGCCAGTCTCCAGATCTCAACCCCATAGAAAATCTTTGGAGGGAGTTGAAAGTTCGTGTTGCCCAGCGACAGCCCCAAAACATCACTGCTCTAGAGGAGATCTGCATGGAGGAATGGGCCAAAATACCAGCAACAGTGTGTGAAAACCTTGTACAGAAAACATTTGACATCTGTCACTGCCAACAAAGGGTATATAACAAAGTATTGAGATGAACTTTTGTTATTGACCAAATACTTATTTTTCACCATAATTTGCAAATAAATTCTTTAAAAATCAGGCAATGTGATTTTCTGAATTTTTTTTCTTCTCATTTTGTCTCTCATAGTTGAGGTATACCTATGATGAAAATTGGAGACTTCGCTCATCTTTTAAGTGGGAGAACTGGCACAATTGGTGGCTGACTAAATACTTTTTTACCCCACTGTATCTCAATGTATTTTGACTTATGAGTAACTTATCCCTACAACTTATGCCCCACTTATGCAGGATGTTTTAGCCACACACTGAAAATTTTCAGAGGAGCTCACCGTACAATGCCATAGCGTGCTTCAGCGTGTTTTTAACTTATACAAAACTTGCCCATGACTGATAGATAGATGTACTTTATTGATTCCAAACTGGGAAACTGCAGTGTAACAGCAGCATGACAGTAGACAACCAAACGACAGAAAATACACGCATGACAGACAAAGGGATTACCCATGTAAAGTAAATCCAACACTGCTATAAAGAAAGCCTATATACATCATAGCTGAATAGATGGTGACCCGTATAAACACATGAGTCATACCTAAGAATTTAAAAGCAAACTAAAAAGTAAATTAAAAACAAAACCAAGCTAAAATAGAATATGACAGAAATAGTTACAGTACATTGTAGGCTACTGAAAGGCCTTGGCAAATAAGAGTTTTTAACCTTGATTTAAAGTAGCTGAGAGTTTCAGCAGCCCTGATGCTTTCTGGGAGTTTGTTCCATATGTGAGGAGCATAAAACCTAAACGCTGCCTCACTATGTTTGGTTCTAACTCTGTGCCCAGATAGTAGACACTGACCCTGATGATCTGAGGGCTCTGGGTGGTTCATAATGGACTAGCAGAAATGTATGAAATGTATTTTGGCCCTAAACCATTCAGTTTTATAAACCAACAGCAGTATTTTGAAATCTATTCTTTGACCTACAGGAAGCCAGTGTAAAGATATGAGAACTGGAGTTATATACAGGAGCCCTGTATAAGACTATCTGTCTATGCATTATGGGCAGTGGTGGGCTAATTATGGGCAGTGGTGGGCTAATGGTTAGGGATGTGGACTGGTGAGTAGAGGGTTGCAGGTTTGATCCCTGCACCAGCAGGATTAGATCTGGGTGGGACAGATAACATAGCAGTGTTTGCCCCACCCTCCTTAACCCCACTGTGGTGCCCTTGAGCAAGGCCCTTAACCCCAACTGCTCCAGTGGAGCTGCTCAGTGGCCACAGGTCAGACTGTGATTGTACTGGGCCACTTCCTGGTGTGAATGTGTAACCGTGTGAGTGTGAATAGGGCATCCTTGAAAAAGAGAGGTTGCCTCTCAATGGAACTATCCTGTGTAAATAAAGGTTAAATAAAAAAAAGCAGTTAGCATGCTAAATCACTAGCAAGCTAACTACTAGCCACTGGCTGACTACCGATGGTTCTGGCGACTGCCAACTCAACAGGTATATGTTTTATAAACACTTATTACTTTTGCTCTTGACAATATTTGCAATCCTGGAATTTCCCCATTGCGGGACTAATAAAGGCTTATCTTATCTTATCTTATCTTATTTAATTTGTTTACATGTGGGTGAAATGACAACAGATGTCTTCATGCTGATTGAGATGTTTAGCAGCAGTTACTGGTTACATTCAGAAGGGACTATTTTTTTTTCTCAGCTGTGCAAAAGAGCTGGTTAAACAAACAAATCATAACATTTTGTGCAGTATTGCTGTCATTTAATAATTTGTGCTTGCGGAACTGTTGTATAAAAGCAATATTACACTTGAGTTTGTTATGGTATCATGAATATACGAATTCCGGGTGTGATACTCTTGTGCCCTCTGCCGGAGTTTGTATAGTCATGATTCCGTAACTTACTCTCATGTAATATCGCTTAATTATAGCAGACACTATATCATTATCTGAAACTAACAAACCCAAGAACTTTGCTATTGATTTGATCTTCTAAAAATAGAAATATCTTGATTCAAAGGAAATAATCCCCTTATCACGCAATCTTATTTTTTGGCTACTGTGTTGTATGTTAACTTGTTTTTTGCCCTGTCCTCTACACAGTTCAGAGAAATCTTTTTCTGTGCATAAGTTGTTGTTTTTCAGACAATAAAAAAAAAAAAGTAATGTAATTGATCAGGAAAAGAGAAGATCATAAATTGATCAATACTTTCAGTTGGTAAAACAGTTCTGTACATTTCTGCCAGAGGGGGAAAATTCCCTCCAAACCAGGCATGAACTGGTTAAGCGGGTTCCTGGATCCAAATGACATTTTGCCTTTTCTCACAACAGGAAAGAAGGCCGGAAAAAAATCTAGATATGTCCTAATGTTTTTGAGTAACCCTGCTATCAGTGTAACAAGCTGCACATCTTCTCCATCAGGCCCATAGTTTTGCATCTCTTTTCCTTTCTCGCCATTTAAGGGAATTTAACATTTTATCTCAGGCTACTTGCAGCTTAAAAATCCTGGAAGTAATTATGCATGAGGCTGAAGTTTATTTCTCATCTTGATTACCGAGTTACAGTACCCCTGCCATTTCTAACCTCCTCTATTTTACTATAAGTTTTTAGGCTTCAGAAGCTTATTTATCTTCTCTCTTCCACCATCTCTCATTCTTGATGGCCAAGACTTTGATGATCATTGTTCTCAGTTTAGTCCACTGCACAGTGAGGTCAGAATATTTAGCAGAAACACTGATGGAGTTTTAAAGACAAAATAACAAACTTCAGTGTATGTTGTAAAACAAGATATAGAACATACAGACACAGACAAATTTATTGGTAAATCCCACTAAAAACAAAAAAGCCACAACAATCCCTGAAATAACTTGAAACTGATGGAAGTGTAATGGCATGTCTTATTGTTTATATCCTGTTTAATACAAATCAGACTTTGCTTTTGATTATTAATTCAGTTGAATATTTTATATGCAGTTGTGCTGATAAGTTTACATGCCTCCAGGGTATGTAAATGTCAGAGTACAACTGAATGAAGAGCACTGATTAGTAGTGGTTAAAGCCAAGTGTGCCCTCAAGTTTATACAGTGGTGTGAAAAAGTGTTTGCCCCCTTTCTGATTTCTCGTTTTTTTTGTATGTTTGTCACACTTAAATGTTTCAGATCATCAAACAAATTTAAATATTAGACAAAGATAACACAAGTAAACACAAAATGCAGTTTTTAAATGAAGGTGTTTATTATTAAAAAGTCTTAGGGATCATCAAGATGTTTTCTGGCAAAACTGAGATGAGCCTTTAGCTTCTTTTTGCTCAGCATTGGTTTTCGTGAGGAACTCTGCCATGCAAGCCATTTTTGCCATCTTTCTTATGGTGGAGTCATGAACACTGACCTTAACTGAGGCAAGTGAAGCCTGCAGTTCTTTGGATGTTGTTGTGGGGTCTTTTGTGACCTCTTGGATGAGTCGTCGCTGTGCTCTTGGGGTAATTTTGGTCGGCCAGCCACTCCTGGGAAGGTTCACCACTGTTCCATGTTTTTGCCATTTGTGGATAATGGTACTCACTGTGGTTTGCTGGAGTCCCAAAGCTTTAGAAATGGCTTTATAACCTTTTCCAGACTGACAGATCTCAATTACTTTGTTTTTCATTTGTTCAAAGTCAAAGTCAAAGTGCCTTTATTGTCATTCCATTGTTAATAAACAATGCAACGAAACTGAGATGCTGCTCCCTAAAAACAAACTATCACACTCACCGTTCAGTCATGCATTTAACATTCTTATAATTACAACAATAAATAATGCTTGAAACAATATTACCTAAAAGTTGAATATAATATGTACGTAGCAATAATGAAAACATACTGAGCGATAAATATAAAAGACCAGCTTATACACACAGGGTTATTGCCACAAAATAACCTAAAATAACAGAATAATATCAGCAGTCTGTGCGTGTTACATAAATCCGTTCAAAATGCGTACTGCTGCTGGGAAAAAACTATGATTAAACCTGGTAGTCCGGGTTTTATGGGATCTGTACCGCTTTCCCGAGGGGAGCAAGTGAAAGAAATCATGGCCTGGATGAGCACAGTCTTTAATGATGACAGTAGCTCTGTTGAGGTACCGAGACCTGGAAATCTCTTCCAGAGAAGGGAGAGAACAGCCAGTGATTTTTTTACACAGTCTCGATCACTCTCTGGAAGGCTTTGCGGTCTGCGGCTGAACAGCCCTCATACCAGACCGTGATGCCATATGACAAAATGCCATACCTGTCAAGGCATACCTCATGCCTCCCTTATTGGGAGGGCTTTCACACCTGTACTGAGTACTTAAAAACTGTATTTATCGGCAGATGAAAGAAAACTGAAGCAAAAAAAAAATAAACAAACAACAACAATTGCAACATGAACTATTTCAAACATATTTATTCAAATGTACACTTATATGGACACAATCTTGAGCCATAACTTTTTGGTAATGTGAAAATAATAAGCCAAGTAGCACAAAAAAATAAATAAAAAATAAATTAATTAAAAAATAAATGATAATATTAATAATAAATAAATAAAAAAACAATATTTTTCAAATTTACATTAGCACAAGGTAGATTGCTTAATTTGAAAGTACACAATAAGAATAATTCTGCATATAGTTCTTAATTGTCAGCTAGATATATACACTTGGAATTAAAGAGTTTTTAATTGTCAGCTTTGTTACACTAATGCACTTGGATGAACTTGAAACAAGAAAATGTTCACTGATGCTGCTTGTTATAGTTCCAAGTAGCAGCCTTTGCTGGCTCTAGCATTTCTTTTGAAGGCTTGACCTTGAAGCATGGAGTGTCACAATTCATTTTCACTTGCATGAAAGAAGTCAGAGTTTCTGGGAGCATACTTTTTCTGAAGTCGGTGTGAATTTTCCTGACCATGCTGAAAGCCCTCTCACTGTCAGCATTGCTGTGAGGAAGGCAAAGCAGTGCTGAGTACACTTTGAGGAGCTGGGGGAAGCGGGGCACATCAAGGGCTGTCTTCAAGGCCATCACCTGACCCAAGTAGACATCAACATGGACAGGCTTGCCATCCTTGTCTTGTAGAGGCACTGTGTTTTCTGGCAGTAGTTGCAGGTCCTCCCATTCTTCCTTCAGCTCTTCTGTATCAACAGTGGGGAAAAATGCAGCAGCAAGCTCTACAATGGGGCCATCGGTCAGGGACTCTGTTTTCCTGGGGTTGAGGACAGAGAGGTGTGGCAGAATTTTGTCGTCAAAGGGGAACTTGTTGAGCATCTTTCTCACTACAGCTTCATAGAAGCCTCTTACTGCTTCAAAGAACTTCTGCTCTGTGCCTGGGTCAAGTTCATGGGTTTGTAGGGCTTCTCTGGTTTCCAGTCCAATGGCGATAAACTCATTAGAGTGCTGCAGGTCACTGTCCAGGAAATCCAGCCTTCTTAGGTCGTTGGTCGCCTTTACATACTTCATTTGAACAAATTTGACCAATAGTTTTCTCAAGAGACGATCCATTTCAGGGAGGAGACTGCCTGTCTTGCTCTCGTCAGCTTGAAAGATGGTGTTGAAGTTGTTGATGATAGGCAGGATGAACTTGAGAAGCAGGGACAAGTCACATACTGTCAGGCTCTTTTGGCCATGTACCAAAAAAAAAAAACAAGACAACTTCTTTGACAGACTAATCACATAGAATGAAACATACGTCCATCACTATGATACAGAAACTAAAGCCCAGTTGAAGCAATGGAAGCATTATGACTCACCACCTCTGAAGAAGGCACATGTCCAACCCTTGGCAGGCAAGGTCATGCTCACGGTCTTTTGGGACCAGCATGGAGTAGTGATGATGGATTGCCTGGTAAAGGGTACCACAATTACCGGGACTTACTACACTTCACTGCTGCAGAAATTGCAGAAGGTCATCAAAAGCAATCATCATGCTGACCAAAGGTGTCCGCTTCCTGCAAGATAATGCCGGGTTCACAACTTACACGTTGCCCAGAGGGAAGCACAGTCCTGCGGCTATTTAATCCTTCCTCACCCCACTTCCCCTCCCTACCTTACACCATTGACTTCCACCTTTTTCCAACAATGAAGTCATTTTTGATGGGCAAGCCCTTCCAAGACAATGAAATGCTGATTTCCATGGTCAAGTTGTGGCTTCTGGCACAGCCTGCAGACTTCTACAGGTGAGGTCTCCGCAGCTGCATAAAGCGATAGGAGAAATGTGTAACTCTTGGTGGTAACTATGCAGAGAAAGACTATGTGCCAAGGTTGAGTCTTCTCAGTCCATGGAAGATGACTCAGGGGAAATCTCTTATGAACAGCCCTCATAAATGTGTAACATTTCTATATTTTAGCTAAATTATATAAAATTGAAAAGCCTGTTTTTTAGTGCCATAGCTGTCATGGAGCAGCATATGCCCTGCTGAATCTGAACAGCGCTGTCAGTCAAAGATGGTGTTTCCCTATTCTCACCTACTGTAAATCATCACCTTCATTGGGTTTGATCTACTGAAAGCTGAAGTTTGATACTTTATATCCAGTGTGTCTAGGAAGCATGAAGGACTAAAAAGGCGCCGACCTGCAGTGTGGGTCTGGCTGTCAGGTACGATCTGATGCAGATAAGCGTCTTTTCCCTTCTCGAAGCTCGGACTCTCCCATACTTTTCGGTAACGTCCAGTCCCTCGATTTCCCTTTTCTTCAAGCTTTGTTTTCTTCGCCAGCGGCATGCTGCATGACGCCATTTTGAAAATCACAAAAAGACTGCTTAGGTGCGCTCAGTTTTGCCAGGCATCGAATTACTGTTCAGTTGATTTTAGGTTCTCTCAATAATTTTTTTTTTTCGCTGTATATTTTTCTTTTTGGCATACAGAAATGGCAATACGCCCGTATTTGCTAAAATTGCATTTTCCCTGTATTAAAATACGGCGAAACCGTATCACTTGACGGATATGAAATGCTCTCAATAGCAGAGCGATAAAATAAAACCAGCAATTGTGCATTCAGGCCATTCTTCTTGAGGAGCCTCAGAAAGTGTAGACGTTGTTGAGCCTTTTTTATCGTAGCTATGGTGTTAACTGCCCAGGTAAGGTTGTGAGAAATATGAACACCCAGAAACTTAAAAGCCTCCACCCTCTCCACACGCTCCTTGCCTATATATAGAGGAGGCGGCTCACTGCTATGCTTCCTAAAATCAATAATGAGTTCTTTTGTTTTTTTTGTATTCAATAGCAGATTATTATCTGAGCACCATCTCACCAGTTTCTGGACCTCATTTCTGTATGCGGACTCATCTCCTCCTGATATGAGCCCCACTACTACTTCCTGAATTTCTTTGGATCACAGAATGATGTTTAGCTTTTGAGGATCTTTTGGTCTACTTCACTTTGTCAGGCAGGTCCTATTTAAGTGATTTCTTGATTGAGAACAGGTGTGGCAGTAATCAGATCTGGGTGTGGCTAGAGAAATTGAACTCAGCTTTCCAAAGATATGATAAACCACAGTTAATTTGAAACGGATGATAAAATGAAGGCAGTGATGAGAGTTTTAAGCAGGTTTATTGAATCATACCGCCATCACAGGATCCCCGCTCCGGTGCAAGTGTGAGCAGACCAGAGCGGGATCCTCAGGCTCTCAGATGAGGGGACACAGAGTGTGTGTCCAGCAGCAGCAGTCGAAGAGTGAGTGAATGAGAGAGTGAGCATGGATTACAGTGCAGTATATATACCCAACTACAACAATACATAAAAGAGCATTCCCCAGCAGTTGGTATGATCAAAGAGATTGCAGAACAGGCATGAGACATTTGCATTTGAGAGACATACATCACAATAGGCAGATTGCTGGCCTCTGCTCCAGCTGCAAGACAAAGAGGTTACAAGGCACATCTACATATTGATCTCAGTCTCTAGGTCACAGTAAGGACAGGACGCATGAACACAATGCATGAAAGGCACATTAACATCACAGTAGTGAGCCAGAAGAAGCGGGGCTGCCTGTAGACATTAATACACACATTTCACTGTTCTGTTAATTGCTCTAGCCGAGCGCTGTGTCTGTCCAGTCTGTTGTGGGGGTTACACCAACCCACCACAAATTTATGTTTTAACGGGGGGGCAATCACTTTTTCACACAGGGCCATGTAGGTTTGGATTTTTTTTTTGTCCTTAATAATAAACACCTTCATTTAAAAACTGCATTTTGTGTTTACTTGTGTTATCTTTGTCTAATATTTAAATTTGTTTGATGATCTGAAACATTCAAGTGTGACAAACGTAAAAAAAAAATGAGAAATCAGGAAGGGGACAAACACTTTTTCACACCACTGTAAACAATAAGAGATCCCATAAATATTTGTCGTTTCAAGTTATTCAAGAGATTGGGTTTTTTGTGGAGAAGTACCAACAAATTTGTCCACATTTGTAACTATATGTTACAAAGTGTCTCAATTCATTGATTTTCTGCACTTAAAAAAATATACTGTATTGTATTTTGTGCTTGTGATGCTTTCCATCATTGTCATCTTACTATAAACCTGTTTTGCACTTACAGGCTCTGAGGTATAAAATTTATGTCACCTCTTAAAAAGTGTAGGACGTTGAAAAATGGCATGTGATTATTTATCTGGCAGCTCGCCCCATAGTAGGTAGCATTTCTTCTACTGTATAGATGAGTCCAGTGTAAAAGAGCAGCTGCATAAATGGTCCTAAAGGCAGTGGTTTTTTGACCACGGCAAACTAAATTGATGTTTGCCCCTTGGCTCAAATTGCAGTTGCATTCCACCAGGGTCGAACTTATCCATAAATATATTTTCTCTCCAATCAATGACCAGCTCAGGACGTGAGAATGAAGAATAAACAATAAAGGACATTAAACATGTTGTATGTAAGAGAGTCAATAATGTGTATGTTGTTTTGAGTGAAAGATCAGGGTTTATTCACTGTGGTTTGTTT
This sequence comes from Pholidichthys leucotaenia, assembly GCA_020510985.1. Classification (NCBI taxonomy): domain Eukaryota; kingdom Metazoa; phylum Chordata; class Actinopteri; order Cichliformes; family Pholidichthyidae; genus Pholidichthys; species Pholidichthys leucotaenia. The sequence continues at coordinate 83,568,109 of CM035848.1, read as the reverse complement.
AGTTTAAATAGTGAACAATCTAAACGTGAACTAGAGGGCACTCAGAGAGCGCATACCTCTACCAAGGCTCCTTCCATCCCTCATGGATCACCTCCAAAATGTAATGGGTTCGTGTATAGACCACGAGCCAGTTCTGGTGAAAATTGCATCAAAGTCTAGCCAGTAGTTTTGGAGGATTCTTGCTGACACACTGTGAGAAGATAAGAGCCTTGGTGGAGGTATGCATTCTTGGATCATCACCAAACTGTAATGGGTTCCTCTCTAGCCCAAGGACCACCTCTGGTGAAAATTTCATCTAAATCCATCCCGTAGTTTTTGTGTAATCCTGTTACAAAAATACAAACAAGGTCCTTGGGGTAGGTATGCACTCTCAGATCGTCACCGAAATTTAATGGATTCATTCTTGGCCCAAGGGCTACCTCTGGTGAAATTTTGACCAAAATCCATCCAGTACTTTTTACGCAATCCTTTTGATAGACAGACAGACAAACAGACGGACAGACAAACCACCCCGATTACATGACCTCCTTGGCGGAGGTAATAATGAAATTTAAGCACTGGAAAGAACATGTGATTCTAATGCAATCTTTTTTTTTTTTTTTTAAAAGAACTTTTAACAAAAAGGCAGTAAATTTATGAAAAACTAGAAAAGCACTCAGAGAGTGCATACCTCTGCCAAGGTTCCTTCCATCCCCCATGGATCACCTCCAAAATGTAATGGGTTTGTTTTGGAGTATTCTTGCTAACACAGTGTGAGAAAATTAGAGCCATAATGTTATAGGTTCATCTGTAGTCCGAGGACCACCTCTGGTGAAAATTTCATCCAAATCCATGCAGTATTTGTGTCGTAATCCTGCTGCACAAATACGAACAAGGTCCTTGGTGGAGTTATACACTGTCAGATCATGACCAAAATTTAATGAGTCCATCCTTGGCTCAAGGGCTACCTCTGGTGAAAATTTCATCCAAATCCGTCAAGTACTTTTTGCATAATCCTGCTAACAGACAGACAGACAGACAAACAAACCGCCCTGATTACATAACCCCCTAGGCGGAGGTAAAAATTAAGTAAAACGTAGTAAAATTGGAAGAATATGATTTTCACCAGAGGTAGCCCTTGAGCCAAGGATGGACTCATTAAATTTTGGTCATGATCTGACAGTGTATAACTCCACCAAGGACCTTGTTCGTATTTGTGCAGCAGGATTACGACACAAATACTGCATGGATTTGGATGAAATTTTCACCAAGGTTGTCATAGCCAGGAGCGGCACTGGGGTTAAGCTCCCAGTGCTCATAAAATGCTCCTTATGGCGTGCGTCTCGAAAAGCCTCTGACAACTAAGTCCAACTCCTAGCCTGCCCTTGTGGTTTAGTCTCTAAGTCCGGCGGAACTGCTTTTACTAATAGTAGAAGGGGCGAGGGCGGATCTCTGGCGCCTTAAAACCAGATGCTTCGGGTAGATGGTGGCTCGTCAACCTGGGAAGGTAGCCCATCTAGGGGAAGGTAAACCCTGATTTCAAACCTCTGCTGCCTTGTGGCATACCCGGTCACAGGAAAGGCTTCGGGAGTCAACCCTGAGGAAAAATCCGGAGTCGGAGCCCCTAAGGCAGTTCTATATTGTGCTCAACATCGTTCTGGCAGCTCCTGCAACGGCGCTGGTGCCAAACTGTAGCAGCCCTGCTGTTCCTTTGGATTCATCAGTGACGTGGAGAGGGGGGACATGCTGCATGGGCAACATCTTGTCCTCCATATCTTCCTGCCCAGGCTTGAATCCTACCAACGCCCAACACTGGAAGGTAGAACACCAGATCACTGGAGAGGACACTCCAGCTTCGCCTTTGGCGTAGACAAAACACGGGGAATGACAGTTACCGGTTATAAGCCACCGCTCAATTGGCGTAGAGCGCGGCGCCAGGGGTTGTTCCCGACGGTGGGAGGGATCATCGGATCTCACTGGACAGCTACCGCCCGCCTCAAGCTGGGCAGCCCCCAGCCAATAAGGTGTTGTCCCACCACAGCTTGCTTTCCTCATTGGGTGCATGGGGATGAGGAGAAGTCCGAACAGCAGGCTGAGAACCTTCGCACCAGGCAAGACAATAAAACAAAAGAGACCAACTCTAAAACTGGGAACTTGGAACGTCCGCACTATGATGACAGGACTCGCTGCTAACCTCAAGGACATCGACGACACCAGGAAGACTGCCATCATCAATAATGAGCTGAAGGGACTGGGAGTGGATATCGCCACTCTCCAGGAAACACGGTTGGCTGACGCAGGCACACTGAGAGAGAAGGACTACACGTTCTACTGGCAGGGAAAGGGCAGTGACGAACACAGGGAACACGGAGTGGGCTTCGCAGTGAAGAACACCTTGCTGAAGATGGTGGAACTGGGCAGCACTGGCTCTGCACGACTCCTCACCCTCCGCCTGAACACCACTCAAGGCCCAGTCACCCTCATCAGTGTGTATGCCCCAACACAGACTGCCACACCAGAGGCAAAAGACGAGTTCTACGAGAATCTCGCAACAACTGTCAGGATCATCCCCAACTCTGAACAACTCATTCTCCTTGGAGACTTCAATGCCAGAGTGGGTGCTGACCACGACTCCTGGCCCTCCTGTCTTGGACCTTTTGGCGTGGGAAGAATGAACGACAATGGACAGTGGCTGCTCGAGTTCTGCACATATCACGATCTCTGCATCACAAACTCGTTCTTCAAGACCAAGCCCCAACACAAGGTTTCCTGGCAACATCCGCGCTCAAAGCACTGGCACCAGCTGGACTTGATCCTGACCAGGCGCACCTCACTGAAGAACGTGCTAATCACCCGTTCGTTCCAGAGTGCAGATTGCGACACAGACCATTCATTGGTGTGTTGCAAGGTCAAGCTGCAGCTGAAGAAATTCCATCGTGCTAGACAGCCTGGAAAGGCACGGATTGACACCAGCAAGATGGCTCAACCAGAACTTGTTGAGCAGTTTGCCTCCACCTTTGAGAAGGAACTTGGTGTACCACAAGAAGGAGAATCTGCAAAGCAGAAGTGGGAAGAGCTGCGAAACACCATCCACCACACAGCCTTGGCTACCTTTGGGAGGAAGACCTCGAAGTCACAGGACTGGTTTGATGCCAAGTTGACCGAGATGACCCCCGTCATTGAAGCCAAACGCTCAGCACTTGGTGAGTACAAGAAGTACCCAAACGAGAAGAATCTCCAGATTCTCAGGGCTGCGAGAAGCAAAGTTCGGCAGACTGCTCGGCGCTGTGCCAACGAGTACTGGACTCAGCTCAGCCAAGACATTCAAACCGCTGCCATAACAGGGAACATCCGTGGTATGTACGATGGCATCAAGAAAGCACTTGGTCCGGCTCAGAGCAAGACGGCCCCCCTCAAATCCTCCACTGGGGAGATGATCACAGAAAAGAACAAGCAGATGGAGAGATGGGTGGAACACTACTCCGACCTCTACTCCAGACAGAACACCGTGACACCGTCAGCCCTTGATGCCATCGACTGCCTGCCATCCATGGATGAACTTGACGCCAAGCCAACCATCGACAAACTCAGCAAGGCCATTGATAGCTTGGCCGCTGGCAAGGCACCCGGCAACGACGGCATACCCCCTGACCTGATCAAGCACTGCAAGACCACCCTACTGCTGCCATTGCATGACGTCCTCTGCCAGTGTTGGAAGGAAGGTGCCGTACCACAGGACATGAGGGACGCCAAGATCATCACCCTCTACAAAAACAAAGGGGAGAGAAGCGACTGCAACAACTACAGGGGCATCTCCCTCCTCAGCGTTTTTGGCAAAGTCTACGCACGAATTGTTCTCGTTCGTCTACAGAAGCTTGCCGAACGTGTCTACCCCGAGTCTCAGTGTGGCTTCCGCGCTGAGCAATCGACGGTAGACATGATATTCTCCATCCGCCAACTCCAGGAGAAATGCAGAGAACAGAACATGCCCCTGTACGTCGCCTTCATCGACCTCACCAAAGCGTTCGATCTGGTCAGCAGAGAGGGCCTTTTCAAGATCCTGCCAAAGATAGGATGCCCACCAAAGTTGCAAAGCCTCATCGAATCGTTTCACACCAACATGCAGGAGATAGTGCAGCACAATGGCAACGTCTCAGAGCCATTCAACATACGCAGCGGAGTGAAACAGGGCTGTGTACTTGCGCCAACCCTCTTTGGGATTTTCTTTGCTATGCTCCTGAGGCATGCCTTCAGCACAGCAACAGAGGGAATCTACCTGCACACAAGATCTGACGGCAGGCTTTTCAACCTCGCCCGCCTGAAAGCCAGAACCAAAGTACGCGAGGCTCTAATCAGAGACATGCTGTTGGCAGACGACGCTGCAGTCGCAACCCACACACAGCAGGAGCTTCAGACCCTGATGGACCGCTTCTCTCAGGCATGCAAGGACTTCGGGCTTACCATCAGCCTAAAGAAGACTAACATCTTGGCACAAGGCACGGAAGCACCACCAACAATCACCATCGATGACTACGAGCTGGAGGTCGTGAATCAGTTCACGTACCTGGGGTCCACGATCAGCAACAACCTCTCCCTTGATACAGAGATCAACAAGAGGATTGGAAAATCAGCCTTCACACTCGCTCGCCTCACCACACGAGTGTGGGAGAATCCCAAACTCTCTGTCAAGACGAAGATGGCAGTGTACAATGCCTGCGTCATCAGCACACTGCTCTATGGGAGTGAGACGTGGACAACATACGCCCGGCAGGAAAAGAGACTGAACTCCTTCCACTTGCGCTGCATTCGCCACATCCTGGACATATCCTGGCAGGACAAAGTGCCCAACACAGAAGTTCTGTCCCGCGCCGGCCTTCCCTCCATGTTCACTCTACTCAGGCAGTGCAGGCTCTGCTGGTTAGGCCACGTTCACCGTATGGAGGATGGCAGAATCCCCAAAGACGTCCTCTACGGAGAGTTGGCAACTGGCAGGAGAGACGTTGGCCGCCCACAGCTGCGCTTTAGAGACGTCTGCAAGAGAGACATGAAGGCCCTGGAGATCAACACAGAGCGCTGGGAGGACCTTGCAACGGACCGCTCCAAATGGAGAGGCACCCTGAACAGACAGCTCAAGGCGGGTGAAGAGAGACTGACTGCTGCAGCAGATGAAAAAAGGACCCGCAGGAAGAACCGCCACAGACCCAGCAGCACGGAGACCACCCACAAGTGCGACCTGTGTGACAGGGACTGCCATTCGCGCATCGGCCTGTTCAGCCACAGGCGGTGCTGTTCCAGCAGAGTAGACGTTTAGGGTTCTCTTCCATGGTCATCATAGACCGACGGAGGCCAACGACGAATGTCACAAATTTCGGACAAAAGTTGCATATTGAAGAGAAACACCTTTTTATAATATTAACAGCCCAATTTATATATACAGTATAACACCTCTATTTTACCTTCATTTTAAACCTCATATTTTTGGCAGCTCCATATTTATTTTATTTTATCTGATGTGGTAAAGGCTGTATTTTCTTATTTTTTTGTATTGTATTTATATTTTATTTATTTTTTAAATTAGCCCATTTGCCAGTCTTATTTGAAAGTCTCATTTGTGATCTAATATCCAAACATATCCAACAGTCATATGTCAAAATTTTAGATATTAGGGGTTTGGTGAAATTACAGATAATCAATTCTACCTTAATCCATCTGCATGTGATCAGAGAGCTTATATGTCATTTATTTTTATTTAACTATATTTAACCAGGCAGGACAGATTAAGAACACATTCTTATTTACAACTGTGCCTGGGGGGAAGGGGCAAGGAACAACTCACATTCATACCTTCCCAGTTGATGCCAGTTAACCTATCCTGTGTGGGGAGTCTTGAATAACGAAACCGAATTGTCTTTAATTCCAGTTTATTCAAGAAATCATTCCACTGTCTGCTCTCATTCTTGAGCAGCGAACAAAGAGAGTGAACACACCAAAGTTCTCTCATTTAAACATTCTGACATCAAACCATTTCCCTCGCGGGGGAAATCACACATCTCTCTCAAAATCTCTTTATTCACATTCATTAGCCTTTTATTTACATAACTCCCCCTTCTCTCTTCCCGAGCCTCAGTGGTCAGGAAGTCTTCTGTCCCCTGTCCTCCGCAGGGGGTCCAGGCTCTGTGGCTCCGCACCGCAGGGGGCTGGCTCTCCTTCATCGTGGTTAAATCACATATGCAGTGTCCAACATATACATGTCTCACAACACAGCCATATAACCCCCCCCAAACGATGAAGAACAGACTAATTCCTAAAATTAAATAGCACCTTACTCACTACTGAATAATCAACACCAACATTCAGTCTGTGCGCCGCTTGGGCTTCAGCCGTCTGCCGAATCTGCTGTGCGTTGGCCCCGCCTTGCCTGCGGTGCGTTTCTGCTTCGGCGCTGTTGACTGAGGGAGAGAGTGATTAATTGCCTTCTGCGGGGGCCTGCCTCGTCGAGGCGCCACCGCGACCGGTACAGACACGTCCTTCATGACAAAAGCAGGTTTTAGTCTGTCAATACTGACTGTCTCTTTTCTGTCTCCAAAATCCAGCACAAATTGCTTATCACCTGCCTCCAGCACTCGAAATGGCCCTTCGTAAGGCGGTTTGAGCGTTGCTTTTAGGGCTTCGCGCCTGACAAAAACGAAATCGGCATTTTTCAAAGCCTTGGGGACGAAAACTCGTGGAAAAGCGTGATGAACCGGACCCGGGAGCGTGTCTGCCCCCGTGCCGACTAACGGTCCCAGAGCCGAGAGAGGTGGGGGCTCTGGGTGCTCTGGTAAAAACTCGCCCGGCAGCCTCAGAGTTTGTGCGAATACCAGCTCCGCTGGGGAGGCGTCTAAGTCCTCTTTAGGTGCAGAACGCAACCCTAATAAAACCCATGGAAGTTTATTCACCCAATCTGCATCCGTGAGCGACGCTCTGAGTGCTGCCTTCAAAGACCTATGAAAACGCTCGCATAAACCATTGGCCTGAGGGTGGTAAGCCGTAGTGCGGTGAATTTTGGCTCCTAAGCCGTTGGCCATCGCTGACCACAGCTCAGAGATGAATTGCGGTCCTCTATCGGACGTAATGTCCGACGGAACCCCGAAACGCGCCACCCAAGCCGTTAAAAAAACGCGAGCCACCTCCGCGGCCGTGGTCGTCGCAAGTGGGACCACTTCCGGCCAACATGTGGTGCGGTCCACCATTGTCAAAAGATACGTGAACCCCTGTGATGCCGGTAGGGGGCCCACAAGGTCGACGTGCACATGGTCGAACCTTCTGGCCGGAATGCGGAACGGTTCTAACGGGGCTCTTGTGTGCCTGTGAATTTTGGCCCATTGACAGGAAATGCAGGTTTTTGCCCATTCCTTCACGTGCTTGCGCAGGCACAGCCAAACAAACTTTTCCGCCACTAGTTTCACCGACGCGCGCACCCCCGGGTGCGCCAGTGAGTGGACCGAGTCAAAAACACGGCGGCGCCACGTGGCCGGAACCACCGGACGCGGGCGCCCCGTCGACACGTCGCAGATCAGGGGGGGCATACCGGTTTGTAAACACTTGCTCTCCAGCCTCAACCCTGTTGGTCCAGACTGGAGTGCGCGCACGTCTGCGTCCGCTCCCTGGTCCGCTGCCATGGCTGCGTAATCTATACCCACGTGCACCGGGGCTGCGCGCGCCACCGTGCCGCTCTCCTGCGGCGTGGTCACGGTGGCCCGTTCTGCCTCTGCGCGTGTTGGGGTCGTGAACACGCGTGAGAGACAATCCGCTACTACATTGAATTTGCCCGCAACGTGCCTAATGTCAGTGGTAAATTCCGAGATTGCGGCCAGCTGCCTCTGCTGCCTCTGCTGCCTGCCGGACCACGGGTCTGAAATTTTGGCCATGGCGTATGTGAGCGGCTTGTGGTCCACATAAGCGGTGAAGCACCGTCCTTCCAGCCAGAACTGGAAATGACGAATAGCCAAATGCAGCGCCAACAGTTCTCTGTCAAACGCGCTGTATTTTCGTTCAGCCGCGCTTAAAGATTTGCTAAAGAAAGCCAAAGGCTGCCAAACTCCGGCTACCTGTTGCTCAATAACGGCCCCTATGGCTAAATCTGAAGCGTCTGTCGTCAGCGCGATACGTGCTGCAGGGTCTGGGTGGGCCAGGAGCGCAGCGTCAGCCAAGGCTTTTTTAACCTCTGTGAACGCGCGCTCCCGCTCTGGGGACCATTCGACCGCCTGGGTCGGTTTTTGTTTTTTGAGCGCGGCATATAACGGTTGCATGATTTGAGCTGCGTGGGGCAGGAATCGGTTATAGAAATTCACCATCCCCAAGAATTCCTGTAGTGATTTGACCGTTTGTGGACGGGGAAAATCTGCTACCGCGCGTACTTTCTCTGGTAACGGAACCGCTCCCTCCGGGGAGACGCGGTGACCCAAAAAATCGATCCGCTCGACGCCGAACTGGCACTTGGCTGGGTTAACTATTAAGCCGTGCTCTCCCAGCCTCCTAAAAACTGCTGTGAGGTGCGTTTCGTGTTCGTCCTCTGAGGTACTCGCGACCAAAATGTCGTCGAGGTACACAAACACGAAAGGGAGATCGCGTAACACGGCATCCATCATCCGCTGAAATGTTTGCGCCGCCCCTTTGAGACCAAACGGCATGCGTAAAAATTCGAAAAGTCCGAACGGGGTTATTACCGCTGTTTTAGGAATGTCCTCCGGTTGGACCGGGACTTGGTGATAGCCGCGAACTAGATCAATCTTTGAAAAAATGCGCGCCCCCGCCAGGTGCACCGAAAAATCCTGAATGTGCGGGATGGGATAACGATTGTGCGCCGTAGCGTTGTTTAGCCTGCGGTAATCCCCGCACGGTCTCCAGGAGCCATCGGCTTTCGGTACCATGTGCAGCGGCGAAGCCCACGGGCTCTTCGACCTACGAACGATGCCCAGCCTCTCCAGGCTGGCGAACTCCTCGCGCGCAATGGCGAGCTTAACTGCATCCAAGCGCCGAGCTTTTGCAAACACGGGAGGACCAGAAGTGGGGATAAAGTGTTTCACCCCGTGCTTCGCGACCGTCGCTGAAAAAGTGGGCACAGTGAGCGCTGGAAATTGGGTGAGGAGTGTGTGAAACTTACCACCTGCTGTAGCGACGTGGGTCTGTACTGGTGGCGGGGACACTCGAGCTGAACAGGGGAGAGAGTAAAAAGAGAGTGCATTTACCAGCCGTCTATTAGCAAGATCAACTAACAGATTGTGTGAACACAAAAAATCCGCGCCCAACATGTTGAAACTCACCGCCGCTATCACAAAAGTCCATTCATATGTGCGGCCATGTAAGCATAAAGGCAAGGTCCTTCTCCCGTAGGTGTTGATGTTCGAGCCATTTGCCGCTGTAGCTCCGCTACCGTGGGGTCCAGCCACCCGGTCCGCGTATGTTGGGGTGATGAAGCTCACTTGTGCTCCGGTGTCGATGAGGAACACTCGTCCGGAGCGCGCATCCGTGATGTAGAGCAGCTTGTTGCGTTCTCCGAGGGTCGAAGCTGCTAGCGACCCCCGGTCTTGCCGTTTCCCGAACTCCTGAAGATGCAGGGCGGCACACACCTGCGTGCCTTCTCTGCGAACCTCCGATGGTAAAAGCAGAGATCTTCTCCTCCGCTGTGTCGTGCCCGCGCTTCTGCCGCCGGGCTATTGGCTCCCCCTCGTCGCGGCCGTGTTGCCGCCGTCGTCGGCCAGTCTGGTTCTGCCGCCTCTGGCTCCCCGCTGTCTCGGGTCGCTGCTGTGGTTGCTTGCCCGCCGCAGGCGTCCAGGATCCCATCTGCCTCCTGGGCCAGCTCCCGGAACTCCTCCAGGGTGTGACACTTTTTGCCGGCCAGCGTGCTTCTCGCATGCGCCGGGAGGTTGGAGAGGAAGATGAACTGAAAAATGAAATCATCGTTGTCCAACCCTCTCAGCTGTATCATCTCCTCCATCAGGGCGCTCGGCCTGTGTCCACCTTGGTCTAGCAAAGACAGGATCCTCCTCGCCCTCACTTCAGCCGAGGGGGTGAAAAACTTGATGAGGGTGGATTTCAGCTTGCCGTACCTGTCGGTCACGGGTGGCTGCTCCACCAAGCTTTGCACACACCGAGCTGTGCTGTTGTCCAGTTTAGCGATGACATGGTGGAACTTAGTGTCATCCACCGTTACTCCTGCGAGCGCGAACTGCGACTCTGCTTGCAGAAACCACGACCGTGGGTTATCCTGCCAGAAATCAGGCAGCTTAACGGCCACTGCGCTCGCCAGCTCTGAGCGCTGTGAGTCCGGGACCCTGAGAATTTCTTCATTCATTCTCAACGTCGTCAGTCACCAATGTGGGGAGTCTTGAATAACGAAACCGAATTGTCTTTAATTCCAGTTTATTCAAGAAATCATTCCACTGTCTGCTCTCATTCTTGAGCAGCGAACAAAGAGAGTGAACACACCAAAGTTCTCTCATTTAAACATTCTGACATCAAACCATTTCCCTCGCGGGGGAAATCACACATCTCTCTCAAAATCTCTTTATTCACATTCATTAGCCTTTTATTTACATAACTCCCCCTTCTCTCTTCCCGAGCCTCAGTGGTCAGGAAGTCTTCTGTCCCCTGTCCTCCGCAGGGGGTCCAGGCTCTGTGGCTCCGCACCGCAGGGGGCTGGCTCTCCTTCATCGTGGTTAAATCACATATGCAGTGTCCAACATATACATGTCTCACAACACAGCCATATCCTGCATGTTTTTGGCCCCTGTGGGAGGAACCCCGGGAGAAATCCCAGAGTAAACCCAAGCAGGCACGGGGAGAACATGCAAACTCCACACAGAAAGATCACCGTTGATCAGGGGGTGGGATCGAACCCGAGATCTCTTGAACAAGGGTGAGTTGCTATGCTGCCACAGTGCTAACCACTGCGCCACTGTGGTACCCATATTTATCACTGGTGAAGTTTTGCAAGGGTACTTCAAAGTAAATTTTTGATGTAGTTTTAATAACAGGACAGTTTAAATTGTGTAGTTCACTTGAATATTTACCAAAATAACAGAGGACCTCGGTCTATCAACATCTGGGGTTTATTAGACTCTTGTTTATACAACATAAGACTTTTATAGTAATAATAGTGTTATTTTCTTATAGCTTTTCCTTAATGTACATGTAATAAGAGTTTAACCACTGCCAAGAAGAAAATGTCATTATGAATGTCATTCATTAATCTATTACTAGTATTATCAATATTATTATTATGAAGAATGTTTGTACTGTTTATACTTAATTCAGTGAGATTCAGTCTCATGTGCACCTGCTGCACAGTATGAAATGTTTCATTTTGCCTGCAGTCAAGGTCAGAGGGTGACAAACTTGTGCATGAGGTGAATAGTTTTCATTACTGTGTAATTGTTTTCATCTTTTGCTCTTTCTATAATCACTCCACCAACTGGTTAAGGTAAAAAATAAATAAAGAGTTCCTGCTCAGACATTTAGGACATAGCAAGTAAAACTTGCTGATCTTGAAGTGCTGTTGTGTTCAATCATGTGAATGTCAAGTGGGTAGATGGGTGGGCCATGACAGGATTGATGTGAGAAAAAAAAAAAATCAGACCTGCACGTGAAATTGGTTAGAAGTTGACTTCCATAGAACAATCAAGTAAGCCTCAAAAGTGGGTCCCTCAAAGAGGATAAATCAAATTCAAATCAAATATTGTGTTTTGGTTGATGTTTCTTTGAGGCAGAGTTATGTAATAAAAACTTTAAAGGCATTTACAGGCACTCATAGGCATTAAAACTCAGGAATTCTTGGTTACTCAATTACTGTTTTGAAGTTGATCAAAAGCCAGTTTACAAGGATGCCTCCTGGATGCCTCCAACTTGAGGCGTTTTGGGCATACCCCACCAAGAGGAGACCCCAGGGCAGATCCAAGACACATTGGAGAGACTATGTCTGCCAGTTGGGAACGCCTTTTTATCCTCACTGAAGGGCTGGAGGAGGTGGCTGGGGCGAGGAAGTTTTGGACTTCTTTATTTGGACTGCTGCCTCCACGACCCGGACCCCCAGAAAAGTAGTAGAAGGTGAATGGATGGAAGATAAATCATTAACAAACCATCGAGTCTAGCACCTGTCAGTGGTTCATACCCAGAAAACTTGATATTGTTAAAGCAATTATATTCAAGAATGCCTCGTGTGATTAAAAGGACACGTATAATTTTAAATAACCTAACAGTTACACAAGTGAAGTTGAAGTCATACATTTAGTTTATGGATATTTTTTGCATCTAAAGAGAGGAGTTGTTTTTTTTTTTAAATCATGATCATACCTTCCCCCTCTTCTTCATCAGTGTAGACTTCTGACAGTTTTGGTAGCTGCCCTGTAAAACGCTGCTAAAATATTATTTTCAATTAGTGATAATTATTCGTCAAACCTTGATCTGATATCAGAGTTTCTGCTCTTCTTAACCTTCTACTGCTTCAAGCGCCACATTAAAGGTCCCATTAAGGGGATTTTTTTTGGACATCTTCAAAGATACAGTGGTGTGAAAAAGTGTTTACCCCCTTCCTGATTTCTCATTTTTTGTATGTTTGTCACGCTTAAATGTTTCAGATCATTAAACAAATTTATATATTAGACAAAGATAACACAAGTAAACGCAAAATGCAGTTTTTAAATGAAGGTTTTTATCATTAAGGGCAAAAAAAAAAAATCCAAACCTACACGGCCCTGTGTGAAGAAGTGACCCCCCCACACACATATGTTAAAACATAAATTAACTGTGGTTTATCATATCTTTGGAAAGCTAAGTTCAATTTCACTAGCCACACCCAGGCCTGATTACTGCCACACCTGTTCTCAATCAAGAAATCACTTAAATAGGACCTGCCTGACAAAGTGAAGTAGACCAAAAGATCCTCAAAAGCTAGACATCATGCTGTGATCCAAAGAAATTCAAGAACAAATGAGAAACAAAGTAATTGAGATCTATCAGTCTGGAAAAGGTTATAAAGCCATTCCTAAAGCTTTGGGACTCAAGCGACCCACAGTGAGAGCCATTATCCACAAATGGCGAAAACATTGAGCAGTAGTGAACCTTCCCAGGAGTGGCCGGCCAACCAAAATTACCCCAAGAGCGCAGCAACGACTCATCCAAGAGGTCACAAAAAACCCCACAACAACATCCAAAGAACTGCAGGCCTCACTTGCCTCCGTTAAGATCAGCGTTCATGACTCCACCATAAGAAAGAGACTGGGCAAAAATGGCCTGCATGGTAGAGTTCTAAGATGAAAACCACTGCTGAGCAAAAAGAAGATAAAGGTTCATCTCAGTTTTTCCAGAAAACATCTTGATGATCCCCAAGACTTTTGGGGAAATACTCTTTGGACTGACGAGACAAAAGCTGAAATTTTTGGAAGGTGTGTGTCTCATTACATTTGGTGTAAAAGTAACAGCATTTCAGAAAAGGATCATACCAACAGTAAAATATGGTGGTGGTGGTAGTGTGATGGTCTGGGGCTGTTTTGCTGCTTCAGGACCTGGAAGACTTGCTGTGGTAAATGGAACCATGAATTCTGCTGTCTACCAAAAAATCCTGAAGGAGAATGTCGGGCCATCTGTTCATGACATCAAGCTGAGGTGCACTTGGGTTCTGCAGCAGGACAATGATCCAAAACACACCAGCAAGTCCACCTCTGAATGGCTTAAGACAAACAAAATGAAGACTTTGGAGTGGCCTAGTCAAAGTCCTGACCTGAATCCGATTGAGATGCTGTGGCATGACCTTAAAAAGGCGGTTCATGCTCAAAACCCCTCCAATGTGGCTGAATTACAACAATTCTGCAGAGATGAGTGGGCCAAAATTCCTCCACAGCGCTGTAAAAGACTCATTGCCAGTTATCACAAACACTTCATTGCAGTTGTTGCTGCTAAGGGTGGCCCAACCAGTTATTAGGTTTAGGGGACAATCACTTTTTCACACAGGGCCATGTAGGTTTGGATTTTTTTCCCCTTAATAATAAACACCTTAATTTAAAAACTGCATTTTGTGTTTACTCGTGTTATCTTTGTCTCATATTTAAATTTGTTTGATGATCTAAAACATTAGTGTGACAAACATAGAAAAAAATGAGAAATCGAGAAGGGGCAAACACTTTTTCACACCACTGTACATGCAGTTTTAAAGACCAGAAACCACTTCTATGTTGTTCTACAGCTCATCAGAACAGCCAGATTTCAACCTACTCATTAATATTAATGATCCCCTAATCTGATTGGGTAAAGGTTGCAATCAAAGTACATTTGTTCTGCTCACTCAGAGAACTGAAGGTGGAGTTTTTGATTTGTTACATCACAAAATCCAGGAAGTTCAGTCTGCCTATTTAAGAGTTTAACTAAATAAATGGAGGCGGTGGCTGAGGAGAGGGAAGTCTGGACTTCGCTGCTTAGACTGCTGCCTCTGCAACCCAGACCCCTGGATAAGTGATGGATGGATGGATAGACTAAATAAAGGCATTGTATGTTTCTCTGTTAAGTGAGCATTTTAATAGTTTGATTGACATGTGACCTACTATATGGCTTTATTTTAAAACCCACGGGGCAAAAAACATTTTGCACAATATGGGACTTCTAAAGAAAATTCAGTTGCATTTTCACCAAAAACTGCACTGCTGCCTGTTGTGATCCTGTATTAAAACTGCAGAGAAAAATAAGCAGATTAGATCAGCTGGTGTGCATTGTATCAGACCTATCTAACCATCTGTAAGCACAATAAACTGAGAGCATTAAACTGAAAACTGCTTGTTTAAAGCGTATGTTCATTGATGGTTACCGTTTATCCAGGAGGCTTGCTCCGAACTTTGTTACTCTTATCGACTGTAGACTATAAACCATTCATCTGTCACCATTAACTACAAGTAAATAATAAGAGTTATCCCCAGAGATGTAACTTTGTTTGAACAATGCTAATGCTGTTGCACCATATTTAGTCACCGGGGCCTGGGGTGGTTGCCTGTGCTAGACTTTGAAAGCAGCACAGAAAGCTGAGGAGATTCCATACAGACGCCACTCTCCTTATATGGCACATGCTGCAACTTCTCTGTTCAGTGTATCTGCTGCTTTCTTTCCTTCCACATCCCCCTCCTCTGCCTCCTCGCTCTTCATCCCTCCCTCCCTCTCTATGCCTTGTTTCTCAGTTCTTTGCTGCGTTTTTTTAGCCCCACGAATGCCACCCCCCTTCCTCTCTGATGTTGGCCAGAGGATGCCTGAAGGTCCCTCCTGTTGGAGTTTGGTCTGTCATCGAGTTACACACAGAGAAGGCATTACAGGCTGCAGATATCAACCAGCAGTTTGATTTATTGGAGCAGATCGAACAGTGTCCTTATATAGGAAGCTCCATTGGGAGGAAGCTGCAAACGGGACAGATGCTGTAGGAGGGGGAGATGGGAATGGAGGGTATGACTGCTTGTGATGTGCATAGAGACAGAAGATATATGTGGGAGGTGGTATGCACAAGAAGAAACACAAATTCACCATGTGAATTATGAGTATTTGAAGGAAACTCTCCAGAGAAGTTACAGTAAAAGGGAATTCCTGTGCTGGGGACGGCTGGTTGGCCTTATGAGGAGTGGGAGCACATTGCATAATCTTCTGTATTTCCGCTGCAGGATTGGAGCACACAGATGCTGCATTTACTGGATTGTGCAGATATGATGCTGTTTTATACGTTTCATTTTACCAGATATGTTTAAATGGATACTGAAATAAATCGATTAATGATAAAAAAAAAAAAAAATTCTCACTGTGATTATTTATTTCATATATTTATTTTTATACCAAAAAAAATGTTGCCCCACAGCTGAGCTAAAGGCTAGCAGACTCCTGTCTGAATTTATACTGGTCAGTCAGCCTTAAAGTTCATCAGAAACCCTGACTTTGGTCATTCAATCTACTTGGCTATCACAGAGAAAATAAAATAAGCTGGAATGTCATTTCTGTAATTGACTTTGAATCATAGCCATTTCTTCCATAAGGCATAAGCATAAGCTCCTCATATGTTTAGTGAAGCACTTAAAAACTAAATGTAAACTATGAGTAATGCTAAACTGCAGTGACAGTGAAGTTTTATCAGGGTAATCAGTTTGATAGATGCACACACATTGTACTGCTGGTGTGACAAGGTCACTTCCTCCCTGTCTACATTTCTAATTTGTCAGTATGCCACAGACTCACAGAACAAGAAATTCGCATTTCAAAAAGCCCAGAGAAAAAAAATGCTTTGTGGATAATTTATGGGCTGATATATGGATACATAAGCAAGAAGGTAAGGTTTTTTTTAAATAAATATTGCTCTGGTTTTTAAAATGGTGTTTTTTTTTAAATTAAGGTGCAGATCACACACAATATCAAATTAAAAATATAAAACATACAAAAGTAAGATAAGATAAGCCTTTATTATAAGCCTTTATTTTTTTTTCTCTCTCGGCGCCACACGAGTCGGCTGCCTTTTGCAACAGCGGCTCGATTCCGAGTCTTTTTCCCTTCCTCTCTCTTTTGATCCGTCTTTTTTTTTCACCCCACTTATATCACGGACACACAGATCGTCCTAAATGTCTCCTGAGCCGGTGGACGGAGCCACTGTCTATAGCAGGATACGATACAGCAGAGAACAGCTGCTAGCATTCAACCGCCACCCGGTCCCATTGGAAAAACTCGACATACCGAGAGAACTGAGGCGAAAACGCCGCGGCTGCCGGGCTGGAGTAAGGCGGAGGACAAAAAATATAAGGTACAGACCCTCCCTTCCATCTGTTGTCATGGGAAATGTACGGTCGATACTGGGAAAGTTAGATGAGCTAGCGGCTATCTCCCGTTATGATAGCACATACCGGGAGTGCTCTCTCCTTTTGTTTACTGAGACGTGGCTAACTGAACTAGCAGCAGATGCTAACATTGAGCTGGAGGGTTTTCACATGATACGAGCTGACCGAACACCAGAGAGTGGCAAGGCTAGGGGCGGTGGAGTGATAATGTATGTTAACAACAACTGGTGCAGACCGGGACATATCACTGTTAAACAACGACACTGCAGCAAAGACATTGAGTTGCTAGCTGTTAGCATGAGGCCTACATATCTCCCGAGAGAACACTCACACGTGATCTGCATTGTTGTTTATGCAAATCCGACGGCGAACGCTGGGACAGCACGTGACGTCATCCATTCAGTAACCAGCAGGCTGCAGACAGAACACCCAGATGCTCTTCTCCTCATCTCAGGCGATTTCAACCATGTTTCACTGTCTCCCATTCTACCCACGTTCACCCAGTATGTCACATGCCACACTAGAGACAATAAAACACTGGATTTATTCTACGCAAACACTAAGGAGGCGTACACCTCATCACAACTCCCCCCACTCGGGAGATCGGATCACAACTTGGTTCATCTCCGGCCGGTGTACAAACCCCTAGTGCACAGACAACCTCCGGCCATGCACACTGTGGAGTTATGGTCTGAGGAGACAATGGACACCCTAAAGGGCTGTTTTGAAGCCACCGCCTGGAAGCAGCTCTGCGATCCACATGGTGAGGACATCGATGGCCTCATTCACACCTTCACGGGCTACCTCAGCTTCTGTGTGGACAAATCCGTTCCCACCAAGACCATACGGCGTCACTCAAACAACAAACCCTGGATCAACCCTGAGATAAAAACACTTCTGAGAGAGAAGAAGAGGATCTTCAGGTCAGGGAACAGGGAGATGCTGAAGTCCGTACAGAGGGAGCTGAGGAGAAAGATCAGAGAAGGCAAGGACAGCTTCAGGAAGAAGATGGAGGACAAGCTGCAACAGAGCGACATCAGCGGGGTCTGGAGAAACCTCAAAACCATCTCGGGGCTCCAGAATACCTCCCCCCAGGCCACAGGGGGCAGGGAGTGGGCGAACAACCTGAATCTGTTTTTCAATAGATTTGACCAACCGCCCTCCCCCCTGACTGCACAACAACCACTGCTGCCTCTAAAGAAATCAAGTCCTGCTGCCCACTCCCCACTCCACCAACACCCCCCCACTCCCAACACACAGCCCCCCATCCTGACCCTGACCAGGACCCAGGTGAGGACGGAGCTGAGGAAGATCAAGGCGAGGAAGGCGCCGGGACCGGACGGCATCAGCGCAAAGCTCCTCAAGTCCTGTGCAGACCAGCTGTGTGGGATTGTGACGTATATCTTCAACATGAGCCTGAAACTGGGGAGGGTACCACAGCTGTGGAAAACATCTTGTGTGGTACCTGTACCAAAAACTTCCCACCCCAAAGACCTGAACAGCTACAGACCGGTGGCCTTGACGTCCCACTTGATGAAGACCCTGGAGAGACTGCTCCTTGCTCACCTCCGCCCCCTGGTGGAACCAGCGATGGATCCACTCCAGTTCGCCTACCAGCATGGCATTGGGGTGGAGGATGCGGTGATCTTCCTCCTTCACCGTTCTCTGTCCCACCTGGAGAAGCCCGGGAATATGGTGAGGATCATGTTCTTTGACTTCTCCAGTGCTTTCAACACCATCCAACCGATGATCCTGAAGGACAAGCTGCTGCGCGCAGGGGTGGACCAGCACCTGTCATCATGGATCCTGGACTACCTCACGAACCGGCCTCAGTTTGTGAGAACCCGGGACTGTGTTTCCGACACGATCATCAGTAGCACGGGGGCCCCCCAGGGAACGGTGCTGGCTCCCTTCCTGTTCACTCTTTATACTGCGGACTTCTCACACAACACAACACACTGCCATCTACAGAAGTTCTCTGATGACTCTGCGATCGTTGGCCTCATCTCCAATGGAGATGAAGCTGAGTACAGAGGGCTTATCCAGGACTTCGTGGACTGGTGCCATCGGAACTGCCTCCAGATCAACGCGAGGAAAACTAAGGAGCTGGTGGTGGACTGCCGCAGGCATGGGCAGCCCCTCACAGTACCAGTAAATATACAGGGAACAGACATCGAGATGGTGACATCCTATAAGTACCTGGGTATTCATCTGAACAATAAACTAGACTGGTCACACAATACTGATGCACTCTACAAGAAGGGACAGCGCAGGCTGTTCCTGCTGAGGAGACTCAGGTCTTTTGGTGTACAAGGGGCGCTGCTGAAGTCATTCTATGACACGGTGGTGGCATCAGCCATCACTTTTGGAGTGGTCTGCTGGGGCAGTGGCATTACTGCAGCCGATAGGAAGAGACTGAACAAACTGATTAAGAAAGCTAGCTCTGTCCTGGGGCAGCGCCTTGATCCGATGGAGGAGATAGGAGAGAGAAGGACGGTGGCTAAACTGTCATCTCTGCTGGAGTCCGAGTTCCACCCTATGCAGGACATACTGAATGCACTGAGGAGCTCATTTAGCAGCAGACTACATCATCCCAGGTGCACAACCGAGAGGTTTCGTAGGTCCTTCCTACCAACGGCTGTCAGACTGTACAACCTAAGCAGGGCTGCTCGCAGAGATAGCAAAAGACGTAACAAACAAACAAACTAATAGTTTTTTGAATGCAAAAGATGCAATAGACTTACACAATGGTCCCCTCCGGCATACAACTAGGAACATACCGGTCGCTATGGAGGGTGAGAATATGTATGGGCACATAATCATACCATGTAGGATAACTAAGTAGACAGTTATGCTGTTTCATTCCATCTAGCAACAATGCTCTGCACTGTGTGTGTTTATATATTTGCATATTTATTCCATCTAGCTACAATGCTCAGCACTGGGTGTGTTTATATATTTATATATCTACATATTATTCCATCTAGCTACATTGCTCCGCACTGTGTGTGTTTATATACTTGCATATTTATTCCACCTAGCTGCAATGCTCCGTACTGTGGGTGTTTATATATTTACATATTTATTCCATCTAGCTACAATGCTCTGCACTGTGTTCATATATTCATATATTTATTCCATCCAGCTACAATGCTCTGCACTGTGTGTCTGTGTGTGTGTGTATATATATATATTTTATAGTAATACGTACATATGTTTATTAGCTGCTCTTGCTTGCTTGTTTTTTTTCTTGCCTTCTGATTGTTGCTCTGAGTGTTGCTATCCCTGTGCTGTTGCAATCCTGGAATTTCCCCGTTGTGGGACTAATAAAGGCTTATCTTATCTTATCTTATCTTATCTTATTAGTCCCACAATGGGGAAATTCCAGGATTACAGCAGCAAAGGGATAGCAACACTCAGAGCAATAGTAAATAAGATAAGAACTGGTTAACCAAAGCAGTAGATGAATATACATATGAACACAGATATATACACAGTGCAGGAGCATTACAGCTAGATGGTATAAACAGCATTATAGTTTGTTAAATTACCCTGCAAAATATGAATATGTGCCCAGACAGTATATTTCGCATTTTAGTCAACAGTGTTCTTGCCACCCTGGCTATTGTTATTGTCCTAGTTGTGTATTGGAGGGGACGATCTCTATTGTGCAAAGTAGTTAAGTTTAGTACATTTAATACGACCTCTACAAGCTGCCCTGGTTAGGTTATAAAGTCTGACAGCCGGAGGAAGGAAGGACCTGCGGAACCTCTCTGCCGTGCACCTAGGGTGGCACAGCCTACCGCTAAATGAGCTCCTCAGTGCGTTCAGCATGTCCCGCATGGGATGGGACTCGGACTCCAGCAGAGATGACAGCTTAGCCACCATTCTCCTCTCTCCTTTTTCCTCCACTGGGTCGAAGTGTCGCCCCAGAACAGAGCTGGCTTTTTTGATCAGCCTGTTCAGTCTTTTCCTGTCGGCTGCCGTGATGCAACTGCCCCAGCAGACCACTCCAAATGTGATGGTTGATGCCACCACCAAATCGTAGAAGGTCTTCAGGAGTGCCCCTTGCACTCCAAAAGATCTGAGTCTCCTCTGGAGGAATAGCCTGCGCAGCCCCTTCTTATAGAGTGTGTTGGTGTTGTGTGACCAGTCCAGTTTATTGTTCAGGTGAACACCCAGGTGCTTGTAAGATGTCACCATCTCAATGTCTGTTCACTGGATGTTTACCGATGCTGTGGGGGGTTGTCCTCGCCTGCAGCAGTCCACCACCAGTTCCTTGGTTTTCCTCGCATTGATCTGGAGGCAGTTCTGCAGGCACCAGTCCATGAAGTCCTGGAAAAGTCCTCTATACTCCGCATCATCCCTATCAGAGATGAGGCCAACGATCGCAGAGTCATCAGAGAACCTCTGTAGATGGCAGTGTGGTGTGTTGTGTGAAAGTCAACAGTGTAGAGTGTAAACAGGAAGGGAGCCAGAACTGTTCCCTGGGGGGCCCCCATACTGCAGATGATGGTATGAAACACACAGTCCTGGGTTCTCACAAACTGTGGTTGGTTTGTGAGGTAGTCCAGGATCTACGATGACAGGTGCTGGTCCACCCCTGCGCACAGCAACTTGTCCCTCAGGATCACTGGTTGGATGGTGTTGAAAGCACAGGAGAAATCAAAGAACATGATCCTCACGGTGCTCCCAGGCTTTTCCAGGTGGGACAGGGAATGATGTAGAAGGAAGATCACTGCATCCTCCACCCCAATGTCATGCTGGTAGGCAAACTGAAGTGGGTCCATCGCTGGTCCCACCAGGGGGTGGAGATGGGCAAGGAGCAGCCTCTCCAGGGTCTTCATTAGGTGTGGTGTGAGGCCCACTGGTCTGTAGCTGTTCAGGTCCTTGGGGTCTGGAGTCTTCGGTACGGGTACTACACAGGATGTTTTCCACAGCTGTGGTACCCTCCTCAGCTTCAGGTTCAGACTGAAGATGTGCTCCACGATCCCACACAGCTGGTCTGTGCAGGACTTGAGGAGCCTCGAGCTGATGCCGTCTGGACCTGCAGCCTTCCTCGCCTTGTCTTCTTCAGCTCAGCTCTCACCTGGGTCTTAGTGAGAGTCAGGTTGGGGCAGGGGGGCTGTGTGCTGGGAGGGGGGGATGTTGGGTCTGTGGAGGGAAAGACAGCGGGGGATGTACAACGGGGGTGGGGGGAGGGCTGTGGGCAGTGGAACTAGATGAAGGTGCAGGCAGCAGTAGTTGGTGGGCAGGTGGAGAAGAGGACAGTTGGTCAAACCTGTTAAAAAGCAGGTTCAGGTTGTTCACCCACGCCCTAACCCCCGTGGCCTGGGTGGAGGTATTCTGGTGTCCAGAGATGGTTTTGAGGTTTCTCCAGACACTGCTGATGTCACTCTGCTGCAGCTTGTCCTCCATCTTCTTCCTGTAGCTGTTCTTCTCCTCTCTGATCTTCCACCTTAGCTCCCTCTGTACGGACTTCAGCTCCTCCTTGTTTCCTGACCTAAAGATCCTTTTCTTCTCCTTCAGCAGTAACTTTATCTCAGGGTTGATCCAGGGTTTGTTGTTTGAGAAGCACTGTTTGGTCTTGGTTGGTACGGTGTTCTCTACACAGAAGTTGATGTAGTCTGTGATGGTGTGTGTGTGTGAGGCTGTCGATGTCCTCACCATGTGGATCACAGAGCTGCTCCCATGCAGTGGATTCAAAACAGTCCTTCAGAGCGTCCGCCGCCTCCTCAGACCATATCTTCTCTGTGCAGGTAACAAGAGGTTGTCTGTGTACCAGGGGTTTGTACACAGTCAGGAGGTGAACCAGGTTGTGGTCAGATCTTCCGGGGGGGAAGGGGGGGGTATAAGCCTCCTTGGTGTTTGCATAAAATAAATCCAGTGTTTTACACTAGGCCTTTCTTCACTCTCAACAAAATATTTTTGCTGGTCATTAACATCTGTTTGTTCTCTCCCATAGATTGAGTCCCTGTCGTGCTGTTTGTACTCTTCATGTGTGTTATTTTCTTCTTCTCTATCCCCTCACCACCCAAGCAGTCACAGCAGATGACTGCCCCTCCCTGAGCCTGATTCTGCTGGAGGTTTCATCCTGTTAAAAGGGAGTTTTTCCTCTCCACCGTTGCCAAGTGCTGCTCACAGGGGATCGCCTGATTGCTGGGGTCTTTCTGCAATTGTGGGGGTTTCCCTTACATTTGAAAGTGCTATGAGATGACTGTTGTTGCGAAATGGCGATATATATATATATACAGGTGCATCTCAATAAATTAGAATGTCATCGAAAAGTTAATTCAGTTCAGTAATTCAATTCAGAAAATGAAACTCCTATATTATATAGATTATTCTTTTAATTTTGATGGTTATGGCTTACAGCTCAAGAAAACCCAAATTCAGTTTCTCAAAAAATTAGAATATTACATAAAATTAATTTTAAAAAATGGATTTTTAATAGAAATGTTGGCCTACTAAAAAGTATGCCCATGTACACACTCAATACTTGGTCAGGGCTCCTTTTGCATGAATTACTGCATCAATGTGGCGTGGCATGGAGGTGACCAGCCTGTGGTACTGCTGAGGTATTAAAAAGGTCCACGTTGTTTTCAAACTCTGAAAATATGCCATTATGCTGAACATAAACTACAAGAGATGGAGAATGATATTGATCCTGATAACCACTTTTTCAATAATATTCATAATCATTGTGAATATTATACTGAAAAGCAATTCAAAAGTCAAGTGCAATTAGATGGTAAACTATCAATAATACACTTCAACAACAGAAGTCTTAACAAAAACTTTCCACAGATTCAGGACTATTTAAAACAGCTAGACAGAAAATCTACAGCTATTGCAGTCTCTGAAACTTGGCTTAATGAAGAGCAGGCTCCTCTGATGGCAATAGAGGGATATCAGATGTTTCATATTAACAGATCTCAAAAAAAGGGTGGTGGTGTTGCACTGTATATTGATGACCTGTATAGGTGTAAGCTTGTAAATGGAATGTCCTTTGCACTACCAGGGATTCTGGAATGTGTTACTGTTGAGATTGCCCAAGATAAAACAAAAAATCTAATTATAAGTTGTATATATAGAATACCGGGAACTTGCATTGAGACATTCAGAGACAAATTAGTCGAGCTGTACAATAATATTACTAGTGTAATAATTGTGGAGATCTCAATATTGATTTACTAAATCCATTTCAACAAATTGTAATTACAGAGTTCATGAATTCTATGTACAGTATGAGTCTATATCCCACAATAATACATCCCAGTAGAATCACAGTTCACACTCCTACACTTATTGATAACATGTTTGTTAATATTATTGATAAGAAAATAGAAAGTGGATTATTGATTAATGATATAAGTGACCATTTGCCAGTCTTTGCACTTATCCATGGCCACACGGGGGCCAATACAGAAAAAAACTTTAAAATCTTTCAGATACAAATCACAAAATGCAATCAGTTCTTTTAAAGAAGACTTGCTGAAGCAAGACTGGACAAAAGTCTATGTATCAGATGTAAATGAAGCCTATGACACATTTATGAACATTGTAACCACTCTTTATGAAAAAATAATGGTCCATTAGTAAAGAAAAAGCTAAAACATAAATTTGTCGACAAGCCATGGTTAACCAAAGGATTACAAAAGGCGTGTAAAAAGAAAAATTCATTATATTGTAGAGGATGTGCTCAAGGATGAGACTGAGTTTATTTCTCAGGTTCAGCTTTATTGTCAGAACACATGCTCTATCAACCTCTCAACAAGAAAAGAGACTGATCAATGTAACATCACACACTTATACTCCTGGAGCATCGAAACCTAAGTCACAAGGTGCTTTAGCAAACATACAGTCACATGGTACTTAATCCCAGTCACAATGCAACTCTTTGATCTGTCACCATTGTCTCTCATTCTTCAATGATCCGGAAATCCTTCTGGGGCATCTTCTCTGAGACAAAAGGCCAAATCTCACACCTCCTCGTTATCTCCTGCAGATCTCTGCCGATCCAGACCTTCTTTGTCCCGCGAGACATGAAGCACCCAATACACATACAGCAATACATTTGTGGAAAATATGAACCCAACATATGTGCCACAATATAAAGCTTTTCTAAAGAAAAGAACAAAAGAAGCAGAGCAGCGGTATAAATCATACAAAAATAAGTTAACATATATAATGAGATGTAGTAAAAGAGACTATTACAGTAAAGAACTGGAGAAAAACAAAGACAATATTAAAAATACATGTGTGGCGGGTTTGGAATAACCCCCACAACAGACTAAGGACAGTCAGCTCGCTACTTCTGGTTTTTTCCGCTGCACTACTGAGATGTAATGTGCCATTCATGCATTGTGATGTTAATGTGCCATTCATGCATTGTGTTCATGCGTCCTGTCCTTACTATGACCTAGAATCTGAGATCGATACCCTGACCAACTGCTGTGAATGCTCTTTCATGTATTGTTGTAACTGGGTATATATGCTGCACAATCCTGTAACTCACTCTCTCACTCCTTCAACTGCTGCTGCTGGACACACACACACTGTGTCTCTTTGCTGGAGAGCCTCCGGGCTTGCCCATTGGGCAAGCCTCGTGACGGCGGTGTGATTTAATAAACTCTACTTAAAACCTTCACCACGCTGCTTTATTTCATGCCACCGCACTGGTGACCCCGATAGAAAGCACACGTTTTGTGCGACGCAACCTTCTGGTCTGGACAGCCATGCTGGTGACCCGACGCTGAAAAAAACACGCTGCCGGCGAACGCAGCACCCGGCGGTGATGCTCCGACGACAAGCGAACGCAACAGCTCCCTTCTGCTTCAGGGAACTCTCCGGACATCACCCACGACCGGGAAAGCCGCAGCAAACTTCATGGTGGGATCTGCACACCTAGATCGACACATCCACGCTGGGGCCGGCCGCTCTCACAGCTCCTCCACACGAGAGCGCACGCACCTCGTCCTCTCTCCACGACGGCGACCTCCAGGGCTGGCGGAGAACGCAGCGCGTGGACCCGAACGCACCATGACCGAGCGAGGGACAAAGATCGTCTATTCCCTCTCACCGCTCCAACGCACCATGACCAATCTACAGCCACAGCTCAACATGGATGATTATCGGCGCCGACTGCGCTGATCTCCACCAAGATTCTGGACCCTGACTCGCCCCTCCAGCGGCCCACCCACGCACGGAACCCCGGCACACACACCAGGGAGACACGAGGACGCCGCACCACGCACGGGACAAATACGGCTCTACAGACCACCATCGTCCTTCGCCGCTGCACACAGAGCCTTCAGGGCTGCTCATACACCTGAAGCACGCAAGCAGCTCGCTCACAGGATTTTCACAGTCACAGCCACGGCGCACAAGGGGATTCAGCCGTCAGCTTTTCCCGAAGGCTTTAGGGCTGCGCCCGCACCTAAAGTCAACACGCCAAGTCCCTCTGCTTTTGTTTCTTTTTTCTTACAGCCGCTACACAGCCTCGCCGCTCCTGTTTTTCTTCATGGCCGCGAGAGGAGTCAGAGACTAATTTTTCTTCTTGTGATCTCCGCAAGTTCAACGGGACAGCCCCTCGACATCGCGGAGCAACAAGCAATTTTTGCGCGGCCCGGACAATTTCACCGTCCCTGGCCGGCATTTACTACCCCCCACCCCCCTCCACCTTCGCCTGCACAGAGCTTTTCCTGCTCGCTGCCAAAGCTGCACTATCGAGGTCTCGGCCCTCTGCTGAGCCCTCTGGGGGGGAGCAGTGTGGCGGGTTTGGAATAACCCCCACAACAGACTAAGGACAGTCAGCTCACTACTTCTGGTTTTTTCCGCTGCACTACTGAGATGTAATGTGCCATTCATGCATTGTGATGTTAATGTGCCATTCATGCATTGTGTTCATGCGTCCTGTCCTTACTGTGACCTAGAGTCTGAGATCAATACCCTAACCAACTGCTGTGAATGCTCTTTCATGTATTGATGTAACTGGGTATATATGCTGCACGATCCTGTAACTCACTCTCTCACTCCTTCAACTGCTGCTGCTGGACACACGCACACTGTGTCTCTTTGCTGGAGAGCCTCCGGGCTTGCCCATTGGGCGAGCCTCGTGACGGCGGTGTGATTTAATAAGCTCTACTTAAAACCTTCACCACACTGCTTTATTTCATGCCGCCGCACATGGACAATACTTAACAATATTCTTGGAAATAAAAACAGAAATACAAGCTACCCAACCAATCTTTCAAAAAAAAAAATAATAGAACGACTCAGAGTGTGAATGCAGTCTCACCTGCAGATAAACTTAATAACTTTTTTGTTAACATTGGTCCTAATTTGACTCGAGAAATACCCATTACGGCACCTACAGGTGACACAATAAGCAAAAACATTGCTATAAAAGACTCCATTTTCATAAAGAACACAGACGAGAGAGAGGTCATTGAAATTGTTAAATCATTTAAAAGTAAAACATCTACAGACTGTGATGGTATTGACATGCTCTTAGTCAAAACTATCATTGAATGCTTAGTGAAACCACTGACGTATATTTGTAACCGGTCTCTCCAAACAGGTATACTTCCCAATGAAATGAAAATAGCTAAAGTAATTCTGATATACAAGACAGGTGACAGAGGGGAATTTTCAAACTATAGACCAATTTCACTATTGCCGCAATTTTCCAAGATACTTGAAAAAATATTCTGTGAGAGAATTGACAACTTCATAATGAAGAATAATTTATGGTGTGAGCAGCAATATGGGTTCAGACACAAGAGGACAACTGCATTTGCTCTAATGGAATTTATAGAAAAAATATCAACTGCCGTTGAAAATAAAGAGTATTCAGTTGGGGTATTCCTGGATCTTAAAAAAGCATTTGATACAATGGATCATAATTTATTATTTAAAGAAACTACAAAATTGTGGTATTAGGGGGGTAGCGCTGTCATGGTTATGTGGTTACTTAAAGAATAGATATCAGTATGTATGTATTGGTAACAAAAACTCACAGTTACTGAAGGTTACTTGTGGAGTCCCACAGGGTTCAGTTTTGGGGCCATTGTTATTCAATATGTATATAAAAGATATATGTAAAGTTTTGGAAAAAATGGCTTTAATATTGTGACGTATGCAGGGTTCACACAAAGAAAATGGAGCAAGATGGTTGTGATCAACGGGTTTTATTCACACACACTCTGAGCACAGGCAGGAGGGGAGGTCATTCTCCCAGACCTCCGTTTAAATCACGGTTACACACACATAATAAATCTTGCCTATGAAATACTGCTGGGTAATTATAACGCAGTTATAATTACACAGCAGTAGAATAGCTCAGTAATAACATTTACTACACACACACAGTAACGTTTCAATTGTCAAAGCATGCTGGGAAACCCCTGCCCCCCTTAACATGGCCCCGACGTTACACTGCCCCCACCCCAGGACTGGTTTCTGTCCCCAGAAAAATTAAAGTCCAATTTAAAAGTCCAATACAAACTCATCCAGGTGTCGGGGCGGTCTTCGGCGCCGGCGGCCAACACGTACAGGCCCCCTAGTGTCCATCTGGGTCTCGGTCGGGGTATCGGGCCGGGATGAAGGCTCCGGTTCGTCCACCAGCGGTGCAGATGGCCGATACGGGGCGAGACGGTCACGATGAAGGACCACAACCCGGTCCCTTTTTCTAAGCCTCACCCTGTACACCACATCTGACAGTCTCTCCAGGACCACGCATGGCCCCGACCAATGGCTCGCCAGCTTCGGTGATCGTCCTCTCTTCCTCTCAGGGCAGAAAACCCAGACTCGATCTCCCGGTGCAAAGTCCCTCTCCTGGCAGCGGGAGTCATATGCTCGCTTCTGCCGACCTCCTGCCGCTGCCACGGCCTCTCGAGCCAGCTCGTGCACCGTGTGGAGACGTTCTTTCAAACAAAAAAAATAATCCAATCCGGGTTTTCCCTCCACCTCCGGCTCAGGGGAGGGACCGAATACCAAATCCACCGGTGTGCGCAGCTCGCGTCCAAACATGAGCGCCGCAGGGGTGCACCGGGTAGATTCCTGAGCTGTCGTCCGGTACGCCCACAAAACAAAAGGCAGATGCAGGTCCCAGTCTCGCTGTCGCTGGTCCACTAGGACAGCGAGCTGGGTGGTGAGGGTCTGGTTGAATCGTTCGACCAGGCCGTCGCTCTATGGATGCAGCGGGGTGGTCCGGGTCTTCTGGATGCCCAGCCTCTTGCAGACCTCCCCGAAGGCCTCCGCCTCGAAGTTCCGACCCTGATTGCTGTGCAGCTCCTCCGGTGCGCCGAACCGACAGAACATCTCGTCCACCAGCTTTGATGCCGTCGTCGTGGCGCTTTGGTCCGGGACCGTGTACGCCTCTGGCCACTTAGTGAAATAATCCATCGCGACCAGCACGTAGCGGTTCCCCCTGTCCGTGGTCGGAAAAGGGCCCAGGATGTCCACTCCCACTCGCTCCATTGGTGCTCCCACCCGGTACTGCTGCAGGGCAGCGTGGGATCGCTGAGTTGGTCCTTTCTGAGCTGTGCACATGTCGCAGCGGTGAACGTGGAGCTCCACGTCCTGATGACAACCGGGCCAGTAGAACCGGGCCCAAAGGCGCTGCAGCGTCTTTGTCACTCCGAAGTGGCCTGCTCCTACCGCCCCATGAACCAGCTGGAGTACTTTGTGCCGGAGTCGACGAGGAACCAGCAGCTGCCAGACGTGCCGCTGCCCAGCTGGAGTCTGCCACTGTCGATACACCACGCCCTCGTGGCAGCGGAGGTTGGCCCACTGGGAGTGTAGGGTCTTAGTCTCTGGGTCCAGTGGTGACACAACCTCCCAGGCGGGCCGCTGTCCTGCATCCAGCCACTGCCGAACCCGCGAAATGACCGGGTCTCTGTCCTGCTCGCTCTGCAGCTACTGCGTGCCAAGGGCCTCTGTGACGTCATCGCTGGGGAGAGCTGCCTGATCATCTGAGGGGCTGTGCGTCGCTGCGTGATTCCTGCTCGCAGCGGCTTGGAGAGCGGCAGCCCGTGGGGCGGTTTGGTCCCGATCTTCAGCCCATTGGCAGTGCCGACACTCCTCTGTCGCACAGGGGTGCCGAGACAGCGCGTCAGCGTTGGCATGGAGGTGGCCTGCCCGATGCACAATCTGGAAATTATAATCCTGCAGTGCCTCCAGCCATCTCGCCAACTGTCCATCCGGTTCTTTGAAGTTTAACAACCAGGTCAGGGAAGCGTGATCCGTCCTGAGCTGGAACCTCCCCCCGTACACATACGGGCGGAAATGACGCAGTCCTTGAATGACAGCCAACAGCTCTCTGCGAGTCACACAGTAATTTCTCTCGGCTCTGCTGAGAGTGCGGCTGAAAAAAGCGACTGCCTGCTCTCCCTGCTCTCCCTCCTGGGATAGCACCGCCCCGATGCCCTGGTTGCTGGCGTCCGTGTCCACGATGAAAGGGCGGTTCGGGTCGGGATACTGCAGGACGGGGGCTCCGATGAGCACCGCGTGGAGCTGGGAGAAAGCAGCAGCACAGCTGTCACTCCACTGAAACGTGCGTCCTTTCTGCGTCAGCTGATGCAGCGGGCTGGCGATGGTGGCAAAGTCTTTCACAAACCTCCTATAATAGGAGGCCAATCCAAGGAAACTTCTCAGTTCTCCGACGTTCCGCGGCACTGGCCAGTCTCTCACTGTTGCCACTTTTTCCGGGTCGGTGGCGACCCCTGCTGCGCTGACGACGTGGCCCAAAAAGGTGGTGTCCCGCCGGAATAGGTGGCATTTCTTAGCGTGTAACCGTAGCCCCGCCTGCTGGATGGCTCCCAGCACCTCTCGGAGATTTGACAGGGCACTGTCAAAATCAGCTGCATGCACCAGTAGGTCGTCCAGGTAAACAACGCAGTGACTCCGGGGAACGTGAGCCAGCACTCGCTCCATCAAGCGTTCAAAGGTGGCCGGAGCGTTGCAGAGTCCAAACGGCATCACTTTAAACTGGTACAGTCCCTGCCCGATGGAGAAGGCTGTTTTTTGGCGGGCCTCTGGTGACAGTTCTACCTGCCAATAGCCGCTGCATAGATCCAGCGAGCTAAACCAACTGGAGCCGGCGATGTGGTCCAGTGCGTCATCGATGCGGGGCAGGGGGTAGGAATCTTTCCTGGTGGCGTCGTTCAGGCGCCGGTAATCCACACAGAACTGCCACGACCCGTCCTTCTTCTTGACCAGCACCACAGGCGCCGCCCAGGGGCTGCTGGAGGGCTCAATAACATCTGCCTCCAGCATTTCTCGCACTTTTTGTTCCGCCGCTGCCCGCCTTGAAAAGGGCAGCCGGCGTGGGTGGAGTCGAATCGGCCTGGCCTCACCTGTGTCGATCTCGTGCTGCACCAACCCGGTCCGGCCGCATTCCTCATCCTTCGCGGCGAAAACACCCATGTAACAGTCCAATAGCTCCCGCAGCTGGGGTCTCTGTTCCGGGTCCAGCCCGCTGCAGCTCCGTTGAAATAATTCCTCCACCACCTGCTGCGTCTCTGCTGACACGTTGACCCCTCCCCTTGCTGTCCTTGTGTGTGCTCGTGCTCCCTCTGTCTGCGCTGGTGATGTCATCGTGTCCGGTCCTCGCGGTGGCCCGCCTGGTCCGGTCTGTCTTGGCGATCCCTCGATTGCGCGGGCCCCCGTGTTCCTTCCCTGGGTTCTGCTGTGGAGCGTGATGGTCCGGTTTCCCAGCTGGAGGGACGGTCCCGCGGTGTCAATCTTGGCACACCAGGCTGTGAGCAGGTCTAGTCCAATAATACAGGGGTCTTGGATGTCAGCCAGCCAGAACGGGTGTCTTATGTTCTGACCGGCCACCCCCACCACCAGAACTCTCCGCCCCCTCAGTCTGGCGCGCTCACCGGTAGCCATGGTGACGCAGCGCTTGGTGGGTTCCCACCCCCGTGGGGCCGTCTTGTTCGTGCCCGGCAGCACACCGGGTCGAACCAGGGAGATTGTAGAGCCGGTGTCAATCAGGGCCCAGATCGACGTCTTCCCCAAGCTGCACTGTAGATACATCCCTGGAGAGTGTCCAATTCGGCCCACGCGGGGTGCCGGCTCCTCGGGGGAAACATCTGCGGGAGGCGGCCTGTCCCCGTTCACACCACCTCATTCTAGTTTAACGCCGGCGAGGGGCGTTCTTCTCCGTGGACGCGCCGCCGTGGTCTGCCGTAATTCCTCCTCTTCCTCCTCGCTCTCCATCGTGGCCTGGAAGGTTCTCTGTCTGTGCGTTGGTGCTTCAATTGTGCGATTCATCAGCGGCTCCACCCGTTCTGCTTCTGCCACTGCAGTCTCCCAATCGCTCGCGGCGTGGATCCGTACATGGCTCTGGAGCTGGGCCGGGTGGAGACCTTGGATGAAGCTCCGGAGGGCGAGCTTCTCTACCGCCTCCGGTGCGAAATCTGGGTAGCTGCGCCGGGTTAGCAGCCGTATGTCTGCAGCATAGGCTCCTAGGCTTTCCTGGTTGCTTCGACGGCGGCGGGTCAGCTGTTCCTGGGCGTGCTCAGTGTCCGCCGTTCTTCCAAATCGTCTCCGGAGCGCCCCTTGTAGCGCTGGCCAGCTGTAGCGCTCCTCAGGCAGGAGATCAGAGAGCGTACAGAGAGCTCTCCCTTCCAAGGCCAGCGCGACCTGCACGGCAGTTTCCTCTGGTGACCAGCCGTTCAGCGCAGCAGCCAGCTCGACCTGGGTCAGGTATTCATCCAACGTGGCCTCGCCGTTGAAGCAGGGAATCTTGGCCCGCTGCCGAACAGATGGGATGGCCACCTCCTGATCGATCGTCACTCTTGATCGCCGTGGGATCGCCAGCCCGTCCTGTCCTGAAAAGGATGGAATGCGGGGCTGGTTTGCTCTGCTCTGCCCGCTCTGTCTTGAAAAAGACAGAAGGCGGGGTGCGCTGGCCCCGTCAGGTCCGCCGCCGCTTCGTTCGTCCCGGCTCCCGGGGGTGGTGTCTTGGTCCCATCGTCCATCATCAGCTGAGCAATGAACTGCTCCAGCTGCTGGATCTCCATTCTGATCCTGGCTTTCATTTGCTCCATCCCACTCCTGACACCAGTGTGACGTATGCAGGGTCCACACAAAGAAAATGGAGCAAGATGGTTGTGATCAACGGGTTTTATTCACACACACTCTGAGCACAGGCAGGAGGGGAGGTCATTCTCCCAGACCTCCGTTTAAATCACGGTTACACACACATAATAAATCTTGCCTATGAAATACTGCTGGGTAATTATAACGCAGTTATAATTACACAGCAGTAGAATAGCTCAGTAATAACATTTACTACACACACACAGTAACGTTTCAATTGTCAAAGCATGCTGGGAAACCCCTGCCCCCCTTAACATGGCCCCGACGTTACAATATTGTTTGCCGATGACACTAATTTATTATGCAGTGGAAGCAATTTGGAACAACTTTTGGATACACTCGGAAAGGAATTAGGAAAGCTTAAACTGTGATTTGATTCAAACAAATTAACGCTCAATTTAAGTAAGACAAAATTTATAGTTTTTAACAACCATCACAACAACTTAGTATCTAAACTCAGTGTAAATGGTGTAGAGATTGAAAGGGTATCCGAAACTAAATTTCTTGGAGTAATAATTGATAATAAACTGTGTTGGAAGTCACATATTAATTATATTAAAGGTAAAATATCTAAATCAATTGCAATACTACACAGAGTGAAATATTTGCTGAATCAACCCACACTATATACTTTGTATCATTCATTAATACTCTCATACATGACATATTGTACTGAAGTATGGGGAAATACATATAAAACAAACATATATCCAGTCTTTATGCTTCAGAAGAGAACTATTAGAATAATAAACAAAGCTGCTTACAGGGTACCAACAAACCCACTTTTTCTTAAATTAAAAGTTCTCAGGTTGAAAGATCTGGTTGACTTTAAAACTGCAGTAATAATGTTTAAAGTGAAGAATCTATCACTGCCCGCAAATATCCAAAAGTTGTTGCAAATAAGGGAGAAACAATATCATTTCAGAGGAACATGTATATTTCAAAAACC
Organism: Pholidichthys leucotaenia; assembly: GCA_020510985.1. Classification (NCBI taxonomy): domain Eukaryota; kingdom Metazoa; phylum Chordata; class Actinopteri; order Cichliformes; family Pholidichthyidae; genus Pholidichthys; species Pholidichthys leucotaenia. The sequence continues at coordinate 83,534,242 of CM035848.1, read as the reverse complement.
TTCAGTGAGAACTACCACCAAGCAACACTGTGTCTCAGTGCAAGGAGTCAGATTGTGGAACACTTTTGGACCTGAATTAAAATGATGTACAACGCTTGGACAATTTAAACAAAAACTAAAGGAATAAATACTCTAAACATATATACAAGATGACATGTAAAAATCACATAAGGATTGTCATATCCAGTCTGTGTTGTGTTGTTGCTTAGTTTTTTGTCATGTTTTGTCTTAGCTTTGTTCTGAATTGTAATCGCTCTTGTTTTGTTTTTCTTTTGAATTCTTGGATGGAATATGGGTGGGCAATATAAGCTGCAGCTTCAGCCATCACCCATTTTGGATAACTTATGTTGAACTGTATAATCAGAGGAGTTATTGTTTAATTTGACCTTGTAGGATTTTTTCCCCCTTTGTTATATTATTCTGTTTCTTTTTTTTAATCTTTACTTTTAATCTATCTGAAATAAAGATTCAGTCATCATCATTCATCATCATCAGTAGATGGCTGCACTGACTTTGGACTTGATAAAACATAGTGGACCGACACCAGCAGATGACCTCTTTTCCAACGAAAGTAAATTTTGCATTTCATTTGGAAATCAAGGTCCCAGAGTCTGGAGGAAGAGTGGAGAGGCACAGAATCTAAGTTACTTGAGGTCCAGTGTGAAGTTTCTACAGTTAGTGATGACTTGAGGAGCCATGTTATCTGCTGGTGTTGGTCCACTGTATTTTGCCGTGCAGCGATTCTTGGTCCTTGTTAACACTCGTGCTGCTGAATTTTGGAGTAGTTGGAGATGTGATATTGTTTTTAGAGGAAGACCAGAGAGCAAAGCATTACACTAGTCTATACGACTAGTAAAAGCATGCATCAAGACCTCCGTGCTGGCAAGAAAGAGAAAAGGGTGGACTTTGGCTATATTCCTAAGATGGTAAAATCCAATTTTCGTTACATTTTTAATGTGTGAAATAAAATTAAAGTCAGAGTCTCAAAGAACGCCCAGGTTCTTGACACAATGTGTAGGTTTTAGACCTAGTGTAGAGGATGCGTTCAATGATGAGGCTGAGTTTTATTTCTCAGGTTCAGCTTTATTGACAGAACACATACTCTAGCATTCTCAACGCAGGAAGAAGAGAAAGAATTATATCACATCACCTCTTTATATCTTTCCAGCATCGGAACTCAAGTTACATGGTGCTTCAGTAAACATACAGTCACATGGTACTTAATCCCAGCCACAATGTAACCCCTTGAACTTTCACCATTGTCTCTTATTCACTGATGAACCGGAAATCTGTCTGGGGCATCTTCTCCGAGACAAAGGCCAAATCTCACACCTCCTCGTCATCCTCTGCAGATTCGAGCCTTTTGTCCTTCGAGACGTGAAGCCTCCAATAAACATGCAGTCATACCTTTGTGGAAAATGTGAGCCCAACATATGTGCCACATAACCCCCCCCCCCCAAACGTCTATTAAAGGACAAAACATGCATGGCATAAAAAAAAAAAAAAAAAACTCCACATATTACAAATCAATCCACCAGATGCCTAGGTCTTAACCTTCTGCCGAATCTGCTGTAAACCGGCTTTGCTACCTCTGCAGCGTCTTTCTGCCTCTGTGGATTAGAGCTGTTAGCACGTCTCTGTGGGGGTTCTGGAGAATGCCTTCTCGGCGGCCTGCCACGGCGGGCGGTCCTCGCCAGCTGCACGTGGTCATCAGCCAGAACGAAAGCGGGTTTGAGTCTGTTTATGCAAATCAACTCCTTTCTGCCCCCTAAATCTAGCAGAAAATGCTTCCCCCCGGTTTCCAGCACTCTGAACGGTCCGTCATAAAACGGTCGCAAACTTGGGCGCTGAGCATCATGTCTAACAAAAACAAACTCCGCAATTTTTAAAGCCTTCGGCACAAAAACGCATGGGAAACTGTGATGAACTGGGCCAGGGAGTGTGTTTGATCCTGTGTCACTCTGCAACGGCTGAGCGGGGGGGCAATTTGGTGCGGGATTGTCGGGAAGAAATTCCCCCGGCAAACGGAGAGGTTGTGCAAAAACTGACTCAGCTGGGGAAGCCTGCAAATCTTCCTTAGTAGTTAGGGCATTTTACAAAATCTCTGGACCATCTGTGAAAAAATTGCTTACCAATAGCTTTCTTCACCAATGTGTTCATATAGGTGTCTACTAACACCTCTCAATTAGTTCCAACCCAAATCCTTGTGGAAAATTCTGGGGAGCCAATCAAACTTGGGCACCCGGGGGGGGGGGGGGGCAAAAAATGGAAAAATACTTTTTTTCCCAGTATTAGCGTGTGAGATGTCTAACTAGGGGTTTCTGGGGGTGCTGAATCGATTCCAACCATTAGTTTTGAGTAAAAACTACTACCTGACCATAAAATAGGCCACGCCTACTTTTTTGCGCCCGCCGAAATACGTAAATATTGGTATTTTTATACGTATCTCAACACACAATTTTTATACGTATCTCAACACACAATGCTCAACACCTTCGCAGCAGCCGCCCACCATCAGTACGCTAAGGGAGCAAGGCTGTATGTACAGCTAATGCACCAGCGACAGGACAGTCCAGTGTTCCAGGAAACTCTTACCAAATTCACCGTGTATGGAAACCATGCAGTCAGGTTCTCAGACCATGAGTGGTCAGGTACATGGACTGACATCACGATAGAAACCATACTCATGCATGAGGCCAAGTCCTCAGGCGGTCTAAACAGAGGACGTTTCCGGAATGAATCTGCTCACAAGTGTTGGGTTCAGACGCTAAACCACTTCTCGTTCACCAGGAACTTGAACGAGGTATGAACAAGCGTGGGGTACCTGACCACACAGACGTCACAAGAGCCCAGATGAAGAATGATGAAGATGCTGTCAACGCCATTGTCGGATGGTTGGAGGAGGTCAACCCCTTCGATGCAACACGGGACAAGAAGACCCTAGTATCCTTTTCAACAGGATTCAGCAGCACTCCCGAGGACCCAGTCAACGCTGATCAGGCAGAGGAGGTTGGCAGAGCCATGCAGGCCAAGATGAATGGACGAACTGTTCTGGATTCAATGGAAACTAAGCACAAGGTGAAGTCATTAGAGAGCCTCAGAAGTGGACCCAAAGTCAATGGGAAGAAGCTGGTTATTGACTCACTCAAGCTGTTCAACCGTCTAATCATCAGTGAGCGTGAAGTCAAGACCAAAGAAGCTCTGCGATTTGAGTTGACGCCAACACCGATGTCTCTATTTGACAAAGACCAGAAGTTGCGAAAGCCAGACAAGGCTGCCCTAGCAAGATTTCTGAAGGCATTTGTGGAACCTGTTGAACAAACCCCTGCACGAGTCTGGTGATTGATGGTGGGTGGCTCCTGCACAACGTCAAGTGGGAGGCTAACCTCACCTGGAAGGGCATCGCCGAGAGCTACCTCCAGTTTGTGAAGTCCATGGGGAGCCAGTGTCTCTGAATCACTGTGGTCTTTGATGGATACGGCAGCTCCACTAAGGACCATGATCACCTGAGACGAAAAAAGAATGCATGCTGCGACATTCTGATTCGCCCAGACATCAAAAGCTTTGTTCCAAGAGAAAAGTTCCTCGACAACAAGAGCAACAAGGCCCAGCTCATTCTGCTACTTGCTGAGACATTCAGTAGAAATGGGATCAGTGTACAGCAATGCCACGATGATGCAGACACTGCTATAGTCCGGGCAGCTCTAGATGAGGCAAAAGATTCTCCTGTTGAGGTGAGGGCTGAGGACACCAACATCATTGTTTTGCTGATTCATCATGCTGCAGACCACCCCATCTTCCTCACAACAGCCAAAGAAACATCTTATGATGTCGCAAAGATCAGGGAGGCCCTCCCAGAGAGATACCGGAAGTATTTGATCTTCTTGCACAGCTTCTTCGGCTGCGATACAGTGTCAGCGATTTCTGGGTTTAGCAAATCAACTTTGGTAAACAAGCTCTGCAAGACTGACAAGGCGGAAAGGGCCATGGATGTGTTTCTGGACATCCGAGCCAAGAAAGATGATATCATTAAAGCCGGCTGTGAATTATTTAAGCTCATGTTCCATGGAAAACCACCCAAAAGACTTGGGGGACTTGAGATTTGACATCTTCAGCAAGTGGGCTGCTGCTGGGAGCATCAAACCTGAGAAACTGCCCCCGACAACAGAAGCTACAGCGCAGCACTCTCTATGAGCTTATCTCCAAACTAGAGATTGGCTGCTGTTGCAAACTCCATCATTGGATGTCTTGGAGTACGGATGGAAGCTCGGTGACCAAGGTTATGCACCGGTCCCTTCAACAGACCCCATCGCACCGGACTATCTTCTGAAGTTTGTCAGCTGCAACTGTGAGGGGGACTGTAGCACACTTAGGTGCTGTTGTAAAAAGCAAGGAGTCAAGTGTATTTCTGCTTGCGGCAAATGTCATGGTAACTCTTGCCAGAACATCAACCAAACAGATGATGAGAGCAGTGAGGGAGATGCCGGGGAGTAGGGTAAAGTACCAAGGTTTTAATATTGAGATACATTTCTGTTGGACATTATAATGGGGCATAATGGAAGTAAGAGAATTGGGAACAACTACTTCCCATTGCACACTTATGTTGCAGTGTTTTGTACACTGTTTTTAGAGTGGGTATAGCTCAAATTCAATGATAGAACTCAATTCAGCATTCTAAAAAACTCACTATATAAACCCAGTGAGATACGTATAAAAATACCAATATTACATATTTCGGCGGGTGCAAAAAAGTAGGCGTGGCCTATTTTAATGGTCAAGTAGTAGTTTTTACTCAAAACTAATGTTTGGAATCGATTCAGCACCCCCAGAAACCCCTAATTAGACATCATACACGCTAATACTGGAAAAAAATATTTTTCAATTTTTTGACCCCCCCCCCCCTTTGGGTGCCTAAGTTTGACTGGCTCCCCAGAATTTTCCACAAGGATTTGGGTTGGAACTAATTGAGAGGTGTTAGTAGACACCTATATGAACACATTGGTGAAGAAAGCTATTGGTAAGCAATTTTTTCACAGATGGTCCAGAGATTTTCTAAAATGCCCTAACTATTAGGTGCAGAACGCAACCCCAATAAAACCCATGGAAGTTTGTCCACCCAATTTGTATCCGTAAGTGACGCTCTGAGGGCTGCTTTCAACGACCTGTGAAAGCGCTCGCATAAACCATTAGCCTGGGGGTTATACGCGGTAGTGCGGTGAATCTTCACCCCTAAGCTGCGGGCCATCGACGACCATAGTTTGGAAATAAATTGGGGGCCCCGTCGGACGTTATGTCTGACGGGACTCCGAAACGCGCAACCCACGCTGTTAAAAATGCTCGCGCAACTTCTTCCGCTGTGGTTGATGCCAGAGGAACCGCTTCTGGCCAACGCGTGGTGCGATCCACCATCGTCAAAAGGTGTGTGTGCCCTTGTGACGACGGAAGGGGGCCCACCAAGTCAACATGCATGTGATCAAAACGCTTAGCCGGGATGTGAAAAGGCTCCAACGGAGCTCTAGTGTGCTTGTGTATTTTGGCTCGCTGACACGCTATGCAGGCTGCTGCCCATTCCTTGACCTGTTTGCGCAACCCGGGCCAAACAAATTTCTCCCCCACCATCTTAATCGATGCGCGCACCCCCGGGTGCGCCAGAGAATGGACCGAGTCAAAACGCGGCGACGCCATGCAGCTGGAACCACAGGGCGAGGTCGCCCCGTGGAGACATCGCAGATTAGGGGGGCATACCAATTTGCTGCACCCTGTGCTCCAGCCTTAACCCTGTTGGTCCAGACTGGAGCACGCGCACGTCCGCATCATTAACCTGCTCTGCGGCCATGGCTGCATAATCTAAACCTACACGGACCGGGGCTGTGCGCGCTTCCGCGTCGCTGCCCTGGCCCACGGCCACGGCTACAGAGTCTGCCCCCACGGGGCCTGGCATTGCTACTGCACGCGAGAGACAGTCTGCCACTACATTGTGTTTACCTGCGACATGCTGGATATCGGTGGTAAACTCCGATATCGCGGCTAGCTGCCTTTGCTGCCGGCCTGACCAGGGTTCTGAAATCTTGGCCATCGCAAACGTTAGCGGTTTGTGATCCACAAACGCGGTGAAACGGCGCCCTTCCAGCCAGAACTGGAAATGGCGGATGGCCAAGTGTAGGGCCAAAAGCTCCCTGTCGAACGCGCTGTATTTACGCTCGCTATCACGCAAGGTTTTGCTGAAAAACGCGAGAGGTTGCCAGGTCCCTGCCACAAACTGTTCAATGACCGCCCCCACCACTAAATCGGAATCAGAATCAGAATCAGAATCAGAATCAGGTTTATTGCCATTGTTCATGTAGTACACAAACTAGGAATTTGTCTCGGTACAATGCTGCAACATTAAACATGATAAGATAAGAGAAATAAACTATACATGTAATAAAGTGTAGGATAAGATTAAGTGATACTGGTCAACAGTTAAAATATATATTAGCCAGCAGCAGATACTGTGGAGAACTATATAGTGCAGTCGGTAATGCAGGAAGAAAACAGTGATGATTGACATGAGTCTGGTTGAGCTGCTGTACATGGTGCACGAGAGTCACTTAGTGTTCAGCAGTCTAATGGCAGAGGGGAAGAAGCTGTTCATGTGACGGGAGGTTTTAGTCTGGATGGACCGAAGTCTTCTACCAGAGGGGAGGGGGGCAAACAGTACGTGACCAGGGTGTGAGGGATCGGCTATGATCCGGCCAGCACGCCTCCGGGTCCTGGAGATGTACAGATCCTGGAGAGATGGGAGCTTGCAGCCGATCACCTTCTCAGCAGTGCGCACGACGCGCTGCAGCCTTAGTCTGTCCCTGGCAGTGGCTCCTGCGTACCACACGGTTATGGAGGTGGTGAGGATGGGCTCGATGATGGCTGTGTAGAACTGCACTAACATCTTGGTGGGTAGCTTGAGCTTCCTCAGCTGCCGCAGGAAGAACATCCTCTGCTGGGCTTTTTTGATGAGTGAGCTGATGGTCAGCTCCCATTTGAGGTCCCTGGTGATGGTAGTGCCTAGGAAGCGGAAGGAATCAGCAGTGGTGATGGGAGAGCCTGAGAGGGTGAGGGGGGGCAGAGGAGTAGTGACTTTCCTGAAGTCTACAATCATCTCCACTGTCTTCAGAGCGTTCAGCTGCAGGTTGTTATTGCTGCACCAGGACGCCAGCTGGGCCACCTCTCTCCTGTAGGCGGACTCGTCGCCGTTGGAGATGAGCCCGATGAGGGTGGTGTCGTCCGCAAACTTGATCAACTTGACAGACTGGTGGCTGGAGGTGCAGGAGTTGGTGTAAAGGGAGAAGAGTAGGGGGGAAAGTACACAGCCCTGGGGTGATCCGGTGCTGATGCTAGTATAGTCTGAGACAGTCTTTCCCAGCCGCACATGCTGCCTCCGGTCCGTCAGGAAGTCGATGATCCACCTGCAGAGGGAGTCAGGCACGTTGAGCAGGGACAGCTTGTCCCGGAGCAGAGCGGGGCGGATGGTGTTGAATGCGGAGCTGAAGTCCACAAACAGGATCCTGGCGTAGGTTCCCGGGGAGTCCAGGTGCTGCAGGATGGAGTGGAGGGCCAGGTTGACTGCATCGTCTACAGACCTGTTGGCTCGGTAGGCAAACTGCAGCGGGTCCAGGAGAGGGGTGGTGATGGACTTGAGGTGGGACAGGACCAGGCGCTCAAAGGACTTCATGACTACAGAGGTGAGCGCTACAGGTCTGTAGTCATTAAGTCCAGTGATCCGTGGCTTCTTGGGGACAGGGATGATGGTGGAGGATTTGAGGCAGGATGGCACGTGGCATAACTTAAGGGAGGTGTTAAAAATGTCTGTGAATACAGGAGCCAGCTGTTTCGCACAGAGTCTCAGGGTGGAGGGAGACACGCCGTCTGGGCCGGGGGCCTTGCGCGGGTTCAGTCTGGAGAACTGTTTGAGCACATCCTGCTCACTGATGATAAGGGGAGGGGGGGAGGAGGGGGGTGGTGCCTTAAATGAAGTAGGGAATGTGGAGGCTGTGGAGCTGGAGGGAGGGGGGGAGTTGGACACAGATGACGAGGTGTCAAAACGGGCATAGTGTTGGGACAGTCTCTGACAAAGGGCTTTGTCATCCTGACCTTTAGGAGCCTGAGGCCGATAGTTGGTGATCTGCCTCAGTCCTCTCCACACGGAAGCCGAATCATTAGCAGTGAACTGCTGCTGGAGTCTCTCTGAGTACACAGATTTAGCCCTCTTCAGCTCTCTGTTAAACCGGTATTTAACCTCCCTGTAGCAGTCCCTGTCTCCACTTTTCAGCGCTGCTTCCTTCTCCTTCCTGATCTGTCTGAGCTTAGCTGTGAACCAGGGTTTGTCATTAGAGTAACTCACCCTGGTGCGTGATGGAAGAATGTTCTCTTCACAAAAGTGGATATATGAGTTCACAGTGTCCGTGTACTCATCCAGATCATGCGTGGCTCCTTTAAGCATGCCCCAGTCAGATATTTCCATGCACGTTTCCAGCTTCTCCTCAGCTTCACTGGTCCGTATCTTCGTAGTGCTCACAACAGGTTTAGTGAGCTTCAATCTCTGTCTGTATGTGGGAATGAGGTGAACCATCACGTGATCAGATAATCCCAGTGCAGCTCGAGGGACAGCGCGATATGCGTCTTTCACTGTGGTGTAACAGTGATCCAGTGTGTTTAATCCTCTGGTGGGGCATTTAATAAACTGTTTGTAGCGGGGGAGATCGTGGCTCAGATTGCACTGATTAAAGTCGCCAGCCACAATAATCAGCGAGTCTGGAAAACTCCGCTCTGTGTGTTGAATGTGATCCGCGAGCACGCGCTGAGCTTCGCGCGTGTCCGCGTCGGGAGGGGCGTACACAGCGATCAGTATAAAAGAAGCAAACTCCCGCGGGGAATAGAAGGGCTTGCAATTGATAACAAGAAATTCCAAGGCAGGAGAACAGTGTTTGGAAATTACCGTTACATCAGAGCACCAGATGCAGTTGATGTAGAAGCAGACTCCGCCTCCTGTGGTCTTGCCGGAAAGCTCTGTGTCACGATCAGCACGGAAGAGCTGGAAGCCGTCGAGGCGCAGCGCGCTGTCCGGTATATTTTCCCGGAGCCAGGTCTCAGTAAAGCAGAGGACAGCTGAGGAGGCGAGGTCCTTAAAACGCATCAGCAGTCTCAGTTCATCCACCTTGTTAGTGAGAGAGTTGGTATTGGACAGAAATATGCCAGGCAGCGCCGTTCGCGAGCCTCTCCTGCGAAGTCGCACGAGAGCGCCCGCTCGTCTTCCTCTCTTCCGCCGTCTCACTTTCCGAGCCAAACAATAAACCAGATCGGCGGCAGGGGCTAGAAAAACTGGGAGGAGGTCCGTGGGGGTGAAAGTCCTGATATTTAAAAGTTCTTCACGGGTATAAGTGCAAGCAGACACACAATTGACAAACAAAAACAAACAAAGAGCGCAGCGAAGCACCATGTCGACCGCTGTGGGCGCCATCTTGGATCGTATAAATAATCTGGAAGCATCAGTGGTGAGCGCCATGCGGGCCGTTGGAACTGGGTGTGCTAACAAAACTGCGTTTGTCAGGGCTGATTTGACCTGGGCGAAAGCGCGCTCCCGCTCCGGAGACCATTCAACCTTATTTGCGGGCTTTTGTTTTTTTAACGCAGTGTATAATGGTTGCATGAGCCGCGCTGCGCTTGGGAGGAACGGGTTGTAAAAATTAACCATTCCCAAAAACTCCTGCAGCGCCTTGACCGTTTGAGGTTGCGGAAAATCTGTTATTGCGCGTACTTTATCAGGCAGAGGGACCGCTCCTTCTGGCGAAACGCGATGCCCCAAAAAATCAATTTGCGCTACCCCAAACTGGCACTTCGCTGGGTTAATTATTAACCTGTGCTCTGTCAGCCTCCGAAAAACTGCTGTGAGGTGACTTTCGTGTTCGCCTTCGGACGTGCTGGCTACTAAAATGTCATCCAAGTAGACGAACACGAAAGGGAGGTCGCGTAAAACTGCATCTATCATGCGTTGGAAAGTCTGCGCGGCACCCTTGAGACCGAACGGCATGCGCAAAAACTCAAAAAGCCCGAAAGGAGTTATAACCGCTGTTTTGGGTATATCCTGAGCGCGCACTGGGACTTGATGGTAACCGCGCACCAAATCTATTTTAGAAAAAATGCGCGCCCCCGCCAAATGAACTGAAAAATCCTGAATGTGCGGAATCGGGTAGCGGTCATGTGCTGAAACGTTGTTCAACCTGCGGAAATCACCGCAAGGTCGCCACGAGCCATCAGCTTTTGGGACCATGTGTAGCGGCAAAGCCCAGGGGCTTTTAGAGCATCTAATAATGCCCAGTTTTTCCAGGTTGGCGAATTCCTCGCGCGCTATGGCTAGTTTAGCTGAGTCCAAGTGCCAAGCTTTTGCAAAAACGGGCGGCCCGGTGATGGTGATAAAATGCTCCACCCCGTGTTTAGCGACTGTCGCCGAAAACGTGGGGACTGTGAGTGCTGGGAACTGAGCAAGCAGTGCATGAAACTTACCACCTGCAGCTGTGACGCTGGCATGTGCAGTCGGCGGGGCCACCCGAGCTGTGCAGGGAATAGAATGGAAAGACAGTGCATTAACCAAACGTCTATTAGCAAGGTCAACCAATAAACCATGTGAGCACAAAAAATCAGCCCCTAACATGTTGAAACTGACTGCTGCTACAATAAAAGTCCACTCAAATGAACGGCCCTGTAAGGACAGAAGCATAGTCCTCTCACCGAAAGTCTTAATCGCTGAGCCGTTCGCTGCTGACACCGACACCCAGGGAGCTTTAGACGGCATCAGCCGTTCCGCGTAGGTAGGTGTGATGAAACTCAGCTGGGAGCCCATGTCCACGAGGAATTGTTTCCCCGAGTGTGCATCCGTCAGGTAAAGCAGCTTGTTCTCCTCCCCGAGGGTCGTAGCTGCTACCGACCCTTGGTCTTGATGTTTCCCGGACGCTTGAAGTGGCACGGTGGGACGCACTTGTGTGCCCTCTCTGCAAAACGGCGATGGTAGAAGCACAGGCCGTCATCCGCTCCGCGCCGCCTGGTACCTGTCGCCACCGTCGTCGGTGCATCTAGCGCCGCAACCACTGGCTCCAAGCCGTCTCCAGACGTCGTTCCTGGGCTGGCTGCCGCGGCCGAAACCGCGCTCTGCTTGTGGGTGTCGACGGGCCGCTGCGCCTCCTTGCTCAGCCCATGGTCTTTCAGCCTCAGCATCTTCACCATCAGGTCCACAGGTCTGTTGTTCTCCGATTCCGTCAACGTTAGGAGCCCTTCTGCTCGCTGTTGTACCGAAGGGGTGAAATGGCTGATCAGCGCGTCCTTCAATGCGCTGTACTTGTCGCTGTCCGGTGGATGATTGACCAGATCTTCCACCCTCTGGACTGTGTGGCTGTCCAGCTTCGCTACCACATGGAAGAATTTTGTGTCGTCCTTTGAGATTGTCCGGAGGTTGAACTGTGCTTCGACTGCGCTAAACCAGGAGCGCGGACTATGCTGCCAGAAGTCGAGCAGCTGGAGTGTGGAGGCAGCCATCAGGCTGGCTTCCACCGAGCCCCACTCGGGAGAATTCTGTCTGCTCATTCTTTGTCGTAGGGTCACCAGTGTAGAGGATGCGTTCAATGATGAGGCTGAGTTTTATTTCTCAGGTTCAGCTTTATTGACAGAACACATACTCTAGCATTCTCAAAGCAGGAAGAAGAGAAAGAACTATATCACATCACCTCATTATATCTTTCCAGCATCGGAACTCAAGTCACATGGTGCTTCAGTAAACATACAGTCACATGGTACTTAATCCCAGCCGCAATGTAACCCCTTGAACTTTCACCATTGTCTCTTATTCATTGATGAACCGGAAATCTGTCTGGGGCATCTTCTCCGAGACAAAGGCCAAATCTCACACCTCCTCGTCATCCTCTGCAGATTCGAGCCTTTTGTCCTTCGAGACGTGAAGCCTCCAATAAACATGCAGTCATACCTTTGTGGAAAATGTGAGCCCAACATATGTGCCACACTAGCAATTTTGGTAGAAGTTTCTCTCTCTTGTCTTTAGGACCAATGATTAAAACTTCTGTTTTGCCCTGGTTGAGCGGTAGGAAGTTCTCTGCCATTTAAAACAGCTAGACAGAAAATTTACAGCTATTGCAGTCTCTGAAACTCGGCTAAATGAAGAGCAGGCTCCTCTGATGGCAATAGAGGGATATCAGATGTTTCATATTAACAGATCTCAAGAAAAGGGTGGTGGTGTTGCACTGTATATTGATGACCTGTATAGGTGTAAGCTTGTAAATGGAATGTCCTTTGCACTACCAGGGATTTTGGAATGTGTTACTGTTGAGATTGACCAAGATAAAACAAAAAATCTAATAATAAGTTGTATATATAGAACGCCGGGAACTTGCATTGAGACATTCAGAGATAAATTAGTCGAGCTGTACAATAATATTACTAGTAAGAAAATGGTAGTAATTTGTGGAGATTTCAATATTGATTTACTAAATCCATATCAACAAAATGTAATTACAGAGTTCATGAATTCTATGTACAGTATGAGTCTATATCCCACAATATCACATCCCAGTAGAATCACAGTTCACACTGCTACACTTATTGACAACCTGTTTGTTAATATTATTGATAAGAAAATAGAAAGTGGACTATTGATAAATGATATAAGTGACCATTTGCCAACCTTTGCACTTATCCATGGCCACACGGGGGCCAATACAGAAAAAATTTTAAAATCGTTCAGATACAAATCACAAAATGCAATCAGTTCTTTTAAAGAAGACTTGCTGAAGCAAGACTGGACAAAAGTCTATGTATCAGATGTAAATGAAGCCTATGACACATTTATGAACATTGTAACCACTCTTTATGAAAAAATTGTCCATTAGTAAAGAAAAAGCTTAAACATAAATTTGTCGATAAGCCATGGTTAACCAAAGGATTACAAAAGGCGTGTAAAAAGTAAAATTTATTATATAAAGCTTTCCTAAAGAAAAGAACAAAAGAAGCAGAGCAGCAGTATAAAACATACAAAAATAAGTTAACATATATAATAAGGTGTAGTAAAAGAGACTATTACAGTAAAGAACTGGAGAAAAACAGAGACAATATTAAAAATACATGGACAATACTTAACAATATTCCTGGAAATAAAAACAGAAATACAAGCTACCCAACCAATTTTTCAAAAAATAATAAAACGACTCAGAGTGTGAATGCAGTTTCACCTGCAGATGAACTTAATAACTTTTTTGTTAGCATTGGTCCTAATTTGGCTCGAGAAATACCCATTACGGCACCTACAGGTGATACAATAAGCAAAAACACTGCTATAAAATTTTTCCATTTTCATAAAGAACACAGACGAGAGAGAGGTCATTGAAATTGTTAAATCGTTTAAAAGTAAAACATCTACGGACTGTGATGGTATTGACATGCTCTTAGTCAAAACTATTATTGAATGCTTAGTGAAACCACTGACGTATATCTGTAACCTGTCTCTCCAAACAGGTATATTTCCCAATGCAATGAAAATAGCTAAAGTAATTCCGATATACAAGACGGGTGACAGAGGGGAAATCTCAAACTATAGACCAATTTCTCTATTGCCGCAATTTTCCAAGATACTTGAAAAAATATTCTGTGAGAGAATTGACAACTTCATATTGAATAATAATTTATTGTGTGAGCAGCAATATGGGTTCAGACACAAGAGGACAACTGCATTTGCTCTAATGGAATTTATAGAAAAAATATCAACTGCTGTTGAAAATAAAGAGTATTCAGTTGGAGTATTCCTGGATCTTAAAAAAGCATTTGATACAGTGGATCATAATTTATTATTAAAGAAACTACCAAATTGTGGTATTAGGGGGGTAGCACTGTCCTGGTTATGTAGTTACTTAAAGAATAGATATCAGTATGTATGTATTGATAACAAAAACTCACAGTTACTGAAGGTTACTTGTGGAGTCCCACAGGGTTCAGTTTTGGGGCCATTGTTATTCAATATGTATATAAATGATATATGTAAAGTTTTGGAAAAAATGGATTTAATATTGTTTGCCGATGACACTAATTTATTATGCAGTGGAAGCAATTTGGAACAACTTTTGGATACACTCGGAAAGGAATTAGGAAAGCTTAAACTGTGATTTGATTCAAACAAATTAACGCTCAATTTAAGTAAGACAAAATTTATAGTTTTTAACAACCATCACAACAACTTAGTATCTAAACTCAGTGTAAATGGTGTAGAGATTGAAAGGGTATCCGAAACTAAATTTCTTGGAGTAATAATTGATAATAAACTGTGTTGGAAGTCACATATTAATTATATTAAAGGTAAAATATCTAAATCAATTGCAATACTACACAGAGTGAAATATTTGCTGAATCAACCCACACTATATACTTTGTATCATTCATTAATACTCCCATATATGGCATATTGTACTGAAGTATGGGGAAATACATATAAAACAAACATATATCCAGTCTTTATGCTTCAGAAGAGAGCTATTAGAATAATAAACAAAGCTGCTTACAGGGTACCAACAAACCCACTTTTTCTTAAATTAAAAGCTCTCAGGTTGAAAGATCTGGTTGACTTTAAAACTGCAGTTATAATGTTTAAAGTGAAGAATCTATCACTGCCCGCAAATATCCAAAAGTTGTTGCAAATAAGGGAGAAACAATATCATTTCAGAGGAACATGTATATTTCAAAAACCTTCAGTGAGAACTACCACCAAGCAACACTGTGTTTCAGTGCAAGGAGTCAGATTATGGAACGATTTTGGACCTGAATTAAAATGATGTACAACGCTTGGACAATTTAAACAAAAACTAAAGGAATAAATACTCCAAACATATATACAAGATGACATGTAAAAATCACATAAGGATTGTCATATCCAGTCTGTGTTGTGTTGTTGCTTAGTTTTTTTTGTCATATTTTGTCTTAGCTTTGTTCTGAATTGTAATCGCTCTTGTTTTGTTTTTCTTTTGAATTCTTGGATGGAATATGGGTGGGCAATATAAGCTACGGCTTCAGCCATCACCCGTTTCGGATAACTTATGTTGAACTGTATAATCAGAGGAGTTATTGTCTAATTTGACCTTGTTAGATTTTCTTTCCCCCTTTGTTATATTATTCTGTTTCTTTTTTTTAATCTTTCCTTTTAATCTATCCGAAATAAAGATTCATTCATCATCATTCATCATCATCGGTAGATGGCTGCGCTGACTTACTGCTTACTTTTAATCTATCCAAAATAAAAGAAAGATTCATTCATTCATCCATGACTTTATATCTAAAATACAGTTCAAAAGGACATTAATTGGTTTTGTGTCATCAGGAGACATGGCAATGTACAGTTGAGTATCATCAGCATAGCTATGAAAATTGATGCAATGTCTCCTGATAACATCCCCAAGTGGTAACATATAAAGATTAAAAAGTATTGGCCCTAAAATTTAACCTTGGAGTACCCCACACTTGATTTCATGGACTGCCAAAGAACATGTATCCGTACTTACAAAATAGCGGTGATCTGTGCGATAGGAATGAAACCATTCAAGAACAGTACCTGAGAGACCCACCAGGTCTTTGAGTCTGCTTCAAAGGCAGTGCTGAGATCCAGCAGCACCAGGACTGACATAGTCCTTACTGTCCCGTCCGAACCCCCAGGTGACACCTCCTCTTTTGGTCCATTGTTCCCTGGGTGGAGAAGTCCAACACTGTGCTCCCACATGTTTTTCAAAATGTATTTAGTCATTTTATATCTGGTATTCTGTTCCTTAATTTACTTTGTATTGTGCAACATGCACTGGATGTGGTGCGTGCCGTCTGCAAATCTATACTTGCAAACAAACGAATGTGTGTGTGTGTTGGTGGGAGGTATCGGGAGGTGGTTTTTTTGGGGGGGGGGCAGGGGTGCCCCAATGGGGGCTATGTTCCCCCCCCCCCGCCACCACTTGGGCCCCCCCATTGGTCATGCCTGGTCCCTGCCACTGAACAGTCTAACATAATTTTATAACTTGTTTCTCTATGTCATATTTTACATTTAGTAGATATTTCAGAATAATTGATGTGTGTTGCATATTATTGACAAATATTAACAAAATACAGCAAAGTAGGACAGATCACACTGTAAAGGTGTGTTCACACCAAAAGCAAATGGGTGACCAGTGTGATTACATTTGAAATTGATTTTGATGTGCCACCCCAAGATTCTCAGTGACCCCCATGTGGCCCCCCCTTTGAAAAATTTCTGGAGGCGCCCCTGGGGAGGGGGGGGGCAAACAAAATCTTGCATCGGGCCCTGGCACTGGAAGGAGGTCTTATTTAAAAAGAAAAAAAACTGTGGGGTTAGGCAGAGTTGCCAACTTTTCAGAAAAAGCTTGTAAGAGCTGATACCCTTCTGTACCTGTGGGCCCAACGTTTAGGGGCACTACTCTGCTTGCATGTTCAAAAAACTAACACATATACGTCCTAGAAATGTTCAGAAGTTGAGTCAGGATTTTACTCTTGAGTGTTATAAGTGACCCTTTAATGCCAGCCTCACTTTCTCCTCCATTCAGCGCCTCCTCACTTCTCCCTCACGCCTCCCTGCTGCTTTGCTGCTCTGGATGCTGCAGGATGCTGCAGCTGCCGCTGCTGCTGCTGCTGCGCTGGCAGGAGGAGGAGGAACAGCCGGCTCGTGCGGCTCCTCCCTCGCGCTCCAGTGCGCGGTTTAAATGATAAGCCTTTGAAATTGACGGCGGTCATTTGGACTGTTCTCTTTTGGAGTACCTCGTCCACGCCCGCCGCCTCCAAACCCCAACTTTGCAAATCAAAAGCTGCCCTGAAGACCGCACGTTTCTCCACCGTCGGTGAGTCTGGCGTCGTTTAAAAAGGAAGGTTTGGATTTAAAGTGTCGGTGATGGTAATGAAGTGCACTTGTCAGACTGCGCTCCTCTCTCATTTCGCCTCAATCATAGGACAGTGTGATAGAAAAACTTCATCCAATGCTTTAAAAGGTCTTTTATCAATAATGTTGCTTTCTCTGTGCAGCCTATTTGCATCTTTTTCCTCTAACAAAGCAGCCAGACTTGACACAGTAACGTAGTTAGGCCTTAATTGAACTTTTTTTTTATGTAATTGGACTCCAAAAACCTTCATTCATGCGTTAAACAAATGTTGCACGATGTAAAAAAAAAAAAAAAAAGTTTTATAAAAGAGTGTGGTTAGCACTGAGTATCTGCATCATGTTCTCCATTCCCACTGCAAGGAAGAAAGGGGAAGTCTGACTATCTGTGTGAACCCATGTCTCTAAACACTCACTTTCCTCTTTACCAAATATGGTTGCATTAAGATGCATGTTTGTGGGTGAAGATGCAGTCAGAAGGGAGTCAAGACGCATCTCACACCAAACCAAAGATACAAACCTTCTTCACAGAATTATCTATAATCTTACTTTGCATCATACTGCACCAAAAGCTATGTTTTTTTAAAGATTAATTAATTAATTTAAAAGATTTAGTTTTGCTTCCAAACACTACTAATTTTTCAACACCAATACAGACTTTGATTCAGACACCCAAATAATGTTTGTGTTTCACACTTTTAACTTAGAATTTTCAATATCAATCAATCTTAAATGCAAGTTTTGTTATATTTATTTTAATGGACAGCTCCTCTAGTCCATGAATGCAACCATTTTCTGGACTAAGCAGGATTTGGTTTTAATAAATGCAATTCCGCTCATCCCACGAAGTTATTCACTTCCCACTGTGTTGCAATTTATTTGTAACATGACCTCAGCATGGATATTTGAGAGAGGAAATCATCAAAATGGAATATTCCCTGAAGACTGACCTCTTTCATCCACAAATAGAAGGGTCATTTTGTCTCCTGGGTGATATCTGTTCTAGTTTTTTTTTTTGACAGTTGGACTCATTTTTATTGGCTCCATAACAAGTTAGGGCTTTTTTTTATCCTTGTAATGAAGTATGTAAAAGATAAGGATTTCCATCCATCCATCCATCCATCTTCTACCGCTTTTCCGGAGGTCCGGGTCGCGGAGGCAGCAGTTCAAGCAGAGAAGCCCAGGCTTCCCTCTCCCCAGCCACCTGCTCCAGCTCTTCAGAGGGGATACCAAGGCGTTCCCAGACTAGCTGGGAGACGTAGTCTCTCCACCGAGTCCTGGGTCTGCCCCGGGGTCTCCTCCCAGTGGGACGTGCCTGAAACACCTCAAGTGGGAGGCGTCCAGGAGGCATCCTAATCAGATGCCTCCTGATAAGGATCCAGATAAGGATAAGGATTTGTCACCAGAAAATCAGATTTTTGTTTGCATAGTGCATGGATTTCGTGTTATATTTTAAGTGATTTTATTTCAATTTTGGGAGCGATAAACTGGTAAGTATGGGACAAGTAGACTGTGTAGTATTGAACAGAGGCTTGTGAGGAGCTCTGCGATTACCTGCACATTTTTGTCTAACTTAGAATGTTATTAATTTATGTAAGTTGTTTTAGAATAATTAACTAAGAGGGTGTCTGCCTTTCCTTGAAGTGGAACTTGCCTGGTGGCATTTGAAGCTATGTCAGGAACAGTTTTCTTTATGGGAACATCCACTGAACAACTGTGGTGCAGAAAAAAAAAGAAAAACCTCTCCAGCTATTGTAACCATGTTGGTGTCAGTGATGGTGATTTAAAGGAACACTATGTAGGATTTTTACCTTAAAAATAATGTTTCCAAAATCATTTTGATGGTACATCAACCTTTGATTGGGTGAATGTCACTTCCCCCATAGCCTGAGTGGGCCCACATTGCCTGCAACAGCTCTGTTCTTGGTAGGAACACTGAAAAAGACTACAACTATGGTGATTTGACCTGAGTCCCAACAATCACAGGGCACAAATCTAGCCACCATCAACTTAGCATTTTGTGATTGGCTGTTGGTACTGAAGTCATAGTTGTAGTCTTTTCTGTGTTCTTACTTGGAACAAAAAAAGTTACATAGTGCTGCTTTAAACTTTAATACCCCCTACCCCCCGTAGCTGAGCTGTTAGCTATTGCATGCTTCTTTTAGTGGATGTACATGGATGGTAGAAGAAGAAATAGTTCCTGCATTAAAGAGTACATAACCTGATTTGTGATCATTTTTGGGAAGACGTTAGTGGCACTGAATGGAACGTTTGGAAACTCTGGCTATAGAGACACCTTGTGGTCACAAAGAGAAATGCAGCCCCATTCACTTCATTAAATTTTGGCCAAAAACTACAGCCCCTTTGTGGATCACCACCTTATCATGATGGAGTGGGTTCTGTGCCCTAATGATCCCAGGAGCTATGTTGTGTGGGGCAATTTGCCCCGGTAGGGTCTTCCAAAGCAAACTGGTACTGGGTGAAGGGCCAGACCAAGAGCAGTGCAGTAGATCCATATGAAAAAAAAGTTACATCACAGACCCAGTGTATCCAAAGGAGCCACGTGGGTCTGCCCTCCAGTGGACTCACCACCTGAAGGTGGCGGTCATGTTGCCATGTGAACCGGGTGGCACGTCTGGGCTGCTTGGACTGCTGCCCCAGTAACCCAGACAGGGGGTAAAAGATGGATGGATGGATGGATGGAAAAAACAAGTCACATTTCCAGCTAAAACAGCTGAGGCTGTTCACTTAACAACCACAAGGTGTCAATAAATCCCAACTTTCCAAATGTTCCTTAGAGCACCTTTAATGAATTGTGGTGCTGTAAATGTCACAAGGTAAGTGCAATTTGGTTCTGCTACATTTTCAAGAGAATATGGACATTTGTACAGCTGATATCCCCAAGACTGAGCACCTCACACCCAAGCAATCTATATTGGGGGGGGGGAGACAACAGGGCAGAAATAAATCATATAAATTTTATTATGGAGTGAACTGTCGCTTTAAACATTAAGTAAAACTGTGTTTACTTTTACAGTTAGACCATCAAAGTATCAGCTCCTAACTTTTGAAACCCTTAACTTATCCCACAGACTCTGCAGTTTTTTGACTCACTTACACTGTATCTTCTGTAATTCCAGGATGATGGAGTTTCAGATCCCGTGAGTGTATTTATAAGCTTTCTCAGGATCCTTAACGTCTTTTATACCCCCTTTCCCCTTTTAAATAGTTTCCACTCCGAGTGTGCATCACGCTCAGCAAAGAGAAATGCTGTGAGGACCAGTGAGTTTTTGAATCACGAATTTAGAGGCCAATCTAGTTTTATAGTAATAGACCATGGTGATTCATTCAACATATTTTCTGTCAAGCTGTATTTTTTTATTATTATTATTTACACAACGCTATTCATTTCCTGCACCTGTACCACTTAGCTTTTCACTTTGGCAGGTGCCCACTCCCAGACATGGCTGAACACTTGTTCCCAGTCTAACCACTGACCAGTGCATTTTAAAATGAATGCCGCTAAGGGACCCATGAATGTGAAGCGTGATTGTTAAAGCCCACCTCGGGCTCCCTGCCTCGCTGTTATCATTTTGGAGTAAACGACAAGGCCGGCTAGAGACATACTATTCCCTATATGGGCTTTGTTTGGGAGTTCACTTGCCTTGCTGTTTAGGTCTACAGAAAAGAGCCCTGCTCCAGAGAAGGGGCCCATATATGGTCATCACAGCACGAGACTGAAGCCTCCAAGTTGGAGACAGAGAGGGAGAGAGAGAGAGAGAGGGGCAGAGATGCAGTGTTGAAAGAAGCAGAAATAAACTCTATCCCGTCAATTAAGCAGTGACTTGATTGAATGTGAGTAAATGCCAGTGGGTATTAATATTTGTGGTTACTGTATCTCAGATAAAGCTGATGACAAAATGTAGTGGCCTCCGTTACGGATTTAATTAAAATCAATTTCCCAGCGTCAGTCTTTCCATTTCCAGTAGGGAGGGGAATTGTTTGTGTCTTTTTCATCCGTGTGTGTGTGTGTCTTAAGTGCGGGGTCGAGAGGGGGTGGAGGTCTGTGAGAATGGGTGCACTCTGGTACTCCCTGATGGATTAAACATTTTAACTCTTTAATTTGCAGCCATAAACAAAAACTTTGCTACCCTGTGTCATAACATCACAGACTTACCACTTTGCAATTTTCCTCAGGGACAGTAAGTCTTAATTAATCATTCAGCACCTGTAAATGTTGCATGTTTGCAGCTTCATGTCATGTTATTTATTGCAGTCTCTTCCTCACTTGCTATCCATGTTTACAATATGTCTTGCACTCAAAGCAGTTCTTTGTTCTCATCCACAGCTGGTCCCCCACCTTAAGCCGAGATGTCCAAGAAGGCCCCAAGCGAGGATGAGAAGTTCCTCTTTGTCGACAAGGATCTCCTGAACAGCCCCATGGCTCAAGCTGACTGGGCAGCCAAAAAGTTGGTATGGGTCCCATCAGAGAAGCATGGCTTTGAGGCGGCTAGCGTGAAAGAGGAGCATGGTGACGAGGTACTGGTGTTGCTGGCCGATAATGGGAAGAAGGTAACGGTGAACAAGGATGACATCCAGAAGATGAACCCACCCAAGTTCAGCAAGGTGGAGGACATGGCGGAGCTCACCTGTCTGAACGAGGCCTCTGTGTTGCACAATCTCCGTGAGAGGTACTTCTCTGGGCTTATTTATGTAAGTATTCACCAGAAACAAGTGACTATTCACATCTTCTATCTAGAAAACTTTTATGATGACTCAATAGAATTGATTCCCTTACCCTTAAACCAGGAGTCTGCGACCTGCACCTCCAGAGACATTCCCAGAACTAATGGCTCCTGGTGGTATTGAGCAAACAAACAAAAAAGGCAAGAAAATATAGCAAATTTACATGATACAAGCTGTAAATTTATTTTTTTAAAAAAGAGCAATACAGTTAAGAAAAATTTAAGCTGCAAATAGAGAAATTTGCAAATTTAAGAGTAAAAACCTCTAACTTATGAGAAAAGCTATACATTTACAAGAAAAAAAATGCAAATTGCTAAGGTAAGTGTGGTAATTTCATAGGAAAAAGTTAAACATTTATGCAAATGAAGTCACAAATTTATGAGGAGGAAAACTGTTAAGATTAATAAAGTGAAAAATTTACAATTTAAAAAACAATTGTTAAAAAAGTGGAAAACTTATAAGGGAAAAAGTTGCAAAATTACAAGAAAAGTTTGTAGATTTGCAATGAATGTTTTTCATTTTAGCTTATGTAAAAACCACAAATTCATGAAAAAATACATTTATGAGATAAGTTACAAGTTCAAAGGATGGTCTGCAGAGAGCTTCCAAAGCATCAGAGGGATCTCATTGTTCAAAGGTATCAGTCAGGAGAAGGGTACAAAAGAATTTCCAAGGCATTAAATATACCATGGAACACAGTCAAGACAGTCACCATCAAGTGGAGAAAATATGGCACGACAGTGACATTACCAAGAACTGGACGTCCCTCCAAAATTGATGAAAAGGCAAGAAGAAAACTGGTCAGGGAGGCTGCCAAGAGGCTGACAGCAACACTGAAGGAGCTGCAGGAATTTATGGCAAGTACTGGCTGTTTGTGAGAGTTTAGTTCATATTGCCAACACTCGATCAGACTTATTCCCAGTGAGAGTTGGACTCCACCAGGGCTGCCCTTTGTCACCGATCCTGTTCATAATTTTTATGGACAGGATTTCTAGGCACAGCCAGGGAACGGAGTATGTCATGCTTGGTGACCACAGGATCTCATCTCTGTTGTTTGCAGATGATGTCCTGCCAGCTTCATCCAGCAATGACCTACAGCTCTTACTGGGACGGTTTGCTGCTGAATGTGAAGCGGCTGGGATGAGAATCAGTACCTTCAAGTCCGAGTCTATGGTCCTCAGCCGGAAAAAGGTGGATTGTCCTCTCCAGGTTGGGGACAGGTTCCTGCCCCAAGTGGAGGAGTTTAAGTATCTTGGGGTCTTATTCACGAGTGAGGGGAGAATGGAGCGAGAGATTGACAGACAGCTCGGAGCAGCATCTGCAGTGATGCGGACGTTGTACCGGTCTGTTGTGGTGAAGAGGGAGCTTAGTTCTAAGGCAAAGCTGTCGATTTACCAGTCAATCTACGTTCCTACCCTCACCTATGGTCTCAAGCTTTGGGTAATGACCGAAAGAATGAGATCGCGGATACAAGCAGCTGAAATGAGCTTTCTTCGTAGGATCGCAGGATTCACCCTCAGAGATAGGGTGAGGAGCTCAGTCATCTGGGAGAGGCTCAGAGTAGAACCACTGCTCCTCCACATTGAAAGGAGTCAGTTGAGGTGGTATGGGCATCTGATCAGGATGCCTCCTGGACGCCTCCCACTTGAGGTGTTTCGGGCACGTCCCTCTGGGAGAAGACCCCGGGGCAGACCCAGGACTCGCTGGAGAGACTATGTCTCCCAGCTGGTCTGGGAACGCCTTGGTGTCCTCTTTGAAGAGCTGGAGCAGGTGGATGGGGAGAGGGAAGTCTGGGCTTCTCTGCTTGAACTGCTGCCTCCGCGACCCGGACCTCCAGAAAAGCGGTAGAGGATAGATGGATGGATGGTACTGGCTGTTTAGTACATGTGACAACAATTTCCTGTCTTCTTCATATGTCTGGGCTATGGGGTAGGGTGACAAGACGGAAGCCCTATCTTACAAAGAAAACATCCAAGCCCAGCTACATTTTACAAAAACACATTTGAAATCTCCCAAACGCATGTGGGGAAAATCTGTTATGGTCCGATGAAACCAAGGTTGAACATTTTGACCATAATTCCAAAAGGTATATTAGGCACAAACACAACACTGCTCATCACCAAAAGAACACCATACCTACAGTGAAACATGGTGGTGACAGCATCATGCTCTGGGGCTGTTTTTTCTTAAGCTGGAACTGGGGCCTTAATCAAGGAGGAGGGAATTATGAACAGTTCCAAATACGAGTCAGTGTTGGCACAAAACCTTCAGGCTTCTGCTAGAAAGCTGAAGATGAAGAGGAGCTTCGTCTTTCAGCATGACAATGACCCAAAGCACACGTCCAAATCAACAAAAGAATGGCTTCACCAGAAGAAGATTAATGTTTTGGAATGGCCCAGCTAGAGCCCAGACCTGAATTTGATTGAACGTCTGTGGGGTGATCTGAAGAGGGCTGTGTACAGGAGATGCCATCACAATCTGCAGATTTGGAGCGTTTTTGCAAAGAGTGGGCAGATATTGCCACACCAAAATGTGCCACGCTGATAGACTCCTACCCAAAAAAGACTCAGTGCTGTAATAAAAGCCAAAGGTGATGCAAACAAAGCACTACTTTAAGGGTGTGCATATTTATGCAACCAGGTTATTGTAAGTTTTTTATTTTTTATTTTTCCCCTTAAAAGATTTCAGTTTGTTTTTCAATTGGGTTGTACAGGTTATAGGTCACATTAATGGTGAAAAAAGTTTTGAAATGATTTATCGTGGTCTCATTTTTTTACATAAAAAAAAACCTGGCATTTGAAAGTGGGTGTGTAGACTTTTTATATCCACTGTACATTGCAACAAAAATATGTGGATCTGGAATTGGTTTGTACAGCTATCAGAAGACCCACACAAAGAGAAGCCCAGTGAGAGGACAGTTATACTCGCTTCAGCTGACCACTGATGAAGATAATGTCCAGCCAAACTAGACTATTCTTCTAATGTAGCTATTTTTACCCTCACTTTAAGGTTTGAATATATCTATGCAGATTTTTGGGTCAAAAATTGGTCAAAGTGGCTCTTTTCACAGTAGAGGTTGCTGTCCCCACCCTACACTAAATCACTCTTGCTTCACTTTGTGTTGTGTATTCCCAACCGCTTAGAAAAATTAAAATATCCACATATCACTTTAAACTTTTTTTTTTTACAGTGATCACATTTTTACCTTACTTTTCTTCCTCTGAAACAAGAAAAGAAAACTTTTGCTCTGGTTTCTGCTCTCAGACCTACTCTGGCCTGTTCTGCGTGGTGGTGAACCCCTATAAAATGCTGCCCATCTACTCAGAGAAGATCATCGACATGTACAAAGGGAAGAAACGGCATGAAGTCCCCCCTCATATCTACTCCATCACCGATAACGCCTACAGAAACATGATGCAAGGTAGGATTTTACCCCCACTCATCATCATACTCAACTAGTGCAGTGAATCTCAAGAGTTTTCAGCATCATTGAGTTTATGCCGCGTGTTCTTCTTGGTGAAGATTGGTCATTTTGCTGGTTTGGTGACATACAGCTCCAGAAAAAATTAAGAGACCACTGCAAAATTTTTCCTAAATTAGCATCTCTACATCTCAATTTGAGTATCTGGTGAATTCCAACACAAGAACACATTAATCTACTTAAGGAGGTACTGATTAGGAGATCATCTAAGCATGGTAAGATGCGTAAAGGCTGTGAATAAAAATCAGAGTTACTACACAAATACGGATTTGAGTTCTTCCTAAGTTGAAACTTAATTTATTTTTATTTAACCTTTATTTATACAGGGGAGGTCCATTGAGAGGCAACCTCTCTTTTTCAAGGATGTCCTGTTTACATTCAAACCAGAAAGCGGCCCAGTACAACCACAGTGGCCACTGAGCAGCTCCACTGGAGCAGTTGGGGTTAAGAGCCTTGCTCAAGGGCACCACAGTGGGGTTAATGAAAGTGAGGCAAACACTGGTTTGTCATCTGTCCCAGCCAGATCTGATCCTGCCGTTTCAGGGATTGAACCAGCAACCCTCCAGTCACCAGTCCACATCCCTAACCATTAGGCCGCCACGGCTCCAAAAACTTAAGTATTGTAGTGTTTAAGAATGAGCTTGTTTTCTTTGCTGATCTAAAAGCACATCAAAAAGCAGCATCTTTTTGTTGTTTTGGCTAGTTGTCATTTACTCGAAATAAATGCTCTAAATTACAATATTTTGACTTGGAATTTGGATGAGTTGTTTTCAATAGGTTAGAAAATAAAACAAAATTGTTCATTTTACTTAAACACACACATATAAAGAATAAAACTAGATGAAGTGATAATTTTTCAGTGGTCTCTTTGGACTCATAATTTTTTTTCCGGAGCTGTGTATGTATGTTTAGACCTGAGTGAAGTTGGCTCTGCCACATTCCTGAGATAATTATTAAAACCAGTGCAGCTGGTTAGTGCTACATTGGTGCTGATTTGTGCTGAAAAAACTGTTGCTTGTGCTGTCACTTTAACATTACCGATAATAACTGTTTGTACATAAAACCAAAAAAGTGCCAGTGGTTTGGCCTTCATTTTTGCCGATTTATATCATTGAAACAACCATTTAGAAGCATTTAAAGAATCTTTCTTGCGATTACGATAATATCTTGTGGTTGATAACATTGTTTTTGTTAGAACTGTTTGACAAAGTGCCCAACCTGTGACCTCATATGGCCTTTATTGTTAGAATTATCTCAAAAATGGAAATTGAAAGGATTATTATTTGTTATTATTATTTATTTTAATGGCTAGGAGGTAAAACTATTTTCTGATATTTTCTTTAAATTTGTTCCACTTTGCATTGTACATTATTTGTTTTGCTTGAACTCCTTGCAATTACATGGTTATTAGTTTTATTAGAGATCTAGAGTATATTGAATCTTGCATTTGTGAACAATTTTTCGGTTGTTGGTGTGCTAGCTATGCGCCATTGATAATAGCTATGGATGGGCGTGTAATGTACCATGTGCGGTGCTGTTGTTCATTATTCAAGTGGCTGAGCCATCTTCACTGACCTTCGGCCTCATTTATCAAAATTGTGTGGAAATTGGTGCACATTTGGCTGCTGATTGTACTAAAAGGTCATTTTCAAGGGTTTTTTTAATAATCACATGACCATTAGATACATTTCAGAAGGTTAAAACTCACAAAAACACAAATTTTCAGTGAATATGACCTTTAATGCCTAAAGGATGTCAATTTTAAATCTGAAGTGCATTATGAATGAAGAAGTGAAAACTGACACAGACAGCAGTGACTAAAAAGCAAGAGACAAGGACGCAAACTGGGAACACTATGGTTAGTGCTGTTCTCCATCGCCAGTTTTGAAACTGGGAAAATGAGAAAACAACATATTAATCAGAGGACTTGTTGGCCTGTTGCATGCTCTAATCACACGGGTCTTCCAGATAAACCATACAGAGCACTTTCAGGTTTGTGGATGCTGAAGCTGATAAATTCTTTACAGGAGTCGCAACCTCATTCTTCTGAAATGATTCAATGTGCATTGTCTCCGTTCAGTAAACTTGAACCTAACTTTAATCATGACACTCTGAAATAGACCTGGTTGGTCTATTGAGTTAGTGTTGGTCTACGGTCAGACTGATCATGTCAAAGAAAAAAACCATCAGTTGTGTAGTTACTTGCTGCTGATGTTTTGAAGTGCTCTCTGATATTTTGAAGTGTTTGCTCATAGCTGTAAGAGCTTTCTCTGGGTGAGCTGTGGCTGTCAGCTGTCAAAAGTTTAACTTTTCTCTCTGCTGATAACCTTTATGCTCAGTCATGTTGACACAATGGATTAAAAAACCACAAGCCAATGGTTGTCAAAGGCAGAATTGCAGTACTGATGCTTCAGAGCTCAGTTTGTCGCTGAAAGCTCATTATAAAGGAAGTTGGTTTTAAGGTATGCAATGAATGTAAAAGAGTATTTCATGGCCTGTTTGAAAGTCAATGTCTCGTAGAGGTGATGAAAGTGGCCTTGGCAGAGTTGTGCTTACAGTAAATGACTCCAAGCTAAAATGGCTGTTTCCCATAGAGTTAGTCAGTTTATGGTCAGTTTATAGTGTTTCCAGGGGGTCCTGCCTGCTGGATTTTATGTTGATATGAGGATGTGTTCTCTCACAGGAGCTGACATCTGGATTGAGAGATGGTTGAGATTTGGGTGGAAGGCAAATAAAACATTTCCTGTCTCTGACATCCCTCTTCCTCATTCAGTTAATAACATTTTTATCTTTATTTGGTCAGTCTAAATGCAAGTATTTTTTTTTAATTCATGTATGAAAAAGGAAAGCTGGTCTTCAGATTGTGGTTTCCCTTGTCTGTTTGTAGGTTTCCTCCTCAAACATGATGTTTGGACAGGATTTACAGTAGTTTAGATAGTCATTGGTTAGGGAGCTCTAAGAAAGGTTATTCTGCCTTCCAGTTATTGGGAATAAATATAGTGTTGAGGAAAAACAAACGCTTACACCTTCTTAAGTACTTCTCAGTAGCTTGAGGCTTTCCCAAATTTATCACTTTATGTCTGTGTTTGGTATTTGATATGAAGTCAGCAGATCTAACACTTCCCACCAAATAACGACTTGCTCTAGTATGTACAAATGAATCCATCCATTTCCTCATCTGAGACGTAAAGATTAACATCAATTTGCATTTACTCTGTTTACTTACCAGTCACTACCATGCATGTCCCTTACCTGTACTTGAGTATGTAATTACAGTATTCTGCAATTGGCACTGTTGTTCTCCCTATGCCTGCCTGGGTTTACTCAGGTTTCCTCCCACTGCCCAAAAACACTGGTGATTCTAAATTGCCCATAGGTGGATGTGAGAGTTAACGTCTGTCCGTGTTGGCCCAGCGATGGACAGATGATCGGTTTAGGACATACTCCACCTCATCCCATGACAGCTGGGATCTGCTCCACTGCCTCTAACTACCTTAAGCTGGAGAAGAAGTTTAGAAAAGAGATAGATGTATGCTCTATAATTTCAGTTTTTAAGAGAATTGACTGTTTTGAAAATTTTTGGATAATTAGGTGACCAGCAGACTCATATCAGACAGTTAAAACCTACAAACACACCACTTTTCATTCAATGACCCCTTTAAAAACTGCATTTTGTATTTACTCGGGTTATATTTGTCTAATATTAAAATTTGTTTGATGATCTGAAACATTTAAGTGTGACATATGCAAAAATATAAGAAATCAGGAAAGGGGCAAGTACTTTTTCACACCACTGTATGTGTATACTTGCAGGTACGCTACACTGTTAGCCTGAAATAGTTCACAAAACTCAAAATTTTGTTGCAACAGATGATATAGGAAATTATAAATTTGAGCAAACTTTAATTCAGAGATAACAAGCAGCTGCCCCAGCCCCGATTTTCTGTCTGGTTTTACTCCTATAGCCTTTATTTCCCCAAAGATATCCACAAGGCTGTGGAGCCACCATCCGACATCCAGAGTATTTGTCCTCACCTGGATTTAAACCCCGTCAGTCCACTTACATAATAGTCATCTTGACCCACCCCATTGTCAGACACTTGTTTGTGATGATTGGAAAACAGTGCTTGCCAATGATTACTCATAAACTCTAACACAGATAACATTAAAACCATTAATTGGGCTGAAAGCACGTTCTGTATATTTAGTGTAACTTGTTTTGAAGGCTGCATGCATAATCTTTATGAGTTAGTTGTACTGTTCTGCTTTACAGTGTATATTTTCAGCTCTGCACATGGCTTGAATGGTTTGTTCACATAACATCTGTGTCATTTTAGAAAAATTATGCATTTATTATTGCTAAATCGACACCTGACTATTCTTTGATTGATAGACAACAGAAACTTTCTCACTGCAGCAACATGAATTTGTGGATCGAGCGCAAATTGCTGAATTTGATTAACATTCCTTATGTACTGAAGTATCCTCTCAAGCATTTAGATTTTGACACTTAGGGGCAGATTTATTAAGGCAGTGCAAATTAGCGAGTGCGCAGATTAGACAGAGCGCCTAAGGGAGTGGCCAATTTTTGCCAGTGATCTACCAGCAACACACAAAATTATGAACACACTTCATTTCAATAATGACAACACATCCACCAAGAGCACTGCAAAATTGCACACAGGCACACTTGATGAGGAAGTGGGTCATCAACAAAGGCACAGCCAGTTTGGAGGAGCATAATATAGTTTTTTCTAAGCTTTTTTTAAAGCTTTTTTTAAGCACAAACCCCAATAAAATAGTTTATTTTTGTTCATAATATACATATCAAAGTTTTGATTTTCATTTCACATGGCAGACTCCTTTGTTTAATATGTATAAATTAAGGACTATTCATGACTATTCACCGTGTCCTTGTGTCGCGCGCATGCGCACCAATGTCAAGTCAAGTTCCTCGTGTGTTTTTTACATGCTTGGCAATAAAGTTTATTCTGATTCTGATTCTGATTCTGAGTAAACTGATTAATGACCAACTTGTTTATTGTATTAACACAAGAACTGTCAAGATGGTCTAATGGAGACTCTGAGATTTTATTATGTGAATAACTTTGTTTTAACAAATTCTACAGGTCTCCCAGTCCATGACTTTTCATAAATGCTGTATGTGCGTTTTATCTTTTCTGAAGTATGGAACATAATAAAAGTAAGCACACACGATTTCACTTATTCCTTGGACAACCACAGCAGAGACTGCTGTCACTGAGTTACTACGATGCAATGTCGGGGGACGTATATGGATCTGTGCTCCTTTTGTCCACTCCAGGTAGGAAGGGCTGTACTATTTTATGGATACAAATTCATTGTTTAGGAAAGATTTTTCATTTTATTTATTTGGGCTTTATTTTACCAGATAAAATATTTGAGAGCAGTTCTCACAAGGGATGTCCTGGTGTGTCATCATGTGTTTTTTTTATTCTTGTTCTTAATCCTACTTGTGTAGAGATTTTGGCCCGAGATGTAAAGTGTGTTATAAATTAAATGAATTATTATTAGGCTATATATACTGTATATAAACAGATCAGGTCAGGCATTGGCTTGCTTGCTACCAGATAACCATGAAAACCGGTACTCCCTGTCTCATGGGTCGGGCCGTCGGCGACTCAACCGGCATCCCCGCCCTTCCGAGGGCGTGGAGGGTGAAACAGGGCATCCTGGCAGAACTAAAAACAATATCTGCCACAGGTCTGTGGTGGACCACTCCCAGTTACACAGGGTGAGACAGAACATCCTGGCAGATAAACACATCTGTCGCAAGGTCTGTGGTGGATTGTGCCAGTCGGTGCATTGTGACATGCACTACACAAAGAGCAGAGATAAACAAACCTATCATCTGGTCAGTCACTGCCACAGATACTAGAGTCAGTTTGTCTTGGCTTGTCCTTGCCACTGATAATACCTTTATCTGCCAAGAATATGCTGCTAGTCTAGCAAAAGCTAGCAGTACGCAAATACTTTGCAAGCAGTTTCATGAAATGGTCAATCAGAAAACAACTCACACCGGCTCGGACCTCATCCGGGCTTACAAGGTCCGCGCTGATCTGTTCACACTCCGACAGGCAGCGAAAAGTAAGCTAGGAGCAGGAAGATAAAAGAAGAGGAAAACAGCAGCCTTGTGTGTAGCAGAATGGAATGTACGCACTCTGTTGGACAGAACAACATCACAGCGCCTAGAAAGACAGACCGCGCTTGTGGCCCTGGTAATGAACAGGTACAATGTAGACATAGCTGCACTTAGTGAAACAAGATTGCCTGGATATGACAGCTTGGAAGACCATGGGTACATCTTCTTTTGGAGTGGGAGATCAACTCAAGAAAGGAGAGAAGCAGGAGTGGGCTTTGCAGTTAGAAAGGAGATAGCAGCAATGCTTGATGAGGAACTGGTGCCAATCAACGACAGGATAATGACTATGAGACTCCCACTACAGCGGAAGATGTATTCCACACTCATCAAGAAAGAAAGAAAGCTAGCTCTGTCCTGGGGCAGCGCCTTGATCCGATGGAGGAGATAGGAGAGAGAAGGACGGTGGCTAAACTGTCATCTCTGCTGGAGTCCGAGTTCCACCCTATGCAGGACATACTGGATGCACTGAGGAGCTCATTTAGCAGCAGACTACATCATCCCAGGTGCACAACCGAGAGGTTTCGTAGGTCCTTCCTACCAACGGCTGTCAGACTGTACAACCTAAGCAGGGCTGCTCGCAGAGATAGCAAAAAGACGTAACAAACTAATAGTTTTTTTGAATGCAAAAGATGCAATAGACTTACACAATGGTCCTCTCCGGCATACAACTAGGAACATACCGGTCGCTATGGAGGGTGAGAATATGTATGGGCACATAATCATACCATGTAGGATAACTAAATAGACGGTTATGCTGTTTCATCCCACCTAGCAACAATGCTCTGCACTGTGTGTGTTTATATATTTACATATTTATTCCATCTAGCTACAATGCTCAGCACTGGGTGTGTTTATATTTATATATCTATATATTTATTCCATCTAGCTACAATGCTCCGCACTGTGTTTTTATATATCTACATATTATTCCATCTAGCTACATTGCTCCGCACTGTGTGTGTTTATATACTTGCATATTTATTCCACCTAGCTGCAATGCTCCGTACTGTGGGTGTTTATATATTTACATATTTATTCCATCTAGCTACAATGCTCTGCACTGTGTGTTCATATATTCATATATTTATTCCATCCAGCTACAATGCTCTGCACTGTGTGTCTGTGTGTGTGTGTGTGTGTATATATATATATTTTATAGTAATATGTACATATGTATATTAGCTGCTCTTGCTTGCTTGTTTTTTTTCTTGCCTTCTGATTGTTGCTCTGAGTGTTGCTATCCCTGTGCTGTTGCAATCCTGGAATTTCCCCGTTGTGGGACTAATAAAGGCTTATCTTATCTTATCTTATCTTATCTTATCAGTGTATATGCCCCAACAATGACCAACACAGAGGAGGTGAAGGAAGAGTTCTACAGTGATTTACGTGAGACTATCAGGCGTGTACCGACTGATGACAGGCTGATACTCGTTGGAGATTTTAATGCCAGAGTTGGTTCGGACACCGAGAAATGGAAAGGAGTGCTAGGCAGTCATGGAGTAGGCAAGTGCAATGCTAATGGAGAACTTCTACTTGCACTATGTTCAGAGTACAACCTTGTGATAACCAACACTCTATTTAAGCACAAGGACACACACAAGAAGACATGGATGCACCCAAGATCCAAGCACTGGCACTTATTAGACTACATCATAGTCAGGCAGAGAGACAGAAGGGATGTATTGGACACCAGAGCAATAAGAGACGTGGACTGTGGCACTGATCATGTTATGCTGAGATCTAGATTAAGGATTTGGAGACGAAAACAGCACTGCAGGACAGGTTCAAAGCCACCACGGAAGCTAAACACTAGTGCACTGAAAGGCCAGAAAAGGCAGGAAGAACTTACACAGGAAATAGATGAAAACTTGAAAGACTGGGACAGCAACAACTCAGAGAATGACATAGAAGAGAAATGGGCAACACTGAAGGATACGGTGTATCACACTGCAAGTGATGTATTAGGCCACCCTGAGAGGAAACATCAAGATTGGTTTGATGAGCATGATGAACACCTGAAGAAACTACTAGAAGCGAGGAATACAGCTAGGCAGGAAAACCTACAGTGTAACACAAGGTCGAAGAAGAAGAAATACTCAAAGGCTCAGAGTGAGCTACAGAAGTACACCAGAGAGATGAAGTCCAGCTGGTGGGATGAAGAAGCGGAGGAACTTTAAACTGCAGCAGACAGGAAGGACATGAAAACATTCTTCACAGGTTTGAGAGAAATCTACGGCCCTAAACCAAGAGGATTGATCCAACTAAAGGCTATGGATGGTGAAACGGTTTTGCAGGAGAAAGGCAAGATCCTGGACAGATTTGCAGACCACCCTGGAGATCTCACTGAAGAGGCTAAAGAAGCTCTAGTGCAGCGACCAGCTGTATCACGTCTGGATGAACCACCAAATTTTGATGAACTAATGGCAGCTATCAGGACAACACAGGATGGTAAAGCTCCAGGAAGGGATGGAATTCCAGCAAAAGTGTGGAAATTTGGTGGTGTTCAGCTGACCAACTGCCTGCACAAGCTCATCCAAGAGATATGGGATGCCCAGAAAGTACCTCAAGACTGGAAGGATGCAAGTATTGTGCCTTTGTTCAAGAAAGCTGACAGGAAGGATTGTGGAAATTACCGAGGTATATCACTGCTAGCCACTGTTGGTAAGATTCTCTCACATGTACTACTTAACAGACTCAGTGAACACATCTCGACAGAATGTACTACCGGAAACCCAGTGCGGCTTTAGAAGTGGAAGAAGCACAATGGACATGATTTTCTGCTTGAAACAGGTTCAAGAAAAGTGTATTGAACAGAACATGCTGCTTTATGTAGCCTTCATAGACTTCAGTAAAGCCTTTGATAAGATAAGATAAGCCTTTATTAGTCCCACAACGGGGAAATTCCAGGATTGCAACAGCACAGGGATAGCAACACTCAGAGCAACAATCAGAAGGCAAGAAAAAACAAGCAAGCAAGAGCAGCTAATATACATATGTACATATTACTATAAAATATATATATACACACACACACACACAGACACACAGTGCAGAGCATTGTAGCTGGATGGAATAAATATATGAATATATGAACACACAGTGCAGAGCATTGTAGCTAGATGGAATAAATATGTAAATATATAAACACCCACAGTATGGAGCATTGCAGCTAGGTGGAATAAATATGCAAGTATATAAACACACACAGTGCGGAGCAATGTAGCTAGATGGAATAATATGTAGATATATAAAAACACAGTGCGGAGCATTGTAGCTAGATGGAATAAATATATAGATATATAAATATAAACACACCCAGTGCAGAGCATTGTAGCTAGATGGAATAAATATGTAAATATATAAACACACACAGTGCAGAGCATTGTTGCTAGGTGGGATGAAACAGCATAACCGTCTATTTAGTTATCCTACATGGTATGATTATGTGCCCATACATATTCTCACCCTCCATAGCGACCGGTATGTTCCTAGTTGTATGCCGGAGAGGACCATTGTGTAAGTCTATTGCATCTTTTGCATTCAAAAAAAAAAAAAAAAAAAAAAAAACTATTAGTTTGTTACGTCTTTTTGCTATCTCTGCGAGCAGCCCTGCTTAGGTTGTACAGTCTGACAGCCGTTGGTAGGAAGGACCTACGAAACCTCTCGGTTGTGCACCTGGGATGATGTAGTCTGCTGCTAAATGAGCTCCTCAGTGCATTCAGTATGTCCTGCATAGGGTGGAACTCGGACTCCAGCAGAGATGACAGTTTAGCCACCGTCCTTCTCTCTCCTATCTCCTCCATCGGATCAAGGCGTTGCCCCAGGACAGAGCTAGCTTTCTTAATCAGTTTGTTCAGTCTCTTCCTATCGGCTGCAGTAATGCCACTGCCCCAGCAGACCACTCCAAAAGTGATGGCTGATGCCACCACCGTGTCATAGAATGACTTCAGCAGCGCCCCTTGTACACCAAAAGACCTGAGTCTCCTCAGCAGGAACAGCCTGCGCTGTCCCTTCTTGTAGAGTGCGTCAGTATTGTGTGACCAGTCTAGTTTATTGTTCAGATGAATACCCAGGTACTTGTAGGATGTCACCATCTCGATGTCTGTTCCCTGTATATTTACTGGTGCTGTGAGGGGCTGCCCATGCTTGCGGCAGTCCACCACCAGCTCCTTAGTTTTCCTCGCGTTGATCTGGAGGCAGTTCCGATGGCACCAGTCCACAAAGTCCTGGATAAGCCCTCTGTACTCAGCTTCATCTCCGCTGGAGATGAGACCAACGATCGCAGAGTCATCAGAGAACTTCTGTAGATGGCAATGTGTTGTGTTGTGTGAGAAGTCCGCAGTATAAAGAGTGAACAAGAAGGGAGCCAGCACCGTTCCCTGGGGGGCCCCCGTGCTACTGATGATCGTGTCGGAAACACAGTCCCGGGTTCTCACAAACTGAGGCCGGTTCGTGAGGTAGTCCAGGATCCATGATGACAGGTGCTGGTCCACCCCTGCGCGCAGCAGCTTGTCCTTCAGGATCATCGGTTGGATGGTGTTGAAAGCACTGGAGAAGTCAAAGAACATGATCCTCACCATATTCCCGGGCTTCTCCAGGTGGGACAGAGAACGGTGAAGGAGGAAGATCACCGCATCCTCCACCCCAATGCCATGCTGGTAGGCGAACTGGAGTGGATCCATCGCTGGTTCCACCAGGGGGCGGAGATGAGCAAGGAGCAGTCTCTCCAGGGTCTTCATCAAGTGGGACGTCAAGGCCACCGGTCTGAAGCTGTTCAGGTCTTTGGGGTGGGAAGTTTTTGGTACAGGTACCACACAAGATGTACCACACAAGATGATACTGTTTAGCGACAAGGACTTTGGCAGGTACTCAAGAAATATGGTTGTACAGAGAAGTTTGTCAGCCTGATCGAGGCACTCCATACAGGTATGCAAGCAAACGTGGCAATGAGTGGTTCAGTATCTAAAGACTTTTCAGTAAGCAGCGGGGTGAAACAAGGGTGTGTGCTGGCACCTACACTCTTCTCGCTATATCTGGCAGCCATGCTTGAGGTGGCCTTCAAAGACACTTCAGAAGGAGTATACATTCAAACAAGGAAAGAAGCAGACTTGTTCAATGTGGCACAGTTTAAAGCCAAGAGTAAGACATCGATAAAGGTAGTAAGAGAAATGCTCTTTGCCGACGACAGTGCTCTAGTTGCACACAGTGTGGAAGATATGCAATCTTTAGTGGAGAAATTTGCAAGAGCAGCTAGCCAATTCAGCCTCCAAATCAACATCAAGAAGACAGAGTGCCTTTATCAACCACCAAAGTTCCAATTATCAACATCACTACCAGAAGAGATCAGCATTGGTACAGAGCCACTAGTCAAGTGCAAGACTTTCAAGTACCTAGGGAGTACTGTTTCAGAGAATGCTAGGCTGGAGGATGAGCTATCTCTCAGAATGGGAAGAGCGAGCGCTGTGTTTGGAAACTTGAGGGAGAGACTGTGGAACAATCGACATGTGTCTATCCGTGTGAAATGCAAAGTGTACAGAGCGACAGTACTGGCTACTCTATTGTATGGTGCTGAAACTTGGACTGTCTACAGAGTGCAGGTGAAGAAACTCCACGTGTACATGATGAGACATCTTCGAGCCATAATGAACATCTCATGGAAAGACAAGATAACCAACATAGAAGTGTTGAAACGAGCTGGTCTACCATCAATGGAGGACATGCTAATACAGATGAACCTGAGATGGCTCGGACATGTTGAGAGGATGGACCACCAGCGTCTCCCTCGGCAGTTACTCTACTCACAGTTATGCGAGGGCAAACACAATCAGGGTAGACCAAGGCTCAGATTTAAAGACACTGTAAAAAGAAACTTGAAGAAGTTGGACATAGACAGGAGTTCCTCGCAGCGGAAGGCTAAGGACAGAGCTGTGTGGAGGAATCTGATCAGACCCAAATGAAACAGTCATTGTCGCTCACAACAGACTGCTATGATGATGATGATGATATATAAACAAATGAAATTTTTAAAAAATCCTCTGCCAGCTGATGTCCAGTTCAGCACAACACCAGTCTCAGTGAGGTTGTTTCTGTTCATATTAATCTGTTCTGTCATGCCAAATCAAGTCGCACACAGGGAGAAGCTTCTATCGCTCTGGCCACGCACCCTGGGTTGTCGCCAGTGTCTCGGCACCAGCGATCGCTGTCATCAGGCGCAGATGAATTAAGACAAGCTCTTTTTGGATGTTAAATCCTGGAGCATTTACCAGGAGATTGAGAACCACAAACCTTAGTAAATAACCTTGCACCAGTCATTTAAATACTCCCCTCCCTCAAATTTGTGCGTTTACATGACAACTCCCACAAATACATATGCAATGAGGCCAGGCACAAAATTAACATAGTCCACGCCTCTCCACCGTTAATTTTGCCCTGTACCCTTTAGTAAATCTAGACAGTAGTTTTTTAACGCCACATTGGTTTTGTAATGGAGCAGCACATTAGTAAATCTGCCCTTAATGTGCTGTTCTCCCTCTAAGAATGTGAATGTCACCCTGTGAGGGACCAAGCAGCCAAAAGATATACCGACACAGGTATAATTCTCAAAATCTGGGTTTTATTATACCCAAGTGGACAGAAAGCTCAAAAACACAATAAAAACAGTCCAATTGTTTAAAAGAGGCCAACTAAACAGAACTCTACTCAATAAAGGCTCAACATAGCAAGACCTGAACTCAACAAACTGACCTGAGTAAATGAGGGAAAACTCAACCTATATACCAGCAGAATAAACCATCTTAAATTAAAAGGTAGAAACTACAGAAATAACAGTGCAATGCAATAGAAAGTAGCTCCATTTTCCCCCATGCTGTCACGGCAGATGGTTCAGTCCACTTTATTTGCCTCTGCATCTAACCCCTTGAACCCTGTGAATTCCGCGGGCGGTCACGTCTCTGCATCTTAGTGCGTCTCAGTGTGCACTGAAAAAAAAGCTGTATTTCCGGTCTTCCAGTACAGACACAGCCTTGTTACAACCTGAGAAAAAAGCTGTGTAATATATTCATTTTTTTGTGGTATTTTTACAAAATTTTGACCTGAGCTTGAAAACACTTGGTTCTACATTTCTGCTGTGCTTTCCAGCCAGTGTCTGAGCTGTATGTTATTTGCAAGCATTTGTATCTAAAAAAAAAACACCCAGGCGAACTTTCTTGTTACTCAGTGGCAGGAGCACTTAGAGAGATTATGACTGTTTTGCCAAAAAATTTAGAGTGTTTTCTTTTAAATGAGACTAACCCATGAAGATGCTGCAAAGGGTTGAAGAACAGCTTTTGATTTACTTTGGGCATGTTATTTTTAGGCGTTTTTAGGGAAGTTGAACAGAGTTCAACAGGTTAAACCAGCTTCACCCTCAGCCTCCTCTTTATCACCAGACAGGAAGGAGTGAACCAGCAGGTAACTCAGAAAATAGAGAAAAATATAATTAGTGCAACTTATATAAATTAATGACAAAACAATCTAAAACCAATGTCCATGTCACTGTTTAAAGCAGTGTAATGTCAAAACTCTTTTAGTTTAAGTGACTGCAAATTAAATTAAATGTAAAATGATGTAAAGAATATATCTAAATGATGTGAGTGTTAGTTGGGTGAATATTACCAAATTATCAGTTCCATTGTGTGGCTGTTGATACAGCCATCACACACCCATACAGTGCTGTAGTTGTACATTTAAGGGCTTCAATGTCCAACCAACAAACCAGTACACAGGAAATTACCTAAGGGGCTGTGGTTTATAAACACAGTGTCACAAGTAAACAAGAGGAGTGAGTATTGACTGGTGTTTGGGTTAGATATGCCTGCAGAAGAGTCCCTGAAACTACAGCAGAGGTCATTTTCAGTTTACAAGGAGAATCACACAGGGATATACATGCATAAGAGAAAGACGTTGAATTGATCAGCTGCAAAATTTCAGACTAAATATTTGCACTGGTCTGTGATATATGAAATGACATCTGAAACTTGTGGGCCACCCATTTAGATTTCTCACTTGGGCTTAAACTGCTTAAGCTTAGTAAGCCGAAAATAAGTCAGCAACAAAGTATAAACAGAAAGTGCAAGATATGAAATATCTTTTCAATTTATTTCTGCAATTTACTGATACCCCTACTCATTCTAAAGGCCATATTCTGGATTTACTTTGTTGTTCTGGCCTCATCCCCTCCAACTGTACAGCTGATGAACTGCCACTAACAGATCATTTTCTTCTCTCATTCAACCTCAGTCTCACCTTCTCCACTGTTAAGCCCCCATGAACCATCTCATTCTGTAATATCAAGGAAATCAACCCTGATACCTTTTCTTCTGATATTAAGAACATTAATTTAAAGTAGAACTGAACTCACCTTTTTGCCAAAAAAGTAGAATAGCAGATTAATTCCTTATTACCTATTGTATTTTTCAACACATAAAAGAAATTTTTAGGCCGTGCGATGGCCAAGGTATAAGCCGATAAACTTTTGCCTCTGGCTGGCAGTGCCAAACAAACCGGAAGTAGTGCAGACGATGCTGCGTGACGTCACAAGTGTGACCCTTATCAAAACAACAATGGCAGATGATAGCACTTCCAGCAGTCAAGAACACCAGAGTTTTCAGAGTGAAGAGGCATTCAGGATCGGTGACAAGACAGAGGAGGATGCAGGAGTGTCAAGTGAACAGGAAGAGAGCGAGGGAGGCATCGAACCGTACAAATTACAGCCAGAATTTTCGGGGGATTCCGGCACCGACTCAGACCGCAGCAGTGATGGGGAGGAGAGTCGCTTATTGAATACAGAATGGTGAGTCTTTACTTTGGCATGTTTGGGGTGTCAGGATAAGGAAAATTAACAATAAAAAAGAAAGGGAAAAAAAACCATCAGCATTTTTCCAACTTATTACAGTGATCCCTCACTTATCGCGTTTAATGGGGACCAGAACCGACCGCGAAAAGTGAAAAACCGCGAAGTAACGTCAGCCCCCCCCCCCCAAGGGCGTCACAAGCACTATTTTGCACAAAAAGGCACAAGAGAACAGCGAAAAGTGCCACTAAGCAACACGAGCGATAAAGAACAATGAATGCGGTCTTCCTTCGCTGGGTATAGGCGCTCGGCAGGGAGCGAAGCTGGGTAAAACGTCTCGGCCAATCAGCTTGCGAGGTAAAACGTCTCGGCCAATCAGCTTGCGAGATTCCTGAGCGGTGAAGAGGTGGGCGGAGAGGAGTGGAGCAGTGGTCAGAGAGGTAGATTTTGAGTTGTGCGGGCTCTCCGTGTTGATACCTGATGTTCTAATGTAGAAGGCAGGGAGAAGGCAGGGAGACTACATTAGAACATCAGGTATCAACACGGAGAGCCCGCACAACTCAAAATCTACCTCTCTGACCACCGCTCCACTCCTCTCCGCCCACCTCTTCACCGCTCGGGAATCTCACAAGCTGATTGGCCGAGACGTTTTACCTTGCAAGCTGATTGGCCGAGACGTTTTACCCAGCAAAGGAAGACCGCATTCATTGTTCTTTATCGCTCGTGTTGCTTAGTGGCACTTTTCGCTGTTCTCTTGTGCCTTTTTGTGCAAAATAGTGCTTGTGACGCCCTTGGGGGGGGGGGGTGACGCTACTTCGCGGTTTTTCACTTTTCGCGGTCAGTTCTGGTCCACATTAAACGCGATAAATGAGGGATCACTGTATATCTACAAATGCATCGCTTCCCGGTCGCTTTTCCTCCCCCTTTCTTTTCTTTCGTCGCCATGACAGCTTTCCTTGGCCACTGAACAGATCTTCCCAGGTGTTGGAAGTGTTTTGTAGTCTACTATCACGACAAAATGCACCAAAAACAACCAGTGTCGACGTGCTCGCAATGGTAAACATGAGGACTGGGTCACACTCATGACGTCACGCGGAACTCCGGCTGCACTTCCGGTTAATCAGCGGATTCGTCTGATTTTTCAGGGCGGGAAATTCAAAATCGCGATTTTCTCTAAGATTCCGGGATTTGTGGAGGGGGTGCCAATGATAAATTATCTTTATAATTGTATGTACTATCACCCAGTGCCGTTCAATGCCGTTCAGTTCAGTTCTACTTTAAATAACTTTTTCACCCCAGATAATTTTGTTTCCCATTATAACAAAAGTCTCAAAAATATTCTTAACAGTTTTGCTCCCTTAAAAACAAGGTCTGTCTCCTTCTCTGTTTCTGCACCCTGGCTTACATCTGAATTGCGTCTCCTGAAAGCTCAAGGTCGTCGACTAGAACGTCTCTATAGGAAAACTGGACTTGCTGTTTATAAAGAAATGTTTTTTAACCATATTCAACATTGCAAGGACTCTATTGCGCAAGCCAAATCCAACTACTACTCCACCATCATCTGTTCTAATGAAAGAAATACCAAGTCATTATTCTCCCTGGTCAATACCATTCTCAGATCCTCAGACTCTCTACCCCCTCATCTGTATTCAACTGATTCTTGTAATTCTTCATTGAGAAAATCACCAAGATCCATTATCATCTAGGTACAAACTCCACCCTCAGCTCCTCCTCTGACACTCATTTGGTTTCTCACCCACTCACCTCTTTCCAGCCTCCCTCCCCTTCTGATATCTCAGACCTCATCCATAAATCTAAACCATCTACCAGTCAGTTTTAGATCCTCTTCCTACAGTTCTGGTTAAAACCTGCCTCACCTCTCTGCTCCCCCTCATCACTGCTATCATACACTCCTCTCTTTCCACTGGAATTGTTCCTACCTCCTTCAAAACCGCTGCCATTACCCCAATCTTGAAAAAACTTGGTGCCGATCCAAATAATTTCAACAACCTCCGTCCCATTTCCAATCTACCTTTCCTCTCCAAAATTTTCAAAAAAATAGTTGTTACCCAAATCCACTCCCATCTTACCAATAACAATCTATATGAACAATTCGTCTGGTTTCCGCTCCTCCATAGCACTGAAACAGCGCTTTTAAAAATCATCAGTGACCTCCTTATAGCAGCGGACTCTGGCCTACTCACCATTCTCATCCTTCTTGATCCAAGTGCGGCCTTTGATACCATCTCCCACACTGTTCTCCTCAATAGACTAACCTCTATTGGCGTCACTCATACTCCACTAAACTGGTTCAAGTCATACCTTTCAGACCACACTCAATTCATCCAGCTTAAATCTTTCTCTTCCCAGCCCTCCCCCATTACCACAGGTGTGCCCCAGAGCTCTGTCCTGGGGCCCCTACTCTTCATCAGCTACCTTTTACCCCTTGGCAACATTTTTCATAAACACCCTATAGCTTTTTATTGGTACGCGGATGACAGTCAGCTCTACCTCTCCAGTAAACCAAACTGCATCCTTCCCCCTTTCTCCGTTTACTGACTGTCTCAGTGACTTAAAATCCTGGTTCTCCTCCAACTTTCTCAAACTCAACTCTGATAAAACTGAATGCCTTCTTGTAGATACCAAATCAACACTATCCAAACTCAACAGCTTTTCCCATTACAATTGACAGCTCCTCTGTTTCCCTCTCCCCTCAAATTAAGAGCCTGGGTGTCATCCTCAACAACACTCTATTTCACTCCCACCTCAGTAATATCACGCGGTCTGCATATTTCCACCTACGCAGCATAAACCGTCTCCGTCCCTCACTCACTCCACGTACTACAGCCATCTTTGTTCACGGCCTTGTCACTTCCCGCATTGATTACTGGAACTCTCTTCTCTTTGGTCTCCCTCACAAATCCCTCCATAAGCTCCAACTGGTTCAGAACTCTGCTGCCCGTATAATCACAAACTCCCTCTATTCATCACATCACCTCTGTTTTACAGCAGCTCCATTGTCTCCCAGTTAAGTCCCA
Source organism: Pholidichthys leucotaenia (assembly GCA_020510985.1). Lineage (NCBI taxonomy): Eukaryota > Metazoa > Chordata > Actinopteri > Cichliformes > Pholidichthyidae > Pholidichthys > Pholidichthys leucotaenia. The sequence goes on along the minus strand of CM035848.1, from coordinate 83,491,018 downwards.
TATCACTTTCAAAATCCTTCTGTATACTTTCAAGGCCATCCATAATCTTGCCTCTCCATATCTGTCAAACCCGGTCCACATTGCCACTCCCCTCTGTTCCCTCAGATCCTCTTCATCTCATTGTCCCTCCACCCACCTTGTCATCATGGGGAGCAGGGCATTCAACTTCTTTGCTCCCCATCTCTAGAACTCCTTACCTCACCCGACATTAGAAATATTGACTCTCTTTCTCTCTTCAAATCCAGACTCAAGACCCATCTGTTTAGAATATCTTACCTCTCTTAACTGCCTCCACTCTGTCTCATTACCTCCACCAAGAGAGGATGGAAGTAATGTTTTTAGTGGTGTTAGTTTGTTGCTTGGTTTATCTGTTAGCAACATTACTCAAAAAGTTATGAATGGATTTTGATTAAATTTTCAGAAAATGTGTGTAATGGCACTGGGAACAGATGATTAGATTTTGGTGGTGTTTTGGATCATGATCTGGATGCAGGGATTTTTTGAACATTATTTTATATATTAATATGGCGCCTTTCATTTACTGCCCCTTTAAGACGTGTCCACTCAAGTTACGTGCGTGGCCACACCCCTCAGCAACCTGGAAGCCAAACACTGCAGAAAAAGTATTAGGGGTTGTGTCCACTATACTCATTTTTCCTGCTGTGGGCGACTATTTTCTATTCATTCTCTACGTAGGCCATCATTCAGCGCTGAAATGCTTTGAGCAGTGGCCGCATTTTGTCGCCGCGCTCAGTGCTAAAAAAAAAAGTACATCTTGTCAGACTACAGCTGCACTCGTCAATGTCAGACTTTTCTATGCAGCCAATCAGAATTAAGGAAGGACAGGACATAGGATGCCGGTACAGGAAGACGAGAACGGGAGGTGACGGTGGAGGAGGTGGAGACTGAACTTTGTTGCATCAAACAACCCAGTACTCTTTGATGTGACACTAAAAGGATATCATGATCAAAATTTGAAAGCAAACGCTTGGAATAACATGTCCATATCTGTCTGCATGCCGGGTGAGCGTTTCTGCCTTTGTCATGATCATATTTCGTACAAATTTGTTGCAGTAGATAATATGGATACTGTGTGATTTTTGCAGTTGATAACTGCAAAAAAATGGTATGATACCACACTGTTGTGTAATATTGCTTAATAATTATGAACCTTGTTAGTAAACTGTAATGGAGAACAGAGGAGGGAGAAAAAAAGGAAAACTGACCTGAAAGATTCAATAAACCATGATGTTAATTTAAGGTGGAATTGCCCAGCCCAGTCAATACAATTATGACAGTCTTATTATTATTATTATTAGAAGGTCATATAATGTAGCCACACTGTTTTTGCTGTCATTTCTCTCTCTGCTAATAATAATAATAGTAATAATAGTGTCTTTCAAATTTTCAGGAAAGGTGTGTAATGAATCACTGAATACATCATTATTTTGGTGATGATCTCAAAATGCATACCTCCGCCAAGGCTCTTATCTTCTCACAGAGTGTTTGCAACAATACTCCAAAACTTCTGGATGGATTTGGATGAAATTTTCACCAGAGGTGGTTCTTGGGCTACAGACAAATCCATTACATTTTGGTGATGATCTGAGAATGCATACCTCAGCCAAGACTCTTATCTTCTTCACAGTGTGTTAGCAACAACACTCCAAAACTAATGGACAGACTTTGATGCAATTTTCACCTGAAGTGGATCTTGGCCTACACACAAACCCATTATTGTCATAGTCTGGTGAGCACGCGCCCCCTCCTTCCCGTTTCTCTCCTTCTCAGGTAATCAACACACTTGGGAGATTGGACTCACCTGCTGGCTCGTTTGGGTATACTGCTTCACAGTGACTACGTTGCAAGTATTGTTCATGTTTTGGTGAAGTTTATGCACTCACCTGTTCCTCTTTGTTCTCAGGTTGCTGCTACCAGTGCAAGTGTGTCTTTGGGGACTGCATGCGCTCTCCTGCCCCTCCATCCACACTCAACTGCAACTGTTCTCTACCCGGTCAGGCACCATCGGCTCCTGTCCAATCCACCTCATGACCCATTTCATCCTGCTGGTTTGTCTCTCCCCACTGGGGTCCCTGCCGGTCCTCTTGTTCTGCCCACATAAGTGGTATTTTGGCTAGCCTGCTCCCCGTTCTCCGTTCCAGCTCCCCGTTCTCTGTTCCTCCTCTCACAGCTCTTGTTTCTCTCTCCACAGGCCATTTCCTCTGGTGAGTGACGTTTTCTGTAGCTGTTCCCCGTGCCTTTTGAGATTTAATAAAGATTCTGAAAAGTGTTTTCTGGTGTGCGGTGTGTTCCGCTGTTGTTGCACTCTGCACGTGAGCTGTAAGCTTTTCAGTCATGACAGAACGAGCCAGCTATAACCTCAGCTCAGCGAGTGCAGCGGCATCGGAGCATTCCGCCCTGGATCACTTAGATGCGGCTGAGAGGCAGGTGGCTGTGCTCATTCAGCAGCTGCAGACTATTACGCAGTACTTGGGCACGGTCGCCGGCCATTTGGCAAACATGGCTCCTCCGGGTCCTCCCGTCCCACCTGTTCCTGTTGCTCAAACCACCATTCACTGTACCACTTATGTTCCCACACCTGCCCCGTACACGGGGGAGGTGGGGAAATGTAAGGAGTTTTTGTGTCAGGTGTGGCTATATCTGGAGCAGGTGGGGGGTGGGGGGGAGAGTACCGGAGCGACTCCGCTAAAATTCACTTCATGACCCTCTTGCTTCGGGACCGGGCCCTCAGTTGGGCACGGTCCATCCTCGACAGCCCAGAGGGGGCTGTATACACGTTTGAACAATTTGTGGTTGAGTTCACCCGTGCTTTTGACCATACGGAGAGTCGGGGAACATCATGAGCTGCCTCTTGTCTCTCCGCCAGGGGACCCGGTCTGTGGCCAAGTACTCAGTCAGTTTTGGGTCGAAGCGGCGGATTCGGGGTGGAACGAGGTTGCGTTATGCAGCGCGTTCCTCTTTAGTTAAAACTCTCACCTCCATGACGAGCTGGCGGTTTATGCGGTCCCCGACTCTCTGGACGGTCTAATAAATCATTCTATTGAGTTAGATAACCACTACCACGAGCACGAGAAGGAGCAACAGTCCTCCTTTCGCCCGTCCGCCGTGCAGGTGCCCACCTCGGCTACTGACACAGGGGGTTCTGGTCCTTCTTCCGAGCCGATGGAGCTCAGTCTGTTTCGGCTGACCAACGAAGAGCGCTGGCAGAGAAGAAGAATCGGCATGGGCATGTACTGTGGTTCCATGAAGCACAGGGTGGACGGTTGCCCCCTGGCGCCAAAAGACGCGGCCCGTCAGTAACCGTGGGGGTCTGGTGGGCGGGACCAAATCTAATCCCCCCAGTACTTTCTGTATTTCGGCCCTCGTCCAATTACTGGGGGTTGAGAGGAGGGTTGTGACATTAGTGGATTCAGGGGCAAAGGAAAATTTCATCTCCTCCCAGCTCGTGCAGGACATGGGTATTCCTACTCATAAATTGCCCACATCTCGTAATGTCACCACTATATCTGGCCAAAGGATCGCAGTAGTCTCTGAACACATGGCACCCATCATGGTCCTTCTTTCCGGGAACCATCAGGAGGAACTTTCGTTTTTTTGTGTTTCCCAATTTATCCTCCTCGATGGTCCTTGGCTACCCGTCGCATCGGAGGCATAACCCCATGATAAGTTGGGCACAAAACTCCATCTGATCCTGGAACCCATACTGTTTGGCTTCCTGTTTGAGTTCGGCCGAGTGTTCGCTGTCTCTCCCCATCTCCTCTCCTCCGGCTGAGCCGCCGGACCTCAGCCTCGTCCCCGAGGTCTATCATGATCTGGGGGAGGTCTTCAGCAATTCTAGAGCGCTGTTGCTTCCACCTCATCGCTCTTTTGACTGTGCTGTGGAACTCCTCCCGGGGGTGCAGTTGCCGTCTATCCGGCTCTATAGTATTTCTGGCCCCGAGAGAGAGGCGATGGAGAGATACGTTAAAGATTCTCTGAACGCTGGCCTTATTCGGCCATCTTCAGCTCCGCTTGGAGCAGGGTTCTTTTTTGTTGGAAAGAAGGACGGGTCATTGCGCCCGTGCATTGACTACCATGAGCTTAATGTGATCACAGTTAAAGATAAATATCCTCTGCCCTTAATAAACTCCGCATTTGAGCTGCTTCAGCGTGCACGGGTGTTCACCAAATTAGATCTCCGCAACGCTTACCATTTAATCCATATACATGAAGTAGATGAGTGGAAGACGGCATTTAAGACTCATTTGGGGCAATTTGAATATTTGGTCATGCCGTTTGGGCTCACTAACGCCCCCGCCGTCTTCCAGCATCTCATTAACGATATCCTTCACAATATGGTTAACCGGTTTGTTTTTGTTTATCCATCCATCCATCCATCTTCTACCGCTTTTCCGGAGGTCCGGGTCGCGGAGGCAGCAGTTCAAGCAGAGAAGCCCAGACTTCCCTCTCCCCAGCCACCTGCTCCAGCTCTTCAGAGGGGATACCAAGGCGTTCCCAGACTAGCTGGGAGACATAGTCTCTCCACCGAGTCCTGGGTCTGCCCCGGGGTCTCCTCCCAGTGGGACGTGCCTGAAACACCTCAAGTGGGAGGCGTCCAGGAGGCATCCTAATCAGATGCCCATACCACCTCAACTGACTCCTTTCAATGTGGAGGAGCAGCGGTTCTACTCTGAGCCTCTCCCGGATGACTGAGCTCCTCACCCTATCTCTGAGGGTGAGTCCAGCAATCCTACGGAGAAAGCTCATTTCAGCCGCTTGTATCCGCGATCTCGTTCTTTCGGTCATTACCCAAAGCTCGTGACCATAGGTGAGAGTAGGAACGTAGATTGACTGGTAAATCGACAGCTTTGCCTTAGAACTAAGCTCCCTCTTCACCACAACAGACCGGTACAACGTCCGCATCACTGCAGATGCTGCTCCGATCCGTCTGTCGATCTCTCGCTCCATTTTCCCCTCACTCGTGAACAAGACCCCAAGATACTTAAACTCCTCCACTTGGGGCAGGAGCCTGTCCCCAACCCGGAGAGGACAATCCACCTTTTTCCGGCTGAGGACCATGGACTCGGACTTGGAGGTGCTGATTCTCATCCCAGCCGCTTCACACTCAGCGGCAAACCGTCCCAGCAAGAGCTGTAGGTCATTGCTGGATGAAGCCAACAGGACAACATCATCTGCAAACAACAGAGATGAGATCCTGTGGTCACCAAGCATGACACCCTCCATTCCCTGGCTGCGCCTAGAAATCCTGTCCATAAAAATTATGAACAGGACCGGTGACAAAGGGCAGCCCTGGCGGAGTCCAACTCTCACTGGGAATGACTCCGACCGAGTGTTGGCAATGCGAACTAAACTCTCACAACGGTCGTACAGAGACCGAATAGCTCGTAACAACAAGCCCGATACCCCATACTCCCGAAGCACCCCCCACAAAAATCCACGAGGGACGCGGTCAAATGCCTTCTCCAAGTCCACAAAACACATGTAAACTGGTTGGGCAAACTCCCACGAACCCTCAAGAATTCTCGAGAGGGTAAAGAGCTGGTCCGATGTGCCACGGCCAGGACGAAAACCACATTGCTCCTCCTGAATCCGAGGTTCGACCAACGGCCGGACTCTCCTCTCCAGTACCTTGGCATAGACCTTCCCAGGGAGGCTGAGGAGTGTGATCCCTCTAAAGTTGGAGCACACCCTCCGGTCCCCTTTTTTGAAGAGAGGAACCACCACCCCGGTTTGCCATGCCAAAGGCACTGCCCCCGACCTCCACGCAATGTTGCAGAGGCGTGTCAACCATGACAACCCAACAACATCCAGGGCCTTGAGGTACTCGGGGCGAATCTCGTCCACCCCCGGGGCCCGGCCACCAAGGAGATTTTTAACCACCTTGGCGACCTCAGCCCCTGTGATAGGCGAGTCATCCCCCTCGTCCATCCAAAAACCGTCCCCGGTTTTTGTTTATCTTGATGACATATTAATTTTTTCCCACTTGCCAGAGGAATATGAGGTCCATGTTAGGGCCGTTTTACAACAGCTTATGGAGAACCGGCTCTACGTTAAGGCCGAGAAGTGTGAGTTCTCCACCAACACCACCTCCTTCTTGGGCTTCATAGTGGCTGAAGGGGAGCTGATTGCCGACCCTGCCAAGGTGAAGGTTGTGCCTGATTGGCCAACACCCCACTCCCATAGGGAGCTTCAGCACTTCCTGGGGTTTGCAAATTTTTATCGCAGGTTCATTCGGAACTGCAGTGGGGTAGCATAGCCTCTTACACAGCTGACCTCCGTTAAGGTACCATTTTGCTGGTCCGAGGCAGCTGAGCAGGCCTTTGTCAAATTAAAAGGCCTGTTCTCTTCAACACCCATCTTGGCACAGGTTGATCCTCAGCTCCAATTTATCCTTGAGATGAATGCTTCCGACTCGGGGGTGGGTGCCGTCCTTTGGTCATCAAGAGATGAGAATAAAAGCGCTATCTATATAAGTGAATGCCATTTACCATTTACCATTTTCACAGCGCTCATTCCCCAACCAGAAGCTCCACCCATGCGCATTTTTCTTTTGGCGGCTCACGCCAGCTGAGAGGATTTACGACATAGGGGATAGAGAGCTCTTGGCCATTAAGTTGGCTTTGGAGGACTGGAGACATTGGTTAGAAGGGGCTATTCACCCCATAGTTGTGTGGACTGACCACAAAAACTTAGAATATCTTTGGTCGGCCCGCCGACTCAATGCCAGGCAGGCCCGCTGGGCCTTGTTTTTCAATAGGTTTAATTTCACGATTACCTATCGGCCTGGCTCTCAGAATACCAAACCAGACGCACTCTTCCGCCAGTTTGGTTCTGAGCAGGTAGCCCCCCACGTCCCTTCCCCAGCCAATTGTTCCTCCTTCCCGTATCCTCGGAGCTCTTACCTGGGACATTGAGCGGAGGGTCCGTCAGGCCCAGTCTCGGGAGCCTGAACCAGTTGGATGCCCCCATAACCGCCTGTTTGTTCCTGCCGCCCTCCAAAATCTAAATCACCCTTTATTGTCATTTAACTGTACAACCAATCATGTACAGTAGAACGAGAGTGTGTTTTACATATCTACAGTGTAAATCACACACACCCCAAGTGCAGAATCAGAGAGCCGCTGCCATGCAAGGCGCCGCCACAAATTTCCCTCCTCCATTCCATCATTGCTGAGCACCAAGCTGGACGGCAGGAAGTTCCACTTTTATATGGTCTTCGGCATGACCCGGCCGGGATTTGAACCCCTGCCTCCCGGGTGTGGGCCGGATGCTCTACCAACTGAGCCACCACTCCGGTGACATCATCCATTGGGGCCACATTAGCCACTTCGCCTGCCACCCTGGAATCGCCCACACCATCAATCTAGTCCGGCGGGCATTCTGGTGGCCCACGCTGTGGCGGGACGTGCAGGAGTACGTCAAGGCATGCCAAACCTGTGTTCGAGGCAAAGCAGACTCATTGCCCCCTGCTGGTCTCCTGCATCCCTTACTTGTCCCTGGTTGCCCTTGGTCCCACATCACCCTTGACTTCATTATTGGACTTCCCCCCTCTCACGGGAAATCGGTCATTCTCACTATCATCGACCGCTTCTCCAGGGCCATTCACCTGGTTGCCCTGCCCAAACTTCCCTTTGCCGCAGAGACTGCTGAGTTACTTACCTCCCATGTTATCCGCCTGCACGGCATTCCCTGCGACATTGTGTCTGACTGGGATCCCCAGTTCACATCCCAAGTTTGGAGGTCCTTTTGTCACACGCTTGGGACCACTGTCAGCCTCACCTTGGGACATCACCCACAGAGCAATGGGCAGGCTGAGCATGCCAACCAGTCCTTGGAGGCCACTCTCCGGTGTGTAGCAGCCAAGAACCCTGCGACCTGGAGCACACACCTGACCTGGGTGGAGTACGGCCATAACTCGGCCGTCTCCACCGCCACAGAACTCACCCCTTTCAAGGCTTCGATGGGTTACACCCCTCCTCTGTTGCCCATGACTAAGAGGGAGGTCGTGGTGCCGTCCATGGGGGCCAATGCTTGCTGCTGTTGCCGCATCTGGAGGTCCACCCATGCCGCCCTCACCCGCTCGTCCGACCGTAATCGCCAGGTGGCCAACCGGAAGCGGGTCCCCACCCCCAAGTATGCTGTGGGGCAGCAAGTCTGGTTAGCGGCGGACCGGATCCCTCTGAAGACGGACTCCAAGAAGCTGTCCCCCTGCTTTTTGGGTCCCTACCCCATCACCAGGGTGGTTAACGATGCCTCGGTCCTATTAAAGCTCCCATGGACCCTGTGAGTGCACCCGACTTTCCACGTCTCCAACATCAAGCCTGTCTCCGTCAGTCCTCTTTGTCCTCCCCCGAAGCCGCCTCCTCCTCCCCGGACACTCGACGGCCACACCACCTTCACTGTCCAGTGGATCCTGGATGTTTACCGTCGGGGTCAGGGCCTGCAGTATCTGGTCCACTGGGAGGGCTACAGCCCAGAAGAACGTTCGTGGATCCCTAAGTTGCACTTCCACAACAAGGGGATGGTCTGGGCCTACCATCGAGCCCACCCAGAGAAGCCTTGTGGAGCGCCAGGAGGCGCTCCTTGATCGGGGGGGGGCACTGTCATGGTCTGGTGAGCGCACGCCCCCTCCTTCCCTTTTCTGTCCTTCTCAGGTAATCAGCGCACCTGGGAGATTGGACACACCTGCTGCCTCTGTCCTGCCAGCGCTTAATAGGACCATCTCTTCGGTGCCTCAGCGCTACCTCGTTTGGGTATACTGCCTCGCAGTGACTATGTTGCAAGTATTGTTCATGTTTTGGTGAAGTTTATGCACTCACCTGTTTCTCATTGTTTCTTTTTGTTCTCAGGTTGCTGCCATCAGTGCGGGTGCATCTTCAGGGACTGCATGCGCTCTCCTGCCCCTCCATCCACACTCAACTGCAACTGTTCTCCACTCCGGTCAGGCACCATTGGCTGCTTTCCATTCCACCTCACGACCCGCTTCATCCTGCTGGTTCGTCTCTCCCCGCTGGGGTCCCTGCCGGTTTTTTTGTTCTGCCCACGTAAGTGGTATTTTGGCTAGCCAGCTCCCCGTTCTCCGTTCCTCCTCTCACAGCTCTTGTTTCTCTCTCCACAGGCCATTTCCTCTGGCAAGTGATGTTTTCTGTAGCTGTTCCCCGTGCCTTTTGAGATTTAATAAAAATTAAATGTGTTTTCTGGTGTGTAGTGTGTTCCGCTGTTGTTGCACTCTGCACGTGAGCTGTAAGCTTATAAGTCATGACAATTACATTTTGGAGGTGATCTATGAGGGGCGGAAGGAGCCTTGGTGGAGGTCTGCACTCTTTAAGTGCTTTCTAGTTTTTTATGTTTTTAAATCTGTTTTTATTTGTTGTTTTGATTATATTGTATGGTGTCCTTGAGTGCTCTGAAAAGTGCCTATAAAATGAATGCACTATTATTATTTTATTATTATTATTATTATGAAGTCAATAATAATAACAGTAACATTGGTGCAGTGAAAAATCCTTCTTGAATTTTAACTGACTAAACTCAAGAATGTATTTTTCTAGAATGTAATATTATCTTTACTATGGTTTAACCATTTGTTTTAAATCTTTGAATTTTAAAACATAATGCTTGTATTAGACTAAATACTAACTATAACTCCACATCTTTGACTTTCCTATAAACCTTTCTTTAAATAGGAACATTTTTCCTCATTTAGTTTATTTTTCTTATACGCCCTTTACAAAGTATAATGGTCACTGGGAGACCATTGAAAAATTGCAAAATCTCAGTCTTTATAAAAGTTTGAGAGATCATTGTAAGATTGTCATGGTGATCTATAGAGATCTTTGAAAGATCGCTGAGAGACCAAGAGAGATCATTTGACCCTGTCCAAAACAATCTCTCAACAATCTCGGTCTCTGTGAAGATCACTGGAAGATCATAGAGAAATCATTGAGAGATCTCGGTGATCGCTGAGAGATCATTGAAAGATTGTTGAGAGATCTGGTGATTTTTTTCATCTTTTTCATATTTGGTCTCTCAACGATCTCCACCCCCGCATAAATGGAGTAGAAGAGCACTAGAAACCTTTGACTGCCAAACAAACTCAATGATCCCCAGTGATCTCTCCTGGTCTCTCAATGGTCTTTCAAAGATCTCTATTGATTACCATGAAAATCTCCCAAACGATCTCCCAAACATTTAAAAAGATGGAGATTGTTGAGAGATCAGGTCAATTTTTGAGTTCTCAAAGGTCTCCTAACAATGTCTGTGCTGTGTAAAGTAGCCTTTAAAGAGTTGTTTTTAGTGAATTAAAATTCAAAATAATCCTTTTATCCTATATCTTCTGGATCCTGGTGCACATCTAAGACTAGTTGTTATAGATCTTAAGCCTTTAATCCCATGTTCTAGGACAGTCTTTTTCAACCAGGGTTCCCTGGAGCATTCAGGTTCTGTAGGCACCCATACACCAGTGCACAGCAATAGCAAATTATTAGCAATTTTGGGGGGGCTAATTACGAAATGAAAATAAAAGATTTCCCACAGAAACTTGAGTGTTCCAGGGGACCCTGGTTGAAAAAGACTGTTATAGGAGTTGTACTAGGTCAGGGTTTCCCAATCAGTTGCTGGAAATTGTCAGATGCCACACCTCCTGAAGTTGGAATTCTGACTATATCAATCTGGCTGCCAGCACTATACTCAAGTTAAGGAGGAATTAAGGAGTGAGTACAATGCAGTTTTCTCATAAGAGGCTATGCATGTTGGGTTTTTTCCAACTTTCTGAAAATGTACTGGGACACATTTATGGTCAGAAATACAGCTTCAGGCGGTGGGCCTTTTGAAAACTTAAGACAACTTACTGGGAAAATCTGACCTAGTTTAACTCATGGAATATGGCCAACCTCTCTTGAAACAAACTCTGTCCTGATTGGCTGCACCTCAAACTGTAGGTCCATAAAAGGATATCTGCTTTTATTGACATAATACAGACCCAAGAGTAGAAAAAACTCTCATACTAAGCATTCAGAACTTGATATTGTCAGGAGCCGAGCCGGCTTGGCTTTCCCCCAGCTCGGCCCTGATCCCTCTGTGGGGTTTGGTTCTACTGTTTACAGTATGTGCATTTTTGTGTATTCTTGTACTTATTTCCATATCCATAGCCACTGCCTGACCGGCAGCTGTTAGTCAGCATCAGTGACCTACTTTTTCCCATGCTGCTGACAGTCTGTCGGTCCAGCCACGCCCCCTCGCTCGCCCTCTGAATTCCGTCAGCTGTTCCCAGCCCCGGTAATCATCTTTCCCGTGCCTCGCCCAGGTGTGCCCAATTTGTGAGGCCAGCGGTGTTTCTTTGTAAGCAGTTCTTTGCTAGACAAACACCGCTGGACCATTTTACGTGTTAGACGGTTATTCTCCGCCGTCTGACCGTCACATCCCGAAGGATCTTTTGTGTTTGTGCTCGCTGTCAGCTTTGGATGACTCAGACTGTTCCTGCATGGTAAGAGCTTTTCCTCGTTTCTGTTTGCAGTTGTGCTGCTACACTTGTCTTTAGCATTTCCCCCATGCAGCGCAACTGCTACGCTCGAGCACTGCTGCCCAGTTCTTCTCCCGTGCCAGTTGAGCGTCCTTGAGAACTCTAAGTGTACCCGAGCATTTTTGACCTGTTGGCCACGGTGCACAGTGGTCTGCCCGCTGCACGCTATTAGTGTCAGCCATTATGTGCACAACTGTTTCGTTTCTGTAAGTCTTTACTTTTTGAACTGTGTGACGTCAATAAATGTGTGTTTGGTGTAACCCTGCGCGTAAATCCTCATTCCTTCTTCTCTTCCTCCGTGCGCTTTTCCACAGCGCACGGGGAAGTTTGACAGATATATGCTGACCAATTTTTCGCTCATTCCGGCAAAGCTGAAAGGAGCCAATGTGATGACGCAGTGTCCATCCACATTTGCCGGGACTCGCTACTCCTCCTAGGCATTTGTCCCAGTGCTCACCAAACTCACCAACAATGATCTTCAGGAGGTTACGCAGCCAAATTGTGCTCAAGGTCATTGTCAAGGTCAAAAGTCAGGATATCTGGGTATTTATAAGGGAACTGGGATAAGGACCTGTGCTTATATAGTGCTTTTCTAGTCTCAAAGACCACTCAAAGCGTTTCACTAGTACTAACCCTCTATTCTAAGGGCCTATCAGAGACAGATACCTAGGGACAATTTAGAATCACCAGTTAACCTAGCATGCATATCTTTGGATTGTGGGAGGAAACTAGAGCACCCGGAGTAAACCCACACAGCACAGGGAGAACATACAAACTCCACACAGAAAGATTCCCACCCCTACCAGCCCGGGGATTCAAACCTGGAACCTTCTAGCTGTTAGGCAACAGTGCTAACCACTGCATCACCGCGCTGCCCTTATGTGAGTTCAGAAAAATTGCTACTCCTGCCAGGCAATTGTCCCAGTGCTCACCACACTCACTCACAAGGACCCTCAGGTGGATCTGCATTGAAGTTGTGCTCAAGATCAAAGGTCAGGAGATGTGAGCACTCCCGGGGTGACTTTGTCAGCCCAGAATGAGCTTCTCCATCATTGATAGTCTGGTTTCAAATGGAGGTGAGAATAATCTTTAGGTGTGTGTGTGTGTGTGTGTGTGTGTGTGTGTGTGTGTGTGTGTGTGTGTGTGTGTGTGTGTGTGTGTGTGTGACAGCCCAAAGAAACACTAACAGAAAGCCTACAGTGCCATCCGTGGCTGCTCCAAAGTTGCTATTGTTGATACTTTTGTTAGAGTTCCCATGAAGTTCAGACTAATGACGCAGGATGTTCTACGCTGAGAGCTGTCGCATGCACAATTCACATGTTAGAGTGGAAGTGGTGCATAACCGTAGCAAATCCCGATAACTCTCCTCAGCTTTGAAACATTCCTTCTTCAGTCTTGGCTGAGATCCCATTCCTCCATAATTGTTACTTGGTGTTTTATGTCCAGGAGATAAAAATGTAAAACCCCAGAGGAAGATTTCTGTCCTTTGCAGAGGATGACTGATGTTTCTCTACACTCACAGTATAATGATATATCTACTATATGTTTACAGACTTTGAGGTTCTGCTGTAATTGGCTTTACTTCACAAACTCTGAGTGTCATTCACCGGTGCAGTGAATAATTTGGTAAATGTTGTTTTTGGATCTTTTTCAAAGCTCAACTATCTAGCAACCTGCCTTCTCTCTCTCTCTCTCTCTCTCTCTCTCTCTCTCTCTCTCTCTCTTTCCGTATGTCCCTTCTTTTCCCTCTGCCTTAATTAGGAATTGCAGAGAGGGAGCAGGCTGCTTTATGTGTGTATGTAAGGAATGGAATCAGTGGAACAGCAGCCAAATTTGAGTGCACACAGACGAAAAACATCCATGCAAGTTTACAGCTGAGGAGAGGCTGCATATCGTAATGGTGTCTGTGCACCTTTGTGATGAACATCTTCAGTTAAAGGGTACACTCAATTTGTCCCATCTGTACTGTATTAACATGTGTTTGAGCCACAAATTCCAGATTGTTTGAATAGTGTGCCTGGCTGTGTTGCACTGTGCTCAAGCATGGGACACTTCCCAAGCAGGTTTGGGAGAAGTATGCTTAGGCACAGAACAAATGCAAATGCTTGTGCCTTCAAGCTGCTTGTGGTATGTCACTGTGTATCATGAATATGGCATAATGTTCCTCTGTACACTCATTTAAGAACAACTGAGGTGAAATAGTTGGATGCAGAGATCCAGTGGTAAATTTTGTGTTGGCATGAATGTACAGAGTCAATTGGATTCAATCTGGAAGAACGGAGAAGTATTGCGAGACTGTGCATCAGCAGGGGAGAGAGGAGGAGGGACTCAGCATAGTACAGAGCAATTGGGAACAGTGAGAGTATCCCCTGAATTGTCTCAGCAGCTGTCTTAGCTTAAAAGAAGAGTAGGTCTTGTTTTTCAGTTTACACTAGGGCTGCAGCTGAGGATTATTTTGGTAGTCGACTAATCTAACAGCTATTTTTTTGTTTAGTTGACTAATCACAATTATTCTGTCATATCCACCATCTCTGTTTCCTGTTGCCACAGTCCTTTTTTTTTGCATGGCTCCCATTCGGGGCTCCAGTGCACGTTTAATTTCACCTGTTTAAGCCTGCACACCTGTGAAAATCACTTCGTTGTCAGTGTCCGTCTTAATATAACGTAACCTATTATAAAAAGTTCCCATAGCTAAATAGAAAAATGACCCACAAAACAAGTTGGAAACTTGAATTTGATAGCTTTAAGTGTTTGGAGCAGCACAATTAAATAACAGAAATCAAAATGCAGTCTTTTAACCTCAAAATAAAGTGCAAAAACTCAAATAGCAGCTTCTGATGCAACATGGAGGACTGTTGTAACTCTGCATGATCAAAACAAACTACAGTAACATTAAAATCCATAAAAGTAAAAAAGAAAACAAACTATTCCATCTTATTAAAACTTTCTGGGTCTGGAAGTTTAAAAGTTCAATTAGGCTTCAGATGAAAATGAAAAGAACTTCTTCCAGTCCAAAATAGCAGTTTGCAAATACTTCAAGTCACAGTGCAGGATTGTCAGCCTTCACTGCACATACAGCGAAATATTTAAGTTGTTTTAATTTATTTTTGATGATTATGGTTACAGTTTTTATAAATTAAATTACAAATCATGGTATTGTAATTTACTGAGATGCACTAATATTCAGAATGAGGGCTGATATTGCCACAACAAAAAGAGGGAAGATAAAGGAGTAAGCCATTCCTGTAATTCACTAATTTAGTGCACTTAACATGTTAGCCAGCAGAACTGAAACGGTTCAGCTGTCAGCAGCCATCATCCAAGAGGGATTATCGTCCGACAAGTAAACTAACATAAGCAGCACACACTAACAGTTTAATCAGTTTTCTAAAGCTGAGACAGTTGCTCATTGAAAATAAGAAGCGTTAACTTACTCGCTAACCTTACCAGTGCGGTGTTATAAGTGGCCCAACTTCAATCATTCATCACCGGGGCAAAGCACAGCAGAAGTCCGCTGACAGGCGGCCAAGCCGGTGTTATGCCAAGAATTGCTCGCTTGCCGAGAATCGCATCCCATCTTCGCAAGCAGGTGTTTAGTGTAAGTCAAAGTCAACACAACTAGATACTTTGAAAATACTTTGAAAAAGTGATTACCCCCTTTACTGGCAATGCATAAATGCAAAATCTCGACTTTGAAGATTGTAAAACGTGGAGTTGGATCATTATGATTTCTAACCCTTTTTGAAATACTAAAAGTCTGGCGAATAAACATAATTTAAAGATAATTTACAAGAGGTAGTAACAAATTTTACTTAAATGTATCATGGGTACTTCTAAAAATGCATAAATGGTCACAAGCCTGGCTGTAGTGTTAAATTTTATAGTTTTGGCAACAGAGCAGAGGTTCAGGTTCAGGTTAGGGGGAGGAGGACGGACGTGTCACTGTGCTGCTGTGATAATGACAACTCTGCTTTATAGAGTTTGTATTTAACTTGTCTCATTTGTTTATTTTTGGTAAAATGCTCCCATACTTTGGAAAGTTTTGTCCTCTTCTTCTCCGTGATTTTATCTCTTCTGACTGTCCCTGTCAAATAAACTAATCTACTACTACTACTACCATGATGCGCTCCTCTCCTTCTTGGCTGGAACAGCTATGCTGAACAGTTCCGCAGCATGAATATAAACTTTAAAACTAAACGATTTGTCAACAATAAAAATCTGCGTCGACAAATTCTTATGATCAATGTCATTGATGATGTCGCCTAATTGTTGCAGCCCTAGTTTACACACACTAACTGTTAGATATTCCCATATTAACAATGAGCAGCAGGGACGTGATGGCACAGGCACGGATGATGTCGTCATGCCGTGCCTATACTAAGGGACTGACTGCAGGAGACTGCCTCTTTGGTGCTCCGCCTCTAGACAAACACCAACTTGTACCTTCTCGTGCTGACTAATAGCTGACTGCTATTAAGACCATCATTCAGCACAGCCACTGCTTCCACTGTCCCTCATTCTCAGACAGAACAATGGCAACGAGGATAACCTTTATAACATCGGCATGGAAGCATGCTTGGCACCCCCACCACCATTCCTCACGACCCAAGGTGAGCTGCCCATCCCATGGCCTTGCTGGTTTGATTCATTCCGTACGTACATAACAGCTATGGACCTAGCAGAGTCAGTGAAACACGGCTGCAGGCAATCGTGATTCACAGCCTGGGTATCGCGGGACAGTGGGTGTTTAGCTCATTGGGACCAGCAGACACATACGAGGAGTGTATCACGCTGCCAGCTGGACATTTCACGACGCACATCAATAACCCACGGCTGCAAGCGAGGCTGCTGATGCGCCAGACGACCTGCCGTTGGCGAAGGTAGTGAGGTTAGCATTCCAGCTAGAGGCCACTGACAAGCTAACATCACATCTAGATAACCCACAACAACAGGCCCCACTAGCACACGCAGTTACCCCAGCAGAGGAACCTGGTTACACCACGACCTTCACGGAAGATGCCGAGGTGAACACCGCGGGGCAGAGGAACATCACGAGACACTATTTGTGTGCTAACTGTGGCTCCCCGACGCTTCAAGAGGGAGCACAATCCTGTCCGGCCAGGGGGCAGCGATGCCAACGATGCGGCAAGCTTAATCACTTCGCCAACGTGTGCCACTCGACTCAACCAACATCAAGCCTGCTACCCAGCTCAACAAAACTACCAACAACCACCATCCATGCAGTGGGCTCCAGAAGGGTGGCGTACAAGTGGTGCACGGTGAGGTTAGACGACATCAGCTTACCGTTGCTCCTGGACATTGCCACTGTGAGATTTATGATGAACTGGATCACTGTAAAAAAATTCTTCCCTAACCATCCTATCGGGAAGAATCCAGCAGAGCTGGCACACACAGGCACACACGCATCAGCTTAGTAGGAACCATAATGCTGACGGCTCGCTACAGGTCGAGAGTCCTCCTGGCATTCGCCTTCCAGGTAGCTAGACACGGAGACAACATTCTGGGGTGCAACCTGTTTTATGAGTTAGGCTTTACTGTTCACGATAACCAAGGACTCTGTTTAATCGCTGATGATGGAAGTGCAACACACCCAGACAAGGGTACAGCTACTCCAAGCTTTACACCGCAGAGAGAACACAACACGGAGAGAGAGCACAAACCAGACTCACCTCTGATCCTTACCCAACATAAGCCTCAAGGAGCCGTCGCAGAGCTGCAGGAGAGGGAGTTCGTGGCCAAAGGGGACCTCAGTGAACAATGACAACCCGGCGCGCACCCCGGCGCCGGCAACAGCAACACATCACTGTGACTACAATCAGCACCAGGAGAGAGGTGTCAGAAACTAGACTCATCTCGCATCCTCTCCTGGCATCAGCATCAGGGAGCCACTGCAGCACAGCAGGATAGAGAGTTTGTGGCCCAGCAGGACCCAGCAAAGCAACGCCAATCCAGAGCATGTCCTGCCGCTGGTGTGAACGGCACGCCACCACATCAGGAACCAGCATCTGGGACAAGAGAGTAGCAGCCCTGAGTGCAGCCAAACAGATCGCCTCTCTTGATTGGGTTCGGGTACGCCGATCTGAATGCCCAGATGACCTGCAAATGCTCCTGTCACTGCCGATGCAGATCACCACGCAGTTGGGGCCAGCCACCTTCCAAATGACAGATGGTTTGAGATGGCATGCCAGCCATCTGCAAAAGGTAAAAAGCACCTGCCCCAGACCAAGCCGGGATGCTGGAAGCGATCCAGCCAGTGTGGGACCCAGACTGGGACTTTGTAGCAGAACACGCAGATCCACCGCACTCAGCGCCTCCAGGGCCGTGCCCACCGCGGGCTCACTAGAGGCCCCTGAGTTCAAACCACAGCAGTGACTCTGTTAACTGTTTAGCAGAGCATGACTGTTCACAGTGGCAGAATAACCCACTCAGTCGTACAGGGTCAACCGGTGGCCCAGATTCTGTTTATAATACCATTGTGAGTTTTAAAGGGTTTTGAAAATGTTCATAATGTTTTTGGCTTTCCCAGGGGAGAGGTGAATGTTAGATATTCACATATTAACAATGAGCAGCACGGACATGATGGCGCAGGCATGGATGATGTCGTCACACTGTGCCTATATTAGGGGACTGACAGCGGAAGACTGCCTCTTTGGTGCTCCGCCTCTAGACAAACACCAGCCTGTATCTTCTTGTTGTTAGCATAACAACAGCTCTGCATGTAACATGTGCTACTAGCTGACTGTTATTAAAACCACCGTTCAGCACAGCCACTGCCTCCGCTGTCCCTCATTCTCAGACATAACACTAACCTGATCATCCTGCGCACACACCCCACCTCAAATCCAGATACGTAATGCAGTTCTCCTTGATTGGCACTGCTCACCAGTGTTGCCAGATGGGAAATAAAGAAATATCGTATTGTCGCTTTAAAATTATCATATTTTGACTAGTGGTGTTGGATGATCAAAATTTTTAATTGCAATTAATCTTTTGGAATGTTGAGTTAATAGCGATTAATAATTCATTAATCGTGTGTTTTTCCATACAGATACAATGTACCTTAAGTCAGTAATTTTTCAAGTTCGTTATACTGTTATGAACATGGGAGTGGACAAATATGCTTGCTGTCTTCACCTGCAGGTTTATTAAAGTTCTCAACATATAAGGGATAAGGGATAAGGACCTGAACTTATATAGCGCTTTTTTAGTCTCAAAGACCACTCAGAGCACTTCACTAGTACTAACCCTCTATTCTAAGGGCCTATAGGAGACAGATATCTAGGGACAATTTAGAACAACCAATTAACCTAACATGCATGCCTTTGGATTGTGGGAGGAAACTGGAGCCCCCGGAGTAAACCCACGCAGCACAGGGAGAACATACAAACTCCACACAGAAAGGTTCTTACCCCTGCCAGCCTGGGGATTCGAACCTGGAACCTTCTAGCTGTTAGGCAACAGTGCTAACCACTACACCAAAACTATCCAGAATATTCTCCAGAAAATTCTCAAAAGTATTACTGCATGTGCAAACAACGAAATGGCAAGGCTCAGTAACATCACTGAACAACAACCAGCCAGCAGCCACAAATGGAGCTTGCGCTTTCTCCCATAGCAAACATCCACCACTTTTAAGCAGATCAACACAAAATCATGGACCTTGTGTGTCACGACACAATTTCCCTTTTAGCAGAAAATTGCAAACATAAACAAACAGCTATCTTGCCCGTGATGATACCCCGCCATGCTGCAAAAATGGCAGGGGAATGAATGGATGTTACAAACACAGCTTGAGAATTTTTTTAGACTGGTACTCACCAACAGTTGGACCCAAAGCTATGAGGATGAAAACAGGCAAATTTCTGTCCGTGTCAGCTGCTGGAGGTCAGCTACAACCTAGCATGTAGCTAGTAGCCAGCTAGCCAGCTTCCACAGAAGAACAACCCACCATCCAGGCGAAGTTTTGGAGGAGCCTGTAACAATTATCCAAGTGAGAGCTCCAACAGATAATGTTGTAAACTTAAACATGACATCACTTTGGGGATATCCATAGCTGTAATCCAGCTTGTTTGACTTTGCAATGTCTGCATGGCGTGCACAGTGTCTGTGGCCAGAGCGGCTCTGGTACGGAGGACCGCTAGGCCAAAAAGTACTATTTGTGCTTTCTGCCATTAACTGCTGTTAACCACAATCACAAAATTTGTTGCCGTTAAGGGGGGCAATGCGTTAACGGGTGATTAACGCGATAACGCCAACACCACTAATTTTGACCCAAACTATCATATGTACTAAAATAACTTGAAAAATCACAGGCTAGGACGGTGCATTTAAAAACCAAGCTGTTCTATATGCATGGAACTGCAGTAACCTAAGGAATAAATGTAGAGGCTCGGCCATTTGAATGAAGAACTGCTTTATGCATTGTCACAATTAAAGACACCCACCCACACAGAATTGCATGTCTTTACACAATCACTGCTTCTGTCCTTAAACATAGGGTGCAAAGCAGGCAGAGTGATAAAGCTATTGTGGCCAGTGGAAGTGTTTTGTTTTCTTACCAGTGTCTGTGTCTGTGCTGCCAAACTCTTTTCTTTTAGTACTTTTTTCCTCCGAGTCCAAACTCATGTTCACGCTTTCGTTTTTTAACTTTTTTGTGGTGCCAGTGCAGCTGCGTGCTGCTGATGTGATTGGCACATTTGACAGTGAGGAGGAGCCAGCCAGGTATGAGCTGATCAGCTGTGAGCATCGGTTTCTGATGATGTGTGTGTGTTCACATAAATCAAAATAACATTTTTTTTGGGGGGGGGGGTGCACAGAAATGCTAAAACTATCTTATGTTTTGCCTTTTTTAAAACTATTGATCATATATCGTATAGGCCCTAAGACTATTGTATAAATACAATAATTATTGTATATCTGGCAACACTGCTGCTCACGCCATGGTATGAGAAGATTTTCTGTCAGAGTGAGCAGAGGAAAACACACTCCAGCACTCCATTCACTCTCATATAGCCTATAAAATGAACAAAAGCATCTAACTCGCCATTAAGGTCAGAATTATATATGGGCTCTGGAAATTAATTGAGAATTGTTCCATTTGTTTGTGCTTTCACATGCTGAGGTAATTAGGAAATTTACCTTAAAGGTAGACGATGTAGAAATTGCAGGTGATTACTGGCAACACCAGATGGCAGTAATGAACCTTCATCCTCTAAACTGAAGGAATTTGATAAAGTTTTTTTAAGTAATGGCCAGTGATGACTTCTTCAAGTTTGTCTACTGTAAGTGAACCGGTAATTAACAGGTATCATTGCATGTTCTGCTCTACTCTAGAAATTAACATAATTAAGTTTCAACACAGGGTTTTTGATTCTGAGCTGAAAACTTGCTTTTCCTCACCCTGCTGGTGTAACGTGGTATTTATCACTCTGTCAGCCCGGCAAACATCATAAATGAACTTAAAGCTCTGCAAAATCATAAATGATCATATTTGCATGACAGCAAGAGACATGTTTCTTTACACTGTAATTGTATTTTTAGCTATTTCTGGAATATTTGAAAGTAGAAAATACTGCTTATCCACCTTTAAATAGCACTGACTCCCTGACAGTTTCAAAATAAAAGA
The DNA here is from genome assembly GCA_020510985.1 of Pholidichthys leucotaenia. Taxonomy (NCBI): domain Eukaryota; kingdom Metazoa; phylum Chordata; class Actinopteri; order Cichliformes; family Pholidichthyidae; genus Pholidichthys; species Pholidichthys leucotaenia. The sequence continues at coordinate 83,469,830 of CM035848.1, read as the reverse complement.
GGATATTAAAACGACAACAACAAAAGACCCAACAAAATAAAAAATGGTAGTTTGAAAACTAATTTAATAATAAAATGCAATTGAAAGTTAAATAAAAAAGTATATTTTGTATTGATTCTTTCAAGTTTAGTGATTAATCACAATTAGTTATAGAAAAAGTATACAATTAATTAGTCAAATTTCTGAAATTGATGCACAGCCCTAGTAAAAACTAAAAAGATGATGCAGTTAATTTAAAACACCTCTGCAACATTTTAAAAATCTAGATTAATTGAAATTTTGTGGTTGCTGATTGAGAATTACTTTAAACTGTAAGTTCAGATGACAGTATTTTTAACGCAAATTTGGGAGTTGGCTACAGATTCAAGAGTCCGCTGACAGAAAGCTCCAGATCAGTGGCGAAAGCAAAGCTGATCAATGATCATGAATGGTAGTATGCTACATATCTAGTTGGAGTCAGCAATGAGCTGGTGAGCTACAATGAAAGCACATGACATGATGAAGAGGCTGGAACCACCTGTAGCAAGAAGGTGGACTCATTAAACTGAGCAAACTTGAATAGAGCTTTAGCAGAAACACACGTTTTGTTTTGGGTTTTTTGTTGTTGTTTTTGTTTTTTGGGGGGGTGCTTTTGCTTGATTTTTCCAAGCTATTCATGTACAAACAACATTTAGCACTTGTTTTTAAGACTCCTGTTTCATATGAGCTTTGCATTATTTTCTGTGTCACTTCTCAGTCATGTGTTATGAACATATTATGACCTCAAGACTCCCAATCACAATCAGAAAATTATGTAGTAAAAACTGAACATCTGATCCAGTGATTCTCAAGTTGTGCCACCTGAATCTGGCATTATTTAGTGATATGTATGAATTGACTAAATGGGGTTTGTTATGTCTGGAAACTGGAATGACCAACGGAAAGTGGCGTCTGCTTGGAACACGAACTTTATTACACACTGCATAAACATACAACACAAGGTCTGTTAACTGGATGCTGAGCGCCAAGGATTAGCTGCACGGTGGCACAGTGGTTTAGCACTGTGGCAGCACAGTTTTACCCTCGGCCGGGGGATCGCGGGGATCATGAGATCGTGGGTTCGATCCCAGCCCCCGACCAACAGTGAGCTGTGTGGAGTTTGCATGTTCTCCCCGTGTTGTGTGGGTTTACTCCGGGATTTCTCCGGTTTCCTCCCGCACACCAAAAACATGTAGGTTTAGGGTGCTCGCGCACGCAGCGACCAGCAGCCGGTGGCTTGTCACCAGACTGCAAACCAAGTCTACCTACGGGTACAAATAAGTAACAAAAAAAAAAAAAAAAAAAAAAAAAGGAGCCAAGAGAGCCATAAGATGGCCGACCCTCACATTATATGAGCTCGGCATGATGACGTCACCAAACGGTTTCGTCATCATGCCGTTGCCAACCAAGCCTGTGGTTCCTTACACCACAGGGTTGTACTTCACATAATGACCAAAAGGTGTTACTGAAACCAAATCTTCAAAATATTTGATGCAGTACCTTTAAAGGTGCAATAGGTCACTTTGAATAATTCCATCTGTAAGCACCAGGTGCAGCATTTGTACCAAAAAAGTGAATTTCTCTCCGTTACAGTCGCGAATCAAGACTGACTCCCATGGGCAAACAGCGGTACAGAAAGAAGGAATGGCCAGACCATGAGGAAAAATTCATTGTTGCTCTCTCTAATGTAGTACATTTACATTTTTGATACATTGTCAGAATTGTTGTGATACTACGCAGTGTGTCTGTAAATGTTCTTGTAACTACAGCCATCAAGTCACGGTTGTCCTGCACAATGTGAAACATCCATCCATCCATATTCTTCCACTTAATCCTTTTGGGGTCGCAGGGGGGGCTGGAGCCTATCCCAGCATCTTTGGGCGAGAGGCAGGGTACACCCTGGACAGATCGCCAGTCCATCGCAGGGCCAACACAGAGAGACAGACAACCATTCACTCTCACAGTCATACCTAAGGACAATTTAGAATCCCCAGTTAATGCCAATTAACCTAACTTGCATGTTTTTGGCATGTGGGAGGAAACCGAAGAAATCCCGGAGTAAACCCACGCAGACACGGGGAGAACATGCAAACTCCACACAGATCACTGTTGGTCAGGGGCTGGCATCAAACCCAGGACCCTCCCGGCCAAGTGTGAGTTGCTGTGCTGCCACAGTGCTAACCACTCTTCCACCGCGCTGTGTGGCGGAGTGTGAAACATCAGAATGTTTTATGCTCTAACCGTGTGGATGAATAACTTGCTGGGGAATACTCTGTGTTTTGTCTTTCTCCCACACTGGGTCAGTTTGGCAGTACAACTCAGAGCTTTTATGCACTTAAACAGACTGCATCACATGACACATGATCTTTCACTGTAAAAAAAAAAAAAAATTGGCACCAAAGTGACCTTTCCCTTAGCAACGTGCACCATACTCCCCCAGGGATGGTTTGTTTAGCCTTACATGGACTTGACATGTTCACCCATGAGTATTTTTGGAGAGAGTGTAATGGCTTATTGCTGTTTAGTGCATTCATAGTTGATTTTCATCATGAATTAAAATGGGTTTTGGGCACTGGAATTTCAGACATGTGCTTTGGTATTTATGCCTTCCTTTGGTTTGTCACCTCATCTTTATGTTTTAACGAATGGCATGAACTATAACAGCTGTGCATTTGTTAAGTTGTTATAAATGCCGTCTAACATTAAACCTTTCTTTGATCCGACAGATCGTGAGGACCAGTCTATTCTCTGCACGTAAGTGAGCATCTACCACCTCCAATTTCACCTGTGTAATTATTTCTGAATGCTTTTTTTTGGTGAGTGTCACATAAATGCTGGTGTGGAACAGCAGATACATAGTGGTGGTGATAAATAATCCTTCTCTGGTCTCTTAAGCTGCCAACCACTGGTGCCAATAAGAAATGCTGTTTGTCAAATTGCGTTGCCGTGGAGTTGCGCTGTATTTAAATGGAGCCAAACTGGATGTGCTTTAATGATTTTGCAGCGCTCCCAGAGGACTGTGGCCTCTCTCTCCTCTCAGACCCTCGGTCAGGAAGTCTGCCCTGAATTCTGATGGGAGAACCAGATTAACTCTCCAAATGTTTGAGCTCTGTTTTGTTTGTTTATTTGTTCTAAACTAATTATTGAAAACTCTGACTCAGCAATCAGGCATCCAGAGTCAAATGGCGTCAGTTTGACTGGCAGGAATAGCCTTGATCTTTGGATAGGCCTGAACTTTAAATGCATAAACAAAGCTAATGGATTAATTATCTTTTCATTTTTTGATGCCTATAAAGCACCATAAGCAGAGGTGAGAACAGTAGCTAGAAATTGTACTTAAAAGTACCTTATGGTATTAATTACTCAAATACAAGTAAACAACAAAAGGTTACTTGACTAAGAAAGTATCTACTAAAAAAGTTACTTGAGTGGTGAACAACAATTTTTACTCAGAACTCTTTTCTCATAAATTTGTACATTTTTCTAGTGTTTATTACTTTTTCTTTGTAAACTCAGTAAAACAATGCATAAATTTGCATGTTTTCTCTTATTAATATGCATTTTTGTATATTTGAGGTGTTATTCCCACAAATTTGAGATCTTTCTTATAAAATTGAGATATTTTTCTTGTAAATTTACAACTTTTCTCTCATTCATTTGTGATTTTTTTTCTCATAAATTTATTTTTTTCTGTATGAACTACTTTATTGTTTATAAATTTGTGACTTTTTATGATAAATTTGCAACTTTTTCACTTAAAATATCAAACATTTTCCCATATTTTGCAGCATTTTCTTCCTATTGCTTTGCAATTATTATTTTAAATTTGTAAAACTGCCTTCCCCGATTTGGAACATTTTTTTATACGTGTTTATTTGAGGAAAACAAAATCTGTAAACTATTCACATGTGCCCTTTAACACAGTAATAAAATAAATATTTACTGATCCAGAACAGAACAATGGTTTCAGTGCTGATTTCAATTAAACAAATTATAACTTTACTAAAATGAGTAAAGATCCAGTAATTTCTGTGAAGAAAACTGATGAAAAACATCCCCATAGCATGGTGCTCCTACCTCCATGCTTCACTATGGGGATAGTATCATCAGTGTGATGGCAGGTGTTGGGTTTGCATATAGTGTTGTCCTTGATGGCCAAAAAGTTCATCTTTAAACAATGGCTTTTCCCTGGCCAATCTTCCATAAAGCCCACCTTTTTGGAGTGCACAGCTTACTGTATAGTGGTAATATGGACAGATACTAAAATCTCCTCAGAACTGCAGAGCTTCTTCAGGGTTATCTTTGTCCTCTTGGTTGCTTCTCTGGTTAATGCCCTCCTTGCTTGGTCCAAGAGTTTTGGTGGGTGTCCCTTTCATGGCAAGTTTTTTGTAGTGTCATAATCTTTCCATTTTCTACATTACTCCACTTTCCATTTTCTTTCCATTTTCTAATTCCATTTCCATTTTCATTTAATGGTATTCCATGTGATGTTTAAAGTTTGGAATATTTTTTTACAGCCCAGCCCTGATCTGGACTTCTCCATAACTTTGGCTCTAACCTGTTTGGAGAGTTTCTTAGTCTTCATGGTATAGTGCCAGCCCTTGCTTTGCGATGTTGCACTAGTGTTGACTCTGGGGCTTATCAGAACAAGTGCACTGTATATATGCTGATATTATTTGACACTTAAATTGCCTACATGGAGATCTTACAGAATTATGTGGCTTCTGAAGGTGATCAAGAATCAAGATTCATGATTCAAAGGCTTTATTATCATGCGCACAGTTAAGAAATGCAACATTTCCTGAGCAATGAAATTCTTACTCTGCTCTCCGAATGAATGCCAATGTAGTAGAGACACATCAATACTAATTAGGTAATAACACACCTAATACTAATGAATACTAAAAACACACACTAATAACACACATTAGGCAATTAGGACACCTTAAACACACTTTAATACTAAGTACTAATACTAATAAGATAAGATAAGATAAGATAAGCCTTTATTAGTCCCACAACGGGGAAATTCCAGGATTGCAACAGCACAGGGATAGCAACACTCAGAGCAACAATCAGAAGGCAAGAAAAAAAACAAGCAAGCAAGAGCAGCTAATATACATATGTACATATTACTATAAAATATATTTATACACACACACAGACACACAGTGCAGAGCATTGTAGCTGGATGGAATAAATATATGAATATATGAACACAGTGCAGAGCATTGTAGCTAGATGGAATAAATATGTAAATATATAAACACCCACAGTACGGAGCATTGCAGCTAGGTGGAATAAATATGCAAGTATATAAACACACACAGTGCGGAGCAATGTAGCTAGATGGAATAATATGTAGATATATAAAAACACAGTGCGGTTTAGATATATAAAAACACAGTAATGAATACTAATAACACACATTAGGCAATTAGAACAGTTAAAGCAGTTAAACTAGAGAAAACTGTCATGAGCCGAGCCAGTGTTTCCTGTAGGCTCGTTTCTGACCGTTCTCTGTGGCTCGGGTGTCAGGTGATTTATGTATTGTGTTATCTTTTGAGTTCTTGTGGTGTTTATGTCTTTGTTCTTTTTCTTTCCGTGCCCGTAGCCATCGCTCTGGCCGGCGGCTGTTAGGAAACCTCTTTGACCTACATTTGTGTGGGCCGTTGTCTAACACTCACCGGTCCGACCACACCCCCTCTCAATTGACAACCAGCTGATTTCTCCCCGGTAATTGTCATTCCCACTCCTTGCCCAGGTGTGCCCAATTTGTGGAGCTAGCAATGCTTGTACTTAGGCATCCTTTGCCAGTCAGGCATTGCTGGACCATTGAGCTGTTCCATACGGACGTGAATCGCTGGATGTGCTTCGTCATGTTTATGTGAGTAAACGAATTAACCACTTCCTCGTTGCCGTGGATTTTCTGCGTCCTGTGAGCAGTGTCAGCTCTGGGACGCCATCATGGTTAATTTGTTTCTCCACCTGCGTTCGTTGGGCGATGCCGGCCCAGGAACGCCAATTGTAAGTCGTCATATTTTTGGGGTTTTGTATGTCTTCACCTTTTTGGAACTGTCTGCCTTTGTGTTAAATAAATGTGTTGTGGTGTAACCCCTTCGTGTAAATCCATTCATCCTTCCCCTCCGCCGTGCGATGCGTAGAGGCGCACAGGGTGGGCCATGACAGAATGGTCCAGCCGCCATCGTAGGATTTAGCGGGTTGCACCCACTCATCTGTTTTTCTTTTTGAAATATTTTTCCCACTCACCTGTTTCCCGGGTGCCATGACTGAGTTGTTGGAGAGGGAGCTGCGCTCGCTGTGTTTCCTGGAGGAGATTCTTTCGTGGACATTGGAGCCCTGTTCCTCTCAGATGGCTCGTCAGGCTCGGGACACGGCAGTGAAGGTGGTTAATAGGGATAGCCTCTGGAACCATCCTGAGGCGATGAAGATTCTCCGGGACATCTTCGCTGTGCCATGCGAGGGGTTGGATGAGGATCATCCAGCATTCGAGGCCCCTGCGGCCACTCCGCCTTCTTCCTTGCACAATACGGAGCTTCTCCGCATTGGCGAGTCGCTGCCCAGCGCAGTGCTTAGAATCCCTGATTATCTGGTGCCCAAACCGTCAGCGAAGAAGAAGAGGAACACTCATCGGAAGAAGCCTCCAGCCACTCCGACGACAGCCCTGCCTCCTTGTCTCAAGCCGTGGCCCACTCCATCTCCGGAGGAGCAAGAGAAACGAAGACAGGTTCTCCTGGCAGAGACTGACCTCCTCCTGGAGGCGAAACCGTGGCTTCTCCCGGAGCTGGCTGGGAGGTTGGAGGAATATTCCCCGAGGAGGTCGGAGCTTCAGCCTGAGGACGAGCATGCTCCGACCACAGAGACGACAGCTGATGTCATCACTCCCCAGGAATTCAGGCAAGTGCTTATTCAGTCACTGTTAATGTCACCTGAAACTGCTTGCCTGATCCCTGATGAATTGTCAGCTGCCGATCTTGTTTGTCCTCCTGTTTCTCCTGTTCCTCCTATGCCATCGTTCTTCCCGGGAGGAGAATTCCGGATGCAGGAGGAGCCTTCACTACAGGAACCAGAGAGCAAGCCGCCTGCTCCCTCTCTTCACGCAGGGAGGAGAGTCCTGCTGCGTGGCCATCACATCAGCCTGCAGCCTTACCGATGGCCACCTCCTTGATGACTTCTGCCAATGCAAGGGCTGCAGTTTCCCCCCCTGAATCCGTCCACCTCTGTGCATGCTTAGGAGGTTTCTCCTCCACATATTGAGGAACCCAGAGTCACTGTGGACACGGAGGGTGACAAAACAGCCTCTGACGCCGCTGGAGTCATCCTGAACGAGGAGAACAGGCAAGTTCCTTTTCAGTCTGCCCCTATTTCTGATAAGCAATTTTGCCTGTTTCCTGGCCAAGAGACTCAGGATTTACAGTTCCCTGAGTTCTCGCCGCCAGCGGCATGTGACAACCCTTCACCTGTTCTCTCCGTGTCTCCCTTGTGTGCTTCGGTGAGGATGCCGGTTCCCAAACCTGGTCGCCAGGCGGAGGAGGAGCCCGAGGTCCTGGAGGATCCTGACCTGGGTTCGGCGGAGAAGCAGCTCCCAGCCGCCATGCCGGATGGGTCACTAGCATGGGAGACATCGTCTGGGGGCCTGGCGGTTGCTATCGCCATCATGCCTGCTGTGGAGGCTGCTGCAGCAGAGTCATCCGCCCACCTAGTCCTTCATGAGGCCGGATCAAAGACGTCGTTATCAGGATCGATGGAGTCCTGGATGGCGGTGGAGCTCGAGTCCAGGCAAGTGCTCTCATTTGTTTCTGTCCTCTGTAAATTGGAGCAATCTTGTCTGGCTCTTGGTGAGGAGAGTCAGGTGCAGCCCTCAGCTGCATTGGATCTCGCCTCGCCGGGCTCCGCCGCTGCCAGTGACCCTAACCACTCTCTTCCTGTCATCCCTGAGCTCCTTCCTAGGGTCGCCGGAGAGGGTCCGCCACTACCTGGGGTGTCCGCAGACGACAATGACATGAGTCCAGCCACCCCGGTGGAGGTCAACGTGGGTACAGCACCTTCCGGACCTACAGAACCTGCGCACCCTAGATCGCTGGAGTCCTGGACGGCGGTGGAGCCCGAGTTCAGGCAAGTGTGCTCCATAATGTCTCCTGTGCCTTTGTTGAAGTCACACTGCCCGACTCATGGTAAGGAGGGCCAGGGGCAGCTCGCTGCAGCTCCCAGGCTCACCTCACCAGGCTCTGCCACTGCTGGCGACCCTGACTCGGTTTCTTTCTCTCTCCCTCCAGTTTCAGAGCGCCTTGTCAGGGTCGCTGGAGAGCAGCCAATTCCACCTGAGGCCGCCGAGGATCCAGGTTCAGAGCTGGAGGCCATGAAGAGTCCTACCTCCCTTGCTGGGGAGGTCACTGCGGGAGAAATGAGGTCCCCGATGGAGACCACCGCAGCTGCAACGGTGCTCCAGCTGGAGCCCACCGTGGGTGCTGCGAAGCTCCAGCCAGGAGCCACCGCAGGTGCTGCAGAGCGCCAATCGGGAGTCACCACGGGTGCAGCGTTGGCCTGGTCAGGGTCCACCGTGGGTGCAGCATTGGCTCGGTCAGGGTCCGCCGCGGGTGCAGCATTGGCCCAGTCGGGATCCACCATGGGTGCTGCTATGTCCCAAGCCGGGACCACCGAGGGTGCTGCGGGTCAGCCTAAGGACGCCGTGGTCCCCTTCTCCTCCCTGTCTGACACCATGGGGGTTCCCTCCCTATAGTCTGGTCACCCACCTGTGAGCCTCCCGGTGGGCAGGCCGCCTCTTGCTCCACCTCTTTGGTCCTGATGGCTCTACAACACTGGCCAACCACCGGAGGGACTGAGTCTCTGGACCAGATGGCCCGTGTTTTCCGGCAGGCCACCAGACTGTGTTCGCCGGACTGCCTGATGGGCCTGGGACTCTGGGCGGCCTCCTGAGCCTCCACGCCTTTGGACTTGAGGGGGGGGGGGTAACTGTGGGCCCTGGGCAGAGTGTATTGTGTTCCCTCCTTTCCTTTCCCCCTACCTCCCACCCGGGTTTGTGTTGTGGCTCCTGCTGGGGGTGGTGGTGGGGAGGGGCAGGGGTTTCCTTTCCTTGTGATGCTACCGTGGGTGTAGACTCCACCCCTAGAAGGGGGGGTTCTGTCATGAGCCAAGCCGGTGTTTCCTGTAGGCTCGGTTCTGACCGTTCTCTGTGGCTCAGGTGTCGGGTGATTTATGTATTGTGTTATCTTTTGAGTTCTTGTGGTGTTTATGTCTTTGTTCTTTTTCTTTCCGTGCCCGTAGCCACCGCTCTGGCCGGCGGCCGTTAGGCAACCTCTTTGACTTACATTCGTGTGGGCCGTTGTCTAACACTTGCCGGTCCCACCACGCCCCCTCTGTCTTGACAGCCAGCTGATTTCTCCCCAGTAATTGTCATTCCCACTCCTCGCCCAGGTGTGCCCAATTTGTGGAGCCAGCAATGCTTGTACTTAGGCGTCCTTTGCCAGTCAGGCATTGCTGGACCATTGAGCTGTTCCACATGGACGTGAATCGCTGGATGTGCTTCATCATGTTCATGTGAGTAAACGAATTAACCACTTCCTCGTTGCCATGGATTCTCTGTGTCCTGTGAGCGATGTCGACTCTGGGACGCCATCGTGGTTAATTCGCTTCTCCACCTGTGTTCGTTGGGCGATGCCAGCCCAGGAACACCAATTGTAAGTCATCATATTTTGGGGGTTTTGTATGTCTTCACCTTTTTGGAACTGTCTGCCTTTGTGTTGAATAAATGTGTTGTGGAGTAACCCCTGTGCGTAAATCCACTCATCATTCCCCTCCTCCGTGCACTGTGTAACGGCGCACAGGGAGGTCCATGACAAAAGAATGAAAATTGAAAATTCACTGGATGACTATAATGGACAGTGGTATATTAATATCAGGGATGATATGAACCTGAGATGGCATAAGCCTATGTACAATGTGCAAATGAGCAATGTGCACATGAGCAATGTACAAAGTAGCACCCAGTGTGATAATTTCTCTGTAATGATAATACCCAGTAAGACTGTACAATGAAAATTTAGCAACAGAGATGATATGGACATGAGACATGGTGAGACTATGTACACTGTGCAAGTGAGCAATGCGCAAATTTAGCAACCAGTGTCTAAATTCCTATTTGCAAAGCTGTGTCCAGAGTTGTTATTTAATCAGGAGTCTGACGGCAGTGGGAAAGAAGGAGTTTTTTCGTCTGGATGTCCTGCATTTCACACTTCTGTACCCCCGGCCTGAGGGTAGAAGTGTGAACATTCTGTGCTGGGGGGTGGGTGGGGTCCTGGAGGATGGCGGCAGCTCTCCTTTGAACTCTGCGGCAGTAGATGCTCTGCAGAGAGGGGAGTAGAGTCCTGGTGATCTTCTCCACTGTCTTCACCACTCTCTGCAGGCGTTTGCAGTCCAGGGCAGTAGTGCTGCCGTACCACACAGTGATGCAGTTGGTCAAGATGCTCTCGATGATGCAGCTGTAGAAATTGTTGAGGATCTTGGGGGACATGCCAAACTTCTTCAACCTCCTTAAAAAGTACAGCCGCTATTGAGCTCTCTTAACCACCTCTGTGGTGTTAAGTGCCCACGTAAGGTCCTCGCTGATGTGGATGCCCAAGTATTTAAAGCTGCTCACCCTCTCCACCTCAAGCTCCCAGATGAACAGCGGCTGATGGGGTCTCTTCCTTCCCTTCCTCATGTCCACTATCATCTCCTTCGTCTTGTTCATGTTGAGGGTGAGGTTGTTGTCCTCACACCATGACACCTGGCTGGCCATCTCCCTCCTGTAGGATGCTTCATCACCACCAGTGATGTGTCCTATCACTGCTGTGTCATCCACGAACTTTAAGATGATATTATCCTTGTGGGAGGCAACACAGTCATGGGTGAAGAGGCTGTAGAGGATGGGGCTGAGAACACAACCCTGTGTGACACCTGTGTTCATGATGATGCTGGCTGAGGTCCTGTTACCCATCCTAACAGACTGGGGCCTGCCAGTCAGAAAGTCCAGTAGCCAGTCACAGAGGGTGGAGTGCAGGCCAAGTGAAGACAGTTTGTCTGTGAGTTTGTGGGGATGACCATGTTGAAGGCAAAGCTGTGGTCGACAAAGAGCATCCTGATGTAGGAATCTTTATCTTCCAGGTGGGAGAGAGAATAATGGAGTGCTGCAGCAATGGCATTTGAGGTGGACCTGTTGGGATGTAGGTGTACTGCAGGGGTCCAGGGTATCCGGTATGCTGTCCTGAATGCGGAGCAGCACCACTCTCTCGAAGCACTTCATGATGATTGGAGTGAGTGCTACCAGCCTGTAATCATTCAGACAGGTCAGCGGGCTCTTTTTGGGGAGGGGGACGATGGTTGTGGTTTTGAAGCAGGAGAGGACTATGTTCTGGTTGAGGGAGAGGTTGAAGATGGATGTGAGAACGTCAGTCAGCTCGGCAGCACATGCTCTGAGAGCCCGCCCAGGGATGTTGTCTGGTCCTGCTACCTTGCAGGAGTTGATATTTCTCAGTGCTTTGTTTACCTGGCCTGATTGAGACTTTTAGTGTGGGGGGGTCTCTTCTCTGCACTGTAGCTGGAGGTCTCAAAGTGGGTGTAAAAGATGTTGAGATCATCTGTCAGGCTGTCTGTGGAGCTAGTGGTGTTGCTGTTGGTCCTCTTGTAGTCTGTGATGTGCTGCAGGCCTTGCCACAGGCGCCCCAGGTCAGGAGTGGAGTAGAGGCTGTCCAGCTTTTCTCTGTACTGCCTCTTGGCTGTTGTTATAGCCTTCTTCAGTCCATACTTTGCAGCATTGTACTCAACCTCATTGGCTGATTTAAATGCAAGAGAGCAAGCATGCAGCATCTGACGTACCTGACTGTTGATCCAGGGCGTCTGGTTGGGGAACTTCCTGACTTGTATAGTGGGTACGATGGTATCAGCACACGTGCTGATGTACCCAGTCACATACTCAGCATAGTCCTGTATGTTTACAGAAGAGTCCTCCCGGGTGGCTGCAGCTTGAAACACATCCCAGTCTGTAACAGGCAAAACAGTCTTGCAGGGTGCTCTCAGCCTCTGGAGTCCAGCATTTAATTTGTTTAATAACAGGTTTTGTTTGTTTCAGCTTTTGTCTGTAGGTCGGGTGCATAAACAGGGAGATGTGATCTGACTGTCCGAAGTGGCGGCGGGGTGCCTCTCTGTATGCACCACGTATGTTTGTGTAAACATGATCCAGTGTGTTTTTATCGCAGATGGGAATGTCCACATGCTGGTAATATTTGGGAAGTACAGTCTGTAAATTGCACTGGTTAAAGTCACCAGCAACAATAAAAACAGCATCGGGATGGGTCGCTTCTACAGTGCAGCAATGAATTCCCTCGGTAGATAATAGGGGCAGCATTTCAGCAGTAAAAACTCCACATCAGGCAAGCAATGCTTGTAAACAGTCTGTACATCTCCGCACCAAAGTTGTTTATAAACACACACACATCCCTCTCGACTTACCCGTGGCTGCTGTCCGGTCTGCCCGATGTGCTGAGTCTGTAGTTGAATGGCGCACTCAGGGACTCTGTCTGAAAGCCAGGTCTCACAGAAAATTAGCGTGCAGCACTCTCTTATCTCCCGCTGGTCTTCAGTCCTTGCTCTTAGTTCATCCAGCTTGTTTTCCAGAGACTGTACGTTGGCTAGTAAGAAGCTAGGTAGCAGTTATCGCAAGCTTTTAGCCTAACATGTAGCCCCCCCTCTCTTGCCTCGCTTGCAGCGCCACTTCCGACGCGCTCTCTTGGAGTCCACATGCTCATGCGGGCTCGGTGCCTCAGGGCCTTCCGGGGGATGGTGTTGATCGCTGCGTGGTCGGACAATGCATTGCAGTTCGGGTGGTATGAAGCCAGTAAATTCCGTATGGCTGCCTGTCTTGGCGATGTCCAGTAGTGTCAGTCGTATGTTAGCAGTGCATGACCTTTATGCGCTGTAGAAAGTTAGCAAACATGCAAAGAAGGAGGAAAAGTCAGCATTCGAGAACGGAGCAAGCAAACATGTCTGCCTTGATGGGCGCCATGTTTTATTGTCACATGCAGAAGAAACTACTGTGAAATTCAAATTTGCTATAACCCACTGACTGCAATAAATTAAAAGCAATAATACAGTAGTCTTGAATAATTCCCTGTGCTTTGGATCGACACCGCTTGGTGTAGATGTCTTCAAGAGATGGCAGACTAGTCTTTAGAATATGCTCATGGATTATGGATGGGGCTTCATAGCAAAGGGGGGAATATGTATGCACTGCTTTTTAGACTTGTATTTTTAGGATTATTTAAAACTTTTTTGTGGAATAGTTTGTGTTGGTTCATTACATAAAATCAAATTGAAAAATCGATTTAAGATCCAAGGTGGAAGGCATCAAAATAGAAAGAATAACGAGGGAAGAATACTTTTGCATTTTACATTTTTCACTCCACTTTCTTTGGCCTGTTTATCTGTTAGCAGTATAATTGTATAGTACAATAACAAAATGAGAAGTATGTCTTTGCAGAAAAAAATGTTCTTGTTGTACTTATACATTGTTAACAGTTTCCAGGTCTGAAATTAGGAAGTACCTGAGTTTTTTTTTTAAATGACTGAATTCTACAAAAACAACCTTCTCTTTTTGCAATTATGATATGAAGAAAATAATTTATTAATGAACCACTGGTCTCAGTGGATAGTCTCATGTCATATTAAATACAGCAGTGGGTGACTATATACAGTGGAGATCAAAATTGGAGAACAGCCTATAATTTCCTAAATTTTAAAGTCAATGCTTGTAAATTGTTTGAAGTCATGCTATCATGAATCTAAAGGCAGATTTTTGAGCATATTTCAGAATTATCTATATTCTCAAGCATAATATAAAATCCTTAAATGAGAAATTTTCAGAACAGGACTGATCAAAATGAGAGAACACTTTCAGATTCCTCCCAGTTATTGGTGTTAACCTGACATCTGGTGACAATTTACTTAATTGTTGGAGACACCATATTTATCTGGCAGGTCTGCTAGTTGCTTTGTGAGATGGCAAGCTGCTCTAGGGCGACTGAAACCCTGCAAAAGCAGGTTATCCAGATGAAGGCCAAAGGGATGACCCTCTCAGCCACTGCAAGAGATGTTGGGCGTTTCAAGTCTATGATTTCAAGAATATTGAAACTTTACATGGACACAGATTCATTTAAGTCTCCAAAAAAGGCTGACCATCCACGTAAAGCAAGTGCATGAGAGGACAGGATTATGTGAAGACTCTCAGTGGGGAATCGGTTCAGTGCTGCAGCTGGAAGTGGTCACCAGTTTACTGTGCTGAACAGGGCAAGGATCTGTCTCGGCACACAGTGTCTCGCTGTTTAAGACAATTTGGACTCAAAGCTCACTCTGCAGTGACCGAACCTTTCATCGGCAGAAAGAATAAAAAATCTAGAAAAGCACTCATAGAGCGCATACCTCCGCCAAGGCTCCTTCCGTTTCTCATGGATCACCTCGAAAATCCGTTCATAACTTTTTGAGTTATGTTGGTAACAGATGGACAGACAAACAGACAAACCCCGGTAAAAACATTACCTCCTTGGCGGAGGTAACTAGACTTGCCTTTGCTGAGGAGCATGTTGTGTGGACAGAGGAGAACTGGTCCAGAGTGCACTTCTGTGATGAGAGCAAGTTCAATTTATTTGGGTCTGATGGGAAACAATGTGTTCTGCAGCAAACTGCGGAAAGATTGAACCCAAAAGTGTGTCAAGAAGTCAGTTAAATTTGAAGGAGGAAGTGTCGTAGTTTGGGGGATTTTTTCTGCTGCAGGAGTTCAGTTCACTTTATTTATATGGTACCTTTCAAGCACATGTGCAACCCAAGGTGCTTTACAGAACCATAGTCAAACAGAAACACATAAAAACACAAAAAGGTAAGAGGTTAAAATATTCAAAAATATGAAGGCAAGAAAGGAATTGATTAAAACAACTATAAGACAATAAAATCATGATAAAACAGTCAAAGTGAGAGTCAAGATTCTGCAAATTGGTAATCAGTAAAAATAACATTACTAATAATAACAATAAAGCTAATTGTAAGCTCTATCAAAAAGAAAAGTTTTAAGCTTGATCTTAAAAGAAGAGAGAGTAACAGCGTCCCGTACCCAGGCAGGGAGCTGGTTCCACAGGAGAGGGGCCTGATAGCTGAAGGCTCTGCCTCCAAATTTACTTTTAAAAAATCTGGGAGCCACAAGTAAGCCTGCATTCTGAGAGCGAAGGGGTCTTGAAGGGTAATATGGAACAATAAGGTCTTTAAGGTAAGAAAGGGCTTGGCTGCTGAGGGCTTCATAAGTAATGAGAAGGATTTTAAATTCTATTCTAAATTTAACAGGGAGCCAATGTAGACAGGATAAAATGGGGAAAATGTGATCTCTCTTGGTAGCACCTGTCAGTACTCTGGCAGCAGCATTCTGAATCAATTGAATTTTAAGGGAATTGTTTGGACATCCAGCCAACAGGGCATTGCAGTAGTCTAGCCTAGATGTAACAAATGCATGGACTGTGGAGAGTGCAAATAATGGAGGCGGACTCATGCAGCAGATGACTTTATTCACTCTCACACAAGTCATACACAGAAAAAGAATACTTTCAATACACCAGGGTCTATCCTTTTATATCAACCGCCCATCTCACATCTGCCTGACATCTTGCATCACAATACATTGAACCCTTCTCCCCCCACTACTCTGCCGGGGAAGCCTGCAAATCCTCTTTTGGTGTGGAACGCAACCCCAATAAAACCCACGGCAACCGGTCTACCCAATTTGCATCCGTCAGCGAAGCCCTGAGCGCTGCTTTCAGTGACCTATGAAAATGCTTGCATTGTGGAAGATGTGAAAATGACAAGGCAGTGTTCTTTCTCAGAGTCAGCTTTATTCACATCTCCATCATTTCAAAGCAGAAAAAAGAGACTGAAACAGTAAACTCTCGTCCTTAAATATCAGGGACTTCACACCTCATAAATCACATGTCACACAGACCACCTTGCATAATAAAGACAGTCACAATGCATTTCACCACCTTGCATAATAAAGACAGTCACAATGCATTTCTCTCCATGATATCACTTCCACTGTCTCCCATGCATCCTTTAATCGGCCCCCCACAGTCTCCAGCCTTGCATACCAAGGCTAAGATTCCTGCCTTTGTTCTGACCTAAAATGCGAGTCACAGAACCGGTCCAACAGGTCCACTGAGTGTTCACCACAGCATAACCCATTGGCCTGTGGGTTGTACGTGGTTGTGCGATGAATTGCAACACCCAGGCTACGGGCCATCGCGGACCAGAGGTCGGAAACAAACTGCGGGCCCCTATCAGACGTTATGTCCGACGGGATGCCAAAACGTGCCACCCATGTCGTCAAAAAAGCGCGCGCCACATCCGCGGACGTGGTTGCCGCCAGCAGGACTGCTTCTGGCCAGCGTGTGGTGCGGTCCACCACTGTCAGAAGGTGCGTGCATCCCTGCGATGGCGGGAGGGGACCCACGAGGTCCACGTGAACATGGTCGAACCTCTTAGCCGGTATACGAAACGGCTCCAAAGGAGCCTTCGTGTGTCTGTGTACTTTGGCTCATTGGCACGCTACGCAGGCTGCCGCCCACTCTTTCACTTGTTTGCGCAGGCCTGGCCATACGAACTTCGCTCCCACCATTTTGACTGACGCGCACACTCCTGGGTGCACCAGAGCGTGAACTGACTCAAACACTCGGCAGCGCCAAGCAACTGGGACCACCAGGTGCAGGCGTCCCGTGGAGACGTCACAGATTGGGGGGGGCTACCGTCTTGCAGTACTCTGCTCTCCAGCCTTAACCCTGTTGGTCCAGACTGGAGCGCGCACACTTCCATATCACCAATCTGCTCTGCGGCCATGGTTGTATAATCTATCCCCACACAGACCGGGGCCACTACTGCGCGCGAGAGGCAGTCTGCCACCACATTCAGTTTACCCGACACATGCTGAATATCGGTCGTAAACTCTGAGATCGCGGCCAGCTGTCTCTGCTGCTAGCCCGATCATGGTTCCGAAACCTTGGCCATCGCGAACGTTAGCGGCTTGTGGTCCACGAACGCGGTGAAGCTGCACCCTTCCAGCCAGAACTGGAAGTGGCGTATGGCCAGGTGGAGAGCCAGCAACTCTCTGTCGAATGCGCTGTATTTACGCTCACTGTCGCGCAAAGCCCTGCTGAAAAAAGCGAGTGGCTGCCAAGAACCGGTGATGCGTTGCTCTACGACGGCCCCTATGGCCACGTCCGAGGCGTCGGTAGTGAGCGCTATCCGGGCCGCCGGGTCCAGGTGCGCCAACAGTGCGGCGTTTGCCAGGCCTGTTTTAACCTCAGAGAACGCCTGCTCCCGCTCCAGAGTCCATTCGACTCTGTCCGCCGGTTTCCGTTTCTTGAGCGCGGCGTACAATGACTGCATGAGCTGAGCTGCGCGGGGGAGAAACCGGTTATAAAAGTTAACCATCCCCAAAAACTCTTGCAGCGCCCTGACCGTCTGAGGCCGGGGAAAATTCGCCACGGCGCGCACCTTGTCAGGCAAGGGTATCGCTCCTCCGGTGAGACGCGGTGCCCCAAAAAGTCAATCCTCGTCACGCCGAACTGGCATTTCGCCGGGTTGATTATTAACCCGTGTTCCTCCAACCTCCGGAAAACCATCCTGAGGTGGGTTACGTGTTTGTCCTCGGACGCGCTGGCCACCCGGATATCATCCAGGTAGACGAACACAAACGGCAGATCGCACAACACCGCATCCATCATGCGTTGGAATGTCTGTGCCGCGCCTTTTAAGCCGAAGGGCATGCGTAAAAACTCAAACAAGCCAAACAGAGTTATTACTGCTGTTTTGGGTATGTCCTCCGCGCGCACCGGGACCTGGTGGTAACCACTGACCAAGTCTATTTTAGAAAAAATGCGTGCTCCGGCGACGTGAGTGGAAAAATCCTGAATATGGGGAATCGGGTAGCGGTCATGCGCTGTGGCGTTATTCAACCTGCGGAAATCTCTGCACAGTCGCCACGATCCCTCGGCCTTAGGGACCATGTGTAGCGGGGATGCCCATGGGCTGTTTGAGCGCCTGATGATGCCCAACCTTTCCAAGTTGGTAAACTCCTCGCGCACTATGGCCAGTTTAGCTGTGTCCAGGCGCCGAGGTTGTGCAAAAATGGGCGGCCCAGTGGTGGTGATAAAGTGTTCCACCCCGTGTTTAGTGCTGGCCGCCGAAAACGTTGGGACCGTGAGTGCTGTGAACTGAGTGAGCAGTGTGTGGAACTTACCGCCTGGAGCTGTGACGTTGGCTTGTGTTATTGGCCCGGCCCCTCGAGCTGTACAGGGGAGAGAATCAAAAGACATTGCATTAACCAGGCACCTGTTAGCAACATCGACTAGCAACCCATGTGCACACAGAAAATCAGCTCCCAGAATTGGGAAACTCAATTCCGCTATGACAAAAGACCACTCGTACATACGGCCGTGTAGGGATAAAGTCAGTGTTCTCTCACCAAAAGTCTTAATGGCCGAGCCATTTACGGCTACCAGCTGGGGGCCGCTAGCTCCCGCTAGCCGGTCGGCCTAGGACGGCAGGATGAGGCTCTTCTGGGAGCCGGTGTCTACGAGGAACCAGCTCCCCGAGCGCGAGTCCGTCACGTAGAGCAGCTTGTTCTCTTCACCGGCGGTCGCAGCTGCTACCGACTGCCGGCCTTGGCGTTTCACGAACGCTTGAATTGGCACAGTGGCACAGCGTGCGTTCTCTCCAAAGCGGCGGTGGTAGAAGCAGAGCGTGTCTCTCTGGCGCTTCCTGGCCCCCGCTGCCACTACTGTCGCCGGCTCCTCGTCTCCGCTGATCGTCTCGCTGGGTTCCGACGCCGCCGCGTTCACTGTGAGGGCTCTGGTGGTGAGGATGATCCGATCTGCCTCCTGGGCTAGCGCACGGTAGTCACGCACAGCCAGCAACGGCGAATTGGCAAGGACCGCTCTTGCCTCTGTTGGGAGGTTCCGGAGGAAAAGGTGGGCAAACAGAAAATGCCCGTCGTCCGTGACCATCAACGCCAACATCTTCTCCATCAGTTCGACCGCCGACCCATCTCCTAACTTGGAGCGCCTCAGGAGCCTCTCTGCTCTCTCACAGTCCGAGAGCATGTACCGCCAGGTCAGCGCGGCCTTGAGAGCCCCATATTTGTAGTGGGCTGGAGGCTGTTGGAGCAGGCTCGCTACTTGCTGAGACGTGCGAGCGTCTAGCGCTGCGACCACATAGTAATATCTGGTGTCGTCTGCCGTTATTCCCCGGAGGGCGAACTGAGCCTTGGTGTGGTGGAACCAAGGCCGCGGGTCGTGCAGCCAAAAGTCTGGTAGTTTGACCGAAACAGCGCACACGTTGCTGGGGCTTTCTGTCCGGGCCGTCTCTGGGATGCTTGCCGCGTTGCTGGGGCTTCCTGTCCGGGCCGACTCCATGGTTCTTGCCTCGTGTTCCATAATTCGTCAAGGAGTCACCAGTGTGGAGAGTGCAAATTACGGAGGCGGACTCATGCAGCAGACGACTTTATTCACTCTCACACAAGTCATACACAGAAAAAGAATACTTTCAATACACCAGGGTCTCTCCTTTTATATCAACCGCCCATCTCACATCTGCATGACATCTCGCATCACAATACATTCAACCTTTCTCCCCCCACTACTTCTTCCTGCTACCTCACCATAATCTCTCTCATCTCAATACCTATTGTCCTTCTCTGTTTACCCTCTGCATCCAGTCTGAGATGATTAACCCAGCGTCTACAGGACCAATTTTTCAGCATCAGTTTGAGACAGGATGTTCCTGATTTTTGCAATATTGCGCTGATGAAAGAAAGTAGCTCTAGACATCTGTTTAATGTGTGAATTAAAAGACAAATCCTGGTTGAAAATTACTCCCAAGGTTCCTCACAGTAGTACTGGATGCCAAGGTAAAGTCATCCAGTGTAACTATATGGTTAGACAGGGAATCTCTGACTTTTTTAGGGCCGAAAACAATTACCTCAGTTTTGCTTGAATTTAACATAAGTTGGGCCTCTTGTACAGCTACATGGCAGGGTGAATGCAAATGTTTATGTAAAACTCCTTCGGCAACATGCAATTCCTTCACTGCAATTGTCTTCCAATCAGCCCGCAATTTTCATGCAAGACAATAACCCCATCACACTGCAAAACAGGTTAAACAGTTCCTTGAATCTAACAATATTGAAACAATGAAATGGCCAACAGAGAGTCCAGCTCTAAACCCCACAGAGAATCTCTGGAAAATCACTGGTGACAAAGTAATGGCTAAAACCCACTGCAGTTACTGAACTGTGGAAGAGACTGCAAGAAGAATGGACCAAGATCAAACCAGAGCAGTGTGAGAAACTAGTGATGTTCTGTGGGCGCAGATGTGCTGAAGTCATTCAAAGCAAGGGCCTCTACACTTCCTATTAATTTTTTAATCCTATAGCCCTAAAAAAAAAAAAAAACATTGTTTAAATCTTCTCTTCTGACACAGTCGTTACTGTTCTCTAATTCTGCTCACTGTGTTTTTTGTTTTTATTTTTACAAAATAAATGTTTGTGTTGAAGTGCCTTGGTTATTAAAAAAAACATGCTAGTACAGCAGTGGTATAGCCCCCACTGATATTCTGTCAAATTCTGAACAATGAAGAATAACAATATTTTAGAATAAATCAAGTATTAACACATTGTTCTCTAATTTTGATCTCCACTGTACAGTCTGTGCCACAGATCAACTAACTTTACTGTCAGAAGAGCCATTTAAATACATTTTTGGTTAAAAAGTATTTACAAAGAAAACATCTAATTATTAGAAGCATTTTAGAAAAAGAAAAGTGAAGGGGTTAATGTAGTTAACAAGTCATATTTTTTAGACGAGACAAATTGCAAATTTCTGAGGAGAAAAAGTCACCAGTTCATGAGAAGAAAATCCTCAAAATCTTCTGGAATAAGCTTGTAGATGTACTTTGTTCTTGTAAATTTGTGACATTTTACTTATAAACTTACATTTTTTTGCACTTAAACTGGCATATTTTTTTCAAAAATTAGTATATTTTGACATCAGCAATTTTGTAACTTCAACTTGAATTTGTAAATTTTTGAAATTACAAATTTAATCTAAAAAAATCTTAAGCATTTTTCTTCTAAATTTTTAAGCCAATGTTTTTTTTCCATCAAAATTGTAAATTGTCTTATAAATACATAGTTTAGTCTTATCAAAATTGACTTTTTTTCGTCTTAAAAGTTAGCCCGTGAGCGGCTGAATTCCCACAGGAAAAATGAACCAAACAGAAAAAATAGCCGCGTAATACAAACGAAATTCATGTGGGATAATCAAAAGGGTTTGTAGACGTGTAAGCGGGTGTAAATTACTAAGTAAACGCAAAACATCGGCAACGATGGACGAAAATGGACTGGTCACGTGGGCGAGCGAGCCCCCTGACCCGGCAACAGGTAAGAGAAATATATGGGGGGGGTTTTTACATTTTATTGATTTTCTGGTTCATATAATAATAATGCATCAGATTTATATAGCGCTTTATCATAGACACTCAAAGACGCTGTACAAGTTGATACATTATTCATTCACTCCAGACAGACGACAGTAGTGGCAAGCTACTACTGTAGCCACAGCTGCCCTGGGGCAGGCTGATGGAAACGTGGCTGCCAATCCGCGCCAACGGCCTCTCCGGCCACCACCAAACATTTATACCCATTCATACCCAGTGTTATGGGCACTGGAGGCAATGCGGGTGAAGTGTCTTGCCCAGGGACACAACGGCAGGATTTCTGGGGAGAGCGAGATTCGAACCGCCAACCACCGGGTTATTAGACGACCTGCTCAACCTCCTGAGCCACTGCTGGCCCAGTGAAGATTGAAGATTAGATAAAAACATACCCCTGTAGACAAATCGGCATCCAAAAAAACAGACCATTTTTTGTGTAAATGTGTTCAAAGTCCACTTTTGACTGAGTTATGTAATTTATATAGCTGCCGCGACATTATGCAAATTAGATGCGTAAATTTATTCCTATCTGAAACTTTGGATCATATTCTACATCTTTCTAATTGACAGTGAGCCATCATCTCTTGCATCTTTCAAGTTATAGACTTGGAAATCTGAACTATTTTATTGACAATTTTTTTTTTTTATACTGATAAAGAGATCAAACAGGTGCCATTAATACAGGTAACGAGTGGAGAACAGAGGAGCCTCTTAAAGAAGAAGCTACAAGTCTGTGAGAGCCAGAAATCTTGCTTGTTTGTAGGTGACCAAATACTTATTTTACCGAGGAATTTACCAATTAATTCATTAAAAATCCTTCAATGTGATTTTCTGGATTTTTTTTTTCTCATTTTGTCTCTCATAGTTGAGGTATACCTGTGATGAAAATTGGAGACCTCTCTCATCTTTTAAGTGGGAGAACTTGCACAATTGGTGGCTGACTAAATACTTTTTTCCCCACTGTACATCTTGTGATGAAAAATGTGTTTGCACTGTCCCATAGATTGAGTCCCCGTCTGTGCTGTTTGCTCTGTACATGTTTGTTCTTTTCTTCTTCTTCTCTATTCCTTCACCCCCCCAGCCAGGCCCTGAGCCTGGTTCTGCTGGAGATTTCTTCCTACTAAAAGGGAGTTTTTCCAATCCACCATCACCAAGTGCTTATTCACAGGGGATCGCCTGATTGTTGGGGTTTCTGCAATTGTGGGGTATTTGCCCTACAGCTGAAAGCGCAGTGAGAAGACTGCCGTTGTGAATTTGCATTATATAAAAAAAGATGAATTGAATTAAAAGTAAATCTCAAGTGTAAAAAGGTTGAGCATCCCTGCTCTAAGGCTGCTAAAACCAGGATGTAAAAATTTCTTTGATCAGACTCAGAAACGGCAAAAGCTTAGTTGGGGAAGGTTAATAATTTATAATAACAATGTAAAAAAAAAAAAGTCATTGTGAACATTAATTTTACTGAACTGTTCAGCTGCTTAAAGTGACATATTGGGGCTGATACAATGCAGCAGAAATCAAACACAAACAGTCTCCTTAGGAACATTAAGTCCATGCAGTCATTAAGATTTTTGAGTCTCAACAGGCCTCTGGACCCATAAATGGGAAAAAATGTTTCTGCAGTGATACATGGAATGCCATTTATGACATTTCCCTTCAGTGTCTGAATGTTTGTCTGTTAATGTGTATCAAGTGTTCTTCTTTAGTTCCTCCTGGGATCCTTTCGTCATTATCCATGTTTGTGGAAGCATTTTCCTAATATGTCGGGCAGAAGTGGGTAGATTCATGTTACAAAAATGCTGCCCAAGAGGCTTTTTCAGTGTACATATTTATGGTTTCTCTGTTGTTGTTTTTTAAGTTGAAGTTGTAGCAACCCATTCTGCTTTGTCACAGTGTGCATTTGGTTCACATGACATGACTGCACTTGTCCATCTGACTAAGGCTGCATGTCCACCAAACTCCATAAAATTTCTTATACCATTCATAATGTCTGTACAGGGAGATAAAAATATATTCAGCAGCCATGTAGTTATGCTTGTATTGGAATCATATTTAAAGAGAACTGCTTTCTTGCACATCTCCAGCGTCCTTTGCTGTATTACCATAAACTGTTCCTCTTAGTGACACCGTTTGGTCTATGCCAGGGCTATTCAATTACAAAATTAGTTGGGCCACAATTTGAAATCAAGACATGTAACTGGGCCGCGCATGTTCAGTGGTCTGTTGAATATGACAAATTTCGAAACAACACAGATCAATATGACAAAAAATATGCACTTTTTATTCATTGTCTTGGTTTTACATGTGCACTTAGCACATGACAAAGGCACATCAAAAGTGCATAAAAACACAATAACAGTGCTGGTGTAACACCAACTAACACCTACTTACTTTAGATGTAGTACCCTTTTGGAAGTGTTGTGTTATGGCAGTGTAGTTACCGTAACTTTTCTACCTGGACAAAAGGGATAATTGGGCCAGATCAGACCGATTACAGGTTCGTAGGAGCCTGGAGGGTGTAACAACAGATGACACCACACCAATATATAGGAACTTGCAACTATATATATTTCTTTTTACAAATGTGTATTATTTACAAATATGTACATTTAATCAAAAAACACACACTTGTCACAATCATACCCCAAAATATATTTACAAGATTCACAGTTCTCTAGTGTCCGTTCCAGGTGACCTGTTGAATCACCTCTAGCCGTTAATAGGGTTCGGGCTTCGGCTCGCCATCCAGATCTGGGGAATCCTCCATGTTCTGGTCAAACCAGTCCAAAGAAAAAAAAACTGACCAAGCTAAGTGACACGTGCGTCAATGGGATTCCCGCGCTCAACGGCGTTAACAGCCTTTGGATCCCAATCAATCTCAAGTTTTGTCCAAACAAAGGCTGCTATTAGCACGTTAGCTCATCGTCTCCGTGAGGAATCGCGTTCTCTCGGTCGTGTCTCGGCAGTGTCTGACAGTGTTCTGCATATTACACACAGACCAAGTGAGGGAACGTGTGACCCTATTGGCTGTTGCTGCCAAACAAACGACGCAGCCATTTGTTGCTCAGTATACCAAATGAAAATATCAGGAACGTTATCAAAACTTTCCAGAAAATGTTCCTAACTATTTATGAACATATTTTATGAACTTATATTGTATTTACATACCCATCTTTAAAATATCTATTCCCATTGTGAAATGAGTGTCCCCCCCTTCTTCTTAAAGCGGTATCGACATTCATAATTCCATCCACGTTTTTAACACTGGGTTACACTATCCCCCCTTAGAATCATGCAAGTCCCAATTGAAAAACTGGGTTTAAATAAATTATATTTATGAACAAATAATTTGTTGCAATATCTGTAACAAAAGAATAACACTTGGTGTTCCCCTGCCATGTGTTTGTCGCTGCTGCTGCGGCGGGCATGTGTGCCTCTCTACCGTCACTCTGAGTGTGACTGGCTTGGCACAATGCCCGCTTGGCACGGCTCAAACCTATACGGTCTGATGCCCCCAGATTCTTTTTTATCATCCCATTCTTCAGAACTATAATCGTCTGAAGATTGGACAACACAAACCAATTCCAGACTACATGTGCTGGAACCATCATCGATGTTTTCTACTGCTTCCATCCTATGTGTACAATGAGCAGCCAAGCGCTGTGTTCTCCCGATGACGTGACTACATGGCAGCGGGGTTTTCCAGCCACTGACGTAATTGGTGACATGGTGCTCATGAAAACACTTTCAGTCGGCCTCAAAGAGATTCTGGCAAACTGTCCAGCGGCTCAGGAGGGGAAAGCAGCTCCCCGTCCACACTGTGTATGGTGCAGATGGGACACTGTTGACTTCGACTGGGGATATCGTCGGGTGGTGGAAGGAATACTTCGAGGATCTCCTCAATCCCACTGATACGCCTTCCACAGAGGAAGCAGGGTTTGGGGACGAGGGGGATGACTCGCCTATCACAGGGGCTGTGAGTTTGCAAAAACGATGTCTGCCACTGTAGTATTCTCTGGGCCCCTCCCCAATCTGACCAGTGATGACATGTTTAGCCGCTCGTCATCCTTGAACCGCTGGCTGTCTGTGTGGTGTCCTAAAAATGACGTGGGCTACATTGACAATTGGAGCTCTTTTTGGGGAAAACCTGGTCTTATGAGACGAGACAGCATTCATCCCACTTTGGATGGTGCTTCTCATTTATCTAACAATCTGGCATCTTTTTTATCCAAATTTCCAAAACCGTGACTACTCAGAGTTGGGACCAGGAAGCAGAGTCACAGTCTTACACGCCTCTCTGCAGCTCCTCTTCATCCGCCACCCCTCAGCTTAGCCCCTGTCTTCCCCATCAGAGAATCGTTGTCTGCTCCCTCCAAAGTAAATAAAAATATAATGTATAAGCATCCCAAAGTGATAAAGCAAAATATTGGTAAAACTCAAATTAAACATAAAGCCTCTAAATTGAATGATTTGGCCTCTGTTCCTCCTCATAATTTAAAAATTAAATGTGGTTTATTAAATATTAGGTCTCTAACTCCCAAGTCTCTGTTAGTCCATGATCTGTTAATTGATCATCAGATTGATTTAATTTCCCTTACAGAGACTTGGTTAGGGCAAGAGGATTATGTTGGTTTAAATGAATCAACTCCCTCTGGTTATTTAAACTGTCAAAATCCCAGAAGTTCTGGTCGTGGAGGAGGAGTAGCAACAATTTACCATTCCAAATTACTAGTTAATGTAAAGCAAAAAACATGTTATAATTCCTTTGAGGGCCTGGTCCTCAGTGTTGGGCACTTTAGCAATTTCAGATTAAACCCAATTTTATTTGCCATAGTTTATCGTCCCCCATCAACCTATTCAGAATTTTTATCCGAATTTGCTGATTTCTTAGCTGATTTAGTGCTGAAATCTGATAGAATAATTATAGTAGGGGACTTTAATATACATGTGGATGTAGATAGTGACTGCCTTAATGTGGCTTTTAATTCAATATTAGACTCGATTGGGTTTTCTCAGAAAGTAGGAAATTCTACTCATTACCTCCACCATACATTGGACCTTGTTCTGACATATGGCATAGAAATAGAAAATCTTGTAGTGTCTCCTCATAACCCTGTACTGTCAGACCATTGTCTGTTAACCTTTGATTTTAAACCTATTTCTGAATATTTGGCTCCTAAAGAAAAATATTATCACAGTAGATGCCTCTCAGATGATGCTGTTTCCAAATTTATGCAGATTGTTTCCTCTATGCCATGTGTCAACACAACAGAAATAAGCTATAGACAGCTTGCTCCTTCTGTAATTGATAACATGGTGGATAGTGTTTCAGCTTCTCTGCATCAGGCTCTAGACTTGGTGGCCCCCTTAAAAAAGAAAAAGTCTAATCAGAGATTTTTAACTCCTTGGTTCAACACAGAAACTCGTAGCTTAAAACAGAAGACTCGTCAATTAGAAAGAAAATGGCGCTCTACTAATTTAGATGAAATCTATTTAGCTTGGAGAAATCATCTTTTAATTTATAAAAAATCTCTTAGAAAAGCTAGAACGAGTTATTACTCTGCATTAATAGAAGAGAACAAGAATAATCCCAGGTTTCTTTTCAGTACTGTAGCCAGGTTGACAAAGAGTCAGGACTCTGTCAATCCTAGCATCCCCTTAGAGCTTACTAGTCAGGACTTTATGAACTTTTTCAATAATAAAATTTCATCCATCAGAGATAAAATCAATCAGATTCTTCCCACAGTTAACTTAAATACTGTAACTATTACAACTCCTTCTATTGATGTCTGTCTTGATGAGTTTACTCCAATCGACCTTTGTGAGTTAGACAAAATAGTTTCCTCATCCAAACCTTCAACTTGTCTTTTAGACCCTATTCTTACCAGGTTATTTAAAGAAGTCTTCCCACTTATTGGTAGCTTTATTCTTCATATAATCAATTCTTCATTAACTTTAGGCCATGTACCGCAGGCTTTTAAAACGGCTGTAATTAAACCCTTACTCAAAAAGCCAACGCTAGATCCAGGAGCTTTAGTTAACTATAGACCAATCTCTAATCTCCCTTTCATTTCAAAAATCTTAGAAAGAGTTGTTGCTACGCAATTATTTGACCACCTGCAGGGAAATGGTTTACTTGAAGAGTTTCAATCTGGGTTTAGAATCCATCATAGTACTGAAACAGCCTTAGCGAAGGTCACTAACGACCTCCTCATTGCATCTGATAATGGACTAGTTTCTGTACTTGTCCTTTTAGATCTTAGTGCAGCTTTTGATACTATTGATCATAATATTCTACTTGATAGATTAGAACACTATGTTGGACTTAATGGAACTTCGTTGCAGTGGTTTAGATCTTATTTATCCGATAGGTTCCAGTTTGTTCATGTAAATGATGAGTTTTCTTTCAGCTCAAAGCTTAGTCATGGAGTTCCACAGGGATCTGTGCTAGGCCCTACTCTTTTTAGTTTATATATGCTTCCGTTAGGCAACATTATTAGAAAGCACTGTATACATTTTCATTGTTATGCAGATGACACACAATTATACCTGTCAATGAAGCCAGATGATACTAATCAATTAGCCAAGTTAGAAGCCTGTCTTAAGGAAATCAAAGCTTGGATGACTTGTAATTTCCTGCTATTAAATTCAGATAAGACTGAAGTCATTCTTGTTGGTCCAAAAAACCTTAGAAATTCCTTTCCAAATCAAACTTTCAGTTTGGACGCAGTTACTCTTTCTCTTAATAACTCTGTGAGGAACCTTGGAGTTATTTTTGATCAGGATTTGTCCTTCAATTCACATATTAAATTTGTTTCTAAGACTGCCTTCTATCATTTGCGTAATATTGCCAAGATTAGGAGCATCTTGTCTCAGAGTGATGCTGAGAAGCTGATCCACGCTTTTGTTAGCTCGAGATTAGATTATTGTAATTCTTTATTATCAGGCTGTCCTAAAACATCTTTAAAAAGTCTTCAGCTGATCCAAAATGCTGCAGCAAGAGTTTTAACAGGTACTAGAAAGAGAGATCATATCTCCCCGGTTCTGGCCTCCCTTCATTGGCTTCCCATAGAGTTTAGAATTAAGTTTAAAATCCTTCTTCTTACTTACAAAGCTCTAAACAATCAGGCTCCTTTTTATTTAAAAGATCTGATACTACCGTATCATCCTAACAGAGCACTACGCTCCCAAAATGCAGGATTACTTGTAATACCTAGAATCTCCAAAAGTACAATGGGAGGCAGAGCCTTCAGTTATCAAGCTCCTCTCCTGTGGAATCAGCTGCCAATCTGGATTCGGGAGTCAGACTCGATCTCTGTTTTTAAGAATAGGGCTAAAACCTACCTTTTTGATATAGCCTACAATTAGGGAGGGATCATGTGTTTCTGAACCCTCCCTTAGTTATGCTGCTAATAGGTTTAGTCAGCCGGGGGACCTCCAGTAATGCACTGGGCCTCACTCCTTTCCTCACTCTCTATGAAATTTTTTTTTTTTGCTGGTCATTAACATTTGTTTGTTCTCTCCCATAGATTGAGTCCCCATCGTGCTGTTTGCTCTCTACATGTCTGTTCTTTTCTTCTTCTCTATCCCCTCACCCCCCAGCCAGTCGCAGCAGATGACTGCCCCTCCCTGAGCCTGGTTCTGCTGGAGGTTTCTTCCTGTTAAAAGGGAGTTTTTCCTCTCCACCGTCGCCAAGTGCTTGCTCACAGGGGATCGCCTGATTGCTGGGGTCTTTCTGCAACTGTGGGGGTCCCCCCTACAGTTGATAGTGCTATGAGATGACTGTTGTTGTGAAATGGCGCTATATAAATAAAGTTGAATTGAATTGAATTGAATTGAGGGGGATGACTCGCCTATCACAGGGGCTGAGGTCGCCAAGGTGGTTAAAAATCTCCTTGGTGGCCTGGCCCCGGGGGTGGACGAGATTCGCCCTGAGTACCTCAAGGCCCTGGATGTTGTTGGGTTGTCATGGTTGCCACGCCTCTGCAACATTGCGTGGAGGTCGGGGGCAGTGTCTTTGGCATGGCAAACCGGGGTGGTGGTTCCTCTCTTCAAAAAAGGGGACCGGAGGGTTTGCTCCAACTTTAGAGGGATCACACTCCTCAGCCTCCCTGGGAAGGTCTATGCCAAGGTACTGGAGAGGAGAGTCCGGCCTTTGGTCGAACCTCGGATTCAGGAGGAGCAATGTGGTTTTCGTCCTGGCCGTGGCACATCGGACCAGCTCTTTACCCTCTCGAGAATTCTTGAGGGTTCGTGGGAGTTTGCCCAACCAGTTTACATGTGTTTTGTGGACTCGGAGAAGGCATTTGACCGTGTCCCTTGTGGATTTTTGTGGGGGGTGCTTCGGGAGTATGGGGTATCGGGCTTGTTGTTACGAGCTATTCGGTCTCTGTATGACCGTTGTGAGAGTTTGGTTCATATTGCCAACACTCGGTCAGAGTCATTCCCAGTGAGAGTTGGACTCCGCCAGGGCTGCCCTTTGTCACCGATCCTGTTCATAATTTTTATGGACAGGATTTCTAGGCGCAGCCAGGGAATGGAGGGTGTCATGCTTGGTGACCACAGGATCTCATCTCTGTTGTTTGCAGATGATGTTGTCCTGTTGGCTTCATCCAGCAATGACCTACAGCTCTTGCTGGGACGGTTTGCCGCTGAGTGTGAAGCGGCTGGGATGAGAATCAGCACCTCCAAGTCCGAGTCCATGGTCCTCAGCCGGAAAAAGGTGGATTGTCCTCTCCGGGTTGGGGACAGCCTCCTCCCCAAGTATCTTGGGGTCTTGTTCACGAGTGAGGGGAAAATGGAGCAAGAGATCGACAGACGGATTGGAGCAGCATCTGCAGTGATGCGGACGTTGTACTGGTCTGTTGTGGTGAAGAGGGAGCTTAGTTCTAAGGCAAAGCTGTCAATTTACCAGTCAATCTACGTTCCTACTCTCACCTATGGTCATGAGCTTTGGCTAATGACCGAAAGAACGAGATCGCGGATACAAGCGGCTGAAATGAGCTTTCTCCGTAGGATTGCTGGACTCACCCTCAGAGATAGGGTGAGGAGCTCAGTCATCCGGGGGAGGCTCAGAGTAGAACTGCTGCTCCTCCACATTGAAAGGAGTCAGTTGAGGTGGTATGGGCATCTGATTAGGATGCCTCCTGGACGCCTCCCACTTGAGGTGTTTCAGGTATGTCCCACTGGGAGGAGACCCCGGGGCAGACCCAGGACTCGGTGGAGAGACTATGTCTCCCAGCTGGTCTGGGAACGCCTTGGTATCCCCTCTGAAGAGCTGGAGCAGGTGGCTGGGGAGAGGGAAGTCTGGGCTTCTCTGCTTGAACTGCTGCCTCCGCGACCCGGACCTCCGGAAAAGCGGTAGAAGATGGATGGATGAATGGATGGTGCTCATGAAAACGTTGGATATTCGCGTGAAAAAAAGCCTTACTTAGAATTTAGAACTGCACAGACCAACCTATTTTGTCACATTGTATTATGTGTTGAAAATTTAGAGGAAGTCAAGAACGTGTCATCAGCACTTTAAATCACCACGTGTGAGTAGGAACCTCTTTTTATAACTACACATTCCGTTACACACACACATATCAGTCCAGGCAGGGTTAAACTGACAATTTTCATCACCAATTTTACACTTCATAGTTGATAGTGACATGTTTTAAGGTGCTTTCACACCAAATGCGAATGGGCGAATTTTTCGCACAGTGTGATTACATTATAACTCAATGTAAATACGTTAATAGACATAAATTCATCATCTGAGTCAGTTGCAGACAGGTAAAGTTGCCTTTATAACTTCTGCAGCTGTCTTCACCCTGCTGTTGAAATCCCCAAAATAGCATCATGCTTAGGTTTGCATTGTCCGATGGGGGTCTCACCTGGGGGGGGGGGGGGGGGGTGTCCCTGCCTCCGAGGCTTCGCGGGATGGTGGGCATTTGCGTTGCTGGCCTTGTTGGCACGTCCGTGGCAGGAGTCTGTGTGGGTGGCAGCGGCGTAAGGTTGTTGTTGGCTGCATGAACAACACTCCTGTTCACTTATTTTACAGACATAACATTTGGCAATGAGGAGAACAATGGATGCGTGCTGGATACCTCCACCACTACTGCCGTTTCTGGAGCACGCGGGAGAGCCGATGAGCCCGTGGCCGGAGTGGAGAGCTGACTTTGAGGATTATATCGGAGCAATGGGTCTCCATAGACTTGGCGGGAGTCGGCATCTAGCACTCCTGGCCCACCACCTTGACACAGAGGGCCGAAGAATCCTCGACATGCTGGGCGCAGTAGAGTGCTGTGAGGATGCCGTCAAGCAGATGACGGTGCACTTCGCGGAGCAGACGAGGACCAGGTGGCTGTGTGCGCTGGAGGCATGGATGCCGGGAACGGCCAAGAGCCCCGAGGGACAACAGCTACAGCCGGACATGGATGACGGCACAATTCGGGACACGGACTGGCCTGGTGAGCTGGAAGGTGATGGTGACTTGTACCGCGGTGACCCAGCATGAGCAGGTCCCGATGCCAGCGTTTACGTTGCCCTTGCTGTGGGAACTGAACAGCACAGCGGGACCCCCATGAAGACGGCTGCTGAGTCTAAAAGAAGAGAGAGGGGAGCAGAACAAATTGGTGCAGTTCTGCAGTGCACCAAACGCCATCATCGTGGGGGGAGCTCGGACTGGGTTGGTGGGATGGCCCGACTTAGGAAGGAGGTCCAGTGGCGACGTGGTGAGCACGGGAGGCCGGGTCGGGATCCCCTGTGGGTTGGTGATGAGGTCCGGCCCAGAGAAGAGAAGCAAGTAATGGCGGGAAGGGACATTTTCGCCGGGGAGGGGGGGATTTGACCCTGGGGGCAGACAGCGGCCAGGGGCGCAGATGCCATGGGGCTGCCCGGGGCCTCCGAGGCAGTTTAGTGGATGGTAGCTGTCCAGGGACTGTGGAGTGACTTAAAAAATACTATGTGTAAATAACTGTATATGTATTTTGCATATATATGATGCTGGTGTACATGTGAGTGAGTGTAGGTAATATGGGATTGATTTTATGCATTTTAAGAGACGTGGTCCAATTTTGGTTGTTTTGGTGTGAATGTGATGGGTTATGCTATTGCAGTATATTATCCCCTGTGTTCTTAGTGCGTGAATCGGGTTCAAATTTTTGGGAGGTTTTAATCGTGTGTGTGGTTTTGCATTTTTCTAAAGGATGGGAGAAAGTTGTGTATGGGAATGTGTGTGTATGTGATGCCGTGCCCACCCTCAAGGTGACGTCAGGCGAGCATGGCCTACTGTGTATATAATCCCAAGTTCTCTGTAATAAAGGTTTTTGTTGGCTGCAAGAACAAGGCTCCTGTCCACTCATTTTACAGACATAACACTAACGAGACAAAAGTTGAACTTTTTGGAAGGTGTGTGTCCTATTACAGCCGGCGTAAAAGTAACACAGCATTTCAGAAAAGGAACATCTTACCAACAGTAAAATATGGTGGTGATAATGTGATGGTCTGGGGCTGTTTTGCTGCTTCAGGACCTGGAAGACTTGCTGTAAATGGAACCATGAATTCTGCTGTCTACAAAAAATTCTAAAGGAGAATGCCCGGCCATCTGTTTGTGGCCTCAAGCTGAAGCGCACTTGGGTTCTACAGCAGGACAATGATCCAAAACACACCAGCAAGTCCACCTCTGAATGGCAAAAAAAATGAATGAATGAAGACTTTGGAGTGGCCTAGTCAAAGTTCTGACCTGAATCCGATTGAGATGCTGTGGCCTGACCTTAAAAAGGTGGTTCATGCTCGAAAACCCTTCAATGTGGCTGAATTACAACAATTCTGCAAAGATGAGTGGGCCAAAATTCCTCCACAGCACTGTAAAAGACTCATTGCCAGTTATCGCAAACGCTTGATTGCAGTTGTTGTTGCTAAGGGTGGCCCAACCAGTTATTAGGTTTAGGGGGCAAACACTTTTTCACACACAGCCATGTAGGTTTGGATTTTTTTTCCCTTAATATTAAACACCTTCATTTAAAAACTGCATTTTGTGTTTACTTGTGTTATCTTTGTCTAATATTTAAATTTGTTTGATGATGTGAAACATTTAAGTGTGACAAACATACAAAAAAATGAGAAATCAGGAAGGGGGCAAACACTTTTTCACACCACTGTACCTCCATTGCTTCCGCCATTTAAAACATCTGCCACCGTGCTCTTCTTTGTGTTTGGATTACAGCTGTTCAAATCAGGTTGGTGGCTCTTGGCTGCCGCCGACAGTACGGGCATGTGAACTGCAGATTATTTTCACTGCACATATGTGTACTCCAAAACTACTGGATGGATTTTGATTGAATTTTTACTAGAGGTGGTCCTTGGGCTAGAGAGGAGCCCATAACATTTTGGTGATGATCTGAGAATGCATACCTCTGCCAGGGCTCTGGCACCGAGGCATCAGCACCTTGGTGCTTTCATTGTATCAGTTGCATCTTTATGCTAAGTTTTCTCAGACTCAGAAAGCAGGGATGCATGGATACCACTTTTTCAGATGGGGTACTTCAGTTTGAGTACTCAGTTAATGAGTACCCATAACATTACTTGATATTAAGGCAAATTTGCCTGTTTGAATGTTAGTAATGGCACTCAGTACTGGTTATCAATATCTTACTTATTTACTCAATACTCTTCGCCCAATCATGAGCACAAGGCATCAGCCATCGATCCCCACTTCATCGGGACGGGGCGATTTTCTTGCTGATGTTTTCATAATCATAGGTGTGTCCACTCATGGGTGATTAGCCCAAGAGCTTCACGTGTCCCTTTGGCCTCAAGGATTGTGGAATGCCAAGCTGTTCCACATTCCCCTGAGTTCACCCCCACACCATGATGATGCACATCAACCATAAGAACGGTGTAAAGTACAGTATTTCCTCCCAAAATGTGAGTTTATTAATAATGTTCTACAAAGATCCAAAAGTTCTTTTTGTCTTGAAATAAAAAGTCTTGAAACATTCCTTTTTTTTCCCTTGAATGTGCTTGGATCATGAAAGGATCGGTATGTGATATACAGTCTGAAAAATAACATTATGCTTTGTGTCAGCTGTAATTATCTCTGCTAAACATGATTTACATTCAATTAAACTGGTTTGTTGAACTGCGAACAGAGAATCTGTCGGTGCTGCTTATCCTCATCTTCTCTTTTACTGTCGCAAATCCTGCAACTTTTAATCCAGCTCTTAACATTTTTCCTCTCTAGTGGAGAGTCTGGTGCCGGGAAGACGGAAAACACCAAGAAGGTCATCCAGTATCTGGCTGTTGTTGCCTCCTCACACAAAGGCAAGAAGGACAGCAGTGCTGTAAGTATCCGAGTGAAGAGATCCTCTTAAGTTTGGTTCTCTCAGCCAGTTCCCTCAGTCTGTGAAATATTCAGGACTCTACCCAGTTTAATCCTCTATATTGCCATTTCCTCCAAATAGCAACAATCAGGATCACAGTTTGCATACGTGAGTAAAGGGGAATGCCTGGAGTGTTTTTGTGTGTGGTGTTAGTGTGTGTTCCTTCTTTAGGTTAGAAACGTGCATGAAGATAGTGTCACCCTGCCAAACATTGTTTTTTTTTTTTGTTTGTTTCTGATCATTTTTGATACACCAGCAGTCAAGATGCCAAATGTTAGTGTTGTGCAGTTAGATGGTGTTTGCCCTAACATTCGTCATCAAACAGAGCTGATTCGGACTGCATGATGATCATCGGAGTAGTGATTCTCCATCACTTTTCTTAAACTTTAATCCTCCCAGTGGTGGACGTCCAGTTTTGTCTTCTCCCTGACTGGGTTATCGTGTTGAGTTTTGTGTCCTCCATCTCCTATGGACACCCTTTCACTGCCAGCAGAGATGATACTTGAACCTTCGCGACAGTGTAAGGGTCTCTCACAGACCAACGAGCACAGTGTGAGCATGCCCATCTCCTGTTCTTATCTATCAAACCCCGGCCGCCCCGTCCTCCACCTCTACTGTTTCAACTTCCTAACACAGTTTCCCCACTGCGGGCCACCAGCTGCCCTGTTTATTAGGCCTTCTGACATTTTTGAAAGTACAGTACGTGCACCTTTATTGGGCAAGCTAAAATAAGCAGTATAATTTAAATTCAGCGCATTATATTAAGTGATCTTTGCTACTGGACCTGCTCAATAACATCCTTTTCCCCGCAGAAGAAATCCTGCATGTGTCCTCTGTGGGATTTAGGAACCTTCCCTGGGCAGAAAGAGCCTTATGTTGTTCCCTGTCTCCCCTTCCTGTCCTCTTCTGTCTTTCTCAAAGAACAATCCTTTGCGTCAGCCCTAACTTTCTCCAACATGCCATCTTGCTTTGCTCTTTTCTCCTTGCTTTCTTTCTTCTTCTTTTTTTTTTTTTACCTCCAGTGAATTTAATAAGCAGGAGCCTCTCCTCTGCTTTGCTGCCTCTGAACTGCATCTTCATCAGCGGGTCTGTATCTTCCTGTTTTTCACAAGAACAGAAAATGTTTTGTTCACTTTTAATTCACTCTAACTAAAAATAGAACAATGGATAGATAAAATATTTTCACTCACATTTCCACCATTCAGAAATAAGATATTGTCTAGATGGTCAAAATTGTTTGCTTGTGCCTTTTACCCCCCATCACTTGTCTGATTGTGTATACAATTCCACGAATTCACAGTGTGCCAAGGGGTCAGTTGTTCACTATTGGCTCACCGATTTTAGGTTTAAGATAAGATAAGATAAGCCTTTATTAGTCCCACAATGGGGAAATTCCAGGATTGCAACAGCATAGGGATAGCAACACTCAGAGCAACAATCAGAAGGCAAGAAAAAACAACATCTAGTAAACATATGTCCATATTACTATAAATGTATATATATAGACACACAGTGCAGAGCATTATGGCTGGTGAATGTGCAGCAGAAAGTCTAAGCTCTCTCTCCGCGGATGCAGCGGGCCAGCTGGAAGTCTTTGGGCATGATGGTGACCCCCTTAGCGAAGAAGAGACCCACCAGGTGGGCCTCGCTGGTCTCCTGCAGAGCCATGACGGCGAAGCTCAGGAAACGCAGGACGGTCTTGAAGTCCTGAGCGATCTCCCTCACCAGGCGCTGGACGGGCAGCTTACGGATGAGCAGCTCCGTGGATTTCTGGCAGCGACGGATCTCTCTCAGAGCCACGGGCCTGTGACGGCGAGGCCTCTTCACTCTGCCGGTGGCCAGAGCGCCTCTCCGAGCAGCCCTGGTGGCTAGCTGTCTCCTGGGGGGCTTCTTCCTCCAGTAGATTTTACGGGCGGTCTGCTTGGTTCTTGCCATCGCTCTTTATTATTCTGTCTTATATTTCTTTCACGCCGCCTAAACTCCGGCCCGGCACCCGCGTCCTTTTCGCTACAGCTCCCGGTATGTCGAGTTTCCCATTAGCACCGGGCGGCGGCCAAGTGCTAGCTAGCACTAGCTCCTCCCCGCTGTAACGTCTCCCGCTGCAAACCGTGGCTCCGTCCGCCGACCCGGGAGACCCCCGGGGCGATCCGTGCGTCCGTGATATATATACAGAGTGAAAGGTGTAGAAAGAAGAAGGAAGATTAAAAAAAAAGGCTGTTGCAACAGGCAGCCGACTCGTGTGGCGCCGCCGGTCCGGCGGAACCGGAACCGGAAAAAAAAAAAAATACAGCACAAATATCTGCCTCTGTTTTTATACGATGAAGCAACCACAAACGGGTTAGATGTACAGTGCGTCCAGAAAGTATTCACAGCACTTCACTTTTTCTACATTTTGTTATGTTACAGCCTTATTCCAAAATGGATTAAATTCATTTTTTCCTCAAAATTCTACGCACAATACCCCATAATGACAATGTGAAAAAAATGTTTTTGAGATTTTTGCAAATTTATTAAAAATAAAAAACTAAGAAATCACATGTACATAAGTATTCACAGCCTTTGCTCAATACTTTGTTGATTTACCTTTGGCAGCAATTACAGCCTCAAGTCTTTTTGAATATGATGCCACAAGCTTGGCACACCTATCTTTGGGCAGTTTCACACATTCCTCTTTGCAGCACCTCTCAAGCTCCATCAGGTTGGATGGGAAGCGTCGATGCACAGCCATTTTCAGATCTCTCCAGAGATGTTCAATTGGATTCAAGTCTGGACTCTGGCTGGGCCACTCAAGGACATTCACAGAGTTGTCCTGAAGCCACTCCTGGTTTATCTTGGATGTGTGCTTAGGGTTGTTGTCCTGCTGAAAGATGAACCGTCGCCACAGTCTGAGGTCAAGAGCACTCTGGAGCAGGTTTTCATCCAGGATGTCTCTGTACATTGCTGCATTCATCTTTCCCTCAATCCGGACTAGTCTGTCAGTTCCTGCCATTGAAAAACATCTCCACAGCATGATGGTGCCACCACCATGCTTCACTGTAGGGATGGTATTGGCGTGGTGATGAGCGGTGCCTGGTTTCCTCCAAACATGATGCCTGGCATTCATACCAAAGAGTTCAGTCTTTGTCTCATCAGACCAGAGAATTTTGTTTCTCATGGTCTGAAAATCCTTTAGGTGCCTTTTGGCAAACTCCAGGTGGGCTGCCATGTGTCTTTTACTAAGGAGTGGCGTCCATCTGGCCACTCTACCATACAAGCCTGATTGGTGGATTGCTGCAGAGATGGTTGTCCTTCTGGAAGGTTCTCCACTCTCCACAGAGGAACGCTGGAGCTCTGACAGAGTGACCATCGGGTTCTTGGTCACCTCCCTGACTGTCTCGGAGGTCTACAGACAATTCCTTTGACTTGATGCTTGGTTTGTGTTCTGACATGCACTGTCAACTATGGGACCTTATATAGACAGGTGTGTGCCTTTCCAAATTATGTCCAATCAACTGAATTTACCACAGGTGGACTCCAATTAAGCTGTAGAAACATCTCAAGGATGATCAGTGGAAACAGGATGCACCTGAGTTCAATTTTGAGCTTAATGACAAAGGCTGTGAATACTTATGTTCATGTGATATCTTAGTTTTTTATTTTTAATAAATTTGCAAAAATCTCAAAAACTTTTCTCACATTGTCATTATGGGATATTGTGTGTAGAAGTTTGAGGGAAAAAAATAATTTAATCCATTTTGGAATAAGGCTGTAACATAACAAAATGTGGAAAAAGTGAAGCGCTGTGAATACTTTCCAGATGTACTGCAGATGAAATAAGGAATGCATTTATTGTTTGTTTGTTTACTTCCTTATTTTTCATGTTAGTTTAAGTCTCCATTACTCATTTACACACATTCCTTTAATACATTCCTCCAAATACTGGTTAAGTCAGCTGTGGACTGCAATTGGGTTGATTTTGCTTGTCACATTGGCAAGGTGGAGTAATCTTCCAAAATACAACTGAACTGAAACCATAGTTAGCAACCCGTACAGTGGAAGAAGACATTTCAAGCAACTAAATTTGAGAACTAGAATGATATAGCCGTAATTTATGATAATTTTCATGTAAATTTGTAAGCTTTGTTTTTGTGAATTTGCAGCTTTTTTTTAGATATACTGTATGCATGTTTTCTTAGCATTTTGTGGGTTTGTTTTTTTTCTTCCAGATTTGTAGGGTTTTCCCCCTTCCAAAATTCACAGCTTTTCTTGTAAATTAAACTTTTTTGACATGTAAATTTGAAACTTCTTGTCATTTTAGAGAGCCACTAGCTATGCACTGTAAGTGGTTACGAAGCCACAGGTTGCAGACCTCATCTTTACTGAGGGGAAAAAATAGCCACCCAACCATAAATCTACTAACTGCAGTGGCTGGTGAACACAAAAGTTAATGTTAAGCCCTGCACCCACCATTTTTAGCTCATTCCAGTGAAGCCAAAAGGAGGTAATGCAATGGCATTCATCCATCCACCTGTACTGTATGTCCATCCATCCATTCATCGACATTTCATGGGAATTCCTCCTAGGCATTTGCCCCAGTCTGGTGCTCACTCACAATGATCCTCAGGTGGGTCTGCATCCACGTTGTGCCCAAGGTCATAGGTCAGGAGAACTCAGCACTTATATGATTTTATTAAAATTGTTCCTCCTCCTAGGCAATTGCACAAATTCTCAACAAACTCACTCACAATGATCCTCAGGTTTATCTGTGTCCAGGTTAAGTTCAAGGCCAAGGTCATTGTCAAAGGTCAGGATATCTAGGCATTTATGATTTCACAGAAATCATTACTCCTCCTAGGAAATTGCCCCAATGCTCATCGAATTCACTCACAATGATCCTCAGGTGGGTCTGCATCCAGGTCGTGCTCAAGGTCAGCGTCAAGGCCGAAGGTCAAGAGGTCTGGGTACTTTGGTAATTTCATGAAAATTGCTACTCCTCCTAGGCAATTGCCTCAGTGGTTACAAAACTCGCACACAAGAATGATCAGGTAGGTTTGCATCCAAATTGTGCCGAAGGTCAAGCTCACAGTGAAAGAGCTGGAAATCTGGGCACTTATGACTGCAGAAAAATCACTCCTCCTCCCAAGCAATTGCTCTTATTCTCTACAAATTCATGCACAATGATCATTAGGTGGGTATGCATCAAGGTTGTGCCCAAGGTCAAATCTCATAGGTCAGGAGATCTCAGCACTTAGTCATGTGAAAAAATTTGGACACCCCTTTAAATATTCAGTTCTTTATTAAGAAATGTTCACATATCTATGTCTAACCTTGTTTTTGTTTTTATTTGCATTTTTTTACATTTATTTTAGCCATTGTAAGTGGGAATGAATGTGGGGGTGTTCTAAAAAAAGATGGGGGGTATCCTAATTTATTCTTCACTGTTTGTTTAGAATTACATTTTACAGAAAATTTGGAAAAAGTCTTTAATTCATTTTTAATTGTTTAGTTGTATTACGTGAATCTCCCAGTATTTTTTAACATTGATATTAAATACCCATATGTCCAAATATGTTAAAAAAAACATTTTTTAACAATTTTTTCACATGACTCTATATGATTTTATTAAAATTGTTACTCCTCCTAGGCAATCATGCTACCTCTCAACAAACTCACACATAATGATGCTCAGCTTTGTCTGTATCTAGTTTGAGCTCAAGGTCATTGTCAAGGTCAGGAGATTTCATGAAAAACATTACTCCTCCGAAACAATTGTCCCAGTGTTCAGCAAACTCATTCACAATGATCCTCAAGTGGGTCTGCATCTAGGCTGTGCTCAAAATCAAGGTCAAAGGTCAATAGATCTGAGCACTCTCGGGGTCATTTCATCAGACTGGAATGAGCTACTCCATTATTGGCGGTTTGGTTTTCTCTGAAGCATTAACCATTTTAATGAGGGTGACATTATTTCTATTTACCCTTTTTGTTTTATCATTTTTTTTATTTAGAAATCTAAAAAAACTGTGTCAAATATTCATTTTCAGTAGGATTTGTCACTAATTTGAGAAAGGATTGGGTAAGACTTGAAGTCATTTAGTGGTTCTTACAAAAAAACAGGGTAACATTAAATATAACTTTTTGTGTTAAAAAGTTAATTAATCAGTGGCATAATTTAAATAATTCTGTGAGC
Organism: Pholidichthys leucotaenia; assembly: GCA_020510985.1. NCBI lineage: Eukaryota > Metazoa > Chordata > Actinopteri > Cichliformes > Pholidichthyidae > Pholidichthys > Pholidichthys leucotaenia. Next base: position 83,428,685 of record CM035848.1, on the reverse strand, counting down.
TGGGGTTAAAATTAATGAGAGACCAAAACCATGTATATACTCCAAAGGGCTCAAGTCATAATTTCAGTTTAATTTGGCTCTGATTTTTCAGTGTTTTATGTGAAAAATCGCTGGCTTTAGAAGTGTCTAATACATGTCATGCTACTGTTCTCTTTATGGCTTGAGTTTGCTTACAGAGTAGATAAAGAGGGTGTTTTTAGGTAGGAGAGGTGGGGTGGAAGTCCACAGCACCTGACCTGGACGCATGCTTAGACGAACCACTTTGATCAGGGGGATTAACTGGATGCAGAATGACGGGGTGTCTGCCTCGTTTACCCACCATCGCCCAGCCCCACCCTGGGTGCACAGGACTCTGCTGCAGTCGTGCTGGCAGCAAAGGGCATCCCCAGAAACCTCTTTGTGCATTTGTATGCAAAGACTTTATTTGGATTTGTGCTAGTAGCTGTACTTCAATGCCTTCTGTGGCCTGACGTCACCGAGAACTTTCACCTTGTTGTCAGCTGTTCGTTTTTCTCAACGCTGATGGAAGAGTCTTCAGACTGTTTGTCTGCGTTATGTAATATAGTAAGGAAAATATGAGGAGATTAATCTGGAGTTCTGTTATCCTCTTACAGCTTGTCATTTTTTTTTTAGTGAGGAGCAGCAATAGTCTTTATCTCATCATCTTTTTCTTCTAACGCACTTTTCACTCCTCACTGATTGTACACTGGTAATGGTATATATGCCTTATCTCCACCAAACACCACTTCCTCCATTCCATTCCATTCTCAGTACTTGATCATAATAATATGTGTCTGTATCACTGTTGTCACCAGGGGGAGCTGGAGAAGCAGCTCCTGCAGGCCAACCCCATCCTGGAGGCCTTTGGAAATGCTAAGACCATCAAAAATGACAACTCCTCCCGTTTTGTAAGTTAAATATTTATTTTCTGTGGAAGCTAAGAGCGGCTATTTTCCCCTCTGTGTTTCCGTATCGACATCACAAAATAATTTAATGCTTTATCACGGAATAATCTTTTGTTTTCTCAAGACCAGAGGTGGTAGAATAAACAGGAATTGGACTCAAATAACAGCATTTTTGCCTTTTAATAGTAATTATGCAGGTATTTGCAGAGTAATGACTAGAAAGTATCGGTTATAAAGGTTAGTTAAATGGTGAATATATTAAGTTTATCTTTTTTAAATTGTGTCAATTTTTCATAGATTTGCAGGGGAATATAACTAAATTTGGGACTTGATCGCATCAATTTTCTACATTTTTTGTCTATCCACTAGGGAGGCACCGTTATATCAGCCTAACATCAGTATCGGCAGATATTTACCTTATTGACTGCTATCGGTTATCGGCAACTAAGATATCACAGTATTTTTCTGGTCTGTCCTAGTTGTGTGGCACCGATTATGTCCTGAAACAGACAACAGAAGATTACGACTGCAAATTCAGAAACCATCTGGGACCGAAGCATTTTAAAGTATTTCAGTTCAGTTTTTGTTTTTGTTTTTTAATCATAACGCATATTTCTTAGCCGGTACCAAAACAGTCAAAATAATAAAGTTGGCCATTGGCAAACTTATTATTTTTTACAGTGGTCAATACAGGAACAGTATCCTCCAAACCTATTAAAAGGAGGAAGTTTACAGTTTTTTTGAACATGCTACTAAAAAACCCATGTATTTATTTTCACATTAAGTTGTGGCAGTTGCCTTATTTTTCTTGGGGAATGTGTCTTTATATGCCAGTTAATTATCATTGTAAGACAAAGGCGATGCAAATAGGTGGGGAAAATATGTGCATATATCTATATTGGCATCGGCAATCAATAAAACTATTTTCAAAACATCAGTCATCAGCAAAAAATAAAGAAAAAGAAAAGAAAAATCTAATCTCAAGTATCCCTATTATCCAGTATTGTGTATTTTTTGATCATTAATATAGTCACATAATTTGGAACTTTTAATATATTTGAGCCTTTATTTCCAAAAAAAATGTGTGTTTTTTCTAATAAATATTAGGCATTTTACTTAAAAATTCATGTGATAAATTTAACTTTTTAACATAAATTTGAGACTTTTTATTTCAGAATTAGCTTTTATTTTCCTCAAAAATATGTGAGATTATTCTCACCAGTTTGAGTTTTTTTTCCCCTTAATTACCTTTAGTCTGAGAAAATCTACCATATTCATGCTGTACGTACTCTCTCTTATAATCCAATCATTTAATATAAAGAAACAATAAATATTCTGCAAGCCAGAATAGAAGAACAGTGAATTCAGCCCTGATTTTTATCCCCCGCCAGTCGAAAACCAAACAAGGGTAATTTATTGTGCTGTCCCTCCATCCGTCCGTCCCACAAAAGGTGCCCGTTTTGTGAAATCAGCTCCGACAGTTTTGTTCCAAGTGTTTTGAAACTTGATACCAGGGTTTGATATACACTGACGATGCACATGGAGAAGCTGAAGACCGCTCTCCTTCAATAAGATACTGGGATTTAAAACAGGGGCGGGGGATACTGCACTCGCCTCGGAGTGCTCTTGTAATTAAATTAAATTATAAATTCACTGAAGTGACTAAAGATAGATGAATGGATGGATGTACTTTATTGATCCCTTACTGGGAAATTACAGAACACTGTTACAGAACACAGAATACTGTAAACTCAAGGGCACTCAGAGAGCACATGCCTCTGCCAAGGCCCCATCTCGCAGTGTTAAAGAAGGTGAAAAAGTGATCCAGAATCTGCATCCTCACCTGGATGATCCTCACCTCCAAAATCTAACGGGTTCATCTGTAGCCCAAGGGCCACCTCTGGTGATTAGCTCATCAACGTACATCCCGTAGTTTTTGTGTACTGCTGCTAAAAAGCAAATAGGCAGACAGACAAACTTACATGAACACATTAACTCCTCCACGGAGGTAAAAATGACAAGCCACCTTTACTGCTCTTGACTTTCATACTTGTTTAAATATTTTAAAGAATTTTGCTCTGGTACTATACATGCAGGAGTTCGTATTTAAAAAATATTGCAATGCAGTTAATATTTCTGTGCATATGTTTGTAATACACCACTGTGTCGCTGCTTCTTTCAGGGAAAGTTCATCCGTATCAACTTTGATGTGACCGGCTACATTGTTGGAGCCAACATTGAGACTTGTATCTTTATTTATTCTGTAATCTTTGACAGAGGATCACGGTGCATGCGTTTCATTTTAAATATTAAAGAGTTTTGTACAGGGCTTTAGTGGAGTTTAGCAGTGCCCTATAGCTCACTTACAATTGGCAGATGGCAAGAAACTTCTAAATGTATGGGAAAGTCACCAATTTATTAGATGAATCCACATATTTTTAAATTCATGATAAAATGATGCAAATTTGCGATCAAAAAGATCCAAATTTTACTATCAGCAAGTCATAAATCTAGAAAAATGAACATAAGATGTCAATTTCTCAGAAAAACTCAGATTTTGAGAAAAGTAGAACAGTTATGATTATAAAAAGTTGTACAGTTTTGATTAAAAGTAGCAAATGTGAAAAAAAATCTCAATTTATCAAAATTAATTTGAAAATTTGTATGAAAAAATCGAAGTTTAACAGGACAAAGTAATAAATTTAAATGACCAAAACTTACAAATTTAAGAGGGAAATGGACACAAACCTGCAAGTAAAACAAGTTGCAAATTCACAAGAAAAAAAATTGTGCAGCTGTGCTGAATACCAAATTTTGGGCTCCGATTATTCAGAAGTGATGCAAAGCAAATATCCAAATATTGTGTTAATATCTTTCCCCTCCCCAGTGGACTGGAAAAGCATCTTGAGTTTTATCAGAAACTTGTAGGTTTTGTTATAAATTTTGAGCTTTTTCTTGCAAATTAGTTTTTTCCCTTTTAAATGTGTACCTTTTTTTCTCTCAGAAATATGACTTCTCTAATAAATGTATGACTTTTGCATGTATTGCACTATTTTTTTCCTTATAGATAGGCAACATTTTCTTCTTAGACTTCTCACCTTTCTCATAAATTTTTTATTTCTTTATGAAATTTAAAGTTCTTTTTATCTGCAAATGTATTCATGAAAATCTGTGGCCTTTTTATATCATCATTTTAATATTTGCTATTTTTTTCCACTTTGAATCTGTGATTTTTTCTCCAGATTTTGACATTTTTAATTTACCTGTGTTATAACTGGACAGTAAGGGGAAAAAAAAGCGAATATCCAAATATTAAATTTGAACATCAAAAACCAAATGTAGTAAATGAATGTCTGAATAATGTAAAATTTGTATAAATCCCTACAAATCTGAGTAATTTATAAGGCAAAAATTGATTAACTTTGTGAATTTACCTGAAAAATACACCCAACTTTATGAGAAAAAAGCAGCAAACATTTGTGTTCCTGTGGATAGCAAAGTCACTGAGCCGCAGTTAATTTCAAGCCCTGGTTTTGTAGAAAAAAAATTAATGGAATTCAAATTTTTCCATTTTCTACCCTACAGATGTTCAACAAGAAATTATGTGTCCAGCTATTAGATTTACATGCATATGTGATGAGTTTAAGCAGATTAGGATATACTGTAAACTGCTCAGGCTTTCTTTGAGTGTTCAGGGATCTACCAGTGTATCTTTTTATTTTAATATTTTTTGTTCTAATGGACTCTTGTTTAAGACTGAACATGAGTTTATAGTCTAACCTCCTTCTGAGCTCCAATGGCAGTTGTTTTCTTTAACAGCTGACTGCTTTCAGACCTGCTGGAGAAGTCTCGCTGTATCAGGCAGGCGAAGACGGAACGAGCTTTTCACATCTTCTACTACATGATCGCTGGTGCTAAGGAGAAATTGCGGGGTAAGATTATGTTGCTGGTTAACGTTAAGTTTGTAGGTAATTCAACGTTAGCTCATCACCTCTTCAAGGGTTAAAATGGCAGAGAGGGTTGTGTGTTTCCTCGCCAGATTGTGTCTGTTTTGCTGATCTGAGTTTTGCTTGAACTGTGGGTGATGAGACATGCTAGGGTTTTATGGATGCATTGTGGTAGTAGCCGTGGAAAACAGGAATGAACTTGGACAGTAATTTATGTCATAGTTACAGTAAAGGCTTGGCATGAACTTTTGTCCTCACTAGCCACAGTGGCTGTAGTTTTACAAATTTGCCAGCCACTCAGCACCTTTCAGGAGCCAAGGATTACTTGTACGTGCGTTTTTTCCCCCTCATACTACTAATGGTGCATCTTAGTTACAAATCGTAATGCATCTTTGTAAATTAGAACCAATTATCAAAAAAGAGGAAAAACTCATAAAAATACATTTAAAAAAAGTATTTCACTTGCAAACTTGTGTGACTTTTTCCTTACAATTTTTTCCTGGTGATTTTTTTGTCTTTTTTACTTGTAGGTTGCATCTTTTTCTTTCTCTTTAATTTGTCATTTTATTCTTGAAAAGTTGCAATTTTTTTCTCTTAAATTTGTAGCTTTTTCATGTTTTTTTTCTTGCAAATATGTATCGTTTTCTCATACACTTGCAACTTTATATTGTAAACTTAGACTAGTCATGTTTTCTTTCTCAGAAATTTGTGACTTGCTCGAGGTAAATTTGTGACTTTTTGTAAAGATGTACCTTTTTGTCATAATGCAACTTTACATCTGCATGCACAAATACACCGACAAATTCTGGCAAATTTTTCCTGCTAAGTTTGTCTTGCTTCCTGTACAGACAAACTACCACAACAGATTTCACTAGTAGTGCGCACATATGAAAACCATGACGTTCCAAACCCATGCTTCTTTGTGCAAATAACATGGGAAACATGTTTCACCAGATGTTTTGCACATGTTAAACATGGTTTTTCTGTAATTGTTATGATAAATTTCTGACTTTTTTGTAATAAATTGGTAATTGTATCACAAATTTACAAGCCACTTTGCCACCTGTCAAAATGACTTGTAAGCTACAGGCCACTGCAGAATTCTATGAGTATTTGGCTGGAGGGCCGGTGCTAATGTCAAGCCTGTGTTTTCACCAGCTTCTTTTTTCCCCTCCACAGCACTCAGTGCACTCAACCAAGATGCAGACCCATGCCTTTTCAGCCCTATAGATGTAAAACCATGACCTTTCACCTTTTGACCCCAAACCCATGGTCAGAAGTCAAGGTGTCAGGGTCAACCTGTGTACTAAGTGTAGTGACCCTAGCTTTCTTTGTTGTTGAGATATAGTTTATATGGCATTCTGACCTTGACCTTTCGCCCACAAAAGTATTGCCATAGGTGACAGACCCCAGGTCAATCTGTGTACCAAGTTTGGTGGCCATAGCCTCATTCCCTGTTGAGTTAGAGGCCAGTCGCAGACGGAACCGGCCCCTCTACCCATGTGACTTGTCAGCGTGGGTAACTATTAGTTTCAATGGCAATGGTGACGAGTCACTGACTCTTTTGTTTTCTTTCAGAGGAGCTTCTTCTGGAGCCCTTCAGTAGTTACCGGTTCCTGAGTGCGGGCCACGTTCAGATCCCTGGACAGCAAGACGACGAGATGTACGAAGAGACCATGGAGGCGATGAAAATCATGGGCTTCACAGATGAGGAGAGACTTGGTATCCACATAAGCTGTGTTTTTAAGTTTATCACAGAAAATAAAACTGCTGTTTTGACACATCTCTTTGAGGTTTGAAATGAAAGTCGTGCTGCTGCGTGATGTGAATCCAGCTGACTTGACTGAGCTTTCATACAGTATACTTTTACTTTTTTTAGTCCATTTTCTGTTGTCGCCAGCTTCTACATTTCTGATCGGATTGTAAAATTTGACTTAATCAATACTTCGGGCAAATTCCATTTTGACATACATATAATGAGGGTTAACAAGCAACTAAAAGGAGATGAATATGAACTTTTTTTCTGTTGGAAAAAGGCACCAATTCATTTGGCTACATGCCAGGTTTATATTTGCATCAGAGGAGGGCATGTGGCACATTGTTCAGCGAGAACTTTGATATGGAGATGCGTAGGGTATGTCAGCTGGTTCTTTCATCATTTACTCTGACAGTTCAGAAACTTGTGATATTAACTGCAACACTCTTGTGGTAAGGCAGGAGTTTATGTGTAGATGTAAAATAATTAACTAAAATGGAAATTAAAGCTCCCCGACTAGTGAAGAGCTCTCTGTGGGTGCCAGTCTTAGAGTGATTTGATGTTTGGCATGAATAGGGTGAAATGCTTTAAATTTGATTAAATTAGGGTTTAACCTGCAATCATCTGCTGGGTTTAGAATGTTTATTCCAATAGATGAAAATTGGCTGGGATCTCAGATCTGCTGCACAGAATATGAAAAATAAAATAACAAACATTAGTCATAAATACCCACATCAAAGCACCTCTCACCATTTGTATCAAAGTGGGCAGCGTAACGATGCAAATTCACAAGTAAATACCTGAACATAAACTAACACAAAGTAGCAAATGTACAAGAAAAAAGTTTCAAAATAATGAGATAAAAAAATGCAAATTTATGTGTAAGAAAGTGTCAAATTTGAGTGCAAAGCTGCACATCTGTATGGAAAAAAATTATTTATTAAAAAAATGTATTGCAAAGGATGCAAATTTATAAGAAAAAATTAATTTGTTTATTGTAAAAGAAGTTACAAACTTTGAGAAAAAACTGCAAATTTACAAGAAAAATATCATACATATTTTGGGAAAGGAACCAACAAATTGGTGAGAAAATTTCAAATATATGAAAACAGTCCCAAATTTATAAGAAAAAGTAAATTTACAAGAAAAACAACCCACAAATTTAGGAGAAAAAATTGAGAAGAGTCACAAATTTAAGTTAAAAAAAAAATACACACCATTTGGTAAGAATAATAAAATAAAAAACTTTTTCCCTTTTACTCAAGTAATTTTTGGTTACTCTTACTATACATCAGTAATTAATATCATAACACATACAAACAAAAGTATTGTCTACTACCTCTGCATGGGGTCCAGATGAAACTGTGGGAGTAATTCACAAGTCTACAATCCAGGCTTTATCTTTATTTTTTAAATAATCTACTGAGGTGCAGTGATTATTATGACACTAGAAACATGGCTAACATGGTTATTTTCTGTGTTTTATAATGTACTTAGTACAGATTAGATTGTATCATTTCTGAGTTTAAGTTATTTCCGTTACTAAGGCTGCCATGTTCTTCCTATGGATGTATTCATTCACTGTGATTTTCTGAATTCATGTTTTTCGTTTGTCAGCAATATAATTTCCCTCTTCCAGATATCTTGAAAGTGTGCTCCACAGTCATGCAGCTGGGGAACATCGAGTTCAAGAAAGAGAGGAACCAGGAGCAGGCCACCATGCCCGACAACACTGGTTAGAGACACCATTAGTTCTGTTATAATTGTTACAAAGTCTGTTGAAAATACTTTTTGTAACTATGAAGTGGACAAAAAAAGCACACTTCTGAAGAAGCTCTTTTTGTGCTCTGTTATCTTTAGCGGCCCAGAAGGTGTGCCATCTGCAGGGCATCAATGTAACTGACTTCACCAGAGCCATCCTCACCCCTCGAATCAAAGTGGGCAGAGAGATGGTGCAGAAAGCTCAGACCAAAGAGCAGGTACTACACAGGGTTGATGTTATAAAAACCTTCAACAAACATACAACAAGCTGTTTGCATAAGTCTGTATATCTCACTCACTCTTTTTGGGTGCACACCTGGTATCAATTAAAGTGACTAATCAACCTCAAATAATGTTCAGCTGTCCTAGTAGGATTTTCCTGACATTTACTTAGTTGCATCCTAAGCAAAAGCTGTGGTTTGCATAAAGCTTACAAAGCATCAGAGGCATCTCATTGTTGAAACATGTAAGTCGGGAGAAGGACACAAAAGAATTTCCACTGCATTACATACATTATGAACACAGTGAAGACTATGAACACAATTAAGACAGTCATCAAGAAGTGGAAAAAAATATGGGACAACAGTGGCGTGACCATGAACTGGATGTCCTTCCAAAACTGATTAAATACAAGTTGGAAACTGCTCAAGGAGGCTTCCAAGAGGCCTAAAGGAACACTTAAGGTTTGGGAATTTCATGCAAATACTGATTGCCTGAAATTGTTACTACATGTAGTAACAATCTCTCATATTCTGTCAGGACTTTAGAGTAAGGTTAAAAAACAAACATCCAGCCCTGGTGAAATTCTGCAAAAAAATACATCAAAATCTCTGAAAAGCATGTTTTAAAATGTGTTGTGATCTAATGAAACCAAGGTTTAACTTTTTGACCACAACCCCAAAACGGTGTGTTTGGCGCAAAAACACTATGCATTACTATAAGAACACAATGCCTGTGGTGAAGCATGGTGGTGACAGCATCATGCTTTGGGGTTGCTTTTCTTCAACTGGAACACAGGCTTTAATCAAGGTGATGGAAATTAGGAACAGTTCCAAATACCAGTCAGTTTTTGATTCAAAACCTTCAACCTTGTCTGCTAGAAAAGGAAAGATGAAGAGGAATTTCACCTTTCAGCACAACAAAGATTCTAAGCATATCTGTGTCCGTCCTGGCCCCATCTCATCTGTGGAGGAACTCAGCTCCTGGTTTCACTCCTTCTGCCAAACCATCTTGGATTCTGTGGCTCCACTGAAAAATCAAGCAGCCTCAATCCAAACCTGAGCCGTGGTTCAATGACAGAACTCGTGTAGTCAGACAGGAGTGCCGCAAAGCTGAACGCAGGTGGAAAAAGGACAAACTGCAGGTGTCATTGCAGATTTTAAAATACTGCTGGCGTCAGTACCAAAATACTGTCAATTAGGCGAAAAGGGAATATGTTGCTGATATTTTTCATCCCATTCTCATAATCAACATGTTTTATTTAAAACTGTTGACTTTGACAGGAGTGGTGGCCTAGTTGATAGAGCATCCACCCCACAACTGGGAGGTCCCAGCTGGGTCATACCAAAGACCATATAAAAATGGTACTTCTCGCTTGTTGCTCAGCGTAATAGAATGGGGGAAGGAGAAGATGTTTGTGGCGGTGCCTTGCAAGGCAGTGACCCCTCTGATTCTACATGTGATTAACATTGTAGATAGGAGAAACGTAATTTTGTTCTATTGTACATGATTGGCTGTATGGACTGAATGACAGTAGAGATGGCTTCTTCTTCTTGTTCTTAATACCCTACAGACTGACTGGAGGCCTCCTCTGAATTATGTAATGAATTTATCCACTTTTTATTGATAAGGTGGCCACCACCAGGGCTCTCATCTCAGCTCCTGCCTCTGTCTTTGTCCCTTGTTCTGCTGTTTTTAACCAGTTTGAACCTGTGACTCTATTGTTTTTAGAGAATGTGGTTGGCCACATTAAGCCCTCAGGGTCCCCCTGTGATGCTGTTCCTCCTAGACGTTTTAAAGAGGTGCTTCCCAGTATAGGCCAGTCAGTTCTCACCATTTTAAATAGCAGCCTCTCATCTGGTGTGGTTCCTGCAAATTTTAAACATGTAGTAATGCAGCCCTTGATTAAGAAACCTGGCCAAGAGGAGTGGCAGTAGGACCAGTCCAGGACATAGTCCAAGGACGGATAATTTTTTCACACATAAGGAGTTGTTCAGAACTCCTTATACAAAGATAAAGAGTGATGATAATCAAGTCAGTAGCAGTAATGCACCTGTAGGCTGGTTGCCAACAGCCAGTCAAATCTAAAAGAAGAAGAAGAAGACAAAACCTGGTCTTGATCACACTGTGTTGGCAAATTTTAGGCCTATTTCCAAGCTGCCATTTCTCTCAAAAATTTTAGAGAAAATTGTCTATATGCAGCTGAAATGTTTCCTGAACGAACACGGTATTTTGGAGGTTTTTCAATCTGATTTCAAAGCTCTTCATAGCACAGAGACAGCCTTGTTAAAGGTTTTTAATGACATCCTTTTATCATTCAGGTGAATATGCTGTTCTTGTGTTGCTTGATTTAACTGCTGCCTTTGACACAGTGGACCATACACATTTTAATTTCCCATTTGCAGCACCCAGTGAGCATTTGTGGCACTGCTCGTGACTGGTTTAAATCCTATCTGGCAGACAGAAATTTTAAAGCTAGCATCTCTGGGTTTGAATCCTCTTCTGCTCCTCTGCCATACAGGATCCCACAGGGGTCAATTTTAGGGCCCGTGCTTTTTTCTTTGTACATCCTTCCGCTGGGTTCCATTTTTAAAAAGCATGGTATCTCCTTCCACCTGTATGCTGATGATCATCAGATATATGTCCCTTTAAAACAAAAAGCTGCCTCATCAGTAAACTCACTTCTGTCATGCATTAAAGACATCAAGTCTTGGATGGCCCTTAACTTTCTAAATTTTAATGATAAGAAGACAGAAGTAATGGTGTTTGGACCTAGTGGCCCCTGTGAGTCCCCTCCTGTAAACTTGGGCCCCTTCACACCTTATGTGAAACCCACAGTCCAGAATCTTGGTTTTATCATGGACAGGGATTTTAAATCAGCCACTCAGATTTGTTCTGTTGTAAAATCCAGCTTTTTTTCACCTAAGGTGTTTAGCAAAAGTAAAACCCATTCTCTCTAGACCGCACCTGGAAATGGTAATCCGTGCTTTTATTTCATCTTGGCTGGATTACTGTACAGGTACATCTCAAAAAATTAGAATATCATGAAAGAGTTCAATATTTTTTGTCATAAAGTGAAACCCATATATTATATAGATTCATTACACAGAGAGTGATATAGTTCAAGTGTCTGTTTATTTTAATTTTGATGATTATGGCTTACACCCCATGAAAACCCCTAATTCAGTTTCTCAAAAAATTAGAATATTGCATAAAATTAATTTTTTAAAAAAATAGTTTTTAAATAGAAATGATGGCCGACTGAAAAGTATGTCCATGTACACACTCAATACTTGGTCGGGGCTCCTTTTGGATTAATTACTGTATCAATGTGGCGTGGCATGGAGGTGATCAGGCTGTGGTACTGCTGAGGTGTTATGAAGGTCCAGGTTGCTTTGATAGTGACCTTCAGCTCGTCTGCATTGTTGGGTCTGGTGTCTCTCATCTTCCTCTTGACAGTACTCCATAGATTCTCTATGGGGTTTAGGTCAGGAGAGTTTGCTGGCCAATCAAACACAGTGATGCCATGGTCATTAAACCAGGTTTTGATGCTTTTGGCAGTGTGAGGGGGTTCCAAATCCTGCTTGAAAATGAAGTCAGCTTCTCCATAAAGCTTGTCAGCAGAGGGAAGCATGAAGTGCTCTAAAATGTCCTGGTAGACGACTGTGCTGACTCTGGTCTTGATAAAACACAGTGGACCAACACCAGCAGATGACATGGTTCCTCAAATCATCACTGTCTGTGGAAACCACACTAAACCTCAAGCAACTTAGATTCTGTGCCTCTCCATTCTTTCTCCAGATTCGGGGACTTAGATTTCCAAATGAAATGCAAAATTTACTTTTATCTGAACAGAGGTCATCTGCTGGTGTTTGTTTGTTTGTTTGGGGGCAACGCCCCCCAGAAGCTAACGAAATCTGGTGTTTTAGAATGCTCAAATGTGGTCTTATATTTAAAGTTAGAAGTAAGTACAAATGCATTTATAGTTTACCTTTTTAATCTGCTGCTGCATCACATGTGCAAATTTATGATATCTGAATGGTATGTTGATGTAATAATACTAAATTATATTTTACTACTATTTAATATGTTTAGAATGGTAAATGGCATTCACTTATATAGCGCTTCTTCTCATCTCTGGATGACCAAAGCGCTTTACAGATCCTGCTATCAACCCATTCACGCACACATTCACACACTGATGGCGACAGAGCTGCCATACACACACAGGCGCTAGCCTGGCCACCAGGAGCAACTGGGGGTTCAGTGTCTTGCTCAAGGACACTTTGACATGCAGACTTCAGACAGAGTGGGAATCGAACCCATGACCCTCCGATCAGTAGTCGGTCACACTACACCTGCACCACAGCTGCCCCTAGAACTGACACAGAATTACATTTACATAGTTCTAGAACAGACAAAATAATTTAACCAAGTAAAATAAATTATAAATATTAACAAAATTCCATCACCAAGTCCATCACCCATTTTTTAAAATATACTGACATTCTGCAAGCATTTTGATTTATTAATGTGTGCATTTGTTAGTGTTACTAGGAATATAAAAAAGTTGCATATTAGTATATTTTAATATTTAAAAGATAATCTAAGAAAGTAAGTAAAACCTAAAAGATGTTTAATTAGTGTTTGAAATTATCAATTAGTGTTTCAAAACAGGCATGACGTCACAACTTACACATGCTATTTCATAACAAATTCATTACGCAAAAATTCTCAAGTACATTACTTATAACGAGAAAAAAATCTTACCTCGGAATGTGTCTTCCGATCACTAATTGCTGTAATCGGGGCCGATTGTGATGAACTTTGACTGGCATCTGAATTTAACCGTGTCCATCGATCGTTTTGAACGCAGCATGAGCGAGTAATTCGATCTCCTTGTAGCCACAATTTTGAGATGTTTCTGGGTTTTTTTCGAGCCATTCCCAACGAAACTTGTTCCTTATCCCTTTGTCTTCTTGCTTTGTTGTCTTTCGTGAGTTTTAGGTTCACCATTTTCACGAAATCGGGAAAACTCGGTTGATTGAATTGTCCGCCATTTGCTTTTCGCTCCGTGTGTGGGATATGACAAAGGAATAACAAAATCATCGATTGGTTGCTTCAATAAGTATCAGCCAATCAGTGGCCTTGTTACATTACATTACTGATCTCGCTGGGTAGCGCATTCTGCGCGGTGGATTTGAGCAGCCGATCGAAAATACGACTCGCCGCTCATAACAGACCCCCCTCACCCCAAAATTTTCTCCTCGAATTTAGACGATTCACGAGAATGACCCTAGACATGATCAAATCCAAGGAATTCCTCGGATCCGCGGAGGATTCTCATCCCTGTAAATGACTATTCCAGCTGCAAATGTCTGGTTTTTGGTGCAATATCTACATAGGTGTATAGAGGCCCATTTCCAGCAACTATCACTCCAGTGTTCTAATGGTGCAATGTGTTTGCTCATTGCGTCAGAAGGCCAATGGATGATTAGAAAACCCTTGTGCAATCATGTTAGCACAGCTGAAAACAGTTTAGCTGGTTAGAGAAGCTATAAAACTGACCTTCCTTTGAGCAGGTTGAGTATCTGGAAAAAATTATTATTTCAAATACAAATCATTATTTCTAACCTAGTCAATGTCTTGACTATATTTTCTATTCATTTTACAACTCATGGTGGTAAATAAGTGTGACTTTTCATGGAAAACACAAAATAATTGTCTGGGTGACCCCAAACTTTTGAACGGTAGTGTACCTATGTATGTGTGCTTGGGTGTGCGCGCATGACGTCTCTGTTCTGGGGTGCATGTACTTAAGGCACATGCACCCCATGCACATGTTTCCTATAAACCAGATGTATGAGAGAGAACAGACATAAAGGTTAGTAAATGGCGAAGATATACAGATAACATACCTAACACCTTCAACAAAATTAGCTACAACAGACAAACAACCTCAGCAAAAAAGAAAAACAAAACATTAGACAAATGTTAACAAATTAAACCGAGATTGAATAAGAGACCTAATAAGATAATAATAAGAAGAATAATAAGAAATAATAATAATAATAATAATAGTAATAATAATAATAAGAAGAAGAAGAAGAAGAAGAAGAAGAAGAAAAAAAAGCTACCTGTGGAAAAGTTTGTTTACGCTCGGTCGACGGGAGTCACCATTTTGGATTATTGCGCAACAGTCTCGAAGCGGTCTGTTGTGGTGAAGAGGGAGCTGAGTTCTAAGGCAAAGCTGTCGATTTACCAGTCAATCTACAGTACGTTCCTACTCTCAGCTATGGTCACGAGCTTTGGGTAATGACCGAAAGAACAAGATCGCGGATACAAGCGGCTGAAATGAGCTTTCTCCGTAGGATTGCTGGACTCACCCTCAGAGATAGGGTGAGGAGCTCAGTCATCCGGGAGAGGCTCAGATTAGAACCGCTGCTCCTCCACATTGAAAGGAGTCAGTTGAGGTGGTATGGGCATCTGATTAGGATGCCTCCTGGACGCCTCCCACTTGAGGTGTTTTGGGCACGTCCCATTGGGAGGAGACCCCGGGGCGGACCCAGGACTCGGTGGAGAGACTATGTCTCCCAGCTGGTCTGGGAACGCCTTGGTATCCTCTCTAAAGAGCTGGAGCAGGTGGCGGGGGAGAGGGAAGTCTGGGCTTCTCTGCTTGAACTGCTGCCACCGTGACCCGGACCTCCGGAAAAGCAGTAGAAGATGGATGGATGGAGTCTCGAAGTGTCCCACCAGCACCTCCATCCATCCATCCATCTTCTTCCGCTTACCAGCACCTCCCTCACAGTCAAATCTCTCCTAGGGGTATACACACTTATGCAACTAGCTTATAATACTTTTTTGCCCAATTGAATTGTACAAGTTATAGGTCACATTTAATGGTGGGAAAAGCTTGGAAATTATTAATATATTTACGTCACAAAAATCTGGTATGATAATAGGGCTATATACAGTACACTTGGGTATTAGAATGATTCCCACATCTGTCATTCAGTTAAATCCATAATGTCAACACACTCTGACCTCCTCTTTTCTCTTCATTTGTATTTTTTAGGCCGACTTTGCAGTTGAAGCGTTGGCTAAAGCTGTGTATGAACGGCTGTTCCGCTGGATCCTGGGCCGGGTCAACAAAGCCCTGGACAAGACCAAACGCCAGGGAGCCTCCTTCCTGGGAATCCTTGACATTGCTGGGTTTGAGATCTTTGAGGTACGGACACACTGAGGATAGAAAAAAATTGACACTGGAGTTTTGGAGTTGTTGATTTTTGACAGAGGACATTCACTGCTTCCTGTGTGCTTATTTTATGCTTTTTATTTTAGACTGAATTGAATGATTATTTACTGTATTAAGGGTCCTGAATAAAATATGGTTGCATTTATTAAGTTACTATGTACAAGCCAATGTACTCCTAGTGCCGGTCCCAAGCCCAGGTAAATGGGGAGGGTTATATCAGGATGGGCATCCAACCTAAAACTTTTGCCAAATCAAACATCATACTGGATGGATCGAGGCCCAGGTTAACAACGACCGCCACCGGTGCTGTTAACCAACAGGGTGCCGATGGAAATTGGGGTACTGTTGGTCGAAGATTGAGGAGGAGGAGAGGGGAAAGGCGTGTTAGGAAGGAAAGACAGAAAAGGAAAGGTAGAAGTGTGGCGGTAGAGTAGGGACGTTAAATGTAGGGACTATGACTGGTAAAGGCAGAGAGTTGGCTGATATGCTGGAGAGAAGAAAGGTAGATATACTGTGTTTTCAAGAAACCAGATGGAAGGGAAGCAAGGCTAGGCGCATTAGAGGTGGATTTAAACTGTTCTAGCATGGTGTAGATAGGAAGAGAAATGGAGTAGGAGTAATCTTGAAGGAAGAGTATGTGAAGAGTGGTTCAGGAGGTAAAGAGGGAGTCAGACAGAATCATGAGTTTGAAGCTAGAAGTCAAAAGTATGATGTTGAATGTTGTCAGTACATATGCCCCACAAGTTGGATGTCAGGTAGAAGAGAAAGAGGAATTCTGGAGTAAGATGGATGAAGTGGTAGAGTGTGTTCCTGGGGGCAGAGACTGGTGATTGGAGCAGACTTTAATGGGCATGTAGGTGAAGGGAACAGAGGTGATGAGGAGGTTCTGGGTATGTATGGTCTTAAGGAGAGAAATGTGGAAGAACAGATGGTTGTGAATTTTGCTAAAAGGATGGAAATGGCTGTGGTGAACACATACTTCAAGAAGAGAGAGGAACATAGGGTGACTTAAAAGAGTGGAGGAAGGTGCACACAGGTGGACTACATCTTATGCAGAAGGAGAAATCTGAAAGAGATAGAAGACTCAGCAGGTTAGGTTGATTAAGGACAGAAATGGTAATATACTAACAAATGACAAGAGTGTGTTGAAAAGGTGGAAGGAGTACTTTGAAGAGCTGATGAATAAAGAAAATGAGAGCGAGAAGGATGGATGAAGGAAAGCTGGTGAACAAGGAAGTCCTGAGGACTAGCAAGGCAGAAGTGAGGGCAGCTTTGAAGAGGATGAAGAATGGAAAGGCAGTTGGTCCAGATGACATACCTGTGGAGGTATGGAGATGTTTAGGAGAGATGGCAGTGGACTTTTTAACCAGATTGTTTAACACAATCTGGGAGAGTGAGAGGATGCCTGAGGAGTGGAGAAGAAGTGTTTTGGTACCAATTTTCAAGAACAAGGGAGGTGCTCAGAGCTGTAGTAACTGCAGAGGCATAAAGTTGATCAGCCACACTATGAAGATATGGGAAAGAGTTGCTGAGGCCAGGTTAAGAGTAGAGGTGACAGTCAGTGAGCAGCAGTACAGTTTCATGCCAAGAAAGAGTACTACAGATGCAGTGTTTGCTCTAAGAGTGCTGATGGAGAAGTATAGAGAAGGTCAGAAGGAGTTGCACTGTGTCTTTGTGGATCTACAGAAAATGCTGGTCTTCGACTGCTGCTCAGTGGAGAGCGTGCTCACCTCCTGTCAGGGTGTGTGGTACGCTGGCTTCACGGCCAAGAACAGGAAGGCTGTGCAGAGGGTCATCAACACCGCCCAAAAACTCATCGGCAGCCCCCTGCCCTCCCTGGAGGACATCTCCAGATTCTCCTGTCTCAGAAGGATCAAGGCCATCATAGGAGACCCCTCACATCCCACCCACCATCTGTTTGACCTGCTTCCCTCTGGACAACAGTTCAGATCAATCAGGTCCCACACCTCTAGAATGACAAATGGTTTCTTCCCCTGGGCCATCCAAACTGCAAACAGTCAGAGGCCCCACCCCCATCCCTCCGAACACTCACATGCACAGAACTGAGGACCTTTTTAATTACCACAATAACACACCTGTCTTACACGCGCCACACTTTCATGTACTGTATATTGACCCATCTGTGAATCCACTACTATGTATATTTTCCATAATCCTTGGGCCATTTTACTCAATTGTGTGTTCAGTTGTGTGTTCCACATTCTTATGTACATACAGTGGGGCAAAAAAGTATTTAGTCAGCCACCAATTGTGCAAGTTCTCCCACTTAAAAGATGAGAGCGGTCTCCAATTTTCATCATAAGTATACCTCAACTATGAGAGACAAAATGAGAAAAAAAAAAATCCAGAAAATCACACTGAAGGATTTTTAATGAATTAATTGGTAAATTCCTCGGTAAAATAAGTATTTGGTCAATAACAAAAGTTCATCTCAATACTTTGTTATATACCCTTTGTTGGCAATGACAGAGGTCAAACATTTTCTGTAAGTCTTCACAAGGTTTTCACACACTGTTGCTGGTATTTTGGCCCATTCCTCCATGCAGATCTCAAATCAAATCAAATCAGACTTTATTGTCATATTGCTGTACATACAACTGTAGTGCAGGCAAGATGAAATTGCGTTTCTCTCGGCATCCATATTGTAACGTCGGGGCCATGTTAAGGGGGGCAGGGATTTCCCAGCATGCTTTGCCAGTTGAAAACGTTACTGTGTGTGTATTAAATGTGTTATTACTGAGTTATACTGCTGTGTCATTATAACTGCATTATAATGACCCAGCAGTGTTTAGCAGGATTAGGGCAAGATGTATCATGTGTGTGTAACCATGATTGAAACGGAGGAAACGGAGGTCTGGGAGAATGACCTCCCCTCCTCTGTGTGCTCAGAAGTAGGTTGGGGGTCGGTGGTGTGTAAATAAAGCGTGTTCATCACAGCCATCTTGCTCCTCTTTCTTTGTGTGAATCCTGCAAACGTCACACTGGTGTCAGGAGTGGGGATGGAGCAAGATGAGGATCCAGGCGGAGGTCTGGCGGCCAGAGCGGTTCATCGCTTGGCTGGGAACGGAGCGTAGAGCTGAGACGCCGGCCCCCGGAGAGGTTCGCCGCGATGGACGGAGCAGCGGGCCCGACGGGCCGAACAGAGCAAACCAGCCCCGTTTCCCGCCCTTTTCAGGGCAGGACGGGCTGGCGATTCCAGAGCAATTAGGAGCGGCGATCGACCGGGAGATGACCATCCCATTCGTCCAGCAGCGGGCCAAGATTCCCCGCTACAACGGCGAGAACCTGTTGGATGACCACCTGGCCCAGGTCGAGTTGGCCGCCGCGCTGAACGACTGGTCATCGGAGGAAACCACCATGCTGAGAGCGAGTGGGAGGAGGAGCTACGGCAGCGCGGAGGAGACAGCCGCGGCGACGCGAGGAAGGGGGGGCTTCCGCTGCACAGAGCCAGGGTACTTCACACGGTACTGCCCCGCACGCAGCGCACGACAAACTGGCCCCTCGCCAACGTTAAATTAGAGCGAGGTGGCATGGACGGAGAAAAAGCCGCCTCCTGCAGATGCTTCCCCCGGCGGTGACGTCACAGAGGCCTTTGGAGCGCAGCAGCAGCAGAGCGAGCAGGACAGATCCGGTCTTTTCCTGGGCTCGGCAGGGGCTGGATGCCTGGACGCGGGCCAGCGGCCGCCTGGGAGGTCCTGACAGCGGTGGGAGTCATGGGACTCCCGCTGCCAGAGGAGGAACTGTGCGTGTCCTACCGCCACCCGCAGATGCTTTCCCTTTCGGTGACGTCACGGAGGCCCTTGGCGCAGCAGCGACGCAGTGGAGCGAGCAGGACGGAGATCCAGCCATTTTTCCAGGCGCGGCAAGGGCTGGACGCATGGACGTGGGCCAGCAGCCGCCTGGGAGACCTGGCAGCGGTGGAAGTCGGCCGGAGCGGGCATGGGACTCCCGCTGTCAGGGAAGGGACTGTGCGTGGTCCTACAGAGGCTGTCAGATGTGTTCATCCGCCCGCTGGTGGCCAAACCGGAGCCCTACCCTAACCAGATATTCCGACCGAGACTCAGATGGACACTGGATGGCCCGTGCATGCCGCCCCGGCACCGGGCTGACTTGCGTTGGATTTCTGAAAGTGGACTTTGAATTTTCTGGGGACAGAAACCAGTCCGGGGGGGGGGGGGGGGGGGGGGCGGGGCCATGTTAAGGGGGGCAGGGATTTCCCAGCATGCTTTGCCAGTTGAAAACGTTACTGTGTGTGTATTAAATGTGTTATTACTGAGTTATACTGCTGTGTCATTATAACTGCGTTATAATGACCCAGCAGCGTTTAGTAGGATTAGGGCAAGATGTATCATGTGTGTGTAACCATGATTGAAAAGGAGGTCTGGGAGAATGACCTCCCCTCCTCTGTGTGCTCAGAAGTAGGTTGGGGGTCGGTGGTGTGTAAATAAAGCCTGTTCATCACAACCATCTTGCTCCTCTTTCTTTGTGTGAATCCCGCAAACGTCACAATATAAATAGAAGCAGCATGATTTAAGACACACTCCCACATATCTTCACCCCCCCGCCCCCACCCCCCCATCCATTCACACATCCCTGAGACATACTTGGGGGGAAAAAAAAAAAAACCCAACTAACTATAATATACAAATAATATACAAAATGTCCGTAGGTGCAGTAGTGTGTATGAGAGATTCCGGGTCAACTGTTCATCATCCTGACAGCTTGTGGAAGGAAGCTGTTGATCAGTCTGGTGGTTCTGCCTCTGATGCTCCGGAATCGTTTACCAGATGGAAGAAGTTCAAAGTGTTTATGCAGAGGGTGAGAACGGTCCTTGACAATGTTCAGTGCCCTGCTCCTACAACGGTTCTGAAAAAGTTCTTGGACAGAGGGGAGGGAGACTCCAATTACCCTCTCAGCCCCCTTGACTATCCTCTGCAGGGCTTTTTTGTCTGACATACTGTAGCTGGAGTACCATGTAGCAATGCAGTACGTCAGAACACTCTCCACCACACCTCTGTAGAAGGTCCTGAGGATGCAGATGGGGAGAGAGACCTGTTTGAGTCTCCTCAAGAAGTGCAGTCTCTGCTGAGCCCGCTTCCTGATCCCCAAGGAATTCTTGCTCCAGGTCAGGTCCTGCGAGATCTGCACTCCAAAGAACTTGATGTTCTCCACTCTCTCCACTAAACGGCCGCCGATGCTGAGGGGGACGTGCTCAGGCTGTGACCGCCGGAAGTCGATAATCATCTCCTTCGTTTTGTCCACGTTGAGCACCAGATTGTTCTCCCTGCACCAGCCCTCCAGGTCTCTCACTTCTTCCCTGTACATTGATTCCTCATCCCTCTGAATAAGTCCCACCACCGTGGTGTCGTCTGCAAACTTAATAATCTGGTTCCCCTCGTGTCTGGATACACAGTCATGTGTTAGAAGTGTAAACAACAGTGGACTGAGTACACAGCCTTGAGGGGATCCGGTGCTCAGCGTGACAGAGTTGGAGATGTTGTTTCCAACCCGGACAGACTGAGGTCTCTCAGTCAGGAAATCCAGGATCCAGAGACATGTGGCGGTGTTCAGACCGAGAAGGAGTAATTTCTCCATCAGTCTCTGGGGAATAATGGTGTTGAATGCTGAACTGAAATCAATGTACAGGAGTCTGGCGTAGGTGTCTTTCTGGTCCAGGTGGGTGATGACAGAGTGTAGGGGGGTGACTATAGCATCCTCCGTGGAGCGGTTTGAACGATATGCAAACTGGAGCGGGTCGTGTGATGCAGGGAGGCAGGCTGTAATGTGTGGTTTGACAAGCCGTTCAAAACACTTCATCACAATTGGTGTCAGTGCAACAGGACGATAGTCATTCAAACAGGACACAACTGGTTTCTTTGCCACCGGTACAATGATAGAGGTCTTGAAGCATCTGGGAACGATCTCCTCTAGAGCAGTGATGTTTTGGGGCTGTCGCTGAGCAACACGGACTTTCAACTCCCTCCAAAGATTTTCTATGGGGTTGAGATCTGGAGACTGGCTAGGCCACTCCAGGACCTTGAAATGCTTCTTACAAAGCCACTCCTTCGTTGCCCGGGCGGTGTGTTTTGGATCATTGTCATGCTGAAAGACCCAGCCACGTTTCATCTTCAATGCCCTTGCTGATGGAAGGAGGTTTTCACTCAAACTCTCACGATACATGGCCCCATTCATTCTTTTCTTTACACGGATCAGTTGTCCTGGTCCCTTTGCAGAAAAACAGCCCCAAAGCATGATGTTTCCACCCCCATGCTTCACAGTAGGTATGGTGTTCTTTCTCCTCCAAACACGACAAGTTGAGTTTTTACAATAAAGTTCTATTTTGGTTTCATCTGACCATATGACATTCTCCCAATCCTCTTCTGGATCATCCAAATGCTCTCTAGCAAACTTCAGACGGGCCTGGACATGTACTGGCTTAAGCAGGGGGACACGTCTGGCACTGCAGGATTTGAGTCCCTGGCGGCGTAGTGTGTTACTGATGGTAGCCTTTGTTACTTTGGTCCCAGCTCTCTGCAGGTCATTCACTAGGTCCCCCCGTGTGGTTCTGGGATTTTTGCCCACCGTTCTCGTGATCATTTTGACCCCACGGGGTGAGATCTTGCATGGAGCCCCAGATCGAGGGAGATTATCAGTGGTCTTATATGTCTTTCATTTTCTAATAATTGCTCCCACAGTTGATTTCTTCACACCAAGCTGCTTACCTATTGCAGATTCAGTCTTCCCAGCCTGGTGCAGGTCTACAATTTTGTTTCTGGTGTCCTTTGACAGCTCTTTGGTCTTGGCCATAGTGGAGTTTGGAGTCTGACTGTTTGAGGTTGTGGACAGGTGTCTTTTATACTGATAAAGAGTTCAAACAGGTGCCATTAATACAGGTAACGAGTGGAGGACAGAGGAGCCTCTTAAAGAAGAAGTTACAGGTCCGTGAGAGCCAGAAATCTTGCTTTGTTTGTAGGTGACCAAATACTTATTTTACCGAGGAATTTACCAATTAATTCATTAAAAATCCTTCAATGTGATTTTCTGGATTTTTTTTTTCTCATTTTGTCTCTCATAGTTGGGGTATACCTATGATGAAAATTCGAGACCTCTGTCATCTTTTAAGTGGGAGAACTTGCACAATTGGTGGCTGACTAAATACTTTTTTCCCCCACTGTAGTTCCATCCGTGAAGCCACTACCATACCTGTGTATATTTCTAGAATCGTGGGCTATTTTTATTTCAGTCATGTGTTTAATCGTGTGTTCTGTAACTGTGTTTTCATCTAATCCTTCTCTCATATTTTATTGCGCAGTAGCCTGGTGGAGCATCCACAATTTCGTTGTATTGTATAACTGTACAATGACAATAAAGGCTATTCTCTATTCATATGATAGGGTGCCAAGAGAGGAACTGTGGTACTGTATGAGAAAGTCAGGAGTGGCAGAGAAGTATGTGAGGGTGGTGCAGTGCAGAGGACAGTGAGACCTCATACAGGTGGTGAAGTGTGCTGTAGGAGTGACAGATGGGTTTAAGGTAGGGGTGGGATTACATCAGGGATCGGCTCTGAGCCCCTTCTTGTTTGCCATGGTGATGGACAGGCTGACAGACGAGGTCAGGCAGGAGTCTCCATGGACCGTGAGGTTTGCAGACGACATTGTGATCTGTAGTGAGAGTAGGGAGAGATGGAGGTATGCTCTGGAGAGAAGAGGAATGAAAGTCAGTAGAAGCAAGACAGAATACATAAGTGTGAATGAGAGGGAGGCAGGTGTAACGGTGAAGATGGAAGGAGTAGCAATAGTGAAAGTAGATGAGTTTAAATACCTGGGGTCAACCATCCAAAGCAATGGAAATGCACAAGAGAGGTGAAGAAGAGAGTGCAGGCAGAGTAAAGTGAGTGGAGACGAGTGTCGGGTGATTTGTGACAGAAGGGTAGCAGCAGGAGTGAAAGGGAAGATTTACAAGATGGTAGTGAGACCTGCTATGATGTATGGTTTGGAGATGGTGGCACTGGCAAAAAGACAGGAGATGGAGCTGAAGGTGGCAGAGTTGAAGGTGCTAAGATGTTCATAGGGAGTGACTACGAGGGACAAGATTAGAAATGAGTATATCGGAGGGACAGCTCACATTGAGCGATTGGGAGACAAAGTAAGACCAGCAAGGCTGAGATGGTTTGGACATGTGCAGAGGAGGGATAGTGGATATATTGGACAAAGGATGTTGAAGATGGAGCTGCTAGGCAGTAGGAAAAGAGGAAGACCACAGAGAAGATTCATGGATGTAGTGAAGGAGGACATGGAGAGGGTTGGAATTACAGAGGAAGATGCAAGGGATAGGATGAGATGGAGACAGATGATCCACTGTGGAGACCCCCAAAGGGAGTAGCCAGAAGAAGAAGATTTATTAAGTTCATATGGTTGTTTTCATTTTAAACTATACATAATTACTAATGCTTTCCGAATGGTTACAGTAAGATTCTTTAGTTTTCTTCTCTGACTCTTGCAGGACAACTCCTTTGAGCAGCTGTGCATCAACTACACCAATGAGAAGCTGCAGCAGCTATTCAACCACACCATGTTCATACTGGAACAGGAGGAGTACCAGAGGGAGGGTATTGAGTGGAACTTTATCGACTTTGGCCTTGACCTGCAGCCCTGCATTGAGCTCATCGAGAGGCCAGTAAGTTATAAAAACATCCCAAAATCACAGTCTTGGTCAAATCCAGTGCACTCTAAGACTAGAGTGTAACAGATTAGTTCTTCCTCTTAACACAGATAGTGTCTGGATTTGTGTGATTTATGTAATGATTGGTCAGTCTTAGTTGTGTATTCTGTGCAGAACAACCCCCCAGGTATCCTGGCCCTGCTGGATGAGGAGTGCTGGTTCCCCAAAGCCACAGACGTCTCCTTTGTAGAGAAGCTCTTGAACACACAAGGGAACCATGTGAAATTTGCCAAACCAAAACAGCTTAAAGACAAAACAGAATTCTCTATTCTTCATTACGCTGGGAAGGTGAGCACGATAACAATGTAGTATAAAACTCACCTTCTGTTGAGGACATAATTTTTTCTCATAAAGGGTTACATGCCTTAGATTTATATTACTGAAGAAATCTCATGAAAAGGCTTTCAGTAAAGCTCATGTAACAGTCTTTTTTTTTTTGCAGGTGGACTATAACGCCACAGCCTGGCTGACAAAGAACATGGACCCCCTAAATGACAACGTCACATCACTGCTCATGAACTCTTCCAGCACATTTGTTCAGGAACTCTGGAAAGATGGTAAAGATTGATCTACAGCCCTGCACTGATGCCTGCATTTTCACTGACATCTTTCCATACATTTATACTTGCTGTGTTTGCATTTGCTTTGTTATCTTGGGTAAAACTGATTTTGTTGTATAGGAGATAATAAACAGTTATTGTTACTGAAATTAAGATAATACCGGTACTTCAGAGGTGATTGAGGTTAAATGCAGACGAAAGGAAAGAAACCGTATGTGAAGCATGGGGGAATACTAATTATTTCTTTAGCATTGTAGGCAAACTAGAGCCACTTACAGCCTACATTTACATCGCCAAACATCACTAGGCAAACTATATAGGCCTCAAATGTCAGAGAATAACGGACCCCACTGACTGAAGCCGCTCAATCTGGTTTAGTTATTTTACCAACAGGTAGTGCCAAAAGAAGGCCTTAAGCTTCTATGTATAAAATTGAACACTTTCAAAAAAGTCCAAGGGCCAAGAGTCTCTTGGGGGCAAAAACTCACAGGGGGCCCTGTCATGGATTTTCTTTAAATTAACAAATGTCCCTTGTTGATCTAGTGAATAAACAGAGTGCAGAGTCAAAGATGCCTTTTCTGGATATTTATTTATATCTTGGCCAAGAAGGAAAAATACCACGCAGCACCACACACAGGCAATGCAGCAAAAAGTGTTCAAAGTCTCAGAATAGAGTAGAGCGTTCATCACCCTTATATAACAACACGTGAAGCCGATATTGGAAATACAATAACATACACACACCACTTGCACACTGCACACAATAACTTCCATCAATGCATCTTAGTCATACATTATATCCAAATTTCTATAACTTTGCATTTTTAACTTGACAGTTAAACTTGGCTAGACACAGCTTTCATTTGATAACTAAAGAAAAAGTATTGTCCAAGTTAGCTGTTTTTATTTTCAGCCTACTAGCTGAGCAAACAAGACAAGTACTGGTGTTGTTACTGCGACACCCAGGTACTCAACATGGCCACATCAGGACCAGCAAAGGCAGGACACATTAAGCTGCTTGGAGCTAAATTAACTACTGTGGTATTTGCACTACTTACCACTGTCTTTCTTTCTTTTTTCCTCTTTCTTTTGTCACTGCCAGACAAATAACTTCACTTCACTTGTTTGTTTACATAAGAGGCACACTGGTACTTGCGAGAGTGAGAGGTGGGGGTGGGGCTCCTATAGGGAGTTCGGCATCGGTCTATCACTGTTATTGCAAATTCTCTACATTGTCACTGCTGTAGTGATTCAAATTGGCCAGCCCTCAAGGATCCCCTTCTGGCCTGGGGCCCCAAGGATTTGCCAGCCTTGCCTGTCAGCCCGCAACACCTCTGCTTCTTTGTATAATCCTTCTAACAGACAGACTGACAAATGACACAAACAACATAAGCTCCTTGGCAGAGGAAATGTGTTGTTGCACCCGTTTCAAAGACAAATTCCTTACTTTAATGTTGCCGACAATTCTCACCTACAAGACTTTGAACTACAGTACAATGAAATCATACTGATTGTGTACTTTGTGTGTTTTAGCGGACAGGGTGGTTGGTCTCGACACCATCGCTAAGATGACAGACAGCTCAATGCCGAGTGCCTCAAAAACCAAGAAGGGGATGTTCCGCACCGTGGGGCAACTCTACAAGGAGTCCTTGGCAAAACTCATGACCACACTGAATAACACCCAGCCCAACTTCGTCAGGTGTATCATCCCCAACCACGAGAAGAGGGTGAGAGACATTCCTGTGACTTAAAAGTTTATTTCTTGGTAAAGTGGTTTTAACTTCTAGCGGTGTACTAGTGAAGCATTAGAATGATTATTAACAGATTAGAATCTGCTCAGCATGGCTAACCAGATGGGAGGAAGTTATGGGTGAGATCTGGGTGGATGGAGACCAGGGCCAAGGGGGTTTGAGGACAAGGTTGAGGGGCAGAGTTTTGGCAAAGGAGCACTCAGCAGGGTGAGTCTAATGAGAGGAATCCAAATCAGAGTCAGAGGATGTGTGAAGCAGAGATTGTTGTCAGGATGGGAACTCTAAAGACAGATTAGTGAGCTATATGGGCCAAACAGGGAGAAAAGGAAGGCAGAGATAGAGGACGTGGTATTTGTTGGAGGTCTTGATACAGTGGATCCTGGTGCTCTGACCAGAGTGTACTGTGAATAGGAATACTTTTTATTTTACTTTATATGTATACATATTTACAACTCTTCCACCACTATGAAGTTAAAAAAATAATAATAAAACAACACAAATAAACTATCAATGTTAAAAACTTAAAATGTGTTCTGCTCAGGCAGGGAAGCTGGATGCTCATCTGGTCCTGGAGCAGCTGAGGTGTAATGGTGTGTTGGAGGGAATCAGAATTTGCCGACAGGGTTTCCCCAACCGAATAGTCTTCCAGGAGTTTCGACAGCGGTGAGTCTAACAGTCCATGAAGACCCAGTTATAAACTTTTTAGTAACCCTTACTTACTGTATTAAGTTCAACATTTCCCTGTCTCTTCACAGTTATGAGATCTTGGCTGCTAGTGCTATTCCCAAAGGTTTTATGGATGGCAAACAAGCCTGCTGCCTTATGGTAAGCACAAAGAGAAGTTTCTCCCTCTTCATTAAAATATGCACTCGCAGAGCAGTCGTCACCAAACCTTTTATCCCTGATCTTCTTCCTGCATAGATCAAGCATCTGGACTTGGACCCCAACCTGTACAGGATTGGACAGAGTAAAATCTTCTTCCGGACCGGGGTGCTCGCTCAGCTGGAGGAGGAGCGAGATCTGAAGATCACTGTGATCATCATTGCTTTCCAGGCCCAGGCTAGAGGCTTCCTGGCCAGAAAGTACGAATACACTCAAAAAATACACTTTGATGAATTATATGATCTATTGTAGTTCATCCTGTATTTATGATGCTTCACTTAAATGTGTTTTTAAAGGGCATTTGCCAAGAGGCAGCAACAGCTGACAGCCATGAAAGTAATCCAGAGAAACTGTGCCGCCTACCTCAAACTCAGGAACTGGCAGTGGTGGAGACTGTTCACAAAGGTCAGCTAAACGTCCTGTTAATTCAGTTCAATTCAGTTTTATTTATATTGCGCCAAATCACAACACAGGTCGTCTCAAGGCACTTTACAGAAAAGAGTGGGTTTAGGCCACACTCTTAGTTTATAGAACAAACATAATGACAAACAAGTTCCCTGTGCAACTAATGTATTTCAGATGGGGGTGGGTAGAATAGGTGTGTATTAAAATAAATCTTTGAAAATTCTCCAATCCCTATTTTCCAAAATTCAAAGTTTATCATTCCCAGACTGAGCTAAGCATTACCTCCTGTAAGGCTCATCATACAAATTTTTAAATATCTAGATATGTTTTTGAGAAATCCTACTAACAGACAGACAGCAAACTGAGATAGTCACGTGACGTCTTTGGTGCAGACAGACGGAGGTGGTCTGGTAATAGAGCCAGACCACCTCAGTCTAGTTGACAAACTAAATCAGTGTTTAGTCCGCATAAATAAATGGATGAACCTCAATTTTCCCTACCTGAACAAAGACAAAAGTGAGTTTATTGTTTTTGGAAATAAAGAAAAAAGAGCTCAAATTTGCAGATATCTGAATTCCCTTAACTTAAGCAACAAAAAATATGTTAGAAATTTGGGTGTTATATTAGATGAGGATCTTACGTTTACTGGTCATATAAAAGCAATTACCAAATCAGCTTTCTTTAATTAAAAAACATTGCTAGAATAAAGGACTAGATCTCCATTCAGGATAAGGAAAAACTTGTACATACTTTTATAACTAGTAGATTGGATTATTGTAATGGTCTTTTAACCGGACTACCCAAAAAAACTATTAAACAGTTGCAGTCTATACAAAACATAGCTGCAAGACTTTTAACATGATCTAAAAGAATAGAACATATTACCCCAGTTTTAAAAGCTCTGCACTGGCTTCCAGTGTCCTACAGAATAGATTTTAAAATTTTACTATTAGTTTATAAATCACTACATGGTTTAGGCCCAGCATATATTTCAGAGATGTTACAAAAATATGAGCCTACTAGAGTACTTAGATCTGCTAATGCAGGAAAGCTTGTGGAACAGAGGACCCATTATAAACATGACGAAGCAGCATTTAGCATATATGCTGCCCGTTGTCGGAATAAACTTCCAGTCGATCTTAAGTGTGCTCCAAATTTAAAGATTTTTAAAGTTAGATTGAAAACATTTTTATTTTCCTGTGTGTATGGTTGAATTTTTATTTTTTTTATTGTTTTATTTTTCCCCTGTTATTTGATAGTAGTTATATACTGTGTATTATCTCTTACTGTTTGTGTTGTGATGTCAGTTTAACCTGTACTGACTTTGGTCATTTTATTCTTTCTACTTTGTGAAGCACATTGAGCTGCCCTGTGTATGAAATGTGCTTAATTATATTACCGTTTACCATTAATCACAAACAAAATACCTTCACCCATGTAAAAAAAAAATATCCACTGTGATACACAGGTCAAACCTCTGCTGCAAGTGACCCGGCAGGAGGAGGAGATGAGTCTGAAGGAGGAGGAGTTGCAGAAGGCCAAAGAAGTTGCTTCAAAGTTCGAGTCGGAGCTGAAGGAAGTCACACTGAAACACACACAGGTAAATGATGAAACCTCGAACACTGACTGATGTCTTTCACTTGTTTTTGTTTGGGGTTTTTTCCCCAATATATGAATGATAGAAAAATACCTGGATAATGAAGCTGGAGTTGATTTCTTTGTCTTTGTATCCCAGATTATGGAGGAGAGGAACGCCCTGCAGGAGCAGCTTCAGGCAGAGACGGAGCTGTACGCCGAGGCTGAGGAGATGAGGGTCCGTCTGGCCGCAAAGAAGCAGGAGCTGGAGGAGATCCTCCATGAGATGGAGGCCAGGTTGGATGAAGAGGAGGAACGAGCTCAGACATTACTGCTGGACAAGAAGAAGATGCAGCAGCAGATGCAGGTCTGCGTCAGTTTCTGTATTATTTACTTTGTTGTGCCCATCTGCATAACATAAATTCAGCCATTTTTCCGGTTGTGTTGTCCAAATCATGCTGAAGGCTCAACTGTGCAGGTAGACTTTTGAAACGTTTTCAAACATTTCTGTGGCCAGGATTTTTGGGGCAGGTCTGAAACAGTAGTTTCACGAAGGCACGGAACTGAACTGATGCATACCATGATGATATGATGTAGTAATGAATGCAGGAGTTACCCATTATACTGTTGACTTCATTATTTCATACTTGGGTCATTTCTTCAACGTCCAAATTTGGCTGGGTAGTGTGGAAAACTCAGAACGCACTTGTTCTTGCTGTAATCCCACTTTAACCTTTTGACAAACAGCATTCTGAGAGTGAGAATTTAATTACTTTCATGTAGGAATTGGAGGAACATTTAGAAGAGGAGGAAGACGCTCGTCAAAAACTACAGCTGGAGAAAGTTACGTGCGAAGGAAAGATCAAAAAGCTGGAGGATGATATTCTTGTGATGGAAGACCACAACAACAAGCTGCTGAAGGTCAGTATTGACAACAGCAATTATCAGAGAGCTCAGTCAGTTACTTATGGAGTCTATTTTTAGATAATCTCAATTGATGGCTGCTCTGTGATGTTGTGTAGGAGCGGAAGCTGTTGGAAGAGAGAATCGCAGACTTCAGTGCTAACCTAGCAGAGGAAGAGGAGAAATCCAAGAACCTCACCAAGCTCAAAAATAAACACGAGTCCATGATCTCTGAATTGGAAGGTAATCATATTAGACATTTCTTTAAAAGCACAAATGTATCTTTATACTTTGTAAAAACACAGATTTGTGACCATTATCCCTCTCCTGCATTAGTCCGCTTGAAGAAAGAGGAGAAAACTCGCCAGGAGCTCGATAAGGCAAAGCGCAAACTGGAGGCCGAGTCCAATGACCTTCAAGAGCAAATAGCCGACCTGCAGGCCCAGATCGCGGACCTCAAAGCTCAGCTAGCCAAGAAGGAGGAAGAGCTACAGAACGCCTTATCCAGGTAAAGTCGCACTCTTTTACACACGCTGGCCACTTTATTAGGCGTGACTGTTCAACTGGTAATTATTGCAAATGTCTAATCACCCAGTCACTTGGCAGGAACTCAATCCATTTAGGTGTGTAGGCACAGTCAAGTCGATGTGCATCAGAATGGGGAAGAAAGGCAATTTAGGTGATGTTAAAGAGGGCGTCTAGCCATCCATCCATCCATCTTCTACCGCTTAATCCTTTCTGGGTCGTGGAGGGGCTGGAGCCTATCCCAGCATCTTTGGGCGAGACGCAGGGTCCACCCTGGACAGATCGCCAGTCAACATGGCATATAGATTCTAAGCCAAAGCCTTAAGCCCCTCAGATCCTGCAACCCTGATGATTTAACAGATGTGCTGATAAACCTTGTCACGATAAATGAATCAGTGTCCAAGACGTCCTTTACATTTAATATGGTGTCACTGTATTTCTGTTAAAGAAACTGTCAGGATTTTACTCCACCACTGGATGTCGCACTGGAGCTCTGCTCTCAAACATAATCAGCACTGTAGCCTGGCCACACCTGCTAACAGCCCCCATCATCTCACATCTTTCACCCTCTAATGTTCTACCAGACACAAGCAGAGTCTTTGCTAGCAGCTAACAGCTAGTTACGTGTTCCCCCATCTGAGCCAAGCCGGCTCCCTGCGAGTTCTCTGTTGCTTTTTTTGAAGGTCTCCTGAAGTTCCTTTCCGGCGTCCAAAGAGCGGAGCGCCCCAACAACAACCTGTCGTAAAAGATGCTCAGAGTTGCTCACTGTGGCACAGAGGCCTTGCTGGAGGGGCACCCAGCTGGCCCCCACCCCTTGGGGGACAGGGCAACAGAGGCTGGAAAGAAACCTTGAAATGAAAGAATGTTAGGGTCAGAATTTGGCGTAAAAAAGCATGAAAACATCCTGCCTTTCATGAATGAGTCATGCTGCTGGTGTGTGTAACTGTGTGGAGATATACTGTATTTTTTGCACACCTCGGGCCTCGTAATAACTGAGCACTGTTTAAATGTCGACTTGACTATTGTTTCTGATCATGTCAGTCCCTTTACCCAGTACTACTAAGGTGTATTTAATAAAGTGGCTACTGAGTTAATTGTGAGAGACATCTTTAATTTAATTTGAGGTAAAACATCGTCCATAACCCCTTATTTTATATTTATCGAGCTAATTAGTCTCTTTATTTCACCCCGATTCCTCTCAGATTGGAAGATGAGACAGCTCAGAAGAACAACGCTCTGAAGAAGATCAGAGAGCTGGAGGGACACATCTCCGACCTGCAGGAGGACCTAGACTCAGAACGGGCCGCCAGGAACAAGGTGGAGAAGATCAAACGGGACCTCGGGGAGGAGCTGGAAGCCCTCAAGTCTGAACTGGAGGACACGCTGGACACCACCGCCACACAGCAAGAACTAAGGTCAATAACACTACATTAAAATGTACAAATATGGACGCAAACACATTTATAAAGTGGATTTGTGTTAGTTGCCAGTAATGTTTGATTGTATACAATATTCAAAATATTTTTAAAATATCTAAGAAGAGAAAGAACAAACTTCTGGTTTGGTTTCTGAAACATAATTTTAAAATATTCATGTATTCATAATGTCAGAATATCTTTTCAACAGCATTCAGTACAATGGAGATTTTGGTGTTATCTTGTGTAACCGTGTCTTTCATGTTACACAAAAAAGCCAACCAAATCAGCAGAAAGGAAAAAGGAGATGAAGATGGCTCTACCAATCTTTACAAACAAACAAAACTGACAGTGCTTTACAACGTCAAATGTTAATAAAAGACAGTTTAATACCTAGAAGAGATGATTCCGAAGTCTTGATTATGATAAACTAGAGACACTTAGAGAGTGTAGACTTCTGCCAAGATGACACATTTTCTCCTTTCAAAATAAATAAAAGAAAATCCCAGAGCCAGACAGTGATCCTGACCACCACCAAAATCCAGTGGATTGTTCCTAGTGCCGTACCCCATCCTGTCCAGAAATGTCATCAAAATTGGTTAATTACTTTTAGCATAATCCTGCTGACAAACAGACAAACCAATGCAGGCAAAAACTTGAGGGATTTAATAAGGATTAAGATTAGGGAGTTGTTAAAGAAAGTAAAATAAAATAATTTAAAAATTAATCAAAAAAAATATATAAAGCTCTTGATTACACATCTGCTAGGTTGATTTACTGCTCTGTGGATCACAGTTTTGACTGGTTTCTTTATAACTACAATTTAAAGATGGTATTGAAAACAGATGGTCCTAAACAGAGCTGCCATGACATCAGATTTTCAGCTCAGGATGAGCGGTTTGGAGACAAAATGAGAGAATCGAGGCTGAGATGGTTTGGACGTGTGCAGAGGAGGGATGGTGGATATAGTGGACGGAGGATGTTGAAGACGGAGCTGCCAGGCAGGAGGAGAAGAGGAAGACCACCGAGAAGATTCATGGATGTAGTGAAGGAGGACATGAGTTGGTGTTACACAAGAAGATGCAAGGGACAGGGTGAGATGGACGCAGATGACCCACTGTGGCGACCCCTAAAGGGGTGGCTGTGAAAATGTAACAGAAAACGGCCTTTGGGAGTGGAACACTGTGGTTCAAGGGATATATGAGTTGGAGGAGCTAACATTTATTCATAAATTAGACGAAGAAAAGTTTATAAGGCGTTGGAAAATGTGGATTAATTATGAAACAGCATTTATCTTTGAGTTTGGGGTATTCTGATATAATGACCGTTACCCCCGTGCTCTTGGTCCACTCTACTGGCTCTGATCTGATTTAAATTATTTAAAGGTATTTTTAATTTGGGGGCATACATATTGACTGCTGTTATTCCTTTGGTGTTTGTCTTTTTTGGTACGATATTAAGTTATTTTTTAATGTTTTTAAGTAGTATATATGTGACGGATGGATGTTTTTTAATATATTTTGTATTTTATTATGTTTTTCATTGCTGTGTCAAAGTAGATAATATTTATATTCACAATGTTTTGGTTTGACCAAGAAACACTAATATGCAAAATTCATGAATATTGCCGCTTTGTACATTTGAAGAATTTCTTTTTAAACTGTTGACTTTTTACCCCTCAGCCTCTAAAAGGCTGATGGGGTAATTGTCGCCACTCCGCCAGGCGGATGAAATTATGTTGGCTTTTCAAATCAATACCATCGTTGTATCTAGGGAACGTATTGGACGAGTTCAAATTTGGGTCAGTTTTCCCTTAAACCTCGTAAACATGATGACTTGAGAAGGAAATGATGTAAGCTTTTCATACTCATACCATCGATAGATAGACCACTGGAGTAGTGGCTTAGAGGTAGAGCATCCGCCCCACAACCGGGAGGTCGGGGTTCAAGTCCCAGCCGGGTCATGCCAAAGACCATATAAAAATGGAACTTCCTGCCTTCCAGCTTGGTGCTCAGCAAAAATGGAACAGAGGAGGGAAATGTTTGGGGGCGGCAGTGGCTCAGGAGGTAGAGCAGGTGGTCTAATAACCAGAGGGTTGGTGGTTTGAATCCTGCTCTCCCCAGACATCCCGCTGTTGCGTCCCTGGGTGAGACACTTTACCCACCTTGCCTCCAGTGTCCATGAATGTGTATAAATATTCGGTCGTGGTCAGAGAGGCCGTTGGTGTGGATTGGCAGCCACGTTGCCGTCAGTGTGTCCCAGGGTAGTTGTGGCTACAGTAGTAGCTTACCACTACCAACGTCTGTCTGGAGTGAATGAATAATCCATTGTATCCATTGTAAAGTGTCTTTGACTGTCTATAAAAAGCGCTATATAAAATCTGATGCATTACTATTATTATATCTATGAAAAATCTCAGACAAGTTTGAATTTGGATGACCTTGAACTCAAGGTCACAGGTCAATGTTCCCAAAAACATTGTAAACGTAATAACTTAGAAATGAAATGACGTGAATGCTTCACATTGATACCATAGTTGTAGCTATGAAAAATTTGGGACAATTTTGGGTGACTGCACAATTCAGCCAGACAGTGCTCTTAATGCCAGCAGACCGAGGGGTCCCACTTGCATCCGCCAGTATTTTTTGTTTGATATGAGAGATTGCAAGAGTTTATGATGAATTTATGCAAAACACATATATCCTGTTTTTCAAATAAAAAGTTCAGTCTAGTCAAATTAGAGAATTGCTCATCCAAAAGACAACCTCATTAAGATTAATTGGACTTAATGGTCATCATGATGAGGGAGGCTCCGGCATCCATCATCAGAAAGTAAATATCAAAATGATCTTTTTTTTTTTTTTTTTCTGCAGAGCCAAACGTGAGCAGGAGGTGACCCTGCTGAAGAAGGCCATAGAGGAGGAGAACCGGACCCATGAGGCTCAGATTCATGAGATGAGGCAGAAGCACACTCAGGCTGTGGAGGAGCTGACAGAGCAGCTGGAGCAGTCGAAACGGGTAGGCCTGCCTCCACCTGCATGGTGTCCCAAACAGCCGGTGCTTTATATTTGCCATCCACGCTGCACTGAGTTTTATTTCTCTCTCTTCCTCACAGGTGAAGTCAAACCTGGAGAAGGCTAAACAGGCTTTAGAGAAGGAGACGTCAGAGTTAACCATGGAGGTGCGGTCGCTGACGCAGGCCAAACAGGACGGGGAGTACAAGAGGAAGAAGCTGGAGGGTCAGGTGGCAGATCTTCAGTCTCGCTTCAGCGACAGCGAGAAGCAGAAGGCCGAGCTGGCCGAGCGCTGCTCCAAGATCACAGTGAGTTTAGGAAGTCATACAAGTTTTCAAAATGGAACTGTTAAATATTGCCACACACAAGCAGTCTGGAAACCTCACATTTCCCTTTGTTCAGGTTGAGCTGGAGAGTGTGACAAACCTCCTGAATGAAGCTGAAGGGAAGAACATCAAACTGAGCAAAGACGTCACCAGTCTGACCTCCCAGCTCCAGGACTCACAGGTACTTTACACAGGGGGGGTAGTAACTAGCTACATTCACTCAAGTAACTTTTTCACAAAATTGCACTTTAGTCAGTAGATTCATTGCATTTTTTTCCTTAAAATTAAACTGTACTTCTAGTCAGTTATGTTATGCTCGTACTCTGAGTTACCTTTGATTTCCCGGATTTGAAAACTGGTTGGAAATGTCCGTGTTTATACTGTAACAACATGCAACTTTGCTCATAGTTTTTTAACTTTCCACATGAATTTTTCAACTTTTTTCCTTGTGAATTTGTGACATTGTTCTTAAATATACGTCTTTTTTTCCTCTTAAATTTGGAACTTTTCTCCCACAATTTGCAATGCTTTTTTTTTGTTTAGTGTTATTACATTTTTTATTCATAAATTATCAGCTTTATTTATAAACTTGTGACTGAATTTTTTTTTTTTGCACAAAATGTACCAGTTTCTTTAAAAAAAAAAAATGTATTGGATTCTTGTAAATTTGTGGCTTTTTCAGGTAAATGGGTGACCTTGTAAGTTCATATTTTTTTAAATCTTTCTTTTGTTATTAAATGGCCAGAAATTGTTTATCTTTTGTCATTTCGGTCAATTTATAATTTTTTTTTAATTAAAATCAGAATTGAAGTCATTGTTTCTTTTTACTTTGAATCAGTAAATATTTAATTATTTCCACCTACTGTTTTCTTTTTGTGATTTGCATTGTATTATAATGTGGATAATTTATATTTTTATCTTTTATGTTCCTTAGATTAAGATAGATAGATGTACTTTATTGATCCCAAACTGGGAACTTACAGTGTAACAGCAGCATGACAGTAGACGACTAAAACGACAGAAACACACACAGCATGAAAAACAAAGGAATTACCCGTGGAAAGTAAA
This sequence comes from Pholidichthys leucotaenia, assembly GCA_020510985.1. NCBI lineage: Eukaryota > Metazoa > Chordata > Actinopteri > Cichliformes > Pholidichthyidae > Pholidichthys > Pholidichthys leucotaenia. Next base: position 83,391,676 of record CM035848.1, on the reverse strand, counting down.
ACTGCCTAGATAACTTATAGACATCATTGATGAATAGATGGTGACTCGTATAGATACATGAATAGTTTTCACTGTACATTGCAGGATTATAAGGTGCAGGGTGAAATGTGAGGCACCAGTTAGACTGTAAAGTGCAGTATGGCAGCATAATTATGACCAGAATTCAACATCAGAGTGAGTTATTGTACAGTGAAATGACATGTGGCAGGAAAGAGTTCCTGTACCTAACCGTTTGGCAGCAAAGCTGTAGCAGTCTGCCGGAGAAAGTGCTCCGCTGTCTGCCCAGTGTGTGGTGGAGGGGGTGATCGGGATTGTCCATGACGGATCGCAGTTTATTTAGTGTCCTCCTCTCCACCACTGTCTCAAAGGTCTCCAGCCCGAGACCAATCACAGAGCCAGCCCTCTTGATTATCTTGTCAAGCCTGTTGGTGTCGCTGGCTTTGATGCTGCTACCCCAACAGACAGCAGCAAAGATGGCGCTGGCAAAAACGGCCTGGTAGAAATGCTCCAACATCTTGTTGCACATGTTGAAAGATCTCAGCTTCCTCAGGAAGCAGAGTCTGCTCATCCCCTTCTTGTACGCAGCATCGGTGTTGAATTTCCAGTCCAGTCCGTTGCTGATCGTGACACCCAGGTATTTGTAGTCCTCCACTACCTCCACATCCTCCCCTCTAATCCGCAACGGCTGTGAAGGCGTCCTCTTTTTCCTGAAGTCAATCACCATCTCTCTGGTCTTGCTGACGTTCAGCGTCAGGTGATTCTGCTCGGTCCACTCCACAGATCTGTCTACCAGTGCCCTGTACTGCCCCTCCTCTCCCCCTCTTATACGCCCCACAACAGCCGAGTCATCAGAGAATTTCTGCAGGTGGCATGACTCGGTGTTGTACTGAAAGTTGGTGGTGTAGAAGGTGAAGAGAAACACATTTAAGAGAAAACCTCACACAGTGCAGAGATGCAAATTTTGTTTTAAAAAAATTCATTTATTTATATGAAATAAATTATCAGTTTACAAGACAAATGTCCTAAATTTGAGGGAAGAACCTTACAAATTTATCAGAATAATGCCTCTAATATAAAAGAAAACAGTCACAATTTTACAATTGGAAATGCAAATTAATGAGGAAAAAATATTTGTTTTATAAGTAAAACGCTGAAAATTCACATGAAAAAAGTAAGTTATGCTAAAATGTTTCAAATTTATGAAGTAGTAGTAAATTTGAGAACAAAAAAGTCACAAATTTAGAACTACTTTTTTGTAGATACTTTATCACTTTTATTCAAGTGATTTTTTTTTCTGTTGACTACTTATACTTGAGTAATTATTATTGTAGTAAAAGGTAACACTACTAAAGTACAGTTTCCGGATACTCTACTCACCTCTGCTTTTCAGTAATATGCTTTGATCTCAGTAAAATTACACTCGTGTGTTGTAAGTCAACTAAATATTGACCACTGGACTGGTGTGCTGCTTCAGGAGCTGCTGGCTGAAGAGACACGTCAGAAGCTTCAGCTTTCTACGAAGTTGCGACAGGCAGAAGACGACAAAAACAGCTTGCAGGAGCAGCTTGAAGAGGAGATGGAAGCCAAGAGGAACACGGAGAGACAAGTGTCTACCCTCAACGTCCAGGTCAGAGACCAGAGAAAAGATTTAGATTCAGCACATGTTTTGGAGATTGAAGAACAACAACAAAAAAGAAGGTTTTACTGTAGTTTGGTCCAAATAGGGGCCTCCATAACTGAAGACTTGTTCCGCTTCTATGATCAGTAGTCTAAGCTGGTTTTGATTTTTGAACAGCTGTCAGACGCAAAGAAGAAGCTGGATGAAATGTCAGGAAACATTGAGCTGCTGGAAGAAGGGAAGAAACGTCTGCAGAGAGATTTGGAAGCTGCCAACATGCAGTTTGAGGAGAAGGCCTCCGCCTATGACAAGTTGGAGAAGACCAAAAACCGTCTGCAGCAGGAGCTGGAGGACATGCTGATGGACCTGGACAACCAGAGGCAGAACGTGTCAAATCTGGAGAAGAAGCAGAAAAAGTTTGACCAGGTCGGCCAGCACTTTTGACAGATGGCAATACCTTAAGTGTTTATGAAAATGTGTTTTTACCCCCTTTTTCTCTTCAATGTTATTCATTCCTTCTGACCTCCAGATGCTGGCTGAGGAGAAGAGCATCTCCAGTAAATATGCAGACGAGCGGGACCGTGCTGAAGCTGAGGCCAGAGAGAAAGAAACCAAGGCTCTGTCCCTGGCCAGGGCCCTGGAGGAGGCCCAGGATTCCAGAGAGGAGCTGGAGAGAGCCAACAAGGCCCTGAGACTGGAGATGGAGGAGCTCATCAGCTCCAAGGACGACGTTGGAAAAAATGTTAGTGCTGCACTTTATTTTGGTGACTCTGCATTAGTAAGTCCTCCCACTGAAAGTGCGTGGCTTCACTGGTTTGGATTTGTTTAGGTCCACGAGCTGGAGAAGTCCAAACGCGGCCTGGAGGCCCAGGTGGAGGAGATGAAGACTCAGCTGGAGGAGCTGGAGGATGAGCTGCAGGCAGCCGAAGATGCCAAGCTGCGTCTGGAGGTGAACATGCAGGCGCTGAAGGCCCAGTTTGAGAGAGACCTCCAGGGCCGAGATGAGATGGGAGAGGAGAAGAAGAGGCAACTGGTCAAGCAGGTGAAGAGACAAAATAAGAACACGATCAGATTCACCAGAAATTGGGAATAAAGCTTTTTTTCTGTGTATTTCAAACTAAAGAAATCTTTGTTTTTGGGAGTCTCTTGTTGTTTTTTCAGTTGCTCATGTAAAAAAATGACGGTACTGTGACTGCAGGTCCGTGAGTTGGAGACGGAGCTGGAAGACGAACGTAAACAGAGAGCCACAGCAGCTGCAGCCAAGAAGAAGCTGGAGACAGACATGAAAGATCTGGAGGGACAGATTGAGACGGCCAATAAGGGACGAGATGAGGCCATCAAACAACTGCGCAAGCTCCAGGTAAGGGCAACGGGGTCGCCATGGTGATCTAGTCATAATGCACAACCTCAAGTGTAGTGTTGCTTTTATCCAACAGTTCCATAAGCACAGTTTATCAATTGACAGCAACACAGGACAAATGATTATGATTTTTTGTTTGTTTAACCAGTTATTTGACATTTTTTTCAACTAGGCACACCAGTATTCAGTTTTCAGATTTGGTAATCAAATATTTGATTTTTTTTTTCTTTTTACCTTTACCAAATTTACCCCAAAACGCAAATTTTGATTGAGAAATCTCACTAAATCACTAAACTCACATGGCAAAAACTACAAATTTTATGAGAAAAAGAAATGCTAAATTTTGAAAAAAAGCTGCAAATTTTGTGGGAAAAAAACTGCAAGGGAAAAATTCCATGTTTACACAAAAAAAGTAGTAAATTTACAAGAACAAGTTATCAAATTTACAAGAAAGGCTAGAAATTCCTGACAAAGGTTTCACATATACATGGAAGATGTTCATATTTACAAGAAAAGACACATTTCTGAAAAAAAATTGATGCTGATGCAGTTTACTGAGGGAGAAAAGAGACTGTACAGAATATCCAGATATTTGCCTCGCTTACTTCCGATTATCTCAAACACTTTTTAGACACACGTGTTTGTTTCTATTGGTAATAAGTTTTTTAAATTGTTTTTAGAATCACATTAACTGCCTCCTTCCTGTTAAAACCTTGTCCAAGATGCTGTAAATATATAAATTTTACTGATTTCCCTCCTTTGTTCTCTTCACTGCTACAGGCCCAAATGAAGGACTACCAGAGGGAGATTGAAGACGCCCGTGCAGCCCGGGAGGAGGTGCTGGCCTCTGCGAAGGAGAGTGAGAAGAAGGCTAAGAGTCTGGAGGCTGAGCTCATGCAGCTGCAGGAGGTAACACTGCTGCTAAATAAGAAGGCTGCAACTTTTCTGTGAGCACAGGCTTGAAATAATGAATGCACATGTGACCCGTTTGTAGGAACTGGCTGCAGCTGAGAGGGGACGGAAACAGGCGGAGGCTGAAAGAGATGAACTGTCTGATGAACTAGCGAGCAACGCCTCTGGAAAGTGGGTGGAGCTTTAGGACTGTTATTTTATGGTTAGCAGGAAAACTGAACATGAGAAAGTTTCTCAGCTGTTGTCTCTGCGCGCAGGTCAGCTTTGGCGGACGAGAAGCGTCGCCTGGAGGCTAAGATCGCCCAGCTGGAGGAGGAGCTGGAGGAGGAGCAGGGCAACATGGAGATGCTCAACGACAGACTGAGGAAGAGCTCGCAGCAGGTGAAGAGGCTGGAGCCGATATACGTACTGTAACTCGTGAAGCCGACGAGCAGCCTGCGGAGATCTCATCCACATCTGCGGTTCTTGTACTTCCACTCACAGGTGGATCAGCTGAATAATGAGCTGCAGACGGAGCGCACCACCTCCCAGAAGAACGAGAGCGCCCGGCAACAGATGGAGCGCCAGAACAAGGAGCTGAAGGCCAAGCTCCAGGAGATGGAGAACCAAGTCAAGTCCAAGTTCAAGTCCTCCATCACTGCCCTGGAGGCTAAAGTGGCACAGCTGGAGGAGCAGCTGGAGCAGGAGAGCAGGTGGGGAGCTAATTGGCACAGAAAGGTTAAAAAAGTTTCAGAGCAGAGCCAGATGTCTCAGTTTGAGGGAACCTTCCATGGCATCACACATCATCAAGCAGGAGGTGTTGGCTACAGTGAAGTCGCACTAAGCATTTAAGCTAAGAGTTGCTGAAGTCAAACAAGCACAGATTTACGTATCAACTGAAGAATTTCTTCCTCATGTCAAAGGCTGCTTGATTTCAAGATAGCAGGGGAGGCGATAGGAGAGCTGTCAGTCATTTTCTCGAGGTTTGTCCACCAAGCGTGCAACATTCACAAGTTACACGTTCTCATCTGTCAAAAAAGTGGCTCATTGTAAATTCACCTTAATGTTGCATGCTCAGACGGGTTTCTTACATATTTGAAATGTTGGTCATGTTTATTATGATCGTACAGAACTCATATGACATAAAGCTCTAGGTCCATTCCCCCTGGGCAATTCTTTGTGTTGTGGAGGAATTAGATCAGGCGAGGTATGACGAGCTGGAAGGTTGCAGAGTTTTATTTCCTCCATCAAAATGAGACGCACTTGTAGCGCTGTGCACTACAGTGGTCTACAGTGCTGTGCTGTCTGTGCTGTGTTTTGTTGTGCTGTCTTTTGTTATACAAACAGAGAGAATGCATGGCACATTAGCATATTGATATACATATCAGTCAATACATATAATTAGCCTGACCAACTGGCGCCCAGACGTCTTCTCCTTAATCCGGGGATGTATAAACAATAGTCTGTTGTTCTGGCTGTCCCCCCAGGGGTTCTCTGTCCATATGTGAATGGTCCTCTGCTTCTTCCGGACTTTCTGAGTGTGAAGAGGAATGTCCCTGTAGATTGTGGTGGGTCACCACAGGGCTCCCCCCAGAACACTCAGAAGGGGCTGTGACCCCCCCCCCCCCCGTTTGGGCTCCAGCTCCGGTAGAACTGTTCTACTGTAGAGGAGTGTCGGAGGGCATGTCAGTCCGTGGGGGGGACGGGGGAGGGGTGGAAAGGACAGTGTGCTCCGCTCCAAGTTCCAGCACGTTGAACGGCCATGGATCGTGGGCGCACGGCTGGTGCGCGTCGTGCGTAATGGAACAAGACGGCGATCGGCCGGCTTTAGGGAGTGAGGTGCGGGAAGAGCGCTGTGGGGGGGGGGGGGGTGGACTAAGTGAGTGCCGGCCCGGGACGTCAAATGTGTCTGGGCCGCACAAAAATTGCATGTGGATCCGCGATGATGAGGGACTTTCCTGTTAAATCTGGCGGTGATCCACAGCAGCTGTGAAAAAAAAAAAAATTAAGTCTCTGACTCCTCTCGCAGTTTGATTCAGCAGGGATGTGGGGAAGGCGAGCGGCCAAATTCCCCGAGGATGCGTAGTGGCTGTGAAACAACTGCAGCTGTGTGAGGGACCTGGCAGTTTGGCTTTTAGGTGCGGAAGCAGCCCTAAAGCCATCGGGGACAGCAATCGGCCAAATTCCCCTTGTGTGCCGTGGCTGAGAAACCCATACAAAGTCCTGTGTGCGGGCTGCACGTCTGCTTCAGGTGCACGAGCAGCCCTGAAGGTTCCGAGGGTGGCGATCAGCCGTGTTTCTCGGGCATGTGCAGCGGCGGAGGACAATGTATCAGTCTGTGGAGCTGGTTCGACTTTGTGCGTGGCTCGCACATAGCGCAGTGGCCACAAGCTGGCAGTTGCATTGTAATCGTAATCCTGCGGTGTGCGTGCGGGGCTTCTGTGCGCGGGAGGTCCGCTGTTGGGTGTTTAGTCAGAGTCGGGGAGCTCGGTGGAAATCAACGCAGACAGCGTCGATGATCGTCCCCGATCAGGCTGCTTCCTTCGTTTCGCTCATGTTGCCTGTTCATGGTGCGTGTCGGTCCAAGCGCTGCCTGCTCCGGGGAGCGTGCTCCGGTGAGGATGAAGAGGTTGCAGGCATTCTCTGGTCCTCTGGGGTCCACAGCACAGTGAGAGGGAACAAACGGTCATTCTCTCTCGTCAGGTCACCAGTGTGGAGGGAAAAGATCAGGCGAGGGTCGCACCATGACACGTCGGGTCACCAGTGTGGAGGAATATGTTCAGGCGAGGTATGACGAGCTGGAAGGTTGCAGGGTTTTATTTCCTCCATCAAAATGAGACGCACTTGTAGCGCTGTGCGCTACAGTGGTCTACAGTGCTGTGCTGTGTTTTGTTGTGCTGTCTTTTGTACGTTATACAAACAGAGAGAATGCATGGCACATTAGCATATTGATATGCATATCAGTCAATACATATAATTAGCCTGACCAACTGGCGCCCGGACGTCTTCTCCTTAATCCGGGGATGTATAAACAATAGTCCATTGTTCTGGCTGTCCCCCCAGGGGCTCTCTGTCCGTATGTGAATGGTCCTCTGCTTCTTCCGGACTTTCTGAGTGTGAGGAGGAATGTCCCTGTAGATTGTGGTGGGTCACCACAGTGTATCTTTTTTTTTTTTTAAGTTTTATATATGTATGTAGAACTAGATAAAGTACTATACTTTACATAGTACACCGCACTTTCCAGGAGGAGTTGTCCGGGGGGAAATGGACCAGGTAACTCTGTTCTTACGCTTCTCCTCTTAACTCATGTCTGTCTTCTTTCAGAGACAAGCAGGCTGCTGCCAAGAGCATCCGCCAGAAGGACAAGAAGCTCAAAGACTTGATAATGCAGGTGGAAGAAGAAAGAAAACAGGGAGAGCAGTACAAGGACCAGGTGAAATCACTTGTTTTAACAGAAAAATGTTGCAAGTTTACGAGAGTGTGGGGGGGGGGAGTCACAAATACATGAAACTGTTAGAGAAAAAGTAATACATTTAGGAAACTGGAGAAAAAGTCGCAAATTTACCCTGCATCTTAGCATGTGGCATTCCCCCCAAAAATGCAGCAAGTTTACGAGACAGGAGGAAAGGGTGGAATCACAAATTTATGAGAATGGCGGGGGGGGGTCACTGATTTATGAGACTGGGGATAATAAGTTGCAAATTTATGAGACTGGGCGAAAAAAGTCACAAATTTGTGAAACTGTTGGAGAAAAAGTCGCAAATTTAGCCTGTATTTTAGCATGTAGCATGCATCTAGAAAAATGTTGCAAGTTTACAAGGCAGGAGAGAAAGTTATAAATTCATGAAACCGGGTGGGGGGTCATAAATTTAAGAGACTGGGGGGAAAAAAATTTAATATTCACTTTAGCATGTAGCATGCATCCAGAAAATATTACAAGTTTACGAGATGGGAGAAAAAGTTGCAAATTTACGAGAAGGTGGAAGGGGGGACTCGCAAATTTATGCGACTTGAGGGAGAAGTCACAGATTTACAATTTGGAACAAGTCAAATATATTTAGATTTTTTTAATTTATTTATTTGGATAAAATGACACTAAATATGGTATACACAGAAAATGTAAATATACATTTGAAATGTCATACAAAATCCAGGATGACACATAAAAGTGAAAACACTTATTTCCAATGTAGGAGACTGGAGAAAAAAATGCAAATTTAGCATGCATTGTAGCATGTATCCAGAAAAATGTTGCAAGTTTACGTGCATGGAGTAAAAATCATAAGTTGACAAGCAGGGAAAAAAGTTGTTAATCTATGAGGTTGGGGAGGGGAAGTCTCAAATTTATTAGCAGTCCAAAAACTTGAGTGAAAAAGGGCCAATATACAAGAGAAAAAGGTTGCAAATTTACAAGGCCAGGGAGAAAAGTCAACATTTTTAATACTATGGGGGGAAAAAGTGGCAAACTTATGAGACAGATGAGACTGTGGGGAAAAAAAGTTGCAAATTTATTAATGGGCCAGAAAAAATATAGTGGAGGACCATATCCGGCCCCCATTCCCTGATATTGGCACATGCAATATAGGTCATGTGGAGGGAAGGCTTTGTTGCAGAAAACTGTGAGCATATACTTTTTCTGTTATCATGATAGGCGGATAAAGCACATAGTCGTGTGAAGCAGCTGAAGCGACAGGTAGAGGAGTCAGAGGAGGAGTCTCAGCGTGCTTCAGCCGCCCGCAGGAAACTGCAGCGGGAGCTGGACGAAGCCTCAGAGGCCAACGACTCCCTGACCCGAGAGGTCAACTCTCTGAAGAGCAAACTCAGGTAGAATTAAACACGTTCATCTGTCTTATCGGGTCTGGGGGAGTGGGGCTTTTTTTCATCACTTCGCATTTTAATTTTGTGTGGCTACATTAGACACAGCATGACAGAAAATTAAGTAGTGAAACAGTAAAAAAAAAAAAAGAATTTGCTGCAGGTAAAATGTACATAGGATGAAAAAAGTTGTGTAATACTAAAACAGTGAGTTGGTGTGGTGAAACATCTCACAGCTAATAAAGAATGACACGAAATATGACTTTTTATTTAGTCACATTTCATATTTAGTCATATTTTGCCAGATTCAGCAATACTGCTAATTTGCATCTGTAGTCCCCCAGCGGGTCACAAAAACACAGTCATACATGAGAAGAACATCTGCAATGAAACTGTACAAAGTGTATATGCTAAAGTGCAAGAGTTAAGGTGCTACAAAACAAGTGAAGTGCCGTGTATGCATACACACACATGCACCCAAGCACCTCACAGCAACAAACAAGAGGCGGGGCGTATGTGTGTGACGCACGGGCACATACACTACTCACTAAAAGCTAGGGATATTCGGCTTTTGGGTGAAATTTCAGGATGCACTAAAACCTTTATAGGTGAACTTAATTTGACCTTCTGTAATCTTTTCAATGCGCATGTCCAACTGTTCAGTGTTTCAATACTTTTTACATAACTTGCTGTTCTCTAACAAGGTGCTTAACAGCAAAATTCACAACAGGTGTTTGATCCATGAATCTACCAATAAATTTTCTGGTTCAATTAGGTGAAGTAAACATCAAAGATGCTTTGCTACAAGCAGAAACTGCAGAAGCAAAATAGATGAAATGTTGGTTTCTTCTCTTAATAGTCCTGGTGGCCAGGTGGTCAGAGCTTCGTTAGAGGATTCCTTCTGCATCATCAGCAGGTGCCTCAGGGTCATAGGTGTTTTGCCCCTGAACCTGTATGCCTTGCCTGAGCGGGGCAGCAAAGATTAATCCTCACTTGCAGAAGGGTTCCAATTCTCTTGTGAGCCACAACCATCTTGAACTAGCCTCAGCCACTGAGACTATGTCCCTAATAGCTTTCCGTAGATGTCTAGGTTCCAAACCTATCTTGTGTAGAAAGCAGTGCAAAGATGTGGCTGGGAACCCATGACAACCAACTTTGATGGTGAATAAAGTAGTGTGCCACCCTTTGATACAAGCCTCATCAACTAGGTCCTGGTATTTTCCTTTCTTGAGCTCATGCGATATGGCCAGCCTCTCCTCCCAAGGCACTGTAAACTCAGCTGTTACAATGGATTTTGCACTCCAAGAGAAAAGAATCATGTCCAGGCGGAGTGTGGTTGTTGCTTCTTCTAGGAAGACAAGCTTCTTTTTTAAATCAGCACACATCTCCCAGTCTGATGCTTTATGCAAAATGGAGAAGCAAGTTCTGGCAGTTGTTTTTGTCTTTGGAGACTTATTTCCTGGCCTTTGAATGCTGATGACCTTAGATGGTGGTGCCTGATGGTTATTGGCTCTAATCCTTTGGAATTCTGTCCATTTTGCCATTTCTGTAAGGTCTTTATCGTGTCTCCACTGGTAACGCCTCTCTCCAAGTGCTATAGAGCACTTGGTATTTAAACAGTCCTCTTCATCATGCTGTTCACATTTTGACAGCATGAGACCAAGATGACACCTAATAATTGATCAACAGTACCTCACCATTGCAAGGCTTCAAACAGGATGTTCTCAGAGGGACGTGTCCACTGAGCTTAGAGTGTCATAGTGTCATCAGCAGGTTGCAAGAGAAATACAGAGAGACTGGAAGGGTCACAGAAAGTCAGAGAAGTGAATGCCCTTTGGCCACATCCCACGCTAATGACCTGCTTCATTGTGAACAGTGCCCTGCGGAACCAGATGATGAATGCCACCCAACTCCAGGCACATTTAAGAGAGGTGAGAGGCACCCAAGTGTCACGTCAGACCATTCAAAACCATTTACATCAGCGTGGTCTGCGTGCTAGATGACCTGCAAGGGTACCTGACCACACCATCAGGCACAGACATCATTTGCACGGGCCAGGGAGCATTTACACTGGACAAGGGACCAGTGGGCCTCAGTGCTGTTCTCTGATGAAAGTCGATTCACGCTGAGCAGAAATGATGGCCACCAACGATGTTGAAGACTTCAAGGAGAGCGCTATGCATCAGCCGCTGTTGTCACCATGTTAGTCTGGGCAGGTGTGTCTAGCCAATACAGAACAGCCCTACACCTTGTGAATGGTACAGTGACAAGCCAAAACTACCTGAATAACATCATTAATCCAGTCATTGTGCCCCTGCATGAATAACACAGACCTAATATCATCTTCATAGATGACAATGCTAAAGCTGATCAAGGTCGCATCATCAGGGAATGGCTACTGGAGGCTGGGGTACCTCAAATGGAGTGGCCTGCACTTTCTCCAGACCTGAATCCCATACAAAGCCTATGGGATCAGCTGAGTCATTGTGTAGAGGCTCGTAACCCTGCACCCCACATCCTCATTGACCTGAGGGCTGCCTGTTATGTCCACAAACCTGGTACAAAGAAGACGAATGAGGAGGTTGCACTGGAACTTAGCTTTAATGTAATAATGGTTCCAATACAGGAACGCAGCAGTATGCGAAGTCGTCCTGGGCAAGAGAACCCCAAAAGGCGTACGCCCCTTATTATAGGGTGGTGTGATGATGCGACCGGAAAGTGGTGTCATCACATCACACTTCACAATAAAACCCCTATCTTACATTCTCTCCCCCCACCCCTTTACAAAATAAATAAAAAAACATCTAATCAAAACCCACCCGAATTTGGCACACAAGAACCCCTAATAAACATAGTCAAATAATAAGAGCAATAAACACACCAAATTAAAACAGCAAACATAAAATCATAAAGAACATTAAAACATTAAACAAACCAGAACTAGGGCCTGTGGGTAGACTGGCACGTGACCCTGCACGGCAAAGTGGGTTATTCTGCCACTTTCAGATGGTCCAGCCATGCTCCTACCTACAAAGTCTTTAGTCTTTTATTTACACTCTCCCATGGCAATGGTGGGTCAGGCTGGGGAAACTGTAGACCCACCATTGTAGCTGGCTTTTGTTTCAATAAATTCTTTGAGATGAGGAAATCACCATTGCACGCTTCTACTTAAATGTCCTACTTTCATGATATAATATCACTGTAATGTGAACTTTTTACATTTTCCATAAATGTTACCCAAAAGCCAAATATCCTTAACTTTTTGTGAGTAGTGTACAAACGCACACACACTAGTAACCACATTTGTCAAGTTATCTTCCCCCCTAAGAATAGCCCACCTTGCTGTTTTGCCGTTAAAGACGCACTCCGGGGGATATAAATCCCACATAAAAACAAATCTCTGTTGTCTAAAATGGTATCTTATGCACTTTGTTCTTCAAAAAAACCCTTTCATTGTCTTGCAGTTTCATGTCAAAATCTCCACCCACCCACCCCCACCCCCAGAATTGGTGATTACTAGGCCAATCCACATACCTCAAGGCTAATAGTGGCTTGCACTACATTATCAGAATAAATCCTGTGATAAAAAGACTTACCAGTTGAAGGATATGCCCAGTTGTATGCACGGTGCCCCAGGATAATGACTGAAACTTGCATCGGTTCTTAAAACCAGTTTAATGGTAAAGCTCATCTTAATTTCGGTCAAGTTTTCAAAGTAATTTGCTAAAAAATGCCAACTAGCCTGGAAGATAACTTCAGTTAGGCCAGAGTGTCGTGGCTGGCTTAACACTACCCACGTGCCAGTACCACTGAATAGTTGCATCACCAAAAACATTCCATCTCAACTGGCAGTTTTGCGGGGGGCGGGGCTTAAGTGAAACTTTACAGCAAAAAAATAGAGATATGAGACATTTGAGCAATTTTGATCTTGATATGTCTTGTAAGTCAAAAAAAAAAACATGTTACAGACATGTGGACGAGAAAAAACAACTCAATTTTTGGCAGAATGTCACTTTTGAGGAAAAATGGCTTTTCTTTCACTTCACCCAACTTAAACAAAGCGGGGTCTATTTAGAGACAGAAAGCATCGCAAACAAATTCCCAGATTTCTTGTGTTGAATTCCTTGTAAAACAGCTCAGGGATCTGATTGAGGCACAAGTTTAATCACCTTACAGGGCCCATAATGAGCGAACCATATTTAAATTAATTTGTAATTTAAATTTAAAACCGTGTAAAAGAACTTCCCTCCAATTTCCACTGACTGCAGGTGTATTCCGTTATGGCTATGATGTGGTTGCTGGAGAGGATAGTTTCTATTCTACTTAATCCTCGTCTTCCCACCAGATACGGAGAGTTATGTCACAGATCCGGCTTATGCAACAGATTGCTAAAAACATGCAACTCGTAGGCACACAAGGAAGTGCAGCGGTATCTACTGTATTTAACGACTCTTCGTTCATTAAAAAAAAATGGAAGGATTTGTTAAGAAATTTCGGCCCTTATTTTCAAAGGTCTCCTCCTCAACCACTCTATCCAAGAACACAAAAAATGTGGAATAACACATTTGACAGAACTAGAGGGCACTCTAGGTGTGCTATTTAAGATGGGGGTAGGAGCACTTTCTTGTTTGCCATGGTGATGGACAGGCTTACAGATGAGGTCAGGCAGGAGTCTCCATGAACCATGATGTTTGCAGATGACATTGTGATCTGTAGTGAGAGTAGGGAGCGGGTGGAAGAGAACCTGGAGAGGTGGAGGTATTCTCTGGAGAGAAGAGGAATGAAAGTCAGTAGAAGCGAGACAGAATACATGAGTGTGAATGAGAGGGAGGCAGGTGCAACGGTGAAGATGCAAGTAGTAGAGGTAGTGAAATGAGTTTAAATACCTATTGTCAACCAACCAATGCAATGGAAAATGCAGAAGAGAGGTGAAGAGAGTAGAGGTAGGCTGGAATGGGTGGAGATGAGGTTGGGTGATTTGTGATAGAAAGATAGCTAAAGTGAAAGGTAAGATTTACAAGACTAGTGAACCCTGTTATGATGTATGGTTTGGAGACAGTGGCACTGACAAAAAGACGGGAGGCAGAGCTGGAGGTGGCAGAGTTGAAGATGCTAAGATTTTCAATGGGAGTGACTAGGAGGGATGGGATTAGAAATGAGTATATCAGAGGGACAGCTCAGGTTGTGCAGTTTGGAGACAAAGTAAGAGGAGCAAGGCTGAGATGGTTTGGACATGTGCAGAGGAGGGATAGTGGATATATTGGACAACTGATATGAAAGCTGGAGCTGCCAGGCAGGAGGAATAGAAAAAGACCACAGAGAAGATTCATGGATGTAGTGAAGGAGGAGATGGCGAGGGTTGATCTTACAGAGGAAGATGTAAGGGACATGATGAGATGGAGGCAGATGATGTGACGACTCCTAAAGACAGCAGCTGAAAGAAGAAGACAACGACATTCAGAGAGGGCATATCTCCACCAAGTCTCCATCCCTCTATCTGCATCTCCACATTTGTCCAGTAGGTTTAGTGTAATCCTGCTGACAGGCTGACGAATGATCACATTATATTGCAAGATAGGGCTTTGGGGGAGGTATGCGCTCATGGATCACCTCCAACATGTAATGGATTCATCCGTAGCCCAAGGGCCTCCTCTGGTGAAAGTTTCATCAAAATCTATCAGGTAGTTGTTGTGTAATCCTGCTTTTAAAAAAAAGACAGACGGGAACAAACCGTCCCAATCATATTACGTCCTTGGTGGAGGTAATTAAAATTGACAGGCTACTTATCCATTGTTAAGAAGAAGAAGCCAACTTTGTCATTCAGTCCATACAGCCAATCATGTACAGTAGAACAAAATTACGTTTCTCCTATCTACAATGTTAATCACATCTAGAGTCAGAGGGGCCACTGCTATGCAAGACACCGCCACAAACAACTTTTTCCTTCCCCCATTCTATTATGCTGAGCACCAAGCTAGAAGGTGGGAAGTACCATTTTTATATGGTCTTTGGTATGGGACTCAAACCCACAATCCCGGCTTAAGAGACCAGTGCCTTATCCATTAGGCCACTGGGGCACAATGAAGGCAATTAAGGCCTAAATGAATCCAGATGCACAGCAACAAAAAAGTTCATCTTCCTATCTTCTCCTGTAATTTTGTATCATTCTCGTGCGATTTTTTTCACGTGAACCTTGCTGCGATCTGTGCTGCTTCAAAGCTCAAACGCAGCTGGTGAGGACTGCCGAGAGGCCCAAACCACACCGCAGCCACAACTGAACACAACCGCAACTTGGGAGCGTGAATGAAGCAAACACTATATGTAGCTGTGCTGAAAAATATCTTAAAGGTTCTTAGTCATGTCTAGATCAAGAGTCACCATTACATTAAAACATACAAAAGAAACAAATAGTTAATAGTTAACAAGTCTAGCCTGAGGTAAAGGGCTCTAAAATCTAAAACCAGTTACTTTGACTCATTTGTACTCACATTTGAAAACAAATGACCGCATGTCGCTATAGTCCTGGGTTGAAAATACATAAATATTTGCAGCATTAAAATCTGTTTGCTAAGAACAAGCGAAACAATCCTGTTCCATCTCCTTTCCAGAGGCAACCCTGAACCCAAGGAGTAACACAGCAGGTACCTCTGCGCCGAAAAGTTCCCCATCACCATTTCTCATGAACGTACCGTAGCTTTTCATAACCTGCCCACACTCCTAATGCTCTCATTCCTTTCTGAGTCAAACTGAGAGAAATGTGGCTCACCAGCTACCAGCCATCTCACATAAAAACGCTGAGTGATTAAATTTTATTGTACCCATCATGTCCTGGTGGCCATATTTTTCTCAGTGCTTGGTTTAAACAACATAAACCGAACTCATTTTCCTGAGTAAGGAGTTAAATGAGTTACTAAGATAACCAGCGTGCTTGACCTGTACATTCTGTATTTCATCGATCCCCCTGTGCATTGTGCAGCATCTGACTGGTTTGCAAACAAACCCTAACCAGCACCTGGGGAAAAAAAGCATAAAAGAATGACATCTGTTTGCTAAGACAGTGTGTTTCTGTGGCATTTCTAGGCGTGGAAACGAGCCCTCCTTCAGCAGCGCACCTCGACGTATTGGCGGAAGCCGAAGAGTGGTCGAAGATGCCTCAGAGGAGGAAGCTGACTCCCAGAGTGACTTTAATGGAACGAAGTCTGCTGAGTAACCGGTTAACACAGTTACCGTCTGCGGCAGGGTCTGCCAGTTTAAAGAGAACAGATCCAAATGCCTGTTATGCTATTTAGTTGCTCTACATCACTGCAAAATATATATTTTCTCCCATTTCCTGTTGTGTACTGTTCTGTCTTCTTGTTTCAGAGCACCTTTTCTGAACACAAAATCAGGATTTGATGTGAATCTGGTGGTTCTGCCAAAGTGTGATTTGCTGTTCTTTTCTTTTTTTTTTTTTTTTTAAAACATACACTGATTTTTACAGCACTGATGGACTTGGTGCATGACAATAGGTGTTTCTAATTAACACCCACTTACAGCAGAAACGTGCTGTAAATCGACAGATGTGTAATTTATCAGCGACTCTTGTCCTGTTGCCTGTGACTGCTGTTACTGTTGTGAAAGGAGCGATTTCTACTCCTAGTCTGCCTCCAGGCATGACATTTGTACCCAACAAGCAAATACTCAGCTGTTTCTTTGGTGTCATTATTCTACACTTTTTTGTGCCCAGATGTTTAATTTAAATTAACAAATATCAGATGAGATTACTCCAACAAGGGGAAAAAAGTGTCAAATAGCAGTTCAGATCTTTTTACTTCCCCTTTTGCTGGGATTTACTGTACATTTTTATAGTCCCCCATCACCATGAACCAACTTAATCTCATTTTATACTTTTATATGTAACCAAATAATGTTTACAAGACACCTTTTTGTATCCAGCCGTTGAACCACTTGCACAATAAATAAAGATTTAAAAAAAAAAATCTCATTTTCATCTTGGTAACGCTGAACTGACTCATCACAACACTGTGTCCATCTGTCTGGTTTCACAGAGAGCCTTCAGGAATAATAATGTTACCTCAGGAACATACAGATTAAATGCTGACGTACAGAAGCAGCAGAGGTGCTGCACACAAACACCCATTACACAGTGGTCACAGGAAGCTCAGGTTCCAGTGGGTGCAGCAATTGTTAACCACATCAGGTACTGATGAAGCCTGTGCTAGGAGACCAAATAAAGTGAGTGTTGTAGTACTCAAGATCATTTTACATTTTGTTATTAGAAGCTTGTCATAGCAGGAAAACACAGCGTAGCAACACCTTGTTGAAACCATGGATCCTGAATTGAGACAAACATACAATAAAAACCATGACTGTGTTATCATTAAATTAAAAGTAAGTTAAATATAAAACTAATCACTCCTAAAAACAAAGTTACTTAAAATGCAGTTTAAAAGCATGGGGAATAAGAGTTTGTCTTTTGGTTTTACTCCTGGGTCGCCGAAGAGAGTGAACATCTGAAGGGGTAGCAGACAGGAAGCTCTGCAGAGGTAAAGAGTTGTCCCTCAGAATGTTGAAGGTCCTTAGAGTAGCCTCATCTCGCCGCTCACTTAAGGTGGGAGGACAGGAATGTGGGAAGCCAATTATTCTACAGCACCGCCTCTGTACCCTGTCCAACTCTTCAGAGACCTTTTGTCAGCCCTCCCCAAACTGGACTGGCATATTCCAGAACCGAAGGTCAGCTAGATCCGTTTTAAAACATCAGGTGGGAGGCCAGCTCTTTTAGCCAAACAAAGGTAGTGACTCCTGGGTCTTATTTTACAGAGCATATAGTTGACATGGGCATTCCATGACAAATCAGATGAGATCTGATCTCCAAGCAGCTTGAATGTGGAAGATCGATGTTGATCTTGAGACCACATTTTCAAGGTCTTGCACATTTGTATGTGTATATGTATTCACAGAGCTTCACTTTTTCCACATTTTATGTTACAGCCTTATTCCAAAATGGATTAAATTAATTTCTGTCTGCAAAATTCTACACACAAATGTACTGTAATATGACATAATAATGACACATAATAATGTCACATAATGACAATGTGAAAAAAGTTGAGATTTTTGCAGATTTATTAAAAATAAACTAAGAAATCACATGTACTTAAGTATTCACAGCCTTTGTTCATTACTTTGTTGATGCACCTTTGGCAGCAATTACAGCCTCAAGTCTCTTTGAATATGATGCCACAAGCTTGGCACACCCATCTTTGGACAGTTTGGCCCATTCCTCTTTGCAGCACCTCTCAAGCTCCATCAGGTTGGATGGGAAGTGTCAGTGCACAGCCATTTTCAGATCTCTCCAGAGATGTTCAATTGGATTCAAGTCTGGGCTCTGGCTGGGCCACTCAAGGACATTCACAGAGTTGTCCTGAAGCCACTCCTTTGATAGCCTGGCTGTGTGCTTAGGGTCATTGTCCTGCTGAAAGATGAACCGTCGCCCCAGTCTGAGGTCAGGAGTGCTCTGGAGCAGGTTTTCATCCAGGATGTCTCTGTACATTGTTGCATTCATCTTTCCCTCTATCCTGACTAGTCTCCCAGTTCCTGCCGCTGAAAAACATCCCCACAGCATAATGCTGCCACCACCATGCTTCACTGTAGAGATGGTATTAGCCTGGTTTCCTCCAAACATGACGCCTGGCATTCATACCAAAGAGTTCAATCTTAGTCTCATCAGACCAGATTGTTTCTCATGGTCTGAGAGTCCTTCAGGTGCCTTTTGGCAAACTCCAGGTGGGCTGCCATGTGCCTTTTACTAAGGAGTGGCTCCTCTACTATACAGGCCTGATTGGTGGATTGCTGCAGAGATGGTTGTCCTTCTGGAAGGTTCTCCTCTCTCCACAGAGGAATGCTGGAGCTCTGACAGAGTGACCATCGGGTTCTTGGTCACCTCCCTGACTAAGGCCCTTCTCCCTCGATCGCTCAGTTTAGACGGCTGGCCAGCACTGGGAAGGGTCCTGGTGGTTCTGAACGTCTTCCATTTACGGATGATGGAGGCCACTGTGCTCATAGGGACCTTCAAAGTCACAGAAATTTTTTCTGTACCTTTTCCCAGATTTGTGCCTCGAGACAATCCTGTCTCAGAGGTCCACAGACAATTCCTTTGACTTCATGCTTGGTTTGTGCTCTGACATGTACTGTCAGCTGTGGGACCTTATATAGACAGGTGTGTGGCTTTCCAAATCATGTCCAATCAACTGAATTTACCACAGGTGGACTCCAATTAAGCTGTAGAAACATTTCAAGGATGATCAGTGGAAACAGGATGCACCTGAGCTCAATTTTGAGCTTCATGGTAAAGGCTGTGAATACTTACAGTATGTACATGTGATTTGTCAGTTTTTTAAAAAATTTGCAAAAATCTTAAAAAAAAAAAAACACCTTTCACATCGTCATTATGGGGTATTGTGTGTAGAATTTTGAGTTAAAAAATGAATTTAATCCATTTTGGAATAAGGCTGTAACATAAAATGTGGAAGAAGTGAAGCGCTGTGTATACTTTCCGGATGCACTGTATGTATACAGACGTGGACAAAATTGTTGGTACCCCTCTGCTAATGAAAGAAAAACCCACAATAGTCACAGAAATAACTTGAATCTGACAAAAGTGGTAATAAATAAAAATTCTATGAAAAATAACCAATGAAAATCAGACAATGCTTTTGAATTGTGGTTCAACAGAATTATTTTAAAAAAACAAACTCATGAAACAGGCCTGGACAAAAATGATGGTACCCCTAGAAAAGATTGAAAATAATGTGACCATAGGGACATGTTCAACCAAGATGTGTCCTCTAATTAACATCACAGGTGTCTACAAACGTGTAATCAGTCAGTCGGCCTATTT
This sequence comes from Pholidichthys leucotaenia, assembly GCA_020510985.1. Lineage (NCBI taxonomy): Eukaryota > Metazoa > Chordata > Actinopteri > Cichliformes > Pholidichthyidae > Pholidichthys > Pholidichthys leucotaenia. The sequence goes on along the minus strand of CM035848.1, from coordinate 83,372,092 downwards.
AAAGGGTGACAAGTAGTCACTGTGCTGTTTGGTGACATGGTGTGTACCACACTAAACATGGACCAGAGGAAGCAAAGGAGAGAGTTGTCTCAGGAGAGATAGATAAGCCTTTATTAGTCCCACAATGGGGAAATTCCAGGATTGCAACAGCACAGGGATAGCAACACTCAGAGCAACAATCAGAAGGCAAGAAAAAACAACATCTAGTAAACATATGTCCATATTACTATAAATGTATATATATAGACACACAGTGCAGAGCATTATGGTTGGTTGGTGAATGTGCAGCAGAAAGTCTAAGCTCTCTCTCCGCGGATGCGGCGGGCCAGCTGGAAGTCTTTGGGCATGATGGTGACCCCCTTAGCGAAGAAGAGACCACCAGGTGGGCCTCGCTGGTCTCCTGCAGAGCCATGACGGCGAAGCTCAGGAAACGCAGGACGGTCTTAAAGTCCTGAGCGATCTCCCTCACCAGGCGCTGGACGGGCAGCTTACGGATGAGCAGCTCCGTGGATTTCTGGCAGCGACGGATCTCTGAGCCACGGGCCTGTGACGGCGAGGCCTCTTCACTCTGCCGGTGGCCGGAGCGCCTCTCCGAGCAGCCCTGGTGGCTAGCTGTCTCCTGGGGGGCTTCTTTCTCCAGTAGATTTTACGGGCGGTCTGCTTGGTTCTTGCCATCGCTCTTTATTATTCTGTCTTATATTTCTTGCACGCCGCCTAAACTCCAGCCCGGCACCCGCGCCATTTTCGCTACAGCTCCCGGTATGTCGAGTTTCCCATTAGCACCGGGCGGCGGCCAAGTGCTAGCTAACACTAGCTCCTCCCCGCTGTAGCGTCTCCCGCTGCAAACCGTGGCTCCGTCCGCCGACCCGGGAGACCCCCGGGGCGATCCGTGCGTCCGTGATATATATACAGAGTGAAAGGTGTAGAAAGAAGGAGGAAGATAAAAAAAAAAGGCTGTTGCAACGGGCAGCCTACTCGTGTGGCGCCACCGGTCCGGCGGAACCGGGAAAAAAAGAAAAAAATGATAGATTATGAAATTATAGAAAGAAAATTATAGACAAGCATGTTAAAGGTAAAGGCTATAAGACCATCTCCAAGCAGCTTGGTGTTCCTGTGACCACAGTTGCACATATTCAGAAATTTAAGATCCACGGGACTGTAGCCAACCTCCCTGGACATGGCCGCGGGAGGAGACGGATAATATGAATGGTAACAAAAGAGCCTAGAACAACTTCTAAACACATTCATGGTGAACTCCAAGGTCAAGGTACATCAGTGTCAGATCGCACCATCCGTCGTCGTTTGAGCCAAAGTGGACTTCATGGGAGACGACCAAGGAAGACACCACTGTTGAAAACAAATCATAAAAAAGCCAGACTGGAATTTGCCAAACTGTATGTTGACGAGCCACAAAGCTTCTGGGAGAATGTCCTATGGATAGACGAGACAAAACTGGAACTTTTTGGCAAGGCACATCAGCTCTGTGTTCACAGACACAAAAATGAAGCATACCAAGAAAAGAACACTGTCCCTACTGTGAAACATGGAGGAGGTTCTGTTATGTTCTGGGGCTGCTTTGCTGCATCTGGCACAAGGTGTTTTGAATCTGTGCAGGGTACAATGAAATCTCAAAACTATCAAGGTATTCCAGAGAGAAATGTACTGCCCAGTGCCAGACAGCTTGGTCTCAGTCGCAGGTCATGGGTCTTGCAACAGGATAATGACCCAAAACACACAGCTAAAAACACCCAAGAATGGCTAAGAGCAAAACACTGGACTATTCTAAAGCGGCCTTCTATGAGCCCTGATCTAAATCCTATTGAACATCTGTGGAAGGAGCTGAAATGTGCCGTCTGGAGAAGGCACCCTTCAAACCTGAGACAACTGGAGCAGTTTGCTCATGAGGAGTGGGCCAAAATACCTGCTGAGAGGTGCAGAAGTCTCACTGACAGTTACAAAAATCGTTTGATTGCAGTAATTGCCTCAAAAGGTTGTGCAACAAAATATTAAGGGTACCATCATTTTTGTCCAGGCCTGTTTCATGAGGTTTTTAAAATGATTCCTGTTGAACCACAATTCAAAAGCATTGTCTGATTTTCAATGGTTAATTTTCATAGAATTTTTATTTATTATCACTGTCAGATTCAAGTTATTTTTATTTTTTTAAGTTTTTGTAAAGGGTATACACGTCATTACAGCATTGCATTGTTTACATTTTCATCACGTTCCCTTATTTTTTGTTATTTGACAACATTGGAAGAATAATTATTACAACACCCCTTTTTTTAAGTGAAAGAAAAAGTGAAATTAAAGAGAACAAAAAAAAAAGCAAAACAAAAAATAGAAAAAAAGAAAAAAAAAGAGCAAAAAAAAACAACAAAAATAAATAAATAAAAATAAAAGGGTATCTGAGTAGCGTTGGAACAAAGAGCAGTGCCATTATTGAAATGGTATTTGTCAAAGATTAGATCTAATGAAAGACATATGCAATCCAGGGTTGCCAAAAGTTCATGAACCCATCCATGTCCTGTCTCAGTGCGAATGTCAACTTTTCCATCGAGTAAATGTCTTGGATCACGTTAATCCAATCTTCAGGTGTAGGACAGTCCTTCAGCATCCATTTTTTAGTTAGGGCTTTTTTACTTGCCAATATTAAAACAGTGAATAAGTATTTTTCTCCCCGTCTTTCCAGTGAATCCGGTAGTAAACCCAAATACAAAGTCACAAAAGAAAAGGGAACTGTTATTTTGAATATTTTCCCCAATATTGTCTGTACATTGGTCCAATATTGGTGGATAACTGGGCATGACCAAAACACATGAAAATGATTTGCAGTCTCTTCACCACACAAGCGCCAACAATTCAACCCCTTATGAGTAAATTTGTTTTGTGCAGGTGTTCTGAAAAATCTTACCAAATTTTTCCATCCAAATTCTCTCCACTGCAGGGATGAGGTACTTTTCCATTGCTGTTTATTTAGCTTTTCCCATATTTCCAGTTGTAAAGTGAAATTCCCCTCTTTTTCCCCATCTCTCTTTTATATATGATGTGTTGTCTCCTTTTAAGTTTTGAAGACCTTGGTATATTTTAGAAATGTATCTGATCCCTGGGATCCCTTTATATGCCATTAAGAAGACCTTCAGAACACCTGACTGGGCCCTTTCCAAATCCTCCTTTTTAAGTATATTGTTTATGTGGTGTCTAAGCTGGAAGAACCTGTAAAGGTCTTGATTTATTAGACCTTGTTTTTTCAAATCTTCAAAACTTCTTAAAATTTGCCCTTTAAAAAAATCGTAATATTTTATCAGTCCGCTCTCTTTCCACTTTTTAAATCTAGTGTCTGTTTTACAAGGAGTAAAGTCTTGATCATAGGCAATCCATTGCAGAAATCGGTAGGGCTCTTTAGTTTGATTTTCTCTGACTATCTTAAACCAAATTTTTAGCGGGGTCTCTATCCACGGGTTAGTGTTATTCAAAAGTTTAGGTAAGGCATTGTTTCCTATTATCGTCTGTATGGGGATGTCACTTGTTATTTGGCATTCGATCTCCTTCCATTGTGCAGTGTAGACTGGGTTACATATCTCTACTAAAATTTTAATTTGTGGGACTTCCGGTCTGGACGCCATGGCGACTGCAGCTTAACACTGAAGTTCTCAGACCCAATCCAGGATAACACCTTGAAAATCAAACTTAACGGATTTTTGGAGGAGTGAAAATCAAAAGACAAAATCATCATGTCTAAAGGAAAACAGAAGAAACTGAAATTCTCCAGGCCAGGACACGTATCGGCCGGAGAATCCGAACTGGAAGATCTCCGTTCAGAAGACGAGGAACTGGTGATAGCTAACAAAAGGGTTAGCCTGAAATCACTATTTGAGGAGCTACGACGATTTCGCCGAGATGTTACGGCCGAATTTCGGGAATTCAGAGAAGAATTGAAAAGGACAAACAGCAGAGTGGACCAGGCCGAGAACCGAATCTTGGAAACAGAGGATCGAATAAAAGTGCTCGAAGATTCTGTGCTAGACCTACGCAAAAGACAAGCAGCTATAGAGGCTAAGCTAACCGACCAAGAAGGAAAACAAAGAAGAGACAACATAAGAATTCATGGTCTGATAGAAGGAACCGAAAATGGTTTTAACTCAATGGCAGAATGCGTGGAATCCTTACTAAGAGAGAAATTGGATATTCCACAAACCACCGACTTGAAGATAGAAAAGGCACATAATTCATTAGCCGCTAGGCCGGCGGCGGAAGCGCCCCCACGTTCGGTGTTGGTAAGATTTTCCAATTTCAAAATAAAACAAGAGGTTGTAAGACTGGCCTGGCAGAAAAAAGGATTTATGCACCAGGAGAGAAAAGTCTACGTGGAACACGATTACGCCCCGGAGGTCCTTAAAAAGCGCAGGGAATACAATGACGCGAAAAAGGTGTTGAGAGAAGAAATTGCGCTTTCAGACACCATTTCCTGCGAAGTTAAGGGTCTTCTACGGCGATGAAACGTGTCTCTATAATTCGGCGGAAGAAGCAACAGCTGACATGGCGAAAAGAGGGCTCCCAGTAACGGTATTTAAACCCGCAGCAGACCCGAGTCAGAAGATCAAAGCGCAAACATGGACAACACAAAGACCTTCAAAATCCACGGACCAGCAGCGGGAAACCCAGCACCAGAGCGTCGCGGATAAACTATCCGTTTTCAGGTTGGAATAGAGACCTTTTTTTTTTTTTTTTTTTCTTTTCTCTTGAATCAATCCACACATCCAACCCCCCTCATACAAGGTAACAAACATTAAAGGAGATGCATATTCAGCATGTGGTAAAACATTTCATGGAACAATCATATTATTTGAAACAAATAAGTCTTTGTAATAAAAAAAAAAAAAAAAAAAAAAAACTTGTTAAAATAGAAATGTGACAATAATCCACATGTTCTCCTCATACTAACAAATACTGTTTTTGCGTGAATGTTTGATGTGATGGGGGTGGGAGGGTGCACACAATTTCACAGGGTTTAGGCATAAAAGGAAAAAAAAAAAAAAAAAAATCATTACAAGTTTGGATTGGGTTCTGAAACTCACGTTAAAAGCATGGGACTACTTTCAGTGGTAAGAGAGGGCCCTCAACACGTAACAGAGTTTGAGGAATTTCCCTCAGAGCCTTCACTCCATCAAGGCTCTTACAGGGTCTTTAAAAAGACCTCAGCTCAGGAAGTTCCTATGACAGCTTTTTGTTTTAAAGTTTTTTACACTACGTTCTTAATGTTTTTCTTGTTTTTAATGTTCTTTCAGTTTCTGAGTAGCACAAAAGAGGGCCACCACACAGTTATACTAAACAAAACAACACAACGGAGAAACAGGGTGTAACCAAAATAATTTCATATAATGTAAAAGGAATCCTGAATCCAGTTAAAAGATCCAAGATTCTAGGCAAAATGAAAAAAGACAAAGCAGGAATAATACTTTTACAAGAAACCCACCTAACAGACGTGGAACACAATAAACTCAGTAGACAAGGGTTTAAAATGATCTCTTCATCTTCATATAAATCAGGGAGAAGGAGGGGAGTAGCGACATTGATATCAACCAAAATTACATTTGAAAAAAAATCAGAACACAAAGATAAAGAAGGGAGATACAGTTTGGTAACTGGGCGGCTAGAGGGAGAAGATATCACCCTGCTGAATGTGTATGCTCCCCCAGGGGCTAACTGGAAATTTTATAAAAATGTATTCGACCTAATGATAACTAAAGCTCAAGGTTTAGTGATATGTGGTGGGGACTTCAATCTTAGACTGAATCCATACTGGGATGCTTCTGGTAATTCCCCACATCAAAATAACACCCAAAACAGGAAGACTCGGATGCTACTAAAAGAATTGGGAATCTGTGACGTGTGGAGGGAACTCAACCCCAGTGTAAAAGACTATACATTTTACTCAACTCCACATTCATCTTACTCAAGGATTGACTATTTTTTTTATGTTTAATAGAGACATTGGAAGAGTAAAAACATGTAAAATAGGACTGATGGATCTCTCCGACCACAGTCCGATCTACATGGACTTAAATATCCAAAAATACACTAATACATTTTCTTGGAGGTTAAATTCAAATGTCCTGAAAGGACCATTGAAAGATGAATTGGAATCAGATATTCTCAGATATTTGGAAGATAACGATAATGGAGAAGTATCCCCTTTAATACTGTGGGATGCATGTAAAGCTGTAATAAGAGGAAAGATTATTGCAAAACTGGCAACCCAAAAGAAACTAAGACAAGAAAAACTATCCACATTAGAGTCAGAACTTAGGAACCTAGAAAAAGAACACAAAGGCAACACTCATTCTACTGACTCGCTCAAGATTAAGGAAATTAAAAACCAAATAAATGAGATCTACACAATAGAAATCCAGAAGAAACTTACATTTCTGAAACAAAAATACTATGAAGCAGGCAGTAAATCGGCAAAATTGCTAGCCTATAAATTGAGGAAACATCAAACAGAAAGAGCAATCTACAAAATCAGAGGCCCAGTATCAAAGGAAATAAAATTCAGAATTCAGGATATTCTTAAAAACTTCGAGAATTACTATAAGAACTTATACTCCCACAAAAAACATAAAAACGCATCCGAGGCATTCCTAAACACATTAAACCTTCCCCAACTTACGGAGTCACAAAATAAAACACTACTGTCAGAAATACATCCTAATGAATTGGAAAAAGCAATTATGAAACTTAAAGCTAACAAATCCCCAGGAGCTGATGGCTATACAGCAGAGTGGTACAAAACCTTTAAACAGCAACTATCTCCTCTCCTCCTGAAAACATTTAATTATGTCCTCCACACAGGGGAAATCCCCCCCTCCTGGAGAGAAGGGGTCATTGCAGTTATACCTAAACCTGAAAAGGATAAACTAGAGTGCTCCAACTACAGACCAATCAGTGTACTAAATCAGGACTATAAGCTTTTTACCATTATCCTTGCCAAAAGGTTAGAAAATATACTGACAGACCTAATTCATTTAGACCAAACAGGTTTTATAAGACAAAGACAGACACAAGACAACATTCGATGCACTTTACACATAATTCATCATATAAAAAAATATAACTTAAATGCAGTCATATTGGGATTAGATGCTGAAAAAGCATTCGATTCGGTTGACTGGTCTTTTCTATATAGAATCTTATCCAGTTTCAATTTTCATAACAACTTCATTAGAACTATACAGGCATTATATAAAAAACCAACAGCTAAAATAAGGATTAACGGTAATTTATCATCATCTTTTGAACTGGAAAGAGGATGTCGTCAGGGCTGCCCCCTGTCTCCACTGCTCTTTGCAATCTTCATAGAACCTCTGAGCCAATGGATAAGACAAAACCAAAAAATTCAAGGTATTACACTTGGTCAGAAGGAACATAAAATAGCACTCTTTGCTGATGACATTTTAATATACCTAGGGCAGCCGGACACTTCTTTACCAGAACTAACCTCAGTTTTTTCAGAGTATGGAGATTTATCGGGGTACAAATTAAATATGCATAAAACCCAAGTTTTAACATTCAACTATGACCCAAATCATTACTCACTAAGCAAACTCAAAACTAACTGGGAGTCGGAATCTATGAAATATCTGGGGGTCAATATCCCGAAACAACTCAACAAAATTATATCACTAAACTATGATCCACTGGTGACAAAAATAAAATCTGACCTAGCAAGATGGAATATGATACCATTCTTGGGTACTGCACAAAGAATTGAAGCAGTCAAAATGAATATACTTCCACGTCTTCTATACCTTTTCCAAACAATACCGGTAGAACCTCCCAAAAAAACATGGCAGGAGCTGGACAGAAGGATCTCAAGATTCATATGGCAGGGCAAGAGACCTAGAATCAGATATAGAACCCTACAGCTAAACAAAGACAAAGGTGGGCTCGCGCTGCCAAATATCAGGGACTACTTTAAAGCCGCACAAATTAAAACTTTAGTAGAGATATGTAACCCAGTCTACACTGCACAATGGAAGGAGATCGAATGCCAAATAACAAGTGACATCCCCCTACAGGCGATAATAGGGAACAATGTCTTACCTAAGCTTTTGAATAACACTAACCCGTGGATAGAGACCCCGCTAAAAATTTGGTTTAAGATAGTCAGAGAGAATCAAACTAAAGAGCCCTATCGACTTCTGCAATGGATCGCCTATGATCAGGACTTTACTCCTAATAAAACAGACACCAGATTTAAAAAGTGGAAGGAGAAAGGGCTGATAAAATATTACGATTTTTTTAAAGGGCAAATCTTAAGAAGTTTTGAAGATTTGAAAAAACAAGGCCTAATAAATCAAGACCTTTACAGGTTCTTCCAGCTTAGACACCACATAAACAATATACTTAAAAAGGAGGTTTTGGAAAGGGTCCAGTCAGGTGTTCTGAAGGTCTTCTTAATGGCATATAAAGGGATCCCAGGGATCAGATACATTTCTAAAATATACCAAGGTCTTCAAGACTTAAAAGGAGACAACACATCTTATATAAAAGAGAGATGGGAAAAAGAGGGGAATTTCACTTTACAACTGGAAATATGGGAAAAGCTAAATAAACAGCAATGGAAAAGTACCTCATCCCTGCAGTGGAGAGAATTTGGATGGAAAAACTTGGCAAGATTTTTCAGAACACCTGCACAAAACAAATTTACCCATAAGGGATTGAACTGTTGGCGCTTGTGTGGTGAAAAGACTGCAAATCATTTTCATGTGTTTTGGTCATGCCCAGTTATCCACCAATATTGGACCAAGGTACAGACAATATTGGGGAAAATATTCAAAATTACAGTTCCCTTTTCTTTTGTAACTTTGTATTTGGGTTTACTACCGGACTCACTGGAAAGACGAGGAGAAAAATACTTATTCAATGTTTTAATACTGGCAAGCAAAAAAGCTCTAACTAAAAAATGGATGTTGAAGGACTGTCCTACACCTGAAGATTGGACTAACGTGATCCAAGACATTTACTCGATGGAAAAGTTGACATTCGCACTGAGACAGGACATGGATGTGTTCATGAACTTTTGGCAACCCTGGACCGCATATGTGTCTTCCATTAGATCTAATCTTTGACAAATACCATTTCAATAATGGTTCCGCTCTTTGTTCCAACACTACTCAGATGCTCTTTTATCTTTATTTACTTACTTTTTCTTTTTGTTTGTTTTTTACTGGTTTGTTTGGGGTTTTTTTGTTATTTGTTTTTTGTTTTTTTTTTCTCTTTAATTTCACTTTTTCTTTCACTTTAAAAAAAAAAAAGGGGTGTTGTAAGAATTAATCTTCCAATGTTGTCAGATATCAGAAAATAAGGGAACATGTGATGAAAATGTAAACACTGCATTGCTGTAACGACCTGTATACCCTTTACAAAAACTTAAAAAAAAAAAAAAAAAAAAAAAAAAAAAAAAAATTTAATTTGTGCGGCTTTAAAATAGTCCCTGATATTTGGCAGCGCAAGCCCACCTTTGTCTTTGTTTAGCTGTAGGGTTCTATATCTGATTCTAGGTCTCTTGCCCTGCCATATGAATCTTGAGATCCTTCTGTCCAGCTCCTGCCATGTTTTTTTGGGAGGTTCTACCGGTATTGTTTGGAAAAGGTATAGAAGACGTGGAAGTATATTCATTTTGACTGCTTCAATTCTTTGTGCAGTACCCAAGAATGGTATCATATTCCATCTTGCTAGATCAGATTTTATTTTTGTCACCAGTGGATCATAGTTTAGTGTGATAATTTTGTTGAGTTGTTTCGGGATATTGACCCCCAGATATTTCATAGATTCCATCTCCCAGTTAGTTTTGAGTTTGCTTACTAAATATTGATTTGGGTCATAGTTGAATGTTATAACTTGGGTTTTATGCATGTTTAGTTCGTACCCCGATAAATCTCCATACTCTGAAAAAACAGATTAGTTCTGGAAAAGAGGTGTCCGGCTGTCCCAGGTATATTAAAATGTCATCAGCAAAGAGTGCTATTTTATGTTCCTTCTGACCAAGTGTAATACCTTGAATTTTTTGATTCTGTCTTATCCATTGGCTCAGAGGTTCTATGAAGATTGCAAAGAGCAGTGGAGACAAGGGGCAGCCCTGACGACATCCTCTTTCCAGCTCAAAAGATGATGATAAATTACCGTTAATCCTTATTTTAGCTGTTGGTTTTTTATATAATGCCTGGATAGTTCTAATGAAGTTGTTATGAAAATTGAAACTGGATAAGATTCTATATAGGAAAGACCAGTCAACCGAATCGAATGCTTTTTCAGCATCTAAACCCAATATGACTGCATTTAAGTTATATTTTTTTGTATGATGAATTATGTGTAAAGTGCATCTAATGTTGTCTTGTGTCTGTCTTTGTCTTATAAAACCTGTTTGGTCTAAATGAATTAAGTCTGTCAGTATATTTTCTAACCTTTTGGCAAGGATAGTGGTAAAAAGCTTATAGTCCTGATTTAATACACTGATTGGTCTGTAGTTGGAGCATTCTAGTTTATCCTTTTCAGGTTTAGGTATGACTGCAATGACCCCTTCTCTCCAAGAGGGGGGGATGTCCCCTGTGTGGAGGACATAGTTAAATGTTTTCAGGAGGAGAGGAGATAGTTGCTGTTTAAAGGTTTTGTACCACTCTGCTGTATAGCCATTTGCTCCTGGGGATTTGTTAGCTTTAAGTTTCATAATTGCTTTTTCTAATTCTTTAGGTTGTATTTCTGACAGTAGTGTTTTATTTTGAGACTCAGTAAGTTGGGGAAGGTTTAATGTGTTTAGGAATGCTTCGGATGCGTTTTTATGTTTTTTGAGGGAGTACAAGTTCTTGTAGTAGTTCTCGAAGCTTTTAAGAATATCCTGAATTCTGAATTTTATTTCCTTTGATACTGGGTCTCTGATTTTGTAGATTGCTCTTTCCGTTTGTTGTTTCCTCAATTTATAGGCTAGTAATTTTGCCGATTTGCTGCCTGCTTCATAGTATTTTTGTTTCAGAAATGTAAGTTTCTTCTGGATTTCTATTGTGTAGATCTCATTTGTTTTTTAATTTCCTTAATTTTGAGCGAGTCATTAGAATGAGTGTTGCCTTTGTGTTCTTTTTCTCGGTTCTTAAGTTCTGACTCTAATGTGGTTAGTTTTTCTTGTCTCAGTTTCTTTTGGATTGCCAGTTTTGCAATAATCTTTCCCCTTATTACAGCTTTGCATGCATCCCACAGTATTAAAGGGGATACTTCTCCATTATCATTTTCTTCCAAATATCTGAGAATATCTGATTCCAATTCATCTTTCAGTGGTCCTTTCAGGACATTTGAATTCAACCTCCAAGAAAATGTATTATTTGTGTATTTTTGGATACTTAAGTCCATATAGATCGGACTGTGGTCAGAGAGATCCATCAGTCCTATTTTACATGTTTTTACTCTTCCAATGTCTCTATTAAACATAAAAAAATAGTCACTCCTCGAGTATGATGAATGTAGCGCTGAGTAAAATGTATAATCTTTTACACGGGGGTTGAGTTCCCTCCACACATCACAGATTCCCATTTCTTTTAGTAGCATCCGAGTTTTCCTACTTTGAGTGTTATTTTGATGTGGAGAATTACCTGATGCATCCCAGTATGGATTCAGTCTTAGATTGAAGTCTCCACCACATATCACTAAACCTTGGGCTTTAGTTATCATTAGGTCAAATACATTTTTATAAAATTTCCAGTTAGCCCCTGGAGGTGCATATACATTCAGCAGGGTGATATCTTCTCCCTCTAGCCGCCCAGTTACCAAACTGTATCTCCCTTCTTTATCTTTGTGTTCTGATTTTTTTTCAAATGTAATTTTGGTTGAGATCAATGTCGCTACCCCCCTCCTCCTCCCTGACTTATATGAAGAGATCATTTTAAACCCTTGTCTATTGAGTTTAGTGTGCTCTACGTCTGTTAGGTGGGTTTCTTGTAAAAATATTATTCCTGCTTTGTCTTTTTTCATTTTGCCTAGAATCTTGGATCTTTTAACTGGATTCAGGATCCCTTTTGCATTATATGAGATTATTTTGGTTACACCCTGTTTCTCCATTGTATTGTCTTATTTAGTATAACAGTGTGGTGGCCCTCTTTTATGCTACTCAAACTGAAAGAACATTAAGAACATAGTGTATAAAACTTTAAACAAAAAACTGACAAAAGAACTTCCTGAGCTGAGGTCTTTTTAGAGACCCTGGAAGAGCCTTGATGGAGTGTAGGCTCTGAGGGAAATTCCTCAAACTCTGTTACGTGTTGAGGGCACTCTCTTACCCCTGTAAGTTGTCCCATGTTTTTAACGTGAATTTCAGATCCCAATCCGAACTTGTAATGATTTTTTTTTTTTTTTTTTTTTAAATGCCTATACCCTATGAAATTGTGTGCACCCTCCCACCACCATCACAGCAAACGTTCACGCTAATACAGTATTTGTTAGTGTGGGGAGAACATGTGGATCATTGTCACATTTCTATTTTAACAAGTTGGGTTTTTTTTGTTGTTTTTTGTTTTTTTAAAAAAGACTTATTTGTTTCTAATATTATGACTGATCCATGAAATGTTTTACCACATGCTGATTCTGCATCTCCTTTAATGTTTGTTACCTTGTAGGAGGGGGGTTGGATGTGCAGATTGACTAAAAAAATTGTTATTCCCTCCTGTAAACGGCCAGTTTTTCCTTGTAGCTCTGACGCTGGGTTTCCCGCTGCTGGCCGGTGGATTTTGAGGGTCTCTGTGTGGACCACGTTTGAGCCTTGATCCTTTCGCTCGGGTCTGCTGCGGGTTTAAACACAGTTACCGGGAGCCCTCTTCTCGCCATATCCACGGTTGCTTCTTCCGCCAAATTATAGAGGCATGTCTCTTCACCGTAGAAAACCCTTAGCTTCGCCGGAAATGGAGTCTGGAAGAGCAGTTTTTTCCTCTCGTAGCACCTTTTTAGCGTCGTCGTATTCCCGACACTTTTTAAGGACCTCCGGGGCGTAATCGTGTTCCACGAAAACTTTTCTCTCTTGGTGCATAAATCCTTTTTTCTGCCAAGCCAGTCTTACAACCTCTTGTTTTATTTTGGAGTTGGAGAATCTCACCACCACCGATCTTGGTGGCACTTCCGCCGCCGGCCTAGGGGCTAATGTACGGTGCGCCCTTTCTATCTTCATGTCGGTGGATTGGGGAATATCCAACTTCTCTCTCAGTAAGGATTCCCCGCATGCCGCCTTTGTGGTGAAACCATCCTCAACTCCTTCTTTCAGACCATGAATTCTTATGTTGTCTCTTCTCAGTCTTCCTTCTTGGTCGGTTAGCTTAGCTTCTAGTCTTGACTAGGCTGCACGGTGGCGCAGTGGTTAGCACTGCGGCAGCACAGTTTACCCTTGGCCGGGGGATCGTGGGGATTGTGGGTTCGATCCCAGCCCCCGACCAACAGTGATCTGTGTGGAGTTTGCATGTTCTCCCCGTGTATGCGTGGGTTTACCCCGGGATTTCTCCGGTTTCCTCCCACATCCTAAAAACATGCAGGTTAGGTTAATTGGAGACTCTAAAGTGGCCCTTTGTGTGAATGTGTGTGTGTGTGAATAGTTAAAAAGGATGGCACCGTATTGTGGCTGCTTCATCCATCTAGGTGGTGGATGACCCTTAATTTCTGTAAAGCGTCTTTGAGTGTCTATGATAAAGCGCTATATAAATCTGATGCATTGATTGATTGATTGATTGATTGACTGCCTTTTGTGTAGATCCAGCACGGAATCTTCCAGCGCTTTTATTCTTTTCTCTGCTTCCAAGATTCGGTTCTCGGCCTGGTCCACTCTGCTGTTTGTCCTTTTTAATTCTTCTTTGAATTCATGAAATTCGGCCCAACACTCTCGGCGAAATCGTCTTATAAATACCATTTTCAAGCTAACCTTTTTGTTAGCTTCATTCAGCTCCTCGTCTTCTGAATGGAAATCCTCTGGATCAGATTCTTCGGCCGATGCGTGTCCTGGCCTGGTAAATGTCGATTTCTTCTGTTTTCCTTTAGGCATGATGACTTTGTCCTTTGATTTTCACTCTTCCAAAAATCCGTTAAATCTGATTTTCAAGGTATTTTACTGGATTGGGTCTGGGAGCTTCAGCGTTAAGCTGCAATCACCATGGTGTCCAGACCGGAAGTCGAGATTCAAGTTATTTTTGTGACCATTGTGGGTTTTTCTTTCATTAACAGAGGGGTACCAACAATTTTGTCCACGTCTACATACACATACAGTATATACTGTATATACACACACACATACATACATACATACATACATATATACAGTGTATACATACATATATACAGTGTGTATATATATACAGTATATATATATATATATATATATATATATAAAAAAATGACATTTTGTTCTTGCAGCCCTGGGAGAGAGAGCAAATTTCTCTGTTATTGCAGAGTATGTATAGGCCTTTATTAGCAGCTTTCACCCATTTTTTTTTTTATTTAAGTTTTCTTTGGAAGGCCCAGTACATGGTGCCTAAAAGAAAAAAAAAATACCAGACAGCTTGTCGTACATATGGTGAATATACAAAATACTGATATATAAACTAGGACATGGTTATCTCTTGGCAAGTCATTAAAATTTATCCTAAACCACTAGTCAAAGGTTGTTTTCATATATATCCAAAGACGATCCCAAGCTGAGGTCTCATCCCCCATCTCTCCCTTCAGTCTACTGAGCAACTGTTCATATGATGCTGTCTCCACCATCACATCTGTCCATTCGCTCACTGTTGGAACTTCCATTGTTCTCCAGTGTCTCAATATAATCCTTGATGCCGTGATTAAACCAACCTATGGGGGACCCATGCTGTAGTATTCATCTCAGACTGGAAGGAAGGGAGATGCAGTAAATTCCTCTGACGGAAGAGCATGGGGATTAAGGGGCTGGGGCACAAAAGGGATTGTGATGCGAGAATGAATTGTGATGCAAGACCTCAGGCAGCAGAGACGTGTGAGTGTTGTAATATAAAAGAGTCCTTGCGACATGAGGTCAGTGTTTTCTGATTCTGAGAGATGTGAGGGAGTGAATAAAGTTCATCTGCTCTGAATGCTTGGCCTGGTTATTTCTCTCTCCACTCTGGTGACCCTTGAAGAATAATGGAACACGAGGCAAGCACCCTGGAGAGGACCCGGACCCGGCGCTACAAGCTCTCGGACTGCGAGAGAGCGGAGAGGCTCCTGACGCGTACCGAGTTAGGAGACAGGTCGGCGGTCGAACTGATGGAGAAGATGTTGGCGTTAATGGGCACAGACGACGGACATTTTCTATTTTCCCACCTTTTCCTCCAGAACCTCCCAACAGTGGCCAGAGCAGTCCTTGCCAACTCGCCATTGCTGGCCGCGCGTGACTACCATGCGCTACCCCAGGAGGCAGAGCAGATCATCCTCACCACCAGAGCCCTCACAGTGAATGCAGCGGCGTCGGAACCCAGCGACACGGCCAGCGGAAGCGAGGAGCCAGCGATGGTAGCGGCAGTGGGGGCCAGTAAGCGCCAGAGAGACATGCTCTGCTTCTACCACCGCCGTTTTGGAGAGGAGGCACGCCAATGCGTGCCACCGTGCCAATTCAAGCGTTCGGTAAACGCCAGGACCGGCAGTCGGTAGCAGCTGCGACCGCCAGTGAAGAAAGCAAGCTGCTCTACGTGACAGACTCACACTCGGAGAGACTGTTCCTCGTGGACTCCGGCTCCCAAAAGAGCCTCATCCTGCCGTCCTATGCCGACCAGCTAGCGGGAGCTAGCGGCCCCGAGCTGACGGCCGCAAACGGCTCAGACATTAAGACTTTTGGTGAGAGGACAGTGACTGTATCCCTGCACGGCCGTACGTACCAGTGGACATTCATCATAGCGGCATGCAGTTTCCCAATCTTAGGCGCTGATTTTTTGTGTGCACACGGACTACTAGTCGATGTTGCTAACAGACGCCTGGTTAATGCAATGTCTTTTGATTCTCTCCCCTGTACAGCTAGAGGAGCCGGGCCAACAACGCTAGCCAACGTCACAGCTCCAGGTGGTAAGTTCCACACACTGCTCACCCAGTTTCCAGCACTCACGGTCCTGACGTTTTCGGCGGCCATCACTAAACACAGGGTGAACCACTTTATTACCACCACCGGGCCGCCCGTTTTCGCACGACCTTGGCACCTGGACACAGCTAAACTGGCCATAGCGCGCAAGGAGTCTGCCAACTTGGAAAGGCTGGGCATCATCAGACAATCAAACAGCCCATGGGCATTCCCACTACATATGGTCCCTAAGGCCGAGGGATCATGGCGACTTTGCGGAGATTTCCGCAAATTAAACAACGCCACAGCGCACAACCGCTACCCGATCCCCCACATTCAGGATTTTTCCGTTCACCTCGCCAGGGCATGTATTTTTTCTAAGATAGACCTGGTCCGTGGTTACCCACCAGGTCCCGGTGCGTGTGGAGGAGATGCCTAAAACGGCAGTAATAACCCTGTTTGGTCTGTTTGAGTTTTTACACATGCCTTTCGAGTTAAAAGGCGCGGCACAGACATTCCAACGCATGATTGATGCGGTGTTGCACGATCTGCCGTTTGCGTTAGTCTGCCTGGATGATATCCTGGTGGCCAGCGCGTCTGAGGACGAACACATAACCCACCTCAGGACGTTTTTCTGGAGGTTAGAGAAGCATGGGTTAATAATCAACCCGGTGAAATGCCAGTTCGGCGTGACGGGGATCGATTTTTTGGGACACCACATCTCACCAGAGGGAGCAATACCCTTGCCAGAGAAGGTGCGCGCAGTGGCGAATTTTCCCCGGCCTCAGACAGTCAGGGCACTGCAGGAGTTTTTCGGGATGATTAACTTTTATAACCGTTTCCTACCAAGCGCAGCCGTTGTACGCCGCACTCAAGAAACGGAAGCCGGCGGACAGAGTCGACTGGACTCCTGAGCGGGAGCAGGCATTCTCTAAGGTTGAACAGCCCTGGCAAACACCGCACCCGGACCCGGCGGCTCAGATAGCACTCACTACTGATGCCTCGGACGTGGACATAGGGGCCGTCGTGGAGCAATGCGTCGCCGGTTCTTGGCAGCCACTCACCTTTTTTAGCAGGTCTTTGCGCGACAGTGAGCGTAAATACAGCGCGTTTGACAGAGTTACTGGCTCTCCACCTGGCCATACGCCACTTCCAGTTCTGGCTGGAAGGGAGCAACTTCACTGCATTCGTGGACCACAAGCTGCCAACGTATGCGATGGCCAAGGTTTTGGAACCATGGTCGGGCCGGCAGCAGAGACAGCTGGCCGCAATCTTGGAGTTTACGACCGACATTCAGCATGTGGCCGGTAAACTTAACGTGGTGGCGGACTGCCTCTCACGTGCATTAGTGGCCCCAGTCTACGTAGGGATAGATTACATGGCCATGGCCGCAGAGCAGATCGGCAAAGCGGACGTGTGCGTGCTCCAGTCTGGACCAACAGGGTTAAGGCTGGAGAGCAGGGTACTGCAAGACGGGGGGCCCCCCCTAATCTGTGATGTCTCCACAGGACGCCCACGCCCAGTGGTCCCACGCGCTCGGCGCCGCCGCGTTTTTGAGTCCGTTCACTCCCTGGCGCACCCAGGAGTGCGCGTCAGTCAAAATGGTGGGAGCGAAGTTCGTCTGGCCGAGCCCGCGCAAACAGGTGAAAGAGTGGGCTGCAGCCTGCGTAGCGTGCCAACGAGCCAAAATGCACAGGCACACAAAGGCCCCTTTGGAGCCGTTCCATATCCCGGCTAAGAGGTTCGACCACGTTCACGTGGACCTCGTGGGCCCCCTCCTGCCATCGCAGGGGTTTACGCACCTCCTGACAGTGGTGGACCGCACCACACAATGTCCAGAAGCAGTCCCGCTAGCTTCCACCGCATCCGCAGATGTGGCACGTGCTTTTTTGACAACATGGGTGGCACGTTTTGGCACCCCTTCGGACATCACGCCCAATCGGGGCCCTCAGTTTGTTTCTGACCTCTGGTCCACGATGGCCAGGAGCCTGGGCGTCGCAATTCATCGCACAACCGCGTACAACCCACAGGCCAATGGGTTATGCAAGCGTTTCCATAGGTCGCTTAAAGCAGCGCTCAGGGCTTCGCTTACGGATGCAAATTGGGTGGACCGGTTGCCGTGGGTTCTATTAAGGTTGCGTTACGCACCGAAAGAGGATTTGGAGGCTTCCCCAGCAGAGCTTGTTTTTTCTCAGCTGCTGTGGCTCCCCGGGGAATTTTTACCAGATAACCCCGCGCCGAACACCCATCCATCCCCGCGTTCCCGGCATAGCGCAGACGCAGGGACACTACCTGGCCCAGCCCACCACTGTTTTCCCCACGCTTTTGTGCAGAAAACCTTGAAGGACACAGCGTTCGTGTTTGTCAGGCACGATGCCCACCGGCCCCCATTGCGCCCACCCTATGATGGCCCGTTTAGAGTGCTGGAACCCGGGGACAAACATTCTGTGTTAGACTTGGGGGGTCGCCGGGAGAAAATCTGTATAGACAGGCTTAAGCCCACCTTTGTGGTGGCAGACGAGCAGGTGGTGTTGGCTCGAGCTCCTCGGCATGGAAGACCCCCCCCCCCCCCCCGAGAACTCTCCAGGTAAACGACTCATCAGAGCAGTCACACGAGCATGCCGAATGTCCCCCCCCCCTCCACTGTTCACCCACAGACGGACACACCCCCAGGAACCCCCCACCGGCACAGCAGCGCCGAAGACCCCTCGTTGCAGCAGCGGAGGCTGAAGCCGAGAGGACGTGAGAGTTAACGCTCAGTCTGAGACTGTGGGGGAGGGGGGGCGGTATGGGGGACCCATGCTGTGGTATTCATCTCAGACTGGAAGGAAGGGAGATGCAGTAAATTCCTCTGACGGAAGAACATGGGGATTAAGGGGCTGGGGGACAATAGGAATTGTGATGCGAGAATGAATTGTTATGCAAGACCTCAGGCAGCAGAGACGTGTGAGTGTTGTAATATAAAAGAGTCCTTGCGACATGAGGTCAGTGTTTTCTGATTCTGAGAGATGTGAGGGAGTGAATAAAGTTCATCTGCTCTGAATGCTTGGCCTGGTTATTCCTCTCTCCACAAACAGACCTTTCACCCATTTGAGTTTTTTTCTTCTCCTGATGTTCAAGTGTGAGGAAAACCAAATACAAGCAGGCACATATGCCTTCTAGAATATTGTAAATCATATAAAGAAACCGTAATAAATCAAATATTTCCTGAACTAGAATAGAAAAAAACTTTAATTCTTACTGGAAAAAACTGGGGGGGGGGGGGGGGGGCTTGACTTGCATTCAGTTCAAATCAGTGACATGAAAGTATCAGAGGACAACCAAATGGACTTGAGTAAAAACAGGTTTTGCTTTAAAAATGTACTTCAGTAAGAGTAAAAAGTATCCATAAAGTATGAAAAGTAACTTGAGTAAAAGTAACAAGATACCGCACCACTAGTATGTTAGCCAAGCTCTGAGGTTAACTGATCACTTGTGTACAACTCAATGAAGTGGATGATGTAAATGACATACAAACATTAAGCAAACTCCATGGTAGTTTTGCTTAAAATTACACATTCATCATCTTCACATTCATCACTATGTATATATCCATCTCAAGGCCACACAGCTACCCAAGCCAGTAACAGCTGGCTTGTCTTTGGACTGTGGGAGGAAACCAGAGCATGGAAACTCCACACACCAAGAGCTACAAGCCCACAACTTCCTACCCATTAATCAGCATTGACCACCACACCAAGCAGAGCCGAATTAGGTTATAAAAGTCTGTAGTTTCAGATGTTACAGATAAACTAAGCTGTACAATAATGGAGCCCCATGAACTTGTTGGATGAGTGGATTTTATTTTTATTAGTATGATCCAAACTATGGCTTTTAAGAATTGTTACACTTCTAGTCTTTATACATCCTAACTCAGTTCCGACAGGCTACAATGCTGCACACAGTTCAAGCTACTGTATAAAAACAGGGAATATATGGATATGTTAACTGTAATATTTACTTAAAGAGCTGCTGGATGGCAGTAGTAACTAGGCCAGATAAACATTTCAGACAAAAGCAGTCCTGGTAACCACTTCCCAATCTGTAATCAATCTTTTCATCAAAAAGGCAACAACAGAGTATTTAATACAAGCTCTATATACCTATACAAATACACTGTGCTTATTTCTGACCATTTAAAATCTATGATTGCTCAGTATCTTCTGTTATATGCCCCCAATATAAGCCTCTGTAGAGGATCATTTCTTATACATTCAACTGTGCCCACCTACAGTAGATTCTGTATTCAAACTTAAAGACTCTTGTCAAGACTAGATCATTAATCTGCAGCATGACACAGCTTTTTTCCCTGCACAGGCAGAAAATATGTACCCATTCTTCACATTTAGCCAAGCTGGCATACCTGGAAATTATTGGTCACATAAAAACAAAGAGTTTCGCTAAAATTAATTTTTAATTAAAAAAAAAAAAAACACATTATGGAGACAGCTCAAATCACCCTAAAAGAAAGTATTTTAACCATTTAGTAAGTTATGGAATTGTAGCAAAGCAACTGCAATAATGAAGGCAGCGATGACTGAAATAACACCAAAACATGGCAGCAAATAAAATCATTCTCAGCTCATTCAAAATAAAAGGCCATATCTTTTTCAAGTGGACCCATTAGGGTTTTCCTTATTTCCTGTTACATATACACTTCTATAAAAGTAAAAAAAAAAAGTATTGTGCATTTTTTAATTAATATAAGGTGGGGCAAACCTAAACGTACAGTGAGGGTGTGCTGGGACTGTCTGGCTAAAGCCCCTGTCCGGCAGGTCTTCAACTCCCACCTCTGGAAGAACTTTCCGAGGGAGTCTGGAGACATGGAGTCTGAATGGGCCATGTTCTCCACCTCCATTGTTTTTTGTTTTTTTTTTTGCTGTCAGGCAGCTAGGCAAACAGAACAGGGATCTGTCACCCTACTGTGCCAAAACAGATTTACTTTGTCAAGAGGAGCCTATACAGTGCCTAACTTTGCACTGTATATTGTTGTAAACTCCTCCTGTAATATCTTTTAATACTTTATTTTAATTGTTTTACCCATGGAAGACCCAACAGGATGGGGAAGAGGGAAAGGAAGTGTGTGAAGGGGGGAAAGAAAAGGGAGGGGAACAGACAACAAACAAAAAAACGACAACTAAAACAAACAAAAGACAAACTGCTTCTTCCACAGGAGATGTCTCAACACGAGTCTGGTTTCTGCACCTGTTAAAGGAGAGACACTTGTACATCTATGTCTGTATGCCTATATATGAGAACGCGCGCAAAATAAGTGTGTGCATGTGAGTGGTTTGTCAGTAAACATGAGCGGAGGGCCGGTCGCAGCAGCCCTCCCCCCGAGGACCCCGAGCAGGCAAGGCAGCGCCACCAACCCCCAGCCCCGAGGTCAGCAAGCCCCAGGAAAGCCAAGCATCCAGCCCCGGAGAGACGATCAAGGGAGGGCAGGCCGCCCGGCGGCCGGCGCGGTGAGCCCACACCCCTGGATCCGCTCGACCCCCACCCCCCCAGCGGGGCCAACATCCACCCCCGGGGCCCAGGCACCAGGAGGCCAGCGACCCCACCCCCCAGGACAGAGACCAGCCAGCGCCCCCCGGCACAAGCCCCCCCAGGTACCCCCACAGCGGCCCCGCCCCAGCGCCTCGGCCACACACCCCGGGGACCCCCACGTCCAAAGAAGTTCCCTCGCCCAGGTGAGCCCACGTTGCCGAGAGGCACTACCCCCCTTAATCCAGCCCCTCCCGACTCGCAGGCACACCCCTCCCCATACCTTCACACCCCATGCACACCCCTCTCACTCACCCAGACCGACCCATTCTCTCTCACTCCAGTACCCACTTAAATTCACTCCTCATTCACCTTTATTTCAAAAGCCGGCTGCGAAGCAGATGCAGCGAGCCTGAACATGCACCAGTGCCTGGCAGTGACCAGGGAGGCCACCGGCGCAGGCCACAGAAGCAGACCCCCACCCCCCGGTGCCCATCTGAGCAAACAATCAGCAGACCACCGCAGGCGCCCCAAGATGCCACCCGGCATGCAAAGCGCCGCACAAAACCGACCCGCCATCACCACCTCCATTCATCACCCTCTCACTCACACTTAAACTCATATTCAGCCCCCCGTCACTTCCTTGGTTGTATCTATATATTAGTAGCATCCAGGGATTTTTACAACATGATAGGTCCCAGGCTCCCCACCAGGCCCCCACGCCCCCAGCAAGACAGGGCAACAGGGGTGGGGGAAGACCCCCACCTCCTCCCCCTGCACAGAACATGGTGGGTGGGTGTCGGTTATATGATATAATTGTGTATAAATGTGTGGACTACTAAAGTGCAATTAAAATTGGGGGGATAGTAATTGAAGCATCGTTAGCCACTGTGATGGGCAGCAGAGCCCCCATCCCCCCAAGCCCTCAGTGTCTAAAATGCAATTAAAATTGAGGTGAGTGCAGCCCCACCACGCGGCAAAGGTATCCCCTTCACCGACACAGTGCGGCACACCCCCACCCCAAAGCCCTAAATGTAACAAAGAAATGATCAGGGGGAGGAAGAGGGCGGGAAATAAGACTGGGAGGTAGGCGGTCTAAAAACAAGGCCGTCCCCCCCAGAAGCCAGCTTGCAGACTGGCTTATGAGGCCACCCACTGCCCCCAAATCCCAACCCAGGGCGAGGGCCGCCAGTGGAAACAACCCAGGACCCACCAGCATCACGCCCCGGCGCTCCAGCACCACTAACATGACGGGGCAGCCAAACATACTACCACTCATCTTACACACACGAATATGGACAACAACAGTCACAATAGTGAACAATGGGCCGGACTCACACAGCGCCCAACACGCCAGGCGACACACCCGAGCGCCCACGCAGGCCCACGACCACCCACCCCAGACACACACCGACAGCTGCAGGCCGCCCTGCAACCACAGCCACCCCGGAACAACCCAATGGAAACACGGCCAACAACCTGCACCAATGACCCCCCAGCCACCCCAAAGCACCAACGCACACCCGCTGCCAATGACACCAGGGGCGATGTAGCAAAGTGCCTCACCCCGCAACACAACAGCAGGGCGGCCGGGACAAGCAAGCCCCGAAACGCCAGCCCCCATGCCACTGGATGGACTGCCCAACCCCTGCCACCCAACAAAGCTCTCCTGCCCATACACACATCCTCCACCCCCTAGACATCTACCCACAAGTAACAGCTTCCATACACACACATAACTCCACCCAACATCACACATACCCACCTACACAAACACACAACCCCACCTGCCCACTCAACACACACCCACTTCCACATCCGCTCAAACACAAGCCTACACTTACACACACACCCCACCCGCAGACCCCCATGAACGGGGAGGGCAACCCAGGATGCGGGCACCAGCCCCTGGGTGGCACCAGGGCCCCAGCAAACACACGACCCCACCACGCAAGGATGCATCAGGGACAACCCCCACCGCCGGCACACACCCGACCCCGGCCCGGGGCGGAGGGATGCCCCCCCCCAGCACCAGGGGCCCAGGGCCAGACTCAGATCCCCCACGAGGGGCGAGGCCAGCCGGCCAGGGGCCACAGCCCAACCCCCCCCGGCCCACCCCACAGCCCCCCCCCCACCAACCCCCCCTCCAGGGCCAGACAGACGGCCACCCCGGAACAGGCCCCCCGGACACCTGCGGTTGGGGCGCAGCCAGCCGCCAGAGGTGCCAAGGAGAGTGAGTCACTGCCCGCCACCCCTCAGATTATAGAATTAATAAGCGGGGACCAGAGAGAATTGAATTCCGCCAATTGATTATATGAGGAGGCTGTCATTCTTTCCAGGCTAATATAATCCAATAGTAAGTTATTATAGTAAGTCGTGTATAAGTTATTTCTTGTTTTCCAGTTCATGAGGATAGCTTTCTTTGCGATGCATAAGGCAGTGAGAACCATGTGTGACATCCTTGCATCTATATTTATTTCACTTAAATCACCTAATATGCAAAGTGTGGGTGAGGGTGGGACACTATACCCAAGCCACGCCAACAGGTCTTCACATGTCTTCTGCCAGAACTTTTGAACCGGTGCACAGGACCACATAGCATGCATATATCTATCCAGGACATTGCTAGTACAGTGAGAGCAGATATTTGTGTGACTCAGGCCCATTTTGAACATCCTTTGTCCTGTATAATGAATTCTGTGTAGAACTTTATACTGTATAAGTTGTAAGTTAGCGTTTTTAGTCATCTTAAAAGTGTTTAAACATATTTGTGTCCAGAAACTTTCCTCCTTATTAATCGATAAGTCTGTCTCCCATTTTGATATTGGAAGAGATATGGACTCATCCAACTTTGATAATAGTCTATATATTTTCGATATCAATTTTGGGGAACGGAGATTTAGAAACTCTGCCACCTTAACTGGTACTTCTAAATCTGTCTGATTAAGATTAAATCTTGCTTTTATTATGGATTTAAGCTGTTGATATTCAAAATACTTTTTATCACTGATTTCGTGTTGTGACACTAGATCCTGAAATTGGATAAAATTTCCACTTTGAATAAGATGTTCTAAGTTGTTTATTCCCTTCTCTTGCCATAGTGGAAATTTTAATGTCCTCTTTTGTTGCAGGATATCAGGATTATTCCAAATGGGCGTGAGTTTACAGGGGACAAGTGAAGACCCTGTTATTTTTAAAAATTTCCACCAAGCCGTCAGAGAGGAACTAATATTAATACTTTTAAAACACTCATGGCGTTTAATAGAGGGACTTATAAAAGGTAAGTCAGAGATATTTAGCGACCCACAGAGAGCCTGTTCAGCATCTAACCATGGGTTCCCTAATGGGGTTGATTTTGTCCATTTTGAAACGAACTGCAATCTATTGGCTAAAAAGTAATTATAAAAATTTGGTAAATCTAAGCCTCCGCACTCTTTCGCTTTTTGGAGGGTTTTTAAACTAATCCGTGATGGTTTATCCTTCCATAAAAATTTACTTATATTTGAGTCTAGAGACTTAAACCAGGCCATTGATGGTTGGGTAGGGATCATTGAGAACAAATAATTAATTTTAGGAAGGACCATCATTTTAATGGTTGCGACTCTTCCCATTAATGATAAAGGTAGAGTCCTCCAGCGCGTAAGGTCGTCTTGTATCTTTTTTAAAAGGGGGATATGATTTAGTCGCAATAACTCTGAAAGCCTGGGGGAAATATCTATTCCTAAATATTTAACATTCCATGATTGTATTGGAATAGTAGATGTATTTGGGAAATTGCAATTTATGGGTAAAGCTATTGATTTTACCCAATTAATAGAGTAGTCTGATAATGATGAAAATTTATCAATGAGCGCCACTGTCTGAAGAAGAGATCTTTCTGAGTTTTCAAGGAAAATCAATACATCATCAGCATAAAGACTTATCTTAAGTTCCTTTTCTCCAGTTTGAATACCTCTGATATCAACATTTTGTCGTATGGCTGCTGCTAATGGTTCAATAAAGATGGTAAAAAGTGAGGGAGAGAGTGGACACCCCTGCCTAGTACCTCTCTGAAGATTAAAGCTCCACCTCCATTGTTGAAGCAGCTGCCCAGAGCTGTAGCCGCAAGGTTATTGGTGCATCTCGTGGTGGCAACCCCCAAACCAAGTGGTGGACACCAGTGGTGAGGGGGACCATTAAGCTGAAGGAGGAGTCCTATCAAGACTGATTGGCTTGCAGGACTCCCGAAGTAGCTGAAGTGTACCGACAGGCCAAGCGGTGTGCAGTTCGGGTGGTTGCTGAAGCCAAAACTTGGGTGTGGGAGGAGTTCGATGAGGCCATGGAACAAGACTTCAGGTGGGCCTCAAAGAGATTCTGGCAAACTGTCCGGGGATTCAGAACGGAAAAGTAGCTTCCTGTCCACACTGTGTATGGTACGGATGGAGCGTTGCTGACTTCAACAGAGGACATCATCTGGCGGTGGAAGGAATACCTTGAGGATCTCCTCAATCCCACTGACACACCTTCCACAGAGGAAGCAGAGCTTGAGGACGAGGGGGACAACTCTCCCATCACAGGGGTTGAGGTCGCCGAAGTGGTTAAAAAACTCTTTGGTGGCCAGGCCCTGAGGGTAGATGAGATTTGCCCTGAGTACCTCAAAGCCCTGGATGTTGTAGGGCTGACACGCCTCTGCAACATTGTGTGGAGGTTGGGGACAGTGCCTTTGGCATGGCAAACTGGGGTGGTGGTTCCTCTCTTTAAGAGGGACTGGAAAGTGTGTTCCAACTTTAGGTGGGTCACACTTCTCAGCCTCCCTGGGAAGGTCTATGCCAGGGTACTGGACAGAAGAGTCCGGCCTTTGGTCGAACCTTGTATTCAAGAGGAACAATGTGGCTTTTGTCCTAGCTGTGGCACATTGGACCAACTCTTTACCCTCTCAAGAATCCTCAAGGGTTCGTGGGAGTTTGCCCAACCAATCCACATGCGTTTTGTGGATATGGAGAAAGCATTCGACCAAGTCCCTCGTGGTTTCTTGCGGGGGATGCTTCAGGAGTATGGGGTATCGGGCTCAGGAGTATGGGGTATCGGGCTTGTTGCCATGGGCTACGATCCGGTCTCTACACAACCGCTGCAAGACTTTGGTTCGTATTGCCCACACCCAGTTGAACTTGTTTCCAGTGAGAGTTGGACTCCGCCAGGACTGCCCTTTGTCACCGATCCTGTTCATAATTTTTTATGGACAGGATTTCTAGGTGCAGCCAAGGAATGGAGGGCGTCATGTTCAATGATCACAGGATCTCATCTCAGCCGTTTGCAGATGATGATGTCCTGTTGGCTTCATCAAGCAATGACCTACAGGTCTTTCTGGGATGGTTTGCCACTGTGTGTGAAGTGACTGGGATGAGAATCAGCACCTCCAAGTCCGAGTCCATGGTCCTCAGCCGGAAAAGGGTGGATTGTCCTCTCCGGGTCAGGGACAAGCTTCTGCCCCAAGTGGAAGAGTTTAAGTATCTCAGGGTCTTAAGGCCTATACATACTCCACAAGAACAGAGAAATTTGCTCTCTTTCCCAGGGCTGCAAGAACAAAATGACGTCATTTTGTTCTTGCAGCCATGGTTTGGGAGTTCTTGCAGCTTGTTCTTGACACATCACCGTGGCAGAACTTTTTTCTTGTGTGGTGTCCAAGAACTGTTGTGTGACTGGTCAGAAATTTGAAATTCCCAGGAGTTCTGTACTTGAGTTTCTTGTGAAGTATGAAATGTCCTGGCCAGAAAGAACTTTGTCATCAAGAAAAAGAAAAAATTTCTCTGTTCTTGCGGAATATGTAAAGGCCTTTATTCACGAGTGAGGGGAGAATGGAGCGAAAGACTGACAGACGGATTGGAGCATCATCTGCAGTGATGTGGACGTTGTACCGGTCTGTTGTGGTGAAGAGGGAGCTGAGCTCTAAGACAAAGCTGTTGATTTTCTGGTCAATCTACGTTCCTACCCTCACCTATGGCCATGAGCTTTGGGTAATGACTGAAAGAATGAGATCACGGATACAAGTGGCTGAAATGAGCTTTCTCCATAGGATAACTGGACTCCCCTTAGAGATAGGGTGAGGAGCTCAGTAATCCAGGAGAGGCACAGAGTAGAACTGCTGCTCCAACACATAGAAAGGAGCCAGTTGAAGAGCTGGAGCAGGTGGCCGGGGAGAAGGAAGTCTGAGCTTCTCTGCTTGAGCTGCTGCCTCTGTGACCTGAACCTCTGGAAAAGTGATAGAAAATGAATAGATGGATGGATGGATAAGGCGGGGCTTGTTTGTTTGTGATGTCGTAAAACCCAGTAGGTGTAATATGCCTGTTTCTTTAGGGACTTCACTAAATAAGGGCAGTCTGTATTTCCTTTGTGAGCTGAGTATTTTAATATATTACGGGCATACACATGACTCATGACAACATTCCATAAGGTTAAACCCCCCCCCAAAAAAACACACTGTACTATATGTGACCTTAAATGCTGTCTGTAAGTAACAGGTAATCAGTATAAAGCTGTAAATTCACACATAACCACTTCAGTAGTAATGCAGAGCTTGAGATGAGCATAACAGGCCAACTTTTAATCAGCATCTTTTCTCCATCTTGTATCCAAAATTATTTAACCAGGTTATTTAACCCAGGTTTAAAAAAAAAAAAAGCAAAGTAAAAAAGCAAATATTATCATCATAATTTCTTCCCCATTTATCACAGCTTTGGTCAGGACTTGGTTATGAACATCTTATTTGGTCCCTATTCAAGGGTTAGTTTCCAGTGCATGTAATTAGTAAAATTGTGCCCTTATTGGTAGGTTCGTGCTTTGTGGGGGCAGTAAAGATTAAAAAAAAAAAAAAGCTGCAGTTTCATCATCATAAAACCAGTACACACCAAGTCAATCACAACAGATGCAGTGAGTGGTAGGTTCTTGATTTTACACAGCCATATATCTGCTTCCTGTGATGTGATACAAGCCTGAGGGAGCAGAAGTCCAGGCGCTGATGGATGAAGAGTGCTCCACTTTTTCGGACACTTCAGCAGGGCTTGCAATGACAAAGGACGACAGCTCAGCTTAAAGTCCCACTGCTGCAGTTTACTAAGCGGGGTGAAGTTTCAGTGGGAGGTAGACAAGTAGTTTTTACTCTCATAGCAGGATCTTGACTCCTCCCTGTGGAGACTGAGGAC
Organism: Pholidichthys leucotaenia; assembly: GCA_020510985.1. Classification (NCBI taxonomy): domain Eukaryota; kingdom Metazoa; phylum Chordata; class Actinopteri; order Cichliformes; family Pholidichthyidae; genus Pholidichthys; species Pholidichthys leucotaenia. The sequence goes on along the minus strand of CM035848.1, from coordinate 83,343,307 downwards.
ACTGGGAGATCCCTCTGGGAGGGGCAGGTCCGAACTCTAACCGCTTCACTAAACTGAAGGACAAGAAGGAGGGGATAATTTTTTAAGTAAAACCTAAACTATGACATTCAGAATATTCACATGGATCATAAATGTAAGACTGTATACAAAAAGATTGCTGGCTGGTGAACCTGTGTACAAAGTTTGGTGACTGTAGTTTTACTATTCTATAACAATGGGGCATAGGAAATGCTAACCTTGACCTTTTGCCCCCAAACCCATACTCAGAGGTGAGGGTGAAGCTGTGTATCAAGTTTGGTGACCCCTAAAGGTCAGAGGTCACACAAATTCAAACTTGTCCCAGATTTTTCATATATACAACTATGGTATCAATCTGAAAAGCCTACGTCATTTCTTTCTCTAGTTATCGCGTTCACAAGGTAGACGCTGACGCCGCCGATGCCCATCTGCCCAGCAGGGTGACACCAACACCCTTGCTGAGGGGTAAAAACTGGACAGAGAAACCATGTTGCCCAATAGCTTATAGCTTCTGTTTTTGAGGTCTAAAGTTGTGATCTTTGTACATATAGAAAGAACATGGTGTGGATCTGACATATCAAAGGACACTGGCCTTCATTCAATCATGCATAAGACAGAAAAGTGGTCACACGATCATTTCAACGGGTGGATCAGCATTTGATTTTTTTTTTTTTTAATTTGATTTTGTATACTTTATTGATCCCCAGAGGGGAAATTGAGGGCATCCACGGTATGGCGCTATCCCTTTACCATTCACACACACATTCACACCTAGGGCCACTTTAGAGTCTCCAATTAACCTAACCTGCATGTTTTTGGCCTGTTTTATCAATCTGAACGTGATCCTACAGTCCGTGCAAATCTTACGTCAGTTCTGAGTTTGCGTACACAAATTTTCAAGTCGCTGTAGATTCCTGTGCAGCAGAGAAACCTGTGTGGGAGAATTATTTTACCATGCCAAATTATAATGAATATTTCAGGTGATACGTATGTTTGCCTTGTGTTATATTTAGATGGGAGTTGATGATTTACTTTAAAGACTAAAGAGGCTGCTTTATTAATTATAAACATTTTATCCATATTTATGTCACTACAGCAAATATTAAGACAGATATAAAGAAAATTTAAACAAAAAAAAAAACAAGTTATTTGATGGAATGTATAAAACTGAATTTATTTTCTGAATTTTTTTTTTTACCGTTGCAGTTGAGCTGCGGGGTTTTTTCAGTTGTTTTATTACTGTGTTTATATATCTGTACTGTACGGAGTCTCCCAAGTTGAAATTCTAAAAAAAATTTCTTCGACTAAGTTTTCTGTTATGTAGTACAGTATCTCATAATATTTATCCCTCACAAATTATCCGTTAACTAAACTGCCAACAGAGCTTTATGCACAGACGTGGCCGGCCGAGGTGATCCGCTGCATTGGGGTTAAAAAAAAACTGCTCTGAATTTGCAAGAGAAATTTGGATTAGCAGAGAAGATGTGGGAAAATTATTTTATTTTGCCCTGTGCATTTTTACACATTATTGGGGGATGCCAGAGAGTGGCTGAGCTGAGCCAGTGGGCACATGAGACAGCTATTCTGGAGGGGACGTCTTTCTGCACTTCTAAAAAGTAAGTAATAAATTCTCATGTTTGACAAGTATGTTTTAAAATGACAAAATTGACAACATTTAGTCAAACAGTCATCTATGTCAAACAATAGGTTGCAGATATATATTACAGTCCTCAGCTGGAGACCAGCTGATCAAACCAATGGTGTTGCACAGCACCAGTCTCCTCCATAACATAGTTCTTTTGCATTTAAAATGACTTTTGAAGTTAATAGACTATGCTACTTTATTATTTTTCACTTCTCCTATAATAATGTCAATTTCTACTTCGGAAAAGTTTCTCTTTATGTCGTCTCATGTTCCTTCCACTGTGGTAAATTCTGGGGGTGAGATGTGAGCATAGAATTCAAATGACGCTTGGATCCATCTGTCAGATTTATCAATGAGTGAACAACCGTAAGATGAGATTGACCAGATAGGCACGGTTTTATAAATACAATGTAGACCTTTGTGTACAATCATATTTACACCCAAATGTGCGTCAATTTCTCTGCACTTTTGATAAATGAGGGCCAATGAGTTTTTGTTTTCATAAAGTAGTGACTTAGCAATCACATGGCAGCTGCAAGCTAAATAATTGCCTACTTTGTTATTTAGGAATAAAATGAACACCAAAAACTAGAGGATGAACCCAGAAAATATCATGAGGGACATTCTCAGAACACAAGATATCTCAATATATTTATTGAAAGTGTACTGAAGGAAGAGTTGTCACCTTTCACGTGTGGTTTTTACATATAAACGCTTATTAGTTAAAAGTTTAATTCCATAAATAAATAGATGCATAACACTCAGTATGTAAATCAAATAATAAAAGACATAACAATGGCTCCATTTGTTCTTCCCTATAATATGTAACTGTGTTACAGCCCTGGCCATTTTTTCTGTGTTCTGTTTTTGTGCATCTTTCTGCCGCAGTGGATCATCGCCATTCTAGCAGATCTTCGGCAGTGCACCACGCCACAGCTGGGCGGAAGTTGCTGTGGGTTGGATCAAGTTGGCACCAACGCCACGTCAAAACCTCTGGCCCGGCAGTGTAACAATTGGCAGCGTGACAGCAGTAGTGTCTCGGTCTGCTAATTCAATCAAGTTTCGTCTCTCCTTGTGACAGTTCACAAAGGACTTTGTAAACACTCGTGTACATACGTAGCTTGGTAAGACCACACCTTTGTAGATAGTCACGGAGCAGAAGGTGTGAGCTGCATTTTCATTTTTATCTCTTTTCACCTGTTTTGTTAGTGTAGGGAGTTTGGTGTAGGATTGGGTTTTTTGTTTGTTTCAATAGGGACTAGGCAGCACTCATCTGGGTAAAGATGGGTTGGGTTTTGTTTGTTATTTTGGCCTTGATTCACCCCAGAGCCAAGTTCCCTTGTTTATAAATAAAGCACACTAAACCTTGAATCCAGTTTCAGTTCTTGGGGACTGGGATTTCCCATTCAGTTACGTTGCGCTATAGGAGCATAGCAAACTGATCAAAGTACAGTTATGTTTTTCCCCCCTTTTGCTTAATAAAACTCACTTTTGTATAAATATATTGCAAACAATATTTGGCAGTAAACTAACTGAACTTTTTACTCTAGAAAAGTAATGAAGTTAAATCACAGGGACTCAGTTTACATTTAAACCAAAATCATCTATCTTATATTTAGGGTTGAGAACCAGGAGAAAATGTTAGATTTTGAATGCAAAAGACGCAACAGACTTACACAAATGGTCCCCTCCAGTATACAACTAGGACAATATCAGTCGCTACGGAGGGTGACAATATGTATGGGTACATATTCATACTATGTAGGATAACTAAGTAGACGGTTATGCTATTTATTCCATCTTGCTACAATGCGCCGCACTTTGTATATATATTTATATATTTATGTGTACGTATGTATATCCACTGCTCTTAATTATATTTTTCGTATCTTCTTAATTATTGCTCTGAGTGTTGCTATCCCCGTGCTGGTGCAATCCCGGAATTTCCCCATTGTGGGACTAATAAAGGCTTATCTTATCTTATCTTAATGTCTACAACATATCAAACAACAGCTTTTTTGACAGAGGACATGCTAAAAGTTTGATTACTTGTTACCAAGATGATGAAAATAACAAGTGCAGAGTGATGATGTTTTTAAGCTGGATTCATGCTGCACCTCTGCTGTCCACGTACATGTAACCGGAAACCTCGTGTGACGAAATTTACGTCATCGTTTCCACTCCACTAGTGTCCGCAGTGCTCGACCGCGTGCAGCCCAAATTTTGTGACCGCACCGCCTGCCCACAGCCTGAACGCGTTGAAAAGCGCATGCGCAAGACTGAACATCCCATTCACGAGGTGGAGATATCGGCACAGAATACCAAGACAAAGTAAACGAAGAAGACAACGAGGAAGCAGAAGACGAGAATAAACATACATGAATCATACATAAATACTTCAGCAGCATCTTCGTGGAAAAGGAGTGAAAACCGGGAAGTCAAGCAGTAGAAAGCGAGCAGCGTTTCTTCATTGGTGAAAATCCTGGCGCGTGAGCACCTTAGCGCTTCCTATCGGGTGGGAGTGAAACTACAAATGATGGTTGTGCGCATGCGTCAACCGCTTGGCCTGGGTAAATGAAAAAAGTGAGCATGAAGAGCGCCACGTGCGTGCCGGGCCCGTCCAAAGCACATGCGGATCAAAGCGGACTAGAGGGGAAATGCAGCATGAATAAGGCTTTACACTGCACAGATGTTTTCCTCACCTGTCATACTGAGGAGGAGGGCTCAGACTGGTAGCCTGGACATTGGGGCCAGTTTCTAAACCTGAAGGACTACCTGGTCCAGCAGGAAGAGCTGGTCTGCTGACAGATGTGTCATACACAAAGTCTCGACAGGACGCCAGCTTTGACTCCAGATTCTGCCAGACAAAAACGAACAAAAACGTTAGCTCCAATCAGTACTAAACAAACTACATAGTGATTTTATACTTTGATAGTGACTGTGAATAAATCTTACTCCAACTTTTCTCAGCAACTCTCCTACAATGTTAAGTGCAGATATCCGGGCAGATGTTGTGAGGGGCGTCCCTGTTAGACCTTCACCTAAAAAAATAAGCATTTACACAAAAGGTATGTTGGTATTAAATCAATAAAGCCACTAACCTGTGTAGTTACTGAAGCAGAGAACTGCAGCCGTACCTCGTCGGATGCTGGAAGTTGGGGGTGTGACATATGAGCTGATGGGTTTTGAGGGTGTGACAGGTATGGAGGGGTTGCAAGCGGAACTCAGATCAGGACGATCTGTATCTTTGCCGAGACTGCTAGAAGGTCGCCTCTCCTTCTGTCGTACAGCCAGCTCCTGACGGAGGTCTGAGAGACACATCCAACTGCAAGTTAATTTTTTTTTTTTTTTACTGCAGAAATCTGGCTTCCACTTCATTAAAGACCTAAACCCTACACACAGCAATAATGTAAGGTTCTACAGCATGTTTTCCATCTTTAGTCTTACTCACCCCCGTCAAACAATCGGAACAGAAATCTGTCATTAACAATGTTTTACCAAAAGTTTCCTGGGGTGTGAGGGATTTCCAGAACAAATCTTTAGCTGACCAACTTGTTAACAGACTGATCAAGGCCAGCCTAATAAGAGGAGTTTGATATTTAGGAGTTTAAAACCTAGATGGCTAAGACACACAAGAGCACTCTGAAGCAAGTGCAATATCCCCTCCGTTTTCTTTGAAGATCCCAATACTTACTGACGGAGAGCAGTTTTCAACTTTTCAATATAATCACTGTGGCAGAACCAAATTACGATAAGCCCATCATCCACGAATAGACAACAAAGTACACAACCCATAGTTGTAGGTCAGGATCTCAAAGTGAGCCTGTGTAGCAAGTATGGTGACCCTAGAGAGCTTTACATGTTCTATAGCAAGAGATCATAGGGAGTGTCAACCTTGACCTTTTGACCCTAAACCTGTAGTCAGAGGTTATGGTCTCAGAGTGAACCTGTGTTCCAGGTTTGGTGACCCTAGCTCACTATGGGAACGCTCCCCCACGGTGTCCCCAGAAGTCCTATAACACTACGCCAGTCTTGACTGGCAAGAAGCGTGACGTCTGCTCTTCGGAGGAGCAGCCACCTCCTCCTATAAGAGTCTGACCATGATGCACGCTCCCCAGTTTTTGTAAGCTCACCTCTTCCTCGCTTCAGGCAAGGAGGTGGGGTCTGGTGAGATACCTCACTCATGCTTCAGAGAACCTGGTTAATCCTTTAACCCAGGGGTGTCCAATCATGTGCCATGGGGGGCCAAGACCATGCAGGTTTTCTCTTCTACCCAGTCTCTTCAGCAGGTGTTTTCACTGATAAGTAGTCAGTGGAAGAAATTCAGTGGAATCTGCTGTTGAAGACACTGGCTGGAGGTAAAGCCTGCAGGGTCTTGGCCCTCCATGGCACATGATTGGACACCCCTGCTTTAATCTGTCGTTCTCTTTCAACATTTGTTTCGGTACCTCACTATGGGATGTCGTAGCTCCCATCTTGCCAGACCAGCTTACTCTCAGGCCATGCAATATTATGTGTTAGATGTTGATCCTACACTCAAAACACTGACAGCGACAGTGTGGTAACATCCAACCTGTAAAATTTTGTGAAGGTGTGCGGAGATGCCCAGCTGGCGGCTGCACAAACCTCTTCCACGGACACACCACGAAAGAGCGCCCACAAAGCAGTCATGCCGTGTATGGAATGAGCACGCAAACCTGGCGGGGGCTGAAGGCCCATGCACTCATATGCTTTGACGATCGCCTCCACAATCCAGTTCACTCGACGCTGCTTTATGATGGGTTTTCCCAAACTGGATGTGGCCCATGACACAAACAGCTGATCAGATTTCCTAAACCCAGCTGTCCTGGCCACGTATGCGCATAGTGCACGAACAGGGCAGAGTGTGTTAAGCCTCTCCTGCTCACCAGAAAAGGGAGGATGACAGAAGGCTGACAATTCAATCGGGTGGTAGGAAACTGCAGGATTGAAAATCTTTGGCACAAAGGCGGGGTTAGGTTTGAGTACACCCTTAGAATCCCCTGCCAAAAACTGCATATATGACGGGTTCACCGACAATGCATGGATGTCACTCACTCGCTAAGCAGATGCTAGCGCCAACAGTAGCACACTTTTCAAGGAGAGTGTCTTGAGAGCCACCTGATGAAGGGGCTCAAAAGGCGGGCGTGATAAACTATCCAGCACAATAGTGAGGTCCCATAGGGTCATTAGACTCCGCGTGACTGGCCGTAAACGCCGTGCTCCTCTCATAAACTGACAAATAAGCAGGTGGTGTCCCGTGGTTTTGTTTCCAAAGCCAATGTGGCATGCTGAAATAGCAACCAAATACACCTTGACTGTGGAGAAGGCAAGACCTTTATCCAACAGCCTCTGCAGGAATGTCAGAATAACGGGAATGGGGCTCTGAAAAGCCACCACTCCTGCCTTTCTGCACCAATTTTCAAATGCACACCATTTACAGTCATACGCAAAATGTGTAGAGGACACCCTGACATTCTGAATAGTGGCGATGACATCAGGAGGAAGTCCTCTAGTGGTCAGGTTCTCCTCTCACCGGCCAAGCCCATAGGGCCATTCACTCCAGGTGAGGATGAAAAATCTTGCCCTGTGCCTGTGACAGCAGATCCCTCCGCAGAGGCAGGACCCATGGCTGATCGTACAGCATCTGGAATATCTCCACTAGCCAGGTTTCCCATGGCCAGCAAGGGGCTGTAAGGATCAGAGTTAAGTTCCTCTCCCGCACTCGGGTGAGAGTAGGAGTGATCAGCTCTAATGGGGGAAAGGCGTACAGGGTAAAGCGTGGCCACTGGTGCACCAACGCAACCAACCCCAGCGGAGCCTGTTGATCTGTCAGGGAATAAAACAGCGGGCACTGAGCATTCTCTGCTGCTGCAAAGAGATCGACCACAGCTTGGACGTATCTCTCCCATATTTGGGCCACTACCTCGCTGTGGAGTTTCCAATCCTTGTAGCGGGGGTTGCCCCTTGATAACAGATCGGTTCCCCGATTCAAAACGCCTGGTACCTGGGTAGCTCTCAGTGATAGCAACCAAATGCTGCTCCACATAATCAGTCTGTGTGCCAACATGTGCAGATGAGGAGAGCACAGCCCTCCCTGCTTGATGATGTATGACACCACTGACGTATTGTCTGTTCTGACTAAATTATGGTGACTCTTTAGATGGGGCAGAAATTGTTTTAAAGCCAGAAAAACGGCCATGAGTTCCAGACAGTTTATGTGAACTGACTGCATCTGTGGGCTCCACGTGCCGTTCACTGTTCTACCTTCGTGTGTGGTTCCCCAGCCCAGATGAGAGGCATCTGTTGTGATCACCTTTCTCACCGACACCGTACCCATGGTGATATCGGTTAGCAAGAAAGCCGGGCACCTCCATGGGATCAGGGCACGGGTGCAGGCTGAGGTGACCAGAACCCTGCGGTGACCATGACGCATCGGGTCCAGCCCGAGCGATGCAACCTACCTCTGAAAAGTCCTCATGTGAAGGTCGCCCAATCTTAATACTACCAGTGCTGATGCCATAAGGTCCAGCAGCCAGAGACATAATTTGAATTTTAGCAGAGTTCCTCTGCGAAAAGGCACCAGACAAGCCCAAAAGGCTTCCATCCTTTCCGTTGTTAGACGTGCCCTCAGGGCAACTGAGTCTAGGGATAGGCCTATAAACGTGATGTTTTGCGTTGGAGTCAAAACACTCTTTTCTTCGTTTATAGTGAAACCCAGTCCTGTCGAGTGTGTGATAAGCAGCTCGGTAGGGATGAGTTCAAAAGATCGATATGGATCGATCCACGTTTGACTGAGCCGATAGAGCCACAAAATCCGCAGAATGGTCTTTTAATATAACATATTTAATATATTTTAATATAATATTTTTACGTTTGTTCAGGTTACTTTATTTGTACCCGTAGGTAGATTTGTTTTGCAGTCTGGTGACATCCATATTTACAAGCCACAATTACATTCAACATAAACACAAACACAGGCACACATGAAGCTGACTATAAACATGATAAAAAATACTCAAGGCTCCATCAGTCAGGGTATAAAGACAAAGAGATGAGAGAAAAACCAGAGGTAAGAGAGAAGGGTCATATTAAAAAGTTAAAAACTAGTCAAAGAGGTTAAAAACTCAAAGGTCTAAAACTCAAAATATTTAGAACCGAAATAACATCCTACAAAAATAAGTAAATATAAAATGGAGTTAATAAATAGGTACCTAAATTATGTGCAATATGTTGTTAAACTTGTTCAACTCTTTGACAGCAGCAGGAACAAAGCTGTTTTTGTAGCGCTGGGTTTTACTTTTTGGGACAGCAAACCTCTGTCTTGAGGGAAGAAGCTGAAAGTTGCAGTGCAAAGGGTGGAGTCATCATTTAAAATGGAGGTAGCCATCCTCTGTACTTGTCTGGTGTACAGGGATGTCAGGCTCAGCTGTGACTCACCAAGCAAACGACTGGACCATCTAACTACCTGATCCAAGGATTTCTTCTGTTTCAGTTTTATCTGACCAAACCATGACACTAAAGAAAAGGATAAAACAGATTCAATAAAAGCCCGATAAAACATTGTTATTATGGTTCGGTCAATTTGGTAGTGCGCAAGTTTTCTCAAGCAATGCAAATGTTGCTGACCCTTTTTGCACACCCTTTCACAGTTCTTTTCAAAGTTTAAATTACTATCAATAATCGTCCCAAGATATTTGTAGGATTGTACACATTCAGTGGTCTGGCCTTTTAGTACGGTGACTTTGTGCCTGGGAGTTTTCCTCCAAAAGTCAATAATCATGTCTTTAGTTTTTGTCGTATTCAGCTGCAGGTAGGAATCCTCACACCAGTGAACAAAATCACCAACTACTGGGCCGTGGCCACTCTCACCATCCTGGAGGAAACTGACAATAACTGAATCATCAGCATACTTTATAATGTGTCTGTTGTCATGTCTGCTCTGACACATGTTTGTGTACAGGATGAAAAGTAGTGGTGACAACACACACCCCTGAGGAGAGCCAGTAGAAGAGCACTTTAGGTCAGACAATGTACCATTGAGCCTTACTCTCTGCGTCCTGTTGGTTAAGATTTGTGATTTGGTAAGTTTGTGAACGTCTGCCGAGTATAATCGGGTCGAAACCGGGTCAGTGAGCCAGGAACAACGGCCGAGAACCATAAACAGCCGACGCGCTAACGGAGCTAGCAAGCTAACGGATATGCTAGTTCTTCTTCTGTGGTGTTAAAATGGTTCTCATCCGGCAAGAGTTCCCTGCGGCGCGTACACACGTCTTTACTTTCGTGTTTACATGAGCGGAGTTATTAACGTGCGTGTCTCTTAACCTCTTGCGCTCCGCTGTACCGCGGACGGGCAAGTCTCTGCGTCCTAGGGCGCACGAGGGCGCACGATGCCGGACACATGACTCGGATGCATGATCCTGATGGTGGTGATGTAGGTGGTGTGGCGCTGCAGACACAGCCGCGAACAGATTAGTTCATCTGATTGACCTCTCATTCGACTAATAAGAGCTTTGAATTGGGTTTCTGAAACCTTGAAGAACCAATGAATGAAAACCTAGCCAGAAGGACCCGCCTCCCAACGGCTGCAAGCCAATTGAAGCACAGAAGTTCGCTGTTTTGTCTAAAGCTGGGTGAAGAGAGACTGCTTCAGCAGCCACAGGCAGTGCTTTTTTTTTTCTTTTTTTTTTAAATTCCAGCAGAGTGTTTAGGATTCTCTTATATGGTCATCATAGACCGACGGAGGCCGACGACGAAGGTCGTAAATCATTTGCCAAAACCGCAATCATGGAATTATGTTTTGACCGGTTCGCGAGACCAGAACCAGCGTCGCGTTCGTCTGACAATGAGGAAGAGAAGTTGGCCAGGACAATGTGGCTGTGAAGAGGTAAGGTGTTATAAGCCAAATTACTTTTTATTCCTGAAAATTGTAATCAAAAATGACTTTTGGACTTCCGGTTATGGCTGCCACGTAGGACGGACGTGTCTCGCTCTGCTCTGCTCCTGGAGAAAAAAAATCGGCAAATAACTCTCTCATTTGGGACAGAACGTATCCCAGCGTTTGGGCGAGGATATGTCGGCGAAGCCTAAGGCTGGAAAACCAGGAAAAGGAAAAAGCGAGCCGCCGAAACAGTCCAAATTAACGGACTTTCAGGTCTGTGACGCAGCAAACAGGGCTCCATATATGGCGGAGGAGGCTGGCAACGCTGCGATTTCTGCGGGGAATGGCGCAGATGCGCTGATGGCTGCCATGAGTTCAATGAGAGCGGACTTTTCCTCTAGATTTGATGGGATTATGACAGCGTTGGAAGGAATAAGAAAGGAATTGGGTGACTGTGTAGAACGAACGGCGCAGATGGAGCTCCGTCTCGCTAGTGCTGAAGATGACGTCACCCGTCTTCAATTAAAGGTGCGCACTTTGGAAAAAAAAAAATAAATCTCTGGAAGATAATATTTTGGATTTGGAATCTCGGTCGAGACAGAATAATTTGAGGCTGGTGGGTCTTCCAGAGGAATCAGAAGGTCGGGACGTATGTTCCTTTCTGGAAAAGTGGATTCCGGAGGTGCTGGGCAGCGAGGAGTTGCAATCAGCAGTGGTTCTGGAAAAAGCACATCGTATTGGCCCACGGAGAGATAAGGGACCGCCGAGGACCTTAATTATGAAGTTTCTTAACAACAGAGACAGGATGAAGATCTTCAACGCTGCACGAGCTAAAAAAGGAGAGATTAAACACCAGGACCAGCAGGTGCGGTTCTACCCAGATTTGGCCACAGGAATCCAGCAATTGAGGAAGCAGTTTGATCCCGTACGTAAGGAGCTGTGCAACCTTGGGATTCGTCATGGTGTAATCTATCCTGCGAGACTGCTGACCACGTATGAGGGCCGAACCCACATCTTCAAGACCCCAGAGGAGGCGCAGGAGTTCATCAAGAAGATCAAAGAAGAAGAAGAGACTGGTGGGAGCTAAGCATGAACAAAATATAAGGTAGAATAATTAAGCATTTGCACAGGCATCTGACTGACTTGAAGTAAATAGTAAGTTTACAAAATATAGATTGTATTATATATTAAAAAAAAACAAAACAAAAACAAAACAAACAAAAAAAAAAAACTATGATGTACAAAGTTGTTAAAAATTTTGGAGTTAAGTTGGAAAACTACAGAGGAGAGTTAATGTTACGTCATTAAAAGCAGTAGAGTTAGGGTGATTGGGAGGATGAAGAAGGAGTGGCTTAGGCTGTTCCCCGTGGGTGTGGAACGGTCGATGGCTATATCGGGAGACAGAATTTTTCTTTTGATTTTGGGGGGTTTGCCACAAGTGTGGGAAGGGGAAATTTGTTTGTGTGTAGTTTGTAGGATGAATGTTCAACCACTCATGTTTTTGCTTCTCTGTATGAGCATGTTTACACTGCAAGGTAATCCCAAACTCTCTATTGATCATGGACCAAAGTGTTAATCTTAATTTAACTTCATGGAATTGCAGAGGTCTACAAAATTTAAAAAAACTTAAACAAGTTATGAATAAAATAAAGGACATGGGTTCAAGAATTGTGTTTTTACAAGAAACTCATCTGATAGAGGAGGATGTTAAAAGAATTAGGAGTAGATGGCAGGGAAGTGTATTCACCTCTTCATTTTCATCCCGAGCCAGGGGAGTTATGACTCTCATACATAAATCAGTTCCTTTTCAAGTGAAAAATGTAATTGGAGACAAATTTGGAAGATATGTAATCATTCAAGGTTCTTTGCTATTAGAAAATATAAATCTTGTGAACTTATATGGTCCCAATATAGATGATCAGAAGTTCTTTGCTAATTTATTTCTCATCTTATCATCACTTACAGGGCAACATATAATAGCAGGGGATTTTAATTGTACATTGAATCCAGGTGTGGATAGATCAACAGGACTGGATTGTACGCACATTGGATGTAGGATGACTATTAATCATTTTATGAAAGAATTGAGATTGTTAGATATATGGAGAGAAATGAAACCACAAGTTAAAGCCTATTCTTGTTATTCCAGTACCTACAAGACATTCTCACGTATTGATTATTTTTTGATTTCCACAGAATTAAGGTCCAAGATTCAAAACTGCTTTTATGATAACATCGTGATCTCTGATCATGCACCCTGTTGTCTAATATATGTAGATAAAAAATTGACAAAGGAATCAGGTAGATGGCAATTTCAGCATAAATGGCTTCAGGATGAGGAATTTGTCAAGTATATAGAAAAACAGATAGACGAGTTCTTTGACATCAATACTACACAAACATCAGCATGTGTAAAGTGGGAGGCTTTCAAAGCTTTTATTAGGGGGCATATTATTAGTTATACAGGATCAAAATCTAAGAAGACTCGAGAGGAGAGAGCTAAATTGGAACATAAAATAAAAAATCTTCAGGAAAAAGTGTATGCAGGAAGTGACCCAAGGTTGGAGAATGAATTACTGATTTTGAGAGCTGAATACGACAAAAAATCAGCGAATAGAGCTGCCTCGAGTCTTCTAAGATTGAAACAATCTTTTTATGAACAAGGTGAAAAATCAGGAAAATTATTAGCATGGCAGATTAAACAATTGGAAATTAAAACACCAATTACCAGTATTATAAGTAATGGACAGGTAGTTATAGATCCTTTAGAAATTAATAGAGCCTTTAGAGATTACTATGAAAAATTATATGATACCAAAAATGAACCTGATTTAACAAAACTAAATGGGTTTTTGAATGAACTATCTATACCGTGTATTCCAAATGAAAACAGGGAGATATTGGAGTCTAAAATTAGTCAAGAAGAAGTTGGGCTAGCCATTGATAATATGAAATCAGGAAAAAGTGCAGGACCAGATGGTCTTCCAGTTGACCTTTATAAAAAATTTAAGAATAAATTAATAAAACCTTTTTTGGAAATGGTTTTAGAAGCATTTCAAAATAATAATTTACCATCATACATAAATAATGCCTTAATTATACTGCTGCCAAAACCAGGTAAGCCCTCTAATAAATGTGAAAATATGAGACCAATAAGCCTATTAAACGCCGACCTTAAGATAATCTGTAAAATTTTAGCAAGACGAATACAAGAAATTTTATCAAATATTATTAATCGAGATCAGAATGGCTTTATAAAGGGTAGACAAGGCTTCCATAATGTAAGAAGACTATTTAATATTATCTATTTTAATAAAGAAGCACCGGATACAGCTCTCCTATCATTGGACGCCGAAAAGGCCTTTGATAGAGTTGAATGGCCCTTTCTTTTTGAAGTCCTACAAAGGTTTGGACTTGGAAATAATTTCATAAAATGGGTTCAAATAATATACAATAATGCTACAGCAGAAATCCTAACAAATAACAATATTTCAAAACCAATAAAAATCAATAGAGGATGTCGACAAGGCTGTCCACTCTCACCTTTACTGTTTACTATGGCAATTGAACCTTTAGCGATAGCGATACGTTTACATTCACAAATATATGGAATTAAAGTTGGACCAACAGAACATAAAATCTCCCTGTACGCCGATGATATAATTTTGTTTATGTCGAATCTAAAAAAATCAATTCCAACCTTGTTGAATTTAATAAAGAATTTTGGGGAAATATCAGGATATAAAATAAATAAAACTAAATCTTCAATATTAATGCTAAATGAGACCCAGAGAAATTACCCAGCCCCTGAGGTAAATCAATTCAATGTTGTAAATCAGTTTAAATATTTAGGAATCCAAATTATGCCTAAGCTAGAATCAGTCGCCAGTGTCAACTATGAAGCCTTAATGTCAGATATCAGTGAGTTAACTCAGAGATGGATGTCACTACCAATGTCGATGATCGGGAGAATCAATATACTTAAAAGTAATATTTTACCTAAAATACTTTATTTATTTCAATACATTCCCTTATCACCACCTTTAGATCTATTCTCAAGAATAAAAAAAAAGTTAGTGGAATTTATATGGAACAACAGGAGGGCTAGATTACGTCTGTCTTTATTATATTTACCATTTGATCGTGGAGGTCTGAAATGTCCAAATTTTATGTTGTATTATTGGTCGGCACAACTGAGGTCTATGACATATTATTTTTCATCAAATGATCTCCCTCACTGGACTGAAATGGAATCATACAATTTACCTTTACCTCTTCCCATATTCATATACTCAGATTCGGCAAAAAAATTACAAAAACAAGTTAAAAATCCATTTGTAAAGCATATGATCAAAATATGGTGTGAAGCTAAAAACTATTTAAAAGAACCACAGTTATTGTCACAATTTAGTCCAATATGGGGTAATCAATATTTTAAACCAGGGAGAGCGGACGCTGTATTTAAAGTATGGAATTTAAAAGGGATACAAAAGATTCAGGATTTATATTTGCCATGTGCAGACAACATAATGTCTTTTGAAGAGCTGAGGATCAAATTTAATCTCAATAGAACACATTTTTTTAAATATCTTCAACTTAGAAACTTTATTCGATCAAATCAAAATAAAGCTCTCACTTGACCTATTTATTCATCCTTGGAAAAAATGATGATGAAAGATAGTAAAAGAAAGGGTATTATTTCAGAGTTTTATAACTCATTGACACTATCTTCAAGTGAAAATTCACTGAAAAGATTAAACTACTGGAAAGAAGATCTGCAAATTGAAATTTCAGAGGAACAATGGGAATTGGCTTGTACAGAAGCCCAAACCAAATCAATAAATGCACGCCTTAAATTGATACATTTCAAATGGTTAATGCGGATGTATGTTACACCGGAGGAGTTAAATAGATATAACAAAAATATACCAGATACATGCACAAAATGCATGGAAAGTAAAGGAACCCTATTTCATTGTTTATGGGAATGTAGATTAATAAGAATGTTTTGGGAAGAGGTGAGGGTAACAATTGAAAAAATAATCTCAAAACAAATCATATTGAATCCTAAACTGGTTTTGTTGGGTCTGTACCCAGAAAAGCATAATTTCAATAAAAGTGAAAGAACATTCATAGACCTCAGTTTGCTTAATGCCAAAAAATGTATTGCACTATTATGGAAAAAGACTCATAGACCAGATGTGACTCAGTGGTTAAGACAGATGTTAACAAACCTTCCATTAGAAAGAATAACATATATACTGAAATCAAAGGAAATTGTGTTTGAGAATATATGGAGACCTTTTATTGATTATGTAAAAAATTTAAACATAACTCTTGAAGAAGAAGGTGAATGATGTGTGTGGACCTTGTAAATTCCAAACTGGTGAACATAATATGTATACTTATGTATTGGATTGTCTAGACTAAACAGAGGAGCATTGTTGAAGACTTGATTTTGTTGGTGGTTGTTGGTGTTTTTAGTGCATTTTTTTTTTTTTTTTTGTAGTACTTTAGTGTTAGTGTTTGATTGTTTGTATCATGTTTGTTAAAAAAAAAAAAAGGTTCAATAAAGATATTGTGGAAAAAAAAAAAATGACTTTTGACCGATCGGTAAATTACAACTGTGCGGCGCACGATGTCCGAAGTGCGTGCGCCGCGTTACACGGTTCTTCGCAGCCTCCGGACCGTGAACGCCCCTCTTTAAATGAGACCAACCCCATGAAGATGCTGCAAAGGGTTGAAGAACAGCTTTCGATTCACTTTGGGCACATTATTTTTTGGCGTTTTTAGGAAAATTGACCGGAGTGCAAGGGGTTAATTTAGCAACAAAAGTCACCGTAAAGACTGTCCTCAAAAGCTTCTTAATATTTTTTATAAAGTGGGGATAAACAGACTTTTACTCCGTGCAGCACTGTGTTGGAACATAAAGTTGGCGACTGATAAACGGAAAATGCACGGAGACTGAAACCCGTGAAGCAGAGGGAGACTTGGAGCTGCTGAGACTAAGTATAATATCATTTGTTTGTTTTAACATTTTTAACATTTTTGTTTTAACATTCCCCCTCATGGATCGTCACCTTATTGTGGTGGGGGGGTTTGCGTGCCCCAGTGATCCCAGGAGCTATGTTGTCCGGGGCAATTTGCCTCTGATAGGGTCTCCCAAGACAAACTGGTCCTGGGTGAAGGGCCAGACGAAGAACGATCCAACAGACTCTCATGATAAATTGTATATCAAGGATTCAGTGTACCCCGCCCGGTATGGGGTTACCGGGGCCCCACCCTGGAGCCAGGCCTGGGGGAGGGGCTCGAAGGCTAGCGTCTGGTGGCCGGGTTTCCACCCATGGGACCCGGCCGGGCTCAGCCCGAAGGAGTTACATGGGTCCGCCCTCCAGTAGGTTCACCACCTGCAGGAGGGATCATGGAAGTCCGGTGCTATGTGGATTAGGTGGCAGTCAAAGGCGGAGACCTTGGCGGACTGATCCCAAGCTTTCTAAACTGGCTTTTGGTACGTGGAATGTCACCTCTCTGGTGGGGAAGGAGCCTGAGCTGGTGTACGAGATTGAGCGATACCGGCTAGATATAGTCGGCCTCACCTCAACACACAGCTCCGGTTCCGGAACCAGTCTCCTGGAGAGGGGCTGGAGCTTGGCCTTTTCTGGAGTTGCCCCGGGCGAGAGGCGACGAGCAGGGGTAGGTATTCTTGTATCGCCCCACCTTGCTGCCTCTATATTGGAGTTTTCCCCGGTGGACGAAAGGGTTGCTTCCCTGCGCCTTCGGGTTGGGAAACGGGTCCTGACCATCATTTGTGCCTATGCACCAAATGATGTTTCAGAGTACCCACCCTTTTTGGAGTCTGTGACTGGGGTGCTGGAGGGTGCTCCTCCTGGAGACTCCATTGTCCTACTGGGGGACTTCAATGCGCATGTGGGCAACGACAGTGAAACCTGGAGGGGGGTGATTGGGAGGAACGGCCTGCCCGATCTGAACCCGAGTGGTGTTCAGTTATTGGACTTCTGTGCTAACCACAGTCTGTCTATAACGAACACCATGTTCAAGCATAAGGGTGTCCATATGTGCACCTGGCACCAGGACACCCTAGGCCGCAGGTCGATGATCGATTTTGTTATCGTATCATCAGACCTGCGACCGTATGTCTTGGACACCCGAGTAAAGAGAGGTGCAGAGCTGTCAACTGATCACCACCTGGTGGTGAGTTGGATCCGATGGCAGGGGAGGAAGCCATTCAGACCTGGTAGACCCAAACGTATAGTGAGGGTGTGCTGGGAGCGTCTGGCTGAGGCCCCTGTCCGGGAGGTCTTCAACTCCCACCTCCGGAAGAACTTCAACCACATTCCGAGGGAGTCTGGAGACATGGAGTCTGAATGGGCCATGTTCTCCACCTCTGTTGTTGAAGCGGCAGCCCAGAGCTGCGGCCGCAAGGTGGTCGGTGCATCTCGTGGTGGCAACCCCCGAACCAAGTGGTGGACACCAGTGGTGAGGGGGGCCATTAAGCTGAAGAAGGAGTCCTATCAAGCTTGGTTGGCTTGTGGGACTCCCGAAGCAGCTGAGGTGTACCGGCAGGCCAAGCGGAATGCAGCTCGGGTGGTTGCTGAAGCAAAAACCCGGGTATGGGAGGAGTTCGGTGAGGCCATGGAACAAGACTTTCGGTCGGCTTCAAAGAGATTCTGGCAAACTGTTCGGCGGCTCAGGAGGGGAAAGCAGCTCCCCGTCCACACTGTGTATGGTGCGGATGGGACACTGTTGACTTCAACTGGGGATATCGTCGGGCGGTGGAAGGAATACTTCGAGGATCTCCTCAATCCCACTGATACGCCTTCCACAGAGGAAGCAGGGTTTGGGGACGAGGGGGATGACTCGCCTATCACAGGGGCTGAGGTCGCCAAGGTGGTTAAAAATCTCCTTGGTGGCCGGGCCCCGGGGGTGGACGAGATTCGCCCCGAGTACCTCAAGGCCCTGGATGTTGTTGGGTTGTCATGGTTGACACGCCTCTGCAACATTGCGTGGAGGTCGGGGGCAGTGCCTTTGGCATGGCAAACCGGGGTGGTGGTTCCTCTCTTCAAAAAAGGGGACCGGAGGGTGTGCTCCAACTTTAGAGGGATCACACTCCTCAGCCTCCCTGGGAAGGTCTATGCCAAGGTACTGGAGAGGAGAGTCCGGCCGTTGGTCGAACCTCGGATTCAGGAGGAGCAATGTGGTTTTCGTCCTGGCCGTGGCACATCGGACCAGCTCTTTACCCTCTCGAGAATTCTTGAGGGTTCGTGGGAGTTTGCCCAACCAGTTTACATGTGTTTTGTGGACTTGGAGAAGGCATTTGACCGCGTCCCTCGTGGATTTTTGTGGGGGGTGCTTCGGGAGTATGGGGTATCGGGCTTGTTGTTACGAGCTATTCGGTCTCTGTACGACCGTTGTGAGAGTTTAGTTCGCATTGCCAACACTCGGTCGGAGTCATTCCCAGTGAGAGTTGGACTCCGCCAGGGCTGCCCTTTGTCACCGGTCCTGTTCATAATTTTTATGGACAGGATTTCTAGGCGCAGCCAGGGAATGGAGGGTGTCATGCTTGGTGACCACAGGATCTCATCTCTGTTGTTTGCAGATGATGTTGTCCTGTTGACTTCATCCAGCAATGACCTACAGCTCTTGCTGGGACGGTTTGCCGCTGAGTGTGAAGCGGCTGGGATGAGAATCAGCACCTCCAAGTCCGAGTCCATGGTCCTCAGCCGGAAAAAGGTGGATTGTCCTCTCCGGGTTGGGGACAGGCTCCTGCCCCAAGTGGAGGAGTTTAAGTATCTTGGGGTCTTGTTCACGAGTGAGGGGAAAATGGAGCGAGAGACCGACAGACGGATTGGAGCAGCATCTGCAGTGATGCGGACGTTGTACCGGTCTGTTGTGGTGAAGAGGGAGCTTAGTTCTAAGGCAAAGCTGTCGATTTACCAGTCAATCTACGTTCCTACTCTCACCTATGGTCACGAGCTTTGGGTAATGACCGAAAGAACGAGATCGCGGATACAAGCGGCTGAAATGAGCTTTCTCCGTAGGATTGCTGGACTCACCCTCAGAGATAGGGTGAGGAGCTCAGTCATCCGGGAGAGGCTCAGAGTAGAACCGCTGCTCCTCCACATTGAAAGGAGTCAGTTGAGGTGGTATGGGCATCTGATTAGGATGCCTCCTGGACGCCTCCCACTTGAGGTGTTTCAGGCACGTCCCACTGGGAGGAGACCCCGGGGCAGACCCAGGACTCGGTGGAGAGACTATGTCTCCCAGCTAGTCTGGGAACGCCTTGGTATCCCCTCTGAAGAGCTGGAGCAGGTGGCTGGGGAGAGGGAAGTCTGGGCTTCTCTGCTTGAACTGCTGCCTCCGCGACCCGGACCTCCGGAAAAGCGGTAGAAGATGGATGGATGGATGGATGTTTTAACATTTGTGTCATCAATTAATAATTTACCCGGCATGATGGTGGTTTCTTTTACTAACTATGGACACAGAGAGAACTGCTGGTTAAGCGCTGTGAATAAATGCAGAATAAAGGTATATTTTATGAGATTATGGACTTCTACCACTTAAGTAAGAGATGTGAAGAGAATAAATCACAATAAAATTAAGATGGTAGAATTAATAAAGGCTGCAGTACAACAAGCTATTTTTACTCAGAACTAAATTGAAATGAACAAATCTTCCCAGGAAATGAATTGGAAACCCTTTTCAAACATTGAAAGTTAATTTGTGTTAAAGTATAAACAACAAAAAATAAAAAAAACCCTAAATTATTAAACCCTACTGTGGTGTGGCGATCTAAAAATATGAATGTTAATTTTACTGTGAAATCTATTCTTTTTATCTGCCTTCAGATGTGTGAAGACTGGAAGCTTCATTCTCACTGAGAACTTCTGAAGGTCAGAGGTCGTCAGTGGAAGAACATCCCTGCTTCATGTGGATTTCAGCACAGAAGAAGACCTTCAAATTCAAGATTCAAGGAGGTGCTGCCATCATTTTCTCCAGACTAACATGCATTCAATGCAATTTAGTTGTTGTAATGACAAATTCTTTTATTTCTTTTTTTTAAGTTCTCAGCAAGAACACAATGTTGGTCATTTTTTTTTACAATTTTACTGAGCATTTAATTCTAAATAAATCACTGTTTAACAGGAAATTTTTGGCAATCCTGTGCTTTTCTTGTGGTGTAACATAGAATAGCATCACTGTAAACTATGAAAAAAGCAGCCGCTTTAAAATTTGTACTTCCTCACACAACTTTGAGTGCAAAAAAACTCTAAAAGTGCCATAACCTTTTGGAAAAGCTCCCACAAATTCAGGCTTTTTGGGCCACAACAATCACAAAAACAGCTGACAAAATCCTGGAGGGACTGAAATACAGTGAGATTATGTATGCATGGTTCATGCATTGAATTTGTTTACTTACTCTGGGTGGTGAACTTGACACGACACACCCTTTGCACTAAAGAAAGCACCTGTGAGTACTTTATGAAATGATAAGTTAAATAATAAAAAGTGCATTATTGTAACTGATTTTGGGTCAGTTCTATATGTGATAATTTATGTATTAAAGTTAGAAGATTCTTGGTACAATTTGCAGCATTAGGTCTCGAAGATTTTTGTTTCATGGGAAGTAAAATGGCTATTAAAATGGTAACTCCCCAGATCGAATCGGGATCGAATCGAAATCGAATCGATTCAGAATCTCAAGAATCGGAATCGAATCAATTCTGAAAATTAGGGCTCGTTCCCAGCCCTACAGCTCGGTATGCAGTCAAGTCTGCTCCAGCGACTGTGCTGCCAGGAGGCAATCATCTATGTAGATTGCTCTCTCTCAGAGGTGCAATCACAGCCTCGGTGCATTTTATAAACACCCATAGGCTCAGAGAGAGACCGAACGGGAGCACAGCATATTGATACACCTTTCCTTGAAAGGCAAATCAGATATTTTTTGTGAGGAGGGTAAATGGGAATGTGGAAATATGCATTTTTTTACATCTATGTGGACCCTCCAATCCCAGTAACGCACAAAGCATATTGGCGCCAAGTGTGTGAGCATCCTGAGTCTGAATTGTCTTAAGTGTCTGTTCAGAACTTGCAGGTCTAATATCAGCCGCAAACCTCCTCCCTCCTTTGGAACCAGAAAATATTTTAAATAAAAACCATTCTGAACCTGCTCTGGTGGAACTATTTCAATTGCTCCAATTTTCAGGAGAGAGGAAATTTCCTCCTGTAAAATATGAGCTTTTTCTGGCCTGAGACCACAGAAGCCCATTGAAATGATGGGGGTCTGTAAATGGCATTCACTTATATAGCGCTTTTATTCTCATCTCTTGATGACCAAAGCGCTTTACAGCTCCTGCTATCCACCCATTCACACACACATTCACACACTGATGGCGGCATGCTACCGAATGTGGCGCTTCCAGACCCACCAGGAGCAATTGGGGTGAAGTGTCTTGCCCAGGGACACAACGGAAGGATACCCGAGGAAAGCAGGATTCGAACCGCCAACCATGTGGTTATTGGACAACCTGCTCTACCTCTGTGGCGAACTGGAGTCTGTAGCCTATGGTCACAGTCCTTACTATCCAGTCTGAAGCTCCACACGCTCGCCACAAATGCACACGGTCTGCTAAGAGACCTGTGTGGGTGGAAGTGGTGGGAGTATTGGCAGTCACCGGAGAGAGGCTTCCTTGTCTCACCTGTGGGACAATGGCGCCCTCTGCTGGCCTGTATGGGTGACCCTGATGGACCAAGGGTTATTTTGTCCATACATGCCATTTTTGGGGCATTCGCCCTTTTCACATTCCCCACAATGCAATGCGCAACCGGCAACATCCGGTAGTTTGTTTACACTGGCTCACATGCATACACGTCGAAACAAAGCCACAAATCAGGGTTCCAGATGCGTAGTACCTTTCTGTAGTAATCGCCAGGGTACAGACAAGGAACAGGGCATAAGAAGATCATACTATAGGTTTCCCAGCGGTGAAAAAAAACGCAGATCTTCGGCGAATTTGGGAGAGCAAAATCTGGCGATTACTACAGAAAGGTACTACGCATCTGGAACCCTGATTTGTGGCTTTATTTTGACGTATCTTGAACTCTGCCTCTGTGTATGCATGTGAGCCAGTGTAAACAAACTACCGGATGTTGCCGGTTGCGCATTGCATTGTGGGGAATGTGAAAGGGCGAATTGCCGTCCTCTAATGGCTGCATGCGTGACAGGATGGTCATGATGTGACCATTTATATCTGTCATTGCACACACACACTTTTTTTTGTGGCTGCGCCCTTTGCTCTTGAGCCTGGCTACGCACCTGCAAACATTACATTTTGAACACATGTGACAGGAAAGAACATTTCTGAGTGTTTGTACTGGTGTATGCTTGTGCACTTGTGTGTTTTTGTGAGAATCAGCTGCGGCTCCACTGAGCTCTCTTGCAAGTCTGATTTTCTTTTTGCTGTGGTCGTGAACTGTGAACGCCAACGTGGTCTTTGCACGCCTTTTCTGGGGTTTGGAACACACCCAGAACAAAACATTCTTCAGGTGGGGAAGAGCAGGTGCCTGACTGAGCCCATTTTTCTTCCCCACAGAGACAGTCTTAGGTAGCACGTCTCCTTTTCTTAGCCCCCAGGGTGGCAGGAGGAGCGGCTTGGTCCCCTGGCAGCACGCTGGTGGTGAAGGATTTTTTCTTTACCCACGCGGTTTCCGGCTACGGTCATTTACCGGGGGTTAAAGTGGTGGCTGGCGTTTGGAAATGCGCTATGTTGCACAGGTGACCGCCTGGGTGAATGTCTGCTGTGGTGTAGTGGGGGGAAGGGGGAGCCTTCCTGGGTAAACACAGTTGGAGCGCTTCCCCTTCTCTCCTCACAACATTTTTGCAAAGTGGCAACCGCTGGGCCAAATAGCCTTTTGGGTCCACAGGAACATCGAGGAGCTGGGTCGAGGAGCTGGGTCTTCTCTTCTGGAGACAGGATGGACAGGTTCAACCATCTGGCTCTCTCCAACCATCAGTGCCATGGCTCTGCCAGCCAACTTCACAGCACACCTGTGTAGATGGAGGCTGAGGTCCGTGACCACGCACAGCTTGTCCCACAGTTCTGTAGCGGGTGAAGAAGAAATGTCGTCCTGTAGTTCAACTTGGTAGGCGAGCAGCAGGAACGGCGCATTTAACGCTCTCACCGACATGGCCACCGCCTTGTAGCTTTTCTCCATCACGGAGGACTGGAAGCTGTCAGCTTTGGAGGGCAGAAGGGAGCTCGCTGAGGTCATGGTGGACTTCTGGGCTGGATGGAGGTGGGAGGCCACGAGAGGTTCTGCTGGAGGGGAGGTGGGAAAAGCCCTTCTCTTCCATGTCAACCCAGCCTAGCACCGACCCTCCTTGGATGGGGTTTTTGGCAGACAAATGATTGCTCCATGAGCGGGTCGCCTCTTCCAGGCATTCAGGGAAAACCAGCAAAAATTGTCTGGTGGAAGTTTTGGCCCTCGGGAGGTGCTTTCCCTCGTAGTGGGATGTAGTCGTCTCAGCGAGGGCTTCAGGCCATGAGATGCCCAGCTTTGCAGCTGCTCTCTTACAAATTTGATGCAGGCCTGAACTAGCAGGTGGTAACCCACTGCTAGCCCCACTCACCTCCATTGGCTTTGCAGCCAGCGGGATGTCAAACGGACCGATGTTTTGCTCGTCCTCATCAGAGTCTAGGCTTATAGATTGGTCGTTCAATTCTGAAAAAGTCCCTGTGAGTCCACAGTTGTCCACCCGTAGGTCGGAATCATGCTCGACAGGTAGAAAAATCAGGGATACCTCATCCATGTCTTCACCCCAGTTGGTTCCGGGAAGAATGGTGTCTCCTCCAGTGCTCTCCGCTGGTTCCTGTGATGGCGGGATAGACACCGTCATCAGAGGGTCCTCAGCTGACAAGCTAGCTTGGCATGCTAGATAACGATGGCGAGTTTTGGCAGAGAGACGTGCACAGTGTTCACAGCTAGCTGGTGATGTGAAAGCCTCCTGGGCATGTTGCAGCCCAAAACAGGCAGCACAAGCAGCGTGGGTGTCCACTCCAACTATTTTGTTGCTGCAGGTGCACATTTTGGCCAGTAGCTTAGCTCATTCCATGGTGAAGAAGGCTCTGCTCCAGTAAAGAAAATGCTTGCTAAATGAAGCATGCACTGGTTGTACCTAGTCACTTCTTGCCAGTCAAGACTGGCATAGTGTTATAGGGCTTCTGGGGACACCGCAGGGGAGCGTGTCCCATAGTGAGATACTCAAACGAATGTTGAAAGAGAACCTGTATTTAAGGAGACTGGTCAACTTCAGGAGAGGACACACACAGCATCCCCCTCTGATCATCGATGAAGCAGCTGTGGAAAGGGTGAGCAGCACCAAGTTCCTGGGGGTGCACATTTCTGAGGACATCTCCTGGTCCAACAACACCGCATCACTGGCCAAGAAGGCTAAAACTCGCCTCTATTTCCTCTGCAAACTGAGGAGAGCACGAGTCCCATCCCCCATCATGTCTTCCTTTTACCGGGGTACCATTGAGAGCATCCTCACCAGCTGCATCACGGTGTGGTATGGAAGCTGCACCGCCTCCTGCTGGAAGATGCTATAACACACAGTATTTATTTAGCGAATGCACAGTCCTTAAGCCAAGCAGTTGCCTCCTGGTTTGCTGTATGGAGGGTGTGTAATCCTCCTTCCAGTCTTTGGAGCGGGCAAACCTCTATGATGTGCTCCATTGTTTGCTCCTCTCCACATGCGCACAGTGGGCTAGGGCTACTGCCCCATCTGTGAAGGCTGGCCAAGCAGGGGCCATGTCCAGTCCTGAAGCGATTGAGTGTAGACCACTGTCTCCTTGGGAGGTTGGTGCCCGGGACCTGTTGGTTGGGGTTTTATCACCAGCTGTTTGTTTGGGACCTCCTTGGTCTCCCATTCCTCTTGCCAAGCTGTCTGGATGGTAAAGTCAGCTGGGGGAGGGTTTTTCCAAATCGGCCGTCTGGATGAAAGTCGGGCAGTGGGTGGGGTGTAGATATCTGCATGGATTGGCAAGTGAGGAAAATCTTTAACTTTTTGGAGCATCCTTTGAGTTAATGCTGCTCGCCGGATGTGTGGAGGGGCTATGTTTGACAGTACAGAGAGCCAGGGGAGTGGTGTTGAGCGGATTGTTCCAGTTATAGTTCTCATGGTTGAGTTGAGCTGGGTGTCTACATGGTGTGTGTAAGATGACCTGGACCAGACAGGGGCACAATATTCTGCTACAGAGTATGAAAGGGCCAGTGCTGAGGTGCGCAGGGTGGAGACTGCCGCCCCCCATTTTGCACCAGCGAGCTTGCAGAGCAGGTTGTTTCGTACCTTCACCTTAGCAGCCGTCCCCTTTAGATGTTCCTTGAAGGATAAGGTCCTATCAAGGGTCACTCCAAGATAAGTTGGATTTGGGGCATGCTTAAGCTTGAGTCCGCTCAGGTGGATGTTTAGTTCTCTGGCAGCTTTTGCATTGTGGAGATGGAATACACTGGAGACTGTTTTTGCTGGGCTTGGTTTTAGGCGCCAGATTTTGCAGAACTGGTCCAGTTTGGCAAGATCTTCCGTGAGCACCCGTTCCAGTGGTTCAAAGTCTGGTGCTTGGAATGCCAAACAGATGTCGTCTGCATAGATGAATTTGCGGGATTTTGTAGTAGGCAGGTCGTTTATGTAGAGGTTGAACAGAGTTGGAGCTAGAACTGAGCCTTGTGGGAGTCCGCACAGTTAACACACAGTTAGAGCAGCCAGCAAGATCATCGGTGCCCCTCTGCCCCCCCCCCCCCCGAACATCTACCACACCCGCCTCACCCACAGAGCCATCAACATCGCAGATGACACCTCCCACCGCTCACACTCCCTCTTCAGCCCCCTGCCCTCGGGGAAAGGGACCGGAGCCCCCAGGCCCACTCCATAAGTAGGGGTGTAACGATTAATCAACACTGTCAATAACTTTGATCATAAAATTTGTCAACGCAGATTTTTATTGTCGACAAATTGTTTAATTTTAAAGTTTATATGCATACCGCAGAAATGTTCAATTTAATTGTTACAGCGAAGAGGAGGAGGACATCATGGCAATACGGAGAGAAAATCGCAGAGAAGGCCAAAAGTTTCCAAAGTATGGAAGGATTTTACTTAATTTATACGATTTTACTTAATTTATAGGATTTACTTAATTTTTTCTTAATTTTTACTTAATTATTAAATGAAACAAGTTACATGTAGACTGTAAAGCAGTGTTGTTATATCACAGCTGCACTACAGCGATGCATCCATTCCCTCCTCTCCGTTCCTCTGTCTCCAGCCACCTGTCAGCGGACTGCACCGGTAAGGGTAGCGACTCTCAGCTTTAGAAAAGTGTGTGCCGTTTAAATAGTTTACCTGCTGTCGGACAGTAATCTCTTACGATGGTTGGTGACAGCTGAGCTGCTTCCGTTAAGCTAGCTTAACTGCAGTAAATGGGTGAATTACATGAGCAGTTTACTCGTTTTCATACTCTCCATTATTGCCACTGTAATATCAGCCTTCATTCTGAATATTAGTGCATCTCGGTAAATTAGAATAACATGATTTGTAATTTAATTTAAAAAGATAACCATAATCATCACAATTAAATTTAAAACGGCTTAAATATTTCACTGTATGTCAGGGATGGCAACAGGAAATTCTGATTTCAGCTGAAGTCTAATTTGGTCGATTGACTTATGGGGGGGCCGGGGGGGCACAGCCCCCCTGAAGCTGGGAGGTTTTCAGTAAAACAGAAGTAATTTAGACTGAAAAAAATGATAAAAAAAAAGAAAAATACTAGACTTAGATAAATCATTAAATTTAATGAAAAGTTAACTTACTTTTCCTTCAATGTTGTCTCACTGTCTTTAGTCCAACAGATTTAACAGTTCTATAAGAGTTTATTACACTATTTACACTGGTCACCAAGTCACTTCTAATGTGAAACTTTCTTCCTTTTGGCAGCAAGCTGTGTCAGTCTCTGTACTTTGAACTTCATCTCCTTTTCTGGTTTCTTCAGAAATTGTCCGAGTGTTTCTGTTACCTCGTCGAACTTTGAGCCAATTTTCACCTTTACCGTCACTTTTCTTTCAAGCCAATTCCATCGGAACTTATTTTTGACACTTTTGTCTATTTCTAGCACTGATGACTCCTGATCCTTCGACAAAAATCTCATAATTCCGCTGAAAACAATACCGAAAGCTGTATAATATTGACTTATGTTCCAAGAAGATAGCATTTCTAAAATATTCCAACAAGCAAGTGTTAAAGCATCACATGCTTTGACACTTGATCAAATCAAAATCAGTTAATTTTATCTATTCCATAATAGAAATAAAATTCCAACATACCATTACTTTTTATAATTTCAACATTCATTTCAGATCACCAGTTTCAATCTCCATTGAGACTTGAGCAGTTCATTTTGCACAATCACTGATGTAGCCAAGTCTTAGAAATATTCAAAAGTTATGAGTCAATGTCCACTGTGCACTGTCAATTTCAAACTGTTTGGAATCATAAAAGGGGATGGTTAACTTTTATTACCATTTCCTCCCCCGCGCAGCCCAGCTCATACAGCCGTTTTACGCCGCCAGTAACAGAGTTAATAGCTCTCCACCTGGCCATACGCCACTTCCAGTCCTGCCTGAAAGGGCGCACCTTCACTGCGTTCGTGGACCACAAGCCGCTAACGTACTTAACATACTTTATCTTCCTGGAAGATAAAATAAAGCGGAATTTGGCAAATTAGCAGAAAATCACATCCCTGAGAACACACCGCCATGAATTTTTGAAAAAGCATACAACGAGCCATTTGATTGGTCCAATCGTTTGCAACTATCCAATCGCAGGGCCGTTAAGCTACTGCAATACAGCAGTAGCTTGAACACAACACATCCGGGTTATCGCGGGAGACGACTTCCGGGGAAGCGCCGAGCGCTTATGTAATCGTGTTGATTTTCGCTAAAATCGGTAACAATAAGGTACCTTACCCCCCCTAAAATTTTCTCAACGGATTTAGACAATTCACAGAAATGATCAATTTGAAAATAAATAAGCGGAAATCCGCGGATCGGCGGAAAATTGCCATCCCTGGTATGTGTAGTGAAGGCTCACATTCTTGCAATGTTATTTTAAAGTGGGGGTTTTTTTTTTGTTTTTTTTTAATTTATTTTGGAATGGAAGAAGTTCTTTTAATTTTCATCTGAAGCCTAATTAAATTTTTAAACTTCTGGACCCAGCAAGGTTTCAAACAGGACGGACTAACTTCTTTTATTGCTTTAATGGCGTTGATTATTACTCTAGTTTGTTTTTAACATGCAATTTCAACAGCCTTTATCCACCTTATTCCAAGCCGCCATGATGCCTTGCATGAATTATGGGCGCAACTTCCGGTACCAGTTGAGAAAGCGGGGATGTCACTGAAACGGGACACTTTTCCTTGTTAAAAAACAATGACTTTAGCATCACAAATGTGGGAACATGGCCTTTTGCACCACCGAAAGAGTAATATAATCATACCACTTGCCACGACCATCGAGGGATGAGAAGATGACCTTAAAAAGTGGCCTGGCAGACAGTAGCTCCGTTAGTTAGCTCCACTGCTAAAATGCTAATGCTGTAAACGAATAAAAGCGCTGAGCTATATCAGTGTTTCCACAGCAATAAAGTCGGTTGCATTTTGTTAAAATATGTTGGACATAATCAAATTTACCTTAAAGCAGACGTACAGTCTAGTCAGAGCCACAAAGAACCACAACACCGTGCTTGGGTGTTTTAATGTCAGGGTAAAACAGACAGTTTGCAGCTGTTTGTTTTACCACGAAATTAAAGTGCTCATGCTGCTGTCATGCCGTGAATGCTTGTTATTTAACTTAACACATACAGACCTTTTATGACAATTGTTCAAAATTTTATTGATCTATATTTTGTGATAATTTAAAAATTAATGCATGCTGAAGCTGCTGTCCATATTGTTCCAATGCAGTGCAACGAATGCAAAAAAACCCAAAACACCTATTTTGATATCGTTCTTAAATCGTTAAGCCTTAGGAAGCAATCTGTTGCTATTTTTTATTTATTATTTTACTTCATGCAGCCTTGCATCTCGCGACATACAGTATATAAACCTCAGATCTGTGACACTCATACAAGTGAAAACATACCTGGTGCTGTTGTGTCTGTCTTGTGTCTGTACCACCGATCACACCAACAATCCTTTAGTTTTTGGTGCATGATCTACACATTGCTGTTGAAGCCAGCACAGATTTAGCTGAGGTTTAGGAGCTTCACACCACAAACAGCAGCAAGTACAACTACGCAAAAGCATTCAAAAATACAAAAACGACAAGTGCTGAAATTATCTGCCACTTGACAGCAAAACAGGTATGTGAACTATACATTAAAACAAATTTAAAACACTTTTAAAAATGCTATTTTAAATGCCCCACTACTCCACTCTTCCCGACTGATTTAACACTACTTCAGCCGAAACCGGAAGTTGCGGCCATAATCGTTTCTACAGCAGCACCCTCAGGAATAAGGTGGATAGAGTAGCAAAGCTGCTATTTGAGTTTTTACACTTTAACATCTATTATTTAACTGCGTTACTACAAACACTTCTGATTAAGCTGTCAAGTTCAAGTTTCCAACTGATGTTTGAAGGGTCATTATTTTATTTAGCTATGGGAACTTTTTATAATAGGCTACATTACATTAAGGCAGAGACTGAAAGTGATTTTCACAGGTCTGCAAGCTTAAACAGGTGAGGTAAAACATGACCTAGATCCCCCAACAGGAGCTGTACCAGCAGGAAGCTGAGCTTGCAGACATGAGAAACAATCGCGATTAGTCAACTAATCGAAAAAATAGTTGTTAGATTAGTTGACTACCAGAACAATCGTTAGTTACAGCCCTATCCACAAGACTGCTAAACAGCTTTGTTCACCAGGCCACCAGGACCCTGAACTCTGCCCCCCACCCCTGGACTGTAACACACCCACACAATAACTACCTCAGCTGTTTGCACAGAAAGACTTGGCACACCAACAGTAACACATCTGATGCTGCACCTTACTGCAACCATTTGCACAAATGCTATACCTGCTGCTGTCTGTTACTGCAATATTGATCACGTGCAATCCAATCTGTCACTGTCTACACCTACATTACCGCATTGAACTTTCAATTAATTCAATTCAACTTTATTTATATAGCGCCATTTCACAACAACAGTCATCTCATAGCACTATCAACTGTAGGGAGGACCCCCACAGTTGCAGAAAGACCCCAGCAATCAGACGATCCCCTGTGAGCAAGCACTTGGCGACGGTGGAGAGGAAAAACTCCCTTTTAACAGGAAGAAACCTCCAGCAGAACCAGGCTCAGGGAGGGGCAGTCATCTGCTGCGACTGGCTGGGGGGTGAGGGGATAGAGAAGAAGAAAAGAACAGACATGTAGAGAGCAAACAGCACGATGGGGACTCAATCTATGGGAGAGAACAAACAAATGTTAATGACCAGCAAAAAAAAAATATTTCATAGAGAGTGAGGAAAGGAGTGAGGCCCAGTGCATTACTGGAGGTCCCCCGGCTGACTAAACCTATTAGCAGCATAACTAAGGGAGGGTTCAGAAACACATGATCCCTCCCTAATTGTAGGCTATATCAAAAAGGTAGGTTTTAGCCCTATTCTTAAAAACAGAGATCGAGTCTGACTCCCGAATCCAGATTGGCAGCTGATTCCACAGGAGAGGAGCTTGATAACTGAAGGCTCTGCCTCCCATTGTACTTTTGGAGATTCTAGGTATTACAAGTAAACCTGCATTTTGGGAGCGTAGTGCTCTGTTAGGATGATACGGTAGTATCAGATCTTTTAAATAAAAAGGAGCCTGATTGTTTAGAGCTTTGTAAGTAAGAAGAAGGATTTTAAACTTAATTCTAAACTCTATGGGAAGCCAATGAAGGAAGGCCAGAACCGGAGAGATATGATCTCTCTTTCTAGTACCTGTTAAAACTCTTGCTGCAGCATTTTGGATCAGCTGAAGACTTTTTAAAGATGTTTTAGGACAACCTGATAATAAAGAATTACAATAATCTAATCTCGAGCTAACAAAAGCGTGGATCAGCTTCTCAGCATCACTCTGAGACAAGATGCTCCTAATCTTGGCAATATTACGCAAATGATAGAAGGCAGTCTTAGAAACAAATTTAATATGTGAATTGAAGGACAAATCCTGATCAAAAATAACTCCAAGGTTCCTCACAGAGCTATTAAGAGAAAGAGTAACTGCATCCAAACTGAAAGTTTGATTTGGAAAGGAATTTCTAAGGTTTTTTGGACCAACAAGAATGACTTCAGTCTTATCTGAATTTAATAGCAGGAAATTACAAGTCATCCAAACTTTGATTTCCTTAAGACAGGCTTCTAACTTGGCTAATTGATTAGTATCATCTGGCTTCATTGACAGGTATAATTGTGTGTCATCTGCATAACAGTGAAAATGTATACAGTGCTTTCTAATAATGTTGCCTAATGGAAGCATATATAAACTAAAAAGAGTAGGGCCAAGCACAGATCCCTGTGGAACTCCATGACTAAGCTTTGAGCTGAGAGAAAACTCATCATTTACATGAACAAACTGGAACCTATCAGATAAATAAGATCTAAACCACTGCAACGAAGTTCCATTAAGTCCAACATAGTGTTCTAATCTATCAAGTAGAATATTATGATCAATAGTATCAAAAGCTGCACTAAGATCTAAAAGGACAAGTACAGAAACTAGTCCATTATCAGATGCAATGAGGAGGTCGTTAGTGACCTTCGCTAAGGCTGTTTCAGTGCTATGATGGATTCTAAACCCAGATTGAAACTCCTCAAATAAACCATTTCCCTGCAGGTGGTCAAATAATTGCATAGCAACAACTCTTTCTAAGATTTTTGAAATGAAAGGGAGATTAGAGATTGGTCTATAGTTAGCTAAAGCTCCTGGATCTAGCGTTGGCTTTTTGAGTAAGGGTTTAATTACAGCCGTTTTAAAAGCCTGCGGTACATGGCCTAAAGTTAATGAAGAGTTGATTATATGAAGAATAAAGCTACCAATAAGTGGGAAGACTTCTTTAAATAACCTGGTAGGAATAGGGTCTAAAAGACAAGTTGAAGGTTTGGATGAGGAAACTATTTTGTCTAACTCACAAAGGTCGATTGGAGTAAACTCATCAAGACAGACATCAATAGAAGGAGTTGTAGTAGTTACAGTATTTAAGTTAACTGTGGGAAGAATCTGATTGATTTTATCTCTGATGGATGAAATTTTATTATTGAAAAAGTTCATAAAGTCCTGACTAGTAAGCTCTAAGGGGATGCTAGGATTGACAGAGTCCTGACTCTTTGTCAACCTGGCTACAGTACTGAAAAGAAACCTGGGATTATTCTTGTTCTCTTCTATTAATGCAGAGTAATAACTCGTTCTAGCTTTCCTAAGAGATTTTTTATAAATTAAAAGATGATTTCTCCAAGCTAAATAGATTTCATCTAAATTAGTAGAGCGCCATTTTCTTTCTAATTGACGAGTCTTCTGTTTTAAGCTACGAGTTTCTGTGTTGAACCAAGGAGTTAAAAATCTCTGATTAGACTTTTTCTTTTTTAAGGGGGCCACCAAGTCTAGAGCCTGATGCAGAGAAGCTGAAACACTATCCACCATGTTATCAATTACAGAAGGAGCAAGCTGTCTATAGCTTATTTCCGTTGTGTTGACACATGGCATAGAGGAAACAATCTGCATAAATTTGGAAACAGCATCATCTGAGAGGCATCTACTGTGATAATATTTTTCTTTAGGAGCCAAATAGTCAGAAATAGTAAAATCAAAGGTTAACAGACAATGGTCTGACAGTACAGGGTTATGAGGAGACACTACCAGATTTTCTATTTCTATGCCATATGTCAGAACAAGGTCCAATGTATGGTGGAGGTAATGAGTAGAATTTCCTACTTTCTGAGAAAACCCAATCGAGTCTAATATTGAATTAAAAGCCACATTAAGGCAGTCACTATCTACATCCACATGTATATTAAAGTCCCCTACTATAATTATTCTATCAGATTTCAGCACTAAATCAGCTAAGAAATCAGGAAATTCGGATAAAAATTCTGAATAGGTTGATGGGGGACGATAAACTATGGCAAATAAAATTGGGTTTAACCTGGAATTGCTAAAGTGCCCAATACTGAGGACCAGGCCCTCAAAGGAATTATAACATGTTTTTTGCTTTACATTAACTAGTAATTTGGAATGGTAAATTGATGCTACTCCTCCTCCACGACCAGAACTTCTGGGATTTTGACAGTTTAAATAACCAGAGGGAGTTGATTCATTTAAACCAACATAATCCTCTTGTCCTAACCAAGTCTCTGTAAGGGAAATTAAATCAATCTGATGATCAATTAACAGATCATGGACTAACAGAGACTTGGGAGTTAGAGACCTAATATTTAATAAACCACATTTAATTTTTAAATTATGAGGAGGAACAGAGGCCAAATCATTCAATTTAGAGGCTTTATGTTTAATTTGAGTTTTACCAATATTTTGCTTTATCACTTTGGGATGCTTATACATTATATTTTTATTTACTTTGGAGGGAGCAGACAACGATTCTCTGATGGGGAAGACAGGGGCTAAGCTGAGGGGTGGCGGATGAAGAGGAGCTGCAGAGAGGCGTGTAAGACTGCGACTCTGCTTCCTGGTCCCAACTCTGAGTAGTCAGGGTTTTGGAAATTTGGATAAAAAAGATGCCAGATTGTTAGATAAATGAGAAGCACCATCCAAAGTGGGATGAATGCTGTCTCGTCTCATAAGACCAGGTTTTCCCCAAAAAGAGCTCCAATTGTCAATGTAGCCCACGTCATTTTTAGGACACCACACAGACAGCCAGCGGTTCAAGGATGACGAGCGACTAAACATGTCATCACTGGTCAGATTGGGGAGGGGCCCAGAGAATACTACAGTGGCAGACATCGTTTTTGCAAAGTCACACACCGATTCTACATTAAGTTTCGTGACTTCCGACTGCCGGAGACGGATGTCATTAATGCCGGCGTGAATAACAATTGTGGAATATTTACAGTTACTTTTAGCCAGCATTTTCAAATTTGACTCGATGTCGCCTGCTCTGGCCCCAGGAATGCATGTGACTATGGCCGCTGGAGTCTCTAGGTTCACGTTTCTGACTACAGAGTCGCCAATGATCAGAGTTTTTTCCTCAGCGGGTGTGTCGCTGAGCGGGGAAAAACGATTAGAAACGTGAACAGGTTGGTGGTGAACCGGGGCTTTGCGACTAGGCTTCCTTCTCACCGTCACCCACCCAGTCTCCTCGCTGCAGAGGAGAGCCGGGGAACCGGTGACAGGGGGACCTAAGCTAGCTAGCTCCGCTGCAGCTAAGGGGCGTCCGTCGAGATTAACTGGCGCAGACGGTGTTTCAATGCAGCGGAGCCGGGATTCCAAATCAGACAACCTCGCCTCGAGCGCCTCAAAAAGACAACATTTATTACATTTACCGTTATCACTAAAAGAGGCAGAGGTGTAGCTAAACATCTGACAGAGAGAGCACACCAGAGGAGGAGAGGGAAGAGAGCTAGTAGCCATAGCTAGTGGCTCG
The DNA here is from genome assembly GCA_020510985.1 of Pholidichthys leucotaenia. Lineage (NCBI taxonomy): Eukaryota > Metazoa > Chordata > Actinopteri > Cichliformes > Pholidichthyidae > Pholidichthys > Pholidichthys leucotaenia. The sequence goes on along the minus strand of CM035848.1, from coordinate 83,308,041 downwards.
AGAGCTGGAGAGCAAACCACACAGGCAGACAGCAAAACAGGAAGTGACGATACGTTACCACAAGGAAGTGACGATCTCAAGCTCTCAGGTAATTACAGGTATTACAGCTGTACTTTTTTCTCTATATAGGATTGCTGGGTTTTGTCTTTTCTTATTTGCACTACAGGATTGCTGGGTTTCATCTTTTAGATTTACTAGTGCATTTCCCAAAGAATGCAAGTATTCCTGTCTGAAACAGGTATCCCAATCAGGCTTTACAGGCCCAAATGTAGGCCGTGTTTGAAAGTGGAATACAAAAAGGTGTAGCCTATATGTAGGCAATCACGTTACACTTTGACAAATATAAAAGGGAGCAAATGACACTAAGATTTATTTGATTGTGTGAATATTAATTACAGAATACCTAAATATTGAAAATGAATGGGACATCCAATATTAGTGACCGTTTCAGATCCCTTGTTTATTTGTCAGATCACTTATTTGTGTGATCTTTTATCACTTATATTCAAGATAATAGTGTATCTTGCACTTTGGGGAATGGGAGTTGTTCAGTCATAATTATTTTAGTTTATCACTGTTCAGTGATGGAGTTCAGTGTAATACTGAATTTCTTCTGTGTATCATCAATAAACTCATGCACTACTATAAGGCTACGGTCACACTGCAGGTCTTGATGCTCAATTCCGATTTTTTTGCTGCAATCCAATTTTTTTGTGTGGGCATTCACATTACAACTTAAATGTGACCCCCATCAGACTCCAGTGTGAACAGTCTACAGCTATGAAGTGACCCGCATGCGCAGAAGAAAACGTAACGTCAGACACAGAGTTGTAGAACGACTGGGGGAGGGGGCACAGAACATCTTTACCCTGATGCAGTGCAGCAAAATAAAATGTTATCATAAATATGAGACCAGCTTCATTCCTCTACAGGCCAGATGACCGCTGTGATCAGCTCTGCTTTAACAGAACTGATGGATTAAACAGCCCTTAAAGGTGCTGTTACTGTGCACCTATAAGGTTTCAGCCCCGAACTCCCCCCCCTCCCCCCGAAATGTTGAAGTTATTGTGCAGTCGGAGACAACAAAATTACAATCCAGTGATAAAGGGAAGAACATTGATTAAAAAGAGAGCACAAATCAGCTGTGTCTCCCATGCTGGCTGCATCCTCCACCTCAGAAATGTAGCGTCTGTCTCACTTCCATGAGGAAAAAGTCGGATGAAACGCGACATGACCATTCAGATGGAGGTCGCTTTGGAAAATATCAGATACGTATCTGAATTAGGACCACATATGAAAGTGGCCTGGGTCTGATGTGGAAAAAAAAAAAAAAAAAAAAATTGGATGTGTGTTGTTCAGCCTGTCATTAAAAAAAAAAAAATAGATATGGGTCATGCACCGGTTAACAATGTCAGGAGTTCCTGGCAGCGGAGGGTGAAGGACAGAGCTGTGTGGAGGAATCCGATCAGACCTAAATGAAACAGTCACTGTCGCCCCCGACAGACTGCTATGATGATGATGTGCTAAAAAAAAAATTGGAATTGAGCATTAAAACCTGCAGTGTGACCGTAGCCTAACAGGACACCTTTACAAATATTTGAGACCCATTGTAGTGCATCATTTTATTACAAGTTTTTTTTAACACTAATGCCAAGATTGAGGTGGTGCTTATATCGTCACGCTGGGGCAATACTAAGGCCAAATAATGATCTGAACCTTGAGGACGTGACTGGCAAAGACTAACAATGTGAGCACCGCGGCTCCATTGTAAGCAGTTTGGGTTGGTTTTTTTTGTTTTTTTTTTTATTGATGCAAGAAGATTATCATTATTCTGCCTAAACGATCGAATTTTGACCCACTAAACATTAACCAAAATGCAATTATTATTATTATTTTTTTTTTTTTTTGCACACACCTCAGACCTGGTGAAAAATTTTATAAAATGGAAAAAATATGTGCTCCATGCTGAAAATTTTCCAACATATCCAGCGTATGGTTGATACGTCCTGCATTTGTGGAGCAAAGGTTGTAGGGCCCCCCCCCCCCCCCATGTTTTTTTTTTTTTAACCTTTGCAGTTTGTACCATCAGCTGTCCAGTGCTGTTCTGATGATAGGCCAAAATGTCAGACCACCCAAGGAGGTGGATCCAATCAGCTCATCGCTGGAATCAGAGCTCAGCTGTTTTCCATGATAAATCAGTCTCGGGGCAAAAGCAGACTCCATGCATTATCTTTTTTTCACTTTATTGAAAATAACTTTTTTTTTTTTTTTTTTTTTTTTAAATAGACATCAGTTAGCGTGTCTTTGAGCCAGGTTGTGTGTGGCCGCTGCTTCTCCCGGCATGTTCTATGTTGATTTGTCAGGCCCAGTCCCCGCTGACGCTCCGCCCAGTCTGCTCGCGCACCTCATGTTCTCCACATATGCCAAATTATCCTTTAGACCAGGGGTCCCCAAACTTTTTCCTGTGAGGGCCACCTAACTTTTGCCTTCTCTGATGGGGGCCGGGGTCAGTTTGTAACAGAAAAAGTGCGACGATCGCACGGGTGCCTAAACGTAAACATTTACTGTTTTCCAGAAAGCCACACATAACCAAATATTAATAAACCTTTCCGGGATCTTCACAGGAAAAAAGTCAGAAAATAAATAATAACACTATTTATGAAATAAATAATAACCAAATAACCCTCTTTGGGTTCTTCACAGAAAAAAAGTCCATGGAACATTAACTTTCTGTTGTGCTGTGCACAATCTTAACAGGTGAAAGTTCAGCTTAGTTGTCAGAGCAGAATCTCTTACTTAAATGACTCATATGAGCAGTCTCTCAAAGTTCTTGGGTTTCTTCCTTACAATCCTTTTGTAGGTTCCAGTAGGCTTGTAGACACCGCTGTTGAACAGCCTTTTCTTTGCATTGAACAAAAAAATAATCGTTTGTCCACTGCAGGTTTAAATACCCTGCATTCTGAATCAATTTTTCTCTTACCTAACCTTTTCGCCATTATTCCGTTTTATTTGACAGGAGTGAGTCTAGGATTTTTTTATTTATTTTTTTTTTTCTTAGGGGGGGTTCAGATAGGGGCACAGACTGCAGAAGGGTGGAATAGAATGTCACGTTCTACGCGTGTATTAGTCTCGATCACGTGGCCAGACTGAAAAAAAAAAAATCATAACGCTTATCAGTGTGGAGGAAAAAATAAGCGCAGGCGGACACAGCAAGCCGAAGTTTAAAGGTGTTTTATTCCTCCATCACGAGGCTCACCCAGCGCTCTGGCTGCGTTGTCTAAGAGCGAATTCTAAGTGCGATAGTGAGGCATGTACAGTCCACTCTTTTATACAGTGATACAGAGACTGCATGGCACAGAATGCATGGCTGAGCACACGCTCAGCAGGGGAATGAGACGGCGCTCGGCCGGCTTTGGAAGTGAGGTGCGGGAAAAGCTCTGTGCAGGAGGAGGTGGAGGGGGCTGGGGGTAAGCGTCTCTGGTATTGTTCAGGGGGCCGGGCCAAATGTGGAGGCGGGCCGTATCCGGCCCGCGGGCCGTAGTTTGGGGACCACTGCTTTAGACCTACGCAATCACGGCAACTTTATGGTATTTTTTTTTTAAACATTAAATCTTCAGTATTATGGTTTTCCCGTCAAATCTGTCATTTTTCACTTTCTTGTTTTGTCCAGGGAACACTGGTGACCGATAGGTCGTGGTGCCGCATATTATCCAATTAGCACAGAGTCAATCCAAAACCCCGCCCACACTTCTTGAAGTCAGGGCATAAAGAGACACAGAGGGGTGACTAAACTTTTATTGATAAAAATTACATATTTTGACTGAGCGACTCCATACTCGGGGATGCACTCCCTCATAACCTCACCAAAACACGTATAAAACCTTTGGTCAGTCTGACAGATGGTTCAAGAGATACGCGTGGAACAGATACACAGACAGAGATTCCGTGCATTTACAGATAGATTTGCACTAAGGGTAGCATTACTGCACATAGACTGCTGTTTTTCATCCTTATTCCTTCTTTTGTTATATTGCACACACCACGAAGAGAGAGAGAAACAGCATTTCAATTCTCCTGTATGTCCTGTACATATAGAAGTATTGACAAATAAAAAAAATCTTTGAATCTTGAATCTATACCAGGTTTGGTGGCCCTAGCTTTACTCGTTTTATAGTAATAGCAAATGTAGCATTTACCATAGTGCAAATGCAATGTTAACTTTGAACCCTTGACCCCAAACCCATAGTTAAGTGAGGTTCTAGGTCATCCAAGATGTGTATTAGATACAACTACTATATCGATTTGAAAAGCCTACATCATTTCTTTCAGTAGTTACTGTACAAGATTTAGGGAAAAATCTGACCTGACCTTTGAAGGTCATCCAGCGAGAATGAAATTGCAATATGCACATCATCAGAGTATATCAAACCATGGTACCAAGTTTTAAAACAATCGGAACAAAACTGTAGGAGGAGTTAATTTCACAAGACAGTTACTATCTATGAAGTGGGGTGAAACAGGAGGTCATAAGTCAGGGGCTACAATTCCCGCAAAAATCATCCTATCAGAACCAAACTGCAATATGCACATCCTCAGTATAGAGGGTATGCACATGATGTCACAGAACAGAACTCATGGCAGTTACAAAACACTGAGTGGCAAAAAAAAAATGAGTGGCAGCATTAGGGTTTATGCAGTAAAACCCAAAAAAATACACACAGTATTCAGTCACAGCAGTATACAGAGTACCTGTTTGCATTGCAGAGAGCTTATATCTTATCATTCCATCTTGTACTAATGACAAAATGTAGATAAAGGCTCAAAACCAGTTCTTCACTTATGTGTGCTCTTACCCACACATCACTACAGTCAAGCAAACAGTGTAGTATTAACATCTAAAGTAAATAAAACCACTTTGTGCAGTACTTTGACTAAATATTTTGTGTCATTTTTATGTTTTGCTTCATACAAACTAAAGCTGCTACATGCGTTTTCCACTCAGTGCTGGATAACTATGGTAACTTTCCTGTAGCTGCCAAGAATTCTGTTCCAATGCATCCCCTTTATATATCAAACCATGGTATTAAGTTTCAAAATAATCAGACCAAACCTGTAGGAGGAGTCGATTTCACAAAAGTGGGACAGATAAACGGACGGACGGACTAACGGACAGACCCATAACATGATCCCCCTTTGGGCTTCGACCGGTGGGGGATAAAAATGGGACAAAAATAAACACAGGATCTTGCTGAATTAATCCATCTATCAAAATTCACTGAGTCTGTAAATCTGAAATCTGTAAACAAGAAAAAGCAGTGTGTGAATGTTGGTGTTTACCTCTGGCTTCATCCTTGAGCCTTTGAACAGACTCAAGCAGATTTTCCTTCTCATCCAGCTCACTTTCAAGAAAAGCGTTCCTCTCGATGACTTGGTTCATGCGCTGCTCAAAGTCCTCCAGAGACATGATGGTAGCCCTGGGAAGATCAGTGATATTATTAATTATATTTATTATGATCATTAGTGGATCTAGCTTGCTTTGTACATGTGTTTATACACCAACAACTATGTCTTTAGAGACAATAACCTTTTTGTTCTTTCCAGATCATCGTTGGACTGCTCCAGCTCTCTGATATACTTCTGCAGATGATCTTTAACAGCTCTGGTCGCTGCCAAATCATCTTCTAGGGTCGAGATGTGTCTCAAAGCATCAGAATGCTGGAACTCAAATTTGTCCTGCAAACAGCACAATTAAGCAATATTACATTACAGGGAGTACGGTATCAATGAATATAGTAACTGCGGGTGTGTGCAGAGAGCATTAGAGTATCACACCCGTAGTTAGTATATTCATGATACCATAATGTCCTGGAGTGAAATATTGCCTTTACACAACAGTTCCACAAGCACAGTTTATTTGTGCTTGCTTTATCTTGCAGGTTTTCTCTAGCCACCCTTCATGTTTACAGTTGGCCCCTGAGCACACTAAGGTGTGCTTGCGGCCTAATTCTCCCTTTGTGCCTAAAGTTATGGACAGGGTTTTCTCTGGTAACATTTCTCGGTGGCGGGCCACCTCGCCAGAAATATTACCGCCACGCCAAGAAGGACATATGAATTTAAGAAAAATATATGAAGCAATGACTTTCCGCAACTGCACACACAAACAACCCGCGTTGCCGTCATCCACGCAGAGTTTAGAAGCACCCCGCCCACGCAAGCTTTCCAGTCAGTCAGCAGGCAGCGTCTCGCTAGCGGCAGCAGCATCTTCATGGAAAAGGAGTGAAAACCAGGAAGTCAAACAGCAGAAATGGACTCTATTTGAAGAGAAACTTTGTGAAGAAGTCCGCCGTTTCTTTGTTGGTGAAAATCCTGGTGCATCAGCACCTTGGTGCTACCTGTCGGGGGGGAAGTGAAACTACAAATGATGGTTGTGTGCATGCGTCAACCGCTTCTTCTTCTTTTAGAATTGATTGGCGGTAGGCAACCAGCTTACAGGTGCATTACCGCCACATACTTCACTCTATATCATCACTCCATCTGGTCAGGAGCTGTAGTCCTTCTATCATCATTGCTGTGTCCAATCGAACCTCAACTCTATCTTCAGACATCACTCTTTTTCGTCTCCTCGTACTTTACTCTACATCATCACTTCACGCTATATCATCCTTCTACACATCTTGGCATGGCCAAGATGTCGGCCACCCAGGCCGGTCTACTTCCTCATCATGTATCGCGTCAACCGCTTGGCCTGGGTAGATGAAAAAAAGTGAGCATGTACAGCGCTGCGTGCGTGCCAGGCTCGTCCAAAGCGTACGAGGACCAAGGCAGGCTAGAGGGGAAATGCAGCATAATAAGGCTTGACTGTCCAACAGAAACATGAGTTTATTAAAGTACTTTAAACACGGGAAAAAAAAAAAAATCAAAAGAGGTACAGTATGTAAGCACTGGAGGCATTTATCATGGTTTTAACCCGCTGGAAACGGGCGAAACAACGGAAGAGTCGCTTAGCTAAGAGATGTGGTTAGAATTCAAATGCAGCCAGCTTCATATGAAAGGAAAGACAAGGGGGACTGATGAATTGCTGAGGATATATTTCACCAGCCACTACGATATTAAGTTATGTTCCCAATTATGTACCTGGCAAGTTAAGATGACCAAAATTCACAAAGTCAGTGACTTTAATCCATCAGCAGCCTTCAGACAAACTAAATGTGCCAGGATTTGGATTTCAAAATAAGGGAGGTTTTTCTTGGCGGTGAGGAGATTTCTAAAAAAAAAAAAAAACCTATAAATATATAGAACTACAGTATTATAACAGAAATAACAGCATCCTTGGTCATTTAAGTTAATTTAAATCATTAAATACAATTTTATTAATATTTTTTTCTTTGTAATGAGAGTTAAATTATTGTTCTGTTCTGACTGCAAAGTTATGGTCAAAAATATAAACTGTTATAAGGAAAAGGTAAAAAAAAAAAGTCAGTTTCAAATTTATTTAAAAAACAGTAATTTTATTTAAAAAAAAACAGACAAAAATAAGCCATAAAACAATCCACAAATTTGTAATAAAGTTTCAAATGCACAAGAAAAGTCAATTTTACAAGAGGAAATTACAAATTTGAGGAAAATGGTTTAAAATTTAGGTAAATTTACAGAGAAAAGTAGAAAACTATAAGAAAATTGTTATAAATTTTGGAGAAAAACCTCAAACCTTCAAACATAAGTCAAATAGGTTCATTTTGTCTTCTTTTAATTATTTATCTTTTGTTCATATGAAAGACAAAAAATAAAATAGAAAGATGTCTTTACCTTCTTTACATGTTTCAACTGCGATTGGGCTGACGAAGGCTGCAGTGCAGTTGAAACGTAAAGAAGGTAAAGACTTCTATTTTATTTTTTGTCTTTTACTCAAACCTTCAAGACTGAAGTCATTACTCAAGTTTTAAGTGGGTGCTCTTTGTACCCTTAACTAGAAATTTTTGGTTGTCTCCTTTAATTTACATGGCATTTGATATTTTCTAGCCTGTTTTATACCACCATAGACAGAGAGAGAACCTGAATTAGACAGAGCTCAGAGAGGGCAAGATGAGACAGAAGAGAGAAGCCAAGGAGAAGAAAGTGTTCAGGCAGAGGGTCCAGGAGAGGTGAGAGCAGAGGGAGGAGAGGAGGATGACACCAGTAAAAAGTCTAAATACAGGACATCTGGGTGGGACTCCAAATGGCCCAATATTCCAACATTCAGGCCTTGGTTGTACAATACTTCAAATTGTAAACTCCATATGCAAGGCAATGGCTCAGGAGGTAGAGCGGGTCATCCAATAACCAGATGGTTGGCAGTTTGAATCCCGCTCTCCCCAGATATCCTGCCGTTGTGTCCCTGGGGCAAGACACTTTACCCACCTTGCCTCCAGTGTCCATAACACTGGGTACGAATGTGTATAAATGTTCGGTGGTGGCCGGAGAGGCCGATGGCCTGGATTGGCAGCCACGTTTCCGTTAGCCTGCCCCAGGGCAGCTGTGGCTACAGTAGTAGCTTGCCACTACCATTGTCTGTCTGGAGTGAATGAATAATGTACTGTATCTGTAAAAAGCATCTTTGAGTGTCTATGATAAAGCGCTATATAAATCTGATGCATTATTATATGCAAAGTTACTGTGCAAAATTTAAAAAAAGAAATAAATAGAATAAAATTAACATATTCATACATGTGTTTTCTGCCCCCCCCTCCCCCCAGAAAAATATGTTGCCACTGCGCCGAGGTCTTTAAGCCAGAGGAAACACTGATGGAGTCAGCATACAGATGTCCCACTGTAGAGCTCCTGGCTTTTCACCCTCCTCCTAAGAAGAGGAACAAAGGCTTAACACATTATGACCTGTGTGGGCCCTGGGGGTATACTTGGAGAGAATGGCAGATTTTAGAAAATCTGAGCAACTGTTTGTCTCCTGGGCCACCCCTCACAGGGGCAAGCCCCTATTTCATCAGAGACTATCCCACTGGATTGTGGAGGCTATATCTCTGGCTTATAGATGTAAGGGCTCTCAGGCCCCACTAGGCATGCAAGCCCACTCAACCAGGGGCATGGCTATGTCCTAGACCTTGTTCAGGTGAATATCTATTAAGGACATTTGCGCAGCAGCCAGCTGGTCCACACCACACACGTTTGAGGTTCTATAAGCTGGATGCTGCGTGGCAGTCATTGGCCCAGGCTGTGCTGGAAGCAGGTTCTGCTTCTACAGCATGAGGTCGTGACCTGTGGCTGTGTGGGACATGGCTTCAGGATCATTGCTGCAATATGGGAGTGGGCTATATCTCTCATAATGAAACACTGAGCGAAGTTAGAAAAAGAACGTTGGATTACTTAACATAATTCCTGGCTCTTTGATAACAGAGTGAGGTGTTTCACCAACACTTCCCTCCTTGCAAGGTCACGGAAAGAAACCTGCCTAGAATAATTTGGACGGGTTGGGTCAGCCGTGGTATTGGGGGGCGGGGTGGGGAGGTGCTGAACACAGCATGACCCGTCTGTCACTGACAGATGTGATGTCATTGGAGCTTCCGTAGTTGGTCACACCCAAGGCGATTCCCATAGTGAAACACCTCACTCTGTTATCAAAGAACCAGGAATTACGTTAAGTAATCCAACAGCTCCTAGGGAACTTAAAGGTCTGACGACACAGTTTTGACATTTTTTAGCATGTGGTGTAAACCCAAAAGTCATTGTCGATGATCAATATAATATTTACAACCGCGCCTGCATAACAGTTATCATCAAAAAAAACGCAGCCACTGACTGGACTGTGGTGCCGCCCACCGAATGAAGGGCGACACCACCATGACATAAGCAACAGAACGGACGCCGGTGTTGTTGACTGGAATGCCAGCAGCTTTGTAGCTCACAGTTTCTCTGTTTTTTTTTTGTTTTAATTTTACGGCTATGCCTTCGTGTTGAGTCACAGGCTTAGATAAACAGCAGGCCGTGAAAGACAACGTCACACGCTTCAGCTCCAACTGTCATAAGCCTCCTCGTGCGCTTTTACGCAAGAGGAGTGTCAGCAGCCGAGCCGGCTTGGTTTCCCCCGGCTCGGTCTAGACCTCTCTGTGGGTTTAGGTGCCGCTGTTTATGTATGTATAGTATGCATTTCGGTGTGCTTTCCTCTCCTTAGCCACTGTCTGGCCGGCAGCTGTTAGACGGCCGCTTTGACCCACTTTCTGTGAGCGCATGCTGACAGCTCGCCGGTCCGGCCACGTCCCCTCTATCATTATCACCAGTTGATTCCCACTCCCGCTGATCATCTTTCCCGATCCTTGCCCAGGTGCTTCTCATTACACCATCACCAGCAGTGCATGTACTTAGCGGCCGTTTGCCAGTCACTACTGGTCCATAGTATTGTCATCTGTGCTGTTAGTCTGCCAGTATTTTTAGCACTCTCACGATGTGTTTGTCACTCCATGTTCACCGTGGTTCTCGTGTGTCCTTGAAGCGATGTCGGCTCTGGGGCGCACCTGTGGCTAACATGTCTCCTCTCATTCGTTCGCTGGGCGATGCAGGCCCCCAAACGCCATCAGTAAATGTGTTTGTGTTTTTTGTACGTCTTCACCTTTTTGGGAATTGTCTGTCCTTCTGTATTAAATGTGCTGTGGTGAACCCTGCACATAAATCCTCATTATTTCATCCTCCCTCTCCATGCCTTGCGTAAGAGCACACGGAGGGTCATGACAAGGAGCGCACGAGGAGGGGAAGGATGAATGGATTTACGCGCAGGATTCACCACAGCACATGTACTGAACATAAGACTGATGACAACAGTTCCCAAAAAGGTGAAGACTTACAAAAATAAACAGAAACACTTACAGTTGGCGTTCGGGGCCGACTGTTAACCACGGTTGCGTCCCAGGGCTGACATCGCTTCAAGGGGCGCAACAGAACCACGGCTGTGTGGAGTGGCTAACACGTCGTGATAGTGTTGGCAATACTGGCTGGCTGACGACGGCAGATGAAGCACACAAAACATGAACAGCTGACTGTCAAAGAGAGAGGGTGCGTGGTCGGACCGTCAAACCTTGGACAGTGCCCACCTGAAAGTGGGTCAAAACGGCACATAAACCACATGTACAAAACATAAAAACAACAACTCAAAAGATAATACATAATAAACCCGAAGCCTGAGCCACAGAGAATACACTGCTATGATTTTATTGAAAAATTGGGTTTAAACAAATTATATTTATGAACAAATAATTTGTTGCAATATCTGTAATAAAAGCATACCACTCTGTGTTCCCCTGCCGTGTGTTTGTCGCTGCTGCTGTGGCCGGCGTGTGTGCCTCTCCACCGTCACTCTCTGAGTCTGACTCGCTAGGCACGATGCCCACATGGCACAGCTCAAACCGATAAGGTCTGATGCCCCCACATTCTTCATTATCATCCCATTCTTCTGAACTATAGTCATCTGAAGACTGGACAACACAAACCAATTCCAGACTATATGTGCTGGAACCATCGTCAATGTTTTCGACTGCTTCCATCCTGCGTGTACAATGGGCAGCCAAGCGCTGTGTTCTGTTGCTGACGTCACAACATGGCTGGGGGGGTTTTCCAGCCACTGACGCAATTTGTGATGTGCTGCTCATGAAAACGTCAGATATTCGTGTGACAAAAAGCCTGTTTGACTTAGAACTGCACAGACCAACCTATTTTGTCATATTGAAATTATTCAATCATTCATTCATTCATCTTCTTCCGCTTAATCCATTTCAGGTCGCGGGGGTGCTGGAGCCTATGTGTTGCAAAATTAGATGAAGTCAAAATCGTGTCATCAGACCTTTAATGAGCAAAAATCATGAACAATGTATGAGCTAAGGAGCTAAAATGCCAAAGAGGACTTTGAGCTGCTTCACTGTCATTCAAAAATACCCCCTGAAGTACAGTCGTGAAAAATTTAGGACACCCCATTAAATATTCAGTTCTTTGTTAAGAAATGTTCATATATTGATGTCTAATCTTGTTTTTATTCATCTCGGGAAAAGAAGGTGATTTAGTTGCAGGTAAATAACAAATTAACCTCGTTTTACTCATTAAACAAAAGATCAACAAAAATGCATATTCTGAGGAAAACGTTAGCACACACTACCGCCTAATAGCTAATGTTACCTCCTTTGGCTGAAATGACTTCAGTGAGATGCTTCTTGTAGCGATCGACCAGTCTCTGACATTGGTCTCAGGAAAGTTTGCCCCACTCCTCAACACAGAATTCTTTCAGTGGTAAGATGTTTGAGGGGTTTCTTGCATGTACAGCCCGTTTCAAGTCACCCCACAGCATCTCAATGGATTTAAGATCTGGGCTTTGACTCGGCTATTCCAGGACGCTGTGGTATATATTACTCATATATTCCATACCTACATTTGTTAGAGCATGTGGAAATGTTTGGGACAGAATATACAAAGGAACTTCACACCTCTGAAAGGGACAAAAGAATCTCACCGCCGTGTGAAGACCAACGACGTCACAGGACGAGGCGGCAACAGACTTGACACCTTCACCCCCTAAGGCGAGGAGAGGTTTTCCCATCACCTCCCAAGACGAAGGGAGGAGTTAACAGGACTAATGGGGGATTTAGATAACGGGGGATTTCAGCTTGTGTTTTGCATGTCTTTGATGTGTGCCTGTATTTAACCAGCGAGCTGGGCAGAATTCTTCCTCTTTGCCTTCTGCCAAGCTCTGCACCAGATGAGACAAGATAGAAGAGTTGTTCATTAAAGACTCTGCTTTTGTGATACAAAACCGCCTCGTCATTTCCAGCTCTTCTACACTGGTGACCTTGACGCGAGTATGGACCGGAGGCGTTCTTCAAGCGACTCATCCGTGGCGAATCTGACTTACGCCAGCAACAACGCAGACGAGGGAACAAGCAGACAGCTGTTCCCCCCGGCAGAGGGTACCGAGAGAGCTCAACCGAGCTCCAGCACCGCCGTGAGAGCCGAGGCAAGGCACTCTCACCCGGCGGGCACAACAGTGATGGTGTGCACGAACGCCGTCGCTGTCCAGCTGCCAGACTTCTGGCGAGAAGACCCCGCCTCTTGGTTTCTACAGGCTGAAGCCCAGTTCATACTGGCGGACATCACAGTAGACGATACAAAATTCTACCATATCGTCGCCAAGCTCGACTCCGCCACTTCGAGGTGTGTGCGGAGCTTGATCCGGCGACCACCGGCCCGGGACAAGTATGAGACGCTCAAGGCAACCATCGTGGCGAACTATGTCCCACCAGCGGAGGAAAGAGCCGAGAGGATCCTGGCGATCTACGGCCACAAAGGGGGCAATCCGAAGGCCCTCATGGAGGATTTGCTGCAGCTTAAGGAGGAGGACAACGACAATTTCCTTTTCCAGTTTATTTTCCTCAGCACGCTTCCACCACACATGAGAGGGACACTCGCCAATATGAAGTGCGACACCCACCAAGACTTCCGCACACTGGCCAGCGAGGCTTATCGGCTCGTCAACGCCTGCAATGAGTGGACACCTACAGCGGCATCCGTGGACCTCAAAACTGACGCCCCGAGCCATGGAGAGCCACAACCCACGGAGCAGACCCAACCCACGGTGACAGCGGCGCGGCCCAAGCGTAACAAACAGATCGACGTCTGTTATTATCACCACCACTTCGCCGAGAAAGCCCACAAATGCGTTCCCCCCTGCAAGTTCACGATGTCGGGAAAACGCCAAAGCCGAGGGCCGTTAACGGCAGCGGTTCTCTGCAAGAAAAACAAGCTGTTATACGTGACGGATGGACACACAGGCAAGCAGTTCCTCATCGACACGGGAGCTCAGCTGAGTTTCATCATGCCCTCCCACGCAGATCGAGCCATGGGCACCCGGGGCAATGGAGCAGTGGCAGCCAACGGTTCTGACATCGACACGTTTGGTGAAAAGAGGCTGCACCTCCTCATTCACGGCCGCAGCTACAGATGGACATTTGTTGTAGCGGCGGTGAGTTTTAACTTGTTAGGCGCTGATTTTCTATGTGCACATGGGTTATTAGTTGATCTAGCAAATAGGCGCCTGGTTAATGCACTCTCTTTTGCTTCTATTCCATGCTCAGCTCGAGTCTCTCCACCACCTGTGCAGGCCAACGTCACCACGGCAGGAGGTAAGTTTGAACAACTCCTCACCCAATTTCCAGCACTCACAACCCCCAAATTTTCAGCCACTGTAGCCAAACACGGGGTTAAACACTTCATTCCAACAACGGGACCTCCCGTTTTTGCCAAAGCTCGCCGCTTAGACGCGGCCAAGCTCAACATAGCAAGGGACGAGTTTGCAGCTCTCGAAAAATTGGGCATTGTCCGACGCTCAAAGAGCCCTTGGGCTTCGCCGCTTCACATGGTTCCGAAATCCGACAGTTCTTGGAGACCGTGCGGAGATTACCGCAGATTAAACAACGCTACAGCGCATGACCGCTACCCTATCCCTCACATACAGGACTTTTCACTACATTTAGCGGGTGCGCGCATTTTTTCAAAAATAGACTTAGTCCGCGGTTACCACCAAGTCCCAGTCCGAGCTGAAGACATTCCTAAAACAGCGGTTATAACCCCTTTCGGCCTTTTTGAATTCCTGCAAATGCCTTTCGGCCTCAAAGGTGCTGCTCAGACTTTTCAACGTCTGATGGACGCAGTCTTACGCGACCTCCCCTTTGTTTTCATCTACCTCGATGACATGCTGGTAGCCAGCTCATCTGAGGAAGAGCACGAGCAGCATCTCACTACCGTTTTTCAGAGGCTAGAAGAACACTGATTAATAATTAATCCAGCCAAATGCAAATTCGGCATATCGCAAATTGATTTTTTGGGACATAGAGTCTCCCCGAAAGGGGCAGTTCCGCTTCCAGACAAAATTCATGCGATAGAAGGTTTTCCACGGCCCCAAACGGTCAAATCGCTACAGGAATTTTTGGGGATGGTTAATATTTACAACCGTTTCCTCCCTCATGCAGCTCAGCTCATGCAACCCCTGTATGACGCGCTCAAAAAAAAGAAAGCTTCCAACGCGGTCGAATGGACCCCAGAACGCGAACGCGCTTTTGCGGAAGTTAAAAACGCCTTAGCTAACGCCACAATGTTAGTCCATCCAGATCCTTCGGCCCGCATTGCTCTAACCACAGATGCTTCAGACTTGGCCATAGGGGCAGTTGTAGAGCAACTTGTCAAGGGGGTCTGGCAACCTTTAGCATTCTTTAGCAAATCGCTAAACCCGACGGAACGCAAATACAGCACTTTTGACAGGGAGCTGCTGGCGCTCCATTTGTCCATCCGCCACTTCCAGTTTTGGTTAGAAGGGCGGAGTTTCACGGCTTTTGTGGACCATAAACCGCTCACTTTCGCTATGGCTATAATTTCAGAACCTTGGTCGGGCAGACAACAAAGACAGCTAGCTGCGATTTCAGAGTTCACCACAGACATTCGACATGTTGCGGGCAAACTTAACGTAGTAGCGGACTGTCTCTCTCGCGCTGTGGCACCGCCAGAGCGCGAGGAGACAGATTACACTGCTTCAGCAGCTGAGCTTTTCTCTAACGCAAACACATATGCAGCACCTATCCATGAAGGGATAGATTATGCAGCCATGGCGGAAGAACAAGGTAGTGATGCGGACGTGCGCGCGCTCCTGTCTGGACCAACAGGGTTAAGGCTGGAGAAAAAAGGGTTGCGCGACGGCATGCCCCCCCTAATATGCGATGTTTCAACCGGCCGACCTCGCCCGTTAGTACCGGCTGCTTGGCGCCGCCGTATTTTCGACGCAATTCACTCCCTCGCGCATCCAGGTGTGCGCGCCTCGGTCAAAATGGTTGCCGAAAAGTTTGTGTGGCCAGGCCTACGCAAAAACGTAAAAGAATGGGCAAAAACTTGCATTCCTTGTCAGCGCGCCAAAGTACACAAACACACAAAAGCCCCTCTGGAGCCTTTTCCCATCCCTGCTAGAAGGTTCGACCACATTCATGTCGACCTCGTGGGGCCGCTGCCTTCCTCCCAGGGTTTCACACACCTGCTAACAATGATAGACCGCACCACGCGCTGGCCAGAGGCAGTCCCTCTAGCGGCAACTACAGCGGAGGAAGTCGCTCGCGTTTTTCTAACTAATTGGGTGGCACGTTTCGGCGTCCCATCAGACATCACGTCAGATAGGGGACCTCAATTTGTCTCAGAGCTCTGGTCAGCCATGTCCAACAGTTTAGGGGCAACAATTCACCGCACCACCGCTTATCACCCTCAGGCTAATGGGTTATGCAAGCGTTTTCACAGGTCCCTAAAGGCCGCCCTCAGAGCCTCATTAACGGACACAAATTGGGTAAATAAACTTCCCTGGGTTTTATTGGGGTTGCGTGCGGCACCTAAAGAGGATTTAGACGCTTCCCCTGCAGAATTAGTCTTTGCCCAGCCTATCAGACTACGAGGTGAATTTTTACCAGAAAACCCGGAACCAGGGCATCTCCCAGTCCCAAGGTTTTTAGGCAGTAACAGACAGGACTCTCTCCACGGTCCAGTTCATCACTCCTTTCCACGAGTTTTTGTTCCTCAAACTTTAAAAAACGCCGAGTTTGTTTTTGTTAAGCATGAAGCCCTTAAACCAACGTTACGCCCAGTATACGATGGCCCGTTCAGAGTGCTGGAAAATGGTGACAAACACTTTGTGCTTGATTATGGGGATAGAAATGAAACGGTCAGCATTGACAGACTCAAACCTGCCTTCTTGTTGAGAGACGAACCTGCACAGCTGGCTCGAGCACCTCGGCGAGGTAGACCTCCCAAGGAAAAAGTCTCAGCCCCCAGGCAGAGAACAAATAATCTCTCTCCTTCCCACACTGCAGATTCCTCACAAGAAGGTCCCAGCAGGACTCCTAAACCAACCTACAGCAGCTTTGGGAGAAGACTGAAACCCAGACTGCACAGGGACTGATTACACCACTCTGCAATTTTTTTCGCTAATTGTGCCGCAACAGTTTAGGACTGACTTATGATTATACTATGCTGTTATGTTTTCACTGAACTCTCTTAGGAGCATGGCTGCTTAAAAGTTCTTCTGTGGCAACAGCTGTAACACGTAGTATGTCTTAGTAATTACCCTAGACTCTGAATCTTTCTGTGTCCTTTCATAGTTGTTTGGGGGGGGCTGTGGTATATATTACTCATATATTCCATACCTACATTTGTTAGAGCATGTGGAAATGTTTGGGACAGAATATACAAAGGAACTTCACACCTCTGAAAGGAACAAAGGAATCTCACCGCCGTGTGAAGACCAATGACGTCACAGGACGAGGCGGCAACAGACTTGACACCTTCACCCCCTAAGGCGAGGAGAGGTTTTCCCATCACCTCCCAAGACGAAGGGAGGAGTTAACAGGACTAATGGGGGATTTAGATAACGGGGGATTTCAGCTTGTGTTTTGCATGTCTTTGATGTGTGCCTGTATTTAACCAGCGAGCTGGGCAGAATTCTTCCTCTTTGCCTTCTGCCAAGCTCTGCACCAGATGAGACAAGATAGAAGAGTTGTTCATTAAAGACTCTGCTTTTGTGATACAAAACCGCCTCGTCATTTCCAGCTCTTCTACAGATGCTCCATTTCTTGGTTTTTAGCCAGTCCTTGGTGGATTTACTGGTATGCTTTGGGTCATTCTCATGTTGCAGGGTCCAGTTCCGCTTCAGCTTTAATTTTTTTTTTTACAGATGGTCTCACATGGTCCTCAAGCACACTTTGATACACGGTAGAACTCATGGTGGATTCTGTGATGGTGGGCTGGCCAGGTCCTGCTGAAGCAAAGCATGCCCAAACCATGACACTTCCACCACCATGCTTCACAGTTGGTATGAGATTCTTTTCCTGGAATGTTGTATTTGATCTACACCAAGCACATCCTCTGTTCTGGTGTCCAAATAATTCAATTTTAGACTCATCTGTCAAAGAACATTATTCCAGAAGTCCTGGTCTTTGTCTACGTTCTCTCTGGCAAACTTCAGTCTGGCCTTCATGTGTCTCTTAGAGAGCAAAGGATTCCTCCTTGCATGCCTCCCATGCAAGTTAAACTTGTGCAGTCTCTTTCTGATAGTAGAGGCATGCACCTTCACATCAACAGCAGCAACAGCCTGCTGTAGGCCCTGTGATGACATTTTAGGGTTTTTGGAGACTTCTTTTAGCATCTTGCAGTCTGCTGTCAGGGTGAACTTGCTTGGACGGCCAGACGTGGGCATGTTGGCAGTTGTTTTGAATGTCCTCCACTTGTACACCATTTTCCAGACAGTGGAATGGCTGATTTCAAATTCTTTTGAGATATTTTTAAATCCCTTAACAGACTCAGAAGCTGCTACAATCTTCTTTCTGAAGGCCTCAGACAGCTCTTTTGATCTCACCACGGTGTTCACTCTCACGTCAACAGTCAGGAGCACACCAAATTAAATGTCTGAGGTTTAAATAGAACAAACCTTCAAAATGCTGAGTAACGATGTTCAAATCATGTGCACCTGATGTGATACACCTGTGTGATTTTAGCCATTTTAAATGGGAATAAATGTGGAGGTGGCCAAATTTATTCCCCACCAGAAATTGCATGTTTTTAGAATTACATTTTACAGAAAATTTTAAAGCCTTTCGTTTTAATTGTTTAGTTATATTACTTGAATCTCCCAGTACTGTTAAAATTTATATTAAATATCCATATGTCCAAATATGTTTAAAAAACAACAAAAAAACCACAGGCTTTCATAGGGTGTCCTAATTTTTTTTTTCCACAACTGTAAGAAAGCTTGTGTGCATGTCAGGTGTGAATGTTGGACTGTTAGAATCGACTGTTAGAAATACGCTGGGACTGCGCACTGCCGACACCAACAGAAAAGGGAGACTGCGAAACTGCCGTGATCAATCGCCAAAGCCAGTTTTACTTTAATAATTGTGTTTGTGTGTAAATGAACAAGGTGAGCCTTACCTTATTGTCCTGTTAGTTCAGAGCAGGGGTCTCCAACCTGGGGCTCCTGGAACGTTCAGGTTTCTGTGGGAAATTTTCTAATTTCACTTCTTAATTGGTCCAAAGATTTGCAAATAATTTGCTGTTGTTGTGCATGGGTGCAAGAGTGCCTACAGAACACATGCACAACAATGACATATTATTTGCAAATCTTTGGACCAATTAAGAAGCGCAATTAGAAGATTACCCACAGAAACCTGAACGTTCCAGGAGCCTCAGGTCGGAGACCCCTGGCTCAGAGTGAGCTCTGCTGCTGTGATTATTTTATCTGTGTCTGCCTTCGCTTTCCCGTTTGCTAGTTAAGTACCAGTTAAATCTGTAACTTTGGTTTTCTGAAAGTGAATTGAGGTGTTTGATTTGTTATTATTATAGTTATCAAATTTGTTCTGTTTATAATATTTAACATTTATAACACCATCCTCATATTGTATATCCATTTAAACAGCTGACATGTACAAATAATTACAGATAGCTTTTCAAGACTGCTGCACCACATTTTTACCTTGCAGCAATGTGAAACACCCTTAACAGATAATTACAATACTAATACTTTTGTTCCTTTACTTCTGTGGGAAGAAAGATGTTTATGATAACAGTGTTTTTTAGACTGTGTTATTGCAACTTTCAATTCAATAATCGAAGTAATTTCTTCTCCTACTATGCAAAAAAATAAAACAAACAGTATAAACAGTCAGGTAATACCACCTATATGCATGTGGCACTGCACAAGAGTGTGAAATCCATGTTCAGTGTTTTCAAAGCAAATCTACAAGGATGTATTTAACTTAGGATGTGGGTCCATTTAATTAGAAAAAAGATTTTTTTTTTTATTTGCATCCACTCAGCTCAACTTTGAAATACATGTGACATTTAGACAAAAACATGTGAAGCCTCCAAGGTCATGCCAGCATAACAGACGTAACTGCAGTTAAATTTTAAATAGATTATCCAAATAAAATTTGTACTTCTGCTGAGGCAAGAGAACTTTTCTTTTTCTTGCTACCCTCTAACCATTCAAGAAGTCAGGACTTTTTAGAACAAAACCTGATTTCACATTCTTCATTAGCATTCCCTTCCCTCTGGACCACTGAACTAAAATAGCATCCGGCTGATTCAAAGACAGAAAGCAATACTTCTAGTGCCAGTGTGGCAATGCTGTGCTACAACTGTTTCGGTTTTGTGGAGAGATTTATAGATTTTGGACAACCATAGATCAGGACATTCCTGTTACTTCTATTTTAGGTGCCTTTACTTCACCTGTCTGATTAACTCTGTTCATATTGGTAGATGTTAAACATGCTCGACTACAGGCCTGCTGCACCTCCACCGGTGCCTGTTCAGATGGCTGCAGGGATTATCAGCCGGGAACTATCACACAGGTGCTGTCCAGCAATGAAACAGCCAACACATTAAATAAAGAGGGGAAATTCTACCTTTATGCTTTCCAGTTCCATACAAAGTCGGTTGTTATCAAACAGCAGCTCTTTGTTTCTTCCCTCACATTGCTTCAGCTCCATCTCCAGCTCCGCTTCATAGTCTCGACTCATCTGCTGGAACTCCTGCAGCTCCTCCTGAACCTCCTCAGCCCTGGTGACAATGTCAACACCACCAAAATAAGCACAGATGTTCTCAGATTCTAGCATGCATACATACATAGCATACACCCACTGGCCAGATACACTTGCTAGTACCAGTTGCCTTCAGAACTGCCTTCATTGTTTGCGGCATTGATTAAGATGCTAGAAACTTTACTCAGACATATTTCTGTGCACATTGGCCAAAAATACTTCATATTAGTCAGCTGCTTATCCAAGCAAATGTAATTCTACTACATCCCAAAGGTGTTCTGTTGGATTGAGATCTAGTGACCATGGAGCCCAACTGAAGCCCAATTCATAGCGGCAAAAATGCGCTGGTACGTGAGCAAGCGTAATGGATGCATTTGTGTGCAAACCCTACAAAGAGGATGAGCGCTGACCAAGCGCATGCACGCCCCGAAAAGTGACTGTATGGACAAAAACACACTGGTCACAGTGAACTGCACATGCGCCAGGAAACTCCTGCCATCCCGGACGGGGAAGTATTGGCAAGAGTAAATAGATGTTCATGTGTTTCGCTGTTTTTCACGAAACCTCGAAATAAACATTGTGCATTCTTCTATTGTGAAGTGGCTCATCTGTCAATTTTTCACCCAGAACACCAAAACAGTAAATAACATTCCCACCTGTTTTGTTGCTTTGTGTTTCTCCAGCTTGTGATAGCAGCTGCTACAGGTGTGGTTTAGGGCTGGGGAAAATTGTTTCAGTCACTTTATGGTAAATATACGTATATCTAAGACATTTAATCCACAGATTACTAAAAGCTGTAAAAAAAAAAAAAAAGGCCTCCGCCACCAAGCGCTTTTTTGTGTTTCGACTGCAGCTGTTAAAACGTTTAAATTTACTTCCACTGCGCATGCGTGAAACACAGCTGCTGAACGGTAGCTGCAGTCACTCCAAAACAACTCTGAATATTGCCGTGTACACATACGCAGTCTACAAAACGCAAACGTTATCCTCTCTGAGGGAGTCTGAACAGCCCTCGAGACTCATCAGACCAGGAAATATTTTTCAGTCTTGTATTGTTCAGTTTTGTTGAGTCAGTTTCTGTTTCTTTTTTTTTTTAATTTAAGTTTTTGTAAAGGGTATACAGGTCATTACAGCATTGCATTGTTTGCATTTTCATCACATGTTCCCTTATTTTTTGCTATTTGACAACATTGGTAGGATAATTATTACAACACCCCTTTTTTTTTTTTTTAAAGTGAAAGAAAAGTGAAATTAAAGAGAATAAAATAAAAAAAACGAACAAACAAACAAACAGAACAGCAAAAAACAAACAGAAAATTAAGTAATTAAAAGTAAAAGAGCATCTGAGTAGCGTTGGAACAAAGAGAGGTGCCATTATTGAAATGGTATTTGTCAAAGATTAGATCTAATGGAAGACAAATATGCGATCCAGGGTTGCCAAAAGTTCATGAACCCATCCATGTCCTGTCTCAGTGCGAATGTCAACTTTTCCATCGAGTAAATGTCTTGAATCACGTTAATCCAATCTTCAGGTGTAGGACAGTCCTTCAGCATCCATTTTTTAGTTAGGGCTTTTTTACTTGCCAATATTAAAACATTGAATAAGTATTTATCTCCTCGTCTTTCCAGTGAGTCCGGTAGTAAACCCAAATACATTGTTATAAAAGAAAAGGGAACTGTTATTTTGAATATTTTCCCCAATATTGTCTGTACATTGGTCCAATATCGGTGGATAACTGGGCATGACCAAAACACATGAAAATGATTTGCAGTCTTTTCACCACACAAGCGCCAACAGTTCAACCCCTTATGGGTAAATTTGTTTTGTGCAGGTGTTCTGAAAAATCTTACCAAATTTTTCCATCCAAATTCTCTCCACTGCAGGGATGAGGTACTTTTCCATTGCCGTTTATTTAGCTTTTCCCATATTTCCAATTAAAAAGTGAAATTCCCCTCTTTTTCCCATCTCTCTTTTATATATGATGTGTTGTCTCCTTTTAAGTCTTGAAGACCTTGGTATATTTTAGAAATGTTATCTGATCCCTGGGATCCCTTTATATGCCATTAAGAAGACCTTCAGAACACCTGACTGGGCCCTTTCCAAATCCTCCTTTTTAAGTATATTGTTTATGTGGTGTCTAAGCTGAAAGAACTTGTAAAGATCTTGATTTATTAGACCTTGTTTTTTCAAATCTTCAAAACTTCTTAAAGTTTGCCCCTTAAAAAAATCGTAATATTTTATCAGCCCTTTCTCTTTCCACTCTTTAAATCTAGTGTCTGTTTTACTGGGGGTAAAGTCTTGATCATAGGCAATCCATTGCAGAAGTCGATAGGGCTCTTTAGCTTGATTCTCTCTGACTATCTTAAACCAAATTTTTAGCGGGGTCTCTATCCACGGGTTAGTGTTATTCAAGAGTTTAGGTAAGGCATTGTTCCCTATTATCGCCTGTAGGGGGATGTCACTTGTTATTTGGCATTCGATCTCCTTCCATTGTGCAGTGTAGACTGGGTTACACATCTCTATTAAAGTTTTAATTTGTGCGGCTTTAAAATAGTCCCTGATATTTGGCAGCGTGAGCCCACCTTTGTCTTTGTTTAGCTGTAAGGTTCTATATCTGATTCTAGGTCTCTTGCCCTGCCATATGAATCTTGAGATCCTTCTGTCCAGCTCCTGACATGTTTTTTTGGGAGGTTCTACCGGTATTGTTTGGAAAAGGTATAGAAGATGTGGAAGTATATTCATTTTGACTGCTTCAATTCTTTGTGCAGTACCTAAGAATGGTATCATATTCCATCTTGCTAGGTCAGATTTTATTTTTGTCACCAGTGGATCATAGTTTAGTGATATAATTTTGTTGAGTTGTTTTGGGATATTGACCCCCAGATATTTCATAGATTCCAACTCCCAGTTAGTTTTGAGTTCACTTAGTGAATAATGATTTGGGTCATAGTTGAATGTTAAAACTTGGGTTTTATGCATGTTTAATTTGTACCCCGATAAATCTCCATAGTCTGAAAAAACAGATTAGTTCTGGTAAAGAAGTGTCTGGCTGCCCTAGGTATATTAAAATGTCATCAGCAAAGACTGCTATTTTATGTTCCTTCTGACCAAGTGTAATACCTTCAATTTCTTGATTTTGTCTTATCCATTGGCTCAGAGGTTCTATGAAGATTGCAAAGAGCAGTGGAGACAGGGGGCAGCCTTGACGACATCCTCTTTCCAGCTCAAAAGATGATAAATTACCATTAATCCTTATTTTAGCTGTTGGTTTTTTATATAATGCCTGTATAGTTCTAATGAAGTTGTTATGAAAATTGAAACTGGATAAGATTCTATATAGGAAAGACCAGTCAACCGAATCGAATGCTTTTTCAGCATCTAATCCCAATATGACTGCATTTAAGTTATATTTTTTTATATGGTGAATTATGTGTAAAGTGGGTCGAATGTTGTCTTTGTCTTATAAAACCTGTTTGGTCTAAGTGAATTAAGTCTGTCAATATGTTTTCTAACCTTTTGGCAAGGATAGTGGTAAAAAGCTTATAGTCCTGATTTAATACACTGATTGGTCTGTAGTTGGAGCATTCTAGTTTATCCTTTTCAGGTTTAGGTATAACTGCAATGACCCCTTCTCTCCAGGAGGGGGGGATTTCCCCTGTGTGGAGGACAGTTAAATGTTTTCAGAAGGAGAGGAGATAGTTGCTGTTTAAAGGTTTTGTACCATTCTGCTGTATAGCCATCTGCTCCTGGGGATTTGTAAGCTTTAAGTTTCATAATTGCTTTTTCCAATTCTTTAGGTTGTATTTCTGACAGTAGTGTTTTATTTTGTGATTCCGTAAGTTGGGGAAGGTTTAATGTGTTTAGGAATGTCTCGGATGCGTTTTTATGTTTTTTGTGGGAGTATAAGTTCTTATAGTAATTCTCGAAGCTTTTAAGAATATCCTGAATTCTGAATTTTATTTCCTTTGATACTGGGTCTCTGATTTTGTAGATTGCTCTTTCTGTTTGTTGTTTCCTCAATTTATAGGCTAGTAATTTTGCCGATTTACTGCCTGCTTCATAGTGTTTTTGTTTCAGAAATGTAAGTTTCTTCTGGATTTCTATTGTGTAGATCTCATTTATTTGATTTTTAATTTCTTTAATCTTGAGCGAGCCATTAGAATGAGTGTTGTCTTTGTGTTCTTTTTCTAGGTTCTTGAGTTCTGACTCTAGTGTGATTAGTTTTTCTTGTCTCAGTTTCTTTTGGGTTGCCAGTTTTGCAATAATTTTTCCCTTTATTACAGCTTTGCACGCATCCCACAGTATTAAAGGGGATACTTCTCCATTATCGTTTTCTTCCAAATATCTGAGAATATCTGATTCCAATTCATCTTTCAGTGGTCCTTTCAGGACATTTGAATTCAACCTCCAGGAAAATGTATTATTTGTGTATTTTTGGATGTTTAAGTCCACATAGATTGGACTGTGGTCAGAGAGATCCATCAGTCCTATTTTACATGTTTTTACTCTTCCAATGTCTCTATTAAACATAAAAAGTAATCAATCCTTGAGTAAGATGAATGTGGCGTTGAATAAAAAGTATAATCTTTTACATTGGGGTTGAATTCCCTCCATACGTCACAGATTCCCATTTCTTTTAATAGCATCCGAGTTTTCCTATTTTGAGTGTTATTTTGATGTGAAGAATTACCTGTTGCATCCCAGTATGGATTCAGTCTTAGATTGAAGTCTCCACCACATATCACTAAACCTTGGGCTTTAGTTATCATTAGGTCGAATACATTTTTATAAAATTTCCATTTAGCCCCTGGTGGTGCATATACATTCAGCAGGGTGATATCTTCTCCCTCTAGCCGCCCAATTACCAAACTGTACCTCCCTTCTTTATCTTTGTGTTCTGATTTTTTTTCAAATGTAATTTTGGTTGATATCAATGTCGCTACTCCTCTCCTCCTCCCTGACTTATATGAAGATGAAGAGATCATTTTAAACCCTTGTCTATTGAGTTTAGTGTGTTCCACGTCTGTTAGGTGGGTTTCTTGTAAAAATATTATTTCTGCTTTGTCTTTTTTCATTTCGCGTAGAATCTTGGCTCTTTTAACTGGATTCAGGATCCCTTTTACATTATATGAGGCTATTTTGGTTACACCCTGTTTCTCCATTGTATTTTCTTATTTAGTATAACAGTGTGGTGGCCCTCTTTTTTGCTACTCAGAAACTGAAAGAACATTAAGAACATAAAAAACATTAAGAACATAGTGTACGAAACTTTAAAACAAAAAAACTGTCAAAAAAACTTCCTGAGCTGGGGTCTCTTTAAAGACCCCGTAAGAGCCCTGATGGAGTGTAGGCTCTGAGGGAAATTCCTCAAACTCTGTTACGTGTTGAGGGCCCTCTCTTACCCCTGTAAGTTGTCCCATGTTTTTAACGTGAATTTCAGATCCCAATCCGAATTTGTAATGATTTGGGGGGTTTTTTGGGGTTTTTTTTTTATGCCTATACCCTATGAGATTGTGTGCACCCTCCCACCCCCATCACAGCAAACATTCACTCTAATACAGTATTTGTTAGTGTAGGGAGAACATGTGGGTCATTGTTACATTTCTATTTTAACAAGATTTTTTTTTTTCCTTTAAATTAAGAAGACATTTGTTTCTAATGCTATAACTGCTCCATGAAAGGTTTTACCACATGCTGATTCTGCATCTCCTTTAATGTTTGTTACCTTGTAGGAGTGGGGATGGAAGTGCAGAATGACTGAAAAGAAAAAAAACAAAAAGGTCGCTATTCCTTCCTGGAATTGGAAAGCTTATCTTTGTAGCTCTGGGGCTGGGTTTCCCGCTGCTGGCCCGTGGATTTTGAAGGTCTCTGAGTGGACCACGTTTGAGTTCTGATCCTCTCGCTCAGATCCGCTGCGAGTTTAAACACCGATACCGGGAGCCCTCTTCTCGCCATGTCAATTGTTGCTTCTTCCGCTGAATTATTGAGACATGACTCTTCACCGTAAAAGACCCTTAACTTCGCAGGAAATGGTGTCTGAAAGCGTAGATTCTGTTCCCGTAGAACCTTTTTGGCGTCGTTATATTTCCGTCGCTTTTTAAGAAACTCCGGGGCGTAATCATGCTCCACGAAGACTTTTCTCTCTTGATGCATAAATCCTTTTTTCTGCCAAGCCCGTCTTACAACCTCTTGTTTTATTTTGAAATCGGAGAATCTTACCACCACCGAACGTGGGGGCGCTTCTGCCGCTGGCTTTGCGGCTAATGTACGATGGGCCTTTTCTATCTTCAAATCGGTGGTTTGTGGAATATCCAACTTCTCTCTCAATAAGGATTCCACGCATTCTGCCATTGTGTTGAAACTATCTTCAGCTCCTTCTTTCAGACCGTGAATTCTGATGTTGTCTCGTCTTTGTCTTCCTTCTTGGTCGGTTAGCTTAGCCTCCAGCCTTGACTGTTTTTTGTGTAAATCCAGCATAGAATCTTCAAGCACTTTTATTCTTTCTTCAGCTTCCAAGATTCGGTTTTCGGCCTAGTCCATTCTGCTGTTCGTCCTTTTTAATTCCTCTCTGAATTCATGAAATTCAGCCCGAAATCGTCGTAATTCATCAAATAGCGATTTCAAGCTAACCTTTTTGTTAGCTAGGTCCAGCTCCTCGTCTTCTGAACGGAGGTCCTCCGGTTCAGATTCTGCGGCCGCTGCGCGTCCTGACCTGGGGAATGTCAGTTTCTTCTGTTTTTGGTTAGGTATGGTGTTTTTGTCTTTTGATTTTTATTCTTCCAAAAATCCGTTAAGTCTGATTTTGAAGATGTTTTCCTTGGATTGGGTCTGGGAGCTTCAGCGTTAAGTTGCTATCACCATGGCGTCCAGACCGGAAGTCAAGTCAGTTTCTGTTTCTAACTGGTAGTAGTGGCACATGGTGTTGTCTTCTGTGCAACTTGGCTGCTTCTAGGTTTGATGGGTCGTGTGCTCACTGATACTCTCCTACAGCTACTGATGTCTTTCTATCAGCTCAAGCCATCTTAGCTCAAAGGACTCACTCAGATGTTCCCTCTTTTTAAGATGATTCTTGGGAAACTGTACTGATCCTAGTAGATCTGCAGTTTCTGAAATACTCAGACCTGTCTTTTTCCCCAATAACGTCATGCTCAAAGTAACTTAAATCACCTTTCTTCCCCACTCTGATGTTTGGTTTGAACTTCAGCAGCTTGTCTTTGTCATATCTACATGCATAAATGCACCAAGTTCAGAAAATATCCAGTGAGCAGCAGATCTCTGGGCCCAAATGCCTTGTTGATGCTAGAGATCTAAGGCTCCTAAAGGTCAGGATGACAAAGCCCTTTGTCAGAGACTGTCCCAACACTATGCCCGTTTTGACACCTCGTCATCTGTGTCCAACTCCCCCCCTCCCTCCAGCTCCACAGCCTCCACATTCCCTACTTCATTTAAGGCACCCCCCCTCCTCCCCCCCTCCCCTTATCATCAGTGAGCAGGATGTGCTCAAACAGTTCTCCAGACTGAACCCGCGCAAGGCCCCCGGCCCAGACGGCGTGTCTCCCTCCACCCTGAGACTCTGTGCGAAACAGCTGGCTCCTGTATTCACAGACATTTTTAACACCTCCCTTAAGTTATGCCACGTGCCATCCTGCCTCAAATCCTCCACCATCATCCCTGTCCCCAAGAAGCCACAGATCACTGGACTTAATGACTACAGACCTGTAGCGCTCACCTCTGTAGTCATGAAGTCCTTTGAGCGCCTGGTCCTGTCCCACCTCAAGTCCATCACCACCCCTCTCCTGGACCCGCTGCAGTTTGCCTACCGAGCCAACAGGTCTGTAGACGATGCAGTCAACCTGGCCCTCCACTCCATCCTGCAGCACCTGGACTCCCCGGGAACCTACGCCAGGATCCTGTTTGTGGACTTCAGCTCCGCATTCAACACCATCCGCCCCGCTCTGCTCCGGGACAAGCTGTCCCTGCTCAACGTGCCTGACTCCCTCTGCAGGTGGATCATCGACTTCCTGACGGACCGGAGGCAGCATGTGCGGCTGGGAAAGACTGTCTCAGACTATACTAGCATCAGCACCGGATCACCCCAGGGCTGTGTACTTTCCCCCCTACTCTTCTCCCTTTACACCAACTCCTGCACCTCCAGCCACCAGTCTGTCAAGTTGATCAAGTTTGCGGACGACACCACCCTCATCGGGCTCATCTCCAACGGCGACGAGTCCGCCTACAGGAGAGAGGTGGCCCAGCTGGCGTCCTGGTGCAGCAATAACAACCTGCAGCTGAACGCTCTGAAGACAGTGGAGATGATTGTAGACTTCAGGAAAGTCACTACTCCTCTGCCCCCCCTCACCCTCTCAGGCTCTCCCATCACCACTGCTGATTCCTTCCGCTTCCTAGGCACTACCATCACCAGGGACCTCAAATGGGAGCTGACCATCAGCTCACTCATCAAAAAAGCCCAGCAGAGGATGTTCTTCCTGCGGCAGCTGAGGAAGCTCAAGCTACCCACCAAGATGTTAGTGCAGTTCTACACAGCCATCATCGAGTCCATCCTCACCACCTCCATAACCGTGTGGTACGCAGGAGCCACTGCCAGGGACAGACTAAGGCTGCAGCGCGTCGTGCGCACTGCTGAGAAGGTGATCGGCTGCAAGCTCCCATCTCTCCAGGATCTGTACATCTCCAGGACCCGGAGGCGTGCTGGCCGGATCATAGCCGATCCCTCACACCCTGGTCACGTACTGTTTGCCCCCCTCCCCTCTGGTAGAAGACTTCGGTCCATCCAGACTAAAACCTCCCGTCACATGAACAGCTTCTTCCCCTCTGCCATTAGACTGCTGAACACTAAGTGACTCTCGTGCACCATGTACAGCAGCTCAACCAGACTCATGTCAATCATCACTGTTTTCTTCCTGCATTACCGACTGCACTATATAGTTCTCCACAGTATCTGCTGCTGGCTAATATATATTTTAACTGTTGACCAGTATCACTTAATCTTATCCTACACTTTATTACATGTATAGTTTATTTCTCTTATCTTATCATGTTTAATGTTGCAGCATTGTACCGAGACAAATTCCTAGTTTGTGTACTACATGAACAATGGCAATAAACCTGATTCTGATTCTGATTCTGATCAAAGAAGAATGGCTCAAGCTGACAGAATGGGAACAGTGTGGAGTGTGTAAATGAAGAGGCAGCTTCATGTCAGACGATTTATTACACACTCACATCTCACAAGCACAGAACAGAATGACTGGTTACAGCAAGCACTCCTCTCTAACAAGTCACCTTCACAAGCTTCAAGGCACTTCCTCATACACAGCATGATATTTACACTACACTTCATTCAACCCCCTCTCACCCTCTTGGGCATTGTTCTCCCATGTGTATTCATTGTCTCTGTCTGAGGTGCGAAATAACCTGACTTCCATACCGCCCCCCCAGCATCTTAGATAGAACATCAGTCCACATGCTGTTTCGGCTTCAGTCTCCTCCCATATCTGCTGTAACTGGGGTTTACTGCCTCCATGGCGCTGCTGTGCCAATGGGGGGCTGCTGGGAGTGTGTCCGACTGCGGGTGAGCCGTGGTGAGGGGGGGGGGGGGGGGGCCGGGTTCGCTCTGTCCGTGTGGCTGCTCTGATGAATCGTTCCCCTGGCGAGGTCTCCGTGGGGGTCTTCCACGCCGAGGGGCCCTCGCCAACAGCACTTGCTCATCCACCACTACAAAGGCGGGTTTGAGTCTGTCTATGCCAATTCTCTCCCGTCTACTCCTCAAGTCTAGCACAAAATGCTTATCCCCCGTTTCCAACACTCTGAACGGTCCATCATAGGGTGGGCGCAATGGAGGGTGGTGGGCGTCGTGTCTGACGAACACGAACTCCACGTTCTTCAAAGTTTTAGGCACGAAAACACGCAGAAAATAGTGGTGGGCCGGGCCCGGCAGCGTGCCTGTGTTTGCGCTACGCTGCAAAAGCTGAGACAGGCAGCTGTCCGGCGCGGGATTATCTGGCAGAAATTCCCCGGGCAGCCGTAGGGGCTGCGCAAAAACAAGCTCTGCCGGGGAAGCTTCCAGATCCTCTTTTGGCGCGGAGCGCAACCCCAATAAAACCCACGGCAACCTGTCCACCCAATTTGCATCCGTCAGTGAAGTCCTGAGTGCTGCTTTCAGTGATCTATGAAAACGCTCGCATAACCCATTGGCCTGTGGGTTGTATGCGGTTGTGCGATGAATTGTAACACCCAGGCTGCGGGCCATCGCGGACCAGAGTTCGGAAACAAATTGAGGGCCCCTGTCGGACGTAATGTCCAACGGGACTCCAAAACGCGCCACCCATGCTGTTAAAAAAGCGCGTGCTAAGTCTGCGGATGTGGTTGCCACCAGTGGGACTGCTTCTGGCCAGCGCGTGGTGCTGTCCATCACTGTCAGGAGGTGCGTGCACCCCTGCGATGGCAGGAGGGGGCCCACGAGGTCCACGTGAACATGGTCGAACCTCTTAGCCGGTACCCGAAACGGCTCCAAGGGAGCCTTCGAGTGTCTGTGTACCTTGGCTCATTGGCACGCCACGCAGGCTGCAGCCCACTCTTACTTGTTTGCGTAGGCTCGGCCACACAAATTTCTCTCCCACCATTTTGACCGACGCGCGCACTCCTGGGTGCGCCAGAGTGTGAACCGACTCAAACACGCGGCGGCGCCACGCGACCGGGACCAACGGACGCGGGCGTCCCGTGGAGACATCGCAGATTAGGGGGGGGGGCATGCCGTCTTGCAGCACCCTGCTCTCCAGCCTTAACCCTGTTGGTCCAGACCGGAGAGCGCGCACGCCTGCATCGCTAATCTGCTCCGCGGCCATGGCTGCGTAATCTATCCCCACATAGACCGGGGCCACCACGGCGCGCGAGAGGCAGTCCGCCACTACATTCAGTTTACCAGACACATGCTGAATATCAGTAGTAAACTCTGAGATCGCGGCCAGCTGTCTCTGCTGCCAGCCCAACCACAGTTCTGAAACCTTGGCCATCGCGAACGTTAGTGGCTTGTGATCCACAAACACGGTGAAGCTGCGCCCTTCCAGCCAGAACTGGAAGTGGCGTATGGCCAGGTGGAGAGCCAACAACTCCCTGTCGAACGCGCTGTATTTACGTTCGCTGTTGCGCAAAGTTCTGCTGAAAAAAGCAAGCGGCTGCCAAGCCCTGGCAACGCGCTGCTCTACGACAGCCCCTATGGCCACGTCTGAAGCGTTGGTGGTGAGCGCCATCCGGGCCGCCGGGTCCGGATGCGCCAGCAGCGCGGCGTTTGCCAGGGCTGTTTTAACCTCCGAGAACGCCCGCTCTCGCACCGGGGTCCATTCAACCCTATCCGCGGGTTTCTGTCTCTTGAGCGCGGCATACAATGGTTGCATGAGCTGCGCCGCACGGGGAAGGAAACGGTTATAAAAGTTCAACTTCCCCAAAAATTCCTGCAGCGCCCTGACCGTCTGAGGCCGGGGAAAATCCGCCACAGCACGCACTTTGTCAGGCAGCGGGATTGCTCCTTCAGGAGAGACGCGGTGCCCCCCCCAAAAAAAAAATCAATCTCCGTCACGCCGAACTGGCATTTTGCCGGGTCGATTATTAACCCGTGCTCCTCCAACCTCCGGAAAACCATCGTGAGGTGGGTTTCGTGTTAGTCTTCGGACGCACTGGCTACCAGGATATCGTCCAGGTAGACTAACACGAACGGGAGATCGCGCAGCACTGCATCCATCATGCGCTGGAACGTCTGTGCCGCGCCTTTTAACCCGAATGGCATGCGCAGGAACTCGAATAAACCGAACAGAGTTATTACCGCTGTTTTGGGTATGTCCTCCGCGCGCACTGGGACTTGATGGTAACCGCGGACCAGGTCTATTTTGGAAAAAAATGCGTGCTCCGGCGAGGTGGACGGAAAAATCCTGTATGTGGGGAATCGGGTAGCGGTCGTGCGCTGTGGCGTTGTTCAACCTGCGGAAATCACCGCACGGTCGCCACGATCCCTCAGCCTTAGGGACCATGTGTGGCGGGGATGCCCATGGGCTGTTCGAACGCCTGATGATGCCCAACCTTTTCAGGTTGGCGAACTCCTCGCGTGCTATGGCCAGTTTAGCTGCGTCCAAGCGCCAAGTGTCTTGCAAAAACGGACGGCCCAGTGGTGGTGATAAAGTGCTCCACCCCGTGTTTAGCAATGGCCGCTGAAAACGTCGGGACCGTGAGTGCTGGGAACTGAGTGAGCTGTGCGTGGAACTTACCGCCTGGAGCTGTGACGTTGGCTTGTGCTGTTGGCTGGGTCACTCGAGCTATACAGGGGAGAGAGTCAAAGGACAGTGCATTAACCAAGCGCCTGTTAGCAACATCAACCAGTAAACCATGTGCACACAGAAAATCGGCCCCCAGGATATGGTAATTCAGTGCTGCTACGACAAAAGTCCACTCGTATGTACGGCCGTGTAGAGATAAGATCAGTGCCCTCTCACCAAAGGTCTTAATTTCCGAGCCGTTTGCTGCCAACATCATGGGGCCGCTAGGTCCTGCCAGCCGGTCAGCATAGGTCGGCAGGATGAAGCTCTTCTGGGCTCCGGTGTCGAGGAAACGCCTCCCCGAGCGCGCGTCCGTCAAGTAGAGCAGCTTGTTCTCTTCACCGAGGGTCGCAGCTGCTACCGACCGCCGGCCTCTGCGTTTTCCCGAGCACTTGAATTGGCACGGTGGCGCACATCTGCGTGTGTTCTCTCCGAAGCGGCGGTGGTAGAAACAGAGCGTGTCTCTCTGGCGCTCCTTGACCCCCGCTGCTGCTACCGTCGGTGGCTCTTCGCCTCCTCTGGTCGTCTCGCTGGGCTCCGCTGCTGCCGCATTGGCTGTGATCACCCTGGTGGTGAGGATGATCCCGTCTGCCTCCTGAGCTAGCGCACGGTAGTCACACGCGGCCAGCAATGGCGAATTGGCCAGAACCGCTCTCGCCACTGTTGGAAGGTTCCGGAGGAAAAGGTGGGCAAACAGAAAGTGCCCGTCGTCCGTGCCCATTAACGCCAGCATCTTCTCCATCAGGTCTATGGCCGACCCATCTCCTAACTCGGTCCGCGCCAGGAGCCTCTACGCTCTCTCACATTCCGAGAGCGTGTAGCGCCGGGTGAGTGCAGCCTTGAGCGCCTCATATTTGTTGCTGGCTGGTGGCTGACCGAGCAGGCTCGCTACCTGCTGGGCTGTGCGGGAGTCCAGCGCTACTACCACATGGTAGAACTTGGTGTCGTCTGCCGTTACTCCCCGGAGGGCGAACTGGGCCTCGGTGTGGTGAAACCAAGAGCGCGGGTTGTGCTGCCAGAAATCCAGTAGCTTGACTGAAACTGCACACGCGTTGCTGGGGGTTCCAGTCCTGGCTGTCTGTGGAATGGCTGCTGCGTCTCTGGGGCTTCCCGACCGGCTCCGGGGTTCTCGCCTCATGTTCCATAATACGTCTTGGGTCACCAGTGTGGAGTGTGTAAATGAAGAGGCAGCTTCATGTCAGACGATTTATTACACACATCTCACAAGCACAGAACAGAATGACTGGTTACAGCAAGCACTCCTCTCCAACAAGTCACCTTCACAAGCTTCAAGGCACTTCCTCATACATAGCATGATATTTACACTACATTTCATTCAACCCCCTCTCACCCTCTTGGGCATTGTTCTCCCATGTGTATTCATTGTCTCTGTCTGAGGTGCGAAATAACCTGACTTCCATAACAGTAACAACTAGAAAAGCACTCGGAGAGCGCAGACCTCCGCCAAGCGCCACAATTCCCCCCATACAGTGTTTCTGTGTACGTTTTCAGATTCCTTGAGCATGTAAACATATGACTAGCAATTGGATTCACAATGATTATTTGTTTATTTGACAGGGACAGTGCAATAAACACACAATTAATCAATGACAATCAATCTGATAGTGATAGGATTAGTGGTTCAGTAGTAAAAGCATTGCCTCCTTGGCGGAGGTAATAAACTGAAGTGTTGCTGTTGTGTCCATCTCCTCCACTGACGGATGCAAATTGGGTAGACAAGTTGCCGTGGGTTTTATATTATATTATTTTGGGGTTTCGCTCCGCGGCAAACGAGAATTTAGAAGCTTCGCCGGCAGAGAGCTCGTTATTGCTCAGCGCGTATGGCTGGCCGGGGAATTTCTGCCAAATGCGCAGCGCCTATGGCTGGCCGGGGAATTTCTGCCAAATGCGCAGCTCCTATGGCTGGCCGGTGAATTTCTGCCAAAGAATCCGTTGGCGGACAGCTGCCCGTGTGAGGTTTTGCAGTTGCGCGCAAACACAAGCACGCTGGCGGGCCCAGGCCAGCAGTGTTTTCCGCGTGCTTTTGTGCCTAAAACGCTGAAGAACGCAGAGTTTGTGTTGCAGACACGACGACCAGCGCCCTCCATTGCGCCTGCGCACATGTTGAAAATGGCCCTATGTCACAGTGTTGAAAAATGCTTTAAAAAAATTCCTGTATCCAGACGGTGAACCGGATCACCCCCAAAATTTAATCAGTTCTTCCTTGTACCATTTCCAACAACGCCTGAAAGTTTCATGCAAATCCGTCCAAGACTTTTTGAGTTATCTTGCTAACCAACAGACAGACAGACAAACAGACAAACACACAAACCCTGGCAAAAACATTACCTCCTCCTGGCCTTTTCGGCCTGGCGGAGGTAATTAAGGCAGTTCTGAAGGCAGTAGGGATCCAACCCAGCAATAGCAACAGTGCCTATTAAACAGGCCAGTAAGTGTACATAAAAACTGTTAAGTTTTGCGTGCCAAAAATATAGATAAGAGAAAAAAGTTCTAAATTTATGATAAAAGCCGAAATTTAGGAAAAAAAAATAAATTTGAGAGAAAAAAATGCATATTCTGAAAAACACTGATGCAGATGAAGTCCACTGTGTGAACAGAAAGACTGCACAGAAAATCCGGACAAATTAGCTCTGGATTGCGCAACAATATTACGAAGGAAACGATGACATTCGGCACATCCGTACAACGTAGATAGAGAAGTAGAGTCTGTGTCACCTTTGCTGGTGTCTCTGTGCTTGCGCCTTCCAGAAGCCCAGCTCCTCTTCTAGGGATGCAAACCTGTGTGTGTTCGGCTCTGCCATATTTGCTGCACCGCGTTAAAGGTTAACTGGGGCAGAAAACATCAAATCTGAGTTTTTGACTCTGTCCTTACTGGAATTTCGGGGCATATCATTACAAAACTGTTAGCGAGTACTGGCTTCTTTAGCTGATAAACACTGCCACTATCATATATTCAATATTTGAAAGCAGTTATAATAACGTGTATAGTCTTTGGTGTTTGCAACAACTTTAGTGGCTACTTCTGAAAGCTAACAACGGTGGCTAACTTAAGCTAATGTAGCTAGTAGCTAAGCGATTAAATCAGTGTCCCAAATATATTTAATAAAAAAACACAAAACTCACCTGCATGTAATGAACAATTAACGCGTTTCACAATGAAAAGGACTTATTTTTACTTAAGGCTTTTAATATAGGTCCTGATATGCTCAACAGCTACAATCACAAACTAATCCTTCTCAACCGTTCGCAAGCCAGGCACCCACTTCACCAATCAAATACAAACTAAGATCAGTTTCTAGAAGGCGATTGGACAACACTGATGACGTGTTTAAACCTCGTCCAATCATATTGCTCTAAGAGCACTGCGTGCATGATGAAGGTGGAGACCTACTTTGCCTATTTGTGCCTGCAGAAGTGAGCAGACAACAGTTTGTTATACACTTTATTTGCATAAATTTTGAATTGCTTTATAACTACAAAACTAACTACAAAAATCTTGCTAAGCCCTTTGAATTCCACCATTCAAGCAGGAGAGGCGGGTAGAGTGGTCAAGTAAAAGTAACCTTATGACATTTATTACCCAAGTTCAGGGAAAATAAATTAATAAGAATAAGAAACTACTTGGGTGATTTCTTTTTGTTTTCTTTTTTCCTAAATCTAAAGTTTTTTCTTGCAATTTTGTTTTCTTTTTTCTTCTGTTTGAGAATTTCTTCTCATGAATTTGTATGTTTTTTCTCAGATTTCAGACATTTTTCTTGCGATTTTACCACTTTTTAAATAAAAATCTGCAGCTCTTTCTCATAAATTTGCAACTTTTTGTTTGTAAATTTTCACTTTTCAAAGTTTGTTGCCACCACATAGAGTCACATTCATACCTGAGGTAGTGATGTTAAAACCAAGGTCTCATGAAACAATGAGAAACTTTGATAGACAACTTAAATAGACCTCAGATGGGCAAATGCTAAAAAAAAAAAGTATTGAGATTTTTTTCAGGGTTTCTACTCAGATGCAGTTCTGACACTCAGTCAGCAGATGGCACTCTTTATGAAATGTTTCATAACTGTCGATCATGAAGCTATTGTTTCAAAGTTGTTCATTGTTTTATAAGGCCTCAGTTTCACCATCACTAATGTATCTATGTGTAATATTTAGTGCATGTAATGTGTTGTTTAATGTTACTAAACCTATGTCCCTGACTTCTACTCAAATATGAATGAATGAATGAATGAATTTATTTATTTCGGATAGTACATTACAGGTTAAAAGAAACTGTATAATATAACAACAAGGTCAAATTAGACAAAGACTCCTTCTACTATACAATTCCACGTGAGTTATCCAAAATGGGTGATGGCTGAAGCCGCAGCTTATATTGCCCACCCATATTCCATCCAAGAATTCAAAGGAGAAAAAAGAGAAAACAAGACAAGAGCGATTACAATTTAAAACAAGGCTAAGACAAAATATGACTGAGAGAAAAAGAAAACTGAGCTAGTCTAAGTTAAGCGGTTACTATTCAAAAACAAATCTAAGACATAGTGTCACAGAGAAAAAAGAAAAACTAAGCTATAACACAACACAGGCTGGAAATGTCAATCCTTATGTGAGTTTACATGTCGTCTTGTAAATATGT
The DNA here is from genome assembly GCA_020510985.1 of Pholidichthys leucotaenia. Lineage (NCBI taxonomy): Eukaryota > Metazoa > Chordata > Actinopteri > Cichliformes > Pholidichthyidae > Pholidichthys > Pholidichthys leucotaenia. Next base: position 83,270,475 of record CM035848.1, on the reverse strand, counting down.
TTGGAGTATTTCTTCCTTTAGTTTTTGTTTAAATTGTCCAAGCTTTGTACATGATTTTAATTCAGGTCCAAAATCGTTCCATAATCTGACACCTTGCACTGAAATACAGTGTTGCTTGGTAGTTGTTCTCACTGTAGGCTTTTGAAATATACATGTTCCTCTGAAGTGATATCGTTTCTCCCTTGTTTGGAACAACTTTTGGATATTTGCGGGCAGTGATAGATTCTTCACTTTGAACATTATTATTGCGGTTTTAAAGTCGATCAGATCTTTCAACTTGAGAGTTTTTTGTTTAAGAAAAAGTGGGTTTGTTGGTTCCCTGTAAGCTGCTTTGTTGATTATTCTAATAGCTCTCTTTTGAAGCATAAAGAGTGGATATATGTTTGTTTTATATGTATTTTCCCATACTTCATTACAATATGCCATGTATGGGAGTATTAATGAATGATACAAGGTGTATAGTGTGGGTTGATTCAGCAAATTTTTCACTCTGTGTAATATTGCAATTGATTTGGATACTTTACCTTTTATATAATTAATATGTGGCTTCCAACACAGTTTGTTATCAATTATTACTCCAAGGAATTTAGTTTCGGATACCCTTTTAATCTCTACACCATTTACACTGAGTTTGGGTACTGGGTAGTTGTGATGGTTGTTAAAGACTATAAATTTTGTCTTGCTTAAATTGAGCGTTAATTTGTTTGAATCAAACCACAGTTTCAGCTTTCCTAATTCCTTTCCGAGTGTATCCAGAAGTTGTTCCAAATTGTTTCCACTGCATAGCAGGTTAGTGTCATCAGCAAACAATATTAAGTCCATTTTTTCTGAAACTTTACATATATCATTTATATACATATTGAATAATAATGGTCCCAAAACTGAACCCTGTGGGACTCCACAGGTGACCTTCAGTAGCTCTGAGTTTTTGTTGTTAACACATACAAACTGATATCTATTCTTTAAGTAACTTCTTAACCAGGACAGTGCTACCCCTCTAATACCACAATTTTGTAGTTTCTTTAATAATAGATTGTGATCTACTGTATCAAATGCTTTTTTAAGATCCAGGAATACTCCAACTGAATACTCTTTATTTTCAATGGCTGCTGATATTTTTTCTGTAAATTCCATTAAGGCATATGCTGTTGTCCTTTTGTGTCTGAACCCATATTGCTGCTCACACAATAAATCATTCTTCAGTATGAAGTTGTCAGTTCTCTCATAGAATATTTTTTCAAGTATCTTGGAAAATTGCGGTAATAGTGAAATTGGTCTGTAGTTGGAGAGTTCCCCTCTGTCGCCTGTCTTGTAAATCGGAATTACTTTAGCTATTTTCATTGCATTGGGAAATATACCTGATTGGAGAGACAGGTTACAGATATACGTCAGTGGTTTCACTATGCATTCGATAACAGTTTTGACTAGTAGCATATCAATACCATCGCAGTCAGTAGATGTTTTACTTTTGAACGATTTAACAATTTCAATGACCTCTCTTTCGTCTGTGTTCTTTATGAAGATGGTGTCTTTTACAGCAGTGTTATTGCATATTGAATCACCTGTTGGCACCGTAGTGGGTATTTCTCGGGCCAGTTTAGGTCCAATGTTAACAAAAAAATTATTAAATTCATCTGCAGGTGAAGCTATATTCACATTCGGAGTCGATTTATTATTTTTTGGAATGTTAGTTGGGTAGCTGGTATTTCTGCTTTTATTTCCAAGGATACTGTTGATTATTGTCCATGTATTTTTAATATTGTCTTTGTTTTTTTCCAGTTCTTTACTGTAATAGTCTCTTTTACTACATCTTATTATATATGTTAACTTATTTTTGTATGTTTTATACCGCTGCTCTGCTTCTTTTGTCCTTTTCTTTATGAAAGCTTTATATAATAAATTTTTCTTTTTACACGCCTTTTGTAGTCCTTTGGTTAGCCATGGTTTGTCAGTAAATTTGTGTTTAAGCTTTTTTTTAACTAATGGGCAGTTTTTTTCATAAAGAGTGGTTACAATGTTTATAAATGTGTCATAGGCTTCATTTACATCTGATACATAGACTTCTGTCCAGTCTTGCTTCAGCAAGTCCTCTTTAAAAGAACTGATTGCGTTTGGTGATTTGTGTCTGAACGATTTTGAGATTTTTTCTGGGTTGGGCCCCGTGTGGCCATGGATAAGTGCAAAGATTGGCAAGTGGTCGCTTATATCATTTATCAATAATCCACTTTCTATTTTCTTGTCAAGAACATTGACAAACAGGTTGTCAATAAGTGTAGCAGAGTGAGCTGTGATTCTACTGGGATGTGTTATTGTGGGATATAGACTCATGCTGTACATAGAGTTCATGAACTCTGTAACTACATTTTGTTGATGTGGAATAAGTAGATCAATATTGAAATCTCCACAAATTGCTACCATTTTCTTACTAGTAATATTATTGTACAGCTCGACTAATTTATCTCTGAATGTCTCAATGCAAGTTCCCGGCGTTCTGTATATGCAGCTTATGATTAGATTTTTTGTTTTGTCTAGGTCAATCTCAACAGTAACACATTCCAGAATCCCTGGTAGTGCTGAGGACATTTCATTTACAAGCTTACATCTATATAGGTCATCAATATACAGTGCAACACCACCACCCTTTTTTTGAGATCTGTTAATGTTAAACATCTGATATCCCTCTATTGCCATCAGGGGAGCCTGGTCTCAATTAAGCCAGGTTTCAGAGACTGCTATAGCTGTGAATTTTCTGTTTAGCTGTTTTAAATAGTCCTGAATCTGTGAGAAGTTTTTGTTAAGACTTCTGCTATTGAAGTGTATTATTGACAGTTTACCATCTAATTGCAGTTGACTTTTGAATTGCTTTTCAGTATAATATTCACAGTGGTTATGAATATTATTGAAAAAGTGGTTATCAGGATCAATATCATTCTCCATCTCTTGTGGTTTATGTTCAGCATAGTGGCATATTTTTAGAGTTTGAGTTTCCTCACTCTGTGTTTCATAGTCAGTGTTCATCTGTATTTATCTAAGTCAGTAGCATCTCTGATCATTATACTTTTTGCTTGCTCAGGTGTTCCATTTAGTTTAATCCAAATTCTACAATTTCTTGTCCAGGTTGTCTGTATCTTATTATGTTTCTTTAGCATCCGTGCCTGCCGTGCTAATTCAGCGTTTTTTTTTGTCAGGTGTTCATTTAGGTAAACTTGAGTTTCCTTTAGTTTTTTGGCCTGCCTCAGTATGTCATTTTTCACCCTCCTGTTCACAAAGCGCATCACAATTGATTTCTTTGTTTTGTTATCTTTCTTCGGTAAAGCATAACAGGCTGAGATCGCATTGGCTTCTACCTTAATGTCTTTATCATTAAGGAACTGAAGCACTTGGTTTTCTAAGGACATTGATTCACTTATGGAAGCATGTTCACCACTCAGTCCTGTAGCGGCATGGGCGTACGACTGATATCTGATGTCTAGTCCACTTATAACTATGTCATCAATGCGAGAACCTTGTTCAAGATCCTCGACGCGTTGCTCCAAAAGACGCCCGTGTTGCTCCAGGTCCATAATTTTTTTGTCTTTTTCTTTTATTATTGAATGTAGGGCTTGTACCTCCTGTATTAGGTCTAATATTTTGTCCTGCTGGCTAGTCACTTTGGCCAGTTCTTCTAACACAAAGTTCAGAGTTTTTTTAATTTCTTCCATTTCCTCTTTTTTGGGTGGCATTTTACTGACCTGTGGATAGAAATAAGCAGAGAATCCGGCTAGGCCTCAACTAGCTCGGTCGCTACTGGACTCGCCGCTCCTGCGCAGCTTCTCCGCCGAGTGACGCTGCTCAGCTCCGCAGATCACCGCCGTCTATCGCCGGCGCCTGCCTCCGTCTACCTGGCCAGTTATGTCGTGCACCGCCGGCGCAGCCGGAATCCACCGATCACAGCCACTCGTCGCCGTCTGGCTAGGCGGCTCCTCCGCTGGGCCCCATCCCCGTCAGTTATGTCGCACTCCGCCGGCGCAGCTCTAATCCGCCGATCGGTGGCCGATCACCGTCGCTCGCTGTCGTCCGGCTGGGTGGCTTCTCCTCTAGGCCCCCTCTAGGCCCCGTCACCGACCGCCGTCAGTCTGGTAGTTCCTCGGCTGGGCCTCGCAATTGGGCACCGATTCAGGCCACTGTCCTGCTGGATCCAGGTGGCCCCCGTCTCTCACCAACGCCGCGCCCGAGCTCCCAATCGCCGCCTCGGTTGGTTCGTCCTCCTTTTAAATCCTTCTCTCCTCGGCTCCAGATGGCCAGATGTAAAGAATACCTTCTCACTGCTGCAGTTACTCTGGGTTAGCATCTGGGTTAGCATCAGAGGCGAGCCTTTAGAGGTCGGAAACGGGGCGAAACGAATAGCGAATGCAGTGATGATAACAAATCTCCTCGCCTCAAAAAACCCTCAGTTTGAGTGGTGAATCAGACCCCTTTTAAATCCTTCACTACTGATGTATGCAACGCCCAGCCCTCTCAAATTTCTCACCAGGTCTCAAATCAGGTGATGTGACAACGAGGCCTCGTTCACTACGGTCACGTGACTGTGGCCATGTTGACACAGTGCTCGATACTCTGCTCATGACACTTCCATGTTATATTGCTCGAATCAGTGTCGAGCGTAACATCACTAACCTGAGGACAATTTATCCCCATTTGATGCCAATTAACCTAACGTGCATGTCTTTGACTGTGGGAGGAAACCGGAGTACCCAACGAAAACCCACAGACATGTGGAGATCATGCAAAAATACACACAGAAGGGTTTACACTGCCACGGGCGAGATTGAACCCATCACCTTCTTGCTGTGTTGCCACAGCGCTAACCACTGCACCACCAAGCTAGTAGCAATATTGGGCTCTTTATTTTATGAACCTAACTGGAGAGAGGCGAGACTGAGGTTGAAAGAAAGATGACAAAGTGGGAGGGAGGAGAGAGGAGTGGAGGAGACAACAGGAAGAGGAGCAGGAGGTGGAAAGAGATGAGACAAGAAACAAGGTGAGGAGGAAGTAGAAGAGGAGAAGGGGAAGGAGATGTAGCATAAAGAGGGGAAGTAAAGGGAGCAGATGAGTGAAGATGTTGGGAACTAAGGGGAGAAGAAGGAGAAATTAACAATTTGGGTTAATTTTTCTTTTTGCTTGTGAAAAATTACATATAACCTGGAACAGTATATTTTTGACACAGTTATTTAATCTGATATTTCACTTACATGAATGAGTGTGGCCCTAATGAATGAATGGATAAATAAATAAAATATTGCAACCCTGGACACAAAAAGTATACACTTAGCCTTCATTACAATGTCCCTTTTAAGCTGTTTTTATATACTGTATATTGTATGGTTTGTCCCTGTTGCTCTGTTTCATTTTGTTCATCACTTTGGTCACCACTGACAGCTTTTAAATGTGCTCATAATTAAACTTGCTTAACAAGATTATGATATTAACAGACCTCAGACAGACATTTATGTTAGATTATATGACTGTACACATGCAAATAATGTTTTTTTATGTGTGTAATCATCCATGACTTTATTGTTAGGTTATTTCCTTGATTGTATTAATATTATGAGATTATGTGTAATATTTTCTTGCAGTAAGGTTTAAAGGATGAGTTTTACTATGATTATTAAGGCCAAAAGACATACATACAGTAAATCGCATTGCATGATGAATCACCACCAGTACCTTTGTTTCTATCATGACCATGTCATGGCAAACCAGATTTGATTTGCTGTTGTAAACTAGAAAAAAAAAACAAAAAAACATCCCAGTCCTACACACTAAACAATTCATGTTTGTTGTACGCTGATACCAAGACAGATGACACCAATGACATGCCATTTCCTTTATCCAAACTGTGTTAATAATGTACATATGAACCAAAAGTTAAGACATAAGAGTTGAGAGGGACCCTTTCACTTGAAATATTTATCCAAAAAACATTACTCTTGTTGACTAGAAGGAAGCTCTGATCACGAGAAAAGCAATATCTAAAATAGAAAAATAGAAAAATAAGAAAATAATAGAAAATTGGTTTCTGAAAAATAGAAGCCCTGAAGTCAGTATAAATCACATTAGTCCTCACATGCTTGTCCTTGGTTTTTAAGTGATTAAAAAAGTCAACAGCAAAGATTTACTGGTTTAAGTAGATGGTGCGAATGTGTGAGGCTGTGTGTCCACTGAGTGCGTAAAAATGCTCTGGACCTATTTTTCTGGGTCCTTCACAGGCACTCTTAAAAAAGGTCTCAGTTTTGTATCCTACAACCACTTGACCTGTCGTTCACAGCTCGCTGTCAGCGTTTCACGCATTTAGCACTGAAACTCTTTACTAATGACACTAATTTGCATAAAACTGGTAAGAAAACATACATCCTCCAAGCTTTTGATGTTGAATACTGATCATGGTATATGTTTAGTTTGATTTTGATTGGTTGGTCACTCATTAGCGTGTGCCACGAATGAGTGATGTGGCACTCCAAAAGTCGAATTTTTTTTCAACTGCTGAGAGTGTTTTTGTGCCAGCGGTGCTGAGCGAATTAAATGCTGGACTACATAGAAAATGAACAAAAAAATAAATGCTCCCACTGGAAAAAAATGCTTTCTGTGGACACGCAGCCTAAAACCTTCCTGCATTCTTCAGTTAGTATTATGTTGTCATATTTCAACAGTAATTCAGAAAAGTGGTGAGTGCGCAAGTTATTATCTTCCATCACTGGAGGAATCCTTCTCAGGTCAGTCATTAAGAAACAAGCCAGTGCAATCTGAAAGAAGACAAAAAAAAGTCTTAAATAAATCACATTTATTTCCTTAAAGTTCCTCTTCATTAGAAGAACAAAAGCTCTTCATACCTCTGAGTAAATTATTCTTCAGCCTTATTTGCTTCTTTGTTTTTCTTGCTTGAGCTCGACTTCCTACTGTCTAAAACGTCAGTCTTTACCTGACTGAGGGTTCTCAGAAGGCACATGGTGTCAAACCCTTCCTCACCAGCCTCTTGCAACAATTCAAGCACCTGTTAATGAGACATGCTGCTTACTTTTCAAACTTCTAAAAAAGAAGAACAGATTGAATTTACGGGGCGTTTATACTCACCTGCAGACATTTGAATGACTTGAGTTCACTCAGGTTCTCATGCAAGAACAGTAAATAAATACTGAGGTCATTATAGATAGGCGTCACCACGCCTAAAGAATCAAATCCTGGCAGTATCTCATACGGCCGGAGGAAGCCAGAGCTCTGACGAGCTGGTCTCAGAGCAGCATACAACACCAACGGAACAAGAAGCACGTACACTCCCAGGTTGATGTAGCTGAGCAGCCGGAAGACTCCCACCGCCACAAGCTTACACTGAACAGCAGACGGCAGCACACTGTCGTTCTTCAACATTCCCGTCCGCAGGTCGCACGGAAACTCATCAGTAGGAGAGGCCAGTGCGATGTAGTAGCCGAGGTAGACGCATGCCAGCACTAGGACCAACAGAGTCAGACCCCGACAGGCCAGATACCGGACCACAAGGGTGTGGGAGAAGCGCTTGGTCTTCAGATACTGCTCCACTAAAGGGTATTTAAAGCAGCCCTCAGTCAGGTCCAAGACACTGTTGCAGGAAACAGTACAAGGGTGTTTAACATGAGATGAGATGTAAAACAGAGATCTGTTGTACAAGAAAATAAGGGTAAACAGCTATGATAGACAGTGTCCTTTAATACGTTTGTTCTTTATTATTACCCGAGTGCACCAAACACTATAAATGCTTCTTACAAATAAAACAGGACAGGTACAGACAGGACAGACAAAATGAAGAATAACTAAACAATCTAAATGACAAGCAGAGGTGGATAATGTGTTGCATTTACTCAGTTACATGTATTCAAGTAACTTTTTTTAATAACCAGACCGTCAATGATGGAATAGCTCATTCCAGCTTGACCTTGAGCACAACTTGGATGCAAACCCACTTGAGGATCATTGTGAGTGACCTTGGTGAGCATCAAGGCAATAGGAGGAGGAGTGATTTTTCTGAAATTACATAAGCACCCAGAGTTCCCAGCTTTTGACCTTGACCTTGAGTAAAACCTGGATGAAGACCCACCTGAGGATCATTGTGTGTGTTTGGTGACTATTGAGGCAGCTGTCTAGGAGGACTAGCGATTCCTGTGAAGTGTGGCTGGACAGGCAGATAGACGGACAGGCAGATGGAAGGACCCCATGCCATCTCATCAGCTCTTTTCAGCGTCACCAGAATGATCTGAAAATGATTTTGTGAGTAGTTTTATTGTAGGATAATTTTTATTCAGACTTGAGTACATTTTTGAGAAAGAAAACTGTACTTTTACACAGTTACATTTGGTCATACACCGAGTTACTTTTGGTTTTACTGATTTAAAGGTGCATTGTGTAAGAATTAGCGCAATCTAGCGGTCAGATTTCAAAATGCAAATATTTTCAATTATACTGGTCATTCTTCCCTTCCAAAGCATTTAAGATAACCTACAGAAGTCATTTGTGTAATTAGAGTTTGATACGTAAAGTTGGAAAGACCTTATAGCGATCCAAAACGGCCATTTACATGGAAGGGGACCCTCTTCATGTGTAAAAAAAAAAAAAAAAAAAAATCTAATCTTAAGGTACAGAAATTAAGAAAAAAAATATTTAATAATGATTATATAACAGTGAAAATAAAATTATGAATTGATGCTGCATTAAATGTAAGAATTCCAGTTTCCCAAAAATATTACATAGTGCACATTTAATACGTTTCTATTTCATCATCAGTTTTTCTTCGCATTAAATTTGAAATCACAGTTCTTCTATTATAGCTCCAGAAATATTTAATTCACTACTAATGTTTCTTGAGGTGATTTGGATTATATTAGAGTATACATGTGGCAGTTAAAATGGCACCCACCTGTGGGTGTCCTCTCGTGCTTCCTTGCTCTCTAACGATGCCAGATTCTTGGCCAGTCTGATGGCATGATTGTAAAAGCGGTCCAGCTCCTCCATGATGAAGCTGAGGTCAGAGGAGAGATGTGGAGCCACTGTGAAACGCCAGAACAGGGCGGGAATGTACATGAGGATGGCGAGGAAGAGCAGGATGTATGGAAAGAACTGGGGAGGAAAGAGTAGAGGTTAACAATATTGAAATCCTGATTTGGGGTTATTATTTATATATCATAGATAATTTCAGTCTTATATATTGCGTCTAATAGGGTTTTCTCAACACTAGAACTATAAATTTGATACAATACCCAGGAAACTATCAGATACTCAATACCATATCTGACAGTAAGGGGGGAAATTACCAAAAATTAACAGGCCTTTTAAAAAAATTATCAGTATTTTTAGCATACTAAAACAATCACATCAATGACAACACAATTTTTTAGTTGCACTTGGCGCAAAAAACCCTGTACAACAAAAATATTTTAAAATTTTATTTGGTAGTGGAAAAAAAGCCCAACATGATTTTTTTAGGTTGGCTGGTGTACTACAAAAAATAGTAACCATTCTCTATGTACAGATATAAGAAAAATGTTTGAAGGTTCTGTTGTCTTGTCTAATGTCTTAGGAAGTGCAAAAAGTCAACAAAACCAAATTTCCAGGTTGGTCAACTTGTAGGAGGCTGAAACTACACATGTATAATATATATATTTCTATAGGTCACGGGGTATTTTGCAGCTCTGAACGTCTAAAAGTTTCTTTTTTTACAGGTGGAGTAAGGTGTGAAAAGTGAAAAAAATCTTCTAAAATAAATGTTCTTGGTATCATAAATAAGTAATCTAATACAAATTTTCAGTGTCACTTAGTATTTGTGTATCAATTTTTGGACAACCCTAGTTTCTAGACATTTTTAACTGAGGATCAGTTATAGCTTTTTCTCACAAATGTGCAAAATTTTTCCTATACATTTCCATTTTTGTAGATTTTTCTCATAAAAAATGCATATTTTTTTCTTGTAATTTCCTATTTTTCTCCGCATTTTGTAACTTTGTTCTTGTAAATTTACTACTTTAAATTTATGGCCTTTTAACTTTTCTCAGAGAGTTGTATTTTTTCACCTTAAACACATTTCAAATGTAAAATTTGTGACTTTTCTTCTAACTTATTTATTACAACTACAACACCTTTTCTAAATATTGATTTTAACTGATTTTAACACACACCTTACGGTGCTGCCTAGACACATCATCAGTGATGTAACCTGTGGTCATTGAGTGCTCCGGGTTATTGTACATCACACACCCTCGCACAGGTGACCCAGCCGGGGTTAATCAGACCCCGACTTGTGTCTAGGTGGCTCAAGAAGTCCACGGATCACTCCTTCCGATCCACAGCCATTGTGATGCTCTTTCAGCAGCATCAGTGATGTTCCTGATGGCTTTCTTGTTGTGTCTCCCCCGATCCCCAACTGCTTGAGGGCCCTGCAGAGTGATTGGCCGGCAAAACCTCGACAGCCAACCTCTATGGGGTTGAGCCAGGTCTTCCATCCCCTGCTACGGCAATCACCGACAAGCTCCCCATACTTGGCCCTCTTCCTTTTAAAGGCCTCATCCATCTGGTCTTCCCAGGGCATAGACAGTTCCAACAAGACCACCTGCTTGGAAGATTCTGACACAAGAAACCTGTCTGGTCTAAGTGTGATCGTTACAATGTTGTCAGGGAATTTCAACTGTCTTCCCAGGTCAACCTTCAGTTGCCAGTCACAGGCTGTTGCCAGAAGGCCCCCCCCCCCAATAGGTTTGTGCCATGCTGTGGCTTCTCACCAGTTTTGATGAAGGCTATGGCACCCTCTGCTGGGTGTTGCTGCCTGCTTTTTTTCTTCTTCTTGCCTTGAGAGAGAGCAGTCGCATTTTTCTTCCCTCCTCTCGTCTGCCTTCCTGACCTATTCCCAGCTTTGCAATGTTGCGTTTTTGTCTGTGTTTAGTCACTCTTCTTCTGCTGAATCTTAATCTAAACGGAAATTATGGATTTGGAAGCGGCTTAAATGTGCTATTGTCACTATTTTTCAACAAGAATCGGGCCAAGGGGGAGCCCAAGAATTGGAACCTGCGAGGAGACTCATGGACATTGGAATTCATGCGTCTGTGGAAACATTATTGGTTATGATCTCAGGACTTCTATTTTTGGCTGTGAAGTTCCCTGATGCATCAGAAATTGAAGGAAGGTGAGAGAGCTGATCAAGCGGACCCGGCAAGCTCCTTCATCAAATTCAACCAGTTGGGGAGGGCACGAGTAGCGGCAAACGGTGAACTGAATGACAGTGATTCAGTGGAGGAATACATCTGGAGCCCTGTGCTCTCCATGGAAAAAAGTTTAAGCCTGCACATGGAAATTATGAAAGTACAGAATTGCACGGGTGAGGAAAAATTCTATTCTCTGAGTGCACTGTGCTGATTTGATTTGACCTTGTCTTTGGTGCCCCGTGTTTACATTCCTCCTGATGAAGATAAGCGGAAGGAGCGGCTCTGCCTGCTAACCCAAACAAGACACAGTTGTTATTGTTTCAACAGATGAACGCTCAAGGACAGTGCACCATGTGACAATTTACCATCTGCAAGCAGAGCGAGAGACTCTAGACTGTTTAGATCACATGACTTTAACATCTATCCACTGCCAGGAGGCGCCCTCTGCTGTTCACTAGCAATTGACACACCTACACTTGCATTCAACATTACACTACTGACACAATTACTGATATATATTCACAATACACTGACTCTCTCAACTACTGCTTTGTCATTGTGTGATCTATTGTCTGCTAATTGTGCATTTGAGAGTTTTTTTCTTGTAATCAAAATTTTGGTCATAAAATGAGCTCTATTTTGATCAACAATGCTTTTTTCTCTCTCCTATTGTGTTTTTCCCTATCCTTCCCCCCTTCTCCCTCTTCACCCCCCCCATATGACAGGTGCCTTTCATGGCTGCCGCGTCATTGGGATGCGCCTTTTGTGCGCGCCCAATGTCAAGTCAAATTCCTCGTATGTTTACTTGTTTACTTGTAAATGTGCTTGGCAATAAATCTGATTCTGATTCTGATTCTGCTGAAAGAGATCCCTGTACTGATGGACTCTGCTATGGCCTTCAGTACCTGGTCATGCCTCCACCGATAGCGCCCCTCGCTGAGGGCTCTCGGGCAGCTACTTAGGATGTGTTCTAGGGAACCTCTTTGCTGGCATAGTGAGCATGCAGGGGCTTCTGTCAGGCCCCAAGAGAAGAGGTTGGTTGAGCTTGGAAGGACATCGTACAACACCGATTGGATCAAGAATTTGATCCAATGTGGCTCCACTCTCCAGAGCTCTGACCATGAGACTTTACGTTCCATTGCCTCCTCCCACCTGGTACATGCCCCCTGCTGGCACATTCCAACTATCCTGCTGGTTTGTGTTTCCTCCACATCCACTCTATAATTTCATTCTGGACCAACAGGCATCTTTCCTTTCCCCGGGCCTTGCTGTACTGAGGTCTTGGGCTACTCCCAAGGCCTGCCCGCCCTGCTGCAACTGTCCCCACCAACTCTTTAAACCGCAGCCATGCCTCGGCCTGTTCAACGACTTCATGGGCTTTGAATTTCCTGCCTGTCTCCACCTGAGTGCCAGCCAGTGAGACTTTGATGTTGCTGGAGTCTCTGTACAGCATCACTTCTCTTGCCCGGGAAACTATGAACTCCTCTGACAGACTACTGAAGGGGAGTTATAGCTTGTTGTTTCTCCCATATAAGGTGATGCTGCTGAGGCTGCGAGGCAGGCCCAACCACCTACGCAAGAAGTGGCTGATAAATGTGCTGTATTTTTCTTTGGGGGTTTTTTCTTACTTTTCCTGCTTACAGTTACTTTCTTTTATACACTTATAAAATTAATTTTCTGACTTTTTCCTCTTAAATTTGCCATTTTTTTTGATTTGTAGCTTCATAATTATAATTTTCTGTCTTTTTTCTTCGTAAAATTTTGACATGTTACTAGTAAATTTAGGATTCTACTCTTTAATTCTTGACTTTTTTCCCCTAAATTTGCAAGTCCCCCCCCCCCCCCCCGGGAAATTTACAAGGTCCAAGCTGCAGACCGACAGCTACACAGGGAAACTATGGAAACACAATATAATAAGGACCAAAATTATAATTCCAAAACTATGCATTATTAGATGCGTAGTGAAAATAAATATATACACCATGTATGAGGGCTGATCTTAAAGATTTGCCCTGACTAATTGCCCATGGACTGAGAAGAACCAAACTTGGCACAGTCATTAGCCTCACAGGTCACACACTTCTCCTGTCACTTTATGTAGCTGTGGAGGCCTCACCTGTAGAAGTCTGCAGGTTGCATCAGAAGCCACCACTTGACCTTGGACATCAATGTTTCATTACTGCTTGCCCTTCAAAAATGACTTCATCATTGGAAAGAGGTGGAAGTCAGATGATGCGAGGTCGAGAGCGTAAGGGGAGTGAGGAAGGATTTCATAGCTGCAGGACCGTGCTTCTGTCTGGGCAACATGCCAGTTGTGAACTGTGGTGTTGTCTTGCAGGAGGTGGACACCTTTGGGCAACATGCCACACTTCTCGGTTTTGTGATGGCCTTCTGCAATTTCTTCAGCAGTGAAGAGTAGAAAGTTCTGGTAATTGTGGTATCCTTTGCTAGGAAATCCATCATCAATACTCCATGCTGGTCCCAAAAGACCATGAGCATGACCTTACCCGCTGACAGCATGTGCTTTCTCGGAGGCGATGAGTCATAATGCTTCCATTGCTTCAATTGGACTTTAGTCTCTGGATCATAGTGATGGACCCATGTTCTGTCCTGTGTGAAGAGGAGAAGTCCTCCTGTTTTTTGTTTTTTGGCACATGGCCAAAACAGCCTGGAAGCATGCAACTCATTCCTACTTCTGGAAGGATGTGAGCAACCGGGGAATCCATCGTGCAGACAACTTCCACAACTGCAAACAGTCATGGGTGATTTATTTTTTCCTCAGACCCCACAATGATCTTGATATTTTGGACTAGTTGGTGAACGGTTATGCGGTGATCCTTCAAAATAGCGGCCTCCATTTGCTGGATGGTGTCCTCATCAGTGGGGCGCTGTGGTCACCCAGGAATGGGTGCCGTTTCCACTGATGTCCAACCACACTTAAATTGTAGATGCCAGTGTTTCCCAACGTCATATGATGGGGCACCCCCCCACACACACAAGTCTCTTTCATCTCATCAAATGTCTCCTGTGGTGCGTGGCCTCTCAAGTACAGGAAACTGATGACCACTTTACAGTCAACTAGCTCCATTATCACACCTTACTCCACCTGTAAAAAATAAACTCTTAGAAGTTCAGAGCTGCAAAATACCCCGTGACCTATAGAGATATGTATTATTATACATGTGTAGTTTCAGCCTCCTACAATAACTGTCCTCATATACACTGTATTCAGGTGTAATTCTGTGCAATCAAGATATTTTTTTTACATTTAAGCAGCAGTATGAAAAACCAAAGTACATTTCTTATAAACTGTAGTTCCCCCTTAACCAGACTGTACCTTGTGCAGCCACATGGGTGCGCTGTCAGCTTGGTGCTGCACTGCTGCCCAGCAGAAAGAGTCCACATACATAGACTGTCTCAGGGAAAAGTTAGAGGGAGGAAAGCAGCTGATTTGTGTCCCTGAATGAAGAAAAATAAAATGAGGCATTATGGTTGCTAAGACAGATAAACAAAAACAAATAAACAGATACTGCCTGCCTTGACTCCTCTTATACTAAAAGCCTTGTTGGTTTGTGGTTGTTTTCCTGGAAACATTCGGCCAGTTATTTTTCTGTCCACTATAATGGCGCGGTTATTTCAGGAATTCAATTATTCATCAAGAATGGCCTACATACTAAGTAGACTGAAACTTTGGAACTGTTATGTGCTGTCCACTGCTAATCATCAGTAAATCGTAATAACAGATAATGACTTCTCTGTTTTTTTATATACAGCTCACAAGATATCAATGATATCAGCATGAGTACTTCAAATTTAATTCATAATCATATTAAAAGACAGTGATTAAACCTTTCTGATCTACCTCGTTTCTTCTATGCGACGTCCCACTTTTAAAAGTGAAGCTTACTTTAATCTCATATGTTTTTGTTTTATGGATTTGAGTCTATTTCATCAGATATATGCAGTTATTTCTCATGTAAAATACCATACCACATACTGTTATTTTTAACGTCCTATTAAGAGAACTTTGAACACAGCCAGATTTTAACACTGAAATCATCTGATTTAATATAAAACATTATATTGATTTTATGAAAAGAAGAGACAGTTTTTATATATTTTCATATTTTACTTAAAGGTGCTTAATATTTACAGCACCTTTCAGAAGAATTGAAACTGATAAATTCATCAAAGCTGCATCTACAGGATTTTTTCTTGTTTAAAAGCATATTCTTCTCAACATCTTCTCATTAAAAAAAAAAAGAGAAGTCCTAGTTGGATGTTATTTGGGCATAGAAAGGCTGGCAAAGTAATTATCCTTCTGATCTGATTAGTCGTGATCTCTTACAGGAGCGAATAACCAAACAAACAGGCTGTGCTGATTGTGAGCTAAGAGGATTATGCAGGTTTGTTTTGCTGATGGAACAATATTGTATGTTTACACCATGTGGGCAGTCATGGAGATGTAAATGCTTTGATTTTTCCCCCTATTCTTGAAATTGAATTATCTTCTTATATGGAGACAACTCATCGTTAAGTTGAAGACTGGGAAGGTTTTTCCTCATTACCAGCTTCCATCATCATTATCATCAGCATCATCAGCATCATCAGCAGCAGCAGCAGCAGCAGCAGCAGCAGCAGCAGCAGCAGCAGCAGCAGTACACGCCTGTCTAACGGTGCCAGCAGCCATAATCCTGTTGGGGTTTTTTTTGTTTGTTTTTTTTTATCTATTTTGTACATTCTACCATCTCAATTTAAAAAATAACAGTCTCATATTAGACTTTTTACTCTGTGTTCAGTTGCATTTTTGGCTGGATTTGCTCTCTACTGTTATGGCTTGAAAAAATTACTAGAGCACAAATAAGAGTTGTCACCCCAAAAGTTACTATGGTACAAATTAGAAAGCAGTAGGTACTTGTGTAGTAACATTACTTTTGCTAATTGTGATGCTTTTCTCTTGAATTTGTGACTCTTTTCATAAAGTGACCTTTTTGTCATCATACTCATAAATTTACACCCTTTTCTTTGTGACTTTTACTTTGTACTATAAAATTTTCAGCTGGTTTTCTCATAAATTTGTGCACTTTTTCTTGCAAATTTGCAACTTATTCCTCATAAATTTGGTACCTTTTTCTTGTAGTTATAGTTTATTAGTTTATTTGTCAGGGACCATGTACAGAAAAACATTAAACGCAGGGTAAAGATGCTCTGTACCAGATTATAGCGTTCTTACTCATTTCCATCTGTGGTCCATTTACTACTTTTTTCTTGTAAATCTGCATTTTTTTCCTGTAAATTTGCTTCTTTTTATTTGTAAATCTGCAACTTTTTTTCTTGTAAATTTGAAGCTGTTTTGCTCATAAATTTGCCATTTTTCTTTGTTTGCAGTTTTTTTCTCGTAATGTAATTTTTCTTGTAAATTTGCAGATTTTTCTCATAAACTTGCCACTTTTTTCTTGTAAATGTGTAGCTTCTTTTCTTCATAAAGTTCCAATTTTTTTCTTTTAAAATTCCAGCTTTTTCTCATAATGTTGCAATTTTTCTTGTATATTTGCAGTTTTTTCCCATAAACTTGCCATTTTTTTCTCGTATATTTGCAGTTTTTTCCCATAAACTTGCCATTTTTTTCTTGTAATTTTGCTACTTTTTTCCTTGTAAATTTGTAGCTTTTTCTCATAAACATGTTACTTTTTTTCTTGTAAATTTGTTCCTTTTTATTTATTAATGTACAACTTTTTTCTTAAAAATTTGCAGCTTTTTTCTCATAAAGTTGCAATTTTTCTTGTAAATTTGCATTTTTTCCTCATAAACTTGCCACTTTTTTCTTGTAATTTTGCTATTTTTTACTTTTATATTTGCTTTTTTTTTACTTGTAAGTTAGTGGCTTTTTTCTTGTACATTTGCTTCCATTTACTTGTAAATTAGTCACTTTCTTTCTTGTAAATATGCCACTTTTTGTGTTAAATTTGCCACTCTTTTCTTTAAATTTGCTTCGTTTTACTTGTACATTTGCCACTTTTTTCTTATGAATTTGCAGCGTTTATCTCATAAGTTTCCAACTTTTTTCTCATAAATTCACTACATTTTTTATTGTAAAACTGCAACTTTTTGTGGTAAATTGACTTTTTTTTCTTGTACGTACATTTGTAGCTTTTTTTTTCTTTTAAATTATGTATGTAATGGTTTCATTTTCTCTGTTCATCTTGACAATGACCCAGCATTCATTTTTTAACCCCCCACCCCCAAATGGATTGAACACCTCCCTTTATGAAAACACAACCTTGCGTAGCGGCCCCCCAAAAAGCTCTGAACGGCCCTGGCCCCCAGTCTGTCCTGGCATGAGGAACAAAAAGGTGGAGATTTTGAAAAATTCACTTTCACACCTTCTCTCTTTCTGGATGATTATTTCACTTCAGCTTCATCTATGAGCGGCTTTTATTTTATGTGAGATAGAACTAGACTTATTATTATTATTATTATTATTATTATTATTATTATTATTGTATGGAAGTGAGCCTTCATGCCCGCTCTAGTCTTACCTACTGACACCTCCTGGGCGAAGGCTAGTGAGATGAGGAACAAAGGCAGCCCCGCAGCCAGGATGGTGACTATTTTGTCCAGGGCCAGCTCCAGTCGGACGCCTCTGTACTTCACCTCAGCCGTCTGGTCCTTCAGCAGGAAGTCTGAGAAGACGTACTCGGTGGCTACGGTGGCGATCGCCATGACAAATAGGAACAAAAGGGCGGTGCGATCTAACTGATGAGAGAATCTGTCTGATATCAATTAATAAAAAATAAATAAATAAACAAACGTTAAAGGTAGACTTAAAAGAGACCTCCTACGGCTGATAACATTGAACAATTATATCAGTGGAGGGTGGACTCCAGACCTCCATTAACAACAGGGCGGATGGTTGGAGCCGCTTTCCCGTTACTGAAGCCGAGAAATGAACGGGACCAAAGGTGCAGCTGTCATCCACTAGGTGACGCTGTTGCGATGTTAATGGCACCTGTTATCATTGCTGCTGCTCAAACGGAGTAGGCATGGTGAGAATAAAACAAAAATAAAAGCGCTGTTATTTTACAAATGTGCTACTTCTTTTTCTCATCTGTTTTTACCGTAAAATTGCAACATTTTCTGGTGAATCTGAACTCTTTTCTGAGATTTAAGTCTTTTTTTTCTTATAAATTTAGGAATTTTATCCTATAAATTTGCAGTTTTTCCATAAATTGAATTTGCAGATTTTTATCTAAATTCTAGACTTTTTCCCTGTTCTGAGACTGTTTTTTTTATTGATTTTTTATTTTTATTTTTTTATTTTACTGTTTTTGTACTTCTTTTAGTAGTTGTTTCTTATTGTTTTGTAACTTTTGATTGTTTTTCTTATTAACTGTTTCAACTGTCTTGTTTATTTTATTTTATTTTATTCTATTTTTTGATGGACCATAAGTCTGGAATAAAGTTTTTGATTGATTGATTGATTGATTGATTGATTGATTGATTGATTGATTGATTGATTGATTGATTTTATTTATACATGGGAGGTCCATTGAGAAGCAGACTCTCTTTTTCAAGAGCGCCCTGTTCTCGCTCACAGGTACACATTCACGCCAGGAAGCTGCCCAGTACAACCACAGACTGACCTGTGGCCACTGAGCAGCTCCACTGGAGCAGTTGGGGTTAAGGGCCTTGCTCAAGGGCACCACAGTGGCGTTAAGGAAGGTGGGGCAAACATTGCTGCGTTATTTGTCTCACCCAGAGCTGAACCTTTTGGTCCAGGGATTGAACCTGGTAACCCTCCAGTCCACATCCCTAAGCATTAATTAGGCCACCACTGTCAGTTTTAGGTAGCCAGTGGCTATGGGCAAATTAAGCATTAATAAAAGAAACTGTCATCATTTATGGCAAGTGAAAATGCTGAATGGTTACTTACTCTACATACACACCACATTGGCTGCCAAATAAAAAATATTATAGTCAAGCTCTACAGGTGAATCAGGTTGAAACTATGTAACTTTCCTGCTCCAGGTAGGAACACTAAAAAGACTACAACTATGGTAACTATGACCTCAATCCCAACAGCCAATCAGAGGGTGCTTAGTTGTTGGTGGCTACAGCTGTGCCCTGTCATTGGATGCTGGGACTAGACTTTTTTGTGATCTATCATTTTGACAGACAGAGTTGTAAAAATTCTTTCATAACCTATAATTATCTGTCATTTAATTTTATTTTAATTAGATCACCCTCTGTGTAATCTGTCAAATGACAGCTTTCAGAATTGTTCTGGCTCAAGATGTTGAATATTATATAAAACATACAGCACTCATTGTCAGTTTCAGTGTCCGATAATGGTAGAAAATTAATGTAAAAAGTGTCTGTATTTGCGTTCATAACATTCCTTATACATTAGTGGCTCCTCTCAGCTTCCACTAAGAGGAGTCACTAGGCCACCACTCCACTGGTGGTAGAGCATCTGACCCACAGCCAGAAGGTGGTAAGTTCAAGCCCCAGCGAGGTCATACCAAAGACCATATAAAAACTGTACTTCTGTGGAGAAGTGTGGGAAGGACGAGGCTGAGTTTATTTCTCAAGTCCAGTTTTATTCACATTCTCCAACATCCTAAAAACAGAAAGAGCGAGGAATCCCCCAACATCTGTCCCTTTTATACCCCAGGACATCAAAGCACACAGTCACATTGTCTTTCAATCCCAAATCACAATGTATCCCCCTCCAGGTCTTCTCGTCTCCACCTAAAGTCCTGGTGGTCAGGAAATCCTTCAAGGCCATCTCTTTGCATACAAAAAGGCCAGACTTCACATCCTCCTGTTACCCCTAGGAGGTTCAGACCTTTTGTTCCTCTGAGACGTGAAACATACAATAAGCATACAGTAATACACATGTGAAGCATATGAAACCCACATATGTGCACCACATGACCCCCCCCCAAACGTCTAAGATGGAACAACATAACCACAGATTGAATGTCATGATAAAATCACTACATATCAGTCCACGTGCCGCTTGGGTCTCAGCCTTCTCCCGTATTTGCTGTAAGCAGGCTGTACCACCTCCGCGGTGTCTTCCTGCTGTGGAGCTGCTGCCTGGGGATGAGAACTGTTAGTCAACCTCTGTGGGTGTCCTGGGGAATGCTCTCTAGGGGGTCTGCCGCGCCGAGGAGCCTTAGCCAACTGCACAACTTTGTCAGCTACCACAAAAGCGGGTTTGAGCCTGTTAATGCCAATCATTTCTTTTCTGCCCCCCAAATGTAGCAAAAAATGCTTATCCCCTGTTTCCAGCACTCTATATGGTCCGTCATAAGGTGGGCGTAAAGGCGGACGATGGGCATCATGTCTGACAAAAACAAACTCCACATTTTTTAAAGCCTTAGGCACAAAAACACGCGGAAAACTGATGAACGGGGACAGGTAGCGTGCTCGGGCCCGTGCTATTCTGTAACCGCTGAGCCGGGGAGCACTCTGGAGCTGGATTATCTGGGAGAAATTCCCCGGGCAGCTGAAGTGGCTGTGCGAAAACTAGCTCAGCTGGGGAGGCTTCTAAATCCTCTTTAGGTGCAGAACGCAACCCCAATAAAACCCATGGTAGCTTGTCCACCCAATTTGCATCCGTAAGCGACGCTCTGAGAGCCGCCTTCAGTGACCTGTGAAAACGTTCGCATAACCCGTTAGCCTGCGGGTTGTACGCGGTCGTGCGGTGGATCGTTGCCCCCAGGCTGTGGGCCATCGCTGACCAAAGTTCGGAAACAAATTGAGGGCCTCTGTCGGACGTAATGTCTGACGGGACTCCAAAACGCGCTACCCATGCCGTTAAAAACGCGCGCGCAACCTCCTCAGCTGTGGTTGACGACAGCAGAACCACTTCCGGCCAGTGCGTGGTGTGGTCAACCATTGTCAGAAGATGTGTGCACCCTTGTGAGGGCGGGAGGGGGCCTACGAGGTCCACGTGGATATGATCAAACCTTTTAGCTGGGATGTGAAACGGCTCCAAGGGAGCTCTCGTGTGTCTATGAACTTTGGCCCGCTGACAAGCCATGCAGGCTGCCGCCCACTCTCTAACTTGCCTGCGCAGGCTCGGCCATACAAATCTCTCTCCTACCATTTTGACCGACGCACGCACTCCTGGGTGCGCTAGAGAATGGATCGAGTCAAAAACGCAGCGGCGCCACGCGGCTGGAACCACAGGACGCGGCCGCCCAGTGGAGACATCGCAGATTAGGGGGGGGTATACCGTCTTGCAGCACCCTGTTCTCCAGCCTTAACCCTGTTGGTCCAGACTGGAGCGCGCGCACATCCGCGTCGCTAACCTGCTCTGCAGCCATGGCTGCATAATCTATCCCAACGCGGATAGATTATGCAGCGGGCTGGAGCCACCACGGCACGCGAGAGGCAGTCTGCCACTACATTAAGTTTACCCGCCACATGCTGGATATCGGTAGTAAACTCCGATATCGCGGCCAGCTGTCTCTGCTGCCGGTCCGACCAAGGTTCTGAAATCTTGGCCATCGCGAAAGTCAGCGGCTTGTGGTCAACGAACGCGGTGAAACGGCGTCCTTCCAGCCAGAACTGGAAGTGGCGAATGGCCAAGTGGAGAGCTAACAACTCCCCGTCGAATGCGCTGTATTTTCGTTCGTTGTCGCGCAGGGTCTTACTGAAAAAGGTGAGCGGTTGCCAGGCTCCGGCTACATGCTGTTCCACGACCGCCCCTATGGCCACATCTGATGCGTCAGTAGTGAGCGCCATGCGGGCCGCTGGGACTGGATGTGCTAACAACGCAGCGTTTGCCAGGGCTGTTTTGACTTCAGCGAATGCGCGCTCTCGCTCCGGAGACCATTCGACTTTATTTGTGGGTTTTTGTTTTTTTAGTGCAGCATACAATGGTTGCATGAGCTGCGCTGCGCGGGGGAGGAAACGGTTATAAAAATTCACCATTCCCAAAAACTCCTGTAACGCTTTGACCGTTTGTGGTTGGGGAAAATTTGTTACTGTGCGCACTTTGTCAGGCAGAGGGACCACTCCTTCTGGAGACGCGATGCCCCAAAAAATCAATCTGCGTCACCCCGAACTGACACTTTGCTGGGTTAATTATTAACCCGTGCTCTGCCAACCTCCGGAAAACTGCCGTGAGGTGGTTTTTGTGTTCGTCTTCAGACGCGCTGGCTACCAATATGTCGTCCAGGTAGACGAACACGAAAGGGAGATCGCGCAAAACCGCATCCATCATGCGTTGGAACGTCTGCACCGCGCCTTTAAGCCCAAACGGCATGCGCAAAAACTCGAAAAGCCCGAAAGGAGTTATTACCGCTGTTTTGGGTATGTCCTCAGCGCGCACTGGGACCTGGTGGTAACTGCGTACCAAGTCTATCTTAGAAAAAACGCGCGCCCCCACCAAATGAACTGAAAAATCTTGGATGTGCGGGATCAGGTAGCGGTCGTGCGCTATAGCATTGTTCAGCCTGCAGAAATCACCGCAAGGTCGCCACGAGCCATCAGCTTTCGGGACCATGTGAAGCGGTGAAGCCCATGGGCTCTTCGAACGCCTGATGATGCCCAACCTTTCCAGGTTGGCGAACTCCTCGCGCGCTATGGTCAGTTTTTTTTTTCCACAATATCTTTATTGAACCTTTTTTTTTTTTTTAACAAACATGATACAAACAATCAAACACTAACGCTAAAGTACTACAAAAAAAAAAAATGCACTAAAAACACCAACAACCACCAACAAAATCAAGTCTTCAACAATGCTCCTCTGTTTAGTCTAGACAATCCAATACATAAGTATACATATTATGTTCACCAGTTTGGAATTTACAAGGTCCACACACATCATTCACCTTCTTCTTCAAGAGTTATGTTTAAATTTTTTACATAATCAATAAAAGGTCTCCATATATTCTCAAACACAATTTCCTTTGATTTCAGTATATATGTTATTCTTTCTAATGGAAGGTTTGTTAACATCTGTCTTAACCACTGAGTCACATCTGGTCTATGAGTCTTTTTCCATAATAGTGCAATACATTTTTTGGCATTAAGCAAACTGAGGTCTATGAATGTTCTTTCACTTTTATTAAAATTATGCTTTTCTGGGTACAGACCCAACAAAAACAGTTTAGGATTCAGTATGATTTGTTTTGAGATTATTTTTTCAATTGTTACCCTCACCTCTTCCCAAAACATTCTTATTAATCTACATTCCCATAAACAATGAAATAGGGTTCCTTTACTTTCCATGCATTTTGTGCATGTATCTGGTATATTTTTGTTATATCTATTTAACTCCTCCGGTGTAACATACATCCGCATTAACCATTTGAAATGTATCAATTTAAGGCGTGCATTTATTGATTTGGTTTGAGCTTCTGTACAAGCCAATTCCCATTGTTCCTCCGAAATTTCAATTTGCAGATCTTCTTTCCAGTAGTTTAATCTTTTCAGTGAATTTTCACTTGAAGATAGTGTCAATGAGTTATAAAACTCTGAAATAATACCCTTTCTTTTACTATCTTTCATCATCATTTTTTCCAAGGATGAATAAATAGGTCGAGTGAGAGCTTTATTTTGATTTGATCGAATAAAGTTTCTAAGTTGAAGATATTTAAAAAAATGTGTTCTATTGAGATTAAATTTGATCCTCAGCTCTTCAAAAGACATTATGTTGTCTGCACATGGCAAATATAAATCCTGAATCTTTTGTATCCCTTTTAAATTCCATACTTTAAATACAGCGTCCGCTCTCCCTGGTTTAAAATATTGATTACCCCATATTGGACTAAATTGTGACAATAACTGTGGTTCTTTTAAATAGTTTTTAGCTTCACACCATATTTTGATCATATGCTTTACAAATGGATTTTTAACTTGTTTTTGTAATTTTTTTGCCGAATCTGAGTATATGAATATGGGAAGAGGTAAAGGTAAATTGTATGATTCCATTTCAGTCCAGTGAGGGAGATCATTTGATGAAAAATAATATGTCATAGACCTCAGTTGTGCCGACCAATAATACAACATAAAATTTGGACATTTCAGACCTCCACGATCAAATGGTAAATATAATAAAGACAGACGTAATCTAGCCCTCCTGTTGTTCCATATAAATTCCACTAACTTTTTTTTTATTCTTGAGAATAGATCTAAAGGTGGTGATAAGGGAATGTATTGAAATAAATAAAGTATTTTAGGTAAAATATTACTTTTAAGTATATTGATTCTCCCGATCATCGACATTGGTAGTGACATCCATCTCTGAGTTAACTCATTGATATCTGACATTAAGGCTTCATAGTTGATGCTGGCGACTGATTCTAGCTTAGGCATAATTTGGATTCCTAAATATTTAAACTGATTTACAACATTGAATTGATTTGCCTCAGGGGCTGGGTAATTTCTCTGGGTCTCATTTAGCATTAATATTGAAGATTTAGTTTTATTTATTTTATATCCTGATATTTCCCCAAAATTCTTTATTAAATTCAACAAGGTTGGAATTGATTTTTTTAGATTCAACATAAACAAAATTATATCATCGGCGTACAGGGAGATTTTATGTTCTGTTGGTCCAACTTTAATTCCATATATTTGTGAATGTAAACGTATCGCTATCGCTAAAGGTTCAATTGCCATAGTAAACAGTAAAGGTGAAAGTGGACAGCCTTGTCGACATCCTCTATTGATTTTTATTGGTTTTGAAATATTGTTATTTGTTAGGATTTCTGCTGTAGCATTATTGTATATTATTTGAACCCATTTTATGAAATTATTTCCAAGTCCAAACCTTTGTAGGACTTCAAAAAGAAAGGGCCATTCAACTCTATCAAAGGCCTTTTCGGCGTCCAATGATAGGAGAGCTGTATCCGGTGCTTCTTTATTAAAATAAATAATATTAAATAGTCTTCTTACATTATGGAAGCCTTGTCTACCCTTTATAAAGCCATTCTGATCTCGATTAATAATATTTGGTAAAATTTCTTGTATTCGTCTTGCTAAAATTTTACAGATTATCTTAAGGTCGGCGTTTAATAGGCTTATTGGTCTCATATTTTCACATTTATTAGAGGGCTTACCTGGTTTTGGCAGCAGTATAATTAAGGCATTATTTATGTATGATGGTAAATTATTATTTTGAAATGCTTCTAAAACCATTTCCAAAAAAGGTTTTATTAATTTATTCTTAAATTTTTTATAAAGGTCAACTGGAAGACCATCTGGTCCTGCACTTTTTCCTGATTTCATATTATCAATGGCTAGCCCAACTTCTTCTTGACTAATTTTAGACTCCAATATCTCCCTGTTTTCATTTGGTATACACGGTATAGATAGTTTGTTCAAAAACCCATTTAGTTTTGTTAAATCAGGTTCATTTTTGGTATCATATAATTTTTCATAGTAATCTCTAAAGGCTCTATTAATTTCTAAAGGATCTATAACTACCTGTCCTTTACTTATAATACTGGTAATTGGTGTTTTAATTTCCAATTGTTTAATCTGCCATGCTAATAATTTTCCTGATTTTTCACCTTGTTCATAAAAAGATTGTTTCAATCTTAGAAGACTCGAGGCAGCTCTATTCGCTGATTTTTTGTCGTATTCAGCTCTCAAAATCAGTAATTCATTCTCCAACCTTGGGTCACTTCCTGCATACACTTTTTCCTGAAGACTTTTTATTTTATGTTCCAATTTAGCTCTCTCCTCTCGAGTCTTCTTAGATTTTGATCCTGTATAACTAATAATATGTCCCCTAATAAAAGCTTTGAAAGCCTCCCACTTTACACATGCTGATGTTTGTGTAGTATTGATGTCAAAGAACTCGTCTATCTGTTTTTCTATATACTTGACAAATTCCTCATCCTGAAGCCATTTATGCTGAAATTGCCATCTACCTGATTCCTTTGTCAATTTTTTATCTACATATATTAGACAACAGGGTGCATGATCAGAGATCACGATGTTATCATAAAAGCAGTTTTGAATCTTGGACCTTAATTCTGTGGAAATCAAAAAATAATCAATACGTGAGAATGTCTTGTAGGTACTGGAATAACAAGAATAGGCTTTAACTTGTGGTTTCATTTCTCTCCATATATCTAACAATCTCAATTCTTTCATAAAATGATTAATAGTCATCCTACATCCAATGTGCGTACAATCCAGTCCTGTTGATCTATCCACACCTGGATTCAATGTACAATTAAAATCCCCTGCTATTATATGTTGCCCTGTAAGTGATGATAAGATGAGAAATAAATTAGCAAAGAACTTCTGATCATCTATATTGGGACCATATAAGTTCACAAGATTTATATTTTCTAATAGCAAAGAACCTTGAATGATTACATATCTTCCAAATTTGTCTCCAATTACATTTTTCACTTGAAAAGGAACTGATTTATGTATGAGAGTCATAACTCCCCTGGCTCGGGATGAAAATGAAGAGGTGAATACACTTCCCTGCCATCTACTCCTAATTCTTTTAACATCCTCCTCTATCAGATGAGTTTCTTGTAAAAACACAATTCTTGAACCCATGTCCTTTATTTTATTCATAACTTGTTTAAGTTTTTTTAAATTTTGTAGACCTCTGCAATTCCATGAAGTTAAATTAAGATTAACACTTTGGTCCATGATCAATAGAGAGTTTGGGATTACCTTGCAGTGTAAACATGCTCATACAGAGAAGCAAAAACATGAGTGGTTGAACATTCATCCTACAAACTACACACAAACAAATTTCCCCTTCCCACACTTGTGGCAAACCCCCCAAAATCAAAAGAAAAATTCTGTCTCCCAATATAGCCATCGACCGTTCCACACCCACGGGGAACAGCCTAAGCCACTCCTTCTTCATCCTCCCAATCACCCTAACTCTACTGTTTTTAATGACGTAACATTAACTCTCCTCTGTAGTTTTCCAACTTAACTCCAAAATTTTTAACAACTTTGTACATCATAGTTTTTTTTTTGTTTGTTTGTTTTGTTTTTGTTTTGTTTTTTTAATATATAATACAATCTATATTTTGTAAACTTACTATTTACTTCAAGTCAGTCAGATGCCTGTGCAAATGCTTAATTATTCTACCTTATATTTTGTTCATGCTTAGCTCCCACCAGTCTCTTCTTCTTCTTTGATCTTCTTGATGAACTCCTGCGCCTCCTCTGGGGTCTTGAAGATGTGGGTTCTGCCCTCATACGTGGTCAGCAGTCTCGCAGGATAGATTACACCATGACGAATCCCAAGGTTGCGCAGCTCCTTACGTACGGGATCAAACTGCTTCCTCAATTGCTGGATTCCTGTGGCCAAATCTGGGTAGAACCGCACCTGCTGGTCCTGGTGTTTAATCTCTCCTTTTTTAGCTCGTGCAGCGTTGAAGATCTTCATCCTGTCTCTGTTGCTAAGAAACTTCATAATTAAGGTCCTCGGCGGTCCCTTATCTCTCCGTGGGCCAATACGATGTGCTTTTTCCAGAACCACTGCTGATTGCAACTCCTCGCTGCCCAGCACCTCCGGAATCCACTTTTCCAGAAAGGAACATACGTCCCGACCTTCTGATTCCTCTGGAAGACCCACCAGCCTCAAATTATTCTGTCTCGACCGAGATTCCAAATCCAAAATATTATCTTCCAGAGATTTATTTTTTTTTTCCAAAGTGCGCACCTTTAATTGAAGACGGGTGACGTCATCTTCAGCACTAGCGAGACGGAGCTCCATCTGCGCCGTTCGTTCTACACAGTCACCCAATTCCTTTCTTATTCCTTCCAACGCTGTCATAATCCCATCAAATCTAGAGGAAAAGTCCGCTCTCATTGAACTCATGGCAGCCATCAGCGCATCTGCGCCATTCCCCGCAGATATCGCAGCGTTGCCAGCCTCCTCCGCCATATATGGAGTTTTGTTTACTGCGTCACAGACCTGAAAGTCCGTTAATTTGGACTGTTTCGGCGGCTCGCTTTTTCCTTTTCCTGGTTTTCCAGCCTTAGGCTTCGCCGACATATCTTCGCCCAAATGCTGGGATACGTTCTGTCCCAAATGAGAGAGTTATTTGCCGATTTTTTTTTTTCCAGGAGCAGAGCAGAGCGAGACACGTCCGTCCTACGTGGCAGCCATAACCGGAAGTCCACTATGGTCAGTTTAGCTGAATCCAAGCACCGAGCTTTTGCAAAAACGGGCGGTCCGGTGGTAGTAACAAAATGTTCCACCCCGTGTCTAGCCACGGTCACCGAAAATGTTGGAACCGTGAGTGCTGGGAACTGAGTGAGGAGTGTGTGGAACTTACCACCCGCAGCTGTGACGTTGGCTTGTGCTGTTGGCGGGGCCACTCGAGCTGTACAGGGAATAGAATAAAAAGAGAGTGCATTAACCAGGCGTCTGTTAGCAAGATCGACCAACAAACCATGTGAGCACAAAAAATCAGCCCCTAACATGTTGAAATTGGCTGCCGCTATGACGAAAGTCCACTCGAATGTACGGCCGTGTAAAGACAGAAGCAGAGTCCTCTCACCAAAGGTCTTAATCGCCGAGCCGTTCGCTGCTGACACCCCGGGACCACTGGAAGGCGCCAGCCAGTCAGCGTAGGAAGGTGTGATGAAACTCAGCTGGGAGCCCGTGTCCACAAGGAAATGCCTCCCCAAGTGCGCATCCCTCAAGTAGAGCTTGTTCTCCTCTCCGAGGGCCGCAGCTTCTACCGACCCCCGGTCTGGGCGTTTCCCAAGCGCTTGAAATGGTACGGTGGAATGCACTTGCGTGCCCTCTCTGTGAAGCAGCAATGGTAGAAGCAAAGGACATCGTCTGCTCCGTGTTTCCTGGCCCCTGCCGCCGCCGTCGTCAGTGAGTCTGGTGCTGCAGCCTCTGGCCCCCGGCCCTCTCTGGACTTTGCGCCTGGCTCCGCTGCCGCTGCCGTAGCCGCGCACCGTTTATTGGCGTCGACGAGTCGTTGCACCTCCTGGCCCAGCTCGTGGTAGTCTCGTCGGGCCAACAGTGGTGAACTGGCCAGGGTCACTCTCACCGCTGACGGTAGGGTCCTGAGGAAAAGGTGGGTGAAGATGAAGTTATCATCTTCGGAGTCTCTCAAACTCAACATCTTCCCCATCAGGTCTGCAGGTCTGTCGCTCTCAAATTCACTCAGCGCCAGGAGCCTCTCTGCTCGCTCCTCCACCGAGGGGGTGAAGTAACGGATGAGTGCAGCCTTCAACGTGCTGTACTTGTTGCTGTCCGGCGGGTGGTTGATCAGGCTCTCCACCCGCTGGGCTGTGTGGTTGTCCAGCTTTGCAACCACATGGTAGAACTTTGTGGCATCCACCGAAATCCTCCGGAAGTGGAAATGTGCCTCGACTGCGCTAAACCAGGAGCGCGGATTGTTCGGCCAGAAGTCCGGTAGCTGAACTGTGGCTGCATTCATTTGGCTGGCTCCTGATGAGTCTGGCTCGGGAGATTCGTCTCCGCTCATGATACGTCTTAGGGTCACCAGTGTGGAGAAGTGTGGGAAGGACGAGGCTGAGTTTATTTCTCAAGTCCAGTTTTATTCACATTCACATTCTCCAACATCCAAAAACAGAAAGAGTGAGGAATCCCCCAACATCTGTCCCTTTTATACCCCAGGACATCAAAGCACACAGTCACATTGTCTTTCAATCCCAAATCACAATGCATCCCCCTCCAGGTCTTCTAGTCTACACCGAAAGTCCTGGTCAGGAAATCCTTCAAGGCCATCTCTTTGCATACACAAAGGCCAGACTTCACATCCTCCTGTTACCCCTAGGAGGTTCAGACCTTTTGTTCCTCTGAGACGTGAAGCATACAATAAGCATACAGTAATACACATGTGAAGCATATGAAACCCACATATGTGCACCACACTTCCTGCCTTCTGGTTTGGTGCTCAGCATGACAGAACGGTGGAAGGGAAAGTTGTGGGGGTGCCTTGCACGACAGCAGCCCCTCCAGTAGGAGAAAAGTAATTTCGTTGGCTGTATAGATTGAATGGCAATGAACTGTGTTTTCTTACTTATATGATTACAATAAACAACTGTGTATATACAGTATATGCCATGAAAATGTAAGCCATGTCCTCTATATGAATAGTGTTGTGTTGGAGTTTGGGCTCTTATTTGTGAGGTACGGGCGGTGGCGGAACCGGAAGGTGGAGCCACCACCCGTGGCTATAAGAGGGCAGTGGGCAGGAGGGGCGATCTCTTTGCCATCTCTTCTGCCTGACGTTGTGCCTGTACTGTATAGTGCCTCTCTAATAAACATGTGTTCAGTTCAACACCTGGCTTCGTCCTTGGCTCCATATACAGACATAACATTTGGCGACGAGAATAAAAGTAGTGATAGCCATATGAGGCTTTCTGGAGGACTTGAAGCCTTTCATCAAAATGGCTCATATAGGAGAGACCTCATGTAAAACTTCATTTTCTCTACTAGGCCATCTAGTGGACAAAACGTATACAACATGCAGACTTTTACAAGGGTATTATTGGTTTAATGTGTATTTTTTTCTTTTCAATAAATGCACTGTCTTTTAAGAAATATCAATGATCATAAGGCAAAAAAAATAATAAAACTGAGGTGACTACAATGAATGTGCTTGTGCTACTTATCCATTTTTTTAAGAAATAATAACTTTTCAACAGTCTTATACTATTTTTCCCAGTACATTCATCTCTGTCCTTATTGTTATGCAGGGCACAATAGTGCCTCAGCATAATGATGTTATTGTTGTATCCAAGCTTTCTGAAACACAACAGTTATGTCCGTAAAGCATGGCACAATAATGAGGCCACAGTAATGCATGGTATTAATATTAATAAACAACATCACACACCCCCCCGCCTTAAAAGAGTCCAAAGCGCACACACACAAATACAGGCCCTCCCAAATTTGTAACCCGAATCACACACTAACAATAAACAGAAATATGCACAACCTATCCAAGCACACAAGTAACTAAAGCTAGAGGGGGCCAGATGGACTACTGACCCACCTCCACACAGTCAGACAGATTATTCTGCCATCTTTATTCTTGCATAGTCCATGAAATAAAATGCTGCCGTGTTCCTGATATAATGTAAAATAACCCCCATAACATATATACACAGGTAAAACCTTGAATTAACAACTAACTGTAAAGAACTGAGGTCCACATGAATAGTGGTTTCAACAAAGTTCTCTTTTAAAAACTAGGAGCGGGAAACATTAACAGGCGGCAACATCAACACATCGCCATTTTCATATCATATTCCTCGGTGAAGGTCAACTCTGACCTGTGACGTCACCACAGTCTTAAAGACACAGCACACACAATTATCACATTATATGACATCTCCCCCTTTTTTTAGTTTTTTTTTTTTTTTCAGAACAAAACAATTTTCAGTTCAAACATTTTCATTTTCATTCCACCCTTCCCCACAGCCCACGGCTTAATTATTGAACCACATATAACCACACTTATCACAGTGAACACGTGAATTTCTCTCTTTTTTTCATTCATTTTTTTTTTTCTCTCTACAAATCTAGTCTTTGCACAGGTTTAATCATTCTACCAGACTGGGTAAACAACAGTCCTTGCTTTGGGTCTGGCGGTTTGACACTGGATTCTGGTAAAATAGTGTCAGCAGCAGCTGCAGTTTCAGGCTGCTGATCGACAATCTCTGGCTGCAGGTCATTTGGAGCTGAAGAGGGTATCTCTCTGGCTGATTCAGGATCATGTTGCAAGTGACGGCGGTTGCATCGCAAAGTTGCTCCCTGGGGTGTTTCAATAAGAAAGGAGCGAGGTGTGCTGCTTTCTCCTGTGACAACAGCGGGTGTTTTCCAGGATTTCTGATGGTCCAGCTTTGTGAGGACTGAATCTCCTGGCTTCAACGAAGGTAGGGGTTTAGCTCCATGGCGCTGATTGAAGTAGAATGCTTGTTTCTGTTTCTCCATTGCATCCTTGTTCCTGACGACTTCCAGATCAGGCCATCGGGGCTGAAGATTCACTTCCAGTGTAGGAAGAGTTGTTTTGATCTTTCGACCCATAAGTAGCTCTGCGGGACTCACGCCTGTGGTGGTGCAGGGCGTTGATCAAAAGCACATGAGGGCGAGCAAAGGATCTTGCTGCTTTAAGATTCTTTTTGCTGTTTGAACTCCCCTCTCTGCATGTCCGTTTCCTTGAGGGTTGTGTGGACTTGAGGTGATGTGCAAAAAGTCAAACTCCCTTGCAAACTTTTTAAATTCTTCACATGAGAATTGAGGCCCATTGTCAGATACAACCGCATCTGGACAACCAAACCTCGCAAACACTGCCTTCAGCTTTAAGATCATCTGAGAAGCAAATGCTGTCATGGATCATGAAATTGATACAACAAGTGTTAAGAAGACAAAAAAACATGTAACAAAATTCATAAGAACCTCACTGGCAGAAATGGGTATGGTAGACATTTGGAGGGACCTGCACCCACTCGAAAAAGACTATACACATTATTCAGCAGTCCATAAAGTACACTCTAGAATAGATTACTTCCTTATGAATGAAGATGACAGACACAGGGTGAGAAATTGTTGGATTGGAGGGGCAGAAATATCAGATCATAATCCTATATACATGGAAATAAATTTAAACAATAGAAAACGACAAACAACATGGAAACTTAATGTAGGACTGTTAAATGATGATAAAATGAAAGAAAGAATAAAAGTAAACATAAATGAATATATCCAAGAGAATGACAATGAAGAAGTGGACCCAACAATACTATGGGATGCACTAAAAGCCGTGTTAAGAGGTAAATTAATTGTTGAAACAGGAAAAGCAAATAAGACTAAACTGGAAGCATATGAACAAAGATGTGAGAGACTGAGGGAATTAGAACATAAACATCAAAGCACAAATGACCCAAAAATATATCAAGAAATTAAAGAAGAAAAAATAAAGATAAAAGAAACACAAATGGATGAAATTGAAAGGAAAAATAGATATCTAAAGCAAAAATATTATGAAACGGGACCAAAAGCCACAAAACTGCTGGCAAAACGGTTAAGAAAACAACAAACAATGAATAATGTATATAAGATTAAAGACCCCACCACAAATAAAACCACAGTTAACCCAGAAAACATCGAAGAAATATTCCATAATTTCTACCAAGAACTATACTCGCAACCTGAAGAAACAAATACTAAAGATATTAAAAAATTTCTATGCACATTGGACTTGCCATCAATAGGAAATCAACAAAATGAAAAGCTAACAGCAGAAATAACAACACAAGAGATTAGAGATGTGATTAAGTCACTTAAAAATGGTAAATCACCAGGTAGTGATGGATACCCCTCTGAGTTTTATAAACTGTTTATAGAAGAACTCACGCCACAGCTTCTAAAGTCATTTAATTGGACGTTGAACAACAACAAAATACCTCCATCATGGAACGAAGCCATTATTTCAGTCATTTTAAAGCCAGGGAAAGATAGAGAACAATGCGGAAACTATAGGCCAATCTCTTTATTAAATGTGGATTATAAAATATATACAACAATTATATGTAAACGAATAAAGACATTCTTGACGGAATTGATAGAAGATGATCAAACTGGTTTCATAGAGGGACGCCAAACACATGACAATATCAGGAGAACAATACATATAATTAATCAAATACATAAAGAAAAGAAAAGCGCAGTAATAATGAGTTTAGACGCAGAAAAAGCATTTGACAGGGTTAACTGGAAATTCCTATATAGTGTGCTGGAACGCTTTGGATTTAACGAAAAATTAGTACAATGCATAAGGACGCTATATCAAGAACCTGTGGCAAGAATCAAGATAAACGGTAGCTTAACAGACAAAGTAAATATACAAAGATCAACTAGGCAGGGATGCTGCTTATCGCCCACCTTGTTTGCTCTGTTCATAGAGCCACTGGCTCAAGCGATACGACAAAATAAGAAATTAAAAGGTGTAACAATAAAGGGGGCGGAACACAAGATTGGGCTATTTGCAGACGATATTATAGTTTACCTTGAACAACCAGATGAATCAATAATGGAAATGATGAACTTGATAGAAAATTTTGGAAAATTATCAGGATACAAGATAAACATAACAAAAACACAAATATTGACATTCCACTATAACCCTCTAAACCAGATAACTGATAAGATCAAACTAAACTGGAAACAAAAAGAAATAAAATACCTTGGAGTGAACATACCTAAAGATCTAAGCAAAATCTATAAAGCAAACTATGATAGGTTGGAACAAGAAATAAAAAAAGATATTGATAGATGGTCAATCTTAAATATGGATCTGAATTCAAAAATTGAGACAGTCAAAATCAGCATACAACCTAGATTACTTTACCTCTTCCAGGCTATACCAACAGAGATTCCAGATGCCCAATTCTCAAAGTGGGACAGGATGATATCGAGATTTGTTTGGGGAGGTAAAAAACCAAGAGTGAAATATAAAACTCTCCAGTTACCAAAAGAGAAAGGAGGCATGGGCCTACCAAGTCTAAAGGAATATTACTACTCAGCACAAATAAGATATATCATATGTTGGTGCGACGAGGGATATGAGGCAAAATGGAAAGAAATGGAAAAGGAAATTGAGGGACTCCCAGTACAAAGCATAATAGGAGATAAAGATGCATATAAGCAAATCAAACAAATAGACCCAATCACTAAATTTACTTTAGAACTGTGGTATAAAATAGTACAAAAGTATAATATAAAGGAAGACATAAAACTATTGAAATGGGTAGCATTTGACAGTCAGTTTGAACCGGCAAAACAAGATAGGGGATACAAAAATCTGGTGAACAAGGGAATCACAGCATGGGGCAATATCGGAAAAAAAGATCTCGGGAGCTTTGTAAACATCAGGAGAAAATTTAAACTAGAAAGATCGGAATTCTTCAGATATCTGCAGATGAGAGACTATTATATGAAGAAGATTAGGCATAACCTCCAAACAGATGTGAGCGAGATTATACAATTCATTTTAAGCTCATATACAGGAAATAAAACAAGAATTATTTCAAAGCTATATCAGAAACTTATGGCAAACAATCATTCAAGTAACTATATAAAGGAGAAATGGGAGAAAGAGCTCAATTTAAACATAACAGAAGAAAGCTGGCAGGAAATATGGAAAACACAACACACGTCAACAAATTCAAGAACATGGAGGGAATTTGGATGGAAAAACCTGATTCGCTTTTTCATTACACCACAGATTCAAGGAAAGTATACAAATACCCAATCTATATGCTGGAGGGGATGTGGGGCTCAAAATGCAGACCACTCGCATATGTTTTGGAAATGCTGCAAAATCTCATCATTCTGGAAATCTATACATGTGACAATACAGAGGATATTAGGATATAATATACCAATGAACTGTAACTTGATGTACCTATGTGATCTTAAAAGAGACAATGTTATACAGGCTGAGGACAGATATCTAGTTAAAATCTTGTTGATTGCATGTAAAAAAACAATCACAAAAAAATGGCGATCAGAAGTTCTTCCTGACCAAGAGCAATGGACTGACATTATTGAGGACATACGTATGATGGAAAAACTAACATATCGACAAAGAATGCAAGAAGGACTATGGGAAAAAAAATGGCGGAAATGGACACACTACAAAGTGCAACAACGAGACAGATATTGAAAGAATAACCAAAGACGCTGGAAAAACCAGAAGAATTAAGAGATGGAAACTAAAAACTTGATGCTCCAACATTTGTCCCCCCCCCTTTTTTTTTTTTTCTCCTTTTTCTTTTTTACTCTAGCCCCTTTGTTTTTTTTAAATGTAGACTGTGATCTGAATGCAATATATATAATGAAAAATGAATAAAAATCTTAAGTTACAAAAAAAAAAAATAATTCTGTTGAAGATCATCTGAGAAGCAGTGGTTACTGGCAGATGAAGTATCTCGAGGAACCGAGAGAAATAGTCTGACACAACAAGGTAGGTGTGCTTGTTATGCTCACACAGGTCAACAGCAAGTCTCTTCCAGGGTCGATCAGGTAGAGGGGTTGACAAGAGAGGCTCTTTTCGCTGAGCTGGTCTCATCTCACGACACACCTGACAGGACTGGACTTTGCGTTTGATTTCAGATGAGATGCCAGGCCACCACACAGATGTGCAGGCCCGCTCTCTGCATTTTGTCAGACCTTGATGTCCATCATGTATTCGATCCAAGATGTCTGCTCTGAGCACATCCGGAATCAGCATGCGGCTTCCTCTGGTGATAATTCCATCGCATTCAGACAGTTCATTTTTAATGGGAAAATAGTCTCTGATAGCTGCTGGGACATTGCCTATGTATTCTGGCCATCCTGACTTGATGTACCGCAACACCAACTGTAGGTTACAGTCAGCTGCTGTAGCGGTCTTTATAGTGTCTATTTTATGTGTAGTAGCTGGCAAGTTATCAATAACTGCTGCTATGTAGCATGCTACATCAGAGTGAGTATCAGTCTCGTTTTCTACGCGCTGTAGTGGACTTCTTGAGAGTGTATCAGCTACTACCAAGGTCTTTCCCGGAGCATATTCGGCTGTCGGTTTGAACCTCATAAGTCTCATAAGTAGCCTTTGGCACCGTATTGGCACATTGTCCAGGTCCTTTTTGTTCATGAGAGGCACCAAGGGTTTGTGATCTGTGACCAGCTTAAAATCTTCCAGACCACAGAGGTACTTCTCAAATCTCTCACATGCCCAGACACTCGCCAAACACTCCTTCTCTATCTGTGCATATCTAGTCTCGGCCTCTGACAGACGACGTGAGCAGTATGCCACAGGTTTCCAGTTTCCATCGTGCAGTTGCAGTAGTACTCCACCTATACCATAGCTGCTGGCATCGGCTGATACGGCAGTAGGTCGATTCACATCATAGAATTTCAGAACTGGAGAAGTAGACAGAATGTCTTTGATGCGTTGAAATGCCTCCTGCTGAGAATGGTCCCACATCCACACTGACTTGGATTTCAACAGTTCATATAGTGGCTGGCCCACTGTCGACAGATTTGGGATATATTTCCCTAGGTAGTTAAACATGCCCAGGACACGCTTGAGGTCATGCATGTTCTGTGGTGGAGGGAGCTCGCGGATTGCCTTGACTTTATCAGGGTCGGGTCTCACGCCTGATTTGTCGATTTCTTGGCCCAAGAAGTGAAGCTTGTTTTGTCTAAACTTACATTTTTCTCTGTTCAGTTTAAGTCCGGCTGACTCGATCCTTTCCATTACCTTGCTGAGACGCTGGTCGTGCTGTTCAGGAGTGTCGCCGTACACCAGTATGTCATCCATGTAGATAGCCACGCCTTCCAGGCCGTTGAGGGTTTCTGTCATTTTGCGCTGAAAAATTTCAGGAGCGCTTGTGATCCCAAATGGAAGACGTTTGAATGCATATCTCCCAAAGGGTGTGATAAAGGTTGTTAATTTACTGCTTTCTGGATGGAGAGGAATCTGCCAAAACCCGGAGGCAGCATCCAATGATGTGAATGTGGTTGCTCCACTAAGTTTTGCAGTGATTTCCTCTGCAGTAGGAAGAACATACCTCTCTCTTCGTACAGCTTCATTTAACCTCTTTAAATCGACACAGATCCGCACTTTTCCATTTTTCCTTGGGACTGGTACCATTGGCGCGCACCAATCTGTAGGCTCGATCACAGCTTCAATCACATTATTCTCCTCCATACGCTGCAATTCCTCTTTAACCTTCTGCAAAAGTGGCAAAGGGACACGACGGGCAGTGTGCACTGTGTATGGCTGAGCATTCTCTTTTAACAGGATTTTAACTGGTTCTGTTTTAAGTGTTCCATGCTCACCAAATGCTTTGTGAACTTCTTCAACACGCTTCACAAGCCCCATCGACATTGCTGTGTCTCTGCCCAGCAAATTGTTTGCATTATTGCCACTGATGACATACACAGGAAAAGTATATGGTTTTTCTTTGTATTCTGTGAAGGCTTGAAATTTCCCTATACAGTCCAACTGACCACCCGGGCTGCACAGTGTGACATTAGATGGCTCTAATTCCTTCTTAGGAACTAGTTTGTTAAATGTCTTTTCTCCCATAATGTTTGCATCTGCACCCGTATCAATTTTAAAATTGACTGGTGTTGTTCCAATTGTAAGCTGTATGGTCCATGGGTCATCATTTCTATTTGTTTTTGTGACTGCGCCCAAAAAAAATGGTGTCTGGGAAACTGTCTCTTCAGTGACTTCTCTGACTGATTTACTGTGACATTTCTTTTCCCAGTGACCCACCTTTTTACACTTGTTGCATGTTGACTTCATGGCTGGGCACTTTTCAGGATCTCTGTGTTTTAATTTTCCACATCTTCCACACCATGAGTCTCTTTGCTCTCCACTTTTTTCCTTCTTTGGTTTAAATGGAGATCTTCCTCTGCCTGCTGCTTTTCCCTGGATCTCCTGCACCGTAGCGTGTGCTTCCCCCTGCTGGTGAACCTGGAGGACAACCTCCTCGGACTGGCGAACTGTTTGAATAGTTTGGGCAAGCGTTAGATCAGCCATCATCTGCAGTTTACATGACAGCTCTTTATCAAGGATGCCCACAACAATTCGGTCACGGATATGTTCATCTCTGTTTACACCAAAGTCACAGTGCTCTGACATCTCATAAAGGGCTCTGATAAACATTTCCACTTTCTCACCAGGCCGCTGCAGCCTCTGGTGAAAACAAGCGCGCTCATGGATCACGTTCCGTTTAGGACAGAAGTACTCGTCGTATTTTCCTAACACAACGTCAAACTTCTTTTGATCCGCTTCCTCAGTAAATGAGAATGATTTGAAGATGTTTTCAGCTTTGGGGCCCATGGCATAAATCAGTGAACTGACCTGAACTTCGCCGTCCTCTTTATTCAGTTTTGTAGCCGTCCGGAAACGCAGAAAGCGCTCTTTCCAGCCCACCCATTCATTTGGACGATGAAAAGGAAAACTTTCCGGTGGATTAAACTTGGCCATCTTACTGAAGCAGAGCGTCCGTCAAGCACTTCTGATACCATGTAAAGAACTGAGGTCCACACGAATAGTGGTTTCAACAAAGTTCTCTTTTAAAAACTAGGAGTGGGAAACATTAACAGGCGGCAACATCAACACATCGCCATTTTCATATCATATTCCTCGGTGAAGGTCAACTCTGACCTGTGACGTCACCACAGTCTTAAAGACACAGCACACACAATTATCACATTATATGACACTAACCAGTCAGCATGCACACTCATGCCCCGCTATCAACATTCCCAATAAAACCACTGCGTAACCCGGGCAAACCACACAGTAATATAAACCCCAAACATGCTAACACAAACATTACTTGGTTTTTTTGTTGGTTTTACCTGGGCAATTAATAATAACACACCGTAAACACATTGCCCCTTTAACTTATCAGTCACACACCATGGAGAGCCCACCCCCTTGGAGACCCATCAGGCGGATCCTGACCAGAGCGTCATCTCTTCTTGGCACTTGGGGATGACCCACGGCCATACCGAAGCGCCTCACCTTCCTCATAAACACACCACAGCTCGTTGGGGTGTCTCCCCGTACCATCTGTCAGCTGCAGGTAACCGTCCTCCCGGACAGCCACCACCTGTAGCCGCCCCTGGTCCTCCTGTTTCCTCCGCTTCCTGTGGGGTCCTCTCAATCGGGCCTCTTCTCTGGGTCGAACCAAATCAGCGACCCACAGAGGAGCCCTGCTCGGCTTCCAGCATTCCTGTGTGGCCCGTCGTTTAACCGTGCCAGCCGGTCCTGCCCTGTTCATTTTCATTTTAGACGTTGGCGAAGCCGTTGTGACCCCCTGCTTCTCAGTACCTCCCAGCCCAACTCCAGAAGTGGAATGAGTCAGCCACTCGGCTCCATCCGCCGTCACGGGTGCCCCACGGCGCCGCCCAGTTCCCTCAGCTAGGGCAACTTGGGCTCTGGTGCAGGAACCCTCCTGCGGCGGCCCTGGATGGGGGTTGGTCCTGTTCATTTTCCAGATTACTAGGC
This sequence comes from Pholidichthys leucotaenia, assembly GCA_020510985.1. Classification (NCBI taxonomy): domain Eukaryota; kingdom Metazoa; phylum Chordata; class Actinopteri; order Cichliformes; family Pholidichthyidae; genus Pholidichthys; species Pholidichthys leucotaenia. The sequence goes on along the minus strand of CM035848.1, from coordinate 83,230,259 downwards.
CAAGGTGTTGTGTCCATAGTTGGATGAAAGCAAACACACAATTAATGTAGTTTATGGAGCTTTATTACAAAGTGCGTCATATACATAAAAAGGCTTACGGCACTCGCCTGCATTCCAGGTGGCTCCACGACAAAAGAGGCAGAGCCTCCTCCGCCCACCTCCTTTATACCTCAGGTGGCATCACCACCGGAAACCGGTAGTTAGCCACCCCGGTCTAGCCCATGTCCAACCCGGCCGCCATCTTGGTAATACAGCCTATTTACATACACAACACAAGGTTTGTCCCATATTGCATCATCCACCACTGCCAGGATTGGTTGGTCCCGTAAACCGCAGCCCAACCACTTCTCACCCACACCGCTGGTGATGGAAAACCCCAGTCCACAGAAGAGATTGCAGCCCATCACATTTTCACCCATGCCAGTCACCACAAACCTCAGGTTAGCGACCACCGATGATTTATAACGGGCTGTCAGCTCCACCGAACCCACGGTGGGCAGCCTCCATCCTCCATAGCCACATACCGGCTTTAAATGACCTCTCAACTGATGATATGGGAAGAAATTCCTCACGGTGGGCCAACTCAATGCCGACCGCACTGCACCCATGTCCACCAATAATGGTACCTCCACTCTGTCCAGTTCCACCATACAATACGTACAGCTGTCGGTGTCTGGGGAAACGGTGTGGATAACCGTGGGAGTTGGAGAAGGGGTGTCCGCTTTGTGTCGCTGTTCCCCTCGCTCAAACTTCTTACAGGCCCTGGCAAAGTGATGCAGGAGTCCACACTTGGCACAGCGTTTACCTCTCACCAGACACTCTCTAGCCTTGTACCAATGCTTAGTGGACCCACAGCCCGAACATTCGGGTGATCCCGGGGCGGACCTCATCTTTACAGCTGCAGCGCATTCCTCTTGCTTGCTGTCTTCACTGTCCGGATCCACAGCCTGCGTCGTTGATTGTGAGTCATGGCGGCGTAGCGTAGCTCTCTCACCAAGGTCATGTGAGAACTTGTCCGCCGCTTCACACTGTTGGGCTATCGCCACAGCCATGGCTAAAGTTAATTCGCCGGAGTGTGTAAGCAATCTCGACCGAGTTGACGAACACAGAGTGTGCTCCGCCAGCTGGTCGCGGACCATTTCTTCCTCTAGCTAACCAAACTGGCAGTCCCCAGCCAGCTGCCGCAGGTCTGCAGCATAGTGCTGCATTGACTCGCCGGCCCGCTGGAGGCGCTGCCGAAACTGGACCCTCCTGACAATGACGTTTGTAGGCATGCAAAAATGTCACGCCATTCGCTCAACCGCGTCATCGAAGCTATCTCTAGCTCCCAAGGTAGAAAGGATATATTGTCCTTCCATGCCTAAATTGTGGACTAAAATTGCCCTTGCACGTACCTTCTTCAGTTCGCCGATGTTTAGTGCCACCAGATAGTTCTGAAACGCGCCGAACCACCTCGTCCAAGGCACCAGAGGCTCCCCCGGCGTCTCCAAAAATGGTCGAATAGACAACATGCCCAGATCCATAATTTATCCTCATTGCCAAATGTTATGTCCGTAAAGTGTGGCACAATAATGAGGCGAGTGGTAAACTGAACAGGACTTTATTATATAACTCACTGGATACAGCCAGACGCTCCTGCTAGGCAGAGAGGAGGTCGAAGAGACCACGCCTCTTCCACATCGGCCCTTTATACCCTGGGTGGCAGCAGAACCATAAAGGTGGAGACGCAACCCATAACCACAATAATATATGGTATTAATATTAACTAGAAAAGCACTCGGAGAGCGCAGACCTCCGCCAAGCGGCACAGTTCCCCCCATAGAGTGTTTGTGTGTACGTTTTCAGATTCCCTGAGCATGAAAAGATATGACTAGCAATTGGATTCAGAATGATTATTTGTTTATTTGACATGGACAGTGCAATAAACAGACAATTAATGAATGACAATCAATGTGATAGTGATAGGATTAGTGGTTCAGTAGTGTAAAATGGGGCTATAAGGGACGGCGGGTTAATAAGGGACACTTTTGTGGGAAATGTTTTAAATGTAATTCTGCTTTTTTAATTTTGAGCAGGACGCTGAGTTGTGTTGTTATTGTCAAATATCCATGAATCCTTCATCAAATCTAGGCGGAAGCAAAATTAAAAAAGCAGAATTACATTTAGAAAAGTGTCCCATATTACCCCGCCGTCCCTTATAGCCCCGTTTTACGGTTGTAAAAGCATTGCCTCCTTGGCGGAGGTAATAAACTGAAGTGTTGGTGTGTCCATCTCCTCCACTGACGGATGCAGATTGGTCGTGGGTTTTATATTATATTGGGGCTGCGCTCGGCGGCAAAACAGAATTTAGTCTTCCCCGGCAGAGAGGTCGTTTTTACGCAGCGCCTATAGCTGGGCGGGGAATTTGTGGCAAATAATGGGGCGGCGGACAGGTGTCTGTGTCAGGTTTTGCAGCGTGTTGCCAAAGCAGCCACGCTGGCGGGCCCAGGGCAGCAGTGTTTTCCGCGTGCTTTTGTGGCTAAAACGTTGAAGAAGGCGGAGTTTGTGTTGGTCAGACACGACGACCAGCGCAATGTGCGCAGCGCCTATGGCTGGCACAGGTACGCTGGGGGTCCGAGGCCAGCAGTGTTTTCCGCATGCTTTTGTGGCTAAAACGTTGAAGAAGGCGGAGTTTGTGTTGGTCAGACACGACAGCGGCCTCCATTGCGCCTGCGCACATGTTGAAAATGGCCCTATGTCACAGTGTTGAAAAAAATGCTTTAAAAAAATTCCTGTATCCAGACGGTGAACCGGATCACCCCCAAAATGTAATCAGTTCTTCCTTGTACCATTTGCAACAACGCCTGAAAGTTTCATGCAAATCCATCCAAGACTTTTTGAGTTATCTTGCTAACCAACAGACAAACAGACAGACAGACAAACAGACAGACAAACAGACAAACCCTGGCAAAAACATAACCTCCTCCTGGCCTTTTCGGCCTGGCAGAGGTAATAAACAGCATCACACTACTTATCTTTTTTTTAATTAAGAAATAATTAATTTTCAACAGTCTTATACTGTCTTTCCCAGTGTATTCAACTCTGGCCTTATTCTCATGCAGGGCGCAATACCAATAGTGCCTCAGCATAATGATGCGTAATAATGATCCAAGTCCTTTGAAACACAACAGACACTTCACCTTGCAAATAAAAATCAAATTACAAAGATGACCCAGCTGGGATTTAAACCCAGGTCTCTCACTTGTAGAGCAGATGCTTTGCCGCTAAGTCATCACCTCAGTTACAATAAATAGCCACTATTGGTGGAAAATACATCAATGGGAGAAATTCGCTCAAAATGTTCGCAAACGAGAGAAGTCCATGTTTTTGGTGCTGCCTCCATCTGAAAATTGGCTGTGACAAATCCCTTGCACAGTCAAACATTGACAACACAAAACGTGAAGGATGGGGATTTCCATTGTGTATCGCCGCTCACTTTATTTCATGCTGCATGCAAAATCATGAATGGCTTCCTGACCCAGTCACGTGGTACAACGTCAACACATATGTCACAATACACAAACCAAAACACACTTTTCCAAATATTTCCTGGATAAGCTCGGAGCGCCCTCGGAGCTCCGGAGCCTGCCATCCCATCACAAAATAAAAGTGGATTAAAACAAGGTATGGAAGCATGTGGGTTTGAAATTCAGGTGTTTATGGAGCTCTCTGGTGAGCCACCGGTCCCCTGGCCGAGGTAGTGTGCTGTTTTCTGGATGTACATGGTGGCACTGGACCTTGGGAGGCTGGAGAAGTTGTGGGCATGTGAGTTGTTGGTGCACAATCCTGGAATGGAGGAACGGTGTGTTCTGAGCACACTGAGTGGCTGTGATAGCTTTGTTGAAGTGATTGAGCTAATGGTGCGCTATGTTCGCGCCGTGGAAAACATGATGGTTTGTGAGATTTGGTTTCGACAGCGCCGCCAATGGGTAGGCAAGTCTATTCAGCGGTTTGTGACAGACTTGGAGCTGTTGGTCAGCGGGTGCCAGCTTGGACTATTGGAGAAGGGGATGATTCGCGACCAGCTGGCAGAGTATGCCAACGGCGCTGCGATAGGGCCGAAGCTGCCTACGTTTTCGAGCGAACTGATGCTGCCCACAGCCATCGAGTTAGCTCAGCAGCTGGAAGCTGCGGATAAACTGCCATGGGAATGAGTGAGTGCTTATCACACCAACATCTGGGATCACCACCGACTGCATGTGCGTGGAGGATGATGCTAGCGCTGTGAATGTGAGGTCCAAAGGTGAGGGTTGTGGGTCCAAGAAGTGCCGTTTTAGAGCCAAAGATTATTCGGCAAGAGCAGAGCACTGCAGCAAGTGTGGCCACTTGTTTTATGTCACCAGGGCATGCCACAGATCTGAGTGATGAGGTCCGTGGTGCAAAAAGGACTCTCGCGCCCTCACGGTTGTTTATGCTGTGTCTCTGAGCACCAATGGACACACATACTGTATGATTGAGTTGGACGAGGTGGAAGTGGTTTTGTGGATCGACACGGGAGTGGTGGGCTCCATGTTGGACTGGACGACCTTGAGATGTTTTCCCCACATGTCAGGATTGAGAGTGACCTGGTGCAGCTTTGTGGTTGTGGAGGAGGACAGTTGGCCACGGTGGGAACGTTGGAACCACCGGCTCGGTGCAAATTGGCCGAGACTTGGGACTGTCTGACCCTGAGAATGGTAAATGGCACGGTGTGGGATGAGGAACTGCCTGGCACCCTGGAGAGTGAGCAAGACCAATATTGCTCAGGATTATCACAGGAGGGTACCTGTGCCAGAGCTCAAGTCGCCCTGGATGAGGGTACTGGGCAGCACAGTGGGACGCCTGTGATGACTGGCGACATCAAGAGGCTGGTCTCACCTGTTCCCAGATCTTGGCTGAAGTGTGCCGGTGAACAGGGGGCCACAACAGCGATAACGGTGGCAAAGTTAAAAAAGGTTGGGGCCAGACCATGAGGCACGGTAGCACGACATGCCAAACAGAGACCCTGCGAGCCGAGCGGGACCCCTCTGGGGGTCAAGGACTGGATTCGGGAGGAGAGGTGACCACAGCAGATACAGACCGGTCAGCAGTCGGAGGAGCACCAGGGACAGTCACACATCATGGCCAGACGGGAGGACGTTCATCTCCAGCTGCTAGACGGTTTGTGGGGGCACCCGAACAAGCTGCGGCGTGCCCGGGAGGGAACTGAGGGGCGTAGGCATTCACGAGTGGAGCAGCTGGTGGTGATGAAGAGGAGGCGCACCGGTGCTGAGGTGACCTGCTGCAGCCCGGGAGACTGGCTACCTCCAGGGGCAGACTGATGACAGGGCAGTCCAGGGGGCCCATGGACTTGTGTTCTCCAGCCGTATCTATATAGGTTAATTATGGTGCATGTGAGACTCATGGGACAATTGGAAACTCATGTGTCTGTGTGATTCGATTGAGGATGTGGAAGACATCTACCTGTTTGGATTATGAACACAGGATTTCTGCTGTTTGGCCTTGGAGTTTTCCTGGTGTATCGGAAATTAAAGAAGCTGGAAAGAGGTAATCAAAATGCGAACCCGGCGAAGCTCCTTCAACAACAATTCGACCAGCTGGGGAGAGCACTGATAGCGGCAAATGGTGGGAAAAGGTGGGAAACATCTCGGAGTCGCTGGGTGCTCTCCAGGGAATGATTTTAAAGCCTTAATGTAATTGTGATGCACAGAATCGCATGAGAGATGAAATTTCTATGCTCTAAGTGAACTGTGCTCATCAGGCCTTGATTCGGCGTCCTTGGATAACTCATTCCTCCAGGAGAAGAGATTAAGCAGAAGGGAGTTTTGGCTTGGCTTCTCCCTAACCCAAACATACTGATGTGCAGTAATCTGAACTCTCAAGGACAGCGTCATGTGACTAGCATGGAATTTACCATCGGACATGCACTGAGAGATGAACTCTTGTGGACATGTTATCTACGTTTTAGGACACTAAGGACATAACATCTAATCGTTGCTTAGGAGAGGATTTTTGCTGTTCACCAGTAACTGATACACACACTGCATACAACATTATATGACTGACACACACACACTGTCTCTCTCAACTTGCTTTGTTACGTGTATTTGTAACTTGTCTGCTAAGTGTGCATTGAGGGTTTTTTTTCTATGTGATCATAATCTTGCTCACTCGAGCGCTATTCTGATAACTATGTTTTTTTCTCTCTGCCCAATGTGTAATCCCCTTCCCCTCTCCCTCTTTACCCCCACTGTATTAGGCGCCTGTCGGCTGCCGCGTCATTAGTGAGCGCTTAACATGAGCACACCTAATGTCAAGTCAAATTCCTCGTATGTGTAAACATGCTTGGCAATAAAGTTCATTCTGATTCTGATTCTGATTCTGATTCATTTAGTTTAAGCAGCAGAATAATCCACTTTGCCATGTAGGGTGGGACAGCAGTCCACCTGTTCCCCCTAGTTTTAGTTGTTTTGGAGTGACTGACCTAGGCCATTTGTACTGTGATATTCAATTAATCTTACTGTGTGATTTGGGTTCCAAACTGGGGTGGGTCCGCATTGTGTGTGTGTTTTGATTTTTGTGAAGGGGGGGAGGATGTTGTGTTGGATTTCGGGCTCTTATGTGGTACGGGTGGTGTCTCCACCTTCCGGTTCCACCACCACTCGTGGCTATGAGAGGGCAGTGGGCAGGAGGGGCGGTCTCTTTGCCACCTCTTTTGCCTGACAGTTGTGCCTGTACTATATAGTGCCTCTCTAATGGCTCTTTTCCATAGTCACAGTTCTTTTTTACTTGTTTCGATTCTCCACTACTTCTTTCTCCATAAACGTGTGTTCAGTTCGACTGGCCTTGTCCTTGGCTCCATATACAGACATAACAAATAGTCTGTCTCTCATTTCCTCACGACACTACATCATGTGTTTGCTGCAGCAAGGTGGATGCTTTAAAGTGGATTATTGATTTATTTCATGCAATAATTACCATAAATGCACAAACTCACCATATTTTTCTGTGCTTGAATTCATCGTGCAAATAGTATTGCGCTTTTGTATTTTAAGTTTAATAAATTTTTTTGCATAATGACTAAACACATTTAAATATGAAGTGATACTTTTTAAAATATTAGGCACAATTAAAATGTGAGGAGGATAACTAACTGCCTTGGTGGAGGTAAGACTGAATTGAGAGTTGATTGAATGAACAACTAGCTGACTTCAAATACCAGTCAAGTATCTTTTCCCCCCAATTTCCAAGTATGCAGAATGTTTGCAGAGAAATAAGATAAGATAAAACTGCATTTCACAAAGACTACACATACACTGAAATAAAGTGACTAATTAATGAGTATTAAAAAATATGACCACTAAAAAACTACTAAAAATAAAGTAAATGCATAATAGCATAAAGGAATTTAAATGTATTTAGCAAATACAAACATTAAGTGACAGTGTGGGGGCACAGTTTTGAGGTTTCCTCACGCCCAGAGAGACAAGGGGAAGAGAGGACAATGGACTGAATGAAGAGGTGTCACGGGGGGTATCAAGCAGGACAGCAAAGACTATGCTATACTATCACTTTTTCTCAGCCACTGCTGATCCCCAGAGAGATCTACCAGGAAACCCCACGCTGAGGCTGAGCTGCCTGCGCAATTTTTATATAAACTGGGTCGACTGCCTGTCCAGAGTTCCTTTTAGGGCTGTGCTCAGCACCTAAGAAGGATCTTCTTCTTCTTTTAGATTTAATTGGCTGTTGGCAACCAGCTTAAAGGTGCATTACCGCCACGTACTTCACTCTAATCATCAGTCCTACTGCCTTCTTCTTCTTTTTCTTTTAGATTTTCCTAAGAAGGATCTGATAGCCACCAATGGATCCACCATCAGTACTGTGACGTAGTACAGGTTCACACAAGAAGAGGAGCAGATGGCTGCTGGGTCATTATAACGCATTTATAATGACACAGCAGTATAATGACACAGTAATAACAGTTTAACACACACGAAAATAACGTCCTCTGCTGGCAAAGCATGCTGGGGAAATCCCTGCCCCCCTTAACACAGCCCTGACATTACACTGCCCCCCCTCCCCGGACTGGTTTCTGTCCCCAGAAAAATGAAAGTCCAACTCAAAAGTCCAACATAAATCCATCCAGGTGTCGGGGTGGCCTCGGTTGCCGACGACCAGCACGTACAGGCCCACCAGTGTCCATCTGTGTCTCGATCGGAGTATCTGGTCGGGGTGAAGGCTCTGGCTCGACCACCAGAGGGGTGGTTGGCTGGTATGGGGCGAGACAGTCACGGTGGAGTACCAAGACCCGGTCCCTTTTCCTAAGCTTCACCATCTACACCACATCCGTCAGTCTCTGCAGAACCACGCACGGTCTCGACCAATGGCTCGCCAATTTCGGTGACCGTCCTCTTTCCTCTCAGGGCAGAAAACCCAGACTCGATCTCCTGGTGTAAAGTCCCTCCCCTGGCAGCGGTAGTCATATGCCCACTTCTGCCGACTCCCCGCCGCTGCCAGGGCCTCCCAGGCAGGCTGCTGGCCCGCGTCCAGCCACTGCCAAACCCAAGAAATGACCGGATCTTTGTCCTGCTTGCTCTGCAGCTGCTGTGGGCCGAGGGCCTGTGTGACATCATCACTGGGGGGAGCTTCCTGATTATCCAAGGGGAACTGTGTGCCACTGTGTTATTCCTGCTGACAGCGGTCTGGAAAGCAGCAGCCCATGGGACGGCCTGGTCTCGATCCTCTGCCCGCTGGCAGTGACAACAGTCCAACAGCTCCCGCAGCTGGCGTGCCTGTCCCGATTCCAGCCCGCTGCAGCTCTGCTGGAACAATTCCTCGACCGCCTGCTGCATTTCTGCTGACACACTGACCTGCTCCGCTGCGATCCCCCCCACTGCTGTCCCTGTCTGTGCTCGTGCTCCCTCTGCTCGTGCTGGTGGTGCCTTTGTGTCCAGTCCTCGCTGTGACCCACCTGGTCCGGTACATCGTGGCGGTCCCTCTATCGCGCAGGCCTCCAGTTTCCTTCCCTGGGTCCCACTGCGGAGCGTGATGGTCCGGGTTCCCAGCTGGAGGGATGGTCTGGCGGCGTCGATCTTCGCGTTCCATGCTGCGAGCAGGTCGAGTCCAATAATGCAGGGGTCTTGGATGTCAGCCAGCCAGAACGGGTGGTTAGTGTTCTGGCTGGCCACCCCCACCACGAGAACTCTCCGCCCCCCCAATCTGGTGCGCTCACCGGTAGCTGTGGTGACGTAGCGCCTGGTGGGTTCCCACCCCTGCAGTGTTGTCAAGTCCATGCCCGGCAGCACACCGGGTCGGACCAAGGACATAGTGGAACCGGTGTCAATCAGAGCCCAATCGGCGTCTTGTCCAGGCTGCACTGTAAATACATCCCTGGTGAGTGTCCAGTTCGGCCCATGCGCGGCGATGGCTCATCGGTTTGTCATGGGGTGGGTGCAGGGCAGTACCGCGCAATGTGTCCTGGCTCCCCGCAGCGGAAGCACCCTTCCTCGCGCTGCCGCGGCCGTCTCCTCCATGGGCGCGCCACCGTGATCTGCCGTAGCTCCTCCTCCTCCTCGCTCTCAGCTGTGGCCTGAAAGGTTCTTTGTCTTGGTGCCAATGTCTCGGCTGTACAATTTATCAGCGGCTCCACCCGCTCCGCTTCTGCCACCGCAGTCTCCCAGTTGCTTGCGGCATTAATCTGGACGTGGCTCTGGAGCTGGGCCGGGCAGAGACCCCGGATGAAGTTCCGGAGGGCGAGCTTCTCCACTACCTCCGGTTCGAAATCCGGGTAGCTGCGTCGTGTCAGCAGCCGTATGTCTGCTGTGTAGGCTCCCAGGATCTCCTGGTTGCCTCGCTGGCGGTTGGCCAGCTGTTCCTCTGCGTGCTCAGCATTGGTCGCTCTCCCAAACCACCTCCGGAGCGCTCCTTGTAGCGCTGGCCAGCTGCGGCGTTCCTCGGGCCGGAGATCGGACAGCATGCAGAGAGCCCTTCCCTCCACGGCCAGCGCGACCTACATGGCGGTCTCTTCAGGTGGCCAGCTGTTCAGCGCATCAGCCAGCTCGACCTGAACCAGGTAGTCGTCCAGCAGGGTTTCACTGTTGAAGCGGGGAATCTTGGCCGGATGGGTGGGATGTTCGCCTCTCAGTCTATCCCTGCTCCTGGTCGCAGTGGAATCGCCGGCCCATCCTGCCCTGAAAAGGGCGGGGAGCGGGACTGGTTTGCTCTACTCAGCTCGCCCTGCCTTGAAAAAGGCAGAAGGCGGGGTACGCTGGTCCCGTCGGGTTCACTGCTCCGTTCATCCCGGCGAGCAACTCCGGGGTCAGTGTCTCAGCTCTGTCATCCGTCCCCAGTTGAGCGATGAATCGCTCCAGCTGCTGGATCTCCGCTTGGATCCTGGCTTCCATCTGCTCCATCTTCCACTCCTGACACCAGTGTGACGTAGTAGAGGTTCACACAAGAAGAGGAGCAGATGGCTGCGAAAAAACAGGCTTTATTGAAGACACACACTGAACACAGACAGGAGGGGAGGTCATTCTCCCAGACCTCCATTTCAATAAGGGTTACACAGACACATAATCATTCCTGTTCTAATTCTACCTATAACACAGTGTCATTATATAATAATGACACAGTAATAACAGTTTAACACACACGAAAATAACGTCCTCTGCTGGCAAAGCAGAGGACGTTCGGAGAATTGGGCCAACCACATTCCCTGGGTCCTTTTAGGGCTGCACTTCGCACCTAAGGAGGATTTGATGGCCGCCTACCATCAGGACATTTCGTTTACGGACACAAACTGGCTCGACCGAAGGTCTCGGGTTTCTTTTAGGACTGCGTTCCGCACCTAAAAGAAGGATTTGGCAGAACTTATTTTTCTCAGCCACTGCAGATCACTGGAGAGTTTTTACCAGAAAATCCTGCATCCGAGGCTGAGCCGCCCACACAATTTTTGCGCGGCCCGGAGGCTTTTATCATACCGGGCCGGCCCTCCATTGCTTTCCCCACACCTTCGTCCCAAAAAGCCTGCAGAATGCTGGTTTTGTTTCCATCAGGCATGATGCGCACCAGACCCCACTGTGCCCACCGTACAACGGACCGTTCAACGTGCCGGAACCTGGGGAGAAGCATAAGGTGTTTTCCCACCCTCCTTCTTTCCCTCCACAGACTGACATGCACTCCAATACACTTCACCAGCAGGATGGTTCTACTGGATCGGCAACGCCCTGCAACAGCCGCTATGGGTGCTGGCTCGAGCCCAAAGGACCGGGGGAGTTAGAGTTAGAGTTAGAGCCCTTTCTGTGAGTTCGGGGGGGGGGGGGGGGGGGGGGGCTGTGTGTGGGCACAGTTTGGGGGTTTTCTCACACCCAGAGAGACAAGGGGAAGAGAGGACAATGGACTGAATGAAGAGGTGTCACGGGGGGGTGGGGGGGTGGGTATCAAGTGGGACAGCAAAGACTATGCGCCCCCCTGGGGAGAGGAGTAAATGCCGGAGAGAAGAGGTGTGTTTGAGCAGAGCCTATGAATATTATGTTAATGTGCTGCATTTCTCTTTGTTCACACAACAATGTATGAGGGTCGGAAGCTCTGGGTTTCTACATATGGAAATAAAAGTATAAAAGAGGACTGTACAGAGACCCAGGTAGCGCAGTAGCTCAGCAGAGCTCAGAAGCGTGTTTGCTGTTATGTTGGAGAAATAATAAAGCCTTGTGTCGTCCAGCTCGTTGCCTTCGCCTATTCCTTTTTTCTCCACAACAGCACCATTTTTCTTTATATGTTAATTTAAAATCTGTTTAAAGGGAGACAAATACTATCATTAACTACATGCTGCAAATGATTGTGTAATTGTTACATCACAAATAAACACTGGATGAATAGGATTTTTGATCAGTTTCTTGGAGACTATAAAACAAATTACAAAAATCTTCAGCAACCATATTGAATTTTATTTGAAGTCAACAACATATTACTTGACCGCAATTCACATCATCTTTATTCAACTTTAAAAATGCCAACCTGCCACAGTTTACATTCCAGAAAAAGTAAATATCAAGTTAAACTTAAACATTCAAAAATTGTCAAATGGTAATATTTCAATGAATCAATTAATTATTCAGCTTCCCTGAGTTCACTTTTGCACAGCTGGTAGACAACTGCCACGCCAATGCAGTCTCCCCAAACACTGACAGCAGTACAAATGTGGTCTCTGAAAGTCAAAAATGAAAGCTATTTAGCTACGTATTTTGAAAAAAAATCTACTCTTCATCTACAGTTGTTACCCATTCAAACTCATCCACAGAAGTTAAAAAGTGATGATTTCAGTGATACTGTGGGAATCCACTCAGTATGTTTCCACTCAGATGGAACGACAAGGGAAATTGTCATGGGGGGTTTGTGCGTTGATGCGGGGGTTGGTGTGTTGATGCGAACAGTGACAAAGAGAATGGGAATTGCAAAGGCACCACAGGTCGCTGAGCGAGTTGTATGCTGTAAAAGGAGAGGTGCCTGCGACCTGTGAGTTTTTTGATGCTTGTGATTCTGGTGAATGTGTGAGAGAGAGATTAATAAAGCATGCTCTGCTCTGGACTGCTCTGCCTGATTATTTCTCTCGCCACAATACCTGCGAAATCTGGTCATTGAAGATTTAGGGCCTTTTGCAAGGATCTAAAGCGGATATTTCAAAGATTTTTATTTGTCAATACTTCTATATGTACAGGACATACAGGAGAATTGAAATGTTGTTTCTCTCTCTCTTGGTGGTGTGTGCAATATATAAGAAAAGAAGGAATAAGGATGAAAAAAATATTTGTGCAATATTCTGTTTTCTACCAGTGGTTTTGGTAGTTTCTGGCAGAGTGTTGTCCATCTTCATACTTTGTGCCTTCATCAACCAAATAATAACTGTGCATGGCCTTTATGCTTGTGGAAGTGGACTCATTCAAAAGAGGTGTGGCTGGGTGCAAAGTTGGTGCATTGCTGTTTTTGTTGTCTTAGCTGCCAGGGAGGCAGAGATGATGGACTGAAGTGCAGAGATGAGTCTCAGCAATTTATTCACAAACCAAGGTCACAGTTCAAAGGCATGAAAACAAACAACTAAACTTAAATACAAAACAATAAGCTGACGGTACAAATTAGACAGGACCATGGATGGGAATCCAGGACTTGAGAGCCAAAAACATTCACTCCTCTCCCCCCACAACATATAGTTCAGGGCAGAGGAGGGGAAACAAGTCAACAGTGCCAGGATGCCGACTAGAGTCCACAGTCCACCTAACAAGGAAACACAGTCCATCAGGAGGCCAACCAAAGTCCACAGCCTGCCCAACAGGGAAACACAGTCCTTTGGGAGGCCAGCCAAAATTCCAGACCGACCGAGCCATGGGGCGAGACCACCCGGGGTGCTGACCGAAGTTCAAAACCGGCCAGACTGAGGAAGAGGGACCCCCTGGAGGCTGACCAGAGTCCATGGTCAGTCTACCAGGAGATGAGTCAGGCGAGGGAGCAAAGATGTGGACCTCCTAGAGTGAGGAGGTCCACATCTTTGGGTGAGGGAGCAGAGACATGGACCCCACTCGGACAAGGACCCAGATGAGACACCCTCAGACAAGAAACCAGATGAAACCACCTCGGGTGAGGAACCAGATAAGAACACATCGGACAAAGGAAAAAGAGTCAGAGGTTGGCAAAATATTGGCGCCAATATTGGCAGCAGCAGAGATAGATGGTGAGGGGTCAGCAACAGATGGTTGCTGAAACTGAAACCCCTCACTGGGAACAAGCCAAGATATACTAAGTGAAGATGTTAAAAGAATGAAATAGTACTTGCCTTGCTCCCTCCTGCTCTGCTGCAGATGAAGACCCAGGTCGAGCTGCAACAAACAAGATGACTTCTGGCAGAGCTGCAGGAGAGACAACCTCGTGTGGAGCTGCTGGAGAGATGACCTTGGGAGAAGCTGCTGGAGCGATGGCCTAGGGCGGAACAGCTGATAAGGAGGTCTGAGGAGGAAACGTGGCACTAAGGAGAACTGAGGTGGAGGAGACACAGCTGCTGAGGAGAACTGAGGTGGAGAAGATGCAGTCACTGAGGAGAACTGAGGTGGCGCAGCCACTGAAGAGAGCTGAGGAGAAGCAGCCGCAGAGGAGAGCTGGGGAGGAGCAGCCGCTGAGGAAAGCTGAAGAGGAGCAGCTGCTGAGATCTCCGTCGCATCCGGCGGGGAAGCTGAGGAGCAGATGACCTCAGACGGAGGAAGACACACAGAGGTCAGTGATGGTGGATGAATACAAATGGCAGCAGAGAGGTAGCAAGGGCCCAGAAACAGTTGGTGACCGTGACTGAGGCTCCTGGCCAGGAGGAGCAAGGCGAAACACTTCATTCACAGGTGTTAAAAAATAAAAACAAGGTACTTGTCTTGTCCCCTGCTCTACTGCTGCAGGAGCTGCTGCTGGTGGCCCAGATGAACCATTTTTGAGTGGCTGCCGAGATTGCCCAGGAGGCAGCACCTGGAAAGCAGCATGGAGCTGGGGTTACAGTGGCTGTGGACTTAATGACCTGTGAATGCAGACACCAAGAACAGAATATGAACCATCTCCTGACTACCTGCCCCATAAGTCTGGTACATTCAACATCTGCAGTCCTCTGTCAGGTTAACAACAGAGCAAAGACATGGCAATCTTTCTATTGTGACACAATAAGATGATGAGGATGACAGAATCAGAATCAGAATCAGAATCAGAAAAAGATTTATTGCCAAGTACATTAACAGATCACTGATAACATACGAGAGAATTTGACTTGACACAGAAAATGAACCTGCATTTCCAGTGACACGGCTGCATCTGGAACGCGCCTGCCAACAGGATGGTACAGATAAGAAATCATACAATGGGAAGGAGCAAAAAAATCATTGAATTCAGAATATTGACCATAAGTAATCAATATTATGATTACAAAGACAAAAAAAGCCCACGATGCACATTCAAGACCAGAGTTCACAGGACACAAGGAGAGCAGTGATTGTTATCTTGTTGTCAGTTTCTGGGTCAGTGTGGATGTAGTGTTGAAGCAGTGTTGTATCAATAAGAGCACAAGGACACTTTGGCAGAAGATGTTTTGTCTGGCTGCAGCAATTGTCCTTGGCAATTGTCCCAAGCAGCTACTGTCCGGAGGCCGTGTGCTCAGTGTTTTGAAAAACAAAGACTGGGGATTATCAGGAGGATTTTTGTAAGGGAAATTGAGCCAAAATAGAACTGATCACAGAGAAAGAACTTTATTTTCTTCTGCAGATTCAGTGCTTAATCCTTCATTGCGGGGCTTTGAGTCCGTCGTGGATAGACTTAAGCGTAACCATGATGTAATCCACCTTCCGAGACAGTTCTCCATTTGTCGCTATCAAAGTCTTCTCCATTTTTTCAATTTGATGGATGCACCTCGCGTGGCCAGCATTTTGATAGGTTGTATCCATCTTCAGCAATTTGCGGTACACCAGGACAATCCCAGTTCCAATCAGAACGATCCCAGTCACCATTATTACGAAGATATACAAATCTTCAATATCTTCGATAGAGAGATTACTCAGGCACAAGATCCTCCAAACACTTGTCACCCGTAAATAGCCCGCTGGAGCCGTCCCTGCGGGGCAAACAGCTTCCCCCGGAGCACTATTCCTTGTTGAAAAAATAGTGTCAATTGCGTTCAAAGCCCAGCTTATCAATTCCATAATTTCTTTCGATAATCAGCAGTAGACGCAGACAGACGACAGCAAGCTGGGATCCAGTTAGTTAGGGAAGTGGGGAGCTAGAGCAGAGAGAAAAGAGAGAAGCGTCTACTCTCCTTGAAGAGCGGAAGTGAGAGCCAATAGCATAACTCAGTTGATGTTGTACGTCTCTACCAACCAGTTGGTGCAAGATTAAGTGCAACACCTACTGGCCAGGAGGTCAGAATGTTGACTCTAGCACCAGCACAATGGTTGTGGCCCCTTTCCTGAAGACGTCTGTGTGTAGCTGCTTTTGATGCACTGACACCATACTCCCCTCCTCATGAAGCTCCCGCAGGTTCTTGAATCAGCTTTTCTTGACAACCCTGTCAAAGTAAGGGTCATCCCAGTTGCTCATTCACCTTTTTTCGACCACACTTTTTTTCTCCCAGCTTTCTATTAATATCAGCAAAATAATGTAATAACAATTTAAGCTCATTTAAGGTACCTTTTCATGCATCTGTACAGTAATCATCTTGATGTTAAATTATGAACAGCTAGCACACAACCAACAGAAATGAACTGAAATGTATCTAAAAGAGCAAAACAAAAGCACACTCTTGTGAATAATTAAATTAAATCTTAAATTAAGTTAAATCACCCTTATTGTCATTCAACCGTACAACCAATCATGTACAGCAGAACGAGATTGTGTTTTACCTATCTACAGTGTTAATCACACACACCGCAAGTGCAGAATCAGAGGGCCGCCGCCATGCAAGGCGCCGCCACAGAGTTCCCTCCTCCATTCCATTTATTGCTGAGCACCAAGCTGGACGGCAGGAAGTTCCACTTTTATATGGTCTTCGGCATGACCCGGCCGGGATTTGAACCCCTGCCTCCCGGGTGTGGGGGCGGATGCTCTACCAACTGAGCCACCACTCCGGTAAATAATCAACATAATAATAAATCAACATAATTTGCAAAAATGTCCTTTTTTCTCCTGTAAGCCATATCAGAAGCATACAGTAAATATCAAATCATAACCTACACAGTGTGTAAAAAGTCTTACATAATCTTCCATCCATATAAAACGCAATTGATGAATAGACTTGACAATGAAATGTTTCATTATTGTGTCTCCTTGTGTGTCTTTGATAACTGGAATAATAAAAATAAAAATGCTCATAATGGAATGTCAAATTTTGGAGTTTGTCTGTCTTTAATGTAATTTTCCTTTTTACTGTACCAGTGGTGATTTTTGATGTCAGCTGTTCAAATAAAATAAAATTCTTTAGAAAATGTTTACATAAGAAAAGTCTGCAATTCATGTTCTTGTTTTCTTGGTCACTTTAAGCTAATATTTTGTGCAACAACATTTTTTTTTTTATTGTTATCCTCTTGATCTTCTTAATGTTAAATCAATGTATAATACATACCTGTCAAGGCATACCCCATGCCTCCCTTATTGGGGGGGCTTTCACACCTGTACTGAGTGCTTAAAAACTGTATTTATTGGCAGATGAAAGAAAACTGAAGCAAAAAAAAAAAAAAAAACAGACAAAAACCAAACAAACAGCAATTGCAACATGAACTATTTCAAACATATTTATTCAAATGTACACTGATATGGACACAATCTTGAGCCATAACTTTTTGGTAATGTGAAAATAATAAGCCAAGTAGCACACAAAAAAAATAAATAAAAAAATAAATAAATGATATTAATAACAAATAAATAAAAAAACAATATTTTTCAAATTTACATTAGCACAAGGTAGATTGCTTAATTTGAAAGTACACAATAAGAATTATTCTGAATATAGTTCTTAATTGTCAGCTAGAAATTTCCTTATTTTTGAAAGAAAAGCACTGTTTTTTTCAATGAAGATAACTTTAAACTAATCAGAAATACACTAATATCTAATATACGTTGCTAATGTGGTAAATGACTATTCTAGCTGCAAATGTCTGGTTTTTGGTGTAATATCTACATAGGTGTATAGAGGCCCATTTCCAGCAACTATCACTCCAGTGTTCTAATGGTACAATGTGTTTGCTCATTGAGTCAGAAGACTAATGGATGATTAGAAAACCATTGTGCAATCATGTTAGTACAGCTGAAAACAGTTTAGCTGGTTAGAGAAGCTATAAAACTGACCTTCCTTTGAGCAGGTTGAGTATCTGGAAAAAAAATATTTCAAATACAAATCATTATTTCTAACCTTGTCAATGTCTTGACTATATTTTCTATTCATTTTACAACTCATGGTGGTAAATAAGTGTGACTTTTCATGGAAAACACAAAATAATTGTCTGGGTGACCCCAAACTTTTGAACGGTAGTGTATATACACTTGGAATTAAAGAGTTTTTAATTGTCAGCTTTGTTACACTAATGCACTTGGATGAACTTGAAACAAGAAAATGTTCACTGATGCTGCTTGTTATAGTTCCAAGTAGCAGCCTTTGCTGTCTCTAGCATTTCTTTTGAAGGCTTGAACTTGAAGCATGGAGTGTCACAATTCATTTTCACTTGCATGAAAGAAGTCAGAGTTTCTGGGAGCATACTTTTTCTGAAGTCGGTGTGAATTTTCCTGACCATGCTGAAAGCCCTCTCACTGTCAGCATTGCTGTGAGGAAGGCAAAGCAGTGCTGAGTACACTTTGAGGAGCTGGGGGAAGCGGAGCACATCAAGGGCTGTCTTCAAGGCCATCACCTGACCCCAGTAGACATCAACACGGACAGGCTTGCCATCCTTGTCTTGTAGAGGCACTGTGTTTTCTGGCAGCAGTTGCAGGTCCTCCCATTCTTCTTTCAGCTCTTCTGTATCAACAGTGGGGCAAAATGCAGCAGCAAGCTCTACAATGGGGCCATAGGTCAGGGACTCTGTTTTCCTGGGGTCGAGAACAGAGAGGTGTGGCAGATTTTGACGTCAAAGGGGAACTTGTTGAGCATCTTTCTCACTACAGCTTCATAGAAGCCTCTTACTGCTTCAAAGAACTTCTGCTCTGTGCCTGGGTCAAGTTCATGGGTTTGTAGGGCTTCTCTGGTTTCCAGTCCAATGGCGATAAACTCATCAGAGTGCTGCAGGTCACTGTCCAGGAAATCCAGCCTTCTTAGAATCAGAATCAGAATCAGAATCAGAATCAGGTTTATTGCCATTGTTCATGTAGTACACAAACTAGGAATTTGTCTCGGTACAATGCTGCAACATTAAACATGATAAGATAAGAGAAATAAACTATACATGTAATAAAGTGTAGGATAAGATTAAGTGATACTGGTCAACAGTTAAAATATATATTAGCCAGCAGCAGATACTGTGGAGAACTATATAGTGCAGTCGGTAATGCAGGAAGAAAACAGTGATGATTGACATGAGTCTGGTTGAGCTGCTGTACATGGTGCACGAGAGTCACTTAGTGTTCAGCAGTCTAATGGCAGAGGGGAAGAAGCTGTTCATGTGACGGGAGGTTTTAGTCTGGATGGACCGAAGTCTTCTACCAGAGGGGAGGGGGGCAAACAGTACATGACCAGGGTGTGAGGGATCGGCTATGATCCGGCCAGCACGCCTCCGGGTCCTGGAGATGTACAGATCCTGGAGAGATGGGAGCTTGCAGCCGATCACCTTCTCAGCAGTGCGCACTAGGTCATTGGTCGCCTTTACATACTTCATTTGAACAAATTTGACCAATAGTTTTCTCAAGAGACGATCCATTTCAGGGAGGAGACTGCCTATCTTGCTCTCGTCTGCTTGAAAGATGGTGTTGAAGTTGTTGATGATAGGCAGGATGAACTTCATGAAGAGCAGAAGAAGTTCTGTGAGGGGGTCATGTAGCCTCTCGTTGATGGACTTGACTTTGCCTGGCTTCTCAACATCCTCATGGCTGGCAAAGTATGGCTTGAGGGCAGGAAGCTGTGATAGCGTTCTGTTGCCAACTTTCTCCAGTGACAGCCAGCAAGTCGGGCAATGCTTGAGTATTTTCTCTTCTTCTACCTGAAACAAATTATAAAGAAATATTGTAAGTCTACCTTAGCACTACATGTAGTGTTTGACAAATAATGAAAGCATATTAACGGTACTGTTATTATGTTGCCTGTTATCATGAAATGCAGGTTTCTCATTAAACTCAATTTTACTTTATGGAACAAATACCTTGGATTTAACATCTAACTTACCTCAGTGAATTGCTGGAATTCCTTGAAGTCCGTCAGTCTCTTGGAGCTGTTGTGGAAGAAATAGAAGATATCGACTAGGAAATCATCCAGCTTCATGGGCAGCGCTTTCACTCCAGCTTTCACGCACAGGTTAGCCAGATGACATATGCAGCCAATGCTGAAACAAAAGCAGAATGGATTTTTGTTTCATAAGTTAAGTATCAGAAATAAATCTCTTTGAAATTGTGTTAATAATAATAACAATGAAAATATCAATCTTATTCAGCCCTTTCAATATAATGCTATACATTCAGATGTAAAGCAAAGTTCCAAGACACAAAATAACAGTACACTATAGGGGATTTGGGCTACCTCTAAGCATGTTTGTTAAGATTTTAAAGCATTTTTTTTTTGTTATATTTAGGTAATATTTGAAGGTGAATAATACTGCCCATACCTGAAAACATTTGGAGATTTCTCCTTCAGTCTGGAAAGGACAGAATTGTCTCGACCCACCATCATGTTGCAATTGTCCGAAGCAAAGCCCACATTCTCCCATGGAATATTGTGCAATCTAAAAATAAATAAATAAATAAATAATAAAAAATAAAAGAATTTGGTCAAAAGTGGTCTGTATGCAAGCAAAAAAAAAAAAAAATCCATTTCGCACCTCATGAAGTTGTCAATTTCCACAAAAATGTCAGTGGCTTTTCCCGATGCTGGAATGGGCATGTCCAGCAGCCTGGTCTGGGACATCTCCCCATCGAAAATTCTTGCAAGGATGACGAGATGCTTTTTGGTGTTCTTGTCGTTGCTCTCATCGACCATGATTGAGAAATGCCCCTTCCTGCATGCTTCTATGACTTGTTCTGTGTAGGCAGGCGCCAGGCTCTCTTTGATGATCATGGTCGTTTTGGTTCTTTTGCAAGCAAAGTCTTGAGCGCTCTTGCTGTCAGGAAAAAATGTTGACACCAAATCACTGAAGTGATCTGCCACCAATGGGGGTAGATTGTGCTCTGCCACAAAATGACAAAACATCACTTCTGCTAGTGATGCATTGGATTTGGAAGGCGTCGGTTCTCTCACTGGCTGAAAATGTTCATCCATCGATCGATACGTTTTCGATTTGGCTACACAGTTTTTGTGGCCCTGTGTAGCGAAGTGCGTCTACGACTTCAGGTCGAAAATCCCCGATGCAGTCACTTTTATGCTCCTCCTACATGGAACACAGAAGGAGTGTGTAGGGCCCTCTGGAGAAGCCTTTATCCATCCAGCGTGTTTTCCCTTCTCGAAGCTAGGACTCTCCCATTCTTTTCGGTGACGTCCAGTCCCTCGATTTCCCTTTTCTTCAAGCTTTATTTTCTTCGCCAGCGGCGTGCTGCATGAAGCCATTTTGAAAATCACAAAAACACTGCTTAGGTGCGCTTGTGGAGGATCGAAATAAGTGCAGGCGGACACGGCGAACTGACGTTTAAAAGGGTGCTTCATGCAGACAGTCAACTTATATACCCGGCTACAGACAATGCATGCATGGCACATTAGCATCACAGTATACAGCAGGAAAGCATGGACATGACCCCCACAGCCTTCGGGACAAGCAGAGCACTCAGCTGGAGCAATTAGCAGAACAGTGAGATGTATGGACTGATATCAATAGGCAGCCTCTCCTTCCTGCCAGTAATCCTGCTTTTGATATGTGTGACTCTCATGTAAATGTCCCATGCATTCCTGCTGTACTGTGATGCCAATGTGCCATGCATGCATTGTCTAGCTGGGTATATAAGTGAACGGAATATCGCTTGCTCTCTTACTCTCTTACTGCTCTCTTACTACACGCATTGCCTGTTTGCTGACTAGAGACTGAGGGCTCACTCCAGCGCGCTTACACAGTGCTGGAGTGAGTCCCGTGATGGTGGATGAATAAAACACCCTTTTAAACTTCAGTTCGCCGTGCCTTCCCTTATATCATCCGCCACACTGGGACCGGCCGAGGGACAAAGAGCGTCTACTCCCTCTCACCGCTCCTCTGCACCTAAACGAGCGTGCATGCACCTCGTCCTCTCTCCACGACGGTGACCTGCAGGGCTGACGGAGAACGCAGCGCGTGGACCAGAACGCACCATGACCCGGCATGAGCGAACGACAGCAACAGCCCGAACAGGGATGACCATCGGCGCCGACGACGCTGATCTCCAGCAAGCTCCCTGACCCTGACTCGCCTCGACAGCGGACCTGCCATGCATCGAACCCCCGCACGCACACCAGGGGTTACGAGGACAGCGCACCACGCACGAGACAATAACGGCTCCACAGACCGCCATCGTCCTCTGCCGCTGCACATCGGAACCTTCAGGGCTGTTCACACACCTGAAGCAGACACGCAGCCCGCACACAGAATTTTGTATGGGTCTCAGCCACGGCGCACAATGGGAATCCAGCCGTCAGCTGTCCCCGAGGGCTTTAGGGCTGCGCGCGCACCTAAAGCCAACACGCCAAGTCCCTCACACAGCTGCAGCTCCTGTTTTTTTCTTCATGGCCGCCACGAATCCTCGCTGGACTTAACCGCGAGGGGAGTCAGAGACAAATGTTTCTTCTCACAGCCGCTGTGGACCTCCGCCACGTTCAACGGGACAGCCCCTCAACATCGTGGGTCCACATGCAATTTTTGCGCGGCCCGGACAACTTTGCCGTCCCGGGCCGGCACTCGCTACCCCCACCCTCCTCCCTCCCCCTCCTCCGGCACAGAACTTTTCCCGCAGCTCGCTCCCAAAGCCGGACGATCGACACCTCAGCCTCCAGCTGAGCCCTCTTGGGGGGGGGGGGGTGACCCCCACAGCCTACGGACAAGCAGAGCGCTCAGCTGGAGCAATTAGCATAACAGTGAGATGTATGTACTGATATCAATAGGCAACCTCTCCTTCCTGCCAGTAATCCTGCTATTGATATGCGTGACTCTCATGTAAATGTCCCATGCATTCCTGCTGTACTGTGATGCTAATGTGCCATGCATGCATTGTCTAGCTAGGTATATAAGTGAACTGAATATCGCCTGCTCACTCTCTCTTACTACTGCTGTTTTGATCACACGCATTGCCTGTTTGCTGAGGACTCGCTCCAGCGCGCTTTACACAGCGCTGGAGTGAGTCCTGTGATGGTGGATGAATAAAACACCCTTTTAAACTTCACTTCGCCGTGTCTTATTATATCATCCGCCACACTGTCCATCCACCATCCAACCGATGATCCTGAAGGACAAGCTGCTGCGCGCAGGCGTGGACCAGCACCTGTCATCATGGATCCTGGACTACCTCACGAACCGGCCTCAGTTTGTGAGAACCCGGGACTGCGTGTCCGACACGATCATCGGTAGCACAGGGGCCCCCCAGGGAACGGTGTTGGCTCCCTTCCTGTTCACTCTTTATACTGCGGACTTCTCACACAACATAACACACTGCCATCTACAGAAGTTCTCTGATGACTCTGCGATTGTTGGCCTCATCTCCAATGGAGATGAAGCTGAGTACAGAGGGCTTATCCAGGACTTCGTGGACTGGTGCTATCGGAACTGCCTCCAGATCAACGCGAGGAAAACTAAGGAGCTGATGGTGGACTGCCGCAGGCATGGACAACCCCTCACAGCACCAGTAAATATACAGGGAACAGACATTGAGATGGTGACATCCTACAAGTACCTGGGTGTTCATCTGAACAATAAACTAGACTGGTCACACAATACTGACGCACTCTACAAGAAGGGACAACGCAGGCTGTTCCTACTGAGGAGACTCAGGTCTTTTGGTGTACAAGGGGCACTGCTGAAGACATTCTATGACACGGTGGTGGCATCAGCCATCACTTTTGGCGTGGTCTGCTGGGACAGTGGCATTACCGCAGCCGATAGGAAGAGACTGAACAAACTGATCAAGAAAGCTAGCTCTGTCCTGGGGCAGCGCCTTGACCCGGTGGAGGAGATAGGAGAGAGAAGGACGGTGGCTAAACTGTCATCTTTGCTGGAGTCCGAGTTCCACTCTATGCAGGACATACTGAACGCACTGAGGAGCTCATTTAGCAGCAGACTACATCATCCCAGGTGCACAACCGAGAGGTTTCGCAGGTCCTTCCTACCAACGGCTGTCAGACTGTACAACCTAAGCAGGGCTGCTCGCAGAGATAGCAAAAAGACGTAACAACCTAATAGTTTTTGAATGCAAAAGATGCAATAGACTTACACAATGGTCCCCTCCGGCATACAACTAGGAAAATACCGGTCGCTATGGAGGGTGAGAATATGTATGGGCATATAATCATACCATGTAGGATATCTAAGTAGACGGTTGTGCTGTTTCATCCCATCTAGCTACAATGCTCTGCACTTTGTGTGTTTATATATTTACATATTTATTCCATCTAGCTACAATGCTCTGCACTGGGTGTGTTTATATATCTACATACTATTCCATCTAGCTACAATGCTCTGCACTGTGTGTGTGTTTATATATTTACATATTTATTCCACCTAGCTGCAATGCTCCGTACTGTGGGTGTTTATATATCCATCCATCTTCTACCTCTTTTCCGGAGGTCCGGGTCGCGGAGGCAGCAGTTCAAGCAGAGAAGCCCAGACTTCCCTCTCCCCAGCCACCTGCTCTAGCTCTTCAGAGGGGATACCAAGGCGTTCCCAGACCAGCTGGGAGACATAGTCTCTCCACCGAGTCCTGGGTCTGCCCCGGGGTCTCCTCCCAGTGGGACGTGCCTGAAACACCTCAAGTGGGAGGCGTCCAGGAGGCATCCTAATCAGATGCCCATACCACCTCAGCTGACTCCTTTCAATGTGGAGGAGCAGCGGTTCTACTCTGAGCCTCTCCCGGATGACTGAGCTCCTCACCCTATCTCTGAGGGTGAGTCCAGCAATCCTACGGAGAAAGCTCATTTCAGCCGCTTGTATCCGCAATCTCGTTCTTTCGGTCATTACCCAAAGCTCGTGACCATAGGTGAGAGTAGGAACGTAGATTGACTGGTAAATCGACAGCTTCAACAGTTTATATATCTACATATTTATTCCATCTAGCTACAATGCTCCGCACTGTGTGTTTATATACTCATATATTTATTCCATCCAGCTAAAATGCTCTGCACTGTGTGTTTGTGTATATATATATATATATACTGTATATATATATTTATAGTAATATGTACATATGTATATTAGCTGCGCTTGCTTTTTTTTCTTGCCTTCTGATTGTTGCTCTGAGTGTTGCTATCCCTGTGCTGTTGCAATCCTGGAATTGCCCCATTGTGGGACTAATAAAGGCTTATCTTACATTTGCATTAGAGTCACACATATCAGGCGCAGGATTACTGGCGCCGGAATTCCTTTCTGTTCCGGAGCTGCAGGACAAAAGAAGGTGCGAGGCACATCTGCATAATAATCAGTCCCCACCTCTCACTGTTCTGATAATTGCTCACGCTGAGCGCTCTGCCAGCCTGGTAGGCTGGGGGGGGGGGGGGGGGGGATCACTACAAGCTCAATTTCACCAGGCATTTTTTTTTTCGCTGTATATTTTTCTTTACAGAAATGGCAATACGCCCGTATTTGCTAAAGTTGCATTTTCCCCGTATTAAAATACGGCGAAACCGTATCACTTGACAGGTATGAATAATTTATGTAAATAACTCCAGCTTCTCTCCTAAAACGTCTACGCCACAGCAAAACCATTTACGACAACCAAGCCTGGTTTCCGGCTGAAGTCAGGTTACAAAAAGGTGCGCGTTTACGAGGAAACAGAAAGTCGCAGTCCTTTGAGGAAGATGTGAAACGTAAGAGCTCCTCAGGTAGATCTGTAAGTTACTCATTTTATCGGAAGCTATTTGACTTTACTTGATAACACCAGTGCTTACCTTCAAGATAACAGCAGTTTGCGGTAAAGTGTTTGTGTTTGCTGAACGAGCTACCCTGTGTAGCAGCGCTCGTTTATATCTCTTAGCTCACACAGTAGCTTTACAATGATCTGTTTCGATAGCGCACTGATTTAGTTAGCTTAGCGACTAAAGTATGGTTTTAGATATATATATACATATATATTAAATTTAAAATACTATATTCTTAACTAGCTTGTGGCTAACTTAACGCCAGAGCGAGTATGTTACACGGTTTGTTATGCTAGCGACTGGTCTTTCCATTCAGGCTAAAACTTATAAAACTTTAAAAATGTACAAAAAGTTAAGCATTTTCCTGAATAAAAAAGGCTGACGTTTTACAAGCTAGACATTCTCAAATGTACGTGTAAATGGCAAACTTATGAGAAAATGTTGCAAAGATCAAAATAGCCACATATTTATGAGGAAAAGGATGAAAAATACAACAATACACTTGGAAATGTATCCAAATAAATTTGGGCATGTGCAAAAACAGCAACTCTATATCTGAGGTAAAACTTGTAGCTTGAGGAGAAAAAGATTCATATGTAGAACTGACCAGAATAAAGTTACAAAATTATAAGTAAATGCCGCAAACTTGAGAGGAAATAGAAGTAAACAGGAAAAAGTAAGAAAATGAAGCTGCAAAATCATAAAGTCATGAATTTAAGAGTATAGAAACTACACAAATTTGCAATAGAACATGTGTGTATTTAAGATGAAAAAACCAATTCAATCTTATTATGTGCGTGGTTTAAAAAAATCATTTTAAGCTTGAATATATTTTCTGGAAAAAATGTTAAAAAAATGTCTCTCACGTGTAAAGGGTGTCAACTCTCATTGTTTAAATCCAGACTCAAAACTCATTTGTTTAAACAAGCTTATTCTCTTTGATAATGTACCTTTTAATTCACCGTTTTTGGTTTGTTAACTAAGCTTTGTTTTTGCATTTTAAATCTGTTTTTAATGTATTAATGCTGTCTTGTAAGGTGACCTTGGGGGTTGAAAGGCATCTAGAAATTTTATTATTATTATTATAACCCTCTTTAGATTCAAATAATCAAAAGATTCATTTTTATTTGTCAATAGTTCTATATGTACAGGACACACAGGAGAATTGAAATGCCATTTCTCTCTCTGTGGTGTGCACAATATATATAAGAAAAGAAGGAATAAGGATGAAAAACAACAGCAGTTTATGTACTGTAATAGTACCCGTAGTGCACGTAAAGATAAAAGATAAAACCCATCAGTCTCGTAGTGCAAATAAAGATAAATGATAACACCCAGCAATCCTATATACAGAAAAAGTGAAGTTGTAATACCTGTAATTGCAAGTTCAGTGCAGTAGTGCAGGTGCAGACAGTGACAAATTGGACTATACATGATCAATATTTCAATAACAGACAGACAGCAGCAGGTATGGCATTTGTGCACATGGTTGCAGTAAGGTGCAGAGACATACAGCAGCAGATGTTGCTACTGTTGGTGTGCCAAGTCTTTCTGTGCAAACAGCTGAGGTAGTTATTGTGTGCATGAGTTTGTTACGGTCCGGTTGGGGGGGAAGCAGAGTTCAGGGTCCTGATGGCCCGATGAACAAAGCTGTGTAGCAGTCTTGTGGAGCAAGCCCGGAGGCTCCGGTACCTTTTCCCCAAGGGCAGAAGGCGTAAGAAAGTGAGGGGTGGGAGGTGTTGCCTGCAATGTTGATGGCTCTGCAGGTGTGGTAGATGTCCAAGAGAGGGGGCAGAGGGGCACCAGTGATCTTGCTGGCTGCTTTCACTGTGTGTTGTAGTGTCTTCCAGCAGGAGGCGGTGCAGCTTCCGTACCACACCATGATGCAGCTGGTGAGGATGCTCTCATTGGTGCCCCGGTAGAATGAAGACATGATGGGGGGTGGGGACAGGGACTCATGCTCGCCTCAGTTTGCAGAGGAAATGGAGGCGGGTTTGAGCCTTCTTGGCCAGTGATGTGGTGTTGTTAGACCATGAGAGGTCCTCAGATGTGCACCCCCAGGAAGTTGGTGCTGCTCCATCGATGATCAGAGAGGGATGCTGTGTGTGTCCTCTCCTAAAGTTGACCACAATCCCCTTGGTTTTTCCCACGTTCAGGAAGAGATTATTGTCTTTACACCACTGGACCAGTTGGCTCACGTCCTTTCTGTAGTTGGCGTCTTCATTGTTTGTGATGAGGCCCACCACTGCCATGTCATCCGCAAACTTGATGATGTGGTTGGTGCTGTAGGCTGGTATGCAGTCATGGGTCAACAGGGTGAAGAGCAGTGGGCTGAGCACGCACCCTTGTGGGGTCACTGCTCAGTGTGATGGTCTTGGAGGTGTTGCTGCCGACCCGCACTTTCTGTGGTCTCCCTTTGAGAAAGTCCAGCATCCAGTTACAGAGAGAGGTTTTGAGTCTCGAGTGTATGAGATTTTCTATTAGGTGCTGGGGGATGACTGTGTTGAATACTGAACTGAAGTCCAAGGACAGCATTCGCTCATAGGAGTTCTTAGTTCTTTAAGTCCAGGTGGGCGACTATATTTTGATAAATATACAATTGTGAAAAAATTAGGACACCCTGTATAGGCCTGTGTGCTTTTTTTTTTAACATTATTTGGACATATGGATATTTAATATCAATGTTGAAAACACTGGGAGATCTGAGTAATACAACTCAACAATTAAAAAATGAATTAAAGACTTTTTTTTTAAAATTTTCTGTAAAATGTAATTCTAAAAAATAGTGAGGAATAAATTAGGACACCTTATCTTTTTTTGGACACCCCCACATTCATTCTCACTTAAAATGGCTAAAATAAATGTTAAAAAATGCAAACAAAAACAAGGTTAGACATAGATATATGAACATTTTTTAATAAGGAACTGAATATGGCAGATTAAACCATTAGAATCTAAAACGCCAATTACCAGTATTATAAGTAATGGACAGGTAGTTATAGATCCTTTAGAAATTAATAGTGCCTTTAGAGATTATTATGAAAAACTATATGATACAAAAAATGAAACTGACTTAACAAAACTAAATGGGTTTTTGGGTGGATTATCCATACCAGGTATTCCAAATGAAAACAGGGAGATACTGGAGTCTAAAATTAGTCAAGAAGTTGGGCAAGCCATTGATGATATGAAATCAGGAAAAAGAGCAGGACCAGATGGTCTTCCAGTCAACCTCTATAAAAAATTAAGAATAAATTAATAAAACCACTTTTGGAAATGGTTTTAGAGGCATTTCAAAATGGTAATTTACCATCATACATGAATAATGCCTTTAATTATATTGTTGCCAAAACCAGGTAAACCCTCTAATAAATGTATTAAATGCTGATCTTAAAATAATCTGTAAAATTTTAGCAAAACGACTACAAGAAATATTACCAAATATTATTAACCGAGATCAGAATGGCTTTATAATGGGAAGACAAGGCTTCCATAATGTAAGAAGACTATTTAATATTATTTATTCCAATAAAGAAGCACCAGATACAGCTCTCCTATCATTGGATGCCGAAAAGGCCTTTGATCGGGTCGAATGGCCCTATCTTTTTGAAGTCCTACAAAGGTTTGGACTTGGAAATAATTTCATAAAATGGGTCCAGATAATATACAATAATGCTACAGCAGAAATCCTAACAAACAGCAATATCTCAAAATCAATAAAAATCAATAGAGGATGTCGACAAGGCTGTCCACTTTCACCTTTACTGTTTACTATGGCAATTGAACCTTTAGCGATGGCAGTACGTTTACATCCACAAATATATGGAATTAAAGTAGGACCAACAGAACATAAAATCTCCCTGTATGCCGATGACATAATTTTGTTTATGTCGAATTTTAAAAAAATCAATTCCGACCTTGTTAAATTTAATAAAGAACTTCGGGGATATATCAGGATATAAAATAAACAAAACAAAATCTTCAATATTAATGTTAAATGAGACCCAGAGAAATCATCCAGTTCCTGAGGTAAACCAATTCAATGTTGTAAATCAGTTTAAATATTTAGGAATTCAAATTTTGCCTAAGCTAGAATCTGTCGCCAATGCCAACTATGAAGCCTTAATGACAGATATTAATGAGTTGCTTCAGAGATGGATGTCACTACCAATGTCGATGATCGGGAGAATTAATATACTTAAAAGTAATATCTTACCCAAAATACTTTATTTATTTCAAAACATTCCTTTACCACCACCTTCAGATCTATTCTCAAGAATTAAAAAAAAGTTAGTGGAATTTATATGGAACAATAGGAAGGCTAGATTACGTTTGTCCTTACTATACTTACCATTTGATCGTGGAGGTCTGAAATGTCCAAACTTTGTTGTATTACTGGTCAGCACAACTGAGGTTTATGACATATTATTTTTCATCAAATGATCCTCCTCACTGGACTGAAATGGAATCATACAATTTACCTTTACCTCTTCCCTTATTCATATATTCAGACTCGGCTAAAAAATTACAGAAACAAGTTAAAAATCCAATTGTAAAGCACATGATCAAAATATGGTGTGAAACCAAAAAATATTTAAAAGAACCACACTCACTGTCACAATTTAGCCCAATATGGGGTAATCAATATTTTACACCAGGGAGAGCGGATATTGTATTTAAAGTATGGAATTAAAAAGGGATTCAAAAAATTCAAGACTTATATTTGTCACGCTCAGATAACATAATGTCTTTTGAAGAACTGAGGATTAAATTCAGAATCAGAATCAGAATCAGGTTTATTGCCATTGTTCATGTAGTACACAAACTAGGAATTTGTCTCGGTACAATGCTGCAACATTAAACATGATAAGATAAGAGAAATAATTCAATCTTAATAGAACACATTTTTTTAAATATCTTCAGCTTAGAAATTTTATTCGTTCAAATCAAAATAATGCTTTCACCCGACCTACTTATTCAACTTTGGAAAAAATTTTGATGAAAGATAGTAAGAGAAAGGGTATTATTTCAGAGTTTTATAACTCATTGACACTATACTCAAGTGAAAACTCACAGAAAAGACTGAATGACTGGAAAGAAGACCTGCAAATTGAAATTTCAGAGGAACAATGGGAAATGGCTTGTGCAGGAGCTCAAACCAAATCAATAAGTGTACGTCTTAAACTGATACATTTCAAATGGTTAATGCGGATGTATGTTACACCAGTGGAATTAAATAGATATAACAAAAACATACCAGATACAAATGTATGGAAAGTAAAGGAACCCTATTTCACTGTTTATGGGAATGTAGAAAAATCAGAATGTTTTGGGAAGAGGTGAGGGTAACAATTGAAAAAATAATTTCAAAACAAATCACATTGAATCCTAAACTGTTTTTGTTGGGTCTATATCCAGAAAAACATAACTTTAATAAGAGTGAAAGAGCATTCATAGACCTCAGTTTGCTTAATGCCAAAAAATGTATTGCACTACTGTGGAAAAAGACTCAGAATCAGGTTTATTGCCATTGTTCATGTAGTACACAAACTAGGAATTTGTCTCGGTGCAGTGCTGCAACATTAAACATGATAAAATAAAAGAAATAAACTATACATGCAATAAAGTGTAGAATAAGAGTAAGTGATACTGGTCAGCAGTTAAAATATATTAGCGAGCAGCAGATACTGTGGAGAACTATACAGTGCAGTCGGTAATGCAGGAAGAAAACAGTGATGATTGACATGAGTCTGGTTGAGCTGCTGTACATAGTGCACGAGAGTCAATAAGTCACTTAGTGTTCAGCAGTCTGATGGCAGAGGGGAAGAAGCTGTTCATGTGACGGGAGGTTTTAGTCTGGATGGACCGAAGTCTTCTACCTGAGGGGAGGGGGGCAAACAGTACGTGACCAGGGTGTGAGGGATCGGCTATGATCCGGCCAGCACGGATCATAGACCTGATGTGACTCAATGGTTAAGACAGATGTTAACAAACCTTCCACTAGAAAGAATAACATACACTACCGTTCAAAAGTTTGGGGTCACTTAGAAATTTCCTTATTTTTGAAAGAAAAGCACTTTTTTTCAATGAAGATAACTTTAAACTAATCAGAAATGCACTCTATACATTGCTAATGTGGTAAATGACTGTTCTAGCTGCAAATGTCTGGTTTTTGGTGCAATATCTAGATAGGTGTATAGAGGCCCATTTCCAGCAACTATCACTCCAGTGTTCTAATGGTACAATGTGTTTGCTCATTGCATCAGAAGGCTAATGGATGATTAGAAAACCCTTGTGCAATCATGTTAGGTCTGCAATGCTGTAATTGATGCAAATGGAGGATTCTTTGACGAAAGCAAAGTTTGAAGGAAAAAATTATTATTTCAAATACAAATCATTATTTCTAACCTTGTCAATGTCTTGACTATATTTTCTATTCATTTTACAACTCATGGTGGTAAATAAGTGTGACTTTTCATGGAAAACACAAAATAATTGAATCGATGAATTCAAAAAGGGCCCAAGTCCTCTTTGAAAAAGTGTGGACTTGGGCCCTTTTTGAATTCACCGATTCAATTGTCTGGGTGACCCCAAACTTTTGAACGGTAGTGTATATACTGAAATCAAAGGAAAATGTGTTCGAGAATATATGGAGACCTTTCATTGATTATGTAAAGAAATTAAACATAACTTCTGAAGAAGAAGGTGAATATGTGTGGACCTTGCAAATTCCAAGCTGGTGAATGTATATTATGTATTTTTATGTAATAGATTACCTAAACTAAACAGAGGAGCATTGTTGTTGACTTGTTTTTGTTAATGGCTGTTGTTTTTATTACATTTTTTTTGTTATTTTGTTATTATTCTTTTTAATTTTTAAATTACTTTTGTGTTAGTGTCTGACTGTGTGTGCTGTTAAAAAAAAAAAAAAAGGTTCAATAAAAAATATTGTGGAAAAAAAAAAAATAAGGAACTTGTGGCGGTTCGGTTAGCCCCCACAACAGATAAGGACAGACAACTCGCTACTCCTGGTTTTTTCCGCTACACTACTGAGACGTAATGTGCCATTCATGCCTTGTGATGTTAATGTCCTCTCTCTTGCATTGTGTTCATGAGTCCTGTCCTTACTGTGACCTAGAGACTCAGATCAATATGTAGATGTGCCTGTTAACCCCTTTGTTCTGCACCTAGAGCAGATCTGCCTATTGTGATGTATGTCTCACAAATGCAAATATCTCATGCCTGTTCTGCAGTCCCTTTGATCAGACAAACTGCTGTGAATCTGCTTTGATGTATTGTTTGAGTTGGGTATAAATACTGCACAGGTTCTGTAACACTTCCTCTCTCTCACTCTCACTTCAGCTGCCGCTGCAGACACATTTAGGTCTTTTCCACTGTCCCCGCTTAGCCTCGAGTTGAGAACCGGACTGTTTTAACCCTGACTTGGTTCTCCCGCGATTGCTTTCCCACAGGCCCACCCTCCCCAGGCTGAGACTCCAGGTGTGGGTGGGATTTCTTGATCAGCAAGGCGGCGCCACACTGTCGTGACGTCAATCACGCGACTTCATCCTCCAAAACAAAGAAAATGGCTGATTATGAGGCGAGGATTTTTATCGTTCTCGTTCTTTGGCTTTTTACAAAAATCAGTGCCATCCAATGTAACGTTTTTAGACGGCGTGCATTGAGACAAAGGTATGAGGCAGTGACCATGAGGCTCCCGGCTGCCCGATTTGAATATGAAGCCGCAACACTGAGGTTAAATGCTCGACACATGCGGGAGCGTCTGTTGGTAAGGTAACGCATGCTAATGTTTGCAAATTTCATTTTATAGTCATGTTATTTTTAGGTACAGCATTTTTAGGTCGCCTGGTCATTGTTATTAAATGCATTACGGTGTGTGTGTGTGTGTTTCAGTTGTTTGCTTCGTTACGAAATAAACGCTACAGCCCGTCGGTGTGGACAGTCGCAGTGGTGGGAGGATATTGTTCCCCGCTTCTCAAACACGGAGTGGTTGCAGAACTTCCGGATGTCCGAGGACACTTTTACCTACCTGTGTCACAAATTGCGCCCATGCATGGAGCGTCAAAATACAACCTTCCGCCTATGTGCGCCTGTGAGGAAGAGAGTTGCAGTTGCACTGTGGAAGCTTGCTACTGGATCAGAGTACCACACTATTGGCCATCTTTTTGGGGTCAGCATCACAACGGTGTGCAGGTGTGTTCAGGATTTTTGTGCAGCAGCAGAGTCGTTGCTGGTTCCAGAACAACTACGTTGTCCTGATGAAGCGAGGTTCAATGACATTTCTGCCTACGTGGAGAATCGGTGGGGGCTTCCATTGTGTGTTGGTGCCATCGATGGCTCCCACATACCCATCATAGCGCCACCAGAATTTCACACCGACTACTTTAATCGTAAAGGCTGGCACTCGCTGATCCTTCAAGGTGTTGTAGATGGAAAGGGTTTGTGCTGGAATGTTTTTGCTGGGCTGCCAGGGAGCATGCATGATGCTAGGGTGCTGAGACTGTCTACACTGTGGGATTTGGCCAGTCGTGGAGACCTCTTCCCACCTATCATCCGGAACATTGGTGCGGTACGTGTGGGCTACTACCTACTCGGAGACTCTGCATATCCACTGCAAAACTGGCTGTTGAAAGCATTCCATGAGACCGGATGGCTGACTGCAGAACAGCACACGTTCAACCAGACCATCAGTCGAGTACGTGTGGTTGTGGAAAATGCTTTCAGCAGGCTAAAGGGAAGGTGGCGCTGCCTTCTGAAACGGAATGACTGTGACATGAAACTGGTTAAATCTATGGTGCTGACTTGTTGTGCTCTGCATAATCTGTGTGAGAGTCATGGAGAGACGTTTGATATTACATTGGTTGATGCAGCAGATGAACCAGTGGTGGCAGCGTCACAGGGAGCAGAGGAGCAGGGTGGCGATGTACGAGATGCTGTGATGCAGTACTTGTGTAGCAATAGGTAGAATTCTAAGGTCATACAAATTGCTGTACATACATATTGAAAAATGTATTTTTTGGAAATAAAATGTTGTGTTTTATATATGTACCTGTCCTCTGTTGTTCATAACGCTTATCTCTTACAGTAGGGGTAATTACATTCAGCAAGACCGCAAAGCCCATCTTCATAAAATTCAGCTGGAGAAGCTACTTTTTGGTTATGTGGGAATAAAAATTGAACTATAAGTATTGGTTTGCTAAATGTCAGATTGCCAGGTAATGTTCTCCCACTTTTACTAAAAACTTTATTCTTAACAATTTTGAAAAGGTAATACTAATTTCTCAAAAGTTATTTTCCAAAAAAGTTGTGGTACTGTGAATAACATGCATAAACACCACACCGACCATGTTATAAAAATGTAGCTCGACAACTCACTTTTTGCTTATGTGGGAATGCAAATTGAACTAGAAGGCATGTGTTGATAAATTTCATATTCCCATGTAATGGTCTCCCACTTGTACTTGCAAAAAGATTTTTAATTTTATTTAAAAGATAATATAAAATTTTCCTCAATTGATTTCAAACAACTTTTGTGGTGCTGTGAATTACAAGCAGAAACACTACACAGACCATGTTCCAAAAATGCAGCTCGACAACTCACTTTTTGCTTATGTGGGAATGCAAATTGAACTAGAATGCATGTGTTGATAAATTTCATATTCCCATGTAATTGTCTCCCACTTTTAATTAAAAAATGAATTCTAATAATTTGTAAAAGACAATAGAAATTTTACTCAATTTCAATTAAATAACTGCTGCGGTAATGTGAATTAGAACCAGAAAAACAACACACGACCATGTTCAAATAATTTAGCTTTACAAAGACACTTTGGAATAGGTGGAAATCAAAGGCCAATTCAAATTTTGCACAACTTGTTTGTAACAAAATTTTTTAACAAAAAATACTGTTGTCTGTCCTTCTCAGATGGGTCTAGTGTTATTATTGGAAATCTTACTATAGATTCCGTCTTCATTTATTAAATTTAGAATGGTGACGCAGCATTCCATTTACATGTAGTTACCTTTATCACTGTCAACTGTAGAAGTTAAAGTGCACATGGAAAAATGCTTAGAACATAATCTACATGATCGAGCGAAATGTATTAAGCTGTGCAAATTTGGATATACTTTAGCAAAGCAGAATAATCAAAAACATACTAAGACTATACGTTTTGCAGTGTTAGTATAAATTAAATTAACATTACAATGCTATACACCTGACCAGATGGACAGCAGCATGTGGAGTGAGCACACAGTGTGTATGTAATTATTGTCTTTTCCCATATGGTGTCATAACAGATAAACCAGACTTTTGATGCAAACACTACAATTTTATTACAGAAGATAAATTTACAAAGAAAAAAAAATACTGGTTTTGTGGAGACATGGTTACACACGCCTATTAATTGCGTCAACAAGCCGGCCAAATTGGCTCATGAAATCGCGGTGGAATGTTGCAATGTCAGCGAGCTCTTCCCTTCGTAATACTGCTTCCTGCTCCAGGGCTTCATGTGCATCTGCACGTGCATCTGCACGTGCATCTGCACGCGCATCTGCGGCCATCTGTCGCAAATGATGGAGGTATTCCTCGTGGTGTTGTTGCCATTGTTCATGTTGCTGGTCATGTTGCCGTTCCAAGGCTGACGTAAGTTCAGCGATGGAGCTGTCCCTTTTTCTCTTCACTATATTGAAACACAGAAAGGCATGTTTGTTAAAGATGGATCAAAACATAGAATCACACATTTCAAAGCCTACTATGCTGCATTGCTGTATATAAGCTGTACTGTCTGGTAGCTGTCCCGCAGTAGAGCAGATTTTGCAACACCCAGGGTGCTGTCATCGGCAGCAGCCCCCCGGCAAACAAATTTGCCTTCCCAAATAAGCTAAAGTGGTTTTTGTAGCTGCATTTTTGGAACATGTTCTGTGCGGTTATTCTGTATTTAATTTACACTACAACTACTGTTGTAAAAAAAAAAAAAAAAAAAAAAAGGGTTTGAACATTTATTATTAAATTTAAAATTGTCTATAGGCTGCAGCCCCCACGCAAACTAAAAAGGGTTAAGATAAAGAAGATGGATGGATGGATGAGTAAATATTGGGTAAATATTTCAATATTTTCCTGTTGTGTGGTCTCATAAATCAAAATTGGTTAATACAGTCAGCTGGCGCAAAAAATTTTAATGAAGCATGTTGATTTCAACGGCAGTTAATGAGCTGGGATTTGTTTTATAAAACAGGAGTTACAACAGCACTTCAGTCACCACACATAAAATGGAACCAAGTTGTGGACCACTGATAATTTAAGACCAAAGAATCACCCTTTTGTACATATAGAAAAACACTTTAAATTCATTATTATGCACCTATTGGAAATTGCATTAATCAATTTTGTAGCTACATTGTTTATATTTTTCTTTTTGGAGCCTGTTGTCCGCTATACCTTTTTTAAAAAAGGGTGGTTATGGTTCCTTACCAGCAGCCGGACGTGAAACCCAAGACGATGAGGGAGCTGGTGAGGGGCCTCAGATCGGTGTCGATTCATCTGTCCCTCTGCCGGGAGACGCAGGACAGTCTGGTGTGGTTTGTCCGCTGAGGTGGACCCCCGTGAAGTCCGCTGAGGTGGAACGCTGTGATATGAGCAGTGATTCTAGAAAGAAAATGCACGCAATAAACCTCATCATTGCAACATGTACACAAAAATAAAAAAGTTTTTAACCAGAATACAATAACTTCAGCGTTTTTTTTCCGCGCGCGAATAACGATCACAAAGCAAGCGTGAATAAGGATTTGGCTGCACAACAAATGGGTAGCTAGCTAGCTATATGCTGGCTAGCAATCCTCAGTAACAACCATTAGTCTACAACCTTATGATGGATTAAAAAGATTGAGCTTACAACAGAAAGGATAAATTGGCGAAAAAAAGCGCAATATAAAAAAAAAAAAAAACACTCGCCGTCCACGGTTTCAAATGGTGTGACCGACGCCGTGTCAAGTTTCTCCCGACACTGGCAGTACGGATGTGTCCTTATATTCCCATGTGCTCTGAGACCTGCTGGTAGATTTTTTCGTTGCGCGTAGCTACATCTAACTCGCGCTGGATGCGATCGTCGGATAATATCATCCTTATAACGAAAATACTATATATGCCGGCTACTGTGTTTGCTCGCTGCTGAACAACTTTACAAATGGCGCCTGTGGAGATTCAGCAGAGTCGCGTTTCGTGACGTTACAACCAGACCAATCAGCAGCGAGCAGTCAGTTGACGTCACTTCGCGGCCGAGTCGAGCTCTGGATAGACCCTGCCCTGGAGCAGGTACGAAAACCAGCCCCGGTTAGCCCCTGCTAACCGGTGTTGGGGCTCATGGAAAATGCACAAACACCGGGGCGCTGGTGCGGTGCTGGGGAAAGTGGGGCCCGTGGAAAAGGACCTATTGTGTCTCTCTGCCGAGAGCACTGAGGGCTCGCTCCCGTGAAAACGCTATTTAAAACTCCTCACCACGGTGGCTTATTTTTCCATGCCGCCGCACTGATGACCCCGACGTGATGGGCACAAAGATCGTCTATTGCCTCGCACCGCTCCAACGCATCTCCACGAGCCCCAGGGACAGAGATCGTCTATTTCCCCTCACCGCTCCAACGCACCACGGCCAATCTACAGCCACAGCTCAACCTAGATTTTTATCGGCGCCGTCTGCGCTGATCCCCACCAAGTTTCAGCACCCTGACTCGCCACTCCAGCGGCCCACCCACGCACGAAACCCCCACGCACGAAACCCCCGCGCACGCATCGGGGAGTTACGAGGACGGCGCATCACGCACGGGACAAGTAACGGCTCCAGAGACCGCCATCGTCCTCCGCCGCTGCTCACAGAACCTTCAGGGCTGCTCGTTCACCTGAAGCAAGCACGCAGCTCGCCACTGGATTTTTTAATGGTCTCAGCCACGGCACAAAGGGATTTCAGCCGTCAGCTGTTCCCGGGGGGTTTTGGGGTTGCTTCTGCACCTAAAACCAACACGCCAGTCCCTCTGCTTTTGTGTATTTTTTTTATTACAGCCGCTCCTGCTTTTCTTCATGGCCATGAGAGGAGTCAGAGACTAATTTTTCTTCTTGTGATCTCCGCACGCGCAACGGGACAGCCCCTCGACGTCGCGGAGCAGCAAACAATTTTTGCGCGGCTCAGGACGATTTTACAGCTCCTGCCGGCACTTACTACCCCTCCCCCTCCGCCTGCAGCGAGCTTCTCCCACAGCTTGCTCACACAGATGGATTATCGAGGTCTCGGCCCCCTGCCGCGCCCTCTGGGGGGGAGCGTGTGGCGGTTCGGTTAGCCCCCACAACAGATAAGGACAGACAACTCGCTACTCCTGGTTTTTTCCGCTACACTACTGAGACGTAATGTGCCATTCATGCCTTGTGATGTTAATGTCGCCTCTCTTGCATTGTGTTCATGCGTCCTGTCCTTACTGTGACCTAGAGACTCAGATCAATATGTAGATGTGCCTGTTAACCCCTTTGTTCTGCACCTAGAGCAGATCTGCCTATTGTGATGTATGTCTCACAAATGCAAATATCTCATGCCTGTTCTGCAGTCCCTTTGATCAGACAAACTGCTGTGAATCTGCTTTGATGTATTGTTTGAGTTGGGTATAAATACTGCACAGGTTCTGTAACACTTCCTCTCTCTCACTCTCACTTCAGCTGCCGCTGCAGACACATTGTGTCTCTCTGCCGAGAGCACTGAGGGCTCGCTCCCGGCGCGCATGCCCGTGAAAACGCTATTTAAAACTCCCCACCACGGTGGCTTATTTTTCCATGCCGCCGCAAACTGAATATTTAATAGGGTGTCCTAATTTTTTCACATGACTGTAGTTGTAGTGTCGACCACAACAACAGACAAAATGGGTTGATTTGTTAACTGTTTGAACATTGAATTCCCTTATTTGTTGTGCTGCATCATAAGCACCTGACAGACCTGTTTTGCTGTCATAAATGAGTGTGAGAACTTTATCCACAGAGTCCATGTGTGCCCTAACTTTCATTTCCTTTGTACAGGACGGCATGAGAGAAAAGAGAGATGCAAGTATGGTGAAAGATCCCAGTGGATTGTATGATGGAAGAAGGACCAGGACAGGAGAGATCCATATGCAGCTCTAGGCCCTATCCATGGCTCAATCATCCCAAATCTGATCCCTCAAGCCTGCTATGGAAACTCAAAGACTGCTTCTCCACAGATGAGAAGACCTCCCCTCATCAGACAGACGTGGATGTAAGTGCTGATCTGCTCTGGGGTTCTGTACACCAGTACAGGGTTTCTTCTGGTAATATTTCCGTGTGGCGGGCTGCCACCCTTGAAGTTATGCCGCCACGCCAAGGAAATGCTGTACAAATTTATGAAAAAATATGAAGGAATGATGCGCCATAAACGTGGACACGAACAGTGCACGTGATCGTCATCCGCACGGAGTTCGGAAGCACCCTACCCACGTGTTCCAGTCGGCAGGCAGAGTGTCTCACTACTAGCGTCACTGTCCGAGGGAAGCATGAGCTTATTAAAGTACTTTAAACGTGGAAAAAAATCAGAAGAGGTGTATAAGCAGTGGAGGCATTTATGGTGGTTTTAACCCGCTGGTAACGGGAACAGTAAAGAGTCTCTTAGCAAACGGGTGTGGCTCAGCTTCATATGCAGTTGGCTTCATATGTAGGGAACAGGGATGGCAATTTTCCGCCGATCCGCGGATTTCCGCTGATTTTATCATCATCTATGTCATAATTTTGTACCTTTACCTTGTTCTCAATAAAGTTTGGGAAAAAAAAAACCCATATGCGCTCGGCGCTTCGCCGAAGTCTCGCGATAACCCGGATGTACTCAAGCTACTGCTGTATTGTAAACAGCCCTGCGATTGGATAGTTGCAAACGATTGGACCAATCAAATGGCTCGTATGCTTTGTCAAAAATTTATTTCGGCTTGTTCTCAGGGATGTGATTTTTCCGGTAATTCACCGAATTCCGCTTTATTTTTATATTATATGTACGTTAAGTACGTTGGCGGCTTGTGGTCCACGAACACAGTGAGGGTGCGCCCTTTCAGCCAGAACCGGAAGTGGCGTATGCCAGGTAGAGAGCCATTAACTCTCTGTCGAACACGCTGTATTTACGCTCACTGTCGTGCAAAGACCTGCTTAAAAAAAAAGGTGAGCGGCTGCCAAGAACCGGCAACGCATTGCTCCACGACGGCCGCTATACCCATGTCCGAGACGTGGGTAATGAGCGCTGTTTTAACCTCAGAACGCCTGCTCCCGTTCAGGAGTCCAGTCGACTCTGTCCGCCGGTTTCCGTTTGAGTGCAGCATACAAGGCTGTATGAGCTGGGCTGCGCGGGGGAGGAAAATGAGCTGCTCAAGACTCAATGGAGATTGAAACTGGTGATCTGAAATGAATGCTGAAATTATAAAAAGTAATGGTATGTTGGAATTTTATTTCTATTATGGAATAGATAAAATTAACTGATTTTGATTTGATCAAGTGTTAAAGCATGTGATGGATAATGCTTGTTGGAATATTTACCTCCGCCAAGGAGGTTATGTTTTCATTGGCGTTGGTTTGTCTGTCTGTCTGTTTGTTAGCAAGAAAAAGTGATGGAAGGATTTTCATGAAATTTTCAGGAAAGGTGTACAATGGCACGGGGAACAGATGATTAGATTTTGGTGATGATCTGAGGGTGCATACCTCCACCAAGGGCTTTTTTGTATTTGTGCAGCAGGATTACACAAAAACTACTGGATGGATTTGGATAAAATTTTCACCAGAGGTGGTTCTTGGGCTAGAGAGGAACCCATTATATTTTGGTGATGATCTGAGAATGCATACCTCAGCCAAGGCGCTTATCTTCTCACAGTGTGTTAGCAACAATACTCCAAAACTGATGGACAGACTTTGATGCAATTTTCACCACAAGTGGCTATTGGCCTACACACAAACCCATTACATTTTGGAGTTGATCGATGACAAATGGAAGGAGCCTTGGCGGAGGGATGCGCTCTGAGTGCTTTTCTAGTTTAGGAATGCTATCTTCTTGGAACATAAGTCAATATTATACAGTAATAAGTGGCATTCAGCTGTTTGTTTTATGTCATGTAAGCACAGTTCTGGTACTTAAAAATCATAAAAACCCAGGCGCTTCGGGGAGCGAAGTGACAGTAAAGGTGAAAATTGGCTCAAAGTTCAATGAGGTAACAGAAACACTCGGACAGTTTCTGAAGAAACCAGAAAAGGAGATGAAGTTCAAAGTTCAGAGACTGACACAGCTTGCTGCCAAAAGGAAGAAAGTTTCACATTAGAAGTGACTTGGTGACCAGTGTAAATAGTGTAAAAAACTCTAATAGAACTGTTAAATATGTTGGACTAAAGACAGTGAGACAACATTGAAGAAAAAGTAAGTTAACTTTTCATTAAATTTAATGATTTATCTAAGTCTAGTATTTCATTTTTTTAATCATTTTTTTCAGTCTAAATTACTTCTGTTTTACTGAAAACCTCCCAGCTTCAGGGGGGCTGCACCCCCCCGGCCCCCCCGTAAGTCAATCGACCAAATTAGATTTCAGCTGAAATCAGAATTTCCTGTTGCCATCCCTGAGGGAAAGGCAAGGGGGACTGATGAATTGCTGAGGATTTATTTCACCAGCCACTACATTAACTAAGTTATGTTTATTATTATGCACCTGGCAAGTTAAGATGACCGAAATTCACGAAGTCAGTGACCTTAATCTGTCAACCGCCTTCAGACAAACTAAACGTGCCAACATTTGGATTTCAGAATAAAGGAGGTTTTTCCTGCTGTCTGGTTGGTGAGGAGAGTTCTAAAAAAAAAAAAAAAAAGTATAAATATATAGAAATATTATAACAGAAATAACTGAATCTTTGGTAATTGAAGTTAATTTATTACAATAAATATAATTTTATTGATTTTTTTTTTTTTTGAATCAGAGTTAAATTATTATTCTGTTCTGGCTATACAAAATTATGGTCAAAAGTATAAATTGTATAAGGAAAAAAGTTAATTTTACCTCAATCTGTTTAAAAAAAAAAAAAAAGTTTATAAGAAACAGTAGTTTTATTTTAAAAAAATGGAAAAAAATAGCCATAAAATAATCCACAAATTTAAATTTGAGTTTTTTTCTTCTAAATCATATCATACGAATAAAAAGTAAACATTAATAAGTTAAATATTTCCTGACCCAGAGGAGAACAGCAAAAAAAAAAAAAAAAATGTGCTGCCATCTGCAGATATAAATTAGCTGTTAGTTTAAATCAATGAAAATTTAAGTGTAGATCCACAACTTGATGACTGCCCTTCTGGCCTGATTTAACCCGTTTGCTTCTTGATAAAAATATTTCAGATTGGTCATGATCTGAAAATCAAAGACACAAAAGGTAATGTAATGTGATGACTTTAACTTTATTCATTATCACTACTTGACTAATTAAAATTATTAGAAATCAAATAAATTACATTAAGAGCCAACTTGCTCTTCCGTCCCATTTTAATTTATTTATTTTATGTGTATGTGGCTTCATCACACACTTTTGCAGCTTTAATAATTTTTTTTTTTTTCAGGTAAAACTGAGAAACTCACCAGTAATTTAAACCAGAGAAACGATGGTCTGATACACTATATCAGGGGTGTTCAACCATGTGCCATGGAGAGCCAAGACCCTGCAGGTTTTACCTCCAACCAGTGTCTTCAACAGCAGATTTCAGTGAACTTCTTCCCACTGATTGCTGATAAGTGAAAACACCTGCTGAAGAGACTGGGTAGAAGAGAAAACCTGCAGGGTCTTGGCTCTCCATGGCACATGGTTGGACACCCCTGCACTATATTGTTTCCTATCAGCACAACTTGGCATCGTTATTTAGCATTTGCTGTTTTATAACTAGACATGGTGTTAACGTTACTTACCTCCTATTAAAACAAGGTTAGCGGACTATCCTCTCTGATGCAGCACGATGGAAAGCAGTCCCACATCCCTAGCAAACAGGAGTAGCAGCCATTTGACCAAACCAGTAGTTTGGAGTTAGCATTAGCAACCACTGGAGAGCCTAGCCACCCACCATACACCTGTTCTGCTGTGGACACTGCAGGGGAGAAGTGGGATGCTGTCAAGTAGTGCATGAGGGGCTGTGCTCAAGAAACGGGAGTATGTGCATTTTCTTCTTCTTTAGGGGTCGCCACAGCGGATCATCTGCCTCCATCTCACCCTATTTCTTGCATCTTCCTCTGTTACACCAACCCTCTCCAGGTCCTCCTTCACTACATCCATGAATCTACTCCATGGTCTTCCTCTTTTCCTCCTGCCTGGCAGCTCCATCTTCAACATCCTTTGTCCAGTATATCCACTATCCCTCCTCTGCACTTGTCCAAACCATCTCAGCCTTGCCTCTCTGACTTTGTCTCCAAACCACTCAACCTGAGCTGTCCCTCTGATATACTCATTTCTAATCTTGTCCCTCCTAGTCACTCCCAATGAAAATCTTGGCATCTTCAATTCTGCCACCTCCAGTTCCATTTCCTGACATCATCGCCGGTCTCATTACCATCTTGTAAATCTTCCCTTTCACTGTTGCTGCTATGCTTCTGCCACAAATCACCCCGACACTCGTCTCCACCCACTCCACTCTGCCTGCACTTTCTTCTTCACCTCTCTTGTGCATTTTCCATTGCTTTAAATGGTTGACCCCAGGTATTTAAACTCATCTACTTTCACTACCTCTACTCCTTCCATCTTCACCATTACACCTGCCTCCCTCTCATTCACACTCACGTATTCTGTGTTGCTTCTTCTGACTTTGATTCCTCTTTTCTCCATAGCATACCTCCACCTCTCCAGGTTCTCTTTCACCTGCTCCCTACTCTCACTACAGATCACAATGTCATCTGCAAGCATCATAGTCCATGGAGACTCCTCCCTGACCTCATCTCAATCTGTCAGCCTATTCATCACCATAGCAAACAAGAAGGGGCTCAGAGCCGATCCCTAATGTAACCCCACCCCCACCTTGATCCCATCTGTCATTCCTATAGTGC
Source organism: Pholidichthys leucotaenia (assembly GCA_020510985.1). Lineage (NCBI taxonomy): Eukaryota > Metazoa > Chordata > Actinopteri > Cichliformes > Pholidichthyidae > Pholidichthys > Pholidichthys leucotaenia. The sequence continues at coordinate 83,185,417 of CM035848.1, read as the reverse complement.
ACCTCACCACCGTCTTGCTGGCCTCATACTTGTCTTGCACCACCCTCACATACTTCTCTGCCACTCCTGACTTCCTCATACAGTACCACACTTCCTCTCTTGGCACCCTATCATGTGCTTTCTCTAGATCCACAAAGACACAGTGCAACTCCTTCTGACTTTCTCTATACTTCTCAATCAGCACTCTCAGAGCAAACATTGCATCTGTAGTACTCTTTCTTGGCATGAAACTGTACTGCTGCTCAATGATTGCCATCTGTCTTCTTAACCTGGCTTCAACAACTCTTTCCCATATCTTCATCATGTGGCTGATCAACTTTATGCCTCTGTAGTTACTACAGCTCTGAGCATCAACTTTGTTCTTGAAAATTGGTACCAAAACAATCTGGTTAAAAAGTCCACTGCCATCTCTCCTAAACATCTCCATACCTCCACAGGTATGTCATCTGGACCAACCACCTTTCCATTCTTAATCCTCTTCAAAGCTGCCCTCACTTCCACCTTGATCCTCGGGACTCCCTTGTTCACCATCTTTCCTTCATCCAGCCTCTTCTCTCTCTCTCTCTCTCTCTCTCTCTCTCTCTCTCTCTCTCTCTCTCTCATGTTCTTTATTCATCAGCTCTTCAGAATACTCCTTCCACCTCAACACACTCGTCATTTGTTAATGCATTACCATTTCTGTCCTTAATCAGCCTAACCTGCTGTACATCTTCTAGCTCGATCTCTCTGTCTAGCCAATCAATACAAGTCCTTTTCTCCTTGCTTAGTGTCCAGCCTGTCATACAACTCACTATATGCCTTATCTTTTTCTTTTGCCACCTCTCTCTTTGACATGCACCTAGATCCTAAATAGTCCTGTCTGCTTTCTTAATCTCCCTGACTGTCCCACATTTTCTTTACCAACCTCTTCCTTTGAATACTTTGCTGTACCTCCTCATTCCACCACCGTCTCCTTGTCTTCCTTCCTCTGTCCACTGGATACACCACATACCCTTCTACCCATTTCCCTCAATACTTTTGCTGCACTTTCCCAGTCATCTGGCAATTCTTCCTTACCACCCAGAGCCTGTATCAACTCCTTCCTGAACTCTGTGTGACCTTCTTCCTTCTGTAGCTTCCCCCACTTTATCTGTGGCTCTGCCTTCACTCTCTTCCTCCTCTTGTTTTCCAAAGTCATCCTACAGACTTCCATCTGATGCTGTCTAGCTACATTCTCCCCTGCCACCACCTTGCAGTCTTCTATCTCTTTCAGATTTCTCCTTCTTCATAAGATGTAGTCCACCTGTGTGCACCTTCCTCTGCTCTTGTAAGTCACCCTATGTTCCTCTCTGTTCTTGAAGTATGTGTTCATCACAGCCATTTCCATCATTTCATCAAAATCCACAGCAATCTGTTCTTCCACATTTCTCTCCTTAAGACCATACCTACCCAGGACCTCCTTATCACCTCTGTTCCCTTCACCTACATGCCCATTAAAGTCCACTCCAATCACCACTCTCTTCCCCCTGAGAACACTCTCTGCCACTTCATCCATCTTACTCCAGAATTCCTCTTTCTCTTCTACCTGACATCCAACTTGTGGGGCATATGCACTGACGACATTCATCATCACACCTTTAACTTCTAGCTTCAATCTCATGATTCTGTCAGACTCCCTTTTTACCTCCTGAACATTCTTCACATACTCTTCCTTCAAGATTACTCCTACTCCATTTCTCTTCCTATTTAAACCATGGTAGGACAGTTTAAATCCACCTCTAATGCTCCTAGCCTTGCTTCCCTTCCATCTGGTTTCTTGAACACACAGTATATCTACTGTACCTTTCTTCTCTCCCATCATATCAGCCAACTCTGACTTTACCAGTCATAGTCCCTACATTTAACGTCCCTACCTTCACCTCCACACTTCTATCTTTCCTTTTCTCTCTCTCTCCCTCCTAACACGCCTCCCCCCTCTCCTTCTCCTCGATCTTCAACCAACAGTAGCCCATTTTCCACCGGCACCCTGTCAGTTAACAGCACCGGTGGCGGTCGTTGTTAACCCGGGCCTTGATCGATCTGGTATGAAAGTCTCATTCGTCATGATCGGCATGTTTGATTTGGCAAAGGTTTTAAGTCTGTTGCCCTTCCTGACACAACCCTCCCCATTTACCCGGGCTTGGGACCAGCACTAGCTTGTGCACCTCCTGTGGCTGGGTTGAGTATGCACATTTTAAATCACGATATAAATGATGGAGTATTCTATGAAACGATAGACGTTTTTATATCGTCATCTGATATATATCATCATATCGCACAGCCCGACGCACACAAACAGAAAAGTTGCAAAACAGGCCAAATTTAAAACTTTCATATGTGTTGACATAATATCAAGTAATAAAAATAACACCAATATTGCAAGTCTTAAAGTGCAATTGTGTTATTACTATGTTATTACCTCTGCCAAGGCGGTAATGTTTTTACCGGGGTCTGTCTGTTACCAACATAACTCAAAAAGTTATGAATGGATTTTGATGAAATTTTCAGGAAAGATGTGTAATGGCACGGGGAACAGATGATTAGATTTTGGTGATGATCTGAGTGCATACCTCCACCAAGAGCTTTGTTTGTATTTGTGCAGCAAGATTACGCAAAAACTACTGGATGGATTTGGATGAAATTTTCACCAGAGGTGGTTCTTGGGCTAGAGAGGAACCCATTATATTTTGGTGACGATCTGAGCATGCATACCTCAGCCAAGGCTCTTCTCCATACAGTGTGTTAGCAACAACACTCAAAAAGTTATTAACGGATTTTGATTAAATTTTCAGGAGAGGTGTACAATGGCACGGGGAACAGATGATTAGATTTTGGTGATGATCTGAGAATGCATACCTCAGCCCAAGGGCTTTGTTCGTATTTGTGCAGCAGGATTACACAAAAACTACTGGATGGATTTGGATGAAATTTTCACCAGAGGCGGTTCTTGGGCTAGAGAGGAACCCATTATATTTTGGTGATGATCTGAGAATGCATACCTCAGCCAAGGCTCTTATCTTCTCACAGTGTGTTAGCAACAACACTCCAAAACTGATGGACAGACTTTGATGCCATTTTCACCACAAGTGGCTATAGGCCTACACACAAACCCTTTACATTTTGGAGGTGATCCATGATAAACGGAAGGAGCCTTGGCGGAGGTATGCACTCTGAGTGCTTTTCTAGTTAAAATAAAGAACAATGGTATTTGGCAAGAAAGTGGCTGCAATGAGTCCATTTTGCACTGCACATCTTTTGAAAAATTCTGTATGTAACTTTGAATGCAACCACTTGTGCTTTGTTGCTCACTGATGCAGGTTTTACCATCTCTTTTCCAAATGATGGTATTCTGGCGGTTTTCTCTGAAAGAATGGCTTATGGATTTGATTGGGCTGTGTGGTCTCTGAATATCTTTTTAATTTGTTAGGTCCCATGATGTCTGCTGCCAGCGGTTTAAGACCTAAAATGCACACAGGTCTCTCCTCCACCCCCTCCACACCTACAGTAAATCTAAGAGCAAGCTCAGCCTAGTCATGTTTACTTTTCTTCCTGGCTTTTTGGTTAAATACCGTTAGTTTCTTTGTCCGTTATTTTGATGGACAGTTGTAAAAATTAAGTCTTGGTCTAATCTTATCAGTCATTCCTATATGATAAAACACTCAGTAGTTTTTATTAGCATTTTCAGTTTTGTGAATTTACAGGATGGGCACACAGGTTATGCATTTATTTTTGTCCAGCGCAAAGCAGATCTATGTGACACTAAGGATGCGAGAGCTGTGCCTGCTGGTGCAGAGGAAAACTGCTCCGAACTCTTTTAAACTCGGGAAAAGCGAGACTGTCGTGCACTCATCTGTTGTGAGGAGACAACATTGACACACTTTCTCCACCTGTGTGCAGCTGCACACAGATGGAGAAAGCTGTCAAGATGTGCAAGAATTTGTGCAAAAAAATAAGAGGAGGCAATAGGCCCCATTATTGCTATTTAATAACTGTAGTCTAATCTGTCAAAATGACAGCTTTCATTTTTTTTTCTGTCACTGCTAAAAACAAAAAAGTCAATCAGTGACTGACAATATTTGGTTAATGACCTCTGCTGGTGCCCCACCTGTTATGTCTCTATTCCCCACTGGTGGGGGTGCACCCCACAGTTTGAGAGCCACTGCTCTCCACTACCATAGTGCAGTGCAGTATAGCATAAGCTTTCTAAGCATAGATCAGAGTAGTATGTCTCACTGGGCAGGAACTAATGTAGGATGGTTCTTGTTAACTTTTTCAGCCAGTTGGCAAGTTGGTTGGCCTTTACTTATGGCTCTTCAATTTCCCTGGTCTCGAATGTTATGTCTGCTCGATCAGCTAGAGCAGGGGTCGGCACCCCATGACTCTGGAGTTGCATGCGGCTCTTCAACCCCCATGCTGTGGCTCTCTGCAGTCACATCTCAAAACAGATGGAAATGTATGCGTTAAAATTCGACAGTGGCTCGTTTGCACAGAGTCACTGAGCCTCCCCATGCATATGGAGACCACAGAGAGCCCAAGAGCTTCCTGCTTACCCTCCCCCACCCTCAGTAAGACATGGGCAAATCCAGAAAAAGTAAAGTCACAGAGGAAAGCAAAGTTTAATTCTGTGTGGACAGATTCATTTGTGTTCATGTACGATTATGTAGTGAGAATTTCTCCACAAGAAAACAACAAGGAAAAAAACAGCCACCTCATTAGTGTCTACAGGTCCATAAAATGTCTTAAATGTGATTATCTAAAATCAACACCTTAATTATCCTTAAAAATAATTAACAATCCTTAAGTTCCTGCTCAATGACATTAAAATTAGTAGCCTGTGCTATAAAATGCTGAATTCACCAGACATGACCGAAGTCTGAATTGGTGTGAATTTAATTTCACCGTCACAACTTAATACAGCCTGAATCATTTAAAAATAAAAACCCTTTACAGCGATTCAGTTTTCAGAATGGTTGGTTCTGTTATGTGCTTTTATTATGAAACGCCATCAACTGGATACACTTGTCTCAAATCAGCAACTTACAGCCGACAGTTTTTTCTCACAATCTGTAAATAAAAAAAAAAAAAAAAAAAAAAAATAGTAAAAGGAGTTCAAGTGAGTGGCGGGGAAAAAGAGGAGAGAAGATTCTGAGTGATGTCGAGGTGAACCTTATATTTGAAGGATATTTTCAACTTTTTGTCTGCAGAATAACTGCTAGTTTGTTACCCGATGTTTTTAATAGGGTTTGGGGGCGAACAGTGAACTATACTGAACGTGCAGACTGTCAATGGCACACACTTTTTAAAATTGTAACAGCACAACATTTAACTCGGTGAAGAAGGTGCTTTTCAACCTTTTTTCCACTCTGCTGCAATTATTTGGAATTGGCTTAATTTGTAACGAATGATGTAAAGTTAATGAAAGTTTAGTATTATTTTGGTTTGATTCCAAAATAAAGATTATGTAAAAGTTATCAGACAACAATTCCACTTGTTATCAAACAGAGTCCAGAGAAGAGGTGAAGGATTCAGATTATATTAATAGAGCTGAATGAGGAGCGTTTTGAGGAAACATCAAAAGGATGAAAAGTAGCTTCTTCTAAATAAAAATGTAGTCTCTAATTTATTAAAATATCAGGAACTAAAGCTGTGTGATCACTGTTGAAAGTAGATGGATAACATTTTTCAGATTTAAACAATTTATGAATGTGCTGATAATTAAGAACTACACAAAAAAACTAAGTCAGATATTCAGATATAGCCTTTTTGTCACCACAAAACAATTTAATATATTTGTAATACTTTTATTTTGTGAAAGAAGCTATATATAAAATTTGACAGTTTTTTCACTATTTTTTTTTTTTTTTTTTTTTTTTTTTGTTACTTATTTGTACCCGTAGGTAGATTTGGTTTGCAGTCTGGTGACAAGCCGCCGGCTGCCGGTCGCTGCGTGCGCGAGCGCCCTAAACCTACATGTTTTTGGTATGCGGGAGGAAATCGGAGAAATCCCGGAGTAAACCCACGCAACACGGGGAGAACATGCAAACTCCACACAGCTCACTGTTGGTCGGGGGCTGGGATCGAACCCACGATCTCATGATCCCCGCGATCCCCCAGCCGAGGGTAAAGCTGTGCTGCCACAGTGCTAAACCACTGCGCCACCGTGCAGCCCATTTATACCATATTGTAGTATAAATTCATAAATGCCACATAATCTTCAGAACTATGTATATATAAAACTTTATAAGCAGCATAATCTTTATTTTAAAGGTCAAATTGCCATTGTGGCCCTCAGCTACTTCTATTTTAGTCTGAGAGGGGCACGATGGCGCTTCGGTTGGCAAAGGTTGCAGACCCCTGAGCTAGAGGAAACTTTGAAGCAGCTCCTGGACATATAAACTACAAAGCAAACAGGAAAAAAGTTTGATATTGACCATCTTCCAAATTATTATCTTGGTTCTTTGATTTGTACTGTGACTACGGTATCCTAACTTTAAGATTAAGTGCATTTCTGAAGTGAAACGGTGTCGCACAATACATTGTTTGTGTTGGGTGGGTGGGTTTTTCTCCCCCTCAAATTGCCTTGCTGCTTACTGAAGTTGACTATAATCTTGAGTGCTGGAGATGTTAGATGATATATCCATAGATATATTGTATTTAATTAAAATAAAATGTTCACTTATAAAATCACCAGCAGTTTTAACCAAACAAATGCAGATTAAAAAAGTGAAACGTATAACAACAGCTATCATCTTAGTATAACGGTGAATATGCAAGAAACAGGAGTGTCTCGTCCAAATAAATGCTGATGACCTGCAGCTGGTTCTGTCTTGTCTAACACATTCTTCCTTGTATGGAACTTGTAACTTGTGCCAATGCATTTCCTTTAAGGTTTTTTTTTTTTTTTTTTTTTTTTTTTCCCGAACCTTATGTACGTCCAAATTATCATTATGTAACATTATTTTCTCTTTTCACTTTTAAGAACAATCACATGGACAACAGAAAGCCTGCGCTAGAATTGAAGGATGTCCCTCCTCCTCCACCACCCCACCACACTTCCCAGCCCTTCTCTCTGCCCCCTCTGCCTCCTCCTTGCTTGTTGCCTGCTCCTCCTCAGCTCACACAAGACTCCCAGCAACAGGAACAAGGGGGTAGCCCCAAAGTAAGCATTTGCACCCACTGTGACTACTGCAGCACAGATGGCTATGGGTCACTGGGTGGCAGAGGTGCTGTTGGTAGCTGTTGCAACACTGCTGGTGTCGTCTCAATTTATAAGACCCCAGGGTCTCTGGGAGCACCCAGCGGTAATTGTAGCAGCACTAGCAGATCGATGTCTTCGTCCGTGACGTCATCCTTTCATCAGTATAAACATAACCTGAGCTGTGGCACTGGAGGTGAAGCTTTTAATCCTTTGCCCTGTCTTGGTTTCAAACCTCAGCTGCCATCTTCTGTCGCTACCTCTCAGCCGCTTTCATCACACCCCTACCTCCCCTGCTGCTCAGGGCTTCTCCACACCTACCCAGCTGTATCTCTGCCATGCACTCAAACCAGCCTGTTTTCCTCTTCAGCACTAGTAGCTTCCTCTCTGCCCTCCGTTTCCTCTCTGCCCGCTCCCTTGCCTGGCTCTTGCCTGGCCTCTTCTGGCTTTTACACGTGTGGTGTGGACTGCAACCCCTCAGCCAGAAGATCCCAGAGAAGTATGCTCTGTGATTACCCAACCACCTCCACCATTCCTACTACAACCACCTCGGCACACCTCTGCTCTAATCCTATGCACCTTAATGTTGAAAGCACGGTTTGTGTGAAGGGGTCGCATTACTGCCAGGAGTGCTTTTTGAAGGTTGGTGAAGTTCTCTTTATTCACTGACTGTGTATTTTTGTCATGAAGATGTAGGTGTTCTATACTCACTGACTGACGTTTTATTATAATAATTTTTGGTTAATTGGTTTTGTCAGTTTTAGTTCAGTTTCCCCTCACAGTTGTTTGGAACTGTACTAATTTTCAGCCCATGAATGGTCCGCCGTCAGAGCCAGACAAGGTGCATCCCAGTTTTCCCAATCCTCAGACTGCTCCGATCTCCATTTGTAATGGCTGTGGCAACTCCTCTGATGGCAAGATGCTTGTAACATCAACAGGCCTCAACAAAACTGTCCAGAAATATGGTTAGTAGAGTCTGAGTTCTTGCATCTGCAGTTTTAAAAATAATTTTAAGAGCATCAATACCGAATAAACTTAAAGATTTTAAGGTGTAAGAAAACTGGCTGTTTTATAATCGTTTTGCCAGGCTCTCCAGAGCTTAATGGGCCTGAGAACCTTCCTCCAGTGGGTGTCTTTTGGGACATTGAGAACTGCAGTGTGCCCAGCGGACGCTCTGCTGGAGCTGTGGTTCAGAGGATTCGCAACCGCTTCTTCAAGGGCCATCGAGAGGCAGAATTCATCTGCGTGTGTGATATCAGCAAAGAGAATAAAGCTGTCATCCAGGAGCTCAACAACTGCCAGGTATCTGTGGAGTAACTACAAAGTAATCAATATTGTGAGTGATTTCTGTGGTAATGTGTGATGAGAGCTTTTTAGACTGCAGTTTATCTACTGTCAGGTGGATCTGCATCCAGGTTGAGCTCAAGGTCACTGCCAGAGGTTAGAAGATCTAGGCATTTATGATTTCACGAAAATATTATGCACAATGATCCTCAAGTGGGTCTGCATCTAGGCTGTGTTCAAGGTCAAAGGTCAGGAGATCTGAGCACCCAGTGATTTCATCAGGCCAGAATGAGCTACTTCATCAGCGACTCTGGTTACATGGTCATAATAAACCAATTACTGGGAATAAACTGATAATGGCAATCAGTTTTGTCACGTTTACATGCACTGAATAAACGGATTATTGGCTGGTAAACCACTTGAGTTAATGACCCCAGTTATATAGCCTTTATTGTATTATTTTGTTTACATGGCCACTTGAATAGTCGGATAACTCCAGAAATTCACTGCTCATTGCAGTAAAGCCGAAAGTAAATAGTTTGGTCCAAAATGAGAAGGATCTCACTTTAAACAAAACTCACTGAGGTTCTGCAACTTGTTGAACTGAGGGGAAAAGGGAAGAGAAATGATGGCAAAATATCTGTTGTATTAGCTATGTACGTGGGGGGTTGGGGGCTGAAAGGTTCACAGGCTGAAAAGTTCATGGTGGCCAAATTTGACCAAATGTGGTTTATTTTTCAACATAGTCTCCTCTTCGGTCCAAACACTTCTTCATCAGTGTTGCAGCGCTTGGATCCCTGCGGTTGAAAAATAAACCGCATTTGGTCAAATTTGACCACTATGAACTTTTCAGCTCCTCCTCGTACTCAATGCCATAAACGGTGACAGAAAAGCTAACGGTGTCCCTTTGCTTCACAGGTTACTGTTGCTCACATTAATGCCACGGCCAAGAATGCTGCAGACGACAAACTTCGCCAGAGCCTACGGCGCTTCGCTGAGACCCATACTGCACCTGCTACTGTTGTCCTAGTATCCTGTGAGCTCACATCAGATTAGATATTATCCCATGCAGCTGTGTAGTCGGAACGATTTTATTAAAACTATAATTCCTTCATTGATAGCGGATGTGAATTTTGCCAGCGAATTAAGTGACCTGCGTCATCGACATGGTTTCCAGGTGATCCTAGTCCATGGCAACCAAGCATCTCCAGCCCTACTCCAGCATGCCCACAGTCAAGTGTCTTTTCAGGATATAACAACTGATCTGCCACCACGCATGCTTGTTGAAGCTCAGGTAGGCTTCATGACAGCTTAATGGGAATTTGAGAATATTTTTCAGTCACTTTCCATTGCCTGAGTTAGATAGGTGATGGGAAAGAAACAAACAAATGTAACCCGTGCTGGCAAAATGAGTCACTCTGAAGAAATTATCAAAACTGAGGTAAAGTTTTTTTTCCATATTCTGTATTGAAAGACCTTCAAAATGATATTTAATTTGTAGGAAGTGTGCAAAAAGGGACCCGGAAGTAGACAATTTGTTTATATTTTGTCTAGGTTTAAAACTTGCGTTCGATTGGTTGGGAGATGTCTTCTGCAAAAACATATGTATTTTTATAAAGTACATTTTCTAAGCTTTCCAATGATACCAGACTCTCATGGGTTTTTTCCCGGGATTTGCTGCTAGCAAACAAAGAGTCATGATTTATGACTTCTGCCTGCAGCTCGTAAGGACGCGGTGCGCATTCCGACTCATTTTGCCAGCACGGGTCACAAATATCTTATTTTAATGAAGACTTGTCACAAATAGAGTGAAGTAGTTGTGCACTTGTTCATTTCACTTGAATCACACTGTCTTCTTTTAGGAATATACATGAGTTCAATTTATACAAACCAGACAGGTACGATTTCTCTTCCTCCCCTCCTTCAGCCCAGTTTCAACCTCCTTTATGTACACAACCTCCCCATCAACTGTGACAAGAGCCTCCGGCATGGTGTGAAGGCCAGGCTCCGTCGCCTCTCAGACAACTGCGGTGGCAAGGTGCTGGGCATGTCACAGGGCACAGCAGTCCTCCGCTTCAGCAGCCCTGAGGCAGCTGCAAGAGCACGCAAGCGAATGGAAAATGAGGATGTGTTTGGCCACCGAATCAGCCTGTCCTTTTCCCCGAGGCCCAGAGAGGACGCAAGTCCCGAGTCTGAGCTTCAGTCTCAGCCTAGTCACTTGCTGCAGCCTCTGCCCCTGGTCCATCCATCAATACTCGACCCTGCCCAATTCACATTCTCCTTCCCCTTTTTGCCCGAGGAGAAGCCCAGGTCACCCAGGAGGCCTCGGCGACCAACCCGCCCCTGCCACACTCCTGGTGCAGTACCTGAAAGGCCCTACAGCCCCAGGAGGGGGTGCAGTGGCCCTCCCGGTGGTGCTCAAGCCAAGCCCCATCAGGTCAGCAGACTCCTCCGTGCCTGCTTCCCCCTCAACCTCCATTGCCCTTTAGTCTTATCTGGGCTACTAATACAATCACTGTACCTTCTCCTCCTGCAAGTGCCCTTCTAAAAGCTGCTTTGACTAACAACTTGTAAATGCTCGCTCATCTTGATGTGTGCCTGTGCTAGAATGTAGCATGTATTATTTGTTGCAAGTACCTCATTTGTTCCCAGCTATCCTGCATATTCATTGGTCATTCATCATATTAATGCATGGATTGCCAAATCACCATTTCCCCTCTTTTGCCCAGTATATCGGTGCTGATATGCTTCATTGTGAATTGCCATTTTCTGTATTTCATCCAATTTCTGCTTCTTGTTTTGAGAGATTTTATTTAGCAATTTAACCTATTATAAGAAAATTTTGACCTCCTGCAGGCTAATTCTGCATGTCTGCTTCTTGCTTGATTGCAGCCAAGGAGACCAGTATAACAAACTGGAGAAAACAAACCAATTAATGGTACAACTAGGGATGATCATTTGAAATTGACAGTGCTAAAAGGATGATGTGTAAATGGATAAATCTGCAGAGTATATGACTACAAAATCAAGCATTTTTTTTTTTTTTTACAAAGTTTTGTACAGGGTTTAAAATATGTTCTGTAAATCATTTTTATCCTGTAGGTCATCCCTAGTTGTACAGCAGAGCTTGGATTCATGCCATTCTACACTTTTTTCTATTGCTCTTGGACTCATATAACTAATAAATTAGACTGTGAATAAATGTGTCCACTGGTGCCTCTTTAATTGCATGGATGTATTCAAAGAATATCTATGGTATTAAAATCTACCTTGCTTTATTTTATCCAGGAGCTGGGTAGTTCAGATGGTAAATCCAGACTGGGCTTTCATGTGGAAAAGGGACGTGCCACTTCCTTGTCACCCCATAGTAATGGCAGTAATGGTGAGACAGGCCCTTTGGAGCAGCAGTCAAAATCTGGCCTCATTGGAGAGTACAGGAGGAGGTAAGAATATAATTTTGATTACTGCATAAAACCTGATAAATGACTCCATATTTTTTGTGACCCATTCAAAAATTACCCTAAAGATAAAGTGACAGATGTCTCCTGGGCAGTAAAAGTCTTGAACCATCTATCATTTCTTTATATTTTGCTTTCCAGCAGCCGGACTCTTATGATTTTTGAAAGGGGTTTTGAGGAACAGTTCTCCAGGTTTTCTGAAGGTCTTTCAGATTTTTGATATTGGCTGCTTTTTCACTCGGTCTAGTTTCAATCCTTGTACCTGATCTGTAAGACAGTAGAAAGAGCCATCACCACCAAGCACGATAACTATAAAATTATAGTTGTAAAAATCATTCGAAGTAAACGTCCACACTGATTCACGATATCGCTCTAACAGCAGAGCCAAATATGAGAGGCACACTCCACACCGGCTTCACCCCATATGTTTGTCCTGCTGCAGGATGAGACCATATATGCCGCTGCTGCAGTGAGTAATCTTAAAGGGTTCTTTTAACTAGACCTGTACCTTGGGCAAAGAAAAATAAAGACACTGGACTTGTATAGGTAGGATGAAGTGAGCGCAGAGCACAAAGCGGAATCACATGGGCTTGTAAATAATTAATAGGCTAATAATAATATCCATCATCCATCTTCTACTGCTTTTCCGGAGGTCCGGGTTGCGGAGGCAGCAGTTCAAGCAGAGAAGCCCAGACCTCCCTCTCCCCAGCCACCTGCTCCAGCTCTTCAGAGAGGATACCAAGGCCTTCCAGTAACTAATTCAGCTAGGAGGTTGATTTTGGTGTCTAGACATAGGTTTTTGGGGTCAAGCATTCCATTAATGCTATTAGTTTACTTGTGAAACAAACCCATCACGATGAAATCCAATATGGCCACCGATTAACATTTTTTTTGTTTCTTGACTACTAAGGCACCTAGAAAGCTGATGTTGGTGTCAAAACAGAGGTTTAAGGGGTCATACTATCTGTTTATTCCAATAAAAGTGTGTTTAAATGATTACATAATTGAGAAATCCAAGATGGCGGCCGGCTGTCATTTTCACATGCAATGGACTTTTTCATATCCGTCACCAAATGAGCTAAAAAAAGTCAAGTGAGGCTCCTGTGAACCATCCATTGTGTTCATTAGTGCCCTCATTGTCTATCAAGCTCAAAATGGCCCCCAGCCGCCATCTTGGAATACACTTTACGCAGGCACATTTTCTCTAGACCTTATGTTAATGCCACGCAAAACGTCCAACTCAATTACATGTAGTCCACTATCAATCACCACATCACATCATACTAAGATGTCCAACTACACATCACTATCACTACTTGATTCACTATCAATGAATGAGTCACTGTATGAACTTGCGCTATCTGAAGCACTGTCTTCACCACTGCTGCTCTCCTCACTGTTGACTTCTGTGTTCGGTTTTGGCATTGACAGGGGAAGTGGCGGTTGAGTCGATCGTACAGGTAGACATAGACCATTCACCAAATGGGTGACTTTGAAGGTGGAAGTTCGTCAGCAAGTACACAAGGTAGTTTGTCCTGAGGAGGTGATGATGCAGACTGTCTGCGTCTGGTATTAATCTCATTGTGTTTTTTTTTTCTTTTGTCCCCTCCACTTGTTAGCCCTTGCTATCCCTGGTGTTACGCTGTTAGAATCCCCATAGACAAAGCGAATTACAAATTTTTCTAAATTACTGATAACATTCGGTGGGCATGGGAGGTGTGCGCCACATGATGAAAGTAACTTGTGTGCCTCCTTAGATTTCGCCAAGCGTCCTACTATCAGCAATTTTACTTGCCCCGAAGAACCCAGAGTTATGATCACACCCGCTAATGACATGTACTGAAATGATGGATTGAGATATTTCTTCACTACACAAACGTTTGGCATCAATCAGTTGATGTTTGCATTTTATGCACAAGATCCCCGGTGTCCTATGAGCCACATATGCTGCCTGGACATAGTTGTCAGTGTCTTCTGTGTCAACCACGACTGCTGCTTTGTAGCCCTTTGACCGTAGCACACTATACATCGTGAACATGGCAGTGTCTGCTTCTGCTTGAAAGCATACGAATTCTGGCAATTCCTCACCCGTAGTCAGATTCTGTGCATAGCTGCTGACCACACAATAGACTATCTCGGTCTCTGTAGTCTCTGCCGCTCTCTGGAATTCCCTTTTCAGAAAAGCCTGTAGACGGATCTTGTTCGCAGGTTTACCTAGCAGAGCATGGAACTCCTTACTTGAGGGAAACTTGTCCTCTGCCTTCATAAACACGTTCTTTACTGGCATCTGGTTCTGTCGATGTATCCGTTCACTGTCCTTAATGCTATAGTCCTGTTCGTATGAATCGTTCACGCAAATGATCCTTTCTGCATTCGGGTGCACAATACCAATGCTGGACTGGAGCCTCTTCGGTGAAAAGAGAGAAGCAGATGGAGATGGATCCCCCTGAACTGATTGATTGTCTCTTTCAAGATCTACCTCTAATTTATGCTTACATTTCTCGGCTTGAGATAGACAACGCTTGTTAGATAACGTGGTGTGACATGTCTGGTGCATATAATGCCCTTTTGGCCCTTTGGCCCAATCAATATTCCCACATTGAAACCGATCAAGTCCTTTCCATCGTAGAGTTTTTTCACGAATTGAATTCCATTTTTGGTCCTTGGTATTATCCAAAGAGTCACTTTTGGTACATGGTTGACCACAACGTAGAATGCATTCGTATTCACCGGAAGACGTTGATGGTAATTCATCGTTGTCACTTGCAGTATCCATTTTATCCCTCACTTTATATGAATAAGTGTCTGAAAACAAAAACAAATTTGTCATTATCAGAACAGAGGAGAGAAAAAGGAGGGATGACAAGACCTAGAGTCAAAGGCCCTTGTACTGTCTACTGTCATTACGGTAGCATTAAGCAAGCAGCATGGTCAATATGCTAACATTACCTGACTATACAGTATGGAACAAGATTCAGAATTCTAACCTCTCCAGATAAGTTTAAAGCTAAATTTATACATACCTGGCAACCTTGGTTAAATTGGAAAGATTAGGACTACATATTATGGCAGCACAGACGTTACAAAATCACTGCATCCTCTCTCTTGCTATGCAAAAAGGAATCAATGAATCAAGCATAGGATTCCGGGAATCCTAAGGGGATTACCCAAGTGTTCCTCAGTGAAATCACTGAATCAATGCAGGAGCTTTCTAATAATTATTAAAAATGAATGTAAAGATACCTCATTTGACATTTTTAGCTCATTTGGTGACTGATATGAAAAAGTCCATTGCATGTGAAAATGACAGCCGGCCGCCATCTTGGATTTCTCGATTATGTAATCATTTAAACACACTTTTATTGGAATAAACAGATAGTATGACCCCTTAAACCTCTGTTTTGACACCAACATCAGCTTTCTAGGTGCCTTAGTAGTCAAGAAACAAAAAAAATGTTAATCAGTGGCCATATTGGCGGCCATATTGGATTTCATCGTGATGGGTTTGTTTCACAAGTAAACTAATAGCATTGATGGAATGCTTGACCCCAAAAACCTATGTCTAGACACCAAAATCAACCTCCTAGCTGAATTAGTTACTGAGATATAGGTGGTGGTATGCATTTTGGCGGCCATTTTGAATTTTGGGCAAAAAAAAAAAGGTTTCCCATAATTTTTGGGAGGTACATGGGAGCTTATTTTCATTAAAATGGGTCTAGAATGCTAAATCCAGTGAGAAAAAAAGGTCCTGGGAGGTTGGTCACGAAACCCCCCAAAAATGACTCTACTAATGTGCAACTCACAGCACTCCTCACGTCATTGGTACGAAGATCTTACGGTTTTTGGCACATTTTATCGGGGTGTGACCTATATATATTTTTTTTTTTTTAAAGTCCTTATTGTACTCCAAGATGCCAACAAGCAAAATAAACAGAATGTTGTATGTAAATAATTATTTTTGGTGTATTTTTAAAAGAAAATATGCCGTAAATCACCACAAGAGCATTGTCAGCATTGGATTACAACTACCTCCAGCTATTTAATCTGATCCAAACAAAATTATTTAACAACAGTTTCATTTTAATCTATTTTTTCTAATGAAAAAGTGTTTTGTTTTTTTTTTTTTTTAAGGAAAGAAGTACTTAAATACCGGAGGGGGGAAAAAAAAAAAAGTTTAGAAAAGACGCAGGAACTCACCTGGAGTGGGGATTAATTTCTGTCATGCAGAGAAAATCAGTTCCCAGAGAGGAGAAGAAATTTCCTTTAGAGAAAGGTTTTATCTGTTTATTCTGGCAGTTTTGACCAGATTCATCCTGGTCTATGCTGGGTCAGAGCAGCACTGTAGAAGGCTGAGTGTGCACAGTGCGCCTGTCTCCAGGAGACGAGGCACAGGGATGGATGGTAAAACCTTTGCTGATGTGTTGCATCATGTTGCCCCACGCATCACTGGGATCGGTGATGAAGGGCAGCCCTGACTGAGTCTAACTCTCACTGGGAACAAGTTCAGCTGATTGTTGGCAATACGGACCAAACTCTCGCAACGATCGTATAGGGACCGGATAGCTCATAGCAAACAAATCTGATGCTCCTGAAGAGCCCTTCACAAGAAACCATGAGCGACGCGGTTGAATGCCTTCTCCGCGTCCATAAAACGCATGCAGACTGGTTGGGCAAACAGATTTTTTACTTGTTTTAAGTAAAAAATTTCTGCCAATGGAGCAAGAAAATTTTACTTATCAAATTGCTTGAAACAAGTAAATATTTCCTAGCAAAAAAATATACTTGATTTAAGCAGTTTGATAAAGTAAAATTTTCTTGCTTTATTGGCAGAAATTTGTACTTAAAACCAGATTAATTTGCTTAAAGCAAGTATAAAAAAAGTCCTGTAACAAGTAAAATTTTCTTTAAAAAATGGCATGACACAAAAAAATCTTGTTGGATAAGACAAAAAAAGAATTATATCCTTGAATTAAGATTTTTTTTCTTACAAAGATTTAATTTTTTGCAGTGTATGCTTGTCATGAAAAGGAAAAAGAAAAAATAATTCCTTATATTGTCCTTGCCTTTGTGTTGATGTTTCTAATAGAAAAGAATACTCAAATTGTCAAAGTACAACAGAGTCTCCTGTTGATCAAGGGGACAAGAGTTCAGGAGAGTTTCAGATCAGTACTCCATCGGCCTTCAGCAAGTTGAACCTGCACAGGAGCTTCAGCCCCCTCACCGCCTCTCAGGGTTCCTGGTCCTCCAGGTAAAATGCTGAATACAAATTATCCAGCCTCTCATGATAGATGCAAAAAGTTGTTTGATTTCTCTCATATTTTCCTTTTTTGATAAATCAAAAGGAGTGCATCCCCTTGCTTGTCAAGTCGCTCCTCACCTCTGTTAGCAACTCCATGCAGTCCTCTTCCTCAAGCTCCTGAGCCTTTTTCAGAGGGGGCCGAGATTCAAGTGGCCAACCTGGACTATAGAATGTCACGCAAGGAGCTACAGCAAACACTGCAAAGCACCTTCTCCCGATATGGACGGGTGAGGCTTACACAAGTGATATTGTCAATAAACCAAATATGTCTGCCATTCACAGCCGCTTTTACAAAGTTAAATCTTGTCTTGGCCTGTTTGCACATGTTCCAGCTTCCATTTAAAGCTACCGTATGAAACCTTTGGAAACTTGGTACACTTTTAGGGTCACTTTTTGGTCATAGGACGACTGCAACCTGCAGACCTTCTCAGAATTGCTTGCATTGACTTGGGCTGCTCACTGGGTGACCAAACGTTTTCACTAAAACCTGAATTTCTAAACGTTCACTGCAGTACCTTTAAAATAAAATGAGACTACAGGTGCTGGTCAAATATGAAAAAGTTATTTTTTTTTTTTAAATAGTTTGAAAAGATTCACTTTCATATAATTAAATTTGAATAGATAAATAAATAGACCTTTTTGTCTCCATTTTGTTACCCCCCGCCGGACCAAGCACAAAGGGGGATTATGTTAAGCGTCAGTCTGTCTGTCCCACTTCTTTGAAATCAGCTCCTTCTGCAGTTTTGTTCCGATTGTTTTGAAACTTGGTACCATAGTTCGATATACTCTGATGATGTGCATATTGCAATTTCATTCTCATCAGATGACCTTGAGGTCAGAGGTCAAATTTTCGTTAAAATCTTCTAAACACAATAACTATTGAAAGAAATGACGTAGGCTTTTCAAATCGATACAGTAGTTGTATCTAATGCACATCTTGGATGATTTACACCCTGACCTAACTATGGATTTGGAGTCAAGGGGTCAAAGGTCAAAGTTCAAATTTAACATTGCAGTTGCACTATAGTAAATGGTAAAAGCTGCATTTACTATTGCTTTAAAACAAGTAAAGCTAGGGCCACCAAACCTGGTATACAGGTTCACCTTGGGATTCTGACCTCTGACTATGGGTTTGGGGTCACAAGGTCAAAATTTGTTAACCTTCCCTATGCCTTATTACTGTACAACGAGTAGGGTCACCAAACTTGGTACACAGGTTTACCCTGTGACCCTGAAGTGTGACTATAGTTTTGGGATCACAAGGTCAAAGGTCAACGTCAAAATGGCTTATAAACATCTCAGTAACAAAGAAAGCTAGGGTCACCAAACCTGGTACACAGATTTGGGGTCAAAGGTCGAGGTTGGCGCTCCTAATGCTCTCTTACTATAAAATGTTAAAAGCCGTCTAGGGTCACCAAACTTGCTACATGGGTTCACCTCGGGATTCTGCCCTACAGCTATGGGTTGTATACTTTGTTGTATATTCATGGATGATGGGCTTATCATAATTTGGTTCAGCCACAGTAATTATGTTAAAAAGCTGCAATTTGCTCTGTCAGTAAATATTGAGATCAAAGAAAACGGAGGCGGGGGATGTTGCACTTGCCTCAGAGTGCTCTTGTTGATTATGGTTTATAGCTTTATGGGTTAAATTACGAATGGCAACATCCAAATGTTTAGAGATGTACGTGTAACCCTGTTTTCTAACGTTTCTGCTGTGACTTGTTTAGGTGAAAGCTGTGGAGCTTAGCCCCCACACCGACTATCAGCTGAAAGCCACAGTTCAAATGTTCTCCCTGCAGCAGGCCATCAGTGCCGTCAGTGGCCTGCACCGTTATAAGATTGGAGGGAAACGCGTTCAGGTGTCTCTGGTCACTGGTGGAAGCAACAAATCTCTCAACTTGCTCAGGTACAGTTTTTGTTGGTGTTCTGTTAGTGAAACTTAGGACACATGAAAGTATACCTGATCAGACCAAATTCTTATTTTTTTTTTTTTTTATTATTTTGTTGCAGCACTGAAATCATCTGCATTCTTCAGGATGCACCTGCCAGCTGCCTTCCTTTATTCAAGTTCATTGAAATCTATGAGAAAAAGTAACTTTCCTAGACTCATGTCTTTATAACATGTAACATATCTAAAATGTAAAAGATGCATTAAGTAGTTTGTGCTGACCATATAGCTTTTCCGTTTCCCTGCTTTGTCTTCAGATATTCCCGTAAACTTGTGGTTGGTGACCTCTACAAGCTACCAGAAGTAGTGGCATTGCGTGAACAGGGAGGCTCGAGGTTTGTGTGCCTTCTGCCCAACAGCCAAATCCGCCAGAGTCCGCTGGGATCCTCCCAGTCCCAGGAGGGTTCCTCTTCAGTGAGTGGAAGCCCAGTAGTATTTGAGGAGCTGGAGTACCATGAGCCAGTCTGCAGACAACACTATGCACAGAAAGACTTCAGGTATCGCACTGTTACAGCCTTTTATAAAGTGTTCACACTAAAGAGGACATATTAAGGTAACTTGGATTTCTGTAATGGCCCTGCAGTGGACTGGCGATCTGTCCAGGGTGTACCCTGCCTATCACCCAAAGATATTGGGATAGGCTCCAGCCACCCCCCCACACACACACACACACACACACACACACACACACTGCGACCTGAAAAGGATTAAGTGGTAGAAGATGGATAGATGGATTTCCATAATTATTTGACCGAACTTGAACCTTGACCATATAAAGGATATAACTCATAGTGATTACGTGCACATACTGAAGTCATTTGACAAAATTTCATAATTTGGCCATCATGCATCCACCACTCTAGCTGCTATGTTTATGACTGGTAATAAGGGAAATAATTAAGGTGTGCAGTCTCCTCGTTAAATTATCTGACCTTTCCTCTTGCAGTGAGGCTGAATTTGACCCAGACTCCTATCAAATCCCGTTTGTTTTGATGTCCTTGAGCACACTGTCATCCGAGGTCCACAGTCTGCTACAGTCACATGAGGGCACCCTCCCCCTGCTCAGGTAACAACCAACTTTTTTGTCCTTTTTGTATTGGCTTTGTACATTTTTGTAAAATAGAAATCCATTAATTTAGCTTGTTTGTTTGATTTAGTTTTCCAGACTGCTATGCAGAAAAATACAGCCCTCTGCATGTTGGCAATGAGACACTAGAGGGCGGCGTTCCTCTGGAGCATGTCATTACATGTGTTCCAAGTATCACAATAGTCACAGCTCAAAACGGCTTCAAAGTCATCAAGTGGATCCACAACAAGCCACCGCCACCAAACCCTGGTAGGAACATGAATAGATATCAGAGTTTTTTTTACTTCACATTTGAAATCAAATTTACGATTATTGTGTTGGACTGTGCATTGTGTCATATTGACCAGACGGTATTGTAGTAAGGAAATTTCCCCTCCTCCTCTTCATCAGACTTCTGGATTCAACGCTGCAAGAGTCCAGTTGGCAATCCACAACTTGTCCAGTTCAGCCGAGAGATTATTGACCTGTTAAAGAGTCAGCCATCTTGCATCATGCAAATAAGCAAATTCATACCCTCATATCACCACCACTTTGCCAAGCAGTGCCGGGTCTCTGACTATGGCTTCTCTAAGCTGCTGGAGCTTCTGGAGGCTGTTCCACATGTCCTACAGGTATCTGTCAGGAGGATACCACTGATCATTTCTAATGCTACATTTGTTTGATGCTTTGTAGGCCTGAGCACCAAAGGTGGTGTAAAGAGTTTTTGAAGTGGCTGTTTTATTATATTTTCCAGAAAATTAATCTGCTTTTGTGTGTGTGTGTGTGTGTGGGGGGGGGTTTACATAGAAAAAGTCATGAAATTTTACACACACGTCAGGAGGTGGTGAAATTAAAGGGTCTTGTGAAAATTGCTGTCAAGCTCTCCCTAAAGAACAGCCCACTCCACTAGTTTCACTGATGGGTATGGAATTTGGTGTAGTTGCAGAACTCACAATTCCTGCCTAAAAGTCTCTTGGACCTATAGCCTAAACCCAACAGAATAGTGGCTCTTTTTCTTTTAATGTTAGTTTTTGGAGATTTGAATATGCTTGTCCGACAGTTTTTATCATATCAACCTCAAACTTGGTCAGCATGCTCTTAATGGATTTGTGATTAAGTTATCAAAAGCTTGAGGTGTTTCGCCACGAAACAGAAAGTTTCACACATGCAAGATCACATATATGATGACAGTCTCCTCTCAAGTAAATCTACATGTCAATATTCTGTCATTACTATAGCCCCGCCCACTCAGAGCAAGAAGTAGCTTGTTTTTACTCTTGTAATGATTTTTCTGAGCTTGTTCACAATTCCTATGTTAACCTGGGTCAAAAAAATGTAAACAAGTTAATGAAGCTTGTTTCAGAATACTGAACCTTTGTTAATTTGTTTGATCTTTTTCTTTACCCACAGATCTTGGGTATGGGTACAAAGCGTCTGCTGACCCTGACCCACCGAGCTCAAGTGAAGCGATTCACCCAAGATTTGCTTAAATTGCTTAAATTTCAAGCCAGTAAGCAAGTGGCAATCAAGGACTTCATGCAAGCGTACCATTGGTCAGTAAACATCTTTTGCAAATTCCCCTTTGCAAAATGGCAAAACTTTAAACTTTGTGATAAGAACTTAATTAATCTAACTATTAATTGTGTGGTGGATTGTTGTAATCTATTCTTTTTTTTTTTTTTGTCATCAGGTGCTTCTCCAGAGATTGGAAGGTAGTTGACTATGGCGTTTGTGAACTGATGGACTTGTTGACAGAGATCCCAGATACCACCATCACCATCACACAGCAGTCTACAGACACAGTCATTTCTGTTCCAAAGCGGGGTAAATTTTTGTAACTTAAGATTTTTATTCATTTTTCATTATATCTATTGCATTCAGATCACAGTCTACATTTAAAAAAAACAAAAAACAAAGGGGCTAGAGTAAAAAAGAAAGGAGAGAAAAAAAAAAAAAGAAAAAAAAAAAGGGGGGGGGAGACAAATGTTGGAGCATCAAGTTTTTAGTTTCCATCTCTTAATTCTTCTGGTTTTTCCAGCGTCTTTGGTTATTCTTTCAATATCTGTCTCGTTGTTGCACTTTGTAGTGTGTCCATTTCCGCCATTTTTTTTCCCATAGTCCTTGCATTCTTTGTCGATATGTTAGTTTTTCCATCATACGTATGTCCTCAACAATGTCAGTCCATTGCTCTTGGTCAGGAAGAACTTCTGATCGCCATTTTTTTGTGATTGTTTTTTTACATGCAATCAACAAGATTTTAACTAGATATCTGTCCTCAGCCTGTATAACATTGTCTCTTTTAAGATCACATAGGTACATCAAGTTACAGTTCATTGGTATATTATATCCTAATATCCTCTGTATTGTCACATGTATAGATTTCCAGAATGATGAGATTTTGCAGCATTTCCAAAACATATGCGAGTGGTCTGCATTTTGAGCCCCACATCCCCTCCAGCATATAGATTGGGTATTTGTATACTTTCCTTGAATCTGTGGTGTAATGAAAAAGCGAATCAGGTTTTTCCATCCAAATTCCCTCCATGTTCTTGAATTTGTTGATGTGTGTTGTGTTTTCCATATTTCCTGCCAGCTTTCTTCTGTTATGTTTAAATTGAGCTCTTTCTCCCATTTCTCCTTTATATAGTTACTTGAATGATTGTTTGCCATAAGTTTCTGATATAGCTTTGAAATAATTCTTGTTTTATTTCCTGTATATGAGCTTAAAATGAATTGTATAATCTCGCTCACATCTGTTTGGAGGTTATGCCTAATCTTCTTCATATAATAGTCTCTCATCTGCAGATATCTGAAGAATTCCGATCTTTCTAGTTTAAATTTTCTCCTGATGTTTACAAAGCTCCCGAGATCTTTTTTTCCGATATTGCCCCATGCTGTGATTCCCTTGTTCACCAGATTTTTGTATCCCCTATCTTGTTTTGCCGGTTCAAACTGACTGTCAAATGCTACCCATTTCAATAGTTTTATGTCTTCCTTTATATTATACTTTTGTACTATTTTATACCACAGTTCTAAAGTAAATTTAGTGATTGGGTCTATTTGTTTGATTTGCTTATATGCATCTTTATCTCCTATTATGCTTTGTACTGGGAGTCCCTCAATTTCCTTTTCCATTTCTTTCCATTTTGCCTCATATCCCTCGTCGCACCAACATATGATATATCTTATTTGTGCTGAGTAGTAATATTCCTTTAGACTCGGTAGGCCCATGCCTCCTTTCTCTTTTGGTAACTGCAGAGTTTTATATTTCACTCTTGGTTTTTTACCTCCCCAAACAAATCTCGATATCATCCTGTCCCACTTTGAGAATTGGGCATCTGGAATCTCTGTTGGTATAGCCTGGAAGAGGTAAAGTAATCTAGGTTGTATGCTGATTTTGACTGTCTCAATTTTTGAATTCAGATCCATATTTAAGATTGACCATCTATCAATATCTTTTTTTATTTCTTGTTCCAACCTATCATAGTTTGCTTTATAGATTTTGCTTAGATCTTTAGGTATGTTCACTCCGTATTTTATTTCTTTTTGTTTCCAGTTTAGTTTGATCTTATCAGTTATCTGGTTTAGAGGGTTATAGTGGAATGTCAGTATTTGTGTTTTTGTTATGTTTATCTTGTATCCTGATAATTTTCCAAAATTTTCTATCAAGTTCATCATTTCCATTATTGATTCATCTGGTTGTTCAAGGTAAACTATAATATCGTCTGCAAATAGCCCAATCTTGTGTTCCGCCCCCTTTATTGTTACACCTTTTAATTTCTTATTTTGTCGTATGGCTTGAGCCAGTGGCTCTATGAACAGAGCAAACAAGGTGGGCGATAAGCAGCATCCCTGCCTAGTTGATCTTTGTATATTTACTTTGTCTGTTAAGCTACCGTTTATCTTGATTCTTGCCACAGGTTCTTGATACAGTGTCCTTATGCATTGTACTGATTTTTCGTTAAATCCAAAGCGTTCCAGCACACTATATAGGAATTTCCAGTTAACCCTGTCAAATGCTTTTTCTGCGTCTAAACTCATTATTACTGCGCTTTTCTTTTCTTTATGTATTTGATTAATTATATGTATTGTTCTCCTGATATTGTCATGTGTTTGGCATCCCTCTATGAAACCAGTTTGATCATCTTCTATCAATTCCGTCAAGAATGTCTTTATTCGTTTACATATAATTGTTGTATATATTTTATAATCCACATTTAATAAAGAGATTGGCCTATAGTTTCCGCATTGTTCTCTATCTTTCCCTGGCTTTAAAATGACTGAAATAATGGCTTCATTCCATGATGGAGGTATTTTGTTGTTGTTCAACGTCCAATTAAATGACTTTAGAAGCTGTGGCATGAGTTCTTCTATAAACAGTTTATAAAACTCAGAGGGGTATCCATCACTACCTGGTGATTTACCATTTTTAAGTGACTTAATCACATCTCTAATCTCTTGTGTTGTTATTTCTGCTGTTAGCTTTTCATTTTGTTGATTTCCTATTGATGGCAAGTCCAATGTGCATAGAAATTTTTTAATATCTTTAGTATTTGTTTCTTCAGGTTGCGAGTATAGTTCTTGGTAGAAATTATGGAATATTTCTTCGATGTTTTCTGGGTTAACTGTGGTTTTATTTGTGGTGGGGTCTTTAATCTTATATACATTATTCATTGTTTGTTGTTTTCTTAACCGTTTTGCCAGCAGTTTTGTGGCTTTTGGTCCCGTTTCATAATATTTTTGCTTTAGATATCTATTTTTCCTTTCAATTTCATCCATTTGTGTTTCTTTTATCTTTATTTTTTCTTCTTTAATTTCTTGATATATTTTTGGGTCATTTGTGCTTTGATGTTTATGTTCTAATTCCCTCAGTCTCTCACATCTTTGTTCATATGCTTCCAGTTTAGTCTTATTTGCTTTTCCTGTTTCAACAATTAATTTACCTCTTAACACGGCTTTTAGTGCATCCCATAGTATTGTTGGGTCCACTTCTTCATTGTCATTCTCTTGGATATATTCATTTATGTTTACTTTTATTCTTTCTTTCATTTTATCATCATTTAACAGTCCTACATTAAGTTTCCATGTTGTTTGTCGTTTTCTATTGTTTAAATTTATTTCCATGTATATAGGATTATGATCTGATATTTCTGCCCCTCCAATCCAACAATTTCTCACCCTGTGTCTGTCATCTTCATTCATAAGGAAGTAATCTATTCTAGAGTGTACTTTATGGACTGCTGAATAATGTGTATAGTCTTTTTCGAGTGGGTGCAGGTCCCTCCAAATGTCTACCATACCCATTTCTGCCAGTGAGGTTCTTATGAATTTTGTTACATGTTTTTTTGTCTTCTTAACACTTGTTGTGTCAACTTCATGATCCATGACAGCATTTAAGTCTCCTCCACAAATTAGGACTCCTTCACTGTGTGTTGCTATGAGATCAAACAGATGTTGAAAAAAACCCTTGTCACTTTCTGGTGGGGCATAGATGTTCACTAATGTGATCTGCATTCCATCTATGCTACCCTTTATTATTACATACCTGCCTTCTTTATCCTGGATTTCCTGTTCACATTCAAATTGTATTTTATTTGAGATTAGTATCATAACCCCCCTTTTAGTTCCTCCCTTAAATGAACTGTAGTAGGAGTTCTTATAGCCAAATCTCTTTAGTTTCACATGTTCTGCCTTGCTCAAATGTGTCTCTTGCATAAATATAATTTCAGCTTTTTCTTTCTTGAATTTTCTTATTATTCTTTCCCTTTTAACAGGTGAGTTCAGACCATTCACGTTTAGTGTTATTATCTTAAGATTTTTACCCATAATCATGTTTTTCCATTTTTTTAACTTGTGCTCCTAGCCCCTTTAACAACAAAAATAACACATATTTATATAAAAACACATTAAAAAATCTCGACCTCCGTACTTTGGGCCTTTCTTCTGCCCACTGGTCCCTGTTGGTGGGTGGAGGGATTGTCCTCACCGAGTGTAGGGCCCTCCCTAGACCTGTATTTACTATCCAAGAAATAGTCATTAGTCTAGAAATGTCCAACAAATATCACTTAAACCTCTCCTAGCCGTCTGTTTCTCTTTTACCTTGTCTTCTTGGCCTTCATTTCTTCTGTGTCTTTCTTAATCTTTGTTATAATCTAGGCTTTCAGTTGAAAGCCTTGTAGTCTTTCCTGGGCCCGCTGCGCCACGTCTCCCCCCGTCTTTTGCCGTTCACTCGCCTCCACTCCGGCTGTCGTGATGCGTTCAGGGCCTCCGCTGCTCCTACCGTTTCCTCCGGCACGTACACCTCAAGGCCCCGCTCCATCATGTCCTGCGCTGCCTCTCTGGCTGTGTTGTAGGTTCTTACGCCGTTCTCCCAATGAATCCTCATCTTCGTTAGCGGCGTTTGGAATCTAATTTTTTTTTCTTTCAGCGTTTTTTTAATGTTGGCATATTTCTTCCGCTGCTGCACAATTTCCGCCGGGTAGTCATGATCAAAGAATATCTGCTTGTCGCCGATTCGTATCTTTTTTTTCCACGCTCGTGTCAGGATTCTTTCCTTTACATCATATTTCAGAAAGTTTACCACAACTGACCTGGGTGTAGAGCGTGGGTTCGGGTTCTGTGCCGAGGCTCTGTGCGCTCGTTGAATCTGCAGATCCGCTTCGCTGGGCAGTTCCAGCTCTTTTTTTAAGAACTGATCCATGAATTTCGTCATCGAGTTGCCTTCAATGCCCTCCGGGATCCCGAAGATGCGTATATTGCCCCGTCTGGACCTGCTCTCCAAGTCGGTTACTTTCTCCTGCATCCTCTGCATTTGTGCCGTCAGGGTCTGCAGCTGTTCGCTTGCCTCGCTATTCCAATCTTCCAGCTCTGATATTCGGGCCTGCGCTTCTGTCATACACGCCCACTGGGAGCGCAGCTCCTCCATGTTTTCTGCTAGCTTGCGCTCCATTTCTCTTCGGAGGCCCATAATTTCTTCCTTAATCTCTTTTTTCAGCTCCTCCTTAAGAGCCGCTAAATCCTGTTGTAGCTGCCGTTTGAAGTCTCTCAACTCTTTACCCAAACTGGCGATGCCAGTGTTCATGGTATCGAGTGTGTCTTCCATTTTCTCTGCTGCGGTCACCTCGTTTTTTTGGGCCCCGTGTTCAGCGGTTTCTCCTGCGTTGTTGAAGAGGAATTCTTTAATTTTACTCTGCTTTTGTCCTTGTGCCCGGCTCCTTCGTGTTTTCATCCCTTAGTTTATTGATCCGCTTATGTCGAGTTGGCCATTTACCGATGATTTTTAATCCGGCTAGGGAGAGCTCTCTGTTTAAGCGTTATGTCTCTCCGCCATCTTCCCGGAAGTCCAAAGCGGGGTAAATTTTAACCCATCTATTTGAAATTAAAATGTTAATTCCACAGTATTGACCTGGGCCCAGACAAATACCCTTGCCCCTGAAAGTCTGGTACATTTGATCAGTGAGAATGCAAGCATGTTGTACATGATAACCATGCTCAAGTCCACTTGAGAAGGAGGTGTTGACAAGATTGATGTGTACCCCAGTACGTTCCGGAGGGGGTTGTGAACGCAACAGTGTTAAGACAAGGAAGTTGGACGCTATTTGTGGTACTATTTTAACTGAGTAGTTTTAACCATTTTACACGTGGGAGTGATTATGTCTTTGCAGTAACAAAGGAATAAAATGTTTGCTCGAAAACTGGGCCAAAAGACAACAGATAATAGAGACACACTCAGATTTATGGAAGTATTTCTCAGTATTTACTTGATGCACGCTTATCACTATCGAGGCCTGGGATAGATGTGGCCCTCCATGATATTTTGTCTGGTCCAGTGATACATTTGCATCCTCCCAACTTTTAGTCTCAGTTTTGTAATAGCCACGTTAGACAGACTCATCAGAAAACACATGACACTATTGTAACTGGAATATATTAATTTTATACTATTTATTTCTTTTATAAATTTTGCACAGTACATTTGCATATGGAACTTACCATTTGAAGTACTGTACAACCAAGACTTGAATCTTGGAACATTGGGCAAGTTGGGTTCCCACCCAGACGTCTTGTGTTTAGACTTTTTACTGGTGTCATCTTTCTCTCCTTCCTCTGCCTGAACACTTTCCTCTCCTTGGCTGCTCTCTTCTATCTCATCTTTCCCTCTTTGAGCTCTGACTAATTCCGGTTCTCTCTCTATGGTGGTATACAAACACATTAGAAAATACCAAGTGGCATGTTTTGTCCTGCAGATTTTTTTCTTGTCATGATCTACATAAATGATACAAATGTACATTTTTTTTTTGTATTTTTATTATAGTGTTTCAATGGGGAAAAAAGAATAGAAAAAAGAAGGGGGCAAAAAACATTCATAATGGTAGTTTACTCACACATACTTAAATTTTATGATCAGAGGTGGGTGTAGTAGCCAGAAATCTTACTCAAGTAAAAGCAGTGTTATCTTATGAAATTAATAATTAAAAGTAAACACCCCAAAATTTCAAGTTGGGTTAAGGTACAAAAAGCACCTACTTAAATAAAAACTTAAGTAATGACTTCAGTCTTGAAGGTTTGAGATTTTTCTCCAAAATTTATAACAGTTTTCTTAAGTTTTCTACATTTCTCTGTAAATTTATCTAAATTTGCAACCATTTTTCTCAAATTTCTAATTTCCTCTTGTAAAATTATGACTTTTCTTGTACATTTGAGACTATAAATTTGTGGATTATTTTGCGGCTAATTTTTGTCTAAGTTTAAAAAAAAAAAAAAAAGTTTTGGTTTTTTTTAATAAATTTGAAATTGAATGTGGTAAAAACTTTACTTTTTTCCCTCTTACAATTTAAACTTTTGACCATAATTTTGCAGAGCCAGAACAGAACAACAATTTTAACTCTGATTTCAAAGAAATATAATTTCTTAAAAAAAAAAAAAAAAAAAAAGTAAGAGGGCGGTGCAGTCGTTAGCACTGTGGTAGCACAGCAACTCACCCTTGGCCATCCGATCCCGGGTTCGATCCCAGCCCCTGACCAACAGTGGTCTGTGTGGAATTTGCATGTTCTTCCTGTGTCTGCGTGGGTTTACTCCAGGATTTCTCCGGTTTCCTCCCACAGGCCACAAAAAACCCAAAACATGCAGGTTAGGTTAATTGGAGACTCTAAAGTGGCCCTAGGTGTGAATGTGTGTGTGAATGGTGAAAGGATAGCGCCGTACCATGGCTGCTTCATTGATGCAGGTGGATGCCCTGAATTTCCCCTCCGGGGATCAATAAAGTACACAAAATTAAAATTTAAAAAAAAAATTAATAAAAATATATTTAAAGACATAAATTAACTAAAATGACCAAAGATGCAGTATTTTTTGTTATATTTCTATATATTTACAATTTTATTTTATTTATTTTTTTTTTTAAGAACTCCTCAACAGCAGGAAAACCTCCCTTATTTTGAAATCCAAATGTTGACAGGTTTAGTGTGTCTGAAAGCTGGAGGATGTTGACTGATTAGTCACTGACTTTGTGAATTTTGGTCTTTTTAACTTGCCAGGTGCATAATAATGAACATAAATTAGTTAATATTGTAGTGGTTGGTGAACTAAATCCTCAGCAATTCATCAGTCACCCTCGTCTTTCCTGCAATTAGCCTGCATATGAAGTCTAATCACACCTGTTTCTAAGCGACTCATTATTCCCGTTACCAGTGGGTTAAAACCACGATAAATGCCTCCACTGTGTACATACAGTTAGGCCCAGAAATATTTGGACAGTGACACAATCTTCATGATTTGGGCTCTGCATGCCACCACATTAGATTTGAAATGAAACAACTACACCGGAATTGAAGTGCAGACTTTAAGGTTTAATTCAAGGGGTTGAACAAAAATATATGATTAAACATGTAGGAATTGTAGCTATTTTTATACAAACGCTCCTCATTTCAGGGGCTCAGAAGTAATTGGACAAATAAACATAACCCTAAGTAAAATGTTACTTTTCAATATTTTGTTGAGAATCCTTAGCAGGCAATGACTGCCTGAAGTCTGGAACCCATGGACATCACCAAACGCTGGGTTTCCTCCTTTGTGATGCTTTGCCAGGCCTTTACTGCAGCCGTCTTCAGTTGTTGCATGTTTGTGGGTCTTTCTGCCTTAAGTTTTGTCTTGAGCAAGTGAAATGCATGCTCAATTGGGTTGAGATCTGGTGATTGACTCGGCTATTGCAGAATATTCCACTTCGGTTGCTTTAAAAAAACTCCTGGGTTGCTTTTGCAGTATGTTTTGGCTCATTGGTGAAGCGCCGTCCAATCAACTTTGCTGCATTTGGCTGAATCTGAGCAGAAAGTATATCCCTATACACTTCAGAATTCATCCAGCTGCTTCTGTCTTTTGTCACATCATCAATAAACACAAGTGACCCAGTGCCATTGGAAACCATGCATGCCCATGCCATCACACTGCCTCCACCATGTTTTACAGAAGATGTAGTGCTTTGGATCATGAGCTGTTCCAATTCTACTCCAAATTTTCTTCTTCCCATCATTCTGGTACAGGTTGATCTTAGTCTCATCTGTCCAACGAATGCTGTTCCAGAACTGGGCTGGCTTCTTCAGGTGTTTTTGGCAAAGTCAATTCTGGCCTTTCTATTTTTGAGGCTGATTGATGGTTTGCACCTTGTGGTGAATCCTTTGTATTTACTCTCATGAAGTCTTCTCTTTATGGTAGACTTAGATACTGATACACCTACTTCCTGGAGAGTGTTCTTCACTTGAGTGGATGTTGTGAAGGGTTGTTCTTCACCATGGAAAGGATTCTGTGATCATCCACCACTGTTGTCTTCCGTGGACGTCCAGGCCTTTGAGTTCCCAAGCTCACCAGTGCACTCTTTTTTTCTCCTCAGAATGTACCAAACTGTTGATTTGGCCACTCCTAACATTTCTGCTATCTCTCTGATGGATTTCTTCTTTTTTTCAGCCTCAGGATGGTCTGTTTCACCTCCATTGAGAGCTCCTTTGACCGCATGTTGTGTGTTCACAGCAACAGCTTCCAAATGCAAACACCACACCTGGAATCAACTCCAGACCTTTTAACTGCTTAATTGATGACAGGTTAACGTGGGAAGAGCCCATGCAGCCTTGTTATTTTTTTTTTGCAGCCTTCTGAGTCAATTGTCCAATTACTTTTGGTCCCTTTGTGGAAGTTGTGTTTAATGACGAGACTTGAGTTTATTTCTCAGGTTCGGCTTTATTGCAGAACACAGTCATCCAACATTCTCAAAAGCAAGAAGAGGCAGAATCATGTTACATCACATTCTTATACCTCCGGGGGATTAAGAACTCAAGTCACATGGTGCTTCTGCAAACATTTAATCACAATGCAAGTCTCTGAAGATTCACCATTGTCTCTTATTCTCTGATGTTCCGGGGATCCCCCCAAGGGCCTCCTCTCTGGGACAAGGGTCCGACTTCACACCTCCTCGACATCTCCTGTCGGCCCCCGTCGATCCAGACTCTTTGTTCCTCCAGACGTGAAGCCCCAATCCACATAAGCCATACATTTGTGGGAGATATGAATCAGACATATGTGCCACACTCTTGTGGGAAATATGAACCAAACATATGTGCCAC
Organism: Pholidichthys leucotaenia; assembly: GCA_020510985.1. Lineage (NCBI taxonomy): Eukaryota > Metazoa > Chordata > Actinopteri > Cichliformes > Pholidichthyidae > Pholidichthys > Pholidichthys leucotaenia. The sequence continues at coordinate 83,153,534 of CM035848.1, read as the reverse complement.
ACCTTGAAATAGAGGCAGCTACGTATTAAAGAGCTGTAATTACTAAACCCTTGCTCCAATTTGGATGTGAATACTCTCAAATTACAGCTGAGAGTCTACACTTTAAGCCCATATTGATTATATAATTGTATCCTGAATATGTTTTTGTAAACAGCTAAAATAATAAAACTTGTCACTGTCCAAATATTTTTGGGCCTAACCGTACCTCTTCTGCTTTTTTTCCTCGTTTAAAGTACAGTGGTACCTCTACTTACGAACGTCTCTACATACGGAATTTTCAGGTTACGACACGCCTCAACGGGAAAATATTGCCTCTTGTTACGAAAGAAATTTCAGGATACGAAAGGCAAAAAAGTACGCGCTCCTCGCAGCTCCCGTAGTTTACCGAACGTAAACATACTTGTAGCTGCTCTGCCATTGGCTATCGCCTAGCATCTTCCTGGTATCCCATTGGCCACGAAGTGTTCAGGAAGTTCGGGCAGTTTTACGTGTGTACAGTACAGTATTAACTTTTATTCACTATGGGCCCCAAGAAAGTGATGGAGATAAGTGGAAAAGGAGAAAAGAAGAAAGTTTTTTTGTCCATACAAACAAAGCAAGAGATAATAGAAAGGTATGAAAAAGGGATGCGTTTGGTTGATCTCGCCAAAGAATATGGCCGTAATACATCTACGATCGGCACGGTATTAAAACAAAAGGAAGCCGAAGGATTGTTAAAAGCCAACAAAAGCAAACGTCCTTGGATCGGTTCTTCACAAAACGTCAGGCAAAAACTACTGATGAGAGAGAACACGAACCAAAGAAGGCAAAAGGTGACGACGACGACGATAGCAGTTAAACGGTAAATGAACATAATTTTTATTATCCTTTACTTTATTCTTTGTTTTTTTAAATTATGTACAACTCTCATTTTATGTTTATTGTGCAGTAATCTAATTGTAACATGTATTTGTTACATGTTTTGATGCATTTTTATGATTTATAAAAAATTTATGTCCGAATTTTGGGGGGCTTGGAACGGATTAGGGCATTTACATGTAAAACGCGTCTCTACTTACGGAATTTTCACGTTACGAAAATACTTCCGGAACGAATTAATTTCGTAAGTAGAGGTACCACTGTACTTGAATAAGCTCATGTTTCGCTCTGATGTGGAATCAGGTTTGTCTCTTGGACAGTGACACTAGATAGACAGATCTGCCTGTCGACTGGAACAGTCACACGGGTGGCGTGCTCCCCAACTCCGATGTGCAGGTAACCGTTACGTGCGTTTTTGGCACGCTTGCAGAGCATCATTTCTTCATTTATTTTCTTTAGTGTATTGGCGTGGCTGCTCAGATTCTGGCGTGGTGGATCACCATGCAGAAATGTTACCAGCGGAAACCCTGTGTCCGCTTTGTCTCCTTCACATTTCCTGGTTCTTGTCATTGCTCCGCTCTGCCCATTCACAGCAGCACAACTTCCAAGGAGTCAGTTAAACAACAGTTGAAATTCAAAAGAATTTTGAAGAACTATACATACAGAACATTTTGTGGCTCGTCATAACCCCAATAATTACACAGATTGCCAAATAACAGCAGCGGCGGTGGTCGTACGCACCGTTTTCTCCAACTTCTGGTCTTTTACTCTGCAATGATCGTATGACAAGTTGCTTTTTCTTAACATTTATTGGCTCCAACTCCATCACAATCTGCTCTCGCCCGTCGCTATTTCATAAGCAAAAATGCACGACAAACACAAATCACTCTACACATCAACTGAAACCCGTTTTGGCAACGGAACAATGCATTTCACCCAACACACAAGAAAAAACTGCCGACGCATGTCAACGAGGGACGTCGGTAATGGCGTCGACATGATGCGGCTGCATAAATCTCGCTGAAAGCAGGAGAAAGAGAGAGAGCTGACTGGCATGTGGTCAGTTGAGCTGGGGTTTTCCTTGTAGGTGGAGTTTCAGGAGGTCTTGGCGAATGAGAGTGGCTCTCTGTTTGACTAGTCACATGACTCACTGGGGGAGCATTGAGTCATGCTCCCTCAATGCATTACTGGTTACTGGTGCATTACTTGCATGACGGTGCATGGAACAACAGTGATGATTCTTGCAGGTACAGTGGGGCAAAAAAGTATTTAGTCAACCACCAATTGTGCAAGTTCTCCACTTAAAAGATGAGAGAGGTCTCCAATTTTCATCATAGGTATACCTCAACGATGAGAGACAAAATGAGGAAAAAAAAGTCCAGAAAATCACATTGAAGGATTTTTAATGAATTAATTGGTAAATTCCTCGGTAAAATAAGTATTTAGTCACCTACAAACAAGCAAGATTTCTGGCTCTCACAGACCTGTAACTTCTTCTTTAAGAGGCTCCTCTGTCCTTCACTCGTTACCTGTATTAATGGTACCTGTTTGAACCCGTCAGTATAAAAGACACCTGTCCACAACCTCAAACAGTCAGACTCCAAACTCCACTATGGCCAAGACCAAAGAGCTGTCAAAGGACACCAGAAACAAAATTGTAGACCTGCACCAGGCTGGGAAGACTGAATCTGCAATAGGTAAGCAGCTTGGTGTGAAGAAATCAACTGTGGGAGCAATTATTAGAAAATGGAAGACATACAAGACCACTGATAATCTCCCTCGATCTGGGGCTCCACTCAAGATCTCACCCCGTGAGGTCAAAATGATCACGAGAACAGTGAGCAAAAATCCCAGAACCACACGGGGGGACCTAGTGAATGACCTGCGGAGAGCTGGGACCAAAGTAACAAAGGCTACATCAGTAACACACTACGCTGCCAGGGACTCAAATCCTGCAGTGCCAGACGTGTCCCCCTGCTTAAGCCAGTACATGTCCAGGCCCGTCTGAAGTTTGCTAGAGAGCATTTGGATGATCCAGAAGAGGATTGGGAGAATGTCATATGGTCAGATGAAACCAAAATAGAACTTTTTGGTAAAAACTCAACTTGTCGTGTTTGGAGGAGAAAGAACACCATACCTACTGTGAAGCATGGGGGTGAAAACATTATACTTTGGGGCTGTTTTTCTGCAAAGGGACCAGGATGACTGATCCGTGTAAAGGAAAGAATGAATGGGGCCATGTATCGTGAGATTTTGAGTGAAAACCTTCTTCCATCAGCAAGGGCATTGAAGATGAAACGTGGCTGGGTCTTTCAGCATGACAGTGATCCCAAACACACCGCCCGGGCAACAAAGGAGTGGCTTCATAAGAAGCATTTCAAGGTCCTGGAGTGGCCTAGCCAGTCTCCAGATCTCAACCCCATAGAAAATCTTTGGAGGGAGTTGAAAGTCCGTGTTGCCCAGCAACAGCCCCAAAACATCACTGCTCTAGAGGAGATCTGCATGGAGGAATGGGCCAAAATACCAGCAACAGTGTGTGAAAACCTTATGAAGACTTACAGAAAACGTTTGACCTCTGTCATTGCCAACAAAGGGTATATAACAAAGTATTGAGATGAACTTTTGTTATTGACTAAATACTTATTTTACTGAGGAATTTACCAATTAATTCATTAAAAATCCTTCAGTGTGATTTTCTGGATTTTTTTTTTTTTTTTTCTCATTTTGTCTCTCATAGTTGAGGTATACCTATGATGGAAATTGGAGACCTCTCTCATCTTTTAAATGGGAGAACTTGCACAATTGGTGGCTGACTAAATACTTTTTTTCCGCCACTGTATAAATGTTCATATTTATCTACATTCTGAGAAAGGTGAGGAATCATCCCAGAATTACGCAGGAGGAGCTTGTTAATGATCTCGAGGGAGTTGGGACCACAATCACCAAGAAAACTACTGGTAACACACTTCACTGTAATGGATTGAGATCCTGCAGTGCTTGCAAGGTCCCCCTGCTCAAGAAGGCACATGTACAGGCTCGTCTGGAGTTTATCAGTGAATACCTGAATGGTTCAGAGAAGGCTTGAGACAATGTGGTGTGGTTGGATGAGACCAAAATTGACCTCGTTGGCATCAACTCGGCTCGCTGTGTTTGGAGGCAGAGAAATGCTGAATATAACCCCAAGAACACCATCTCCACTGTCAAACATAGAGGTGGAAACATTCTGTTTTGGGACTGTTTCTCTGCTAAGGGTACAGGAAAATTTCACCACATTGAGGGGCTGATGAACAGGGCCATGCACCGTAGAATCTTGGATGAGAACCTCCTGGCCACAGCCAGAACACTGATGATGGGTCATGGATAGGTCTTCCAGCATGACAATGACCAAAAACATACAAGGCAATGATGGAGTGGCTCAAGAAGAGGGACATTAAGGTCCTGGAGTGGCCTAGCCAGTCTCCAAACCTTAATCTCATCTGTGGAGGGAGCTGAAACTTTGAGTTGCCAAGCGACAGCCTCAAAACCTTCAGGAGTTGGAGAGTATCTGAAAAGAGGAGTGGACCAAAATCCCTCCCGAGATGTGTGCAAACCTGGTGACCAACTACAAGAAACGTCTGACCTCTGTGCTTGCCAGCAAGGGTTTCTCCACCAAGTACTAAGTCACGTTTTCTTGAAGATCAAATACTTATTTCCATCCATCCATCTTCTTCCGCTTAATCCTTTTCGGGTCGTGGGGGGGCTGGGGCCTATCCCAGCATCTTTGGGCGAGAGGCAGGGTACACCCTGGACAGATCGCCAGTCCATCGCAGGGCCAACACAGAGAGACCGACAACCATTCACTCTCACATTCATACCTAAGGACAATTTAGAATTCCCAGTTTGATGCCAATTAACCTAACTTGCATCCTTCAATCAAATGCAAATTAATTTATAACCCTTATTTAATATTTCTTCTGGATTTTTTTTTTGTTGTTGTTGTTGTTGCTCTTCTGTCTCTCTCTCTGTTAAACTAAACCTACCATAAAAATTATGGACTGTTCATTTCTTTGTAAGGGGATAAATCTAGAAATCAGCAGGAGATCAAATAATTATCCCACCCACCTCCCCGGTCCATCTTCAACCACTTTTCCGGTGGTCCGGGTCGCAAGGCAGCTGTGTGTGTGCACTACTCACAAAAAGTTAGGGATATTTGGCTTTTAGGTGAAATTTATGGAAAATGTAAAAAGTTCACACTACAGTGATATAATATCATGAAAGTAGGGCATTTAAGTAGAAGCATGCAATGGTGATTTTCTTATCTCAAACAGTTTATTGAAACAAAAGCCAACAACAGTGATGGGTATACCACAACAAAAAATGTCAGTGTCTCAATTTATTTTTTAATTTAACCTTTATACAGGGTAGTTCCATTAGGAGGCAATCTCTCTTTTTCAAGGATGCTCTGTTCACTTGCACAGTTACACATTGACATCTGGAAGCTGCCCAGTACAATCACAGACTGACCTGTGGCCACTGAGCAGCTCCACCGGAGCAGTTGGGATTAAGGGCCTTGCTCAAGGGCACCACAGTCGGGTTTAGGAGGGTGGGGCAAACACTGCTATGTTATCTGTTCCACCCAGATCTGATCCTGCTGGTCCAGGTATGGAACCTGTGACCCTTGGCTCACCAGTCACCCATCCCTAGCCATTAGGCCACCACTGCCCTATAAAGGCAGTGGAGGCCAATAACTTGTCAGATGCTTTGGAGCATCAATTACAGCTTGACACGACGTCTCATGCTGTTCACAAGTCAGCTTATTGTCTGCTGAGGCATGGCATTCCACTTTTCTTGAAGGGTGGCCCTCAGGTCATTGAGGTTGTGGGGTGCGGGGTTACGAGCCTCTACACGGCAACTCAGCTGATTCCATAGGTTTTCTGTGGGATTCAGGTCTGGAGAAAGTGCAGGCCACTCCATTTGAGGTACCCCAGCCTCCAGCAGCCATTCCCTAATGATGCAACCTCAATGATATTGTCGTCTATGATTTTGAAGTTAGGCCTGTGCTCATGCAGGGGTACAATGACTGGATTAATGATGTTATTCAGGTAGCATCAGCTTGTCACTGTACCATTCACAAGGTGTAGGGCAGTTCTGTATTGATTAGACACACCTGCCCAGACTGGAACACCACCACCACCAAAGGCTCGTCTGGTGACAACAGTGGCTGATGCGTAGCACCCTCCTTGACATCTCAAACATCATTGGCAGCCATCATTTCTGCTCAACATGAATCAACTGGCCCACTGGTCCCTTGTCCAGCGTAAATGCTCCCTGGCCCATGCAAGATAATGACGCCTGTGCCTGGTGGTGTGGTCAAATACCCTTGCAGGTCATGTAGCACGCAGACCACGCTGATGTAAACGGTTTCAAATGGTCTGACGACGTGACACTTGGGTGCCTCTCACTTCCCTTAAATGTGCCTGGAGTTGAATAGCATTCATCATCCGGTTCCGCAGGGCACTGTTCACAATGAAGCAGTCATCAGCATGGGATATGGCCAAGAATGTCTACTTCTATGCCTTTCTATGACTTCCAGTCTTTCTGTATCTCTGTTGCAACCTGCTGATGACACTCTGACATTCTAAGCTCAGTGGTTACTTTTCTCTGAGAACATCTTGTTTGAAGCCTCGCAATGGCAAAGTGCTGTTGTCAATTGTTAGGTGTCATCTTGGTCTCATGATGTCAAAATGTGAACAGCATGATGAAGAGGATTGTTTAAATACCAATTCTAATTGAATCAGAAAATTTACAGGTCAATTCATGGATCAAACACCTGTTGTGAATTTTGGCATTAAGCACCTTGTTAGAGAACAGCAAGTTATGCAGAAAGTATTTAAACATTGAATAGTTGGACATGTGCGTTCAAATGGTTAGAGAAGGTCAAATTAAGTTCACCTGTGAAGGTTATAGTGTGTTTTAGGTGCATCTTGAAATTTCACCCAAAGGCCAAATATCCCTAACTTTTGTTGAGTAGTGTGTGTGTGTAATATAAAAATTTGTTACAATAAATGTTCAGTTAAAGTGATTTAAAAAAAAAAAAAAAATGCCTGGCTCCCAACTATATCCGCTGGCCCTCAGTACACTCTAATTTGACAAGTAACGTAACGCATGGAAGATACAGCCGTGTACAAAATTGTTGGTACCCCTCTGTTAATGAAAGAAAAACCCACAATGGTCACAGAAATACAACTAACTTGAATCTGACAAAAGTGGTAATAAATAAAAATTCAATGAAAATCAGACAATGCTTTTGAATTGTGGTTCAACAGAATTATTTTAAAAAACAAACTCATGAAACAGGCCTGGACAAAAATGATGGTACCCTTAACTTAATATTTTGTTGCACAACCTTTTGAGGCAATCACTGCAATCAAACGATTTCTGTAACTGTCAATGAGACTTCTGCACCTCTCAGCAGGTATTTTGGCCCACTCCTCATGAGCAAACTGCTCCAGTTGTCTCAGGTTTGGAGGGTGCCTTCTCCAGATGGCATGTTTCAGCTCCTTCCACAGATGTTCAATAGGATCTAGATCAGGGCTCATAGAAGGCCACTTTAGAATAGTCCAATGTTTCACTCTTAGCAATTCTTGGGTATTTTTTAGCTGTGTGTTTTGGGTCATTATCCAGTTGCAAGACCCATGACCTGCGACTGAGACCAAGCTGTCTGACACTGGGCAGCACATTTCTCTCTAGAATACCTTGATAGTCTTGAGATTTCATTGTACCCTGCACAGATTCAAGACGCCCTGTGCCAGATGCAGCAAAGCAGCCCCAGAACATAACAGAACCTCCTCCATGTTTCACAGTAGGGACAGTGTTCTTTTCTTGGTATGCTTCATTTTTGCGTCTGTGAACATAGAGCTGATGTGCCTTGCCAAAAAGTTCCAGTTTTGTCTCGTCTGTCCATAGGACATTCTCCCAGAAGCTTTGTGGCTTGTCAACATGCAGTTTGGCAAATTCCAGTCTGGCCTTTTTACGATTTGTTTTCAACAGTGGTGTCCTCCTTGGTCGTCTCCCATGAAGTCCACTTTGGCTCAAACAACGACGGATGGTGCAATCTGACACTGATGTACCTTGACCTTGGAGTTCACCATGAATGTGTTTAGAGGTTGTTCTGGGCTCTTTTGTTACCATTCGTATTATCCGTCTCCTCCTGTGGCCACGTCCAGGGAGGTTGGCTACACTCCCGTGGATCTTAAATTTCTGAATAATATGTGCAACTGTAGTCACAGGAACATCAAGCTGCTTGGAGATGGTCTTATAGCCTTTACCTTTAACATGCTTGTCTATAATTTTCTTTCTAATCTCCTGAGACAACTCTCTCCTTTGCTTCCTCTGGTCCATGTTTAGTGTGGTACACACCATGTCACCAAACAGCACAGTGACTACTTGTCACCCTTTAAATAGGCCGACTGACTGATTACAAGTTTGTAGACACCTGTGATGTTAATTAGAGGACACATCTTGGTTGAACATGTCCCTATGGTCACATTATTTTCAGTCTTTTCTAGGGGTACCATCATTTTTGTCCAGGCCTGTTTCATGAGTTTGTTTTTTAAAATAATTCTGTTGAACCACAAATAAAAGCATTGTCTGATTTTCATTGGTTAATTTTCATAGAATTTGTATTTATTACCATTTTTGTCAGATTCAAGTTATTTCTGTGACCATTGTGGGTTTTTCTTTCATTAACAGAGGGGTACCAGCAATTTTGTCCACGTGTGTATACACGCTGTCCAGCTGACCATGTGGGTGGTGGCTGCTTCTTCGTCCTTTTTCTGGGCAATTGCAAACCAGCTTTATGCATACCACCACCTACTCTACCTAGAGAATGTGTACTCAAGTACAGTATGCAACAATCATGTCTAATGGGAAAACACTTACTTTTCAGTAAACCCTTGCTATTAGTAATGAATATTTTACTCCTCTTCAAAATAAGAGCTCTACTTAAACAACTGGGGTCGCATTTCCTGTACCCATTAATTCATGCAGGGTGCTATTATGAAATCTCAACAGGAGTTTGTCATGTTTTATACTTTGTCCAAGTACAGGGCAAGTGCAAATAGTTAAATATTTTGAAAGCAGAATAAACTGTGTAATCTGTTTTGAAAATTGTTTTTGTTCAATGAATTCTCTCCTGCCCTCAGAGCGTACTCCAGAGGAAGTGGAGCACACGAAACAGTTTGGGAAGGAGGTGGTGGACCTGCTGCGCCACCAGCCTCACTGCAGAATGCCCTTTAGTAAGTTCATACCCACCTACCACCACCACTTTGGTCGTCAGTGCAAACTCAGCTACTACGGATTCACTAAGCTCATGGAGCTCTTCGAGGCAATCTCTGATGTTCTGCTGGTGAGTTCATCACCTTTTTGTGTCTTTGTTTTATACTGGTTTTACTGGAAGTGTATTGTTGGTTCTGTAATAAATCCTCTTTGGTGATGTCTATCCGTGGAAAAAATAAGAAAATATGTGACTATTTGTACTGTCATGAATTATTTTTTGAAAATGAAACACTAGAAGTCAGCCTAATCAAAACATTAGTTACTTTGCTGGTGTTTGCTGTTTTCATAACTTAAGTAAACTTCAGTGGGGTCAGTTTAGGCTGTTTTGCTGCTTCTCTTTCTGTTTACTTTGGAACTTGGACATTAAATCTAATTCTCTGTGGATCTGTGCAAAGAGCTCACAGTTCCACCACTAGGCCTTTAATGATAACAAATTTTTGATGGACTATAAATTTTCCCCAAAATTATTGTGATAAACAATATTATCGTTGAAGACCATTTTTTGCCCCAGATACAGTGATAATGATAGCAGTCTATGTATAACTTTTCAAAGAGCTTTGAACTTTTATTTATTAACAATATTAAACACTGGAATAGAAATATGGAAGAAAATAAATTAAAATGTCATCAAAAAGTTGATTTATTTCAATAATTCAATTCAAAAAGTGAAGCTCATATATTATAGATTAATTACACACAGTGATATATTTCAAGTGTTTATTTCTTTTAATTTTGATGGTTATGGCTTGCAGCAAATGAAAACACCACATTTAGTTTCTCAAAAAATTAGAATATTATATAAAATTAATTAAAAAAAATTTTTTTTAATAGAAATGTTGGCTGACTGAAAAGTATATCCATGTACATGCTCAATACTTGGTCGGGGCTCCTTTTGCATAATTACTGCATCAATGCAGCATAGCATGGAGGCGATCAGCCTGTGTTACTGCTGAGGTGTTATGAAGGCCCAGGTTGCTTTGATAGCGACCTTCAGCTCGTCTGCATTATTGGGTCTGGTGTATTTCATCTTCCTCTTGACAATACTCCATAGATTCTCTATGACATTTAGGTCAGGAGAGTTTGCTGGCTAATCAAGCACAGTGATAGCATGGTCATTAAACCAGGCTTTGGTGCTTTTGGTAGCAGTGTGGGCAGGTGCCAAGTCCTGCTGGAAAATGAAATCAGCATCTCCATAAAGCTTGTCAGTAGAGGGAAGCATGAAGTGCTCTAAAATTTCCCGTTAGATGGCTGCACTGACATTGGGACTTGATTAAACACAGTGGAAAAACACCAGCAGATGGCATGGCTCCACATATCATCATTGACTGTGGAAACTTCACACTGGACTTCAAGCAACTTGGATTCCGTGCCTGTTCACTCTTCCTCCAGACTCTGGGACCTTGATTTCCAAGTGACAGGACTTGGCACCTGATCTGGGGAGCCATGTCATCTGCTGGCGTTAGTCCACTGTGTTTTATCAAGTCCAGAGTCAATGCAGCTGTCTACCAGGACATTTTAGAGCACTTCATGCTTCCCTCTGCTGACAAGGTTTATGGAGATGCTGATTTCATTTTCCAGCAGGACTTGGCACCTGCCCACACTGCTGCCAAAAGTACCAAAGCCTGGTTTAATGACCATGGTATCACCATATTTTACTGGCCAACAAACTCTCCTGACCTAAACCCCATACAGAATCTATGAAGTATCGTCAACAGGGAAATGAGACACCAGACCCAACAATGCAGTGAGCTGAAGGCCGCTATCAAAGCAACATGGGCCTTCATAACGCCTCAGCAGTAACACAGGCTGATCACCTTCATGCCATGCCACAGTGATGCAGTATTCATGCAAAAGGAGCCCTGACCAAGTATTGAGTGTGTGCATGGAAATACTTTGTCGGCCACATTTCTATTTTTTTTTTTTTTTTTTTTTTTTAATCAATTTTTTAAAATTGATCTTATGTAATATTCTAATTTTTGAGAAACTGATTTTTGGGTTTTCATGAGCTGCAAGCCATAACCATCAAAATGAAAAGAAATAAACCCTTGAAATATATCACTCTCTGTAATGAATCTACAGTATATAAAATATGAGTTTGGGCAGCACAGTGGTGCAGTGGTTAGCACTGTTGCCTTACAGCTAGAAGATTCCTGGTTCGAATCCCCAGGCTGGCAGGGGTAGGAACCTTTCTGTGTGGAGTTTGTATGTTCTCCCGGTGCTGCGTGGGTTTACTCCGGGGGCTCCGTTTTCCTCCTACAATCCAAAGACATGCATGTTAGGTTAATTGGCTGTTCTAAATTGTCCCAAGATATCTGTTTCCTATCGGCCCTTAGAATAGAGGGTTAGTGCTAGTGAAAGCGCTTTGAGTGGTCTTTGTGACTAGAAAAGCGCTATATAAGTGTAGGTTAGTTAGTTGGTTTCATTTTATGAATTGAATTACTGAAATAAATCAACTTTTTGATGATATTCCAATTTAGTGAGATGCACCTGTAAAACAAACGAAAAATAAATAAAATTGTTTGTACACTGCCACAGGCAACCGAGATATGTGGCATTACATCATCAGTAAGTGTCATTTGTTTACAATATGCGTGGTCTCAGAGATGGCACACTAGAGAACTACATAGTGAAAACGTCAACTTCATGGATCTTGCCATCTATTTTGAGTCGTCCCCCCTCAGTAGCGCTCTCTAATACAGCTGCTATGTTGTAAAATGATTGACAGTAAGAACTGTTGCACCGATATGAACATAGCATAAACAAAGCTGTTACAGACTAACCGAGCCAAAGTTGAAGCTGACCTATGGGGGGATGGGGGGGGGCGCTTCACTGTGCAAAGCAGCCACACTGTTTGAAAATGAGCAGACTTTTAGGCTCAGTCGGGACAATCTTGATATTGTGAGCGGTCCCCAGTTCGCCACTACTCACCGCTACTTTTTCTGTCTGCACACGCATAGCATTGCATATGCTCTGCCTTGTACGGGGATGTACAGAGTGACAGAAGCAACAGGGTTAAAAAAAGAAAAAAGTACCCACACACAAACTGTGACTTATTGTGGCCAGAAAACTGATTGTGGTTGTTTTTTGTTTTTTTTTTATCGTGCAATTAATCGTTTTAGCTGTTTTCATTACAGGCCTATCTACCACCCAGTCTTTCTAAATGCAATTGTTCCTCTATCCTTTGCTGTCCTCAGGTGTTGGAGTGCGGTGAAGAGAAAGTGCTGACATTAACTGAGGTTGAGCGTATAAAGGCTCTGGCAGCTCAGCTGGTCAAGCTGCTGCGAGCCCAGAAAAACTCCAGTCTGCCTGTCAACCAGCTGCTCATGGAGTATAGCAAGACCTTTGGTTACGGGCTACGCCTGCAGGACTACGACGCAAGCTCTTTGTCATCTCTGCTGACCAAACTCTGTCATGTTGTCAAGGTAAAATGGACAAAAAGACTTGCAGCAAAGTTTACTTTGGAATGAGTTTGTCCACTGAAACACCCACTGTTGTTTATATGTAAAGAGATTAATGCTGATCTGTATTTACTGCATCACATTTAGCAGGTTTATTCATTCTTCATGTTCTTTACAGTACAGGCAAACCACCACTGTTTCTGTTTTCAGGTAGTTGATGGTGTTGAGGGACGAGAGGTGCAGTTGATCAACAGGAAGTCTCTGCGCTCTCTGACTTCCCAGCTTTTGGCTCTGCTAATGTCCCAAGATGAGCAGCAGGTCACCAAAGGTCTGAGGGTGGAGGAGTTGAGCCACCTTTATGTAAATGTTTATGGAGCTTCACTGAATCCATGTGAATATGGGTTCGTCTCTCTTAATGAGTTACTCAAGAGCCTCCCATACCTTGTGGAGGTGAGAAACCTGAAGCTTTTGAACTTTAAATTTTCTCTCTAAGGTTTATTATAAAGTCCTTTTCAGTGTAATTCCATCAGCCAGAGAATTGTGGATTTGGTGGCGCACATTAATTATAGAGTGGTGTGAAGAAGTGGTTGCCCCTTCCTGATTTCTCATTTTTTTGTATGTCACACTTAAATGTTTCAGATAATCAAACAAATTTAAATATTAGACAAAGATAACACAAGTAAACACAAAGTGCAGGTTTTAAATGAAGGTGTTTATTGTTAAAATGGTAAATGGCATTCACTTATATAGTGCTTTTATTCTCATCTCTAGATGACCAAAGCGCTTTACAGATCCTGCTATCCACCCATTCACACACACATTCATACACTGATGGCAGCATAGCTGCCATACATGGTGCTGTCCTGACCCACCAGGAGCAAGGTGGGTGAAGTGTCTTGCCCAGGGACACAACGGCAGGATATCTGGGGAGAGCGGGATTCGAACCGCCAACCATCTGGTTATTAGACGACCCGCTCTACCTCCTGAGCCACTGCCGCCCCTAAGGGTAAAAAAAAATCCAAACCTCTACAGCCCTGTGTGGAAAAAGTGATTGCCCCCTAAACCTAATAACTGGTTTTGCCACCCTTGGCAGCAACAACTGCAATCAAGTGTGTGCGATAACTGGCAATGAGTCTTTTACAGCGCTGTGGAGGAATTTTGGCCCACTCATCTTTACAGAATTGTTGTAATTCAGCCACATTGGAAGGTTTTCGAGCATGAACCGCCTTTTTAAGGTCATGCCACAGCGTCTCAGTCAGATTCAGGTCAGGACTTTGACTAGACCACTCCAGAGTCTTCATTTTGTTTTTCTTAAGCCATTCAGAGGTGGACTTGCTGGTGTGTTTTGGATCATTGTCCTGCTGCAGAACTCAAGTGCGCTTCAGCTTGAGGTCATGAACAGATGGCCGGACATTGTCCTTCAGGATTTTTTGGTAGACTGCAGAATTCATGGTTCCATTTACCACAGCAAGTCTTCTAGGTCCTGAAGCAGCAAAACAGCCCCAGACCATCACACTACTACCACCATACAGTGATCCCTCGCTACTTGGCGCCTCATCTTTCGCGCCCTCAGTGCATCGCAGATTTTTCAAAAATATTCATCAAAAATTCAAAATTGAGAAAAAATGGGCGGGCGCTAGCAGAAGGCAGGGAGACTACATTAGAACATCAGGTATCAACACGGAGAGCCCGCACAACTCAAAATCCACCTCTCTGTTCGCTGTTCTCGTGTTGGCTCAGCTCGGGAATCTCGCAAGCTGATTGGCCGAGACGTTTTACCCAGCTTCTCTCCCTGCCGAGCGCCCATACCCAGCGAAGGAAGACCGCATTCATTGTTCTTTATCGCTCGTGTTGCTTAGTCTCGCCGCGTGGAACTTTTCGCTGTTCTCTTTGTGCCTTTTTGTGCGAAATAGTCTTCCCGTCGAGCCACTACGCCGCCTCCTGCAGCTTCTCCAGCTCTATCGGAAGCTGCCCTCGACGATCCTGCGCCTCTAGCACCTGACGGTGAGGCGTCACCTGAGGAGCAGTAAAGCTCTCATTAACCTGTGCAGTAAATCATCTTCATCTTGAGTTACGTATCTTGTTATAAGAATTATACAGTATACATTTCTTTGGATCGCAGCATGATGTCTAGCTTTTGAGGATCTTTTGGTCTACTTCACTTTGTCAGGCAGCTCCTATTTAAGTGATTTCTTGATTGAGAACAGGTGTGGCAGTAATCAGGCCTGGGTATGGCTAGAGAAATTGGGCTCAGCTTTTCCAAAGATGTGATAAACCACAGTTAATTTATGTTTAATGGGGGGGGGGGGCATTTTTTCACACAGAGCCATATAGATTTGGATTTTTTTACCCTTAATAATAAACGCCTTCATTTAAAAACTGCATTTTGTGTTTACTTGTGTTATCTTTGTTTAATATTTAAATTTGTTTGATGATCTGAAACATTTAAGTGTGACAAACATACAAAAAATGAGAAATCAGGAAGGGGGCAAACACTTTTTCACACCACTGATGCATATGTATATGGGTGCTTCTCAATTAATTAAATATCACTGAAAAGTTTTTTTTTTTTTTCAGTAGTGCAATTCAGAAAGTGAAACTCAAATAGATTCATTACGCACAGAGTGATGTATTTCAGGTGTTTTTCTTTTAACTTTGATTATGGCTTACAGCTAATAAAAACCCCAAATTCAGCTTCTCACAAAATTAGAATATTGCATAAGACCAATTAAAAAATGAATTTTTAATAGAAATGTTGCCTTACTGTAAAGTATGTCCATGTACAGTCATGAGAAAAAAAAAATAGGATACCCCATTAAATATTCAGTTCTTTATTTAGAAATGTTCACATATCTATGTCTAACCTTGTTTTTGTTTTTATTTCCATTTTTTTTAAAAATTTATTTTAGCCATTTTATGTGGGAATGAATGTGGGGGTGTCCTAAAAAAAGATGGGGGGGGGGTATCCTAATTTATTCCTCACTATTTGTTTAGAATTATATTTTACAGAAAATTTGAAAAAAAGTCTTTAATTCATTTTTAATTTAGTTGTATTACATGAATTTCCCAGTATTTTGAACACTGATATTAAATGTCCATATGTCCAAATATGTTTAAAAAAAAAAAAAAAAAAACACACACACACAGGGTATCATATCACATTACACATATCACAGATACAGGGTATCCTAATTTTTTCACATGACTGTACACGCTCAATACTTGGTCGGGGTTCCTTTTGCATAAATCACTGTATCAATGTGGCATGGCATGGAGGTGATCAGCCTGTGGCACTACTGAGGTGTTATGGAGGCCCAGGTTGCTTTGATAGCGGCCTTCAGCTCGTCTGCATTGTTGGGTCTGGTATCTTTCATTTTCCTCTTGACAGGTCAGGCAAGTTTGCTGCCCAATCAAGCACAGTGTTACCATGGTCAGTAACCCAGGTATTGGTACTTTTGGCATTGTGGGCAGGTGCCAAGTCCTGCTGTTTTCAGCATCTCCATAAAGCTTGTCAGTAGAGGGAAGCATGAAGTGCTCTAAAATTTACTGGTAGATGGCTGCACTGACCTTGGACTTGATAAAACACAATGGACCAACACCAGTGGATGACATGGCTCCCTAAATCAGTTGCCAAGTCCTGTTATTTGAAGGTCCCAGAGTCCCACCAGTACCACAGGCTGATCACCTCCATGCCACATCACATTGATGCAGTAATTCATGCAAAAGGAACCCTGACCAAGTATTGTGTGTACATGGCTATACTTTTCAGTTTGCCAACATTCCTATTTAAATTTTTTTTAATTGGTCTGATGTAATATTCAGATTTTTTTGAGAAGCTGAATTTTAGGTTTACATTAGCTGTAAGCTATAATCATCAAAATTAAAAGAAATAAACACTCGAAATATATTACATTGTGTGTAGTGATCTATATGAGTTTCAGTTTTTGAATTGAATTATTGAAATAGATTAACTTTTCGATGATATTCTAATTCATTGAGAAGCACTTGTATATGTGTCTATAGAGAAAGAAGTGAAGACTCTTGGTGACCTTAGAGTGGGTTCATCAGAATGGTCAGTTTGTAGTCCTTCATTCTGTTGAAGGATTCTACTGTCTTAGGCTGCAGTTGCACAGATTTAATTTTAATCTGGCCTCTGTAAATCCGGTGTAGAGGGAAATGTAACAATCAGCTAAAGTCGGATTACCATGCAGTGTTTCCTCTGGTAACATTTCTGGGTGGCGGCCCATCTCGCCAGAAAAATTACCGCCACGCTAATGAGGAAATATGAATTTAAGAAAAATATATGAAGCAATGACTTTCCGCAAGCACGCACACAAACAACGCGCGTGGCCGTCATCCGCGCGGAGTTTCGAAGTGCCCCGCCCACGCAAGCTTTCCAGCCAGACAGAATGTCTTGCTAGCGTGACTGTCCAACAGAAACACAAGTTTATTGAAGTACTTCAGACATGGAAAAAATCAGAAGAGGTTTATTTATCGTTGCTGTACAGCACTGTGTGTCAACTGTTGTTTTTAAACAGCTTTATAAATAAAGTTGGATTGGATTAAAAAAAAGATAAATATTAACCATAAAATAATCCACATTTATTAAAAAAAAAAAAGTCAATTTTACAAGAGAAAATTACAAATTTGTGGAAAAGTGTTGCAAATTTAGATGAATTTACAGAGAAAAGTAGAAAACTAAGAAAATTGTTAAAAATTTTGGCATAAAACCTCAAACCTTCAAGACTGAAGTCATTACTCAAGTTTTTAAGTGGGCGCTCTTTGTACTCTTAACTCAGCTAGAAATTTTTGGTTGTCTACTTTTAATTATTAATTTCATAGTACTGCTTTTACATGAGTAGAATTTCTGGCTACTATACCCACCTCTGATCATATAATTTAAGTATGAATGAGTAAATTACTAATATGAATGTTTTTTCCCCTCCCTTTCCTCCTCTTCGTCAATGGAAAAAAGAAACACTAGAATAAAAATACAAAAAAATACACATTTTGGTTATTTATGTAAAATCATGAAAAAAAAAAAAAAAATCCTGCAGGACAAAACATGACACTTGGTATTTTCTAACCTGTTTGTATACCACCATAGACAGAGAGACGACCTGAATTAGACAGGGCTCAGAGAGGGAAAGATGAGACGGAAGAGAGGAGCCAAGGAGAGGAAAGTGTTCAGGCAGAGGGTCTAGGAGAGGTGAGAGCAGAGGAAGGAGAGAAGGATGACACCAGTAAAAAGTCCAAACACAGGACATCTGGGTGGGACCCCAACTGGCCCAATATTCCAATATTCAAGCCTTGGTTGTACAATACTTCAAATGTAAGTTCCATTATGCAATATTACTGTGCAAAATTTTTAAAAAAAGGTGTAAAATTAACAAATTCTGGTTACAATCATGTCATATGTCTCCCCCCCCCCCCCCCCCCCCCCCGGAAAAATGTTGCCCCCGTGCCAAGATCTTACAGCCAGAGGAAACACTGCCATGTGTGGCAAAACATTGTTTTTAAAATGTTCTTCTACTTTTCACAGTTGTACCATGAAGAAAGTGATGACAGTAAAACTGACAGTGGTCATGGGGACGAATGGGTGCGGTTGACCAGGCTTTACCAGTTTGCCCGAAACATACGCGCGCTGCTCAATACCTACCATTACAACCAGATCTTCCTGACTGAGTTCCAGGCAGCCTATAACAAATTCATAGGCCACAGTATCGACCCACGCACCTATGGATACGCCACCAATGACGAGCTGCTCAACGCAATTCCTCAGGTAGAAATGTATCACTTTTTAGTTCACTTGCATCCTAAACGATGAGTAGTTTTGTTATTTAACTGCATAAAAATCTCACAATACTGGCTGTGAATTTCTTTCGGTTTTCTCCATTTTTATTGCCTTTTTTTTTTCTTTCAGGTGATTTGGATCAAAGGGCACGGCCACAAGAGGATTATCGTTTTGAAGAACGATATGAAAGGTAATTAAAGGTCCATTCTTTTTCTATCTGAGGTTGAAAGCCATCTGAAGAAATGACATCACTTCAGAGTCAACTGTGTTCCACAGCAGCAAACCAGAAAAAACAAGATCATTTGCCTGTGTTTCCAGGCAAATTTAACCAAAATATATTTCCCTGATCTAACTTGGTGTTTAAAAAAAAATTAAGTGATAATTTGCACTTGTCATTTTTTTTCCTGTTTCATTGTAGGAGGGGGTGGCAGTTGATCTGCTTTAGCCAGTTAGCCATTAGCCTTTGCTAGCAACACCATTAAAAACATTGTACATGGTAATTTGCATATAGTGGCATGTTCAGAAGTAGACAATGGACAGTATGGTGTGCATGACCAAGTACAAGAGGCATTTAAAACAGAAGTGCTGGCCCCCGTTACACAGACGGAGATTGTTGGGTGACCATTGAGAGATCAAAAATTTACCTGATCCCTCAACAGTCTCCTAAAGCTTCAAAGAAGCAATTTTTGTGTAAATGTTTGGGAGATCGTTATACAATTTCATGGTGATCTAGAGAGATCCTTGACAGATCGCTGAGGGATCATTGAGAGTTTGCTGGGTGACCAAAGAAGTATATGTAGTGTTTTTTTGTTTTTTGTTTTTTTAATAAAGTTTTTGTAAAGGGTATACATGTCATTACAGCATTGCATTGTTCACATTTTCATCACATATTCCCCCCTTTTTTTTTTTTGACAACATTGGAAAAAAATTATTACAACACCCTTTTTTTAAGTGAAAGAAAAAGAGAAATTAAAAAAAGAACAAAAAAAAAAAAGAGCATCTGAGTAGAGTTGGAACAAAGAGGTGCCATTATTGAAATGGTGTTTGTCAAAGATTAGATCTGATGGAGGACACATATGCGTTCCAGGGTTGCCAGAAGTTCAAGAACCCATCCATGTCCTGTCTCAGTGCAAATGTCAACTTTTCCATCAAATAAATGTCCTGAATCACGTTAATCCAATCTTCAGGTGTAGGACAGTCTTTCAACATCTATTTTTTTGTTAGTGCTTTTTTACTTGCCAATATTAAAACAGTGAATAAGTATTTTTCTCCTCGTCTTTCCAGTGATTCCGGTAGTAAACCCAAATACAAAGTTACAAAAGAAAAGGGAACTGTTACTTTGAATATTTTCCCCAATATTGTCTGTACATTGGTCCAATATTGGTGGATAACTGGGCATGACCAAAACACATGAAAATGATTTGCAGTCTTTCCACCACACAAGCGCGAGTAAATTTCTTTTGTGCAGGTGTTCTGAAAAATCTTACCAAATTTTTCCATCCAAATTCTCTGCACAGCAGGGATGAGGTACTTTTCCACTGTTGTTTATTTAGTTTTTCCCATAATTCCAGTTGTAAATTAAAATTCCCCTCTTTTTCCCATTTCTCTTTTATATATGATGTGTTGTCTCCTTTTAAGTGTTGAAGACTTAGAAATGTATCTGATCCCTGGGATCCCTTTATATGCCATTAAGAAAACCTTCAGAACACCTGACTGGGCCCTTTCCAAATCCTTCTTTTTAAGTATTTTGTTTATGTGGTGTCTAAGCTGAAAGAACTTGTAAAGGTCTTGATTTACTAGACCTTGTTTTTTCAAATCTTCAAAACTTCTTAAAGTTTGCCCTTTAAAAAAATCGTAATATTTTATCAGTCCGTTCTCTTTCCACTTTTTAAATCTAGTGTCTGTTTTATTAGGAATAAAGTCCTGATCATAGGAAATCCATTGCAATAATCGATAGGGTTCTTTAGTTTGATTCTCTCTGACTATCTTAAACCAAATTTTTAGCGGGGTCTCTATCCACGGGTTAGTGTTATTCAAAAGTTTAGGTAAGGCATTGTTCCCTATTATCGCCTGTAGGGGAATGTCACTTGTTATTTGGCATTCTATCTTCTTCCATTGTGCAGTGTAGAATGGGTTACATATCTCTACTAAAGTTTTAATTTGCGCGGCTTTAAAATAGTCCCTGATATTTGGCAGCGCGAGCCCACCTTTGTCTTTGTTTAGCTGTAGGGTTCTACATCTGATTCTAGGTCTCTTGCCCTGCCATATGAATCTTGAGATCCTTCTGTCCAGTTCTTGCCATGTTTTTTTGGGAGGTTCTACCGGTATTGTTTGGAAAAGGTATAGAAGACGTGGAAGTGTATTCCTTTTGACTGCTTCAATTCTTTGTGCAGTACCCAAGAATAGTATCATATTCCATCTTGCGAGATCAGATTTTATTTTTGCCATCAGTGGTTCATAGTTTATTGTTATAATTTTGTTGAGTTGTTTCGGGATATTGACTCCCAGATATTTCATAGATTCCATCTCCCAGTTAGTTTTGAATTTGCTTAGTAAATATTGATTTGGGTCATAGTTGAATGTTAAAATTTGGGTTTTATGCATGTTTAATTTGTACCCCGATAACTCTCCATACTCTGAAAAAACTGAGATTAGTTCTGGAAAAGAGGTGTCCGGCTTCCCCAGGTATATTAAAATGTCATCAGCAAAGAGTGCTATTTTATGTTGCTTCTGACCAAGCGTAGTACCTTGAATTTTTTGATTCTGTCTTATCCATTGGCTCAGAGGTTCTATGAAGATTGCAAAGAGCAGTGGAGACAAGGGGCAGCCCTGACGACATCCTCTTTCCAGTTCAAAAGATGATGATAATTTACCGTTAATTCTTATTTTAGCTGTTGGTTTTTTATATAATTCCTGTATAGTTCTAATGAAGTTGTAATGAAAATTGAAACTGGATAAGATTGTATATAGGAAAGACCAGTCAACCGAATCGAATGCTTTTTTAGCATCTAATCCCAATATGGCTGCATTTAAATTATATTTTTTTATATGATGAATTATGTGTAAAGTGCGTCTAATGTTATCTTGTGTCTGTCTTTGTCTTATAAAACCTGTTTGGTCTAAATGAATTAAGTCTGTCAGTATATTTTCTAACCTTTTGGCAAGGATAGCGGTAAAAAGTTTATAGTCCTGATTTAACAAACTGATTGGTCTGTAGTTGGAGCAGTCTAGTTTATCCTTTTCAGGTTTAGGTATGACTGCAATGACCCCTGCTCTCCAGGAGGGGGGATTTCCCCTGTGTGGAGGACATAGTTAAATGTTTTCAGGAGGAAAGGAGATAGTTGCTGTTTAAAGGTTTTGTACCACTCTGCTGTATAGCCATCTGCTCCTGGGGATTTGTTAGCTTTAAGTTTCATAACTGCTTTTTCTAATTCTTTAGGTTGTATTTCTGACAGTAGTTTTTTATTTTGTGACTCAGTAAGTTGGGGAAGATTTAATGTATTTGGGAAGGCTTCGGATGCGTTTTTGTGTTTTTTGCGGGAGTACAAGTTCTTGTAGTAATTCTCAAAGCTTTTAAGAATTTCCTGAATTCTAAATTTTATTTCCTTTGATACTGGGTCTCTGATTTTGTAGATTGCTCTCTCCGTTTGTTGTTTCCTCAATTTATAGGCTAGTAATTTTGCCGATTTGCTACCTGTTTCATAGTATTTTTGTTTAAGAAATGTAAGTTTCTTCTGGATTTCTATTGTGTAGATCTCGTTTATTTGTTTTTTAATTTCCTTAATTTTGAGTGAGTCATTAGAATGAGTGTTGTCTTTGTGCTCTTTTTCTAGTTTCTTAAGTTCTGACTCTAATGTGATTAGTTTTTCTTGTCTCAGTTTCTTTTGGAGTGCCAGTTTTGCGATAATCTTTCCCCTTATTACAGCTTTGCATGTGTCCCACAGTATTAAAGGGGATACTTCTCCATTATCATTTTCTTCCAAATATCTGAGAATATCTGATTCCAATTCATCTTTCAGTGGTCCTTTCAGCACATTTGAATTTAACCTCCAACAAAATGTATTATTTGTGTATTTTTGGATATTTAAGTCCATATAGATCGGACTGTGGTCAGAGAGATCCATCAGTCCTATTTTACATGTTTTTACTCTTCCAATGTCTCTATTAAACATAAAAAATAGTCAATCCTTGAGTATGATGAATGTGGTGCTGAGTAAAATGTATAATCTTTTACATTGGGGTTGAATTCCCTCCACACGTCACAGATTCCCATTTCTTTTAGTAGCATCCGAGTTTTTCTACTTTGAGTGTTATTTTGATGTGGAGAATTACCTGATGCATCCCAGTATGGATTCAGTCTTAGATTGAAGTCTCCACCACATATCGCTAAACCTTGGGCTTTAGTTATCATTAGGTCAAATACATTTTTATAAAATTTCCAGTTGGCCCCTGGAGGTGCATATACATTCAGCAGGGTGATATTTTCTCCCTCTAGCCGACCAAGTACCATGCTAAATCTCCCTTCTTTATCTTTGTGTTCTGAATTTTTTTCAAATATAATTTTGGTTTAGATCAATGTCGCTATCCCCCTCCTCCTCCCTGACTTATATGAAGATGAAGAGATCAGTTTTAACCCTTGTCTATTAAGTTTAGTGTGCTCCAAGTCTGTTAGGTGGGTTTCCTGTAAAAATATTATTCCTGCTTTGTCTTTTTTCATTTTGCCTAGAATCTTGGCTCTTTTAACTGGATTCAGGATCCCTTTTACATTGTATGAGATTATTTTGGTTACACCCTGTTTCTCCATTGTATTGTCTTATTTAGTATAACAGTGTAGTGGCCCTCTTTTATGCTACTCAGAAACTGAAAGAACTTAAAAAACATTAAAGCAGACGGACAGTGACATTTTTTTATTGAACCAATCAACAGATTGTATGAAAATATTCTATTCTGTCTATTCCCGCGATTTAATATGTGTCACCAGCTTCCATAAATGACCTTATTTGCTCATAGCTCAGCCTTCACTTAGTGAGGCTGCAGTACCGCCATCTCTCGATAGGTGCGGGCATTGGTGACGTCACAACAGCAATAGTAAATGGCAGAACGAGAGCAAAGTGATTCGGACAGCGATTATTTTCTCGAGTTTGACGACCTCAATATAAATGATGACATTGAAAATGAGGAATCGGATGATGAAGAAGTTTTGGGTGGTGCTGAGGGGGTATTCAGCCTTATTTGTGGGAAAGAAGTGAGGGTCATGTTGCCTGCCTGTGCAGTGAGCCTCATCAGAGAAACATTCCCATCTGATCACTACAAGGGATTTTGCCTACCAAGATTAGATTTGTGAACAATGATATGTAAATAAAGTTTTGTAAAATCATATATTGAGTTTATTAATGTTCATGTCAATGTTATAATTCTCATAGTTCAGCATTCATCAAAGTCGCATGTCATATACATTTGAATAATTTGAACACACTAAATTCTTCTCAATTTGAAAAAGAAATATTACATACTATACCACCTTTGTATGAACGTTTGAAAACACAGCAGAAATATACAAAGAAATACAAAAATCAATGGAGTATCACTACAGATTAAGAAAATAACTAGTTTCCAGATATAGCAATTATTATATTCCAATAAATAACATTTCACAGTTGTAATGGGCACCATTTTATGGTAGAAAATTGGGGTTCCATTTTTAAAAGCACATTTCTCTTACAATGTTAGGCTTATATTTATTTTTCTTAGCAAATATGTTGCTTCCCTAAAAATTGAAAGCTGAACTGTCATTGGTAATTACCTCCGCCAGGCCAAAAAGGCCAGGAGGAGGTTATGTTTTTGTCGGGGTTTGTTTGTCTGTTTGTCAACTCCGCGTTCTTCAACGTTTTAGGCACAAAAGCACGCGCAAAACACTGGTGGCCTGGGCCCGCCAGCACGCCTCTGTTTGCGCGACGCTGCAAAACCTGACATGGGCACCTGTCCGCCGCCGCATTATTTCCCAGAAATAATTTGATTTTGAAAATCATCCATTGCTTAGAATTCATTTAAAATGTTTAGTAAACATTTGCAGTGAATATTAAAAATACAAAACTTACCCTGTTTACTTCTCGTTTTCTGACAGCTGATCGCCTCGGTAGATCACCCTTGGTTTTCACGCCACTGTCACTGACACTTGTCTCAGAGTCAGACTGGGGAATCGCGGGATATATAGTTGGAATAGCCGTTTTCTTTATCACCAATCTTTTTGCAAATTGCATCTTATTCTCGAAATCGCTGTCAACGAAATGTCTACTGCACATGTAGGGCGCTGACGAGGTGCAGGTGTGCGCGCAGCTGAGGCAGATGCCTGAGAGCGGCGAGCCGTGACACCTGCAAGATATATGTGGACAAGAAAGACTGACAAACCTGGGTACTATTTCACTGGAGTCTGCTTTAATACAGAAGCTGAAGCAATAGGGAACACTGTGTGTCTCTGTAATTGAGAACTTTGCTTCTAAAAAACACAGGAGGATGGACTTCCAATATAAGTAACCGGTGAGTTAAACTGTCTTTCTTCAGCATGTTTTTTTCCCCCTAACCGTTCTTATGATCATGAAAATATTTGGTAATTCCGAGAAATATCCGTAATCGCCGATTTTAAAACGTAAACGTCAAGTGTTGCATGAAGCAAAACACAGCAGGACCATCGCACCTGTAGACAACACAACGCCAAACCATATTAATTTGATTCCTGAAATCCTAATCCTAATAGCTTCTACAGGCGTCTGTCTTCCACAGTGGTCAGGAGAAACTGAAATCTGGGGAGAGTTTGCGCACCCCATTTTATCAGGTTGGCTCCAAGATTTACCTGACATTCGCCTGATATTTTACCTGGAGTTGGTGAAGGTCTCAAATGTTCTCAAACGGTGGCAAAGGAGTTGTAAATAGTTGCTAATCATTGCAAATGCTGTTGCTAACATTTGTTAAAGGTTGCTAAATGTTGTTAATTGTTGCAAATGACAGAGGTGAACCCTGATGTTTGAAATAGTTGGCCAATTCAAAAATCTACATTCGCTGCTCCATGAGATACTACCCTCAACGATCGCCAAAGGAAAACAACCTCTCAACAAACTAAATGAACTTTTAACAAGTGCTCAACAATCTCATCGCTCTCCCACTGATCTCTCTGCGATCTTTCAATGAACAGTATTGGTATTTCATTGAACGCTCTGGGAGATTGATGAGCTCATTGAGCAGTCAAGGACAGCGCAATGATCTCTTGGCAATCTTTCAATGAATGCCAGATTTTTCCACCCCAAAGGTAAAGATGGCTGAGAGATCAGTGAGGGATCACTGAATGCTGAGATTGTTGAGTGTTTGAAATGAGTCAAAACTTAATGGACTGTGGAGATATCTGAATATCGGTGAGAAATCTTGGCGATCACTGAGAAATCATTGAAGGATCATTTGGACCTCTGTCCATTTTGTCATCACTCAGCGATCTTTCAACAATCTTCACCCCTGTATAAAGGAGGTATAATAGAGCTGGTCTTGCCAGGGTTTGCCTGACTTCACTTGCAAAAAGCTGACTTCAAATCTCAGAAGTACTTTTTCCCAAGAAAAGGAATTATTTTTTTATTTAAGATCTTTATTTCAAACATGTAAAACGATTATACAGAGTAAGTTTTAAAAAAGAAATGAAAGAAAAAGGGGGGTGACATTCCACGTACCAAAAGCCAGTTTAGAAAACTTGGGATCAGTCCGCCAAGGTCTCCGCCTTTGACCGCCACCTAATCCACATAGCACCGGACCCCCATGATCCCTCCTGCAGGTGGTGAGCCCACTGGAGGGCGGACCCATGTAACTCCTTCGGTCTGAGCCCGGGCGGGTCCCATGGGTGGAAACCCAGCCACCAGACGTGAGCCATCGAGCCCCTCCCCCAGGCCTGGCTCCAGGGTGGGGCCCCAGTAACCCCATACCAGGCGGGGTACACTGAATCCTTGATATACAATTTATCATGAGCATCTGTTGGATCATTCTTAGTCTGGCCCTTCACCCAGGACCAGTTTGTCTTGGGTGACCCTATCGGAGGCAAATTGCCCCGGACAACATAGCTCCTGGGATCACTGGGGCACGCAAACCCCCCCACCATGATAAGGTGACGATCCATGAGGGGGCTCAGGAGGGGAAAGCAGCTCCCTGTCCACACTGTGTATGGTGCGGATGGGGCACTGTTGACTTTGGCTGGGGATATCGTCGGGCGGTGGAAGGAATACTTCGAGGATCTCCTCAATCCCACTGATACGCCTTCCACAGAGGAAGCAGGGTTTGGGGACGAGGGGGAAGACTCGCCCATCACAGGGGCTGAGGTCGCCAAGGTGGTTAAAAATCTCCTTGGTGGCCAGGTCCCAGGGGTGGGCAAGATTCGCCCTGAGTACCTCAAGGCCCTGGATGTTGTAGGGCTGTCATGGTTGACACGCCTCTGCAACATTGCGTGGAGGTCGGGGGCAGTACCTTTGGCATGGCAAACCAGGGTGGTGGTTCCTCTCTTCAAAAAAGGGGACCGGAGGGTGTGCTCCAACTTTAGAGGGATCACACTCCTCAGCCTCCTTGGGAAGGTCTATGCCAAGGTACTGGAGAGGAGAGTCCGGCCGTTGGTCGAACCTCGGATTCAGGAGGAGCAATGTGGTTTTCGTCCTGGCCGTGGCACATCGGACCAGCTCTTTACCCTCTCGAGAATTCTCGAGGGTTCGTGGGAGTTTGCTCAACCAGTTTACATGCGTTTTGTGGACTTGGAGAAGGCATTTGACCGCGCCCCTTGTGGTTTTTTTGTGGGGGGTGCTTCGGGAGTATGGGGTATCGGGGCTTGTTGTTACGAGCTATTCAGTCTCTGTACGACCGTTGTGAGAGTTTGGTTCGTATTGCCAACACTCAGTCGGAGTCATTCCCAGTGAGAGTTGGACTCCGCCAGGGCTGCCCTTTGTCACCGATCCTGTTCATAATTTTTATGGACAGGATTTCTAGGCACAGCCAGGGAATGGAGGGTGTCATGCTTGGTGACCACAGGATCTCATCTCTGTTGTTTGCGGATGATGTTATCCTGTTGACTTCATCCAGCAATGACCTACAGCTCTTGCTGGGATGGTTTGCCGCTGAGTGTGAAGCGGCTGGGATGAGAATCAGCACCTCCAAGTCCGAGTCCATGGTCCTCAGCCAGAAAAAGGTGGATTGTCCTCTCTGGGTTGGGGACAGGCTCCTACCCCAAGTGGAGGAGTTTAAGTATCTTGGGGTCTTATTCACGAGTGAGGGGAAAATGGAGCGAGAGATTGACAGACGGATTGTAGCAGCATCTGCAGTGATGCGGCCGTTGTACCGATCTGTTGTGGTGAAGAGGGAGCTTAGTTCTAAGGCAAAGCTGTCGATTTACCAGTCAATCTACGTTCCTACTCTCACCTATGGTCACGAGCTTTGGGTAATGACCGAAAGAACAAGATCGCGGATACAAGCGGCTGAAATGAGCTTTCTCCGTAGGATTGCTGGACTCACCCTCAGAGATAGGGTGAGGAGCTCAGTCATCCGGGAGAGGCTCAGAGTAGAACCGCTGCTCCTCCACATTGAAAGGAGTCAGTTGAGGTGGTATGGGCATCTGATTAGGATGCCTCCTGGATGCCTCCCACTTGAGGTGTTTCAGGCACGTCCCACTGGGAGGAGACCCCGGGGCAGACCCAGGACTCTGTGGAGAGACTATGTCTCCCAGCTGGTCTGGGAACGCCTTGGTGTCCTCTCTGAAGAGCTGGAGCAGGTGACTGGGGAGAGGGAAGTCTGGGCTTCTCTGCTTGAACTGCTGCCTCCGCGACCCGGACCTCCGGAAAAGCGGTAGAAGATGGATGGATGGATTGAAAAAGGGGGGGGGCATAACGACCCTGCTGATGTGACATCACAAAAGTTTGGACTCTGTGCAACTAAACATGCAATTCTGTTACCTCCCAATTTATAGAAGCTGTCATAATCTTTATATTTCCTGTGTGTTTATAGCAAAAATGAGCGGTTCAGTCCCCAGCAGCCCCCAGCCAGGAGAAAACATGGAGACCCTGAGAGACAGTCCAGTTAGCAGTACAACATCTGGAACACAGAGTCCAGGTACCGCCGGCTACACAAGACTGCTCTAGATTTTATTTGGATAAAATGTAATGAAGCGGCTGTAGTTTCAAAAAAGCTTCTTGTGGTATTAAAGGATGTTTTAATTTAATGCATTTTTTTCCCCACTTTTTATCAGACCTGTCTTGGTCACACAGCAGTCAAAGTTTTCTACAAATCCATGACAACTTTAAATGTGTAGGCAGCGGTAGTCCCCAGCTAATTAAATGTGTATATACAGCAAATTAAATGGTGCATGACTGTCGGATCAAAATTTTGTTCTTGATCCTTTTATGTTAAATTGGTAACCAAAGTCAGCAAGGCAGAATAGGGTTAGGGTAAGGTTAGGATTGTTTTTTTAAGTTTTTGTAAAGGGTATACATGTCATTACAGCATTGCATTGTTTACATTTTCATCACATATTCCCTTTTTTTTTTTTTTTTTTTGACAAGATTGAAAAAAAAATTATTACAACACCCTTTTTTTAAGTGAAAGAAAAGAAAAATTAAAAAAAAAAGAGAAAAATAAAGGAACATCTGAGTAGCATTGGAACAAAGAGAGGAGCCCTTATTGAAATGGTATTTGTCAAAGAGTAGATCTGATGGAAGACGCATATGTGTTCCAGGGTTGCCAAAAGTTCAAGAACCCATCCATGTCCTGTCTCCGTGCAAATGTGAACTTTTCCATCAAATAAATGTCCTGAATTACATTAATCCAATCTTAAGGTACAGGACAGTCTCTCAACATCTATTTTTTTGTTAGTGCTTTTTTACTTGCCAATATTAAAACGAATAAGTATTTTTCCCCTCGTCTTTCCAGTGATTCCGGTAGTAAACCCAAATACAAAGTTACAAAAGAAAAGGGAACTGTTACTTTGAATATTTTCCCCAATATTGTCTGTACATTAGTCCAATACTGGGCATGACCAAAACACATGAAAATGATTTGCAGTCTTTTCACCACACAAGCGCCAACAATTCAACCCTTTACGAGTAAATTTGTTTTGTGCAGGTGTTCTGAAAAATCTTACCAAATTTTTCCATCCAAATTCTCTCCACTGCAGGGATGAGGTACTTTTCCACTGTCGTTTTAGTTTTTCCCATATTTCCAATTGGAAAGTGAAATTCCCCTCTTTTTCCCCATTTCTCTTTTATATATGATGTGTTGTCTCCTTTTAAATCTTGGAGACCATGGTATATTTTAGAGATGTATCTGATCCCTGGAATCCCTTTATATGCCATTAAGAAGACCTTCAGAACACCTGACTGGGCCCTTTCCAAATCCTCCTTTTTAA
The DNA here is from genome assembly GCA_020510985.1 of Pholidichthys leucotaenia. Lineage (NCBI taxonomy): Eukaryota > Metazoa > Chordata > Actinopteri > Cichliformes > Pholidichthyidae > Pholidichthys > Pholidichthys leucotaenia. The sequence continues at coordinate 83,123,755 of CM035848.1, read as the reverse complement.
GTATTTTGTTTATGTGGTGTCTAAGCTGAAAGAACCTGTAAAGATCTTGATTTATTAGACCTTGTTTTTTCAAATCTTCAAAACTTCTTAAAGTTTGCCCTTTAAAAAAATCGTAATATTTTATCAGTCCGTTCTCTTTCCACTTTTTAAATCTACTGTCTGTTTTATTAGGAATAAAGTCCTGATCATAGGAAATCCATTGCAATAATCGATAGGGTTCTTTAGTCTGATTCTCTCTGACTATCTTAAACCAAATTTTTAGCGGGGTCTCTATCCACGGGTTAGTGTTATTCAAATGTTTAGGTAAGGCATTATTCCCTATTATCGCCTGTAGGGAAATGTCACTTGTTATTTGGCATTCTATCTCCTTCCATTGTGCAGTGTAGACTGAGTTACATATCTCTACTAAAGTTTTAATTTGCGCGGCTTTAAAATAGTCCCTGATATTTGGCAGCGCGAGCCCACCTTTGTCTTTGTTTAGCTGTAGGGTTCTATACCTGATTCTTGGTCTCTTGCCCTGCCATATGAATCTTGAGATCCTTCTGTCCAGTTCTTGCCATGTTTTGTTGGGGAGGTTCTACCAGTGTTGTTTGGAAAAGGTATAGAAGACGTGGAGGTATATTCATTTTGACTGCTTCAATTCTTTGTGCAGTACCCAAGAATAGTATCATATTACATCTTGCGAGATCAGATTTTATTTTTGCCATCAGTGGATCGTAGTTTAGTGTTATAATTTTGTTGAGTTGTTTCGGGATATTGACTCCCAGATATTTCATAGATTCCATCTCCCAGTTAGTTTTGAATTTGCTTAGTAAGTATTGATTTGGGTTATAGTTGAATGTTAAAATTTGGGTTTTATGCATGTTCAATTTGTACTCCGATAACTCCATACTCTGAAAAAACTGAGATTAGTTCTGGAAAAGAGGTGTCCGGCTGCCCCAGGTATATTAAAATGTCATCAGCAAAGAGTGCTATTTTATGTTCCTTCTGACCAAGTGTAATACCTTGAATTTTTTGATTCTGTCTTATCCATTGGCTCAGAGGTTCTATGAAGATTGCAAAGAGCAGTGGAGACAAGGGGCAGCCCTGACGACATCCTCTCTCCAGTTCAAAAGATGATGATAATTTACCGTTAATTCTTATTTTAGCTGTTGGTTTTTTATATAATGCCTGTATAGTTCTAATGAAGTTGTAATGAAAATTGAAACTGGACAAGATTCTATATAGGAAAGACCAGTCAACCGAATCAAATGCTTTTTCAGCATCTAATCCCAGTATGGCTGCATTTAAATTATATTTTTTTATATGATGAATTGTGTGTAAAGTGCATCTAATGTTATCTTGTGTCTCTTTGTCTTATAAAACCTGTTTGGTCTAAATGAATAAGTCTGTTCGTATATTTTCTAACCTTTTGGCAAGGATAGTGGTAAAAAGTTTATAGTCCTGATTTAACACACTGATTGGTCTGTAGTTGGAGCAGTCTAGTTTATCCTTTTCAGGTTTAGGTATGACTGCAATGACCCCTTCTCTCCAGGAGGGGGGATTTGTTTTTGTTTTTTAAAGGTTTGGGTTTTTTTTTCTTTTTACCTGCCAGGTGGTGATGTGGCTGCAGAGTCAGAGCTGCTGCGCCTGACATCCCCAGTAGATCTGCTCTGTGGTCCTGTACCATCCTGTCTGCCGTCTCCTCAGCTCCACCCTGACCCTGTCGTCCTACAGCAGGCAGACCTGATTCGCTTTGAGAAAACTCCTCCACTGCATGACACAACTGGTTAGTTATTAATGATTAGGGTGGGAATCTATCACAGTACTGGGGCCACAATGCCATACTATGACAACCTTGTGATATACTGAGTATTGCAATATCGTATATTGCGTTTTCCCTTCAACCCAGCCACAGGGGGTGCACAAGCCAGTGTACTCCTAGTGCTGGTCCCAAGCCCGAGTAACTGGGGAGGGTTGTGTCAGGAAGGGCATCCAACGTAAAGCCTTTGCTAAATCAAACATGCGGATCATGACGAATGAGCCTTTCATACCGGATCGGTCGAGGTCCGGATTAACGACCGCCACCAATGCTGTTAACTGACAGGGTGCCGCTGGAAATTGGGCTACTGTTGGTCGAAGATCGAGGAGGAGGAGAGGGGGAAGGGTGTGTTAGGATGGCGAGGAAAAAGGAAAGGTAGAAGTGGAGAGGTGAGAGTAGGGATGTTAAATGTAGGGACTATGACTGGTAAAGGTAGAGTTAGCTGATATGATGGAGAGAAGAAAGGCAGATATACTGTGTGTTCAAGAAACCAAATGGAAGGGAAGTAAACCTAGGAGCATTAGAGGTGGATTTAAACTGTCCTACCATGATGTAGATAGGAAGAGAAATGGAGTAGGAGTAATCCTGAAGGAAGAGTATGTGAAGAGTGTTCAGGAGGTAAAGATGGAGTTGGACAGAATCGTGAGTTTGAAGCTAGAAGTCAAAGGTGTGATGTTGAATATTGTCAGTGCACACCCACAAGTTGGATGAAGAGAGAGGAATTCTGGAGTAAGTTGGATGAAGTGGTAGAGAGTGTTCCCGGGGGGGGGGGGGGGGAGTGGTGATTGGAGTGGATTTTAATGGACAGGTAGGTGAAGGGAGCAAAGATGATGATGAGGTCCTGGGTGAGTATGGTCTTAAGGAGAGAAATGTGGAGGGACAGATGGTTGTGGATTTTGCTGAAAGGATGAAAATGGCTGTGGTGAACACATACTTCAAGAAGAGAGAGGAACACAGGGTGACTTACAAGAGTGATGTACATACAGGTGGACTACATCTTATGCAGAAGGAGAAATCTGAAAGAGATGGGAGAATGTAACTAGACAGCATCGGATGGTAGTCTGCAGGATGACTTTGGAAAGCAAGAAGAGGAAGAGAGTGAAGGCAGAGCCAAAGATTAAGTGGGGGAAGTTACAGAAGGAAGAAGGTCGCACAAAGTTCAGGAAGGAGTTGATACAGGCCCTGGGTGGTAGGAAAGAATTACCAGATGACTGGGGAAAATACAGCAAAAGTATTGCGAGAAATGGGTAGAAGGGTATGTGGTGTATCCAGTGGACAGAGGAAGGACGACGAGGAAACTTGATGATGATGAACTACTTTATTTTGAACAAAAAACTCAAAACAAATAATAAATGTAATTTTTAAAAAGGAAGAGGTTAGCAAAGAAAAATTGGGATAGTCAGGGAAATGAAGAAATTAGGAGTATTTGGATTCTATGCACATGGCAAAGAGAGAGGTGGCAAAGGGAAAGGCATATAGTGAGTTGTATGAGAGGCCAAACATTAAGGAAGGAGAAAAGGACTTGTATTGATTGGCTAGACAGAGATTGAGCTGGAAAGGATGTGCAGCAGGTTAGGCTGAATAAGGACAGAAATGGTAATGTACTAATAAATGACGAGAGTGTGTTGAGAAGGTGGAAGGAGTACTTTGAAGAGCTGATGAATAAAGAAAATGAGAGAGAGAGGAGGATGGATGAAGGAAAGATGGTGAACAAGGAAGTCCAGAGGATTAGCAAGGCAGAAGTGAAGGCAACTTTGAAGAGGATGAAGAATGGAAAAGCGGTTGGTCCAGATGACATACTGTACCTGTGGAGGTATAGAGATATTTAGGAGAGATGGAGTGGACTTTTTAACCAGATTGTTTAACACAATCTTGGAGTGAGAGGATGCCTGAGGAGTGGAGAAGAAGTGTTTTGGTACCAATTTTTTGGAACAGAGGTGATGCTCAGAGCTGTAGTAACTACAGAGGCATAAAGCTGATCAGCCACACTATGAAGATATGAGAGAGTTGTTGAAGCCAAGTTAAGAGGAGAGGTCACGGTCAGTGAGCAGCAGTACGGTTTCATGCCAAGAAAAAGTACTACAGATGCAATGTTTGCTCTAAGAATGTTGATGGAGAAGTATAGAGAAGGTCAAAAGGAGTTGCACTCCGTCTTTGTGGATCTAGAGAAAGTATATGATAGGGTGCTAAGAGAGGAAGTGTGGTACTGTATGAGGAAGTCAGGAATGGCAGAGAAGTATATGAGAGTGGTGCAGGATATGTATGAGGACAGCAAGATGGTGGTGAAGTGCGCTGTAGGCGTGGCAGATGGATTCAAGGTGCGGGTGGGGTTACATCAGGGATTGGCTCTGAGCCCCTTCTTGTTTGCCATGGTGATGGACAGGCTGACAGACGAGGTCAGGCAGGAGTCTCCGTGGACCATGATGTTTGCAGATGAAATTGTGATCTGTAGTGAGAATAGGGAGCAGGTGGAAGAGAACCTGGAGAGGTGGAGGTATGCTCTGGAGAGAAGAGGAATGAAAGTCAGTAGAAGCACAACAGAATACATGAGTGTGAATGGGAGGGAGGCAGGTTTTAACAGTGAAGATGGAAAGTGTAGAGGTAGTGAAAGTAGATGAGTTTAAATACCTGGGGTCAACCATATAAAGCAATGGAAAATGCACAAGAGAGGTAAAGAAGAGTGCACGCAGGGTGGAGTGGATGGAGAGGAGTGTCAGGGGTGATTTGTGACAGAAGGGTAGCAGCAAGAGTGAAAGAAGATTTACAAGACAATAGTGAGACCTGCTATGATGTATGGTTTGGAGACAGTGGCGCTGACAAAAAGATGGGGTGGAGCTAGAGGTGGCAGAGTTGAAGATGCTAAGATTTTCACTGGGAGTGACTAGGAGGGACAAGATTAGAAATGAGTATATCAGAGGGACAGCTCAGGTTGTGCAGTTTGGAGACAGAGTAAGAGAGGCAAGGCTGTGATGGTTTTGACAAGTGCAGAGGAGGGGTAGTGGATATACTGGACAAAGGATGTTGAAGGCAAGAGGAAAAGAGGAAGACCACAGAAGATTCATGGATGTAGTGAAGGAGGACATGGAGAGGGTTGGTGTTACAGAGCAAGATGCAAAGGATAGGATGAGATGGAGGCAGATGATCTGCTGTGGCGACCCCTAAAGGGAGCCACCAGAAGGAGAAGAAGAAGATATTGCGATTTCTCATCCAACTACTGGCTAGAGCACGGGTGCTCACACTTTTTCAGCATGCGAGCTACTTATAAACAGGGATGGCAATTTTCCGCCGATCCGCGGATTTCCACCGATTTTATAATCATCTATGTCATAATTTTGTACCTTTACCTTGTTCTCAATAAAGTTTTGAAAAAAAAAACATACGCGCTCGGCGCTTCCCCGAAGTCTCGCGATAACCCGGATGTACTCAAGCTACTGCTGTATTGTAAACAGCCCTGCGATTGGATAGTTGCAAACGATTGGACCAATCAAATGGCTCGTATGCTTTGTCAAAAATTCATTTCGGCTTGTTCTCAGGGATGTGATTTTTCCGGTAATTCACCGAATTCCGCTTTATTTGTATATTATATGTACGTTAAGTACGTTAGCGGCTTATGGTCCACGACGCAGTGAAAGTGTGCCCTTTCAGCCAGAACCGGAAGTGGCGTACGCCAGGTAGAGAGCCATTAACTCTTTGTCGAACACGCTGTATTTACGCTCACTGTCGTGCAAAGACCTGCTTAAAAAAATGGTGAGCGGCTGCCAAGAACCGGCAATGCATTGCTCCACGACGGCCGCTATGCCCATGTCCGAGACGTGGGTAATGAGCGCTGTTTTAACCTCAGAACGCCTGCTCCCGTTCAGGAGTCCAGTCGACTCGGTTTCCGTTTGAGTGCGGCGTACAGCGGCTGTTTGAGCTGAGCTGCGCGGGGGAGGAAAATGAGCTGCTCAAGACTCAATGGAGATTGAAACTGGTGATCTGAAATGAATGCTGAAATTATAAAAAGTAATGGTATGTTGGAATTTTATTTCTATTATGGAATAGATAAAATTAACTGATTTTGATTTGATCAAGTGTTAAAGCATGTGATGGATAATGCTTGTTGGAATATTTACCTCCGCCAAGGAGGTTATGTTTTCATCGGCGTTGGTCTGTCTGTCTGTCTGTTTGTTAGCAAGGAAAAGTTATGGACGGATTTTCATGAAATTTTCAGGAAAGGTGTGCAATGGCACGGGGAACAGATGATTAGATTTTGGTGATGATCTGAGAGTGCATGCCTCCATCAAGGGCTTTTTTTGTATTTGTGCAGCAGGATTACACAAAAACTACTGGATGGATTTGGATAAAATTTTCACCAGAGGTGGTTCTTGGGCTAGAGAGGAACCCATTATATTTTGGTGATGATCTGAGAATGCATATCTCAGCCAAGGCGCTTATCTTCTCACATTGTGTTAGCAACAATACTCCAAAACTGATGGACAGACTTTGATGCAATTTTCACCACAAGTGGCTATAGGCCTACACACAAAACCATTACATTTTGGAGTTGATCCATGACAAACGGAAGGAGCCTTGGCGGAGGGATGCGCTCTGAGTGCTTTTCTAGTTTAGGAATGCTATCTTCTTGGAACATAAGTCAATATTATACAGTAATAAGTGGCATTCAGCTGTTTGTTTTATGTCATGTAAGCACAGTTCTGGTACTTAAAAATCATAAAAACCCAGGAGCTTCGGGGAGCGAAGTGACAGTAAAGGTGAAAATTGGCTCAAAGTTCAATGAGGTAACAGAAACACTCGGACAGTTTCTGAAGAAACCAGAAAAGGAGATGTTCAAAGTTCAGAGACTGACACAGCTTGCTGCCAAAAGGAAGAAAGTTTCACATTAGAAGTGACTTGGTGACCAGTGTAAATAGTGTAAAAAACTCTAATAGAACTGTTAAATATGTTGGACTAAAGACAGTGAGACAACATTGAAGAAAAAGTAAGTTAACTTTTCATTAAATTTAATGATTTATCTAAGTCTAGTATTTCATTTTTTTAATCATTTTTTTCAGTCTAAATTACTTGTATTTTACTGAAAACCTCCCAGCTTCAGGGGGGCTGCGCCCCCCCGGCCCCCCCGTAAGTCAATTGACCAAATTAGATTTCAGCTGAAATCAGAATTTCCTGTTGCCATCCCTGATAAAACAACCAAGTCAAAATGATCTACCCACTACAAAAATGCAAAACATATAATTATTTTCAAATGTATTAAGGATTCTTTGTATGTACAATGTATGTTGATGTACCTTGCATAACTGAATAAGCCAATATTGCACAACACACATAATAAATAACTATTAACATTTTTTGTAATTACCTGAGTTTACTTTGATGACTTGCACTCAATTGAATCAGCCAGGGATGCATAGTCCGGACAGTAGCTGCTGACAGCCAGCCTCAAGCACATTTCCAAATGTTCATCAGTCATGGTGGAACGGTATTTGGACTTAATGATCTTCATGTAGGAAAAGGCTGACTGACAGTGAGATCACGAAACACCATACAAATGAAAATGCACATCTGGGCTGTGTCATTCACATCTGTAGATTCGTCCAACTGCAGTGAGAAACACTCACAATCTCCGATGTCCTTCCACATTTGCTGGGTTAAATCCTCAGCCATGGCTTCACAGCGCCGTGTAACTGTATGTCTTGACAGCTGCAAAGCGTTGATTGAAGATAATATCTCTGCCTTATTTTTAAAGTCTCGGAACAATGAGTCAGCTGCTTCAGCGAATGCTTCTTTTACCATCTCTCCGTCTTGGAAGGACTTATTGTTTTTAACGATGGCGTGACTCACCCGGAACGATGCTTCGGTGGCGGCTTTCGCTTTTGAAGTTTGTTGAGTGAAAAATGACTGCTGTCCGGACAACTGGGATTTTAGTTCCTCCACCTTTCTCTTTCTCAGCTGGCTTTTCGGCGGAAAGTCGATGTCGTATTTTCCATGAACAGTCCGAAAATGCCGCTCCACATTTCCCTTCTTTGGTATTGCGATGGTAGACTGGCAGATGAGGCAAATGCACTTCGAAAATGACATTGTGGAAAAAAAAAAAAGTCCACCTCCCATTCCGTATGAAAGTGATATGTTTTTGCCTTCTTACTTGGTCCAGCTTTCTCACTCATTTTGATCACCATATGTTTTAGCAAGGGCTTAAAATCTGAGGTAATTCGCTGACTAGCTTGTAAGTTTTACTGCGCTTAGCGCCGTTGTTTACGCATGAGCGGTGACCTAAAGGTCAAAATTCAGTTGTCATCTGAATGGTTGCCCTGTATGTCAATCAAGTGACGGGATGTTTGATAGGCTGACAAATATTTTTTTTAATGTCACGCTGCGATCGACCAGTACTACCTCCGCGATCGACGTAATGAGCACCCCTGGGCTAGAGCTTTGGAGTCACTCCTTTGATGTTCTGATATAAAGATGGTGAGCATTTAGCACCATCTAGTGGACTGAAAAGTCTTTTTTTTTTTTTTTTTGTAACTTAGATTTTTATTCATTTTTCATCATATATAATGCATTCAGATCACATTCTACATTTAAAAAACAAAGAGGTTAGGGTAGGGAAAAAGAAAAAAAAAAAAAATAATAATAAAAAATAAAAGGGGGGGGGACAAATGTTGGAGCATCAAGTTTTTAGTTTCCATCTCTTAATTCTTCTGGTTTTTTCAGTGTCTTTGGTTATTCTTTCAATTTCTGCCTCGTTGTTGCACTTTGTAGTGTGTCCATTTCCGCCATTTTTTCTCCCATATTCCTTCTTGCATTCTTCGTCGATATGTTAGTTTTTCCATCATACGTATGTCCTCAACAATGTCAGTCCATTGTTCTTGGTCAGGAAGAACTTCTGATCGCCATTTTTTTGTGATTGTTTTTTTACATGCAATCAACAAGATTTTAACTAGATATCTGTCCTCAGCCTGTATAACATTGTCTTTTTTAAGATCACATAAGTACATCAGGTTACAGTTCATTGGTATATTATATCCTAATATCCTCTGTATTGTCACATGCATAGATTTCCAAAATGATGATATTTTGTAGCATTTCCAAAACATATGTGAGTGGTCTGCATTTTGAGCCCCACATCCCCTCCAGCATAAAGATTGGGTATTTGTATATTTTCTTTGAATCTGTGGTGTAATGAAAAAGCGAATCAGGTTTTTCCATCCAAATTCCCTCCATGTTCTTGAATTTGTTGATGTGTGTTGTGTTTTCCATATTTCCTGCCAGCTTTCTTCTGTTATGTTTAAATTGAGCTCTTTCTCCCATTTCTCCTTTATATAGTTACTTGTATGATTGTTTGTCATAAGTTTCTGATATAGTTTTGAAATAATTCTTATTTTATTTCCTGCATATGAGCTTAAAATAAGTTGTATAATCTCATTCACATCTGTTTGGAGGTTATGCCTAATCTTCTTCATATAGTAATCTCTCATCTGCAGATATCTGAAAAATTCCGATCTTTCTAATTTAAATTTTCTCCTGATATTTACAAAGCTCCCGAGATCTTTTTTTCCGATATTGCCCCATGCTGTGATTCCCTTGTTCACCAGATTTTTGTATCCCCTATCTTGTTTTGCCGGTTCAAACTGACTGTCAAATGCTACCCATTTCAATAGTTTTATGTCTTCCCTTATATTATATTTTTGTACTATTTTATACCACAGTTCTAAAGTAAATTTAGTGATTGGGTCTATTTGTTTGATTTGCTTATATGCATCTTTATCCCCTATTATGCTTTGTACTGGGAGTCCCTCAATTTCCTTTTCCATTTCTTTCCATTTTGCCTCATATCCCTCGTCGCACCAACATATGATATATCTTATTTGTGCTGAGTAGTAATATTCCTTTAGACTCGGTAGGCCCATGCTTCCTTTCTCTTTTGGTAATTGGAGGGTTTTATATTTCACTCTTGGTTTTTTACCTCCCCAAACAAATCTCGATATCATCCTGTCCCACTTTGAGAATTGGGCATCTGGAATCTCTGTTGGTAGAGCCTGGAAGAGGTAAAGTAATCTAGGTTGTATGCTGATTTTGACTGTCTCAATTTTTGAATTCAGATCCATATTTAAGATTGACCATCTATCAATATCTTTTTTTATTTCTTGTTCCAACCTATCATAGTTTGCTTTATATATTTTGCTTAGGTCTTTAGGTATGTTCACTCCAAGGTATTTTATTTCTTTTTGGTTCCAGTTTAGTTTGATCTTATCAGTTATCTGGTTTAGAGGATTATAGTGGAATGTCAGTATTTGTGTTTTTGTTATGTTTATCTTGTATCCTGATAATTTTCCAAAATTTTCTATCAAGTTCATCATTTCCATTATTGATTTATCTGGTTGTTCAAGGTAAACTATAATATCGTCTGCAAATAGCCCAATCTTGTGTTCCGCCCCCTTTATTGTTACGCCTTTTAATTTCTTATTTTGTCGTATCGCTTGAGCCAATGGTTCTATGAACAGAGCAAACAAGGTGGGCGATAAGCAGCATCCCTGCCTAGTTGATCTTTGTATATTTACTTTGTCTGTTAAGCTACCGTTTATCTTGATTCTTGCCACAGGTTCTTGATATAGCGTCCTTATGCATTGTACTGATTTTTCGTTAAATCCAAAGCGCTCCAGTACACTATATAGGAATTTCCATTTAACCCTGTCAAATGCTTTTTCTGCGTCTAAACTCATTATTACTGCGCTTTTCTTTTCTTTATGTATTTGGTTAATTATATGTATTGTTCTCCTGATATTGTCATGTGTTTGGCGTCCCTCTATGAATCCAGTTTGATCATCTTCTGTCAATTCCGTCAAGAATGTCTTTATTCGTTTACATATAATTGTTGTGTATATTTTATAATCTACATTTAATAAAGAGATTGGTCTATAGTTTCCGCATTGTTCTTTATCTTTCCCTGGTTTTAAAATAACTGAAATGATTGCTTCGTTCCATGATGGAGGTATTTTGTTGTTGTTCAGCGTCCAATTAAATGACTTTAGGAGTTGTGGCATGAGTTCTTCTATAAACAGTTTATAAAACTCAGAGGGGTATCCATCACTACCTGGTGATTTACCGTTTTTAAGTGACTTAATCACATCTCTGATCTCTTGTGTTGTTATTTCTGCTGTTAGTTTTTCATTTTGTTGATTTCCTATTGATGGCAAGTCCAATGTGTCTAGAAATTTTTTGATATCTTTAGTATTTGTTTCTTCAGGTTGCGAGTATAGTTCTTGGTAGAAATTATGGAAAATTTCTTCGATGTTTTCTGGGTTAACTGTGGTTTTATTTGTGGTGGGGTCTTTAATCTTGTATACATTATTCATTGTTTGTTGTTTTCTTAACCGTTTTGCCAGCAGTTTTGTGGCTTTTGGCCCCGTTTCATAATATTTTTGCTTTAGATATCTTTTTCCTTTCAATTTCATCCATTTGTGTTTCTTTTATCTTTGTTTTTTCTTCTTTAATTTCTTGATATATTTTTGGATCATTTGTGCTTTGATGTTTACGTTCTAATTCCCTCAGTCTCTCACATCTTTGTTCATACGCTTCCAGTTTAGTCTTATTTGCTTTTCCTGTTTCAACAATTAATTTACCCCTTAACACGACTTTTAGTGCGTCCCATAGTATTGTTGGGTCCACTTCTTCATTGTCATTCTCTTGGATATATTCGTTTATGTTTATTTTTATTCTTTCTTTCATTTTCTCATCATTTAACAGTCCTACGTTAAGTTTCCATGTTGTTTGTCGTTTTCTATTGTTTAAATATATTTCCATGTATATAGGATTATGATCTGATATTTCTGCCCCTCCAATCCAACAATTTCTCACCCTGTGTCTGTCACCTTCATTCATAAGGAAGTAATCTATTCTAGAGTGTACTTTATGGGCTGCTGAATAATGTGTATAGTCTTTTTCGAGTGGGTGTAGGTCCCTCCATATGTCTACCATACCCATTTCTGCCAGTGAGGTTCTTATGAACTTTGTTACATGTTTTTTTGTCTTCTTAACACTTGTTGTGTCAACTTCATGATCCATGACAGCATTTAAGTCTCCTCCACAAATTAGGACTCCTTCACTGTGTGTTGCTATGAGATCAAACAGATGTTGAAAAAGACCCTTGTCACTTTCTGGTGGGGCATAGATGTTCACTAATGTAATCTGCATTCCATCTATTCTTCCCTTTATTATTACATACCTGCCTTCTTTATCCTGGATTTCCTGTTCACTTTCAAATTGTATTTTGTTTGAGATTAGTATCATAACCCCCCTTTTTGCTCCTCCCTTAAATGAACTGTAGTAGGAGTTCTTATAGCCAAATCTCTTTAGTTTCACATGTTCTGCCTTGCTCAAATGTGTCTCTTGCATAAATATAATTTCAGCTTTTTCCTTCTTGAATTTTCTTATTATTCTTTCCCTTTTAACAGGTGAGTTCAGACCATTCACGTTTAGTGTCATTATCTTAAGATTTTTACCCATATTCATGTTTTTCCATTTTTTTAACTTGTGCTCCTAGCCCCTTTAACAACAAAAATAACACATATTTATATAAAAACACATTAAAAAAACTCGACCTCCGTACTTTGGGCCTTTCTTCTGCCCACTGGTCCCTGTTGGTGGGTGGGGGGTTTGTCTTCACAGAGTGAAGGGCCCTCCCTAGACTTCTAATTACTATCAAAGTAATAGTCATAAGTCTAGAAATGTCCAACAAATATCACTTAAACCTCTCCTAGCCGTCTGTTTCTCTTTTACCTTGTCTTCTTGGCCTTCATTTCTTCTGTGCCTTTCTTAATCTTTGTTATGATCTAGGCTTTCAGTTGAAAGCCTTGTAGCTTGTCCTGGGCCCGCTGCTCTACGTCTCTCCCCCTTCTTCCGCCGTTCACTCGTCTCCACTCCGTCTGTCGTGGTGCGTTCAGGGCCGCCGCTGCTCCAGCCGTCTCCTTCGGCACGCTCACCTCAAGGCCCCGCTCCATCATATCCCGCGCTGCCTCTTCGGCCGTGTTGTAGGTTCTTGTGCCTTCCTCCCAATGAATCCTCATTTTCGTTAGCGGCGTTTGGAATCTAATTTTTTAATGTTGGCATATTTCTTCCTCTGCTGCACGATTTCTGTCGGGTAGTCATGGTCAAAAAATACCTGTTTGTCGCCGATTTGTATCTTTTTTTTCCATGCTTGCGTCAGGATTCTTTCCTTTATGTCATATTTCACAAAGTTTACCACAACTGACCTGGGTGGAGAGTTTGTTTTCGGGTTCTGTGCCGGTGTTCTGTGCGCCCGTTGAATCTGCAGATCCGTTTCTCCGGGTATTTCCAGTTCTTTTTTTAAGAACTGATCCATGAATTTTGTCATCGAGTTGCCTTCAATGCCCTCCGGAATTCCAAAGATGCGCATATTGCTTCGTCGGGATCTGCTCTCCAAGTCGTTTATTTTCTCCTGCATCCTCTGTGTTTGCGTCGTCAGGGTCTGTAGTTGTTCGTTTGCCTCGCTTTTCCAATCTTCTAGTTCCGAAATTCGGGTCTGCGCTTCTGTCATACACGCCCGCTGGGAGCGCAGCTCCTCCATGTTTTCCGTTAATTTACGCTCCATTTCTCTTCAGAGGTCCATGATTTCCTCCTTAATTTCTTTTTTCAGTTCCTCCTTAAGAGCCGCTAAATCCTGTTGTAGCTGTCGCTTGAATTCTCTTAACTCTTCACCCAAACTGGCGATGCCAGCGTTCATGTTGTCGAGTCTGGTGTCCTCCATTTTCTCTGCTGTAGACATCTCGTTTTTTTGGGCTTTGCGTACAGCGGTTTTTCCTGCGTTGTTGGAGAGGAATTCTTCAATTTTACCCTGTTTTTGTCCTTGTGCCCGGTTCCTTCGTGTTTTCATCCCTTAGTTTATTGATTCGTTTATGTCGAGTTGGCCATTTACCGATGATTTTTAATCCGGCTAGGGAGAGCTCTTTAAGTGTTATGTCTCTCCGCCATCTTCCCGGAAGTCCTTTTTTTTTTTTTTTTTTTTTTTTAATAATACGTAAATACCTACAGACGTGGAAAAATTTGTTGGTAACCTCCCATTAAAGAAGGCAAATCCCACACTGATTAAAAAAAAAAAAAAAAAAAAATCTGAAAATTAACTCATGAAAAGCAGACATTACTTTTGAATTTTGGTTTAACAGAATCATTTAAAAAAATAAAATAAATAAAACTGGCCTGGACAAAAATAATGACACCCTTAACTTTACATTTTGTTGCCCAACCTTTTGAAGCAATCAAGCAATTTCTGTAACTCTCAATGACACTTCTGCATCTGTCGACAGGTATTTTGGCCCACTCCTCGTGAGCAACCTACTCCAGCTGTCTCGGGTTTGAAGGGTGCCTTCTATAGACTGCATGTTTAAGCTCCTTCTACAGATGTTTCGTAGGATTTAGATCAGGGCTCATAGAAGGTCACCTCAGAATAGTCCAATGTTTTGTTCTTAGCCATTCTTAGGTGCTTCTAGCTGCGTGTTTTGGGTCATTATCCTGTTTGAGGACCCATGCTCTGCGTCTGAGACCAAGTTTTTGGACACTGGGCGGCACATTTTGCTCCAAAATGCCTTGATAGTCTTGAGATTCCATTGTACTCTGCACAGATTCAAGACACCTTGTTTCAGAAGCAGCAACTTCCTAGAAACTTTGGGGCTTGTCAGCATGTATTTCTCCTGGCTTTTTAATGTTTTTTTTTTTTTTTTTTTTTTTTTTTTTAAATGGTCTTCTTCCATGGAGTCCATCATTGTTCAAAATGTTTCCCATGGTGTGACGTACCTTGACATTGGCGTTCAACTTGAATGATTTTTGGTGGTTTCTGAGGCTCTTTCTCTACAATACGCACTGTTCTTCTGATCAACCTAGGGTTGCATTTCCTCTTGTGTCCACATCCTGGGAGATTGGCTACAATCCAGTGAATCTTATACTTTTTACCAATATTGGAAACTGGTCAGAGGAACGTCAAGCTGCTTGGAGATGGTCCTGCAGTCTTTAACAGGCTTGTCTATAATATTCTCCCTAATTTCCTAAGACAACTCTCTTCTTGGCTTTCTGTGGTCCATGTTCAGTGTGGTACACACTATAATGTCAAACAGTACAGTGACAACTTTTCACCCTTTAATTGGGCAGACTGACTGATTACAAGCTTGAAGACACCTGTAATGCTAATTACAGGACACACCTTGGTTTAACATGTACCTGTGATCAAACTATTTTCAATCTTTTCCAGGGGTATCATCATTTTGTCCAGGCCAGTATCATTTGTTTTTTAAAATGATTCTTTTGAACCGAAATTCAAAAGCAGTGTCTGATTTTCATTAGTTAAAGAAAGAAAATCCCACAATGGTCACTGAATTAACTTGAAACTGACAAAAGTAATAACATTTTTTGAAAATTAATGGAAGGTTACCAACAAATTTGTCCACGTCTGTAAATGGATAAATTTGTGTTTGCAGTATTTAATGATTCTTAATAAAGAATTATACAGGATCACCACCACAAAGTATTGGGATTTTACGATGCATCAACAGCCCCCCTCCCCCCAGTAATAATGTATTGTATATGTAGCACTAAGAGAAAAGCAAAACCCCACCCCCAAAAGTTTGAGATTTTTGTTTACACTTCTTTCATTAGGACTAAGGCTGTCACGGTAGAGGAATTTCCCCTGCGGTGACGGTGGACAGCTCAACACCGTGGTATTATTGCAGAAGTTTTTAGGACCCTGTGGATTCGTAATTTAAACAGAGTTTATAACTTATGTGGCAAATGAGGTAAGCTGAGTCTCGCTGCAGCTCTGTTCTCAACTTTATGTGTGTGTGTTACAACTGTGTGGAGCGCTGCTCTTTATACAGGCATGAACTGCTGATTCTGTTTAAAAAAAAAAAAAAAAAGCATAAAGCAGTGGTGGTAACTACGAGGTGTGTGGACTGGAGACTGCAGGGACATTCAGCTTATAAGCAGGACGGTCTCCGCACAGGACCTTGCATGGCTCTTGTCTCCGTGATTTTTGCCACTGTCCAAAAAATCTTGTTCAAACAAGCTCTGAGCTCATACACGGAGCATACACAGTCAGGATCACACACACTCCGCTCAGAAGGAAATAACACGCTTTGTGCCCTTTCAGTGCTCACTGTTATGGCTGTATTTAACAAGGAGTCCAAACGCTTTCACCACTAACTGTCTGTTGGAGTCCGTCTGGAGCGAGTCCCCCAAACGGCGGCAGCACCGTGTGCTGTGGAAGCTTCTAGAGTATCGGGTGCAAGCATGCTGTTGGTAATAAAAATACACTTCATTTAGCAGTTTATTTAATAATCAATAGAGGCACATAAGTGAACAACGAGATATAGCCACACACACACAAAAAAAGTGAACACTGCGGTTGGTCGTTTTCCTCCGTGGTAGGCGTGTCCATAGCACAGTATTACATAATTGCGGTTATCGTGACAGCCCTAATTAGGACTAAATGGAGACTGTTCTTGTGTGATTTCAGAATCTGATGAATCCCAGTTGGCAGCTGCAGATGGTTCATCTGCTCCAACCGAGCAGCCGGATGGCAGCAAAGACGACTCTGCAGTCACCAAATCTGCAACTCCTCCTGAAACAAAGACGTCCCTGTCCATGGACAGTCCAAATCGAAGGGCATCACGCAGTAGAATCAGACTAGCTGCCAACTTCTCGTTTGCAGGCTTCTGATCCTCACTTAGACACTCATCTGTCTCACACAGCAATACTAGGCTACACACAGTGTAACTTTGAATTACAAGCTGCCCAGCTATACTAACCACACAGCAGGTACCCCAAGAAAGCAATGGTGTTGTCCCAACGGGCTGTTATATTCTTCTTCTGTGGTGTTTGTCTTCACTCATCAACCAATTTGTCACCTAGCTGGGATTTACTTCTTGCAGATTTTCTGCAGTTCTTTAAGTTGGTGAAGTTCATCAACTCTGGGCCGTTTGATTTTGTCCAATCGGTAGTTAATTTTGGTGAACGTGCATCTTCATTTAGAACCATATTGTGTTGAGGAACACTTTATTACAAGGACTGAACGGAGTTGGTTGTCACTGTGTGATGGATGTGTGGGGGAAATGCTAGAGATTATTAATGTTAATGAGCTTATCTGTGTTAAAACCAAGAAATAAGGTTACTCACTTTCTCAGTTTATAAAATTGACAAAAACAGCAGAAGGTTTGTAGAAATATTCTGTTTATGAACTTCATTCAGAAACCTTCATAGTCGCTGCTGTATCGTCTCCCCACAGACTTAAAAACTGATTTAAGACTTGACCTAATTTCAGCTTTGGGGGATTTTTCTTTGTAGGTAACCTCTAATTTGTCAACCAGACCTAAAACATCTTTGTTTGTTTCAGACTTCTAAACGAGGTATATTCCTGTAACGCCTAAAGTAGCCAAAAGACATTATTGTATTTTCCTTTTATACTAAAGTAAAGCATAAAGTAGTAAGTACTAAAGCATAAAGTAGTTGATCATCTGTTGAAGATTTTGGCTTAAATGTGGAGCAGATTGAGTGGCAATTCAATGACGGCAGCAGTGTGAACTGTTACAGCTATTAAGTGTTTTCTGTTATGGAAGCTGATGGTCTTCAAACAAATATTTTTTGACCACTGTGGTGACAGTTGCTGCTCTGTGTATTTTTATTATAGCTGATCTGAGCCTTTGGCTTGTCTCTCTAGGGCCAATAATGAAATCCTGTGAAAGAGGGTGGCACTTTATTCCTCTTGTGTGTGCGCTTGTGTGTTCAGGCAGAAAAACTGATGGATTATGTAACGGTTTGTCTTCAGCCAGCAGCCCGCATGTTTGTGTTTAAGCTGCGTTTTGTCTGTGTGGTTTACACTGGAGTAGGTGGTGTGAAATGTGCATGGTGTGCATAACGGAGTTTATGCATGGTGTAATCCCAGGAGGAGCAGACGTGACAAGATGACCAGACACTCGTTAAGATCGGTCTTTATTTCCACCAGGATTTAAGGTGCCACCGATGCAGTGGCCTCACACTGTAAATGCTCAAGGTTTGTTGTGTTAACCTTGTGGCTGGTAGGTGCCGTTTTCCGTGGTGTTAATCGCAGTGTCTCAGTGAGGAGTAGCGAGTATTCCTGAGATTCTTTCTTTTAAATGGCACAGTTGTGAGTCTATAGGGAGAGAGATGGAGCAGGAGGAGGTGATGGTTTGAGGAATAACGTGGGGCTCTCCGAAGCCTCCCAATCAGACTGATATACTCACAGAGGGCCCTCTGCGGCTCTCTGGAACCCGCCGGGCTTTTACAATGGCTTGTATTTGTTGCGGCGCTGAAAGGAAGAAAACGCCTCTGTCCCTCCAACCCTCTCACATCTCGGAGTAGTTTTAACCTGGTGATGTTTGTTTTTCCTCGATGTTTCTCTCTCAGGTGTGTGTGAGGCTGCTGAGCTACCGTCGGGAAATAACTGCCTGAAGTTTGGCACAGCCCAGGTGCCACCGAAGTCAAAGTGCTGCTGCTGTTTATGTTCAGAGAATGGGTAACGGCCCATTTGATCAGTATCGAGTTTTCTTCATCAGACTTTTGTCTTGGTGTGAAGATTCCACCTGCTAGCTCACCAAAATGTCGGCCACACAGTGTTTATTTTAATTAAAATTATTCTCCCGCAGTGTTTTACTGACGGTCTGGAAACCATTTTGGTTAAGTACTAATGAGTTTAGAGCAAATGCTACGATTCATTCATGTGAAAAAAAAATGGTATAAAAAGCTCGGGGGAAGGATTTAAATTTGGCATTTGTCATGAACTTGAACAAATCCTAGCAACTCCTCAGCGTACCGCAGTGACACCAACTCTGCTTTCTCAGTTCTCACTTTGTTTCAGCTACATCAGTGAGATGCTATGGCACCAGTCAGAATATGCACTTCTGCATAGTTTTGGTTCATGAATCTGTTAGACAAGTAGTTAAAAAAGCAAAACAAAAAAAACTTTACACCCAAACTTTCTCTTAGCCTTCACGTCACATCAGTTTACACCAGATTTTAAGAATTTTGATTTCTGACTTACCTGTCAACAGCTGTCTCACTGACATGATGTGTCTACATGCACCTGCACCCCACCTCACTGTTTTACTGCCTTTCTGCACCAGGAATTGCTGTAACAGTCAAAACCATTTTAAAAGGACCAAAAAACATTGCGTTGATAATAAACTTCACAAGCATAATTTCTGTCTTGTCTTTATTTTTTTAACAAAACAACACACAGTGTTCCTGAAAGATGCTCTTTATTTAAACATATATGTACAGGTAGTTAATTGTTCTGCATATTTGTTCAATATTTAACATCAGGACCTTCATATATTCACTACAACTACAGAACGCTAGGTAATCAAGAAGAAAGGTAAAGTGACAAAGAGCAACACTCTGCTTTACATAAGTCACTAATGTCCGAAATACACTCAAACATACACCATCTACTGTAGGCATTTACAAGAGATTGCATTCATTCCTGGAGTTTTAGCATTTAAAAACGCAAGACTAAATTCAGAGGATGCACGTTGTTTGTCAGCAAATACCCATTAAGACGATGAATGTCATACTGTACTACCACAGAGTGAACTTCCTCTGTAGCTGATAGTGCAGATAACGTTAGTATCACTACTGACTGGTTGACTGAGGAATGAAGCTAGCATGAATAATCAGTTTGCATATACAGGCACTGGAAATAAGTGATTCGTATGAAGCTGTATGACAGTTGGCAGTCCCTATGCAACATTTGCTTTTTATTTATTTATTTTTTTTGGGGGGGGGGGTTGAATCATTCTGCCTTCGTGGGAGTGTCAAGTTCATTTATATCGTCTTTTTTTTTTTTTACAGCTCTGTATTCTGCACAAGTCCACCTTGGTCCCAATTAATGCATATTTCTATTGGATGCCTTTTAGCATCCTATACGATCAAGTGCTCTTGACCCAATGCTGTTGGAGTACATTAAAACAACAAAGGTTTCTGGGAAAAAGAAATTCTGTCTCCTGCCTATAGGTTCTTACTCAAACCCCCAAGAGACATTGCACCTAAAAAAATAAATAAATAAATAAAAAATCCTATTTTGAAGCCACATTTTACTAAAGAGGGGGAACAAAATGAAATGACATCTTATGTATAAGAATTAATAACAGTTCTGACACAAGTGAGAGGTATAGTCGGGTGTGCTGTGGGAAACTAATTTCATTTTTATTTATATCCACAACACCAAGAGGAAATCCCCTTAAAAACAAATCTACATTGTCTAAAATGGTATCTTATGCCCCCCCCCCCCCCCAAACATACACACACACACACACAAAAGTCTTTTATGGTCTTACAGTTGCTTGTGAAAATCTTTTCCGTTTTCCTCCTTCAAATGTCAAGAACTATGAATATTCTAAGTAGGCCCACCCATAGCCAGTGCTTAGTCCTGATTGTTTCACCTGTTAGACATCACAAAACAATTTGTCTAAACTTGTCTTTTTCCAGGGGGAGGAGCTTAACTGAACTTTAACAGCAGAAAAACAGACATGACACATAAGGGTGTTTTAGCTCTTGATATGTCTTGTAAGTTAAAAAAAAACAAAAACATATTACAGATATGTTAAGAAAAAAAAAAAAACTTGATTTTGACCAGAGTGTCACTTAAATTGGTCCAAAACATATTTAGTTGTTGCAAATGTGATGGAGTCAAAGCATTCACTCTTGGTGACAGGTAATTTGTCAGATTCTGGAGTGGGAGGTTGTGTGTTCAAACCCCCGGTTGGATGTCGCCAGTTGGGCTTCACTGCCAGTCACACAAATAATTTTCTATTGGGCATTTTTGCCTGCAATGTAGTGGCTCTTCCATGTCAGTGGGTGGCAGCATGAACGCAATAATGATGATCTCATTTTTCACAGTTTTTGACCAGAAATTCACCCTGCAGGGACGCAGGGTTACCTTAATAACGTCTGCAGTTGCTTTGCACCTGCCTTGGAAATTAAAAAAAAAAAAAATGCTGTCATGTTTGAGTTCACAACATTATCCAAAGGGGCACACAGTTGGGGAAAATATCCCTGCCTCCTGCAAAAACGGCATCTTTATGTCAGGTGTTTTCAGCACTAAACAAGCAGTGAAAACAAACTACTGACACTCTCAGGTCCATCTGTCTCTGGTGAGTGGCAGTCTCATTTTCAAACAAATTCATTCTCCAATGTTGATACTCCTTTTCATGACAGAATCTCAACTCTAACTGGCTATCGTGACCAAACATCAAGCAAATTTTTCACTCAAGTGGAACAAAATCCAACCTACACAGATCTGAATTTGCATGCGTTGACATCTCTCCATTGACTTTGTATGTAATTGCACTGTGTTTCACAGAGTATAAACAAATTATAAGACTAAACTGTCATTACATATACTGTAATAAGCTATAATGTGTCATTTTTAGGGATGCACGATAGGAAAATTTTTGCCAATATGCCGATAGTTTAAAAGTAGTTTTTGATGATACCAATATATGCACACATTTTTTTCCACCTATTTACATCTCACTTGACTTACAGTGATGTTTAACTGGCATATAAAGACACATTCAACAAGGAAAAATAAGAAAACTACCTCAGCTTAATATGAAAATAAATGCATGTTGTATATTTTCAGACGGGGGGGGGGGCTCTGTATCCCTCTATAATATTAGAATATACATACAGTCCAGTGTGTTAGCTCCTCGTGTTGCACACTTAATGTTGGTCAAAACCGGGTTTGCTGCTAGCACACAGCAGAGTGCTAAATTAGCATTAGCATCTGGACCACTGTTGCCACAGCAACAGAAAATTCTTGTGGCAGACAGAAACTGCCAGCAGCTCCAGGTCCAGTGAGCAGTACTTACCAATGACCACGGTGTTTGTAAACAAGCCCTTATTCACATATATGGTATGTGAATACCTGCGGCTGTGGCACAGATGTAGTGTGGCTGACTTCTGTTCAGAGGGTCAGTGGTTCAATTCCCGCTCTGTCTGCAGTCTGCATGTCGAAGTGTCCTTGAGCAAGACACTGAACCCCCCCCCCCCCCCCCCAAGCTGCTCCTGGTGGGTCAGGCCAGTGCCTGTGTATGGCAGCTCTGCCGCCATCAGTGTGTGAATGTGTGCGTGAATGGGTGGATAACAGGCTCTGTAAAGTGCTTTGGTCATCTAGAGATGAGAAAAAGCGCTATATAAGGAACACAATTGACCATATACAAACTCCACTTTCACAGCTCTTATCAGATTGCTCTGTCCTGTGCTTCAGTGGAGTTGGCAGCAACTTCACCATCCATCCATCCTCTACAGCTTTTCCGGAGGTCCAGTTTGCGGAGGCAGCAGTTCAAGCAGAGAAGCCCAGACTTCCCTCTCCCCAGCCACCTGCTCCAGCTCTTCAGAGAGGATACCAAGGCGTTCCCAGACCAGGTGGGAGACATAGTTCTCCAGCAAGTCCTGGGTCTGCCCCGGGATCTCCTCCCAGTGGGACGTGCCCGAAACACCTCAAGTGGGAGGCATCCTGATCAGATGCCCATACCACCTCACTTGGCTCCTTTCAATGTGGAGGACCAGCAGTTCTATTCTGAGCCTCTCCCAGATGATTGAGCTCCTCACCCTATCTCTAAGGGTGAGTCCAGCAATCCTACGAAGAAAGCTCATTTCAGCCGCTTGTATCCGCAATCTCATTCTTTTGGTCATTACCCAAAGCTCATGACCATAGGTGAGGGTAGGAACGTAGATTGACCGGTAAATTGATAGCTTTGCTTTAGAGCTCAGCTCCCTCTTCACCACAACAGAACCGCGGCATCTATAATCTTGGGGTGTAGCCAGCTTTGAATGATGATCTGGATTCTATATCCATTTATTGCATGTCAATCTTGTTTCCAAGGGACCACATATGAGACAAAAAGCCTCTGCAGCACTGGTCTGTTTGGAGCCCTCTTCGCTGAATCGCTTCTGCTTACGTGGTCGCCTCCGCCACCACCTAAGGAGAGCGTCAACACTGTTGCCGTAATGGGAACTTGGCATATTGTCCCGATGTGCAGTAATTCCTCTCTGCTATAGAAGATGTTGATATACTTCAAGAATGCTTAACCACAAAAAGTAATACGAAACAACCACAGCCGATGGAATACAGAGTGGCAGGGGGCAGCCATGTTAGTTGAGGTATGTTCGTCTGACGTAATGTCAGTCCCTCGCGCCAAGGTTAAAGCATAACATCACCAGCACAGAGCCACTTGAGACTGTCTACTGTTAATATTCTCCTGGCTGTAAATATTAATTTTTGCCAATGGCTGAAGATAATTCCCTTTAACTGTGTATGTGGCCAAACTGCGACATAACCCCTAGTGGTCAACAGTGGTAAAGATTTTTTTCAAGAAAATATTCAGATCAGATGTCAGAACTTTCCAAGGCTATAACTTGAAAGTGGTAAGAGATAATGGCTTACTGTCAATTAGAAAGATGTAGAATATGATCCAAAGTTTCAAATAGGAGAGATAATGGCTTACTGTCAATTAGAAAGATGTAAAATATGATCCAAAGTTTCAAATAGGAGCAAATTTACACATCTAATTTGCATACAAACACACATTCGTCACTTACTGCTGGCAAGGCGGCATCCTTTTGTGGCATTCTGGTCGTAATTTTGTCCTCTCCCAATCATTTTAGCTTTCTCTCCTACATCCAGAAATTGTTATTGATTATTCCACCTTAATTTCACTTTTATTCTGCGGCAATTTAGCTTGTATGACAACATGCAACCGGTAATTGCTCTCCAGTCACATGGCGCTCCAGGCGCTGGAAGGTCAAATCAACGAGTTTCACACTCCCTGTGTTATAAGAACATGTAAACATCTACCTTCATAAGCTAAATAATCTCTTTTTAGAACCATAGTTGGCGAATTCGGGACCAAATCCTCAGAATTTGCTCCTCGGTCTGGGATCGCGTACTGTATGTCCGCAACGATCATTGCCCACCATTTTGTGTTGTAATCTCAAAGACAAAGAAGGAGTATTTCTTCCTCTTTGGTGTATTACGTGTCATCCATGAGTCCTCCAATGCGTGCCTGCCACCTTGTGAATTGGCATGATCAGTACAAATCCTCAGTACAGCTGGGCAATGTTTCTGCACGTCATTATCAGTTGACGGGTGCAGCGCCGTGCTCTGCCACTAGGAGCACACGAAATCACACAGCTTAAGGGTTAAACGCTGTATCGGCCGATACAGATAGCATGCTGTTATATTTTGTGCATCCCAAGTCATTTTGTAACATTTTTGGTTGGTGGTGTGCTGTGGGATTTTTTTCAATGTAAAAAGTGTACCGTGGCTCAAAAAAGGTTGAAAAACAGTGTCCCAACAGGCCATAAACATGCGAGTTAGGTTAATTGGAGACTCTAAAGTGGCCCTAGGTGTGAATGTGTGTGTGAATGGTTAAGGGATAGCGCCGTACCGTGGCTGCTTCATCCATCCAGGTGGATGCTCTCAATTTCCCCTCTGGGGATCAATAAAGTATACAAAATCAAAAAAAAAAAAAAAAAAATCTAATTTAACTACTGGAAAATAAAAGCAGCACTTCCAAGAATAGCCTAATGCACATACTGTTGTGCTTCTGTCAGAAATGTTTAAATTAGGAAAACTAATGGGGGAAATGCTTATATTTTTATTTCAAAATAAAGCTTTCTGCTGATTAGCTCAACTTCATGAGCTTACCCTATTCAAAACTATCAAAAGGAGATAAAAATATAAATTAATCATGCCCATACAAAATAACATTTTCCCCACAAAATTTTAGTAAAACATGGCCTTTTTTCCTGCAGTTGTCCCCAAGGGGCTGCACAGGTTCTACATATTCATGTGTCAAAATCATTTTCTGGGATCAAGACCATGTTTTCGCTTTCCAAGAACCAGAAGACAACTCAAAGGGCTTAGGAACTGGATTAGAAATTGGGGTAATAAGCTGCAGGGGGGTGGGGAAGATGAGCTCTTGATTTGGCACCACTACCATCCCTGTAAAGAACGATTTGCAGCTATGTACATGACTTAGTTCATTTGTTAAACTGCAGCTAGAGAATATTGCTCAGCATGAGTACAAAAAGCATACAGCGGCCACCATCTTTCTGTGTGTGTGTGTACATACTGTATATACCAGTTTGCATAAGTCACTTCCTGAAAGCAGTTTTGATTATTTTGTGGTGGGTCTGCTCTGAGTGAAACAGGGTGGACTGAATGCCTGAAATGGATGAATGATGATGCCTTCCTTTACTCAGTGAGGGCCGTTGGTCGGTCACGTGCTGATGTCACACGTGTCCCAAAAAACAACCCAGAAAGCCGCTCTGGTGCTAGCTTTTATAGACAACAAACAAATAGAGCCAATCTGATGAAAGTTAGCACAAAAATACAATTGCAATCAAAATTATTCAACCACCACTGCAAATTAAGTTTATTGGCAAAATATACAAACTAGCAGCTGTTTGTATTAAAAAAAAAATCAATAACAATTTAAATAGCTCAACACAACTAATATTACAAGTAGTTTCTCCAAATTCTACACAAAATGCCACTTTTAATGACTACTGCAGTCTCAAAATTATTCAACCCCTTCATGACAAGCATCTTCAGTACTTAGTAGAGCATCCTTTCGCTGTTATGATTTGCTGAAAATGTGATGCATAGACACCAGCTTCTGGCAGTGTTCCTGAGGATTCTTAAGCCATTCCTCATGGGCAAAAGCCTCCAGTTCACTCATATTCTTGGGTTTGCGTGCTGCAACCACCTTTTTCTAATCTCAGCAGAGATTTTCAAAGGGATTCAAGTTAGGTGACTGTGAGGGCCACTCTAGTATCTTCCAGGACTTCTGAAACCTTGGTGGACTCTGAGGTATGGTTGGGATCATTGTCCTGTTGGAAGGTCCAGTGATGCCCAAGTTTCAGCTTCCTCACAGATGGCATGACATTTTCTCCCAGGATTTCCCGACACTTGATTAAATCCATCTTGGCCTCCACATGCTGCAGGTTTCCAGTGCCAGAAGAAGTGAAGCAACCCCAGAGCATCACTGAGCCACCACTATGCTTCACTGTAGGCAGGGTGTTCTTTTCAGCGTATGCTTCATTCTTCCTCCTCTAGACATACCACTGATCCATAGAAATGAAAAGTTCTAGTTTTGTTTCAATGCTCCACAGAACAGAATCCCAAAACCTCTTTGGCTTATTTATATAGTTTTTTTTTTTTTTTTTATTTAAGTTTTTGTAAAGGGTATACAGGTCGTTACAGCAATGCAGTGTTTACATTTTCATCACATGTTCCCTTATTTTCTGATATCTGACAACATTGGAAGATTAATTCTTACAACACCCCTTATTTTTTTTTTTTTTTTTAAAGTGAAAGAAAAGGTGAAATTAAAGAGAAAAAAAAAACAAAACAAAAAACAAAAAAAAACCAAACAAACCAGTAAAAAACAAACAAAAAGAAAAAGTAAGTAAATAAAGATAAAAGAGCATCTGAGTAGCATTGGAACAAAGAGCAGAACCATTATTGAAATGGTATTTGTCAAAGATTAGATCTAATGGAAGACACATATGCGGTCCAGGGTTGCCAAAAGTTCATGAACCCATCCATGTCCTGTCTCAGTGCGAATGTCAACTTTTCCATCGAGTAAATGTCTTGGATCACGTTAGTCCAATCTTCAGGTGTAGGACAGTCCTTCAACATCCATTTTTTAGTTAGAGCTTTTTTGCTTGCCAATATTAAAACATTGAATAAGTATTTTTCTCCTCGTCTTTCCAGTGAGTCCGGTAGTAAACCCAAATACAAAGTTACAAAAGAAAAGGGAACTGTAATTTTGAATATTTTCCCCAATATTGTCTGTACATTGGTCCAATATTGGTGGATAACTGGGCATGACCAAAACACATGAAAATGATTTGCAGTCTTTTCACCACACAAGCGCCAACAGTTCAATCCCTTATGGGTAAATTTGATTTGTGCAGGTGTTCTGAAAAATCTTGCCAAGTTTTTCCATCCAAATTCTCTCCACTGCAGGGATGAGGTACTTTTCCATTGCTGTTTATTTAGCTTTTCCCATATTTCCAGATGTAAAGTGAAATTCCCCTCTTTTTCCCATCTCTCTTTTATATAAGATGTGTTGTCTCCTTTTAAGTCTTGAAGACCTTGGTATATTTTAGAAATGTATCTGATCCCTGGGATCCCTTTATATGCCATTAAGAAGACCTTCAGAACACCTGACTGGGCCCTTTCCAAAACCTCCTTTTTAAGTATATTGTTTATGTGGTGTCTAAGCTGGAAGAACCTGTAAAGGTCTTGATTTATTAGGCCTTGTTTTTTCAAATCTTCAAAACTTCTTAAGATTTGCCCTTTAAAAAAATCGTAATATTTTATCAGCCCCTTCTCCTTCCACTTTTTAAATCTGGTGTCTGTTTTATTAGGAGTAAAGTCCTGATCATAGGCGATCCATTGCAGAAGTCGATAGGGCTCTTTAGTTTGATTCTCTCTGACTATCTTAAACCAAATTTTTAGCGGGGTCTCTATCCACGGGTTAGTGTTATTCAAAAGCTTAGGTAAGACATTGTTCCCTATTATCGCCTGTAGGGGGATGTCACTTGTTATTTGGCATTCGATCTCCTTCCATTGTGCAGTGTAGACTGGGTTACATATCTCTACTAAAGTTTTAATTTGTGCGGCTTTAAAGTAGTCCCTGATATTTGGCAGCGCGAGCCCACCTTTCTTTGTTTAGCTGTAGGGTTCTATATCTGATTCTAGGTCTCTTGCCCTGCCATATGAATCTTGAGATCCTTCTGTCCAGCTCCTGCCATGTTTTTTTGGGAGGTTCTACCGGTATTGTTTGGAAAAGGTATAGAAGACGTGGAAGTATATTCATTTTGACTGCTTCAATTCTTTGTGCAGTACCCAAGAATGGTATCATATTCCATCTTGCTAGGTCAGATTTTATTTTTGTCACCAGTGGATCATAGTTTAGTGATATAATTTTGTTGAGTTGTTTCGGGATATTGACCCCCAGATATTTCATAGATTCCGACTCCCAGTTAGTTTTGAGTTTGCTTACTAAATATTGATTTGGGTCATAGTTGAATGTTATAACTTGGGTTTTATGCATGTTTAGTTCGTACCCCGATAAATCTCCATACTCTGAAAAAACAGATTAGTTCTGGAAAAGAGGTGTCCGGCTGTTTATATAGTTTTGCGCAAATTCTTGTGCTTTTGGGTCAGTAGTAGTGTACATCTTAGAGTTCGGGTATGGAGCCCGTCAACATTTAGAATGGG
The DNA here is from genome assembly GCA_020510985.1 of Pholidichthys leucotaenia. Taxonomy (NCBI): domain Eukaryota; kingdom Metazoa; phylum Chordata; class Actinopteri; order Cichliformes; family Pholidichthyidae; genus Pholidichthys; species Pholidichthys leucotaenia. Next base: position 83,095,640 of record CM035848.1, on the reverse strand, counting down.
TTTTACAGTGGACTCAGTGCCTGCTGCCACCAAGTCTTGCTGCAGGTCTTTTGCAGTCAGTCGAGGGTTTATGACCACCCATCTCCTCAGGACTCGTGTGGCAGCCAATGATGGCTTCCTCTTTCTGCCACGTCCAGGTAGTGTAGCCACTGTTCCTTTAACTTTAAACTTGTGAACTCTTCTTCCATTTGTATCTCTAGGAACATTCAGTGCCTTAGCTATCTTTTTGTGTCATTTACTTCTTTGTGCAAGGCAATGATCTCTGAACTTTTTGGACAATTCTTTTGACTTAACTGTATTTCTAGCATGCAATCAAACGTCCAACAGTCCAGACATCTGAGGTGTTCTATCTCGAGCAAACCTGATACAACTAATGAAACCCTTGATTGGCTGCATCAGGTATGCTTGAGATCACACCTGATTTGCAAATGTGTGCTCTTATGAGGAGCTCTATTCAGGAGGTTGAATAATTTTGAGACTATAGTAGTCATTGAAAGTAGGATTTAGTGTTGAACTTGGATAAAATCCTTGTAATATTAGTTTTATTTAACAATTTAAACTGTTTTTGTGTAATTTGTTTATTGGAAACACCTGAAAATTTTTATTTTGCCAATAAACCCAGAATGCAATGGGGGTTGAATAATTTTGATTGCAACTATCAGGAGGTCTGCTTGTTTTTCACGCATATAATGTCGATGTATCATTTTGGACTGTTAGCTATTTTGGATCCCGACGTTTGGAAGGTTGCATGTAATCTTAGGTTTGAAGAGGTTCGCCTGACTTCACAGACGAATCAGCACTGCTCTGAGTTAAGGAAGGCACCATAAATACCCACTGTCAAACATGGTGGGATGGCACAGACATATTTATATATATTTTCCTGTCAGACAGAGAACCTCGGTACTTCTCTCTTTGGGGACATTGTGCTTTGTGGACAACATGGGCCATGTAATAATCTTGTATACTAAATAACAGAAATAGTGGAATGATCCCATCTTAATAAGTATATTAACCATGACTTTATTTACAGTTGTCTTTACATATTTCTTAACACCTTCCCACACCAGATTAAAATGTAGTGTTTCCTCTTGTACTGATCAGCTTCTGCACACCCCCCCCCTGCCCATCCCCCATTCTCCAGTTAAGTTACACATTGGATACCTGATACCAGTTTCAAGGGCAAGGTCATCTGGTTGTGGCTCTCTGTGTAACAGGAAGTGATGTATGTATCATGTGGTGTCTGGCACAGGGGTCGACGTTGAGGAGCTCCGTGTCGGTTACATCACGGCACACTGGGTGGCCCCGCAGCAGTCCTTGATGATGGCTGCTCCTGACTTGGTGATGGATGGTTTATTGGGAGGAGGCTTGGGGATTTGTCTCTTGGGTTTTGGTGGATCTGATGATTGAAAACGGATAACAAAAGAAAATTAGTGTCACACACACAAAATAGTCATGTGCCTTTAACAATCTCACTTTGGGTTATTTTTAACCTCTCACTTACTCTGTGTGACTTTGAGCTTCTGTTCCAGAGGCATCAGCTTCAGCTGGAGGAATTCCGCCATCTCTTTGTCCTCCTCTCGCTCCCTGTGGTACAAGAGAGCCGTGCGTTGGTTGGAATGCAATTAAATGAATGTCTGTTTATCTGGCTTGTGCAGTGCCTGTCAGTGATTAGACTCTTAAGCATTACTCTTAAATAACAGCTTAGCATCCATTTTTTCCTAGTGAGGCAAATCCCCGGTCATTTAGTTTCAATTAAAGTTTTGGCAGTTATTTCCTGTCGCTAAAGGATTCCACTGACATCCAAATGAAAAAAAATTAAGCATGTTACACACAGAGAGAATGGACTAAAAATATTTATTTCTTTCATTTGGAGCTGACAAATAGGAAGTATTATGGATGCACCGATTGTGAAAATTTGGGCTGGTACGGATATTTAATATAATTAGCTAGCCAATGGCCAAAAGCCTATACCAAGTTTCTTTTGTTTTCAGCTTTATTGTCACAAGCTGTGGAGGGTTGCATTAAGAAAGGCATCTCGCATAAAATCCTTGCCAAATCGAATATGCAGACCCATGATCCACTGTGGTGACTCCAAATAGGGAGCAGCCAAAAGAAGAAAATTGTCAGGAAGACTTAGAAATATGCATTCTGAAAAATAACCAAACTGAAATACTTTAAAATGGTTCAGTCCTGGATCTTTTCTGAATTTGCAGCTATAGACTAGTCTACTGTTGTCTTTCAGGGAAAAATCAGTGCTACACAACTGGGACACGGTGCATAGCATCACAACATTCCTCCACACAGTGACACCATCATCTGCAGTCACCCCCCTAATGTGAATATCGGCAGATGCTGTATATCAGTTGACATATCTGTGCATCCTTATACAGTGTAAATCATCAACTCACGCCACCCAAACAAGTATCTAAGTCGTACACATTTCAAATAAATGTGCAATTTTATAAAACAGAAGTACTAAATTTAAGAGAAAAATCCTACAGATTTAAAAAATTACAATTTTAAGAATCTGATATGAAGAAAAATGGTAAAACTTTTGAGGAAAAAAGTTGCAAAGTTATGTGAAAATTTTCAAGAAAAGTCATATAAAAGATGATGCATAATCAGCATTCCAAAGCAATGGAAAATGCACAAGAGAGGAAGAGTGCAAGCAGGGTGGAGTGGGTGCAGACGAACGTCAGAGGTGATTTGTGTCAGAAGGATAGCAGCTAGAGTGAAAGGGAAGATTTACAAGACTGTAGTGAGACCTGCTATGATGTATGGTTTGGAGGTGGTGGCACTGACAAATAAGCCTGAGGTGGCAGAGTTGAAGATGCTAAGATTCTCTTTGGGAGTGACTAGGAGGGACAGGATTAGAAATGAGTATATCAGAGGGACAGCTCAGGTTGAGCGGTTTGGAGACAAATTAAGAGAGGCAAGGCTGAGATGGATTGGACATGTGCAGAGGAGGGATAGTGGAGATATTGGACAATGGCTGTTGAAGCTAGAGCTGCCAGGCAGGAGGAAAAGCAGACCACAAAGAAGATTCATGGATATAGTGAAGGAGGACAGAGAGGGTTGGTGTTACAGGGGAAGATGATGGTGACCCCTAAAGGGAGCAGCTGGAAGAAGAAAATACATAATCTTCATTCAACAACCAAAGGCCACACAACACCAAACTACAAAGCAGAAAGAGAATATTAACATTAAAATTAATCATCCTTTGGTCCAGACCTGGCCCAAATGAGGCATTTAAGCCAAATTCCTGCTAGTATATGTCAAAGGACACTGGTTCACATTTATTTTACAATTAACTGAGACTCTGAAAATTTTGTGAGTTTTAGCTTTTCTGGGTCACAGGGACAAGTTCATGTATTTGCCCAGGTGTCATCGGGGTTGGAGGAATTGTGGGGAAAATGCTAAGGTGCAGGTAAAAATGTTTATGGGTGACTGGTTTTCTCTTGTAAATGGATAAAATTTGCATTTTGCCTTCAAAATAGGGCTGCAACACATGATTATTTTTGTTACTGATTAATCTGATTATAGTCGTCATTTTGTAGAGCCATCTACAAAGCTGCCTATACAGCAGTTCCAAGAGGCCGCCATTCCCTCTATGTCCCATGCTTGGATGGAGAGAGTGCTGCTCTTCTCCAAGCATATAAAACATCAGGGGACCCAGAGTTGGCAGATCATCTCATGGAGTTGCTAACTACAGCTTGGCAAAAGAAATAGGAGGAGACTGTAGCAAACCTGAATTTCATTCATTCCAGCAGGAAATGCTGGAGCCTCATCCGCCGCCTTGGAGCTGCACAGAAGCCGCCAACTCAAAGCCGCCCGCCTGTCACACCTAACCAAGTCGCGTCCCACCTACTGAGTATTTCAAAAGCAGCCCAGGACAAACACACCAGGAAATTAATATTGGCTGCACTAAAGTTGCACAGAAAACAGTGCAAAGAGGACAGCAACACTGAGCCCTTTGAGGTCGCTCAACTGGAGAAAGTCCTGTTATGTATGGAATTACCTCCGTAATGACGAGGCCAGGTGCACAGTTGAACTCAGCTTTATTAAGGGGTTGGCAACACAATACAGCCACCAGGCAGGGGCATCGGCAAAGAGGCCGAATAAAGATGCTCGCTGGTATTTATAGGGCGGTGCAGTGGCGGAAGAAGTAGTGGCCGTCACTACACCGCACTTCACAATAATGGCCTCCAAAACAACATTACCCCCCCCCCCCCCCGAGAAAGTCAGGAGCCACACACACAATTAAGACCCTCCCCAATTTAGGACCTGAATCACGCACTAACAAAATGAAAACTGAAATCACTAAATGACCTAACACAATCAAAAACAACCTAAACTAGGGAGGACAGGTGGACTACCATCCTGCCCACACAGCAAGGTGGATTATTCTGCCACCTGTAAAATAAATAACAGTCCATTAACAACTAAAAACACTGCCGTGTTCCTAAAATATAAACACACCCAGAACAATAACATTTTAGAACTTTATATATTTTTTTCAAAACTCACACTACTGTCCTTCTGGCGGAAAAGGGGGTAGAACTGGCTTGTGGAGGCCCAGGGCAGCCCCTCAGTAGACCTCAGTAGACCTGCCACTGGAAGCGGCATGCCATCAGGATCACAGCTGGCCTCATAGACAAGAGTGCATCTTCTCCTCACCGTCGGCCACTTCTCTCGTCCGGACCCACCATCTGAAGCCTCCTCCCGGGCATGCCACAGCTAATTGGCATGCCTCCATGAGCCATCCGACAGCTGGAAGTAGGCTGTGCCCCCCTCAGCCACGATGCGCAGCCGCTCTTGGTGTTCCTCTGGCTGTCGTTTGGCCCACATCTACTGTGGACGTCCCTCCCCTTGAGCCCAGACCAGGTCTGTAACTCTCAGAGGAGCTCTGCTCAGCCTGCTGTATTGCTGATGGGCATGCCGTCCCTCCGTGCCTGTCGGTTTGGTCCAGACTCCTTGTAAAGTTGCTGCAGTGGTCGCCGCTGTAGCTCCAGAGCCTCCAGCCCACTGTGGCTGAGCTCTGGACGAAACTGAGGCTTGCTGCCTCGCTGCCACGCCCGGTACCCTCTTCCACAGTACCCCTAGCGCTGGCACTGAGACCCTCTTGCGTCGAACCTGAGTGAGGCTGGTCCTGCTTGACTGCCGTGGTGCCCAGTAAATCTTCATCCCACACAGCGTCATTCTCCACCACCAGAACCAGACGGTTCCGCCAGCCACAGCCAGTCCACTCTTCCCCAGCGTCGTCTTTAATGGCAAACCCCAGTCCATAAAACAGGTCACAGCCCATGATGTTGTTGCCTTGGGCCGTCATGTGGAACGTGAAGTCAGCCATCACCGCCAACTTTTACAGAGCCGTTAACTCCAGTGTTCAAACCATGCACAGTCTGCCACCTCCATAACTGCAGAACGGTGCTGGGTTACCTCTTATTCTGTAGTGGTGGAAAAATTTCCTCACCGTGGCCCAATTCAATAATGATCCCTCCGCCCCCGTGTCGACCAGCAGTGGCACATTCTCACCATCCAGCATCACCTTGCAGAATGTGAACCCGTTGGTACTCGGGGACACCACATGGACAGTTGCCGGGGCGGGTGATGTTGTTTTTCTCCATGGGCTCTCCAGCTTGGACATACGACACACCCTGGCATAATGGTTCAAGCGTTCACACTTGCTACAGCGCTTCCCTCTAGCTGGGCATTCCCTAGCCTTGTATTGGTGCTTCACGGACCCACAACCCGTACACAAGGGTTTTCTTGGTGCAGACCTTCAGCTGATACTGTTGTTTTCTGTGTTGTCATCAGTCACGCTGTCCTCGTTGTCTGGGTCCGCTACTAGTGCTGCGGTGGTAGGCCCCAGCTGCCATTGTGATTGGCACCACTTTAGCTCCAAAGCTAGCTGGTCTGTGGTCTCCACTTGGAGAGCTAGCTTGACAGCGTCAGATAATGTCAGGTCACTTGGCGCTGAGAGTAGCCTAGCTTGTAAAGCATTGCTGGTTGTGTGCTCCACCAGCTTGTCCCATACCACCTCTTCCTCCAGTGGCCCAAAACGACACTCACTAGCTAGCTGCCTCAGGTCGGTGACAAACTGGTGGACAGGTTCATCCGCCCTTTGGTGTCGCTGCCAAAACCTAATCCTCCGGACGGACACGCTGTCCGGGGTGTTGAAATGGCACGCTAGCAAGTCGGCATGCGGTCCCTTCCAAGTCAGAAGCCCCTAGTGCACGCAGGATACGCTGGCCCTCAAACCCCAAATTATGTACCAGAAGTGCACATGCCCTCAGTTTATCCAGCTTACCCAGGTTGAGTGCCACGATGTAGTTTTGAAAGGTGGAAAACCATCTTGGCCAGGGCACAAGCAGCTCGCCCGGGAGCTCCAGGAAGGGCCGAAGTGGTGAAACACACGCCTCCATGTTTATTCTCGTCGCCAAAATGTTATGTATGGAATTACCTCCGTAATGACGAGGCCAGGTGCACAGTTGAACTCCGCTTTATTAAGGGTTGGCAACACAATACAGCCACCAGGCAGGGGCAACAGCAAAGAGGCCAAATAAAGATGCCCGCTGGTATTTATAGGGCGATGCAGTGGCGGAAGAAGAAATGGTCGCCACTACGCCACACTTTACAATAATGGCCTCCAACACAACATTACAAGTCCTACACGGCCTGAAAAGTGGAAAGGTGGCAGGATATGATAACATATTTCCAGAGTTCATGAAACATCTGGGTACCCGAGCTCTAACCTGGCTGACCAAATTCTACACTAGGATTGTGCAGACCAATACAATCTCACAGAAATGGTGGATGGCAAAAGTAATTGCCATACCAAAACCTGGTAAAGATCATAAACTGCCAGCAAGCTGCCGCCCAATCTCTTTACTCTGCATCCCTTTTAAAATCTTGGAACGCCTTATATTAAGATGCCTATCCCCAACAGTAGAAGAGATCCTTTGTATAGACCAGGCCGGTTTCTGAAAAAGCCGCAGCACAGGAGAACAAGCATTGGCTCTGACCACTTTCATTGAAAATGCTTTTGAGAGTAGACTGAAGACAGGAACAGTGTTCCTCGACCTTACAGCTGCCTATGACACTGTATGGCATAAAGGCCTCCTGCTGAAACTCACCAAAGCACTCCCTGCCTGGGCAGCAACAATCACTGAAACTCTGCTAACCAACAGGAGGTTCCGAGTTCACCTTGGACAGAATAAGATTGCATGGAGAAGGCAGACAAACGGGCTCCCACAAGGGTCAGTCCTCGCCCCAACCTTGTTTAACCTTTACATTAATGACCTACCCACCACAAAATCCCACAAATTCATCTATGCAGATGACATCTGCCTGGCAACCCAAGCCCCAGACTTTGAATCACTGGAACAGGTGCTCACAGAAGATGCTGCAAAGCTAGACCAGTACTGCAGCACCTGGCACCTAATTCAAAGTCCAACCAAAACCGTGTCCAGCATATTCCACTGCAACAATGCAAAAGCTGCTACAGAGCTAAATATCCAACTCAGAGGAGTCAAGTTGAAGCATGCCACCAATCCAACCTATTGGGGAGGGGGTGAAAAGTTCATAGGCTGACTAAAAAGGAGGTACGCTACAGCAACTAAACTAGACATGCATTAAATTCAACCTTTTCTAATACTAACTGCATAGTTTCTTTTCAGATATACTGACATTGGAGAGAATGTTGAAAAATAAACCGCATTTAGTCAAGTTTGACCACTGCATCATGGTCAGTCTATGAACTTTTCAGCCCCCTGTACCTAGGAGTGAATCTTGATTAGGACACTATTTAAAAACATCTGAAAGGTACGGTGGCAAGGTGAAGTCTAGAAACAACTTGCTCTGTAAGCTTGCTGGTTGAAAATGGGGGGCAGTAGCCACCACCCTGCACACCTCAGCACTGGCCTTAGCATACTCTGCAGCAGAATAGTGCGCCCCTGTTTGGGCTAGGTCATCCAGCACACATTATTTGGACATCCAGCTTAATACAACCATGCGAATTATAACCAGGACCATTCGTTTAACACCACACTCCTGGCTCCCTGTCCTATCAAACATAATTCCCCCACACATCTGGCGTGTAGCAATCACGCAAATGATGCTGCAAAAAGTCATAGACTCCCTCCATCTACCAATCTATGCTGACATTTTCAACACTCCCACTGCCTGTCTATCATCTAGATAACCAATTTGGAAGAACCTTCCACCTGTCAGCTTCACCACCCAGTCAGCTCAGAAAAAGGAGTGGGAGTCCAAGGATATAACAAACAAACATTCTGGTGTCAGACCCCACCAACAGGCCCCTGGTGACAACCTCCCAAGAAGACTGTGGTCAACCCTGGATAGATTCAGAACTGGACATTGGCCCTTGCTTGGCTAGCCTTTACAAATGGGGAAACACCCCAAGCCTACTGTGTGCTTGTGGAGAGAAGCAAACAATGGAACATATCATTGAAGTCTGCCTGCTCCACAAACTAAAAGGAGGGCTGGCTGGCCTCCCATACCCCAGACCAGGAAGCAATTGTTTGGCTTGAAAACTTTGCATTTGCTAAATAAATAAAATTCTCAGAAATCTGTGATTTATTTCAAATTCCCTTGATAAGTTTGTGATTTTTTCATGTAACTTTGATATGTTTTTCCTCAAAAATTTGACTCTTTTTCAAAATTTGTGATTTTTTTTTTTTTTTTTGTTCCTTGTTAGTTTGCAACTTTTCCTCTTTGCAACTTCTTTTTCTTATAAATGTGCAGCTTTTTTCTTGTAAATTTGCTGCTTTTGGGGGGGGGGGGGTCTATTTGAAACAGACCCAGAGGAGCCTTGGTATTATGCTTTGCTATCAGCTGTTGTTGCTCTCTGGGAGGAAGCCAGTGATAGGTGTGAAGCCCTGATAGGTGTGAAGCCTAAATATTAAAAGGAACTAAAAAAAAAAAAAAATGCATGTAAAAACAAAAACATAAAAATCCAAATATCACAATCACCCCTTTAACCCCCTAACCCGAACCTTTTGTCTCTGAAAAACACTCTTTACTGGTTTATAGAAGACTTCTGACCGTGACGCTGACGCACTAACTCACGCTGGGATGAGAAGATGCTGGTGAATAATACAAAGCAACTTTTAAGTCCAATAATAAAAACATGAAGCTGCAAATGAGCATAATGGTTCCATTTTAAAACACTTTTCTGCTGTGACTCAGTGGCATCATAAAACATAATCATAATTAAACCAAAATTACCCATAACAATCTGACGGCGGCCCCTTCATATTTAAATCTTTGCAGCAGCACAAAGAGGGCTCATGCTGTGATTTAAAAGCTTTATTATGTCTGTGTAACTGTTATCTCTGTGTCACACACTGTGGGGGTAGACAATGGCACGCCACGGTCATCAGTCAGCCTCCATCCCACACACACACACACACACACACACACACACACACACACACACACACACACACACACACACACACACACACACACACGGCAGCCGGCGCTGTGATGGCGATGAACTGACCGCGTTCTCTGCCTTTAGCCATGCTCACATTGTCTCCACATATTTACTCTAATGAATCCCATCCCACTGTTTCTCAGCCGTCTTTTATGTATTAAAGAAATAAACAGTGGCTGCAGTTCTACCTAGATTAAACAGTCGACTCCTTGAGACTCCAATATGAACTGAGCTCCTCAGTCTTTATAGAGCTTATCTGTATTTTATTATTCTCTAGTTTACCTTAATCTTATTTTTTATACTGTGGATCATCTCTTAATCTGTAGTTTATATGGTAGTACGGTAATCTGTACAGATGTGGACAGATTAGTTGGTAATCTTCCATTAAAGAAAGAAAATCCCACAATGGTCAGTGAAATAACTTGAAGCTGACAAAAGTAATAATAAATGAGTTTTCTGGAAATGAACTAATGAAAATCAGACATTGCTTTTTAATTTTGGTTCAACAGAATCATAAAAACTAATTAAATTGGCCTGGACAAAAAGAAAAGACTGAAAATAATTTAACCACAGAGACATGTTAAACTAAGGTGTGTGCTGTAATTAGCATCACAGGTGTCTTCTAACTTCTAAGCAGTCAGTCTGCTTATTTAAAGGGTGAAAAGTAGTCACTGTGCTGTTTGGTATTATCGGCCGAATCTCAATCTCCTCCATAAACCCTTAAACCCTGAGCCCTTGTAGACTTAGGCTGCCGCCATCGGTAGTGCTCGAGTATGCGAGTCTGTGAGGGGATGAAGAGGCTCAAAATGGTAGAAATGGGACACACTTTGTTACCCTGGCAACACAAAGTTTTTTTTAATTTAATTTACTTTATTAAAAGGATTAGGAAACAAAAATAGTTTATATAAGAGATCACAAAAATAATATAACAGGACAAAATAAAAACAGATTACAGACAAAACTAAAATCAGAAACAAACAGGGTTTATTGACAAAGGATAAAAGAAAATGATCCTGAAAGTTCAAGGCTGTGTGTGTTTCCAGGGTCTTTAGAGGTTTTTGTGTAACTTCTCAAAATAAAAACCAAATTCTGTTTTAAATTATTGCATTCTCCTTCATTTTTGCCCATCTATCTATCTATAAATTCATGAAATCTCTGTATGTTTGTGTGTCTGCCTTTTCCATGCATCTCTGGAACTGTTCGTCAGACTCGCCTAAGATTTTAAACATGCTTTGCTGATGTTACGAGGGTGTGCATCCCCAAATATGGAGTCACTCAGTCAGAATATGTAATTTTTATCAATAAAAGTTTGGCCACCGCTCTGTTCTTTTCATATCCTGGCTTCAAGAAGTGTGGGCGGGGTTTCAGATTGACTCCATGCTGATTGGACAATATGCAGCATCAGGACCATGCTGACTGGATAACACACCGCAACATATAAGATAAGATAAGATAAGATAAGCCTTTATTAGTCCCACAATGGGGAAATTCCAGGATTGCAACAGCACAGGGATAGCAACACTCAGAGCAACAATCAGAAGGCAAGAAAAAAAAAAACAAGAACAGCTAGTATACATATGTACATATTACTATAAATAAATAAATATATATATAGACACACAGTGCAGAGCATTGTGGTTGGTGAATGTGCAGCAGAAAGTCTAAGCTCTCTCTCCCTCCGCGGGTGCTGGATGTCTTTGGGCATGATGGTGACCCTCTTGGCGTGGATGGCACACAGGTTGGTGTACACGAAGAGACCAACCAGGTAGGCCTCGCTGGCCTCCTGCAGAGCCATGACAGCGGAGCTCTGGAAGCGTAGGTCGGTCTTGAAGTCCTGAGCGATCTCCCTCACCAGGCGCTGGAAGGGCAGCCTACGGATGAGCAGCTCCGTGGATTTCAGGTAGCGACGGATCTCTCTCAGAGTCACGGTACCAGGCCTGTAACGGTGAGGCTTCTTCACTCCGCCAGTGGCCGGAGCGCTTTTTTTCGAGCAGCCTTGGTGGCTAGCTGCTTCCTGGGGGGCATTTTCCTCCAGTAGATTTACGGGCGGTCTGCTTGGTTCTTGCCATCGCTCTTTATTATTCTGTCTTATATTTCTTGCACGCCGCCTAAACTCCAGCCCAGCACCCGCGTCGTTTTCGCCACAGTTCCTCGGCATGTCGAGCTTCTCCGTTAGCACCGGGTGGCGGTTGGAGCTAGCTAGCCAGCTAGCTCTTCCCTGCTGTATTTGTCCCCCGCTGCAAACAGTGGCTCCGTCCGCCGACTCGGGAGACCCTTGGGGCGATCTGTGTGTCCGTGATATATATATATATAGAGTGAAAGGTGTAGAAAGAAGAAGGAAGATAAGAAAAGGGCAGTTGCAAACGGCAGCCAACTCGTGTGGCACCGCCGGTCCGGCGGAACCGGAACTGGGAAAAAAAAAATACCATAAAGTTGCTGTGATTGCATAGGTCTAATGGATAACTTGGCATGGAGAATACAAGGTGTGTGTGTGTGTGTGGGGGGGTGCTTGCGAGGACCCGTGGTGCTGCAAAGGACATCACTGGCACATGTGTAAAGCAGCAGCCAAGACTCCCGTTAACCGGGCAGGCTGGGCTTGGCTCCCTGCAAAGGACTGTAATCCGCCGGTTCAGCTGCTGCTTCTCCAACACCAGTGTCTGACCGGGTGCTCCACGATCGCTCGCGGGGAGGAACGCTCAGTCTACCCGGTCAGTGGTAGACAACAGTCCTGACTGCTGCTTCATTGTGGAGCGGAATGGCCAGATCAACTGTATTTCATATGACACTAAACGACAACAAGACGCAAAAATGCCCAAATAACGAAATAAATCATTTTTATTGAAATATTTACAGACAAATGGGCAACACTGATGTAAAAGTTGCAGCCAAATGGGTCATTCTCATGTGTGTGTGTGTGTGTGTGTGTGTGAGAGAGAGAGAGAGAGAGAGAGAGAGAGAGAGAGAGAGAGAGAGAGAGAAAGAGAAAGAGAGAGAGAGAGAGAGAGAGACTTTGACTTTTAAAAAAAAAAGCTTTATTGTACAATTCAAAAATGCAAGAACACCAAAAAATCACAGCCCCAAGTGTGTCACATCTCAAAAGTGCAAGCACAAGTCATCCCCCTGACCCACAGAGCACAAAACGTTCCCTACAGTCCATCTATTGGTGAATGCCTCCAAATCGTCCACCATTTGGTAGTAAGAGAACTCCACCTGGAGTCTGACTTTCAACAAGGCCTTGAAAGCAGACACAGTATCCACATTGCCAGCGTTGGTAGTCCGATTTTTCCTTGTCAGCCAGATGGCAAGTTCAGCATTACCAGAAAGGAAGTTCATCAAAGTGTGGGCAGACTTCCTTGCCACTTTATACTTTGGACCGTAAATGAACAAACCAAAACAGAAACGTTCACCCAAAGCCTGAAACCACTCCCGCAAAAGATCAAAAAGGCCAGATAAACGAAAACATTGAACAAACAAATGCTCCAGGGTCTCAACTTGGGAACAAAACAAACATTCCCCCCCCACAGTTGGATCCAGGCGTGCTCTGTATTTATTTGTAGCTATTGCCCCATGCACGATCCTCCACTGAAGATCTGCTGTCCGTTTCTCAATAGGGAGCTTGTACATGCACCGCTAGCTGCCTTTCGGGGAGACCTCTGGCCCCAAAAAACCCGCCCACCTCGACTCTGTCACGTCCATCAGAGAGCGCAGATTCAGAACCTTCACACAGATGTGATACACCGTCCTCGTCCCGACAGGCTGGAACCTGCCCAGGCGAGGAGTTCTGAATGTCAGCAGGTGATCCTCTCCTCCCTGCCACTCCCCCACAGCTGGCCTGGGCGGTGTCAAAGCAACAAGCCTATGCCAAAGAGCCGAGGCGACCAGATTATTGGCGACCAGAACCCTGCCCCTATATGACAGCTGTGGTAGCAACCATTTCCATTTTGAAAAGTGAGCACACACCTTGTCCTTAACACCCTCCCAGTTCTTTCGTTCAAACGCCTCCGAACCCAGAAAAAACCCCAACACTTTGAGACCGGCTGTCCCCCACTGAAGACCGCCGGGTAGCCGAGGGACGTCTTGACGCGACCACTGGTCCACCAATAGACCCTCACTCTTGGCCCAATTCACCTGGGCAGAAGATGCCCTTTCATAAACTGACAAAGTGTCCACCAGACGCTGCACATCCCCGTGGGACGTGATGAAAACGCTGACGTCATCCGCGTAAGCAGACAAGACGATCGGGCGGTAACAGCTTGATGGCCCCGGCAGAACCAGACCACCCAGCCGAGTGCGCAACCTGCACAGCAAAGGCTCAATAGCCAAGCTGTACAACTGACCCAAGAGTGGACATCCCTGGCGTATTCCCCGGTGTACAGGGACTGGCCGACTCAGCCCTGCCCCCATCTTTACCAAACACTCAGCTCCAGTATATAGCAGATTGACCCACCTCAAAAACATATTGCCAAAACCAAACCCCCTCAGTGTGGAAAACAAATAGGAATGGTCAACCCTATCAAAAGCCTTTTCTTGGTCCAAAGACACAATCCCGAACTGTAAGTCATGACATTTACTGAGCTGGGGAGAGAGAGAGAGAGGTAGAGAGAGAGAGAGAGAGAGAGAATTTCCCTCTGGGGATCAATAAAGTATACAAGATTCAAATACAAAAATAATACTAATGTTCAGTGTTTTGTACTTACGAATATAAAAGGATGCACTACAGTGGGTCTCAAATATTTGTAAAGGTGTCCTGTTATAATACTGCATGAGTTTACTGACGATAGACTATAAACTACACATATAAACTAAATTATAATGGTGACTGAACAACTCCCATTCCTCAAAGTACAAGACACAACATTTATGAATGTAAGTCATAAAAGACCACACAAATAAGTGATCTGACAAAAAATAAACAAACGGTTCTTAAACAGTGGTTAATATTGGATTTCCCATTCATTTTCAATTATTCTGTAATTAATATTCACACAATCAAATAAATCTCAGTTCAGTCCCTTTCATATTTGTCAAAGTTTAACATGTGTGATTGCCTACATATAGGCTACACCTCTGTATTCCACCTTCAAATACAGCCTACATTTGGGCCTGTAAAGCCTGACTGGGCTACCTGTTTCAGACAGGAATACTTGCTTTCTATGGGCATGCACTAGTACTTATAATTGTAGTATTTTCTTATTGAAATAAAGGGGATCAAATTATGTCTTATTTAATTTTCAGTGTTACCATTTTATTGGAAATATATCTTTTTAACCTATTTGTTTTAACCATACTTTTAAACTGTGTGACATGAAAACATGTGACCAACTATTGTGGGTCTCAGATTTTTTTATTTTAGACTTTCTACTTTCTTCAGGAATGAACTGAATTAAATGTGCTGCAGCCTCTTAAGATGATTTAATTGATTACAACTGCAAATCATCTTTTTTCAAACTGCATAATTAACCAAAATGTAAATTGCTTAAATGTGTATTTCAGCATAAACTTGAAGTCTTTATGTCATATATTTTTATTTTGGTAAAGATCTTAAATTCTTGTCAAGGCAGTATTTTTTCTGGGAAGTGGGGGGCCGGGGGTGGAACAGGGGTGAAGGGGTGGTCAGTGATGAACAGATGACCAATCAGGAGTTTTCCCTTGAGAAACCCTAGTATGGCGTTATGAACTGTGGGTAATTCCCTTACCTTAAGTCAGCATAGCATGCTGACTTAGAGAAAGAGTCATTTAAGGGCTCATAAAGTCAGCAAGTGAGCAGTCAGCCACTTACTAATTTTCAGATTGGGACAACCCTAAACCCTCAGTCACTTAACATGAACATGCCTAAAGTCAACGAGTCTGCAAGGAAGGAAAATGAGATTCGGCCATAGTGTGTACCACACTGAACATGGACCACAGAAAGCTAAGGAGAGAGTTGTCTCAGGAAATTAGAGAGAAAACTATAGACAAGCATGTTAAAGGTAAAGGCTATAGAACCATCTCCAAGCAGCTTGATGTTCCTGTGACCACAGTTGCCAATATTAGTATAAAAAGTATACGGTTCACTGGATTGTAGCCAATGTCGCAGGACATGGACGCAAAAAGAAATGCAACCCCAGGTTGATCAGAAGAATAATGCATATTGTAGAAAAAGAGCCTAGAAACCATCCAGAATTCTTCAAACTAAACTCCAAGGTCAAGGTGCGTCACACCATGGGTCGCATTTTGAATAACAATGGACTCCATGGAAGAAGACCAAGAGAGGGCTTCACTACTGACAGAAAAACATTTAAAAGCTAGCAAAAATGCATGCAGACAAGACCCAAAGTCTCTGGAAGGTTGTCCTTTGGACTAATGAAACAAAACTGAAACTTTTGGGCCAATCACATCAGCTCTATGTTCTCAGATGCAAAAATGAAGCATACAAAGAAAAGAACACTGTACCTACTGAGAAACATGGAGGAGGCTTGGTTATGTTCTCGGGCTGCTTTGCTGCTTCTGGCACAGGGTGTCTTGAATCTGTGCTGGGTACAACAAAATCTCAAGACTATCAAGGCATTCTGGAGCAAAATGTGCTGCCCAGTTTCAGAAAGCTTGGTCTCAGTCACAGGTCATGAGTCCTCCAACAGGATAATGGCCCAAAACAGACAACTAAAAGCACCTAAGAATGGCTAAGAACAAAACACTAGACTATTTTGAAATGGCCTTCAGTGAGCCCTGATCTAAATCCTATTGAACATCTGTGGAAGGAGCTGAAGCATGCAGTCTGGAGAAGACACCCTTCAAACCTGAGACTGGAGCAACTGACATTCATGAGGAGTGGGCCAAAATACCTGTCAACAGGTACAGACAGCTCATTGAGAGTTTCACAAATCGCTTGACTGCAATGACTGCATCAAAAGATTGTGCATCAAAAGATTCTGTAGAACCATAATTCAAAAGCAAGTTCTAATATTCATTAGCTAATTTTTAGAAAAAAAAACCACTTATTATTACTTTTGTCAGTTTCAAATGATTTCAGTAATGTGGGATTTTCGTTCTTTAACGGAAGGTTACCAACAAATTTGTCCACGTCTGTAGTTTATACCGTGTTTATACAGTACAATGGGAGGCAGAGCCTTCAGTTATCAAGCTCCTCTCCTGTGGAATCAGCTGCCAATCTGGATTTGGGAGTCAGACTCGATCTCTGTTTTTAAGAATAGGGCTAAAACCTACCTTTTTCATATAGCCTACAATTAGGGAGGGATCATGTGTTTCTGAACCCTCCCTTAGTTATGCTGCTAATAGGTTTAGTCAGCCGGGGGACCTCCAATAATGCACTGGGCCTCACTCCTTTCTTCACTCTCAATGAAGTATTTTTTTTTTTGCTGGTCATTAACATCTGTTTGTTCTCTCCCATAGATTGAGTCCCCATCGTGCTGTTTGCTCTCTACATGTCTGTTCTTTTCATCTTCTCTATCCCCTCACCCCCCAGCCAGTCGCAGCAGATGACTGCCCCTCCCTGAGCCTGGTTCTGCTGGAGGTTTCTTCCTGTTAAAAGGGAGTTTTTCCTCTCCACCGTCGCCAAATGCTTGCTCACAGGGGATCGCCTGATTGCTGGGGTCTTTCTGCAACTGTGGGGGTTCCCCCTACAGTTGATAGTGCTATGAGATGACTGTTGTTGTGAAATGGCGCTATATAAATAAAGTTGAATTGAATTGGGTACCTTAATCTCTCCACCTCAGCATCATCCACCAGGAAATCCCTCTTCTGCACCAGTTTATGGATCTTCAGGATCAGCTCCTCTTCCCGCTGCCTGTGCTTCTTGGTTTTCTCTTTCTCTGCAAGGACGGAAGGAAGATAACAGAAGAAGGAAGGAAGGAACCAGAGGGGACAGAAGAAAGACAATCAGTGATCAAGGAAGGCAAGAAAGAAAGTGTTGGAGTTCATTAAAGACCGTTAGGAATCTGACAAATGTTCATCTGCTCATACAAACTAGCAAACATTATTATTATTATTATTATTATTATTATTATTATTATTATTATTATTATTATTATTATCTAATGCAACTTTATTTCTAGAGCACTGTAAAACCAACCACAGCTGACACAAAGTGCTGTACATCAGGGATAAATAAAATATAAAAGAAACATAAAACATCAAAACAAGTAAAAGACAATAAAGTACAGCTAAAAAGTATAAAACAAGACAGATAAAAATGAAAATCATACAATAAAACAAGTAAAATCAATGTATCATACTGGGTTGAAGGCCAAGGAGTAAAAACGGGTTTTAAGAAGACTTTTTAAAATTGTATTACTATTGTAGATCTTTTTGTTACTTCACTGATGTAACAGACTGACCTTACAGCAGTATCGACTGCTGTTTAACACTGAGTCACATTACAAACACACCTTAACCAGCCTCTCATGTATAACACAACATAACAAAAACAATTTTTTTGTAAGTTGTCTGTGTTTTTTCAACTGATTTAAGACAATTTTGCACTGCTGAATCCGAAAATGACATCTGTTTCTCTCGATCAGGTCAGGTTTTTATGCTAAGTTATAAACAGTTGTACAGTTGTACTGCAAATTGAATAGTAGACATTGATAAAGGTAAGTACATGTAAATTGAATGTTATGTCATCATTGTTCAAAATTCAGAGAATTTCAAGAAATAAAAAAGAATTTTGCATCATATAAAGCGAAAATACCCGTACATGTAAACAAAAATGTAAAAAACTGTCGTGTTCGGGGTCGTCAACCTCGTCCATGACCTGTGGCTGTAGGTTTTGATTACTTCTTATTATTTCCAGCTGGCAGATTGAGCCTTGCTCTCTGACAGTCCTACAGCCATGCCTCCTCCTCTTACCAGACATTCACCGGATGCATCTCATCACCACATACACACTCATGCACGCACACACACTCACACATGCACATACAGTACACACACATTGCCAATCATTCACGCACCTGCTTGCCACACGGCTGTGTCCACTTGCCTTCATTAGCATATTGAGTACTTACTGGAAGGCAGTGGGCTCAGCCAGTGTGGCAGCTTAAGTCAGCAATGGACAACCTGACTCACCGATGTTTGGCTTTCTTCCCCTGGTTGTATTGTGTTACCTTGAGCCTTTCCGCTCCAACATATGTGTAAATCCTTATTTTTGTGCCTTTTTCCTCCGCTCCTGACTGTTCGGAGCGCGTTAGGCATTTCCTCTAAGCCTACGAGGTTTGCAGCGGGTTGTCTCCCCCATTCTCATCAGTAACTGTTATTTGGACATTTTCTTGTACATTTTTCCACTGTAAATAAACATGTTACTTACACTACGTTTTGGGCTCGTTGCCAATTTATATGTCCGCTGCGAGATTACGCAGCGGACATGACAAAAACATGTGGCCATAGTTCAAAAAGTTGACCTGATTGAGAAAAACCAATGTGATTTTTGGATTCAGCACATCAAAGTTGTCCTAGATCAGCTGAAAAAACTTAGACAATAAATTTGGTGTTGACCAGTGTAATTTATCACAAATGAGGCTCTGACTTAATTATGCAAATCCTGGAGATATTTCTGTTTCTGTCTGCTGGCTGAAGGATTATCCAGCTGCTACATTATTTTTTGCCTTGTTTTACTTTCCTAAGGGTCACACTCAAGATCAAATAAACAAATACTGACACATGCACGGCATCAGCTTTTTTGTTCTGACTCAAAAATAAAGTGGAAAAAATAACAGTGTGTCCTATAGTAGGCATGACAACCTGAGCTATGCACGGCTGCGACACAAAAATCCTGATGAGGTAAGTCTGTCACACGACCTGTCTGGGAGTGATTAAAAATAAGTTATACGTGATATCAGAGTAAAGTTTATGAGGGGCAACTTTTGTCCCTCACATGGATGGCAGCTGAACAAAATACTGTATGAAATTGACAGCAGATTCCATATTATACAGTGCAATAAAGAGAGAAAGCTTGGGAGTACCCCAGTCACAGACTTCTGGAGTCTGTGACTGGGGTGCTGGAGGGTGCTCCTCTTGGAGACTCCATTGTCCTACTGGGGGACTTCAATGCGCACGTGGACAACGACAGTGAAACCTGGAGGGGGGTGATTGGGAGGAACGGCCTGCCCGATCTGAACCCGAGTGGTGTTCAGTTATTGGACTTCTGTGCTAACCACAGTTTGTCCATAACGAACACCATATTCAAGCATAAGGGTGTCCATATGTGCACCTGGCACCAGGACACCCTAGGTCGCAGGTCGATGATCGATTTTGTTATCGTGTCATCAGACCTGCGACCATATGTCTTGGACACTCGGGTAAAGAGGGGTGCAGAGCTGTCAACTGATCACCACCTGGTGGTGATTTGGATCCTATGGCAGGGGAGGAAGCCATTCAGACCTGGTAGACCCAAACGTATAGTGAGGGTGTGCTGGGAACGTCTGGCTGAGGCCCCTGTCCGGGAGGTCTTCAACTCCCACCTCTGGAAGAACTTCAACCACATTCCGAGGGAGTCTGGAGACATGGAGTCTGAAGGGGCCATGTTCTCCACCTCTGTTGTTGAAGTGGCGGCCCAGAGCTGCGGCCGCAAGGTGGTCGGTGCATCTCGTGGTGGCAACCCCCGAACCAAGTGGTGGACACCAGTGGTGAGGGGGGCCATTAAGCTGAAGAAGGAGTCCTATCAAGCTTGGTTGGCTTGTGGGACTCCCGAAGCAGCTGAGGTGTACCGGCAGGCCAAGCGGAGTGCAGCTCGGGTGGTTGCTGAAGCAAAAACCCGGGTATGGGAGGAGTTCAGTGAGGCCATGGAACAAGACTTTCGGTCGGCCTCGAAGAGGTTCTGGCAAACTGTCCGGCGGCTCAGGAGGGGAAAGCAGCTCCCTGTCCACACTGTGTATGGTGCGGATGGGGCACTGTTGACTTCGACTGGGGATATCGTCGGGCGGTGGAAGGAATACTTCAAGGATCTCCTCAATCCCACTGATACGCCTTCCACAGAGGAAGCAGGGTTTGGGGACGAGGGGGATGACTCGCCTATCACAGGGGTTGAGGTCGCCAAGGTGGTTAAAAATCTCCTTTGTGGTCGGGCACCGGGGGTGGACAAGATTCGCCCTGAGTACCTCAAGGCCCTGGATGTTGTTGGGCTGTCATGGTTGACACCCCTCTGCAACATTGCGTGGAGGTTGGGGGCAGTGCCTTTGGCATGGCAAACCGGGGTGGTGGTTCCTCTCTTCAAAAAAGGGGACCGGAGGGTGTGCTCCAACTTTAGAGGGATCACACGCCTCAGCCTCCCTGGGAAGGTCTATGCCAAGGTACCGGAGAGGAGAGTCCGGCTGTTGGTCGAACCTCGAATTCAGGAGGAGCAATGTCGTTTTCGTCTTGGCCGTGGCACATCGGACCAGCTCATTACCCTCTCAAGAATTCTTGAGGGTTCGTGGGAGTTTGCCCAACCAGTTTACATGTGTTTTGTGGACTTGGAGAAGGCATTTGACCGCGTCCCTCGTGGTTTTTTGTGGGGGGTGCTTCGGGAGTATGGGGTATCGGGCTTGTTGTTACGAGCTATTCGGTCTCTGTACGACCGTTGTGAGAGTTTGGTTCATATTGCCAACACTCGGTCGGAGTCATTCCCAGTGAGAGTTGGACTCCGCCAGGGCTGCCCTTTGTCACCGATCCTGTTCATAATTTTTATGGACAGGATTTCTAGGTGCAGCCAGGGAATGGAGGGTGTCATGCTTGGTGACCACAGGATCTCATCTCTGTTGTTTGCGGATGATGTTGTCCTGTTGGCTTCATCCAGCAATGACCTACAGCTCTTGCTGGGACGGTTTGCCGCTGAGTGTGAAGCGGCTGGGATGAGAATCAGCACCTCCAAGTCCGAGTCCATGGTCCTCAGCCGGAAAAAGGTGGATTGTCCCCTCTGGGTTGGGGACAGGCTCCTGCCCCAAGTGGAGGAGTTTAAGTATCTTGGGGTCGTGTTCACTAGTGAGGGGAAAATGGAGCGAGAGATTGACAGACTTGTGTTATCTTTGTCTAATATTTAAATTAGTTTGATGATCTGAAACATTTAAGGGTGGCAAACGTACAAAAAAAATGAGAAATAAGGAAGGGGGAAAAGACTTTTTCACATGACTGTAGATGCTATTAAAATTTTTATTCCATGTAATGGCTTCATTTTTGACCTCTTCATCCAGACAATGACCAGAGGTTTTTGTTTTGTTTTGTTTTGTTGCTTTTTTTCTGGGGAGGGGGTTCCATTTTAAAGGATTTGAACTCTTGCCCATGATAAAAATAAGGCTCCCCAAACACAGTCTTGCATAGAGCCCCCATAACAGCCCTGAACAGTATAATTTGTAGAAATACTTTTTTTGGCATGAGCAAATTACTTTTACTAAAATCATGCAATAGGGCAAAAAAGCAGACTATCTGAATTATCATTTAAAAAAAAACCAAATCAGTGAAACAAGAAAATATCTGAATAATTGAACATATGAGCACAACCCTGATGTAAACACAAACTTTGATAAAGCTGTGTTCATGCAGATTTTGAAAACTGAGATGTCTTCATGTGTTCTGACCACTTTGCTGGGTTACGTGGATTTTTTCAAAAATATCCACCCCGTCTTTGACGGGTCAGTGGTGGTGTGTCTCGTTGCTATGTGTGCATTCTTGGTCACGACACAAACGGACACCCGGTGCACACACTCTTCCAGGAGGCATGTCTCTTCCTCCTGTTGCTACGTGCAGCCTTGTGTACGCATGTGTTGCTATGTGTGACGCGGCTGACGTCAGTGAACCACTTCAGTGAATCATTCGCTGCACTTCAGATGCGGGAGGCAACATTTGAAGCACACTGTTTGGTTCTATATTCTGCACCACAAACGCACAATGAAGACCTCCCAGGGAGCAAAAATGAGTATTTACTGAAACTCATTTCAGATGCTTTGGTTGGGAAGCTTCCTTCAGTTCTTATTTCTTTCACTGTGATGATGCATTTCCATTTGTGTGTGTGTGTGCGCGCACATGTCATTATCTCGCCCCTCATAACTTCACCGTGTCCCTGAGACCTACGATCAATCCTGCATAGTTTAAAATGACAACATGCCCTGTAAATTATTATGATGCTTGCAGGGGCTTATGGGACTCCTGTGAGTTGTAAACAGAAAACATTTTCTCCCCTTGACATCAATTTTTATTCTTTTTATGTTTCGTATGTAGACAGTGAATTCTGAGTTGTTTACCTGCTATATGAGAGGCAGAATGTAAACAAATTTGCATGAGTTGTACCTGGCACTGCAACAATCTGTCTCAGCTCCTGCTTTAAACTCATGATGTCTTTGCAGAGCTGAATGTCGTCCATCCTGGAAAAGAGACACACAGAGGGAGCGTAACTCACAGGCTCCCGTCAGACTAACAATAAACCCATCCACCTCACAAAAACTGGACTTATGAATTCATCAATTTGCAGCATTCTTCTCACATATTTGTAACAGTTTTCTTGAATATTTGTAACTTTTTAAACTCATAAATATGCACCTATTTTCTTGTAAATTTGCAGCTTTACTCTTCCCAGTTTGTGAGATTTTTCTCTTCAGATTAGTTATTTTGAGGAACGTACAAATAATTATTTGAATATTTTCTGAGCCAGACAACAATGATTCGGAATCCCATGGGAAGAAAAACCGAGAGAAAACTTAACTCATGCTCAGTTTAAATCAGTGAAATCAAAGCTAACTCAGTAAAATGCTGTTCTAAAAAAATACTCAAGTAAGAGTATATGTACTTAGTTTAGTTTAGTTTATTGGTTTATTTGTCAGGGACCATGTAGAGAAAAAACATTAAACACAGGGTAAAGATGCTCTGTACCAAATTATAGTGTTCTCACTAATTTCCATCTATAGTCCCTGAGGCAGGCAGGAAGATATTAAAAGCAAAACAGCCCATATAGAAAGCAGTTCAGGTTAGGTTTCAGAAACTTGACCCTGAGTAAATATGTTTTTTGTTTTGTTTAATTCAATTCAATTTCAAAATGTCATCTCTACATATAAAAGGGATTCTGCAGTGTGGGTATGTATGTATTTAAGTATGTGGCAAACTTTGTCCCCCTACTAACTCAGAAGCCACTTTACCGCGGGCTTTCATCTCTTGCATGGCAATGCCACAATACCTGAAGAGTGCACCTGACAAGTTTCACTGACCGTTTCACTGAAAATTGATAATTTTGATCGTATTTGAAACTTCATTCTTAAATGCAATTATAGTGTCCGCCAGCAGAGGAAGCGCTAATCGAAACCTAGGTGGTGCTCTGTGTGAGCGGTCGAGCAAGACAGTGAGTGAAGGAGTGGGGTGCATCAGAATTCGTGCTGATCGGAGCAGGAGTACAGTATTGTTTATTGTTTATTGATTTTTTTGGGACCTCTGATCTCTAAAACATGATAAGAAAACAATGCAAAACAAGAAAAAAAGGAAAAAAATTCTAATACTTATAATAAAGTTTGTACTCGAAATCAAAAAAGGAGTAGGCAGAAGTAAAAACTTATCAAGGACTACTGTGGTTTATATTAATCATATATTCCATACCTACATATGTATAGACATATTAGAATGTTTAGTGATTACATATGTGCAATGACCTCACGCCTCAGAACAGGACAAGAGGTCTCGACCGCCAGCGAAGATCAAAGAGCATACGGAGTCGCAGCGGTGGAGACCAGATCGATCTCCCTGACTACCCAAGGTCAGGTGGAGGAGACGGAAGACAAAGGAGGGGGGATTAAGTTAATGCGGGATGTCAGCTTTGATATGCAATGTCTTTTGTTGTGTGTAGGTATAAGTATGAAGGTCTGAATGTGTTCGACCTCTTATTCTGCTTCTGCACTGAGATGAGACTTGTTAGAGGAGCGAAGCTGATATTAAACTTTGGTTTATAAATCACATCGCCTCGTTATTCCAAGCTCTTCTACACTGGTGACCCTGACGCGAGGATGGAACAGAGACGTTCTCCCGCGATTGACTCATCAGAGGCGACCCAGGCAAGCACCGGCGCCCATGCAGACAGGGGAACAGATGGACGACGTTCCCCCACGGCAGAAGCCACAGAGAGGGCTCAACCGAGCACCAGCCCCGCCGTGAGAGCTGAAGAAAGGCGCTCTCACCCGGCGGACACATCAAGGACGGCCCACACAAGCGCCGTCACCGTCAAGCTGCCAGACTTCTGGCAAGAAGACCCGGGCTCGTGGTTCCAGCAAGCTGAGGCTCAGTTTGCACTGGCGGGCATAACGGCAGACGACACAAAATTTTATCACATCGTCGCCAAACTCGACGCTGCCACGTCAAGATGTGCGCAGAGCATAATCCAACGGCCGCCCACCCATGACAAATATAGAGAACTTAAGGCGACCATCGTCGAGAATTTCGTCCCCTCAGCCGAAGAGAGAGCAGAGAAGATCCTGGCAATCTACGGCCACAGAGGATGCAGACCCAAGGCCCTCATGGAGGACATGCTGCAGCTCAAGGAAGAGGACAACGACAACTTCCTCTTCCAACACATCTTCCTCAGTACTCTGCCGCCACACTTGAGAGGGACGCTGGTCAACATGCGGTGCAGCACCCAGCAAGACTTCCGCGCGCTGGCCCGCAAAGCGCAGCGACTCATCAACGCCTGCGGCGAACAGATGGCCACAGCAGCATCCGCAGATCTCAGCGCGGATACCCAGAGCAGCGGAGAACCACAGACAACCGAGCAGAGCCCGCCCACCATGGCGGCAACACGACCAAGACGCAGCAGGCGGAACGACATCTGTTATTACCACCACCGTTTCGCCGAGAGGGCGTACAAATGCGTTCCCCCCTGCAAGTTCAAAAAGTTCGGGAAACGCCAAAGCCGAGAACCGTTAACGGCTGCGGTTCTCGGCGAAAAAAATAAGCTTCTTTATGTGACTGACGGACACACCGGGAGACAGTTCCTGATCGACACCGGAGCTCAACTGAGTTTTATCACCCCTTCCCACGCAGACCGGGCCATGGGTCCCCGGGGTAATGGGGCGATGGCAGCCAACGGCTCCATCATCGACACTTACGGTGAAAGGAGCCTGCCTCTTTGCATTCACGGCCGCAACTATAGATGGACATTTATTGTAGCGGCGGTGAGTTTTAACTTGTTGGGCGCTGATTTTTTGTGTGCACATGGGTTAGTCGATCTAGCAAATAGATGCTTGGTTAATGCACTGTCATTTGCTTCTATCCCCTGCTCAGCTCGAGTTTCTCCACCACCCGTGCAGGCCAGCGTCACAACAGCAGGAGGTAAGTTTGACCAACTCCTCACCCAATTTCCAGCACTCACAGTTCCCAAATTTTCAGCAACAGTAGCGAAACACGGGGTTGAACACTTCATTCCCACAACGGGCCCACCCGTGTTCACCAAAGCTCAGTGCTTAGACGCGACCAAGCTCGCTATAGCACGGGACGAGTTTACCACCCTGGAAAAATTAGGCATTATTAGACACTCGAAAAGCCCCTGGGCATCGCCACTCCACATGGTCCCGAAAACCGACGGTTCTTGGAGACCGTGCGGCGATTGCTGCAGATTAAACAATGCGACAGCGCATGACCGCTACCCAATTCCTCACATCCAAGATTTTTCACTACATCTGGCGGGTGCGCGCATTTTTTCTAAAATAGACCTGGTCCGCGGCTATCACCAAGTCCCCGTTCGAGCAGAAGACATTCCTAAAACGGCTGTAATAACCCCTTTCGGTCTTTTTGAATTTCTGCGGATGCCGTTTGGCCTCAAAGGCGCTGCTCAAACCTTTCAGCGGATGATGGACGCGGTATTACGCGATCTCCCCTTCGTGTTCGTCTACCTCGACGATATGCTGGTAGCCAGCCCGTCAGAGGAAGAACACGAACAACACCTCACTACAGTTTTTCAGAGACTAGAAGAGCACGGGTTAATAATCAATCCAGCCAAATGCAAATTCGGTGTGTCACAAATTGATTTTTTGGGACACAGAGTTTCACCGAAAGGCGCAGTCCCATTGCCAGACAAAGTCCACGCAGTAAAAAATTTTCCACGACCACAAACAGTCAAATCGCTGCAAGAATTTTTGGGAATGGATAATTTTTACAACCGTTTCCTCCCCCGCGCAGCTCAGCTCATGCAGCCCCTATATGCCGCGCTCAGAAAACAAAAGCCTTCCAACGCGGTCAAATGGACCCCGGAGCGCGAACGCGCCTTCGCGGAAGTAAAAAGTGCTCTAGCGAACGCCACATTGTTGGTTCACCCCGATCCCTCGGCCCGCATAGTGCTAACCACAGACACTTCAGACCTGGCCATAGGGGCAGTTGTGGAACAACACGTTGGCGGAACCTGGCAACCTTTAGCATTTTTTAGCAAATCGTTAAACCAAACCGAGCGTAAATACAGCACTTTTGACAGGGAGCTGCTAGCGCTTCATTTATCCATCCGCTACTTCCAGTTCTGGTTAGAAGGGCGGTGTTTCACGGCTTTTGTCGACCACAAACCGCTCACTTTTGCGATGGCTAAAATTTCAGAACCATGGTCAGGCAGGCAACAAAGACAGCTAGCTGCAATTTCAGAGTTCACCACAGACATTCGACATGTAGCAGACAAACTTAACGTGGTAGCAGACTGCCGCTCTCGCGCTGTGACATCGCCAGAGCACGAGGAGACAGATTATACTACCTCAGCCGCAGAACTCTTCGCCAACGCAGACGCGTACGTGGCCCCAATTCACGTAGGGATAGATTACGCAGCCATGGCAGAGGAGCAAAGCGGTGACGCGGACGTGCGCGCGCTCCTGTCTGGACCAACAGGGTTAAGACTGGAGGAAAGGGGCTTACGTGACGGTGTACCCCCCCAATCTGCGACATCTCAACCGGCCGACCTCGCCCGGTAGTCCCAGCTGCATGGCGCCGCCGTATTTTCGACTCAATTCACTCCCTCGCGCACCCAGGTGTGCGCGCCTCGGTTAAAATGGTCGTCGAAAAGTTTGTATGGCCGGGCCTGCGCAAAAATGTAAAGGAATGGGCAAAAACTTGCATGTCTTGTCAGCGCGCCAAAGTACACAAACACACAAAAGCCCCTCTAGAGCCTTTTCGAATCCCAGCTAGAAGGTTTGACCACGTTCATGTCGACCTCGTGGGACCACTACCTTCGTCTCAAGGGTTTACACACCTGTTAACAATGATAGACCATACTACGCGCTGGCCTGAGGCGGTCCCTCTGGCGTCAACCACAGCGGCGGAAGTCACTCACGTTTTTTTGACAAACTGGGTGGCACGTTTCGGCGTCCCATCGGACATCACGTCCGATAGGGGGCCTCAATTTGTCTCAGAGCTTTGGTCAGCCATGGCCAGCAGCTTAGGGGCGACAATTCACCGCACCACCGCTTATCACCCTCAGGCTAATGGGCTATGCGAGCGTTTTCACAGATCTTTAAAGGCCGCCCTCAGGGCCTCGTTAACGGATACAAATTGGGTAAATAAACTTCCCTGGGTTTTATTGGGGTTGCGTGCTGCGCCTAAAGAGGACCTAGACGCCTCCCCAGCAGAGTTAGTTTTTGCACAACCTCTCAGACTCCCAGGTGAGTTTTTACCGGAGAACCCAGAGCCTGGGCATCTTCCAACCCTGAGGCCTTTAGGCAGTAACGGACCAGACACTCTCCCCGGACCGGCACATCACTCTTTTCCACGGGTTTTTGTCCCCCAAGCTTTAAAAAACGCCGAGTTTGTTTTTGTTAGGCATGAAGCTTTAAAATCAACCCTCCGTCCACCATACGACGGACCATTCAGAGTGCTGGAACCTGGTGATAAGCATTTTGTGCTTGATTTAGGGGACAGAAAAGAAACTGTCAGCATTGACAGACTTAAACTTGCTTTCTTGTTGAGAGATGAACCTGCACGGGTGGCGAGGGCACCTCGGCGGGGTAGACCCCCCAAGAAAAAAGACTCAGTCCCCCTGCAGGGAACAAATAACCACTCTCCTCCCCAAGCTGCAGATTCCTTACAGGAGGGTCCCACCAGGACGCCAAAGCGGACCTACAGCAGATTCGGGAGAAGATTAAAACCCAGACGGCACAGGGACTGATGCAAATTAACCAAGAGTTGTTAACTATGTTATCAGATTGTGCCGTGACAGTTTTAAGGCTGATTTGTGATATTACTATACTGTTATGGTTACCACTGAATTCTCTACAGGAGCATGACTGCTGGAAAGATTCTTCCTTGTTTTCCCTGTCAAGAGGTTTAACAGCATAGTATGTCATAGAAATGATCTTAAACTGTAGAATTACTTTGATTGTCCTTTTCTTAGTCGTTTGGGGGGGGGGGCTGTGGTTTATATTAATCATATATTCCATACCTACATATGTATAGACATATTAGAATGTTTAGTGATTACATATGTGCAATGACCTCACGCCTCAGAACAGGACAAGAGGTCTCGACCGCCAGCGAAGATCAAAGAGCATACGGAGTCGCAGCGGTGGAGACCAGATCGATCTCCCTGACTACCCAAGGTCAGGTGGAGGAGACAGAGGACAATGGAGGAGATTGATCTCCCTGACCACCCAAGGTCAGGTGGAGGAGACGGAAGACAAAGGAGGGGGGATTAAGTTAATGCGGGATGTCAGCTTTGATATGCAATGTCTTTTGTTGTGTGTAGGTATAAGTATGAAGGTCTGAATGTGTTCGACCTCTTATTCTGCTTCTGCACTGAGATGAGACTTGTTAGAGGAGCGAAGCTGATATTAAACTTTGGTTTATAAATCACATCGCCTCGTTATTTCAAGCTCTTCTACAACTACCCCCTTTTACTTTTTTTTGGTATTATAAACTATTTCATTTTATAAGTCTGTTCAATATATCACACAACCTGTGTCCATATCAAATCAAAGAAAATATACATACACTCCTGCAGGAACAGACAATTGTCAAAAATCCTGTTACTACAACAACAAAATAGAAGACAATAGATAATACATACAGATAATAATATAGACAATAGGTACAAATACAGTACAAATGGGAGTCAACAACATCATTCATTCATCAACTTTCCATCGTATACTTGTTTAGTGTATAATTTTAAATAGTCTTTTAAATTTCATTAATGTTCCACATGATTTCATTTCATCATTGAAGTTGTTTCATAAATTGATTCCTTTGGTTGTAAGGCAATGATACTTTGTGTTCTTATCAAGTTTTTTTTTTTAAATACATGTTCCTCGTAGATCATAATTACTTTCCCCCAACTGAAACAGCCCCTGAATACTGTGTGGTATGTTATGATGAGTTACATTGCACATGAACAGTCAACTAAATCTTTGAATTTGATTGCGTTCAGTTTAATGAAGAGTGGACTGGTTGGTCGTCTGTACTCAGCATTGCTAACAATTCTTATTGCTTTTTTCTCAATAATGCTTCTTCGGTTCTTTTCCTTAAAAAATCTTTATATAGTAAAATTTTCTTCCCACATGCATTTATCATTCCTTTGGTTATCCATGGTTTGTCAACATAATTTTGTTAAACTACTTTTTTTTACTTGTGGATAATTTTTTTTTGTACAATGATAATACAATGTTCAGGAAGGATTCATAAACTAATCTTTAACTTTTTAATATGACCCTTCTCTCTTATCTCTTTGTTTTTTCTCTTATCTCTTTGTCTTATGTCCTGATTGATGGAGCCTTGAGTACTTTTATCATGTTTATAGTCAGCCTCATGTGTGCCTGTGTTTGTGTTCATGTTGAATGTAATTGTGGTTTGTAAATATGGATGTCACCTGACTGCAAAACAAATCTACCTACGGGTACAAATAAAGTAACCTGAACCTAAGCTTCATTCACATCTTCTACATAAACATTTTTCCATTCCTGTTTCCTTAGTTCTTCTTTAAGGGTACTGATTGCTTTTTGTTAGTCTTGTTAATTTGGAGGTTTTGTTGTCTTTCTTAATCATGCTGGAGCTCTGAAGGGTTGCCAACACTGGAAGGTGATCACTAATATCATTGATTATTACTCCACTTTCTTATTTTCCTATTGATGACGTTGGTCAAAATATTATCTATAAGTGTGCCACTATAAGTTGTTATTCTGGCTGAGTGCGTTATTGTTGTGTACACACGTGGACAAAATTGTTGGTACCCCTCTGTTAATGAAAGAAAAACCCACAATGGTCACAGAAATAACTTGAATCTGACAAAAGTGGTAATAAATAAAAATTCTATGAAAATTAACCAATGAAAACCAGCCAATGCTTTTGAATTGTGGCTCAACAGAATTATTTTAAAAAACAAACTCATGAAACACGCCTGGACAAAAATGATGGTACCCTTAACTTAATATTTGGGCGATACGGTGGAGCAGTGGTTAGCACTGCGGCAGCACAGCAACTCACCTTTGGCCATGGGATCCCTGGTTCAATCCCAGCCCCTGACCAACAGTGATCTGTGTGAAGTTTGCATGTTTTCCCCGTATCTGCGTGGGTATACTCTGGGAGTTCTCCGGTTTCCTCCCACAGGCCAAAAACATGCAAGTTAGGTTAATTGGAGACTCTAAAGTGGCCCTCGGTGTGAATGGTAAAGGGATAGCGCCGTACCATGGCTGCTTCATCCATCCAGGTGGATGCCCTCAATTTCCCCTCTGGGGATCAATAAAGTATACAAAATCAAAAAAAAAAATATTTTGTTGCACAACCTTTTGAGGCAATCACTGCAATCAAACCATTTCTGTAACTGTCAATGAGACTTCCGCACCTCTCAGCAGGTATTTTTGCCCACTCCTCATGAGCAAACTGCTCCAGTTGTCTCAGGTTTGAAGGGTGCCATCTCCAGACGGCATGTTTCAGCTCCTTCCACAGATGTTCAATAGGATTTAGATCAGGGCTCATAGAAGGCCACTTTAGAATAGTCCAATGTTTCGCTCTTAGCCATTCTTGGGTGTTTATAGCTGTGTGTTTTGGGTCATTATCCTGTTGCAAGACCCATGATCTGCGACTGAGACCAAGCTGTCTGACACTGGGCAGCACATTTCTCTCTGGAATACCTTGATAGTCTTGAGATTTCATTGTACCCTGCACAGATTCAAGACACCCTGTGCCAGATGCAGCAAAGCAGCCCCAGAACATAACAGAACCTCCTCCATGTTTCACAGTAGGGACAATGTTCTTTTCTTGGTATGCTTCATTTTTGCATCTGTGAACATAGAGCTGATGTGCCTTGCCAAAAACTTCCAGTTTTGTCTCGTCTGTCCATAGGACATTCTCCCAGAAGCTTTGTGACTTGTCAACATGCAGTTTGGCAAATTCCAGTCTAGCTTTTTTATGATTTGTTTTCAACAGTGGTGTCCTCCTTGGTCGTCTCCCATGAAGTCCACTTTGGCTCAAACAACGACGGATGGTGTGATCTGACACTGATGTATCTTGACCTTGGAGTTCACCATGAATGTGTTTAGAGGTTGTTCTGGGCTCTTTTGTTACCATTCGTATTATCCGTCTCCTCCTGCGGCCACATCCAGGGAGGTTGGCTACAGTCTCGTGGATCTTAAATTTCTGAATAATATGTGCAACTGTAGTCACAGGAACATCAAGCTGCTTGGAGATGGTCTTATAGCCTTTACCTTTAACATGCTTGTCTATAATTTTCTTTCTAATCTCCTGAGACAACTCTCTCCTTTGCTTCCTCTGGTCCATGTTTAGTGTGGTAAACACCATGTCACCAAACAGCACAGTGACTACTTGTCACCCTTTAAATAGGCCGACTGACTGATTACAAGTTTGTAGACACCTGTGATGTTAATTAGAGGACACATCTTGGTTGAACATGTCCCTATGGTCACATTATTTTCAATCTTTTCTAGGGGTACCATCATTTTTGTCCAGGCCTGTTTCATGAGTTTGTTTTTTAAAGTAATTCTGTTGAACCACAATTCAAAAGCATTGTCTGGTTTTCATTGGTTAATTTTCATCGAATTTTTATTTATAACCACTTTTGTCAGATTCAAGTTATTTCTGTGACCACTGTGGGTTTTTCTTTCATTAACAGAGGGGTACCAACAATTTTGTCCACAGCTGTATAAGCTGGAACTATACATATTATTAATAAACTCTCTAATTGTATTATGATCATGTGGATTTAACAAATCAATGTTAAAATCCCCACAAGTAAAAGCTGGTTTGACGTAATTCAAATAACTTCTCCCGAACCCACCACTCCCTACCGAAGTGGTGGCTCAGTTGGTAGAGCATCTGCCCCACACCTGGGAGGCAGGGGTTCAAATCCTGGCCGGGTCATACTGAAGACCATATAAAAGCAGATCTTCCTGCTGTCCAGCTTGGTGCTCGGCAATAATGGAACGGAGGAGGAAAATTTGTGGTGGCACCTTGCATGGCAGTGACCCTTCTGATTCTAGATGTGATTAACACTGTAGATAGGAGAAATGTAATTTTGTTCTGCTGTATGGATTGAATGACAATAAAGTTGGCTTTTGTAGAAGAGCTGGAAATAATGAGGCGGTTTTGTATCACAAAAGCAGAGTCTTTAATGAACAACTCTTCTATCTTGTCTCATCATGGTGCAGAGCTTGGCAGAAGGCAAAGAGGGAGAATTCTGCCCAGCTCGCTGGTTAAATACAGGCACACATCCAAGACATGCAAAACACAAGCTGAAATTCCCCGTTATCTAAATCCCCATTAGTCCTGTTAACTCCTCCCTCTGTCTTGGGAGGTGATGGGAAAACCTCTCCTCGCCTAAGGGGGTGAAGGTGTCAAGTCTGTTGCCATGGCGTCCTGTGACATCATTGGTCTTCACACGGCGGTGAGATTCCTTTGTCCTTTCAGAGGTGTGAAATTCCTTTGCATATGTTGCCCCACACATTTCCACATGCTCCAACGTATGCAGGTATGGAATATATGAGTAATATATACCACAGGCCCCCCAAACAACTAGGAAAGGACACAGAAAGATTCACAGTCTAGGGTAATTACTAAGACATACTACGTGTTACAGCTGTTGTCACAGAAGAAACTTCCAAGCAGCCATGCTCCTAAGAGAGTTCAGTGAAAATATAACAGCATAGTATAATCATAAGTCAGTCCTAAACTGTTGCGGCACAATTAGCGAAAAATTGCAGAGTGGTGTAATCAGTCCTTGTGCAGTCTGGGTTTCAATCTTCTCCCAAAGCTGCTGTAGGCTGGTTTAGGCGTCCTGCTGGGACCTTGTTGTGAGGAATCTGCAGTGTGGGAAGGAGAGAGATTATCTGTTCCCTGCCTGGGGGCTGAGACTTTTTCCTTGGGGGGTCTACCTCGCCGAGGTGCTCGCGCCAACTGTGCAGGTTCGTCTCTCAACAAGAAGGCAGGTTTGAGTCTGTCAATGCTGACCGTTTCATTTCTATCCCCATAATCAAGCACAAAGTGTTTGTCACCATTTTCCAGCACTCTGAACGGGCCATCGTATACTGGGCGTAACGTTGGTTTAAGGGCTTCATGCTTAACAAAAACAAACTCGGCGTTTTTTAAAGTTTGAGGAACAAAAACTCGCGGAAAGGAGTGATGAGCTGGACCGTGTAGAGAGTCCGGTCCGTTACTGCCTCAAAACCTTGGGACTGGGAGGTGCCCTGGTTCTGGGTTTTCTGGTAAAAATTCACCTGGTAGTCTAATAGGCTGAGCAAAGACTAATTCTGCAGGGGAAGCGTCTAAATCCTCTTTAGGTGCCGCACGCAACCCCAATAAAACCCAGGGAAGTTTATTTACCCAATTTGTGTCCGTTAATGAGGCTCTGAGGGCGGCCTTTAAGGACCTGTGAAAACGCTCGCATAACCCATTAGCCTGAGGGTGATAAGCGGTGGTACGGTGAATTGTTGCCCCTAAACTGTTGGACATGGCTGACCAGAGCTCTGAGACAAATTGAGGCCCCCTATCTGACGTGATGTCTGATGGGACGCCGAAACATGCCACCCAATTTGTTAGAAAAACGCGAGCGACTTCCTCCGCTGTAGTTGCCGCTAGAGGGACTGCCTCTGGCCAGCGCGTGGTGCGGTCTATCATTGTTAGCAGGTGTGTGAAACCCTGGGAGGAAGGCAGCGGCCCCACGAGGTCGACATGAATGTGGTCGAACCTTCTAGCAGGGATGGGAAAAGGCTCCAGAGGGGCTTTTGTGTGTTTGTGTACTTTGGCGCGCTGACAAGGAATGCAAGTTTTTGCCCATTCTTTTACGTTTTTGCGCAGGCCTGGCCACACAAACTTTTCGGCAACCATTTTGACCGAGGCGCGCACACCTGGGTGCGCGAGGGAGTGAATTGCGTCGAAAATACGGCGGCGGCAAGCAGCCGGTACTAACGGGCGAGGTCGGCCGGTTGAAACATCACATATTAGGGGGGGCACGCCGTCACGCAACCCTTTTTCCTCCAGCCTTAACCCTGTTGGTCCAGACAGGAGCGCGCGCACGTCCGCATCACTACCTTGTTCTTCCGCCATGGCTGCATAATCTATCCCTTCATGGATAGGTGCTGCATATGTGTTTGCGTTAGAGAAAAGCTCAGCTGCTGAAGCAGTGTAATCTGTCTCCTCGTGCTCTGGCGGTGCCACAGCGCGAGAGAGACAGTCCGCTACTACGTTAAGTTTGCCCGCTACATGTCGAATGTCTGTGGTGAACTCTGAAATCGCAGCTAGCTGTCTTTGTTGTCTGCCCGACCAAGGTTCTGAAATTTTAGCCATAGCAAAAGTGAGCGGTTTATGGTCCACAAAAGCCGTGAAACTCCACCCTTCTAACCAAAACTGGAAGTGGCGGATGGATAAATGGAGCGCCAGCAGCTTCCTGTCAAAAGTGCTGTACTTGCGTTCCGTCGGGTTTAGCGATTTGCTAAAAAATGCTAAAGGTTGCCAGACCCCCTTGACAAGTTGTTCTACAACTGCCCCTATGGCCAAGTCTGAAGCATCTGTGGTTAGAGCAATGCGGGCCGAGGGATCTGGATGGACTAACATTGTGGCGTTAGCTAGGGCGTTTTTAACTTCCGCAAAAGCGCGTTCGCGTTCCGGGGTCCATTCGACCGCGTTGGAAGCTCTCTTTTTTTTGAGCGCGTCATACAGGGGCTGCATGAGCTGAGCTGCATGAGGGAGGAAACGGTTGTAAAAATTAACCATCCCCAAAAATTCCTGTAGCGATTTGACCGTTTGGGGCCATGGAAAACCTTCTATCGCATGAATTTTGTCTGGAAGCGGAACTGCCCCTTTCGGGGAGACTCTGTGTCCCAAAAAATCAATTTGCGATATGCCGAATTTGCATTTGGCTGGATTAATTATTAATCCGTGCTCTTCTAGCCTCTGAAAAACAGCAGTGAGATGCTGCTCGTGCTCTTCCTCCGATGAGCTGGCTACCAGCATGTCGTCGAGGTAGACGAAAACAAAGGGGAGGTCGTGTAAGACTGCGTCCATCATACACTGAAAAGTCTGAGCAGCGCCTTTGAGGCCGAAAGGCATTCGCAGGAATTCAAAAAGGCCGAAAGGGGTTATAACCGCTGTTTTAGGAATGTCTTCAGCTCGGACTGGAACTTGGTGATAACCGCGGACTAAGTCTATTTTTGAAAAAATGCGCGCACCTGCTAAATGTAGTGAAAAGTCCTGTATGTGAGGAATGGGGTAGCGGTCATGCGCTGTAGCGTTGTTTAATCTGCGGTAATCTCCGCACGGTCTCCAAGAACCGTCGGATTTCGGAACCATGTGAAGTGGTGAAGCCCAAGGGCTCTTTGAACGTCGGAGAATGCCTAATTTTTCAAGAGCTGCAAATTCGTCCCTTGCTATGTTGAGCTTGGCCGCGTCTAAGCGGCGAGCTTTGGCAAAAACGGGAGGTCCCGTTGTTGGAATGAAGTGTTTAACCCCGTGTTTGGCTACAGTGGCTGAGAATTTGGGGGTTGTGAGTGCTGGAAATTGGGTGAGGAGTTGCTCAAACTTACCTCCTGCTGTGGTGACGTTGGCCTGCACAGGTGGTGGAGAGACTCGAGCTGAGCAAGGAATAGAAGCAAAAGACAGTGCATTAACCAGGCGCCTATTTGCTAGATCAACTAATAACCCGTGTGCACACAGAAAATCTGCGCCTAACAAGTTAAAACTCACCGCCGCTACAACAAATGTCCATCTGTAGCTGCGGCCGTGAATGAGGAGATGCAGGCTCTTTTCCCCGAACGTGTCGATGTCCGAGCCGTTGGCTGCCACTGCTCCATTGCCCCGGGTGCCCATGGCTCGATCTGCGTGGGAGGGCATGACGAAACTCAGCTGGGCTCCTGTGTCGATGAGGAACTGCTTGCCTGTGTGTCCATCCGTCACATATAACAGCTTATTTTTCTCGCCGAGAACCGCTACCGTTAACGGCCCTCGGCTTTGGCGTTTCCCGACATCGTAAACTTGCAGGGGGGGAACACATTTCCGGGCTTTCTCGGCAAAGCGGTGGTGATAATAACAGACGTCATTCTGTTTGTTGCGCTTGGGCCGCGCTGCTGTCATCATGGGTTGAGCCTGCTCCGTGGTTTGTGACTCTCCAAGGTTCGGGGCGTCAGTTTTGAGGTCTGCGGATGCCGCTGTGGGTGTCCAATCTCTGCAGGCGTTGACGAGTCGATAAGCCTCGTTGGCCAGCATGCGGAAGTCCTGATGATTGTTGCACTTCATACTGGCGAGTGTCCCTCTCATGTGTGGTGGTAGCGTGCTGAGGAAAATAAATTGAAAGAGGAAATTATCATTGTCCTCCTCCTTGAGCTGCAGTAAATCCTCCATGAGGGTCTTTGGATTGCCCCCTCTGTGGCCGTAGACTGCCAGGATTTTTTCGGCTCTTTCTTCCGCCGACGGGACGTAATTCGCCACGATGGTCGCCTTGAGTGTCTCATACTTGTCCCGGGCCGGTGGTCGCTGGATCAAGCTTCGCACACACCTCGAAGTGGCGGAGTCGAGTTTGGAGACAATATGGTAGAACTTAGTATCGTCTGCCGTGATGCCCGCCAGTATGAACTGGGCTTCGGCTTGGAGAAACCAAGAGGCCGGGTCCTCTCGCCAGAAATCTGGCAGTTTAACAGCGACGGCGTTTGTGCACATCATCACTGTTGTGCCCGCCGGGTGAGAGTGCCTTGCCTCGGCTCTCACGGCGGTGCTGGAGCTCGGTTGAGCTCTCTCGGTACCCTCTGCCGGGGGGAACAGCTGTCTGCTTGTTCCCTCGTCTGCGTTGTCGCTGGCGTAAGTCAGATTCGCCGTGGATGAGTCGCTTGAAGAACGCCTCAGGTCCATACTCGTGTCAAGGTCACCAGTGTAGAAGAGCTGGAAATAACGAGGCGGTTTTGTATCACAAAAGCAGAGTCTTTAATGAACAACTCTTCTATCTTGTCTCATCATGGTGCAGAGCTTGGCAGAAGGCAAAGAGGGAGAATTCTGCCTAGCTCGCTGGTTAAATACAGGCACACATCCAAGACATGCAAAACACAAGCTGAAATCCCCCGTTATCTAAATCCCCATTAGTCCTGTTAACTCCTCCCTCCGTCTTGGGAGGTGATGGGAAAACCTCTCCTCGCCTAAGGGGGTGAAGGTGTCAAGTCTGTTGCCATGGCGTCCTGTGACGTCATTGGTCTTCACACGTCGGTGAGATTCCTTTGTCCTTTCAGAGGTGTGAAATTCCTTTGCATATGTTGCCCCACACATTTCCACATGCTCCAACGTATGCAGGTATGGGATATATGAGTAATATATACCACAGCTTTACCTTTTTTAAAGGTGTAATTTAGGCTCCTACTACTGAAATGTATAATTGATATTGTTCTTTGTGTTTTAATATTTCTTTCAATAAACTGTTCTTCCATATAGTACTGACATTCACTGAAATTGTTACTATAAAAGTTATTTATAGTATATATATATTATTTCAGGGTCAGTGTCATTTTCTATGTCCTGTGATTTATGATCCGTATAACTGAAAGTTTCCAAGTCCAATTTTTTGTAGTGAGATAAACAGTCAATCATGGAAGGGATTGATGTGTTCAGTTAATTGTAATTTAACAGCTTCCATTTTCTTGTGTTGTTTTGTTCTTCTTCATAGTGTTTTCCTTGGAATCATGCTTCATACTTATCTGGTTCAAAGATGTCCCTGATAAAATGTACTTTTGCTTCCTCTGGTGTTAATCTGTTTAACTTAAATGTAAATCTTACAGTTAGATGTCCATGTTGTTTGAATCTTTTTATGTCTTTTCAATATTCAAGGTTGGTTTTTTTTTAGCAATATCCATGTTCTTCTTGATTAAATGTTCATTGATATACACGTCAATTCCTCTAAATTTCCTTCCTTGTTTTAATAATGCCTGTTTTTTTCTTTTGGTTTGTGAAGTACATGATTATACTAGCTGGTGGTGTGTTCTTGTTTTTGCTGGGCAACGTGTGACAGTCCTCAGTGTCACTGCAGTCAATAGTGATATCCTTACTGTCTAGAAAGCTTTCTACCTGTTGCTCCAGTGATTCCCTTTCGGCCTCGGTCTAAGTACTAATTGGCTGTAAACAGCAGTAAATGTACATGGTATTCTGCTTTTAAACAACAATAAATCCTACAGCTTTTCAGTAGTGATGGCCAGCTGAAGCCTCAATGAAGCTCTGAGGCTTTCAAAGCTTACAGGCTTCATTCTAACTAAGAACAGTGACATGGCCATCATGCATGTTCTTACATACTATTAGTATTTTATTGCTGTTTCACATAATTTTCCCTTTGTTTCAGCCTACTGTTTTTATGATGGGTTGTACTATAATTTATAAACGCCACATTTTCCAGCTTCAGTTTGTTTGAGGGTTTTTTTTTACTTCACCTCTCCATAACGTTGGTGTCCAAAACTCAGAACACAATATTATAAAATTACTGTTCCAACAATAGAAAAAGGATTTCATGGACCGTTCTGCAGGGTAACTGATTAAGATGGGAATGACTGAAGTGAGTGAGTACAAATTAACTACTTAACATCTCAGCAGACGTCTAAAATGTTCATTGGTGCAGCAAGTTTCTATATAATAACCTGGCTATTGCGCTTTCTGTATCATCATGCTTAATGCATGCCAGATGCATTGTGTCACTGGTGTATGTCTGTATGTATACTACCGTTCACAAGTTTGGGGTCACTTAGAAATTTCCTTATTTTTGAAAGAAAAGCACTGTTTTTTTCAATGAAGATAACTTTAAACTAATCAGAAATACACTCTAATATCTAATATACATTGCTAATGTGGTAAATGACTATTCTAGCTGCAAATGTCTGGTTTTTGGTGCAATATCTACATAGGTGTATAGAGGCCCATTTCCAGCAACTATCACTCCAGTGTTCTAATGGTACAATGTGTTTGCTCATTGCGTCAGAAGGCTAATGGATGATTAGAAAACCCTTGTGCAATCATATTAGCACAGCTGAAAACAGGTTAGCTGGTTAGAGAAGCTATAAAACTGACCTTCCTTTGAGCAGGTTGACTATCTGTAAAAAATTATTATTTCAAATACAAATCATTATTTCTAACCTTGTCAATGTCTTGACTATATTTTCTATTCATTTTACAACTCATGGTGATAAATAAGTGTGACTTTTCATGGAAAACACAAAATAATTGTCTGAGTGACCCCAAACTTTTGAACGGTAGCGTATGTGGATGAAACTTGCTTTCTATTGCTATTGTAGTCCCACCACCCTTAAACACTGCATGCCATATTCAACGGGCATCAATGCTAGTACACTTATAAAGTGCCCAGTACACATGGGTTTACAAGACATATACAGTACATAACAAAAAGGAAAAGTTCTAATCTAGTACAATGACAGTAAAAGTGGAGGAGACTCATTGGAAGAGGGCGGAACTAAAGAGCTGGCTTAGCCTCTGGGGACCAGTTAGCATTTTTGGACAGTTACTTTGAAAACCTGTCCCAAATTAAGATGGGTTTTTACCATTAAACTACTTTTAAGGACTGATGCAGTTCCAACAATTATCCTGGGCCACCGGGCATACAAGTGAGCGTGTCATTCAACCAGTAAGTCTGTTTTTATTACAGGGTTGATTATTTGTTTGTGTAATATGGCGCTAGTTTATGTCCAGCAAATATCAAAGCCTTGTGTCAAATAAGTAATCTGCTAGAGAGAAAACGACCCACAACTATACAGATAAGCCTGGATATATTTACAGTAGATGCTGCACATGTTGTTTGTTCAGACTTTTTCAAGAGATGCTGCTGCACGTTAAAGAGAGGAAGAGAAAAGAGATGTAATCGGACATGATAGTCTGACAGTTTTGCCCCAATGCAGCACAGCAAAGAAAAATACTTTTGGAGTGTGTTGAGATTGTGCAGAGATGCTTGTGCATGGAATGAAAGTGTAGTGTTTTTCCTTGTTTAGTAATTGCTGAGTACCAGAGCTGTGGGGCGCTCTGTCCCCAGCTGGGCCACTGAGTGTGTCCACTCTCCGGCTTTGCCTCTCCACTGTGTTCCATGCTGCCCAGTGCATGTGTGGTCGCATGTGATATACAACAGGATCTGTTTGTTCCTCTCCACAGTCATGTTGGAGTTAACTTTTAAAGTTTTGAATATTATAGGCAAAGAGCACCAGTGCGGACTCACAATCCAATTTTGGGGGGCCGAAGGTAACTTGATCCTGGTAGAGGACAGTGGTGGTGGCCAGTGTGCGCACCTTGCCACTTTGCTGTTTGGAATCTCCTCAGTCAGGGCAGCATTGTATTGTAATTGTTTTACAATACACAGTCTTCAGTACTATCGTTTTCTAGTCAAATTTGGGATGCACTGCAGTGCATCTTTAATCAAACAAAGTAGAAGTTAAGTAAACAATGTTTGTGTTGGAAGGGTGGAGCACAGGTTGTTGAATAACCCACAGGATTTTAGAGGGGAGGGGGCGGTAGAGCTTTCTTTACTAACCTTTTTAAATTTTTTAGCAGTTTCTGAGAGTTATGCATAGAACTTGATGAAAAATGAGGTGGATATCCATGGTGGAGGTATGTGCTCTCTAAACATTTTCTAGTGATTTTAATCATAATCTTGTTGAAATTCACTTAATTCCTACCCTGTTTGCCATTTTCCTTGTGCCATTTTCCTTGTGTTTCACTAAGCGTAAGGTGGTCAGCTGAGAAAACTTTCACATTTTCATAATAAAAATAGCAGCATTTATAGGTGCATCACTCATCAGGTCACAAGAGGAAATGATATGATTTAACTGAATTTTAACATCCTCTCCCACTCCTGCTCTGTCAAACGTAGAACTGAACTCTACTCTTGTACTTGTCATTAATTCCGCAGCAAAAACCTCCAGCGTGTGTGTGTGTGTGTGTGTGTGTGTGTGTGTGTGTGTGTGTGTGTGTGTGTCTGCACTGATGGAAAACATGCAATAAAAATCAATTCTACATGATTTCTGGGTGAACTGCTGCCCCCATGTCTCACAGGGGTTCGGCATTTTCCTCCCTCATCATCCTCTTCCCTAAATCCCTCCATCTGTCACTCCCCCTGGAGCAGTGACAACTATGACTGGTTTAATTCTCCTTGTGATCAGGACGATGACTCATCCACAGCCTCCTTCCTCCTCCTCTTCCTCCTCCCTTGGCATTTATCCCTCTTGATGTTCTACACTTCCCTCTGTTTTCTTTCCTCCCAGATCTCACCCTTCTCTCCTTTTCTCTCTGTTTCTTTCTCACTCCTCTGCCTTGTGTTTTACTCCCTTAGTGGTATCAATGCAGCCTCTGCACTCTGATACTCCATCTACCAGTTTGCGTGTTTGTCTGCATGTGTGAGAACACAACAGCAGAGACGTAAGCAATTAGCAACAGGGTGGCCTAATTAAGCTCTTCAAGTCTGTGTATGAACAAAAGTTATGACAATGTAACTGAGTGAGGTGTTTATTATGAGATCAGACAGGCAAGTGGCACCTCTGGTAAGATTTTCATGCATGTCCATCCAATTTGTTTAACATAAACCTGGTAAAAAGCAAACAGACAGACAAGTGCACCAAAAACATAATGATAGCGGTAATAATCATCTAATGCACTTTTGTTAGAGAATTAATTAAAAAATGAACTCTTAGGTGAACTTTTGATCCTTCACCATAATCAGTTTGACTTGGGTTTTTCCCCCCTTGATTTAAAGGTGCTCTGTCATTTTTGGAATCTCAGTTTTTAGTGTTATCTATGGTTTCCCTTAAGTGAACTGCAGTCCTATGCACAACATCAGCCACTTGGTGGGAATCTAACCTGCAGACCTTCTCAAAAATGGAGTGAATAAAGCTGGATTTATGCCCCCGCGTCAAGTCGACGCCACTGCCAATGCACATTGCCAACACAGTTATCAGCAATTTTTTCAATTTTTTTGCCAAAACAGGCTTCTGCCGATGTGCAGAATGAGAGAGAAAAAAGGGAAGACATTATACAAAGTGGTACATCCGACCACCGCCACTGCGTCATTTGACAGTCTATGTAATTAATGGGGTTAGGATGAATCATACAAATGATCTACATTTGCAAACTTCCTAAATATTCTTTTGAATTCAGACCATTGTTTATCTGACTTGCTTTGGAAATGACGCCGCAGTAGGGTTGCCATCCATCCCGTTTTAGCCGGGACGTCCAGTTTACTGGGCTAAATATGTTTGTCCCAAGCGGGATGTGCGTTGTCCCGTATATTCAAGGCCACCTTAATGAACGCGCTAGGCTGGGCTGAAGCCCAAGGGCCTACAAGGATGAGTCAATGAAAAAGATCACATTGTTGTTAATTGTTCATATTCTATGTCCATCACTTGATATTCATGTGTGGCTGCTGACTGATCTAATTTACAAGTGCCCCACATGGGTACCACCTAACAATAGCCTATCAGAGGAATTGTTTTGACATGTGATCATGCTTGCGCATGTGAGAGGTAAGAACTAATTATCTCGGTAAAAATGTCTGAAAAAAAGTTTGAACTTGGTGCTCATAAAATTACTGAGAGGAAAAGAGCTTAGGGAAAACAAACTGCTCAAAAAAGTCCCGAAGTGTAAAAGATTTTTCTAAGCTGGAGCATCAAGTGGAGGAGGCTGCTAATTATTGTGCCCAGGAGACGGGTAGGCTGTTAAAGCTCTCACCTGGAGGAGAAGAGCAAAAGGAGAAGAAAGGTCATGATTGCTTATACATCAGACAGCTGTGCGTGGGACAGTGGACTCCGAACTTGGTAAAAAATAGACTGGATCAAGCATGCATCCACAGAGTATGATGATATTCGTCAGCTGGACTTAAAGGACGTAATGAAGGATTTTTCTTTAAAGAAGGCAAGAAGAAAGCACTTCTAAAAAGGTAAGATATGCTATTTGCAGTGTAGTTTCCAGTCACCTGTGCAGGTTTTTGATTGCTGCTGTTATTTAAATCAGGAATACTTCACTGATGTAATTTTATGCTGAAGGCATTATCTGTCACACTGTAAAAAGGGAAATCTCAGTAACATAAAATATCCTAAATCAAGGCTTTATGCTTGTTTTTCTCTCACAAGATAATTTTGACAAGAATTTCTCTTTGTTGTGCAGTTTTCTGTAAGATTTTACTTGCTTTACGAAAGTTTTTACTTGTTTTAAGCAACTTAATCTTACTTTGTTGGCAGATATTTTTTCTAATTTTAACTAGAATTATCTATTGGCAGAATTTTTTGTTTATTTTAAGTAAAACTATGTGCCAACAGAGCAAAAAAATTTGACTTATGAAATTGCGTAAAACAAGTTAAAACTATTGGAAAGCATGTAAAATTTTCTTACACATAAACTGCACAGCAACAATAAATATCTGACCAAAAAACAAGCATAAACAGACTTAATTTATTTCATTTTACTTATATTTGCCTTTTTTGCAGTGTAGTTGTGTTTTCTAGCTCAAAGTTCCATTATTTCTCAAAGAGAAACAAAAATGAGGCCATAGTGATTCAGGAGGTAGAGCAAGTCCCCCAATAACCGGAGGGTTGGTGGTCTGAATCCCACTCCCCCCACCTTGCTGTTGTGTCCTTGGGCAAGACACTTTACCCACTTTGCCTCCAGTGTGTTCATGGTTCATGACACTGATGTATGGATGTGAATAAATGTTCAGTAGTGGTCGGAGAGGCCGTTGGCATGGATTGGCAGCCATGTTTCCGTCAGTCTGTCCCAGGGCAGCTGTGGATACAGAGGTAGCTTACCACTATCATTGTCTGTGGAGTGAATGAATAATGGACTCATTGTAAAGTGTCTTTGGGTGTCATGAAAAGTGTTATATAAATGCAATCCATTATTAAAAACAAAGCTATTACACATTTTTGAACTGAGATTCTGTATTCTGTAAAATCTGAAAATTCTAGGTATACAGTGTGGTATACAGTATTTTTCCTTG
Organism: Pholidichthys leucotaenia; assembly: GCA_020510985.1. Classification (NCBI taxonomy): domain Eukaryota; kingdom Metazoa; phylum Chordata; class Actinopteri; order Cichliformes; family Pholidichthyidae; genus Pholidichthys; species Pholidichthys leucotaenia. The sequence continues at coordinate 83,050,824 of CM035848.1, read as the reverse complement.
TAGTATTAAACATGACACTGAGTACCAGTATTTTTTAAAGGTACTATCAAGGTAAAAAAAAATCCCAGTATTATGACAACACTAATGTCCACAACATCGTGGCACCGAGCAATAGTTAAAACCCTCTGTCCCTTATTTGGCTGTGAGAAAGTTGGCAACCCTGTGCTGTGGTGAATGAGCAGAGTGGATCAGTGATGAGAACTAGGAAATATGGAGGAGGAGACAAGTGGACCTATCACACCTCTTATGGTCTGCGTCGCTGATGTCGTGGTGGTGGTGGCGGTGGTGGGGGGCGATTGCGTCGCTACTGCGTCGACCCGATGCAGTGGCATAAATCAAGCTTTAGAATTCATTTCACATAGCAACAACAAGGTGTGACTTGTATATTAAGATTTGAACCCTGTTTCTGATCAGACTTTAAATAATGATGAGAAACATGAAAGCTCATGAGGCAGTAAGATTTTAAAGGTGCTGTAAGTTTAATGTTGCACTTTTATTAAAATACATTTACTCAAATCTTCAGCAGTGGCCGACAGCTGACTCCCCCTTGTTTACATTCTACATATTCTCACACTCTTGCTAGCCCAGCCACCCACTTTCTAGAGGCCTCCCCTGGAAGCCTCTGTTCAATGTTGCCAGACGTATGATAATTATCTTATTTCTATGATAGTTTTGTCCTCTGTACGATATACGATCAATAATTCCAAAAATCCCATAATGTATGATAATTTGACCCTTTCATTAGGTGGCAAAGTTAATATATTAGCAAACACAATCAGAATATGGATCCTGCACATACATACTATGCTTGTTTTATGCATCATCTCACGTGCGCGGGCTGTGTGGAAAAGAAGACGCGTCGCAGTAGCAGAGCAGAGAGGCAGCCTCGGATGGAGGAGAGTGATGGGTTCCACAGTTCACTGAAACATACTGAGTCAAGCTAAAAAGATCTGTGGTACACCGAATCACTCACTGCTATACTGAAGCTCCAACTGTCTACCACTCACTGAACTGCAAGTCGGATGAACCGAGCGGGCGGGGCTCATTTGCTGCTCAGGTGGGTGATTCAGCTGGTGATCCCTGGCTTCCGGTACAGTTGCGGTGAGTGATTCAATACAGTACATTCACCCATAAAAAGTAGTACACTCGATCGAACCATTCGCGTATATTACAGCACTAATGCAGGCACAGCAGACTCAAAAGTAAGCAACATTACCAGCAGGTTGAGAAACAAAAGAAGGAGGAGGGGGGTAGACCTCAGTTTTACTGGGTGGTTCAAACCTGTTGTTGGCATTAGAACTAAAGTATTCTAGTATGAGGCAGGACCTTGATATATGATGATTCAACAGAAGACATACGTATAGAGGGGTTGCACTGAAGACAGTGGAGATGATTGTAGACTTCAGGAAAGTCACTACTCCTCTGCCCCCCCTCACCCTCTCAGGCTCTCCCATCACCACTGCTGATTCCTTCCGCTTCCTAGGCACTACCATCACCAGGGACCTCAAATGGGAGCTGACCATCAGCTCACTCATCAAAAAAGCCCAGCAGAGGATGTTCTTCCTGCGGCAGCTGAGGAAGCTCAAGCTACCCACCAAGATGTTAGTGCAGTTCTACACAGCCATCATCGAGTCCATCCTCACCACCTCCATAACCGTGTGGTACGCAGGAGCCACTGCCAGGGACAGACTAAGGCTGCAGCGCGTCGTGCGCACTGCTGAGAAGGTGATCGGCTGCAAGCTCCCATCTTTCCAGGATCTGTACATCTCCAGGACCCGGAGGCGTGCTGGCCGGATCATAGCCGATCCCTCACACCCTGGTCACGTACTGTTTGCCCCCCTCCCCTCTGGTAGAAGACTTCGGTCCATCCAGACTAAAACCTCCCGTCACATGAACAGCTTCTTCCCCTCTGCCATTAGACTGCTGAACACTAAGTGACTTATTGACTCTCGTGCACCATGTACAGCAGCTCAACCAGACTCATGTCAATCATCACTGTTTTCTTCCTGCATTACCGACTGCACTATATAGTTCTCCACAGTATCTGCTGCTGGCTAATATATATTTTAACTGTTGACCAGTATCACTTAATCTTATCCTACACTTTATTACATGTATAGTTTATTTCTCTTATCTTATCATGTTTAATGTTGCAGCATTGTACCGAGACAAATTCCTAGTTTGTGTACTACATGAACAATGGCAATAAACCTGATTCTGATTCTGATTCTGATTCTGATTGCACGTGGCGTCAGTGGTCACGTGCCACATTGTTTTTCTGCCATTTCGGATGGCAAATAGTGTAGATCCTGTGTTGAGAATAATAATAATTCCACTAGCACCTACTCAGCCCAACTCAACAGTGTTGTTCGTTATCCGTTATGACTGAATACCACCTTAAGTGAGGGAGATCTTTACAGCAAGGCAGCCCAACACTCCTATGACATCATTTGTATGTGACAAGCAAAACACAAGATGGAGGCGAACCTGCTGCTCGCTGGCTTTTGTCAGAGTAAAGGCAAAAAAGGAGCGCGCGAGAAGGCTACAGGCAGCATGACAAAACTTTGGAAAAGTACTGGAGAGTTTAGGAAGCTGTGGGGCAGCGGAAGATGTGAGGATATGAACTAGATCACATCTGAGGGTAAGCTAATGATTGCTAATGCTAGTTAAGCACTAATAAATCCTCCGTACTACATTGTAATCAAGGCAAGTTATCGCTATTAGGTACTAAAATATATATGCTTTGTGTGTGTGCTTCAGATGGCTCTCTTGTGGCAAAATTATTGCTTCAAACTATCGGTCTTCAACCAAGCCTCTCAGTGATGGGATGTCATCCCAGCTACATGAACCACAGTAACTGCAGAACTTCAGCATGTCTGAAGAAACGTTTAGTTTCCTGTCCTACAAATTGCTTTGATCTCTGTGAAAATCATGGAGAGACTTTTGAGACGTCATGGGATGTACCTGCTCCAGCCAGTGGTGTCATGGCAAAAAGTGATCAGCTGCCAAAAATTGATCGCCAGGTGCCAAATTATAGTTATGGGGTTATATTAGCTGTAAAATATATATTTCAATAGGTAAAAAGTACTGAGTTAGGTATAATAAAATATATTTAACAATTAAGATGCATTTTAACCCAAAACAAACTTCATCTAGGATTAAAAGCAATTAAAATAATGCAGTCACAAGGTTACATGGAAAATACATGGATTTACTGGATATATACATGTAGATACTGTATAAATACATATTCTCTGTGTGAATAATGTACTATGTACTCCTTTTGTATTGCACTAGGAATTTTTACAATAAACTTTTGTGCCTTTTGCAGATATGTCTCCACTTTTGTTTATGTTTTATTTGTGAAGATTACCAAGATTTAGTGACATACAGTGGGGCAAAGAAGTATTTAGTCAGCCACCAATTGTGCAAGTTCTCCCACTTAAAAGATGAGAGAGGTCTCCAATTTTCATCATAGGTATACCTCAACTATGAGAGACAAAATGAGAAAAAAAATCCAGAAAATCACATTGAAGGATTTTTTTTTTTTTTTAATTTAAGTTTTTGTAAAGGGTATACAGGTCATTACAGCATTGCATTGTTTACATTTTCATCACATGTTCCCTTATTTTTTGCTATTTGACAACATTGGTAGGATAGTTATTACAACAACCCCCCCCCCCTTTTTTTTAAAGTGAAAGAAAAAGTGAAGTTAAGGAGAATTAAATAAAAAACAAACAAACAAACGAATAAACAAACAAACAGAACAGCAAAAAACAAACAAACAGAAAATTAAGTAATTAAAAGTAAAAGAGCAACTGAGTAGCGTTGGAACAAAGAGCGGGACCATTATTGAAATGGTATTTGTCAAAGATTAGTTCTAATGGAAGACACATATGCGATCCAGGGTTGCCAAAAGTTTATGAACCCATCCATGTCCTGTCTCAGTGCGGATGTCAACTTTTCCATCGAGTAAATGTCTTGAATCACGTTAATCCAATCTTCAGGTGTAGGACAGTCCTTCAGCATCCATTTTTTAGTTAGGGCTTTTTTACTTGCCAATATTAAAACATTGAATAAGTATTTATCTCCTCGTCTTTCCAGTGAGTCCGGTAATAAACCCAAATACAAAGTTACAAAAGAAAAGGGAACTGTTATTTTGAATATTTTCCCCAATATTGTCTGTACGTTGGACCAATATTGGTGGATAACTGGGCATGACCAAAACACATGAAAATGATTTGCAGTCTTTTCACCACACAAGCGCCAACAGTTCAACCCCTTATGGGTAAATTTGTTTTGTGCAGGTGTTCTGAAAAATCTTACCAAGTTTTTCCATCCAAATTCTCTCCACTGCAGGGATGAGGTACTTTTCCATTGCTGTTTATTTAGCTTTTCCCATATTTCCAATTGTAAAGTGAAATTCCCCTCTTTTTCCCATCTCTCTTTTATATACGATGTGTTGTCTCCTTTTAAGTCTTGAAGACCTTGGTATATTTTAGAAATGTATCTGATCCCTGGGATCCCTTTATATGCCATTAAGAAGACCTTCAGAACACCTGACTGGGCCCTTTCCAAATCCTCCTTTTTAAGTATATTGTTTATGTGGTGTCTAAGCTGAAAGAACCTGTAAAGATCTTGATTTATTAGACCTTGTTTTTTCAAATCTTCAAAACTTCTTAAAGTTTGCCCCTTAAAAAAATCGTAATATTTTATCAGCCCTTTCTCTTTCCACTCTTTAAATCTAGTGTCTGTTTTATTGGGGGTAAAGTCTTGATCATAGGCAATCCATTGCAGAAGTCGATAGGGCTCTTTAGCTTGATTCTCTCTGACTATCTTAAACCAAATTTTTAGCGGGGTCTCTATCCACGGGTTAGTGTTATTCAGGAGTTTAGTTAAGGCATTGTTCCCTATTATCGCCTGTAGGGGGGTGTCACTTGTTATTTGGCATTCCATCTCCTTCCATTGTGCAGTGTAGACTGGGTTACATATCTCTACTAAAGTTTTAATTTGTGCAGCTATAAAATAGTCCCTGATATTTGGCAGTGCGAGCCCACCTTTGTCTTTGTTTAGCTGTAGGGTTCTATATCTGATTCTAGGTCTCTTACCCTGCCATATGAATCTTGAGATCCTTCTGTCCAGTTCCTGCCATGTTTTTTTGGGAGGTTCTACCGGTATTGTTTGGAAAAGGTATAGAAGACGTGGAAGTATATTCATTTTGACTGCTTCAATTCTTTGTGCGGTACCTAAGACTGGTATCATATTCCATCTTGCTAGGTCAGATTTTATTTTTGTCACCAGTGGATCATAGTTTAGTGTTATAATTTTGTCGAGTTGTTTCGGGATATTGACCCCCAGATATTTCATAGATTCCAACTCCCAGTTAGTTTTGAGTTCATTTAGTGAAAAATGATTTGGGTCATAGTTGAATGTTAAAACTTGGGTTTTATGCATGTTTAATTTGTACCCTGATAAATCTCCATAGTCTGAAAAAGCTGAGATTAGTTCTGGTAGAGAAGTGTCTGGCTGCCCTAGGTATATTAAAATGTCATCAGCAAAGAGTGCTATTTTATGTTCTTTCTGACCAAGTGTAATACCTTGAATTTCTTGATTTTGTCTTATCCATTGGCTCAGAGGTTCTATGAAGATTGCAAAGAGCAGTGGAGACAGGGGGCAGCCTTGACGACATCCTCTTTCCAGCTCAAAAGATGATGATAAATTACCGTTAATCCTTATTTTAGCTGTTGGTTTTTTATATAATGCCTGTATAGTTCTAATGAAGTTGTTATGAAAATTGAAACTGGATAAGATTTTATAGAGGAAAGACCAGTCAACCGAATCGAATGCTTTTTCAGCATCTAATCCCAATATGACTGCATTTAAGTTATATTTTTTTATATGATGAATTATGTGTAAAGTGCGTCGAATGTTGTCTTGTGTCTGTCTTTGTCTTATAAAACCTGTTTGGTCTAAGTGAATTAAGTCTGTCAGTATGTTTTCTAACCTTTTGGCAAGGATAGTGGTAAAAAGCTTATAGTCCTGATTTAATACACTGATTGGTCTGTAGTTGGAGCATTCTAGTTTATCCTTTTCAGGTTTAGGTATAACTGCAATGACCCCTTCTCTCCAGGAGGGGGGGATTTCCCCTGTGTGGAGGACGTAGTTAAATGTTTTCAGGAGGAGAGGAGATAGTTGCTGTTTAAAGGTTTTGTACCATTCTGCTGTATAGCCATCTGCTCCTGGGGATTTGTTAGCTTTAAGTTTCATAATTGCTTTTTCCAATTCTTTAGGTTGTATTTCTGACAGTAGGGTTTTATTTTGTGATTCCATAAGTTGGGGAAGGTTTAATGTGTTTAGGAATGTCTCGGATGCGTTTTTATGTTTTTTGTGGGAGTATAAGTTCTTGTAGTAATTCTCGAAGCTTTTAAGAATATCCTGAATTCTGAATTTTATTTCCTTTGATACTGGGTCTCTGATTTTGTAGATTGCTCTTTCCGTTTGTTGTTTCCTCAATTTATAGGTTAGTAATTTTGCCGATTTACTGCCTGCTTCATAGTGTTTTTGTTTCAGAAATGTAAGTTTCTTCTGGATTTCTATTGTATAGATCTCATTTATTTGATTTTTAATTTCTTTGATCTTGAGCGAGCCATTAGAATGAGTGTTATCTTTGTGTTCTTTTTCTAGGTTCTTGAGCTCTGACTCTAGTGTGATTAGTTTTTCTTGTCTCAGTTTCTTCTGGGTTGCCAGTTTTGCAATAATTTTTCCCCTTATTACAGCTTTGCACGCATCCCACAGTATTAAAGGGGATACTTCTCCATTATCGTTTTCTTCCAAATATCTGAGAATATCTGATTCCAATTCATCTTTCAGTGGCCCTTTCAGGACACTTGAATTCAACCTCCAGGAAAATGTATTATTTGTGTATTTTTGGATGTTTAAGTCCATATAGATTGGACTGTGGTCGGAGAGATCCATCAGTCCTATTTTACATGTTTTTACTCTTCCAATGTCTCTATTAAACATAAAAAAGTAATCAATCCTTGAGTAAGATGAATGTGGCGTTGAATAAAAAGTATAATCTTTTACATTGGGGTTGAGTTCCCTCCATACGTCACAGATTCCCATTTCTTTTAGTAGCATCCGAGTATTCCTATTTTGGGTGTTATTTTGATGTGAAGAATTACCTGTTGCATCCCAGTATGGATTCAGTCTTAGATTGAAGTCTCCACCACATATCACTAAACCTTGGGCTTTAGTTATCATTAGGTCGAATACATTTTTATAAAATTTCCATTTAGCCCCTGGTGGTGCATATACATTCAGCAGGGTGATATCTTTTCCCTCTAGCCACCCAGTTACCAAACTGTACCTCCCTTCTTTATCTTTGTGTTCTGATTTTTTTTCAAATGTAATTTTGGTTGATATCAATGTTGCTACTCCCCTCCTCCTCCCTGATTTATATGAAGATGAAGAGATCATTTTAAACCCTTGTCTACTGAGTTTAGTGTGTTCCACGTCTGTTAGGTGGGTTTCTTGTAAAAATACTATTTCTGCTTTGTCTTTTTTCATTTTGCGTAGAATCTTGGATCTTTTAACTGGATTCAGGATCCCTTTTACATTATATGAGGCTATTTTGGTTACACCCTGTTTCTCCATTGTATTTTCTTATTTAGTATAACAGTGTGGTGGCCCTCTTTTTTGCTACTCAGAAACTGAAAGAACATAAAAAACATTAAGTACATAATGTACGAAACTTTAAAACAAAAAACTGTCAAAAAAACTTCCTGAGTTGGGGTCTCTTTAAAGACCCTGTAAGAGCCCTGATGGAGTGTGGGCTCTGAGGGAAATTCCTCAAACTCTGTTACGTGTTGAGGGCCCTCTCTTACCCCTGTAAGTTGTCCCATGTTTTTAACGTGAATTTCAGATCCCTATCCGAATTTGTAATGATTTTTTTTTTTTTTTTTTTTGCCTATACCCTATGAGCTTGTGTGCACCCTCCCACCCCCATCACAGCAAACATTCACTCTAATACAGTATTTGTTAGTGTGGGGAGAACATGTGGGTCATTGTTACATTTCTATTTTAACATGATTTTTTTTTTCCCCCTTTAAATTAAGAAGACATTTGTTTCTAATGCTAAAACTGCTCCATGAAAGGTTTTACCACCTGCTGATTCTGCATCTTCTTTAATGTTTGTTACCTTGTAGGAGGGGGGATGGAAGTGCAGAGTGACTGAAGAGAGAAAGAAAAAAAAACAAAACAAAAAGGTCGCTATTCCTTTCTGGAACTGGAAAGCTTATCTTTGTAGCTCTGGGGCTGGGTGTTCCCGCTGCTGGCCCGTGGATTTTGAAGGTCTCTGCGTGGACCACGTTTGAGCTCTGATTTTCACGCTCAGATCAGCTGCGGGTTTAAACACCGTTACCGGGAGTCCTCTTCTTGCCATGTCAGTTGTTGCTTCTTCCGCTGAATTGTAGAGACATGACTCTTCCCCGTAAAAGACCCTTAGCTTCACCGGAAATGGCGTCTGAAAGCGTAGATTCTTTTCCCGTAAAACCTTTTTGGCGTCGTTATATTCCCGTCGCTTTTTAAGAACTTCAGGGGCGTAATCGTGTTCCACGAAGACTTTTCTTTCTTGATGCATAAATCCTTTCTTCTGCCAAGCCCGTCTTACAACTTCTTGTTTTATTTTGAAGTCGGAGAATCTTACCAACACTGAACGTGGGGGCGCTTCCGGGGCTGGCTTTGCGGCTAATGTGCGATGTGCCTTTTCTATCTTCAAATCGGTGGATTGTGGAATATCCAACTTCTCTCTCAATAAGGATTCCACGCATTCTGCCACTGTGTTGAAACCATCTTCAGCTCCTTCTTTCAGACCGTGAATTCTGATGTTGTCTCGTCTCTGTCTTCCTTCTTGGTCGGCTAGCTTAGCCTCCAGCCTTGACTGTTTTCTGTGTAAATCCAGTACAGAATCTTCAAGCACTTTTATTCTGTCTTCAGCTTCCAAGATTCGGTTTTCGGCCTGGTCCATTCTGCTGTTCGCCCTTTTTAGGTCCTCTCTGAATTCAAGAAATTCGGCCCGAAATCGTCGTAATTCGTCAAATAGCGATTTCAAGCTAATCCTTTTGTTAGCTAGGCCCAGGCACTCGTCTTCTGAACGGAGGTCCTCTGGTTCCGATTCCGCGGCCGCTGTGCGTCCTGATCTGGGGAATGTCAGTTTCCTCTGCTTTTGGTTAGGCATGGTGTTATTGTCTTTTGAATTTTAATCTTCCAAAAATCCGTTAGGTCTGATTTTGAGGAGGTTTTCCTTGGATTGAGTCTGGGAGTTTCACCGTTAGGTTGCTATCACCATGGCGTCCAGACCAGAAGTGACATTGAAGGATTTTTAATGAATTAATTGGTAAATTCCTTGGTAAAATAAGTATTTGGTCACCTACAAACAAGCAAGATTTCTGGCTCTCACAGACCTGTAACTTCTTTTTTAAGAGGCTCCTCTGTCCTCCACTCGTTACCTGTATTAATGGCACCTGTTTGAACTCGTTATCAGTATAAAAGACGCCTGTCCACAACCTCAAACAGTTAGACTCCAAACTCCACTATGGCCAAGACCAAAGAGCTGTCAAAGGACACCAGAAACAAAATTGTAGACCTGCACCAGGCTGGGAAGACTGAATCTGCAATAGGTAAGCAGCTTGATGTGAAGAAATCAACTGTGGGAGCAATTATTAGAAAATGGAAGACATACAAGACCACTGATAATCTCCCTCGATCTGGGGCTCCACACAAGATCTCACCCCGTGGGGTCAAAATTATCACGAGAACGGTGAGCAAATATCCCAGAACCACACGGGGGGACCTAGTGAATGACCTGCAGAGAGCTGGGACCAAAGTAACAAAGGCTACATCAGTAACACACTACGCCGCCAGGGACTCAAATCCTGCAGTGCCAGACGTGTCCCCCTGCTTAAGCCAGTACATGTCCAGGCCCGTCTGAAGTTTGCTAGAGAGCATCTGGATGATCCAGAAGAGGATTGGGAGAATGTCATATGGTCAGATGAAACCAAAATAGAACTTTTTGGTAAAAACTCAACTTGTCGTGTTTGGAGAAGAAAGAACACCATACCTACTGTGAAGCATGGGGGTGGAAACATCATACTTTGGAGCTGTTTTTCTGCAAAGGGACCAGGACGACTGATCCGTGTAAAGGAAAGAATGAATGGGGCCATGTATTGTGAGATTTTGAGTGAAAACCTCCTTCCACCAGCAAGGGCTTTGAAGATGAAACGTGGCTGGGTCTTTCAGCATGACAATGATCCCAAACACACCGCCCGGGCAACGAAGGAGTGGCTTCGTAAGAAGCATTTCAAGGTCCTGGAGTGGCCTAGCCAGTCTCCAGATCTCAACCCCATAGAAAATCTTTGGAGGGAGTTAAAAGTCTGTGTTGCCCAGCGACAGCCCCAAAACATCACTGCTCTAGAGGAGATCTGCATGGAGGAATGGGCCAAAATACCAGCAACAGTGTGTGAAAACTTAGAGAAAACATTTGACCTCTGTCATTGCCAACAAAGGGTATATAACAAAGTATTGAGATGAACTTTTGTTATTGACCAAATACTTATTTTACCGAGGAATTTACCAATTAATTCATTAAAAATCCTTCAATGTGATTTTCTGGATTTTTTTTTTCTTATTTTGTCTCTCATAGTTGAGGTATACCTATGATGAAAATTGGAGACCTCTCTCATCTTTTAAGTGGGAGAACTTGCACAATTGGTGGCTGACTAAATACTTTTTTACCCCACTGTAAATTAAATGCTAAAAGACTGGAAAAGCTATCTAAATAATCTAGCAGTTTGAGAAATCACTTTCGGTTTGGTGTAAGTCTGTCAACAGAATTATGAGCCATAAAGTAGCTCATTATTAGGAAATACAGATGCTAATATGGCACAGAATTCCTCCATATACTGGTACTATCACTAAAATGTAAAGTGTTTTCTGCACTGGCACATCCAACAATACAGTCTTCAGTAAATAAAATAATTGTTTTTGGTTACTTTTTCCTAAAAATGAGCCATTATTTTCAGTGTCATTGATAAATGTTTGGTTTGTACTGTTGACTCTTCCCACCGGTGTCTTAACAGACAAATAGAAAATCATGATGCAAACACATAAGTCACTAAATCGTTTATTACAATCACCAGCAAAATCCAGATTATTTAAAATGTGCAAAATTCAAACTTTTTAAACTGTAAAACTCAGAACGGGTCACACACGCCAGCCACACACGCCAACTCCTCGCCTTCACAAAGTGGCCCAGCACACCAAGGAACCCTTGATTGAAAGCAGCATTCTGAGCCATCTCCTCCCTTCACAAGGTAGTTTCATGGGATCCAGGTCAAGTGGACCCCTGACCAAGTGAGCACTCCCAAGTGAGCACCCCAAGTGGACCCCAGGATCCAATCTGTACATGTACAAGTACATTCTCAATCCAATGATTTGTAAATGCGAAGAAGAAGAACAACAAGAATTTGTGTAAAACTGTTGGAAAGACTATTCCTGGTAACCAAAAAGTGTAATATATATATATACACTGCTCAAAAAAATAAAGGGAACACTTTGAAAACACATCAGATTTTAATGGGAAAAAACAAGCTGGATATCGAAATTGTGGCAGGCTAGTCCAGCTTACTCAGATTAAAGGAACACTTTTTAATCTGGACTAGCCTGCCACAATTTCGATATCCATCTTATTTTTTCCCATTAAAATCTGATGTGTTTTCAAAGTGTTCCCTTTATCCCTTTATTTTTTTGAGCAGTATATATATATATGTGTGTGTGTGTGTGTGTGTGTAAAATGACAACTAAGCTGACCCGGAGAAGGTTTTGGCTCTGTTTCTGCTTTCAAAATACTTTTCTTCTCCACCGCAGCTGCTCGTCACCGCTGGCTGCCCCCAGATGAAAATACACAGACTAGGTATGTGGGACTAGAATTTTCTGAATGAGGCTTTAGAAAGCTCTGAATCAGTTTGTAAATCACTGGATTGAAAATGTACTTGTACATGTACAGATTTGTCATGGGTGGCGAGAGCGCACCCCTTCCTTCCCGTTCATTTCTCCTCAGCTCATCAGCACACCTGAGTGAGAGGACACACCTGCGCCCTCTCATCAGCCAGCGTACTTAAGGAAGCATCCTTCAGTGATTCAACACTGGCTCGTCTGGGTATACTGCCGTAAGACAGCAAGTCGTTTTCACACTGGTGAAGGAAATTACTAACCTGTGTGCTCTTTTTTCCTTGTTCAAGTTGCTGCCATTGTGCGGGTGTGTTGCTGGGGCTGCGCGCGCGCAACCTCCACCTGGTCAGGCACCACCAGCTCATTCCCCACCCTGCTGGTTCATCTATTCCCCACTGGAGTCTTGCCGGTGCTCCCTTGGAGCCCACGTAAGTGGTAATTTGGCTTGCCCATTTCCCCTTACTCCATTCCTCCTCTCACGGCTCTCGTCCTCTCTCCACAGGCTCCTTCCTTTGGCGAGTGACTGTTTCTATAGCTGTGCGAGGATTTTTGCTATTTAATAAAGAAACTCAAACATGTGTTATTGTTTGATTGTCTACTTGTTGCTGCATCTTGCACGTGGACTGAATTATTATATCAGTCACAACAAGATTGGATCCCGGGGTCCACTTGGGGTGCTCACTTGGTCAGGGGTCCACTTTAGCTGTTCCTGTTTCATGCTCTCTTGCCTCACTGAGAAGCAACTAGATGTGCAGCTTGTCATGAACTGAGTTTGGACTTTCTCCCAAACTCAGTTTCATGGCTTTTCTCTGTATTTATATTTATCTGTTGTATTTTTGGTGCCCTTTTTGAGTTGTCTCTGCCTTCTATTTGTCTGTTTATGTTTCAGGTTGTTTTGATTACCTCTTGCTTCATTTGTAGTTATTCTCTAGTCTGCATTTGGTTTTGTTTATATTTATTCTATGGGCTGGCAGCAGTCAGGTGCATTTCCAGGGTTGTGTTGTGCTGCCTGTCAGCTGTCAACCGCTCCTCCCTCTCATTACATCCAAGCTGATTCCAATGATTAATTGTTATTCCCTTCTCCTGTTCAGGTGACCCCACACCTGTTTGCTTGCGGTGTGTTTGTTGGATGTTTGTTTGTGTTTGTTGGAGCACCTTGTGTTTATTCTTTTGTTAATTAAATGCACAACACCATTCAGAATATGGGTTTGTTCTCTCTGCCCTGAAGGGGCAAACATCACACAGCTGGTCCCGGTTCAGCAGATCTTCAGCCTACAGTGAGACTCTAGAATGAAAATACACACACAACTTAAGTACATGCATAGCACGAAAGTGCAACATGTAAAAAAAACTACTTTTTAACCAGGATTAACACTAGCTTGTGCAGCGTCTTACTTGAAAAATTGCAGCTTTTTATTATTCATAATTTTGCAGCTTTTTCCTCATGAATTTAGAACTTTTCTTACTCTTGAATTTGCAGTTTAAAAAAAACCCACTTAAATTTGCAGCGTTTTACTCAAATCTTATATTTGCAGCGTTTTAGGTTGTAAACAGTAATTTATACCTTTTTTGTCTTTTTGCTAAAGTTGCAGCTTTTTTAACCATAAAATTCCACTTTTTTGGTCAGAAATTGGCAGCTTTTAACTGAGACTTGCATCCCCCCCCCCCTTTTTTTGTAAGGTCAGGCATTGGCTTGCTTGCTACCGGATAATCATGAAAACCGATACTACCTGTCTCATTGGTCGGGCCGTCGGTGACTCAACCGACATCCTCGCCCTTCCAAGGGCATGGAAGGTGAAACTGGGCATCCTGGCAGAACTAAAAACAATATCTGCCACAGGTCTGTGGTGGACCACTCCCAGTTACACGGGGTGAGACTGGATATCCTGGCAGATAAACACATCTGTCGCAAGGTCTGTGGTGGACTGTGCCAGTCAGTGCATTGTGACATGCACTACACAAAGAGCAGAAATAAACAAACTTATCATCTGGTCAGTCACTGCAACAGATACTGGAGTCAGTTTGTCTTGGCTTGTCCTTGCCACTGATAATACCTTTATCTGCCAAGAATGTGCTGCTAGTCCAGCAAAAGCTAGCGGTACTCAAATACTTTGCAAGCAGTTTCATCAAATGGTCAGTCAGAAAGCAACTCATACCGGCTCGGACGTCACCCGGGCTAACAAGGTCCGCACTGACCTGTTCACACTCCGACAGGCAGCGGAAAGTAAGCTAGGAGCAGGAAGACAAAAGAAGAGGAAAACAGCAGCCTTGTGTGTAGCAGAATGGAATGTACGCACTCTGTTGGACAGAACAACATCACAGCGCCCAGAAAGACAGACCACGCTTGTGGCCCTGGAAATGAACAGGTACAATGTAGACATAGCTGCACTTAGTGAAACAAGATTGTCTGGATATGACAGCTTGGAAGGCCATGGGTACATCTTCTTTTGGAGTGGGAAATCAACTCAAGAAAGGAGAGAAGCAGGAGTGGGCTTTGCAGTTAGAAAGGAGATAGAAGCAATGCTTGATGAGGAACTGGTGCCAATCAACGACAGGATAATGACTATGAGACTCCCACTACAGCGGAAGATGTATGCCACACTCATTAGTGTATATGCCCCAACAATGACCAACACAGAGGAGGCGAAGGAAGAGTTCTACAGTGATTTACATGAGACTATGATGCGTGTACCAACTGATGACAGGCTGATACTCGTTGGAGATTTTAATGCCAGAGTTGGTTCAGACACTGAGAAATGGAAAGGAGTGCTAGGCAGTCATGGAGTAGGCAAGTGCAATGCTAATGGAGAACTTCTACTTGCACTATGTTCAGAGTACAACCTTGTGATAACCAACACTCTATTTAAGCACAAGGACACACACAAGAAGACATGGATGCACCCAAGATCCAAGCACTGGCACTTGTTAGACTACATCATAGTAAGACAGAGAGACATAAGGGATGTATTGGACACCAGAGCAATGAGAGGTGCGGACTGTGGTACTGATCATGTTATGCTGAGATCTAGATTAAGGATTTGCAGATGAAAACAGCACTGCAGGACAGGTGTGAAGCCACCACGGAAGCTAAACACTAGTGCACTGAAAGGCCAAACGAAGCAGGAAGAACTTACACAGGAAATGGATGAAAACTTGAAAGACTGGGACAGCAACAACTCAGAGAATGACACAGAAGAGAAATGGGCAACACTGAAGGATACAACACTGAAGGATACGGTGTATCAGACTGCGAGTAATGTATTAGGCCACCCTGAGAGAAGACATCAAGATTGGTTTGATGAACATGATGAACATCTGAAGAAACTACTAGAAGCAAGGAATACAGCTAGGCAGGAAAACCTACAGTGTAACACAAGGTCGAAGAAGAAGAAATACTCAAAGGCTCAGAGTGAGCTACAGAAGTACACCAGAGAGATGAAGTCTAACTGGTGGGATGAAAAAGCGGAGGAACTTCAAACTGCAGCAGACAGGAAGGACATGAAAACATTCTTCACAGGTTTGAGAGAAACTATGGCCCTAAACCAAGAGGATTGATCCAACTAAAGGCTATGGATGGTGTAACGGTTTTGCAGGAGAAAGACAAGATCCTGGACAGATTTGCAGACCACTTTGACCAACTACTAAACAACCCTGGAGATCTCACTGAAGAGGCTAAAGAAGCTCTAGTGCAGTGACCAGCTGTATCAAGTCTGGATGAACCACCAAATCTTGATGAACTAATGGCAGCTATCAGGACAACACAGGATGGTAAAGCTCCAGGAAGGGATGGAATTCCATCAGAAGTGTGGAAATCATGGTGGTGTTCAGCTGACCAACTGCCTGCACAAGCTCATCCAAGAGATATGGGATGCCCAGAAAGTACCCCAAGACTGGAAGGATGCAAGTATTGTGCCTTTGTTCAAGAAAGGTGACAGGAAAGATTGTGGAAATTACCGAGGTATATCACTGCTAGCCACTGTTGGTAAGATTCTCTTCATGTGTACTACTGAACAGACTCAATGAACACATCTCATAGAATGTACTACCGGAAACCCAGTGCGGCTTTAGAAGTGGAAGAAGCACAATGGACATGACTTTCTGCTTGAAACAGGTTCAAGAAAAGTGTATCGAACAGAACATGCTGCTTTATGTAGTCTTCATAGACTTCAGTAAAGCCTTCAATACTGTTTCGCGACAAGCACGGTGGCGCAGTGGTTAGCACTGTGGCAGCACAGTTTACCCTCGGCCGGGGGATCGCGGGGATCGTGAGATCGTGGGTTCGATCCCTGCCCCTGGCCAAGTGATCTGTGTGGAGTTTGCATGTTCTCCCCGTGTTTGCGTGGGTTTACTCCGGGATTTCTCCGGTTTCCTCCCACATGCCAAAAACATGCAGGTTAGGGATAAGGGGTGCTTACGCACGCAGCAACTGGCAGCTGGTGGCTTGTCACCAGACTGCAAAACAAATCTACCTACGGGTACAAAATAAGTAATTAAAAAAAAAAAGGACTTTGGCAGGTACTCAAGAAATATGGCTGTACAGAGAAGTTTGTCAGCCTGATTGAGGCACTCCATAGAGGTATGCAAGCAAACATGGCAATGAGTGGTTCAGTATCTAAAGACTTCTCAGTAAGCAATGGGGTGAAACAAGGGTGTGTGCTGGCACCTACACTCTTCTCACTATATCTGGCAGCCATGCTTGAGGTGGCCTTCAAAGACACTTCAGAAGGAGTATACATTCAAACAAGGAAAGAAGCAGACTTGTTCAATGTGGCACAGTTTAAAGCCAAGAATAAGACATCAATAAAGGTAGTAAGAGAAATGCTCTTTGCCGACAACAGTGCTCTAGTTGCACACAGTGCGGAAGATATGCAATCTTTAGTGGAAAAAATTGCAAGTGCAGCTTGCCAATTCAGCCTCAAAATCAACATCAAGAAGACAGAGTGCCTTTATCAACCACCAAAGTTCCAGTTATCAACATCACTACCAGAAGAGATCAGCAATGATACAGAGCCACTAGTCAATGCAAGACCTTCAAGTATCTAGGGAGTACTGTTTCAGAGAATGCTAGGCTGGAGGATGAACTATCTCTCAGAATGGGAAGAGCAAGCGCTGTGTTTGGAAACTTGAGGGAGAGACTGTGGAACAATCGACATGTGTCTATCCGTATGAAATGCAAAGTGTACAGAGCAACAGTACTGGCTACTCTATTGTACGGTGCTGAAACTTGGACTGTCTACAGAGTGCAGGTAAAGAAACTCCATGCATACATGATGAGACACCTTCGAGCCATAATGAACATCTCATGGAAAGACAAGATAACCAACATAGAAGTATTCAATTCAGCTTTATTTATACTGTGCCACATCACAACAGAGGCCGTTTCATGGCACCAGAGTGCAGAGAAAAACCCCACAGTCTCAGAAAAACCCAGCAATCAGACGATCCCCTATGAGCAAGCACTAAGAAACAGTGGAGTATTGAAACGAGCTGGTCTACCATCAATGGAGGACATGCTGATACAGACGAACCTGAAATGGCTCGGACATGTTGAGAGGATGGACCACCAGCGTCTCCCTCTGCAATTACTCTACTCACAGTTATGTGAGGTCAAATGCAATCAGGGTAGACCAAGGCTCAGATTTAAAGACGCTGTGAAAAGAAACTTGAAGAAGCTGGATATAGACACGAGTTCCTGGCAGCGGAAAGCTAAGGACAGAGCTCCGTGGAGGAATCTGATCAGATCTAAATGAAACAGTCATTGTCGCCCACGACAGACTGCTATGATGATGATGATGATGAACACTAGCTTATTTCCTCAGCTGTTGTCGACAGAAACACAAAATACAAGCAGAGCACGGAGTTAGCATTGATGCTAACTAGCTAGCTCATTGTCTGCATACAGGAGACAATGGTGTTGTTTGTTCAAAGTGAGCTTTCCACCACTGGGATAGATAACGGCAATGATGCATAATACCACATCACTCACCATCCTCTATCACTGTTTTCAACAATAAGATAAGATAAGATAAGATTGTGGGAATGTGCAAATGATGAGACAGATTTCTCTCAAGGCAGCTTTATTCACATTCGCCGACATCTCAAAGAAGAAAGGGAACATCACAGGAAACTCTCGTCCTTAAATACCAGGACTCTCACCGTTCACAAGTCACATTGCATCACAAGTCACATTGCATTATAATCGCCAGTAACAATGCATCTCCTCTTTAATCCTCTAATATCACCCCCACAGTCTCAGGCCCTGCATACCAAAGCTAACACCTTCACAGCTTCCTGTTATCTCCAAGGAAACTCTGTCTTTGTTCTTATCTAAAATGTGAGGCCTTACATCAGTCACAAAGTAGGTCACATATGTGTGGCCACACCCCCCCCCCCCCCAAACATTTTAGAACGAACAAGAGAATAACAGTATGCATGTCGTGATAGAATCAATACACATCAGTCCGCATGCTGTCTAGGCTTCAGACTCCTGCCGTATCTGCTGTAGCCCGGATTCCACGTCTCCGCGGCGCTGTCACGCTGGGGGGTTGCCGTCTGGGGGTGAAAAGCTTTTGTCAGTCCCTGCGGGTGTTCTGGGGAAACATTACTCTGTGAAGCTCCCCGTGGGGGTCTACCTCGCCGCGGGGCCCTTGCCAACAGCACTTGCTCATCCACCACCATAAAAGCGGGTTTGAGTCTGTTTATGCCAACTTTTTCTTTCCTACCCCCCAAATCTAGCAAAAACTGCTTGTCCCCTGTTTCCAACACTCTGAACGGTCCATCATAAGGTGGTCGCAGTGGGGGTCGATGTGCATCATGTCTGACAAAAACAAACTCTGCGTTCTTCAAAGCTTTAGGCACAAAAACGCACGGAAAACTGTGGTGCACGGGGCCGGGCAGCGTGCTTGATTCTATGTTACTCCGCAACAGCTGAGATGGGGAGGTGTCTGGTGCAGGGTTATCTGGGAGAAACTCCCCAGGCAGCTGAAGTGGTTGCGCAAACACGAGCTCCGCTGGGTAGGCTTCTAAGTCCTCTTTAGGCGCAGAACGCAACCCCAATAAAATCCACGGTAACTTGTCTACCCAATTTGCATCCGTCAGTGACGCTCTGAGAGCCGCTTTCAATGACCTATGAAAACGTTCGCATAACCCATTAGCCTGCAGATTGTACGCGGTTGTGCGGTGAATTGTGACACCCAGGTTGTGGGCCATTGTCGACCAAAGTTCGGACACAAATTGAGGGCCTCTGTCGGACGTAATGTCCGACGGAACTCCGAAACGCGCCACCCAAGCTGATAAAAACGCACGCGCCACCTCCTCGGCCGTGGTTGATGCCAGCGGAACCACTTCAGGCCAGTGCGTGGTGCGGTCCACCATTGTCAGAAGGTGTGTGCACCCCTGTGACGGCGGGAGGGGGCCCACGAGGTCCACATGAACGTGATTGAACCTCTTGGCCGGAATGTGAAATGGCTCCAAAGGAGCCCTCGTGTGCCTGTGTACTTTGGCTCGTTGACACACCGTGCAGGCTGCTGCCCACTCTTTAACTTGTTTGCGAAGACTCGGCCACACGAATTTCTCTCCTACCATTTTGACCGACGCGCGCACTCCCGGGTGCACCAAAGAATGAATCGAGTCAAAAACGCGGCGGCGCCACGCGGCCGGTACTACTGGACGCGGCCGTCCAGTGGAGACATCGCAGATTAGCGGGGGCATACCGTCTTGCAGCACCTTGTTCTCCAGCCTTAACCCTGTTGGTCCAGACTGGAGCGCGCGCACATCTGCGTCACTAAGCTGCTCCGTGGCCATGGCTGCGTAATCTATTCCTACGCTGACTGGGGCCGCCACAGCGCGCGAAAGGCAATCTGCCACTACATTCAGTTTGCCCGCCACATGCTGAATATCAGTGGTAAACTCTGAGATCGCGGCCAGCTGTCTCTGTTGCCGGCCTGACCACGGTTCGGAAACCTTAGCTATCGCGAATGTTAGCGGCTTGTGGTCAACGAACGCGGTGAAACAGCGTCCTTCCAGCCAGAACTGAAAGTGGCGGATGGCCAAATGGAGAGCCAGCAGCTCCCTGTCAAACGCGCTGTATTTACGTTCACTATCGCGCAAGGTCCTGCTGAAAAAGGCGAGGGGCTGCCAAACCCTGGCTACATGCTGCTCCACGACCGCCCCTATAGCCACATCTGACGCGTCAGTAGTGAGCGCTATGCGGGCCGTTGGGTCTGGGTGTGCCAACAACGCAGCATCTGCCAAGGCCGCTTTTACCTCCGAGAACGCTCGCTCCCGCTCCAGGGACCACTCGACCTTATTCGCGGGTTTCTGTTTTTTGAGCGCGGCATACAGCGGTTGCATGAGTTGTGCCGCACGGGGGAGAAAACGGTTATAAAAATTCACCATTCCCAAAAACTCCTGTAACGCCCTGACCGTCTGCGGCCGGGGAAAATTTGCTACCGCGCGCACTTTGTCAGGAAGTGGAACCGCTCCTTCGGGGGAGACGCGGTGTCCTAAAAAATCGATCTGTGCCACCCCGAACTGACACTTCGCTGGGTTGATTATTAGCCCGTGATCTCCCAACCTCCGGAAAACTGTGGCTAGGTGGTTTTCGTGTTCGTCTTCGGATGCGCTGGCTACCAAAATATCGTCCAAGTAGACGAACACGAAAGGGAGATCGCGCAGCACCGCGTCCATCATGCGTTGGAACGTCTGTGCAGCCCCTTTAAGCCCAAATGGCATGTGCAAAAACTCGAATAGGCCAAATGGAGTTATTACCGCTGTTTTGGGTACGTCCTCAGCGCGCACTGGGACTTGGTGGTAACCGCGGACCAAATCTATCTTAGAAAAAGCACGCGCCCCTGCCAAATGAACGGAAAAATCTTGGATATGCGGGATTGTGTAGTGGTCGTGCGCTGTAGCATTGTTTAACCTGCGGAAATCCCCGCAAGGTCGCCACAAGCCGTCAGCCTTCGGGACCATGTGTAGCGGGGAAGCCCACGGGCTGTTTGAACGCCTGATTATGCCCAACCTCTCCAGGTTGGCGAACTCCTCGCGCGCTATGGCCAGTTTAGCTGCGTCCAAGCGCCGAGCTTTTGCAAAAATGGGCGGTCCGGTAGTGGTAATAAAATGTTCCACCCCGTGTTTAGCAACGGTTGCTGAAAATGTGGGGACCGTGAGTGCTGGGAACTGAGTGAGCAGTGTGTGGAACTTACCGCTTGCAGCTGTGACGTTGGCTTGTGCTGTTGGCGGGGCCACTCGCGCTGTACAGGGAATAGAATCAAAAGAAAATGCATTAACCAGGCGCCTGTTAGCGAGATCAACCAACAAACCATGTGAGCACAAAAAATCAGCCCCCAACATATTGAAATTCACTGCTGCTATAACAAAAGTCCACTCAAATGTACGGCCGTGTAGAGACAGAAGCAGAGTCCTCTCACCAAAGGTCTTAATCTCCGAGCCGTTCGCTGCTGCCACCGGGACCTCTGGAACCTGCTAGCCTGTCCGCGTAGGAAGGTGTGATGAAACTCAACTGGGAGCCTGTGTCCACGAGGAAATGCCTCCCCGAGCATGTGCCCAACAAGTAGAGCAGCTTGTTCTCCTCCCCGAGGGCCGCGGCTGCTACCGACCCCCAGTCTTGGCATTTCCCGAACGTTTGAACTGGCACGGTGGTACACATTTGCGTGCCCTCTCTGCGAAGCGGCGATGGTAGAAACAAAGGGCGTCTGATCCGCGTTCCCTGGCCCCCGCCGCCGCTGTCGTCGGTGGGTCTGCTACTGCTGCCCCTGGCCCCCTGCCATCTCCGGTCGTCGCGCCGAGTTCCGCTGCTGCGGCCGTGGCCGCGCGCTGTCTGCTGGCGTTGACAATTCGCTGCACCTCCCGGGCCAGTGCGCGGTAGTCCCGCTGGGCCAACAACGGCGAACTGGCCAGGGTCGCTCTCGTCGCTGACGGTAGTGTCCTGAGGAAGAGGTGGGTGAAGATGAAGTGGTCGTCGTTCGAGCCTTTCAACCTCAACATCTTCTCCATCAGGTTAGCGGGCGTGTCATCTCCCAACTCAAGTCAGCACCAGGAGTCTCTCTGCTCGCTCCTCAACCAAGAGGGTGAAGTGCTGGATGAGTGCAGCCTTCAACGCGCCGTATTTGTCGCTGTCTGGCGGCTGCTCGATAAGGCTCTCCACATGCTGGGCCGTGTGGTTGTCCAGTTTTGCGACCACATGGTAGAATCTTGTGTCGTCTACCGATATCCCCCGGAGGTTGAACTGTGCCTCAACCGCGTGGAACCAGGAGCGCGGATTGTTCTGCCAAAAGTCCGGTAGCTGGACCGTAGCGGCATTCGCTTGGCTGGGGGCTCCTGACGAGGCTGGCCCCGGGGAATTCTCCTCTCGCTGCATGCTACGTCTTGGGTCACCAGTGTGGGAATGTGCAAATGATGAGACAGATTTCTCTCAAGGCAGCTTTATTCACATTCGCCAACATCTCAAAGAAGAAAGAGAACATCACAGGAAACGCTCGTCCTTAAATACCAGGACTCTCACCGTTCACAAGTCACATTGCATCACAAGTCACATTGCATTATAATCGCCAGTAACAATGCATCTCCTCTTTAATCCTCTAATATCACCCCCACAGTCTCAGGCCCTGCATACCAAAGCTAACACCTTCACAGCTTCCTGTTATCTCCAAGGAAACTCTGTCTTCGTTCTTATCTAAAATGTGAGGCCTTACATCAGTCACAAAGTAGGTCACATATGTGTGGCCACAAGATAAACTTTATTGTCCCTATGGGTGCCTATAGAACAATGATGATGCCGTGGATGGGTCGACGCCACTCTGCCTCCCATATGCCTTTGCCGGTCGGTGGCCATGAATTCTTTTCAGGTCAGTCCGTCCAGCTCCCTCTGGATTTCTTTACTCACCTACCAAGCACAGGAAAGTCTGCACCTCGTCGTTGGACCACGGTGTTGATTTGTGTATAGCCCTTTATCTCATTGATTACACTCACTCACGCTTGCTGTTGGTGATTTGACAGTTCGTTGCCGTCCAAAATGGCGCAGTAAACAAAAGACATGTGACCCATGTGACATCGTTGCAACCCCTCTATAGAAGACAGTTAATTATGACTGATATTTTGGGCTGTTCAGTGCAGGCCAGGGGCTCATGCTATACTCCACACAGGTAGAGAGAGGCACTGGTCTCCAAGAGGGGCTCTTTTTCAACTGATCTGTTAGATCAGGGCTAATTTCACTTCTTAATTGGTCCAAAGATTTGCAAATAATTTGCTGTTGTTGTGCATGGGTGCCTATAGAACATACACAACAATGACAAATTATTTGCAAATCTTTGGACCAATTAAGAAGTGAAATTAGAAAATTTGCCACAGAAACCTGAGCATTCCAGGACCCCAGGTTGGAAATCCCTGTCTTAGATTATTTAAAGGTAAAACTGCATTATAGGCCATAAAATGCACGATCTGTGATAATATGTTACTGAAGGAGATGGTCCTAAGCCACGTCAGAATGAAAACTGGGTGTGTACAATAATTTTCCTCAAAATACAATAATTTTAAGCCGCTGGTACGATACTTCAACATTTCCCATCTGGCAACACTGCCTCCGTTGCTCAGCAGTGTGACATTGTGCTGCAAAGGCTTATGGGAGCGAGTCACCATGATGCACAGCAAGTGCATCATTTACTCTAGTTATTAAACATTTACCCATTCCAAATAACACTATATGGGCTCTTTTGAACCTGTGACTCACTGCCATGTTTACATGGACACAAGTAACCGGATTAAAAGCCTGATCGGAATAAAAATGCTTCCTGTAAACATGCCAATCTGAATATTTGGATCAAAATTGGATCATTTGGATCAAAATTTCCTTCCGATTGAGACGGGTGGGTTATGCCAATTGTTAATCCGATTGGTGCGCATATAAACACTTATTCCGAAGTTTGGGTAGAAAAAACATTTACTGCGCATGTCTGTACATCAGCTACACACCGACATGATGTATTTCCGCCTTAATAGCAGCTAGCGGAAGACATGGCGGGAGTAAAACCAATCTGGTCTGTATCGTCCTGCTGTCTCCCTCTGTTCGTCATATGCAGAAGTATGTACTGCTGGGCTTGTAGCTTCATTATAGAGACCAGCAGAAGCAAAAGTACAGTCTCAATAACACAATACAGGTCCATTTCAAAAAGAGAACGACACAAAGCAGGGTTTGTTTACATCAGAAGTTGCTTCTTCGTCTACTATTTCCGGAATGTCAGTTAATTGTGTGCATGTCCGGCACCACACGAGTCGGCTGCCTTTTTGCAAAAGCGGCTCAATTCTAAGTTTTTTCTTCCTATTTCTTTTTTACTATCTGGCTTCTCTCGCTAAATTTTCTGATCCGGCGACACCTTATCCATCACGGACACACAGATCACCCCAAATGTCTCCTGAGCTGGCAGACGGAGCCACTGTTTATAGCAGGAGACAGTACAACAGGGACCAGCTGTTAGTACTTAACCGGCCCATGGTACTAACGCAAAAACTTGACATACCGGGAGAAATAAGACGGAAATGGCGTGGATGTCAAGCTGGAGTAAGACGGCGGGCGAGGAATATAAGGTACAGACCCGTCCTCCGATCCGTTATTATGGGAAACGTTCGATCGCTACTCAATAAGACAGATGAACTGGCGGCTATGTCCCGCTATGAGAGCGTCTTCAGAGAGATTAGCATGATGTTGTTTACTGAGACGTGGCTAACAGAATTAGCAACAGATGCTAACATCGAACTGGAGGGTTTCCACACAATACGTGCAGACCGGACACCAGACAGTGGGAAGGCAAGGGGCGGAGGAGTGATAATGTATGTCAATAACAGCTGGTGTAAACCGGGACATATCACGTTTAAAGAGCAACACTGCAGCAAAGACATGGAGTTGCTAGCTGTTAGCATGCGGCCTATTTACCTCCCGAGGGAATACTCACATGTGATCTGTATTGTTATTTATGCAAATCCGACGGTGAATGCTGGGGCAGCGCGTGACATCATCCACTCAGTAACTGGCAGGCTTCTGACAGAACATCCAGATGCTCTACTCCTCATCTCCGGTGATTTTAACAATATCTCACTGTACCCCATTCTACCCATGTTCACCCAGTATGTCACATGCCACACCAGAGACAATAAAACACTGGACTTATTCTATGCAAACACTGAGGAGGCGTACACCTCATCACCACTCCCCCCGCTAGGGAGATCGGATCACAGCTTGATTCATCTCCTGCCGGTGTACAAACCCCTAGTACACAGACAACCTCCGGTTATGCGCACAGTGAAGATATGGTCTGAGGAGGCAATGTACGCTCTAAAGGACTGGTTTGAAATCACTGCCTGGGAGCAGCTCTGCGATCCACACGGTGAGGACATCGATGGCCTCACTCACACCATCACGGACTACATCAACTTCTGTGTGGACAACACCGTACCCACCAAGATCATACGGTGTTGCTCGAACAACAAACCCTGGATCAACCCTGAGATAAAATCAATACTGAGAGAGAAGAAGAGGATCTTCAGGTCGGGGAACAGGGAGATTCTGAAGTCCGTACAGAGGGAACTAAGGAGGAAGATCAGAGAAGGCAAGGACAGCTTCAGGAAGAAGATGGAGGACAAGCTGCATCAGAGTGGCATCGGCGGGGTCTGGAGAAACCTCAAAACCATCTCTGGCCTCCAGAATACCTCCTCCCAGGCCACGGGGGGCAGGGAGTGGGTGAACAATCTGAACCTGTTCTTTAATAGGTTTAACCAACCGCCCTCCCCTCCACCTGCACAACAGCCACTGCTGCCTCTACCACCATCGAGACCTGCTGTACACCCCCCCACTCCCAGCACGCACACAGCCTCCCAACCTGACACTCACTAAGACCCAGGTCTGGGCGGAGCTGATGAAGATCAAGGCGAGGAAGGCCTCAGGTCCGGACTGCATCAGTGTGAAGCTCCTCAAGTCCTGCGCAGACCAGCTGTGTGGGATTGTGGAGCACATGTTCAACCTGAGCCTGAAGCTGAGGAGGGGACCACAGTTGTGGAAAACATCTTGTGTGGTACCCGAATCAAAGTCTTCCCACCCCAGAGGCCTGAACAGCTACAGACCAGTGGCCCTGATGTCTCACCTGATGAAACCCTGGAGAGACTGCTCCTTGCTCACCTCCGCCCCCTGGTGGGACCAGCGATGGATCCACTCCAGTTCGCCTACCAGCATGGCATCGGGGTGGAGGATGCAGTGATCTTCCTCCTTCACCATTCCCTGTTCCACCTGGAGAAGCCTGGGAACGCGGTGAGGATAATGTTCTTTGACTTCTCCAGTGCTTTCAACACCATCCAACCAATGATAGATAGATAGATAGATAGATAGATAGATAGATAGATAGATAGATAGATAGATAGATAGATGTACTTTATTGATCCAAAACTGGGAAATTACAGTGTAACAGCAGCATGACAGTTGACAGCCAAACAACAGAAACACACACGACAGACAAAGGGATTACCCATGGAAAGTAAAAAAGAAACTAACACGACTATAGAACCTATATACATCATAGTTTAATATATGATGACCCGTATAAACACATGAATCATCCCATTGCACAAAGAAGGACTATCAATGATCCTGAGGGACAAGCTGCTGTGCGCAGGGGTGGACCAGCACCTGTCAACGTGGATCCTGGACTACCTCACAAACCGGCCACAGTTTGTGAGAACCCGGGATTGTGTGTCCAACACGATCATCGGTAGCACAGGGGCCCCCCAGGGAACGGTTTTGGCTCCCTTCCTGTTCACTCTTTATACTGCGGACTTCTCACACAACACAACACACTGCCATCTACAGAAGTTCTCTGACGACTCTGCGATCGTCGGCCTCATCTCCAACGGAGATGAAGCTGAGTACAGAGGACTTATCCAGGACTTCGTGGACTGGTGCCATCGGAACTGCCTCCAGATCAACATGAGAAAAACTAAGGAGCTGGTGGTGGACTGCCACAGGCAAGGACAACCCCTCACAGCACCAGTAAACATCCAAGGAACAGACATTGAGATGGTGATATCCTACAAGTACCTGGGTGTTCATCTGAACAATAAACTAGACTGGTCACACAATATTGACGCACTCTACAAGAAGGGACAGCGCAGGCTGTTCCTACTGAGGAGGCGCAGGTCTTTTGGTGTACAAGGGGTGCTCCTGAAGACATTTTACGATTCGGTGGTGGCATCAGCCATCACTTTTGGAGTGGTCTGCTGGGGCACTGGCATCACAGCAGCTGATAGGAAGAGACTGAACAAACTGATCAAGAAAGCTAGCTCTGTCCTGGGGCAGCGCCTTGATCCAGTAGAGGAGATAGGAGAGAGAAGGATGGTGGCTAAACTGTCATCTCTGCTGGAGTCCAAGTCCCACCCTATGCAGGACATACTGAATGCACTGAGGAGCTCATTTAGCAGTAGGCTACATCATCCTAGGTGCATGACCAAGAGGTTTTGCAGGTCCTTCCTACCTACGGCTGTCAGACTTTATAACCTAAGCAGGGCTGCTCACAGAGATGGCAAAAAAACGTGATGACCTAATAGTATTG
Organism: Pholidichthys leucotaenia; assembly: GCA_020510985.1. Taxonomy (NCBI): domain Eukaryota; kingdom Metazoa; phylum Chordata; class Actinopteri; order Cichliformes; family Pholidichthyidae; genus Pholidichthys; species Pholidichthys leucotaenia. Next base: position 83,023,204 of record CM035848.1, on the reverse strand, counting down.
AATGCAAAAGACGCAACAGACTTACACCAAATGGTCCCCTCCAGTATACAACTAGGACAATATAAATCGCTATGGAGGGTGACAATATGTATGGGTACATATTCATGTTATGTGGGGTAACTAAATAGACTGTTATGCTGTTTATTCCATCTGGCTACAATGCTCCGCACTGTGTATATATATTTATGTGTACATACTACATGTATATTCACTGCTCTTATTTTTCTTATCTTCTAAATTATTGCTCTGAGTTTTGCTATCCCTGTGCTGTTGCTGTTACACGGAGACGTGGCTTACGGTGCAAGACCCGGATGCGGACCTGTGGATTGACGGCTTTGGAGCCCCACTTTGCTCGGATCGGCAGGAAGAGGTAACGGGGAAACGTCAGGGGGGCGGCGTATGTTTATATATTAATAAACACTACTGCACATCTGTCACGGTCAGACAGTGCATCTGTACACCCGATGTGGAGCTTCTGTCCATATCGCTACGCCCCTTTTATCTGCCCCGCGAGTTCCCCCAACTTTTCATCACGACTGTGTGCATTCACCTGAGGGCAGATGCTGACTCCGCCTCCAGCACCATCTTTGATGTGGTACAGCGGCTGCAGTCAATTTCACCAGAGGCTCCAAACTTTATTCTTGGGGATTTTAACCATGTTTCTTTAAAGAAGACACTTAAAAACTTTTATCAGTATGTCTCCTGCCCAACCAGGTGAAAAAAGACATTGGACCTGTGCTATGGATCCATTGAGAGGGCCTATAAATCACTTCCCCTTCCTCCTTTAGGATCCTCAGATCACAACTGTGTACATTTGCTGCCCACATATAAAACTGCTCTCAGAAGAGACAAGGTGAAGACCAGAGACATAGATGTGTGGACAGAGGATTCAGTGCACTGCCTCCAGGAATGCTTTAACTGTACGGACTGGGAGGTTTTCACACTGTCCTGCGAGGATGATTTGGACTCTTTGGTAGATGTCACATGCTCATACATGGCTTTCTGTAAAAATATGATCGTTCCACGTAAACGTGTCAAAATATATCCCAACAACAAGCCATGGGTTACAAAATCAGTTAAATCCTGCTTACAGAGGAAAGCACTTGCCTTTAAACAGGGGTCTGTTTCTGAGCTACAGGTTGCCACAAAAGAGCTGAAGTCTGAAATTTTAAGAGCAAAACAGAATTATAAATCAGAATTGGAAAGCAAGATGGCAACAAAGAAACTTGGTTCAGCCTGGGCCAGTATGAAAACTATTGCAGGCCTTCAGAGCACAGAGTGCAGTAATCGTGTGTTTTTAGATGGTTTTAATTCAGACACAGAGCTGGCTAATGCTCTTAATTGTTTTTATGGTTGTTTTGACTCTTTTGATTTTAGCACAGAAACCCAAGATTTGAAACAGAAACTCAAAGACAATCAGCACTTTAATACTGAGGTGCAGGATATTAAAAGGGAGTTCTGTGCTGTAAAAGTGAACAAAAGTCAGGGCCCTGATAATATATGTGGGCGATTGGTAAAGTCCTGTGCACATGAACTGAGTCCTGTATTTCATTACATTTTCAACTAGAAAAGCACTCGGAGAGCGCAGACCTCCGCTAAGCGCCACAGTTCCCCCCATACAGTGTTTGTGTGTACGTTTTCAGATTCCTTGAGCATGTAAACATATGACTAGCAATTGGATTCACAATGATTATTTGTTTATTTGACAGGGACAGTGCAATAAACACACAATTAATCAATGACAATCAATCTGATAGTGATAGGATTAGTGGTTCAGTAGTAAAAGCATTGCCTCCTTGGCGGAGGTAATAAACTAAAGTGTTGCTGTTGTGTCCATCTCCTCCACTGACGGATGCAAATTGGGTAGACAGGTTGCCGTGGGTTTTATATTATATTGTAACGTGCTGCTCGACATGGCGACGTCCCACCGGGAGGTTCGAACTCACGCCTCCCGCTCCGGAGTCCCGCACTCTACCTGTGTCGCCAATAGGGTCAACCCACTTGGCAAGCCAAGTAGGGTGCTCATATTGAGTTCGCTACAATATTATTTTTTGGGGGGTTGCGCTCCGCGGCAAATGAGAATTTAGAAGCTTCGCCGGCAGAGAGCTCGTTTTTGCGCAGCGCCTATGGCTGGCCGGTGAATTTCTGCCAAATGCGCAGCTCCTATGGCTGGCCGGGGAATTTCTGCCAAATGCGCAGCTCCTATGGCTGGCCGGAGAATTTCTGCCAAAGAATCCGTCGGCGGACAGCTGCCCGTGTGAGGTTTTGCAGTTGCGCGCAAACACAGGCACGCTGGCGGGCCCAGGCCAGCAGTGTTTTCCGCGTCCTTTTGTGCCTAAAACGTTGAAGAACGCAGAGTTTGTGTTGCAGACACGACAACCAGCGCCCTCCATTGCGCCTGCGCACATGTTGAAAATGGCTGTATGTCACAGTGTTGAATGAAAAATGCTTTAAAAAATTCCTGTATCCAGACGGTGAACCGGATCACCCCCAAAATTTAATCAGTTCTTCCTTGTACCATTTCCAACAACGCCTGAAAGTTTCATGGAAATCTGTCCAAGATTTTTTGAGTTATCTTGCTAACCAACAGACAGACAGACAGACAGACAGACAAACAAACACACAGACAAACCCCGGCAAAAACATAACCTCCTCCTGGCCTTTTCGGCCTGGCGGAGGTAATAAGTCCTTACAGACACAACATGTGCCTAAGATCTGGAAAGATGCCGTGGTTGTTTCCGTTCCAAAATCCAGCTGTCCTAAAACGGTAAACGACTGTAGACCAGTTGCTTTGACTTCAATTTTAATGAAAATTTTTGAAAAACTGGTCAGATTTGAGGTCCTAAAGCAGACTGAACATGCATTGGATCCTTTGCAGTTTGCATATAGGCCTCACAAAGGAGTGGAGGATGCCACTGTCACTCTGTTTAACATGCTTTTTAAACATGTGGATTTTAATGGGACACACGCCAGGCTTTTATTTGTGGACTTTTCCTCCGCCTTTAATACAATCCAACCTCATATTTTAGTTGAAAGGCTCCTGCAACAATTTGATTTGAGCAATAATCTGGTGGGTTGGATTCTGGATTTCTTAACCAACAGGACACAGAGAGTAAGGGTCAATGGTACATTGTCTGACCAAAAGTGCTCTTCTACTGGCTCTCCTCAGGGGTGTGTGTTGTCACCACTACTCTTCATCCTGTACACAAACATGTGTCGGAGCAGACATGACAACAGACACATTATAAAGTATGCTGATGATTCAGTTATTGTCAGTCTCCTCCAGGATGGTGAGAGTGGCCACGGCCCAGTAGTTGATGATTTTGTTCACTGGTGTGAGGATTCCTACCTGCAGCTGAATACGATAAAAACTAAAGATATGATTATTGACTTTAGGAGGAAAATTCCCAGGCACAAAGTCACCGTACTGAAAGGCCAGACCACCGAATGTGTACAATCCTACAAATATCTTGGGACGATTATTGATAGTAATTTAAACTTTGAAGAGAACTGTGAAAGGGTGTGCCAAAAGGGTCAGCAACATTTGCATTGTTTGAGGAAACTTGTACGCTTCCAAATTGACCGAACCATAATGACAATGTTTTATCGGGCTTTTATTGAATCTGTTTTATCCTTTTCTTTAGTGTCATGGTTTGGTCAGATAAAACTGAAACAGAGGAAATCCTTGGATCAGGTAGTTAGATGGTCCAGTCGTTTGCTTGGTGAGTCACAGCTGAGCCTGACATCCTTTTACACCAGACAGGTACAGAGGATTGCTACCTCCATTTAAAATGATGACTCCCACCCTTTGCACTGCCACTTTCAGCTTCTTCCTTCAAGACGGAGGTTTGCTGTCCCAAAAAGTAAAACCCAGCGCTACAAAAACAGCTTTGTTCCTGCTGCTGTCAGAGAGTTGAACAAGTTGTAACAATATATTGCACATAATTTAGTTACCTATTTATTAACTCCATTTTATATTTACTTATTTTTGTAGGATTTTTATTTGGGTTCTAAATCTTTTATTGGGTTCTAGACCTTTGAGTTTTTAACCTCTTTGACTAATCTTTAACTTTTTAATATGACCCTTCTCTCTTCTCTCTGGTTTTTCTCCAATCTCTTTGTCTTTATATCCTGATTGATGGAGCCTTGAGTATTCTTATCATGTTTATAGTCAGCTTCATGTGTGCCTGTGTTTGTGTTTATGTTGAATGTAATTGTGGTTTGTAAATATGGATGTCACCAGACTGCAAAACAAATCTACCTACGGGTACAAATGAAGTAACTTGAACCTGAACCTGAACCTGAATCCTGGAATTACCCCATTGTGGGACTAATAAAGGCTTATCTTATCTTATCTTATCTTATGTCAAAATGATTTAGTCCGTTCAAACGTGTGACACATGGAAACGCACGTCCAAATTGGATCAACTTTTTCAGGATCCATGTAAATAGTAAAGTTCTGATCTGAATTGTAATCAGATTGAAGAAATTTTTTCACATGTAGCTGTGGCTACTGAAACATACATTTCACTCCCAGTAGTTATTTGCTTATTTTAATTATTAACTTACGTGCACAGCATCCTGTGGCTATTGCTATAATTTCTTAGCCTGAATAGGATTGTGTAGTATAGTTATTGTGTTTGTTTACATCTCTTATTGAACATTTACCCATTCCAAATAACACTATATGGGTTCTAATAAACCTTTAAATCATATCCTACCTTACAAATTCATGTACACAGTTTACCATGGCTGATGTTGTTAGCACACTTAGCTTAGCCTAGCCTAGCCATCATTTACTTATTTTAAACAATAAATACCATTTATAAATTGACAGTAACAGGTAACAGATTATGATTTGTTTATTTAATCAATATTATATTGTTTCGTCAATAGAACTAGCACTGCTATGTGAAAATGAGTAGTTCCTAAATGTAGTACTTCTGCTAACTAACACAAAAAGCATTATTTTGAATAACTTTATTGTCATTTCACACATGCTTCTCAAAATCTGCTACTGTCAAACAGTCATTGTTTATATACATACTTTTGCAGAGTCCATCAGTGCAGTCACGTCAGTCAAATGTCCTGGTGCTCGATCGGTATCTCTGCTTCTTTTTATATTCTCTTTGCTGCCTTCTTCACAAGAAGTAAAGTGTCAGAAGCCCACATTACATTGTAAGGCTTCAGTAGAAACTATACACTGTGATGTTTTACTCTAAACGTTGGGATAATTAAATAAAAAAGTAACAAACAGGGCTAACTATTAGCATGAACCTGGAACACAACACCCCAATTTCCGGGTTTTGAAGTTTGCATCATTTCAAACAGCATCTCACTGTTTGCAATTAAGGAACACAACACATTAAAATTCTCACATATTATAAAGAAGCCACTGACAGTTAACTGTAATTAACAGCTATTAAAACACAGCTGTAAAGGAGTGATACACATCTAGTGACGTGTCCCAATGCAGTTGGGGAATACAGCAACTCCTGGAATCTCTACCAAATTGCTTGATCGAAACTATCTGTCATATAATGGTGTTTATAACACAGTGATCAGTAATCCTTGAACTCACAAAGCCACTGGGTTCATCACACAGAGCCATTCAACCACAGAGATTGGCTCGAGTGCTTATCGCTTGCCACCACGCTAGTTTGAGGTGGCCAAGCGTGGATGCCATATTGGTTCTGATATCGCGCCACATAGGCATGTACTGCATTTTCTTCATTTTGGCTGAAGAATTTTAATATTATATACAAAATAAACAGCACTCGTCAGGTACAATACCTGATCATGATAGAAAATTAAGAAAAATAAAAGGTGTTCCGTTTTAACAATGTTATTAACTGATTTAGACATTGATGATTTAGACATTTTTAAAATGTTTTTCTTTCTTCTTATATTTATATGCTTTTTATAAACAGATAGGGTAGATAATTTGGGAAGAGCTTATTTTAATAATAATAATAATAATAATAATAATAATAATAATAATAATAATAATAATAATAATAGTTAACACTACCACTACTAGCCTTACCTTTTATTATGGCTTCAGTGTGCTGAAATTATCAACTTTTGAATACAGTGGGTTATTTTGCAAGATTAGGCAGAATTATCTGAAGTGAAACTATGAAGTAAAAAACTGTCAGTTTAATGTGATTTAGCTAAATTACTAGGTGTCATGCACTTTACTCCTGTAGAGTCAACCTTTCAAGTTAGGAAAGATTTTCTGTTAATACTACTACTAATAATAGTAGTAGTAGTAGTAGTAGTAGTAGTAGTAGTAAAAACAACAACAACAACAACAACAACAAATAAGTAGCGACTTTTAAAGACTGTCTCCTGTATGTGCAAGTGATTTAAAAAAAGTTTTTCTTTCTCCTTGTTTGTCAGCAGAATAAGACAGAATATTGAAATGACACTTATAGTGTTGTAAAGCATAAATGGTGTTCACTTATATAGCGCTTTACTCATCTCTGGATGACCAAAGCGCTTTACAGATTCTGCTATACACACATTCACACACTGATGGAGGCGGAGCTGCCATGCACGCAGGCACTGGCCTGACCCACCAGGAGCAACTGGGGGTTCAGTGTCTTGCTCAAGGACACTTCGACATGCAGACTGCAGACAGAGCGGGAATCAAACCACTGAACCTCTGATCAGCAGTTGACCACACTACACCTGCACCACAGCTGCCCCATAACAAATATTGAAAATTACTACACTTATTTACTGAAAAAAATTATATTGAATAGACAGACAGACAGACAGACAGACAGACAGACAGACAGACAGATAGACAGATAGATAGATAGATAGATAGATAGATAGATAGATAGATAGATAGATAGATAGATTTTTTTTTTTTTTTTTTTTTTTTTTTGAATGCAAAAGATGCAATAGACTTACACAATGGTCCTCTCCGGCATACAACTAGGAACATACCGGTCGCTATGGAGGGTGAGAATATGTATGGGCACATAATCATACCATGTAGGATAACTAAATAGACGGTTATGCTGTTTCATCCCACCTAGCAACAATGCTCTGCACTGTGTGTGTATATATATTTACATATTTATTCCATCTAGCTACAATGCTCTGCACTGGGTGTGTTTATATTTATATATCTATATATTTATTCCATCTAGCTACAATGCTCCGCACTGTGTTTTTATATATCTACATATTATTCCATCTAGCTACATTGCTCCGCACTGTGTGTGTTTATATACTTGCATATTTATTCCACCTAGCTGCAATGCTCCATACTGTGGGTGTTTATATATTTACATATTTATTCCATCTAGCTACAATGCTCTGCACTGTGTGTCTGTGTGTGTGTGTGTGTATATATATATTTTATAGTAATATGTACATATGTATATTAGCTGCTCTTGCTTGCTTGTTTTTTCTTGCCTTCTGATTGTTGCTCTGAGTGTTGCTATCCCTGTGCTGTTGCAATCCTGGAATTTCCCCGTTGTGGGACTAATAAAGGCTTATCTTATCTTATCTTATCTTAGATAGATAGATAGATAGATAGATAGATAGATAGATAGATAGATAGAGTGCATGGATGCCAGATGGATGCCGGAAAGTACTCACAGCGCTTCACTTTTTACATATTTTGTTATGATACAGCCTTATTCCAAAATGGATTGAATTCATTTTTCATTTTTCCCTCAAAATTCTACACACAATTCCCCATAATGACAACATGAAAAAAGGTGGGATTTTTTGGGTTTTTTTTTTTAGATTTTTGCAAATTTATTAAAAATAAAAAAACTAAGAAATCACGTATACATAAGTATTCACAGCCTTTGCCATGAAGCTCAAAATTGAGTTCAGGTACATCTTGTTTCCACTGATCATCCTTGAGATGTTTCTACAGCTTCATTCGAGTCCACCTGCGGTAAATTCAGTTGATTGGACATGATTTGGAAAGACACACACCTGTCTACATAAGGTCCCACAGTTGACAGTGCATGTCAGAGCACAAACCAAGCATGAAGTCAAAGGAATTGTCTGTAGACCTCCAAGACAAGATTGTCTCGAGACACACATTTGGGGAAGGGTACAGAATGTACAGAATGAACACAGTGGCCTCCATCATCCATAAATGGAAGAAGTTCGGAACCACCAGGACTCTTCCCAGAGCTGGCCGGCCTTGTAAGCTGAGCGAACGGGGGAGAAGGGCCTTAGTCAAAGAGATGACCAAGAACCTGATGGTCATTCTGTCAGAGCTCCAGCAATTCTCTGTGGAGAGAGAAGAACCTTCCAGAAGGACAACCATCTCTGCAGCAGTCCACCAATCAGGCCTGTATGGTAGAGTAGCCAGAAGGAAGCTACTCCTTAATAAAACGCACATGGCAGCCCACCTGGAGTTTGCCAAAAGGCACCTGAAGGACTCTCAGACCATGAGAAGCAAAATTCTCTGGTCTGATGAGACAAAGATTGAACTCTTTGGCATAAATGTCCGGTGTCATGTTTGAAGGAAACCAGGCACTGCTCATCATCATGTCAATACCATCCCTACAGTGATGCATGCTGGTGGCAGCTTCACGCTGTGGGGATGTTTTTCAGCGGCAGGAACTGGGAGACTAGTCAGGATAGAGGGAAAGATGAATGCCGCAATTTACAAAGACATCCTGGATGAAAACCTGCTCCACAGCGCTCTTGACCTCAGACTGGGGTGACGGCTCATCTTTCAGCAGGACAACGACCCTAAGCACACAGCCAAGATATCAAAGGAGTGGCTTCAGGACAACTCTGTGAAGGTCTTTGAGTGGCCCAGCCAGAGCCCAGACTTGAATCCAATTGAACATCTGGAGAGATCTGCAAATGGCTGTGCACCGACGCTTCCCATCCAACCTGATGGATGGGAAGCGTCAAAATGAATTTAATCCATTCTGGAATAAGGCTGTGACATAACAAAAGTGAAGTGCTGTGAATACTTTCCGGATGCACTGTAGATAGATAGATAAGAAGAGGCATGACAAAGGTTAATTCCAAAAAGTGAGAGGTTGTGCAAAGGAATCATCTTCAGTGAAAGTACCAATTTAAACAATTACATTACACTTAAGTATTATTACTAACATTACACTTATTTTAAGTATACACTTAAAATTTGTCTTCATTATGTTCCATATTACTTGTTCTAACTTATTTAACTTAACTTCCAGCTTACTTATATGATAAAAAATATAATGGATAATTATTTGGATATTCCCTTATCACAATGCTGCAAGAGCTGTCAACAGGACTATATCCAGTACCAATATGGTGCCTGAATTTGTTGTCAAAATGTTAGCTGTGAGCACTCTAGCCAATTGTATCTCTGCATTCAACTGCTTGCAGACATTTCCAGCCTTCTGAATAGTCAATGGTGAAGCTGATTCTGGTACTGTCAATACTGGGAACTGGTATTGACAGAATTAATCAGTTTTCAAATAGCCTACAGTTCGTGTATGTAAATACTACTTGAATGACTTTGGAGTGTGTCATGGGAGTCAACTGTGCCATAGCAACAAAGTAAAAGGTCCACTTCAAGACAGTAATTGGATTTTTTCTGTCACTGATTTCAGCTTCATTGATCTTGGTCTTACAATAAAGCACCAGAAGTGACACTCACATGAAGCGCAGCTCGGACTCTCTACGGACTAGAACCTCCCGCAGGCGCTGGATACGGGCCATCTCCACCTCAATCTCCTCTGGAGACATGGTGCTTTCTGCCATTGACACATCTGAATGACCTGGGAAGTAAAAGGAAGGAAAAAAATGAATAATAAAAATTATCTGATCCGCCGTATCGATATCGGGTTCGATCCAGGCAAAATGGCAGGATCAGTATCAGTAAGGAATAAAAGTAATTTATCGATCCAATACATTAATAATAATAAAATGAAGGTGCAATCACGTTCTCAGCCGTGCTGTGCTCAGCTTCTGTTAACAGAGATGAGTGTCACATCATTGGAGCCTGTCTGTGGGACTCACCTCAGTATGTTGCTGTGTGGTACCAGCATTTACAATTTTACGCCTCCAATTGATAAAACACTTGCAAAAGTATCACAGCAAAGAAGTATGCTGAATTCTGTCAAAAACCGAGCAGAAGAACGTGTGTCGCACCGGAGCAGCTGCTGCAGTGCTGCTTTTCCAGCTCGGGAGGCTGGACACTAAAAGTGAAACCTAAAAAGAACAAAACTGCAAGTAAAAACCAGACTGCAATGTACTTTTCGGGGGAGAGTCTTACAGTTGATGAGAGGTAGGTGACAGAAACATAAATAGTATTTTTTTTTTTGTATTTTGTTTGTATTTTGTATACTTTATTAATCCCAGAGGGTGCATGAGCATGAAATGGAACAGGAATGACTTCAAAATAAGAGCAAACCTAAAATCTAAGAATGAACAGAGAATAATACCAGAAACACTACTAAATAAACCGAGGACCAGGAAAATACTGATGATAATAATAATAATCGATGACAAAAATACAACTTAAAGGGTTAGTTCCTTTATTTTCAGATCTGCAGCATTTTTTACCTCATGCATAAAGTGGCACTTTGAATTTCATCTGAACGTTTACTTAAACACTCAGCTTCAAAGTTTTGTATAAACTTTCACTTAAAACTTCAGAATGCATGTTTACATGGTGCTGACCAGTGAAATGCTGCCAGTTTTGCAAAGTTTAAAATAAAAAAGCAGCAGCGTTGCTGAACTGAGTCAAATTTGTAATATATCCTTTGACTTTTAGGTATCTGTTTTTATATGTTGTCGGGGCATGGTGTGGGACTTCTCCACCCAGAGAAGGCAGCTGGGGAAGGGGGGAACAATGGACCAAAAGAGGAGGTGTCACCGGGAGTATCAGATGGGACAGTAAGGACTGTGCGCCCCCCGGGGAGAGGAGTAACTGTCAGAGCCGCTGGAAAAAGAAGGGTGTGAGAGCGGTGCTGGCGTTATGTCATGTTAATGTGCCACACAGGTTTTGTTCTAAACAACAATGTATTATGGTCGGAAGTGGAGGAATGCACAGAGACCCGGAAGCTCTTTTACTGTACTGTATGTTGGAGATGGAATAAAGTTTCTGTGTTGTCCAGCTCGTTGACTTGCCTGCTTCCTTTCTCCACAATGTGTACAAAATGCAACTAGTCATTAACAAAGTGTGTTCTGTACTTTCGTTGTTTTAAATAAAACAGACGGTATCGGGTTTGGATCATATCGGCTGATACTCAAAGTCACACTATCTGTATCAGTATCAGTCTTGAAAAAGTGGCATCGGCTCCTCCCTAATAAAAATCATCATAATAAGAAATTTCAATTGTTCCTTACTCACTGGCTACTATAACGGAGAAAACAAGGATTAATTACAGGCTGCAGTAGTAAAATGTCTGCATCAAATCCAAGATCTAAAATCTACTTCCCCTAATTGATGTATGTGCTTAAAAGTTCCTCAATTCTGTAATTTTGTTTTGAGTGTACAAAAAACTTCTTGTGATATCCTACCGTGTAGCAATGATCACACTTGAGTTATTTCTTTGGCTAACTCTGCCGTTTATTCTGCAACACACATAATATGACTGAACATGGATTCTGCGCGGGGTTTTCACACTCTTATTCTGATGTGTCCCCTTAGTAGTAATGCTAAACAATACAGGTAGTTCCCCCTAGAGGCATGTGCCAGTAATGTTTTAAATTAGACTTGCAGTCTACCACATCCCTCCCCTCTAGATTAAACTACTTTTAATTACACTAGCCAATTATGCTAGACATCCTGGAACTCCCATTTAATCCTAAACAATCACAGTTACTTTTAACTTCTTAAACACATGTGCCATACATATAATTTCTTTCTCTTTTCTTTTCTTTTTTTTTTTTTTTTTTCACATGTATAACACACATAACAGTCTAACTGGGGAATTGGTTTGACTACCGCATCCCAGTGAGGTTCCAGGACGCATTCTTGTCCTGTGGCTGGGGAACTCACTACTGACTAAGTATAGTCCTTCAAGTAGTCTGGAGCTTTCCTAGCTCGCTGAGATCTTCTCACGGCGGGTGAGCCAACTGCAGGTGAAGACTCAGACTGCTCCACTATTTCGGCTGCTGCAGTGCTGCCCGTAGAATCTGCAGAGACGGTTACCTCAGGTTTCACCTGAAGTGGTGGTTCGTTGATGCTTTCCTCAGAATGGTTGTTAGACAACACCTCTGGTGCCATCGGCAGGGGAATGGAGCTCCTACCATGAACTTGGTCGATGTGTCGCCTCACCACTTGTCCATGGCCTAATGTCACCTTGAATGACACAGGGCCTGTCTTTTCTGTTATTTCTCCTGGTACCCAGGCTGGTCCTGAGCCAAAGTTGCGGGTGTAGACCACGTCTCCTTCTCTCAGTATTCTCTCTCTAGCATGCATGTCATGATAACCTTTTTGTTTCTCTTGTTTGTCATGCACTTTGTTTCTGAAGTCTGGATGTATTAAGTCAAATGTTGACCTCAACTTTCTTCCCATCCATGGACCTGCGTAGTCAATGTGAATTCTTCTCCATGGTTTATCTGGAACTTCCCAGGGATGTAGTGGGGCTGCTGGAGGACTGTTCCTGTTCTCCTGGCATGCCGCACATGACTTCACAAGCGCCTCCACCTCTGCATCCATGTTGGGCCACCACATGTAACTCCTCGCCAACGCTTTCATGCGAGTGATGCCAGGGTGTGCTTGGTGTAGTTGTTGCAGTAAGGCATTCCTACCAGGTGGTGGAACAACCACGCGTCCTCCCCACAGGATACAACCTTCCTGGGTGCTGAGCTCATCCTGTCGTCGGGCATAGGGAATGAACTCAGGACTGTTCATCTTCGGCCATCCTCGCAAGATGTATTCTCGCACTCTTGCTAGAACAGGGTCTTTGTCTGTCCACTTCTTTATTTGTTGTGCGTTCACCAGGGGCACGCCGATATCTTCAAACAATAGCACTCTCTCCTCCTCCTCAGGCGTGCTGTCTCTTCCTCCATCCAAGGGTAGCCTACTCATCGCGTCAGCATTCGTATGGTCCCGTCCGGCTTTGTAAACGATGGTGTACTCATACGCTGCTAATGTAACGGCCCATCTCTGAATTCTCTGAGATGTCATCTGGGGTATGGCTCTCATTTCACTGAACAGTGAAATTAGTGGCTTGTGGTCAGTCACTATAGCGAACTGTCTCCCATACAGGTATTTGTGGAACTTTTTTACACCAAATACTACTGCAAGGCCCTCCTTGTCTAGCTGGGAGTAGTTTTTCTCAGCTGCACTAAGAGTTCTTGAGACGAACCCTATGGGTCTCTCTGAGCCATCCTCCATACGATGAGAGAGTACAGCACCCACACCGTAGGGTGATGCGTCACACGCCAGGATGAGTGGTTTGTTTGAATCATAGTGCACTAACACACTACAGGACTGAAGTAGCGCTTTGGACTCTTCAAACGCCTTCTGCTGCTTGACCCCCCATGACCATTTTTCTTCCTTCTTAAGTAAGGTATGTAGTGGTGCCAGCAGCGTGGAGAGCTTTGGGAGGAACCTATGGTAATAGTTCAACAAGCCCAGGTAGGCTTTTAACTCAGTAACATTTTGTGGCTCAGGCGCCTCCGCAATGGCTTCCACTTTGTCTGTTAGAGGGTGTAGACCACTGGCGTTGATCTTGTGGCCTAGGAACACCACCTCTTTTCCCATGAACTCACACTTGCTTCTTTTCAACCTCAGACCGCTTTTCTCCAACCGTTGAAGCACTTCCTTCAGCGTTTTCAGATGTTCTTGTTCATTTGGTCCTGTACAAAGGATGTCATCCAAATAAACGGCAACATTCGGAATTCCACCTAGGATGCCCTCCATAGTTCTCTGGAATATAGCAGGACTGGAAGCTACTCCAAATGGTAAGCGTGTGTAGGTATATAAGCCTTTGTGTGTATTGATGGTTACATACTTTCTTGATTCTTCTTCCAGGACTACTTGTTGGTAGGCGTGACTCATGTCTAATTTCGTGAAGTGTCGGCCGCCGTTCAGCTGTGCGAAGAGGTCCTCCACTTTAGGAATTGGATACTGATCCACCCGTGATGCTCGATTGACAGTGAGTTTGTAATCTCCACATATTCTAATGGAGCCATCCGGCTTTCTCACTGGGACTATGGGCGCCGCCCATTCTGCAACCTGCACTGGCTCAATGATCTTGTCATCCAGCAGCCTCTGTAGCTCGCTTTCAACCAGTGGCTTGACTGCATAGGGTACCGGTCGGGGTTTGCAGAATCGTGGTTGGGCCTCCTTGTCCACATTAATCTTTGCAGTGACACCTTTTAGCTGTCCTAAGCCTTCTTTGAACACCTCAGCGTGTCTTTCGAGGATCTCCTCCAGCTGCAATTTGGGCTGAGATTCCACTTTATTCACCAACTGATCAATCATGGCCAGTTCTTGTAGCCAACTTCGCCCTAGTAGATTTGGTCCTTCGCTCCCAACTACTACTACAGGTAAGTCCTTTTCTTTGTTTTCGTGCTGCACCTTCACTTGTGCCATGCCTAGCACGTCTAGCTTCTCTCCTGTGTATGTTTTTAATTTTAATGAACAGGGATTTAATTCTGCTGTGTCTGTTTTCTTCCACAGTTGTGTATATTGCTGTTTACTTAATATGGTTACTCCACAGCCTGTATCAACTTCAAATGTTACTTTCATTCCATTAACATTCATGGTACGCGTGATGGGCGCTACCTTGGTCAGCTCCTCTGACGTGTTGTAAATTGTGTGAAAACCCATGTCTTCTGTATCACTTTCTCCCTCCCCTCTCAGTTGATTCGCTCGCTGTTCCTTTCCTGGGCCCTTGTTTTCATACTTTTGCCCATTAACTGTCGCTTTCAGCACCTGTGCGCTGTCCACCTTTATTCTACATGCTTTCTTAATGTGCCCTCGCTTGCCACAATTATGACACAGCTCAGTGGCAAATTTGCACTCGGCGGCATTGTGCTGGCCTTTGCAGCGATAACAACTGGGGAATTTGTGCTGAGTTTTGTCAGTCAACACTTTGTGGACACCTACTTGGGTCTTAGGCACACGAACATGCGTTGCTGTGTCCTCTGTTAGCTTCCCTTGCATCTCTCTCACATCTTTAGCTGCTGTTTCCATCGCTTGGCATAATTCCAAAGCCTTTGCAAAAGTGAGTTTTGTTTCAAATAAAAGTCGCCGTTGCATACGGTCATCATTCACTCCACACACAAGTCTGTCTCTTAACATTTCTTCCAATGAGTCTTTGTAATCACAGTGCAGTGTTAATTTCCTCAATTCTGCCACATACTCTGCTATGGACTCAGTGTTCCTCCTTATGCGTGAATTAAATTTGAATCGTTGCACGATTTCACTCGGTTTGGGGCTGAAGTGCTTCTGAAGCTCAGCAGTAAGCTGGTCGTACGTTTTATCTTTCGGTAATGCAGGGCTTATTAAATTTCTCAACAAGCTGTAAGTAGTTGCACCAACTCCACTCAACAGTACAGCCTTCCTTTTGTCTGGCTCCTCAATGTCATTAGCTTCAAAGAAAAAGTCCAACATTTCACTATATTCTTCCCATGACTGAGTCGAGTTATCAAAAGGGGTTACCGTTCCGATTACAGCCGCCATTGCTCGTCGTGGTGGGGAAACCTCGTTTTTCCTCCTCTGAACTTGCACTCGAACTACTGGAGTCACTTGAGTTCGCCACACTTGCAATGTTCTCTGTTTCTCGCCGCTGATTTTTTTCTTTTAATCCTCGTCGCCAATTGTGTGATATCCTACCGTGTAGCAATGATCACACTTGAGTTATTTCTTTGGCTAACTCTGCCGTTTATTCTGCAACACACATAATATGACTGAACATGGATTCTGCGCGGGGTTTTCACACTCTTAT
Organism: Pholidichthys leucotaenia; assembly: GCA_020510985.1. Taxonomy (NCBI): domain Eukaryota; kingdom Metazoa; phylum Chordata; class Actinopteri; order Cichliformes; family Pholidichthyidae; genus Pholidichthys; species Pholidichthys leucotaenia. The sequence goes on along the minus strand of CM035848.1, from coordinate 83,007,308 downwards.
TCTGATGTGTCCCCTTAGTAGTAATGCTAAACAATACAGGTAGTTCCCCCTAGAGGCATGTGCCAGTAATGTTTTAAATTAGACTTGCAGTCTACCACACTTCTCCACAGCGTTGGCCTCTTAAACATACTTCCCACCTCGTCTGTAAGTGACGTGTCATCTCACAGCCACCATGAATGTGATAATTGAAAAGAAAGCAGCATGTGTAATTTTAGAGAGGTGATTTAGAGTTTAAAATCACAGCAGTGCATCAAGTGTGAATGATTACTTTCCCTTCAAATTATTTCATAATGTGACGTTGTGAAGGTTCACACAAGAAGGAGAGATGACTGTGATGAAACAGGCTTTATTTATACACACCCACACAACACAGAACGAAGGGGAGGTCATTCACACAGACCCCCATCTCACTTATGGCGACACAAACACGTGATCAATCACAACGCTAACTGGTCTTACAACACTGCTGTGTCATTGTAACGCAGTTATAATGGCACAGCAATAACACTTAGAACACACGAATAATAACACTCTTTAAATCCTCCACGGCGCAAGCACGGCGGGAGAATCCCCGCCCCCTTAACACAGCCCCGGCGTTACAATAACTTGCAACACAAAAACATATTTTCAGAAGAAAGGCCTTTCATTGTTGTGAAACAGAGGAAAACACTGATAGCAGCACAAATCGATAACCAGCTGTGGTTTCTTTCCAAGCCCGACCACTGATCTCACACTCCACACCGTTTACTCCCCAAAACATGGAAAGACATTGTAGACTCTCAATGCTTTCAACACTGACCAAACACACCACACTGATGAGCGCTCTGACAAATGTAAATGCTAACACTGTTGTAACAGCTCAGCACACAGTCGACGGGCCAGTTTAGACTTCAGTCATAACCGTTTCAAGTTTCCTTCTCGGCACAGCCGGTGTTGAGTTTAAAGATGTGACTCTACATTTACCAGATAAACAAGGTCTATAGTGAAGAAGCGTATTACAGGAAATGATGGGTATTGGGTCTGTGTAGACCATGACTGACACAAGGGGCTAAAAATGACAGTCAGTGTGTTTCAGCTCTGTCTGGACATTTTTAAAGAAAATTTAAAACCCTAAAAGCAGCATTTGTGATGGTGAAAAGTACATAAATGCATTGACACTTAATTCTATATAATACTGTAGTTGTCATGAGGCTGAGCGTGGTTTGTCACCGTGCTCAGGCTTTTTATTCATTCCTGAGTATTTCCTGTATTTTTCCAGTGTGGTGTTTATTTTTCCGTGTGTGTTTAGGATGTGTTCTTTGTTGTCAGTTGTTCTGTTATGATTTCTTGTCCTTATTATTATGATGATGACTCTGTCAGAGTCTTTAGAATTCCTGTTCTATTTTGCTCTCTGTTTATATTTTGTTTCCTTGTGACACGAGCCCTGCACCTGTTCCAGGCACTCCCACCTTGTCATTATCTCGTTTGTGTGCTCCTTGTTTCATAATTAGATTAATCTGCCCGCTCATGTGATCCACACCTGAGGCCACTTGTTATGATTATTTTCTTGCTCCATTTAAGACGGGCTCTGTTAGTCTCCCGTTGTCAGAGCATCTTCTAATCTATGTATCTCCGTCGGGACCCCATCCCTGTTCCGACGCGGTCCTCTGTGTTTTTGTCTTCTCGCTGTTCTCCTCTATGTAAATTTATGTTTGAGCACTTTTTAGGATTTTGTGTTTCCTTAATAAATTACCACAAACTGCAGTTCAGCTCTTGGGTCTTTCCTCTCTGCCTCGAAGGGGTGATTCATGACAGTACGCTCTGACCAGTAAAAGACCCAGCTGCTGTAGTTTCTGGTTATCGTTTTTTTTGTTTCACTCACCTGTTTGTGGAGCTCACCATGTCCCCAGCACGCCGACCTCTGGCAATCAAAGGGAGAATGACAGCGGGATCCCCGAGTGTTGAGGAGCAGTGGGCCACTGAGTTCGTCCAGAGCTTCGTGGATGAAGCCCTCGCCTCCCGCAGCCCAAAGAAAATCTAGGAAAAAACGGACTCGGCAACCGCTATAGTCAAGGCACACCCTGGGTGGTGGAGGTTCCCCCAGTTTGCGGAACTGCTGGCTACGCTCTCCATCCTGCAGCAGTCTTTCCTCGGGCTGACGTGCGGGGCACCTCCAGCGAGCTCAAAGACAACGCGGAAGCGCGCTCCACAGCAGACGCCCTGCTTCACCTCCAGTGCTCCCACACCTGATCCTGCATCATCTGCTCCATGACGCCATCATCCAGCTCTGGACCGCCGGAGGAATTCTCTCGCCTCTCAGGCAGCAGTTTCCCCTTCGTCGAGGCAGAAGACTCCCCCAGCAGTGCCCTCTCTGTGTTTTTCCTCTCTGGCTGTATCGTCAGCTTCTTCCTTCTCTGCAGCTGCTGTTTCTCACTCCTCCTCGACATTCTCTCCCGCTGCTGATAGGTCGGCTGTTTCCTCTCCGGCTCCACCCGTCTCTGTGTCCGCAGGGGCAGCTCCTCCACGATCCTCTGAGGGGCCCATGTCCACCGTAGCCACAGAGAGGGATGCTTCTACACCAGCTGCAGCAGAGAACATCATGCCCCAGGAACACAGGCAAGTGTTCTTTCATTCTCTATCATGCTCTCATGAATTACCTTGCCTGATTCCCGGTGGTGAGGCTCAGGTCTTGCAGTCCTCTGAGCTCTCACCTCCTGCTGCAGCCGTAATTACCTCACCTGCTCTCTCCGTGTCTCCTCCTATATCCCCTGGATGTCCGCTGGTCGTGGGATTGGGCCGCTGGACGATGGAGGAGCCTGTGGGCCTGGAGGACCAGGTTCCAGCCCCGCAGCCGTGGGTCAGACAGAGGGAAAGCGCTGCCTCCAACCTGAAGTCTGCGCCGATGGAAGAGCGTCCGCTGGCTTCAGCTACGCAGGAGTCAGCGCCAGCAGAAGATCAACCTCCTGAATCCATGCCGGACAAGCCACCTGCGTGGGTCACCTCACTGGGGGGGTCCCGGGACTGCATTGACCATCATGCATCCTGCAGGGGCCGCTGCAGGAGAGCCAGAGTTGGACCTCCAGAAGGCCAGACCCGAGACATCGCCGCTTGGGTCTACGGAGTCCTGGACGGCAGTGGAGCTCGAGCTCAGGCAAGTGCTCTTTGTTTTCATTGCTACCATTTTGGAGAGATCTTGCCTGGCCCTTGGTGGGGAGAACCAAGTACAGCCATCACCTGCACCTGAGTTCACCTTGCCGGGCTCCACTGCTGCCAGTGACCCTGACCCTGTTTCTCTGCCTCTCTTGCCTGAGCTTTCCCCCAGGGTCACTGAGAATTGTCCAGCTTCGCTAGAGGTCTCCGTGGGTCCGGCCTCGCCGCCTAAGATCTCCGTGGGTCCAGCTCCCCCTGCCGAGGTTGTCGTGGGTGCTCCGTCCCAGCCCGGGACCTCCGAGGGTGCTGCTTCTCCATTGGCTGAGGTCATTGCAGGTGCTCCATCCCAGCCCAGGACCTCCATGGGTGCTGCTCCCCCTCCGGCTGAGGTCGTTGCGGCGCTCCGTCCCAGCCTGGGATCTCCGTGGGTGCAGTTCCTCCTCAGTCTGGGTCTCTGTGGGTGCTGTGTCCCAGTCGGGGGCCATCATGGGTGATGTGCACCAGCCTGAAACCTACTTGGATGCTGCGGTCCAGTGTGGGCCCGCTGTAGGCGTTACGCTCCAGCCCAGGGGCCACCGTGGGTGCAACTCTGGCCCAGTCCGGGTCCACCAAGGGTGCAGCTTTGGCGCAGTCTGGGTCCACCGAGGGTGCAGCTTTGGCCCAGTCTGGGTCCACCGAGGGTGCAGCTATGTCCCAGTCCGGGACCACCATGGGTGCAACTCCGCTCCAGCCCGGAGCCACCGTGGGAGCTGCGATATCCCAGTCCGGGACCACCAAGGGTGCTACAGGCCAGTCCGAGGGCGTCGTGGTTCCCCCTCCTCTGCCAGATGCCGTTGTGGTTCCCCCTCCTCTGCCAGACACCGTTGTGGTTCCCCCTCCTCTGCCCGAGGCCGTCGTGGTTCCCTCGCCTCTGCCCAAAGCCGTCGTGGTCCCCTCTCCTCACCCTGACGTTAGCTTTGGTTCCCCAACATCTCCATCTGGCTCACCACTGGTTCCTCCCGTTGGGCAGCCGCCTCCTGGACCACCCTTTCTGTTCAGGTGGTTAAAGAACTCTGGCAGACCACCCGACAGACTGTGCCGCGGGGTTGGGTGGCCCACGTTCTCTGGTAGGCCACCCGACTCTTTCCATCATGCCATCTGCCGGGCCTGGGACTTTGCCTGTCCACCTGAACTGTCCAGCTGTTTGGTCCAGGGGACTTAGGTGGTTGGGGTTTTGCCTGGTGTGGGTCCTGAGCGGGGTTTTGTTTTGTTCCCTCCTAGCCTGTTCCCCCCACCACCCATCCGGGGTGGGTTATTGCTGTGCTCCTATTGGGAAGGGGGGTTCTTTCTTTTTCTTTTGATGTTACCCTGGGGTGTCTGGAATCCACCCCTTAAGGGATGAGGGGGCTCTGTCACAAGGCTGAGTGCGGTTTGTCATCGTGCTCAGGCTTTTTATTCATTCCTGAGTATTTCCTGTATTTTTCCAGTGTGGTGTTTATTTTTTCGTGTGTGTTTAGGATGTGTTCTTTGTTGTCAGTTGTTCTGTTATGATTTCATGTCCTTATTATTATGATGATGACGACTCTGTCAGTGTCTTGAGATTTCCTGTTCTATTTTGCTCTCAGTGTTTATATTTTGTTTCCTTGTGACACAAGCCCTGCACCTGTTCCAGGCACTCCCACCTTGTCATTATCTCATTTGTGTGCTCCTTGTTTCGTAATTAGGTTAACCTGCCCGCTCATGTGATCCACACCTGAGGCCACTTGTTATGATTATTTTCCTGCCCTATTTAAGACGGGCTCTGTTAGTCTCCCGTTGTCTGAGCGTCTTCTAATCCATGTATCTCCGTCGGGACCCCATCCCTGTTATGACGTGGTCCTTTGTGTTTTTGTCTTCTCGCCGTTCTCCTCTATGTAAGTTTATGTTTGAGCACTTTTTAGGATTTTGTGTTTCCTTAATAAATTACCACAAACTACAGTTCAGCTTTTGGGACTTTCCTCTCTGCCCTGAAGCGGTGATTCATGACAGTAGTTGACCTTTCCACGATGGCTTTTTATCGTAGATGTGATTTTCTGTCCTTCATCCGAGCAGTGTTTTCTGTTATATTAGTTGTAGACTGTGAGCACCCAAGCCAGGGTCACAAGTGTAAAATGTTTTGCTCCTACCCCAGACTTACAGGCTTCTGTGCGTGAAAATCATTATCTGGCTAAAAAGAATTCAGTTTAGCTCATTATGCCTCGGTGAAACTGAGAGGCATACGGTAATCAGTTAGTGCATCTGTGTGTGGATGTGTGTGTGTATCTGTGCATCTGTCCGCCTCTCTGTTTCAGCTTGCCCGGTCAAAATTAAGTGGAACTAAAGGCTTGTATCATTGTATTGCCATATTTTCTCAACTCTTAATTTGCCAGAATTCCAAGATAAGGCTTTGTTTTTGAAATAAACACAAATTTTAACTCACCTTTAACGTCAATGAAGCCAGGGGAAAAGGTATTGTAATAACTATGCCGGACCACTAGAGGCGGCAGTGCAACTTTTTTACAGCACATGGATGACTTCCTGTCACAGTCGATCTCTAGCTGAACTGTTATAAAATAGCGGTTACTGAAAAAAAAACATATTCAGCATCTACACCATTTATTCAACACATCGATTGTTTTCACACTGGTTTTGCTATTTAGTTTTGCAGTGGAAGGACGAGGTAAAACTTGTTAAAAACTCGCTAAAAACTCCAACTCCCAACATTCCTCACCCACAAATGGTCACAGTGAACTGTGCATGCACCTGGAAACTCCCACCACAGGGAAGTCCTGAGCAATCCGCCAATACTGGATGAACAAATGTCCATCTTTTTGCCCACCTGTTTTCTTCCTCTGCCACTAAACAGCAAAAGCTCCTGTTCGTCTTGATTGTCATTGTATTCACGTACCTCCATCGCTTTCACCATTTAAAACGTCTGCCACCGTGCTCTTCTTTTGTGGTTGGATTGCAGCTGTTCAAATCAGATTGGTGGCTCTTGGCTGCGCCAACAGTATTGGGCATGTGAACTGCAGAGCATTTTCACTGCGCATGTGTGTACTCCAAAACTACTGGATGGATCTGAATGAAATTTTTACCAGAGGTGGTCCTTGGGATAGAGAGAAACCCATAACATTTTGGTGATGATTCCGGAATGCATACCTCCACCAAGACTCTTATCTTCTCACAGTGTGGTAGCAAGAATACTCCAAAACTACTAGATGGATTTGGATGAAATTTTTACCACAGGTGGTCCTTGGGCTAGAGAGGAACCCATAACATTTTGGTGATGATTTGAGAATGCATACCTCCACCAAGGCTCTGGCACAGAGGCATCAGCACCTTGGTGCTTTCATTTGTGTAGGCTGTACTTGCAATGAACGTGGATCGTTTCATTTCAGTATGTTCTTCCTATAAAGCGTGCTGTATTTGTTGGCATTTATCCTAGTCAGACTCCACAACTCAACTCCCACTACAGTTATAAATCTGTTTCTTGTTATCTGTATTTTACAATATTCTATCTTCTAGTCCCTTATACATTTTCCTTATTTGAATAAAAATCATTCAAAGTCTCTTTATGATCTTTCTTCTATAAGGGTTGAAAATTACCAGGGTGTAGTTCATATATCCATATCTGCATATGTATAGACACAGGGGGATGTTTTGTGATTGCATGTGTGGAATGACCTCACGTCTCAGAAGAGGACAATAGGTCTGGACCGCCTGCGGAGAACAACGAGGAGATGGAGGCGCGGCGGTGAAGACCTGAAAAGACTTCCTGACCCCCCAGGGTCGGGCGAAGGAACGGGAGGACATTGGAAGGAGACATTGGATGATTAGAAGGATATGACAAGGATGTGTGATGTTGGCTTTTTTTTTTTTTTCACCCTTGGGCAACATTTTTTATTGAAGAAAATCCAAGCTGACCCCTCAGCCATCTTTAAGAACACCATTTTCGCTTGTAACTTTGGTTATAAGTGACATAAGAGACATCATATTGGTAGCAAAATACAGATTTTCAGGGCCACTGAATGTAATGAGATACTTTAGTGAAATTAAGCTTTTCTCCTAAATTTTTTTTTTTTTTTATTTAAGTTTTTGTAAAGGGTATACAGGTCGTTACAGCAGTGCATTGTTTACATTTTCATCACGTTCCCTTATTTTCTGATATCTGACAACATTGGAAGATTAATTCTTACAACACCCCCTTTTTTTTTTTTAAAGTGAAAGAAAAAGTGAAATTAAAGAGAAAAAAAAAAAAAAAAACCCAGCAAAAAACAAACAAAAAGAAAAAGTAAGTAAATAAAGGTAAAAGAGCATCTGAGTAGCATTGGAACAAAGAGCGGAACCATTATTGAAATGGTATTTGTCAAAGATTAGATCTAATGGAAGACACATATGCGATCCAGGGTTGCCAAAAGTTCATGAACCCATCCATGTCCTGTCTCAGTGCGAATGTCAACTTTTCCATCGAGTAAATGTCTTGGATCACGTTAATCCAATCTTCAGGTGTAGGACAGTCCTTCAACATCCATTTTTTAGTTAGAGCTTTTTTGCTTGCCAATATTAAAAGAGTGAATAAGTATTTTTCTCCTCGTCTTTCCAGTGAGTCCGGTAGTAAACCCAAATACAAAGTTACAAAAGAAAAGGGAACTGTTATTTTGAATATTTTCCCCAATATTGTCTGTACATTGGTCCAATATTGGTGGATAACTGGGCATGACCAAAACACATGAAAATGATTTGCAGTCTTTTCACCACACAAGCGCCAACAGTTCAACCCCTTATGGGTAAATTTGTTTTGTGCAGGTGTTCTGAAAAATCTTACCAAGTTTTTCCATCCAAATTCTCTCCACTGCAGGGATGAGGTACTTTTCCATTGCTGTTTATTTAGCTTTTCCCATATTTCCAGTTGTAAAGTGAAATTCCCCTCTTTTTCCCATCTCTCTTTTATATAAGATGTGTTGTCTCCTTTTAAGTCTTGAAGACCTTGGTATATTTTAGAAATGTATCTGATCCCTGGGATCCCTTTATATGCCATTAAGAAGACCTTCAGAACACCTGACTGGGCCCTTTCCAAATCCTCCTTTTTAAGTATATTGTTTATGTGGTGTCTAAGCTGGAAGAACCTGTAAAAGTCTTGATTTATTAGGCCTTGTTTTTTCAAATCTTCAAAACTTCTTAAGATTTGCCCTTTAAAAAAATCGTAATATTTTATCAGCCCTTTCTCCTTCCACTTTTTAAATCTGGAGTCTGTTTTATTAGGAGTAAAGTCTTGATCATAGGCAATCCATTGCAGAAGTCGATAGGGCTCTTTAGTTTGATTCTCTCTGACTATCTTAAACCAAATTTTTAGCGGGGTCTCTATCCACGGGTTAGTGTTATTCAAAAGCTAAGGTAAGGCATTGTTCCCTATTATCGCCTGTAGGGGGATGTCACTTGTTATTTGGCATTCGATCTCCCTCCATTGTGCAGTGTAGACTGGGTTACATATCTCTACTAAAGTTTTAATTTGTGCGGCTTTAAAGTAGTCCCTGATATTTGGCAGCGCGAGCCCACCTTTGTCTTTGTTTAGCTGTAGGGTTCTATATCTGATTCTAGGTCTCTTGCCCTGCCATATGAATCTTGAGATCCTTCTGTCCAGTTCCTGCCATGTTTTTTTGGGAGGTTCTACCGGTATTGTTTGGAAAAGGTATAGAAGACGTGGAAGTATATTCATTTTGACTGCTTCAATTCTTTGTGCAGTACCCAAGAATGGTATCATATTCCATCTTGTTAGGTCAGATTTTATTTTTGTCACCAGTGGATCATAGTTTAGTGATATAATTTTGTTGAGTTGTTTTGGGATATTGACCCCCAGATATTTCATAGATTCCGACTCCCAGTTAGTTTTGAGTTTGCTTAGTGAATAATGATTTGGGTCGTAGTTGAATGTTAAAATTTGGGTTTTATGCATGTTTAATTTGTACCCCGATAAATCTCCATACTTTGAAAAAACTGAGGTTAGTTCTGGTAAAGAAGTGTCCGGCTGCCCTAGGTATATTAAAATGTCATCAGCAAAGAGTGCTATTTTATGTTCCTTCTGACCAAGTGTAATACCTTGAATTTTTTGATTTTGTCTTATCCATTGGCTCAGAGGTTCTATGAAGATTGCAAAGAGCAGTGGAGACAGGGGGCAGCCCTGATGACATCCTCTTTCCAGTTCAAAAGATGATGATAAATTACGTTAATCCTTATTTTAGCTGTTGGTTTTTTATATAATGCCTGTATAGTTCTAATGAAGTTGTTATGAAAATTGAAACTGGATAAGATTCTATATAGAAAAGACCAGTCAACCGAATCGAATGCTTTTTCAGCATCTAATCCCAATATGACTGCATTTAAGTTATATTTTTTTATATGATGAATTATGTGTAAAGTGCGTCGAATGTTGTCTTGTGTCTGTCTTTGTCTTATAAAACCTGTTTGGTCTAAATGAATTAGGTCTGTCAGTATATTTTCTAACCTTTTGGCAAGGATAATGGTAAAAAGCTTATAGTCCTGATTTAGTACACTGATTGGTCTGTAGTTGGAGCACTCTAGTTTATCCTTTTCAGGTTTAGGTATAACTGCAATGACCCCTTCTCTCCAGGAGGGGGGGATTTCCCCTGTGTGGAGGACATAATTAAATGTTTTCAGGAAGAGAGGAGATAGTTGCTGTTTAAAGGTTTTGTACCACTCTGCTGTATAGCCATCAGCTCCTGGGGATTTGTTAGCTTTAAGTTTCATAATTGCTTTTTCCAATTCTTTAGGATGTATTTCTGACAGTAGTGTTTTATTTTGTGACTCCATAAGTTGGGGAAGGTTTAATGTGTTTAGGAATGCCTCGGATGCGTTTTTATGTTTTTTGTGGGAGTATAAGTTCTTATAGTAATTCTCGAAGCTTTTAAGAATATCCTGAATTCTGAATTTTATTTCCTTTGATACTGGGTCTCTGATTTTGTAGATTGCTCTTTCTGTTTGATGTTTCCTCAATTTATAGGCTAGCAATTTTGCCGATTTACTGCCTGCTTCATAGTATTTTTGTTTCAAAAATGTAAGTTTCTTCTGGATTTCTATTGTGTAGATCTCATTTATTTGGTTTTTAATTTCCTTAATCTTGAGCGAGTCAGTAGAATGAGTGTTGCCTTTGTGTTCTTTTTCTAGGTTCCTAAGTTCTGACTCTAATGTGGATAGTTTTTCTTGTCTTAGTTTCTTTTGGGTTGCCAGTTTTGCAATAATCTTTCCTCTTATCTTTCCTCCCACAGTATTAAAGGGGATACTTCTCCATTATCGTTTTCTTCCAAATATCTGAGAATATCTGATTCCAATTCATCTTTCAATGGTCCTTTCAGGACATTTGAATTTAACCTCCAAGAAAATGTATTATTTGTGTATTTTTGGATATTTAAGTCCATGTAGATCGGACTGTGGTCAGAGAGATCCATCAGTCCTATTTTACATGTTTTTACTCTTCCAATGCCTCTATTAAACATAAAAAAATAGTCAATCCTTGAGTAAGATGAATGTGGAGTTGAGTAAAATGTATAGTCTTTTACACTGGGGTTGAGTTCCCTCCACACGTCACAGATTCCCATTTCTTTTAGTAGCATCCGAGTCTTCCTGTTTTGGGTGTTATTTTGATGTGGAGAATTACCAGAAGCATCCCAGTATGGATTCAGTCTAAGATTGAAGTCCCCACCACATATCACTAAACCTTGAGCTTTAGTTATCATTAGGTCAAATACATTTTTATAAAATTTCCAGTTAGCCCCTGGGGGAGCATACACATTCAGCAGGGTGATATCTTCTCCCTCTAGCCGCCCAGTTACCAAACTGTATCTCCCTTCTTTATCTTTGTGTTCTGATGTTTTTTCAAATGTAATTTTGGTTGATATCAATGTCGCTACTCCCCTCCTCCTCCCTGACTTATATGAAGATGAAGAGATCATTTTAAACCCTTGTCTACTGAGTTTATTGTGTTCCACGTCTGTTAGGTGGGTTTCTTGTAAAAATATTATTCCTGCTTTGTCTTTTTTCATTTTGCCTAGAATCTTGGATCTTTTAACTGGATTCAGGATTCCTTTTACATTATATGAGGCGATTTTGGTTACACCCTGTTTCTCCATTGTGTTGTTTTGTTTAGTATAACTGTGTGGTGGCCGTCTTTTGTGCTACTCAGAAACTGAAAGAACATTAAAAACAAGAAAAACATTAAGAACATAGTGTATAAAACTTTAAAACAAAAAGCTGTCAGAAGAACTTCCTGAGCTGAGGTCTTTTTAAAGACCCTGGAAGAGCCTTGATGGAGTGAAGGCCCTGAGGGAAATTCCTCAAACTCTGTTACGTGTTGAGGGCCCTCTCTTACCCCTGTAAGTTGTCCCATGCTTTTAACGTGAGTTTCAGAACCCAATCCAAACTTGTAATGATTTTTTTTTTCCTTTTATGCCTTTTAACCCTGTGAAATTGTGTGCACCCTCCCACCCCCATCACATCAAACATTCACGCAAAAACAGTATTTGTTAGTATGAGGAGAACATGTGGATTATTGTCACATTTCTATTTTAACAAGTTTTTTTTTTTTTTTTTTTTATTAAAAAGACTTATTTGTTTCAAATATTATGACTGTTCCATGAAATGTTTTACCACATGCTGAATACGCATCTCCTTTAATGTTTGTTACCTTGTATGGGGGGGGTTGGATGTGCGGATTGATTCAAGAGAAAAAAAAAAAAAAAAGGTCGCTATTCCAACCTGAAAACGGACAGTTTATCCGTGACGCTCTGGCGCTGGGTTTCCCGCTGCTGGTCCGTGGATTTTGAAGGTCTTTGTGTTGTCCATGTTTGCGCTTTGATCTTCTCACTCGGGTCTGCTGCGGGTTTAAATACCGTTACCGGGAGCCCTCTTCTCGCCATGTCAGCTGTTGCTTCTTCCGCCGAATTATAGAGACATGTTTCTTCGCCGTAGAAGACCCTTAACTTCGCAGGAAATGGAGTCTGAAAGTGCAGTTTCTTCTCTCTTAACACCTTTTTCGCGTCATTGTATTCCCTGCGCTTTTTAAGGACCTCCGGGGCGTAATCGTGTTCCACGAAGACTTTTCTCTCCTGGTGCATAAATCCTTTTTTCTGCCAGGCCAGTCTTACAACCTCTTGTTTTATTTTGAAATTGGAAAATCTTACCAACACCGAACGTGGGGGCGCTTCCGCCGCCGGCCTAGCGGCTAATGAACGATGTGCCTTTTCTATCTTCAAGTCGGTGGTTTGTGGAATATCCAATTTCTCTCTTAGTAAGGATTCCACGCATTCTGCCATTGAGTTAAAACCGTTTTCGGCTCCTTCTATCAGACCATGAATTCTTATGTTGTCTCTTCTTTGTCTTCCTTCCTGGTTGGCTAGCTTAGCCTCTATAGATGCTTGTCTTTTGCGTAGGTCCAGCACAGAATCTTCGAGCACTTTTATTCGTTCCTCTGTTTCCAAGATTCGGTTCTCGGCCTGGTCCACTCTGCTGTTTGTCCTTTTCAATTCTTCTCTGAATTCCCGAAATTCGGCCGTAACCTCTCGGCGAAATCGTCGTAGCTCTTCAAATAGTGATTTCAGGCTAACCTTTTTGTTAGCTACCACCAGTTCCTCGTCTTCTGAACGGAGATCTTCCAGTTCAGATTCTCCGGCCGATACGTGTCCTGGCCTGGAGAATTTCAGTTTCTTCTGTTTTCCTTTAGACATGATGATTTTGTCTTTTGATTTTCACTCCTCCAAAAATCCGTTAAGTTTGATTTTCAAGGTGTTATCTTGGATTGGGTCTGAGAGCTTCAGTGTTAAGCTGCAGTCGCCATGGCGTCCAGACCGGAAGTCGTGTGATGTTGGCTTTTGTTGTGTGATGTATAAGTATGGGGGTCTGACTGCGATCAGTCTCTTTCTGCTTTTGGTGAGACATGTTGGGGATGTGAAGCCGACATTAAATCTGAATTACAAAACCATTCAGCTTCTTCATTTCACGCTCCCCACATTGGTGACCAGTACGTGAGAATGGATGAAAGGCGTTCCCCCATTGCAGACTCGTCGGAGGCGGTCCGAGCGAGCGCCGTCGCCATCAAGCTCCCAGAATTCTGGCAGAACGACCCGAACTCGTGGTTCAAGCAGGCTGAGGCACAGTTCGCGCTCGCAGGGGTGACGGCAGACGAAACCAAGTTCTACCACGTCATCGCTAGGCTCGACGCCGCCACAGCACAATGCGTGTGGAGCGTGATACAGCAGCCGCCCGCCAGCGACAAATAAGATAAGATAAGATAAGCCTTCATTAGTCCCACAACGGGGAAATTCCAGGATTGCAACAGCACAGGGATAGCAACACTCAGAGCAACAATCAGAAGGCAAGAAAAAAAACAAGCAAGCAAGAGCAGCTAATAAACATATGTACGTATTACTATAAAATATATATATATACACACACACACAGACACACAGTGCAGAGCATTGTAGCTGGATGGAATAAATATATGAATATATGAACACACAGTGCAGAGCATTGTAGCTAGATGGAATAAATATGTAAATATATAAACACCCACAGTACGGAGCATTGCAGCTAGGTGGAATAAATATGCAAGTATATAAACACACACAGTGCGGAGCAATGTAGCTAGATGGAATAATATGTAGATATATAAATATATAAACACACCCAGTGCTGAGCATTGTAGCTAGATGGAATAAATATGCAAATATATAAACACACACAGTGCAGAGCATTGTTGCTAGATGGAATGAAACAGCATAACCGTCTACTTAGTTATCCTACATGGTATGATTATGTGCCCATACATATTCTCACCCTCCATAGCGACCGGTATGTTCCTAGTTGTATGCCGGAGGGGACCATTGTGTAAGTCTATTGCATCTTTTGCATTCAAAAAACTATTAGTTTGTTACGTCTTTTTGCTATCTCTGCGAGCAGCCCTGCTTAGGTTGTACAGTCTGACAGCCGTTGGTAGGAAGGACCTACGAAACCTCTCGGTTGTGCACCTGGGATGATGTAGTCTGCTGCTAAATGAGCTCCTCAGTGCATTCAGTATGTCCTGCATAGGGTGGAACTCGGACTCCAGCAGAGATGACAGTTTAGCCCCCGTCCTTCTCTCTCCTATCTCCTCCATCGGATCAAGGCGCTGCCCCAGGACAGAGCTAGACAGAACCGCCCTCCCCCCTGACTGCACAACAACCACTGCTGCCTCTAAAGAAATCAAGTCCTGCTGCCCACTCCCCACTCCACCAACACCCCCCCACTCCCAACACACAGCCCCCCATCCTGACCCTGACCAGGACCCAGGTGAGGACGGAGCTGAGGAAGATCAAGGCGAGGAAGGCGCCGGGACCGGACGGCATCAGCGCAAAGCTCCTCAAGTCCTGTGCAGACCAGCTGTGTGGGATTGTGACGTATATCTTCAACATGAGCCTGAAACTGGGGAGGGTACCACAGCTGTGGAAAACATCTTGTGTGGTACCTGTACCAAAAACTTCCCACCCCAAAGACCTGAACAGCTACAGACCGGTGGCCTTGACGTCCCACTTGATGAAGACCCTTGAGAGACTGCTCCTTGCTCACCTCCGCCCCCTGGTGGAACCAGCGATGGATCCACTCCAGTTTGCCTACCAGCATGGCATTGGGGTGGAGGATGCGGTGATCTTCCTCCTTCACCGTTCTCTGTCCCACCTGGAGAAGCCCGGGAATATGGTGAGGATCATGTTCTTTGACTTCTCCAGTGCTTTCAACACCATCCAACCGATGATCCTGAAGGACAAGCTGCTGCGCGCAGGGGTGGACCAGCACCTGTCATCATGGATCCTGGACTACCTCACGAACCGGCCTCAGTTTGTGAGAACCCGGGACTGTGTGTCCGACACGATCATCAGTAGCACGGGGGCCCCCCAGGGAACGGTGCTGGCTCCCTTCCTGTTCACTCTTTATACTGCGGACTTCTCACACAACACAACACACTGCCATCTACAGAAGTTCTCTGATGACTCTGCGATCGTTGGCCTCATCTCCAATGGAGATGAAGCTGAGTACAGAGGGCTTATCCAGGACTTCGTGGACTGGTGCCATCGGAACTGCCTCCAGATCAACGCGAGGAAAACTAAGGAGCTGGTGGTGGACTGCCGCAGGCATGGGCAGCCCCTCACAGTACCAGTAAATATACAGGGAACAGACATCGAGATGGTGACATCCTATAAGTACCTGGGTATTCATCTGAACAATAAACTAGACTGGTCACACAATACTGATGCACTCTACAAGAAGGGACAGCGCAGGCTGTTCCTGCTGAGGAGACTCAGGTCTTTTGGTGTACAAGGGGCGCTGCTGAAGTCATTCTATGACACGGTGGTGGCATCAGCCATCACTTTTGGAGTGGTCTGCTGGGGCAGTGGCATTACTGCAGCCGATAGGAAGAGACTGAACAAACTGATTAAGAAAGCTAGCTCTACGAGGAGCTGAAGGCTACTCTCATCGAGAGCTTCGTGCCCTCGGCCGAGGAAAGGGCCAAGAGACTACTGGCGATGTATGGCCAAGGAGGGCACAGACCAATGGCCCTGATGGAAGACATGCTTCAGCTGAGGGAGGCAGACAACGACAGCTTCCTCTTTCAGCACATCTTCCTCAGCAATCTCCCGGCACACATGAGAGGGACTCTGGCCAGCATGAGTTGTAAGACCCAGCAGGATTTCCGCGCGCTGGCCCGGGAAGCACAGCGGCTCCTCAACTCCTGCGGCGAGCAGATAGCCACAGCAGCAGCGGCGGACCTGCGGAAGCCCAGGGCATCGGGGAGCCGGAGACAGCGGAGCAAATCCCACCCTCCATGGCAGCGACGCGGCCACGACGCAACAGACGAGACGACCTCTGTTACTACCACCGGCGATTCGCTGAGAGGGCATACAAGTGTGTTGCCACCGTGCAGTTTCAAGAGCTCGGGAAACTCCAAAGCCGGGAACCGTTAGCAGCTACGGCTCTCGGCGAGGCCAACAAGCTGCTCTACATCACTGATGAAGGCTCCGGGCGGCATTTCCTCATAGACACCGGAGCTCAGGTGAGCTTCATCACCCCGACCTACGCTGACCGAGTGGCTGGACCCCGCGGCAACGGGGCAACGGCGGCGAACGGCTCGAACATCAGCAACTTATGGTGAAAGGACCTTGTCTCTGTCCTTACACGGCCGCACTTATGAGTGGACTTTTATCATAGCAGCGGTGAGTTTCAACATGTTAGGTGCTGATTTCTTATGTTCACATGGGTTGTAAGTTGATCTTGCAAACAGACGCTTAATCAATGCACTGTCATTCTCTTCTATCCCCTGTGCAGCTCGAGTGTCCCCACCACCCATGCAGGCCAACGTCGCCACAGCAGGCGGTAAGTTTGACAAACTCCTCACCCAATTTCCAGCACTCACAGTTCCCAAATTTTCGGCAACAGTAGCGAGACATGGGGTGGAGCACTTCATCTCCACAACAGGCCCCCCTGTTTTCGCTAAAGCTTGGCGCTTAGACGCGACCAAGCTCGCCATAGCACGCGACGAGTTCGCCAGCCTGGAAAAGCTGGACATTATTTGGCGCTCGAAAAGCCCATGGGCTTCGCCACTGCATATGGTCCCTAAAGCTGACGGCTCGTGGAGACCTTGCGGCGATTATCGCAGATTAAACAATGCTACAGCGCATGACCGCTACCCAATCCCTCACATCCAGGATTTTTCACTACATCTGGCGGGTGCGCGTATTTTTTCTAAAATAGACCTGGTCCGCGGTTACCACCAAGTCCCAGTCCGACCTGAGGACGTCCCTAAAACAGCCGTAATAACCCCTTTTGGTCTTTTTGAGTTTCTGCGCATGCCGTTTGGCCTTAAAGGCGCAGCACAAACGTTTCAGCGTATGATGGACGCTGTGTTACGCAATCTTCCTTTTGTGTTTGTCTACCTCGACGATATTTTAGTCGCCAGCACGTCTGAGGAGGAACACGAAAATCATCTCACTACAGTTTTTCAGAGGTTGGAAGAACATGGGTTAATAATTAATCCAGCCAAGTGCCGATTCGGTGTGGCGCAGATTGATTTTTTGGGACACCGCGTTTCCCCAGCAGGGGCAGTCCCATTGCCTGATAAGGTGCGTGCAGTGGCAAATTTTCCCCGACCACAAACGGTCAGATCGCTGCAGGAGTTTTTGGGAATGGTAAATTTTTACAACCGTTTCCTCCCCCGCGCAGCTCAGCTCATGCAGCCATTATATGCCGCGCTTAGAAAGCAAAAGCCCTCCAACGCAGTCGTGTGGTCCCCGGAGCAGGAACGCGCGTTCGCGGAAGTAAAAAGAGCCCTGGCTGATGCCGCGCTTTTGGCCCACCCCGACCCCTCGGCCCGCATAGCGCTTACCACAGACGCATCAAATTTGGCCATAGGGGCGGTCGTGGAGCAGCACGTTGACGGAGTTTGGCAACCGCTAGCATTTTTTAGCAATTCCTTAAACGAAACCGAGCGCAAATACAGCACGTTTGACAGGGAGCTGTTAGCGCTTCATTTGGCCATTCGCCATTTCCAGTTCTGGTGGGAAGGTCGGCGTTTCACGGCTTTTGTCGACGATAAACCGCTCACTTTTGCGATGTCTAAAATCTCAGAACCTTGGTCGGGCCGGCAACAAAGGCAGCTGGCCGCAATTTCGGAATTTACCACGGACATTCGCCACGTAGCGGGCAAACTCAACGTGGTGGCAGACTGCCTCTCCTGTGCTGCGACATCGTCAGGGCACGCGGAGGCAGATTATACTACCGCAGCCGCAGGGCGCAAGACCAACGCGGAAGCGTACGCGGCCCCAGTTCACGTAGGGATAGATTACGCAGCCATGGCAGCAGAACAGAGTAGTGACGCGAACGTGCACGCACTCCAGTCTGGACCAACAGGGTTAAGGCTGGAGAGCAGGGGTTTGCATGACGGTGTGCCCCCCTTAATCTGTGACGTGTCAACCGGGCAACCTCGCCCGGTAGTTCCAGCCGCGTGGCGCCGCCGCGTTTTTGACTCGGTTCACTCCCTGGCGCACCCGGGAGTGTGCACTTCGGTGAAAATGGTGGCGGAGAAGTTTGTTTGGCCAGGCCTGCGCAAGCACGTAAAGGAGCAGGCAAGAACATGCATGTTTTGCCAACGTGCCAAAATTCACAAACACATGAAAGCTCCTTTAGAACCGTTCCGAATCCCGGCCAGGAGGTTTGACCATGTGCATGTCGACCTCGTGGGCCCCCTACCGTCGTCGCAGGGGTTCACACATCTTTTAACAATGGTGGACCGAACCACACGTTGGCCAGAAGCGGTCCCACTGACGTCAACTACAGCCGCAGAGGTGGCTCGTGTTTTTTTAACGACCTGGGTGGCGCGTTTCGGAGTCCCGTCAGACATCACGTCCGATAGGGGGCCTCAGTTTGTCTCAGAGCTCTGGTCTGGGATGGCCGGCAGCTTAGGGGCAACAATCCATCGCATTACTGCGTATCACCCCCAGGCTAATGGTTTATGCGAGCGTTTTCATAGGTCTTTGAAGGCTGCCTTCAGAGCGTCACTAATGGATGCAGATTGGGTTAACAAACTACCGTGGGTTTTACTGGAGTTGCGTTCTGCGCCCAAGGAGGATCTAGACGCCTCCCCAGCAGAATTAGTTTTTGCACAACCTCTCAGGCTCCCCGGTGAATTCTTACCAGAACACCCAGAGCCGGGGCGCCTCCCAGCTCTGAGGCCACTAAGCAGCACGGGAGCGGACATGCTCCCGGGCCCTGTTCATCACACTTTTCCGCGGGTTTTTGTTCCCCAGGCTTTAAAAAATGCCGAGTTCGTTTTTGTTAGGCACGAGGCTTTAAAGCCAACCCTCCGCCCACCATATGATGGTCCATATAGAGTGCTGGAACCTGGAGATAAGCATTTTGTGCTGGATTTGGGGGACAGAAAAGAGACAGTCAGCATTGACAGACTCAAGCCTGCCTTCATGTTGAGTGACGAGCCTGTATGGGTGGCGAGAGCACCTCGACGTGGTAGACTCCCCAAGGGACACGTCCCAGCCCCCCTGCAGGGATCAAATAACCACTCTTTTCCTCAAGCTGCAGATTCCTTAAAAGACAGCGCCGCTGGGACGCCGAGGCAGGCGTACAGCAGATTTGGAAGACGGTTGAAACCCAGACAACACACAGACTGATGTGAATGTGATAATGTGTTTTAAGATATGCTGTCGGGGTTATCATGGCAGTTTTAAGGCGGACATGGGGCATAGACTATACTGTTAATGTTATCACTGTGTTTTTTAACGTGATCATGCCGTATAAATTATGCTGTTGGTGTGGTTTCTGAAGATTTTTTTTTTCTCTTTTTCCTTCCTTTTAATGTGATCAACTTGTATAGTTATGACAGTGATGTCACCATATTCTGTGAACCTAAATATATTGTCCTTTTCTTTGACGTTTGGGGGGGGCTGTAGTTCATATATCCATATCTGCATATGTATAGACACAGGGGGATGTTTTGTGATTGCATGTGTGGAATGACCTCACGTTTCAGAAGAGGACAATAGGTCTGGACCGCCTGCGGAGAACAACGAGGAGATGGAGGCGCGGCGGTGAAGACCTGAAAAGACTTCCTGACCCCCCAGGGTCGGGCGAAGGAACGGGAGGACATTGGAAGGAGATATTGGATGATTAGAAGGATATGACAAGGATGTGTGATGTTGGCTTTTGTTGTGTGATGTATAAGTATGGGGGTCTGACTGCGATCAGTCTCTTTCTGCTTTTGGTGAGACATGTTGGGGATGTGAAGCCGACATTAAATCTGAATTACAAAACCATTCAGCTTCTTCATTTCACGCTCCCCACACAGGGCAACATTATAATGATTCACCAATTAATATCTGTCAGACTTCACTTGATGCATTAACAGTTACCTTCCACTTCAGAATATGACAGAGTCATCAGAAAACTGGACATACAAACACAAACACTCGGCACACAATGACCACGACTGTCACTGTCATTTATTTTCATTATTGCTCAATAAGCATCTTACTTTCTCAATGTATCATGACAGTTAAATATCTTTCATTACACCAGCAATTGTGAATTAAATGGACATAAATTTATTGAGATAACAGATGTGTCCTCCAATATCTTGCTTTACACAGCCAGCTATCTGACACCCAAATATAACCACTTTAAAATCCAAAAGCTAAGAAAATCAGTAAATAATTTTATCCTAGAGACTATATGCAAAGCTTTTTTTCTTAAAAATGTGTGAAAAAACACATTTCAAATGTGTGTTTTACATCTTTCTACTTTCCCATAGTGTTGTTGTTGTGATCCATCGGTATTCCCTCTTACAGGAATATTCTTCTCACCTGCAGCTATTTGTACACAGTAATTTGTATACACAATAAATACTTATCCTTGCAGCCAAAACTCTGATCTTGTGTCTGTGTCTGCATTTGGGTCCGTTAGCTGTAAACATGTTAGCTGTTGTATTCCAGCTCGGTCTTGGTCTTAAGAGAAGTTGTAAGACCACATTTTTAAGGTCTCAGTCTTGTCTCAGAATCTGACTCATTTTTACTCTGTTTCGTCTCAGTCTCGAACTAAATGGATTTTGGATTTTAAATCAAGACTATTCAAGCCCAGGACTTGTTTCTTTGTACACATAATTACTATAAATGCAAAGAAGTATTTTAAATGTAACAAAGTTATTTACAGCTTTAATTTTATGTCAGCACTAATGGTGGCAACCCCGCCTCCTTTACACAAGTGGGAGAAGATAGGAGGAAACAAAGAGCAGTGGAGAGTTGCAATCATGGTTAATCTCGATTATCCCCATCACTGCTACTACATTTATAACTTGTGTTTATTCAGATTAATAAGGACTAGGATAACTGCATTAATTGTAAAAACAATCAATTAAAATGTGTGAAACAAGTTTAAATATGGTGTATTAACACTAATATTAATACAGTATAATGTATTAATTACAGGCAGCTCAGTAGATCACTGTTGCCTCACAGTAAGAAGGTGGTAGGGTCGAACCTAAGAGCTGGCCCACGGCGACCTTTCTGTGTGGAGTTTGCGTGTTCCCCCCATGTTTAAGAGGGTTTCCGTTGGGTACTCCGGTTAGGTTAATTGGCCTCAACTGCAGATTCTAAGTTGTCCTTCGGTGTCAATGTTGGGGTGAACAGTTGTCTGTCTCCCTGTGTTGGCCCTACGATGTACTGGTGATCTGTTCAGGGTGTGCCCCGCCACTCTCCCAAAGATGCTGTGATAAGTGGTTAAAGAGCTGAATGAAGGAATGGCATCTATTAATTTAAAACAAATTGGACAGATTTATAACAAACATATAAACCTGTTATATGATTTTGAACTGCCTCAGCTTTAGTTATGAGATTGCACTGTAATCTTTATGCAGTTCTTTTATATTTTACTGACAAATGGACATCACATTAACTTTATTTGTATGTATTATGTGAAACTTCTTTAATCTAAGTAAATGGAAATTTGTTATGCCATTAAAATGCATAAAATGTTAAAAATTGTCCTAAATATTTTTGAGTACGTTTCCATTCATCCATATGAACATTAGCAGTCTTACAATCTCAAGCTGTGAAACGCAACAAAATCTCCACATTCTACAACCTAACATGCTGTCATACACCTGGGTAAACGAACTATTTGCATCTCCGTCAGTTGTGACGCATGATATCTATCCATTGCATACTATAACACAGAGGAGCAGGATTGGCTCTTCATCCTCCTGCAGCAGCACAGACTGCAGTCTGCGTTTTGGTACTTTTGCAGAGGACGGAGCTGACTCACCACATCAGACAGAAGTCTGCACAGGAGGACTCCGTTTGTTTTCGCCTTGCTGATGTTGAAGCCAGTGTGTCTGCTGACAACAGACGCTCCAGTGCTGAATCAAAGCTTGTGTCATGGACCTGGTTGTACTGTATGAGTCAGAAATTTGAGAAACTTTCTTTCCCCCTCACCTGCTCCTTACTCGCATCCACATGCCCGTCATCAATAACACCAAGGTGCATTAATCCTGACTGGACCATTAAAGGTGGCAAAGTGCCAGCTCAATAATGTCTTAACAGCTCCCTCTAATCTCACCAAACTGCTAGCATGTACTCTGCATGGAAAAAACATTACAAGGACTGAAGAGCTCAGATAATTAAAACGGGCTCTAGCACCAGGGACAGGTATGATTATGTGTGAGGTCTGAGGCCAACACCGATCCTCCCATCAGCAGCACATGGTAAATGTCTCCTCACACACAAAATGAATCAATCTGAATCACCCCCCGCGTCATTAAAGCAAACACTGGGCTCCTTCGGGATTCTGATTTAATGAGGGTAAACCGTACCCCGAGAGTCCAGCAACCACACAGGGCTTCGCCACAGTGAAACGTCAGCATCTGTGTGACATCCTGCAGTCACACTTCACACATACCGCTACTGCAGCTGCACAGCGCTGCCTCAGAAGAAAGAGAAAAGGCTGGTGGACGGACAGTAGAAAGTGCAAGGCAAACAGCTGTAGTATTTGGCTTTGCTTTACAAATAATTGGATATAAACCTGCGGGGAGCTGCCTCTGCTTTGACTCTGCCTTGTTTTATCTCTGTACAGCTGTTTCGCTGTTGGAGACAGAGACACAGAGCTCTGACTGGAGCTGCATCTAAAACTATCCACTGCATATCACTTCTTCTTTTTGTACTTAATCCAGAAGTTTTTCCTCAGTTCTCACCCTGCTATCAATGTGATGAGTTACAGCATAATATTTTCAGTAAATATACATGAGAGTTGTCTTTTTTAATCAAAACTCTATAAACGTCCAGCATGTAATGAATATAGCTACACGTAATACCCCAGTGACAAATACACATACGTACGTATGAGTTTATTATTTTAAAATAATAACCTAAGTAGTAACATGGGTTATAAATAAAACTAGAAAAAGCACCTGCCCTGACATATGTTGTAGCCTTTATAGGCAAATCATGGGAAACTCCAAATAATAACAGAATAAAATGTCTATTTATATGGCTTGTGTGGCCCAGTAATTCCAGGAGCTATGTTACTGGTGGCGATTTGCTCCTGGGACGGTCTCCCAAGGCAAACTGGTCTTTGCTGAAGGGCCAGACCAAGTACGTCCTCATGAAAAAGTTACAGCAAGGACCCAATGTGTACCCCGCCCATTTTGGGCTCCAGGGCACGTGCCTGGTTTCTGCCTGTTTCTGTCCATAGGACCCGAGTCCGCTCTCTAGTGGGCTCACTACCTGCTGGAGGGATCATGGGGATCATGGTGAAATGTGAACCAAGCGGCAGTCTGGACTTCTCTGCTTGAGCTGATGACCCCGTGACCCAGACCCCCGGCAGAAGATGGACGGACGATGGATGGATGGATGGATTTCATTCTGTCATCGTGTGAGTGATTGGCAAGAGGTGAATTCAACACATGAGGGGTACAAAACTAGTTGCTACCCATTATCATATGTAAAGTATACAAGCCAAGAATGCACTTGTAGGAGAAGCACTGAATTTTCTTTTTTACAATACAGCAGTTTCTTCTGGATATACATTATCATGATTTATTTGGTGAGAAAATCAACAAGCTGAATTTGTGACAGAGCGCTCTGGAATATTTTCTAAAATGTATTACACACAGTTACAAATCGACTGAAACGCAATCATTTAGACTTGTACTCTGAAATAAACACAACAGATGTGTGATGATAATCATAAATTCATCAGTCCAACGTTTTAAACGCAGCTTCTGTTTTTTTTTCTTTCTTTTTTTTATATTTTCAGAGAGAAAATTATTGTGTTGTGTCTATTAAAGCTGTTATCGGTGCGTTTAAATTCTCATTCTTTAAGTTTATGATTCATGCCAGGCCAAGAATAAAATAAAAAGTGGTTCTCATAAACACAGCGTGCTTGGAAATGCATCTGAAGTTTAAAGCTGACAGGATATCTGTCAAACGCACGATTTATGAAACGCACCGTATGCGGTGGCCGTGAGCGCTCATGGGCGCCTGTGCTGCATGTTTTCCAGCTGCGGGGTCAGACGGGAATGCAAGTGTGGAGATGGGCTGAGAGCACCGAGCAGCCGCTGCTGTGCGTGTGGAGGAAGAGGCCCTCGGCAGTGAGAGAGAGCGCTACTGATAAATCCCAAAGCTTTTGTGAGTCACCCGTTAACCGTTTCGGGTCTAACTGCTGACTCGGTTCGCAGAAAATCACACATACGCTAAATAATTTAAAAAAAAAAATTAAAAAGCGACATTTGGCTGTTTCCCACTACTGTGCAGTATAAAATTGTGCTTTTTTTTTTTAAAATCTTCATGCATAATGCCTGCTCACCTTTGTCCGTTGTCCACGCCGTTACAGACACGGCACCGTAGCTCCGGAGTGCACGCTCGGTGTCCGAAATAGATTTCTTCAGTTCCATGTCAGTGGCGTCCACGCGCGGCCAAACCGAGAAACCAAGGGTTTGTCTTTATAATTTGTAATCAATATCTACACGTTCCCCCTTCTTTATGTCCCTACATAGACCCGGTGACGAAGCTCCGGCGACCCCAGACGTTGAGCATCTTTGTTCGGGCTTTCAAGTCCTTCTGCCTGCGTGCGGATGGAGGGGGGATCCAGGGAGCATGCGCAGTGCGGCCAAAGCTATGAGGAGGGGAGACACCCACAGACTGACGGAAAAAACAAGAGCTGCATCAAAGTTACGTTAGCCATTGTTAGAACTTTTCTTTTCTTTTATTAGAAATTTTATTTTTAAAAACAAGCATGCAAAAGATTTTATGGACATATTTAGAGGTGTGTTAAGGAGGCAATGGTTATGCTGATTGTTCTGACCCACTTTTTTTTTTATTTTTGATTCTAACATAAGTGATGTATTTTGCTTTAGGCTGGTTTTGATTTGAATTACAATCTACTTTTTGGTTTATTTGGATTGTTTAGAATTAGGATAAATATTTAAATTTGTCAAAACAATTTAATCTGATAAAAATTGTGTGTTTTGAAATAAACCAGATTAATTTACAGTGAGACTGAAGTAAGATGAACTGATTTAAAGCAACACTAAATGATAAATGGCATTCACTTACAGTATATAGCGCTTTTCCTCATCTCTAGATGACCAAGGCGCTTTACAGATCCTGATATCCACCCATTCACACACTGATGGCAGTGGAGCTGCCATACACAGGCACTGGCCTGACCCACCAGGAGCAACTGGGGTTTCAGTATCTTGCTCAATGACACGTCAACATGCAGACTGCAGACGGAGTGGGAATCAAACCCCTGACCCTCAAATCAGTAATCGGCCACATTACACCTATTCCAAATTATTATGCAAATAGCATTTTAGTGTCATAAATATTCAATTTTTTTGTTTTTCAATTAAACTCACGGATGGTTTTGTGTCTCAGGGCTGATTGGATCACTGATATCAGTCTCAGACACCTGTCATAATTAGTTTGCCATGTGAGCCCAATTAAAGGAAAACTACTTAAGAAGGATGTTCCACATTATTAAGCATGCCACAGGTTTCAAGCAATATGGGAAAGAAAAAGGATCTCTCTGCTGCTGAAAAGCAGCAGATAGTGCAATACCTTGGACAAGGTATGAAAACATTAGATATTTCACGAAAACTTAAGCATGATCATCGTACTGTGAAGAAATTTGTGGCTGATTCAGAGCACAGGTGGGTTTGTGCAGATAAAGGCATAATGAGGAAGGTTTCTGCCAGACAAATTCATCAGATTAAGAGAGCAGCTGCTAAAATGCCATTACAAAGCAGCAAACGGGTATTTGAAGTTGCTGGTGCCTCTGGAGTCCCACGAACCTCAAGGTGTAGGATCCTCCAGAGGCTTGGAGTTGTGCATAAACCTACTATTCAGCCACCCATAACCAATGCTCACAAGCAGAAACAGTTGCAGTGGGCCCAAAAATACATGAAGACTAATTTTCAAACAGTCTTGTTTACTGGTGAGTGCCATGCAACCCTGGATGGTCCAGATGGATGGAGTAGTGGATGGTTGGTGGATGGCCACCATGTCCTAACAAGGCTGCAACGTCAGCAAGGAGGTGGCGGAGTCTTGTTTTGGGCCGGAATAATGGGGAGAGAGCTGGTAGGCCCCTTTAGGGTCCCTGAAGGTGTGAAAATGACCTCAGCAAAGTATTTAGAGTTTCTGACTGACCACTTTCTTCCATGGTACAAAAAGAAGAACCGTGCCTTCCGTAACAAAATTATCTTCATGCATAACAATATACCATTTCATGCTGCAAAGAACACCTCTGTGTCATTGGCTGCTATGGGTATAAAAGGAGAGAAACTCATGGTGTGGTCCCCATCCTCCCCTGACCTCAACCCTATTGAGAACTTCTGGAGCGTCCTCAAGCAAAAGATCTATGAGGGTGGGAGGCAGTTCACATCAAAACAGCAGCTGTGGAAGGCTATTCTTGTCATGAGTCTGAGCTCTAATTTTCCCTGTGAGCTCAGACTCAATTAATTTCTGAGTTTTGTATGTCTGTTATTACTATGTTGTTAGTTTTCTTTATATATTTTGTTTTTTGACACTTATGTGCCCGTCTCTCTCAGACACTCCCTCTTGCTGTTCACAGTCTGTTTCCCAACTGTGAATAGTTGAGTAATTAAGCCACCTGCTGGCTCAGCCCACATCTGCTGCTCATTTACCTGCCATTCATTTGTTGCCCACTATTTAAGGACTGCTGTTTGTTATCTCAGTGCAGCAGCATTGTCTTATGTCCAATGCCTAAGGACTACTCCTGGTGTTATTAGGACTCATATTCTCATCTCATCTCCTCCAGAGCGATCTCAGCTCTGGAGTGCCATTTCTGTAAGTTGCTTTGTCTATATTTTTGTGTTAGTGTACTGTTCTGGATTTTTTGTCCTCTTAAATGTCACTATGCAGTTTAGCAAGTGGGTCTGTCTCTCTGCCCCAGAGGGGCCAATCATGACAATTCTGACATCTTGCAAAGAAATTCAAGCAGAAACTCCCCAAAAACTCACAAGTTCAATGGATGGAAGAATTGTGAAGGTTTTATCAAAGAAGGGGTCATATGTTAACATGTAAATTGGCCTGTTAAGATGTTTTTGATTGAAATAGTTTCTGATTTCAGTAAATACATATGACCTCCTAATGCTGCAATTCAACAAATGACCATTTTTAGTTCTTTACAATCAATAAAATGTTTTGAAACTCTGTTGTGCATAATAATTTGGAACAGTGTATTTTGAATTTTTTTATTTTTGCAAAAAATGTTTATCATTAAGAGATTTGTTCAATAAAATTTGAATTATGCTCTAACGGTTGATGACTTGAAAATTATACTGACTGTCATTTGCATCAAGTATTTAGGAAAATCAGAGACAGATATCATTTGTCAGTGGGCAGTGGTGGCCTAATGATTAGGGATATGGAGCGGCGAGCGGAGGGTCACAGGTTCGATCCCTGGACTGGCAGGATAAGATCTGGGTGGGACAGATAACATACACTACCGTTCAAAAGTTTGGGGTCACCCAGACAATTATTTTGTGTTTTCCATGAAAAGTCACACTTATTTACCACCATGAGTTGTAAAATGAATAGAAAATATAGTCAAGACATTGACAAGGTTAGAAATAATGATTTGTATTTGAAATAATAATTTTTTCCTTCAAACTTTGCTTTCGTCAAAGAATCCTCCATTTGCAGCAATTACAGCATTGCAGACCTAACATGATTGCACAAGGGTTTTCTAATCATCCATTAGCCTTCTGACGCAATGAGCAAACACATTGTACCATTAGAACACTGGAGTGATAGTTGCTGGAAATGGGCCTCTATACACCTATCTAGATATTGCACCAAAAACCAGACATTTGCAGCTAGAATAGTCATTTACCACATTAGCAATGTATAGAGTGTATTTCTGATTAGTTTAAAGTTATCTTCATTGAAAAAAAAGTGTTTTTCTTTCAAAAATAAGGAAATTTCTAAGTGACCCCAAACTTTTGAACGATAGTGTAGCAGTGTTTGCCCCACCCCCCTTAACCCCACTGTGGTGTCGTTGAGCAAGGCCCTTAACCTCAGCTGCTCCCTTGGAGCTGCTCAGTGGCCACAGGTCAGTCTGTGGTTGCACTGGGCAGCTTCCTGGTGTGAATGACATGTTTACACAAAAACCCAAGAGCAGACAACAGACCCAATTAGAATCACAGTGATCTTTATTGATAAAGTGGAAGTGTGTGTGTGCAGAGCAGGAGAGGTCTGGCAACCCTGCAGAGAGAGAGAGGGGAGAAAAGAATATTAGTTTCTTTGCAACAGTAGACTGAATTGGTTGAAAAATTAATAATCTTATGGAGCAGGGGAAGTAGCAGAAGCACAAAGAAGTAGCTCTGTCCTTTTCCAGGTTACCAGGGTCCCGATGAGGTGAAGAGGTGCCCGTGCTGATAATTACAGTGCTGGGTGCAGGTGAAAACCTCCGCTGAGGGGGAGAGAGGAGCGAGTCAGTCCAGGGAAGCAGAGGCACTTACTGAGCTGGAGAGAGGGAGGGGTCTTCGGCACATGGGCTGAGGTCCGGTCCGCCGCCTGGAGCTGGAGAAGGTCCACCTGGAGGTTGGTCCACCTGTGCACAGGGAAGAGAAGCAGGAGAAGGCAGGAGGAGAAGGAGATGAATCCAATAATGGTAAGCTTACAGTTGAGTTGGGGAGCTGAAACTCCCAGATGACGAGATGCAGATAACTTCAGATAAGATACCACTTCAGATAAGTGGTAATGATACGTTACCACTTCCTTGTGGTAACGTATCGTCACTTCCTGTTTTGCTGTCTGCCTGTGTGGTTTGCTCTCCAGCTCTCCAGCCACTAGCTATGGCTACTACCTCTCTTTCCTCTCCTCCTCTGGTGTGCTCTCTCTGTCAGATGTTTAGCTACACCTCTGCCTCTTTTAGTGATAACGGTAAATGTAATAAATGTTGTCTTTTTGAGGCGCTCGAGGCGAGGTTGTCTGATTTGGAATCCCGGCTCCGCTGCATTGAAACACCGTTTGCGCCAGTTAATCTCGACGGACGCCCATTAGCTGCAGCGGAGCTAGCTAGCTTAGGTCCCACTGTCAGCGGTTCCCCGGCTCTCCTCAGCAGCGAGGAGACTGGGTGGGTGACGGTGAGAAGGAAGCCTAGTCGCAAAGCCCCGGTTCACCACCAACCTGTTCACGTTTCTAATCGTTTTTCCCCGCTCAGCGACGCACCCGCTGAGGAAAAAACTCTGATCTTTGGCGACTCTGTAGTCAGAAACGTGAACCTAGAGACTCCAGCGGCCATAGTCACATGCATTCCTGGGGCCAGAGCAGGCGACATCGAGTCAAATTTGAAAATGCTGGCTAAAAGTAACTCTAAATATTCCACAATTGTTATTCACGCCGGCATTAATGACATCCGTCTCCGGCAGTCGGAAGTCACGAAACTTAATATAGAATCGGTGTGTGACTTTGCAAAAACGATGTCAGCCACTGTAGTATTCTCTGGACCCCTCCCCAATCTGACCAGTGATGACATGTTTAGTCGCTCGTCATCCTTGAACCGCTGGCTGTCTGTGTGGTGTCCTAAAAATGACGTGGGCTACACTGACAATTGGAGCTCTTTTTGGGGAAAACCTGGTCTTATGAGACGAGACAGCATTCATCCCACTTTGGATGGTGCTTCTCATTTATCTAACAATCTGGCATCTTTTTTATCCAAATTTCCAAAACCATGACTACTCAGAGTTGGGACCAGGAAGCAGAGTCGCAGTCTTACACGCCTCTCTGCAGCTCCTCTTCATCCGCCACCCCTTAGCTTAGTCCCTGTCTTCCCCATCAGAGAATTGTTGTCTGCTCCCTCCAAAGTAAATAAAAATATAATGTATAAGCATCCCAAAGTGATAAAGCAAAATATTGGTAAAACTCAAATTAAACATAAAGCCTCTAAATTGAATGATTTGGCCTCTGTTCCTCCTCATAATTTAAAAATTAAATGTGGTTTATTAAATATTAGGTCTCTAATTCCCAAGTCTCTGTTAGTCCATGATCTGTTAATTGATCATCAGATTGATTTAATTTCCCTTACAGAGACTTGGTTAGGACAAGAGGATTATGTTGGTTTAAATGAATCAACTCCCTCTGGTTATTTAAACTGTCAAAATCCCAGAAGTTCTGGTCGTGGAGGAGAAGTAGCAACAATTTACCATTCCAAATTACTAGTTAATGTAAAGCAAAAAACATGTTATAATTCCTTTGAGGGCCTGGTCCTCAGTGTTGGGCACTTTAGCAATTTCAGGTTAAACCCAATTTTATTTGCCATAGTTTATCGTCCCCCATCAACCTATTCAGAATTTTTATCCGAATTTGCTGATTTCTTAGCTGATTTAGTGCTGAAATCTGATAGAATAATTATAGTAGGGGACTTTAGTATACATGTGGATGTAGATAGTGACTGCCTTAATGTGGCTTTTAATTCAATATTAGACTCGATTGGGTTTTCTCAGAAAGTAGGAAATTCTACTCATTACCTCCACCATACATTGGACCTTGTTCTGACATATGGCATAGAAATAGAAAATCTTGTAGTGTCTCCTCATAACCCTGTACTGTCAGACCATTGTCTGTTAACCTTTGATTTTACTATTTCTGACTATTTGGCTCCTAAAGAAAAATATTATCACAGTAGATGCCTCTCAGATGATGCTGTTTCCAAATTTATGCAGATTGTTTCCTCTATGCCATGTGTCAACACAACGGAAATAAGCTATAGACAGCTTGCTCCTTCTGTAATTGATAAAATGGTGGATAGTGTTTCAGCTTCTCTGCATCAGGCTCTAGACTTGGTGGCCCCCTTAAAAAAGAAAAAGTCTAATCAGAGATTTTTAACTCCTTGGTTCAACACAGAAACTCGTAGCTTAAAACAGAAGACTCGTCAATTAGAAAGAAAATGGCGCTCTACTAATTTAGATGAAATCTATTTAGCTTGGAGAAATCATCTTTTAATTTATAAAAAATCTCTTAGAAAAGCTAGAACGAGTTATTACTCTGCATTAATAGAAGAGAACAAGAATAATCCCAGGTTTCTTTTCAGTACTGTAGCCAGGTTGACAAAGAGTCAGGACTCTGTCAATCCTAGCATCCCCTTAGAGCTTACTAGTCAGGACTTTATGAACTTTTTCAATAATAAAATTTCATCCATCAGAGATAAAATCAATCAGATTCTTCCCACAGTTAACTTAAATACTGTAACTACTACAACTCCTTCTATTGATGTCTGTCTTGATGAGTTTACTCCAATCGACCTTTGTGAGTTAGACAAAATAGTTTCCTCATCCAAACCTTCAACTTGTCTTTTAGACCCTATTCCTACCAGGTTATTTAAAGAAGTCTTCCCACTTATTGGGAGCTTTATTCTTCATATAATCAATTCTTCATTGACTTTAGGCCATGTACCGCAGGCTTTTAAAACGGCTGTAATTAAACCCTTACTCAAAAAGCCAACGCTAGATCCAGGAGCTTTAGCTAACTATAGACCAATCTCTAATCTCCCTTTCATTTCAAAAATCTTAGAAAGAGTTGTTGCTACGCAATTATTTGACCACCTGCAGGGAAATGGTTTACTTGAAGAGTTTCAATCTGGGTTTAGAATCCATCATAGTACTGAAACAGCCTTAGCGAAGGTCACTAACAACCTCCTCATTGCATCTGATAATGGACTAGTTTCTGTACTTGTCCTTTTAGATCTTAGTGCAGCTTTTGATACTATTGATCATAATATTCTACTTGATAGATTAGAACACTATGTTGGACTTAATGGAACTTCGTTGCAGTGGTTTAGATCTTATTTATCTGATAGGTTCCAATTTGTTCATGTAAATGATGAGTTTTCTTTCAGCTCAAAGCTTAGTCATGGAGTTCCACAGGGATCTGTGCTAGGTCCTACTCTTTTTAGTTTATATATGCTTCCGTTAGGCAACATTATTAGAAAGCACTGTATACATTTTCATTGCTATGCAGATGACACACAATTATACCTGTCAATGAAGCCAGATGATACTAATCAATTAGCCAAGTTAGAAGCCTGTCTTAAGGAAATCAAAGCTTGGATGACTTGTAATTTCCTGCTATTAAATTCAGATAAGACTGAAGTCATTCTTGTTGGTCCAAAAACCCTTAGAAATTCCTTTCCAAATCAAACTTTCAGTTTGGATGCAGTTACTCTTTCTCTTAATAGCTCTGTGAGGAACCTTGGAGTTATTTTTGATCAGGATTTGTCCTTCAATTCACATATTAAATTTGTTTCTAAGACTGCCTTCTATCATTTGCGTAATATTGCCAAGATTAGGAGCATCTTGTCTCAGAGTGATGCTGAGAAGCTGATCCACGCTTTTGTTAGCTCGAGATTAGATTATTGTAATTCTTTATTATCAGGCTGTCCTAAAACATCTTTAAAAAGTCTTCAGCTGATCCAAAATGCTGCAAGAGTTTTAACAGGTACTAGAAAGAGAGATCATATCTCTCCGGTTCTGGCCTCCCTTCAATGGCTTCCCATAGAGTTTAGAATTAAGTTTAAAATCCTTCTTCTTACTTACAAAGCTCTAAACAATCAGGCTCCTTTTTATTTAAAAGATCTGATACTACCGTATCATCCTAACAGAGCACTACGCTCCCAAAATGCAGGATTACTTGTAATACCTAGAATCTCCAAAAGTACAATGGGAGGCAGAGCCTTCAGTTATCAAGCTCCTCTCCTGTGGAATCAGCTGCCAATCTGGATTCGGGAGTCAGACTCGATCTCTGTTTTTAAGAATAGGGCTAAAACCTACCTTTTTGATATAGCCTACAATTAGGGAGGGATCATGTGTTTCTGAACCCTCCCTTAGTTATGCTGCTAATAGGTTTAGTCAGCCGGGGGACCTCCAGTAATGCACTGGGCCTCACTCCTTTCCTCACTCTCTATGAAATATTTTTTTTTTTTTTGCTGGTCATTAACATTTGTTTGTTCTCTCCCATAGATTGAGTCCCCATCGTGCTGTTTGCTCTCTACATGTCTGTTCTTTTCTTCTTCTCTATCCCCTCACCCCCCAGCCAGTCGCAGCAGATGACTGCCCCTCCCTGAGCCAGGGAGTTTTTCCTCTC
Source organism: Pholidichthys leucotaenia (assembly GCA_020510985.1). Lineage (NCBI taxonomy): Eukaryota > Metazoa > Chordata > Actinopteri > Cichliformes > Pholidichthyidae > Pholidichthys > Pholidichthys leucotaenia. The sequence goes on along the minus strand of CM035848.1, from coordinate 82,973,979 downwards.
CACCGTCGCCAAGTGCTTGCTCACAGGGGATCGCCTGATTGCTGGGGTCTTTCTGCAACTGTGGGGGTCCCCCCTACAGTTGATAGTGCTATGAGATGACTGTTGTTGTGAAATGGCGCTATATAAATAAAGTTGAATTGAATTGAATTGAAATTGAATTGAATTGAATTGAATTGAACTTGGATGAAAGGGAGATGAAACTCCCTGCTGAAGAGAAGGGTAAACTCGAGTGGTGGAGTTCTTTCACCCTGTTGGAGTGTTGACGTCTCCATGCAGGAGTGCAGGCCTCCACTCCTAATAAAGGCAGCCTAATTAGTAGGAGCAGGTGTGGATGCAACCACAGCTGTGGAAGATAATTAGTGAACAGGGAAAACACACAGCACGGATCACCACAGTACCCCCCCTTACCGGACGCCTCCTGGCGGCCGACTCAACCTGTCCAGGTGAGTCCGATGAAAATCCCTGATGGGCCGCCGATCAGTGATGAATGAAGACCGAACCCATGATCTCTCCTCTGGACCATACCCAGCCCAATCCACCAGGTACTGGAGACCTCGCCCCCTGTCTCGCACGTCCACAATGCAGTTGACCTTGAAAGCTGGACCACCATAGATCAACACCGGAGGGGGCGGCAGCTTGGATTGAGGACACAGAGGACTGGAGGAAAATGGCTTTACCTGGGAAACATGGAAGGTAGAACAGATACGAAGGGTAGGAGGATGAGACAGGCAGACAGCAACTGGATTGACAATGTGAGAGATGGGTAAGGGCCATTGAAGCGAGGAGAAAGTGTCTTAGATTCAGTTTTCAAGTTAATGTTCTTGGTAGAAAGCCATAGCTTTTGTCCATCCCGGTAGGGCAAAGCTGGGGTCCTCCGACGGTTGGCAATCTCAGAGTTGCAACCAGCAGTGCATTGAAGAGCAGCCCTGGTAGACCTCCAAATCCGGCAACATCATTTGATGTGAGCCTGCACCGATGGAACGGCGATCTCCACCTCCTCCTCTGGTGTCATGTTTGCCCCTTTCAGGGCATTAATGAGGCACCAGATGCCGACAGTGTGTTTGTGTATATTTATTAAAGTGACAAAATAACAAGCCACATGGGGCAAGTTTTGGTGATCCGAGCGCGGAGCTGATCTGCGCTCAGATCACCACAGTGCCCCCCATTTAAGGGACGCATTCCAGGCATCCCACTGTGACATCCGAGAGAGAGAGAGAGAAAAAGAAAAAGCTCCCCCAACCAGAAAAACTATTGAACCAACCTCGGGTGGGTGGAGGGGGAATCCCGGCTAGGAGGGAGAGAAACTTGAAGGAAAATACACAAAAAGTGCCTAACAGCAAGGTATAAGAAAATATAAACCCTCAAAATCAAATGAAAAACATCCATGACTCTGAAACAAAAATAGCGTTGCCAATATTAACATTACAAGTTCAAATAAAGAGTGGCGAAAAACCAACCACAAATACAAAGTGAGACCCTCCATACAGAAATGTCGACGTATAAATAAATCAGTCTGAGGATACACAAAAAAAACACAGGTACACTGCAACCAGGCAACAACAAAAACATATAGGTGTGCTTTCACTCAGACATTAATGCAAGGAAAATCCCTTTTTAACAATATACAAGCAAAAAACCACAAATGCACTCACATGGGGAAAACCGGCAGGTAAAGCAAAAAATAGTTCTGGTGGCCTATCGGCATCCAGACTCCAGATAAAGAGAAAATGTTTAGGCGGCCGACCGAAGTCCCAGCTCCGGTAATAAAGTCTCTCGGGTGGTCGGCCAGCATCTTTAAGCCACCAGGACCGGAGGGGCGAACCCAGAGGCGGCTTTCCCACCGGGAGGCTCAATGGCAGGAAGCCGGGTCGGATGGAGGGGATCACAGCGGCGTCTGGTGGAGGAGAAAAGGAGGAGGAGGGAGGGACCACAACGGTGTTGGGCAGTGGGGGATCAGCAGCTCCCACCACGGCCTCTGACAGGAGCCCTAAAGCCCCCGTGGTGGACCCCAGCATGGACCATGCTGCACCCTCGGTGAACTCTGATTGAGCCAATGCTGCACCCACGGTGGACTCTGATTGAGCCAACGCTGCACCCACGGTGGACTCTGATTGAGCCAACGCTGCACTCACGGAGGACCCCACCCGAGGAGGGACCCAAACAACGGCCTCGGGCAGGGATAAAGCAGCGACCTGAATGACCTCCAGAGACAAACCTGGACCCTCAGGGACGTCTGACAAAGCTGGAACGTCTCCAGTGACCCTGGAAGAAGACTTGAGCACAGTAGGGAAACAAAAGGAGTCAGGGTCACTGGCAGCAGCAGAGCCCGGCGAAGCAAGCTCGAATGCAGTGGGCGGCTGCACCCAGCTCTCCTCCCCAAGAGACAGGCAACATTGCTCCAATATAGAAAGGAGAAAGACAAAATAGAGCACTTGCCTGATCTCAAGCTCAGCCGCCGTCCAGGACTCCGGCGATCCAGGCGACGAAGTAGACACAGGCTCGGTCACCAGGGAGTCAACAGCAGGTTCCCACTCGGCTGCAGGGGCCACTGCAGCTGGCCTGATGGTCTCGACAGTCCTGGAGCCCCCTGGCACAGTAATCCACACCGATGGCTCCGTCGGTGCAGCGGCAGGAGGTCCGTCACTCGCTGAGGCTGACTTTTGCTCACTGGGGACCCGGGACACTTCACCGTCGGCGCAGGCTCCAATTGGCTGACAGCCCTCCTCCTCTGTCTATGGCGTGGCTGCAGGGCTGGGACCTGGCTTACCAGGGCCGCAGGCTCCTCCCTCGTCCGGCAGTTTAATCCAGGCACTGGCGGACGCTCAGGGGGTAAAGGAGGAGACACAGAGGTAGCGAGATCAGTTTTAATGGCTGCAGCAGGTGGTGGGGGCTCAGTGGACTGCATAACCTGAGCCCCACCCCTCACCCCCAGGAATCAGACAAGGTAATTCATCATATTGTGGAAAAGAATGAAAAAACACTTGCCTGTTTTCCTGGGGCTCGATGGTTCCTGCTGCAGCAGGCTCAGTTCTTCCCTCTTCCATAGGAATGGTGATGGCGGACCCCTCGGGAAGACAAGGAGGAACCGCCCCAACAAGCATGGTCACGTGCGGGGCCAGGGGAAAACCAGCTGGGCTCTCAGCAGCAAAGGATGACGTCATGGAGGAGGGGGTAACAGTTGCGAAGACCCGGGAACAGGAGGCTGGTGAAACAGCCGATGAGGGAAACCCAAGGGCTGCAGCTGCTGATTTTCCTCTCTGCCATGGCATAGGACAAGTTGCTGCCTGGGAGACGGGGAAATTCTTCTGGCTGTCCGTGGCGGGTAATGGCAGGAGCTTCGTGGCACTTTCACCCGGTTATTCTCCTCCACCTGCTTGGGTACAGCTGTATCACAGGGAGGAGTAGAGTTCTGCACCGGGAGGTGGTGTTTGCTAGCTGGCGTAGTGGGAGCTGGAGCCAGAGCAGGAGCCTGGCCAGGAGTCGCTTGAGCTGGGCCACGGGAGTGCCTCCCCGACGGTGCTGAATTAGGCTTCCTGGAAGAATTCCTCTCCAACCCCCGAATCCTCTGCCGAAGTGCCGACAACTGGGATATCCTCTCCCTTCCTTCGGCATACTCCGACAAGTGAGGATGACGCAGCACAGTCGCCTCTGCAAAGTCCAGATAGCAGAGAGAGTCTTTAGGTGTGGAATAATGGGGAGCTATGGCGAGGAGATCATCTATCTCCATAAGAGCCTGGCACAGCTCAAGACCCAGGCTCGCAGGATACCATTTGCCATAGGACGCCATAACTAAAAAACGCAGGCACCCAAAGTAGAAGAATAGAGCCAAAACAGAACTCACTGTGGCTGGCACCTCGCTTGGCTGTGACCTACTGTCATGTTTGCCCCTTTCAGGGCATTAATGAGGCGCCAGATTCTGACAGTGAGTTTTTATATACGTATTTATTAAAGTAAAGTGGAAAACTAACAAGCCATGTGGGGCAAGACACAAATAACTATACATGCAACCCCAAAGGGTGAACTAAAGAGAGAAATAAAGAGACACTAAACACTTACGTACAGAGAGCGAGGGTGAAACCTAATGCTGTACAAAGACTGGAACCAGGCGTAGGGATTCCAGTCTGGAACAAAGTGGTCGCAGCGAGGAGTGAGCCTCAGCTGCTCCCTTAAATAGTGAACACAAACGCTAAGGGCCAACAGGTGAAGAGAAAACATAATCAGCAAATCATAGTCAGCTGTGACAGAGCAGGCTCGACTTGACAGCTGGAAGTCCGGCCACGGAGCTGTCACAGTAAAAGCACTGAAGGGACAAATAATAATAGAACTAGAAATACAGAGGAAAAAAGGGAAAATACTGAGTGACTCGAGCGCAGATCAGCTCCGCGCTCGGATCACCACATCCGGGAACACAGGAGAGTTGTAACCCAAAGACACTTCGAAGGGGGAAAGACCCGTGGCTGCTGAAATGGTGGAGTTGTGCATGTACTTGATCCAAGGCAAGTACAGACTCCACGATGCAGGATTGGAGGCAGTGACACACCTCAGGGCAGCCTCCAGTTCTTGATTAGTGCGCTCACACTGGCCATTACTCTGAGGATGATAGCCCGAAGATAAGCTGACCGTTGCCCCAGTGGTCTTGCAAAAAGATTGCCAAACCTGGGATACAAACTGAGGGCCCCGGTCCGAAATAATGTCCACAGGGATCCCATGTAGATGGACCACGTGCAGGACAAATAGGTCGGCTGTCTCCTTGGCAGATGGGAGCTTGTGAAGGGGAATGAAATGAGCTGCTTTAGAAAATCTGTCCACAATAGTGAGAATCACAGTATGTCCAGCGGAGGGGGGGAGCCCGAGCGAAGCTCCTTCCAGCCAGTGGCGCCACTCCTCCAAGGCCAGCTTGACTGCCAGCAACTCTCGATCCCCCATATCATAATTCCTCTTGGCCGGTGACAGGCGTCGGGAGAAGAAGGCGCACGGACGGACCTTGCTGTCAGAGGGTGAACGCTGAGACAAGACTGCCCCTATCCCAGAGTCCGAGGTATCCACCTCCACCATGAACTGTAGGGATGGGTCCACCTGGGCAAGGATAGGGGGAGAAGAAAAGTGAGATTTTATTTCAGAGAATGCTGCTTCGGCCTCTTCGGACTAATGAAAAGGAACTTCAGTGGAGGTGAGATGGGTGAGTGGCAAAGCAACCACGCTGTAGTTGTGGATAAAACGCCAATAGAAATTAACGAATCCCTGAAACTGTTGCAGCTGCCTGCGGGAAGAAGGGACCGGCCACTCCACTACTGCCTTTACCTTACCTGGGTCCGCTTGGATCTCTTTGTGGGCAATGACGAACCCCAGAAAGGTGGTGGAAGACGTATGGAATTCACATTTCTCCGCCTTGACGTAGAGTTGATTTACCAGTAGCTGCTGAAGGACCCTTCTCACGTGCACCCGATGCTCCTCTAAAGAACGAGAAAAGATGAGTATGTCATCCAGGTACACAAATACAAATGAACCCAAAAAGTCCCTCAGCACGTCATTGATGAGCCGCTGGAACACTGCCGGCGCGTTGGTCAACCCAAATGGCATCACCAAATATTCAAAATGGCCACTAGGAGTGCGGAACCCCGTTTTCCACTCATCCCCCTCTTTAATCCGGACCAGGTGGTAGGCATTGCGTAGGTCCAGTTTAATGAAGACAGTGGCCTCCTGAAGAGAATCAAAAGCAGAGTTGATGAGAGGCAGAGTGTACTTATCTTTCACTGTGATGTTATTAAACTCCCTAAAATCAATGCAGGGTCGAAGGGAGCCATCCTTTTTACCCCCAAAAAACCCCCCAGCCCCCACCGCCGATGAAGAAGACCTAATAATGCCTGAGTTTAGGGACTCCTTAATGTATTTGTCCATGGCATCCCCGATCCGGGGCAGACAGACTATAAAGTCGGCTAGATGGCAAAGGAACTCCCGGCAGGAGGTTAATGGCGCAGTCATAAGGGCGGTGGGGGGGTAGAGAGAGGGCCTTCACTTTACTGAATACCGGAGCCAGGTCATGGTACTCCGGGAACCGAGGAGAGGTTGGGCCGGTGAGTGGGCGGGGAACAAATAGGCACCGAAGGAGAGCAGGCTGCAGATTGTAAACAAGCACTTAAACAAGAGGTACTCCATGAAATGATCCTCCCTGCCTGCCAATCAATAACGGGATTATGGAGCCTAAGCCAAGGGTAACCCAAAATGACAGGGGAGGCAGTAATGGGTAAAACAAAAAAAACTGAGATGCTCCCAATGGTTACCTGAAACCAAGACTGAGATAGTAGTAGTAGTAGATTAGTTTATTTGACAGGGACAGTGCAATAAACATAGACAATTAATCAAAGACAATCAATCTGATGTGTTGCACATAGAGTGTATAGCTATTAGCTAATTTGCAACTCTTGTCCCTGGATGGGCTTTAGAAAAAAGAATCAAGATAAAAATATACACAATAACCACATACATCAATGCAGAAAAATTATAAATACACAATTATAAATATTATAAATATTATAAATACACAAATATAACAGCCTGACTCACCTTTAACATAAATATTATAAATACACAAATATAACAGCCTGACTCACATTTAACACGTATAACATAACTCACATTTGCCTATTTCAGGCCTTCCTCCCTCCGTCACTCACTATAAACAAACACATTTATTCCTTCCCTTCATTCACTCTCACTTTGCAGACAAATAATTCATACATGAGTACATTCTTGTTTATTTTTCAGCCAGTTTTTAACATTTTTAGTGAATGTTTTAAAGTCCGTTATTATTTTAATTTCATTTGGCATTGTGTTCCAGATGTGACTGCCCTTTATAGAGAAAGCTGTTTGTCCAAATGTGGTTCTGCGGTGGAATATTTTACAGTTATTGTTAACAGAACTCCTGGTGGCTCTGCTGCTGTCCTGTCTTTGGACAAAACCAGCAAGTGGCTCGGGTGCTGATTTATGGAAACATTTGAACGTTAATTTCAGAAGACAGAGGTCAATGAAGCTCTCAAAACTCAATAGGTTGTATTTTTTTAAAACATTACAGTGATGCCACCTAATGGGCTTTTTGTCCAAGATTTTTAGGGTTTGATTATATAATGAACCTATATGTCTTATTGTGGAAGGGGCTGCTTGAGCCCAGACTGTCAAACAGTATGATATATGAGAAAAAGCCATAGAATGCATATACAGTGCAGCTGCTTCGTAAGGTATGTAATATCTAATTAATTTAAAGCAGTTCAGATTTTTTTTTACTGTTTTTGAAATTTTCTTTATATGAAGATTAAATTTGAGTTGAGGATCTAGTACAATGCCAAGGTATTTGAATTCTGTAGCTAAACTGATGTCATGATCATGTATATTAACTTTAAAATGTTGCAGGTTACATTTTTTGATTGAAAAGCACATTGAGACTGTTTTCTGAAGGTTCAGCAATAGATGGTTCTTGAGGAGCCACTCTTGGACATCAACCATACTTGTAGACAGTACATCTGCAGCCTGTGCTGGAGTCTTGGCAGCTGTGTAAATAACTGCATCATCTGCATAAAGTTGGCATGTTGCAGCTGAGCAGTGTAACGGCAAGTCATTAATAAAAATGCTGAAAAGTAAAGGACCAAGAATGGACCCTTGTGGGATACCCATGCGGTTGTTTAAAAATGAGGATTTATCCTGGTGAACTTTTACACACTGTTCTCTATTCTGGAGATAAGATGCAAACCATTCTAATGTATTTGGGGAGAAGTTAAAAGATACCATTTTGGATAAAAGCAAACTGTGGTTTACAGTATCGAAAGCCTTTTTGAGATCTAGAAAAACAGCTCCTACCACATTACCCCTGTCCAAGGACTGTTTGACGTTTTCAATAAGGCAACAATTTGCTGTTTCTGTTGAGTATCCTGGTCTAAAACCAAATTGATGTGGATGAAGAAGTTGACTGTCTTGTAAGTAGTCTATCAGCTGTGTAGCTACAACTTTTTCAAGAACCTTAGATAGGACTGGTAAGATAGAGATTGGGCGGTAATTGCATATATCGTCTTTACTGCCTGATTTATGAACTGGTATGACGACAGCTTTTTTCCAGCCAGATGGAAATGTACTAGACCTAATGGAGAGATTAATGAGATGAGTCAGTGGTTTGATTAATATTTTGCTGTGCATTTTGAGAAAGGAGGTGCTCATATTGTAGATATCACTAGTTTTTGAGTTTGACAGTGTTTTAACAATACCAGCAATTAACTTCTCATTTACCTCATCGATGTGAAAAGTATCTGTTGGGAGTATGGAATTTGTGTTGTTGAGCACATTTGGCAGCACAAAAATTTTTGTTAAGTCTTCCACAGAGCCCACAAAGTGTGAATTAAATTCATTTGCCAAAGTAGCCTTGTCACTGACGGTCTTGCCATTGATTCTAAGTTCCTTTACCCCCTTCTGATCGTTTTTTTTATTAGTTAAGTTATTTAAATGCCTCCATAGGGAACTGTTGTTACCCTTTGCATGATCTATCAGTTTATTGTAATAAGATATTTTTGATTTTCGCAGCTCATGTACCACTTTATTTCTTAAACTTTTGTACACAAGGTGATCATTTTGTAGTTTGGAGGTTAGTGATGTTTTCAGTGCATAGTCTCGCCTCTTCATAAGTTTTCTTATTTCATTATTTAACCATGGTAGGCTAATCTTCTGTTGTCTACTTTTAATTTGCTTTGAAAATTTTTCTATAGACTTTGTGATTGTTGCAGTTATAAAATTACAACAATCATCTACTTCACATGTTGCCATGAGCTGCTCCCAATTTTGATTCTCTAAGTAATGTTCAAACTCCTCATTTTTTGATTTGGGGATAATAAAATTTGATTTGTCAATATCGACTCCCCCAAAATACTGTAGTCGCTTTTTAGTAAGTTTCCTGACAGCAAGAACCATGTTATGATCTGAGAGACCAGTTACAAGATTATAGGTTCTGGTTATTCGTTCTGGTTTATTAGTAAATACCATGTCAATAAGTGTTCTGGATTGTTTGGTTATCCTGGTGGGTCCTTTGATGATTTGCTGGTAATTAAATTTAGTCATGAGGCTTTTCAGTTTTTGTTTGTCTTTTTTATCAGACCAGTTGATATTAAAGTCACCATGAATTATTGTTTCTCTGTTCTTCTCAAGTTGTTTAACCAGATCACTTAATTCATTATAAAAGGAAGAGTTGTGTGACGGTGGGTTGTACACTCCTGCAATGTTGAAATTCATTACTGGAGAGAGACATACATTAACAGCTAAACATTCAAGTGAAGTATTCAAATCAACCAGTTGACATTTATATTTCTCTTTGATGTAAATTAAAACACCTCCTCCCCTCCCTACCTGCCTGTCTTTTCTAAAACACTGGTAGCCCACAATATCGATCATATTAGTGTCTATGTTACTGTGTAGCCAGCTTTCTGAGAGACAAAGGTAGTCCAGATTTGAGTCCAACAGCAACACCGAAATCTCATCTCTTTTGGGGATTATGCTCCGTATGTTTAAATGACCGCCGAGGATCCCCTTTGGTTTAGCCTTGGTGTCCCAAAGAACTCGTGCATGATTAACAGTTTGGAAAAATAAATGTTGTTTTTGCTTTTGTACAGCTCGGTTTTGTGCTAACCCAGTGGTCTGCTGTTTAATAGTGGCAGGTCCAGGGTTAAGGTGAATATCTCCTGCCAGAAGTAGCAGAACTAACAGAACTTTAACTGTATATCCTCTGCCATATTGTGATTTTTGGGGCAGATGGGGGCAGTCTGCTTGGAAACAGTAGTAAGAGGCACGTTGGAAAGAGCAATCAACTTCAATGGGGTCTTCAGATTGTGACAGGGAAGTTTCAGCCAAGTTGCCAGACTCTCAGAAATAAAGCTCTGTTCAGCGCCTGAGTCAATGGGAACCTTAGTGGAGATTTCAGTGTGACCATGTTGAAAACGAATAGGTAAGATCAGTCGTGTAAGGGTTTTAGCTTTTACTACGTCTGTTAGTCCCCCTACTGCGATGAATGGACACCCCCCCCCCCCCTTTGGCTGATTGGGACAGCAAGCGACCTCATGATCGGTACTGGTACAATACCTGTAAAAGCCAGGGTCGCGGCAGCGTTGGCGTTCAGTTCCGTAAGGGGTAACTTAGAATGACCCACCAGCATAGACTCCTCGGCCTCAGGAGATTCAGAGGGAGGGAGGGCAGAGAGAGGAGACTGAGGGGAAGGACGAGACTGAGAGCCCGAGCAATTAAAAAAACAGCACTCGCTAGCCCACTCCCTCAACCGATTATCAATACTGATGGCTAAGGAAATTAATTCATGTAATGAGGAGGGTTTATCTAGATTGGCCAATTCATCCTGGAGACCAGGACTGAGGCCGCGTGAAAAAATGCTGCAGAGTGAGGCATTCTCCCACCCCACCTCTGCTGCAACAACATGGAAGTCTACCAAGTAGTCGGCTACAGACCTGACCCCCTGCCGAAGGTTAAGGAGACAGGTGGTGAGAACATTATCCTGGTCAGAATGATCAAAAACCTCAGTAAACTCAGAAATAAATCGATCATAAGTGTAGTTGGGATAATCGGAATGGGCCATTACAGCATAGGCCCAGGCTAAGGCCCGTCCCTCCAATAAATTAACAACATAACTGATTTGACTGTGGTTTGTAGGAAAATCCTCCGGCACCCGATGAAACACAAGACTACACTGGAGTAAGAATCCTCGAGCCTCCCCCAGCTTACCGTTAAAATGGGTAGGTGTGGGAACAGGAGTAAGCCAAGTGTGCTGCACAGGAGGAGAGGTGGAATGTGGCGGCCCAGCCAAACCCCCAGAAACAATCCGGGAGGGCAACACCAAGGTAAGCTGGCTGAGCCGGGAATTAATTTGAGTTAATTAATTTAAGATCACTTGCTGTCGGTAAGTAAGCTGATCTAATCGACCCTCCATGGTGTTAAGTCTTTGTGCAGTAGCACTGTCTGCTGGGTTTTCCACACGGAGACGTACAGACACGTTTACACAAAAACCCAAGAGCAGACAACAGACTCAATTAGAATCACAATGATCTTTATTGATAAAGTGGATGTGCGTGGAAGTGTGTGTGTGCAGAGCGGGAGAGGTCTGGCAACCCTACAGAGAGAGAGGGGAGAAGAGAATATTAGTTTCTCTGCAACAGTAGACTGAATTGGTTGAATAATTAATAATCTTATGGAGCAGAGGAAGTAGCAGAAGCACAAAGAAGTAGCTCTGTCCTTTTCCAGGTTACCAGGGTCCCGCTGAGGTGAAGAGGTGCCCGTGCTGATAATTACAGTGCTGGGTGCAGGTGAAAACCTCCGCTGAGGGGGAGAGAGGAGTCAGTCCGGGGAAGCAGAGGCACTTACTGAGCTGGAGAGAGGGAGGGGTCTATGGCACACGGGCTGAGATCCGGTCCGCTGCCTGGAGCTGGGGAAGGTCCACCTGGAGGTTGGTCCACCTGTGGACAGGGAAGAGAAGCAGGAGAAGGCAGGAGGAGAAGGAGATGAATCCAATAATGGTAAGCTTACAGTTGAGTTGGGGAGCTGAAACTCCCAGATGACGAGGTGCAGATAACTTGGATGAAAGGGAGGCAAAACTCCCTGCTGAAGAGAAGGATAAACTCGAGTCAGAGTTCTTTCACCCTGTTGGAGCGTTGCCGTCTCCATACAGGAGTGCAGGGCTCCACTCCTAATAAAGGCAGCCTAATTAGTAGGAGCAAGTGTGGATGCAACCGCAGCTATGGAAGATAATTAGTGAACAGGGAAAACACACAGCACAGATCACCACAGTGAATGTGTAACTGTGTGAGTGTGAACAGGGCATCCTTTACAAAGTGAGGTTTCCTCTCAGTGAAACTACCCCGTAAAAATAAATGTTAAACAAAATAAATAAATTTGCCTAATAATTTGGAATGCGGTGTAGACCTGCGCCACAGCCGCCCCCGTAAGTCACTATGTAAAACTTTCACCTTAAAATAATGTTTAGAGACTTCCGGTCTGGACGCCATGGTGATAGCAACTTAACGCTGAAGCTCCCAGACCCAATCCAAGGAAAACATCTTCAAAATCAGACTTAACAGATTTTTGGAAGAATAAAAATCAAAAGACAAAAACACCATGCCTAACCAAAAACAGAAAAAACTGACATTCCCCAGGTCAGGACACGCAGCGGCCGCAGAATCTGAACCGGAGGACCTCCGTTCAGAAGACGAGGAGCTGGACCTAGCTAACAAGAAGGTTAGCTTGAAATCGCTATTTGATGAATTACGACGATTTCGGGCCGAATTTCTTGAATTCAGAGAGGAATTAAAAAGGACGAACAGCAGAATGGACCAGGCCGAAAACCGAATCTTGGAAGCCGAAGAAAGAATAAAAGTGCTTGAAGATTCTATGCTGGATTTACACAAAAATCAGTCAAGGCTGGAGGCTAAGCTAACCGACCAAGAAGGAAGACAGAGACGAGACAACATCAGAATTCACGGTCTGAAAGAAGGAGCTGAAGATAGTTTCAACACAATGGCGGAATGCGTGGAATCCTTATTGAGAGAGAAGTTGGATATTCCACAAACCACCGATTTGAAGATAGAAAAGGCCCATCGTACATTAGCCACAAAGCCAGCTGCAGAAGCGCCCCCATGTTCGGTGGTGGTAAGATTCTCCGATTTCAAAATAAAACAAGAGGTTGTAAGACGGGCTTGGCAGAAAAAAGGATTTATGCATCAAGAGAGAAAAGTCTTCGTGGAGCATGATTACGCCCCGGAGGTTCTTAAAAAGCGACGGGAATATAACAACGCCAAAAAGGTTCTACGGGAACAGAATCTACGCTTTCAGACGCCATTTCCTGCGAAGTTAAGGGTCTTTTACGGTGAAGAGTCATGTCTCTATAATTCAGTGGAAGAAGCAACAACTGACATGGCGAGAAGAGGGCTCCCGGTATCGGTGTTTAAACCCGCAGCGGATCTGAGCGAGAGGATCAGGGCTCAAACGTGGTCCACTCAGAGACCTTCAAAATCCACGGGCCAGCAGCGGGAAACCCAGCCCCAGAGCTACAAAGATAAGCTTTCCAGTTCCATGAAGGAATAGCGACCTTTTTGTTTTTTTTCTTTTCAGTCATTCTGCACTTCCATCCCCCCTCCTACAAGGTAACAAACATTAAAGGAGATGCAGAATCAGCATGTGGTAAAATCTTTCATGGAGCAGTTATAGCATTAGAAACAAATGTCTTCTTAATTTAAAGGAAAAAAAAAATCTTGTTAAAACATAAATGTAACAATGACCCACATGTTCTCCCTACACTAACAAATACTGTATTAGAATGAATGTTTGCTGTGATGGGGGTGGGAGGGGGCACACAATCTCATAGGGTATAGGCATAAAAAAAAAAAAAAAAATCATTACAAATCCGGATTGGGATCTGAAATTCACGTTAAAAACATGGGACAACTTACAAGGGTAAGAGAGGGCCCTCGACATGTAACAGAGTTTGAGGAATTTCCCTCAGAGCCTACACTCCATCAGGGCTCTTACAGGGTCTTTAAAGAGACCCCAGCTCAGGAAGTTTTTTTTGACAGTTTTTTGTTTTAAAGTTTCGTACACTATGTTCTTAATGTTTTTTATGTTCTTAATGTTCTTTCAGTTTCTGAGTAGCAAAAAAGAGGGCCACCACACTGTTATACTAAATAAGAAAATACAATGGAGAAACAGGGTGTAACCAAAATCGCCTCATATAATGTAAAAGGGATCCTGAATCCAGTTAAAAGATCCAAGATTCTACGCAAAATGAAAAAAGACAAAGCAGAAATAATATTTTTACAAGAAACCCACCTAACAGACGTGGAACACACTAAACTCAGTAGACAAGGGTTTAAAATGATCTCTTCATCTTCATATAAGTCAGGGAGGAGGAGGGGAGTAGTGACATTGATATCAACCAAAATTACATTTGAAAAAAAATCAGAACACAAAGATAAAGAAGGGAGGTACAGTTTGGTAATTGGGCGGCTAGAGGGAGAAGATATCACCCTGCTGAATGTATATGCACCACCAGGGGCTAAATGGAAATTTTATAAAAATGTATTCGACCTAATGATAACTAAAGCCCAAGGTTTAGTGATATGTGGTGGAGACTTCAATCTAAGACTGAATCCATACTGGGATGCAACAGGTAATTCTTCACATCAAAATAACACTCAAAATAGGAAAACTCGGATGCTATTAAAAGAAATGGGAATCTGTGATGTGTGGAGGGAACTCAACCCCAATGTAAAAGATTATACTTTTTATTCAACGCCACATTCATCTTACTCAAGGATTGATTACTTTTTTATGTTTAATAGAGACATTGGAAGAGTAAAAACATGTAAAACAGGACTGATGGATCTCTCTGACCACAGTCCGATCTACATGGACTTAAACATCCAAAAATACACAAATAATACATTTTCCTGGAGGTTGAATTCAAATGTCCTGAAAGGACCACTGAAAGATGAATTGGAATCAGATATTCTCAGATATTTGGAAGAAAACGATAATGAAGAAGTATCCCCTTTAATACTGTGGGATGCGTGCAAAGCTGTAATAAGGGGAAAAATTATTGCAAAACTGGCAACCCAAAAGAAACTGAGACAAGAAAAACTAATCACACTAGAGTCAGAACTCAAGAACCTAGAAAAAGAACACAAAGACAACACTCATTCTAATGGCTCGCTCAAGATTAAAGAAATTAAAAATCAAATAAATGAGATCTACACAATAGAAATCCAGAAGAAACTTACATTTCTGAAACAAAAACACTATGAAGCAGGCAGTAAATCAGCAAAATTACTAGCCTATAAATTGAGGAAACAACAAACAGAAAGAGCAATCTACAAAATCAGAGACCCAGTATCAAAGGAAATAAAATTCAGAATTCAGGATATTCTTAAAAGCTTCGAGAATTACTATAAGAACTTATACTCCCACAAAAAACATAAAAACACATCCGAGACATTCCTAAACACATTAAACCTTCCCCAACTTACGGAATCACAAAATAAAACACTACTGTCAGAAATACAACCTAAAGAACTGGAAAAAGCAATTATGAAACTTAAAGCTAACAAATCCCCAGGAGCAGATGGCTATACAGCAGAATGGTACAAAACCTTTAAACAGCAACCGTCTCCTCTCCTCCTGAAAACATTTAACTATGTCCTCCACACAGGGGAAATCCCCCCCCTCCTGGAGAGAAGGGGTCATTGCAGTTATACCTAAACCTGAAAAGGATAAACTAGAATGCTCCAACTACAGACCAATCAGTGTATTAAATCAGGACTATAAGCTTTTTACCATTATCCTTGCCAAAAGGTTAGAAAACATACTGACAGACTTAATTCACTTAGACCAAACAGGTTTTATAAGACAAAGACAGACACAAGACAACATTCGACGCACTTTACACATAATTCATCATATAAAAAAATATAACTTAAATGCAGTCATATTGGGATTAGATGCTGAAAAAGCATTCGATTCGGTTGACTGGTCTTTCCTATATAGAATCTTATCCAGTTTCAATTTTCATAACAACTTCATTAGAACTATACAGGCATTATATAAAAAACCAGCAGCTAAAATAAGGATTAACGGTAATTTATCATCATCTTTTGAGCTGGAAAGAGGATGTCGTCAAGGCTACCCCCTGTCTCCACTGCTCTTTGCAATCTTCATAGAACCTCTGAGCCAATGGATAAGACAAAATCAAGAAATTCAAGGTATTACACTTGGTCAGAAGGAACATAAAATAGCACTCTTTGCTGATGACATTTTAATATACCTAGGGCAGCCAGACACTTCTTTACCAGAACTAATCTCAGTTTTTTCAGACTATGGAGATTTATCGGGGTACAAATTAAACATGCATAAAACCCAAGTTTTAACATTCAACTATGACCCAAATCATTATTCACTAAGTGAACTCAAAACTAACTGGGAGTTGGAATCTATGAAATATCTGGGGGTCAATATCCCGAAACAACTCAACAAAATTATAACACTAAACTATGATCCACTGGTGACAAAAATAAAATCTGACCTAGAAAGATGGAATATGATACCATTCTTAGGTACTGCACAAAGAATTGAAGCAGTCAAAATGAATATACTTCCACGTCTTCTATACCTTTTCCAAACAATACCGGTAGAACCTCCCAAAAAAACATGTCAGGAGCTGGACAGAAGGATCTCAAGATTCATATGGCAGGGCAAGAGACCTAGAATCAGACATAGAACCTTACAGCTAAACAAAGACAAAGGTGGGCTCGCGCTGCCAAATATCAGGGACTATTTTAAAGCCGCACAAATTAAAACTTTAATAGAGATATGTAACCCAGTCTACACTGCACAATGGAAGGAGATCGAATACCAAATAACAGTGACATCCCCCTACAGGCGATAATAGGGAACAATGCCTTACCTAAACTCTTGAATAACACTAACCCGTGGATAGAGACCCCGCTAAAAATTTGGTTTAAGATAGTCAGAGAGAATCAAGCTAAAGAGCCCTATCGACTTCTGCAATGGATTGCCTATGATCAAGACTTTACCCCCAATAAAACAGACACTAGATTTAAAGAGTGGAAAGAGAAAGGGCTGATAAAATATTACGATTTTTTTAAGGGGCACACTTTAAGAAGTTTTGAAGATTTGAAAAAACAAGGTCTAATAAATCAAGATCTTTACAGGTTCTTTCAGCTTAGACACCACATAAACAATATACTTAAAAAGGAGGATTTGGAAAGGGCCCAGTCAGGTGTTCTGAAGGTCTTCTTAATGGCATATAAAGGGATCCCAGGGATCAGATACATTTCTAAAATATACCAAGGTCTTCAAGACTTAAAAGGAGACAACACATCATATATAAAAGAGAGATGGGAAAAAGAGGGGAATTTCACTTTACAATTGGAAATATGGGAAAAGCTAAATAGACAGCAATGGAAAAGTACCTCATCCCTGCAGTGGAGAGAATTTGGATGGAAAAATTTGGTAAGATTTTTCAGAACACCTGCACAAAACAAATTTACCCATAAGGGGCTGAATTGTTGGCGCTTGTGTGGTGAAAAGACTGCAAATCATTTTCATGTGTTTTGGTCATGCCCAGTTATCCACCAATATTGGACCAATGTACAGACAATATTGGGGAAAATATTCAAAATAACAGTTCCCTTTTCTTTTGTAACTTTGTATTTGGGTTTACTACCGGACTCACTGGAAAGACGAGGAGATAAATACTTATTCACTGTTTTAATATTGGCAAGTAAAAAAGCCCTAACTAAAAAATGGATGCTGAAGGACTGTCCTACACCTGAAGATTGGATTAACGTGATTCAAGACATTTACTCGATGGAAAAGTTGACATTCGCACTGAGACAGGACATGGATGGGTTCATGAACTTTTGGCAACCCTGGATCGCATATGTGTCTTCCATTAGATCTAATCTTTGACAAATACCATTTCAATAATGGTCCCGCTCTTTGTTCCAATGCTGCTCAGATACTCTTTTACTTTTAATTACTTAATTTTCTGTTTCTTCGTTTTTTTTATTTTATTCTCTTTAATTTCCCTTTTTCTTTCACTTAAAAAAAAGGGGTGTTGTAATAATTATCCTACCAATGTGGTCAAATAGCAAAAAATAAGGGAACATGTGATGAAAATGTAAACAATGCAATGCTGTAATGACCTGTATACCCTTTACAAAAACTTAAATAAAAAAAAAATAAAAAAAATAATGTTTAGAAAAATTGTCTTGATGGTACATCAGCCTTTAACCAGGTATAAATGTCAGTTCCCCATAGTCTAAGTGGGCTTGCATTTCCTTTAACTCTTCTTGGTAGCAACACTGAATGGACCTCAACTATGGCGACTATGAACTCAGAATTGTAGCCACCAACAACTAAGTACCCTGTGATTGGCAGGACTGAGGAAATAGTTGTAGTCTGTTCAATGTTCTTACCGGGTACAAGAAAGTTACATGCTTTAAATGTATAAACCTGGTTACAGCCAAAGGAGAAAGCCCAAAATGTACTAGTCCTTGCCAAATCAAATATGCAGACCCAGACCCGCTGTAGCGACCCCGAATAGGGAGCAGCCAAGTGTGTGTGAATTTGAATTGCTTTAGCTGTTACTGACACTACATGCTGTAATTAAAATGTAATTACATTTGTATGCAGTTCATTTACTGCTGACTAACAAAAGGACACCACATACATTTTATTATGATGTCTTATGTGAAAACTTTGAAATCCCAATGGATGGACTGACTAAAATTCATAAATGTTACAAATTGGGCCTATGCAGGTTTCATAAAAACAGTCAAAATAAAAATGTTCCTTCCATAATGTGAGTTGTGTTAAACCTAAATATAAAGTAATGCAAAGCAGTAATATTTCTGTGTTAATGAAGGCTAAAATCACCTAAAATGGCAAACTTTTTCTTTGATTAACTGTATAATTTAGAAACTATAGGGACTAGAGGCACAGACATCACACATAATCAGTGTTTGATACATTTATTTAACAATAAATATTATTTAAATGTACATCAGTTATTGCAATTAATGCAAAATCTGTCAACAGTTAACATTTGTTATTTATGATATTAAAAATAAAACCATGATTAAAGTGAACTATTCCTTAAATGAGATACAGATAAACAAGAGGAATAATTAATAGGGTTTTAAAAAATTTTCTCTTTCAGTATAGCACATCAGGTTACAAATAATCAGGCAAAGGAAATATTTAATACACAATAAATTCTTACACTCCGGGTGCATTATTCAACAATATATTTACAAGGATTCAAGTTTAAAAAATCTCTAATAATTCAAGTGAAAGGCCAAGTGCAGTGATTTTACTGTTTCTGTGCATGCAGTGTCAAGCTCACCTTCTAATCCAGCCACTTCAAAATTTATAATTACAATCTAAATTTTAGAAATGACAAGAAAAATAGACATGTGGCAACTATGAAACGGAGGAATTTGACAGAACATTTTAAGAATCAATACAACCGATCATATTTACTGTGACTGAGAGAATGTATTTAAATAGTTGTATTTGTATGAAACTTAGACAACAGAGAACATATCACGGAGTAATATTAACACAACAGGCAGGCAGCATATAATACGGACAGCATCAGGAACAATTTCAACATTCAAGTACACAGATTATCAATATTCCATTAAAAGTGTAACTGCAGTAAACACTGTTCAAAGTGTGTACATTAAAAATATACTATCTGGTGAATCATAGAGTTGTGTTTTAACTGTGTGCTATTTGGAGACTATGAACTTAGATTGTTATATTCCAACTAGTATATTTCACGTATCGTACTTAGGGCTACAAAATTAATCAAATCGCAGTTGTGATGTCGGTTTCTGCAATTATATAGTTGCACAAAATGCTACAATTTTGATGTAATTAATATAAGGTTATGTTGTATACAGTACTGTACAAAGTTATATTTTTGTATTTTTTATGCAACTTAATATCTGAGTTGATCAATGATCAATTTACTCTGAATTTTTCTCAATAACAAAGCAAGTACACTCATGGCACCATCCATAACAAAAAGAAATTTCTTTGTTATACTTTATTAATCCCAGAAGAAAATTCAAGAACATCCAGTCTCTTCACCCCTACACGGCTAATTTATAGTCTTCTAATTAGCCTAACTTGCATCTTTTTGGAATGTGAGAGGAAACTGGAGCACCCGGAGTAAACCCATGCAAGCATGGGGAGAACATGCACACTCCACAGTGGTGTGAAAAAGTGTTTGCCCCCTTTCCTGATTTCTCTTTTTTTTTTGTATGTTTGTCACACTTAAATGTTTCAGATCATCAAACAAATTTAAATATTAGACAAAGATAAGATAAGCCTTTATTAGTCCCACAATGGGGAAATTCCAGGATTGCAACAGCACAGGGATAGCAACACTCAGAGCAACAATCAGAAGGCAAGAAAAAACAAGAGCAGCGAGTGTACATATGTACATATAAACATAAATATATAGACACACGGTGCAGAGCATTGTAGCTAGATGGAATAAATATATAGATATATAAACACACAGTGAGGAGCATTGTAGCTAGATGGAATAAATATATGAATATATAAAAACACACAGTGCGGAGCATTGTAGCTAGATGGAATAAATATATGAATATATAAAAACACACAGTGCGGAGCATTGTAGCTAGATGGAATAAATATGTAAATATATAAACACACACACAGTGCGGAGCATTGTAGCTAGATGGAATAGATATGTAAATATATAAACACACAGTGTGGAGCATTGTCGCTAGATGGAATAAATATATAAATATATAAACACACACAGTGCGGAGCATTGTAGCTAGATGGAATGAAACAGCATAACCGTCTACTTAGTTATCCTACATGGTATGATTATGTACCCATACATATTGTCACCCTCCGTAGCTACCGGTATTTTCCTAGTTGTATACCGGAGGGGACCACTGTGTAAGTCTGTTGCGTCTTTTTCATTCAATACTATTAGGTTGTCATGTCTTTTTGCTATCTCTGCGAGCAGCCCTGCTTAGGTTATACAGTCTGACAGCCGTTGGTAGGAAGGACCTGTGAAACCTCTCGGTTGTGCACCTAGGATGATGTAGTCTGCTGCTAAATGAGCTCCTCAGTGCATTCAGTGTGTCCTGCATAGGGTGGAACTCGGACTCCAGCAGAGATGACAGTTTAGCCACCATCCTTCTCTCTCCCATCTCCTCCATTGGGTCAAGGCGCTTCCCCACGACAGAGCTAGCTTTCTTGATCAGTTTGTTCAGTCTCTTCCTATCGGCTGCTGTAATGCCACTGCCCCAGCAGACCACTCCAAAAGTGATGGCTGATGCCACCACCGTGTCGTAGAATGTCTTCAGCAGCGCCCCTTGTACACCAAAAGACCTGAGTCTCCTCAGTAGGAACAGCCTGCGCTGTCCCTTCTTGTAGAGTGCGTCAGTATTGTGTGACCAGTCTAGTTTATTGTTCAGATGAACACCCAGGTACTTGTAAGATGTCACCATCTCAATGTCTGTTCCCTGGATGTTTACTGGTGCAGTGAGGGGTTGTCCTTAACACAAGTAAACACAAAATGCAGTTTTTAAAAGAAGGTGTTTATTATTAAGGGTAAAAAAAAATCCAAACCCACATGGCCCTGTGTGAAAAAATGATTGCTGCCCCCCCCAATTAAAACATCAATTAACCGTGGTTGATCACATCTTTGGAAAGCTGAGTTCAATTTCTCTAGCCACACCCAGGCCCAATTACTGCCACACCTAATCTCAATCAAGAAATCTCTTAAATAGGACCTGCCTGACAAAGCGAAGTTGAGCAAAAGATCCTCAAAAGCTAGACATCATGCTGCGATCCAAAGAAATTCAGGAACAAATGAGAAACAAAGTAATTGAGATCTATTAGTCTGGGAAAGGTTATAATGTGGGGGCACGGTGGGGATTTCGCCATCCAGAGAGGGCAGGGGGAAGGGGGAACAATGGACCGAAGGTGGAGGTGTCACCAGGGGGTATCAGACGGGACTGTTGGGTCTATGCACCCCCCAGGGAGAGTGAGAGCTGTCGGAGCTGCTGAGGGTAGAAGGGTGTAAGAGCGGCCCCGGCGTAATGTCATGTTAATGTGCCACGCATTCCTTTGTTCAAACAACAATGTGTTATGGTCGGAAGTTCCGGGTCTTGATGCATGGAAATAAAGAGATAAAAGTAGAATGCACAGCGACCCGGGATCGCTGTTTGCTGTACTTCGTGGTGGAGAAAGAATAAAGTTTCTGTGTCGTCCAGCTCGTTGCCTCGCCTGCTTCCTTTCTCCACATTGGTGATCCTAAGATGTGCCATGGAAAGTGAGCCGAGCATTGCCCCAGAGACTATCTGGAGGGAGAGCACCGGCACCATGTGCGCCGGCTCAGTCAAGCTCCCAGACTTCTGGTTGCACATCTCAACCACGTGGTTCTTGCACACAGAAGCCCAGATCGCACTCTGCGGGATAACAATGGATGACAAGATATTACTACATGGTCGCTGCGCTGGATGCGCGCACCATGCAACAGGTGACGAGCCTGCTACAGGAACTGTCAGCCCAAGGAAATTATGAAGCGCTCAAGAGGATGCTTCTCCAGCATTACAGCCTTTCTGACAGTGAGAGAGCAGAGAAACTCCTAACCTGTTCAGAGTTAGGGGACAGATCAGCAGTGGAGCTCATGGAGAGCATGCTGGCGCTGAGGGGAAGTACGATGAATCTTTCCTGTTCGCCCACTTGTTCCTCAGGAAAACCTACCAGCTACAGCGAGGGTGATCTTGGCCAACTCGCCACGGCTGGTTGCAAAGGACTACCATGTCCTGGCACAGGAAGCAGACCGCATCATTTTGGCGACCAGAACTCTCAGCACGCAGGCAGTGGCACCAGCATCCATGAAAGACTCCAGCGAGGTCAAAAAGCCGTGGGTGGTAGCCGGGACGGACACCAGGAGACGAAGGAATAGGGCGATCTGTTTTTATCATCGCCGTTTCGGCTCAAATGTCCAACACTGCCTAGCCAATTCAAGGAGCCAGGAAGACAGCATGTTCGGAATTTGGTTGCAGCTGCGACCGATGGCGACAGGAACAGACTGCTTTATGTCACAGACACACGTTTGGGGAGATGGTTTTTGCTGGACTCCGGCTCCCAGAAGAGCCTCATCCTACCGGTCAACACAGACAGGGTGGCAGGAGGCAGCGGTCCAGAGCTCACGGATGCTAACGGATCCACCATCAGGACATTTGGCGAGTGGACACTGACGATAAGCTTACATGGATGCAACTTTCAGTGGGACTTTGTGATAGCTGCATGATCCGGCCCCATTCCAGGCGCAGATTTTTTTATGTGCGTATGGGTTGTTAGTCGATGTTGCAAATAGGAGATTAGTGGATGTTGTCTCTTTCACCTCACTGCCCTTATTTATCTTTTGTTCTTATTAAAGACAAGAATAGAAAGGAGATGTATTTACCTTCTTAACATGTTTCGACTGTACACTGCAGCCTTCGTCAGAAGAGTCAGCTGATTGCTGCCAGGTGACATTTATCAGCTGATTTTCGCAGGCGGGGCCAGCTCAGCAGATCTGCCAGATCCACCGAGCCGGCTCCACCTACGAAAATCAGCTGATAAATGTCACCTGGCAGCAATCAGCTGACTCTTCTGACGAAGGCTGCAGTGTACAATCGAAACATGTTAAGAAGGTAAATACATCTCCTTTCTATTCTTGTCTTTAATAAGAACAAAAGATAAATAATTAAAAGAAGACAAAATGAACCTACTTGAACCTCACTGCCCTGTACAGCTCGGGGAGCTGGATCAACAACACTGCCTAACATTATAGCTCCAGGGGGTAAGTATCAACAGTTGCTCACACAGTTCCCGGCACTCACGGTCCCGACTTTTTCGGCTACGGTAATGAAACACGGGGTCGAACACTTCATAATGACAAAAGGCCCGCCAGTGTTCCCGCGACCTCGGCGCTTGGACGCAGCTAAACTGGCCAGAACGTGAGAGGAGTTTGCCAACTTAGAGCAGTTGGGCATCGTCAGGTGCTCCAACAGCCCATGGGCATCCCCGCTACACATGGTGCCTAAAGCCGATGGGTCATGGCAACCGTGCGGCGATTTCTGGCACTTGAATAATGCCACGGAACACGATCGTTATCCAATTCCGCACATCCAGGATTTTTCCGTGCACCTGGCCGGGGCACGCGTTTTTTCAAAAGTGGATCTGGTCCGCGGATATCACCAGGTCCCGGTGTGCGTGGAAGATGTCCCAAAACAGCAATAATAACTCTTTTCGGCCTTTGAGTTTTTACGCATGCTGTTCAGATTAAAAGGCGTGGCACAGACTTTCCAGAGGATGATGGAAGCGGTGCTTCGCGACATGTCCTTCGTTTTTGTCTACTTAGACGACATTTTGGTAGCCAGTGCATCCGAGGAGGAGCACATTGCCCATCTCAAGACAGTTTTCCAGAGGTTGGAAGCGCACGGGCTGATAGTTAGCCTGGCGAAGTGCCAGTTCGGTGTGCCAGTGATTGATTTTTTGGGCCACTGCATTTCGTCGGAGGGGGCGATCCCATTGCCGGATAAGGTGCGCGCTGTGTCAGATTTTCTGCGTCCGCAGACCATGGGAGCACTACAGGAGTTTTTGGGAATGGTTAAATTTTATAACCGTTTCTTTCCCCGGGCACAGTCCAGCTGATGCAGCCGTTGTATGATGCGCTTAAAAAAAAAAGAAGCCTGCGGAAACCATCGTCTGGACTCCTGAGTGAGACCAGGCTTTTACAAATGCCAAAACAGCACTGGCGGATGCTGTGCTGCTAGCCCACCCGGATCCGTCTGCACAGATAGCGCTCACTACAGATGAGTCTGATGTTGCCACAGGGGCAGTTGTGGAGCAGTGCGTCTCAGGTTCGTGGCAGCCACTCGCATTTTTTAGCCGAACTCTGTGCGACAACGAATGCAAGTACAGCATGTTCGATAGAGAATTGCTGGCTCTCCACCTCGCGACGCGCCATTTCCAGTTCTGACTGGAGGGGCGCGAGTTTACCGTGTTCGTGGACCATAAGCCGCTGACGAACGCGATGTCCAAGGTCTCGGAACCGTGGTCAGCCCGGCAGCAACAGCATTTGGCCGCAATTTCGGAGTTTACGACCGACATTCAACACGTTGCCGGTAAGCTCAACGTCGTGGCCAACTGCCTGTTGCACGCGTTAATCGCCCCAATCTACATGGGAATAGATTTCCCTGCCATGGCTGTGGAGCAAACCGTGGATATGGACATTTGCGCACTCCAGTCTGTGCCAGCTGGGTTTAGGCTGGAGAGCAGGGTGGTGCAAGAGAGGTGCCCTCCCTTGCTCTGTGATGTCTCCACTGGCCGCTCGTGCCCGGTGGTTCCCAGCTCTTGGCACCGTCACATTTTCAAGTCGGTCCGCTCTCTTTCACATCTGGGAGTGTGCGCTTTGGTGAAGCTAGTGGGGGCGAAGTTCGCCTGGCCGCGCTTATGCAAAGACATGAAAGAGTGGGCTGCAGCTTGCATTGCGTGCCAGTGGGCCAAAGTGCACAAGCATACCACAGCCCTCCTCGAGCTGTTCCAAATCCTGGCTAGGAGGTTTGACCATGTCCATGTGGATTTGGTGGGACCCTTCCCCCGTCACAAGGTTTCACACACTTTTTGACGGTCATGGACTGCACCACGCGCTGGCCTGAAGTGGTCCCGCTGGTTTCTACCACGTAAGCGGAAGTGGCTCGTGCTTTTTTGTCGGCTTGGGTTGCACGTTTTGGATCACCATCGGACATCACGTCCGACAGAGGTCCACAATTCGTGTTGGAACTTTGGTCTGCGATGGCACAGAGCCTGGGGGTTAATATTCACTGCATTACCGCGTATAACCCCCAGGCTAACGGGTTATGTGAGCGTTTTCATAGGTCGCTTAAAGCAGCGCTCAGAGCTTCGCTCACAGACACAAAGTGGGTTGACCGCCTACCCTGGGTTCTTTTAGAATTGTGCTCCACATCTAAGGAGGATTTGGCAGCCTCCCCGGCAGAACTCGTTTTTTCCCAGCCGCTGCAGATCCCTGGAGAGATTTTACTGGAAAACCCCACGCCCAAGGTTGAGCCGCCTGCGCAATTTTTACACAGTACGAAGGTTTTGAGCATACCGGGCCCGGCCCACCATTGTTTTCCCCCCACATTCATCCCAAAAAGCTTGCAGAATGCCCGTTTTGTTTTCGTCAGGCACGGTGCGCACCAGACCCCACTGCGTGCACCATATGACGGACCGTTCAGAGTGCTGGAACCTGGGGAAAAGCATTTTGTGTTGGACTTGAGGGGGCGTAGGGAGACCGTCAGCATCGACAGGCTGAAGCCCACTTTTGTGTTGGCAGACGAGCAGGTGGTGTTGGTCCAAGGTCCCCGGCGCAGATGCCCACTGTTGGTGGTTCCGCAGGTTGGTGATCCCTCAGCAGGGACCTGCACTCCCGAAGATAATGTGTCCCCCCCCTTTCCCTCCACAGACTGATGTGCCCTCCTGTACGCCTTGCCTGCAGGATGGTTCAACAGGACCGGCGACCCCCCACTACAGCCACTATGGGCACCAGCTCAAGCCCAAAGGATGGGGGGGTTAGTGCCCCTTCTGGGTGTTCGAGGGAGGGGCTCTGTGGGGGCACGGTGGGGATTTCGCCACCCGCAGAGGGCAGTGGGAAGGGGGAACAATGGACCGAAGGAGGAGGTGTCACCAGGGGGTATCAGACGGGACTGTTGGGTCTATGGGCCCCCCGGGGAGAGTGAGTGCTGTCGGAGCCGCTGAGGGTAGAAGGGTGTAAGAGCGGCCCCGGCATAATGTCATGTTAATGTGCCACACATTCCTTTGTTCAAATGACAATGCATTATGGTCAGAAGTTCCGGGTCTTGATGCATGAAAATAAAGAGATAAAAGTGGAATGTACAGAGACCCGGGATCGCTGTTTGATGTGCTTCATGTTGGAAAAAGAATAAAGTTTCTGTGTCATCCAGCTCATTGCCTCACCTGCCTTCTTTCTCCACAATCAAGCCATTTCTAAAGCTTTGGGACGCCAGTGAACCAAGGTGAGAGCCATTATCCACAAATGGTGAAAACACGGAACAGTGGTGAACCTTCCCAGGAGTGGCCAGCCGACCAAAATTACCCCAAGAGTGCAGTGACGATTCATCCAAGAGGTCACAGAAGACCCCACAACAACATCAAAGAACTGCAAGCCTCACTTGCCTCAGTTAAGGTCAGTGTTCATGACTCCACCATAAGAAAGAGACTGGGCAAAAATGGCCTGCATGGCAGAGTTCCAAGACAAAAACCACTGATGACCAAAAACAACATAGAGGCTCGTCTCAGTTTTGCCAGGAAACATCTTGATGATCCCCAAGACTTTGGGGAAAATACTCTGTGGTCTGACAAGACAAAAGTTGAACTTTTTGGAAGGTGTGTGTCCCATTACACCCAGCATAAAAGTAACACAGCATTTCAGAAAAGGAACATTATACCAATAGTAAAATATGGTGGCGGTAGTGTGATGGTCTGGGGCTCTTTTGCTGCTTCAGGACCTGGAAGACTTGCTGTGGTAAATGGAACCATGAATTCTGCTGTCTACCAACGAATCCTGAAGGAGAATGTCCGGTCATCTGTTCGTGACCTCAAGCTGAAGTGCACTTGGGTTTTGCAGGAGCACAATGATCCAAAACACACCAGCAAGTCCACCTCTGAATGGCTCAAGAAAA
Source organism: Pholidichthys leucotaenia (assembly GCA_020510985.1). NCBI lineage: Eukaryota > Metazoa > Chordata > Actinopteri > Cichliformes > Pholidichthyidae > Pholidichthys > Pholidichthys leucotaenia. The sequence continues at coordinate 82,946,620 of CM035848.1, read as the reverse complement.
ACAAATTGAAGACTTTGGAATGGCCTAGTCAAAGTCCTGAACTGAATCTGATTGAGATGCTGTGGCATGACTTTAAAAAGGCAGTTCATGCTCAAAACCCCTCCAATGTGGCTGAATTACAGCAATTCTGCAAAAATGAGTGGGCCAAAATTCCTCCACAGCACTGTAAAAGACTCATTGCCAGTTATCGCAAATGCTTGATTGCAGTTGTTGTTGCAAAGGGTGGCCCAACCAGTTATTAGGTTTAGGGGGGAATCACTTTTTCACACAGGGCCATGTAGGTGTGGATTTTTTTCCCCCTTAATAATAAACACCTTCATTTAAAAACTGCATTTTGTGTTTAGTTGTATCTTTGTCTAATATTTAAATTTGTTTGATGATGTGAAACATTTAAGTGTGACAAACATACAAAAAATGAGAAATCGGGATGGGGCAAACACTTTTTCACACCACTGTAAACCCTGCTGGCCAGTAGATTTGAACTGATGACCTCCTTACTGTGAGGCAATAGTGCTAACCACTACATCACCATGCTGGCCATGGTGAAAAAAAAACAATTATAATCACAATCACACTTTATTCTCAATTTGTGTAGCCCTGATCTTTCTACTCATTAGTAATGTACAAGCTAACAAACGAATGGTACCAGAGTGCATCTATATTTAGAACTTCATGTGACAGTGTGTAAACTGAGCCCAAAGCAGACAGTCTTTAGAGATCAGGCACTCACTGCAGCTGCAGAAAACTAAAGAGATGATATTTAAATATAATTTTAACATTGGTTTCAAAAGTTAAAAATCTAAGCTAATGAATTAGCTGCCACTCCACACAGTGGAAATTATTCTTTACAGCACATTAGTGTCTAATCTAGATGTAAATCATCTCATCACGACACCTTCTGTGTAAGACACACAACTGAAGTCTTCATAAATCACACTGATATTTTTAGCTTCGCATAGCTGAACAAGGGACTCACATGTTCTAAATGTCAGAATGCCAGACAGTATTTATACAGGTTAAAAAAAATGAAAAAGAAAACAAAACAGGGGTTTACTGTTGTGTGGAATGATATTAAATGGCATATTCCCCTGAGTTGCCATGCTCTATGAATCATGAACATAATGCTACACATTCATTTCAAATACAGTTGGAGGCTGTTGCCTCAAGCACCTTGTAGTACCATGAGGATGCACATTCTGATTTGTGTGAGTTTTGGTCCTGTGACCATGGCAGTGTTGGCCAACATTAGCCACTGAGCAGGGATGAGACTGCAGCAGGTAAGTTTTTTTTTTCAAGTTTTCTATCCCCTTCTCATACATTAATGTTATTGTGTAGGTTTAGACTTCTGACTGGAAGTATCCCTGTTCTGAGACTCTTGTGTCTCTTTTGTTGATTCTGGCCCATCTTCTCTCGGCGGGAACATCCATGCCAGAACAGCACCAGCTGTGCCATCACCGCTCTGATGGGAGAAGCACAGAAAGGTGGCCCACACAAAGGCGCAGCAACCAGTGAAGGTGGTCCGCACGTACAGAGGCACCAAGGCAAAATTCAGGAACTGAGAAACGTAATACAGATTGTAGTATAATCATATGTAATAAATAAATAAATAACAGCATGTGAATAAATAACTATCCATAAAATAATACACATTTATTTGAGTAATTCACTTTACAAATAAACAAATTAAATAAAATCTTATGAGGAAAACCCTTAACTACAACTTTAGTCAAATTTTTACTTGTGTAGCTGTTGAAATCAAAAGATAATAATGTTGTCATGTAACAGTGACCAGAATTTTAATTTTATGATCCTTTATTAGTCCCACAATGGTGAAATTACAGGGCATCCACCTAGATGGATGAGGCAGCCACGGTGCGGTGCCAATCCCTTCACCAGTTACACCTAGGGCCACTTTAGAGTCTCCAATTAACCTAACTTGCATGTTTTTGGCCTGTGGGAGGAAACCGGAGCACCCGGAGTAAACCCACACAGACACGGGAAATACATGCAAACTCCACACAGAAGGGTAACTGATGGTCAAGGGGTGGGATCGATCCTGTGACCTTCGTACTGTGCTGCCACAGTGCTAACCACTGCACCACCGAGCTGCCCAATGGCATGCTGAATAATACACGATGAGGTTTGATCTGAAATGTAAATGCACCAGAGAAACTGTATATTGCTGAGGGAGCTATGGAGTCTTCCTAAACCTGAATACAAGTGGAAAAACAAATATGAAGATGTTAATACTTACCTGCATGAATGGCCAGAACATTAGCCCTGTCTGAAAAGACAGACAAAAAGAAAGCAAATGACTTCTGTGACAGAAAGGAATGTGAGTCAGAGCAAAGTGCTGTCAGCAGAGCTGTTCTAAAATCAAACAATAGACGATAAATTAACTTACTGCATCAACAGGGTGTCTACAATAGATTACACTGACCTTTAGTCAGTCTCCATCTGTCAGGAGCCGAGCTGGCTTGGTTTCCCCGGCTCGATCCTGACCTCCCTGTGGGTTTAAGTGCCGCTGTGTATGTGTTTATTATGTATTTCAGTGTTGCTTCCATATCCTTAGCCACTGCTCTCTGGCCAGCAGCTGTGAGGCAGCTCTCTTTGTCTCACTCTTCTGTGAGCGCTGGCTGACAGCCTGCTGGTCCGACCACGCCGCCTCTCTCATTATCACCAGTTGTTCCCATTCCCGTTTGCCATCTCCCCGCTCCTCGCCCAGGTGCTCCCAATTTCACCATCACCAGCAATGCTTGTACTTAAGCAGCCTTGTGTCAGTCATGCGTTGCTGGGTCATTGTATTGTCAGTGAGTGTTTCATTGTCAGCATCATTACGATGTGTAGCCACTCCGCGTTGTCGTGGTTCTCTTGTGTCCACACAGCGATACCGGCTGTGGGACACCAGCGTGGCTACACGTTTTTCCACATGCGTTCGCGGGGTGATGCCAGCCCCCAAACACCAGCCGTAAGTCTTTCTTTGTATTTGTGTAAGTCTTCACCTTTTTGGGAACTGTTTGTCATCTGCCTTTGTGTTGAATAAATGTGTTGTGGTGTAACCCTTGCACGTAAATCCGTTATTTCATTCTCCCTCTCTGTGCGCTGTGTAAAAACCACACGGGAGTCATGACACCATCAAGCTGAAACATACAGTGAGGTTTGATGCTGATATGCATTACAGTGGCTTAAGCTACCAAGAGTCATACAGGTACATCTCAAAAAATTAAAATATCATGAAAAAGTTCAATTTTTTTGTCACTCATTTCAGAAATTGAAACCCATATATTATATAGATTCATTACACAGAGAGTGAAATATTTCAAGTGTTTATTTTAATTTTGATGATTATGGCTTACAGCCTATGAAAACCCCAAATTCAGTTTCTCAAAAAATTAGAATATTACATAAAATTAATTTCAAAAAAATAGTTTTTTAATACAAATGTGGATCAACTGAAAAGTATGTCCATGTACACACTCAATACTTGGTCGGGGCTCCTTTTAGATTAATTACTGTATCAGTGTGGCGTGGCATGGAGGTGATCAGCCTGTGGCACTGCTGAGGTGTTATGAAGGTCCAGGTTGCTTTGATAGTGACCTTCAGCTCGTCTGCATTGTTGGGTCTGGTGTCTCTCATCTTCCTCTTGACAGTACTCCATAGATTCTCTATGGGGTTTAGGTCAGGAGAGTTTGCTGGCCAATCAAACACAGTGATGTCATGGTCATTAAACCAGGTTTTGATGCTTTTGGCAGTGTGGGGGGTGCCAAGTCCTGCTAGAAAATGAAATCAGCTTCTCCATAAAGCTTGTCAGCAGAGGGAAGCTTGAAGTGCTCTAAAATTTCCTGGTGGACGACTGCGCTGACTTTGGTCTTGATAAAACACAGTGGACCAACACCAGCAGTGACATGGTTCCTCAAATCATCACTGACTGTGGAAACTTCACACTAATCCTCAAGGAACTTAGATTCTGTGCCTCTCCACTCTTTCTCCAGGCTCTGGGACTTTGATTTCCAAAGGAAATGCAAAATTTACTTTTATCTGAACAGAGGTCATCTGCTGGTGTTTGTCCACTGTGTTTTATCAAGACCAAGGTCAGCGCAGTCGTCTACCAGGAAATTTAAGAACACTTCATGCTTCATGCTTCACTTCAAGCTTTTTTGAGAAACTGAATTTGGTTTTTTTATGGGCTGTAAGCTTTAATCATCAAAATTAAAATAAATAAACACTTGAAATACATCACTGTCTGTGTAATGAATCTATATAATATATGGGTTTCACTTTCTGAAATGAGTGACAAAAAATATTGAACTTTTTCATGATATTCTAATTTTTTGAGATGTACCTGTATTTATTTTAATACCATTTCTGTTAAAAGCAGAACTCCCTTTTGCTGTGAATTAATGAGAAACATGGCAAGCAGGCCCTTGTTCATTCTCATTCTGCTAAACCTTAAAAGGAATTTTTTATTATCAATAACATGTCTTTTTTAAAGCACTGACCTCCAACTGTTAGGAAATGAATACTGACTCCTGGTCGTACAATAAAGCACAGCCACAATGCTGCAGTCACTTTGTATGATCCAAATGTGCAGAGGGAGAAACTAGATGCAGAAACCTGGATGCAGACCCACCTTAGGATCATTGTGTGTGAATTTGGTGAGCATCCAGGCAATTGCCTGGAAGAAAAAGCAATACTCTATTATGAATTGTGGAAGAACAGATGGACAGATGGATGCTGCACCTTGGCATTAGCTCATTTGGCCTTTTTTGGAATGAGCTAAACAATACAGCATTCAAATTTTTAATTCAATTCAAATTTAAAACACTAGTGCATACCCGTGCATGCCCGTAGAAACCAAGTATAAGCAAGTATCTCTGCATGGCCGTAGAAAGCAGGTGTAAGCAAGCATTTCTGCATGCCCGTAGAAAGGTACTGTTACCATGGCAACAGAAACCATGCTGATGCCTGCCTTTGATCTTTGACGTCATCATTCGTTCAGTGATGTCTGCCTTTGATCTTTGATGGTGTGTCTGTCTGGCAACAATAACCATGGTGAAACCTGCCTTTGATGTTTGCCGTCACCACTGCCTGTGATCTTTGATAATGTCATTGCAAGTCCTATGATTGTGACACACACACAGTCATGTCTTCATACACCCAACTGACAATGTCTTCCAGTTTGCCACCTAGAATCACTAGTCTTTCATCAAGTTCAATTGCAAACTCGCCCCGTTCTGGAACTACAGTCCTATGGTTTCTATGACGTCATGTGGACATCATAGGAACATCATAGGGGGGCCTATGATGTGTTAATGAGTCCTGTGGTGTGTGTGACATCACGCAGACATCATGCTATGATCGCCGACAGCATAGGAACATCATAGGACATCTTGCAGACCTCATGGGAACCTCATAGGTGGTCCTATGATCATGAGACACTGACAGACGGACACACTGACAGAGATTTCTTGAATTTATAGAGTGACGTCTTAGCGAGTGCTATGATGCCTGCATTGATCTTTGATGATGTCATAGCGAGTTCTATGACTGTGAGTGATGGTCTCTGACATCATATAGACGTCATGTACACATCATAGGAACATCATTGGACATCATGTAGACGTCGTAGCACATCATAGGCGGTCCTATGATGTGTTTCTGCATCATGTAGACATCATGTTGACATCATAGGGACATCAGAGGCGACTGTCTACTATACTGTCTATATGATGGCACTTAGACATCATGTAGACGTCATAGGAACATCGTAGGCAATCCTATGGTGACATCATTGGAACATCGTAGGCAATTCTACGGTCTTGTAGCCAGTGCTGTTGTCTGTATGACGGCATTGCGAGGCCTATGTTGCCTGATATTATGATGGTGACACACAGACACACACACTGACACACTGACAGAGATTTCTTGCATTTATAGAGTGGCTTCTGCCTTACTGAGTGAGATTTCCAGATTTACTACTTTGAATGGGTGCGGTTTAAAGTAGTGTGTCCTATTAATCAGGTGATGAGTATCTCGAGTGAGATTTCCAGATGTACTGCTTCGAATAGGTGTGGTTTAAAGTGCTGTGTCCTATTCTTAATCGGGTGATGAGTATCTCTTCTTTCGTGAGTGATGGTCTATATGACATCATAAAGACAGCAAGGCAGGCATCATAGAACATCATGCCGACATCATAGGTAGTCCTATTTATATGACATCATTGCGGGTACTGCTCGAACCTCAGCTTTGTCATCTTCACGGGATCTTTCCTGACATGCAGCAGAAATTCTTCTCTTCTTCTTCTCTCGGTTACTGGCGGATAGCAAACAACTGAAAGGTGCATACCGGCACCTAATGTACAAGAGGGTGTAACATTATGTCATCTGAGCCCGACCCCTAAATTCTATGACTTAATCCTGTGTTATTTAAAAAAGAGAAAAGAGCTCTTCTCACGCTATTGCTCTCCATTTATGTAGCGTCTGGTTTAAATTAGTGTGTCCTATTCTTAATTGGGTGATGAGTATCTCTTCTTTCCTGTTTCTGGCAACTCCCATTCCACAGTTTCCGTGCTTTTGAATGTCATAAAGATGTCTTCCTGCATCTATTGAGTCCCAATATTCTTGCCACGTTGACTATATAATTTGTAATTATTGATTTGTCTTCTGCCTTACTGAGTGAGCTTTCCAGATTTACTGCTTCAAATGGGTGTGGTTTAAAGTACTGTGTCCTATTCTTAACTGGGTGATGAGTATCTCTTCTTTCGTGACATCAATAATGTCCTATGATGCCTGACATCATAGGATCATCATAGAACTTCATGCAGACATCATAGGCCGTCCTATGATGTCCTATGATCATGACACACAGACACGAATGTCATAAAGATGTCTTCCTGTATCTATTGAGTCCCAATATTCTTGCCACTTGGACTATATAATTTGTAATTATTGATTTGTCTTCTGCCTTACTGAGTGAGATTTCCAGACTTACTGCTTTGAATGGGTGTAGTTTAAAGTACTGTGTCCTGTTCTTAATCGGGTGATGAGTATCTCTTCTTTCGTGAGTGATGGTCTATATGACATCATAAAGACATCAATAAGGCAGGCATCATAAGACATTATTGATGTATTTATGATGTCATATAGACCATCAAGTAGTGTCCTATGTTGCCTGATATCATAGGATCATCACAGGCCGTCTTATGATGCCTTACAATTGTGACACACAGACACACAAACTGACAGATTTCTTGAATTTATAGAGTGATGTTTAATATTTTTTTCCTTTTTAGTGGTGATTAGAGTTTTTATGAACATGTAGTGATGCTGATACACACAGCTATGAACGCATAGTCTGACATTGTCTTCTAAATACAATAAGCATCAGTTTTTCCTCCTTCACTTGGATGAATGCACTCAGAACTGTCAAAACATATCACACTGACTGGAGATGCCTGAAAGCAAGAACAGCCCGTCTCAGTTTTCACCTACCTTATATGTATTCAGAAATTTGTCTCTCCAGTCTTCCAGGACGTCCTCTTTGCCCTCCAAAAAACTGACACCTGGATGACACATAAGATTTGGACAGTTGAATAATTTTACACATATGTACCAAGACTTAAACATCGGCACAGTATTTACAGTCTAAACAGTTATTACCTTGGAACAAAATATTTAATGTTTTTGTTACTGTGTTAATGAAAACCAAAATGCATTCTTTTAAGATCAAAATTATACTGCTTAAAATTAGAATTTTATCACTGCATGTTGCATGGATGGATATGATTATCATACAGAAGCTGAATAACAAATGTTGCAGATACTGTTTCCAGGTCTTCAACAAAGTTTACATATCTCCAGTCTGACAACATTAAACTACACTAATTAAAAATCTGAAAATAAAAGAAATCCCAGTCATCACCTGATTTGAAGGTGTCCTGTAGAGTTTTTACCTTTGGTTGCATCTTTTTGATTTTCAAAGTTCAGAGATATTTTTTGACTTGGTATGAGAGATGGTTTGACATTTTATAAGTAACTAGAAAAGCACTCAGACAGTATTATAAGTAACGGACAGGTAGTTATAGATCCTTTAGAAATTAATAGAGCCTTTAGAGATTACTATGAAAAATTATATGATACCAAAAATGAACCTGATTTAACAAAACTAAATGGGTTTTTGAACGAACTATCTATACCGTGTATTCCAAATGAAAACAGGGAGATATTGGAGTCTAAAATTAGTCAAGAAGAAGTTGGGCTAGCCATTGATAATATGAAATCAGGAAAAAGTGCAGGACCAGATGGTCTTCCAGTTGACCTTTATAAAAAATTTAAGAATAAATTAATAAAACCTTTTTTGGAAATGGTTTTAGAAGCATTTCAAAATAATAATTTACCATCATACATAAATAATGCCTTAATTATACTGCTGCCAAAACCAGGTAAGCCCTCTAATAAATGTGAAAATATGAGACCAATAAGCCTATTAAACGCCGACCTTAAGATAATCTGTAAAATTTTAGCAAGACGAATACAAGAAATTTTACCAAATATTATTAATCGAGATCAGAATGGCTTTATAAAGGGTAGACAAGGCTTCCATAATGTAAGAAGACTATTTAATATTATTTATTTTAATAAAGAAGCACCGGATACAGCTCTCCTATCATTGGACGCCGAAAAGGCCTTTGATAGAGTTGAATGGCCCTTTCTTTTTGAAGTCCTACAAAGGTTTGGACTTGGAAATAATTTCATAAAATGGGTTCAAATAATATACAATAATGCTACAGCAGAAATCCTAACAAATAACAATATTTCAAAACCAATAAAAATCAATAGAGGATGTCGACAAGGCTGTCCACTTTCACCTTTACTGTTTACTATGGCAATTGAACCTTTAGCGATAGCGATACGTTTACATTCACAAATATATGGAATTAAAGTTGGACCAACAGAACATAAAATCTCCCTGTACGCCGATGATATAATTTTGTTTATGTCGAATCTAAAAAAATCAATTCCAACCTTGTTGAATTTAATAAAGAATTTTGGGGAAATATCAGGATATAAAATAAATAAAACTAAATCTTCAATATTAATGCTAAATGAGACCCAGAGAAATTACCCAGCCCCTGAGGTAAATCAATTCAATGTTGTAAATCAGTTTAAATATTTAGGAATCCAAATTATGCCTAAGCTAGAATCAGTCGCCAGTGTCAACTATGAAGCCTTAATGTCAAATATCAGTGAGTTAACTCAGAGATGGATGTCACTACCAATGTCGATGATCGGGAGAATCAATATACTTAAAAGTAATATTTTACCTAAAATACTTTATTTATTTCAATACATTCCCTTATCACCACCTTTAGATCTATTCTCAAGAATTAAAAAAAAGTTAGTGGAATTTATATGGAACAACAGGAGGGCTAGATTACGTTTGTCTTTATTATATTTACCATTTGATCGTGGAGGTCTGAAATGTCCAAATTTTATGTTGTATTATTGGTCGGCACAACTGAGGTCTATGACATATTATTTTTCATCAAATGATCTCCCTCACTGGACTGAAATGGAATCATACAATTTACCTTTACCTCTTCCCATATTCATATACTCAGATTCGGCAAAAAAATTACAAAAACAAGTTAAAAATCCATTTGTAAAGCATATGATCAAAATATGGTGTGAAGCTAAAAACTATTTAAAAGAACCACAGTTATTGTCACAATTTAGTCCAATATGGGGTAATCAATATTTTAAACCAGGGAGAGCGGACGCTGTATTTAAAGTATGGAATTTAAAAGGGATACAAAAGATTCAGGATTTATATTTGCCATGTGCAGACAACATAATGTCTTTTGAAGAGCTGAGGATCAAATTTAATCTCAATAGAACACATTTTTTTAAATATCTTCAACTTAGAAACTTTATTCGATCAAATCAAAATAAAGCTCTCACTCGACCTATCTATTCATCCTTGGAAAAAATGATGATAACAGATAGTAAAAGAAAGGGTATTATTTCAGAGTTTTATAACTCATTGACACTATCTTCAAGTGAAAATTCACTGAAAAGATTAAACTACTGGAAAGAAGATCTGCAAATTGAAATTTCAGAGGAACAATGGGAATTGGCTTGTACAGAAGCTCAAACCAAATCAATAAATGCACGCCTTAAATTGATACATTTCAAATGGTTAATGCGGATGTATGTTACACCGGAGGAGTTAAATAGATATAACAAAAATATACCAGATACATGCACAAAATGCATGGAAAGTAAAGGAACCCTATTTCATTGTTTATGGGAATGTAGATTAATAAGAATGTTTTGGGAAGAGGTGAGGGTAACAATTGAAAAAATAATCTCAAAACAAATCATATTGAATCCTAAACTGTTTTTGTTGGGTCTGTACCCAGAAAAGCATAATTTTAATAAAAGTGAAAGAACATTCATAGACCTCAGTTTGCTTAATGCCAAAAAATGTATTGCACTATTATGGAAAAAGACTCATAGACCAGATGTGACTCAGTGGTTAAGACAGATGTTAACAAACCTTCCATTAGAAAGAATAACATATATACTGAAATCAAAGGAAATTGTGTTTGAGAATATATGGAGACCTTTTATTGATTATATAAAAAATTTAAACATAACTCTTGAAGAAGAAGGTGAATGATGTGTGTGGACCTTGTAAATTCCAAACTGGTGAACATAATATGTATACTTATGTATTGGATTGTCTAGACTAAACAGAGGAGCATTGTTAAAGACTTGATTTTGTTGGTGGTTGTTGGTGTTTTTAGTGCATTTTTTTCTTTTTTTGTAGTACTTTAGTGTTAGTGTTTGATTGTTTGTATCATGTTTGTTAAAAAAAAAAAAGGTTCAATAAAGATATTGTGGAAAAAAAAGAAAAGCACTCAGACAGTGCATACCTCTGCCAAGGCTCCTTTTGTCTCTCATGGATCACCTCTAAAATGTAATGGGTTTGTGTGTAGGCCTAGAGCCACTTCTGGTAAAAACTACATCAAAGTCTGTCCATTAGTTTTGGAATATTGTTGCTAATGCACTGTGAGAAGATTAAGAGCCGTGGCGGAGGTATGCATTCTCAGATCACCACCAAAATATAATGGGTTTGTCTGTAGTTCAAGAACCACCACTGGTGAAAATTTCATCCAGATCCATCCCGTAGTTTTGGCGAATTGTTGCTAACACTCTGAGAGAAGATAAGAGCCTTGGTGGAGGTACGCATTCTCAGATCATCACCAAAATGTAATGGGTTTGTCTCTAGGCCAAGAACCACATCTCATGAAAATTTCACCCAAATCCATCCCGTAGTTTTTGTGTAATCCTGCTGCACAAATACAAACAAACCCCATTGGTGGAGGTAGTATGCATTCTCAGATCATCACCAAAATATACTCATCTATTCCCCGTGCCATTACGCACCTTTCATGAAAATTTCATCAAAATCCATTCAGAACTTTTTGAGTAATGTTGCTAACAGGCAAACCAGCAAACCAACGTTGGCAAAAACATTACCTCCTTGGCGGAAGTAACAAGTTAACTGCTTTTTGACACCTCAAGCTGTTCTGGATAAAATGTCCCAATCTGTTCCTTCATTATAAAAAACTGTTTTGAGATTCTAAAAGTTATGTTCTGTATGAATGGTAACACTTGATATTACTGCTAGATTTTATTTATACTGCCATTATATTGTTAATTATCAATATTTTTTTCTATACTGTTATGAATATATTGCTGCTAGATTTTATACTGCTGCTTGTTTTAATATATGCTTTATAAATAAAGTAAGAAGTCATTATTTTACATTACTATGCCATCACCACTTCACCAATTACAATTCACATTAGCATTCTAGTCTATTAATTGTAATGTAACTATATAGTCATACTCACTTCACAGCTGTTTCTGTCATGGATGGCTCTCACGAGCCATCAATAACACGCTATATATCGATTGGTGAGTTTGCACAGTTTATTAAAGGAAAACAAAGATAACAAAATAACGAGCCATGGGGGGCTAAAACACACTATAATTAACACTCAGTCTATGACACGGAGGAACAGATACATAATGAAACACACTTACAATAAAGGACGAGGATGAAAGGTAGATGACGTCTGACCAGGAAGCTCGGCGAGGGATGCTCGATGATGTCAGACGGGGGATAGTTTGACGGTGTCAAACGAGGAATCTCTGACGAGACTGCCGCACATTTCGCCCTCAGCTGCCCTCTTAAGTAGGGCTCAAGGTGGAACAGCTGATGAGGCGAAATGCAGCTCAGCTGTCAGAGCCTCAGCTCTGACAGCCGGAAGCCCCTCCGAGCGCTGTCACAATAAAAGCTCGACGAGCCATAGGGAACACACACATCAGCTGGGAGGAAAATACTGCATGGCCCGAGCGCGGACGAGATCGGTGCTCGAACCACGACAGTTTCTATGGTCATGATATTGTTTTATGTGTAGTTATTGCAGAATAAAAGTTAATTTCTATGCGTCAATAAGGGTGTGTGTCCACCAAACCCGTTTTTTCTGCCGTGAGCGAATATTTTCTATTCATTCTCTATGTAGTCCAGCGCTTACAGGAGTTTGGTCCGAGGCCATTTGTGTTAGATAGGTCCCCATATTAACAATGGGCAGCACAGGTGTGAGGACACAGGCACGGGTGACGTCATCGCGCCATGCCTATATTAGGAGGACTGACGGCAGAAATCAGTGTCTTTGGCACCTCACCTCCAAACCGACCAGAGCCTGTACCCGTCTAGTACTAGCTTATGGCTGTATATTGATATAACACGTTCCATCCTTTGTGTCTGCAATAAAGTTTGTGCTCGGTTTGACTCTTGCCTTCGCTCTTCTATTTCCAGACTAACAAATGGCGACACAGATAAACCCGGATAAGTCTGGTATGAGAGCGTGGATACCATCCCTACGGTCGTCCCTCATTCTACCAGGTGAGTCGCCAATCCCCTGGCCCCTCTGGCACGAGAGGTTCCAGTGTTTTTCGCTCTTGCCAGCTTGAACAATAGGAAGGACAGGACACAAAAGCAGATACCTAGAACACTGTCTCGGTGACGAAAGACGGCGGGTGTTGTATGCGCTGGGCCCTGCCAAGACCTCCAGAGAATGTGCCGCCTTGATGGCTGAGCATTTCACCACCCCACAGAACGTGGTGGCCCAGAGGTTCATGTTTTACCAGCGCCAACAGCGACAGAAGGAGTCGGTCCTACAGTACGTAGCCGCCCTTCGCTGTTTGGCTAGCACGAGTGAGTTCAGACACATGGAGGACAGGCTACAGTCACAGTTGGAGTGGTACGTCGCAAATCTGTTGATATAGCACATGTTGCTGGAGGGGCCGGATGATCGGACAGTGGCAGACACGGTGAAATGGCTATGGGTGGCACTGTTAGGGACGCTGCACCACCTATCAGAGTTGGAGGTGATGGAATTAGTGTCTCAGCTGGGGATAACGGCCCAGGTAGTTGTGCAGTTTACGGGCCCTGGCCCGTACTCCCCACAGTAAGCTCCGCCGGTACAGATGGTGGCCCCAGTTGCTGAGCCCACCAAGCCCACACTTTCTCAGAGGGCCCCGAGGTAGACGCCGCGGGAGAACAGGGCACCATAGAGCAACAACCCAGTGGTAAACTCAGCTTGGATGATGACGACTTGAGTCCGCTGCACGCAGATGTGGACGCAGCCACCCCCTGCCTCGCACCGCACGCCGAACAGAATCCAGCAGAACAGGATCAGCCACAAGAGTCCCAGTCCGCAGCCACACGGGACCCGGAGCGGTCCCTGCGCAGCACGAGCATCCTCGAGCTGCAGCCTCATCAAAGGAGGGAGAGTATGATTTCGCGGACATGGGCACAGCCGAAGACCAGACCATGGAGAGAGAACACAGCACAGAGAGAGAACACAGTACGGAGAGAGAGCACAAACTGGACTCACCTCGGATCCTCGCCCAGCATGAGCTTCAAGCAGCTGCCATGGAGCAGCAGGAGAGGGAATTCGTGGTGAAAAGGGACCCCGGTGAACAAGGACAACCCGGCGCGTGTCCCGTCGCCAACGACGGCGACACATCACTGCAACCTCAACCAGCACCAAGTGAGAGAGAAAAGAAGCCAAACTTATCCTGCACCCTCGCCAAGTATCAGCCTCAGGGAGTCGCTGCAGCACAGCAGGATGGAGAGTTTGTGGGCCAGCAGGACCCAGCAGAGCAATGCCAACCGAGGGCACGTCCTGCCACCGGTGTAGACGGTACAACGCCACAGCAGCAGCGGCAAGTGCAGCTGAACCCATCACTGCGCACACTACTTGATTGGATTTGGGTCCAACGATTGGCCCGCCCGGACCCACAGACGGTCCCATCATTGCAGATGAGAAGTGCCGCACAAAAGAGGCCAGCCACTGTCCAGATGGCCAATAGTTCGAGATGGCATGCCAGCCATCTGCGAAAGGTAGGAGCAGTTGCCTCGGTCAAGAGGCAGTGCTACAGCCGATCCAGCTGGTATGGGACCCGGGCTGGGACATTGCGGACGAGCGAGCCATAATTCCAGCGAGACGGCACCCAGGTCTGCTGCAGCCAGCGCCTCTGGGGGCACGCCCACCGCGGGCTCGACTGAGGCCCCTGAAATTGAACTGTAAGCAGAGACTGTGTTTGATATGTTTAGACAGAGCATGACTAATTCAGCAGCGGCAGAATAATCCACACAGCCGTGCAGGGTTAACCGGCAGTCTACCCGGTGGCCCAGGTTCTATTTCTCTGCCTGTTGTAAAAAAAAAAAAAAAAAAAAAAAGCTGTTATGAGAGTTAACCACTTGCACTCCGTTGTTCCGCGGGCGGGCAAGTCTCTGCGTCCTAGGACGCACGAGGGCGCACAAGAGCGCACTAGTGCGCGCTCGGACGCATGACGCATGATATACTGATGATGGTGCAGATGGAGATGGTGCTGGCCTCCAAGCGCCACTGGGAAAAAAATCTGCAAACACAGCCGCAAACAGATTAGTTCATCTGATTGACCTCTCATTCGACTAATAAGAGCCTTGAATTAGGTTTCTGAAACCTTGAAGAGCCAATGAATGAAAACCTAGGAAGGAGGACCCGCCTCCCAACGCTTTGAATGCAGTGAGCCAATTGAAGCAGAGAAGTTCGTGAGCTGTTTTTTTTTTAAGGCTGGGTGAAGACTGGCTGCTGCAGCGGATCAAAAAAGGACACAGGAAGAGCTCCACAGACCCAGCAGCATGGAGACCATCCACAAATGCAACCTGTGTGACAGGGAGTGCCATTCGTGGATCGGCATGTTCGGCCACAGGCGGTGCTTATTTTGTATTGGTTCCAGCAGAGTAGACGTTATGATTTCTTCCATGGTCATTATAGACCGACGGAGGCTGATGACGAAGGCTGAGTGACACACACGCCTTCGCCAGTCTTTTTTTAATTACTACTGTTATTTGTTTTGAAAAATCGTTCGCCAAAAACCGCAATCATGGAAGCACAAAACCGCAATAATGGAATTATGTTTTGATCGAGTCGCGAGACCAGAACCAGAGTGGACCAGCGTCGCGTTCGTCTGACAATGAGGAAGACAAGTTCGCCAAGACTCCGCTGTGAAGAGGGAAGGTGTTATAAGCTAAATTATTCTCTATCCCTGAAAATTGTAATCCAAAATGACTTTTGACCGATCAGTAAATTACAGCTGTGCGGTTCACGAAGTCTGAAGTTCGTGCGCCACGGTACAAGGGGTTGCTCGCAGTGTACAGGCTGTGAACGCCCCCCCCCCCACCCCCGCTATTCTTCTGCAGCGAGGGGGGGGGAGCCGCGGTGACTGCACTGCTGTCCTGCATCACCACATAAGGCTAATCCGTTGTGTAGCGATGGCTAAAGTCCATCCTCTGTAGCAAGCGGGGGGGGGGGACAACCCCCCCCCCACACACACAGTAGCGAGGGGTGGGGGAGCCGCTGTGACAGCGTTGCTGTGGAAACATGCAACGAGTGTAATCTGTCATGTAGCGAGGGCCGAACTCTGTCCTTGGTAGCGGGGGGGGGGGACGACCCCCCCCCACACACACACACAGACACAGCCCTGAGTGTAACCTTTCCTTTGAGCCTAAAATGAAGCTTCTACATTGAATTATTCAAAAGTTACAGACGTTTTTCCAAACTGTGCCATTTGGCACAATTTGGCACAGTTCCAAAACGCCTGGGAACAGCCTGAGAACAAAACTGTGTAAAATATTCATTTTTTGTGGTATTGTTACCAAATTTGGATCTCAGCTGGATAACACTTGGTTCTACATTTCTGCTGCATTTTCCAGCCGGATCGGACAGCTGTGTGTTATTTACAAGCATTTGTATCCAAAAACACTGTGTCCAAATTTTTTTTCTTCAAGTTCAGTATGTTTAGATGACTGTAACTCAGTGGCCGGAGCACGTAGAGAGATTATGTTTTTTTTACCAAAAAATTCAAAGTGTTTTCTTTTAAATGAGACCAACCCCATGAAGATGCTGCAAAGGGTTGAAGAACAGCTTTCGATTTACTTTGGGCACGTTATTTTTTGGCATTTTTAGGAAAATTGCCCGGAGTGCAAGTGGTTAAACTACTGTGAGTTGATAATGTTTTGAGCTTTTTCGGGGGGGGAGGGGCTAAACATTAGATAGGTCCCCATATTAACAATGGGCAGCACGGACATGAGGATGCAGGCATGGGTGACGTCATTGTGCCATGCCTATATCAGGAGGACTGACTGTGGGACTCAGGGTCTTTGGCACCTCACTTCCAAATCGACCAGAGCCTGTACTGGTGTAATACTAGCTTATGGCTATATTGATAGTGTAACGTCGGGGCTGTGATAAGGGGTGGAGGATTCTCCCAGCATGCTTTGCTCCACGGGGGATTCAAAGACTGTTATTATTCTTGTGTTCTGAGCGTTATTGTTGTACTGTTATAACTGTGTTATAAGTCTGGTTGTGATAGTATTGTTTTCCCTGTGTGTGAGAGAGTACATCTGTGTCACTCTTAGTCAGATGAGTGTCTGTGTGAATAACCTCCCCTCTGTTCAGTGTAATGAGTCAGTGAAGAATAATGCCTGTTGTGTCACGAATCCTCTCTCATTATTGTGTGAACCCTTGAAATGTAATAACACGTGTATTATCTTTTGTGTTTGTAATAAAGTTTGTGTTTGGCTCAATTCCTGCCTTCGCTGTCCTATTTCCAGACATAACAATTTTGGTCTGAGGCCATCTGGTCTGAGGTCTGACACATGACAGA
Source organism: Pholidichthys leucotaenia (assembly GCA_020510985.1). Taxonomy (NCBI): domain Eukaryota; kingdom Metazoa; phylum Chordata; class Actinopteri; order Cichliformes; family Pholidichthyidae; genus Pholidichthys; species Pholidichthys leucotaenia. The sequence continues at coordinate 82,929,329 of CM035848.1, read as the reverse complement.
GATTTTGCTGAGACTTGATGCTTTTTTTGTCTGAGGTCTGACACCTGACTGCGAGATCTAAAGATGTCCTAAAATGTACATTGTAGTGCTGAGCGCCCTCGGCGCTAAAACATTGAGCAGTGACCGCTTTTTGAAGCGGGGCTCAGGGCACTGAGGGCTGAGAAAAGTTTCAACTTTTTAGAGTGCAGCTGCGCTCGTCAATGTCAAACCTTTCTAAGCAGCCAATAAGAATTAAGGAAGGGCGAGACATAGGTTGCTGGTACAGGAAAACGAGAATGGTAGGATGACAGAGGAGAGGATGAACTTTGCTGCATCAAACAACCTGGTACTACTTGATCTGAAACTAAAAGGATATCATGATCAAAGTTTGAAAGCAAACGCTTGGAGGAACATGTCCGGATCTGTCATCATGCCAGGTGAGCGTTTGTGCCTTTGTCATGGTCATATTTCTTACAAGTTTGTTGCAGTAGATAATATGGATACAATGTGAATTTGTAGTTGATAACTGCAAAAAAATGGAAATACCTACAACGTGAAATGTGATCATCATCGTGACAGTCATTTGAGTTTAGGAAACCGGGTGTTGAGAATATCTCATCGTGAGTTTTACGAAAATAGATGTAAAAATAAATGAAATTTTGACCATAGACGACTCACCTCAGAAGGGCTCTCTGTAATTAGCCTGCATCCGAGAAATTGACAGGCCAACCTTTTCAGTAACCAGTTCAAACTGACTCCTAGTCAATCTAAAATACTCCTTGAAATGGGCACCGTCAAGGCTCAACTCCTGTACAAGTTCAGTGCTACTCTCCCAGCTGTTTCCTTGACCAATGTCTGTACCCACTTGTTTTCTTTTCTGTTCCATCATATTTTGCATCCAGAGCTGCTGCCAATGCCAGAACACATTTCCTGTCCATTGTTATTTACAGGCTGCTATTAAAAAATAAGTAGAAAGTCTGACCGTGGGAAAAGCGGACGTGCTGAGCTGTGAGTGACAAACTGTTGCTAGGATACAGGGTGCAGACTTTTTTTTCCAAAGCACAGTGCACAAGCGCTAATAAAAGGGGTTCAGGGCAGTCAGGCAACAAAAAACGCGTTTGGTGGACACGCCCCCTTGTTATGTCTGGAAATAGGAGAGCAGAGGCAAGAGTTGTGCTGAACTCGAACTTTATTTCAGAACATACCAGATGGTACATGTGTATCAATACAGCTATAAGCTAACACATAACTAATACAGGCTCTTGCTGTGACAGAGATGGAGCACCAAAGACCCAGGCTCCCGCCAACAGTCTCTTAATATAGGCAAGGCGTGATGATGTTACCCGTGCCTGCGTCCTCATGACAGTGCTGCCTATTGTTAATATAAGGGCATATCTAACACCCCTGATGCTGCAGACTCTGAAAATGACAAAGAATGCTGAATCTTTCTAAATGCCCTTCATAGTGTGCAGCTATAATTTAAAAAAAGCATACACCTTTTACAGAACAACAGCTGTTTAATGAATCAGCTCATCAATTCAGTTATGGTGACTCATCTGACCTCTGCTAAGCCAGGTTTGTTTCATGGGACAGTGAACTGCTGATCTTCATACCACGTGAAGCCCTGTACTGTACAAATCAGGCTTGGGTTCAAGTTACAAACTGACAGATAAGTGATCTATTGTGTGAGATTAACCATTAACTGCCTTATTCAGTGCTGTGATTCCATTGCGAAAGTGTCACATCCATGGAGTTATATGCATATATCATAATCTAAACTGTTTTAGCATAAAACAGTTAAATTTTGTATACACAACCCTCACTTCAGCTAAAAAAAATATCATCATATCAGTCTGTCGTGAGCGACAATGACTATTTCATTTAGGTCTGATCAGATTCCTCCATGCAGCTCTGTCCTTAGCCTTCCGTTGCCAGGAACTCCTGTCTATATCCAGTTTCTTCAAGTTTCTTTTTACAGTGTCTTTAAATCTGAGCCTTTGTCTACCCCGATTGCATTTGCCCTCACATAACTGTGAGTAGAGTAACTGCCGAGGGAGACGCTGGTGGTCCATCCTCTCAACATGCCCGAGCCATCTCAGGTTCATCTGTATTATGCTGTTTATTCCATCTATACAATGCTCTGCACTGTGTATATACTGTATATATATATTTATGTGTACATATGTATATTCACTGCTCTTATTTTCTTATCTTCTAAATTATTTCTCTGAGTGTTGCTATCCCTGTGCTGTTGCAATCCTGGAATTTCCCCATTGTGGGACTAATAAAGGCTTATCTTATCTTATTAGCATGTCCTCCATTGATGGTAGACCAGCTCGTTTCAACACTTCTATGTTGGTTATCTTGTCTTTCCATAAGATGTTCATTATGTCTCGAAGGTGTCTCATCATGTACACGTGGAGTTTCTTTACCTGCACTCTGTAGACAGTCCAAGTTTCAGCACTGTACAATAGAGTAGCCAGTATTGTCGCTCTGTACACTTTGCATTTCACACGGATAGACACATGTCGATTGTTCCACAGTTTTTCCCTCAAGTTTCCAAACACAGTGCTTGCTCTTCCCATTCTGAGAGATAGTTCATCCTCCAGCCTAGCATTCTCTGAAACAGTACTCCCTAGATACTTGAAAGTCTTGTACTTGACTAGTGGCTCTGTACCAATGCTGAATCTCTTCTGGTAGTGATGTTGATAACTGGAACTCTGGTGGTTGATAAAGGCACTCTGTCTTCTTGATGTTGATTTTGAGGCTGAATTGGCTAGCTAATCTTGCAAATTTCTCCACTAAAGATTGCATATCTTCCGCACTGTGTGAAACTAGAGCACTGTCGTTGGCAAAGAGCATTTCTCTTACTACCTTTATCGATGTCATACTCTTGGCTTTAAACTGTGCCACAATGAACAAGTCTGCTTCTTTCTTGTTTGAATGTATACTTCTTCTTTGAAGCCCACCTCAAGCATGGCTGCCAGATATAGTGAGAAGAGTGTAGGCGCCAGCACATACCCTTGTTTCACCCCGTTGCTTACTGAAAAGTCTTTAGATACTGAACCACTCATTGCCACATTTTCTTGCATACCTGTATGAAGTGCCTCGATCAGGCTGACAAACTTCTCTGTACAGCCATATTTCTTGAGTACCTGCCAAAGTCCTTGTCGCGAAACAGTATCGAAGGCTTTACTGAAGTCTATGAAGACTACATAAAGCGGCATGTTCTATTCAATACACTTTTCTTGAACTTGTTTCAAGCAGAAAATCATGTCCATTGTGCTTCTTCCACTTCTAAAGCCGCACTGGGTTTCCGGTAGTACATTCTGTGAGATGTGTTCATTGAGTCTGTTCAGTAGTACACGTGAGAGAATCTTACCAACAGTGGCTAGCAGTGATGTACCTCAGTAATTTCCACAATCTTTCCTGTCACCTTTCTTGAACAAAGGCACAATACGTGCATCCTTCATGTCTTGAGGTACTTTCTGGGCATCCCATATCTCTTGGATGAGCTTATGCAGGCAGTTGGTCAGCTGAACACCACCAAATTTCCACACTTCTGCTGGAATTCCATCCCTTCCTGGAGCTTTACCATCCTGTGTTGTCCTGATAGCTGCTATTAGTCCATCAAGATTTGGTGGTTCATCCAGACTTAATACAGCTGGTCGCTGCACTAGAGCTTCTTTAGCCTCTTCAGTGAGATCTCCAGGGTTGTTTAGTAGTTAGTCAAAGTGGTCTGCAAATCTGTCCAGGATCTTGTCTTTCTCCTGCAAAACCGTTACACCATCCATAGCCTTTAGTTGGATCAATCCTCTTGGTTTAGGGCCGTAGTTTCTCTCAAACCTGTGAAGAATGTTTTCATGTCCTTCCTGTCTGCTGCAGTTTGAAGTTCCTCTGCTTTTTCATCCCACCAGTTAGACTTCATCTCTCTGGTGTACTTCTGTAGCTCACTCTGAGCCTTTGAGTATTTCTTCTTCTTCGACCTTGTGTTACACTGTAGGTTTTCCTGCCTAGCTATATACCTTGCTTGTAGTAGTTTCTTCAGATGTTCATCATGCTCATCAAACCAATCTTGATGTTTCCTCTCAAGGTGGCCTAATACATCACTCGCAGTCTGATACACCGTATCCTTCAGTGTTGCCCATTTCTCTTCTATGTCATTCTTTGAGTTGTTGCTGTCCCAGTCTTTCAAGTTTTCATCCATTTCCTGTGTAAGTTCTTCCTGCTTCTTTTGGCCTTTCAGTGCACTAGTGTTTAGCTTCCGTGGTGGCTTCGCACCCATCCTGCAGTGCTGTTTTCATCTCCAAATCCTTAATCTAGATCTCAGCATAACATGATCAGTACCACAGTTGGCACCTCTCATTGCTCTGGTGTCTAATACATCCCTTATGTCTCTCTGCCTTACTATGATGTAGTCTAACAAGTGCCAGTGCTTGGCTCTTGGGTACATCCATGTCTTCTTGTGCGTGTCCTTGTGCTTAAATAGAGTGTTGGTTATCACAAGGTTGTACTCTGAACATAGTGCAAGTAGAAGTTCTCCATTAGCATTGCACTTGCCTACTCCATGACTGCCTAGCACTCCTTTCCATTTCTCAGTGTCCGAACCAACTCTGGCATTAAAATCTCCAACGAGTATTAGCCTGTCATCAGTCGGTACACACCTGATAGTCTCACATAAATCACTGTAGAACGCTTCCTTCGCCTCCTCTGTGTTGGTCATTGTTGGGGCATATACACTGACGGAGTGTGGCATACATCTTATGCTGTAGTAGAAGTCTCATAGTCATTATCCTGTCGTTGATTGGCACCGGTTCCTCATCAAGCATTGCTGCTATCGCCTTTCTAACTGCAAAGCCCACTCCTGCTTCTCTCCTTTCTTGAGTTGATTTCCCAGTCCAAAAGAAAATGTACCCATGGTCTTGCAAGCTGCCATATCCAGGCAATCTTGTTTCACTAAGTGCAGCCATGTCTACATTGTTCCTCTTCATTTCTAGGGCCACAAGCGAAGTCTGTCTTTCTGGGCGCTTTGATGTCGTTCTGTCCAACAGAGTGCGTACATTCCATTCTGCTACACACAAGGCTGCTGTTTTCCTCTTCTTTTGTCTTCCTGCTCCTAGCTTACTTTTCGCTGCCTGTTGGAGTGTCAACAGATCAGCGCGGACCTTAGTTAGCCCAGGCGACGTCCGAGCCGGTATGAGTTGCTTTCTGACTGACGAATTCATGAAACTGCTTGCAAAGTATTTGAGTACCACTAGCTTTTGCTGGACTAGCAGCACATTCTTGGCAGATAAAGGTATTATCAGTGGCAAGGACAAGCCAAGACAAACTGACTCCAGTATCTGTTGCAGTGACTGACCAGATGATAGGTTTGTTTATCTCTGCTCTTTGTGTAGTGCATGTCACGATGCACCGACTGGCTAAAAGTCCACCACAGACCTTGCGACAGATGTGTTTATCTGCCAGGATGTCCACTCTCACCCCGTGTAACTGGGAGTGGTCCACCACAGACCTGTGGCACATATTGTTTTTAGTTCTGCCAGGATGCCCTGTTTCACCCTCTACACCCTTGGAAGGGCGGGGATGCTGGTTGAGTTGCCGACGGCCTGACCCATGAGACAGGTAGTACCGGTTTTCATGTTTATCTGGTAGCAAGCAAGCCGATGCCTGACCTAACAAAAAAAATATAGGAATACAAATTTTGGCAGCTCTCAATACAAAATCATCTGCCCTGCAGTCTGCTTTCACTTTCTGACTCTACTTCTGAAATTTGTAAGTGTAAATCAAAGGAGGGATGGGAGGATATGTCCCCTCCAACCTGGAAAAAGGAGAATATTGCTCCTCCTAGTGCTGTAGTACTCAAGATCAGTCTTGGTTTTGAGACCAGATTTTCAAGGTCTCGGTCTCATTTCAGAATCGGAGTAATTTTTACTCCGTCTCTGTCAGGAACTGAGCCGGCTTGGTTTCCCCCGGCTCGGTCCTGGCCACTCTATGGGTACGTGCCACATTGTATGTATGTTAGTATGTATTTCTGTGTGCTTTGCCGTACCCATAGCCACTGCCTTCTGGCCGGGCAGCGGGTAGGCAGCCTCTTGCGCTCACGCTGGAGTGAGCGCTGTCTAGCTGTCTGCCGGTTGGACCACACCCCCTCTCTATTGCTACCAGCTGTTCCCACTCCCATATGCCATCTTCCCGCTCCTCGCCCAGGTGTAGCCTATTTGTCAAACCAGCAATGCATGTTCTTAAGGAGCCTGTCTCCAGTAATGCATTGCTGGGTCACTGGACTTCGCGGACATCATTTACGGTTCGCATGGAGTCACGTCAAACAAGGACTGTTTCCCTCGGGACCTGTTCGGACTACTGGACCGCTCCAGCTCAGTAAGTGAGCACTGTGTGTGCTTTTTTCCCCGGTGTCTTTCCCCTGTTGACTGTTGAGCATCCAGCAGGACACCGTTAGCTTCTGAGGAAACTTTAACTGTATGTCTACGTGTTAGCACTTTGGTGTTTAATAAATGTGTGTGGCGTAAATCCCAGTGTGTAAATCCTCCTCCTTTCCCCTCGCCGTGCGCTGTAAAGAAGCGCACAGAGAGTTTATGACAGAATGACCCAGCCAAACCATAGGATTTAGTGGGTTTCACCACACATCGCTCTCTTTTCTTTTTTTTGAACTGTTTTCTGGACTGACCTGCTTCTGGAGAGCGTCATGCCCCGGTCTTGCCGAGGAAGAGGAACGGTAACAGGGTTTCCCATGGTCGAAGAGGGATGGGCTGCCGAATGCATTCGCAGCCTGGTGAATGAAGCGCTTGCCGTCCGTGGACCGAAGAGGACGCTGGAATGCCTGGATGGAGTTGTTGGGATCCTGGAGGCAAATCCTGGGTTGTGGAACTCCCCCCAGTTCACCGACCTGCTCTCCACGGTCTGCTTGCTCCAGCACTCTTTTCCCAGATTGGCGTGGCCCACGGCGCCAAGGCGGAGGACCTGTAACTCAGAGACCGTCATCCTCCGTGACGCTTTGCCTGCCCCTCCTCCCGCTTCAGCCCGGTTGACTCCAGGAAACAGAAGACAGCGTCACTCCGCGTGGAGACGTCGGGAGAGGCACCCCTCGTCGTCAGCTGCCATCACCCTCCCAGCTGCTGTGAGGCTAGACGAGGTCACCCCGGGAACACCCACCTCCGTTGCCACGGAGACGGCTCCTCCTCCGCCCTTTGAAGAGGACCGAATCACCGTGGGCACGGAGAGGGATGACAGGCTGTCAGCTACTGCAGTTAAAGGCCGGGTTGACGCAAGTGTTTTTTTTTTCAACTTATCTTGATAATAGTACACTTTAGGCGCTTTTCCATTTGGAACAGTTTGGCCTTGTTTGGCCTCCTTTCGTCTCTCTCCCGGGAGAGGGGCCCAGTCACAGCAGTCCGCTGGGCTCCCTCTACCGGCTGCAGCTGAGAACTCTCTTTTTACCCTCTCTGTGTCTCCTCCTTTAATTCCTGAGTGCCTCCCGGTCCAAGAACCGAGCCGCCAGACGGGGGAGGAGCCGGTGGGTTTGGACGATTCCTTTCCGGATCCAGCATGGAGAGGTCCCCCTGCAGCCACGCCAGATGAATCCCCCACGTGGAAGCCACTGCAGGAGGATAATAGGACTGTTGTCACCATCTTGCTAGCTGCGGAGACGTCTGCAGCGGACTGGGAGCCTGAACTGGACCTCTTGGAGGCCAGGCCCAAGCATTCGTCGCCGGGATCGATGGAGTCCTGGACCACAGTGGAGCTCGAGCTCAGGCAAGTTTTCTCTCTTGTTTTTCTTACGACAATTCTAGAGAGATCTTGCCTGGCTCTGGGTGAGGAGAGTCGGGCGCAGCACGCAGCTGCGCCTGACCTTCCTTCGCTGGGCTCCGCCGCTGCTGGTGACCCTAACCATTTTTTTCTCCTGCTTCCCCTGAGCCTTCAACTAAGGTCGCTGGAGAGGGTGTGTTGCCGCTGGAGGTCGCCGAGGGTCCGGTCCTGCAGAAGGAGGACGTCGCTGTTCCAACTCCTCCTGCCAGGGTTGTCAGGGCTCCTCCCGTCGATCGTCTCCTCAGCCTGGTGCTCCTACAGGTTGGTCCGCTCACCGTGGGTGCAGCTCTGGCCCAATCGGGGTCCAACGTGGGCGCAGCTGAGCCTCAGCCGGAGGACTCCGTGGGCGCAGTTAGGCTCCCGCTGGAGCCCATCATGGGTGCAGCGGAGCCGGCCCGGTCAGGGGCCACTGTGGGCACAGTTAGGCTTCTGCTGGAGTCCACCGTAGGTGCAGCGGAGCCGGCCTGGTCAGGGGCCACCGTGGGCACAGTAAGGCTCCCGCTGGAGTCTGTCGTGGGTGCAGCAGAGCCGGCACAGTCGGGGCCCACCGCGGGTGCCACGGAAGATGCCGTGGAGGTTCCCTCTCCCTGGTCCGGTTGCCCTCCAGTCAGCCTTCCGGTGGACAGGCCACCTCCTGCTTCATCCCCTCCGTCCTGGTGGCTGAGCAACGTGGGCCGGCTGCCAGAAGAATTGACTCCCCGGGTCTGGTGGCCCATGTTCCCCGGCAGGCCGCTGGATTCCGTCCACCGGACCTTCTGCTGGGCCTGGGGCTCTGGGTGGCCTCCTGAGCTCCAATGCCCGTGGACTCGGGGGGGGGGGGGGTAGTTGAGGTCCCTGGGCAGGGTGTTTGTTCCCACCTTTCCTGTTCCCCCTACCTCCCACCCGGGTTCCTGATGTTTGTTCCTGTTTGGGGGGGGGGGGTCTGGGATGTTACTTTGGGTGTCTGGGAATCCACCCCTTAAAGGGGGGGCTCTGTCAGGAACTGAGCCGGCTTGGTTTCCCCCGGCTCGGTCCTGGCCACTCTATGGGTACGTGCCACATTGTATGTATGTTAGTATGTATTTCTGTGTGTTTTGCCATACCCATAGCCACTGCCTTCTGGCCAGCAGCGGGGAAGCAGCCTCTTGCGCTCACGCTGGAGTGAGCGCTGTCTGTCTGCCGGTTGGACCACGCCCCCTCTCTATTGCTACCAGCTGTTCCCACTCCCATATGCCATCTTCCCGCTCCTCGCCCAGGTGTAGCCTATTTGTCAAACCAGCAATGCATGTTCTTAAGGAGCCTGTCTCCAGTAATGCATTGCTGGGTCATTGGACTTCGCGGACATCATTCACGGTTTGCGTGGAGTCACGTCAAACAAGGACTGTTTCCCTCGGGACCTGTTCGGACTACTGGACCACTCCAGCTCAGTAAGTGAGCACTACGTGTGTTTTTTTTCCCTGGTGTCTTTCCCCTGTTTACTGTTGAGCATCCAGCAGGACACCGTTAGCTTCTGAGGAAACTTTTAACTGTATGACTGCGTGTTAGCACTTTGGTGTTTAATAAATGTGTGTGGTGTAAATCCCAGCGCGTAAATCCTCGTCCTTTCCCCTCGCCGTGCACTGTAAAGAAGCGCACAGAGAGTTCATGACAGTCTCCCCTCGGTCTCGGACAAAATGGACTCAGGATTTTAAATCAAGACCGTTTAAGACCAGGACTTGATCGTCTACATAATTAGTATGATTGCAAAGAAATAATCAACTTAAAGCATAAATTTAACAATAAATTAATTTGCCGGTTTAATTTTATTCCACTGCTAACGGTTGCAATTCCAACCCCTTTACATTAGTGTAAGAAGAAGAAAGGAAGCAAAGAGGAGGTGAAATATGCAACTATACTCTTGTTTAAACATTTTTCTGTTGGTGGAACTTTTGAGGACATGTGGACATTTCATGTTTGTGTTAATTACAGACAGTTGAAGATGTCTGAGTCAATTAAGGATGGTTATTGGGATTCCAGAACCCCTGTATTGACTCAGAGAAGGAACATATATACAGTATATATATATATATATATATATATATATATATATATATATATATATATATATAAGATAAGATAAGATAAGCCTTTATTAGTCCCACAACGGGGAAATTCCAGGATTGCAACAGCACAGGGATAGCAACACTCAGAGCAACAATCAGAAGGCAAGAAAAAAAACAAGCAAGCAAGAGCAGCTAATATACATATGTACATATTACTGTAAGATATATATATATATATACACACACACACAGACACACAGTGCAGAGCATTGTAGCTGGATGGAATAAATATATGAATATATGAACACACAGTGCAGAGCATTGTAGCTAGATGGAATAAATATGTAAATATATAAACACCCACAGTACGGAGCATTGCAGCTAGGTGGAATAAATATGCAAGTATATAAACACACACAGTGCGGAGCAATGTAGCTAGATGGAATAATATGTAGATATATAAAAACACAGTGCGGAGCATTGTAGCTAGATGGAATAAATATATAGATATATAAATATAAACACACCCAGTGCTGAGCATTGTAGCTAGATGGAATAAATATGTAAATATATAAACACACACAGTGCAGAGCATTGTTGCTAGATGGGATGAAACAGCATAACCGACTACTTAGTTATCCTACATGGTATGATTATGTGCCCATACATATTCTCACCCTCCATAGCGACCGGTATGTTCCTAGTTGTATGCCGGAGAGGACCATTGTGTAAGTCTATTGCATCTTTTGCATTCAAAAAACTATTAGTTTGTTACGTCTTTTTGCTATCTCTGCGAGCAGCCCTGCTTAGGTTGTACAGTCTGACAGCCGTTGGTAGGAAGGACCTACGAAACCTCTCGGTTGTGCACCTGGGATGATGTAGTCTGCTGCTAAATGAGCTCCTCAGTGCATCCAGTATGTCCTGCATAGGGTGGAACTCGGACTCCAGCAGAGATGACAGTTTAGCCACCGTCCTTCTCTCTCCTATCTCCTCCATCGGATCAAGGCGCAGTATAGTAGTATATATATACAGTATATATACTACATACATACATATATATATACAGTGTATATATATATATATATATATATACTGTACAGTATATACACAGGTACATCTCAAAAAATTAGAATATCATGAAAAAGTTCAATATTTTTTGTCACTCATTTCAGAAAGTGAAACCCATATATTATATAGATTCATTACACAGAGAGTGAAATATTTCAAGTGTTTATTTTAATTTTGATGATTATGGCTTACAGCCTATGAAAACCCCAAATTCAGTTTCTGAAAAAAATTAGAATATTACATAAAATAAATTTTTAAAAAAATATTTTTTAATACAAATGTGAACTGACTGAAAAGTATGTTCATGTACACACTCAATACTTGGTCGGGGCTCCTTTTGGATTAATTACTGTATCAATGTGGCGAGGCGTGGAGGTGATCAGCCTGTGGCACTGCTGAGGTGTTATGAAGGTCCAGGTTGCTTTGATAGTGACCTTTAGCTCGTCTGCATTGTTGGGTCTGGTGTCTCATCTTCCTCTTGACAATACTCCATAGATTCTCTATGGGGTTTAGGTCAGGAGAGTTTGCTGGCCAATCAAACACAGTGATGACATGGCCATTAAACCAGGTTTTGATACTTTTGGCAGTGTGTGTGTGTGTGTGGGGCGGGGGGGGGGGTTGTACCAAGTCCTGCTGGAAAATTAAATCAGCTTCTCCATAAAGCTTGTCAGCAGAGGGAAGCATGAAGTGCTCTAAAATTTCCTGGTAGACGACTGCGCTGACTTTGGTCTGGATAAAACACAGTGGACAAAGCATGCTTTTGAACCAGGTTGTGTCGGGCCACGTAAGCTGTCTGAAAGTGGAATACAGAGGTGCAGCCTATGTGTAGGCAATCACATGTTAGACTTTGACAAATATGAAAGGGACTGAACTGAGATTTATTTGATTATGTGAATATTAATTACAGAATAATTGAAAATGAATGGGACATCCAATATTAGCCACTGTTTAAGAACCGCTTGTTTACATTTTTGTCAGATCACTTATTTGTGTAATCATTTATGAGTTATTGAGCATTTTTGTGTGCAGTTTGGTGACAATCGTCGTTTAGTCAAACCGTGCATGTGGCTGCATATGATATGCAATTGATCTGGGCATTCTGCTCCACAATTATTAACTTTTAATAATTAACTTTTAATAATTGTGCGAGCACACCGAGAGGAGCGCCATTGCGCCTGTAAAAAGCAAGTATTCCTGTCTGAAACAGGTATCCCAATCAGGCTGCAAAGGGACTCCAGTGTACCGCTGACTGGGGCAGGCTGGGCGTGCCTCCCCGCGAACGATCGTGGAGCGGCCGGTCGGACACTGGTGGGAAAAGCAGCAGCTGAACCGGTGGATCGCAGTGCTTTGCAGGGAGCCAAGCTCAACCTGCCCAGTTAATGGGAGTCTCGGCTGTTGCTTTACCCGTGGTCCCAGCGGTTCAGCTGCTGTTCCACCCCCCTTCCCCCGTGCCACATTATCCATTAGACCTATGCAATCACAGCAACTTTATGGTATAATTTTTTAAGCATTAAATCTCAAGTATTACCTTTTTCTAGTCAAATTTGTCACGTTTTGCTTCCTTGTTTTGCACACGGAGCTTACCGTGATGAAAGCAGTTGAGCTACTGCCCCCCCCCTTCCCCCATGTGGGATTTGACTCTCAGGGCTTGCCGTAGCCTAGCCGAGGGGTTTGGGGTAATGACATCAGGCGGGCTACAGCTGAAGTATATATTCTGTTGTTCACTATAATAAAGGCAGTTCAGTGTTCAGTTAATGGAGGCTCCTGTCTCATGTTATTCAGACATAACATTTGGCGACAAGGACTAAAATTGGGGTGTGTATCACACAACCACCTCCGTTTTTGCAGTCTCCAGGCACACCAGCTACACCATTTTTTTTTTTTTTTGACTTATTTTGTACCCGTAGGTAGATTTGTTCTGCAGTCTGGTGACAAGCCACCAGCTGCCGGTAGCTGCGTGCGCAAGCGCCCCTTAACTCCCTAACCTGCATGTTTTTGGCATGGGCCCGCTGGAGGGAGATGTTCAGCGTGTATGAGGCTGCAGCCAGCCTGAGTGGTGCCGATGAGGAGAGACGGAGGAGCCTGTTGGTCCACTACCTCGGTGAGGAGGGCCAGCAGATATTTTTTGGGCTGTGTGGCAACGGCTCGCAGAAAGACAGTTTGGAATTGATGGACTGTGTTTTTGGAAATCATTCCACCGTCACGGCGGGGAGGTATGAGTTTTTTGACCACCAACAGAGAACGGGTGAGTCCACTCAGTCCTTTATTATGGAGATACGCAGCCTAGCAAAAGAATGCACCTTCAGACCTATCGAGGAGGAGCTGGTCCAGGATAAGCTACTAACAATGTGCAGCTGAAGAGCAAGCTAAAGCTAACTAAAGATACTCTCTCATTGGAAAACGTGTTTGAACTGGTTAGGCAGAGTGAGTCCACAGTTCAGCGGAGTTTGCCAGCATTGGCTAAAGGGGGTGTAGCCACTCAAGTTTCCCCGCCAAGCACAGCCGTTAGCAAGGTGGCTAATTCTCCGGGGCTGACCCCCAGGAGGCAGCGGACTGGGGTGCGGGACAGGGCCTATTCTATAACTGCTAAATCATCGGTGGCGGAGTCCAGAAACACGACACTGGTGTGCGTGGCACGCGCGAAGAAGGGACCATTGAAATGGTACATGCTAAAACTCAACGGAGTCGACGTACCGCTTATGGTGGACTCAGAGGCCGGCAGGTCCATTCTAAGTATGGCTACTTTGAAGAGACTCTTCCCAAATAAAACAATCAACGCGGAAACAGTGAGAATGTTTGGATACGGCCAGGCCGAGAACGAAATAGCAGGCACAGTCGACTTTTCAGTGAAATGTGGTTTGAAGATGGTCCCTACATTCACCTTCCAAATTTCGCAAAGGGGGTGGACTTGCTAGGGATAGACCTGCTGGGTGAATTGGGATTTTCCATCAAGGACCCAGAGGGCTCTATGGTACTGACAGTATACCCCGAATGGCATGTCCGCTGGCCGGCACTGTTCAGAGGCCTGGGATGCATCAGCGCATTCCACCACCGCCCGCTCATAGACCCAAATGTGACGCCAAAAATTCAACCGTTACGGCAGCTTCCCCTCACCCTATGGGACAATGTCACAGCAGAGTTGACCAAACTGCTGGAAGGAGGCATCATTGAGAGAGCGGATGCGTCACCCTGGATATCGAATATCGTGGTGGCCAAGAAAAAAAAAAATCGTGTGGCATTCGTCCATGTATCGATTTCAGGATGGTAAATAAGGCAATCGTCCCGGACAAGTACCCACTTCCAACGATGGAGGAGCTTACTGCAACATTCAGCGGTTCACAAGTGTTCACAAAGCTGGATCTTCGCCAGGGTTACCTGCAGGTGCCCCTCCACCCAGCCAGCAGGATCCTGACAGCATTTGTGACCCACATGGGTATGTTCAGGTACACCCGCATGCCGTTTGGTCTGAGTTCAGCACCCAGCTGTTTCCAGAAAATAATGTCCACAATTCTGGCCAGCCTCAAGGATGTGGTGGCATACCTTGATGACATCGTGGTACATGGCACATCATGTGAGGAACACGATGATCGGTTGGGACGGGTGCTGATGGTAATACAGGAACATGCAGTCACCCTGAATGGAGAAAAGTGTATTTTTGTGGCGGACTCCATTGAGTTTGTGGGGTTCCGGCTGATGGTGGGCGGAGGGGCTGTGGCTCCTGCATTCAAAAGTGGAGGCAATTCTACACCTCCCAGAACCACCGACACCTGCACATATTTCCTTGTTTCTGGGTATGGTGAACTTTTATGGCCGTTTTATTCCCCACTACTCGGAAACAATTGGACCCCTCCAGGCACTGTTGAAACAGGATGCGCCGTGGCAATGGACCCCAGCCTGTTCAGTGGCGGTTGCTAAGCTGAAGCGTCAACTCACTTCCCCTCCGGTGTTGGCTCATTTTGATCCAAAACAGTCTACCACTGTGACCTGTGATGTGTCTGGCTCGGCGGTGGGGGCAGTTATGTCCCAGGTGCAGGACGGCACGGAGCGCCCGGTGGCGTTTGCATCGAGGTCTCTCTCAGCAGCTGAACAAAAGTACGCCGTGGGTGAGAGAGAGGTGCTCGCCTGCATCTGGGCGTGTGAACGGTGGCATATTTACCTCTATGGGCGCCATTTCACTCTATGGACAGACCACCGAGCGCTGACGACATTGCTGGAGATGTTGGGTTCGGAACACAGACCGTTGAGGATCCACAGGTGGACGGAGTGGCTGAGGGCCTACAATTTTACCACCCAGTTCACTCCTGGAAAGGATAACGTAGTGGTGGATCTCCTGTCCCGCACCACGATCCAACAGAGATGGATCTGGTTAATACACTGCACGGGGCCCTCCGGGATATAGTATCCCCCCAGGAACTTTGGGCGGAGTCGGAACGAGACCCCGTGCTGTCACAACTGTGTTTGGTGAATAGAGAGGGTTGGCCCACAAAGGTGCAGGACAGGCTGGCACCCTTTCACCGGTATAAAGACGAACTGAGATGTTGGAATGCACGTTAATCCCGGTGTCCCTAAGGCTGCGTGTCCTAGTGATGCTCCATGAAGGCCACCTGGGTGTGGTCAGGGTAAAACAGCGATGCAGAGATTCTGTTTGGTGGCCAGGTATTGATAAGGACATTGAAATTATGGTGAAGAACTCTGTTCCGTGTTTGGAGAGCAGGAAGACTGGCGGGCCACCCCCTCCACCCCTGCAGCCGCTGTCGTACCTGGAAGGCCCTTGGAAACACATACAGTTGGACATTTGTGGCGAACTGCATACAGCACAACAGTCGGTTCCTGCTTGTGGCGTACGACCTGTTCTCAGAATCAGAATCAGAATCAGAATAAGTTTATTGCCAAGCACATTTACAAGTAAATAACAGGTAAATATACGAGGAATTTGACTTGACACTGAAAACGTCATAAATGACATTCTCAATGACGCGGCGAGCCGTGGAGGCGCCTGTCAGCAGGAAGGGAATAGTAGGCAGGGGGGGGAGGGGGAGGGGGGACACAATAGGAGAGAGAAAAAAGCATTGTTGATCAGAATAAAGTTCATATATGACCGATATTATGATTACAAGAAAAAAACTCTCACTGCACAATTAGCAGACAATAGAATCCACACAATGACACAAAGAGAGCAGTGAGTGAATGTCTTCATCAGTATAAATGGATCAGTATGTGTGAGTTGGATGCAATCAGTGGCAAATCAGTTAGGTGGACAACAATAGTCTCTTCCTCAGCAGATGTTATGACTAGAGTCTGAAGCAAAGGCACGTGTCCTTGAGCACGGCAGATGGAATAGTTGAGCCAGACAGCTGTCCTTGAGAGTCAGATGCTGCCCGCCAATGTTATGAAAACAATTATACTGTTGATTATCAGGAGGACTGAGTGCTGAGGGTGCCGAAAAAAAACAGGTCGAATAGCACTGACTTCAGAGAAAAAACTTTCTATTCTCTTACGGATTCAGTGCTCCAATTCCATCATGGCCAGGCATTGAAATCGATTTGTGAACAGCTCTCAGCGTGATCGTGATGTAATCCATTTTCCTGTACAGTTCTCCATTGGCCGCTGTCAGAGTCCTGCCCAGTTGGTCAATTTGATGAGTGAGCTTCGCCGGGTCCGCTTTTTGATAAGCTCTGTCCATCTTCTTCAATTTGCGGTGCACCAGAACAATCCCAAAGCCAATCAGTAGAATTCCGATGACCATTGCTCCGAAAAGATATAAATCTTCAATATCTTCAACAGAAAGATCACACAGGCACAAGAGTTTCCAATTGCTTGTGTCCTTTAAATAACCCGCAGCAGCAGTCCCTGCAGGACAGATAGGCTGCCCCGGGCCTGATTTCCTCATTGAAAAAACAGTGTCAATTGCGTTCAAAGCCCAGCTTATTAAATCCATAATTTCGTTAGATAAATCAGCAGTAAAGACACGCAGACACAGATGATAGCAAGCTGGGATCCAGTCAGTTAGGGAGGGAGAGAGAGATAGGGAGCCGGAGCGGGGAAGAAAAGCGTCTGCTCTCTTTGGAGGGCGGAAGTGAAGAGGGAGGTGGCCGGAGGTGTCACCCACTAACTCAGTCATGACGGATGTGGTTACGGGTTTCCTCACGCCACTATTCGCCAGGTGGGGGGTCCCGAATGCAATCACGACTGACAATGGCCCGCAGTTCACCTCTGGGGCGTTTGAGGAGTTCTTGAGTAGTAGGGGCGTGGAACACATTAAAACTGCGTTCTACCATCCCCAGGCCAATGGGGGCATTGAACATTTTAACAAAACCCTGAAAAACGGACTGAGAGCCCATTTGGCAGATGGCTTCGTGTTTTCAGACACCCTCCAGAGTACACTGCTTCACTACAGGGCAATGGCCCATGCTACGACAGGGTGCTCCCCGGCGGCTCTCATGCTGGGATGTGAACTGCTTCTACCTTTGGATCGACTGAGGCCGCCCGCGACTCACCCTCCAAGGAATATGGACTTCACACGGGACTGGGTCGCTGTGCAACAGCATAAAATGAAGCGACGATTTGACAGGAAGCACAGAGCAAGAGCCCACAGTCTGAAGGTGTCGGACGGGTTTTGGATTAGACACCCTAATTGCACGCATAAGCTGCAGCCGCTCTGGACGGGGCCCCTGCGGATCACGAGGCAACAGGGCCAGGACACGTTCGAGCTCACAGATGGGTCACGGTGGTACTCCAGCAGACTCAGAAAGTCACCACCAAAACAGAGGGCCAGAGCTACAATGAGACAACCTGACATGAGGTGGGACTGGTTGGACTGGGGTGATGAAAACTCGCAGGCACGGCCGACGGTACCTGGTGCAGGGTCCCCGCTTAGGGGACGCCCGGCTAGACTTCGTCAGAGGCCCAGGTACCTGGAGGACGATGTATTGAGGACAACAATAACTGATGCCTGTTGGGACTAAGCAGCAGAATAATCCGCTTCAACATGGTGGGGCGTTCTGGTAGTCTACCCAGACGCTCGTTTGGTTAGCTGAGTTTTGCTTATTTAGTGTAATATATATTAAATAATAATAATAATAATAATAATAATAATATAGGGGAAGATGATACTGTGTTTGTTTCTTCTTTTTTTTTTTGAGGGGGGGGTCCTTTGACTTTGTAAAGGGGGAGGAAATGTTACATGTGGGATTTGACTCTCGGGGCTTGCCGTAGCCTAGCCGAGGGGGTTGGGGTAATGACGTTAGGCGGGCTATGGCTGAAGTATATATTCTGTTGTTCACTATAATAAAGGCAGTTCAGGGTTCAGTAAATGGAGGATCCCGTCTCATGTTATTAGGACATAACACCAGCCATGCCGAATTATCCATTAGATCTATGCAACCACAGCAACTTTATGGTATAATTTTTTAAGCATTAAATCTTAAGTATTATCTTTTTCTAGTCAAATTTGTCACGTTTCGCTTCCTTGTTTTGCACATGGAGTGCTGTGGTTGCTGATACCGTAATGCGTGTATTATCCAACCAGTAGGAGTCAATCCAAAACCAAACCCCGCCCACACTTCTAGAAGCCTGGGCATGAGACCGAGCAGCGGCTAAACTTCTATTGATAAAAATTATATATTTTGACTGAGCAACTCCATATTCGGGGATGCACACCCTCATAACTTCAGGAAACCACGTTTAAAATCTGAGGCCAGTCTGACAAACGGTTCAAGAGATATGCGTGGAACAGACACACAAACACACAGACAGATTTTGTGAATTTATAGATGGATTAGTATTTAGTATTAAGTGTTTATTACCTTTATTAGTATTGATGTGTATTTATTACCTTGGCATTCGTTCGGAGAGCAGAGTAAGAATGTCATTGCTCAGGAAATGGTGCATTTCTTAACTGTGCACATGATAATAAAGCCTTTGAATCTTTGAATAGGGGAGCTATGGGTGTTCATAGCTTTGACATCATAGACGTACAGATGTTTCCATGGTTACTGTTGCCAAGCAGACATCATCAAAGATCAAAGGCAGGCATCACTGAATGAGTGGTGATGTGAAAGATCAAAGGCAGGTTTCACCATGGTTACTGTTGCCATGGTAACAGTACCTTTCTAAGGGCATGCAGAAATACTTGCTTATGCTTGGTTTCTACGGGCATGCACGGGTATGCACTAGTACAAAAAAAAGAGAAATCAGAAAGGGGGTAAACACTTTTTCACACCACTGTATGTAAAACACTATGTTTTACAACATTACTGTATGTCTCTATCTGCCAAGAATATGCCACTAGTCCAGCAAAAACTAGTGGTACTCAAATACTTTGCAAGCAGTTTCATGAAATGGTCAGTCAGAAAGCAACTCATACCGGCTCAGATGTCGCCCAGGTTAACAAGGCCAGGAGTTCCTGGCAGTGGAAGGTAAAGGACAGAGCTGTGTGGAGGAATCTGATCAGACCTAAATAAAACAGTCATTGTTGCCCCCGACAGACTGCTATGATGATGATGATGTTATGTCTGATATAGTCTTGCTCTGTCTCCAAACTGCTCAACATGAGCTGTCCCTCTGATGTACTAATTTATAATCCTCTCCCTCCTAGTCACTCCCAATGAGAATCTCAGCACCTTCAACTTTGCCACCTCCAGCTCTGTCTCCTGTCTTTTTGTCAGTGCCACTGTCTCCATACCATAGCAGGTCTCACTACCATCTTGTTAATCTTCCCTTTCACTCTAGCTGCTATTCTTCTGTCACAACTCACCCCTGACACTCATCTCCACTCACACCACCCTAAGGGTGGCCCAACCAGTTATTAGGTTTTGGGGGCAATCACTTTTTCACATAGGGCCATGTAGGTTTGGATTTTTTTTTTTTACCCTTAATAATAAACACCTTCATTTAAAAACTGCATTTTGTGTTTACTTGTGTTATGTTTGTCTAATATTTAAATCTGTTTGATGATCTGAAACATTTAAGTGTGATAAATATACAAAAAAATGAGAAATCAGGAAGGGTCTCTCTCTCTCTCTCTCTCTATATATATATATATATATATATATATACTGTATATATATATATATACTGTATATACATGTATATACACTGTATATATATATGTATGGTCTTGGTTTCAACTCAATCTTGATATATCTTGGTCTTGACTTGGTCTCAAACCCTTAGTCTCAGTTATATCTTGATCTTGGTGTGGTCTTGACTACAACACTAGCCCCTCCCCCATATAATCATAATCCTTTTTTTTTAATCACATTACATAACCAGAGTGGTGGCCTAGTTGATACAGCATCTGCCCCCAGGTTGTGGGTTCAAGCGCTTGACGGGTCATACCAAAGACCATATAAAAATGGTACTTCCCGCCTTCTAGCTTGGTGCTCAACATAACAGAATGGGGGGAGGAAAAGTTGTTTGTGGCGGATTCTAGATGTGATTAACATTGTAGATAGGAGAAACATAATTTTGTTCTGCTGTACATGATTGGCTGTATGAACTGAATAATAAAGATGGCTTTGTTTTCTAACTGAATACAATGCATGTGAAGCACCAATAAATGCAAAACAAAAAAATTCTTTACTTTCTCATAATTTAAATTTTTTTTCTCATAAACTAGTGACTTTTGTTCCTCATAAATTAGCAATTTTTTCTTGTAAATTGTGACTTTTTTTTAAAAAAAAATCCAACTTTTTGCAAAGAATTTTAAAATATGCATATGGATGCTGATTATTTTCTATACTATATTTTTTTTGTCAGTCTAGACAATGACCCAGTTTTATTTTATTTTTTCTTTACATTTTTCCCCCAGAGGAGAATTTTTTTTTCCATTTCAAAGGGTTTGAATTATTCCTCTTACTAGAAACAGCCCTGACTGCAATAACACTAATGTCCCCCTCAACATTTACTCTTGAGAAAATATTTTAATTGCCCTGCCAGCAGTGAAATGAACCCATGATCAAATAATTAATAGTAAATCATAACTTTAATGACTTATAATGGCTGTAACGTTACTTATAGCCTTGCTTTCCAGTGACAGGGGTGCTTTTTTTCCCGGCACACCACCTGTCCCACCGACCTGTGTAGAAGACGCTGGTAGCCAGCGGTGCCGCCATCGTCTGGTCCAGGAATAGCTTCCTCGCCACCATCCTCAAGGAGTTCCCGGGAAATCTGCGCTCCAGAAACCGCATCCAGAAGAAACTGAAGTTGCCGTGGAAACTGAAAGCGACCACGGCGACGTTGCGGGTTTCTTTCCAGTCCAGTTTGTCCTTGCGGGACAACAGCTGGTTCGCCAAGTCCCCCCCGGAGAACAGGCAGCCGTACAGCGTGACATTGGTGGCCCACGGAAAACGACGAAACGGCTTTAGCATTATTTTATATTTCTGGAATCAAATATAATAGTGTTTTTATGTGTTCAATCAGGCGAAATATTAGTAACGGTAATGGTAACACAGCGTCTCTGTAATAGAATAAATACGAAAACGGAGTCGGCTATATCTGACAAAATAATTTAAGTATGTTTTGTATAATGGTAGATAATACTTGCTCGTCAAATGCCAGCCTTTGGATCACTACCCGGTACAGGACTAGCGTCAAGCCTACTACTACTATGGCCGGTTGACGGCTTCTGCGTAATGACGTCACGTGTCTGTTTGCGTTTTTTTTTTTTTTTAAGAATGGCAAATCGGCCAGAGCCATTTCTTTCTTTTTTTTTTTTCTTTTTTTTTTTCTTTCTTTTTTTTTGGGGGGGGGGGGCGGTATATGCAAGGTTGTAAAAACACCAATTCAAATGAAGTTGGAACATTGTGTAAAACGTGAATAAAAACAGAATACAATGATTTGCAAATCTTTTTTCTTTCTTTTTTTTTTGCAAATACTCATTTTGAATTTGATGCCTGCAACACCTTCCAAAAAAGCTGGGACAGGGGCAAGAATTGTGCATAAAAGGAGCATCTCCAGGGTCAGTCATTTGCAAACAAGGGGTGAGGTTCACCACTTTGTGAACAACTGTGTATAGTTCAACAGTTTAAGAACATTTCTCAACTTATAATTGCAAGGCATTTAGGAATTTCACCATCTACAGTCCATAATATTATCAAAAGATTCAGAGAATTTTGCACGTAAGCGGCAACGCCGAAAACCAACACCGAATGCCCAAAACCTTCATTCCCTCAGTCGGCACTGCATTAAAAACTAACACCATGTTGTAAAGGATATTACTGTGGATTATATTAATCATATATCCCATACCTACATATGTATAAGCATATTAGAATGTTTAGTGATTACATATGTGCAATGACCTCACGCCTCAGAACAGGACAAGAGGTCTCGACCGCCAGCGAAGATCAAAGAGCATACGGAGTCGCAGCAGTGGAGACCAGATCGATCTCCCTGACTTCCCAGAGTCAGGTGGAGGAGACAGAGGACAATGGAGGAGATCGATCGCCCTGACCTCTCTGGGTCAGGTGGAGGAGACGGAAGACAAAGGAGGGGGGATTAAGTTAATGCGGGATGTCAGCTTAGATAAGCAATGTCTTTTGTTGTGTGTAAGTATAAGTATGAAGGTCTGAATGTGTTCGACCTCTTATTCTGCTTCTGCACTAGATGAGACTTGTTAGAGGAGCGAAGCTGATAATAAACTTTGGTTTATAAATCACATCACCTCGTTATTCCAAGCTCCTCTACAATGGTGACCCTGACGCGAGGATGGAACAGAGGCGTTCTCCCGCGATTGACTCATCAGAGGCGACCCAGGAAAGCGCCGGTGCCCATGCAGACAGGGGAACAGATGGACGACGTTCCCCCACGGCAGAAGCTACAGAGAGGGCTCAACCGAGCACCAGCCCCGCCGTGAGAGCCGAAGGAAGACGCTCTCACCCGGCGGATACATCAGGGACGGCCCACACAAGCGCCGTCACCGTCAAGCTGCCAGACTTCTGGCAAGAAGACCCGAGCTCGTGGTTCCAGCAAGCTGAGGCTCAGTTTGCACTGGCGGGCATAACGGCAGATGACACGAAATTTTATCACATCGTCGCCAAACTCGACGCTGCCACGTCAAGATGTGCGCGGAGCATAATCCAACGGCCGCCCGCCCATGACAAATACAGAGAGCTTAAGGCGACCATCGTGGAGAGCAGAGAAGATCCTGGCGATCTACGGCCACAGAGGATGCAGACCCAAGGCCCTCATGGAGGACATGCTGCAGCTTAAGGAAGAGGACAACGACAACTTCCTTTTCCGATATATCTTCCTCAGCACTCTGCCGCCACACATGAGAGGGACGCTGGTCAACATGCAATGCAACACCCAGCAGGACTTCCGCGCGCTGGCCCGAGAGGCGCAGTGGCTCATCAACGCCTGCGGCGAACTGATGGCCACGGCAGCATCTGCAGATCTCAGTGCGGATACCCAGAGCAGCGGAGAACCACAGACAACCGAGTAGAGCCCGCCCACCATGGCGGCAACACGACCAAGACGCAGCAGGCGGAACGACATCTGTTATTACCACCACCGTTTCGCCGAGAGGGCGTACAAATGCGTTCCCCCCTGCAAGTTCAAAAGTTCGGGAAAATGCCCAATCCGAGAACCGTTAACGGCTGCGGTTCTCGGCGAAAAAAATAAGCTTCTTTATGTGACTGACGGACACACCAGGAGACAGTTCCTGATTGACACCGGAGCTCAACTGAGTTTTATCACCCCTTCCCACGCAGACCGGGCCATGGGTCCCCGGGGTAATGGGGCGATGGCAGCCAACGGCTCCATCATTAACACTTACGGTGAAAGGAGCCTGCATCTTTGCATTCACGGCCGCAACTATAGATGGACATTTATTGTAGCGGCGGTGAGTTTTAACTTGTTGGGCGCTGATTTTTTGTGTGCACATGGGTTGTTAGTCGATCTAGCAAATAGACGCTTGGTTAATGCACTGTCATTTGCTTCTATCCCCTGCTCAGCTAGAGTTTCTCCACCATCCGTGCAGGCCAACGTCACAACAGCAGGAGGTAAGTTTGACCAACTCCTCACCCAATTTCCAGCACTCACAGTTCCCAAATTTTCAGCAACAGTAGCTAAACACGGGGTTGAACACTTCATCCCCACAACGGGCCCACCCGTATTCGCCAAAGCTCGGCGCTTAGACGCGACCAAGCTCGCCATAGCACGGGACGAGTTTACCACCCTGGAAAAATTAGGCATTATCAGACGCTCGAAAAGCCCCTGGGCATCGCCACTCCACATGGTCCTGAAAACCGACGGTTCTTGGAGACCGTGCGGCGATTACCGCAGACTAAACAATGCGACAGCGCATGACCGCTACCCAATTCCTCACATCCAAGATTTTTCACTACATCTGGCGGGTGCGTGCATTTTTTCTAAAATAGACCTGGTCCGCGGCTATCACCAAGTCCTCGTTCGAGCGGAAGACATTCCTAAAACGGCTGTAATAACCCCTTTCGGTCTTTTTGAATTTTTGTGGATGCCGTTTGGCCTCAAAGGCGCTGCTCAAACCTTTCAGCGGATGATGGACGCGGTATTACGCGACCTCCCCTTCGTGTTCATCTACCTCGACGATATGCTGGTAGCCAGCACGTCGGAGGAAGAACACGAACAACACCTCACTACGATTTTTCAGAGACTAGAAGAGCACGGGTTAATAATCAGTCCAGCCAAATGCAAATTTGGCGTGTCACAAATTGATTTTTTGGGACACAGAATTTCACCGAAGGGGGCAGTCCCATTGCCAGACAAAGTCCGCGCGGTAAAAAATTTTCCTCGACCACAAACGGTCAAATCGCTGCAGGAATTTTTGGGAATGGTTAATTTTTACAACTGTTTCCTCCCCGCGCAGCTCAACTCATGCAGCCCCTGTATGCGTTGCTCAGAAAACAAAAGCCTTCCAACGCAGTCGAATGGACCCCGGAGCGCGAACGCGCCTTCGCGGAAGTAAAAAGTGCTCTAGCGAACGCCACATTGTTGGTTCACCCTGATCCCTCGGCCCGCATAGCGCTAACCACAGATGCTTCAGACTTGGCCATAGGGGCAGTTGTGGAACAACACGTTGGCGGGACCTGGCAACCTTTAGCATTTTTTAGCAAATCGTTAAACCAAACCGAGCGTAAATACAGAACTTTTGACAGGGAGCTGCTAGCGCTTCATTTATCCATCCGCCACTTCCAGTTCTGGTTAGAAGGGCGGCGTTTCACGGCTTTTGTAGACCACAAACCGCTCACCTTTGCGATGGCTAAAATTTCAGAACCATGGTCAGGCAGGCAACAAAGACAGCTAGCTGCAATTTCAGAGTTCACCACAGACATTCGACATGTGGCAGGCAAACTTAACGTGGTAGCAGACTGCCTCTCTCGCGCTGTGACATCGCCAGAGCATGAGGAGACAGATTATACTACCTCAGCCGCAGAACTCTTCGCCACCGCAGACACGTACGCGGCCCCAGTTCACGTAGGGATAGATTACGCAGCCATGGCAGAGGAGCAAAGCGGTGACGCGGACGTGCGCGCACTCCTGTCTGGACCAACAGGGTTAAGACTGGAGGAAAGGGGTTTACGTGACGGTGTACCCCCCCTAATCTGCGACGTCTCAACCGGCCGACCTCGCCTGGTAGTCCCAGCTGCATGGCGCCGCCGTATTTTCGACTCAATTCACTCCCTCTCGCACCCAGGTGTGCGCGCCTCGATTAAAATGGTCGCCGAAAAGTTTGTTTGGCCCGGCCTGCGCAAAAATGTAAAGGAATGGGCAAAAACTTGCATGTCTTGTCAGCGCGCCAAAATACACAAACACACAAAAGCCCCTCTAGAGCCTTTCCGAATCCCAGCTAGAAGGTTTGACCATGTTCATGTCGACCTCGTGGGACCACTACCTTCGTCTCAAGGCTTCACACACCTGTTAACAATGACAGACCGTACTATGCGATGGCCTGAGGCGGTCCCTTTGGCGTCAACCACCGCGGCGGAAGTCGCTCGCGTTTTTTTGACAAACTGGGTGGCACGTTTCGGCGTCCCATCGGACATCACGTCTCAATTTGTCTCAGAGCTCTGGTCAGCCATGGCCAGCAGCTTAGGGGCGACAATTCACCGCACCACCGCTTATCACCCTCAGGCTAATGGGTCATGCGAGCATTTTCACAGATCTTTAAAGGCCGCCCTCAGGGCCTCGCTAACAGATACAAATTGGGTAAATAAACTTCCCTGGGTTTTATTGGGGTTGCGTGCTGCGCCTAAAGAGGATCTAGACGCCTCCCCAGCAGAGTTAGTGTTTGCACAACCTCTCAGACTCCCAGGTGAGTTTTTACCAGAGAACCCAGAGCCTGGGCATCTTCCAACCCTGAGGCCGTTAGACAGTAACGGACCAGACACTCTCCCCGGACCGGCACATCACTCTTTCCCACGGGTTTTTGTCCCACAAGTTTTAAAAAACGCCGAGTTTGTTTTTGTTAGGCATGAAGCTTTAAAGTCAACCCTCCGTCCACCATACGACGGACCATTCAGAGTGCTGGAACCTGGTGATAAGCATTTTGTGCTTGATTTAGGGGACAGAAAAGAAACAGTCAGCATTGACAGACTTAAACCTGCTTTCTTGTTGACAGACGAACCTGCACGGGTGGCGAGGGCACCTCGGCGGGGTAGACCCCCCAAGAAAAAAGATTCAACCCCCCTGCAGGGAACAAATAACCACTCTCCTCCCCAAGCTGCAGATTCCTTACAGGAAGGTCCCGCCAGGACGCCAAAGCGGACCTACAGCAGATTCGGGAGAAGATTAAAACCCAGACGGCACAGGGACTGATGCAAATTAACCAAGAGTTGTTAACTATTTTATCAGATTGTGCCGTGACAGTTTTAAGGCTGATTTGTGATATTACTACATTGTTATGGTTACCACTGAATTCTCTACAGAAGCATGGCTGCTGGGAAGATTCTTCCTTGTTTTCCCTGTCAAGAGGTTTAACAGTATAGTATGTCATAGTAATTATCTTAAACTGTAGACTTACCTTGATTGTCCTTTTCTTAGTCATTTGGGGGGGGGCTGTGGTTTATATTAATCATATATCCCATACCTACATATGTATAAGCATATTAGAATGCTTAGTGATTACATATGTGCAATGACCTCACGCCTCAGAACAGGACAAGAGGTCTCGACCGCCAGCGAAGATCAAAGAGCATACGGAGTCGCAGCAGTGGAGACCAGATCGATCTCCCTGACTTCCCAGAGTCAGGTGGAGGAGACAGAGGACAATGGAGGAGATCGATCGCCCTGACCTCTCTGGGTCAGGTGGAGGAGACGGAAGACAAAGGAGGGGGGATTAAGTTTAATGCGGGATGTCAGCTTTGATAAGCAATGTCTTTTGTTGTGTGTAAGTATAAGTATGAAGGTCTGAATGTGTTCGACCTCTTATTCTGCTTCTGCACTAGATGAGACTTGTTAGAGGAGCGAAGCTGATAATAAACTTTGGTTTATAAATCACATCGCCTCGTTATTCCAAGCTCCTCTACAATTACCACATGGACTCACGAACACTTCGGAAAACCATTGTCAATTAACACAGTTCGTTGCTCCATCTACAAGTGCAAGTTAAATTTCTACCATGCAAAGTGAAAGCCATATACCAACAACACCCAGAAACGCCGCTGGTTGTTGTGGGCTCGAGTTCATCTGAAATGGACTGATGCAAAGTGGAAAAGTGTGCTGTGGTCTGATGAGTCGACATTTCAGATTGTTTTTAGAAATCATTGTCGTCGTGTCCTATGGGCTAAAGAGGGAAAAAGATCATCCAGATTGTTATCAGTGCAAAGTTGAAAAGCCAGCATCTGTGATGGCATGGGGGTGCTCATGGCATGGGTAAATTGCACATCTGTGAAGGCACAATTAATGGTAAATGGCGTTCATTTATAGAGTGCTTTTTCTCATCTCTAGATGACCAAAGCGCTTTACAGATCCTGTTATCCACCCATTCACACACTGGTGGCAGAAGAGCTGCCATGCACCGGCGCTGGCCTGACCCACCAGGAGCAACTGGGGGTTCAGTGTCTCGCTCAAGGACACTTCAGCATGCAGACAGAGCGGGAATCAAAACCCTGACCCCCCGATCAGTAGTCAGCCACACTACACCTGTGCCATAGTCACCATAATGATGGATGGTACATACAGGTTTTGAAACATATGCTGCTATCCAAGCAACATCTTTTTCAGGGACATTCCTGCTTTTTTCAGCAAGACAATGCCAAGCCACATTCTGCACATGTTACAACAGCATGGCTTCATAGTAAAAGAGTGTGGTTTACTAGACTGGCCTGTCTGCAGTCCAGACCTATCGCCACTTGAAAATGTATGACATATTATGAAGGACAAAATAAGCCAACGGGGATCCCAAACTGCTGAGCAGCTGACCTCTTACATCAAGCAGGAATCAGAAAGAATTCCTTCTACAAAGCTTCAACCATTAGTGTCCTCAGTCCCTAAATGTTTATTGAGGGTTGCTAAAAGGAAAGGTGCTATAACACAGTGGTAAACATGCCCCTGTCCCAGCTTTTTTGGAGTGTTACCGGCCTCAAATTCAGAATGAGTGAATATTTGAAAAAAAAAAAAAGTTTCAGTTTGAACATTAAGTATCTTGTCTTTGTAGTGTATTCAACTGAATATAGATTGAAAATGATTGCCAAATCATTGTATTCTGTTTTTATTTCATTGTAATTATTTGGGGGATGTCATAAGCCTCCTCCATGCGCTATTACACAGCGCATGGAGGAGGAGAAGGAGGAATGAACTTATGCGCAGGTTGCACCACATACACATTTATTGACACAAAAAGACACACAGTTCAAAAATAAAGACAACAAAAATCCAACAGTTGTGCACAAAAGGGCTCACACGAATAGTGTGCAACGGGCTGACCACTGTGCACCATGGCCACAAGACGAACAACACACAAAAACAATATGACAACTCGGGCCACTTGGAGTCTTCCAGGACGCTCAACTAGCACAGGAGAGGAAACTGGGCAACTGTGCCTAAGCTTAGCAGCCTGACTGCAAAGGGAAACGTGACAGCTCGTACTCACAGTGCAGGAACAGTCCGAGTCATCCAAGCGTACCGGCGAACACACACAAACAACAGCTACACTGAGGAGAACGGCGACAGTGTAGCTCTCCCTCAAAAGACAGTATGACCATGCGGCGATTAACGTCTGCATGGCAATGTACAATAGTCCAGCAGTGTTTGACTGGCAAGGAGCCGCCTAAGTACAAACACTGCTGGCGTCACGAATGGGACACACCCGGGCGAGGTGCGGGAAAGATAATTACCGGGGCGAACAGCTGACTGTCAAAGAGAGAGGGGGCGTGGTCGGACCGGCGAATGTTAGACTGCGCCCACCTGAAAGTGGGTCAAAACGGTTGCCCAACAACCGCCGGCCAGCGCAGTGGCTACAGGCATGGAAAAGAAAAGAAGACAGACACACAAACAACAAGACTCAAAAGATAACAATACATAATAAACCCGATGCCTGAGCCACAGGAACGGTCAGAACCTAGCCTACAGGATAACATGGGCTCGGTTCATGACAGGGGAGCCCTATTTTTGTAATGGGGAAGATTTCAAACAGTTTAAAATGGAAAAAAATCTCTCCCCAACAAAAAGATTGAAAAATAAACAAGGGTCAATGTTTGGATGAACAACAATAAAAAATGACAGAATAAAAATGTAACCAGCATCGATATGAACATTGCATATTTACAAGAAAAAAAGTCTAAATTTACAAGAAAAAAGTTTAAAGATTGCAAGAGAAAAATATCAAACTTAGTATTAAAGCTGCAGATTTACAAGAATAAAATTGCAAATTTATGAGAAAAAAGGGTGTAAATTTGCAAGAAAAAGTTTGTACGTTTAAAGCTCCCCCTAAAAATATCAAAGGTGAACTTGTAGTTTAGGGCCCCGGCGTGGAGGGACAGAGAATTGTCCGCATGTTGGGAGAGATGGAACTTTGTGCGGATGCGGTCAGGCAGATGGCTGGAGATTTTGTTAAACGTCCAAGAGACAAGAAGCTGCAGCTGTGGGTAGTGAGACTGTAGGCGCCAAGTGGAACTAAGCTAGTTAGCTCGGAGGAGCTAAAGGCTCAGTCTGTGGCAACGGGACAGTTAGCCACAACGCTAGGTGCGCGCCAAACCCGAGCTACAAGCTACCAGCTGGGTATCCGGGGGGGACCAGAGCCCCTGGTTACCGACGACGGTGAGCCAGCCGAGGAGCTCAGCACGGTACGTGACCATAGCGCTGGTGATGTTGACGGTGCAGTGAGCAGCGACAGCAGAAAGGGAGAGCGGCGACCGGTGTCTTCCCCGCCGCTGGAGTCCGGGCAGCAGGAGAGTGGGAGCAAGCAGGCTGAAAACCCTGGGAAGCAGCAGCGACAGCCAGGCGCAGAGGCAGGGCACTGGAGCGCCTCAGACGAGGGAGAGGAGGTGCCGGGCATCACGGAGGTCAGGCAGGACCTCAGTGCCGGAGCTCAAGGCACCTTGGATGAGGGTGCTGGGCGTTATGGCGAGGTGCCCGAGTCAACGGATGACACCGATGAGCGAGCTTCAGTTTTCTCCGGAGTTCGGCAACAGGAGGCCGGAGTGTCTGGAGCTACCGCGGTTCCAAAGGCAGTCGGGGGCGGACCGACAGGCACGGAGGGACTGCGTGCCGGGCAGCAGCACTGCGGGTCCAGATGAGTGAGGCGGTCGGTGAGGAGAAGAAACATTCTCATCAGGAAGGTCAGCTTCGACCCTGGGGGCAGGCGGCTGCCAGGGGCGCTCATGCCATGGGGCTGCCCTGGGCCTCTAAGCCGGTTTTACCCCTGGCTGCATGTCGACATTGGTGTAACATAAGTAAAATTTAATGTAAATACTGTTCATATGGTGTGCATGTGAATGGATGTTATGAAATGGGATTGTTTTACGCATTTTAGAGACATGGTCCTAGTATTTAGTTGTTTTGGGTGAATGGGTTAGGCCATTCCAGTTCACTGTTCCCTGTTATTTCCCATAGTGCGTGATTTGGGTCCTAAATTGGGGTGAGTCTGAATTGTATGTGTTTTGCACTTTTGTAAGGGGGAGGGGAATGATGTGTAGTGAATGTGGTGTGTGTGTGTGTCTTGCCGTACCCACCCTGTGTGGTGACATCAGGCGGGCTGTGGCACCTGTATATATAGTTCTGTGTGTGCATAATAAAGTTTAGTTTGTGAGTTCGCTGCATGGCATAAGTCCGACTCTGTCTCTGATTTACCGACATGACAGAGTGCAGCAAGACCAGAAGAAAGCCTCCTGAATCTGAGATCAACTCCTCTAAATATACTGTTCCCAAGCGGTGTTAAATCAACCACATAATCAGCTTCAAGTACACTTTAAGTTGTTTATGTTCACTTTTAGCACTGGGTACTAATTAGCACCGGGTACTAATTTGTAATTATACACTGCTCGTTGCAAAATGCTAATTTGCACACTGTACATATTTCTGTGCCATCTCAGGCTCACATCAGGTTGCACAGTGCTCATTTGCACACTGTACATAGTGTTATTAGTACTCATTAGTTTTAGTATTTACTATCAAAGTGTGCTTAAGGAGTCCTAACTGCCTAACTGTGTGTTGGTGTGTGTGTTATTAGCATCCATTGGTATTAGGATTGAGTTACTGTGTTCGTGTGTCATGACCTTATTAGAATTGTTGTTTCTGTACATATTACCTTGGCATTCATTCGGAGAGCAAAGTAAGAATTTCATTGCTCAGGAAATGTAGCAGTTCTTAACTGTGTATATAGTAATAAAGCCTTTGAATCTTGAATCTTTTAATAAGCAATAATTACAGAATGTTTACATATTACAGCAGGTTACACTGAACACTTGAAGCACCTTATAATCTTCAAAACATCACAACACATTAAAAGGCCATATATTTAAGTTTCAAAGTGAACAAATCACGTTTTTTTTACATTCAACAATTACCACATCATTCCTTGCAGACAATTCTGATAGAACACAAGATTAACTAGAAAAGCACTCGGAGAGCGCAGACCTCCGCCAAGCGCCACAGTTTCCCCCATACAGTCTTCAGATTCCTTGACCATGAAAACATATGACAAGCAGTGGTTCAGTAGTTATTCACGAAAATGGCATTTTCCGTAATGGCGGCCACAGTTCCCCCCCATACAGTGTTTGTGTGTACGTTTTCAGATTCCTTGACCATGAAAACATATGCCAAGCAATTGGATTGACAATGATGGGATTAGTGGTTCAGTACCGTAGTTATTGACGAAAATGGCATTTTCCGTAATGGCGGTTTAGTGCCACAGTTCCCCCCATATAGTGTTTGTGTGTACGTTTTCAGATTCCTTGACCATGAAAACATATGACTAGCAATTGGATTGACAATGATAGGATTAGTGGTTCAGTAGTTATTGACGAAAATGGCATTTTCCGTAATGGCGGCTTAGCGCCACAGTTCCCCCCATACAGTGTTTGTGTGCACGTTTTCAGATTCCGTGACCATGAAAACATATGACTAGCAATTGGATTCACAACAATTGGATTGACAATGATAGGATTAGTGGTTTATTAGTTATTCACAAAAATGGCATTTTGCGTAATGGCGGTTTTCTTGTGGACGGTGATCCGGATCACCACCAAAATCTAATCATCTGTAGGATACCCCATTTCTGACAATCTGTGAAAATTTCATGAAAATCCGTCAATAACTTTTTGAGTTATCTTGCTAACAAACAGACAAACCAACGCCGATGATCACATAACCTCCCCCTTTGGCGGAGGTAATAACTTATTTTAGCAAGTCTACAGGAGTACGTAGACTGTGATAAAATGTTTATTTTTACTCTGTGGAGAAAGGAGGTGGGTGAGGCAACGAGCTGGACGGCATTCTTTCTCTAACATGAAGTACAGTAGACAGCGATCCCGGGTCTCTGCGCATTCCACTTTTATCTCTTTATTTCCATGCATCGAGACCTGGAACTTCCGACCATAACACATTGTTGTTTGAACAGTGGAACGTGTGGCACATTAACATGACATTACGCTGGGGCCACTCTTACACCCTTCTACCCTCAGTAGCTCCGGCAGCTCTCACACGCTCCCTGGGGGGTGCATAGACCCAACAGTCCCGTCTGATACCCCCCAGTGACACCTCCCCCTCCGGTCCATTGTTCCCCCTTCCCCTTGCCCTCTCTGGGTGGAGAAACCCCCACCGTGCCCCCACAACTCAAATAAAGGGGTGCATTCATACAGAAAAATAAACTTGAAAAATACATACTGTGTATATACAGTGGATATAAAAAGTCTACACACCCTTGTTCAAATGCCAGGTTTTTGTGATGTAAAAAAATGAGACCACGATAAATCATTTCAAAACTTTTTCCACCATTAATGTGACCTAGAACATCTACAACCCAATTGAAAAACAAACTGAAATCTTTTAAGGGGAAAAATAACTCACAATAACATGGTTGCATAAATATGCACACCCTGTTATAACTGGGGATGTGGCTGTGTTCAAAACTAACCAATCACATTCGAACTCATGTTAAATGGGAGTCAGCACACACCTGCCACCATTTAAAGTGCCTCTGATTAACCCCAAATAAAATTCAGCTGTTCTAGTAGGCTTTTCCTGACATTTCTGTAGTCACATCTTACAGCACAAGCCATGGTCTGCAGAGAGCTTCCAAAGCATTAGAGGGACCTCATTGTTCCAAGGCATTACCTTTACCATGGAACACACTGAAGACAGTCATCAAGTGGAGAAAATATGGCACAACAGTGACTTTACCAAGAACTGGACATCCCTCCAAAGTTGATGAAAAGACAAGAAGAAAACTGATCAAGGAGGCTTCCAAATGGCCAACAGCAACACTGAAGGAGCTGCAGGACTTTCTGGCAAGTACTGGCTGTTTAGTACTGTACATATGACAACAATCTCCCATCTCCTTCATATGTCTAAGCTATGGGGTAGCGTGGCAAGATGGAAGCCTTATCTTACGAAGAAAAACATCCAAGGCCCAGTTACATTTTGCAAAAACACATTTGAAATCTCCGAAACGCATGTGGGAAAATGTGTTATGGTCCGATGAAAGCAAGGTTGAACTTTTTGGCCATAATTCCAAAAGGTATATTTGGCGCAAACACAACACTGCTCATCACCAAAAGAACACCATACCTACAGTGAAGCATGGTGGTGGCAGCATCATGCTCTGGGGCTGTTCTTCCTTCAGCTGGAACTGGGACCTTAGTCAAGGTGGAGGGAATTATGAACAGTTCCAAATACCAGTCAGTGTTGGCACAAAACTTTTCAGGCTTCTGCTAGAAAGCTGAAGACAAAGAGGAACTTCATCTTTCAGCACGACAATGACCCAAAGCACACATCCAAATCAACAAAAGAATGGCTTCACCAGAAGAAGATTAAGGTTTTGGAATGGCCCAGCCAGAGTCCAGACCTGAATCCAATTGAACATCTGTGGGGTGATCTGAAGAGGGCTGTGCACGGGAGATACCCTCATAATCTGACAGTTTTGGAGCATTTTTGCAAAGAAGAGTGGGCAAATATTGCCACATCAAGATGTGCCATGCTGATAGACTCTTACCCAAAAAGACTGAGTGCCGCAATAAAAGGCAAAGGTGCTGCAATTAGTTTAAGGGTGTGCATATTTATGCAACCAGGTGATTCTAAGTTTTTAATTTTTCCCCTTAAAAGATTTCAGTTTGTATTTCAATTGGGTTGTACAGGTTATAGGTCACATTAATGGTGGAAGAAGTTTTGAAATGATTTATCTTGGTCTCATTTTTTTTACATCACAAAACCCTTTCATTTGAACAGGGGTGTGCAGACTTTTATATAGATATGTGTACACCTTGTTATACCCACCAGTATTTATTCCTTTCCAGTGGGTTAGAGTGGATTAGCGTGGGTTAGTGTTGATTTCTTTAAGATCAACACACGTCTGAGTAAATGTTCTAACCCATAACTACAACTGCACAGATTTTAATATGAATAAGTCTTTTTTGAAAAAGTTTCCAACTCCTTTAAATGCTGGATTTATTTCTTTCCTATTAACTTTCAAGTTTTTGCTCAACAGTATCATGCTTGCTTAATGTTTGTCCTTCAAGTCTAGTTTTCTTGTACCACAGTGACTTAAAATAAACTTAAGTGGAATTCTACTCTATATTGTACAAATACAAATAAACGTGATTTGGATAAAGGTGAGAGCTGGCCTTCATAGGTAAAACACATGCAATTTTTTTTTACTGGAAAAACTTAGACACACTAAGACAAATGTGTACTTTTAAAACAAATCAAAACTTTTTTTTTTTTTTTAAAAAAGTATCTTTACTTGCTACAGTACAGCATGTCATATAAGGTGCAGAATCCAGGTTGGAACAAACACCTTCACTCATGGATGAACCAATCAAATCTGGAGAGCTAACAGATGTACTGTTCAGGTGAGCTCCATGGAAAGACGTGTGATAAAAAATAAGACAGATTGTGGGTGAAAGAGTCAAAGTGCAGCCATTGAGGTGAGAGGCAAAAACAGTCAGATACCAGGTTGATTATCAGTGAGTGACAGGGCTAGGATTCTCGAACTGTTGCCTCTCCCAGTCCCCCCTTTCTGTCCTGTGGTAGAGCTGTGGGTGACCACTTGGGAACAGACTGTCAGAGTTGGGGTGTTCTAGAAGGAATAGAATTGTGGACTTCATGTGCTGGACAAAGTGTGGCGGCTCAGCCATTGGAGACGTGGACAGGTACTAGAGCAGAGAGAATACAGGAGACAGAAATTTATATCACTTACAAAAATGTTCTGAGTAGAGGTTATAAACAGCTAATTACTTGGAACTATACTACTAAATACCTTTTACCTTTAAAATTGTGTCATCGTTTTGTGACAACCAGAAGGCGATATCCAGATGTGGAGGCCACTTGCATGGACCAATTTTCATGAGTCCCCGTTTTGAGTCATATATGTCAACCATCTGCAAGGCACACAAACTATTTCATTGCATCTAGATTTGATTCTACTGCTTAAACATGTCAGTTAACGTTCTTGTTCTTAAAAAGTTATGATATGGACTTTTTGGTTGCCGAGTGAACTAGAGCTCCATTCACTAATTTATAGACATCACAGACTTAGCTGCTTTGGCTGGGAATTTGACCCACAGACTACAGCCCTGTATGGGCTTTAAATTCTGGCCTGTACCCAGCACAATACATTACTGTCCTAACCTGAAGTCCACCACTTAATGAAATTCTCAACCTCAGACCCGCCTATGACCTACATAATTTTTTGATGACATACAGTGGTGTGAAAAAGTGTTTGCCCCTTCCTGATTTCTCTTTTCTTTTTTGTATGTTTGTCACACTTAAATGTTTCAGATCATCAAACAAATTTAAATGTTCGACAAAGATAACACAAGTAAACACAAAATGCAGTTTTTAAATGAAGGTGTTTATTATTAAGGGTCTTAAGGGTAAAAAAAAATTCCAAAATGACATGGCCCTGTGTGAAAAAGTGATTTCCCCCTCTGTTAAAACATAAATTAACTGTGGTTCATTACATCTTTGGAAAGTTGAGTTCAATTTCTGTAGCCACACCCAGGCCTGATTACTGCCACACCTGTTCTCAATCAAGAAATCACTTAAATAGGACCTGCCTGACAAAATGAAGTAGACCAAAAAAGCTCAAAAGCTAGACATCATGCTGTGATCCAAAGAAATTCAGGAACAAATGAGAAACAAAGTAATTGAGATCTATCAGTCTGGAAAAGGTTATAAAGCCATTTCTAAAGCTTTGGGACTCCAGCAAACCACAGTGAGAGCCATTATCAACAAATGGCAAAAACACGGAACAGTGGTGAACCTTCCCAGGAGTAGCCGGCCAACCAAAATTACCCCAAGACCACAGCAACAACTCATCCAAAAGGTCACAAAAGACCCCACAACAACATCCAAAGACCTGCAGGCCTCACTTGCCTCAGTTAAGGTCAGCGTTCATAACTCCACCATAAGAAAGAGACCGGGCAAAAATGGCCTGCATGGCAGAGTTCCAAGACAAACACCACTGCTGAGCAAAAAGAACATAAAAGCTCGTCTCAGTTTTGACAGGAAACATCTTGATCCTCAAGACTTTTGGGAAAATACTCTTGTGGACTGACAAGACAAAAGTTGAACTTTTTGGAAGGTGTGTGTCCCATTACATCTGGCGTAAAAGTAACATAGCATTTCAGAAAAGGAACATCAAACCAACAGTAAAATATGGTGGTGGTAGTAGTGTGACGGTCTGGGGCTGTTTTGCTGCTTCAGGACATGCAAGACTTGCTGTGGTAAATGGAACCATGAATTCTGCTGTCTACCAAAAATTCCTGAAGGAGAATGTCCAGCCATCTGTTTGTGACCTCAACCTGAAGTGCACTTGGGTTCTGCAGCAGGACAATGATCCAAAACACACCGGAAAGTCCACCTCTGAATGGCTTAAGAAAAACAAAATGAAGACTTTGGAGTGGCCTAGTCAAAGTCCTGACCTGAATCCGATTGAGATGCTGTGGCATGACCTTAAAAAGGCGGTTCATGCTTGAAAACCCTCCAATATGGCTGAATTACAACAATTCTGCAAAGATGAATGGACCAAAATTCCTCCACAGCGCTGTAAAAGACTCATTGCCAGTTATCGCAAATGTTTGATTGCAGTTGTTGCTGCTTAGGGTGGCCCAGCCAGTTCTGAGGTTTAGGGGGCAATCACTTTTTCACACAGGGGTGAAAACCTACACAGGTCTTGTGTGGGTTTGGATTTTTTTCCCCTTAATAATAAACACCTTCATTTAAAAACTGCATTTTGTGTTTACTTGTGTTATCTTTGATTAATATTCAAAACTGTTTGATGATCTGAAACATTTAAGGGTGACAAACACACAAAAAAACTGAGAAATCAGGAAGGGGCAAACACTTTTTCACACCACTGTAACCTTGATACGTTTTTAGTTTAAAAAAAAAAAAACAGTTCGACATTCACTCACTTTGTCAGAAACTATTATTACTAGCTTTTAATCACCTCATTTCACACACAAATGTCAAATCTGCAATAAAAGTCACCAGAGAAGAGACATACCTAATGAAAAAAACTTGCTTACTGCTATTGTTGTTTAATAAGTTTAGAAAAATATGCATTAAAAATTAAAGTGACACTCCGGGGACTTCCGGTTATGGCGGCCGCCTAGAAGGACACGTATCACTCTGCTCTGCCCTTGGAAATAAAAATTCGGCAAATAACTCTCTCATTTGGAACAGAACTTTTCCCAGCGTTTGGGTGAGGATATGCCGGTGAAGACTAAGGCTGGGAAATCAGGAGGGGGAAAAATTGAATCGCCGAAGCAGTCCAAATTAACGGACTTTAAAGTTTGTGGCGCAGTAGAAAAAGCTGCGGATATGGCGGATGAAACTAGCGGTGGTGCGGTAACTGCTGCTGCTGACGGTGACGGCACAGGTGCAGTGCTGGCTGCCATTAGCTCAATGAGAGCAGACTTTTCCGCTAAACTTGATGGGATTATGGCAGCGTTGGATGTAATGAGAAAGGAGTTGGGTGACTGCGTGGAGCGAGTGACGCAGGCGGAGCTTCGTGTCTCAAGTGCGGAGGATGAAATTAGCGGACTTCAAATAAAGGTGCGCACTTTGGAAAAAAAAAATAAAGATCTGGAAAATAGTGTTCTGGACTTGGAATCTCGGTCCAGAAGGAACAACCTGAGGCTGGTGGGTTTACCGGAGGGAGCCGAAGGTCGTGATTCATGCTCCTTTTTGGAGGGGTGGATCCCGGAGGCGCTGAACAACGCGGAGCTAAAATCATCAGTCGTCTTGGAAAGCTCCCACCGAATTGGCCCACCGAGAGGTAACAAGGCAGCACCGAGGACGCTAATTATGAAGTTTCTCAGCTACAGAGACAGGATGACGATCTCCAACGCGGTGCGGGCCAAAGGAGAAATTAAATACCAAGATCAGCAGGTGCGGTTCTACCCAGATTTGGCCTCAGGAATCCAACAATTAAGGAAGCAGTTTGACCCCATCCGCAAAGAACTGCGCAACCTTGAGATTCGTCATGGAGTGATTCACCCTGCAAGACTTCTGGTCACATATGAGGGCAGAACACACATCTTCAAGACCCCCGAGGAGGCGCAGGAGCTCATCAAGAAGATCCAGGAAGAGACTGGTGGGAGCTAAGCATGAACAGAATATAGGGTAGAATATTTGAGCATTTAACTGATTAGAAGCATATAACAAGATTACAAAATATAGAATGTATTACATATTAAAAAAAAAAAAAAAAAGTACAAAATTGCTAAAAACAATTTGGAGTTAAATTGGAAAATTACAGAAGAGAGTTAATGTTACGTTATTAAAAGCAGTAGAGTTAGGGTGATTAGGAGGATGAAGAAGCAGTGGCTTTGGCTGTTCCTCGTGGGTGTGGAACGGTCGATGGCTATATCGGGAGACGGAATTTTGCTTTTGCTTTTGGGGGGATTGCCACAAATGTGGAAAGGGGGAATTTGTTTGTGTGTAGTTTGTAGGGTGAATGTTCAACCACTCATTTTTTTGCTTTTCTGTTTGAGCATGTTTACACTGCAAGGTAATCCCAAACACCCTATTGATTATAAATCAAAGCGTTAATCTTAATTTAACTTCATGGAATTGCAGAGGTCTACAAAATTTAAAAAAACTTAAACAAGTTATGAATAAAATAAAAGACATGGGTTCAAAAATTGTGTTTTTACAAGAAACTCATCTAATAGAGCAAGATGTAAAAAGAATTAGGAGTAGATGGCAAGGAAATGTTTTCACCTCATCATTTTCATCCCGAGCCAGGGGAGTTATGACTCTCATACATAAATCAGTCCCATTTCAAGTGAAAAATGTAATTGGAGACAAATTTGGAAGATATGTAATCATTCAAGGATCTTTGCTATTAGAAAACATAAATTTGGTGAACTTATATGGTCCCAATATAGATGATCAAAAGTTCTTTGCCAATTTATTTCTTATCTTATCATCACTAACAGGGCAACATATAATAGCAGGGGATTTTAATTGTACATTGAATCCCAGTATAGATAGATCAACAGGACTGGACTGTACGCACAATGGATGTAGGATGACCATTAATCATTTTATGAAAGAATTGAAATTGATAGATATATGGAGAGAAATGAAACCACAAGTTAAAGCATACTCTTGTTATTCCAATACCTACAAGACATTCTCACGTATAGATTATTTTTTGATCTCCACAGAATTAAGGTCCAAGATTCAAAACTGTTTTTATGATAACATCGTGATCTCTGATCATGCACCCTGCTGTCTAATGTATGTAGATAAGAAATTGACAAAGGAACCAGGTAGATGGCAATTTCAGCATAAATGGCTTCAGGATGAGGAATTTGTTAAGTATATAGAAAAACAGATAGATGAGTTCTTTGATATCAATACTACACAAACATCAGCATGTGTAAAGTGGGAGGCTTTCAAAGCTTTTATTAGGGGACATATTATTAGTTATACAGGTTCAAAATCTAAGAAGACTCGAGAGGAGAGAGTCCAATTGGAACATAAAATAAAAATTCTTCAAGAAAGAGTATATGCAGGAAGAGATCCAAGGTTGGAGAACGAATTACTGATTTTGAGAGCTGAATATGACAAAAAATCAGCGAATAGAGCTGCCTCGAGTCTTCTAAGATTGAAACAATCTTTTTATGAACAAGGTGAAAAATCAGGAAAGTTATTGGCATGGCAGATTAAACAATTAGAATCTAAAACACCAATTACCAGTATTATAAGTAACGGACAGGTAGTTATAGATCCTTCAGAAATTAATAGAGCCTTTAGAGATTACTATGAAAAATTATATGATACCAAAAATGAATCTGACTTAACAAAACTACATGGGTTTTTGAATGAACTATTTATACCGTGTATTCCAAATGAAAATAGGGAGATACTGGAGTCTAAAATTAGTCAAGAAGAAGTTGGACTAGCCATTGATAATATGAAATCAGGAAAAAGTGCAGGACCAGATGGTCTTCCAGTTGACCTTTATAAAAAATTTAAGAATAAATTAACAAAACCTTTTTTGGAAATGGTTTTAGAAGCATTTCAAAATAGTAATTTACCATCATATATGAATAATGCCTTAATTATACTGTTGCCAAAACCAGGTAAGCCCTCTAATAAATGTGAAAATATGAGACCAATAAGCCTAT
Source organism: Pholidichthys leucotaenia (assembly GCA_020510985.1). Classification (NCBI taxonomy): domain Eukaryota; kingdom Metazoa; phylum Chordata; class Actinopteri; order Cichliformes; family Pholidichthyidae; genus Pholidichthys; species Pholidichthys leucotaenia. Next base: position 82,888,156 of record CM035848.1, on the reverse strand, counting down.
TAAATGCCGACCTTAAGATAATTTGTAAAATTTTAGCAAGACGAATACAAGAAATTTTACCAAATATTATTAATCGAGATCAGAATGGCTTTATAAAGGGAAGACAAGGCTTCCATAATGTAAGAAGACTATTTAATATTATTTATTCTAATAAAGAAGCACCGGATACAGCTCTCTTATCACTGGATGCCGAAAAAGCCTTTGATAGAGTTGAATGGCCCTTTCTTTTTGAAGTCTTACAAAGGTTTGGACTTGGAAATAATTTTATAAAATGGGTTCAGATAATATATAATAATGCTACTGCAGAAATTCTAACAAATAACAATATTTCAAAATCAATAAAAATCAATAGAGGATGTCGACAAGGCTGTCCACTTTCACCTTTACTGTTTACTATGGCAATTGAACCTTTAGCGATGGCGATACGTCTACAGTCACAAATATATGGAATTAAAGTTGGACCAACAGAACATAAAATCTCCCTGTATGCCGATGACATAATTTTGTTTATGTCGAATCTTAAAAAATCAATTCCGACCTTGTTGAATTTAATAAAGAATTTCGGGGAAATATCAGGATATAAAATAAATAAAACTAAATCTTCAATATTAATGCTAAATGAGACCCAGAGAAATTACCCAGCCCCTGAGGTAAATCAATTCAATGTTGTAAATCAGTTCAAATATTTAGGAATCCAAATTGTGCCTAAGCTAGAATCAGTCGCCAGTGTCAATTATGAAGCCTTAATGACAGATATTGATGAGTTACTTCAGAGATGGATGTCACTACCAATGTCGATGATCGGGAGAATCAATATACTTAAAAGTAATATTTTACCTAAAATACTTTATTTATTTCAATACATTCCCTTACCACCACCTTTAGATTTATTCTCAAGAATTAAAAAAAAGTTAGTGGAATTTATATGGAACAACAGGAGGGCTAGATTACGTCTGTCTTTATTATATTTACCATTTGATCGTGGAGGTCTGAAATGTCCAAATTTTATGTTGTATTATTGGTCGGCACAACTGAGGTCTATGACATATTATTTTTCATCAAATGATCTCCCTCACTGGACTGAAATGGAATCATACAATTTACCTTTACCTCTTCCCATATTCATATACTCAGATTCGGCAAAAAAATTACAAAAACAAGTTAAAAATCCATTTGTAAAGCATATGATCAAAATATGGTGTGAAGCTAAAAACTATTTAAAAGAACCACAGTTATTGTCACAATTTAGTCCAATATGGGGTAATCAATATTTTAAACCAGGGAGAGCGGACGCTGTATTTAAAGTATGGAATTTAAAAGGGATACAAAAGATTCAGGATTTATATTTGCCATGTGCAGAAAACATAATGTCTTTTGAAGAGTTGAGGATCAAATTTAATCTCAATAGAACACATTTTTTTAAATATCTTCAACTTAGAAACTTTATTCGATCAAATCAAAATAAAGCTCTCACTCGACCTATCTATTCATCCTTGGAAAAAATGTTGATGAAAGATAGTAAAAGAAAGGGTATTATTTCAGAGTTTTATAACTCATTGACACTATTTTCAAGTGAAAACTCACTGAAAAGATTAAACTACTGGAAAGAAGACCTGCAAACTGAAATTCCAGAGGAACAATGGGAATTGGCTTGTACAGAAGCTCAAACCAAATCAATAAATGTACGCCTTAAATTGATACACTTCAAATGGTTAATGCGGATGTATGTTACACCGGAGGAGTTAAATAGATATAACAAAAATATACCAGATACGTGCACAAAATGTATGGAAAGTAAAGGAACTCTATTTCATTGTGTATGGGAATGTAGATTAATAAGAATGTTTTGGGAAGAGGTGAGGGTAACAATTGAAAAAATAATCTCAAAACAAATCATATTGAATCCTAAACTGTTTTTGTTGGGTCTGTACCCAGAAAAGCATAATTTTAATAAAAGTGAAAGAACATTCATAGACCTCAGTTTGCTTAATGCCAAAAAATGTATTGCACTATTATGGAAAAAGACTTATAGACCAGATGTGACTCAGTGGTTAAGACAGATGTTAACAAACCTTCCATTAGAAAGAATAACATATATACTGAAATCAAAGGAAATTATGTTTGAGAATATATGGAGACCTTTTATTGATTATGTAAAAAATTTAAACATAACTCTTGAAGAAGAAGGTGAATGATATGTGCGGACCTTGTAAATTCCAAACTGGTGAATATAATATGTATACTTATGTGTTGGATTGTCTAGACTAAACAGAGGAGCATTGTTGAAGATTTGATTTTGTTGGTGGTTGTTGGTGTTTTTTTAGTGCATTTTTTTTTTTTTGTAGTACTTTAGTGTTAGTGTTTGATTGTTTGTATCATGTTTGTTTAAAAAAAAAAAAAAGGTTCAATAAAGATATTGTGGAAAAAAAAAGTGACACTCCGGCAAAAATTAATTTTTTTCTGTTGTTAGCATGTCTGTAACATATTTCTTGTGGTTTACAAGAAATATCAAGAGCAAAATCATTCCAAACTCTCAAGTATATCTTTTTCTGCTATGAATGTCTGCTTCAGCTCCACCCCCCAAAAAAGGCAGATTTGGACAGAGCGTTTGTAGCTACGCACGTATTCCTGCTTAGCCTGATTGGTTAAAACATTCACCAATCAAACGGATACTCTTGGCTACCTCGGAGGTAGAGGGAGGAGCCAAGGAGCAGCAGGATTGAGGCAGAGGGGGATGAAGGTGTCCGTTTTGCATAGCAAAGCAGTTATGGAGGCGACCAATCACATGCAAGGGTAGCAGCAGAGAGAGAAAGAGCGGAGAGAAGCGGGGGGGAGGGGGGGGGGGGCACAGCCACATTCAAATCGAGCTGCTCTCAGCTCACTTCAATGGTAGACGGGGCGCCGCGCTGTGTCGCTGAGTGTGGCACCCCATCCACTAGCAACTGTGGTGAGCCGGCGCCAGTTCTGCTTCCCAAAAGTGGCCCACTGGACAGCTCACTTTCCAGCCTCCAAGTGGGGCCGGGCAGCGACTTTCCGCTACACCGAGAATGATCCTTCCTCAAGGTGGAATGCCTTCTCGGAGCCCTGGCTCAAAGTCCTCTTCCAGCTATTGGTGGAATGGGTATGGTATGGTTGGAGCCAATTAGAATATCCGCACATACTTAAGTAGGTGGAAGATGTAAGGCAATGAAAAAAAACTGTGTATAAAAACCACATTGCCCACTATTTTGGGCAATACACATTTGTTTTTGATGATGTTTTAGGTGATTTTAGAGCCGTCAGAGTGCATCTTTAAAATAACAATATGGTGTCACCAGAGATTAATTCAACACAAACTGAAAAACTGGCTTCTCCAATAACAATGCTGCAACCTGGGTATTTCTGGAAAACTCAACTTGTGCTGGAAAGGACTGTTTTTTGTGCTGATGAAGACTGTTTCCTAGAAGTAGAATCAATCATGTTTGGACTCAATGCGATGCCAGATACTGTCATGGAGACAAGTAAGAAAACAGGACAACAGACCATTTCTACCTGACCTAAAATGCATAACTTACTCTGCAGGAGTCATCATCACTTTTTCAGCACACAGTGAGTGCTGAAACTCCTGTTTGTCTTGTCCTCAACCTGGTAACCTGTGTAACCCTGGTCAGGAGAAGAGGGACCACCCTCTTTGCTGTTTTGAATTTGGACTGCAGTATCATTATACACTACTCACAAAAAGTTAGGGATATTTAGATTTCAGGCAAAATTTATGAAAAATGTAAAAAGTTCACACTACAGTGATATTGTATCATGAAAGTAGGGCATTTAAGCAGAAACATGCAATGGTGATTTCCTCATCTCAAACAATTTATTGAAACAAAAGCCAACAACAGTGGTGGGTATACCACAACAAAAAATTTCCATCCATCCATCCATCCATCTTCTACCGCTGTTCTACCGTTGCCTGAGGTCCAGGTCATGGAGGCAGCAGTTCAAGCAGAGAAGCCCAGACTTCCCTCTCCCCAGCCACCTGCTCCAGCTCTTCAGAGAGGATACCAAGATGTTCCCAGACCAACTGGGACACATAGTCTCTCCAGCGAGTCCTGGGTCTGCTCCGGGGTCTCCTCCCAGCGGGATGTGCCCAAAACACCTCAAGTGGGAGGCGTCCAGGAGGCATCCTGATCAGATGCCCAAACCACCTCAACTGGCTCCTTTCAATGTGAAGGAGCAGTGGTTCTACTCTGAGCCCCTCACCCTATCTTTAAGGGTGAGTCCAGCAATCCTACGGAGAAACTTCATTTCAGCCGCTTGTATCCGTGATCTCATTCTTTCGGTCATTACCTAAAGCGCATGACCATAGGTAAGGGTAGGAACGTAGATTGACTGGTAAATCAACAGCCTTGCCTTAGAACTCAGCTCCCTCTTCACCACAACGGACCGGTACAACATCTGCATTAGTACAGATGCTGCTCCGATCCGTCTGTCAATCTCTCACTCCATTCTCCCCTCACTTGTGAATAAGACCCCAAGATACTTAAACTCCTCCACTTGAGGCAGGAGCTTGTCCCCAACCCGGAGAGGACAATCCACCTTTTTCCGGCTGAGGACCATGGGCTCGGACTTGGAAGTGCTGATTCTCATCCCAGCCACTTCACACTCAGCGGCAGGTAATTGCTGGATGAAGCCAACAGGACAACATCATCTGCAAATAACAGAGATGAGATCCTGTGGTCACCAAGCATAATACCCTCTGTTCTCTGGCTGTGCCTAGAAATCCTGTCCATAAAAATTATGAATAGGATTGGTGACTAAGGGCAACCCTGGCGGACTCCAACTCTCACTGGGAATGAGTCCAAGTCCACAAAACACATGTAAGCTGGTTGGGCAAACTCCCACGAACCCTCGAGGATTCTCAAGAGGGTAAAGAGTTAGTCCGATGTGCCACGGCCAGGATGAAAACCACATTACTCCTCCTGAATCCGAGGTTTGACCAATGGCCGGACTCTCCTCTCCAGTACCTTGGCATAGACCTTCCCAGGGAGGCTGAGGAGTGTGATCCCTCTAGAGTTGGAGCACACCTTCCGGTCCCCTTTCTTGAAGAGAGGAACCACCACCCCGGTTTGCCATGCCAAAGGCACTGTCCCCAACCTCCACGCAATGTTGTAGAGGCATGTCAACCATGACAGCCCAACAACATCCAGGGCCTTGAGGTACTCAGGGCGAATCTCGTCCACCCCCGGGGACCGTCCACCAAGGAGTTTTTTTAACCACCTTGGCAACCTCAGCTCCTGTGATGGGCGAGTCGTCCCCCTTGTCCACAAGCCCTGCTTCCTCTGTGGAAGGCGTGTCAGTGGGATTGAGGAGATCCTCGAAGTATTCTTTCCACTGCCCGAAGATATCCCCAGTCAAAGTCAGCAGCGCCCCATCCGTACCATACACAGTGTGGACAGGGAGCTGCTTTCCCCTCCTGAGGTGCCAGACAAGTTTGCCAGAATCTCTTTGAGGCTGACCGAAAGTCTTGTTCCACGGCCCTACCAAACTCCTCCCATACCCGAGTTTTTGCTTCAGTGACCACCTGAGCTGCACTCTGCTTGGCCTGCTGGTACACCTCAACTGCTTTGGGAGTCCCACAAGCCAACCAAGCTCGATAGGACTCCTTCTTCAGCTTGATGGCCCCCCCTCACCACTGGTGTCCACCACTTGGTTCGGGGGTTGCCACCACAAGATGCACCAACGACCTTGCAGCCACAGCTCTGGGCAGCCGCTTCAACAATGGAGGTGGAGAACAAGGCTCATTCAGACTCCATGTCTCCAGACTCCCTCGGAATGTGGTCAAAGTTCTTCCGGAGGTGGGAGTTGAAGACCGCCCGGACAGAGGCCTCAGCCAGACATTCCCAGCACACCCTCACTATACGTTTGGGTCTACCAAGTCTGAATGGCATCCTCCCCTGCCATCGGATCCAACTCACCACCAGGTGGTGATCAGTTGACAGCTCTGGACCTCTCTTTACCCGAGTGTCCAACACATATGGTCGCAGGTCTAATGACATGATAACAAAATCGATCATCGACCTGCGACCTAGGGTGTCCTGGTGCCAAGTGCACATATGGACACCCTTATGATCGAGCATGGTGTTCATTAGTATTCATTAGTACTTAGTATTAAGGTGTGTTTAAGGTGTCCTAATTGCCTAATGTGTCTTATTAGTGTGTTATTAGTATTCATTAGTATTAGGTGTGTTATTACCTTATTAGTATTGATGTGTATCTATTACCTTGACATTCGCTCGGAGAGCAGAGTAAGAATTTCATTGCTCAGGAAATGTTGCATTTCGTAACTGTGCACACCCTTCACACCCGGACAGTTTTGCGGTGGTTGCGGGAGATTTTAATCACACCAGTTTAATGACTGTGCTCCCCAAGTTTAAACAATGTGTAGACTTTAAGACCAGAGGAGAGAATATGTTGGACTTGGTGTACACAAATTTTCCAGATGCTTATAAGGCAACATCTCACCCCCACCTCGACCATTCTGACCACCTATCAGTGATGCTGGTGCCTGCCTACAAACCTTTATTGAAGCGCAGCAGGCCAGTAGAGAAACAAATCAGGATTTGGCCAGAGGGTGCAGCCTTGGCACTTCAGGACTGTTTTCTGCACACAGACTGGGAGGTCTTCAAAATAGCAGCCTCCCAGGGAGACAGGACAGATGTGGAGGAGTACGCTGAAACAGTCACCAGCTACATCGCGAAGTGCACAGAGGATGTCACTATAGTGAAGACTATCACTGCATGGGGCAACTATAAGCCCTGGATGACTGCAGAGGTGCGCTCGGTGCTCACAGCCAGAGATGCAGCCTTCAGAGCGAAGGACAGGATCGCCCTCCGCTCAGCCAGGTCTGCGTTCTCAAAGGGAATTAAGACGGCGAAGCGCGCCAATGCGGAGAAAATCCAGGGACACCTCTGTGACACAAGGAACACCAAATGGATGTGGCAGGGAGTTCGGGCGCTGACGGATTATAAGTCTAGGCAGGGGGTCGATGATGACAACGCTTCGCTTCCAGACAGGCTCAACAACTTCTTTGCACGTTTTGAAGCATCAAACCCGACAATCAGAGGGACGGCCGGCCCATCTCCACCATCTGTTGGGCCAGCTATCATCATCAACGCAGCGGACACACGGAGGACCCTAATCAGGGTCAACCCAATTAAAGCTGCAGGTCCGGACAACATCCCGGGACGTGTGCTCCGAGACTACGCGAGCGAGTTGGCGGATGTCCTGACTGACATTTATAACATCTCCCTGAGTCAGGCCATCGTTCCCAGATGCTTTAAGACCGCTACCATAGTACCGGTGGCAAAGAAACAGTTGTGTCCTGTCTGACTGACTATCGTCCTGTTGCACTGACACCAATTGTGATGAAGTGTTTTGAACGTCTTGTCAAACCACACATCACAGCCTGCCTCCCTGCATCACATGACCCGCTCCAGTTTGCATATCGTTCAAACCGCTCCACGAAGGATGCTATAGTCACCACCCCGCACTCTGTCATCACCCACCTGGATCAGAAAGACACCTACACCAGACTCCTGTACATTGATTTCAGTTCAGCATTCAACACCATTTTTCCCCAGAGACTGATGGAGAAATTACTCCTTCTCGGTCTGAACACTGCCACATGTCTCTGGATCCTGGATTTCCTGACTGAGAGACCTCAGTCTGTCCATGTTGGAAATAACATCTCCAACTCTATCACGCTGAGCACCGGATCCTCTCAAGGCTGCGTACTCAGTCCACTGTTGTTTACACTTCTAACACATGACTGTGTATCCAGACACGAGGGGAACCAGATTATTAAGTTTGCAGACGACACCACAGTGGTGGGACTTATTCAGAGGGATGAGGAATCAATGTACAGGGAAGAAGTTAGAGACCTGGAGGGCTGGTGCAGGGATCGACTTCCGGCGGTCACAGCCTGAACATGTCCCTCTCAGCATCGGCGGCCGCTTGGTGGAGAGAATGGAGAACATCAAATTCCTTGGAATGCAGATCTCGCAGGACCTGACCTGGAGCAAGAATTCCTTGGGGATCAGGAAGTGGGCCCAGCAGAGACTGCACTTCTTGAGGAAACTCAAACAGGCCTCTCTCCCCATCTGCATCCTCAGGACCTTCTACAGAGGTGTGGTGGAGAGTGTTCTGACGTACTGCATTGCAACATGGTACTCCAGCTGCAGTATGTCAGACAAAAAAAGCCCTGCAGCTCCGTTAAGGGAGCTGAGAGGGTAACTGGAGTTTCCCTCCCCTCTGTCCAAGAACTTTTTCAGAACTGTTGTAGGAGCAGGGCACTGAACATTGTCAAGGACCACTCTCACCCTCTGCATAAACACTTTGAACTTCTGCCATCTGGCAAACGATTCCGGAGCATCAGAGGCAGAACCACCAGACTGATTAACAGCTTCCTTCCACAAGCTGTTAGGATGCTGAACAGTTGATCCGGAATCTTTCATACATACTACTGCACCTTATGGACATTATGTATATTATTTGTATATTATAGTTCTAGTTAGTTTTCAAGTATGTCTCAGGGATGTGTGAATGGCTATGTTGGGGTGGGGGGTGAGGTTGTTTGTGAGTGTGTCTTAAATTATGTTCTTTTTACTTATATGGATGCCGAGAGAAACGCAATTTCATCTTGCCTGCACTATAGTTGTATATACAGCAATATGACAATAAAGGTTGATTTGATTTTTTTTGATTTTTGAATCTTGACTCTTATGGACAAACTGTGGTTAGCACAGAAGTCCAATAACTGAACACCACTTGGGTTCAGATCGGGCAGGCCGTTCCTCCCAATCACCCCCCTCCAGGTTTCACTGTTGTTGCCCACGTGCGCACTGAAGTCCCCCAGTAGGACAATGGAGTCTCCAAGAGAAGCACCCTCCAGCACCCCAGTCAGAGACTCCAAAAAGGGTGGGTACTCTGAACCATCATTTGGTGGATAGGCACAAATGATGGTCAGGACCCATTTCCCAACCTGAAGGCACAGGGAAACAACCCTTTCATCCAACGGGGAAAACTCCAATATAGAGGCAGCAAGGTGGGGGGATACAAGAATACCCACCCCTGCTCGTCGCCTCTCGCCCGGGGCAACTCCAGAGTAGGCCAAGCTCCAGCCCCTCTCCAGGAGACTGGTTCCAGAACCGGAGCTGTGTGTTGAGGTGAGGCCGACTCTATCTAGCCGGTATCTCTCAACCTCATGCACCAGCTCAGGCTCCTCCCCCACCAGAGAGGTGACATTCCACGTCCCAAAAGCCAGTTTAGGAAGCCTGGGATCAGACCGCCAAGGTCTCTGCCTTTGACCGCCACCTGATCTACATAGCACCGGACCCCCATGGTCCCTCCTGCAGGTGGTGAGCCCACTGGAGGGCGGACCCATGTAACTCCTTCAGGCTGAGCCCGGCTGGGTCCCATGGGCAGAAACTTGACCACCAGGCGCTAGCCATCGAGCCCCTCCCCCAGGCCTGGCTCCAGGATGGGACCCCGGTAACCCAATGCCGGGTGGGGTACACTGAATCCTTGTTCTAACATTCATTATGACAGTCTGTTGGATCATTCTTAGTCTGTCAATCAGTGTCTCAATAACTTGTCATGTGTCCTTGAGCATCAATTATAGCTTGACAACAACGTCTCATGCTGTTCACAAGTCAACTTATTGTTTGCCGAGGCATGGCATTCCACTCTTCTTAAAGTGTGACCTTCAGGTCATTGAGGTTGTGGGGTGCAGGGCTACGAGCCTCTACACAGCGACTCAGCTGATCCCATAGGTTTTCTATGGGATTCAGGTCTGGAGAAAGTGCAGGCCACTCCATTTGAGGTACCCCAGCCTCCAGCAGTCGTTCCCTAATGATGCAAATTCGATGAGCTGGAATATTGTCGTCCATGAAGATAAAATTTGGCCTGTGTTGTTCATGCAGGGGCACAATGACTGGATTAATGATGTTATTCAGGTAGTATTGGCTTGTCACTGTACCATTCACAAGGTGTAGGGCAGCTCTGTTCTGACTAGACACACCTGCCCAGACTGTAACACCACCACCACCAAAGGCTCGTCTGGTGACAACAGTGGCTGATGCATAGCACTCTCCTTGATGTCTCCAACATTGTTGGCGGCCATCATTTCTGCTCAACGTGAATCGACTTTCATCAGAGAACAGTACTGAGGCCCACTGGTCCCTTATCTAGCATAAATGCTCCCTGGCCCATGCAAGACAATGACACTTGTGCCTGATGGTGTGGTCAGGTACCCTTGCAGGTCATTTAGCACACAGACCAAGCTGATGTAAACAGTTGTAAATGGTCTGACATGACACCTGGGTGCCTCTCACCTCCCTTAAATGTGCCTGGAGTTGAGTGGTATTCATCATCCGGTTCCGCAGGGCACTGTTCACAATGAAGCAATCATCAGCATGTGATGTGGCCAAAGGATGTCCACTTCTATGCCTTTCTGTGACTCTTCCAGTCTCTTTGCATCTCTATTGCAACCTGTTGATGACACTCTGTGACACTCTAAGCTCAGTGGCCACTTCCCTCTGAGAACATCCTGTTTGAAGCCTCGCAATGGCGAGGTACTGTTGATCAATTGTTAGGTGTCGTGACCAAGACAACACCTTACTTACCAGTACAGGCTGCAGCTTTGATGTAATTGGTTGTAGCGAAACTTGGCTGAACAATAAGTCATACATAGACATTTTAAACCTTGATGATTATAAACTGTTCACGAAGAACAGATGTGGCAGATCTGGTGGTGGTGTCTGTCTATATATCTCTTGTAGACGTGATGTCGGTGTTTATGATGATATTGTCATGGAAGACTGTCATAATGACTCTCTTTTTATTGCGATACATGTCAAAAATGGGAAAAATTTAACTGTAGGTGTGATTTATCGCCCCCCCCCCCCCCGACACCAACCTTAATATTTTCACAACCAAACTGAAAGAAATTTTATTCTCAATCAACAACAAAAATAAAAGTTGTATTCTCCTTGGAGACTTCAACACTGACCTCTCCAGGGATGATGCAGCTAAAAATGACTTTATGAATACACTACACTCCTCTTCCTTGTTCCCTACCATTAATACCTATACTAGAATCACTCACTCCACCAAGTCCATTATTGATAATATTATTACTAACATTTGCAATTCCACACTGGTATCTGGAGTCGTGCTCTCCGAGATTTCTGATCACTTCCCCATTGTTCTGTTTCTTGACCTTGCCGTTCGTTAGGCCCTTCATCTCGTGACATAAACTAAAAATAAAAATACTTAATGACACTTCCGGTTATGGCTGCCACGTAGGACGGACGTGTCTCGCTCTGCTCTGCTCCTGGAAAAAAAAAATCGGCAAATAACTCTCTCATTTGGGACAGAACGTATCCCAGCATTTGGGCGAGGATATGTCGGCGAAGCCTAAGGCTGGAAAACCAGGAAAAGGAAAAAGCGAGCCGCCGAAACAGTCCAAATTAACGGACTTTCAGGTCTGTGACGCAGCAAACAAGGCTCCATATATGGCGGAGGAAGCTGGCGGCGGTGCGATTTCTGCGGGGAATGGCGCAGATGCGCTGATGGCTGCCATGAGTTCAATGAGAGCGGACTTTTCCTCTAGATTTGATGGGATTATGACAGCGCTGGAAGGAATAAGAAAGGAATTGGGTGACTGTGTAGAACGAACGGCGCAGATGGAGCTCCGTCTCGCTAGTGCTGAAGATGACGTCACCCGTCTTCAATTAAAGGTGCGCACTTTGGAAAAAAAAAATAAATCTCTGGAAGATAATATTTTGGATTTGGAATCTCGGTCGAGACAGAATAACTTGAGGCTGGTGGGTCTTCCAGAGGAATCAGAAGGTCGGGACGTATGTTCCTTTCTGGAAAAGTGGATTCCGGAGGTGCTGGGCAGCGAGGAGTTGCAATCAGCAGTGGTTCTGGAAAAAGCACATCGTATTGGCCCACGGAGAGATAAGGGACCGCCGAGGACCTTAATTATGAAGTTTCTAAGCAACAGAGACAGGATGAAGATCTTCAACGCTGCACGTGCTAAAGGAGAGATTAAACACCAGGACCAGCAGGTGCGGTTCTACCCAGATTTGGCCACAGGAATCCAGCAATTGAGGAAGCAGTTTGATCCCGTACGTAAGGAGCTGCGCAACCTTGGGATTCGTCATGGTGTAATCTATCCTGCGAGACTGCTGACCACGTATGAGGGCAGAACCCACATCTTCAAGACCCCAGAGGAGGCGCAGGAGTTCATCAAGAAGATCAAAGAAGAAGAAGAGACTGGTGGGAGCTAAGCATGAACAAAATATAAGGTAGAATAACTAAGCATTTGCACAGGCATCTGACTGACTTGAAGTAAATAGTAAGTTTACAAAATATAGATTGTATTATATATTAAAAAAAAAACAAAACAAAAACAAAACAAACAAACAAAAAAAAAAAACTAGGATGTACAAAGTTGGTAAAAATTTTGGAGTTAAGTTGGAAAACTACAGAGGAGAGTTAATGTTACGTCATTAAAAGCAGTAGAGTTAGGGTGATTGGGAGGATGAAGAAGGAGTGGCTTAGGCTGTTCCCCGTGGATGTGGAACAGTCGATGGCTATATCGGGAGACAGAATTTTTCTTTTGATTTTGGGGGGTTTGCCACAAGTGTGGGAAGGGGGAATTTGTTTGTGTGTAGTTTGTAGGATGAATGTTCAACCACTCATGTTTTTGCTTCTCTGTATGAGCATGTTTACACTGCAAGGTAATCCCAAACTCTCTATTGATCATGGACCAAAGTGTTAATCTTAATTTAACTTCATGGAATTGCAGAGGTCTACAAAATTTAAAAAAACTTAAACAAGTTATGAATAAAATAAAGGACATGGGTTCAAGAATTGTGTTTTTACAAGAAACTCATCTGATAGAGGAGGATGTTAAAAGAATTAGGAGTAGATGGCAGGGAAGTGTATTCACCTCTTCATTTTCATCCCGAGCCAGGGGAGTTATGACTCTCATACATAAATCAGTTCCTTTTCAAGTGAAAAATGTAATTGGAGACAAATTTGGAAGATATGTAATCATTCAAGGTTCTTTGCTATTAGAAAATATAAATCTTGTGAACTTATATGGTCCCAATATAGATGACCAGAAGTTCTTTGCTAATTTATTTCTCATCTTATCATCACTTACAGGGCAACATATAATAGCAGGGGATTTTAATTGTACATTGAATCCAGGTGTGGATAGATCAACAGGACTGGATTGTACGCACATTGGATGTAGGATGACTATTAATCATTTTATGAAAGAATTGAGATTGTTAGATATATGGAGAGAAATGAAACCACAAGTTAAAGCCTATTCTTGTTATTCCAGTACCTACAAGACATTCTCACGTATTGATTATTTTTTGATTTCCACAGAATTAAGGTCCAAGATTCAAAACTGCTTTTATGATAACATCGTGATCTCTGACCATGCACCCTGTTGTCTAATATATGTAGATAAAAAATTGATAAAGGAATCAGGTAGATGGCAATTTCAGCATAAATGGCTTCAGGATGAGGAATTTGTCAAGTATATAGAAAAACAGATAGACGAGTTCTTTGACATCAATACTACACAAACATCAGCATGTGTAAAGTGGGAGGCTTTCAAAGCTTTTATTAGGGGACATATTATTAGTTATACAGGATCAAAATCTAAGAAGACTCGAGAGGAGAGAGCTAAATTGGAACATAAAATAAAAAATCTTCAGGAAAAAGTGTATGCAGGAAGTGACCCAAGGTTGGAGAATGAATTACTGATTTTGAGAGCTGAATACGACAAAAAATCAGCGAATAGAGCTGCCTCGAGTCTTCTAAGATTGAAACAATCTTTTTATGAACAAGGTGAAAAATCAGGAAAATTATTAGCATGGCAGATTAAACAATTGGAAATTAAAACACCAATTACCAGTATTATAAGTAATGGACAGGTAGTTATAGATCCTTTAGAAATTAATAGAGCCTTTAGAGATTACTATGAAAAATTATATGATACCAAAAATGAACCTGATTTAACAAAACTAAATGGGTTTTTGAACGAACTATCTATACCGTGTATTCCAAATGAAAACAGGGAGATATTGGAGTCTAAAATTAGTCAAGAAGAAGTTGGGCTAGCCATTGATAATATGAAATCAGGAAAAAGTGCAGGACCAGATGGTCTTCCAGTTGACCTTTATAAAAAATTTAAGAATAAATTAATAAAACCTTTTTTGGAAATGGTTTTAGAAGCATTTCAAAATAATAATTTACCATCATACATAAATAATGCCTTAATTATACTGCTGCCAAAACCAGGTAAGCCCTCTAATAAATGTGAAAATATGAGACCAATAAGCCTATTAAACGCCGACCTTAAGATAATCTGTAAAATTTTAGCAAGACGAATACAAGAAATTTTACCAAATATTATTAATCGAGATCAGAATGGCTTTATAAAGGGTAGACAAGGCTTCCATAATGTAAGAAGACTATTTAATATTATTTATTTTAATAAAGAAGCACCGGATACAGCTCTCCTATCATTGGACGCCGAAAAGGCCTTTGATAGAGTTGAATGGCCCTTTCTTTTTGAAGTACTACAAAGGTTTGGACTTGGAAATAATTTCATAAAATGGGTTCAAATAATATACAATAATGCTACAGCAGAAATCCTAACAAATAACAATATTTCAAAACCAATAAAAATCAATAGAGGATGTCGACAAGGCTGTCCACTTTCACCTTTACTGTTTACTATGGCAATTGAACCTTTAGCGATAGCGATACGTTTACATTCACAAATATATGGAATTAAAGTTGGACCAACAGAACATAAAATCTCCCTGTACGCCGATGACATAATTTTGTTTATGTCGAATCTAAAAAAATCAATTCCAACCTTGTTGAATTTAATAAAGAATTTTGGGGAAATATCAGGATATAAAATAAATAAAACTAAATCTTCAATATTAATGCTAAATGAGACCCAGAGAAATTACCCAGCCCCTGAGGTAAATCAATTCAATGTTGTAAATCAGTTTAAATATTTAGGAATCCAAATTATGCCTAAGCTAGAATCAGTCGCCAGTGTCAACTATGAAGCCTTAATGTCAGATATCAGTGAGTTAACTCAGAGATGGATGTCACTACCAATGTCGATGATCGGGAGAATCAATATACTTAAAAGTAATATTTTACCTAAAATACTTTATTTATTTCAATACATTCCCTTATCACCACCTTTAGATCTATTCTCAAGAATAAAAAAAAAGTTAGTGGAATTTATATGGAACAACAGGAGGGCTAGATTACGTTTGTCTTTATTATATTTACCATTTGATCGTGGAGGTCTGAAATGTCCAAATTTTATGTTGTATTATTGGTCGGCACAACTGAGGTCTATGACATATTATTTTTCATCAAATGATCTCCCTCACTGGACTGAAATGGAATCATACAATTTACCTTTACCTCTTCCCATATTCATATACTCAGATTCGGCAAAAAAATTACAAAAACAAGTTAAAAATCCATTTGTAAAGCATATGATCAAAATATGGTGTGAAGCTAAAAACTATTTAAAAGAACCACAGTTATTGTCACAATTTAGTCCAATATGGGGTAATCAATATTTTAAACCAGGGAGAGCGGACGCTGTATTTAAAGTATGGAATTTAAAAGGGATACAAAAGATTCAGGATTTATATTTGCCAGGTGCAGACAACATAATGTCTTTTGAAGAGCTGAGGATCAAATTTAATCTCAATAGAACACATTTTTTTTAAATATCTTCAACTTAGAAACTTTATTCGATCAAATCAAAATAAAGCTCTCACTCGACCTATTTATTCATCCTTGGAAAAAATGATGATGAAAGATAGTAAAAGAAAGGGTATTATTTCAGAGTTTTATAACTCATTGACACTATCTTCAAGTGAAAATTCACTGAAAAGATTAAACTACTGGAAAGAAGATCTGCAAATTGAAATTTCAGAGGAACAATGGGAATTGGCTTGTACAGAAGCTCAAACCAAATCAATAAATGCACGCCTTAAATTGATACATTTCAAATGGTTAATGCGGATGTATGTTACACCGGAGGAGTTAAATAGATATAACAAAAATATACCAGATACATGCACAAAATGCATGGAAAGTAAAGGAACCCTATTTCATTGTTTATGGGAATGTAGATTAATAAGAATGTTTTGGGAAGAGGTGAGGGTAACAATTGAAAAAATAATCTCAAAACAAATCATATTGAATCCTAAACTGTTTTTGTTGGGTCTGTACCCAGAAAAGCATAATTTTAATAAAAGTGAAAGAACATTCATAGACCTCAGTTTGCTTAATGCCAAAAAATGTATTGCACTATTATGGAAAAAGACTCATAGACCAGATGTGACTCAGTGGTTAAGACAGATGTTAACAAACCTTCCATTAGAAAGAATAACATATATACTAAAATCAAAGGAAATTGTGTTTGAGAATATATGGAGACCTTTTATTGATTATGTAAAAAATTTAAACATAACTCTTGAAGAAGAAGGTGAATGATGTGTGTGGACCTTGTAAATTCCAAACTGGTGAACATAATATGTATACTTATGTATTGGATTGTCTAGACTAAACAGAGGAGCATTGTTGAAGACTTGATTTTGTTGGTGGTTGTTGGTGTTTTTAGTGCATTTTTTTTTTGTAGTACTTTAGTGTTAGTGTTTGATTGTTTGTATCATGTTTGTTAAAAAAAAAAAAAGAAAAGGTTCAATAAAGATATTGTGGAAAAAAAAAAATACTTAATGAAGAAACCTTACAACACCTGAGTGAGGACTTGCATGTCAAGGCATGGGATACAATCTACAATTGTAGTGATGCTGATGCTGCGTTTGACGCCTTGACCAAGGAAATAACAGACTCCATCCAGAGGACAATTCTTGTCAAGACTGTCACATGTAGTGGTACTATTCAACATCCATGGCTTTCTAAGGGCATACTAAAATCTATTAAGTACAAAAATAATTTATATAAACGCTACATAAAAAATCCAAATATTAACAATAGAAATGTACGTATATACTAATTATAGAAATAAATTAGCACATATTATTACAAAGAGTAAGAGTAATTACTATGCAGAACTTATAAATGGATCACAGGGTGATTCCAAGAAATCCTGGCGAATACTAAATAAGGTTCTAAATAGGGACCAAAAACCCCCCACACTTCCGAACAATAACGCGGTCAGTAATCTCACCAGTAATACCACTCTCGCTGACAAATTTAATAATTATTTTGTCTCTATTGGAGAAAATTTATCTAATAAAATTAACCAACCCCAGGCTGCCTCTTTCAAACGCTGTCTATCAGGAAACTACTGGAATTCTTTCTTCTTGAAGCCAACTGATTGTGAGGAAGTCTGGAAAATCATCAAGGACATGAAGAACTCAAACTCTGCTGGAGCTGATGAAATTTCCAGCAAAATTTTGAAAAGTATCATTAATTTAACCACTTGCACTCCGTTGTTCCGCGGGCGGGCAAGTCTCTGCGTCCTAAGGCGCATGATAAGGATATTGATGGTGATGGTGTAGGTGGTGTGCCCTCCAAGCGCCACTGAAAAAAAAATCTGCAAACACAGCCGCGAACAGATTAGTTCATCTGATTGACCTCTCATTCGACTAATAAGAGCCTTGAATTGGGTTTCTGAAACCTTGACGAACCAATGAATGAAAACCTAGGAAGGAGGACCCGCCTCCCAACGCTTTGAATGCAGTGAGCCAATTGAAGCAGAGAAGTTCGTGAGCTGTTTTTTTTTAAGGCTGGGTGAAGACTGACTGCTGGAGCGGATCAAAAAAGGACACAGGAAGAGCTCCACAGACCCAGCAGCATGGAGACCATCCACAAATGCAACCTGTGTGACAGGGAGTGCCATTCGTGGATCGGCATGTTCGGCCCCAGGCGGTGCTTATTTTGTATTGGTTCCAGCAGAGTAGACGTTATGATTTCTTCCATGGTGATCATAGACAGACGGAGGCTGACGACGAAGGCTGAGTGACACACACGCCTTCGCCAGTCTTTTTTTAATTACTACTGTTATTTGTTTTGAAAAATCGTTCGCCAAAAACCGCAATCATGGAAGCACAAAACCGCAATAATGGAATTATGTTTTGATCGAGTCGCGAGACCAGAACCAGAGCGGACCAGCGTCGCGTTCGTCTGACAATGAGGAGACAAGTTCGCCCAGACTCCGCTGTGAAGAGGGAAGGTGTTATAAGCTAAATTATTCTCTATCCCTGAAAATTGTAATCCAAAATGACTTTTGACCGATCAGTAAATTACAGCTGTGCGGTTCACGAAGTCTGAAGTTCATGCGCCGCGGTACAAGGGGTTGCTTGCAGTGTACAGGCTGTGAACGCCCCCCCACCCCCGCTATTCTTCTGCAGCGAGGGGGGGGGGAGCCGCGGTGACTGCACTGCTGTCCTACATCACCACATAAGGCTAATCCGTTGTGTAGCGATGGCTAAAGTCCATCCTCCCTAGCGAGCGGGGGGGGGGACAACCCCCCCCCCACACACACACACAGTAGCGGGGGGGGGGGGGCCGCTGTGACAGCGTTGCTGTGGAAACATGCAACGAGTGTAATCTGTCATGTAGCGAGGGCCGAACTCTGTCCTTGATAGCGGGGGGGGGGGACGACCCCCCCCCCCCCCCCACACACACACAGACACAGCCCTGACTGTGACCTTTCCTTTGAGCCTAAAATGAAGCTTCTACATTGAATTATTCAAAAGTTACAGACGTTTTTCCAAACTGTGCCATTTGGCACAATTTGGCACAGTTCCAAAACGCCTGGGAACAGCCTGAGAACAAAGCTGTGTAAAATATTCATTTTTTGTGGTATTGTTACCAAATTTGGATCTCAGCTGGATAACACTTGGTTCTACATTTCTGTTGCATTTTCCAGCCGGATTGGACAGCTGTGTGTTATTTACAAGCATTTATATCCAAAAAAAACACTGTGTCCAAATTTTTTTTCTTCAAGTTCAGTATGTTTAGATGACTGTAACTCAGTGGCCGGAGCACGTAGAGAGATTATGTTTTTTTTGCCAAAAAATTCAAAGTGTTTTCTTTTAAATGAGACCAACCCCATGAAGATGCTGCAAAGGGTTGAAGAACAGCTTTCGATTTACTTTGGGCACGTTATTTTTTGGAATTTTTAGGAAAATTGCCCGGAGTGCAAGTGGTTAATACTGGAACCCCTTACCTACTGCATTAATCTGTCTCTAATCTCTGGAGTAGTGCCACAAATAGCAAAAATTGCACAAATTATACCAATTTATAAATCAGGTGATAAGAATGATTTGACTAATTATCGTCCAGTATCCATTCTGCCTACTCTTTCAAAGGTTTTGGAAAAAGTAGTTTATAACAGACTTACCAGTTACCTTGATAAGTTCAACATTATTGTCCCTTCTCAGTATGGCTTCAGAAACAAACACACTACCTATATGGCAATACTTGACCTAACTGAAAAAAATCAATGATGCAATTGAAAGAGGCAACTATGGTATTGGCATTTTTTTTTTTTAGACCCGTTTAAAGCATTTGATACCATTAACCATGACATCCTAATTAATAAATTACAACATTACGGTATCAGAGGCCTTGCATTAGATTGGTTTATTAATTATCTGTCTGGAAGACTTCAGTATGTTTATATAAATAACCACAAGTCATCATATAAATCCATCGATCATGGGGTTCCCCAGGGTTCCATTTTAGGACCAGTTCTATTCATTCTGTATATAAATGACATTGCTAACTCCTCGTCTCTACTACATAAAGTACTGTTTGCTGATGACACTAACTTATTTTTTGCTCACCAGAATCCAAATGAACTTGAACAGATAACAAATAGTGAACTTATGAAAACAGACACCTGGCTTCAGTGTAACAAACTTTCACTTAATATCAGTAAAACTAATTATATTGTATTCCGTTCCAACAAAAAGCCAGACACCAAGGAACTTTGCCCCAAAATTAATGGACAGTATATTACAAGAGTTAGCTCTATAAAATTCTTGGGGGTCCTCATTGATGAATTTCTCAATTTCAAATGTCACACCAACGATCTAACCAAGAAACTGGCCAAATACGCTGCTCTGTTTTTTAAAGTGAGACATTTTCTACCACTTTCAGCACTTCTCACTCTATATAAAACTTTATTTGAACCTCTCTTACATTACAGTACTGCAATATCATATGGTGTAACACATTTCCAACTCACTTAAAAAAGCTAGAAATTCTCAAAAAGAAAGTCATACGTGCCTTATCATGGTCTGAATATAATTCTCGTACTAGTCATCTTTTCCATCGTTATAATCTTCTAAAACTTGCTGAGCATAATTATTTCCAAAATGCCTGTATAATGTATCAGGTTGTCCACAAACTCAACTATAAATTATGTGAACTCATTCCAGCCTTCCTTCCCATACACACCTATACCACTAGAAGTAAAAACCAAATTACTGGGAAAAAACGAAGACTAAAATCCACCAGGTTTAGTATTGTGTGCAGACGACCGCAGATTTGGAATGAGCTTGATGAGAATCTAAAAATGTCACCTTCCATCTCCATCTTCAAGAAAAAACTAAAAATGCAACTCCTATCATTATATAATTAATCTGCTATTTGCTACACAAGCTTGCTTACTGATGAGTTGTTACTCCATTGTAATTTTGTTTTATATATTGATTCACTCCAATAGTATTTAATAACTTGACTATATATCTTGAACTCACCTACTATTTCAATGTAAGCAAATGCTGGGATTATGTGCTATACTGTATGTCTGTCATATGTTTGTTTGTTCTTGCACACAAAGACATCAGACTGATTTCCGTCATGATTTCATTGTAGAATTGGGCTCTCTGCTACTGTAAAAGCTTTAAATAGCTTATTTGGGATGACCCATTCACACTCCAAAACAATGTAAAAAAAAGCCTATTGTATACTGCTAATCATGCTGTTGATAATTCATATTGTAATTCATTCACGCTGTTGATAATGTGTGATGTGTGTGTGTGTGTGAATAAACTGTTACAAACTGTAAACTGTAAACATGTCAGAATGTGAACAGCATGATGAAGAGGACTGTTTAAATACCAATTCTAACTGAACCAGAAAATTTATTAGTCGATTCATGGATCAAACACCTGTTGTGAATTTTGCCATTAAGCACCATGTTAGAGAACAGCAAGTTATGCAAAAAGTACTGAAACACTGAACAGCTGGACATGTGCATTCAAAAGGTTAGAGAAGGTTAAATTAAGTTCACCTGTAAAGGCTAAGAGTGCATTTTAGGTACATCCTGAAATTTCACCCAAAAGCCGAATATCATAACTTCTTGCGAGTAGTGTATATCACCAGCTGTCAGGATTACACAGTGTTTCTTTAAACTTATAACTCAGCTGTTTTATCTCAAATTTAAAACATTTTTTTCAAATATGTTTTTTTTTGCTCCATGCAGAATGCAGATGGGGCCAAAATTGTTCAAAATGGCTTACAGATTGCCAACCTCATTATCGGTTGTGTACAAAACTTGCAGCACCCTCTGTAGCACATGTAGCAGACTATGAATAATTTCCATACTCATACTTAATTTGGAGGTGAAACAATGGGCTGACTGACTTCAGTTGACTGATATCAACTTGTGACTTAAGTAGTCACTTTATTATTAAAAAAATGTCATAAACAGTACCTGTCCCCCAGTGAAGGTCCGCGCTGACCTCAGTTCTTCTGCAGGCCCTTTATGTGGGAATGAGGCAGGAAAAACATCCCCTGTTTTAACATTTACACCTGTTAATGAAAAAAACAAAACAAAAAAACAACACAATAAAAATGCCATACACCAATAAAGCCTGTTATCTTCTTTGTGGTAATTTCTCACTTACCTATTCCATAGACGATGGGTTGATGAGTTCCATTAACAACCTTGTCATTCATTTCTGTGACAGATATCAGAATGATTAATCAGCGGAGCAGATTTTGGTGAAGTAATTCTAAATAAAATGTAATAATTTAAAAGAGCTAAAGGTACCTGTGATGCAACATGTTTCCAGATGAATATCCTCTTTCTGTTTCTGAAATGCTGCTGTAAAGAGGAAAAAAACAGAGCAATTTAAGTTTCAATTATGCTAGCAAAATATTGTAGTAATACAGGGAGTTACATTATCAGACTATACCGAGTATGTTACAGCTGAGTTTATGAGATGTCTTTGAGTCATCATTAAATCCCCCAACAAGGTGCAGCTCAAGTCTGCGCAGAAATGACAGAATATTTAGAAGAGAGTTAAACAAAGTGCAGATATTTGGTATAACTGTGATAAATTCACATATCATGGTTGCACATTTTCATTTTGTACCTGTATGTGTGACATACCTGCCCTCCTGAGAGATGTCACTCAGTGATGTGACAGCTTTGACAAGTAATGGGACTTCAGATGAGGTCCTAGAACCATCACAGTGAGCGAGGCAAACAGCTCCACTTCCTAGCAATAAATACATAAATGTTTTAAACTTTACACAAAAGCAGATTAAGCCCACGGCATAAAGGAGTTGTACCTGTGTGTCGCACCACCACCAAATGGCAGGTGGTGGCATCTTCAGATCCAATGACTGAAACACAGTCTGCAACAGATTAGAAAGTAACACTGCCATTATTTGAATGTAAAAGTGTTGCTAGTTTCAACTTTAAACATGCTACAATGTGGGCATTTTTAGACACAAAAAAAACAGCTAACAGCTGATCTACTCCCATTTAGACAGCTTTACTCACTGTCTGCTGGTGTGGTTGCAGCAAACTCCCTCTGCTGAACGTAGAGGAGGCACTTTGGATCGACATCAACAAGTGGCTTGGAGCGAAATGTTCTTGCATTGTCCTGTGAATGTATGAGTGGGTATGGTGGGAAGGAGGGGCTGTCACAGTGATGCACACTATAGCGACAGATTATAGTAATAATTTAATACAGTATGGGTATCCATCCATCCATCCATCTTCTTCCGCTTAATCCCTCTCGGGTAGCGGGGGGGCAGCAGCCTATCCCAGCATCTTTGGGCGAGAGGCAGGGTACACCCTGGACAGATCGCCAGTCCATTGCAGACAGTATGGGTAATGATAATTTATTTTGGTAATGATAATTTATTTTGAATCCTGTTCCTGTAAATGTTGTTTGTTTACACCTATAGAAATGCTGAGGTAATTAATTATTTTTGCATGATAAACTTAGTCTACTATACACAATAAAAATAAGTGCAACATTTGAGCTCATGTATTTTGACTTGCTGTAGTGAGCACTTCTCCAAACTAGAAAAGCACTAGAGAGCGCATACCTCCACCAAGACTCCTAACGTCCCTCATGAATCACCTCCAAAATGTAATGGGTTTGTTTTGGAGGATTCTTGCTAACACAGTGTGAGAAGATAAGAGCCTTGGTGGAGGTATGCATTCTTGGATCATCACCAAAACGTTATGGGTTCCTCTCTAGCCCAAGGACCACCTGTGGTAAAAATTTCATCCAAATCCATCACGTAGTTTTGGCGCATTCTTGCTAACACAGCATGAGAAGTTAGGAGCCTTGGTGGAGGAATGCATTCTGGGATCATCACCAAAATGTTATGGGTTCCTCTCCAGCCCAAGGACCACCTCTGGAGAAAATTTCATCCAAATCCATGCAACAGTTTTTGTGTAATCCTGCTGCACAAATAAAAACAAGGTCCTTGGTGGAGGTATGCACTCTCAGATCACCACCAAAATTTAATGGGTTCATCCTTGGCCCAAGGGCTACCTCTGGTGAAAACTTCATCAAATTCCATCGAGTAGTTTTTGCATAATCCTGTTAACAGACAAACGGACAAACCACCTCGATTACATGACCTCCTTGGCGGAGGTAACTAGGTTTGGGAGTCCGAGCTTCACTCACTACTATGTTCATGATGGTAAATGGCTATGGGGAGCCCCAGTGACATACCACTTTGAACCTAAACCACACAACCTGATCGGATCGAGGAATACAAGCCCCCCCCCCCCCCTTCCCGGTCACCTAACATCCAAGCACATCATTCTACGTTTATTCAAGTAACCATCCCTTTGCTGAACTCACTTCCAGACAACATGCACAGCTCTCTCGGTTGACACTTTCATGCAGAGGTTGAGCAATCATCCACTGCCACAACAGATCTGACAGCAAGTTTATAATGTGTTCTGTTATATTCTTCTCTCACTGGATTTTACTACTGAAAGGCCCGTCTTTAGTACAATCCTAGTTTTAATGCCATTTATATGAGCAGAAAAAAGGGAGCACAAGCTAAATGTAGCACCCAGTTATAGAAAACAAACCTGTAAATGTGGAAATCTGTCAAACAGTTCCGCGGTCGAGTCTATGCGGTCCACCCCATTATTTTGAATTAGCAAAGGCATTTCCTTAAGCGAGGTCCAATTTTAATTAAATAACCGGTTATCATACTATACTATACTACACTAACTTTATGTAACACTACACGCTTTTGCTTAAATTTCCGGTCTCATCTTCTTCGGCCTTAAAATCAAGGCTGACAAGACTTTACCGCCCCCTACTGCTAAATTATAAAGTCCTTAAACTCAGGTTACTTTGTCTGTCAATTTCTAAAAATGTTTTAAAAACAGCATTTAGAGATTAGTTTGTGTTTGTAATTTTGATATCAACTCGTCTTTCTTTGTCGTTTCACCGTGAAAGAGGTCAGCGGTTTTAAGACCAAACGAAGCGTTAAAAGGCGCCATTGTGAACGAACTCGTATTCACAGTGTGGATTTAGTAAATATACGTACGTGACGACGCTTCATTTGCTACAACACTACGTATACTTACTAAACAAAGTTACGTTCGTGGAGCGGGTAGAAGGAAGGAGCTAGGTGGCCGCTAAGCTAAGTGACGCATAGAATAATTGTGTAACAAACCTATTATTTAAGTGTAGTTACCGTCTAATATAGCCTTAAATTATAAACTTGTGTTTTTACTAGCGTGAGTGTCGTTTTGTTTTGCTTTGTAGTCCGTAATCGAGCACAACACAAATTACCCGCTGCTGCCATAAGCTAAAACTAGCATCACAAACAGCGGTTTTGAGATTTAATAGAAAGAAAATTTCGGAAAAATGAGAGGGGGTTCCTCTTATGGAGATCGAGACCGAGACCGTGGGAGAGACAGGTGAGATTTACGATAGTATGCAGGAAAAACACGAACACAATCCTGTATCTGAGGAGACGTCCCAGGAAATAACATTTAGGCCCAAGCCTTCCGTCTTAAGATGCCGGGTTAGAGCTGATATTTTAACACTAGAGACAACTCTATAAAGAGCGCACATTCTGGAGAGTATTATTGCTTTCCCAGTAACACTGTAACTCCATAGCGATGCTATTGCACGCATTTAAATACACTAGACGAAAATTACACAGACATCAGCACACGTTCAGTCTAGATGGCAGATGAATAGAACAAATATAAATGTAGTAGAACAATTGCTGCTATAACAATAGTCGTGAAAAAATTAGGACACCCTGTATAATCCTGTGTTGTTGTTTTTTTTTACATATTTGGACATATGGATATTTGATATCAATGTTAAAAATACTGGGAGATTAATACAATTGAACAATTAAAAATGAATTAGACTTTTTTTTCAAATTTTCGATAAAATGTAATTCTAAACAAATAGTGAGAACATGCCCCTTCACTATTTGATGGGACACCCCACATCTTTTTGAGGACACCTCCACATTCATTCCCACTTAACATGGCTAAAATAAATGTTTAAAAAATGCAAATAAAAACAAAAACAAGGTTAGACATAGATATGTGAACATTTATTAATTAAGAACTGAATGTTTAATGGGATGTCCTAATTTTTTTACGACTAGATATTTACCATTTACATCACAACTTGGTTCTATGCATTGCTACATTTATAGCTGGAACAATCATACTGACATGTATACTTTTATAACACACATTATTTCACAGTGAAATTACAGACACGGGTATATATGACACATAATGTCACAGATATTGCTAGTTTTGAGAAGGCATGCAATCGGCTTTCTGACCGCAGGATTGACTGTCAAATCAGCTCTTTACTGGCCAAGAAATGTGTTCTGCCAAGAAAAAAACCCCTACACATTTAATGGTCTTGTGATCAGCCCGTGAAACACCTGTACAACAGTCTACCTCCTGCATCTCGATATGACACACCTGTGAGGTGGATGGATTAAATAGAGAAAGGAGAAGTGCTCACTGACACATATTGCTTTAAACAAAAAAATGCTCAAAATTTGATAGAAGTGGCAAGATTGTTTCAGCATGAGTAGACGTGTCTCAGCTCATGTCTGCCTAACTTTATTTTTGGAGCGCCTGTTTCTGCTTTGCTTCTTTAAAAGTTATGTTTTTGGCTTGTTGTATTGATTAAGAACTCCTATTAATCATTATTCATCGTTTGAGCTGAGTATAATTGATTGGCCACCATAATGGAGGAGAAGCCATAATCATCAAAATTTCAAGAAATAAAGGCTTGAAATATTTCACTCTATGTGTAATGAATCTATATAATAAATGGGTTTCACTTTCTTAAATGAGTGACAAAAAATATTGAACTTTTTCATGATATTCTAATTTTTTGAGATGTAAAGTGTACTAGTGAAAAAAGTGTACTAGTGTAGTAGTGTACACTAGTAAAGTGTACTAGTGAAAAAAAGTGTTGCATTTACAGTATGTTTTTGTTAGGTGAGCATAGTCATGTGAAAAAATTAGGACACCCCATTAAATATTCATTCATTCAGTTCTTTATTAATAAATGCTCACATATCTACAGTGGTGTGAAAAAGTGTTTGCCCCCTTCCTGATTTCTCATTCTTTTGTATGTTTGTCACATTTAAATGTTTCAGAGCCTCAAACAAATTTAAATATTAGACAAAGATAACACAAGAAAACACAAAATGCAGTTTTTTAAATGAAGGTGTTTGTCACGCCGCGCCATTCATCAGCGGCGCCACCTGCTCACGCACCTGAGCATCTTCAGCAGCGAGGGATAAAGGCCGCCTCGCCCGGAGCCTCGGCCTGAAGCCGTCAGACTTCGTTCCTCACCGTTGTGAGTCATCTACTATCTTCAGCACAATTATTTGGGTAAGAAGCCTTACCTTCTCTCTCCAGTCTGCTCCCCTGTGCACAGGTGGATTTCCCGGCGGCGGACGTCTTCCCTCCAACGCCTACTCCTCGCTGCTGCACCGAGCTCTCCAGGTGGCTGTCTCCCGGGTTTCGCCCCTTGCTGTGCCAGCTGTCCTGTCATCCAAGTAAGTCCTTCTCTTGCCATAATCCCTCCTGTGTTGGTGTATGCCCGTCACCCTCTCCCTGTGCTTTCTCCATAGGGTTGCTCGGCTGTACGGTCACCTGCCTCTGTGCCTGAAGCAGACGCCGCCACCAACACATTTACATCCCGCAGACACGCACTCATTCACGCCTGTTGTTAATAAACTATTTGAACTACTCTAAGCCTGTGTGTGTGCGTCTCCTGAGCCGTGCGTTATGTCAGTACGGCTTCAGCAGAGCGGCTCGGCAGACGGCGGGCTCGCACACCGGCTTACCACTCTCGAGGCTAGAGTGGATCAGATTGCTTATCAACAACAGGTGATCCTAAATCAATTGGTAATAATCACTAACCGATTGGACCGCCTGGACCCCCAGCAGCCATTCCCCCCGGCTCCTCAGGGTGGCGCAGCTCCTGCTGTTCCTGCGGCCGTCCAGCCAGCTCCGGTGGCACCGGCCCGGCTCACACCAATTCCGACCCCCGCTCGCTTTAGCGGAAAGCTCGGCGGAGCGCGGGGGTTTGTGATGCAGTGTGAGTCCGTGTTCGACCGTGTGCCTGGAGACTTCCCCTCAGATCACAGCCGAATCGGCTACATAGGGAATCTCCTGGAGGGGCGCGCTTTAACTTGGGCCTACGCTATAATGGCGAGACCCAGTTATGCCACCCTCACCTATGCCGATTTCGTGAGGCGCTTCCTGGAGGTGTTCGATCATTCTCACTCCGAGACGGTCCAGGTCGATCGGCTTTTCGCTCTCCAGCAGGGAAGCCAGTTGGCCGCGGACTATGCTATCGAATACCGGGTAGCGGCGGAGGAGCTGGGCTGGGAGGAACGCTCCCTCTGCGGCCTGTTCCTCCGCAGCCTCAATAGTGATCTGAGGGATGAACTGGCTGGACGGGATATCCCCGGAACGCTAGCGGAGCTAACTTCACTGGCCATCAGCTTGGACAACAGGCTGTGCGAGCGCTCCTCAGGACGGAAGCCGTCTGCTTCTCGCCCTCGGGGAGCCTCGCTGCGCCTCGCTGCGCCTGCCCCAAGCTCGCCCCCTGGCGACTCCGCCACCATCGCGCCCCGAGGAGTCGGAGCCGATGGTGACGGGCTGGGCAAAGCTCTCCCCGGCGGAGAGACAGCGCCGCCGTGAGTTGGGTCTCTGCATGTATTGCGGAGACAGTCAACACACGGTAGAGCTTTGCCCACAGAAGCCAAACGGCGGGGTCCGCGAGTCACTGTAGGGGGCCTCGCGGACGTCAATCGGCAAAGTCCCCTCACCCAATTGAAGCTGCCCATCCGTTTCTGCCACAATCCCACTGGGCACCTCACCCACGCACTGGTGGATTCGGGCGCAGAAGGCAGCTTCATTTCACACGGCCTGGCAACCCGATTGGGCATCCGCTGTCAGGCACTAAAACACCCCATCTCCCTGGTCCACCTCTCCCGTGCCTCCCTTGGGAGAGTTTCTCATCAGACCATCCCCGTCCCAGTCATCATCTCAGGGAACCACCGGGAGGAGATGGTTTTTTTACGTCCTGCCCAACTCTGTGTCGCCCGTCATCCTGGGGTATCCCTGGCTACGCCTCCACAACCCTGTCCTGGACTGGAGATCAGCTGGGGTATCGGCATGGAGTACATTTTGCATGGGCACCTGCCTTCAGTCCGCTGCCTGCTCCCCGTCCGCTGCTCCCCCTGTGACGGACACAGCACCTCCGGACCTGTCTCTGGTGCCTCCGGAATTTCACGACCTGGGTATGGTATTTAGCAAGACGAAAGCTATGTCTCTTCCCCCGCATCGGCCCTATGACTGTGCTATCAACCTCCGCCAGGGGGCTCCCCTACCTTCTGGTCGGCTATACAGCCTGTCTGCGCCGGAGAAGGAGACGATGAATACCTACCTGAAAGAATCACTGAGCGCTGGGATTATTCGCCCATCGTCGTCACCCGTGGGGGCAGGGTTTTTCTTCGTTGGGAAAAAGGACGGATCCCTCCGCCCCTGCATAGACTACCGAGCGCTCAATGACATCACTGAGAGGGACCGTTACACCCTGCCCCTCATGGACACTGCCTTCCACTCCCTCCAGGGGGCGACCTGGTTTACCAAGCTGGATCTACGCAGCGCTTACCACCTCGTCCGGATCCGGGAGGGAGATGAATGGAAAACAGCCTTCCGTACCCCGAATGGCCACTTTGAATACCTGGTCATGCTGTTCGGGTTGACCAACGCTCCTGCCGTCTTTCAGCGCCTCATCAATGACGTCCTCCGGGATTTCATCGGCCTCTTCGTGTTCGTCTACCTGGACGATATTCTTATCTTCTCCAGGTCCAGGGACGAGCACCAGGTCCATGTGAGGCGGGTCCTCCAAAGACTGCTGGAGAATCGGCTCTACGTGAAGGCTGAAAAGTGCGAATTCTACGCTAGGACCACATCCTTCCTGGGATTCATCATCTCTCAAGGCCAGGTGCTCCCAGACCCAGAGAAGGTGAAGGCGGTGGTGGAGTGGCCTACTCCCGTGTCCCGGAAGCAGGTGCAACAGTTTGTTGGCTTCGCCAATTTTTACCGCCGCTTTGTCCCAAATTTCAGCTCGATCGTCGGACCACTGACCCGCCTCACGTCCCCGAAGGTCCCGTTCCGGTGGACTGAAGAGGTCGCTGCTGCCTTTAAGGCGCTGAAGGCGGAGTTCTCCTCCTCCCGGGTCCTTCGCCAGGTCGACCCCGCGCTGCAGTGCATTGTGGAGGTGGACGCCTTGGACACGGGAGTGGGAGCAGTACTATCCCAGCGGTCGCCTGACGATGGCGCCAAACGACCATGCGCCTTCTTCTCCCGGCGCCTGTCCCCGGCGGAGAGGAACTACGATGTGGGGGACAGAGAGCTCCTGGCCATTAAACTCGCCTTACAGGAGTGGCGCCACTGGCTAGAGGGGGCGGACCTGCCGTTTGTGGTCCTCACGGACCACAAGAACCTAGAATATTTACGATCTGCCAAGCGCCTGAATGCCCGCCAGGCGCGCTGGTCATTGTTCTTTGCCAGGTTCCGTTTTTCTATCACCTTCAGGCCAGGCTCGAAGAACGGCCTGCCTGACGCCCTCTCTAGGCAGTTCACCCCCGTGGAGGCTGAGGAGACGCCCCTCACTATCCTGCCCAGGTCGTGCGTCGTGGGAGCCATCCCTTGGGACATCGAGAGCAAGATCCGGAAGGCGCAGGAGGTGGAACCTGATCCTGGCGGCGGACCAGAGGGAAAACTGTTCGTTCCATCTGCGGTCCGAGGAGAGGTCATCCACTGGCTCCACACCTCCCGGCTCACCTGTCATCCCGGCACCTCCCGGATGATCAGCCTCCTCCAACGGTCCTTTTGGTGGCCAGGCCTGCGGAGGGACGCAGCCCGCTACGCCCGGGCTTGCCCAATCTGTGCCACCAGCAAGTCGGGAAATGCCCCTCCAGCGGGTCTGCTCCAGCCCCTGCCCGTTCCTGGCAGGCCCTGGTCGCACATCGCGTTGGATTTCGTCACCGGACTCCCCGTTTCCAACTCTTTTGACACCATCCTGACCATCGTGGACCGTTTCTCCAAGGCCGCACACTTCGTTCCCCTGCGAGGTCTCCCCACCGCCCTGGAGACGGCGGATCTCCTCGTCCAACACGTGGTCAGGCTGCACGGGATTCCGGTGGACGTGGTCTCGGACCGGGGCCCCCAATTTTCATCCGAGGTTTGGAGATCTTTCTGTAACGCCATCGGAGCCAAGGTGAGCCTCTCCTCCGGCCATCACCCCCAATCTAACGGGCAGTGTGAGAGGACCAACCAGGAGCTGGAGGCTGCGCTCCGCTGTGTGACCAGGTCCAAACCTACGTCCTGGATCAACCATCTCGCCTGGGTTGAGTACGCCCACAACACCGCCCGCTCTTCTGCAACAGGGATGTCCCCCTTCAAGGCGTCCCTGGGTTACGACCCCCCGCTGCTTCCAGCGCAGGAGAGCGAGGTAACTGTCCCCTCAGTTAGGGCGCATCTCAGGCAGTTCCGCTCCACCTGGGCTGCCGCGCGTCATGCGCTTTTACTCACAGCGGAGCGCAACAGGACCGTGGCGGACCGGCACAGACGACCTGCCCCGGCGTACAGAGTTGGGCAACGAGTTTATGTGTCTACCCAGGACGTTACATTGAAGGGCGAGAGGAGGAAGCTGGCACAGCGGTTCATGGGTCCCTATCCCATCACCCGGATCATCAACCTGGTGGCTGTGCGCGTGGCAATTCCCCCCTCCCTCCGCATCCATCCCACCTTCCACGTGTCAAAGGTGAAGCTGGCAGTCACCGACCCCCTTTGCCCTCCTCCTGCAGCGCAACCCGCGCCCCGGATGATTGGTGGCCATCCGGCCTGGTCCGTCTCCTCCATCCTGGACTCCCGGCGCCGAGGTCGTGGGTTGCAATACTTGGTGGACTGGGAGGGCTATGGGCCCGAGCATCGACAGTGGGTGCCCCCGTCGTTCGTGTTGGACCCATCGCTCATCGCGGACTTCCACCGAGCGCACCCGGATAAGCCATCGCCAGGAGGCGCTGCTAGAGGGGGGAGTACTGTCACGCCGCGCCATTCATCAGCGGCGCCACCTGCTCACGCACCTGATCATCATCAGCGGCGAGGGATAAAGGCCGCCTCGCCCGGAGCCTCGGCCTGAAGCCGTCAGACTTCGTTCCTCACCGTTGTGAGTCATCTACTATCTTCAGCACAATTATTTGGGTAAGAAGCCTTACCTTCTCTCTCCAGTCTGCTCCCCTGTGCACAGGTGGATTTCCCGGCGGCGGACGTCTTCCCTCCAACGCCTACTCTTCGCTGCTGCACCGAGCTCTCCAGGTGGCTGTCTCCCGGGTTTCGCCCCTTGCTGTGCCAGCTGTCCTGTCATCCAAGTAAGTCCTTCTCTTGCCATAATCCCTCCTGTGTTGGTGTATGCCCGTCACCCTCTCCCTGTGCTTTCTCCATAGGGTTGCTCGGCTGTACGGTCACCTGCCTCTGTGCCTGAAGCAGACGCCGCCACCAACACATTTACATCCCGCAGACACGCACTCATTCACGCCTGTTGTTAATAAACTATTTGAACTACTCTAAGCCTGTGTGTGTGCGTCTCCTGAGCTGTGCGTTATGTCAGTGTTTATTATTAAGGGTAAAAAAAAAATCCAAATCTATATGGCTCTGTGTGAAAAAGTGACCCCCCCCCCCCCCGTTAAAATATAAATTAACTGTGGTTTATCACATCTTTGGAAACCTGAGTTCAATTTCTCTAGCCACACCCAGGCCTGATTACTGCCACACCTGTTCTCAATCAAGAAATCACTTAAATAGGACCTGCCCAGTGTTTCCTCTGGCTTAAACCTTGGTGCGGTAGTAACATATTTTTCCGGGGGGGGGGGGTTGCAGAAAACACATGTATGAATATGTTAATTTTATACTATTTTTTTTTTTAAATTTTGCACATAATAATGCATCAGATTTATATAGCGCTTTATCATAGACACTCAAAGACGCTTTTTACAGATACATTATTCATTCACTCCAGACAGACAATGGTAGTGGCAAGCTACTACTGTAGCCACAGCTGCCCTGGGGCAGGCTGACGGAAGCGTGGCTGCCAATCCGGGCCAACGGCCTCTCCGGCCACGACCAAACATTTATACCCAGTGTTAAGGACACTGGAGGCAAGGTGGGTAAAGTGTCTTGCCCAAGGACACAATGGCAGGATATCTGGGGAGAGTGGGATTCAAACCA
The DNA here is from genome assembly GCA_020510985.1 of Pholidichthys leucotaenia. NCBI lineage: Eukaryota > Metazoa > Chordata > Actinopteri > Cichliformes > Pholidichthyidae > Pholidichthys > Pholidichthys leucotaenia. Next base: position 82,854,984 of record CM035848.1, on the reverse strand, counting down.
CCAACCATCCGGTTGTTGGACGACCCGCTCTACCTCCTGAGCCACTGCCGTGCATATGGAACGTACAGTTTGAAGTATTGTACAACCAAGGCTTGAATGTTGGAATATTGGGCCATTTGGGGTCCCACCCAGACGTCCTGTATTTGGACTTTTTACTGGTGTCATCCTTCTCTCCTCCCTCTGCTCGCACCTCTCCTGGACCCTCTGCCTGAACACTTTCCTCTCCTTGGCTCCTTTCTTCTGTCTCATCTTGCCCTCTCTGAACTCTGTCTAATTCAGGTTCTCTCTCTGTCTATAGTGGTACATATACAAACAGGTTAGAAAATACCAAGTGCCATGTAAATTAAAGGAGACAACCAAAAATTTCTAGTTAAGGGTACAAAGAGCACCCACTTAAAACTTGAGGAATGACTTCAGTCTTGAAGGGTTGAGGTTTTTCTCCAAAATTTATAACAATTTTCTTATAGTTTTCTACTTTTCTCTGTAAATTTATCTAAATTTGAAACCATTTTTCTCAAATTTGTAATTTCCTCTTGTAAAATTGACTTTTCTTGTACATTTGAAACTTTTTTATAAATTTGTGGATTATTTTATGGCTTATTTTTGTCTGTTTTTTTTTTAAATAAAATTACTGTTTTTTAAATAAATTTGAAACAGACTGGTATTTTTTTTTTACTTTTTCCTTATAACAGTTTATACTTTTGACCATAACTTTGCAGTCAGAGCAGAACAATAATTTAACTCTCATTACAAAGAAAAAAAATTAATGTATTTAATGATTTAAATTAACTTAAATGACCAAGGATGCCGTTATTTCTGTTGTAATATTTCTATATAGTTACAGTTTTTTTTATAAATCTCCTCACCACCAAGAAGAACCTTCCTTATTTTGAAGTCCAAATGCTGGCACGTTCAGTTTGTCTGAAGGCTGCTGACGGATTAAAGTCATTGACTTTGTGAATTTTGGTCATCTTATGAAATGGTCAGTCAGAAAGCAATTCATACCAGCTCGGATGTCGCCTGGGTTAACAAGGCCAGGAGTTCCTGACAGCGAAGGGCGAAGGACAGAGCTGCGTGGAGGAATCTGATCAGACCTAAAGATGATGATGATGAACTTGCCAGGTACATAATTGGGAACATAACTTAATATTGTAGTGGCTGGTGAAATATAGCCTCAGCAATTCAGTAGTCCCCCTTGTCTTTCCCTTCATATGAAGCTAGCTGCATTTGAATTCTAACCACATCTCTTAGCTAAGCGACTCTTCCTTTATTTCTCCCGTTTCCAGCGGTTTAAAACCATGATAAATGTCTCCAGTGCTTACATACCTCTTATGATTTTTTTTTCCACGTTTAAAGTACTTTAATAAACTCATGTTTCTCTCAGACAGTCAAGCCTTATTATGCTGCATTTCCCCTCTGGTCCGCCTTGGTCCACATGCGCTTTGGACCAGTCCAGCACGCTCGCAGCGCTGTTCATGCTCACTTTTTTCATCTACCCAGGCCAAGCGGTTGACGCATGCATACAGCCATCATTTGTAGTTTCACTCCCGCCTGATAGGTAGTGCCAAGGCACTGACGTGTCAGGATTTTCACCAACGAAGAAATGGCGGACCTCTAAACAAAGTTTTCTCTTCAAATAGAGTCCATTTCTGCTGTTTGACTTCCCAGTTTTCACTCTTTTTCCACGAAAATGCTGCTGCCGCTAGTGAGACACTGCCTGCTGACTGACTGGAAAGCTCGCGTGGGTGGGGCGCTTCTAAACTCTGCGCGGATGATGGCCACGTTCGTTGTTCGTGTGCGCGCTTGTGAAAAGTCATTGCTTCATGTATTTTTCTTAAATTCATATCGCCTTCTTGGCGTGGCGGTAAATTATCTGGTGCGGTGGGCCGCCACTGAGAAATGTTACCAGAGGAAACCCTGCCTGCCTGACAAAGTGAAGTAGACCAAAAGATCCTCAAAAGCTCGACATCATGCTGCGATCCAAAGAAATTCAGAACAATTGAGAAAGTAATAGAGATCTATCAGTCTGGAAAAGGTTATAAAGCCATTTCTAAAGCTTTGAGACTCCAGCGAACCACAGTGAAAGCCATTATCCACAAATGGCGAAAGGGTGGAACAGTGGTGAACCTTCCCAGGAGTGGCCGGCCAACCAAAATTAAGATAAGATAAGATAAGATAAGCCTTTATTAGTCCCACAACGGGGAAATTCCAGGATTGCAACAGCACAGGGATAGCAACACTCAGAGCAACAATCAGAAGGCAAGAAAAAAAACAAGCAAGCAAGAGCAGCTAATAAACATATGTACGTATTACTATAAAATATATATATATACACACACACACAGACACACAGTGCAGAGCATTGTAGCTGGATGGAATAAATATATGAATATATGAACACACAGTGCAGAGCATTGTAGCTAGATTGAATAAATATGTAAATATATAAACACCCACAGTACGGAGCATTGCAGCTAGGTGGAATAAATATGCAAGTATATAAACACACACAGTGCGGAGCAATGTAGCTAGATGGAATAATATGTAGATATATAAATATATAAACACACCCAGTGCTGAGCATTGTAGCTAGATGGAATAAATATGCAAATATATAAACACACACAGTGCAGAGCATTGTTGCTAGATGGAATGAAACAGCATAACCGTCTACTTAGTTATCCTACATGGTATGATTATGTGCCCATACATATTCTCACCCTCCATAGCGACCGGTATGTTCCTAGTTGTATGCCGGAGGGGACCATTGTGTAAGTCTATTGCATCTTTTGCATTCAAAAAACTATTAGTTTGTTACGTCTTTTTGCTATCTCTGCGAGCAGCCCTGCTTAGGTTGTACAGTCTGACAGCCGTTGGTAGGAAGGACCTACGAAACCTCTCGGTTGTGCACCTGGGATGATGTAGTCTGCTGCTAAATGAGCTCCTCAGTGCATTCAGTATGTCCTGCATAGGGTGGAACTCGGACTCCAGCAGAGATGACAGTTTAGCCACCGTCCTTCTCTCTCCTATCTCCTCCATCGGATCAAGGCGCTGCCCCAGGACAGAGCTAGCTTTCTTAATCAGTTTGTTCAGTCTCTTCCTATCGGCTGCAGTAATGCCACTGCCCCAGCAGACCACTCCAAAAGTGATGGCTGATGCCACCACCGTGTCATAGAATGACTTCAGCAGCGCCCCTTGTACACCAAAAGACCTGAGTCTCCTCAGCAGGAACAGCCTGCGCTGTCCCTTTTTGTAGAGTGCATCAGTATTGTGTGACCAGTCTAGTTTATTGTTCAGATGAATACCCAGGTACTTATAGGATGTCACCATCTCGATGTCTGTTCCCTGTATATTTACTGGTACTGTGAGGGGCTGCCCATGCCTGCGGCAGTCCACCACCAGCTCCTTAGTTTTCCTCGCGTTGATCTGGAGGCAGTTCCGATGGCACCAGTCCACGAAGTCCTGGATAAGCCCTCTGTACTCAGCTTCATCTCCATTGGAGATGAGGCCAACGATCGCAGAGTCATCAGAGAACTTCTGTAGATGGCAGTGTGTTGTGTTGTGTGAGAAGTCCGCAGTATAAAGAGTGAACAGGAAGGGAGCCAGCACCGTTCCCTGGGGGGCCCCCGTGCTACTGATGATCGTGTCGGACACACAGTCCCGGGTTCTCACAAACTGAGGCCGGTTCGTGAGGTAGTCCAGGATCCATGATGACAGGTGCTGGTCCACCCCTGCGCGCAGCAGCTTGTCCTTCAGGATCATCGGTTGGATGGTGTTGAAAGCACTGGAGAAGTCAAAGAACATGATCCTCACCATATTCCCGGGCTTCTCCAGGTGGGACAGAGAACGGTGAAGGAGGAAGATCACCGCATCCTCCACCCCAATGCCATGCTGGTAGGCGAACTGGAGTGGATCCATCGCTGGTTCCACCAGGGGGCGGAGGTGAGCAAGGAGCAGTCTCTCCAGGGTCTTCATCAAGTGGGACGTCAAGGCCACCGGTCTGTAGCTGTTCAGGTCTTTGGGGTGGGAAGTTTTTGGTACAGGTACCACACAAGATGTTTTCCACAGCTGTGGTACCCTCCCCAGTTTCAGGCTCATGTTGAAGATATACGTCACAATCCCACACAGCTGGTCTGCACAGGACTTGAGGAGCTTTGCGCTGATGCCGTCCGGTCCCGGCGCCTTCCTCGCCTTGATCTTCCTCAGCTCCGTCCTCACCTGGGTCCTGGTCAGGGTCAGGATGGGGGGCTGTGTGTTGGGAGTGGGGGGGTGTTGGTGGAGTGGGGAGTGGGCAGCAGGACTTGATTTCTTTAGAGGCAGCAGTGGTTGTTGTGCAGTCAGGGGGGAGGGCGGTTGGTCAAATCTATTGAAAAACAGATTCAGGTTGTTCGCCCACTCCCTGCCCCCTGTGGCCTGGGGGGAGGTATTCTGGAGCCCCGAGATGGTTTTGAGGTTTCTCCAGACCCCGCTGATGTCGCTCTGTTGCAGCTTGTCCTCCATCTTCTTCCTGAAGCTGTCCTTGCCTTCTCTGATCTTTCTCCTCAGCTCCCTCTGTACGGACTTCAGCATCTCCCTGTTCCCTGACCTGAAGATCCTCTTCTTCTCTCTCAGAAGTGTTTTTATCTCAGGGTTGATCCAGGGTTTGTTGTTTGAGTGACGCCGTATGGTCTTGGTGGGAACGGATTTGTCCACACAGAAGCTGAGGTAGCCCGTGAAGGTGTGAATGAGGCCATCGATGTCCTCACCATGTGGATCGCAGAGCTGCTTCCAGGCGGTGGCTTCAAAACAGCCCTTTAGGGTGTCCATTGTCTCCTCAGACCATAACTCCACAGTGTGCATGGCCGGAGGTTGTCTGTGCACTAGGGGTTTGTACACCGGCCGGAGATGAACCAAGTTGTGATCCGATCTCCCGAGTGGGGGGAGTTGTGATGAGGTGTACGCCTCCTTAGTGTTTGCGTAGAATAAATCCAGTGTTTTATTGTCTCTAGTGTGGCATGTGACATACTGGGTGAACGTGGGTAGAATGGGAGACAGTGAAACATGGTTGAAATCGCCTGAGATGAGGAGAAGAGCATCTGGGTGTTCTGTCTGCAGCCTGCTGGTTACTGAATGGATGACGTCACGTGCTGTCCCAGCGTTCGCCGTCGGATTTGCATAAACAACAATGCAGATCACGTGTGAGTGTTCTCTCGGGAGATATGTAGGCCTCATGCTAACAGCTAGCAACTCAATGTCTTTGCTGCAGTGTCGTTGTTTAACAGTGATATGTCCCGGTCTGCACCAGTTGTTGTTAACATACATTATCACTCCACCGCCCCTAGCCTTGCCACTGTCTGGTGTTCGGTCAGCTCGTATCATGTGAAAACCCTCCAGCTCAATGTTAGCATCTGCTGCTAGTTCAGTTAGCCACGTCTCAGTAAACAAAAGGAGAGAGCACTCCCGGTATGTGCTATCATAACGGGAGATAGCCGCTAGCTCATCTAACTTTCCCAGTATCGACCGTACATTTCCCATGACAACAGATGGAAGGGAGGGTCTGTACCTTATATTTTTTGTCCTCCGCCTTACTCCAGCCCGGCAGCCGCGGCGTTTTCGCCTCAGTTCTCTCGGTATGTCGAGTTTTTCCAATGGGACCGGGTGGCGGTTGAATGCTAGCAGCTGTTCTCTGCTGTATCGTATCCTGCTATAGACAGTGGCTCCGTCCACCGGCTCAGGAGACATTTAGGACGATCTGTGTGTCCGTGATATAAGTGGGGTGAAAAAAAAAGACGGATCAAAAGAGAGAGGAAGGGAAAAAGACTCGGAATCGAGCCGCTGTTGCAAAAGGCAGCCGACTCGTGTGGCGCCGAGAGAAAAAAAAAAAAAAAGAAAATTACCCCAAGAGCGCAGCGACGACTCATCCAAGAGGTCACAAAAGACCCCACAACAACATCCAAAGACCTGCAGGCCTCACTTCAGACCCCATCATAAGAAAGAGGCTGGGCAAAAATGGCCTGCATGGCAGAGTTCCAAGACAAAAACCACTGCTGAGCAAAAAGAAAAAGGCTCATCTCAGTTTTGCCAGAAAACATCTTGATGATCCCCAAGACCTTTGGGAAAATACTCTAACGAGACAAAAGTCCAACTTTTTGGAAGGTGTGTGTCCCATTACATCTGGCGTAAAAGTAACACAGCATTTCAGAAAAGTAACATGATACCAGCAGTAAAGTATGGTGGTGGTACGACGAAAAAGAGGAAAGCGAGGGGGGGTTCTTGCTCGGCTGCGAAGGAGAGGCACGCGAACAGCCTTGCCTGGCATATTTCTATCCAATGCCAATTCTCTCTTGAACAAGGTAGAAGAATTAAGACTGCTGATGCGATTTAAGGACCTCACTTCCTCGTCTGTCATCTGTTTCTCTGAGACCTGGCTTAAAGGGAACATACCGGACAGCGCGATCAGCCTCGAGGGATTTCAGCTGTTTCGTGCTGATCGTGTCACAGAGCTCTCCGGTAAGTCTATTGGAGGAGGAGTGTGCTTCTATATTAACAGCAGCTGGTGCTCTGATGTAACGGTGGTTTCACAACACTGTTCTACCGATCTAGAATTTCTCTCTGTTAACTGCAAGCCATTTTATTCCCCGCGGGAGTTCGCATCATTTGTTTTGATCGCTGTGTACGCCCCTCCCGACGCGGACGCGCGCGAGGCCCAGCGCACGCTCGCAGATCACGTCCTACATGCGGAGCGGAATTTTCCAGACTCCCTGGTTATTGTGGTAGGCGACTTTAACCAGTGCAATCTGAGTCACGAGCTCCCCCGATACAGACAGTTTATTAAATGTCCAACCAGAGGAAATAACACGCTGGATCACTGTTACACTACAGTGAAAGACGCATATCGCGCTGTTCCCCGCGCTGCGCTTGGACTATCTGATCACGTGATGGTCCACCTCATTCCCACATACAGACAGAGACTGAAACTCACTAAACCTGTTGTGACCACCACGAAGAAATTGACCAGTGAAGCTGGAGAGAAACTGAACACATGCATGGAAATAACTGACTGGGACATGTTTAAAGGAGCCACTCATGATCTTAATGAGTACACAGACACTGTGAAGTCATACATCAACTTTTGTGAGGAGAGCATTCTCCCATCGCGCACCAGGGTGAGGTACTCTAATGATAATCCCTGGTTCACTGCTAAGCTCAGACAGATCAGAAAGGAGAAGGAAGCTGCTTTGAAAAGTGGAGACAGAGACTGCTACAGGGAGGTTAAATATCGGTTTAACAGAGAGCTGAGGAGAGCTAAATCTGTGTATTCTGAGAGACTCCAGCAGCAGTTCACTGCTAATGACTCGGCTTCTGTGTGGAGAGGACTGAGGCAAATCACCAACTATCAGCTTCGGGCTTCTAAAGGTCAGGATGACAAAGCCCTTTGTCAAAAACTGTCCCAACATTACGCCCGTTTTGACACCTCGTCAGCTGTGTCCAACTCCCCCACTCCACCCAGCTCCACTGCCTCCTCGGCCCCTAATTCATCAAAAGTGGTCCCCCCCTCCTCCTCCTCCCCCCCTGCCCTTGTCATCAGTGAGCAGGACGTGCACAGACAATTCTCCAGACTGAACCCGCGCAAGGCCCCCGGGCCGGACGGTGTGTCTCCCTCCACCCTGAGACACTGTGCGAAAGAGCTGGCTCCTGTCTTCACAGACATTTTTAACACCTCCCTTAAGCTGTGCCACGTGCCGACCTGCCTCAAATCCTCCACCATCATCCCCGCCCCCAAGAAGCCACGGATTACTGGACTTAACGACTACAGACCTGTAGCGCTCACCTCTGTAGTCATGAAGTCCTTTGAGCGCCTGGTCCTATCTCACCTCAAGTCCATCACCACTCCCCTCCTGGACCTGCTGCAGTTTGCCTACCGTGCCAACAGGTCTGTGGACGACGCAGTCAACCTGGCCCTCCACTCCATCCTGCAGCACCTGGACTCCCCGGGAACCTACGCCAGGATCCTGTTTGTGGACTTCAGCTCTGCATTCAACACCATCCGCCCCGCTCTGCTCCAGGACAAGCTGTCCCTGCTCGGCGTGCCTGACTCCCTCTGCAGGTGGATCACTGACTTCCTGACGGACCGGAGGCAGCATGTGCGGCTGGGGAAGTCTGTCTCGGACTCTGTTAGCATCAGCATCGGATCACCCCAGGGCTGTGTACTTTCCCCCCTACTCTTCTCCCTTTATACCAACTCCTGCACCTCCTCCCACCAGTCTGTTAAGCTGATCAAGTTTGCGGATGACACCACCCTCATCGGGCTCATCTCCAACGGCGACGAGTCCGTCTACAGGAAAGAGATGGCCCAGCTGGTGTCCTGGTGCAGCCACAGCAACCTGCAGCTGAACGCTCTGAAGACAGCGGAGATGATTGTGGACTTCAGGAAAGTCACAACCCCCCTGCCCCCCCTCACCATCACAGGCTCTCCCATCACCATTGCAGATTCCTTCCGCTTCTTGGGCACCACCATCACCCGGGACCTCAAATGGGAGCCAACCATCAGCTCCCTCATCAAAAAGGCCCAGCAGAGGATATTCTTTCTGCGGCAGCTGAGGAAGCTCAAGCTACCCACCAAGATGTTAGTGCAGTTCTACACGGCCATCATCGAGTCCATCCTCACCTCCTCCATAACCGTGTGGTACGCAGGAGCCACTGCCAGGGACAGACTAAGGCTGCAGCGCGTCATGCGCACTGCTGAGAAGGTGATCGGCTGCAAGCTCCCATCTCTCCAGGACCTGTACATCTCCAGGACCCGGAGGCGTGCAGGCCGGATCATAGCCGATCCTTCACACCCTGGTCACGTACTGTTTGCCCCCCTCCCCTCTGGTAGAAGACTTCGGTCCATTCAGACTAAAACCTCCCGGCACATGAACAGCTTTTTCCCCTCTGCCATCAGACTGCTGAACATTAAGTGACTTATTGACTCTCGTGCACTATATACAGCAGCTCATGTCGTTCATCACTGTTTTTCTGTTGCATTATCGACTGCACTGTGGTACCCCATATTATCTGCTACTTGCTAATTTATTTAAATCTGCCTTGACTAGTATTACTCATTATTATTATTATTATTATTACTTATTATTCTGCACTCATTGCATGTTTTTAGTCTTTTAGTTTTTTTTAGTTTATCTCTTTATCTCATCATGTTTTTAATGTTGCAGCATGGCACCGAGACAAATTCCTAGTTTGTGTACTACATGAACAATGGCAATAAATCTGATTCTGATTCTGATTCTGATTCTGGTAGTGTGATGGTCTGGGGCTGTTTTGCTGCTTCAGGACCTGGAAGACTTGCTGTGGTAAATGGAACCATGAATTCTGCTGTCTACCAAAAATTCCTGAAGGAGAATGTCCGGTCATTTGTTTCTGACCTCAAGCTAAAGCGCACTTGGGTTCTGCAGCAGGACAATGATCCAAAACACACCAGCAAGTCCTCCTCTGAATGGCTTAAGAAAAACAAAATGAAGACTTTGGAGTGGCCTAGACAAAGTCCTGACCTGAATCCGATTGAGATGCTGTAGCATGACCTTAATAAGATGGGTCATGCTTGAAAACCCTTCAATATGGCTGAATTACAACAATTCTGCAAAGATGAGTGGGCCAGAATTCCTGCACAGCACTGTAAAAGACTCATCGCCAGTTATCGCAAATGGTTGATTGCAGTTGTTGCTGCTAAGGGTGGCCCAACCAGTTTAGGTTTAGGGGGCAATCACTTTTTCACACATGGCCATGTCGGTTTGGATTTTTTTTCCCTTAATAATAAACACCTTCATTTAAAAACTGCATTTTGTGTTTACTTGTGTTTTCTTTGTCCATCCATCCATCTTCTTCCGCTTAATCCTGTATAGGCTTAATATTTAAATTTGTTTGATGATCTGAAATATTTAAGTGTGACAAACATCCAAAAAAATGAGAAATCAGGAAGGGGCAAACACTTTTTCACACCTCTGTATGTCTATCCTTTGTTTTTGCATTTTTTAACATTTATTTTAGCCATTTTAAGAGGGAATGACTGTGGGAGTGTCCTAATTTATTCCTCACTATTTGTTTAGAATTACATTTTACAGAAAATTTGAAAAAAAGTCTTTAATTCATTTTTAATTGTTTACAGTAGTTGTATTACATGGATCTTCCAGTATTTTTAACATTGATATTAAATACCCATATGTCCAGATATGTTAAAGAAACACACAGGCTTATACAGGGTGTCATAATTTTTTTCACATGACTGTAGATATCCACTGTAGACCTTGAGAGTTGAATGTTCAGTCTTTCCATGACAAGTCCTGTGAGCCGAAAGGGTGTTATCACATCCTGAATGAAGCTGATAACTTCTGTTTGATTGTTTTTTGGAGCCCATTGCTGCAGCCTGCTACTTCATTAGTCCGTTTTTTTAACGTCCTTTCTCAGGCCGCGGTTTGGAGCCATGAACAGTCGTGGTGGACCCCCACCAATGAAATTTGGGAACCCAGGTGAACGTCTCCGAAAGAAGAGGTGGAACCTGGACGAGTTGCCAAAATTTGAGAAAAACTTCTACACGGAACATCTTGAGGTCCAACGCATGAATCCGGTAAATCTTTAAAGAAAATGTATCATCTCTTCAATTTCTCAGTTGCATTTGCAGTGCATGTTTGAGATTAACTAAAGCAAGAAATGGAAACATTCAGAATGTTCCTATCTTGCGTTCTTCCTTGCCTCTCAGGCAGTTTTTAGCTGGTTTAAATCCTACATCACTGGCAGAAAATTTTGTCACCCTGGGTGAACACTCCTCATTAACGAGATACAACATGGATTGTGGTGTTCCTCAAGGTTCAATTTTAGGTCCAATTCTTTTTAATTTATACATGCTGCCACTAGGCAATGTCATCAGGAGACACGGAATTAGTTTCCACAGTTATGCTGATGATGCCCAGTGTCATTTCCGTCTCTCCTGATGACCCAGCACCAGTTGATGTCCTTTTTAACTGCATTTTAGACATTAAGTCCTGGATGGCAGAGAATTTCCTACAACTCAACCAGGGCAAAACAAATTTTAGTTATTGGTCCAGAAGCTCAGAGAGAAAAACTTTTACCAAAATTACAAACATTGTCTCTTATTCCATCAAAACAAGTTAAAAGTCTGGGTGTTATTTTTTTGACCCTGAGCTTAGTTTTATTCTGCATGTTAATAATATTTTAAAAATTGGATTTTATCATCTAAAAGAATATAGCCAGAGTCTGCCCGTTTGTCTCTCGAGAAAGCACGGAGATGCTAATGCATGCTTTTATTTCCAGTCGTATTGATTATTCCAATGTTCTCCTTTCTGGTCTTCGTAAAAAGATGATCAGTACCTTACAATTATTACAGAATTCAGCAGCCCGTGTGCTGTTGAAGACCAGAAAGAGAGAGCATATTACATCAGTTTTACAGTTGCTGCATTGGCTCCTTGTGAGTTATAGAATCAATTATAAAGTTCTTTTATTAGTCTATAACTCTTAATGGTCTTGGTCCTTCTTATCTATTTGATCTTCTTTTACCATACTGTCCCTCACGGACAGTATGGTAAAAGACCTCACGGAGGTCCTCTTGTACTGGCCTTTTAATGATACCTAAAGTTAGGACAAAAACCCACAGCGAGGCATTGTTCGAATTTTTTGGCCCACGTCTGTGGAACAGCCTGCCAGAGGACCTCAGGGCTGCAGAGAGCATTGATATTTTTAAAAGGAGGCTCAAGACCCACCTTTTTAGTTCAGCTTTTAACTAATTTTATCATTCATGTTTATATACTTACTTAGCTATTTTATCTTATCTATTTAGCTATCTATCTGTCTTTATATTTTTATATTATTTCAATTCAGTTTTGCATTACAGTATATATTGGTATATTTATTATTCCTTTAACCATTTTATTTTCTTTTTATTTACTTTTATTCATGATCTTACTCTGCTTCTTATTGTATTCTATTGTACAGTGGTGTAAAAAAGTGTTTGCCCCCTTCCTGATTTCTCATTGTTTGTATGTTTGTCACACTTAAATGTTTCAGATCATCAAACAAATTTAAATATTAGACAAAGATAACACAAGTAAACACAAAATGCAGTTTTTAAATGAAGGTGTTTATTATTAAGGGTAAAAAAAAATAAATCCAAACCTACATGGCCGTGTGTGGAAAAAGTGCACTTGGGTTCTGAAGCTGGACAATGATCCAAAACACACCAGAAAGTCCACCTCTGAATGGCTTAAGGAAAACAAAATGAAGACTTTGGAGTGGCCTAGTCAAAGTCCTGACCTGATTGAGATGCTGTGGCATGACCTTAAAAAGGTGGTTCATGCTCGAAATCCCTCCAGTGTGGCTGAATTACAACAATTCTGCAAAGACAAATCGGCCAAAATTCCTGCACAGTGCCTTTTTTTTTCTCAAAGGACACTGTGCATGTGTCGGCGTCTGTAAACTCGGTCACTTCTGCACATACTGGATATTTTGTCTATTTATGTTTGTTGTATTAGCTCCGTTTTAAATTTTTATCTCTTCTTATCTCTTTTAATGATATTAACTTTTTACTTAGTGTTAGCTCAGTAAATGCAACAGCCCGTTTTGGCTCACAGGTGAATCAGACCCCAATCAGGGCTGGTCACCATTTTAGGCTAATTTATCTATTTTAGCTAGCTACCTAGCCACCCCTGGCCTGGAAAGCCATGGCTCCATCCCCAACCTGTGTCAGCTGTGTTTCCCTCTCTAAGAAGGTTTCTGAGTTGGAATTGAGACTCTCGAACCTCTATAAGATTTGGGAGGCCGAAAATCATCTGGATACTATCAGTTTTGGATGGACATCGACGCCAGTGACGGACTTGCAGCTAGCAGAGACGGCTACTTACCTGGGTAAAATTAGCATATCGCCATCCACCTCCACCCCTGCTCTGGTCACCTCAGCTGTCCAGGACTTCAGTACCAAACACTGGCTTCAGCTTGGAGCTAAACCCAAAGGCCCGGGTGGTTCTTCACAGCCTCAATGCGCGTCCTGGACCATGGTTGGGCCCAGTAGCAAACGTCGGGGATTGACCAGACATGGCCGCACCTCCTCCCTTCCCCTTTTGCTGGAAAACGGATTTGACATCCTTTACCTGGAAGATTTCCCCCACCTGGACGTTGATCTTCCTCCCATGGCCGCCCCTCCTCCTTCAGCAGCGGTCGAAACCCGCAAGCCCCGAATCAAAACTACCTTAGGTGTGCCAAACTTTACACCAGCTCCAAAAAGAAGAGAGCACAACCCCCTGCATCACCCCCGCACCGGCACCTTGCCACTACAGCAACAACAATGGCATAATTATCCACCATTTCAGAAGCCACCGACAAAGTACCCCCAGACGATGCTGGTAATTACCTCCGCCAAGGAGGTGTTGTTTTTACTGGGGTTTGTCTGTCTGTTTGTCTGTTACCAACATAACTCACAAAGTTATGAACGGATTTTGACAAAATTTTCAGGAAAGGTGTGTAATGGCACGGGGAACAGATGATTAGATTTTGGTGATGATCTGAGAGTGCATACCTCCACCAAGGGCTTTGTTTGTATTTGTGCAGCAGGATTACACAAAAACTACTGGATGGATTTGGATGAAATTTTCACCAGAGGTGGTTCTTGGGCTAAAGAGGAACCCATTGTATTTTGCTGGTGATCTGAGAATGCATACCTCAGCCAAGGCTCTTATCTTCTCACAGTGTGTTAGCAACAATACTCCAAAAGTTATGAACAGATTTTGATGAAATTTTCAGGAAAGGTGTGTAATGGCACGCGGAACAGATGATTAGATTTTGGTAATGATCTCATTATTGAATCACCAACTAGAAAAGCACTCATAGAGTGCATACCTCCGCCAAGGCTCCTTCCGTTTCTCATGGATCACCTCCAAAATGTAATGGGTTTGTGTGTAGGCCTATAGTCACTTGTGGTGAAAACTGCATCAAAGTCTGTCCATCAGTTTTGGAGTGTTGTTGCTAACACACTGTGAGAAGATAAGAACCTTGGCTGAGGTATGCATTCTCAGATCATCAGCAAAATATAATGGGTTCCTCTCTCTAGCCCAAGAACCACCTCTGGTGAAAATTTCATCCAAATCCATCCAGTAGTTTTTGTGTAATCCTGCTGCACAAATACAAACAAAGCCCTTGGTGGAGGTATGCACTCTCAGATCATCACCAAAATCTAATCATCTGTTCCCCGTGCCATTACACACCTTTTCTGAAAATTTCATCAAAATCCGTTCATAAATTTTGGAGTATTGTTGCTAACACACTGTGAGAAGATAAGAGCCTTGGCTGAGGTATGCATTCTCAGATCATCAGCAAAATATAATGGGTTCCTCTCTAGCCCAAGAACCACCTCTGGTGAAAATTTCATCCAAATCTATCCAGTAGTTTTTGTGTAATCCTGCTGCACAAATACAAACAAAGCCCTTGGTGGAGGTATGCACTCTCAGATCATCACCAAAATCTAATCATCTGTTCCCCGTGCCATTACACACCTTTTCTGAAAATTTCATCAAAATCCGTTCATAAATTTTGGAGTATTGTTGCTAACACACTGTGAGAAGATAAGAGCCTTGGCTGAGGTATGCATTCTCAGATCATCAGCAAAATATAATGGGTTCCTCTCTAGCCCAAGAACCACCTCTGGTGAAAATTTCATCCAAATCTATCCAGTAGTTTTTGTGTAATCCTGCTGCACAAATACAAACAAAGCCCTTGGTGGAGGTATGCACTCTCAGATCATCACCAAAATCTAATCATCTGTTCCCCGTGCCATTACACACCTTTTCTGAAAATTTCATCAAAATCCGTTCATAAATTTTGGAGTATTGTTGCTAACACACTGTGAGAAGATAAGAGCCTTGGCTGAGGTATGCATTCTCAGATCATCAGCAAAATATAATGGGTTCCTCTCTAGCCCAAGAACCACCTCTGGTGAAAATTTCATCCAAATCTATCCAGTAGTTTTTGTGTAATCCTGCTGCACAAATACAAACAAAGCCCTTGGTTGAGGTATGTACTCTCAGATCATCACCAAAATCTAATCATCTGTTCCCCATGCCATTACACACCTTTCCTGAAAATTTCGTCAAAATCCGTTCATAACTTTTTGAGTTATGTTGGTAACAGACAAACAGACAAACCCCGGTAAAAACATTACCTCCTTGGCGGAGGTAATAAATGTAGCACTTACACTACTGTTCAAAAGTTTGGGGTCACCCAGACAATTATTTTGTGTTTTCCATGAAAAGTCACACTTATTTACCACCATGAGTTGTAAAATGAATAGAAAATATAGTCAAGACATTGACAAGGTTAGAAATAATGATTTGTATTTGAAATAATAATTTTTTCCAGATACTCAACCTGCTCAAAGGAAAGTCAGTTTTATAGCTTCTCTAACCAGCTAAACTGTTTTCAGCTGTGCTAACATGATTGCACAAGGGTTTTCTAATCATCCATTAGCCTTCTGACGCAATGAGCAAACACATTGTACCATTAAAACACTGGAGTGATAGTTGCTGGAAATGGGCCTCTATACACCTATGTAGATATTGCACCAAAAACCAGACATTTGCAGCTAGAATAGTCATTTACCACATTAGCAACGTATATTAGATATTAGAGTGTATTTCTGATTAGTTTAAAGTATTCTTCATTGAAAAAAACAGTGCTTTTCTTTCAAAAATAAGGAAATTTCTAAGTGACCCCAAACTTTTGAACGGTAGTGTATATTTGGGGAAAATCCCAATATTAGGGGGAACTGAGGTACTTGGCGGAGGTCTGCGCTCTCCGAGTACTTTTCTAGTTTATGATTTGTTTTCAACAGTGGTGTCCTCCTTGGTCGTCTCCCATGAAGTCCACTTTGGCTCAAACAACGACGGATGGTGCGATCTGACACTGATGTACCTTGACCTTGGGAGTTCACCATGAATGTGTTTAGAGGTTGTTCTGGGCTCTTTTGTTACCATTTGTATTATCCATCTCCTCCTGCGGCCACTTCCAGGGAGGTTGGCTACAGTCCCGTGGATCTTAAATTTCTGAATAATATGTGCAACTGTAGTCACAGGAACATCAAGCTGCTTGGAGATGGTCTTATAGCCTTTACCTTTAACATGCTTGTCTATAATTTTCTTTCTAATCTCCTGAGGCAACTCTCTCCTTTTCTTCATCTGGTCCATGTTTAGTGTGGTACACACCATGTCAACAAACAGCACAGTGACTACTTGTCACCCTTTAAATAGGCCGACTGACTGATTACAAGTTTGTAGACTCCTGTGATGTTAATTAGAGGACACATCTTGGTTGAACATGTCCCTATGGTCACATTATTTTCAATCTTTTCTAGGGGCACCATCATTTTTGTCCAGGCCTGTTTCATGAGTTTGTTTTTTAAAATAATTATGTTGAACCACAAATCAAAAACATTGTCTGATTTTCATTGGTTAATTTTCATAGAATTTTTTATTTATTACCACTTGTGTCAGATTCAAGTTATTTCTGTGACCATTGTGGGTTTTTCTTTCATTAACAGAGGGATACCAACAATTTTGTCCATGTCTGTAGATGTTGATAATGATAGTCATAGTGTAGCATTTCTCTCCCTCTTAAATTCAGCTGTTTTTTCTCAGTGTGTTAGTAAACCAACTCATCATCATAATCACACCCTTGACCTGGTCTTGGCCTATGGTGTAGAAATTGATGAGCTGCTTGTCATCCCTCAAAATCCTACACTGACTGACCACTATTTGATAATGTTCAAATTTGTTCTATCTGATTTCACAGCATCAAGCAGAAATATAGTTACCAGATACTTATCTGATAGTGCCGTGGCTCGCTTTAAAGAATTAACCCCTTCAGCACTTACTGTATTACCATGTCTCAATACAGCAGACAGCACTGACTACTTGAATCCATTAGAATTAGACCTTTTAGTTGGTAGTACTGCAGTGTCAGTGCAGTCAACACTTGACTCCATTTCTCTTAAAAAGAAAACTATTAAAAATAGGAGACTAGCTCCATGGTACAACTCCCACACCCGTAAGTTAAAACAGAAAGTTAGATCCTGTGAAAGGCTTTGGCGTGCAAATAAGACAGAAGAATCTTGTTCAGCCTGGAATGCCAGCCTTACCACCTACAAGAAATCTCTCCGTAGTGCTGGGCAACAGTACTATTCATCCTTGATAGAAGAAAATAAAAACAAACACAGATTTCTCTTTAACACTCGCTCAGCTAACCAAGAGCCAAAATGCCATAGATCCCGACATCCCTCCAACTCTTAGTGCTGATGACTTTTTGAATTTTTTTAATTATAAAATTGTCAGTATTAGGAATAATATTCCAAAAAATAGCCCTCCTAAAAATACCAAACCTCTACCTAACACTGCTGTGCCCACAGGCTCAGAACTCCACTTTTCTAAATTTTCTCGTATTAATTGTTATGATCTAGCCCTAATAGTGTCAGCCTCTAAACCAACTACCTGTCTTTTAGATCCAATCCCCGCTAGATTAGTGAAGGAATCGCTATCTCTGAGTAGTCCATCTCTTCTGAACATAACTAGTATGTCCCTATTGATAGGACATGTACCACAGTCATTTAAAGTGGCAGTAATTAAACCTTTAATTAAAAAACCTTCGCTTGATTCTGGGATTTTGGCCAATTATAGACCAATATCTAACCTCCCCTACTTTTCCAAGATCCTTGAAAAAGTAGTCGCCAATCAACTATGCACATTTTTTAGAAAAAAAATTCTATATTTGAGAAATTTCAGTCAGGTTTTATGAAACATCACAGCACAGAGACAGCCTTGGTGAAAGTTACTGATGACATCCTTATGGCATTTGACAAAGGACTTGTCTCCGTCCTTGTTTTATTGGACCTCAGCGCTGCCTTTGATACATTGACCACCATGTTCTGCTAGAGAGACTTGAACAGCAAATTGGCTTGAATGGAACAACGCTAAGATGGTTCCAGTCTTATCTGTCAGATCGTTCCCAGTTTGTTCATGTCCATAACAAGTCCTCTACTCAGACCACGGTTAGCTATGGAGTTCCGCAGGGATCAGTACTTGGACCAGTATTGTTTACATTATACATGCTGCCTTTGGGAGACATTACGAGGAAGCATTGTATTCATTTTCATTGTTATGCTGACAACACTCAGTTGTGTTTATCCATCAATCCAGATGATCCCAGCCAGTTGGGTTTACTCCCAAGAGTGTCTTAAGGATATCAAAACCTGGATGAAGTACAACTTTCTGTTGCTGAATATAGATAAAACTGAAGTCATCGTTCTTGGCCCCAAACATGCTAGAAGTACTCTTTTTAGCAAGATAACAACAGTAGATGGCATTGCACTGGCTTCTACGTCTTCTGTTAGGAATCTTGGAGTTGTCTTTGACCAAGATGTGTCTTTCAACTCTCATATACAGCAAACCATTAAGACTGCCTTCTTCCATCTGCATAATATTTCTAAAATTAGGTCCATCCTGTCCCATAAAGATGCAGAGAAACTTGTTCACGCCTTTATCACCTCTAGACTTGACTATTGTAACTCACTTTTATCAGGTTGTACAAATAAGTCCATAAAGTTTCTCCAACTCATTCAGAATGCAGCTGCACATATCCTTATGAGAACAGGGAGAAGAGATCACATTACTCCA
The DNA here is from genome assembly GCA_020510985.1 of Pholidichthys leucotaenia. Classification (NCBI taxonomy): domain Eukaryota; kingdom Metazoa; phylum Chordata; class Actinopteri; order Cichliformes; family Pholidichthyidae; genus Pholidichthys; species Pholidichthys leucotaenia. The sequence continues at coordinate 82,836,286 of CM035848.1, read as the reverse complement.
GTTTTAGCTTCTTTACATACATTGGCTCCCAATAAAATATAGAATTGAATTCAAGATATTGTTCTTAACCTATAAAGCTCTTAATGGTATGGCTCCTTCTTACCTGCAAGAACTCTTAGTTCCCAATCATCCAACCAGAGCTCTGCACTCCCCAAAATCCAAACTACCAGTGGTCCCCAAGGTATCTAGAAGTAGATTGGGAGGTAGAGCTTTCAGCTATCAAGCTCCCTTCCTGTGGAACCGTCTTCCCAGTTCAGTTCGGGAGGCAGACACTCTGTCTTTATTCAAGAGCAAGTTGAAATCTTTTCTCTTTGATAAGGCCTTTAGTTAGAAATGCTGCCCCTTCCAGACCTTTGCTTGCATGTGCAGCCTGGCCAGGCTTGGTACTGGGCTGTTTGGCTTTGAATGTTGTATTTGTGTGTTTGTTTTGAATGTAGTTACTCAACCCAGCCGGTCGAGGCGGATGGCCATCCTCTATGAGCTATGGTTCTGCCCGAGGTTTCTGCCCATTAAAGGGAAGTTTTTCCTTGCCTGTGTCGCCGCAGTGCTTGCTCTTAGGGGTCTCTGCTGGGTTCTGTAAACTAAGAGTGTGGCCTAAACCCACTCTTTCCTGTAAAGTGCCTTGAGATGACCTGTGTTGTGATTTGACGCTATATAAATAAAATTGAATTGAACTGAATTAAAGGACTCATTGCCAGTTATTGTAAATGCTTGATTGCAGTTGTTGCTGCAAAGGGTGGCCCAACCAGTTATTAGGTTTAGGGGCAATCACTTTTTCACACACAGCCATGTAGGTTTGAATTTTTTTCCCCCCCTTAATAATAAACACCTTCATTTAAAAACTGCATTTTGTGTTTACTTGTGTTATCTTTGTCTAATATATAAATTTGTTTGATGATCTGAAACATTTAAGTGTGACAAACATACAAAAAAAATGAGAAATCAGGAAGGGGGCAAACACTTTTCCACACCACTGTATTTTATTTTATCTTGTTATTTTTAGTTATAGTGTTGCCTCATTGGGGGGCTCTCCGCACTTGGAGCTGTAATTGGCACTGACAGTGGAGATTCTGCTGTGGTGGTGACCCTGACTTGGTGGGATGGGGGAGTCCAGTCACATCCTGTTGGTTGTGGTGTGGACTCCTCTGTCACCTGTGGCAGTGTCTCTGCAGCTGTGAGCTGATACCGGCTCATGGTGCTGACGGTCCCCGTATGATGGCATTTCTTAACTCTGGTCCTCAGTCCTCAGCCATGTTTTAACTATGCCTATTATTACTTGTGGGTGGGGTGGAACAGGGTGGGAGGAGGTGGGCTCTGGGGTGGGTTGGGGGTCAGGTGGATGGATGTCTTAGACGAGAGTGGGGGCAGGAGGACTGGGGGAGGGCTCTCTTTGTCTTTTTACTGGTTTGTTTGTGTTTTATCTGGAATTGTTTTTAACTGTAAGGCACATTGAGCTGCACTTTGTTGTATGAAAGGTGCTATATAAATAAATAAAGTTTAAAGTTTAATATGTGTGATAATGTTATTCCCTTTGAAGGTTCTTTAAAAAAATGGACAGTTAATATGAAAGTTACTTTTTTCCCCAGTATGAAATTGAAGAGTTCCGAAAAAGGAAGGAAATCACCATCAGAGGCACTGCCTGTCCAAAGGCCGTCACTGCTTTTCACCAAGCGCAGTTTCCTCGTTAGTAACTTATATTACACAAACTGTGATTCTGTCATACATGATCTCTGAAAAATCTGTGCAAATATGATTGTTCTTTAATTCAAGCATCCAAGAAATGTGATTGGTCTTGCATTACTTAAAGTTAAAATATTTCAGTTAAACCTACGCACTAATATATTATCCTCATAGAAAGACTAAAAGCTGTAAATGATTGGATTTTCATGTTATTTTTTTTTTCCATTTAATACCAGAGTATGTCATAGATGTGTTGATGCAGCAGAACTTCAAGGAACCCACAGCGATCCAGTCTCAGGGTTTTCCCGTGGCCCTGAGTGGCAGGGATATGGTGGGAATTGCACAGACTGGCTCTGGAAAGACCCTTGCTGTAAGAATTTTTTTCTGCAGAAATTATGCTGATTGTTATAATTACAGAATGACAGAATTCAGGTAACTTTGGACAGACTAAATTCTATGATTTTAAGAGATACAAAAGCAAATGTCAGATTTTCTGTTGTGCAGTATTTAAGTACCTCCTGTGTCTTTTTATCCTGCAGTACCTTCTTCCTGCTATCGTACACATCAACCACCAGCCCTATCTGGAGAGAGGAGATGGCCCTATTGTAAGTGCAAACCTTTTTTTTGTAATGCTAGAAAGGATTTCTTTATCTGTGTAGTCATTCTAAAAATCCTTCCTCATTCCTCATCCCTTTCTCTCTTTTAAGTGTCTGGTGCTCGCCCCAACCAGAGAACTGGCCCAGCAGGTTCAGCAGGTTGCTTATGACTACGGCAAGTCTTCCCGTATCAAAAGCACCTGTGTCTATGGTGGTGCTCCAAAAGGACCTCAGATCCGAGACCTTGAAAGGGGTGGGTAGTCTGGGTACCATTGTAGATGTGCACATGCAATTAAGTGTTGTAGGTATTTAGAACATCTATATTAATAAATTCTGTTCAACATACATGTCATACTTTTGGTCTTGTCATTACCAGTATCTGCATTGCCTTATATTAGGGCCGTGCAATTAACTGAAGAAAAATAATGTAGGAATAATTAGTTATAAGGTACAAAGATTATTTAATTTATACCTAGAGGTGTGTGTATAAACAAAGGTTTGCTTTGGGTTCACGCACACACTGGGAGGAAAATTTGTTTCTGGGGCACCAGTCCAAAACTTGGACAATTTATTAATAACTAATCTTTATACCTTCAATCAATCAGTCTCAAATATTCATGAATTCTACTGGGTGACTTCATAAACAATCACAGGAAAAGAAATCAACAGAAACTTCCATATACCGTTTACAGTTTTAATGATCAGACTCAGATTAAATAACATTACATTCAACGGACTTGTTGGTAAGGTGAAATGATCATGTATCAAGCATCACATTCAACTTGTAACTGATTATTGAGCAACAGAGTGTAATCACATATGTGGAACCAAGGAAAACTTAGTGTACATTTGTAACTGTGATGAAAATGGAGACTGAAATAACTGTAACCAAAATATGAAGAAAATTGGATGCAAATTTTATGAAGAAAATTATAAAAGCTGATTATATGGAGAAAGAAATTCTGGATTACTCTAAAAAGTAAAAATGGAATTTAATGAAAAGTGATGTTATTTCTCTTTAATTCTATAGCTCAGATCAGAGTTATGAACTAGTTTTAAATCTGAGACAAATTATGACATGCTTAAGGCGATGGACATTGCATTACTCAGCAGATGAAACAAAGGAATATGGCTCATGTGATCTTTTCTTGCATTGGCGTCTAACTGGATCCTTAGCTGAAGCTTTATTTGAAGATTATGCTGGAGAATATCTGCCAGAAGATATTTCTTCCCAGGGCAACAGTCAGGAGCTGAGGTCCGGTGACACTGATGAGGCTGTTGGCTGTGAAGTATGCCATGTGGGACAACACGAGAATTTTTCAGCGGTGTTCTTGGGTCCAAACAAATTGGAGATAGTTTAAAGTCTGATCACAGTCACAGAATCGAAGAGACAAAAATTAAAAAAGTTATTTAAGCCATGAAACCCGAGTTCTTCAGATGTCATGGGGGTTGGCGAAAACAGCTTCCAGTGTGAGGAAAAACGATCAGTTCACTTCAAAACATGGTGAGTTAAAGAAAATCAATAAGTAAAAGTTTAACAGAATAAAATAGAAAAATGTCTGTGAACACGGAGTTTCACTCCATATAAAAGAGAAGTTTGAGCTCAAAACAGAAGAAAAAGTATTTTTCCCAGACGTTTAAAGGAAAGAGAATTCAAGGCAGGACACAGACAACTTTCACTCAGAACAACTCTCAGAACTAGGGCCTTTCTCACTTAAAACTGAGTAAGTTTTCAGGGGAAAAACTTGACTGACATGAAAGGGAACCAATTGTCTCCCATTGCAGGAGGTTTGAATAAACTCTGGTCCAATAAGAAAGCAGTCCTTTGTCTGTAACCGACCAATAGAATGAAAGTGGTCGTTGTCCAAAAGAGACTGGCTGGTGATTGGCTGAGCCAGTCAGATGACTTGAGTAAGTTTTAGAAGTCAAACACATATTAACTGTGAAATTCACATTATATACTTGTGTATAAAGTCTAAGCTAACTTCAGTGATTCATGACTAACTTTCAGTGAGCATGCACTTTTATAAACTTGTCTTTCTACAATTAACATGCATTAGAATAAGGTTCATTTAAGCATTTTCAAACATGCAACACATTTAAAATCAATGATTAATGAAACACTTCAAACTAGAATGGTATGTCAGAGTCCCATTTGATTTTCCAGGGTGCCCTGAAAAGGAAAATAATCTGAGAATTGAGAGTTTTTGTTAAAAGGAAGTCATTTCATTCATTAACCCCAGTTCAGCTTGTAGAGGCATCAGTGAATATAATCCGGAATTGTCCACTAGGGGGCAGTGTTGAGCTGTGGATAGTTCCTAGAGACCATGGAATGCACTCAAGGGATCTGGGATGTTTCAAACAGTCCTTGGAGCATAAAACTGTCTGGTTGGGGAGGAAATGCCGAGGTTTATGATTGCAAACTAATCCGTTCCTGGCACAAAATGGGATCCTTATTGGTCCTTTTACCGTGGAATGTGTTTTCAAACTGTGGTCCTTAGGAGAAGGAAACAATTCTTGACCAGACTTTTGAGTGAAACAGTTTCTTTAAGGTGAAGAGGGATTGTATAGATTAGCCAAAGGGATTGATGCTACAATAACCAAAAACCAAGATTCAGAATGTCTAATCGCACCAGTCTTCTCGCCTTTTTCTTTTGTCAGTTTAATCTTTTATTTTGAAAGTTTGTGTTTCCTGCAGTCAGATCAGAGAAGAATTTGGCTCAATTTTGCATGGTTTCATTTTTCAGGCCGTAATTTTTAACTTCATACTGTAATGTAAAACTGAAACGGCTATTGCTAACACTATAGCAACTCTATGTTGCTCCAATTGTTTGATTGGCTTCATTTGTTTTAGCAGGTTTATTTTTAGTGGTCCGTTCGTCTGTGGTTACACAGTCTTATCTTATATCCCTTTAAATTGTTGTAATATCATAACTGTAAAAATTGTACAGATGGTTTACATTGAACAGTCAGTTGTGTATAATTGGGATGATTGCGTGTGACTTCAGGTGTTGAGATCTGCATTGCCACTCCTGGTCGTCTCATCGACTTCTTGGAGGCGGGTAAGACCAATCTGCGGCGCTGTACCTATCTGGTGCTAGATGAGGCTGACCGCATGTTGGACATGGGTTTTGAACCACAGATTCGCAAGATAGTTGAACAAATCAGGGTAGGATTTTGGTTAAGATACTGATAAAACACTATAATAAAATTATTGTATGGGTGTTTGTTTTAGCTTTGTTTAAAATCTCTGCCCCCCAGCCTGACAGACAGACTCTGATGTGGAGTGCTACCTGGCCAAAAGAGGTTCGCCAGCTTGCAGAGGACTTTCTGAGGGATTACATCCAGATTAACATTGGAGCTCTGGAACTCAGTGCTAACCACAACATCCTGCAGATAGTTGATGTCTGCATGGAAACTGAGAAGGACCACAAGTAAGGAAAACCAAATTCATGACATGTCATCTGAGCGTAATGGTGTCATAGGACCTCAGGTCATCTTTTCACACAGGCAAAAATGAGAAGATAAGTAATGATATATTAATTTCCCTCCCTGTCTGCAGACTTATTCAGCTGATGGAGGAGATAATGGCTGAAAAGGAAAACAAAACCATTATCTTTGTGGAGACCAAGAAACGCTGTGATGATCTTACAAGGAGGATGAGACGTGATGGGTAAGGAATAATGTCTCTTATTATATAAGTAAGGTATTTTTAGGATAAATCATGCATCTATTTTAAACTCATCTTGCTACTTGTCTTTGTTTTTCCCTAGTTGGCCAGCCATGTGTATCCATGGAGACAAGAGCCAGCCAGAAAGAGACTGGGTTCTCACAGGTAAGAGTACATAGCATAAATGATGTTTAACTTCCCTTTCTAGGATTTCTGCTTGTAACATTTCTGCATGGTGGGCCGCCACGCTAAAAACTGAGCCACCATGCTAAGAAAATTAATAAAGGATTGTAAATTATATATCTCCGCAAGCCCAAGCACAAACAAAGGGAAAAACAGACACCCCATTCAGGGCTGTACAGTGCAATATATACTGTATGCCGCACGTGAGATGAAAGTTGGTCTATATGAGAAGTAGCACCAGTGTGATGAGAGGCAATGTGAGTTCTATTCACATAAATTCACACCTCAACAACCCTCCACAACCTTTTCAGATTTTAAGCAGGTCTCATCTCCTGCAGATAACAGCGCATTTCTCCAGGATATCAAGTTTCATGACTTCACATTGCTGATATCACACGAGCGTGCTGGTCAGCCCGGAAGCTGTTGATTCTGGCCACTATTGAGAGTCACCGACATTTTTACAGGTCTATTAATTTTGTTGCCCCGTGTCAAACTCAGCACAGATCAGTGGTTGAATACATTGATCTGTATCAGGGATAGGCAACTTTGGTGGTAGTGAGGGCCACAAAACATTTCCTCACTTCCCGAGAGCCAGATTTACTTGTAAACCTTCCATTGGGGGTGGGGGGTAGGTATTATTTTCTGCAAAGTTAAAAGTTTCACAATTAAAACTGAAAATGCAAATGTGAATAAAAGGTACTCAGTGTTTTGTCATATTGGAATTAAAATTACTGATAAAATTATAACTGCCCTGCAATGGACTAGCGATCTGTCCAGGGTGTACTCTGCCTCTCGCCAAAGATGCTGGGATAGGCTTGAGGATTAAGCAGTAGAAAATGGATGGATAAAATTATATCATGACCTAATTTTTAAAATTCTCTCCATCAAAATGATGAGCGAAGAGAAATTCTGGACAATAATTAACAAAAAAAAGCCAAGAAGAAAAGGAAATATGACAAAGCTTAGCTTGCTCTTGGATTCACTGGGGGTGTGCAGGGGCAGAGAAATAGCTGTGTGTGTAGGTGGGTTTGGTAATCATCTGGCTCCCCAAAATGAGGAATTAAAAAAAAAGTTTTAAGAGCCACTGGTATAAATGAAAGCACCAAGGTGCTGATGCCTGGGTGCCAGAGCCTTGGCGGAGGTATGTGTTCTCAGATCATCACCAAAATGTTATGGGTTCCTCTCTAGCCCAAGGACCACATGTGGTAAAAATTTCATCCAAATCCATGCAGTAGTTTTGGAGTATTCTTGCTCACACACTGGGAGAAGATAAGAGCCTTGGGCAGGTATGCATACTGGGATCATCACCAACATGTTATTGGTTCCTCTCTAGCCCAAGGACCACCTCTGGTAAAAATTTCATCCAAATTCATCCAGTAGTTTTGGAGTACATGCATGTGGCGTGAAACTAAACTGCAGTTCACATGCCCATCAGTGTTGCCAGACGTACGATAATTATCGCATTTATATGATAGTTTTGACTTCTGTATGATGAATGATCAATAATTTTAAAAATCCCATAATGTACAATAATTTGACCTTTTCATTACATGGCTAAGTTAATACATTAGCAAACACAATCAGGATACAGATCCTGCGCATACATACTACGCTTGTTTTAAATGCATCATCTCATGAGCGCGGGCTGTGTGGAAAAGAAGATGGAAGACTCGCATTGCGGCAGGAGAGAGGGGCAAACTTCTCCCACCTGCTAGCAGAGTAGGCGGCCTCAGATGGAGGCTACTGATGGGATCCATAGTTTACAGAAGCATACTGAGTCAAGCTAAAAAGATCCGTTATAGTGTTACACCGAATCACTCAGTGCTGTACTGGAGCTCTGTCTACCACTCACTGAACTGAGAGTTGGCTGAACTGAGCAGGCAGGGCTCATTTGCTGCTCAGGCGGGTGATTCAGCTGGTGATCCCTGGCTTCCAGGACAGTTCTGGCGAGTGACTCAGTACAGTACATTCACCCATAAAACTAGTACACTTGATCAAATCGTTTGCGTACGTTACAGCACTAATGCAGGCACGGCAGACTCAACAAGTAAGCAACATTGCCAGCAGGTTGAGAAACGAATTGGTGGGGGTGGGGGGGTAACAGTGCCCAATTTTACTGGGTGGTTCAAACCTGTTGTTGGCATTAGCACTAGTGGTGTGCAATACTGCAAGATTTGATATTGATCCAATACCAAGTACAGTGTTTCCTCTGGCTAAAAGACCTTGGTGCGGTGGCAACATATTTTTCCGGGGGGGGGGGGGCGTGTAAACATACCGGAATATGTTAATTTTATACTATTTATTTCTTTTTAAAATTTTACACAGTAACGTTGCATATGGAACTTACCATTTGAAGCATTGTACAACCAAGACTTAAATATTGGGCCAGTTGGGGTCCCACCCAGACATCCTGTGTTTAGACTTTTTAGTGGTGTTGTCCTTCTCTCCTTCCTCTGCCTGAACACTTTCCTCTCCTTGGCTCCTCTCTTCTGTCTCATCTTGCCCTCTCTAAGCTCTGTCTAATTCAGGTTCTCTCTCTGTCTATGGTGGTATACAAACAGATTAGAAAATATCAAGTGTCATGTTTTGTCCTGCAGGATTTTTTTGTCATGGTTTACATAAATGACAAAATATGTGTATTTTTTGTATTTTTGTTCTAGTGTTTCTTTTTTTCCATTGAGAGAGTAGGGAAGGGAAAGAAATATTCATAATAGTAATGTACTCATTCATACTTAAATTATATGATCAGGTGGGTGTAGTAACCAGAAATTCTACTCATGTAAAAGCAGTGCTTTGAAATTAATAATTAAAAGTAGACAACCAAAAATTTCTACTTGAGTTAAGGGTACAAAGAGCACCCACATAACAACTTGAGTAATGACTTCAGTCTTGAAGATTTGAGGTTTTTCTCAAAAATTTCTAACAATTTTTTTTATAGTTTTCTACTTTTAGAGAAAATGTACTTTTCTTGTACATTTGAAACTTTATTATAAATTTGTGGATTATTTTATGACTAATTTTTTTCTGTTTTTTAAAATAAAATTACCATTTGTTTTTTTTTTTAGATAAATTTGAAACAGACTGTGGTAATTTTTTTTACTTTTTCCGTATAACAATTTACATTTTTGACCATAATTTTGCAGTCAGAACAGAACAATAATTTAAATCTGATTACAAAGAGAAAATACAAATAAAATTGTATTTAATGAAATAAATTAACTTAAATGACCAAGGATGTCGTTATTTCTATTATAATATTTCTTTATATTTATAGTTTGTTTGTTTTTTTTTGTCAGAAATCTCCTCACCACCCAGACAGCAGGAAAAACCTCCCTTATTTTGAAATCAGATGTTGGCACGTTTAGTTTGTCTGAAGGTTGCTGACAGATTAAAGTCATTGACTTTGTGAATTTCGGTCATCTTAACCTGCCAGGTACATAATAGGGAACTGTAGCGAACTCTAAAGACATAATTCACTACAGTATGTGTTCATGTACAGAATGATCTGCTTAGGCAGTTATAGTTGTGCTCTCAGGCTTTCTCATCAGGCACCTCTCTAGGCAGCCACTGAAGGACCTCAGTTTAGAGTGAAAATAGAGCTAGTGTTTTTAGTTGTTGCTTTTTGTCACTGCCGCTAAAGAATAAAAACGGCACACCTGCTCGTGTGACAAAAGAGAGAAATTGCCAGTCTCTTCATTCCTGCAATTCCTACAGAACATAACTTAATATTGTAGTGGCTGGTGAAATATATCCTCAGCAATTCATCAGTTCCCTGCCTTTCCCTTCATATGAAGCCAGCTGCATATGAATTCTAACCACGTCTCTTAGCTAAGCGACTATTCCATTATTGCTCCTGTTAATAGTGGATTAAAATCATGATAAACGCCTCCAGTGCTTACATACATACCTCTTCTGATTTTTTTCCGCGTTTAAAGTACTTGAACAAACTCATGTTTTTGTCGACAGTCATGCTTAGCGAGACACTACCTGCTGAGTGAGTTGAGAACTCGCGTGGGTGGGGCGCTTCTAAACTGCGCAGATGACGGCCACGCACGTTGTTCGTGTGCGCGCTTGCGGAAAGTCATTGCTTCATATATTTTTCTTAATAAAAATCATATCGCCTTGGCATGGTGGTACAATTTCTGGCGAGGCGGCCCGCTATGGAGAAATGTTACCAGAGGAAACCCTGAAGTAAATACAGGGCCAGTATCAACGATATTGATACGATACCGATACTTTTTAATAATTAAGGTGGATGCATCATCAAATTACTAAATCTGAATTAATTTTCATGACCTTTAATGTATTTTGGGATTTCTTTTCCTTTGAGTTATTAATTGTTAAAACTCAGGACAGAATTTGGGCAAAGTTTAGCAGTAAATAGAAAATACTTTATTATCATGATAAAACTTTTTGTTCAGAAACAACAGAATAGTAACAAAACAGTTTTCCTCATACATTGTCATGTCTGGATTTGTTGCTTAAATAAACAAACTGTACAAAATTATCACTCAAGACAGTGTTTCCTTTGGCTTAAAGACCTTGGTGCAGTGGCAACGTATTTTTCCTGGCGGGGGGTGGGGGTGTGCAGAAAACACATGACATGATTGTAACTGGAATATGTTAATTTTACACTATTTTTTTTTTTTTTAATTTTGCACAGTAATATTGCATAATGGAACTTACCATTTGAAGTATTGTACAACCGAGGCTTGAATGTTGGCATATTGGGCCAGTTGGGGTCCCACCCAGATGTTCTGTGTTTGGACTTTTTACTGGTGCTATCCTTCTCTCCTCCCTCAGCTCTCACCTTTCCTAGACCCTCTACCTGAACACCTTCCTCTCCTTGGCTCCTCTCTTCTGTCTCATCTTTCCCTCTCTGAGCCCTGCCTAATTCAGGTTCTCTCTCTGTCTATGGTGGTATACAAACAGGTTAGAAAATACCAAGTGTCATGTTCTGTCTTGCAGGACTTTTTTTTTCATGGTTTACATAAATAACCAAAATGTATATTTTTTGTATTTTTATTCTAGTGTTTCTTTTTTCCATTGACGAAGAGCAGTAAAGGGAAGGAAAAAAATTCATAATAGTAATTCATACTTAAATTATATGATCAGAGATGGGTATATAGTAGCCAGAAATTCTATTCATGTGAAAGCAGTGCTATGAAATTAATAATTAAAAGTAGACAACCAAAAATTTGTAGTTGAGTTAAGGGTACAAAGTGCGCCCACTTAAAAACTTGAGTCATGACTTCAGTCTTGAAGGTTTGAGGTTTTTTGCCAAAATTTATAACAATTTTCTTATAGTTTTCTACTTTTCTCTGTAAATTTATCTAAATTTACAACCATTTTCCTCAAATTTGTAATTTTCTCATAAAATTATGACTTTTCTTGTACATTTGAGACTATTATAAATTTGTGGATTATTTTATTCTTTTATGTTTATCTTTTTTAATCCAATCCAACTTTATTTATAAAGCTCTTTGAAAATGACAGTTGACACAAAGTGCTGAACATCAATGATAAATAAAATATAAAAACAATAAAATATAGCTAAAGTACAAAACAGCACAAACAAAACAATAGTCATACAATAGAGACAATAAGAACAAATAAAATTAATGTCTCAAACTGGGTCAAAAGCCAGAGAATAAAAATGGGTTTTAAGAGGAGTTTTAAAACTGGACAGTAAAGAGGTCTGTCTGATGGACAAAGGCAGATTATTATAAAATTACTGTCTTTTGGTTGTTTTTTTTAATAAATTTGAAATGGAATGTGGCAGTTTTTTTTACTTTTTTCCTCATACAATTTAAACTTTTGACCATAATTTTGTAGAGCCAGAACAGAACAATAACTTTAACTCTGAATTCAAAGAAATATAATTATTAAAATTGTATTTAAAGAAATAAATTAACTTAAATGATCAAATATGCAGTTACTTCTGTTATAATATTTCTATGTATTCATACTTTTTTCGAAATCTCCTCACCACCCAGACAACAGGAAAAACCTCCCTTATTTTGAAATCCAAATGTTGGCACGTTTAGTTTCTCTGAAGGCTGCTGATGGATTAAAGTCATTGACTTCGTGAATTTCAGTCATCTTAACTTGCCAGGTACATAATAATGAACATAAATTATTAGTTAATATTGTAGTAGCTAGTGAAGTAAATCCTCAGCGATTCATCAGTCACTCTTGCCTTTCCCTGCAATGAAGCCTAACCAGACCTGTTAGCTAAGCGGCTGTTAGGGCGGCGGGCTGCCACACAGAATTGTTACCAGAGGAAACCCTGCAAGAACAAATTAAAACAAATGCTTTTATGAGGTACAGTGTTCAGAAACTACAATACGAAAATGAAATAAAATGTCTCCCTTCATTTGAAAATATAGCTACACGGCACTCCTCTTCCTCTCTGCCATTCTTTACCTCTAAACTTTGCCCAAATTCTGTCCTGGGTTTTAACTAATTAATAATCCAAAGGAAAAAAATCACAAAACATTTAAAGGTCATGAAAATTCATAAAGATTTAGTAATTTGATGATGCCATCCACCTTAATGATTAAAAAGTATCGGTATTGGCGATACTGGCCCTGTAGTCACTTGGTATCGGATCGATGGCAATCTTGCAGTATTGCACACCACTACTCTATGCTGCTCGTGTGTGTGCACACAACCAGTTTGTTTACCTGGCACTGCTATGTCACGTGATGGTAAAACATAAAAAACACGAGAGGGAGGAGGAGGAAGTAAGGAGTAGGCAGCGATAATGCACCTAAACACTGGTGCCAACTGCCGTAAAACCACAAGAAGAAGAAGAGGCGCAAAGTGTGCCTGCTCCGTACACAGATACAGTATCGATCTCATTACACTTACAGTCATGTAAAAATATTAGGACACCCTGTATAAGCCTGTGTGTTTTTTTAACATATTTGGACATATGGATATTTAATATCAATGTTAAAAATACTGGGGATTCATGTAATACAACTAAACAATTAAAAATGAATTGAAGACTTTTTCCAAATTTTCTGTAAAATGTAATTCTAAACAAATAGTGAGGAATAAATTAGGACACCCCCCCATCTTTTTTAGGACACCCTCACATTCATTCCCACTTACAATGGCTAAAATAAATGTTAAAAAATGCAAATAAAAACAAAAACATGGTTAGACATAGATATGTGAACATTTCTTAATAAAGAACTGAATATTTTGGTGTCCAAATTGTTTTCACATGACTGTATATTGATCATTGTCAGTACCAATGTTGGTATCAATATTATCGATATTTGGATCGATCCGCCCACTACTAATTAGCACTAAAGCTTTCTGTTGCTGCTGCAACGTGCAGATGTCTGCAAAAATGTCACTGGATTGTGGTGGTCAATAAAACTGTGAAACAGATTTCTCCTTCACTTATCAGAGGCATTTTAGTAGTGGATCGATTGATGTTTATTCCTAATGCATATAAACGGAGTGCTTCTCAAAATATTTGAGGCAAGGCTTTGATACATGATGATTCAACAGAAGACATATAGAAGATAGTTAAGTATGACTAATATTATGGGCTGTTCAGTGCAGGCCAGGGGCCATGTTTAATGTTGCAGCATTGCACCGAGACAAATTCCTAGTTTGTGTACTACATGAACAATGGCAATAAATCTCATTCTGATTCTGATTCTGATCCTGTACTTCACACAGGTAGAGGCGCTTTTTTGGGCCACTTGACTGCAGTCGTTTTTCAACCCATCTGTTAGGTAAAACTGTGTTATAGGCTGTAATATGCACAATCTGGGATAATGTGTTACTGAAGCAGATGGTCCTGAGTCACGTCAAAATGAAAACTGGGTGTGTACAATAATTTTCCTCAAAATACAATAACTTTAAGCCGCTGGTACAATACTTCAGCATTTCCCATCTGGCAACACTGATGCCCATACTGTTGGCGGCAGCCAAAAGCCACCAACCTGATTTGAACAGCAGCAATCCAAACACAAAGAAGAGCACGGTGGCAGACGTTTTAAATGGCGGAAGCGATGGAGGTACATGAATACAATGACAATCAAGACATACAGGAGCTTTTGCTGTTTAGTGGCAGAGGAAGAAAACAAGACGGGCAAAAAGACGGACATTTGTTCACCCAGTATTGGCGGATTGCTCAGTAGTTTCCTCTGGTGGGAGTTTTCAGGCGCATGCGCAGTACTGTTCCAGTCCGGTTTATTTAAAAAACAAAGCGTTATTTCTTAATTCTAGAAAATTAAAAAGTCGAGAAAATATGGCAATACAACGATGCAAGCCTTTAGTTTCACTTAATTTTGACCGGGCGAGCTGAAACAGAGAGGCAGACAGACAGATGGACAGATACAGACATCCACAAACAGACGCACTAACTGACTACTGTATGCCTCTCAGTTTCACCGAGGCATAATTGTCATTAGGCCTTGAATTACATCAGAGTGTAATAATTCTGTATTTCTGCATCCAGTTGTTCAGTTTTCTTGTTTTAAGTAAAAGGTTTTATCTGACTCTGCAGAATTTCGAAGCGGGAAAGCCCCTATTCTGATTGCCACTGATGTTGCCTCCCGTGGACTGGGTATGTCTCATCTCACCTCACGTCACAAATATTGCAAAATATCTGTCTTGTCAATGCTTTATTTTGACTATTTTCACTAATATTTTTCCCCTCTACAAGTAGTCATACTGTATATTATACATTCAGTAAAATAATACAAGTAAATTGTTTGTTGGATGAAATAAAACTGGACTTTTTATTTTGCTCATTATTATTTTTGGCATCAAGGCAGCTGTTCTATTTAGTTATCCAACTGTAACAGGAAAGCGTGAGGACAGCCCCCTTTTTTCTAAATGGCAAATGTAGGTCAAAGAGAAAACGGGCATAACAAAGACATTTATAAAGATGATGTACAGTGTGTCATTCTCTGAAAACCACATCCTATAGAGGAGACACAGCCTCTGTGTAAGAGACCTGAAACAAAACACTAAGGATGCACAATATTAGATTTTTGCCAATAACCGATATGTCAGTATTTTGAAAATAGCTTTTGCCGATACCAATATATGCACATTTTTCCCCACCTCTTTATATTTCCTTTGTACTAAGACACATTCCCCAAGGAAAATAAGACAACTACCTCCACCAGCATAGGAGCTTGGGTTTTACTGGCCTGTTTTATTGTTATTTTATGCTACTTCGAAACTTCTTATAATGAATAGTTTAAACCTTGGCTGCTTTTAACAATCTTGTTTCAACATGGAGCAAGGATGTTTTTGCATTTATATGCCTGCTGTTGGCAGAGACTTGCTCAAAGTTGTGAATGGAAAAAGAGATGAACTGTCAGTACAGACTGTTGAATATTATCATGAAAAGGACTAAACATAGAGTATGGTTACTTCTATGTTTGCCACCGAGATAAGGAGTGATCTCTTTTAGCATCAGGCCACCCTCGACTCCTGACTATCCTCTCTATCCAAGCATATAAAACCATGTCGACCTGTTTCTCAGCTGCTCCACCTGGACCTCGTGGTTAAAGATGTTCCCTTCCCCTCTTTAATTCCCAGAGTCCTCTGTCCTGTTACTTTGTAGTTAGCAGCCACTAGCTCAACCACGGCATCTCTGATCCTGGAGTGTCGCCATTTTCAGTGATGATTATCACAGAGCTGTCCCGTATGGTTGGTTGGGTTGATATATCCGGTTTTAGTTTGTCAGTTTTGTTACCAAGAGACTGGGCATTTGTGACAAAAAGACTAGACAGTGGTGATCTGTTTGGAGCCCTCTTTAGCTGAGCCAAGTAGCCAGACTGGTTACTCCACTTATGTTTACATTCTTGCCTCCATCAAAAACACCAGTACCATTATGGGAACTTGGCAAATTCTCTCAATGTGCAGTAATTCCTCTTTGCTGAAGAAGAGGTTTGATATACTCTAAGAGTACTTAACCACAAAATTCAGTACAAACAACAATCACAGGCAGCATTGTTTGAGGGAGCTCTGAGCCACAGCGTAGCTATGTGGAGGCAGATACGTTTATCAGTCCCTCCAGAATTTTGCGATGTTGCGATTGCATCAGTTCACACGAAATCACGCCAGTCAGCGCAACTATTTTGTGACCTTGCAACTTTGGCCAATCACCGCAACTTTCCTGCAATTTTGGCCAATCCTCAAAAACTTTGGCCAATTTCACCGTCAAATTTGCCTCTGATTGGTGCTGAAACGCTCAGTCTGACCAACCAAATGCATCGCTGCACCACGTTCACTTCCGTGTTTACAGTGAGTTTTAATGGAATACGTCAGCAAACAGTGTGTGATTTAAAAAAAAAACCACTCACTCGCGAGGTTTCCAACACCGTCCCTTACTCCGTCTTCCCCAGCCTGCCAGAGGACGCCTTGCCACGTCTCCATCCTGACCGTGTGTACGAAGCGCTGGGTTTGTATTGAAAAACGTCCACCTGCCCTAAAAGCACCCCATCGCAGGAGCACATGTAAGGAGAGACTCCGTATGAGCAAATCTAACACTACAGCCAGTGTTTGAACATTTTATACATCTTTAGAGGTAAAATCATTACTACATCTCTTCAATGAGCTTTAAAGCTGTGGATCTCCAGTCTGGATGGACAAAGGCCCCGTCCCGCCATAAATGAAAGATCTCTGAAGAGACATGTGTGTGGCCGAATCTCATTCACCTCCCTTGCAGAGTTGTTGACTTTAGGCGCATTCACATGAAGTGAAGGGCTGTCCCAGTCTGAAATCAGGAAATGGCTGACTGCTCACTCACTGACTTCATGAACCCTTAAATGAGCCCTTACCTTAAGTCAGCATAGCATGCTGACTTAAGGTCAGGGAATTACCCACAGTTCAGAGCGCCATGTCGGAGTTTCTCAAGGAAAAGCTCCTGATTCATCACCTGCTCATCACTGACCACCCCTTCACCCCTGTTCCACCCCACAACAAAACCCAAAAAACAGGTAAACACAGAAGCATGGAAAGAACAACTCCAAACATCATTAAAAAGATGTTTCCATGTCAGTATAATGTAGCTCACTGGTCTGCAGTGTGTCTATAGTTGCATAATAAAACATTTTTTTATATACAAACAGGGAGCAATGAACAAACATTACAGTTTATTGAGCTTTGTATTGAACATGACTCCAAATTCACGGGCCACAGAAACGCATCTGCTCAAGGTATCAAATAAGTATTCAGCTAGTATATTGATTGATTATGATTATTTAGTAAGCCAGTGGATGACTATAACTGAGGATTTAAGATATTGCATTTAACACATAATGTATAAATAAAGGATAAATAAATATACTATAGTACAGGCATTATTTATCCACTGTTTTGTGTAATTTTCATCAAAAAAGTAAAATTATCTTTTTCGTAATTACCTCTCTTTCACTCTGTAAAGCTAGTGCCTGCAAGATATTTAGATCAGGCAACTGATCCCTTCAGTTCCTTGGCCATGAAGATGAAATCATTCTTAAAATAAAAGGTCCAAATCCCACAATACTAAGCAACATGTTTGTCATACACCGTTGTCAAGGTAGGGTGACATGTCATAAAGTGTCCCATTCCTTTTATACAATTTCAAGCCCTCGCACACTCACATACTTCTAATGGCTGTCGCCTAAGTCTACAAGGGCTCAGGGCTTGAGGGCTTAGGGAGGAGATTGAGATTCGGCCTGTGTGTGTCAAGACTGACGTGCAGTAGACAGACAGGTAGGAGTCAGGCACGGAAATAGAGGGAATATTGTCTATAACTTTTTTCAGAAAAACAGATGCCTATAGACAATACAGAGCTGCACGGTGGCGCAGTGGTTTAGCACTGTGGCAGCACAGTTTTACCCTTGGCCGGGGGATCGCGGGGATCATGAGATCGTGGGTTCGATCCCAGCCCCCGACCAACAGTGAGCTGTGTGGAGTTTGCATGTTCTCCCCGTGTTGCGTGGGTTTACTCCGGGATTTCTCCGGTTTCCTCCCGCATACCAAAAACATGTAGGTTTAGGGCGCTCGTGCACGCAGCGACCGGCAGCCGGTGGCTTGTCACCAGACTGCAAACCAAATCTACCTACGGGTACAAATAAGTAACAAAAAAAAAGAGTAGTAGAATAAATTATTTTTTTTTCTCTCCTCTCGGTACTGAGTGGTTGGGGACCGTAGGAAGTTTTCAAATGAAGGTGCTGCTAATAATTTCTAAATCTCTACTCTTTAACATGCATTCAGTGCAATTTAGCTGTTGTAATGGATGTTGTGTTAAAGTATTTGCTGTTGCACAGAAGAGTTTTTCTGTATAGCAGAAGTTTCGGCTTAATTTACAAATCACTATAATAGGAAATGTTTGACAATCCTGTGCTTTTCTTGTATTGTTATATAGAATATCACTGCAGTAAACTGGAAAAAACATCTGCTTTAAAATTTGTAATTCTTTCCACAAGTTTTAGTGCAAAAAACACTCTAAAAACATTGCAACTTCTTTAAAAATGCTCCCACGAATTCAGGCTTTTTGGGCCACAACAATCATAAAAACATCCCGCAAAATCCTGGAGGGACTGGCTTATTGTGAGACGCTGCCTGACATGATGACGCCATTCTCTCATGCCATGGAAAAAGCATAACGTCACCAGCAGACCATCACTCCTGACTCCACTGTAATATTTTATAGGCTGTAAATATTTATTTGTGCCAATGCCATTAAATAATTTAATATGCTTTTTTTGCTGATACCAATAATATTCTGATAGCATCATGCATCCCTACAAAAGGCAGCTTCTGACCAACAGTGTTGTAGCTCAGTAAGTCCAAAGATTATTTCACTACAGGGTGTATTCTTGGCTGTTAAAAGGTAATCTTAACGTACTCATAGCTTTCAGACTTACATTTGACTATGCATAAGTCAGAAAAAACACCTACAGAAATAAAGATTTCTGAACATGTCTCGTAATCAGTGACAGACCATGTAACTGTCATGATCCCGTAGTTGCATCCTTTATTGTTGCTGTCCCTTTTCTTACCAAAACAATCAGTTTTTTGTTTAGGAAGTTCATAAAATAGGATTTTGTGTCTGTTTGTCTGTGGTTGAAGCCTCCCACATCACAGAAGCTTTCAGTCATTTTAGAGTTTGTGCTAAAAATTAACACCTTCACCACAACAGTATAGAGTTCGTCTTTGGTGTGGTCTGAACCAGTGTACATATCTTGCTGTCTGGAACAAACATTTGAAGGAAAAATTGAGTTTGAAAATTACATTTACTTATTTGACTATTATTCAGAGATGGATGAATTAGTTGTAATTTTAAATATTAAAACAATCACCTCTATCCCTACTGCCTATAGTTATTTTCAATTGCAACAGTAGCACATTATGCTAGTTATTTTCATATCATACTGCTCATAAACGATTTTAAGTTGAGCAAAGATGTACACATATATAGAAAGTAGAAGCAGATTGTGTTGAGTGGTTTTCATTGGTTAATCAGCACACTGTATTCACGGACAGCATCTTCTTCAGTCTGCTGGACAGTGATGTCCCCGTATGGAGGCTGCAGGCCTTGTGGGTTTATAGTCTGTTTCTTGTTACTGCAGTTTAAAAGCTTCCTTCAAGCGGGGCTCTTTGGCACGCTGCCTGAAAGGAGGGGTGTGTGGGGCAGACGCTCCTGTGCACCTTTTCTTATGTCTCCTTTGTGGTGTCAGTACAAATTCACTGATTATATAAGTCATACAGTTTTACACTTTTTCTCAACATATTTGACAACAAATGGTGTAGTTATTCTGCAAAATGAAACCTATTGTAATGTTTTGCAGATGCATCAGGGAGGATAAAATGACCAGTTTGACATCTAATTTGTTAGCAGGATAATCTGAGAAGGGGAGATAAGTGAAGTGTCTTGACTTGCCAAAATTCCCATGACTGTATCCTTGTTCTCTTTTCCCCTCTTCTCCTCTCAGGGATTGGCAGCACACGGCAGCTGTAACAGTCTGTGCTGCTGTCACTGCCCGCACCCCCCTTCAATCACATTAAAGTAGAGGCCTCATTAATTTCAGAGGGATTACAGCCCCTCATATTCTTCTTGGCAAAATAAGTTCCCCCCTGCCCAGTATTGTCAGAGTTTGTAAATCCAGCGAGCCTTCCTTGGGAGCAGCCTGAGGTTCCTGTATGTCTGCCCATCGGTCCGTCCCAAAAAACGCAGACAGACAGGAGAGAGAGAGTTAGACGGGCTCGTCTGGATCCAGTCCTGGCCAGGGTCTGAGGAGGGTCCTGCAATGCGGCGAGAGAGCAACAGAACCAGCCGTTGTGTGTGTGTGTGCGTGTGTGTCTCTTGAGGTTTAACGGTTCTGCTCCCGTCTGACGTTGCTGGTGTGAGCAGAAGGTGAGGGAAGAATCCTGTCTCCCTCGCCCTCAGCCCCTCCCTATGAACCAGGACTGATCAGGGGGGACTGACTACCTTTGTAAAAACACCACGAAGGGGGTAAGTACCTCACCACCCCTTTATCTTAACTCCTCCACGAGCTCACAGTACATTCAGCCTAGTGGTCATGATTTAAAGCAGCTTTTAATAATGGCAAATCATTATTACTCCTCTGAGGTAGGTTAAGGTTCATTTAAAAAGGCTTCCCTCTGTCACGGTGGAGGGGAGATGGGAGACTTGTTGATCAGCAGTGCTGTCAGAGCCCCACATCTTCTGTAATGAGAAACAGACTCCTTGTCCTCACACATTTTGATCGATGAAGTCAAATTTACAAAACCTACACCTGGGCTCACCTCAGTGTCATGCTCACTCTTATACAAAGTGAACATGAACAACACTTTTCATTTATAAATTAATGTGATTTAAATGAGTACTCGTGATTTTTAACTGAAATGAGTCTTTGTGTGGATTTTTCCACTTGTCTCTGCAGGTAAGTAACTCTTCCTAATATTGCACATTGAAAATATTTGATTTTAATTATGTTTCATTAACTTTAAAATTATTTGTATTTAAGTAAAATATTTCTTTAACACCTGAAGCATTTCCTGTCTTGAGATTGTCATGCGTCTCCTTTCTCCCCCGGTCTAAAATTCATATTTTATCCATAAGATGTGGAAGATGTCAAGTTTGTCATCAACTACGACTACCCCAGCTCCTCTGAGGATTACGTCCATCGTATTGGACGTACAGCCCGCAGTACCAACAAGGGCACTGCCTACACCTTCTTCACCCCAGGAAACCTGAGGCAGGCCCGAGACCTGGTCCGGGTTTTGGAGGAGGCACGACAGGCCATCAATCCTAAACTGCTTCAACTTGTGGACTCAGGCCGTGGAGGGAGTGGTGGTAAGAGATTTAAGACTTTTTAATCCTTTTAATAGTGTCTCCTTAGAGTTCACTTTGATGTTTTATAATTCATTTTGTCAGTGTAACACTGGATTGAAGAGAATGGTAAAAAATTCTGATTAGTGGAAACACTTTTTTAGAAAATAATGACAAAACACAAAGATTCCTAATTTCATCAACCATCACTGATGTGTTCCAGTGTCAGTGTGGTACCTTCACATTTTTTTAATGATAACTGATTGTTAGAGAACCAGCGAAAGCTAGCGGTACTCAAATACTTTGCAAGCAGTTTCATGAAATGGTCAGTCAGAGAACAACTCATTCTGGCTTGGACATCGCCCGGGTTAACAAGGTCAGGAGTTCCTGGCAGCAGAAGGCAAATTACAGAGCTGCATGGAGGAATCTGATCAAACCTAAATGAAACAGTCATTGTCACCCCCGACAGACTGCTATGATGATGATGATGACTCTCTTTCTGTTAAGGACCTATATTGTTCATTATCCAGTGATTAATTTTAACTTGACATCCTCAAGGACATATACTGTATATGTAATTTAAAAATACCAAAGACAGTGTCTGTTGTTTTACAACTCTTTGAAAAAGTCCCTGAAGGAGCCTGGTTTCAGCTTGCTCATTAATATTAATGAGTCCTTTATGGAATGGACCAGTCACAAAGAGGCATTCAAGGTGTGTTTGTTTCACTAATTTAGAAAACTGAAGGTGGGATTTGTCAGAATATGATGTCATAAAATCCAGGAAATGCAATCCTGTTATCTATCTATAAATGCACAGAATCTCTGTCTGTGTATAGATGTATGGAATCTCTGTCTGTTTGTGTGTCTGTATGTCTGTTCCAGGCATTTCTCTTGAACCGTTCGTCAGACTGACCTAAGATTCTATAGATGTTTTGCTGAGATTACGAGGGTGTACATCCCCGAGTATGGAGTTGTTCAGTCAAAATATGTAATTTTTATCAATTAAAGTTTAGTCACTGCTCTCTCTTTATGCTCTGGCTTCTAGAGGTATGGGTGGGGTTTTGCATTGACGCCATACTGATTGGATAATACGCAATATCACAGCATCTGTAACCACAGCACACCGTGAGCAAAACAAGGAAGCAAAAAGTGACAGATTTGACTAGAAAAAGATAATACTGAAGATTTAATGCTTAAAAAATTATACCATATAGTTGCCGTGATTGCATAGGTGTAAAAGATAATTTGGCATATGTGGAGAACATGAGGTGCGTGAGCAGACTGGGGAGAGCGTCAGCGGGGACCCAGGTCTGACAAAGAGCACCGGTGCATCCAACACAGAACATGCTGGGAAAAGCAGCGGCCCGACTGGGCAGACTACGGTCCTTCGCGGGGAGCCACGCCCAGTAGGGATGGACGATACCAGCATTTTTCCTTTCGATATGATACCATTAATTTATGGGACTTTTTCTTTGATACCAATACTTTTTGGCCCCTTAAAGGAAAATCATATGTTTGCAGTTTCATTAACAACTTTATTGCAAGGGCAGTTTTTTTACTTCTGAATTGTTTCACCATTCATCCAAATTCTATGGTAATACCAAGCAGCATATATGTGTAATTTTTTTCACAATGCAGTGTTGTTTTTTATTACCTCCGCCAAGGAGGTTATGTTTTCATCGGCGTTGGTTTGTCTGTCTGTCTGTTTGTTTGTTAGCAAGATAACTCAAAAAGTTATTGACGGATTTTCATGAAATTTTCACAGATTGCCACAAATGGGGTATCCTACAGATGATTACATTTTGGTGGTGATCCGGATCACCGTCCAGAAGAAAACCGCCGTTATGGAAAATGCCATTTTCGGCAATAACTACTGAACCACTAATCCTATCATTGTGAATCCAATTGCTAGTCATATGTTTTCATGGTCAAGGAATCTGAAAATGTACACACAAACACTGTATGGGGGGAACTGTGGCGCTTGGCGGAGGTCTGCGCTCTCCGAGTGCTTTTCTAGTTTTATTATTTATTTATTTATTTTATTTTTACACTATTATTTTACAAACTCAAATAGTGCTTATTTTGTTTATTTTTCAAAATTATGCTGCTTGGTATCACCATAGAATTTGGATGAATGGTGTAACATTTCAGAAGTAATACTACTTGTGCCGCCCGCGATGCTGCTGAGCTCACTCTGCTCTGCACCGGAGTGCTTGACTTGGCTGCCAGTGCACAGTGAGTCTTTGCCTCTGACACCTGATAGGCTGCCATAATCATGTGACACGGCAGACCCTCTCTAAAACATGCCTGGGCTGGTTTTTCACTGGTTTTCACACATAAATGTAATGCCTGAAACTCTCAGAAGTGAAAACAAATTGCATGTTTTGTATTAACACGCTGGTATCGCGGGCAGCATGGTGGCGGAGTGGTTAGCACTGCGGCAGCACAGCAACTCACCCTTGGCCAGGGAATCCTGGGTTCAATCCCAGCCCCTGACCCAACAGTGATCTGTGTGGAGTTTGCGTGTTCTCTCCGTGTCTGCGTAGGTTTACTCCGGAATTTCTCCGGTTTCCTCCCACATGCCAAAAACATGCAAGTTAGATTAATTGGTATGAACTGGGGATTCTAAATTGTCCTTAGGTATGACTGTGAGAGTGAATGGTTGTCTGTCTCTCTGTGTTGGCCCTGCGATGGACTGGCGATCTGTCCAGAGTACACCCTGCCTCTCGCCCAAAGATGCTGGGATAGGCTCCAGCCCCCCCGCAACCGAAAAAGGATTAAAGCGGAAGAAGATGGATGGATGGACGCTGGTATTGCGATATTTAAAAAAAAATATCGACTCCAAAGTATCGACCAGCTGGTATCGAAGTATCGGTACTTGAGTATCGATATGACCATCCCTAACGCTCAGCCTGCCCGGTCAGTAGTACAAGTACTGCTTCTGCTTTACCTATGTGGTACCACTGTACTCTGCAGGACCGCGAGTACCCCCTCCCGCGCGAGTATCTAAAAAGTAAAACCTTAATGATACCGCCATGATTGTGGAGCGAAATGGCTGGTTTGACTTAACGACCAAACGCAGGACACAAAAATGCCCAAATAACAAAATAAATCATTTTTAGTGAAATATTTACTGACAAATGGGCAACACTGATGCGATGGTTGCAGTCAAACGGGTCCTTGTGCTGTGTATAAGAATGTTGGGTGTTTTGTAGTTAATTTGGTTGATTACAGTTTTAAAAAACCTTTGAATAACAAAATATTGCTAAAATATAAAATGATGCACTACAATGGGTCTCAAGTATTTATAAACGTGTCGTGTTATAGTACTGCATGAGTTTATTGATGATACACAGAAGAAATTCAATATTACACTTAACTCCATCACTGAACAGTGATATAAACTAAAATAATTATAATGATGACTGAACAATTCCCATTCTCCAAAGTGCAAGATACACTGTTATCTTGAATATAAGTGATAAAAGATCACACAAATACTGTAAGTGATCTGACAAACAAATAAACAAGGGATCTGAAACAGTCGCTAATATTGGATGTCCCATTCAATTTCTCTATTTAGGTAATCTGTAATTAATATTCAAACTATCAAATAAATCTTAGTGCCATTTACTCCCTTTTATATTTGTCAAAGTAACATGTGATTGCCTACATATAGGCTACATTTCTTTGTATTCCACTTTCAAACACAGCCTACATTTAGGCCTGTAAAGCCTAATTGTGTTACCTGTTTCAGACAGGAATACTTGCGTTCTAAGGGTAATGCACTAGTTACTTTAAAGACACACTCTGGTGGTTATAAATCCCCTATAAAAACAAATGTACAGTATCTAAAATGGTATCTTATCGCCTTTTTTCTACAAACAAAACCTTTCATTATCTTAGTTTTGTGTCAGAGTCTTTTCATTCTCCCCCCTCCTTCAAATGCCAGGATTGGGGGGGGGGGGGTGATGTGGGTGGGCCTAGTAATCACCTCAGTTAGACATCACAGTCCTGATTGGCTCAATACCAAAAATGCTCCATCTAAACTCCCCTTTTTTCATGGGGCAGGGCTCAAGTGAAACTTTAAAGCAAAAAAACAGAGGCATGAAACATTTGAGTGATTTCATTCTTTTTTTTTCCACAATATCTTTATTGAACCTTTTTTTTTTTTTAACAAACATGATACAAACAATCAAACACTAACACTAAAGTACTACAAAAAAAGAAAAAAATGCACTAAAAACACCAACAACCACCAACAAAATCAAGTCTTTAACAATGCTCCTCTGTTTAGTCTAGACAATCCAATACATAAGTATACATATTATGTTCACCAGTTTGGAATTTACAAGGTCCACACACATCATTCACCTTCTTCTTCAAGAGTTATGTTTAAATTTTTTACATAATCAATAAAAGGTCTCCATATATTCTCAAACACAATTTCCTTTGATTTCAGTATATATGTTATTCTTTCTAATGGAAGGTTTGTTAACATCTGTCTTAACCACTGAGTCACATCTGGTCTATGAGTCTTTTTCCATAATAGTGCAATACATTTTTTGGCATTAAGCAAACTGAGGTCTATGAATGTTCTTTCACTTTTATTAAAATTATGCTTTTCTGGGTACAGACCCAACAAAAACAGTTTAGGATTCAATATGATTTGTTTTGAGATTATTTTTTCAATTGTTACCCTCACCTCTTCCCAAAACATTCTTATTAATCTACATTCCCATAAACAATGAAATAGGGTTCCTTTACTTTCCATGCATTTTGTGCATGTATCTGGTATATTTTTGTTATATCTATTTAACTCCTCCGGTGTAACATACATCCGCATTAACCATTTGAAATGTATCAATTTAAGGCGTGCATTTATTGATTTGGTTTGAGCTTCTGTACAAGCCAATTCCCGTTGTTCCTCTGAAATTTCAATTTGCAGATCTTCTTTCCAGTAGTTTAATCTTTTCAGTGAATTTTCACTTGAAGATAGTGTCAATGAGTTATAAAACTCTGAAATAATACCCTTTCTTTTACTATCTTTCATCATCATTTTTTCCAAGGATGAATAAATAGGTCGAGTGAGAGCTTTATTTTGATTTGATCGAATAAAGTTTCTAAGTTGAAGATATTTAAAAAAATGTGTTCTATTGAGATTAAATTTGATCCTCAGCTCTTCAAAAGACATTATGTTGTCTGCACATGGCAAATATAAATCCTGAATCTTTTGTATCCCTTTTAAATTCCATACTTTAAATACAGCGTCCGCTCTCCCTGGTTTAAAATATTGATTACCCCATATTGGACTAAATTGTGACAATAACTGTGGTTCTTTTAAATAGTTTTTAGCTTCACACCATATTTTGATCATATGCTTTACAAATGGATTTTTAACTTGTTTTTGTAATTTTTTTGCCGAATCTGAGTATATGAATATGGGAAGAGGTAAAGGTAAATTGTATGATTCCATTTCAGTCCAGTGAGGGAGATCATTTGATGAAAAATAATATGTCATAGACCTCAGTTGTGCCGACCAATAATACAACATAAAATTTGGACATTTCAGACCTCCACGATCAAATGGTAAATATAATAAAGACAAACGTAATCTAGCCCTCCTGTTGTTCCATATAAATTCCACTAACTTTTTTTTAATTCTTGAGAATAGATCTAAAGGTGGTGATAAGGGAATGTATTGAAATAAATAAAGTATTTTAGGTAAAATATTACTTTTAAGTATATTGATTCTCCCGATCATCGACATTGGTAGTGACATCCATCTCTGAGTTAACTCATTGATATCTGACATTAAGGCTTCATAGTTGACACTGGCGACTGATTCTAGCTTAGGCATAATTTGGATTCCTAAATATTTAAACTGATTTACAACATTGAATTGATTTACCTCAGGGGCTGGGTAATTTCTCTGGGTCTCATTTAGCATTAATATTGAAGATTTAGTTTTATTTATTTTATATCCTGATATTTCCCCAAAATTCTTTATTAAATTCAACAAGGTTGGAATTGATTTTTTTAGATTCGACATAAACAAAATTATATCATCGGCGTACAGGGAGATTTTATGTTCTGTTGGTCCAACTTTAATTCCATATATTTGTGAATGTAAACGTATCGCTATCGCTAAAGGTTCAATTGCCATAGTAAACAGTAAAGGTGAAAGTGGACAGCCTTGTCGACATCCTCTATTGATTTTTATTGGTTTTGAAATATTGTTATTTGTTAGGATTTCTGCTGTAGCATTATTGTATATTATTTGAACCCATTTTATGAAATTATTTCCAAGTCCAAACCTTTGTAGGACTTCAAAAAGAAAGGGCCATTCAACTTTATCAAAGGCCTTTTCGGCGTCCAATGATAGGAGAGCTGTATCCGGTGCTTCTTTATTAAAATAAATAATATTAAATAGTCTTCTTACATTATGGAAGCCTTGTCTACCCTTTATAAAGCCATTCTGATCTCGATTAATAATATTTGGTAAAATTTCTTGTATTCGTCTTGCTAAAATTTTACAGATTATCTTAAGGTCGGCGTTTAATAGGCTTATTGGCATTATTTATGTATGATGGTAAATTATTATTTTGAAATGCTTCTAAAACCATTTCCAAAAAAGGTTTTATTAATTTATTCTTAAATTTTTTATAAAGGTCAACTGGAAGACCATCTGGTCCTGCACTTTTTCCTGATTTCATATTATCAATGGCTAGCCCAACTTCTTCTTGACTAATTTTAGACTCCAATATCTCCCTGTTTTCATTTGGAATACACGGTATAGATAGTTCGTTCAAAAACCCATTTAGTTTTGTTAAATCAGGTTCATTTTTGGTATCATATAATTTTTCATAGTAATCTCTAAAGGCTCTATTAATTTCTAAAGGATCTATAACTACCTGTCCATTACTTATAATACTGGTAATTGGTGTTTTAATTTCCAATTGTTTAATCTGCCATGCTAATAATTTTCCTGATTTTTCACCTTGTTCATAAAAAGATTGTTTCAATCTTAGAAGACTCGAGGCAGCTCTATTCGCTGATTTTTTGTCGTATTCAGCTCTCAAAATCAGTAATTCATTCTCCAACCTTGGGTCACTTCCTGCATACACTTTTTCCTGAAGACTTTTTGTTTTATGTTCCAATTTAGCTCTCTCCTCTCGAGTCTTCTTAGATTTTGATCCTGTATAACTAATAATATGTCCCCTAATAAAAGCTTTGAAAGCCTCCCACTTTACACATGCTGATGTTTGTGTAGTATTGATGTCAAAGAACTCGTCTATCTGTTTTTCTATATACTTGACAAATTCCTCATCCTGAAGCCATTTATGCTGAAATTGCCATCTACCTGATTCCTTTGTCAATTTTTTATCTACATATATTAGACAACAGGGTGCATGATCAGAGATCACGATGTTATCATAAAAGCAGTTTTGAATCTTGGACCTTAATTCTGTGGAAATCAAAAAATAATCAATACGTGAGAATGTCTTGTAGGTACTGGAATAACAAGAATAGGCTTTAACTTGTGGTTTCATTTCTCTCCATATATCTAACAATCTCAATTCTTTCATAAAATGATTAATAGTCATCCTACATCCAATGTGCGTACAATCCAGTCCTGTTGATCTATCCACGCCTGGATTCAATGTACAATTAAAATCCCCTGCTATTATATGTTGCCCTGTAAGTGATGATAAGATGAGAAATAAATTAGCAAAGAACTTCTGATCATCTATATTGGGACCATATAAGTTCACAAGATTTATATTTTCTAATAGCAAAGAACCTTGAATGATTACATATCTTCCAAATTTGTCTCCAATTACATTTTTCACTTGAAAAGGAACTGATTTATGTATGAGAGTCATAACTCCCCTGGCTCGGGATGAAAATGAAGAGGTGAATACACTTCCCTGCCATCTACTCCTAATTCTTTTAACATCCTCCTCTATCAGATGAGTTTCTTGTAAAAACACAATTCTTGAACCCATGTCCTTTATTTTATTCATAACTTGTTTAAGTTTTTTTAAATTTTGTAGACCTCTGCAATTCCATGAAGTTAAATTAAGATTAACACTTTGGTCCATGATCAATAGAGAGTTTGGGATTACCTTGCAGTGTAAACATGCTCATACAGAGAAGCAAAAACATGAGTGGTTGAACATTCATCCTACAAACTACACACAAACAAATTTCCCCTTCCCACACTTGTGGCAAACCCCCCAAAATCAAAAGAAAAATTCTGTCTCCCGATATAGCCATCGACCGTTCCACACCCACGGGGAACAGCCTAAGCCACTCCTTCTTCATCCTCCCAATCACCCTAACTCTACTGCTTTTAATGACGTAACATTAACTCTCCTCTGTAGTTTTCCAACTTAACTCCAAAATTTTTAACAACTTTGTACATCATAGTTTGTTTGTTTTGTTTTTGTTTTGTTTTTTTAATATATAATACAATCTATATTTTGTAACCTTACTATTTACTTCAAGTCAGTCAGATGCCTGTGCAAATGCTTAATTATTCTACCTTATATTTTGTTCATGCTTAGCTCCCACCAGTCTCTTCTTCTTCTTTGATCTTCTTGATGAACTCCTGCGCCTCCTCTGGGGTCTTGAAGATGTGGGTTCTGCCCTCATACGTGGTCAGCAGTCTCGCAGGATAGATCACACCATGACGAATCCCAAGGTTGCGCAGCTCCTCACGTACGGGATCAAACTGCTTCCTCAATTGCTGGATTCCTGTGGCCAAATCTGGGTAGAACCGCACCTGCTGGTCCTGGTGTTTAATCTCCCCCTTAGCTCGTGCAGCGCTGAAGATCTTCATCCTGTCTCTGTTGCTAAGAAACTTCATAATTAAGGTCCTCGGCGGTCCCTTATCTCTCCGTGGGCCAATGCGATGTGCTTTTTCCAGAACCACTGCTGATTGCAACTCCTCGCTGCCCAGCACCTCCGGAATCCACTTTTCCAGAAAGGAACATACGTCCCGACCTTCTGATTCCTCTGGAAGACCCACCAGCCTCAAATTATTCTGTCTCGACCGAGATTCCAAATCCAAAATATTATCTTCCAGAGATTTATTTTTTTTTTCCAAAGTGCGCACCTTTAATTGAAGACGGGTGACGTCATCTTCAGCACTAGCGAGACGGAGCTCCATCTGCGCCGTTCGTTCTACACAGTCACCCAATTCCTTTCTTATTCCTTCCAACGCTGTCATAATCCCATCAAATCTAGAGGAAAAGTCCGCTCTCATTGAACTCATGGCAGCCATCAGCGCATCTGCGCCATTCCCCGCAGATATCGCACCGTTGCCAGCCTCCTCCGCCATATATGGAGTTTTGTTTGCTGCGTCACAGACCTGAAAGTCCGTTAATTTGGACTGTTTCGGCGGCTCGCTTTTTCCTTTTCCTAGTTTTCCAGCCTTAGGCTTCGCCGACATATCCTCGCCCAAATGCTGGGATACGTTCTGTCCCAAATGAGAGAGTTATTTGCCGATTTTTTTCTCCAGGAGCAGAGCAGAGCGAGACACGTCCGTCCTACGTGGCAGCCATAACCGGAAGTCCAGTGATTTCATTCTTGATATGTTTTGTAAGTCATGAAAAACACGTTGCAGACATGTTAACAAGAAAAAAAAACAACTTGATTTTTGGCGGTGTGTCACTTTAAGATCAACTAACTTATTTTTTTGTTTGTTTGTTTTTTTGTGAAGTGAGCATTTTATGTGACCAATGCCTGTATAAGTTTAAAACACCTGAAAACACCACTTTGCACAATATGGGCCCTTGGATGATGCAGTACATTAGGTTAGATGGTATCTGGAGCTTCAGCTGTAGATCTCAGTTATCCCAAAATTGCCAAAGTAACTCAATATGATCCCCAAATTTTGAATGGTAATATACATTGGGGAAAATAAGTATTGAACACGTCAACATTTTTCTCATTAAACATATTTCTGATGGAGCCATTAACCTGAGATTTTTACCAGATATCAGTAACAACCCAAGTAATCCATACATACAAAGAAATCAAAACAACTGTTTTCACAAAACAAGTTATATTTAATAAAGTGTAATGAAACAGGGAATAAGTATTGAACACATGAAGAAAAAGAGGTGCAGAAGGGCACAGCAATCCAAGAAACCAGCTGAAATCCATCAGAAATTAGGAAGCCATCCCATCCCACATCAGTGCAAATTAATTTCAGCTGGTTAAGTCCTGACTGATAGCCTTTAAAAAGGACTGTAAATATTAGATTGTCACACCACAACTAACTCATGATGGGTAGAAGCAAAGAACTCTCTCTAGACCTTTGCAACTTTATTGTTGCAAAACATAATGATGGCATTGATTACAGGCGCATTTCTAAACTGCTGAATATTCCAGTAAGCACTGTTGGAGCCATCACTTCTAAGTGGAAAGAACATCAATTTTTACCATAAACCAGCCATGACCAGGAGCTTCTCACAAGATTTCTGACAGCGGAGTCAAAAGAATTATCAGAAGAGTTATCCAAGAGCCAAAGACCGCTCAGGGAGAGCTCCAGAAAGACCTGGAATTAACAGGTACTGCTGTTTCAAAGAAAACAATAAGTAATGCACTCAGCCGACATGGCCTCTATGCCTGCTCACCTTGCAAGACTCCATTGCTGAAGAAAAAGCATGTTGAAGCTTGTTTAAAGTTTGCCACACAACATTTGGGCAAACCAGTAAAATACTGGGAGAAAATAGTCTGGTCAGATGAGACCAAAATTGAACTTTTTGGATGCCACAACACACAGCATGTTTGGAGGAGAAAGCACTGCACATCAGCCCCAAAACCATACCAGCAGTGAAGTTTGGAGGTGGGAGCATCATGGTGTGGGTGTGTTTTTCCAGCACATGGCACAGGTAGACTTCATATACACTACTCACAAAAAGTTAGGGATATTCGACTTTCGGGTGAAATTTCAGGATGCACCTAAAATGCACTCTAACCTTTACAGGTGAACTTAATTTGACCCTCTTTAACCTTTTGAATGCATATGTCCAACTGTTCAGTGTTTCAGTACTTTTTGCATAACTTTCTGTTCTCTAAAGCAAGGTGCTTAACGGCAAAATTCACAACCGAATCGACCAATAAATTTTCTGGTTCAATTAGAATTGATATTTAAACAGTCCTCTTCATCATGCTATTCACATTTTGACATCATGAGACCAAGACGACACCTAACAATTGAGCAACAGTACCTCGCCATTGCGAGGCTTCAGACAGGATGTTCTCAGAGGGAAGTGGCCTGTTAAGGAAATTTTATTTGCCTTTGTCCCTAGGTCCTGAAGAAATAAAAAACCCTTGAGATTTGCATGTTTGGAGAGCCTTTATTCCTGCATGCAGGGGAGAGAAAGGCTGTTGATGTGTGTGCCGTCTAACAGCGAGGCCTTTCTCCCTGGCCCAAGGTCACAAGATAGATGCATTTATACAGTTTTCAGAGCGTTCACAACACTGCCTTATATGGTAACTTGCAAACCTGTTTGCCACAGATAACGGGTAGACAGCAGATCAACTGTAGTCGGGAAACAGTTCTAACAGTCATTTTCCATGATTAAAAAAATAAAACATGATGTGAATACATATAGCCACTAAACCTGTTTATCAGCTAAGTTGGCGTAATGATGAGAACAAACATCATATAGACAGAAGTACCAGTACATTTTCATATGTATAAATGAATTTCCATGTCATTTCCCCTCTTCTAATCATATATGATCACCTATATACAAGAGTATCAACATCCGCTATTGTAACCTGTTGTACAGTTTAACAAGAGCATCATAAACATTAACGTGTGAAAATTGGCAATGTGTAATGGAACACAAGAGGCTGTTTTTGCGAGCACAGACACTCAGATTGTGGGCAAGCCAAATAAGTGGGAAGAGGTGAGTCAGGAAATCCCTCAGGTGGGGGGGGGGGGCTGTAGGTCAGGGTCAGATGTGGGTAGGGAGGAGTAATGTAGCATATTAACAGCAAACATTTCTATTTACGCTTTGGTATCATCATAGTCATCAGGGAAAGGGAGTTCGGACATACAGTATCTAAAGCAGTGTGATGCAACATTTTTTGCTGGGTGGTGGCTGAAGCCTGTTCAGCTGTGGGGAGGGCTGTGTAATGCATCATGTTAATAGTGAACATTTTCAACATCATACTGCGGATAATTGGAATCAAGCAACAGCCGCAAAACAACAAAATCAACAGAGCCACTAACAGTATCATTCCTATCTGCATTGCCCATTCCCTCCAACCTCCACTAGTCAGCCAGGACCACCAGTCCCAGTCAGAGGATGGGGTCACATCTTGTTGCAACTGTCGCGAAAGTAGGTCATTCAAATGGCTCACAACGTGTGTCATGTTGTCACCTTCATCGGGTATGTATGTACAGCATTCCTGGCCTATTAAGTGACATACAGCGAGGCAAAAAAGTATTTAGTCAGCCACCAGTTGTGCAAGTTCTCCCACTTAAAAGATGAGAGAGGTCTCCAATTTTCATCATAGGTATACCTCAACTATGAGAGACAAAATGAGAAAAAAAAAATATCCAGAAAATAACATTGAAGGATTTTTAATGAATTAATTGGTAAATTCCTCGGTAAAATAAGTATTTGGTCACCTACAAACAAGCAAGATTTCTGGCTCTCATAGACATATAACTTCTTCTTTAAGAGGCTCCTCTGTCCTCCACTCGTTACCTGTATTAATGGCACCTGTTTGAACTCGTTAAGAAGTCAGCAACATGCAAAATTGTCTTCATGCATGACAATGCACCATCTCATGCTGCTCATGCTGCAAAGAATACCTCTGTGTCACTGGCTGCTATGGGCATAAAAGGAGAGAAACTCATGGTGTGGCCCCCATCCTCCCCTGACCTCAGCCCTATTGAGAATCTCTGGTGCATCCTCAAGCAAAAGATCTATGAGGGTGGGAGGCAGTTCACATCAAAACAGCAGCTGTGGGAGGCTATTCTGATATCTTGCAAAGAAATTCAAGCAGAAACTCCAAAGACTCACAAGTTCAATGGATGCAAGAATTGTGAAGGTTATATCAAAGAAGGGGTCCTTGTAAATTTGGTCTGTTAAGATGTTTTTGATATAGCTTTTTGATTTCAGTAAATATGACCTCCTAATGTTGTAAATTCAACAAATGACCATTTTCAGTTCTTTACCACCAATAAAATATTTTGAAACGCTGTTGTGCTTACTAATTTGGAACAGTACATTTTGATTTTTTTTATTTATTTTTTTTTTTTTGCAAAAAACTAGTTATCATTGGGAGGTTTGTTCAATAAAATCTGAATTATGCTGTAACGGTTGATGACTTGAAAATTATACTGACTGTCATTTGCATCAACTATTTAGGAAATATTAGAATTTGCATAATAATTTGGAACTTGGCATATACAGTATATATATATATATATTTATATAGCATCCCAACTGTTTGGGTATTGTGGTTATAGAAGGTTTTAGTTTTGCACGTCATGACCAACTGCAGCTTTTCTGGAGGGGTTTTTCCTCCTCACTGGCCACGTTTACATGCACATGAATAAACTGATTATAATTAGATTTCTGGAGTTATCTGAATATTCAAGTGGTCATTTAAACAGAATAACCTGATATAGGTTACTAATAATAATAATGCATCAGATTTATATAGTGTTTTTTCATAGAAAAGTCAGATGAAACCAAAATAGAACTTTTTGGTAAAAACTCAACTTGTCGTGTTTGGAGGAGAAAGAACACCATACCTACTGTGAAGCATGGGGGTGAAAACATCATGCTTTGGGGATGTTTTTCTGCAAAGGGACCAGGACGACTGATCCGTGTAAAGGAAAGAATGAATGGGGCCATGTATGGTGAGATTTTGAGTGAAAACCTCCTTCCATCAGCAAGGGCATTGAAGATGAAACGTGGCTGGGTCTTTCAGCATGACAATGATCCCAAACACACAGCCCGGGCAATGAAGGAGTGGCTTCGTAAGAAGCATTTCAAGGTCCTGGAGTGGCCTAGCCAGTCTCCAGACCTCAACCCCATAGAAAATCTTTGGAGGGAGTTGAAAGTCCGTGTTGCCCAACGACAGCCCCCAAACATCACTGCTCTAGAGGAGATCTGCTTGGAGGAATGGGCCAAAATACCAGCAACAGTGTGTGAAAACCTTGTGAAGACTTACAGAAAATGTTTGACCTCTGTCATTGCCAACAAAGGGTATATAACAAAGTATTGAGATGAACTTTTGTTATTGACCAAATACTTATTTTACCGAGGAATTTACCAATTAATTCATTAAAAATCCTTCAATGTGATTTTCTGGATTTTTTTTTTCTCATTTTGTCTCTCATAGTTGAGATATACCTATGATGAAAATTGGAGACCTCGCTCATCTTTTAAGTGGGAGAACTTGCACAACTGGTGGCTGACTAAATACTTTTTTGCCCCACTGTACCTCTCCTTGTGCTGCCAAAGTTATATCTAAGACCAATCTATTTTGTAACACTACATTCCACATAGCTCGCATTTCGATTGTCATTGCTGAGAATCCCATTTTTGTCAATGCTGTGAGATTATCTAAATCAATGGCTAGTCTGTCAATGTTATATGCATTATTTACAGTACCCCAAGAAGGTATTAGTGCACCGAAGAGTTTTACTCCCGGATGTATTCTAACCCTATCTGTTCATGTGTCCCTTCTTCGACAGTGATGCTGGTGCGGTGGGAAGTAATATGAATATGAGTGATGGGCGTGATAAGTGAGATTAGTCATGATGCGCATGGTTGGAATCAGCTTTGCCATATAACATATACCGCACCATCCCAGTGGTAAATACTGATAAACCTGTGACCCACACACCCAGACATGGGCTGTGAGGCTACCATACCCATCTGAACTGGGGAAAAACAATGTGGGATTATCTGAACATTGGCTTTTATTCTGACGTCCACACGTAGCATTCAGTAGAGTGAGGTTTGGTGTTGTGAAAAATGGCACCCTCAGTGTGTTTAAACATGGGGTACCAGTCACATGGAAACCACAGGTAGCATTAAGAGTGGTCTCACATTGTTGTGTAGTGCCCAAGTATGTAGACCCATTGTAATGACACTTAAGGTGAAAACACACTGAGGCTGTAAAAAGTGTGGGGTTGGTAGTAAATACAGGCTTCTGGGCCTTCCTATTTATACAGGATGCATTGTGAAACCTCACTTGGTGAAAAGCGAAATCTGTTACACTGACATTTAACCATTTACGGTATTCTGTTGTGTTCCCCGCAACTTCAACAGTAAACCCCTTATCACATTTAGTGTCATTGTGGTGCACTTCTTCAATTGCAGTCTGCGCTAACAGTGCTCCCATTGTTGCTGATTTATTTAGCGGATAAGGAATCATGGGCACAGAGTGAGTAATATGATGTGGTAGGTATGTGCAGACATAACAAGACCCAGTCACATTGGCCTTTCTGACTGATAGACGCACAACCTGATACCATGCATTGTTGTCATATGTGTCGTTTGAATAATTGTTAAAGTCATATTCCGGACGTATTGATCTTCGTGTAACCCGCTTAACCTGTGAGGGTGACATATATTGTAACAGCAAGTACACAGTCACTGTAATCAAGAGAACACACAGGAAACACACACAGGTCATATCAGTTCTTGACCGTCTTCCTGCAGGTTCGACGCTTTCTTAAGTGTTCTGTGATGACGTTCTGTTTGTTATTTGGGTCTGCCTCAGTATCAGTTATTTTGTCTTTGCAAATGTCAGTATCGTTTAACTAACTAACTAACTAACCTGCACTTATATAGCGCTTTTCTAGTCACAAAGACCACTCAAAGCGCTTTCATTAATACTAACCCTCTATTCTAAGGGCCTATAGGAAACAGATATCTAGGGACAATTTAGAACAGCCAATTAACCTAACATGCATGTTTTTGGCATGTGGGAGGAAACCGGAGAAATCCCGGAGTAAACCCACGCAACACGGGGAGAACATGCAAACTCCACACAGATCACTGTTGGTCGGGGGCTGGGATCGAACCCACGATCCCACGATCCCCACAATCCCCCGGCCAAGGGTAAACTGTGCTGCCGCAGTGCTAACCACTGCTCCACCGTGCAGGTATGTATGCAGTATGTTTCTACTGAGCAGCGTTCAGCGTGCACTCAGGGTGTTTGTGACAGCTGTCAGGTGCAGTGTTATGCAATCTTCTATCTTCACACGGCTCGGCGTCTTCTCTTCCTAGTCTGCTCTCTTCATACGGCTTGGCTACTTCTCATCCGAGTCTGCAACATAGGGTGGCGATTGTGGCTATTCACTTACTTCTGCTTCTCGTCCTTGTCTGGTCTAGGTTCTTCTGGCTTGCCCGCTGGGACTTTTCTGCAGTGTGTTGCGTGGATCCATGTTGCCCTTTCTGTGATCTTCACAGCCGTGAATGTTGTCAGCAGGACTTGATAGGGGCTCAACCACTGTTTACTGTGCCAGTTCTTTCTTTTGAAGCTTTTGATCACCACCCAATCGCCAGGCCTTATGTCATGGAGAGCACCCTCAGCAGGTTTGGGAAGCGCAACTTTGACCTGTTGAGAGATGTTTTGCAATTGGCAGGACAGAGCAGAACAATAAGCTAACATAGCATTTTCAAAATGTGATGTGGTTAGTGGGGTGAAGGTCTCTTTTCCATGGAAAACCCTAGGGTTGG
Source organism: Pholidichthys leucotaenia (assembly GCA_020510985.1). Taxonomy (NCBI): domain Eukaryota; kingdom Metazoa; phylum Chordata; class Actinopteri; order Cichliformes; family Pholidichthyidae; genus Pholidichthys; species Pholidichthys leucotaenia. The sequence continues at coordinate 82,798,117 of CM035848.1, read as the reverse complement.
GGGACGAGCAAACAGGATTTCAAATAGAGACATGTTATGTTTCTTTCTAACTCGCATGCGCATGTACATGAGTGCTAATGGGAGGCACTTAGTCCAGGGCAGGCCAGGTTCATCTTCAAGATTTGCCAGTTTGTTTTTTTTATAGTGCCATTTTCACGCTCAACAGCACCGCCTGACTGCGGGTGGTAGGCACAGTGTTTTCTCAGGTCAAAACCCAGTGTAAGGCTCAAATCAGTTAGGGCTTCATTTACAAAATGTCTACCATTATCACTGGAGATTTTCTCAGGTATTCCCCATCTGGGAATGATTTCTGACAACAGAGCTCTTGCCACAACTCTGCTGGTACCATGTTTAACTGGAAAAGCTTCTACCCATTTGGACCACATGTTAATTATTACCAAACCGTACTTTTTGCCCTCTGCTGGTGTGAGTTCAATGAAGTCCATCATCAGATGCTGGAATGGACCTGTAGGTGGTGGGTGAGCAGCTGGAGCCTGTTTGGGAAATCTGAGAGCATTGTTAGTAGCACAAATGAGACATTTTTTGCAAAAATTGTCAGCACAAATGGTAAAACCTGTGGTGAACCAATTTGTATGTAGTGGTTGTATCATCCCCTCTTTTGACACATGATCTCTTCCATGTGTCAATTTAGAGAAATGATGAAAGAAGTGAGCTGGGAGGCAAGGGAGGGCGTTTGGGCCTCTCCAGACACCAGCCTGGTCTTTGTAGCATCCTTTCTTTGTCCACTTCTGGTGTTCCTGTGGGGAGGAGAGAGACTGCATAGAGAGGAGAGAATCAGTGGGTGAAGGGAGGGTAGACAGAGAGGGGGAGAAGGTAAACGAACATCAGTGAGAGACAGAGCTGCAGGCTTTGCGTCGAGCATTTCCTTTTGAGATCATATCTGAGGAAGAAGTGTGAGCAGCACATTTGCATACTGCTACAGAGGAGGGAAGAAGAATAGCTTCAAGAAGCCTGGAGACATAAACAGAGTTTTTTACAGGCGTGCCTGCAGATGTGAGGAAGTTGCGTTCACGTCACAGGGCACCAAAGTCATGGACAACACCAAAGGCATAGCGAGAGTCTGTGTAAATCGTGACAGATTTACCAGAGGCATATGTGCATGCTTCCGCCAATGCAACAAGTTCAGCAGCCTGGTCGGAGAGATGACGTGGTAACGAGCCAGAGAAAAGTGTGGAATAGTCATCACAGACAGCCCAACCAACTTTATTATGGCCCACAAACGGGTCAACAGAGGCAGAACCATCAACATAGAGAACAAGATCAGGGTTTGGCAATGGTGTGTCCGAAAGGTCTCGTCTGGGGAGGTGACCAACTGCACAAATGAGAGACAATCATGATCACAGTCACTGTCCTCCTCACAGGAGGGGGCAGAAAGATGAGAGGCAGGATTCACTGACTGAGCACAACGCTTGACAGTGAGATTTGATGACTCAAGGAGAGTGGAGTGATATCTGAGCCACCTGGCATGAGAGAGATAGGAAAATTTCTGCTCTTATCAGGAGGAGAGCAACTGAATGATGAACGTACAGAGAGTAGAGGACTATGTCACGTGATGCTTCCACGGCTCTTTCTGCTGCAGCCACGGCATGGAGGCACAGTGGGAGGTCAGCTGCAGTGGAGTCAAGTTTGCATGAGTAATATGCCACGGGCCTGAGTTTATCTCCGTGAGGCTGCAGGAGAACTGAGGTCATGCATCCGGACTTTTCATCAACATACTGAACAAAAGATTTAAGGAGTCAGGGAGGAAAGAGTTGGAGGAGATAGGAGTGCCTGCTTCATGCTTTCAAAGGAGTCATTAGCAGCAGGTGTCCACTCTAATGGGAAATGAGAGGGATCCTTTGATGGAATTATGTCACGCATTGGTCTTTCAATGCATGAGAAATCAGGAATGAAAGAGCAGCAGTAGGAGGCCATGCTGAGAAAAGAGAGGAGCTCCTTTTTGGTTGTTGGTTTATTCATGTGGCAAATGGCGTCTACACATTTTGGAGAGAGAGATTTACCTTGGGTGGAAATTTGGTGGTCCAAGAAAGTGACCAATGGTTTGCAAAATTGCAATTTGGGTTTAGAAGCTTTGTGGCCTTTTGCAGCTAGGTGGCACAACAGCTTCAGTGAGTCAGATTGACATTGAGACTTGGTTGGCGTGCACAGTAATAGGTCATCAACATATTGGATCAAAACAGAGCCCTCGGTTAATTTGAGCGAGCTCAAAGAGTCGTTTAGCGCAGCATTGTAGATGGTAGGACTTTCACAATAGCCTTGGGCTAGTCTGGTGAAAGTGTAGAGTGCCCCCTTGAATCGGAAAGTGAACCAAAACTGTGAATCTTTGTGAACTGGGACACTGAAAAATGCATTTGACAAGTCCACCACTGTGAAACAAGTAGAATTGGGTGGAATTTGGCTGAGAATGGTGTGAGGGTTAGGGACCACAGGTGTGCGCTGAACAACTGCAGCATTCACTGCCTGGAGATCCTGAACAAACCCCCATTCGGCAGGTTGACCTTTGTCTCTGATCTTTTTCACAGGAAAAATTGGGGTGCACACTGGTGAATCAGGAGCTGGGACAGCAGTACCTTCTTTCAGGAGGGACTCAAAGACTGGGGTGATACCATCACGTGCCTCAGGTCTCAGTGGGTACTGCAAGCATTTGAGTCTGAAATCAGATTTGGGAGTTATCACCACAGGAGGGCAGTTTTTTATCAGCCCAACATCATATTTGTGTGCAGCCCACAGAGATGGTGGAACACGTGAGAATATGGAGTCAGAGTCCTCCAACTGGGTGGGTTGGGTGACAGGACGGACCCATCTGTACAGCCTGTTCTCATCTAACGTCTGTATGAAGTGCTCACAAGGGAGTGAGATTGTGTATTCTGCACAAAACATCTGCAGAGATGATGAGAACGAGATGGCATTCGGGCCTAAATGAGAAAGTGGGTTGGACGGTTTCCAGTCATGAGCATGAAACGCGGCCAGAGCTCGTGGACCCATGTCACGCCATGCTGAGGATGGAGTTTTTGTAAGTGAAATGTGTGGGTGGCTGCCAGGAACTGAGAACAAACTGTTCATAGCAGGTGTGAGACTGATCAACAAGAAGCTGAAATTAAGCACTCCAAATGATATGGGAGCTTTGCAATGGTGTGGGCTTAGTTTGCAGCCACTTGCTTTCATAATGTATGTCAGGGCCGTGTGAGAGGTGTGATGTGCAGTGCATTCTGTGCTGAGGCATGAAAACAGTGGAATTTGGAGATAAGGCTTTCCCTAGTTCTACAAGGTCAGAGCTCTTGTTTTTGATCTAACAATGTCCATTCATAAATGTACAGCGATGTTGGGATTTTTGCAAAAGTCAAGTCAGGAATCTCTATCTTTGTCCCGTGCGGTGTGCAGGTAACAGAGAGATAAGCTGCACATCAGGTCTCTAACAGATTAAAGGGGCACTGTGGAGAGAAAAGGAAGTTGTGAGTGAAGTCATGACCGTCTACTGCACATAACAGTGGCTCAGTGAAGAACTTGTGTGAAGCCTCCACTGGCCACTTGTGATGTGAGTGAGCGGGAGGTCAGAGGGGGCTTAAGGCCTGCTGATGATGACAGAACAGAGTTTGTTGCCCCTGAATCTACCATGAAATCTATCAATTTTCCTGAAACCTTAATAGACAAAATAGGCAAATCCCTGAAATGTGATGTGGAGTATGATGCAAGAGTGAGGTCTGTGTCAATGTACGTGTGTGTGTGTGTGTGGCTGGAGCAGATTTTTTTGTTAGCAAGCAGATGTACGGCATCTGCTGGGGAAGGAGGAGGGGGAGAGGACAGAAAGGGGGCCGTCTCAGGATTATCTGGTCACCCTCAGTCAGTTTGCTGAGCTGGTAGTTGGCCCGCCCCTTGCTGCTGTTGACCCTGGCGGCGACCCCCATGCTGAGGGGTGTTCCAACGACCTCTGCCGCTTCTTTGTGTTTTCATTGGGCAGTTTTTGACCCAGTGGCCCCCTTGTTTGCAGTAGTTGCAGGATGACAGTTGTGGGCAATGTTTGACCCAGTGTCCCTCTTCTTTGTAGTAACAGCACTGAGTAGGTGAGAGAAAGCCGTCTCTGCCAGATTGTGGTGTGGACGTGGGAGGGCCTGCCCATTTTGCTATTGTCAAGAGAGCCTTTTTTAGGTTGTCCTCTTTGGCCTGCTTCTTCTTTTTGTTGGCGTTGTTTGCGCGTTGGTGATGATGCTCGGAATGTCAGAGGATTTCAGTTGATGTATGTGTTTGCCAACCAATGCAGGTCTGTTTCACGTCTGCAGCCAATGATGGTAGCAGGCACAAATCACATGTTGAGGTGGGTAGAATACAGTCCCACTGTTGTGAGATAGTCATTTGGTCTTTGCATCCCACCCTTATGGTCAAACACCTTTCTTAGTCTGTGGAAGTAATCCCCTGGTGTTTCATCATCCTTCTGCTTGCATGCAGAGACTTTGGAGAGATCTCATGTTTACATTCGGTTTTAATGGCGTCAATGAGAGCTGCAAGATCAGTTCTGTACTGGTTATTTGCAGGGTTGTTCCATGTGATGTGGCCTGGTCTTGACTGTTTGTCCAGATGTGGCGTGAGTTTAGCCATATTTGTGGGTGTGCATTTCACTGCCATAATGCGCTCAATGTTGGAAACGTCGGTCTGTAGGTCTCACAGAAGGCTTGGAGTTGAGTGCAGAAAAACTCAGTGTCAGTTTCCAGCATTGGCAGGGTGGAAGCAAATTTTGGAATGTCCTCAGGAGCCCAGGGCCGGAACACAACTATGGGTCCCAACGGTCCCGCAACTTCCACCATCGGGGCGATGAAGGACCCATCTGCCTGTCTTTCATACGGGGCTGCCAGCATGGAGGGGGAGACAAAAGGAGGTAAAAGGGAGGAGGCAGAGGGAGTTGAGGTGGACCCCGTGGGAAGGCTGACAGATGTGCTTAACGGTGTGGCTGGTGAGGGCGACGTAGGGTCTCCCAATGGCCTGGTTGGTGTCCAAAAGGAACGAGGCGTCAGTAAAGAAGTATGGGCGTGGGGTGAGATATCATCTTCTGGGTAAAACTGTGAGACTGAGGCGGCCAGTGCTGAAGAAGGGGTAGGGGGAGGCGGACGATCAGCCTCATATGGAGGAGGAAAAGAGGCTCCAGCAGAGTGTAAAAGTTGTTGTGCATGATGTTCTCTGTCTTTCTTTGCCTGTTCATTATTCTGTCTGCCTGTTTCCTGTTTATCTCTTCATTTCTTTGCTTCTGTCAACCACATTTCTGCCACGCCCTTCTCTAACTGTAACTGCGTCGACTTTTCTCTGTCCTTCTTGCTTTGTTTCTTACATGTCTGAACTTTCTGAATTTCATCATTAATCTTGTCCCTCAAAGTAGTAATCACTTCAACAGAAAATGAACCCGCCGAAGGAAATCCACACTTGCAGATCCATTTTTCCAAAAAATCCAACACTCTCAGGACCATAATTATCAGTCATATATTTTACTTTGGGACCCTCCAGGTCTTTGGGAGCCTCCTTTGATTTAGAAGACCCCATCACTAGTAATCAGAGTTCACCGGGCGTCCCCGTGTGCAGACAAACAAAATGTTATCACTCCAACCCCGTTAACTAATGAGTGTTAAGTATAACCAGACAGATTAGTCCTGCCACAAGTATTCACTTTCCAGACTGTACAGATATGGGCTTCCCTATTGCAAATACTGTATATGACTGATGTATTTTGTCAAAAATATAATGATATTAATAAATATTATAAAAGGTTTTAGATTCACTTACTGAATGCAGGAAGCTGTGTTATTTTCATGAATCCAGTGCCGCTCCCTCACCCCACTGAGTACCCATTGCCAACGTGGGCGGAAAGGATCGGACTCACTTTTTACGGTCCGAGGTGATCAGTCCACGGCGGAAGATGGGAAAACAGTCTAGGATCCCACTTTTTGACACCAAGCTGTTAAGGAAATTTTATTTGCCTCCGTCCCTAGGTCCTGAAGAAATAAAAAACCCTGGAGATCTGCAAGTTTGGAGAGCCTTTATTCCTGCATGCAGGGAAGAGAAAGGCTGCTGATGTGCGTGCTGTCTTAACAGCAAGGCCTTTCTCCCTGCCCCAAGGTCACAAGATAAATGCATTTATACAGTTTTAAAAGCATTCACAACACTGCCTTATATGGTAATGTGCAAGCCTGTTTGCTACAGGTAACGGGCAGACAGCAGATTGATCTGTAGTCGGGAAACAGTTCTAACAGTTATTTTCCATGATTAAAAAATAATACATGATGTGAATACATATAGCCACTAAACCTGTTTATCAGCCAAGTTGGCGTAATGATGAGAACAAACATCATATAGACAGAAATACCGGTACATTTTCATATGTATAAATGAATTTCCATGTCAGGCCACAGAGATTAAAGTGTCACAGTGTCATCAGCAGGTTGCAACAGAGATACAGAGAAACTGGAAGAGTCACAGCAAGGCATAGAAGTGGACGTCCTTTGGCCACATCCCACGCTGATGACCACTTCATTGTGAACCGGAGTGGTGGCTCAGTTGGCAGAGCATCCGCCCCACACCCGGGAGGCAGGGGTTCAAATCCCGGCCGGGTCATGCCGAAGACCATATAAAAGTGGAACTTCCTGCCGTCCAGCTTGGTGCTCAGCAATAATGGAATGGAGGAGGGAAATCTGTGGTGGCGCCTTGCATGGCAGCGGCCCTCTGATTCTGCACTGGGGGGGTGTGTGATTGACACTGTAGATAGGTAAAGCACAATCTCGTTCTACTGTACATGATTGGTTGTACGGTTGAATGACAATAAGGGTGATTAAAAAACAAAACAAAACAGTGCCCTGTGGAACCAGATGATGAATGCCGCTCAACTCCAAGCACATTTAAGGGAGGTGAGAGGCACCCAAGTGTCATGTCAGACCATTCAGAACCATTTACATCAGTGTGGTCTGCATGCTAGATGACCTGCAAGGGTACCTGACCACACCACCAGGCACAGGCATCATTTGCATGGGCCAGGAAGCATTTACACTGGACAAGGGACCAGTGGGCTTCAGTGCTGTTATTGTGATGAAAGTTGATTCACGGTGAGCAGAAATGATGGCCACCAACGATGTTGGGAGATGTCAAGGAGAGCGCTATGCATTAGCCACTGTTGTCACCATGTTACAGTCTGGGTAGGTGTGTCTAGCCAATATAGAACTGCCCTATACCTTGTGAATGGTACAGTGACAAGCTGATACTACCTGAATCACATCATTAATCCAGTCATTGTGCTCCTGCATGAACAGCACAGGCCTAATTTCATCTTCATGGACAAAAATGCTCCAGCTCACTAAGGTCGCATCATTAGGGAACTGCTGCTGGAGGCTGGGGTACTTCAAATGGAGTGGCCTGCATTTTCTTCAGACCTGAATTCCATAGAAAACCTATGGGATGAGCTGAGTCACCGTGTAGAGGCTCGTAACCCTGCACCCCACAACCTCAATGACCTGAGGGCCGCTCTTCAAGAAAAGTGGAATGTCATGCCTCAGCAGACAATAAGTCGACTTGTGAACAGCATGAAACGTCGTCAAGTTGTAATTGATGCCCAAGGGCACATGACAAGTTATTGAGACCTTGACATTTTTTGTTGTGGTATACCCGCCACTGTTGTTGGCTTTTGTTTCAATAAATTGTTTGAGATGAGGAAATTACCATTGCACGCTTCTGCTTAAATGCCCTACTTTCATGATATAATATCTCCGTAGCATGAACTTTTTACGTTTTTCATAGATTTCACCCGAAAGCCAAGTATCCCTAACTTTTTGTGAATAGTGTAATTGAAGGAAAGATGAATGGATAAATTTGCAGACATCCTTGATAAGAATTTGTTGGCGTCTGCCAAGATGCTGAAGATGAAATGAGGGTGGGCATTTCAGCAAGACAATGATCCCAAACACACAGCCAAGGAAACTCTCAACTGGCTCCAGAGAAGGAAAATAAAGCTGCTAGAATGGCCCAGTCAGTCACCTGACCTGAATCCAATTGAAAATCTGTGGAACGAACTGAAAATCAGAGTTCATAGAAGACACCCACGGAACTTTCAAGATTTGAAGACAGTTTGTGTGGAAGAATGGGCTAAAATCACTCCTGAGCAATGCCTGCACTTTGTTTGGAAGCTGTTATTACCAACAAAGGCTTTTCTACTAAATACTAAATAAATTTCACTAAGTGTGTTCAGTACTTATTCCCTGTGTCATTCTACTTTATTAAATATGACTTGTTTTGTGAACACAGTTGACTTGATTTCTTTGTATGTATGGATTACTTGGGTTGTTACTGATATCTGGTGAAAATCCCAGGTCAATGGCTCCATCAGAAATATGCTTAAAAATGGTAAATGGCATTCACTTATATAGCGCTTTTATTCTCATTGCTTGATGACCAAAGCGCTTTACAGATCCTGCTATCTACCCATTCACACACACATTCACGGTGGCATGCTGCCTAACATGGCGCTTCCAGACCCACCAGGAGCAATTGGGGGTGAAGTGTCTTGCCCAGGGACACAACAGCAGGATATCTGGGGAGAGCGGGATTTGAACCCCCAACCATGTGGTTATTGGACGACTTGCTCTACCTCCTGATCCACTGCCGTCCTTAATGAGAAAAATGCTGATGTGTTCAATACTTATTTTCCCCACTGTATCTTACTAGGGGAGGACAATATGTCCTAAAAAATATATAAAGCTATTTCTGTCAGTTTCCACAATATCACAAAATACAGTTTTATTTTTTTCTTTTTCTTTCTTCTTTTCTGTTTTCTTTCTTCTGATTATAAACAGCAGTTCAGATTGAGCTTCAAATATTTTTTTTATTCTGTATCAAATATTACAAGAAAATAATATAAACCATCACATATTAAGTGCACTTAGATGTTGGGGTTTTATTTGCGTAGTGGAATAAAATCAAGCTGAAGCAGCTGAAATGGAGCGAAAATAGAACTCCGGACACTTTGGATGTCAACACCATTGGACATTAATACTGCTCTGGAGTGGTATTGTTGACATGTGAAAAAAAAATGCGGGCAGATCATCCACGTTGCTGCATCAGTTTTTTGGGGTTTTTTTTAAAACATGGCAGCACTCTGAAACAGCCTTAAAGCTTAAATATTTCCACACAACTAGACACTGATGTGCCGACCACGGAGCAGCAGCTTCCCGCGGCATGTTTTACCATCTCTCTGGTAACATGTCAGCAGCGTAACGATATGACGTCGTCACGCAGCACACCCCAAATAACGCAATGTTAATTTTAACACTGGTATCAAAATTTATACCGTATTATCATGAATGCTACAATATGACACACCCCTATATCTTACAATGAAACAAAGTTTAATTTTGCGCCTTTGATGCCCTTGACCCTGTGACAGCTGTGAGAGGCTCCTGACACTATTATGGACAATACATATTCTGTTTATAAATATACATTCACTTTCTTTTAACGGTAGAAATCCTTGAAGGGGACATACAATTAAAATTTCACTTTTGAAACAAGAGAGCCCGAGCTCACTGGAATGATACCACCTTCCAGCTTCTCTCCACCGATGTTATAATGATGGAAGGGTCTCTGTGAATGTCCAAACCCACACTGACGGTGCTACTATGGCTGTTAGTCTGCTACAGGGTTAGCTTGACAACCACGGTTTACAGTGGTGTGAAAAAAATGTTTGCTCCCTTCCTGATTTCTTTTTTTTTGTATGTTTGTCACACTTAAATGTTTCAGATCATCAAACAAATTTAAATATTAGACAAAGATAACACAAGTAAACACAAAATTCAGTTTTTAAATGAAGGTGTTTATTATTAAGGGTAAAAAAAATCCAAACCTACATGGCCCTGTGTGAAAAAGTGACACCCCCCCCCCCCCCGTTATAACATAAATTAACTGTGGTTTATCACATCTTTGGAAAGCTGAGTTCAATTTTTCGAGCCACACCCAGGCCTGATCCAAGGTGAAGTAGATCAAAAGATCCTCAAAAGCTAGACATCATGCTGCGATCCAAAGCAAGTTAGGAACGAATGAGAAACAAAGTAATTGAGATCTATCAGTCTGGAAAAGGTTATAAAGCCCATTTCTAAAACTTTGGGACTCCAGCGAAGCACAGTGAGAGCCATCCATCCATCTTCTTCTGCTTAATCCTTTTTGGGTTGCGGGGGTGCTGGAGCCTATCCAGAAATGGTGAAAACAAGAAACAGTGGTGAACCTTTCCAGGAGTGGCTGGCTGACCAAAATTACCCCAAGAGCGCAGCGACAACTCATCCAAAAGGTCACAAAAGACCCCACAACACCACAAAAGAACTGCAGGCCTCACTTGCCTCAGTTAAGGTCAGTGTTCATGACTCCGCCATAAGAAAGAGACTGGGCAAAAATGGCTTGCATGGCAGAGTTCCAAGACAAAAACCATTGCCGAGCAAAAAGAACATAAAAGCTTGTCTGTTTTGCCAGAAAGCATGTTGATGATCCTCAAGACTTTTGGGAAAATACTCTGGAGTGACGAGACAAAAGTTGAACTTCTTGGAAGATGTGTGTCCCATTACATCTGGTGTAAAAGTAACAGCATTTCAGAAAAGGAACATCATACCAGCAGTAAAATATGGTGGTGGTAATGTGATGGTCTGGGGCTGTTTTGCTGCTTCAGGACATGGAAGACCTGCTGTGGTAAATGGAACCGTGAATTCTGCTGTCTACCAAAAAATCCTGAAGGAGAATGTCCGGTCATCTGTTTCTGACCACAAACTGAAGCACACTTGGGTTCTGCAGCCGGACAATGATCCAAAGCACACCAGCAAGTCCACCTCTGAGTGGCTGAAGAAAAACAAAATGAAGACTTTGGAGTGGCCTAGTCAAAGTGCTGACCTGAATCCAATTCAGATGCTGTGGCATGACCTTAAAAAGGTGGTTCATGCTTGAAAACCCTCCAGTGTGGCTGAATTACAACAATTCTGCAAAGATGAGTGTGCCAGAATTCCTCTACAGCAATGTAAAAGACTCATTGCCAGTTATCGCAAATGCTTGATTGCAATTGTTGCTGTTAAGGGTGGCCCAACCAGTTATTAGGTTTAGGGGGCAATCACTTTTTCATACAGGACCATGTAGATTTGGATTTTTTTCCCTTTAATAATAAACACCTTCATTTAAAAAGTGCATTTTGTGTTTATTTGTGTTTTCTTTGTCTGTTTAAATTTGTTTGATGATCTGAAACATTTAAGTGTGACAAACAAAAAAATGAGAAATCAGGAAGGGGGTAAACACTTTCACACTACTGTATATTGCTATTGTCTTTTAATCTCCACTAGACATTCCTGTTAACACATGGTTTACTAATACACAACTGATAATATATCTCACATCATTCTGGCTTATTTTGTTAGATTATAACCATAATAGGCCCGCTAACCAATGTGCTAGTGGGCTGATGTGCAGGCAGAGAGCGGGCTGGAGGAAGGAGGATGATTAGACTCGTGTTAGCAGACTTAGCCATTCAGTTATTCAGGGTTGTTTCTTTGCATATAGTAGTATCTTTCTCACAAAACTGTTCATGCTGTGCCCTCCTGACTCTTGCAGATATCCTGCTCAGGTGTCAGCCCTTTTTTGAAAAGCATGTTCATCTGTAAATCATAAAGAAAGATGAAAAGATTTCTTTTTCTTGATATTATTCTCACCATTTGTTTGAAAATTACCATCACAACCTCCAAGTTGGATACGATCTTATAAAAAGGGAGGGTGGATGAAATTGAATTGATAAAAATATGTTCAAATGAATCTCTAAAACTGAAAATGAATGATGGATGGTATGTTATTGCTTCCCCAGGTGGCAGAATGCGTTACCGTGGCAGCAACTCCAATAACCCCAACCTGATGTATCAGGATGAGTGTGATCGTCGCATGCGTCCCGGCGGAGGAGGCAAAGACGGCCGCAGCGGCTTTAACCGTGGCAACCGCGATGGTGACCGCAACAACCGTGATGGCGACCGCTCGTCATCCTACAGAGACCGGGATCGCAGGAACAACTACAACTCAGGCTCAGATCAGTATCAGAATTACAACAGCGGTGGCGGCTACAACAACCGTGGTGGAGGCCAGTCGGGCGGCGGTGGGGGAGGTCAGGATCAGTCGGGCCAGCCGCAGGGTCAGTTTGGCCAGGCTCCTCCACCCCCTCCTCCTCCATCAGGGGGGCCGCAGCCTCTGATGGCTCAGCAGTTTCCTCCTCCACAGCCCCCACTCATGAGCTTCATGGGGCAGCCGCCGTATCCCTTTCCTTCTGGTCCCCCTCCACCCCAAGGTCCACCACCGTCCCGGAAGTAGAACAGAAGCAAACTCGAAGTCATTAGTACTACTTGTGTATTAAAAGTGTAACTTTGTTTTTACTTGTCACCTCCTAGAGGCAGGGGTTTAAAAAAAAGTCATTTGAAAAAATCTGAGGCAGTAAGGGCTGATATTTTCTATGTGTTTTATACTTTTTAATACACCCAGTTTTAGGTGGGAGTTAAATTGTTCCATAGAAAAGGAATTTTTTTTTTCTCCAACCAAAATGTAACTGTTCAAAGTTGTTCCCAACTGGAGCAAGTATACTAATGCATGTCAAAAAATTAGAATAGCCACATTAAAAAAATAGCCAAGACTTAATTAGACATTTAAAAAAGGGTTAAAATAGCTCATTTTATGTGATGAATAAAAAAATGAAAATGTACACAATATTGTAATTTTTTGAGATGCACTAGTATTTCTATTTTGACAATGTTACATTGGATTTCATCTGTTTGTTCCAGGATTTGTCCCAGTAGTGGCTCCCCAAAAGAAAAACAAGCTTATTTTTTACTGAGACAGGCAGTAAAGAGTGGATGAGAAGGGCAGGAAGTCAGAAAACATCAGTGAATCAGAAAACTTAGCCAACACCTCATACAGACCAAATACTCCTTTTAAAATTGTGTTCAGGACAGAGAAAAGCCGAGAGTCCTGGACTTTACCCCTTTTAACAGTCACATTCCAGCTGTTTTCTCCTGTTTCTTGTACTATGATTTTATCAGATTGAGTTTGTGACCATCTTTGTATTTTATTTAATTGCATCATCGTTAGGTTTATTTTAAACCTAGAACAAACGTATAAAACTATGAAGCTTCTCTCCAGTATTTTCATATTATTTACCTGCTGTTATTTTAGTGTGACTATTGTACTAGATTTAGGTTTAGTCATGCATGCCTTTACTTCTTCCTGTCCTGTAGTAGTTTGAATAAGCTCATTTTGTCGACTAGGTTGCAGTTCGTTTCCTCTTTGCTTCGCTGTGTCCTTTATATTGTGTTTTCCTAAATAAATGAAGCCATGGTGTATTTTCTGTTCCAAATTATTAAACATATACATCAGGTGAACTCTCTGTACAAATTTATTAGCATTTAAATACACAGTTGTGGTACATTCTCAGCTTGTACCCAGCAGTTTGTTTTTAATTGGTAAATGTGCACGTTTGTTAGGGTATCATTGTTCTGTTCAGAGTAGGAGCACAACTGGAAAAACACATTCCCTTAGAAATACATATGTCTACATCACACTGTGTAACCTAGGAATGTCCCAAGTACCAGTTTTGGGGTTCCAGATATTCAGAATCAATCCAGAGTGAATATCTGAATATTGTCTAGTCTTTCTTTTGTGTAAAGCGTTATCAGTGTTTTTCACAAATATGACTTTTCTTACAAATCTGGAACTTTCTTATGTCAGTCTGCAACTTTTTTTCCTTCATAAATATGTATCTTTTATTGTAAATTTATCTTTTTTTCTTCTCAGTTTTGCAATTTTTTTTTCAAGCAGATTTCACCCCCCCCCCCCCATATAGATGCAGAATTTGTGACTTTGCAGAGTAAATTTTGTGACTTTATCAAGTTGTTAGTAAATTTGTGAGATTTTTCTCTTATATTTGCAGAAGCTTTTTCGGTGAATTTGATGAAATCAAGGAGTTTGGGGATCAGGGGAGTATCCAAATACCAAATTTGTAAACCCAAACACCTGTGTAATTAACAATCTGGATCAGAGGTTGTCCATCCATCCATCCATCTTCTACCGCTTTTCCGGAGGTCCGGGTCGCGGAGGCAGCAGTTCAAGCAGAGAAGCCCAGACTTCCCTCTCCCCAGCCACCTGCTCCAGCTCTTCAGAGGGGATACCAAGGCGTTCCCAGACTAGCTGGGAGACATAGTCTCTCCACCGAGTCCTGGGTCTGCCCCGGGGTCTCCTCCCAGTGGGACGTGCCTGAAACACCTCAAGTGGGAGACGTCCAGGAGGCATCCTAATCAGATGCCCATACCACCTCAACTGACTCCTTTCAATGTGGAGGAGCAGCGGTTCTACTCTGAGCCTCTCCCGGATGACTGAGCTCCTCACCCTATCTCTGAGGGTGAGTCCAGCAATCCTACGGAGAAAGCTCATTTCAGCCGCTTGTATCCGCGATCTCGTTCTTTCGGTCATTACCCAAAGCTCGTGACCATAGGTGAGAGTAGGAACGTAGATTGACTGGTAAATCGACAGCTTTGCCTTAGAACTAAGCTCCCTCTTCACCACAACAGACCGGTACAACGTCCGCATCACTGCAGATGCTGCTCCAATCCGTCTGTCGATCTCTCGCTCCATTTTCCCCTCACTCGTGAACAAGACCCCAAGATACTTAAACTCCTCCACTTGGGGCAGGAGCCTGTCCCCAACCCGGAGAGGACAATCCACCTTTTTCCGGCTGAGGACCATGGACTCGGACTTGGAGGTGCTGATTCTCATCCCAGCCGCTTCACACTCAGCGGCAAACCGTCCCAGCAAGAGCTGTAGGTCATTGCTGGATGAAGCCAACAGGACAACATCATCTGCAAACAACAGAGATGAGATCCTGTGGTCACCAAGTATGACACCCTCCATTCCCTGGCTGCGCCTAGAAATCCTGTCCATAAAAATTATGAACAGGACCGGTGACAAAGGGCAGCCCTGGCGGAGTCCAACTCTCACTGGGAATGACTCCGACCGAGTGTTGGCAATACGAACTAAACTCTCACAACGGTCGTACAGAGACCGAATAGCTCGTAACAACAAGCCCGATACCCCATACTCCCGAAGCACCCCCCACAAAAATCCACGAGGGACGCGGTCAAATGCCTTCTCCAAGTCCACAAAACACATGTAAACTGGTTGGGCAAACTCCCACGAACCCTCAAGAATTCTCGAGAGGGTAAAGAGCTGGTCCGATGTGCCACGGCCAGGACGAAAACCACATTGCTCCTCCTGAATCCGAGGTTCGACCAACGGCCGGACTCTCCTCTCCAGTACCTTGGCATAGACCTTCCCAGGGAGGCTGAGGAGTGTGATCCCTCTAAAGTTGGAGCACACCCTCCGGTCCCCTTTTTTGAAGAGAGGAACCACCACCCCGGTTTGCCATGCCAAAGGCACTGCCCCCGACCTCCACGCAATGTTGCAGAGGCGTGTCAACCATGACAGCCCACCATGTTCTCCACCCATGTTCTCCACCCATGTTCTCCACCTCTGTTGTTGAAGCGGCGGCCCAGAGCTGCGGCCGCAAGGTGGTCGGTGCATCTCGTGGTGGCAACCCCCGAACCAAGTGGTGGACACCAGTGGTGAGGGGGGCCATTAAGCTGAAGAAGGAGTCCTATCAAGCTTGGTTGGCTTGTGGGACTCCCGAAGCAGCTGAGGTGTACCGGCAGGCCAAGCGGAGTGCAGCTCGGGTGGTTGCTGAAGCAAAAACCCGGGTATGGGAGGAGTTCGGTGAGGCCATGGAACAAGACTTTCGGTCGGCTTCAAAGAGATTCTGGCAAACTGTTCGGCGGCTCAGGAGGGGAAAGCAGCTCCCCGTCCACACTGTGTATGGTGCGGATGGGACACTGTTGACTTCAACTGGGGATATCGTCGGGCGGTGGAAGGAATACTTCGAGGATCTCCTCAATCAGAGGTTGTTTTAACTGAAAATTGTCCTTCAGTGATAATTTTTTTTCAGCAGTAACAGAAAATTCTGAAAGCCATCTGTCATTTTGACAATTTATACAGAGCATGATCTAATTAAAATGACAGGTAAAAATGGGTTATGACAGAATTTTTACAGCCCTGTCAAAATAAAAGACCAGCACAATCTCTAATCTGGATAATCGAATATTTGTGTACAGACCTACTACAAACATGCTTGTGATCCCTTTCCATTTTAATTGACACAGCTTTCACATAAAGTCCCTTGAGTTTAAGCTTTAAAAATGATCTTTCAGAGCAGGGTTACAATGCTTGTATTGCATGCAACTTTGTGTAGTCATCACTGCTGTAAACACATAGAATTGATTTTTTTAAGAACAAAAGTTGGCATTTGCAGCAGTTTTGAGTTCTTTAACCCATATCTGTGACCTCAAACAGAACATGGAGTTTCTTCATGGACAGGCATGAAACATTGTAGTCTCCTTCATCCACACACTTCCCACAACAAGCTAGACAGGAGTTGAATATTTACAGTCCAACTACTACAGTCTAAACAACAATATTGTTAGAAGGTGTAGTTTTAAGGCAAATTTGCATTTTTGTATAAATTTATCATTCAGTCAAATCTGAATCCTGTGAAGTCAGGTATTTTATAACCCTCTAAATTTATATCCAACAATCCAAAAAGGTTGGGATGCTGTGTAAATGCTAAATAAAAACAATGCAATGATTTTCAGATCCAATGCACCACCATTTTATTCACAGTAAAACAGAAAATGTAAATAAAATACATGTTTAAAGTGAGACTTTTTCCATTAAAAATATTAGTTCACCTTGAATTTGATGGCAGTAACACATCTCAAAGGAGCAACCAAATGCTGGAAAAATAGATGGTGCTAAAAACAAACAGCTGGAGGAACACGTTGCAACTACTTGAGTTAATGAGCAACAGACCATTAACATGACTGGGTATAAAAAGCACTTAAGTGTTGCTCTGAGATTCAACAATCTGCAAAAAATTCTACAGTTTGTGCAGCCATTTCAGAATAATGTTCCTCAACTTAAATCTCAACGATTTTGAATGTTATATCATCTAAGTACATAATATCACAAAAAGATTTTGAGGACCTAGAGATATTTCTGTACACAAGGGTCACAACTGAAAATCAGTATTGGATGCACGTGATCTTCAGGCCCTCAGGTGGCACTGCATTAAAAACAAACATTGAAATTCTTCATTGAAATCATGGATGCAGTGTCCTCTGGACAAAAGAGGAAAAGGATCATCTAACTTGTTATAAGCACTCAGTTTTAAAGCATGCATCTTTGATGGTAAGGGGGTGCATTAGTGCCTGTTGAACCGGCAACCTACACATCTGGAAAGGCAACATCAATGCTGAAAGGTATATACAGGTTTTAGAGCAATGTGTCCTCATCCAGATGAGGTCTTTTTCCAGGGAAGGCCTTGCATATTTCAGCAAGACAATGTTAAATCACATACTGCACCTAAATAACAGGATGGCTTTGTAGTAGAAGAGTCCAGGTGCTGGACTGACCTTGCAGTCCAGCTCTTTCACCAACTCAAAACATTTGGCATATACACCGTATTCCAAGTTGTTATGTAAATGATATTCATCTCTGATTTTTCTAAATAGTTGATGCAAATGACAGTCAGTATAGTTTTCAAGTCATCAACCGTTAAGAGCATAATTCAAATTTTATTGAACCTCCCAATAACTTTTTTTTTTCAAAAATAAACTCATAATGCACTGTTCCAAATTATTATGCACAACAGAGTTTCAAAACATTTTATTGGTTGTAAAGAACTGAAAATGGTCATTTGTTGAATTTGCAGCATTACGAGGTCATTTACTGAAATCAAAAGCTATTTCAATCAAAAACATTTTAACAGGCCAAGTTACATGTAAACAAAGGACCCCTTCTTTGATATAACCTTCACAATTCTTGCATCCATTGAACTGAGTTTTTGGAGAGTTTCTGCTTGAATTTCTTTGCAAGATGTCAATAGCCTCCCACTAGTGATGTTACGCTCGACACTGCCCACTCAACACTGATTCAAGCAATATAAAGTGGAAGTGTCATGAGCAGTGTATTGAGCGCCATTTCAGCACGCCCACAGTCACATGACTGTAGCAAGCGAGGCCTCATTATGTCGGTCACATCACGTGACTTGAGGGCTCACGGGAAGTTTGAGAAGGAATTAGTTTTTTTGTTTGTTTGTATTGTTTGTTTCTGTCATCCAATTTTGAATAGACCTCGGATGGCCAAATGCTCAAAAAAAAAAAAAAAGTATTGAGATTTTTTTCAGGTTTTCCACTCAGATGCAGTTCTGACAGTCAGTCACCAAATGGCAGTCTTTCTTAGATGTTTCATAACACTGTGTCACTCATGAAGCAATTGTCTCAAAGTTGCTCATTGTTTCATAAGGCCTCAGTTTCAACATCACTACCTCCCACTGCTGCTGTTTTGATGTGAACTGCCTGGTGCACTGTCATGCATGAAGATAATTTTGTTATGGAAGGCACGCTTCTTTTTGTACCATGGAAGAAAGTGATCAGTCAAACTACATCAGGGGTCTCCAACCTGGGGCTCCTGGAATGTTCAGGTTTCTGTGGAAAATTTTCCAATTTCACTTCTTATTGGGCCAAAGATTTGCAAATAATTTCATTGCTGTGCATGTGTTCTGTAGGCACCCTTGCACCCATGTACAACAGCAGCAAATTATTTGCAAATCTTTGGACCAATTAAGAAGTGAAATTAGAAAATTTCCCACAAAAACCTGAACGTTCCAGGAGCCCCAGGTTGGAGACCCCTGCTCTATATACTTTGCCAAGGTCATTTTCACACCTTCAGGGACCCTAAAGGGGCCTACCAGCTCTCTCCCCATGACTCCGCCACCTCCTTGCTGACATTGCAGCTTTGTTGGGACATGGTGGCCATCCACCAATCATCCACTCCATCCATCTGGACCATCCAGGGTTGCATGGCACTCATCAGTAAACAAGACTGTTCGAAAATTAGTCTTCATGTATTTCTGGGCCCACTGCAACCGTTTCTGCTTGTGAGCATTGGTTAGGGGTGGCCAAATAGGTTTATGCACAACTGCAAGCCTCTGGAGGATCCTTCACCTTGAGGTTCGTGTGACTCCAGAGGCACCAGCAGCTTCAAATACCCGTTTGCTGCTTTGTAATGGCATTTTAGCAGCTGCTCTCTTAATCCAATGAATTTGTCTGGCAGAAACCTTCCTCATTATGCCTTTTATCTGCATGAACCCATCTGTGCTCTGAATCAGTCACAAATTTCTTCACAGTATGATGATCACACTTAAGTTTTCGTGAAATATCTAATGTTTTCATATCTTGTCCAAGGCATTGCACTATTTAATGCTTTTCAGCAGCAGAGATCCTGTTTCTTTCCCATATTGCTTGAAACCTGTGGCATGCGTAATAATATAGAACATCCTTCTTAAGTAGTTTTCCTTTAATTGGGCTCACCTGGAAAACTAATTATGACAGGTGTCTGAGATTGATATCAGTGATCCAAAGAGCCCTGAGACACAATACCATCCATGTTTAATTGAAAAAAAAAAAAGACTGTTTATGACACTAAAATCCTATATGCACAATAATTTGGAATGCGGTGTAATAAAATACAAAATACGACAAAGATTACCCAGGACTGTTGAGCAGCTAGAATCATATCAGACAAGAATGGAACAATTATTCCTCTCACAGAGGTGCAGTAGCTGTTCTCATTTACAGGCTGCTGGTAAAAGAAGAGGAGATGCTACACAGTGGTAAGGCCTGTACAAGAACAGAGAATTTTCTTCTTTTTCTTGAGGTTGTAAGAACAAGAACAAAGTTCTTTCTGGCCAGAACATTTCATACTTCACAAGAAACTCAAGTGCAGAACTCCTGGGAAATTCAAATTTCTGACCAATCACACAATAGTTGACAGACACCACACGCACACAAAAGGTTCTGCCCAGGTGATGTGTCAAGAACAAGCTGCAAGAAATCCCAAGCCAGGGCTGCAAGAACAAAATGATATTTTGTTCTTGCAGCCCTGGGAGACAGAACAAATTTCTCTGTTCTTGCAGAGTACCATATGTAAAGGCCTGTAAACATGGCTCTCTCCCAACTCTTTTATGCAGGGCACCTAAAGTGGCATGGAGGGAAAATAACCTTGATTTTCTGGTGTGGTGTTTATATATCCTTTAGCTGGTTGATACTTTGAGGTATATTTTGTGTCTCCAGGAAAATGACAAAATTCACTAGAGCTGTACTTTTGTTCAGATGAGCCTTTTGACAGCTCCAGAACCTTTCACATCTTCTTCCGGCTACTCCCTTGTATTAGGGGTCACCACAACGGATCGCAGTCCTGCACATTTGATTTGGATTTTACGCCGGATGCCCTTCCTGATGCAACCCTCCCTATTTATCCAGGCTCGGGCCTGGCACCAGGAATATACTGGCTTGTGCTCCCCTCATGGATAAAAAAAAAAAAAAAAAAACTTACCTTTCCCCTTTCTATTATGCTGAGCACCAACCTAGAAGGTGGAAAGTACCATTTTTATATAGACTTTGGTATGACCCGGTTGTGAGGCAGATGCTCTACCACTAGGCCACCACTTTGGTAGCCCAGAAACTTTGGCATGCACATGCAAATCTTTTTATGTGACCACTCAAAACTTTGTGGCACTCACCAGAAACTTAGGTTTTTTTTTCTCTACATGTCTTTTTAGGGGCTCCATACTTTGAGGCAAGCTAAAATTTTTAATGAAATAGTAACGTCTCACTTTCATCATTTGATGTTTTCTATACTGTAAGGAGTAAAACACTGATTTGAGATTTGAAAATCATTACATTCATTGTTTTTGATTTTACACAGCAATCCAACCTTTTTGGAATTTGGACTGTATATTAATCTGGGCAGCAAAAAATGTGAAGTTCTTGTTAGTGCTTTCTTCCTGCTGCTTGAAACATGAGCAGATTTGGAAGAATTTCAACATCCTAGTGACAGGATATATTTAATACATGTACAGCTAAATCAGAAATACATAGCAAGTAGGTATTTATCAATTATGGGAATTAACTGGGATCTCAGCTTTCCATCCATCTCTGCTGTAGTTAAACACATCTCAGTCTTATTTCCTTCCCCCCCCCCCAGACAGATCACATCTGCCTGACTTCATTTTAATTTGTATGACCCAAAGTGCTTCAATCAGCTGTGCCCAGAAAATATTTCTCAAATTTCATTTCATGTGCCATTTGTTTCACCAAGTATATTCTCATAAGAACATGAACATGCAAACACAAAGATCAACACAGCCATTCATATACATACATGTGTGTACAAAAACAAAGAAAATCAAACGAAATATCCCAGGCACACATGGTCGAATCAAACCAGACACCAGTAATTTTGACTCAGGATTTCACAGGCCTCTCTTTGGGTTAATTGTGAATTAAAAAACAAAACAAAAACAATTGCGCAGTGTAAAAGGGGACGATTTTACATGGAAAATTCAAACATAAGTGTGTGTAAAGTTAAATGATCCTGAGTGAAACTTAATGACAAAAAAGTCAGAATGTCTTGAAAACAAAAGTGCAGAACTGAAAATACAAGATATGATGCTTGCTTCATTAATAGGCCTTTCAGCAAGTGACAGGAAAAACAGGTGTGTATAACCAATGACTGCATTTCATTTAGCTGGTGGAGTTTTTCCTTCATGAGGGCTCACAACTTTGAATTATTGAGAATCACCGGTGCTTTTCCTGCAGTGACATTAACACAAATGCTGCAAAAAAAAAAAAAGGCCAGACTCCACAACTTTGACAGCATGCACCAACTGTAATTTCTACAAATATTAAATCCAACACAAATATTAAAAAAAAAAAAAGAATCGAACTCCTATCACTTCCCACCTGGCTCAAAGAGAAACCCATTATAGCAATTTGAAATTGCTTCACCGTTACTGTTCTGACAAGCAAAAGCCTGCTGTTTTAAGTTTCTAACCTGAACATGATTTACAGGTACAACATCACACTGCTGTACGCCTTCATGAAAACAACTGGACAGAAGAATCCAATTCTTACCTCCAATCACTTCTTTTTGAGTCGCCATCAGATTGCCACTTTTAAGATGTAACTATAAATTGTTCAGCTGACTTGACAATTGGCAAAAAGCAGAAGTAACCAACTGGGAAAAACATAATGCAAGAATGATGTAAAACACAAACTACTGTTGTGTGCAAAAATGTAGGCACCCCCCCTTTTTTTATTAAAAAGATATAATCAGTCTCTGTAGGATGTGGAAAAGGACAATATTTGCAGTAAACAATGCATTGTTACCTCTTACTCATGCAAAACGCCTGGGTACCCTCAGTGTTCCCATTCCTCAGGTTCTTTTTACAAACTCAGATCTAAATTGCCTAATCAGGCATGTCAGAAATTGTCATTAGAAGTGTCAGCTCATGCCATTTTCAAAGCTTTTAAATCCTCTGGCTCATCAAACCTTGTACAAGCACTCGGCAACCATAGGTTCCTCTAATCAGCTGTATAAGACATGGAAAATGAAAGCTGCTGATGTCCACACTGCAGGGGAAGGCTACAAGGAGAAAGCAAAGCATTTTCTGTTTGCAGTTTCTACAGTGTGAAATACAGCTAAGAGATGACACTTGAGGAGAACTACAGGTCAAGATCTGAAAGACCAAGGAAACACTGACAGAACTGCACGCAAACTAGTCAGAATGGCAATTAAGCCTCTCATCTCACTGCAAAACCTGAAGGAAGTTTTAGCTAACTCAAGAGTGGAAAGTGCATCATTCCATGGAGAACTTCATGGAAGAATATGCTTGTGAAAACCTCATGTGTGTCACCATCATAAAAGCCAACCTCAAAAGCATGCAGAGGAATATCTATGGAAATCTGCCTTACAAGGAGACCAAAATTCTGTAATGTTTATAATGATTACTTGCTTTAAAAATGTTAATGTTTTATTACAATGTTATGCATGTACAATAAAATAATCCCTAGTCCAGCTTCACTGAAAGGGAGTGCATTTGCAGGCCAGTCCTTGCCTGGATAATTGAAAGAAAAATTCCATATTATTCTTTTATATTTCCAAGTCTGATATAATTGTGAGTTTTATATTGTTCAATGTGTGATTCATGTGGCCTTCAGTATGCCCCAGAGTCAGTGTGTATGAGACTAAGTCAGAAAAATGATGATGCAGGTGTACTACTGTTTATCCTTGTTTTGGGTTCATCCTGTTAGTTTCTTGTGTGAATGAGGATGTGTAGACTCCTAGTTCCTGGGAGATTAGACTAAGACTGTACTGAGCTAGACTGTCAAGGACGTTCTCTCCCGCTTCCCATCAACGCTGAGAGCTATAAAGGACTGGACAATGGGTGACTAAGTTAGAATGGTGCATGGATGGACTCTGAAGGGCTATTCATTGTATCTTTCTCCTGGCCAGAGAAATAAATCTACTCATAACTTAAGATCCTGCCTGCTGATTTTTGACTCAGACTCATTTCAATACAGATTTTTCTAACAATAATCTTAGATCGATCAGTGAACTGTACGTTATGTAAAGTGAGCACAAATCATGTCTATAAAATCTGATGTTTGAAACATGAAAAATTATTGGATGTGAAGATGCCACGACGGACACAATAAAATCAAGACCAGGCCACTGGAATGCTCAGAGCTGGAATGTCGGCCTGCAGGGTGGCAGCACATTTTGAAGTCCATCGGTCAACAGTAGGACGCTTGCAAAGGTACTACTGGAACACCGGTAGCATAAGAGATCATCCGAGACAACTTGTACCACTTTCTCAAATTGACCCACTTATGCACTGATGAAGATAAAACAGATATGTAAAGCTGCAAAGATATGTTTAGAAAAAAGGAGCATCATTTTATGAAAAGAACTCTTTGCTAACTGTTCAGGATGGAGATGGATCTGCCATGCTTTGGGGTACTATGCGCGAGTAGAGGGAAGGATTAATTTCACCAAGTGCCAGCAAATTCTGTAAACAAACATCATACCAGTTGAATTTTAACGGAGGATAGATTCCACAACAGAATAATAGTCCTAAATATACTTTAAAATTCACCATGGACTACCTAGGAGACACAAGCTGAAGTGTTATGGAATGGCCCTCGCAGCCCCACAGTGCTGAGTCTGTAGGGGGCCCATACTTTTGCACATGCCACAATTGTGCATTTTATTTCTGTTAACTTTATGAAATAAAAAATAACCTTACATCAATGTTTGCTGTTAATATTGTTGTTTTTTCTATATCCTAGACTTTTTTTAATCTTTTCAATTAAAAAAATAAACTCACCAAAATGCTATTTGTCAAGGAGTGCCCACATTTTTACAGACAACCTGGCAAACCTGTGTAGCCATTCCCAAAACATTCTTCAGTTAGGATACTAAATATGAGCTGTTAAGCTGAAATGCATTTAGTGTTAGGAGTTCAAAATAAGTGCTTTCATTTAAGAATAAAGAGGAGAAGCAGTGGAGAGAAATACTAACAAGACAAACTGGAGTGCAACTGAGTTAGTAAAGTGTGGTGGAGTATGATTATGCTATGTGCCTAGTGTGAGTATGACTCAAGTTGGAATCAAAATGTAAGAAAATCATCAGATACAAAAGATTAAACACCAGCTGTCACTTCATGTAATTCACTCAACATAAGACTACCTCCATAGTATGATAGTTGGACGAATTGTTTTAAAAAGGCTCATTTTTTTCCTTTCCCATAAGCCACAGCACTGATTGTATTTGACTGAATTTATTATCATTGCTTTGTGCTGAGTGGTAAGTAGCAACAGCACTCGGGAACACAGACGTGAACGAATAAGGACCAGAAGGCTGTACTAGAAGGCACAAGGTAGAAGCTGGTTCCCTCCACTGCTCTCGTGTCTGCAGTGTAAAGATTTTGTTGAAGCCTCAGTCAGCTTTTGAGGAACAACTTCAGCCTTAATGTAAAGGAAGCAGCAAATCAGATGACCAGACGACTGGTGCTCCTCACTAAAGACTCCCCCAGGTGTTGGGAGGCGGGAACTGGTCGACATCACCGGATTCATCGTGAGATTTGTCCCCCAGATTGAACGTCAGTTTGTACCGCAAACGTACTTTTTCCTGAAACACAAGAATAACAAAGTTTAAAGGTGCATTTTGTAGAAAATTGCTTAAAACTTACCACCACTAGATCGCAGAATTTCACCCAAAAATGTGCATTTTTTTCCTTTCCCATTATAAATTACCAATAAAATTCAGCTCATCACAGATATTTTATTTAATTACCTTGGCTTTCACTTGCACAAATTTAAAATTCTATAAGATCTAATGGTCTTTTATGTTAAAAACAGATTTTAGTGCACTAGTCTGTCATAGTGCACTAGGGATGTGGACTGGTGAGTGGAGGGTCACCGGTTCAATCTCCGGCCTGGCAGGATCAGATGTGGGTGGGACAGATAACATAGCAGTGTTTGCCCCACCCCTCTTAACCCCAACTGCTCCAGTGGAGCTGCTCAGTGGCCACAGGTCAGTCTGATTGTACTGGGCAGCTTCCAGGTGTGAATGTGTGAGTGTTAAAATAGTTTTATGCTAACAGAATCTTATAAAATCAAACTACTACAAACCACATACCAAAATTTGTGATTATGTAATTATTTCTTAACTACTTAATTTGGAGACCCATTACAAAACATACACTACTCAAAACGTTAGGGATATTCGGCTTTTGGGTGAAATTTCCGGATGTACCTAAAATGCACTATAAACTTTCCAGGTGAACTTAATTTGACCTTCTCTAACCTTTTGACTGCACATGTCCAACTGTTCAGTGTTTCAGTACTTTCTGAATAACCTGCTGTTCTCTAACAAGGTGCTCAATGCCAAAATTCACAACAGGTGTTTGATCCATGAATCAATCAATAAATTTTCTGGTTCAGTTAGAATTGGTATTTAAACAGTCCTCTTCACCACGCTGTTCATATTTTGACATCATGAGACCAAAACGACACCTAACAAAACGACACCTAACAACTGATCAACAGTACCTCGCCACTGCGAAGTTTCAAACAGGATGTTCTCAGAGGGAAGTGGCCACTGAGCTTATAGTGTCACAGACTGTCATCATCAGGTTGCAACAGAGAGACTGGAAGAGTCACAGAAAGGCATAGAATTGGACGTCCTTTGGCCACATCCCACGCTGATGACCGCTTCATTGTGAACAGTGTCCTGCGGAACCAGATGATGAATGCCACTCAACTCCAGGCACATTTAAGGGAGGTGAAAAGCACCCAAGTGTCACGTCAGACCATTCCAAACGGTTTACATCAGTGTGGTCTGCATGCTAGACGACCTGCAAGGGTACCTGACCACACCAGGCACAGGCGTCATCGTCTTGCATGGGCCAGGGAGCATTTACGCAGGACAAGGGATCAGTGGGGCTCAGTGGTATTCTCTGATTAAAGTCGATTCACATTGAGCAGAAATGATGGCCACCAATGATGTTGGAGACGTCAAGGAGAGCACTATGCATCAGCCACTGTTGTGGTGGCACTACACTCTGTGCAGGTGCGTCTAGTCCATACAGAACTGCCCTACATACAGCGACAAGCCCATACTACCTGAATAACATAATTAATCCAGTCATTGTGCCCCTGCATGCACAACTAGGGATGGGCATTCGGTGAAATTTTCTTCACCGATCGTCGGGAGAATTAATGATTAATAATCGGTTAATCATTAACATTTTTAGGTACGTAACAAGGCAGGTAGACTACATTAGAACATCAGGAATCAGCACGGAGAGCCCTCTCTCTGTTCTCGTGTTGGCTCGGCTCGGGAATCTCGCAAGCTGATTGGCCGAGACGTTTCACCCCGCAAGCTGATTGGCCGAGACGTTTTACCCAGCTTCTGTCCCTGCCGAGCGGCCACCCAACAAACGAAGACCGCATTCATTGCTCTATCGCTCGTGTTACTTAGTCTAGCCGTGCAGAACTTTTTGCTGTTCTCTTGTGCCATTTTGTGCGAAATAGTCTTCCCGTTGAGCCACTACGCCGCCTCCTGCAGCTTCCCTCGACGTGTGTACACCGAATCTTCATGACCTTCTCAATAAAGTTTCTGAAAAAAAAAAAAAGAATCTTCACGACCGCCATTACTCAGCGCGCAACCACTGTTGGCGGTTTCTTCGCGTAATAAGGGTGTTCCGTGGACCCTGTCGATGAGGTATATTTGTATGCTGCATTGCAGTGATTGCAGTACACCTGGTCATTTTTTAAATTGAAATGGTCCCACGCAACACTTCGCCGTAACCGCTTCATGATTTGGCGATTGCCCTACGGAAGCCCGCATGTATCAACTGAGGCACGCCAGGGTACGGCGATGGTGTAATGTTGCCCCCTGGTGCCCAAATGTTGCCATTGCATTGTTTGAGGACGGCCGTGCACTAGGTCTAATAACCTCGGATTGTTTAAAAAAAAAAACGGTTTGTCGACGAAAATGAACTTCCTCGGTGAAATTCTTAATGATCAATTATCGGTTAATCGGTAAATTATGCCCATCCCTATGCACAACACAGGCCTAATTTCATCTTCATGGATGACAATGCTCCAGCTCATTGAGGTCACATCATTAGGGAACGACTGCTGGAGGCTGGGGTACCTCACATGGAGTGGCCTGCACTTTCTCCAGACCTGAGTCCCATAGAAAACCTATGGAATCAGCTGAGTCGCCATGTAGAGGCTCGTAACCCTGCACTCCACAATCTCAATGACCTGAGGGCCGCCCTTGAAGAAGAGTGGAATGCCATGCCTCAGCAGACAATAAGTCGACTTGTGAACAGCATGAGACGTCGTTGTGAAGCT
The DNA here is from genome assembly GCA_020510985.1 of Pholidichthys leucotaenia. Taxonomy (NCBI): domain Eukaryota; kingdom Metazoa; phylum Chordata; class Actinopteri; order Cichliformes; family Pholidichthyidae; genus Pholidichthys; species Pholidichthys leucotaenia. Next base: position 82,770,200 of record CM035848.1, on the reverse strand, counting down.
GTAATTGATGCTCAAGGGCACACGACATGTTATTGAGACATTGACATTTTTTGTTGTGGTATACCCACCACTGTTGTTGGCTTTTGTTTCAATAAATTGTTTGAAATGAGGAAATTACCATTGCACGCTTCTACTTAAATGCCCTACTTTCATGATATAATATCTCTGTAGCGTGAACTTTTAACATTTTCCATAAATTTTACCCAAAAGCTAAATATTCCTAACTTTTTGTGAGTAGTGTACATTCAGAAAGTCCACACTTTGAAAATGGCTGAAAAATTCTAATCAATTTACACTTTTTTTAAAAAAAAGAAAATTCCTTATTTAGTAAAAGACAGCAATGTCTAAGTGTACAACGCAGCAATCCGATTAGTATTTCAAACTACTGTTGTTTTGTAGTTGCGCGGTTTTTTTTTTGCAATTGTGATGAGGAAAGCATCTACTGTTGTAAATGAAAACTGATTTGTCCAAAATAAAGTTAGTCAGCCCTTGAAAGATCAGGAGAAATTCATGACCTCTATACTGATTTGAATGAAGTTCATTACAATTGACTAAGTGGAGTATACAAGGAGGACTTAAGCTACCAAATAGATGAATGCATATTTAAAATCTTAAAATTAAGGTAATATACAAGGTTTTTAGCTCACTCATGTATGTCTGCCAGGTTGTGCTCAATGTCCAGAGATGTGGGTATGTGTCATTTCAGTTTTCAGTGGGCCTTATATATAGAGAGAAAGAAGTTCTTGGTGACCTTGGGGTGCAGCTAGAATGAGCTACTCTGTCATAGACTATCTAGTTTATGTTTCCTCTTCAATATGCAACTTTTCACTCAAATTTGAGACATTTTAACTGTAAACATTCAACATATTTACTAGTTTGAGTTTGTTTTTTTTTTTAAATATTTTTCCCCATTACAAATTATTTTTTTTCCACTTGCAAATTTGAGAGGGATGATTCTTCATGTGAGACTTTGACATAAATTTGCACCTTTTTTTCCTCCAAATAAGTTTGAGACTATTTTTCTTCCATACTTGATCTCTCTTCTCATAATTGTGCTATTTTTTCCTCGTAAAACTATGAGGATTTTACCCTCTTAAATCTGCAGGTTTAACAAGATTTTCTCAAAAATCTGACTTTTTTCTTCCAAGCTTGTCCAGCTTTTTCCTGAAGTAAAGATTTTGTCAGACACTGGTTTTGCAGGCTGCAGACCCCTGACTAAAATTCATTCATCAGACTAAAATAATACAAAACTAGAAAGCACTCAGACAGCTCCGCCAAGGCTCCTTCTGTCCCTCATAGATCACCTCCAAAATGTAATGGGGTTTGTGTGTAGGCCTAGAGCTACTTCTGGTGAAAATTGCATCTAAGTCTGTCCATTAGTTTTGGAGTGTTGTTGCTAACACACTGTTAAAGATAAGAGCCTTGGCTGAAGTATGCATTCTCAGATCACCAACAAAATGTAATGGAGTTGTCTGTAACCCAAGAACCACCTCTGGCGAAAACTTCATCCAAATCCATCCAGCAGTTTTTGAGTATTGTTGTTAATACTCTGTGAGAAGATAAGAGCCTTGGCAGAGGTATGCATTTTGAGATCATCACCAAAATCTAATCATGTGTTCAGTGTGCCATTACATACCTTTCCTGAAAATTTGAATGAAAGGCACTATATAAATGCAATCCATTATTATTATTATTATTATTATTATTAACAGACAGAGAAGTGACAGCAAAAACAATACAACTACATTATATGACTACATAATAATAATAATAATGATAATAAGACTGTCATAACTGTATTGACTGAGCTGGGCAATTCCACCTTAAATCAACATCATGGTTTACTAAATCTTTCAGGTTGGTTTTTGTTTTGTTTTTTTCTTCCTCTGTTCTCCCTTACAGTTTACTGACAAGGTTCATAATTATTAAACAATATTACACAACAGTGCGAAATCATTCCATGTTTTTGCAGTTAACTACAAATTCACATATGGCCCTTTTCCACTAGTACCCACTCAGCCCAACCCTACTCTACTCTACTCTGTTCGCTTCTGTTTCCATTGCAGCTGGGTACGCCTGGGGTGGGTGGAATTTTTTTACAGCAAGGCGGTGCCACACTTTTGTGACGTAAAACACACGACACAAGCAAAACATAACATTGCAGCTAGTACAAGGCGACTCCTCAGTCACTGGCTTTTTGTCACCGTAAAGGCCAAAAAGGACCACCAGAGAAGGGTACACGCAGCAAGACAAAACACTCTGGAAAAGTACTGGAGCGTTTAGGAAGCCATAGAACCGAAGACGTGAGGATACAAACTAGATCACATATGACAGTAAGCTAATGATTGCTAATGCTAGTTTGCTTTAAGTCCGTCGTACTACATTGTAACGTCTCAAGTTATCGCTATTAGGTACTAAAATACTGTATGTATGCTGTGTGTGTGTGTGTGTGTGTGTGTGTGTGTGTGTGTGTTTCAGATGGCTCTGGTGTGGGAAAATCACTGCTTCAAACCATGGGTCTGGGCGTTCAACACAGCCTCTCACTGATGTCACCCCAGCTTCACAAATGCTCAGTGGTTATAGAACTTAAGAATGTCTGTAGAAATGTTTAGCTTCCTGTGCAACAAATTGCTCTGATCTGTGTGAAAATCATGGACAGACTGTTGAGACATCATGGGATGCACCTGCTCCAGCAGCACTGAGTCTGTGGTGGTGTTATGGCAAAAACTGTTCAGCTGACACAACCTGATCGCCAGGTTGTAGTTATGGGGTTATATTAGCTTCAAAATATATATTCAAAAGGTAAACAGTACTGAGTTAAGTAAAATAAGATATATTTGACAATTATGTTGCATTTTAGGCCAAAACAAGCTTGATCTAGGATTAAAAGCAATTAAAATAATGCAGTCACAAGGTTACATGGAAAATACTTGATTTACCAGATACATGTACTGTAGAAATATACTGTATATTCTCTGCATCAACAATGTACTATACATCTATTCATGTAGTATTGCACTGGGAATTTTGACAGTAAACCTTTGGAATTTTTGCAGATGTGTCTCTTTTGTTTTATATGTGAAGGTTACCACCAAGTGACATAAATTAAATACTAAAAGATTGGAAAAGCTGTCTAAGAGCAATCCGGCAGTTTGAGAAATCACTTTTGGTTTGGTGTAAGTCTGTCAACAGAATTATGAACCATAAAGTAGTTTGTGTTAAAATGTTAAATCCCATTAAACCCCAACTCAGGAGTGTCCAATCATGTGCCATGGAGGGCCAAAACCCTTCAGGTTCTCGCTTCTACCCAGTCTCTTCAGCAGGTGTTTTCACTGATCAGCAGTCAGTGGAAGAAATTCAGTGGAATCTGCTGTTGAAGACACTGGTTGGAGGTAAAGCCTGCAGGGTCTTGGCCCTCCAGGGCACATGATTGGACACCCCTGCCCTAACCCATTATTAGGAAATACAGATGCTAATATGGCCCAGAATTCCTCCATACACTGGTACTATCACTAAAGTGTACAGTGTCTTCTGCGGTGGCATATCCAACAATACAGTCTCTTCAGTACATAAAATTATTGTTTTGGTTATTTTTCTTAAAAATGAGCCATTATTTTCAAAGTCTTTGATAAATGGTTTGTACTGTTGACTCTTTTCCCACCGGTGTCTTAACAGACAAAATAGAAAATCATGATGCAAACACATAAGTCACTAAATTGTTTATTACAATCTGCACAGGCTGATACTACAACTGCGGTCTGCACATGCGGGAAAGTCTGTAAGAATATGAAAGGCCTTAAGATCCATCAGGCAAAGATGGGTTGCCTACACTCTACAGTGTGCAACGCGCAGGGCAACCTGGTGAGACGGAGGAGAGGCTGGGACCAGTAGCCAACCACAGAACCCAGAATCTCCAAGAACATAGTAGTAGAGAGAGTATGGGCAACACCACCCCTGACGTATCGCCGGGGGAATTGTATGGGAAGAGTGGGAACATCGAGCAGCAACTTCAAGATAGCCATAAGGCAGTGAAGCAGGTAGTCAACTGGCCGGCAGCTCAAGCAAAGAAGGAGTGGGAGAGATTTGACTGTGAAGAGGATGAGGTGTTGGAGCATGTTCTGGCAGGGGAGTTGAATTGGAAAATGAAGGCAATGGCGAGGATAATCTGGAGCTTTGGTGCTGAGCGTTTCAGAGTGAAACAAACAAGTCCCTTTCAATTAAGACCTGCACAACAGGAGGAAAACCGTAGGATTAAGGAGATTAAACAACTTCGTGGTGATCTCCGGAGGCTCAGGAAAAGATTCATGCAAGCTGAAGAGGAGGAGAAACAAGCTTTGATGGAGATCTCGGTCACTCTGAGGGAGCACATTAAAACCTTACGTCGAGCAGAGTGCCACAGAAGAGACCGAAGACGCCGGGCTAAGCAAAGGGAGCAGTTTACCAAAAATCCATTTTCCTACTTGTCTAAGCTCCTGGGAGACAAGCAATCTGGTCGACTCCAGGCATCAAGACAAGAGGTAGAGGAGTACCTCTCCAGCATGCATAGCGATCCAGAAAGGGGCGTAGAACTGGAGATTAAGGAGGCCTTGATGACCCTTGATGGGCCAACATCCATGTTCGTTGAACAAGAACCTTTATGGAAGGAGGTCAATGACTTCCTGAAAAGGGCAAGGGCTTGCTCAGCACCAGGACCTAATGGGATCCCATACAAGGTGTACAAACAGTGTGAGAGACTGAGAAGGAGGCTTTGGAAGCTGTTGAAGGTGGTGTGGAGGGCAAATCATCTTCCAGATGAGTGGCTCATTGCAGAAGGGTGTTTTATCCCCAAAGAGGAAAGCTCATCTGATATTAAACAGTTCCGCACCATTTCCCTTCTGAATGTAAAGGGAAAGATATTCTTTGGAATTTTGGCAAGGAGGCTCACCAATTTTTTGGTGAGCAATAAGTATATTGACACTTCCGTTCAGAAGGGGGGAGTCCCAGGAGTTCCAGGGTGTGTGGAGCACACAAGTGTCATCTCAAAAATAATTCAGGATGCAAAACACAATCATGGAGATCTTGCAGTTCTGTGGCTTGATATATCCAATGCATATGGAACCATCCCCCACAAGCTGGTGGAGCTCACACTACAAGCGTACCATGTCCCAGGCAAAGTTCAGCATCTCTTACAAGAGTACTTTAATCGCTTTAAGATGCGGTTTACCTGTGGGGGCTTTACCACCAGCTGGCAGTGGTTGGAGAAAGGCATTGTTACTGGATGCACAATTTCAGTCATTCTGTTTGCAGCTGCAATGAACCTCTTGGTCAAGTCAGCGGAGAAGCCGAGAAGAGGTGCAGTTTTGGCAAGTGGTATTCAGCATTCTCCAGTTAAAGCATTCACGGATGACCTGAGATCATTTCCAGAGGGGCGGTGGATTTTGGAAGATCTTTGCAAGATTATTACAGGAGCTAGGATGGAATTTAAGCCATGAAAGTCATGGAGTCTCGTGCTAAGGAAAGGATGCATCCAGGACCGGTCCCGTTTTAGGATTGGAGAAGAACTTATCCCCACCGTTAGCCAGAGACCCATTAAGAGCTTGGGTAAATCGTATAGAGCAGAACTGAATGACAGAGAGAGTATGAAGGAGATGCTTGGACAAGCTGAGGCGTGGCTGCGAACCTTGGACAGGAGTGGGCTCCCTGGTAGATTTAAACTCTGGGGCTACCAGCATGGAGTACTTCCAAGACTCCTTTGGCCACTGCTTATGTATGAGGTGCCACTAACAACATTCAAAGCCCTGGAAAGGCGGATTAACACCTTTCTTCGAAGATGGCTGTCAGTACCCAAAAGCTTCTCTTCAATTGGCCTGTACAGCTCAGGAAGCAAACTGCAGCTCCCAATTACATCAGTCGTTGAAGAATTTAAGGTGGCCAAAGCCCAGCAGGTGATAATGCTGCATGACAGCAGTGATCGACTTGTGCGTCAAGCAGATATTACCATCCGCACAGGACGAAAATGGGTAGTAAGTAAGGCAGTGGCAGATGCAGAGGAAAGGCTACACCACAAGGACATTGTGGGGACAGTCAATCAAGGTCGGCTGGGCCTAGGAGTCATAACCAGGGCAAGGTGGAGGGAGGCAGATACCAAAGGCCGCCGTAGTCTAGTCCAAGAAGAGCTTCACATGATGGAGGAGGAGGGCAGACAAGCCAGGGCTGCATCCAAGAATAGTCAGGGGAGGTGGACGTGTTGGACAGGTGTTCAGGGAAGGTCATTGGGGTGGAGGGATATGTGGGGCATGTAGGACCAGCGAATAAAGTTCCTCTATGCGCCACATACAATGTCCTGCCAACACCGGTAAACCTCCACCGTTGGGGGCTGGCTGAGAATCCAGGTTGTATGCTGTGTGGAAAGCCGGCAAGTCTTGAACACGTGTTGTCATCATGTCATGCTAGTCTGGTGGACGGCAAGTTCAGATGGAGCCATGATCAGATATCTGAGCTTGCCGTAGGTCTGGAGGTGGAGAGGAGGAAGACCCATAACGCCACCAGGATAACAGAGCCCCGCCTGATTAGGTTTGTTAGGGCAGGGGAAACATCTAGTAGGACACAAACAAGTGTAGGATTCCTGGCATCTGCTGCTGATTGGGACATGAGAGTTGACCTCAGGAGGCAACTTAAGTTTCCAGAGGAGATTACACCATCAACCCTCAGACCAGACACAGTTTTATGGTCTAGAGCATCAAAACAAGTGGTCCTTTTTGAGCTGACTGTGCCATGGGAGGAGAGGATGGAGGAGGCCCATGAGAGGAAACTTGGGAAGTACCAACCCCTCATTTACGAGTGTCAGCAGAGGGGATGGTGGGCGTGGAACTTGCCAGTGGAAGTGGGTTGCCAAGGATTTCCTGGGCAGTCACTCTGAAGTGGCCTGTCCAGACTCGGAATTAAAGGTTGCAATAGAAGAAGGCTAGTGGCTAATATCACCAAGCGAGCCGAGGCAGCATCGAGATGGCTGTGGCTGAAGCACTGCGAGCATTGGAACAACCCATTGGGCACAAAGGAAACACCTTAGAGCAGTGGTGGTGGAACCCATGGGGCCGAGGGGGCTGCCTTAGGACGCTGGGGCTAGCTGTCAAGCCCTTTGGAGGTGTTGTGGGCTAATTGACGAAACACTGATGAAGGAGGGTACCCACCTGATGACCCTAAGAAAGCACCATGGGCCCATGCCACAAGGCTCAGTCATTCTACTTGCAATGCATAAGTGCTGGCCATCATCCTCAAGAACATGGTTGGGAGGTTACCCAGCCATTGAGGTGAGAGCGATGGATTCATCGTATTATAGACTGCAGCAAATTCCAGATTATTCAGAATGTGCAAAAATCAAACTGTAAAAACAAAACAAAAAAAAAAAAACTTAGGATGGGTCACACACGCTGGCCACGCTGCCTCACTGAGAAGCAACTGGATGTGCCGCTCACACTGGTCCCAGTTCAGCAGATCTTCAGCCTGTATCTCTGTAAATAGTGAGGCAAGGTCCGGTTTGGGGTGGATCATTTTCCTCTTGCCTAGACAAAAGACAGAAATGGGTGGTGGTTTATTAAAGCAAGTTCAAAACATATTTGGGAAATACACTTGTTGCTAAAAGCCAGTGGTGAAATGTGACAAAAAAATGCTTCACTGTTGTATTTAACCACAATTTTCATGTAGCTGCACTTCAGTAGATTTTACAAGGGCTGGGTTATGTTTAAAATAATTTGTTTTTACTGTGCCCTCAGCAATCGGAATGAATTAATACATTCACTTGAATGGAATCTAGTACTTTAACTGAGGGTGTGCATCACCGAGTATGGAGTCGCTCAGTCAAAATATGGAATTTTTATCAATAAAAGCTTAGCCACCGCTCTGTCACCACTGTGTCTCTTCTTGGCCTGGCTTCAAGTGTGGGCGGTGTTTTGTACTTGTATTGCTAAAATATAAAAGGATGCACTACAATGGGTCTCAAATATTTGTAATGTGTCCTGCTATTATAATACCGCATTAGTTTATTGATGATGGACTATAAACTACACATATAAACTAAATTATAATGGTGACTGAACAACTCCCATTCCCCAAAGTGCAACATACAGTTATAAACATAACTCACAAAGGATCACATAAGTGATCTGACAAAAAAACAAAAAAAAAACATTAACAAGCAGTTTATTTTACAGTTAATGTGCCATTCATTTTCAATTATTCTGTAATTAATATTCACACAATCAAATAAATCTCAGTTCAGTCCCTTTTATATTAAGTGGAAATTATGCTACTGTAGTTTTGGCACTTCAGCTATAAAAGCAAAGGATTTCAGTACTTTCCACAGTGGCAAGGTCCATAGTGGGGTGGCTGCTTTTCGTTTCCTCTTGCCTAGACAAATGACAGAAATGGATGGTGGTTAGTTCAAGCAAGTTCAAAACATATACAGGTACATCTCAAAACATTAGAATATCATGAAAAAGTTCAATATTTTTTGTCACTCATTTCAGAAAGTGAAACCCATATATAGATTCATTACACGGACAGTGATATATTGCAAGTGTTTATTTTAATTTTGAAGATTATGGCTACAGCCCATGTTAACCAACATTTCAACGGCCAACATTTCTATTTAAAAACTATTTTTTAAAATAAATTTTATGTAATATTCTAATTTTTTGAGAAACTGAATTTGGGGTTTTCATGGGCTGTAAGCCATAATCATCAAAATTAAAATAAACGCTTGAAATATATCACTGTCTGTGTAATGAATCTATATAATATATGGGTTTCACTTTCTGAAATGAGTGAAAAAATATTGAACTTTTTCATGATATTCTAATTTTTGGAGATGTACCTGTATTAGGCCATACACTTGTGAAAGTCAGTGGTGGGATGTGATAAAAATGTTTCGTTTCCCTTACCAGTGAGCACCCCAGGATCCACTCTGTACATGTACAAGTACATTTTCAATCCAGGGATTTATGCTGGAGCAGAAACAGCACAAAAACACTGTTCCAACACTTTTTTTGGAAAATCCACAGAATAGGTGTGTGGGTCTATTCTGAGGCTGAATCACTTTATAAATCACTGGTTTGACAATGCACTTGAATTTGAGATTTTGGATCCTGGGGTCCTCTTAACCTGTATCCACAACATAAACAACATGCTGAAGGAGGCTAACCCCTGGCATGTGGAAACAGATTCTAGAAAAATTACACACAACTTAATGCACAGCACCAAAGTGCAACACATACACAAACCAGGACTTTAATCAGGATTAGCATATTTCATCATTTTGCTCTCACAAGTGAATACTTCGGACAAAGTAAGCGCGAATCAGCAGAGTTGGCTACTAGCTAGCTAGCTACTAGCTAACACTTGTTAGCCAGCACAGGATGGCATTGTATTGCTCAAAAAAAAGTGAGCTTACCACCAACAGGATAAATAAGCGAAAAGATGCACAATATCACAAATCACTCACCATCGATGGTTCTCTCACGTTCATCTTCAGCTTGTCCGTAGTCCGTTCTATACTGGGCTGCCATCTGTCTCGTTGCGGGGTCGCTCCATGTCGCTCTGGATATTATCTGCCACCGAGCACAGAAAAGTCCACACCTCTTCATTGGACCACGGTGTAGATTTCTGTGAAACTTGCGAAGCCATCTCTATTAATATCGTGTTTACTCGGTGATCGTGTTTACTCCGTGAACTTTTGCAAATGGAGGTTTGGAGATTCTGCAGAAGACAGACGCTTTCATGACGTTACGCCCCGATCAATCAATGGCCTGGAGTCTGTTGACGTCACATTTTCGGCCTGACTTAGCGCGGCTGTACCCTACCCTAGAGTAGGTACTAAAAAAGTACCTGGTACCAGGTACAAATGGAAAAGGCTACAAAGCGAGTAGAGTAGAGTAGGGCTGAGTGGGTACTAGTGGAAAAGGGGCTATAGTGTCCATATCATCTACCGCAACAAACATGTAAGAAATATGACCATGACAAAGGCACACACGCTCACCTGGCATGCTGACAGATGCGGACATGTTCCTCCAAGTGTTTGCTTTCAAATTTTGATCATGATATCCTTTTAGTGTCAGATCAAAGAGTACCAGGTTGTTTGATGCAGAAAAGTTCAACCTCCACCTCCTCCACCGTCATCTCCCGTTTTCACCTTCCTGTACCGGCATCCTATGTCTCGTCCTTCCTTAATTCTGACTGGCTGCTTAGAAAGGTCTGACATTGACGAGTGCAACTGTACAGTAATCTGAAAAGTTGAACTTTTTTCAGCCCTGAGTGCCACGACAAAAAGCAGCCACTGCTCAAAGCGCTTCAGCACCAAGGGCACTCAGCACTGTAAATGCTGGACTACATAGAGAATGAATAGAAAATTGTTGCCCACAGCAGGAAAAATGAGTTTGGTGGACATGCCCCCTAATAATTTTTCTGCAGTGTTTGGCTTCTGGGTTGCCGAGGTGCATGGCCCTATGGCATGACCACACACATAACTGAGTGGACACGTCTAAAAGGGGCAGTACATGAAAAGCGCCAGATTAATATATGAAAATAATATTCAAAAAATTCCTGCATCCACATCGTGATCCGACTCATCACCAAAATCTAATCGTCTGTTCCCCGTGCCATTACACACTTTTCCCGAAAATTTCATCAAAATCCGTTCAGAACTTTTGAGTTATGTTGCCAACAGACAAACCAACCAATGCCACTAAAAATATTACCTCTGTCCTCCCTTTGTGGAGGTAATAAGCCTTTGAATTGAGGTAATTGGTTTAAATTTTCTACATTTCTGTACGAACCTTTACAAAATAAGATTTCCTTGAAACTCTCCACAAACTTCAGGCATCCAAGTATTTGTGCGAATTGAATTAAACAATCATCCTGACCTGAGACAAACTTTGCCAGAGACTTCGATGTGTTTGCAAGCGCACCTTATGAGGGTTAGCCAACAGCAAAATCTGTGTGATGGCCACGGGAGGCAGAATGGGATTGAAGGCTGGAAGTTCAGTACTGGAGGGAGGCTGCAACTTTACTTTCATCACCTAGGCGTAAATGAAAACACAAGAAGCACTGAGTAGCAACAGATATAAACAATACAGACAGTCAACCATCCACCAACATCCACCTACTTTGGGGACAGCTGCCTGGAAACGGATGTTGGTTACAGGTATGGGGGCAGAAGACAGCATGGAGATGATCACCACCAGCACGTCGGGCCGGGATGGAGGACAATCACGGGCAAAGGTGAACAAAACCCGGAGACTGTGCTTGTCAAATACAGTCACTGGTAACAAGGTGCCTGAAATACACAAGCAGTACCCACCTTTTAACCACAATAATACTTAAAGAAAAAAAAATGAGGATAAGTTAATCAACCCTACACCCAGCATCCCTGTTTTTGTTTTAGTGCTTACTAGGTTTGATTGATTCCAGAGGCACAGTAACTTCAGTTAGAGAGATGCTTTCATAGGGGTCGGCGGCAGGTGATGGGCCTTTATCAGCAACTGTGAGACTAAGATTAGAGAGGAGAGCATCAGGCTGCTCCTGGCCCGCCGTTGGCCCAGGAGCAGCAGGTGGACCGGGGCAGGTCGTGGTTGGAGTAGGTCCAGGTTTAGAGGTGATGCTTGATTTGGTCTGGAGGTCTCGTAATGGAATTCTAGACTGAGGCTGTAGCTTATCCCTGCATAATGAAGAACAAAAAGCACAAGTTATTTAGAAGTTGACTGCTTCTGAAAATTTTATAACATGTGAGCAACTACTGCAGTATTTCTAAAAAAAATCTAAAAACTAACTGTAATGTTTCTTCCGTTTTTCACTTAACATCCTAATCCTTTATGCTAGACGATATGATATTGCTTCCTAATTTAAAGGGAAAAAATAAAATAAAAAAGGACTACTTCTTCCCCAACAGCAAGTCCCTCATAATAAACATGATTGATGCTTAGAGACATCCCACCAATTCAGTGATTCATTAAACTTCCAATCTTTCATTCAGTGTTTGGGAAGTATGTTTCTGCAGTAAATTTTCTAATTTTACTTGTTTAATTGCTCCAGAAACTTTATAATTTACCATTGCTGTGAATGGATTCTGTAGGCACACACACAACAATGGCATATTATTTTTAATTTTTTTGGACCAATTAAGAAGTGAAATTATAAAAGTATAAATTAAAATTAGAAAAATGATGGCAGCTGCCAGTGGTACCTCTCAGCTTCTGTTTGTTGTTGAGATGTAAATTATATGGCATTCTGACCTTGATTTTTGACCTTGCAATCCCAAAACCATAGACAGATGTCAGGGTGACAGATTGAACTTGTGTACAAAGTTTGGTGGCCCTAGCTTTACTCGTTCTATAGCAACAGGGTATGGGGAAGCTAACCATGACCTTTTGACCCCAACCCCATAATCAGAGATCAGGGTGAACATGTGTACAAAGTTTGGTGACCACAGGTGTCATTGTTGAGATATAGTTTATAGGACATTTTGACCTTGACCTTTGACCACTTGTTTCCAAATCCATAGTTATAGGTTGGGGTCCCAAGGTGAACCTGTGTACCAAGTTTGGTGACCCAAGCTTTCTTTGTTGTTGAGACATAATTTAAATGGCAATTTGACCTTGACCTTTGATCTTGCAATCCCAAAACCACAGGCTCAGGTCAGGGTGGCAGGGTGAACCTGTGTACAAAGTATGGTGACCCTAGGTTTCATTATTGTTGATGTATATTTATATGGCATTTTGACCACTGTGACCTTTTGACCCTAAACCCATAGTAATACAGCAGGGTCCAAGCCATCCAGTGTTTCCTCTGGCTAAAAGACCTTGGCGTGGTGGCAACATATTTTTGTAAACATCCCGGAATATGTTAATTTTTATACTATTTATTTCTTTTTAAAATTTTACACAGTAACGTTGCATATGGAACTTACCATTTGAAGCATTGTACAACCGAGACTTGAATATTGGGCCAGTTGGGGTCCCACCCAGACATCCTGTGTTTAGACTTTTTAGTGGTGTTATCTTTCTCTCCTTGCTCTGCCTGAACACTTTCCTCTCCTTGGTTCCTCTCTTCTGTCTCATCTTGCCCTCTCTGAGCTCTGTCTAATTCAGGTTCTCTCTCTGTCTATAGTGGTATACAAACAGGTTAGAAAATATCAAGTGTCATGTTTTGTCCTGTAGGTTTTTTTTTTTGTCATGGTTTACATAAATGACAAAATTATGTGTATTTTTTGTATTTTATTCTAGTGTTTCTTTTTTCCATTGAGAGAGTAGGGAAGGGAAAGAAACATTCATAATAGTAATGTACTCATGCATACTTAAATTATATGATCAGGTGGGTATAGTAACCAGAAATTCTACTCATGTAAATGTAGTGCTTTGAAATTAATAATTAAAAGTAGAAAACCAAAAATTTCTACTTGAGTTAAGGGTACAAAGAGCACCCACTTAAAAACTTGAGTAATGACTTCAGTCTTGAAGGTTTGAGGTTTTTCTCAAAAATTTATAACAATTTTCTTATAGTTTTCTACTTTTCTCTCTAAATCTAAAGTTGAAACCATGTTCCTCAAATATGTAATTTCCTCTTGTAAAATTGACTTCTGACAGAACAGAACAATAATTTAAATCTGATTACAAAGAAAAAATATTAAAAATATTAATAAAATTGTATTTAATGAAATAAATTAACTTAAATGACCAAGGATGCCGTTATTTCTAATATTTCTTTATATTTATAGTTTTGTGGGTTTTTTTTTTTTTTTTTTTTTTAGAAATCTCCTCACCACCCAGACAGCAGGAAAATCCTCCCTTGTTTTTGAAATCAGATGTTGGCACATTTAGTTTGTCTGAAGGCTGCTGACAGATTAAAGTCATTGACTTTGTGAATTTCGGTCATCTTAACCTGCCAGGTACATAATGGGGAACTGTTCAAAAAATCTGAACTGCTTTAAATTAATTAGATATTACATACCATACGAAGCAGCTGTACTGTATATGCATTCTATGGTTTTTTCTCATATATCATACTGTTTGACAGTCTGGGCTCAAGCAGCCCCTTCCACAATAAGACATATAGGTTCATTATATAATCAAACTCTAAAAATCTTGGACAAAAAGCCCATTAGGTGGCATCACTGTCATATTTTAAAAAAATACAACCTATTGAGTTTTGAGAGTTTCATTGACCTCTGTTTTCTGAAATTAACTTTCAAATGTTTCCATAAATCAGCGCCCGAGCCACTTGTTGGTTTCATCCAAGGACAGGACAGCAGCAGAGCCACCAGGAGTTCTGTTAACAATAACTGTAAAATATTCCACCGCAGAACCACATTTGGACAAACAGCTTTCTCTATAAAGGGCAGTCACATCTGGAACACAATGCCAAATGAAATTAAAATAATAACGGACTTTAAAACATTCACTAAAAAGGTTAAAAACTGGCTGAAAAATAAACAAGAATGTACCCATGTATGAAATGATTGTCTGCAGGGTGAGAGTGAATGAAGGGAAGGATTGAATGTGTTTGTTTATAGTGAGTGACGAAGGGAGGGAGGCCTGAAATAGGCAAATGTGAGTCAAGTTGTTGTGTATTTATAATATTTATAATCTTTATGTTTATAATTGTGTATTTATAATGTATTTATAATCTTTTTTGCATTGATGTATGTGGTTATTGTTTATTCTGTTTTCATTTTTTTTTTTTAATCTTTTCCTTTTCCTTTTTTCTTTTTACTTGTTTCTCCTTTCTAAAGCCCATCCAGGGACAAGAGTTGCAAATTAGCTAATAGCTATACACTCTCTGTGCAACACATCAGATTGATTGTCATTGATTAATTGTCTATGTTTATTGCACTGTCCCTGTCAAACAAATCTATCTATCTGTAGCGGACTCTAAAGACATAATTCACCACAATATGTGTTCATGTACAGAATGATCTGCTTAGGCAGTTACAGTTGTGCTCTCAGGCTTTCTCATCAGGCACCTCTCTAGGCAGCTGCTGAAGGACCTCAGTTTAGAGTGAAAAGAGCTAGCGTTTTTAGCTGTTTCTTTTCTTGCATGAGCAGGTGTGCCGTTTTTATTCTCCAGCGGCAGGGACAAAAAGTGAGAAATTGCCAGTCTCTTCATTCCTGCAATTCTTACAGAACATAACTTAATATTATAGTGGCTGGTGAAATATATCCTCAGCAATTCATCAGTCCGCCTTTGCCTTTCCCTTCTTATGAAGCCGGCTGCATATGAATTCTAACCACATCTCTTAGCTAAGCGACTCTTCCATTATTGCTCCCATTTCCAGCGGGTTAAAACCATGATAAACACCTCCAGTGCTTACATACCTCTTATGATATTTTTTCCACGTTTAAAGTACTTTAATAAACTCATTTCTCTGTTGGACAGTCACGCTTAGCGAGACACTGCCTGCTGAGTGAGTTGAGAACTCGCATGGGCGGGGCGCTTCTAAACTCCGCGTGGATGATGGCCACACATGTTGTTCATGTGCGTGCTTGCGGAAAGTCATTGGTTCATATATTTTTCTTAATAAATTCATATCTCCTTGACGCAGCGGTAAAATTTCTGGCACAGCGGCCCGCCACCGAGAAATGTTACCAGAGGAAACCCTGCCATCCAAGACTTGTCTTAGACATGATGATATAAAGGCTACATCATTCCTTTGTGTAGTCATCACATTACAAGATTTAGGGAAAACTGACCTCTGAGGTCAGAGGTCAACCATATTCAAACTCGTCCAAGACTTTTCATATACACCCATGGTATCAAGTTGAAAAGCCCACATCATTTCTTTCTCTAGTTATCGCATTCACAAGGTAGGTGCTGATGCCGTCACCGCCCATCCGCCCGGTGGGGTGACAACAATAGCTCTTCAGCCTTTAGATCCTGAGGGCTATAAAGCATTTTATTATCACAATTATCTAAATAAACTAATGTTAATTGAGATTTTAAAAAATTATTAAACAAAAATGTGAGTGTGATTTCGGTCCATTCCCCTGGTGATAAGTAAAAAAAAAAAAAAAAAGTCTACAAACTATGCTTTTATCATGATATCTTTAGCTTGTAATATTTAGGACATCGAGAAGACTGTTGTGTTGTGCTCATGTAGACATTTACCATTTAACCTGCTGGTTCTCTGGAGGGAGGGACTGCTGCAACAGTGTCTTTCCCAGCAAATCCAGCTCCTCCATGGCTTTAGGAGGTGCAGTGGGGCCCCCTGCAGATGGAGCCTGTTGTGTCTGCGTTACAGCTGGCAGCAACACTGCAGCTGGTGCAGATGATTCAGGGATATCAGACAACTAAAAGAGAAAACAGAAAATATTTTAGTGTCATTCTTACGAGATGATAAAGCAGTAAAACTGAATTATCATTATGTGGAACCTTTGTATGAATATAACAAATCAAATTATTAAGTTTGTAAGTTCTGTATACTTAGTGACCTCAACATGTACAGGAATATCTTACGTCGCACCTGAAAGGTCTTCTGAGAGTCACAGTTTTCTGTTACATTCAATCCTAAAAGATCAGAAACAAAAGGTTACATTACAACTGATTTCTTTTTCACTAACAGAACATTTACAGAGCAATAATTCAGCCACCCCACATATTTTTTATTGAAAAGATGTAAACAGTCTTTGTTGGATATGGAAAAAATAACATTACTGGCAAACATAAGTGCAAAGTTATTTTTTACTTCTTAAAATGAACAAACTAATGTAACACCATTTAAAAAAAAATCACCAACAGTATGAGGAAGTTAGGAGAGGCAGAGAAGTATTTGAAGGTGGTGCATGACACGCACAAGGACAGCAAGACGGTGGTGAGGTATGGTGTAGGAGTGACATCTGGATTCAAAGTGGGGTGTGTGATTACATCAGGAATCGGCTATGAGCCCCTGTTTGCTATGGTGATGAACAGGCTGACAGATGAGATCAGGCAGAAGTCTCTGTGGACTATGATGCTTGCAGATGACATTTGTGATCTATAGTGAGTAGGGAGCAGGTGGAAAAGAACCTGGAGAGGTGGCGCTATCTACTGGAGAGAAGAGGTATGAAAGTCAGTAGAAGCAAGAATATATGTGCAGAAAACTTGTGTAAATGAGAGGGAGGCAGTTGTAAAGGTGAAAATAAAAGGAGTAGAGGTAGTGAAGGTAGCCAAGTTTAAATACCTGCGGTCAACCATCCAATGCAAAGGAAAGTGCATTAGAAAGGTGAAGAAGAGGGTGCAGGCAGGGTGGAGTGGGTGGAGATGAGTGGAGACAAGTGTCAGGGGTGAAAGGGAAGATTTACAAGACGGTAGGTAGTCAGACTTGCTGTGATGTATGGTTAGGAGATGATGGCACTGACAAAAAAGACAGTAGGCAGAGCTGGAGGTGACAGAGTTGAAGATGCTAAGATTCTCACTGGGAGTGACTAGGAGGGACAGAATTAGAAATGAGTATATCAGAGGGACAGCTCAGGTTGAGTGGTGTGGAGACAAAGTAAAGCCACTTTTCCACTAGTACCTACTCAGCTCGACTCGCCGTGACTCTACTTGCCCAGACACGGTTTAGGTCGTTTTCCATTACAACTGAGTACCACCAAAGTGGGTGGGCTCATTATAGCAGCCCATTGTTGTTGACGTGCTCACATTTTGATTGTCTGCATACAGGAGACAACAGCGATATCCTTGTTTGTTTAAAGTGAGCTTGCCACCAATGGGATAAATAACGCAAAAGATGCTTAAAATCAGAAAACACTCAACATCATGTACTAGGTACTCATGGAAAACCCTACAAACTGAGTAGGGTTGAGGTGAGTCAGGCTGAGTAGGTGCTAGTGGAAAAGGGCCAAAAGAGGGCAAGGCTGAGATGGGTTGGACATGTGCAGAGGAGGGATGGTGGCTATATTAGACAAAGGATGTTGAAGATGGAGCTGCCAGGCAGGAGGAAAAGAGGAAGACCACAGAGAAGATTCATGGATGTAGTGAAGGAGGACATGGAGAGGGTTGGTGTTACAGAGGAAGATGCAAGGGATAGCGTGAGAGTCAGATGATCCACTGTGGCGACCCCTAAAGCAAACAGCCGAAAGGAGGAGAAGAAGAAGACCAAATATGGTATTTGTCAAGGGGTACCCATATTTTTTGCATACAACTGTAACCTCTTAAGTCACTGTTTTATGTCAGTGATGTGGTGCTGAGTCAGGTTTGCTGTGGTCCAGCCAGATGTGCTTGTTAAAAAAGTTGAGTGGGGTAAAGTTTCCTTTGAAGTTTTTTTCCTGCTTACCGAGTGACATGAGTTCATCATCCAGCAGGCTCATACCCATGTTCTGAGTCAGAGTCTGAACGTTAGAAGACTCTGGGTGGGACGGTGCTGTGTCAGCTGAAACATTAAGATCTGCCAGGTCTACAAGTGCTGAGCTGCTGCTGCCTGATACAGAGAAAAAAAAAATATAGAAACCTGACCGTCAATGACGGAGTAGCTCATTCTAGCCAGACAAAATCACCCCGAGTGTGCTCTGATCTCCTGACCACCTTGACCTTAAGCACAGCCTATATACAGACCTATCCAGAATGTTCTTAAAGTCAAGGTCATTGGCCTAGAAGGAGTAACGCTTTTCGTGAAATCACAAATGCCCAGATCTTCTGACCTTTGACAATGAACTTGAACTCAACCTGGATGCAGACCTACCTGAGGGTCATTGTGAGTGAGTTTCGGCAGACTCGAGATAATTGCCTAGGAGGAATAGTGAATTTTCAAAAATCATGTAAGTGCCCAGATCTCCAGACCTTTGACTTTGAGCACAACCTGGATGCAGACCAACCTGAGGATTATTGTGAGTGAGTTTTAGGTCCTACAGGAAGTAGCAATTTTTCTGAAATCACGCAAGTGTCCAGATCTCCTGACCTTTGACCCTGAACACAACTTGGATGCAGACCCACCTAACAATCATTGTGAGTTAGTTTGGTGAGCATTGGGGCAAATGCCTAGGAGGAGTAGCCCCTTCATGTCACAACACTGAACAATGTAATGCATGCTCTCATCAAATACAAATATAAACCCGGCATGTAGCCAAAGGAATTAGTGTCTTTATCAACAGAAAAATATTCATATTCAAGTCCTTTTAGTGGTTGGTTAACCTGGTCTCATTACATTTATCTCCAAATCAAACTCATCCAAAGTATTGATGAGTTCAAGCTTCTCTATAAATATGAAGTCAATCTGATCAGAAGATGTAGAAGCTATAGTGGCGACAACAGAAAATGTCAAACGGATGAACGAACAAAAGGAACGAATAAACAGTTCAAAAACATTATACCCTCCACAAGTTTGTTGCAGCAGATATAATAAACAATTAAGGTCTTAATTTTGGACATTTTTTAAGGATTCACAAACACCCACTAAATACCAAACTTGACAGAATGATTGCTTACCTGGCTGTGAGGGCAGCGATATGCCATCTTTTGTTACCTCCTCCCCCTTTACCAGCTGCCTGTACTGATTGATGACCTGGGTCAAGCTGTCGTTGGCCTGCAGTATATCAGCTGCAAGAAGATTAAAAAAAAAAAATCAAAAAATTAAAAAAAAAAAAGTGATATCACACAGTAAGTTTTAAATCTTACATATTCAGTTTCCTTCCATATCATTTACAACACTATAGAAAAACGGATGGATGCCATATGGTACATACTAAACTCACCTAAAGCTTCATCACTATCCTCTGTATCGCTTGCTAATCGGAATAACGTGGGCCTCATTTTTTCACAGCGTTGGTAGAGGTCCTGCAATAAGAAACGTGTTCAAACAGTAAAGCCCCAGCGGGATTATGGGACGGTGCTCGTTTAACTGTGCCATGATCTACAAACCTTAATGAGCTCCTGGTTGCTCTGGGAGCAGCTCTCCTTGCTGTAGCCCTCCAGCAGCTGGCTCAGCAGGCTGACGCTCTCCTTCACCTCTTGGATGGCGTTCATTCGCTTTGATACTTTCTCTACACGTTTTTGGTCCTAGTGAAAAATAGAGTGGTGTGATCATACAGATATGCTTCACTTTAAAGCCTTCACTTTCAGTGAATTTGCTTTTAAAGTCCATCATAAATGGGAAATAACAGTTCTTTAAAGCCTAATGTATTTTATGTGGCTCATCTTAGGTGCAACTATAAATAACTTAATTTACTTATTTTTTAACTGTAATTTTTTTTTTACTTGTTGCACTTGTGTATATACCTTTTTTTTCCCTTTTGCCATATTCTATTATTTATTATTGCTAAGAGTGCATCTATCCCTTTATTACTGCAATACTGTAAATTTCCCCATTGTGGGACTAACAAAGGTTTATTTTATCTTAAAGAAGCCCAACTGAAAAAGCTTCAAGTGACCTACAATGAAACATCCAGGATTCTGATTAAGTTTTCAAGATGGACAAGTGTAAAATAACAAGCTTTCATGCATTGTTGATTATGAACTTGCATGTACAAACGTATCAATTAACAGATTCGAAAAATAAAGTTAGAATGACAAGACCAACCCAATGACAGCTAAGGTTCTTTTTCCTGGAGATATTTGAACAAATACATACGTAAGTTATAACCATTGCAGTGACTGTATTTTATTTTTGTTTTATTGGCATTTATGGCCATAATAAAGCCCATACTGAAGATAATTACTTTTTTGATGAGAAACAGTAAAACAACGGGAGTGCACGGAGAGTTTACATTTTAAAACTTAAGACAAAATTTAGTATACAAGTTAATAAAAATGGTGTACCTTACAGTTAATGATAGGGCTGTTACAATATCAGACTGTTTTCAAATACATGATTATTGTTGCTCCATATGTCATATATTACGGCTATCTGTAAAAGATGTTTAAAAATTCTCTCAAATTTAGCTTTAAATTTGTTTGTTGTGTTTTTTTCTTTGTAAACACTCTAGGTACAACTGGACAAAACTTCTTTTTCCTCCCTTTAGGTGTCACCGCAGTGGATCATC
This sequence comes from Pholidichthys leucotaenia, assembly GCA_020510985.1. Lineage (NCBI taxonomy): Eukaryota > Metazoa > Chordata > Actinopteri > Cichliformes > Pholidichthyidae > Pholidichthys > Pholidichthys leucotaenia. Next base: position 82,749,222 of record CM035848.1, on the reverse strand, counting down.
CACCTCCATCTCACTCTATCCCTTGCATCCTATGTCCTCCTTCACTACATCCATGAATCTTCTCTGTGGTCTTCCTCTTTTTCTCCTGTCTCTCAGCTCCATCTTCAACAGCCTTGGTCCAGTATATCCACTATCCCTCCTCTGCACATGTCCAAACCCTCTCAGCCTTGCACCTCTTACTTGTCTCGAAACCGCTAAACCTGAGCTGTCTGGGATATTCAGCTTTCCACATGAATTACTGAGGTAACATTCTGCATATTCTTATGAAAATGGCAAAGAAAAAGAGGGGACATGAGAGTGTGAGGACAACTACACAGTGACTCACCTCTTGGACCATTTCCTTAATGAGCTTGTTTGCCGCTCTCAAATCTTCAGGGTGAGTGCTGTTCAATAGGCGTGACAGCATCTACAAAAAAAAACAACAACACAGGATGAGAGAAAAGGCGGTGGAATGGAAAAAGGAAGAGAAGTTTTTTCAACTGCTATATCCTGAATAATTTTCCCAAGAGTTCATGTGAAGGTTGTGAAAACACATTTTTAATCTTCCAATCTCAAATTATCTATATAAAAAGCAGGATATTGTGGTAATACCAGCTTGATATTTGACCAAACTGTCAAACTGATGAATTAATTAAACAGACTCCAATGTCCTGATCACAGTAATGATGATGAAATAAACATACCTACCCTTTAAAAAAATCTAAATGTGGTGTGTTTATTTTCATCACAGGTGATAGGATACATACCTTTGATTTCTCCTCATCCTCAAAGATGGCACTTTTGGCTCTAGATGGAGGGGGTGGGAGGGGCTTGTCATCAGGAAGCACAGGATCCTGCTTGACAATGCCTGGGAAAAAAAACCCCAAGGGGTTTATTAACATCACATAAACACACTGGTTATCAACAGCAGAGCATCTGTTTTAAATATTTACAGCACGTACAGATCACAGTTACACAATCCAGATCACCTTTGACTCAATGACTTGCTCGCTGCTACTTTATCAGAAAAGAAGAAGAGGGCTACAAAAACTGGTTTAGAAGTACACAACAAAAACACACCAACAGTAGTGACTTCTGACAACAGTTTAACCTCAGTGAAGCTTTCCGTTTTGAGATCACACGAGGCTCAAATGAACATGACTGAAAACATTAGTCATCATTAGTTTCATGCTTGTGCTAAAAAAGGAGAACTGATAACAAAAACATGCTGCTAAGAAAGAACTAATTGGGGGAACCAAAATCCACATCATAAGTAACATGAACTAATAAAAACCCAGGTATATACTATTACAGAGAGGACATATGCAATAAAATATACTGTTGCAATCATATTAATTCAATCCCCATTGCAAATTATGTTTAATAGCATAATTTGTCATGTGGGTTGAAGGGGAAGTTACTTTGAAGTATGCCCAACCTTTGCAACAATATGCAGTGTACCTGTGGCTAACTGATAGAGAAAGTGGCACCCTGTAGCTAGCTGGGTCTGTATGAAATGTTGGTCCTTTGTGGTGGAAAAAAGCAACAAGTTTGTAAGAAGGTACAGAAAGTAGTGTGCAAGTTTGCACAGATACTATGAATGTGTTTCAGTGTAGCAGGCAACTACCTAAAATGTTGGGGATCATGCTTGCTGTTCTATATAGAAAGAAATAAAAGCCTGTTTAAAGATTAAAAGTTAAGAGCACACACCCATCTATCCAGGTTAGAGAGACAGCAGCATCCTAATAAGAATCATAAATTAACCTAGCATGCATGCTTTGGACTACAGTAGGAAACAGGAACATAAGGAGGAAACTAAAGGAGACACAGTTAGCCCGATTCCAATAACTTGGAATAAACCGATAATGGTAATAATCAGATTTGATGTGTACACATGCACTGGATAAATAGATTACTGGGGGTAAACTATTTGAGTTAATGTGATTTCTAATTAACTGATAACTGGAGTGGTGGCTTAGAGGTAGAGCATCCGCCCCATAACCGGAAGGTCGTGATTCAAATCCCGGCTGGGTCGTGCCAAAGACCATATAAAAATGGAACTTCCTGCCATCCAGCTTGGTGCTCAGTAAAAATGGAACAGAGGAGGGAAATGTGGGCGGCAGTGGCTCAGGAGGTACAGCGGGTCGTCTAATAACCAGAGGGTTGGCGGTTGAAATCCTGCTCTCCCCAGACATCCTGCCGTTGTGTCCCTTGGCAAGACACTTTATCCACCTTGCCTCCAATGTCCAAAACACTGGGCATAAATGTGTATAAATGTTCGGTAGTGGTCGGAGAGGCCGTTGGCGCGGACTGGCAGCCATGTTTCCATCATTCTGCCCCAGGGCAGCTGTGGCTACAGTAGTAGTTTACCACTACCATTGTCTGTGAAGTGAATATATACAGTGGGGAAAAAAAAGTATTTAGTCAGCCACCAGTTGTGCAAGTTCTCCCACTTAAAAGATGAGAGAGGTCTCCAGTTTTCATCATAGGTATACCTCAACTATGAGAAACAAAATGAGGAAAAAAAAAATCCAGAAAATCACATTGAAGGATTTTTAATGAATTAATTGGTAAATTCCTCAGTAAGATAAGTATTTGGTCAATAACAAAAGTTCATCTCAATACTTTGTTATATACCCTTTGTTGGCAATGACAGAGGTCAAACGTTTTCTGTAAGTCTTCACAAGGTTTTCACACACTGTTGCTGGTATTTTGGCCCATTCCTCCATGCAGATCTCCTCTAGAGCAATGATGTTTTGGGGCTGTCGCTGGGCAACACGGACTTTCAGCTCCCTCCAAAGATTTTCTATGGGGTTGAGATCTGGAGACTGGCTAGGCCACTCCAGGACCTTGAAATGCTTCTTACAAACCCACTCCTTCATTGCCCGGGCGGTGTGTTTGGGATCATTGTCATGCTGAAAGACCCAGCCACGTTTCATCTTCAATGCCCTTGCTGATGGAAGGAGGTTTTCACTCAAAATCTCACGATACATGGACCCATTCATTCTTTCCTTTACACGGATCAGTCGTCCTGGTCCCTTTGCAGAAAAACAGCTCCAAAGTATGATGTTTTCACCCCCATGCTTCACAGTAGGTATGGTGTTCTTTCTCCTCCAAACACGACAAGTTGAGTTTTTACCAAAAAGTTATATTTTGGTTTCATCTGACCATATGGCATTCTCCCAATCCTTTTCTGGATCATCCAAATGCTCTCTAGCAAACTTCAGACGGGCCTGGACATGTACTGGCTTAAGAAGGGGGACACGTCTGGCACTGCAGGATTTGAATCCCTGGCGGCGTAGTGTGTTACTGATGTAGCCTTTGTTACTTTGGTCCCAGCTCTCTGCAGGTCATTCACTAGGTCCCCCCGTGTGGTTCTGGGATTTTTGCTCAACGTTCTCGTGATCATTTTGACTTCACGGGGTGAGATCTTGCGTGGAGCCCCAGATCGAGGGAGATTATCAGTGGTCTTGTATGTCTTCCATTTTCTAATAATTGCTTCCACAGTTGATTTCTTCACACCAAGCTGCTTACCTATTGCAGATTCAGTCTTCCCAGCCTGGTGCAGGTCTACAATTTTGTTTCTGGTGTCCTTTGACAGCTTTTTGGTCTTGGCCATGGTGGAGTTTGGAGTCTTACTGTTTGAGGTTGTGGACAGGTGTCTTTTATAGTGATAACGAGTTCAAACAGGTGCCATTAATACAGGTAACAAGTGGAGGACAGAGGAGCCTCTTAAAGAAGAAGTTACAGGTCTGTGAGAGCCAGAAATCTTGCTTGTTTGTAGGTGACCAAATACTTATTTTACTGAGGAATTTACCAATTAATTCATTAAAAATCCTTCAATGTGATTTTCTGGATTTTTTTTTTCTCATTTTGTCTCTCATAGTTGAGGTATACCTATGATGAAAATTGGAGACCTCTCTCATCTTTTAAGTGGGAGAACTTGCACAATTGGTGGCTGACTAAATACTTTTTTGCCCCACTGTATCCACTGTAAAGCATCTATGAAAAAACACTATATAAATCTGATGCGTTATTATTATTAGTGACCTATATCAGGTTATTCTGTTTAAATGACCACTTGAATATTCAGATAACTCCAGAAATCTAATTATAATCAGTTTATTCATGTGCATGTAAACGTGGCCAGTGAGGAGGAAAAACCCCTCCAGAAAAGCTGCAGTTGGTCATGACGTGCAAAACTAAAACCTTCTATAACCACAATACCCAAACAGTTGGAATGCTATATATATATATATATATATATATATATATATACAGTATATGCCAAGTTCCAAATTATTATGCAAATTCTAATATTTCCTAAATAGTTGATGCAAATGACAGTCAGTATAATTTTCAAGTCATCAACCGTTACAGCATAATTCAGATTTTATTGAACAAACCTCCCAATGATAACTAGTTTTTTGCAAAAAAAAAAAAATCAAAATGTACTGTTCCAAATTAGTAAGCACAACAGCGTTTCAAAATATTTTATTGGTGGTAAAGAACTGAAAATGGTCATTTGTTGAATTTACAGCATTAGGAGGTCATATTTACTGAAATCAAAAAGCTATATCAAAAACATCTTAACAGACCAATTTACAAGGACCCCTTCTTTGATATAACCTTCACAATTCTTGCATCCATTGAACTTGTGAGTCTTTGGAGTTTCTGCTTGAATTTCTTTGCAAGATATCAGAATAGCCTCCCACAGCTGCTGTTTTGATGTGAACTGCCTCCCACCCTCATAGATCTTTTGCTTGAGGATGCACCAGAGATTCTCAATAGGGCTGAGGTCAGGGGAGGATGGGGGCCACACCATGAGTTTCTCTCCTTTTATGCCCATAGCAGCCAGTGACACAGAGGTATTCTTTGCAGCATGAGCAGCATGAGATGGTGCATTGTCATGCATGAAGATAATTTTGCTACGGAAGGCACGGTTCTTCTTTTTGTACCATGAAAGAAAGTTCAATTCAATTCAATTCAATTCAACTTTATTTATATAGCGCCATTTCACAACAACAGTCATCTCATAGCACTATCAACTGTAGGGAGGACCCCCACAGTTGCAGAAAGACCCCAGCAATCAGGCGATCCCCTGTGAGCAAGCACTTGGCGACGGTGGAGAGGAAAAACTCCCTTTTAACAGGAAGAAACCTCCAGCAGAACCAGGCTCAGGGAGGGGCAGTCATCTGCTGCGACTGGCTGGGGGGTGAGGGGACAGAGAAGAAGAAAAGAACAGACATGTAGAGAGCAAACAGCACGATGGGGACTCAATCTATGGGAGAGAACAAACAAATGTTAATGACCAGCAAAAAAAAAAAAAAAAATATTTCATAGAGAGTGAGGAAAGGAGTGAGGCCCAGTGCATTACTGGAGGTTCCCCGGCTGACTAAACCTATTAGCAGCATAACTAAGGGAGGGTTCAGAAACACATGATCCCTCCCTAATTGTAGGCTATATCAAAAAGGTAGGTTTTAGCCCTATTCTTAAAAACAGAGATCGAGTCTGACTCCCGAATCCAGATTGGCAGCTGATTCCACAGAAGAGGAGCTTGATAACTGAAGGCTCTGCCTCCCATTGTAGTTTTGGAGATTCTAGGTATTACAAGTAAACCTGCATTTTGGGAGCGTAGTGCTCTGTTAGGATGATACGGTAGTATCAGATCTTTTAAATAAAAAGGAGCCTGATTGTTTAGAGCTTTGTAAGTAAGAAGAAGGATTTTAAACTTAATTCTAAACTCTATGGGAAGCCAATGAAGGGAGGCCAGAACCGGAGAGATATGATCTCTCTTTCTAGTACCTGTTAAAACTCTTGCTGCAGCATTTTGGATCAGCTGAAGACTTTTTAAAGATGTTTTAGGACAGCCTGATAATAAAGAATTACAATAATCTAATCTCGAGCTAACAAAAGCGTGGATCAGCTTCTCAGCATCACTCTGAGACAAGATGCTCCTAATCTTGGCAATATTACGCAAATGATAGAAGGCAGTCTTAGAAACAAATTTAATATGTGAATTGAAGGACAAATCCTGATCAAAAATAACTCCAAGGTTCCTCACAGAGCTATTAAGAGAAAGAGTAACTGCATCCAAACTGAAAGTTTGATTTGGAAAGGAATTTCTAAGGTTTTTTGGACCAACAAGAATGACTTCAGTCTTATCTGAATTTAATAGCAGGAAATTACAAGTCATCCAAGCTTTGATTTCCTTAAGACAGGCTTCTAACTTGGCTAATTGATTACTATCATCTGGCTTCATTGACAGGTATAATTGTGTGTCATCTGCATAACAGTGAAAATGTATACAGTGCTTTCTAATAATGTTGCCTAACGGAAGCATATATAAACTAAAAAGAGTAGGGCCAAGCACAGATCCCTGTGGAACTCCATGACTAAGCTTTGAGCTGAGAGAAAACTCATCATTTACATGAACAAACTGGAACCTATCAGATAAATAAGATCTAAACCACTGCAACGAAGTTCCATTAAGTCCAACATAGTGTTCTAATCTATCAAGTAGAATATTATGATCAATAGTATCAAAAGCTGCACTAAGATCTAAAAGGACAAGTACAGAAACTAGTCCATTATCAGATGCAATGAGGAGGTCGTTAGTGACCTTCGCTAAGGCTGTTTCAGTACTATGATGGATTCTAAACCCAGATTGAAACTCCTCAAGTAAACCATTTCCCTGCAGGTTGTCAAATAATTGCGTAGCAACAACTCTTTCTAAGATTTTTGAAATGAAAGGGAGATTAGAGATTGGTCTATAGTTAGCTAAAGCTCCTGGATCTAGCGTTGGCTTTTTGAGTAAGGGTTTAATTACAGCCGTTTTAAAAGCCTGCGGTACATGGCCTAAAGTTAATGAAGAATTGATTATATGAAGAATAAAGCTACCAATAAGTGGGAAGACTTCTTTAAATAACCTGGTAGGAATAGGGTCTAAAAGACAAGTTGAAGGTTTGGATGAGGAAACTATTTTGTCTAACTCACAAAGGTCGATTGGAGTAAACTCATCAAGACAGACATCAATAGAAGGAGTTGTAGTAGTTACAGTATTTAAGTTAACTGTGGGAAGAATCTGATTGATTTTATCTCTGATGGATGAAATTTTATTATTGAAAAAGTTCATAAAGTCCTGACTAGTAAGCTCTAAGGGGATGCTAGGATTGACAGAGTCCTGACTCTTTGTCAACCTGGCTACAGTACTGAAAAGAAACCTGGGATTATTCTTGTTCTCTTCTATTAATGCAGAGTAATAACTCGTTCTAGCTTTTCTAAGAGATTTTTTATAAATTAAAAGATGATTTCTCCAAGCTAAATAGATTTCATCTAAATTAGTAGAGCGCCATTTTCTTTCTAATTGACGAGTCTTCTGTTTTAAGCTACGAGTTTCTGTGTTGAACCAAGGAGTTAAAAATCTCTGATTAGACTTTTTCTTTTTTAAGGGGGCCACCAAGTCTAGAGCCTGATGCAAAGAAGCTGAAACACTATCCACCATGTTATCAATTACAGAAGGAGCAAGCTGTCTATAGCTTATTTCCGTTGTGTTGACACATGGCATAGAGGAAACAATCTGCATAAATTTGGAAACAGCATCATCTGAGAGGCATCTACTGTGATAATATTTTTCTTTAGGAGCCAAATAGTCAGAAATAGTAAAATCAAAGGTTAACAGACAATGGTCTGACAGTACAGGGTTATGAGGAGACACTACAAGATTTTCTATTTCTATGCCATATGTCAGAACAAGGTCCAATGTATGGTGGAGGTAATGAGTAGAATTTCCTACTTTCTGAGAAAACCCAATCGAGTCTAATATTGAATTAAAAGCCACATTAAGGCAGTCACTATCTACATCCACATGTATATTAAAGTCCCCTACTATAATTATTCTATCAGATTTCAGCACTAAATCAGCTAAGAAATCAGCAAATTCGGATAAAAATTCTGAATAGGTTGATGGGGGACGATAAACTATGGCAAATAAAATTGGGTTTAACCTGGAATTGCTAAAGTGCCCAACACTGAGGACCAGGCCCTCAAAGGAATTATAACATGTTTTTTGCTTTACATTAACTAGTAATTTGGAATGGTAAATTGATGCTACTCCTCCTCCACGACCAGAACTTCTGGGATTTTGACAGTTTAAATAACCAGAGGGAGTTGATTCATTTAAACCAACATAATCCTCTTGTCCTAACCAAGTCTCTGTAAGGGAAATTAAATCAATCTGATGATCAATTAACAGATCATGGACTAACAGAGACTTGGGAGTTAGAGACCTAATATTTAATAAACCACATTTAATTTTTAAATTATGAGGAGGAACAGAGGCCAAATCATTCAATTTAGAGGCTTTATGTTTAATTTGAGTTTTACCAATATTTTGCTTTATCACTTTGGGATGCTTATACATTATATTTTTATTTACTTTGGAGGGAGCAGACAACGATTCTCTGATGGGGAAGACAGGGGCTAAGCTGAGGGGTGGCGGATGAAGAGGAGCTGCAGAGAGGCGTGTAAGACTGCGACTCTGCTTCCTGGTCCCAACTCTGAGTAGTCATGGTTTTGGAAATTTGGATAAAAAAGATGCCAGATTGTTAGATAAATGAGAAGCACCATCCAAAGTGGGATGAATGCTGTCTCGTCTCATAAGACCAGGTTTTCCCCAAAAAGAGCTCCAATTGTCAATGTAGCCCACGTCATTTTTAGGACACCACACAGACAGCCAGCAGTTCAAGGATGACGAGCGACTAAACATGTCATCACTGGTCAGATTGGGGAGGGGCCCAGAGAATACTACAGTGGCAGACATCGTTTTTGCAAAGTCACACACCGATTCTATATTAAGTTTCGTGACTTCCGACTGCCGGAGACAGATGTCATTAATGCCGGCGTGAATAACAATTGTGGAATATTTACAGTTACTTTTAGCCAGCATTTTCAAATTTGACTCGATGTCGCCTGCTCTGGCCCCAGGAATGCATTGGACTATGACCGCTGGAGTCTCTAGGTTCACGTTTCTGACTACAGAATCGCCAATGATCAGAGTTTTTTTCCTCAGCGGGTGTGTCGCTGAGCGGGGAAAAACGATTAGAAACGTGAACAGGTTGGTGGTGAACCGGGGCTTTGCGACTAGGCTTCCTTCTCACCGTCACCCACCCAGTCTCCTCGCTGCTGAGGAGAGCCGGGGAACCGGTGACAGGGGGGGCTAAGCTAGCTAGCTCCGCTGCAGCTAATGGGCGTCCGTCGAGATTAACTGGCGCAGACGGTGTTTCAATGCAGCGGAGCCGGGATTCCAAATCAGACAACCTCGCCTCGAGCGCCTCAAAAAGACAACATTTATTACATTTACCGTTATCACTAAAAGAGGCAGAGGTGTAGCTAAACATCTGACAGAGAGAGCACACCAGAGGAGGAGAGGAAAGAGAGCTAGTAGCCATAGCTAGTGGCTCGAGAGCTGGAGAGCAAACCACACAGGCAGACAGCAAAACAGGAAGTGACGATACGTTACCACAAGGAAGTGAAAGTGGTCAGTCAGAAACTCTATATACGTTACCAAGGTCATTTTCCCACCTTTAGGGATCCTAAAGGGACCTACCAGCTCTCTTTCCATGATTCTGGCCCAAAACATGACTCTGCTACTTCCTTGCTGATGTCGCAGCCTTGCTGGGACATGGTGGCCATCCACCAACCATCCACTACTCCATCCATCTGGACCATCCAGGGTTGTACGGCACTCATCAGTAAGCAAGACTGTTTGAAAATTAGTCTTCATGTATTTGTGGACCCACTGCAACTGTTTATGCTTGTGAGCATTGGTTGGGGGTGACCAAATAGTAGATTTATGCACAACTGCAAGCCTCTGGAGGATCCTACACCTTGAGGTTCCTGGGACTCCAGAGGCACCAGCAGCTTCAAATACCTGTTTGCTGCTTTGTAATGGCATTTTAGCAGCTGCCCTCTTAATACGATGAATTTGTCTGGCATAAACTTTCCTCATTATGCCTTTATCTGCATGAACCCGTCTGTACTCTGAATCGGCCACAAATTTCTTCACAATATGATGATCACGCTTAAGTTTTTGTGAAATATCTAATGTTTTCGAGAAATATCTAATGTTTTCATACCTTGTACAAGGCACTACTTGACGCTTTTCAGCAGTAGAGAGATCCTTTTTCTTTCCCATACTGCTTGAAACCTGTGGCATGCTTAATAATATGGAACATCCTTCCACATTACTAGTTTTCCTTTAATTGGGCTTACCTGGCAAACCAAAAAATCCAAAGAGCCATGAGACACAATACCATCCATGAGTTTAACTGAAAAACAAAAAATTGAATGTTTATAACACTAAAATCCTATTTGCATAATAATTTGGAATGCAGTATATATACATGTATATACATTACTCACAAAAAGTTAGGGATATTTGGCTTTTGGGTGAAATTTATGGAAAATGTAAAAGTTCATGTTACAGTGATATTATATCATGAAAGTAGAGCATTTAAGTCGAAGCATGCAATGGTGATTTCCTCATCTCAAACAATTTATTGAAACAAAAAACAACAGTGGTGGGTATACCACCACTGTTGGTGATTGCCTTGCGTTTTCTAGTCACCGTTTTGTAGATTTTTGTGGTTCATGTTTTTCTGTAGAGTTTACCTATGTTAGACCTAGGGATTAAAGCCTGAGTAGTTTCTGTCTTTTTTTTAGAATTTACCTAGTTTAGCCCCAGATCAGCAGGAGACTATGCACACAAGCATTGTATCTAGACCAGCTAGCTGCCCTTATCCAACATATCGCCAGGTTGAGACCCAGGACCGGCTCTCCCCACTCTCCCTGAAGCAAGCCTGCCTTGAGTGACCTAGGAGTGAAGCCATACAGATTTTGCAGGCCAAAATCCCCAACGAGGCTCTGAGGAGGACCACCTTCCCTTGGCCTGGAATAACCCTCGCCAGGGCTTCATATCCACAGCAGGCGCTCACCTTCTAAACCTCTCCTGTTGTGGTAGTTATGCTGCTTTAAATTTGTTCCATCAGAAAAGCAGCTGCAAGCCCGTCAGTTAGACCCCAATGGTCCTTGGTCTCAGATACATTCCTGATTCTGTGCACCCCCTCTCTCTCCCTCTTTCTTTAAATCCATTAGAATCCAAATTCTACACTCTAAATTTTTGTAACTACCTTTTCATTAGAACTGCACAAATTTTCTTTAACCTCAGGGTGACTGCACAGAGCTAAGCTTTAAGTACAAGAGCTTAATCATGATGATCATGTGGTGACCTTAGGAGTATGGTATGTTCATATTTCATGCAATCAAGTTACCCCAATTATTGCCATGTTTTATTCTGCTGATCTTAAATGCCTTATGTTTGTGCCACTCCATTGACTTTAATAAAGAGGGGTTACTAAAGTTAGGAGGTGTGATTTCTCCTTGTCCATTATCTTAACTCTGTGTCAAGAATTCTGCTTCCAAATTATGAGACTGATTAAATATTGCCAATAAAATTATTAACTAAGGCTTAACTTACTAAGTGCCAAATTCTTAAGCTTAAGTCTTTGTCCATAAGAGTTTCCGTCTCTATAAAATACAGATGGTCCCCCAACTAGTGTTACAAATGAGTATTAATACGCTTTAAACTTCGTTTAATAATTATATTTACAAATTGTAGGACTCAACGCTACATTTATTCTAATTTAATCTCCTACAATTACAATTATTATTGAGGGTGGTAGCAACACTGTTGATTCAAATGTGAAAAATACTGTCTGAGTCCATATTTATATTCTGCTGGGTAACTGAACCAACCGTGATGCTGTTGATACCATTGAACTGCAATGCTCCTGCACTGTGTATATAGAGTGGTGTCCAAAAGAGTTTACCCCCTTCCTGATTTCTCATTTTTTTGTATGTTTGTCACACTTAAATGTTTCAGATCATCAAACAAGTAAACACAAAATGCAGTTTTTAAATGAAGGTGTTAAGGCTCGTCTCAGTTTTGCCAGAAAACATCTTGATGATCCCCAAGACTTTTTGGAAAAATATTCTGTGAACTGACGAGACAGAAGTTGAACTTTTTGGAAGGTGTGTGTCCCATTACAACCGACGTAAAAGTACACAGCATTTCAGAAAAGGAACATGATACAAACAGTAAAATATGGTGGTGGTAGTGTGATGGTCTGGGGCTGTTTTGCTGCTTCAGGACCTGGAAACCTTGCTGTGGTAAATGGAACCATGAATTCTGCTGTCTACCCAAAAATCCTGAAGGAGAATGTCCGGCCATCTGCTTGTGACCTCAAGCTGAAGCGCACTTGGGTTCTGCAGAAGGAAAATTATGCAAAACACACCAGCAAGTCCACCTCTGAATGGCTTAAGAAAAACAAAATGAAGACTTTGGAGTGGCCTAGTCAAAGTCCTGACCTGAATCCGATTCAGATGCTGTGGCATGACCTTAAAAAGGTGGTTCATGCTCGAAAACCCTCCAATGTGGCTGAATTACAACAATTCTGCAAAGATGAGTGGGCCAAAATTCCTCCACAGTGCTGTAAAAGACTCATTGCCAGTTAGCGCAAAGGCTTGACTGCAGTTGTTGCTGCTAAGGGTGGCCCATCCAGCTATTAGGTTTAGAGGGCAATCACTTTTTCACACAGGGCCATGTAGGTTTGGATTTTTTTTTCCCCCTTAATAATAATAAACACCTTTATTTAAAAAACTGCCTTGACAATTTCGACTTCCGGTCTGGACACCATGGTGGTAGCAGCTTAACGCTGAAGCTCCCAGATCCCATCCGTGAAAATACCATGAAAATCAGATTTAACGGATTTATGGAAGAGTGAAAATCATAAGACAAAGTCATTATGCCTAAAGGAAAATGGAAGAGATCGACATTTACCAGGCCAAGACACGCATCGGCCAGAGAAACTGACCTCCAGGACAATAACCACTCGGAAATAGAGGAGCACAATGAGGCTAGCAACACGGTTAGCTTAAAAACGATACTTCAAGAATTAAGAGAATTTCGCCGAGAGTGTTGGGTTGAATTTCGTGAACTTAAAGACAAAATAAAAAGGACAAACAACAGAGTGGACCAGGCTGAGGCCTGAATCATGGAAGCAGAGGAAAGAATAAAAGGGCTGGAAGAAACCACACTGGAATTACTCAAACGACAGACAAGACTGGAGGCTAAGCTAACCGACCTGGAAGGAAGACTAAGAAGGGACAACATAAGAATTCATCGTCTGAAAGAAGGAGTCGAGGATGGTTTCACCACAACGGCTGCATGCGTGGAAACCATACTGAGAGAGAAGTTGGAAATTCCCCAATCCACCGATTTGAAAATAGAAAGGGCGCACCGTTCATTAGCCCCAAGGCCGTCGGCGAAAGCTCTCCCGCGATCGGTGGTGGTGAAGTTTTCCAACTTCAGAACAAAAGGTTTTGAGACTGGCTTGGCAGAAAAAAGGATTTATGCAACAAGAAAGAAAAGTTTTTGTGGAGCAAGACTACGCCCCGGAGGTCCTTAAAAAGCGTCGGGAATACAATGACGCTAGAAAGGTACTAAGAGAGAAGAAACCGCGCTTTCAAACTCCATTTCTGGCGAAGCTGAGTGTTTTTTTTTATGGGGAAGAGACGTGTCTCTACAACTCGGCAGAAGAAGCAACCAGGGATATGGCGAGAAGAGGGCTCCCGGTAACGGCGGTTAAACCCGCAGCAGACCCGATTGAAAGAATCAAGGCTCAAACGTGGTGCACACAGAGACCCTCAAAATTCATGGGCCAGCAGCGGGAAACCCAGCGCCAGGGCTATAAGGAAAAACTGGACGCTTTCAGGAGGGAATAACGATATTTTTAGTCAATCTGCACATCCAACCCTCCTCCTACAAGGTAACAGACATTAAAGGAGATGCAGAATCAGCAAATATGAAGTGGTAAAACATTTCATGGAACAGTCATAATATTAGAAACAAATAAGTCTTTATAAAAAAAAAATCTTGTTAAAATAGAAATGTGACAATGAACCACAAGAACTCTCCACACTAACAAATACTGTATTAACGTGATTGTTTGCTGTGATGGTGGTGGGAGGTTGCGCACAATTTCATAGGGTATAGGCATAAAAAAAAAAAAAAAAAATCATTACAAGTTCGGATTGGGATCTGAAAATCACATTCAAAACATGGGACAACTTACAGGGGTAAGAGAGGGCCCTCAACACGTAACAAAGTTTGAGGAATTTCCCTCAGAGCCAACACACCATCAAGGCTCTTCTAAGGTCGCTAAAAAGACCTCAGTTCAGGAAGATCTTTTGACAGTTTTTTGTTCTAAAGTTTTATATACTATGTTCTTAATGTTCTTTGTGTTCTTAATGTTCTTTCAGTTTTAGAGTAGCATAAAAGAGGGCCACTATACTGTTATACTAAATAAGACAATACAATGGAGAAACAGGGTGTAACCAAAATAATCTCATATAATGTAAAAGGGATCCTGAACCCAGTTAAAAGATCCAAGATTCTAGGCAAAATGAAAAAAGACAAAGCAGGAATAATACTTTTACAGGAGACCCACCTAACAGACTTGGAGCACACTAAACTTAATAGACAAGGGTTTAAACTGATCTCTTCATCTTCATATAAGTCAGGGAGGAGGAGGGGGGTAGCGACATTGATCTTAACCAAAATTATATTTGAAAAAAATTCAGAACACAAAGATAAAGAAGGGAGATTTAGCATGGTACTTGGTTGGCTAGAGGGAGAAGATATCACCCTGCTGAATGTACAGTGGGGCAAAAAAGTATTTAGTCAGCCACCAATTGTGCAAGTTCTCCCACTTAAAAGATGAGAAAGGTCTCCAATTTTCATCATAGGTATACCTCAACTATGAGAGACAAAATGAGAAAAAAAAATGTAGAAAATCACATTGTCTGATTTTTAAAGAATTTATTTGCAAATTATGGTGGAAAATAAGTATTTGGTCACCTACAAACAAGCAAGATTTCTGGCTCTCACACACCTGTAACTTCTTCTTTAAGAGGCTCCTCTGTCTTCCACTCGTTACCTGTATTAATGGCACCTGTTTGAACTCGTTATCAGTATAAAAGACACCTGTTCACAACCTCAAACAGTCAGACTCCAAACTCCACTATGGCCAAGACCAAAGAGCTGTCAAAGGACACCAGAAACAAAATTGTAGACCTGCACCAGACTGGGAAGACTGAATGTGCAATAGGTAAGCAGCTTGGTGTGAAGAAATCAACTGTGGAAGCAATTATTAGAAAATGGAAGACATACAAGACCACTGATAATCTCCCTCGATCTGGGGCTCCACGCAAGATCTCACCCCGTGGGGTCAAAATTATCACGAGAACGGTGAGCAAAAATCCCAGAACCACATGGGGGGACCCAGTGAATGACCTGCAGAGAGCTGGGACCAAAGTAACAAAGGCTACATCAGAAACACACTACGCCACCAGGGACTCAAATCCTGCAGTGCCAGATGTGTCCCCCTGCTTAAGCCAGTACATGTCCAAGCCCGTCTGAAGTTTGCTAGAGAGCATTTGGATGATCCAGAAGAGGACTGGGAGAATGCCATATGGTCAGATGAAACCAAAATAGAACTTTTTGGTAAAAACTCAACTTGTCGTGTTTGGAGGAGAAAGAATGCTGAGTTGCATCCAAAGAACACCATACCTACCGTGAAGCATGGGGGTGGAAACATCATGCTTTGGGGCTGTTTTTCTGCAAAGGGACCAGGACGACTGATCCGTGTAAAGGAAAGAATGAATGGGGCCATGTATCGTGAGATTTTGAGTGAAAACCTCCTTCCATCAGCGAGGGCATTGAAGATGAAACGTGGCTGGGTCTTTCAGCATGACAATAATCCCAAACACACCGCCCGGGCAACGAAGGAGTGGCTTCGTAAGAAGCATTTCAAGGTCCTGGAGTGGCCTAGCCAGTCTCCAGATCTCAACCCCATAGAAAATCTTTGGAGGGAGTTGAAAGTCTGTGTTGCCCAGCAACAGCCCCAAAACATCTCTGCTCTAGAGGAGATCTGCATGGAGGAATGGGCCAAAATACCAGCAACAGTGTGTGAAAACCTTGTGAAGACTTACAGAAAACGTTTGACCTCTGTCATTGCCAATAAAGTATTGAGATGAACTTTTGTTATTGACCAAATAGTAGAGTCATTTTTGGGGGTTTCATGACCAACCTCCCAGAACCTTTTTTTCTCACTGGATTTAGCATTCTAGACCCATTTTAATGAAAATAAGCTCCCATGTACCTCCCAAAAATTACGGGAAACCTTTTTTTTGCCCAAAATTCAAAATGGCCGCCAAAATGCATACCACCACCTATATCTCAGTAACTAATTCAGCTAGGAGGTTGATTTTGGTGTCTAGACATAGGTTTTTGGGGTCAAGCATTCCATTAATGCTATTAGTTTACTTGTGAAACAAACCCATCACGATGAAATCCAATATGGCTGCCAATATGGCCACCGATTAACATTTTTTTTGTTTCTTGACTACTAAGGCACCTAGAAAGCTGATGTTGGTGTCAAAACAGAGGTTTAAGGGGTCATACTATCTGTTTATTCCAATAAAAGTGTGTTTAAATGATTACATAATTGAGAAATCCAAGATGGCGGCCGGCTGTCATTTTCACATGCAATGGACTTTTTCATATCCGTCACCAAATGAGCTAAAAAAAGTCAAGTGAGGCTCCTGTGAACCATCCATTGTGTTCATTAGTGCCCTCATTGTCTATCAAGCTCAAAATGGCCCCCAGCCGCCATCTTGGAATACACTTTACGCAGGCACATTTTCTCTAGACCTTATGTTAATGCCACGCAAACGTCCAACTCAATTACATGTAGTCCACTATCAATCACCACATCACATCATACTAAGATGTCCAACTACACATCACTATCACTACTTGATTCACTATCAATGAATGAGTCACTGTATGAACTTGCGCTATCTGAAGCACTGTCTTCACCACTGCTGCTCTCCTCACTGTTGACTTCTGTGTTCGGTTTCGGCATTGACAGGGGAAGTGGCGGTTGAGTCGATCGTACAGGTAGACATAGACCATTCACCAAATGCCACCCATGACCGATTGGTGATGGGTGACTTTGAAGGTGGAAGTTCGTCAGCAAGTACGCAAGGTAGTTTGTCCTGAGGAGGTGATGATGCAGACTGTCTGCGTCTGGTATTAATCTCATTGTGTTTTTTTTCTTTTGTCCCCTCCACTTGTTAGCCCTTGCTATCCCTGGTGTTACGCTGTTAGAATCCCCATAGACGAAGCGAATTACAAATTTTTCTAAATTACTGATAACATTCGGTGGGCATGGGAGGTGTGCGCCACATGATGAAAGTAACTTGCGTGTCTGAAAACAAAAACAAATTTGTCATTATCAGAACAGAGGAGAGAAAAAGGAGGGATGACAAGACCTAGAGTCAAAGGCCCTTGTACTGTCTACTGTCATTACAGTAGCATTAAGCAAGCAGCATGGTCAATATGCTAACATTACCTGACTATACAGTATGGAACAAGATTCAGAATTCTAACCTCTCCAGATAAGTTTAAAGCTAAATTTATACATACCTGGCAACCTTGGTTAAATTGGAAAGATTAGGACTACATATTATGGCAGCACAGACGTTACAAAATCACTGCATCCTCTCTCTTGCTATGCAAAAAGGAATCAATGAATCAAGCATAGGATTCCGGGAATCCTAAGGGGATTACCCAAGTGTTCCTCAGTGAAATCACTGAATCAATGCAGGAGCTTTCTAATAATTATTAAAAATGAATGTAAGGATACCTCATTTGACATTTTTAGCTCATTTGGTGACGGATATGAAAAAGTCCATTGCATGTGAAAATGACAGCCGGCTGCCATCTTGGATTTCTCGATTATGTAATCATTTAAACACACTTTTATTGGAATAAACAGATAGTATGACCCCTTAAACCTCTGTTTTGACACCAACATCAGCTTTCTAGGTGCCTTAGTAGTCAAGAAACAAAAAAAATGTTAATCGGTGGCCATATTGGCGGCAATATTGGATTTCATCGTGATGGGTTTGTTTCACAAGTAAACTAATAGCATTAATGGAATGCTTGACCCCAAAAACCTATGTCTAGACACCAAAATCAACCTCCTAGCTGAATTAGTTACTGAGACATAGGTGGTGGTATGCATTTTGGCGGCCATTTAGAATTTTGGGCAAAAAAAAGGTTTCCCGTAATTTTTGGGAGGTACATGGGAGCTTATTTTCATTAAAATGGGTCTAGAATGCTAAATCCAGTGAGAAAAAAAGGTCCTGGGAGGTTGGTCACGAAACCCCCAAAAATGACTCTACTAAAATACTTATTTTCCACCATAATTTGCAAATAAATTCTTTAAAAATCAGACAATGTGATTTTCTGGATTTTTTTTTTCTCATTTTGTCTCTCATAGTTGAGGTATACCTATGATGAAAATTGGAGACCTCTCTCATCTTTTAAGTGGGAGAACTTGCACAATTGTTGGCTGACTAAATACTTTTTTGCCCCACTGTATATGCACCTCCAGGGGCTAACTGGAAATTTTATAAAAATGTATTTGACCTAATGATAACTAAAGCCCAAGGTTTAGTGATAAGTGGTGGAGACTTCAATCTAAGACTGAATCCATACTGGGATGCATCGGGTAATTCTCCACATCAAAATAACACTTCAAAGTAGAAAAACTCGGATGCTACTAAATGAATTGGGAATCTGTGACGTGTGGAGGGAATTCAACCCCAGTGTAAAAGATTATACATTTTACTCAGCACCACATTCATCATACTCAAGGATTGACTATTTTTTATGTTTAATAGAGACATTGGAAGACTAAAAACATGTAAAATAGGACTGATGGATCTCTCTGACCACAGTCTGATCTATATGGACTTAACTATCCAAAAATACACAACTAATACATTTTCTTGGAGGTTAAATTCAAATGTGCTGAAAGGACCACTGAAAGATGAATTGGAATCAAATATTCTCAGATATTTGGAAGAAAATGATAATGGAGAAGTATCCCCTTTGATACTGTGGGATGCATGCAAAGCTGTAATAAGGGAAAGATTATTGCAAAACTGGCACTGCAAAAGAAATTGAGACAAGAAAAACTAATCACATTAGAGTCAGAACTTAAGAAACTAGAAAAAGAGCACAAAGACGACACTCATTCTAATGACTCGCTCAAAATTAAGGAAATAAAAAAACAAATAAACGAGATCAACACAACAGAAATCCAGAAGAAACTTACATTTCTGAAACAAAAATATTATGAAACAGGTAGCAAATCGGCAAAATTACTAGCCTATAAATTGAGGAAACAACAAATGGAGAGGGCAATCTACAAAATCAGAGACCCAGTATCAAAGGAAATAAAATTTAGAATTCAGGAAATTCTTAAAAGTTTCGAGAATTACTACAAGAACTTGTATTCCCTCAAAAAACACAAAAACGCATCCAAAGCCTTCCTAAATACATTAAATCTTTCCCAACTTACTGAGTCACAAAATAAAAAAAACTACTGTCAGAAATACAACCTAAAGAATTAGAAAAAGCAATTATGAAACTTAAAGCTATCAAATCCCGAGGAGCAGATGGCTATACAGCAGAGTGGTACAAAACCTTTAAACAGCAACTATCTCCTCTCCTCCTGAAAACATTTAACTATGTCCTCCACACAGGAGAAATCCCCCCCTCCTGGAGAGAAGGGGTCATTGCAGTCATACCTAAACCTGAGAAGGATAAATTAGACTGCTCCAACTACAGACCAATCAGTGTGTTAAATCAGGACTATAAACTTTTTACCGCTATCCTTGCCAAAAGGTTAGAAAATATACTGACAGACTTAATTCATTTAGACCAGGGGTGTCCAACCATGTGCCATGGAGAGCCAAGACCCTGCAGGTTTTACCTCCAACCAGTGTCTTCAACAGCAGATTTCAGTGAACTTCTTCCCACTGATTGCTGATAAGTGAAAACACCTGCTGAAGAGACTGGGTAGAAGAGAAAACCTGCAGGGTCTTGGCTCTCCATGGCACATGGTTGGACACCCCTGATTTAGACCAAACAGGTTTTATAAGACAAAGACAGACACAAGATAACAGACACACTTTACACATAATTCATCATATAAAAAAATATAATTTAAATGCAGCCATACTGGGATTAGATGCTGAAAAAGCATTTGATTCGGTTGACTGGTCTTTCCTATATAGAATCTTATCCAGTTTCAATTTTCATAACAACTTCATTAGAACTATCCAGGCATTATATAAAAAACCAACAGTTAAAATAAGGATTAACGATAAATTATCATCATCTTTTGAACTGGAAAGAGGATGTGGTCAGGGCTGCCCCTTGTCTCCACTGCTCTTTGCAATCTTCATAGAACCTCTGAGCCAATGGATAAGACTGAATCAAAAAATTCAAGGTATTACACTTGGTCAGAAGGAACATAAAATAGCACTCTTTGCTGATGACATTTTAATATACCTGGGGAAGCCGGACACCTCTTTTCCAGAACTAATCTCAGTTTTTTCAGAGTATGGAGAGTTATTGGGGTACGAATTAAACATGCATAAAACCCAAATTTTAACTTTCAACTATAACCCAAATCAATATTTACTAAGCAAATTCAAAACTAACTGGGAGATGGAATCTATGAAATATCTGGGGGTCAATATCCCGAAACAACTCAACAAAATTATAACACTAAACTATGATCCACTGATGGCAAAAATAAAATCTGATCTAGCAACATGGAATATGATACCATTCTTTGGTACTGCACAAAGAATTGAAGCAGTCAAAATAAATACTTCCACGTCTTCTATACCTTTTCCAAACAATACCGGTAGAACCTCCCAAAAAAACATGGCAAGAACTGGACAGAAGGATCTCAAGATTCATATGGCAGGGCAAGAGACCAAGAATCAGATATAGAACCCTACAGCTAAACAAAGACAAAGGTGGGCTCACGCTGCCAAATATCAGGGACTATTTTAAAGCCGCGCAAATTAAAACTTTGGTAGAGATATGTAACCCAGTATACACTGCACAATGGAAGGAGATAGAATGCCAAATAACAAGTGACATTCCCCTACAGGCGATAATAGGGAATAATGCCTTACCTAAACTTTTAAATAACACCAACCTGTGGATAGAGACCCCGCTAAAAATTTGGTTTAAGATAGTCAGAGAGAATCAGACTAAAGAACCCTATCGATTATTGCAATGGATTTCCTATGATCAGGATTTTACTCCTAATAAAACAGACACTAGATTTAAAAAGTGGAAAAAGAACGGACTGATAAAATATTACGATTTTTTTAAAGGGCAAACTTCAAGAAGTTTTGAAGATTTGAAAAAACAAGGTCTAGTAAATCAAGACCTTTATAGGTTCTTTCAGCTTAGACACCACATAAACAAAATACTTAAAAAGGAGGATTTGGAAAGGGCCCAAGTCAGGTGTTCCGAAGGTTTTCTTAATGGCATATAAAGGGATCCCAGGGATCAGATACATTTCTAAAATATACCATGGTCTTCAAGATTTAAAAGGAGACAACACATCATACATAAAAGAGAGATGGGAAAAAGAGGGTAATTTCACTTTACAACTGGAAATATGGGAAAAGCTAAATAAACAACAATGGAAAAGTACTTCATCCCTGCAGTGGAGAGAATTTGGATGGAAAAATTTGGTAAGATTTTTCAGAACACCTGCACAAAGCAAATTTATTCGTAAAGGGTTGAATTGTTGGCGCTTCTGTGGTGAAAAGACTGCAAATCATTTTCATGTGTTTTGGTCATGCCCAGTTATCCACCAATATTGGACCAATGTACAGACAATACTGGGGAAAATATTCAAAATAACAGTCCCCTTTTCTTTTGTAACTTTGTATTTGGGTTTACTACCGGACTCACTGGAAAGACGAGGAGAAAAATACTTATTCACTGTTTTAATATTGGCAAGTAAAAAAGCCCTAACTAAAAAATGGATGTTGAAGGACTGTCCTACACCTGAAGATTGGATTAACGTGATTCAGGACATTTATTTGATGGAAAAGTTGACATTTGCACTGAGACAGGACATGGATGGATTTTTGAACTTCTGGCTTGCAACTTCTGGCTGCACGGTGGCGCAGTGGTTTAGCACTGTGGCAGCACAGTTTTACCCTCGGCCGGGGGACCGCAGGGATAATGAGATCGTGGGTTCGATCCCAGCCCCCGACCAACAGTGAGCTGTGTGGAGTTTGCATGTTCTCCCCGTGTTGCGCGGGTTTACTCCGGGATTTCTCCGGTTTCCTCCCGCACACCAAAAACATGTAGGTTTAGGGCGCTCGCGCACGCAGCGACCAGCAGCCGGTGGCTTGTCACCAGACTGCAAACCAAATCTACCTACGGGTACAAATAAGTAACAAAAAAAAACAAAAAAAACCTGGAACACATATGTGTCTTCCATCAGATCTAATCTTGCACAAACACCATTTCAATAATGGCACCTCTCTTTGTACCAACGCTACTCAGATTCTCTTATTTTTCTGCTCTTTTGTTTTTTTTTTTAAATTTTTCTTTTCTTTCACTTAAAAAAAAAATGGTGTTGTAATAATTTTTTTCCCAATGTTGTCAAAAAAAGGGGAATATGTGATGAAAATGTAAACAATGCAATGCTGTAATGACATGTACACCATTTACAAAAACTTAAAAAAAACCTGCCTTTTGTGTTTACTTGTGTTATCTTTGTCTGATATTTAAATTTGTTTGATGATCTGAAACATTTAATTGTGACAAACATACAAAAAATGAGAAATCAGGAAGGGGCAAACACTTTTTCACACCACTGTAACTTATTATCTTATTTACTATTGCTCTGAGTACTACTATCCCTTTGCTTCTGCAATCCTGGAATTTCCCCATTGTGGGACTAATAAAGGCTTATCTTATGTGCCCTTGAGCAACAATTACAGCTTGACAACAACGTCTCATGCTGTTCACAAGTCGACTTATTACCTGCTGAAGCATGGCATTCCACTTTGCTTGAAGGGCGGCCCTCAGGTCATTGAGATTGTAGGGTGCAGGGTTACGAGCTTCTACATGGCAACTCAGCTGATCCCATAGGTTTTCTATGGGATTCAGGTCTGGAGAAAGACCAGACTCCAACTGGGGAGTACCCCAGCTGGAGGCTGGGGTACTCCATTTGAAGTACCCCAGCCTCCAGCAGCCATTCCCTAATGATGCAACCTCGATGAGCTGGAGCATTGTCGTCCATGAAGGTGAAATTAGGCCTGTGTTGCTCATGCAGGGGCACAATGACTGGATTAAAGATGTGATTAAGGTAGTATCGGTTTGTCACTGTACCATTCACAAGATGTTGGGCAGTTCTGTATTGACTAGACACACTTGCCCAGACTGTAACACTGCCACCACCAAAGGCTTGTCTGGTGACAACAGTGGCTGATGCATAGCACTCTCCTTGACATCTCCAATATCTTTGGCGGCCATCATTTCTGATCAACGTGAATCGACTTTCATCAGAGAACAGCACTGAGGCCCACTGGTCCCTTGTCCAGTGTACACTAAATGCTCCCTGGCCCATGCAAGATGATGATGCCTGTGTCTGATGGTGTGGTCAGGTACCCTTGCAGGTTGTCTAGCACACAGACCACTCTGATGTAAATAGTTTTGAATGGTCTGACGTGACACTTGGGTGCCTCTCACCTCCTTTAAATATGCTTGGAGTTGAGTAGCATTCATCATCCAGTTCCGCAAGGCACTGTTCACAATGAAGCGTTCATCAGCGTGGGATGTGGCCAAAGGATGTCCACTTCTATGCCTTTCTGTGACTCTTCCAGTCTCTCTGTATCTCTGTTGTAACCTGCTGATGACACTCTGTGACACTCTAAGCTCAGTGGCCACTTCCCTCTGAGAACATCCTGTTTGAAGCCTCACAATGGCGAGGTACTGTTGATCAATTGTAAGGTGTTGTCTTGGTCTCATGATGTCAAAATGTGAACAGCATGAAGAAGATTGGTTTAAATACCAATTCTAATTGAACCAGAAAATTCATTGGTTGATTCATGGATCAAACACCTGTTGTGAATTTTACCGTTAAACACCTTGTTAGAGAACAGCATTGAACAGTTGGACATGTGCAGTCAAATAAGGTCAAATTAAGTTCACCTGTAAAGGTTACAGTGCATTTTAGGTGCATGCTAAAATTTCACCTGAAAGCTGAATATCCCTAACGTTTTGTGAGTAGTATGTGTATGTGTGTATATATGTATATACAGTATACAGTATGTTTTTTTCTGTGAGAGATAGAGATAGATAGATGTACTTTACTGATCCCAAACTGGGAAATTACAGTGCAACAGCAGCATGACACAGACCACCCTACCAACAGAAATAAACACAGCATAATAGAAAAAGGAGTTACCTAGGGAAGTAAAATAAAAATGCTTAAATAACCGTATATACTACATAGGCTAATACTAGGTTAAATAGATGATGATCCTTATGCATCTATGGATAGTACTGACTGTACAAAGAAGGATCATAAGGCACATGGTGAAATACGAGGTACCATTTATACTGTAAGGTGCAGTATGGCAGCATTGTTATGACCAAAATTCAACATTAGAGTGAGTTATTGTACAGTGAAATGGCATGTGGCAGGAAAGATTTCCTGTTCCTGGCCGTTCGGCAGCAGAATTGTAGCGGTCTGCTGTAGAAAGTGCTCCGTTGTCTGTCCAGTGTGTGGTGGAGGGGGTGATCAGGATTGTCTATGATGGATTGCAGTTTGTTCAGTGTCCTCCTCTCCACCACAGATTCAAAGGTCTCCAGCCTAAGACCAATCACAGAGCCAGCCTTCTTGATAATCTTGTCAACTCTGTTGGTGTCGCTGGCTTTGATACTGCTACCCCAACAGACAGCAGCAAAGAAGATGGTGCTGGCAACAATGGCCTGGTAGAAACGCTCCAACATCTTGCTGCACACATTGAAGGATCTCAGCTTCCTCAGAAAGTAGAGTTTGATCATCCCCTTCTTGTATGCAACATCGGTGTTAGACTTCCAGTCCAGTCCGCTGCTGATCACAATACCCAGGTATTTGTTGTCCTCCACTACTCCCACACCCTCCATCTAATCCGCAATGGCTGTGAAGGCGTCCTCTTCTTCCTGAAGTCGATCAGCATCTCTCTGGTCTTGCTGAAGTTCAGCCTCAGACGATTCTGCTCGGCCCAGTCCACAAATCTGTCTACAAGTGCCCTGTACTCCCCCTCCTCTCCCCCTCTTATACACCCCACAACAGCCGAGTCATCAGAGAATTTCTGCAGGTGGCATGACTCGGTGTTGTACTGAAAGTCAGTGGTGTATAAGGTGAAGAAAAAAGGAGAAAGCACAGTTCTCTGTCGAGCTCCTGTATCACTAACCACCACATCAGACAAGACACTGCCCAGCTGGTCAAACTGTGGCCTGCCTGTCAGGTAGTCCGTAATCCAGGAGATCAAAGAGCTGTCAACCTCCATCATCCACAGCTTCTCACCCAGCAGCAGTGGCTGAAGGGTGTTAAATACACTGGAGAAATCAAAGAATGTGATTCTTAGTGTCTCCTCCTCCATCCAGATGCAAATGGGCTCGTTGCAGCAGGTAGATGATGGCGTCTTCAACTCCTAAATGGGGCTGATATGCAAACTGCAGAGGGTCCAGCCACATTTTCACCTGCGGCCTCAAGTAGGCTAAAACAATTCTGTTTTCCTTTTAATCTCTGCTTGCTGCAGTGTAGATTTTCGCTGTGAGCAGCGCATGTAGGGGATGAGACAGCTGTGCTGAGCTGCTACTCAGACTTCAGTAGCGGCAGCTGGGGAGAGCATTAAGTCACTGCTCATATTAACATGAGAAATACTCGAATATGCAAGAGTCAACTATTTTATGTAGCGCGGGCGGCAAATGTACTGATACAGCGAATATATTTGGTATATCGCCCAGCCCTAATTCCAATAGAATATAGAAAACACCAAATAGGGAAAGTGCACCATTTTACCATTTCATGAAAAATAATAAATCTTTAATTTCATGGCAATAACTCATCTAAAAAGAGTTGGAACAGGAGCAAAAGAGTTGGAAAAGTGTTCTTAAAGCATCCCAAGAACATGCTGCAGCTAATTAAGTAAATGGGCAACAGGCCAGTAACACGATTGAGTTAAAAAAAAAAAAAAAAAAAAAAAGGCAGCTTAGGGAGGCAGAGTCTCTCAGAAATAAAGATAGGCAGAGGTTCTGCAATCTGCAAAAAACTGTGTCCTCAAATTGTGGAGCAATTTCAGAATAATGCTCCTTAACATAAAACTGCAAAGACTTTGTATTATCCATAACCTATAGTGCATAATATCAAAGATTTGGAGGATCTGAAGGGATCTCTGTGCACAAGGGTCAAGGCCCATGATGTTTGGGCCTTTGGGCAGCACTGCATTAAAAGCAGGCATGACTAACATGGAAAGCACTGCATGGGTTCAGAAACACTTCCAGAGATCACTGCCTTTGAACAATCTTGGAAATGTCATCCACAAATGTAGGTTAAAGTTCTATCATTCACAGAAGAAGACGCATGTGAACATGAGCCGATGTCTTCTCTGGGCTGAGCTCATGTAAAATGCACTGAGGCAAAGCGGAAAACTGTTCTGTGGTCAGTCAAATGGAAAGCAAACTGAAATTAGCTTTAAAACGAAAGCATGCATAAACTGTTAGAGTGAACCGCTGAATCCAGTTTGACTGCGAACAGTCTGATTTGGTGGAAAAGATACAGCGGGGAAAATAAGTATTTAACATGTCAACATTTTTCTCATGAAACATATTTCTGATGGACCCACTGACCTGAGATTTTCACCAGATATCAGTAACAACCAAAGTAATCCATACATACAAAGAAATCAAGGCAACTGTGTTCACAAGTTATATTTAATAAAGTGGAATGACACGGGGAATAAGTAGTGAACACATGAAGAAAAAGAGGTGCAAAAAGGCATAGAAAGCCAAGAAACCAGCTGAAATCCATCAGAATTTAGGAAGCCATCCAATCCCCCATCAGTGCAAATTAATTTCAGCTGATTAAGTCCTGACTGATAGCCTTTAAAAAGGTCTGTGAATATCAGATTGTCACACCACAAAGAATCATGATGGGTAGAAGCAAAGAGCTCTCTCTAGACCTTCGCAACTTTACTGTTGCAAAACATAATGATGGCATTGGTTACAGGCGCATTTCTAAACTGCTGAATGTTCCAGTGAGCACTGTCGGAGCCATCATTCGGAAGTGGAAAGAACATCATTTTACCATAAACCGGCCATGACCAGGAGCTCCTCACAAAATTTCTGACAAAGGAGTCAAAACAATTATCACAAGACTTATCCAAGAGCCAAAGACCACTTGTGGAGAGCTCCAGAAAGACTTGGAGCTAGCAGGTACTGCTGTTTCAAAGGAAACAATAAGTAATGCACTCAACTGACATAGGCTCTATGTTCGCTCACCTCGCAAGACTCCATCGCTGAAGAAAAAGGAAAAAGCATGTAGAAGCTCGTTTAAAGTTTGCTGCACAACATTTGGGCAAGCCAGTAAAATACTAGGAGAATATAGTCTGGTCAGATGAGACCAAAATTGAACTTTTTGGATGCCACAACACACAACATGTTTGGAGGAGAAATAGCACTGCACATTCCATCATGGTGTGGATGTGTTTTTCAACACATGGTACAGGCAGACTTCATATAATTGAAGGAAAGATGAATGGACAAATATACAGAGACATCCTTGATAAGAACATGTTGCCATTTGCAAAGATGCTGAAGCTGAAACGAGCGTGGACATTTCAGCAAGACAATGATCCCAAACACACAGCCAAGGAAACTCTCAGCTGGCTCCAGAGAAGGAAAATAAAGCTGCTAGAATGGCCCAGTCAGTCACCTGACCTGAATCCAATTGAAAATCTATGGAATGAACTGAAGATCAGAGTTAATAGAAGACACCCACAGAACCTTCACGATTTGAAGACAGTTTGTGTGGAAGAATGGGCTAAAATCACTCCTGAACAATTTCTGCGCCTAGTTTCTCCATACAGGAGGCGTCTGGAAGCTGTTATCCCCAACAAAGGATTTTCTACTAAATATTAAATGAATTTCACCAAGCGTGTTCAATACTTATTCCCTGGGTCATTCCACTTTATTAAATATAACTTGTTTTGTGACCACAGTTGCCTTGACTTTTGTGTATATATACTGTAGATTACTTGGGTTGTTACTGATATCTGGTGAAAATCTAAGGTCAATGGCTCTGTCAGAAATATGTTTAATGAGAAAAATGTTGACGCGTTCAACACTTATTTTCCTTGCTGTAGGACAGTGCCTTAAAGATGAGTCATTAAACTCTGAAGTGCTCACCCTGTTTTTTCAGCATCTGATATGCTTCTGCAATCTTGGTCTCTTCAGGCAGCCTCACTGTCCAGCTGTACATCATTTCTAAAACCTTCTTCTTCACTGGCTCTGGAGCCCGGGCTCCTAAGTACTAGAAATGAAGGGGAGAGTGTGTTAACCATTGTTTGAAAAATGATTGATTGACAGACAGACAGACAGTGGGGTAAAAAAGTATTTAGTCAGCCACCAATTGTGCAAGTACTCCCACTTAAAAGATGAGAGAGGTCTCCAATTGTCATCATAGGTATACCTCAACTATGAGAGACAAAATGAGGAAAAAAAAATCCAGAAAATCACATTGTCTGATTTTTAAAGAATTTATTTGCAAATTATCAGAATCAGAATCAGCTTTATTGGCCAAGTATGCACTACACATACAAGGAATTTGACTTTGGCTAAAAACTTGCTCTCGTTGTTCAGGTGGAGGATTTAAATAAGGATTCAATGACAACAGAGTATGTACAGTAAATTACAGTCTGTCACGTTTCTATAAAGGATGCAAATATATACAGGAATATATGCAGTTATTTACTCAGACTAACCACACTTTGCAGAAATATATGAAAAAATATACAGTCACACAGTATTTCAATGTGAACTCAGATTCAGTGATATAATGTGAATGAAGTAAAAAGCAGTGTGACAGTTATGTGCAATGTAATAATGGATGAAAAGTCATGAGTACAGCAACAGGTAGGACTAGGTGAATGTTAGTTCATCAGAGTGATGGCTTGAGGAAAGAAACTGTTCCTGTGACGGGTGGTTTTGACCTTCAGTGATCTGTAACGACGACCAGAAGATAGAAGTTCAAACAGTTTGTGGCTGGGGTGTGACGGATCAGCAGAGATGTTTCCCGCCCGTTTCCTGGTACTGGACCGATACACAGTTAGGCCCAAAAATATGTGGACAGTGACACAAATTTTGTTATTTTAGCTGTTTACGAAAACATATTCAGGATACTCACTGTGGGCTTAAAGTGTAGACTCTCAGCTGTAATTTGAGAGTATTCACATCCAAATTGGAGCAAGGGCTTAGGAATTACAGCTCTTTAATACGTAGCCGCCTCTTTTTCAAGGGACCAAAAGTAATTGGACAATTGACTCAGAAGGCTGCAAAAAAATAATAAGGCTGCATGGGCTCTTCCCTCGTTAACCTGTCATCAATTAAGCAGTTAAAAGGTCTGGAGGAAAGAAACTGTTCCTGTGACGGGTGGTTTTGACCTTCAGTGATCTGTAACGACGACCAGAAGATAGAAGTTCAAACAGTTTGTGGCCGGGGTGTGATGGGTCAGCACAGCAAATTATGGTGGAAAATAAGTATTTGGTCAATAACAAAAGTTCATCTCAATACTTTGTTATATACCCTTTGTTGGAAATGACAGAGGTCAAATGTTTTCTGTAAGTCTTCACAAGGTTTTCACACACTGTTGCTGGTATTTTGGCCCATTCCTCCATGCAGATCTCCTCTAGAGCAGTGATGTTTTGGGGCTGTCACTGGCCAACATGGACTTTCAACTCCCTCCAAAGATTTTCTATGGGGTTGAGATCTGGAGACTGGCTAGGCCACTCCAGGACCTTGAAATGCTTCTTACGAAGCCACTCCTTCATTGCCCGGGCGGTGTGTTTGGGATCATTGTCATGCTGAAAGACCCAGCAACGTTTCATCTTCAATGCCCTTGCTGATGGAAGGAGGTTTTCACTCAAAATCTCACCGTACATGGCCCCATTCATTCTTTCCTTTACACGGATCAGTCGTCCTGGTCCCTTTGCAGAAAAACAGCCCCAAAGCATGATGTTTCCACCCCCATGCTTCACAGTAGGTATGGTGTTCTTTGGATGCAACTCAGCATTCTTTCTCCTCCAAACACAACAAGTTGAGTTTTTACCAAAAAGTTCTATTTTGGTTTCATCTGACCATATGACATTCTCCCAATCCTCTTCTGGATCATCCAAATGCTCTCTAGCAAACTTCAGACGGGCCTGGACATGTACTGGCTTAAGCAGGGGGACACGTCTAGCACTACAGGATTTGAGTCCCTGGAGGCATAGTGTGTTACTGATGGTAGCCTTTGTTACTTTGGTCCCAGCTCTCTGCAGGTCATTCACTAGGTCCCCCCGTGTGGTTCTGGGATTTTTGCTCACCGTTCTCGTGATCATTTTGACCCCACGGGGTGAGATCTTGCGTAGAGCCCCAGATCGAGAGAGATTATCAGTGGTCTTGTGTGTCTTCCATTTTCTAATAATTGCTCCCACAGTTGATTTCTTCACACCAAGCTGCTTACCTATTGCAGATTCAGTCTTCCCAGCCTGGTGCAGGTCTACAATTTTGTTTCTGGTGTCCTTTGACAGCTCTTTGGTCTTGGCCATAGTGGAGTTTGGAGTCTGACTGTTTGAGGTTGTGGACAGGTGTCTTTTATACTGATAACGAGTTCAAACAGGTTCCATTAATACAGGTAATGAGTGGAGGACAGAGGAGCCTCTTAAAGAAGTTGTTACAGGTCTGTGACAGCCAGAAATCTTGCTTGTTTGTAGGTGATCAAATACTTATTTTCCACCATAATTTCAAATAAATTCTTTAAAAATCAGACAATGTGATTTTCTGGATTTTTTTCCCTCATTTTGTCTCTCATAGTTGAGGTATACCTATGATGAAAATTGGAGACCTCTCTCATCTTTTAAGTGGGAGAACTTGCACAATTGGTGGCTGACTAAATACTTTTTTGCCCCACTGTAGACAGACAGACAGACAGACAGATAGATAGATAGATATTTACATGAAATAAATGTAAAGTGTTTACTAACAGATTGTGTGGTTTGTGGGTAATATCTAAAGCACATCCATGGTTATCTCCGTTTAAAACAACATATTTTATGTGTGACTGTATAATTCAGGGGTCACCAACTAAAACTGCAAGAGGTCCGATAAGTCAGTCCTCCTACCCAGCTGAGGTCCAAATTAGGGTTGGGGATCTTGAGGCACCTCATGATACAATTATGATTCAGGGTCTCCAATTTGATTCTAAAACAATTCTCAGTGCATTTTTTGTTTTTTGTTTTTTTCAGGATTTTTTTCCCCTCCCACTGTGTGACAGTTTGGTACTTTTAAAGTTTGCATATGGGTCAAACAGATCCACAAAAGATGCCATTGCTGCTGCTCTCAATCCAGCCCTCACCCACCTGGACTCAAAGAACTCTTATGTGCGAATGCTGTTCTTGGACGTCAGTTCAGCATTCAACACAATCATCCCACAGCACTTAATATAAAACTCAGACACTTGGGACTCAAAACGTCTCTGGCTCAGGAGCCCCACAAGGGTGCCTGCTCAGCCCGCTGCTCTTCACCCTGCTGACCCATGACGGTATCAGCCTACAGCACCAACCACATCATCAAGTTTGTGGACAACACGACAGTGGTGGGCCTCATCACAATGAAGAGGCCAACTACAGAAATGAGGTGAATCAACTCGTCCAGTGGAGTAAAGACAATAATCTCTTCCTGAACATGGGAAAAACCAAGGAGATTGTGGTCGACCTTAAGAGAGGACACACAGCATCCCCCTCTGATCATCGATGGAGCAGCAGTGGAGAGGGTGAGCAGCACCAACTTCCTGGGGGTGCACATCTCCGAGGACCTCTCCTGGTCTAACAACACCACATCAATGGCCAAGAAGGCTCAAACTTCAATCTATTTCCCCTGCAAACTGAGAAGAGCACAAGTCCCACCCCCCATCATGTGCTCATTCTTCAGGGGTACCACTGAGAGCATCCTCAGCAGCTACATCAAGGTGTGGTACGGAAGCTGCACCGCCTCCTGCCAAAAGACACTACAATGCACAGAGAAAGCAGCCAGCAAGATCATTGGTGCCCCTCTGCCCCCCCCCCCCGACATCTACCACACGCTCCTCACTCGCAGAGCCATCAACATTGCAGGCGACACCTCCCACCCTTCACACTCCCTCTTCAGCCCTCTGCCCTTGGCGAAAAGGTACCGGAGCCTCCAGGCCTGCTCCACAAGACTGCTAAACAGCTTTGTTCACCAGGCCATCAGGACCTGAACTCCCACCCCCTGGACCATAACACATTCACCCACACAATAACTACCTTAGCCGTTTGCACAAAAAGACTTGGCACACCAACAGTAATACATCTGCTGCTGTATGTCTCTGCACCTTACTGCAACCATTTGCACAAATGCCATACCTGCTGCTGTCTGTCTGTTATTGAAATATTGATTGTGTGCAGTCCAATCCGTCACTCTCTGAACCTGCATTACCACTTGCAATTGCGGGTATTATGGCTACACTTTTTCTGTATATAGGATTGCTGGGTTTTATCTTTTATCTTTATTTGCACTATGGGTAGCATTACTGTACATAGATTGCTGTTGTTTTTCATCCTTATGCCTTCTTTTCTTATATATTGCACACACCACTTAGAAATGGCATTTCAATTCTTCTGTATGCCCTGTATGTATAGAAATACTGACAAATAAAAATCTTTGAATCTTAAAGCCAAGTGTTCGCAATGACCCATGGATTTACTTCAAGCATTTTTTAATAAAAGAAATGGAAGCGAAATGTGACTAGGCACAAAATTTATCTGAAAATGTGCTTTTAAGAATTGTCATCTTTTTATGGACATTCTTTAAAACGATCACAGCTGTCTCCAGCAGGCCAATATCATTTGCTTTTACACATTATTTTATGAAGCAGATGTTTTAGCTGCTTTTAATTCTGTACTTTTTTAAATAAAAAAAAAAAATCAAATAGTCTTTGCTCAATTTCAAATAAAACAAGTAATAATTTAATAATACAAGGGAACACTAAATGTGGTTTTTGACTCCAAATAAATAGCTTCACATTCTAAAATCTACAACTTAAAAGAGCCACTGCAGTCAAAATTACCTATTTTTTAACTTTTAACATGTTTAAAAAGTGTTTATCATCACTTTCAACACATATCAGTAACAAAATCAGCCATAGAGCCCAAGACTGCGTATTTTGAGTGTGATTCTGACTACTTCTGGTTCAAGCCTAAGTTGCGCCGTTCAGATCTGGCCTGACTCTTCTACATTGCAGAGCCAAATCAATCAGCTCCAATCTCAACCTCCTATCAGGAGACTGTAGGGAATGGGCCAGAGAAGGCTGTGGGAGTGGTTTCTGAGCCTCTGGTACACATAAGGAAAGAGCTGCCACGCGGGGGTGTGGGGGGGGGGGGGGCGCCCTCGCTCTAGCCAGAGGCACATAGCTAATGAGCACCAGGAATGGTGTTTCTAAATAAGACGTTTTAGGCTGATCTAAGTCGGGTTCTTTTTGTTTTTTTGCTAAAACACTGACGTGCAAAATTTTGAGGCATAAATATCACATTTCGGACGGAGTTTAAGCCATTGCAGTTGGCCTTTAAACCCTAAAAATGGAAAGTTTTACAGGAAAACACAAACTAAATTACATACATTTAAAAAGATTAATATTTAAAAAACAAAATCTCACAAAAGTCCGCCTCTATACTATATTTTCTGTATAAAAAAAGTTCCAAACTGTAAACCTAAAAAAGGGACAGAAAATATAATTAATTCCACACTACAGAATTCCTTTGGAGGTTTTTTTTTTACATCAACAATGTTTTTATCTTTTTAACTTGGTCTGTGTCTGTCTGAGTAACACTGTCACAGGGAGAGAGGAAGTGGATGTGTGTGGAACTTTTCATGTTCAGTAACCCACAGAGCAAATTATTGCTTTTACATGATATCAGAAGGTTGCGGAAATTACCTCCATAAACAACGGTGTGCAGCCCAATGGGGATGCTGTCCCAAGAAGATGTGAAGGAGCCGTGGGGACCTTCCATCAGCAAACCCCCAGGTGGACCCATACCATCGGAGGCAGCCAGAGTATCGGTGGACACAATTTCATAGCAGCGTTTCATTCCGCGGGTTACATCGGGAAGGAAGCGTGGCTGTCCGCCCGCAGCAAACGTTGACTTTACCTCCCACTGTACCCCATGGAGAACATCCAAGGTCCCACACCATAAAATATCCAGGCGGCTGCCACCAATATAGCACTTGAGTTCTAGCTTTTTCGTTCAGTTGAAACAAAACGGTATTATTTTTTCCAAAATTATATTAAAAAGCTTCAGAGTCCAGATGGAGGACTCTCGAGGTCTGATCCAGACCGGAGTCCACCAGTTGGTGACCCCTGGTATAATTTAAGAACTACAAAAAACCCCACTTCTCAGAGGTACAGTATAAGGTTGCAGTTTAACTGGTATTGGAGGATATAAGAATAAAGTCCTTACCTTAGGTGAGACCACTTTGATGAGCTCATTGAGAAAGCGAAACTTTCCCACTTCACTATGAAATCGCTTTCCACAGTTTTTCATGCATGTCTCCAGAACCTGGGAATAGTTCAAAGGTTGATGGTTTTACATTTGCATCAACAAGTCTTCCCTGACAGCTAAAAATATGTGACATGGGGCTCACTACACTGATGAACTTGATGTAAAACTTCTTACCGTTAGAGCTTGCATCGCCTCCCATTCCTGAGGAGATTGAATTTTATGGGCCAGAAGTCTAGTCGCAAGCTGAGGACTAAAAAAAAAAGATTAACTGTACTAAAGTGACAATCTTAACAGGTTGTGCATGACCTGAAGTTTAAAATTTAAAGGTGATGCATCAAAAAGGAGATTCTGGACCTGCACCAGTACCAGTGTTTAAATTGACACATTTATTTAGTCAGTTCTTTTTCATTTTTTTAGTATTCCTTTTTTCATAAAGCAGTAGGACTGTCACGATAACCACAATTATGTAGTACCGCGCTATGGACAAGTCTACTGCGGAGGATAACAAGCAACTGCAACAAAAGCGGTGTTCACTTTTTTGTGTGTGGCTAAATCTTGTTCATTTACAGTGGGGCAAAAAAGTATTTAGTCAGCCACCAATTGTGCAAGTTCTCCCACTTAAAAGATGAGAGAGGTCTCCAATTTTCATCATAGGTATACCTCAACTATGAGAGACAAAATGAGAAAAAAAAAAATCCAGAAAATCACATTGAAGGATTTTTTTTTTTTTTTAAATTTAAGTTTTTGTAAAGGGTATACACGTCATTACAGCATTGCATTGTTTACATTTTCATCACATGTTCCCTTATTTTTTGTTATTTGACAACATTGGAAGAATAATTATTACAACACCCCTTTTTTTTTTTAAGTGAAAGAAAAACTGAAATTAAAGAGAACAAAAAAAAAAGAAAAACAAAAGAAAAAAATTTTTTTTTTTAAATTTTAAAAAAGGAGCAAAAAAACAAACAAAAAAAGTAATTAAAAGTAAAAGAGCATCTGAGTAGAGTTGGAACAAAGAGTGGTGCCATTATTGAAATGGTATTTGTCAAAGATTAGATCTAATGGAAGACACATATGCGATCCAGGGTTGCCAAAAGTTCAAGAACCCATCCATGTCCTGTCTCAGTGCGAATGTCAACTTTTCCATCGAGTAAATGTCTTGGATCACGTTAATCCAATCTTCAGGTGTAGGACAGTCCTTCAACATCCATTTTTTAGTTAGGGTTTTTTTACTTGCCAATATTAAAAGAGTGAATAAGTATTTTTCTCCTCGTCTTTCCAGTGAATCCGGTAGTAAACCCAAATACAAAGTTACAAAAGAAAAGGGAACTGTTATTTTGAATATTTTCCCCAATATTGTCTGTACATTGGTCCAATATTGGTGGATAACTGGGCATGACCAAAACGCATGAAAATGATTTGCAGTCTCTTCACCACACAAGCGCCAACAATTCAACCCCTTATGAGTAAATTTGTTTTGTGCAGGTGTTCTGAAAAATCTTACCAAATTTTTCCATCCAAATTCTCTCCACTGCAGGGATGAGGTACTTTTCCATTGCTGTTTATTTAGCTTTTCCCATATTTCCAGTTGTAAAGTGAAATTCCCCTCTTTTTCCCATCTCTCTTTTATATATGATGTGTTGTCTCCTTTTAAGTCTTGAAGACCTTGGTATATTTTAGAAATGTATCTGATCCCTGGGATCCCTTTTTATGCCAATAAGAAGACCTTCAGAACACCTGACTGGGCCCTTTCCAAATCCTCCTTTTTAAGTATATTGTTTATGTGGTGTCTAAGCTGAAAGAACCTGTAAAGGTCTATACTAAAAACATGTAGGTTTAGGGCGCTCGCGCACGCAGCGACAGGCAGCCGGTGGCTTGTCACCAGACTGCAAACCAAATCTACCTACGGGTACAAATAAGTAACAAAAACAAAGGTCTTGACTTATTAGACCTTGTTTTTTCAAATCTTCAAAACTTCTTAAAATTTGCCCTTTAAAAAAATCGTAATATTTTATCAGTCCGTTCTCTTTCCACTTTTTAAATCTAGTGTCTGTTTTATTACGAGTAAAGTCTTGATCATAGGCAATCCATTGCAGAAATCGATAGGGCTCTTTAGTTTGATTCTCTCTGACTATCTTAAACCAAATTTTTAGCAGGGTCTCTATCCACGGGTTAGTGTTATCCAAAAGTTTAGGTAAGGCATTGTTCCCTATTATCGCCTGTAGGGGGATGTCACTTGTTATTTGGCATTCCATCTCCTTCCATTGTGCAGTGTAGACTGGGTTACATATCTCTACTAAAGTTTTAATTTGTGCGGCTTTAAAATAGTCCCTGATATTTGGCAGCGAGAGCCCACCTTTGTCTTTGTTTAGCTGTAGGGTTCTATATTTGATTCTAGGTCTCTTGCCCTGCCATATGAATCTTGAGATCCTTCTGTCCAGCTCCTGCCATGTTTTTTTGGGAGGTTCTACCGGTATTGTTTGGAAAAGGTATAGAAGACATGTAAGTATATTCATTTTGACTGCTTCAATTCTTTGTGCAGTACCCAAGAATGGTATCATATTCCATCTTGCTAGATCAGATTTTATTTTTGCCACCAGTGGATCATAGTTTAGTGTGATAATTTTGTTGAGTTGATTCGGGATATTGACCCCCAGATATTTCATAGATTCCATCTCCCAGTTAGTTTTGAGTTTGCTTAGTAAATATTGATTTGGGGACTTCCGGTTATGGCGGCCGCCTAGAAGGACACGTATCACTCTGCTCTGCCCCTGGAAATAAAAATTCGGCAAATAACTCTCTCATTTGGAACAGAACTTTTCCCAGCGTTTGGGTGAGGATATGCCGGTGAAGACTAAGGCTGGGAAATCAGGAGGGGGAAAAATTGAATCGCCGAAGCAGTCCAAATTAACGGACTTTAAAGTTTGTGGCGCAGTAGACAAAGCTGCGGATATGGCGGATGAAACTAGCGGTGGTGCGGTAACTGCTGCTGCTGACGATGGCGGCACAGGTGCAGTGCTGGCTGCCATTAGCTCAATGAGAGCAGACTTTTCCGCTAAACTTGATGGGATTATGGCAGCGTTGGATGCAATGAGAAAGGAGTTGGGTGACTGCGTGGAGCGAGTGACGCAGGCGGAGCTTCGTGTTTCAAGTGCGGAGGATGAAATTAGCGGACTTCAAATAAAGGTGCGCACTTTGGAAAAAAAAAATAAAGATCTGGAAAATAGCGTTCTGGACTTGGAATCTCGGTCCAGAAGGAACAACCTGAGGCTGGTGGGTTTACCGGAGGGAGCCGAAGGTCGTGATTCATGCTCCTTTTTGGAGGGGTGGATCCCGGAGGCGCTGAACAACGCGGAGCTAAAATCATCAGTCGTCTTGGAAAGCTCCCACCGAATTGGCCCACCGAGAGGTAACAAGGCAGCACCGAGGACGCTAATTATGAAGTTTCTCAGCTACAGAGACAGGATGACGATCTCCAACGCGGTGCGGGCCAAAGGAGAAATTAAATACCAAGATCAGCAGGTGCGGTTCTACCCAGATCTGGCCTCAGGAATCCAACAATTAAGGAAGCAGTTTGACCCCATCCGCAAAGAACTGCGCAACCTTGAGATTCGTCATGGAGTGATTCACCCTGCAAGACTTCTGGTCACATATGAGGGCAGAACACGCATCTTCAAGACCCCCGAGGAGGCGCAGGAGCTCATCAAGAAGATCCAGGAAGAGACTGGTGGGAGCTAAGCATGAACAGAATATAGGGTAGAATATTTGAGCATTTAACTGATTAGAAGCATATAACAAGATTACAAAATATAGAATGTATTACATATTAAAAAAAAAAAAAGTACAAAATTGCTAAAAAAATTTTGGAGTTAAATTGGAAAATTACGGAAGAGAGTTAATGTTACGTTATTAAAAGCAGTAGAGTTAGGGTGATTGGGAGGATGAAGAAGGAGTGGCTTTGGCTGATCCTCGTGGGTGTGGAACGGTCGGTGGCTATATCGGGAGACAGAATTTTTCTTTTGCTTTTGGGGGGATTGCCACAAATGTGGGAAGGGGGAATTTGTTTGTGTGTAGTTTGTAGGGTGAATGTTCAACCACTCATTTTTTTGCTTTTCTGTTTGAGCATGTTTACACTGCAAGGTAATCCCAAACTCCCTATTGATTATAAATCAAAGCGTTAATCTTAATTTAACTTCATGGAATTGCAGAGGTCTACAAAATTTAAAAAAACTTAAACAAGTTATGAATAAAATAAAAGACATGGGTTCAAAAATTGTGTTTTTACAAGAAACTCATCTAATAGAGCAAGATGTAAAAAGAATTAGGAGTAGATGGCAAGGAAATGTTTTCACCTCATCATTTTCATCCCGAGCCAGGGGAGTTATGACTCTCATACATAAATCAGTTCCATTTCAAGTGAAAAATGTAATTGGAGACAAATTTGGAAGATATGTAATCATTCAAGGATCTTTGCTATTAGAAAACATAAATTTGGTGAACTTATATGGTCCCAATATAGATGATCAAAAGTTCTTTGCCAATTTATTTCTTATCTTATCATCACTTACAGGGCAACATATAATAGCAGGGGATTTTAATTGTACATTGAATCCCAGTATAGATAGATCAACAGGACTGGACTGTACGCACAATGGATGTAGGATGACCATTAATCATTTTATGAAAGAATTGAAATTGATAGATATATGGAGAGAAATGAAACCACAAGTTAAAGCATACTCTTGTTATTCCAATACCTACAAGACATTCTCACGTATAGATTATTTTTTGATCTCCACAGAATTAAGGTCCAAGATTCAAAACTGTTTTTATGATAACATCGTGATCTCTGATCATGCACCCTGCTGTCTAATGTATGTAGATAAGAAATTGACAAAGGAACCAGGTAGATGGCAATTTCAGCATAAATGGCTTCAGGATGAGGAATTTGTTAAGTATATAGAAAAACAGATAGATGAGTTCTTTGATATCAATACTACACAAACATCAGCATGTGTAAAGTGGGAGGCTTTCAAAGCTTTTATTAGGGGACATATTATTAGTTATACAGGTTCAAAATCTAAGAAGACTCGAGAGGAGAGAGTCCAATTGGAACATAAAATAAAAATTCTTCAAGAAAGAGTATATGCAGGAAGAGATCCAAGGTTGGAGAACGAATTACTGATTTTGAGAGCTGAATATGACAAAAAATCAGCGAATAGAGCTGCCTCGAGTCTTCTAAGATTGAAACAATCTTTCTATGAACAAGGTGAAAAATCAGGAAAGTTATTGGCATGGCAGATTAAACAATTAGAATCTAAAACACCAATTACCAGTATTATAAGTAATGGACAGGTAGTTATAGATCCTTCAGAAATTAATAGAGCCTTTAGAGATTACTATGAAAAATTATATGATACCAAAAATGAATCTGACTTAACAAAACTACATGGGTTTTTGAATGAACTATTTATACCGTGTATTCCAAATGAAAATAGGGAGATACTGGAGTCTAAAATTAGTCAAGAAGAAGTTGGACTAGCCATTGATAATATGAAATCAGGAAAAAGTGCAGAACCAGATGGTCTTCCAGTTGACCTTTATAAAAAATTTAAGAATAAATTAACAAAACCTTTTTTGGAAATGGTTTTAGAAGCATTTCAAAATAGTAATTTACCATCATATATGAATAATGCCTTAATTATACTGTTGCCAAAACCAGGTAAGCCCTCTAATAAATGTGAAAATATGAGACCAATAAGCCTATTAAATGCCGACCTTAAGATAATTTGTAAAATTTTAGCAAGACGAATACAAGAAATTTTACCAAATATTATTAATCGAGATCAGAATGGCTTTATAAAGGGAAGACAAGGCTTCCATAATGTAAGAAGACTATTTAATATTATTTATTCTAATAAAGAAGCACCGGATACAGCTCTCTTATCACTGGATGCCGAAAAAGCCTTTGATAGAGTTGAATGGCCCTTTCTTTTTGAAGTCTTACAAAGGTTTGGACTTGGAAATAATTTCATAAAATGGGTTCAGATAATATAATAATGCTACTGCAGAAATTCTAACAAATAACAATATTTCAAAATCAATAAAAATCAATAGAGGATGTCGACAAGGCTGTCCACTTTCACCTTTACTGTTTACTATGGCAATTGAACCTTTAGCGATGGCGATACGTCTACAGTCACAAATATATGGAATTAAAGTTGGACCAACAGAACATAAAATCTCCCTGTATGCCGATGACATAATTTTGTTTATGTCGAATCTTAAAAAATCAATTCCGACCTTGTTGAATTTAATAAAGAATTTCGGGGAAATATCAGGATATAAAATAAATAAAACTAAATCTTCAATATTAATGCTAAATGAGACCCAGAGAAATTACCCAGCCCCTGAGGTAAATCAATTCAATGTTGTAAATCAGTTCAAATATTTAGGAATCCAAATTGTGCCTAAGCTAGAATCAGTCGCCAGTGTCAATTATGAAGCCTTAATGACAGATATTGATGAGTTACTTCAGAGATGGATGTCACTACCAATGTCGATGATCGGGAGAATTAATATACTTAAAAGTAATATCTTACCTAAAATACTTTATTTATTTCAATACATTCCCTTACCACCACCTTTAGATTTATTCTCAAGAATTAAAAAAAAGTTAGTGGAATTTA
The DNA here is from genome assembly GCA_020510985.1 of Pholidichthys leucotaenia. Taxonomy (NCBI): domain Eukaryota; kingdom Metazoa; phylum Chordata; class Actinopteri; order Cichliformes; family Pholidichthyidae; genus Pholidichthys; species Pholidichthys leucotaenia. Next base: position 82,707,709 of record CM035848.1, on the reverse strand, counting down.
TATGGAACAACAGGAGGGCTAGATTACGTCTGTCTTTATTATATTTACCATTTGATCGTGGAGGTCTGAAATGTCCAAATTTTATGTTGTATTATTGGTCGGCACAACTGAGGTCTATGACATATTATTTTTCATCAAATGATCTCCCTCACTGGACTGAAATGGAATCATACAATTTACCTTTACCTCTTCCCATATTCATATACTCAGATTCGGCAAAAAAATTACAAAAACAAGTTAAAAATCCATTTGTAAAGCATATGATCAAAATATGGTGTGAAGCTAAAAACTATTTAAAAGAACCACAGTTATTGTCACAATTTAGTCCAATATGGGGTAATCAATATTTTAAACCAGGGAGAGCGGACGCTGTATTTAAAGTATGGAATTTAAAAGGGATACAAAAGATTCAGGATTTATATTTGCCATGTGCAGAAAACATAATGTCTTTTGAAGAGTTGAGGATCAAATTTAATCTCAATAGAACACATTTTTTTAAATATCTTCAACTTAGAAACTTTATTCGATCAAATCAAAATAAGCTCTCACTCGACCTATCTATTCATCCTTGGAAAAAATGTTGATGAAAGATAGTAAAAGAAAGGGTATTATTTCAGAGTTTTATAACTCATTGACACTATTTTCAAGTGAAAATTCACTGAAAAGATTAAACTACTGGAAAGAAGATCTGCAAACTGAAATTTCAGAGGAACAATGGGAATTGGCTTGTACAGAAGCTCAAACCAAATCAATAAATGTACGCCTTAAATTGATACATTTCAAATGGTTAATGCGGATGTATGTTACACCGGAGGAGTTAAATAGATATAACAAAAATATACCAGATACGTGCACAAAATGTATGGAAAGTAAAGGAACTCTATTTCATTGTGTATGGGAATGTAGATTAATAAGAATGTTTTGGGAAGAGATGAGGGTAACAATTGAAAAAATAATCTCAAAACAAATCATATTGAATCCTAAACTGTTTTTGTTGGGTCTGTACCCAGAAAAGCATAATTTTAATAAAAGTGAAAGAACATTCATAGACCTCAGTTTGCTTAATGCCAAAAAATGTATTGCACTATTATGGAAAAAGACTCATAGACCAGATGTGACTCAGTGGTTAAGACAGATGTTAACAAACCTTCCATTAGAAAGAATAACATATATACTGAAATCAAAGGAAATTGTGTTTGAGAATATATGGAGACCTTTTATTGATTATGTAAAAAATTTAAACATAACTCTTGAAGAAGAAGGTGAATGATATGTGTGGACCTTGTAAATTCCAAACTGGTGAACACAATATGTATACTTATGTGTTGGATTGTCTAGACTAAACAGAGGAGCATTGTTGAAGATTTGATTTTGTTGGTGGTTGTTGGTGTTTTTTAGTGCATTTTTTTTTTTTGTAGTACTTTAGTGTTAGTGTTTGACTGTTTGTATCATGTTTGTTTAAAAAAAAAAAGGTTCAATAAAGATATTGTGGAAAAAAAAATATTGATTTGGGTCATAGTTGAATGTTAAAACTTGGGTTTTATGCATGTTTAGTTCGTACCCTAATAAATCTCCATACTCTGAAAAAACTGAGATTAGTTCTGGAAAAGAGGTGTCCGGCTGCCCCAGGTATATTAAAATGTCATCAGCAAAGAGTGCTATTTTATGTTCCTTCTGACCAAGTGTAATACCTTGAATTTTTTGATTCTGTCTTATCCATTGGCTCAGAGGTTCTATGAAGATTGCAAAGAGCAGTGGAGACAAGGGGCAGCCCTGACCACATCCTCTTTCCAGCTCAAAAGATGATGATAAGTTACCGTTAATCCTTATTTTAGCTGTTGGTTTTTTATATAATGCCTGGATAGTTCTAATGAAGTTGTTACGAAAATTGAAACTGGATAAGATTCTATATAGGAAAGACCAGTCAACCGAATCGAATGCTTTTTCAGCATCTAATCCCAATATGACTGCATTTAAGTTATATTTTTTTATATGATGAATTATGTGTAAAGTGCGTCTAATGTTGTCTTGTGTCTGTCTTTGTCTTATAAAACCTGTTTGGTCTAAATGAATTAAATCTGTCAGTATATTTTCTAACCTTTTGGCAAGGATAGTGGTAAAAAGCTTATAGTCCTGATTTAATACACTAATTGGTCTGTAGTTGGAGCATTCTAGTTTATCCTTTTCAGGTTTAGGTATGACTGCAATGACCCCTTCTCTCCAGGAGGGGGGGATTTCCCCTGTGTGGAGGACTTAGTTAAATGTTTTCAGGAGGAGAGGAGATAGTTGCTGTTTAAAGGTTTTGTACCACTCTGCTGTATAGCCATCTGCTCCTGGGGATTTGTTAGCTTTAAGTTTCATAATTGCTTTTTCTAATTCTTTAGGTTGTATTTCTGACAGTAGTGTTTTATTTTGAGACTCAGTAAGTTGGGGAAGGTTTAATGTGTTTAGGAATGCTTCGGATGCGTTTTTATGTTTTTTGAGGGAGTACAAGTTCTTATAGTAGTTCTCGAAGCTTTTAAGAATATCCTGAATTCTGAATTTTATTTCCTTTGATACTGGGTCTCTGATTTTGTAGATTGCTCTTTCCGTTTGTTGTTTCCTCAATTTATAGGCTAGTAATTTTGCCGATTTGCTGCCTGCTTCATAGTATTTTTGTTTCAGAAATGTAAGTTTCTTCTGGATTTCTATTGTGTAGATCTCGTTTATTTGTTTTTTAATTTCCTTAATTTTGAGCGAGTCATTAGAATGAGTGTTGCCTTTGTGTTCTTTTTCTAGGTTCTTAAGTTCTGACTCTAATGTGGTTAGTTTTTCTTGTCTCAGTTTCTTTTGGGTTGCCAGTTTTGCGATAATCTTTCCCCTTATTACAGCTTTGCATGCGTCCCACAGTATCAAAGGGGATACTTCTCCATTATCATTTTCTTCCAAATATCTGAGAATATCTGATTCCAATTCATCTTTCAGTGGTCTTTTCAGGACATTTGAATTCAACCTCCAAGAAAATGTATTATTTGTGTATTTTTGGATACTTAAGTCCATATAGATCGGACTGTGGTCGGAGAGATCCATCAGTCCTATTTTACATGTTTTTACTCTTCCAATGTCTCTATTAAACATAAAAAAATAGTCAATCCTTGAGTATGATGAATGTGGCGCTGATTAAAATGTATAATCTTTTACACTGGGGTTGAATTCCCTCCACACATCACAGATTCCCATTTCTTTTAGTAGCATCCGAGTTTTCCTACTTTGAGTGTTATTTTGATGTGGACAATTACCTGATGCATCCCAGTATGGATTCAGTCTTAGATTGAAGTCTCCACCACATATCACTAAACCTTGGGCTTTAGTTATCATTAGGTCAAATACATTTTTATAAAATTTCCAGTTAGCCCCTGGTGGTGCATATACATTCAGCAGGGTGATATCTTCTCCCTCTAGCCGCCCAATTACCAAACTGTATCTCCCTTCTTTATCTTTGTGTTCTGATTTTTTTTCAAATGTAATTTTGGTTGAGATCAATGTCGCTACTCCCCTCCTCCTCCCTGACTTATATGAAGATGAAGAGATCATTTTAAACCCTTGTCTATTGAGTTTAGTGTGCTCCACGTCTGTTAGGTGGGTTTCTTGTAAAAATATTATTCCTGCTTTGTCTTTTTTCATTTTGCCTAGAATCTTGGATCTTTTAACTGGATTCAGGATCCCTTTTACATTATATGAGATTATTTTGGTTACACCCTGTTTCTCCATTGTATTGTCTTATTTAGTATAACAGTGTGGTGGCCCTCTTTTATGCTACTCAGAAACTGAAAGAACATTAAGAACATAAAAAACATTAAGAACATAGTGTATAAAACTTTAAAAACAAAAAACTGACAAAAGAACTTCCTGAGCTGAGGTCTTTTTAGAGACCCTGGAAGAGCCTTGATGGAGTGTAGGCTCTGAGGGAAATTCCTCAAACTCTGTTACATGTTGAGGGCCCTCTCTTACCCCTGTAAGTTGTCCCATGTTTTTAACGTGAATTTCAGATCCCAATCCGAACTTGTAATGATTTTTTTTTTTTATGCCTATACCTTATGAAATTGTGTGCACCCTCCCACCACCATCACAGCAAACATTCACGTTAATACAGTATTTGTTAGTGTGGGGAGAACATGTGGATCATTGTCACATTTCTATTTTAACAAGTTTTTGGTTTTTTTTAAAGACTTATTTGTTTCTAATATTATGACTGTTCCATGAAATGTTTTACCACATGCTGATTCTGCATCTCCTTTAATGTTTGTTACCTTGTAGGAGGGGGGTTGGATGTGCAGATTGACTAAAAAAATCGTTATTCCCTCCTGTAAACGGCCAGTTTTTCCTTGTAGCTCTGACGCTGGGTTTCCCGCTGCTGGCCCGAGGATTTTGAGAGTCTCTGTGTGGACCACGTTTGAGCCTTGATTCGTTCGCTCGGGTCTGCTGCGGGTTTAAACACCGTTACCGGGAGCCCTCTTCTCGCCATATCTGCGGTTGCTTCTTCCGCCGAATTATAGAGACATGTCTCTTCCCCGTAGAAAACCCTTAGCTTCGCCGGAAATGGCGTCTGGAAGCGCAGTTTTTTCTCTCGTAGCACCTTTTTAGCGTCATTATATTCCCGACGCTTTTTGAGGACCTCCGGGGCATAATTGTGTTCCACGAAAACTTTTCTCTCTTGGTGCATAAATCCTTTTTTCTGCCAAGCCAGTCTTACAACCTCTTGTTTTATTTTGGAGTTGGAGAACCTCACCACCACCGATCTTGGTGGCGCTTCCGCCGCCGGCCTAGGGGCTAATGTACGGTGCGCCCTTTCTATCTTCAAGTCGGTGGATTGGGGAATATCCAACTTCTCTCTCAGTAAGGATTCCACGCATGCCGCCATTGTGGTGAAACCATCCTCGACTCCTTCTTTCAGACCATGAATTCTTATGTTGTCTCTTCTCAGTCTTCCTTCTTGGTCGGTTAGCTTAGCCTCTAGTCTTGACTGCTTTTTGTGTAGATCCAGCACGGAATCTTCCAGCCCTGTTATTCTTTCCTCTGTTTCCAAGATTCGGTTCTCGGCCTGGTCCACTCTGCTGTTTGTCCTTTTTAATTCTTCTTTGAATTCACGAAATTCGGCCCAACATTCTCGGCGAAATCGTCTTAATTCTTTAACTACCATTTTCAAGCTAACCTTTTTGTTAGCTTCATTCAGCTCCTCGTCTTCTGAATGGGAATCCTTCGGATCAGATTCTTCAGCCGATGCGTGTCCTGGCCTGGTAAATGTCGATTTCTTCTGTTTTCCTTTAGGCATGATGACTTTGTCCTTTGATTTTCACTCTTCCAAAAATCCGTTAAATCTGATTTTCAAGGTATTTTACTGGATTGGGTCTGGGAGCTTCAGCATTAAGCTGCAATCACCATGGTGTCCAGACCGGAAGTCACATTGAAGGATTTTTAATGAATTAATTGGTAAATTCCTCAGTAAAATAAGTATTTGGTCACCTACAAACAAGCAAGATTTCTGGCTCTCACAGACCTGTAACTTCTTCTTTAAGAGGCTCCTCTGTCCTCCACTCATTACCTGTATTAATGGCACCTGTTTGAACTCATTATCAGTATAAAAGACACCTGTCCACAACCTCAAACAGTCAGACTCCAAACTCCACTATGGCCAAGACCAAAGAGCTGTCAAAGGACACCAGAAACAAAATTGTAGACCTGCACCAGGCTGGGAAGACTGAATCTGCAATAGGTAAGCAGCTTGGTGTGAAGAAATCAACTGTGGAAGCAATTATTAGAAAATGGAAGACATACAAGACCACTGATAATCTCCCTCGATCTGGGGCTCCACGCAAGATCTCACCCCGTGGGGTCAAAATTATCACGAGAACGGTGAGCAAAAATCCCAGAACCACATGGGGGGACCCAGTGAATGACCTGCAGAGAGCTGGGACCAAAGTAACAAAGGCTACATCAGAAACACACTACGCCGCCAGGGACTCAAATCCTGCAGTGCCAGACGTGTCCCCCTGCTTAAGCCAGTACATGTCCAGGCCCGTCTGAAGTTTGCTAGAGAGCATTTGGATGATCCAGAAGAGGATTGGGAGAATGTTATATGGTCAGATGAAACCAAAATAGAACTTTTTGGTAAAAACTCAACTTGTCGTGTTTGGAGGAGAAAGAACACCATACCTACTGTGAAGCATGGGGGTGGAAACATCATGCTTTGGGGCTGTTTTTCTGCAAAGGGACCAGGACGACTGATCCGTGTAAAGGAAAGAATGAATGGGGCCTTGTATCGTGAGATTTTGAGTGAAAACCTCCTTCCATCAGCAAGGGCATTGAAGATGAAACGTGGCTGGGTCTTTCAGCATGACAATGATCCCAAACACACCACCCGGGCAACGAAGGAGTGGCTTCGTAAAAAGCATTTCAAGGTCCTGGAGTGGCCTAGCCAGTCTCCAGATCTCAACTCCATAGAAAATCTTTGGAGGGAGTTGAAAGTCTGTGTTGCCCAGCGACAGCCCCAAAACATCACTGCTCTAGAGGACATCTGCATGGAGGAATGGGCCAAAATACCAGCAACAGTGTGTGAAAACCTTGTGAAAACTTACAGGAAACGTTTGACCTCTGTCATTGCCAACAAAGGGTATATAACAAAGTACTGAGATGAACTTTTGTTATTGACCAAACACTTTTTTTTACCGAGGAATTTACTAATTAATTCATTAAAAATCCTTCAATGTGATTTTCTGGATTTTTTTTTCTTATTTTGTCTCTCATAGTTGAGGTATACCTATGATGAAAATTGGAGACCTCTCTCATCTTTTAAGTGGGAGAACTTGCACAGTTGGTGGCTGACTAAATACTTTTTTACCCCACTGTATGTGCCTCTATTGAATATTAAATAAATTGTTAAGTGTTAAGTATATTTTCATTGCCAGCAGCATGTTTGCAGGGCATAAAGCGTGTTATTTGTACTACTTTCGGTGAGATCAGATTGCTTGTGGCAGATGGGGGGAAAACAAAGTCAGAAAATATCCTAAATTTAATAAAATAATGGCTGGATGGGCTCCTTCTGAGCGGAGTGTTTATGATCCTGACGATAAAGCTGAGAGTGAAACAACTACTGTATAGTGCATTGCTTGTTTGCTGTGTGAACATGAGTTTTCAGACAGCAGCACTGTCAAAAAATCACTATGGAGAGACATGGAGACAAGAGCCACATGGAGTCCTGCACAGAGTCTAACCTGCACTTATATAGCACTTTTCAAGTCACAAAGACCACTCAAAACGCTTTCATTAATACTAACCCTCTATTCTAAGGGCCTATAGGAAACAGATATCTAGGGACAATTTAGAACAGCCAATTAACCTAACATGCATGTTTTTGGCATGTGGGAGGAAACCGGAGAAATCCCGGAGTAAACCCACGCAACACGGGGAGAACATGCAAACTCCACACAGATCACTGTTGGTCGGGGGCTGGGATCGAACCCACGATCCCACGATCCCCACAATCCCCCGGCCAAGGGTAAACTGTGCTGCCGCAGTGCTAACCACTGCGCCACCGTGCATGTCACAGCTGTCTCCAACCAGTCCACACACCCTGTAGTTGAAATGCTGGCGTTACCGCCACTGCTTTATGAAAATGATAGGTTTTTTTTTGTTTGTTTTTTTTTTTACAGAATCAACAGTTCATGACTGCAGGAAGACCTAAGTGCCACACAATTGTCACACATGCACATAAGTTGAGACCGGAGCTGCAGCAAGCTGCTCAACATAGCTTTCATCATTTGCTGCATAGGTTATAAGTTAACCCCCCCCCCCACACACACACACACACACACAGCATGTGGGACGCCATGTGGTGTATGGGGTGGCACCCATCTCCGTTTCACTGACCCTAGGCCACACAGCTACTGTGAGTAGTGAAAGCTACAGTGGTGGTGGTGGTGGGGAATCAGTCCTCTGGTAGCTCTGTGCGTTAACTTTCCTTTCCCCATTCTATTATGCTGAGCACCAAGCTAGAAGGTGGAAAGTACCATTTTTTATATGGTCTTTGGTATGACCCGGCCAGGATTTGAACCCACGACCTCCCGGTTGTGGGGCGGATGTTCTACACATACAGTAAGTTACAAACCCTGTCTAAATGAAAGCACCAAGGTGCTGATCTCTCAGTGCCAGAGCTTTGGTGGAGGTATGCGTTCTCGGATTATCACCAAAATGTTATGGTTCCTCTCTAGCCCAAGGACCACCTCTGGTAAAAATTTCATCCAAATCCATCCAGTAGTTTTGGAGTACACGCATGCGCAGTGAAAATAATCTGCAATTCACATGCCCGTACTGTCGACGGCAGCCAAGAGCCACCAAATTGATTTGAATAGCTGCAATCCAAACACATAAGAAGAGCACGGTGGCATATGTTTTAAATGGTGGAAGCAATGGAGGTACGTGAATACAATGACGAACAGGAGCTTTTGCTGTTTAGTGGCACAGGAAGAAAACAGATGGGAAAAAGACAGATATTTGTTCACCCAGTATTGGTGAATTACTCAGTACTTCCCTCTGGTGGGAGTTTCTGGGTGCATGCGCAGTTCACTGTAACAATTTGCGGGTGAGGAATATTGGGACTTGTAGTTTTTAGCGATCAACTGAAAACTTCGTCCTTCCTCTGCAAAACTAAACAGCAACACCAGTGTGAAAACAATGGATATGATGAATAAATGGTGTAGTTGCTAGAATACGTGGTTTTTTTTCAGTAACTGCTATTTTATAACAGTTCAGCTCCATCCATCCATCCATCCATCCATCTTCTACCGCTTTTCCGGAGGTCCGGGTCGCGGAGGCAGCAGTTCAAGTAGAGAAGCCCAGACTTCCCTCTCCCCAGCCACCTGCTCCAGCTCTTCAGAAGGGATACCAAGGCGTTCCCAGACCAGCTGGGAGACATAGTCTCTCCACCGAGTCCTGGGTCTGCCCCGGGGTGTCCTCCCAGTGGGATGTGCCTGAAACACCTCAAGTGGGAGGCGTCCAGGAGGCATCCTAATCAGATGCCCATACCACCTCAACTGACTCCTTTCAATGTGGAGGAGCAGCGGTTCTACTCTAAGCCTCTCCCGGATGACTGAGTTCCTCACCCTATCTCTCAGGGTGAGTCCAGCAATCCTACGGAGAAAGCTCATTTCAGCCGCTTGTATCCGCGATCTCGTTCTTTCGGTCATTACCCAAAGCTCGTGACCATAGGTGAGAGTAGGAACGTAGATTGACTGGTAAATCGACAGCTTTGCCTTAGAACTAAGCTCCCTCTTCACCACAACAGACCGGTACAACGTCCGCATCACTGCAGATGCTGCTCCAATCCGTCTGTCGATCTCTCGCTCCATTTTCCCCTCACTCGTGAACAAGACCCCAAGATACTTAAACTCCTCCACTTGGGGCAGGAGCCTGTCCCCAGTTCAGCTCCACGTGCTGTAAAAAAACACGCTGCGTTGTGCTGTAAAAAAGACACTGCTGCCTCTAGTGGCCCGGGCATAGTTATCACAATACCTTTTTTCCCGGCTCCACTGATGGTAAATGTGAGTTAAAGTTATGTTCATTTCAAAAACAAATCTTTATCTGGGAATTCTGGCAAATTAAAAGTTGAGAAAATATGGCGATACAATGATACAAACCTTTAGTTGCACTTAATTTTGACAGGGCGAGTTTCCATGGCATAAAGCATAGCTGGCTGCACCACCAGATGCCCATTTACACAAATCTAAATTGAATTAAAGTATTTCATCTTTGCATAACACTACAGTGAACATTTGACTCACCTAAAATTGACTGAAAGACAAACATCGGCCACTGCTAATTATGGACAAGTCTCCTTTCTTTATGTATCCATGCACAGATAGAAATTTCATATAATGGTTAAATCAAATCTGAAATCTTAACCAGTCACAAGAAAATGGACTGAACAATGCCAGTATTCTGGTAAAATGGCAAAATTATAGGAAAGCAAGTCATCACATGTTAGCAAAATCACTGATCCCATTTACATGGTCATGAGTAAACCGATTATAGTCAGCTTTCTGGAGTTATGTGATTATTCAAACTGTCATGTAAACAGAGTAATCCGATTACATTTATCAGTTAAAGGCCATTATCGGTTTATGAGAAAACGGATTAACACACCTAGTTTATTTGCTCAATAAAGTTTACTTGGTGCATGTAAACACCATAAGCCATTTATTACCTTTATCGGTTTACTCCAGTAATCAGTTTACTCGTGACCATGTAAACAGGGTCATTGTCTCTACTTGAGTATGAATACCAGGGCATTGGTAATACTACATAATAACACAATTACAATTGTTTTTTTTTAAATAACTTCTGTGTTGCATGTAGCAAGAGTGAGAATTGCAGCCTCTGGTGCTGACATTTTTCTCAGTAATGTCACTTGGGCGGTGTGGTGGCGCAGTGGTTCGCACTGCGGCAGCACAGCAATTCACCCTTGACCATGGGATCCCTGGTTTGATCCCAGCCCCTGACCAACAGTGATCTGTGTGGAGTTTGCATGTTCTTCCCGTGTCTGCGTGGGTTTCCTCGGGGATTTCTCCGGTTTCCTCCCACAGGCCAAAACATGCAGGTTAGGTTAATTGGAGACTCTAAAGTGGCCCTAGGTGTGAATGTGTGTGTGAATGGTAAAGGGATAGCGCCGTGCCGTGGCTGCTTTGTCCATCCAGGTGGATGCCCTCAATTTCCTCTCTGGGGATCAATAAAGTATACAAAATCAAAAACACTCAAGAGTCAGAACACATTTTTTTGTGATCACACAGCAATCACACACACATTTACCCATGGTACTGACATGCACCTTCAGAGATCGGACTGCTATCTGATCATTCTCCTTGCAGTGGTCCACTGAGTTGAGGTAAAAAGTAAGCGTGTCTAAGCAAGCGGGTGGAGAATAGTGTATTTAATTAATTGGGGAAATTATCTCAACATTAACATTTAATAAGTTGGATACAATTTATAAAAAATGACTTGTAAGAGGAAAGCATACAAATAAGAATAATTTTGTTTTATAAAAAACAATGTACAGAGGTGGTCACTGCAGATGAGCAGAATTAATCTTATATCCTCATTGCACAGTGGACTTTCTTCAATGATCTTTGGCATGATGACCATTTCTTTTTTTTTTTTTCCTTCTCCGTAGGATTGCTGGACTCACCCTCAGAGATAGGGTGAGGAACTCAGTCATCCGGGAGAGGCTCAGAGTAGAACCGCTGCTCCTCCACATTGAAAGGAGTCAGCTGAGGTGGTATGGGCATCTTATTAGGATGCCTCCTGGACGCCTCCCACTTGAGGTGTTTCAGGCACGTCCCACTGGGAGGACACCCCGGGGCAGACCCAGGACTCGGTGGAGAGACTATGTTTCCCAGCTGGTCTGGGAACGCCTTGGTATCCTCTCTGAAGAGCTGGAGCAGGTGGCTGGGGAGAGGGAAGTCTGGGCTTCTCTACTTGAACTGCTGCCTCCACGACCCGGACCTCCGGAAAAGCGGTAGAAGATGGATGGATGGGGGGGGGGCATTTTTATATATAGTTGATGTTTTTCATAATCAGAATCAGCTTTAATTGGCCAAGTATGCACCACACATACAAGGAATTTGACTTTGGCTAAACTAAACTAAACTTGCTCTCGTTTGTTCAGGTGTAAGATCTAAATAAGACTTCAATGACAACAGAGTATGCACAGCAATTCACAGTCTATCTACATCTCCACAAAAAGATGCAAATACATACAGAAACGTACAGCAGTTCACTCAGACCATCCACACTTTACAAAATACTGTATATGAAAAAATATACAGTCATACAGCATCACAATGTGAACTCAAATTCAGCAAGACAATGTGAGTGGAGCAAAATGCAGTGTGAGAGTGTGAGAGTTATGCGCAGTGTAAGAATGAAAGAAAAAGTCATGAGTACAGCAGCAGACAAGACTAAGTGACTGCTAAGAGTTCATCAGAGTGATGGCTTGGGGAAAGAAACTGTTCCTATGACGAGTGGTTTTGACCTTCAGTGATCTGTAACGTCAACCAGAAGGTAGAAGTTCAAACAGTTTGTGGCTGGGGTGTGACGGATCAGCAGAGATGTTTCCCGCCCGTTTCCTGGTACTGGACCGATACACAGTTAGGCCCAAAAATATGTGGACAGTGACACAAATTTTGTTATTTTAGCTGTTTACGAAAACATATTCAGGATACTCACTGTGGGCTTAAAGTGTAGACTCTCAGCTGTAATTTGAGAGTATTCACATCCAAATTGGAGCAAGGGCTTAGGAATTACAGCTCTTTAATACGTAGCCGCCTCTTTTTCAAGGGACCAAAAGTAATTGGACAATTGACTCAGAAGGCTGCAAAAAAATAATAAGGCTGCATGGGCTCTTCCCTCGTTAACCTGTCATCAATTAAGCAGTTAAAAGGTCTGGAGTTGATTCCAGGTGTGGCGTTTGCATTTGGAAGCTGTTGCTGTGAACACACAACATGCGGTCAAAGGAGCTCTCAATGGAGGTGAAACAGACCATCCTGAGGCTGAAAAAAAGAAGAAATCCATCAGAGAGATGGCAGAAATGTTAGGAGTGGCCAAATCAACAGTTTGGTACATTCTGAGAAAAAAAGAGTGCACTGGTGAGCTTGGGAACTCGAAAAGGCCTGGATGTCCACGGAAGACAACAGTATTTTGCGTAATCAACAGAAAAAAAAAGAAAAGGCAAAATACCGGTCCAGTTGATCCCTATGAAAAAAGTTGCATCAAGGACCAATGTACCCAAAAACCCACATGAGTCCACTCTCCAGTGGGCTCACTACCTGCATGAGGGATCATGGAGATCATGGTGCTATGTGGACCAGCAGTCTGGGCTACTCTACTTGGACTGCTGCCTCCGCAACTTGGACCCCCGGATAAGCAGTTGAAGATGGATGGATGGATGGTTGAACTTCTGCAATAGCTAACGGCAGTCAATTCCACTGCACAATTGTTTTGGGTAAAATCGAGTAAAGCTGATACAGCGGTGTGAAAAAGTGTTTGCCCCCTTCCTGATTTCTCATTTTTTGTATGTTTGTCACACTTAAATGTTTTAGGTCATTAAACAAATTTAACTATACGACAAAGATAACACAAGTAAACACAAAATGCAGTTTTTAAATGAAGGTGTTTATTATTAAGGGTAAAAAAAATCCAAACCTCCATGGTCCTGTATGAAAAAGTGATTGCCCCCCCTGTTAAAACATAAATTAACCATGGTTTATCACACCATTGGAAAGCTGAGTTCAATTTCTCTAGCCAAACCTAGGCCTGATTACTGCGCCACCGGCTCTCAATCACGAAATCACTTAAATAGGACCTGCTTGACAAAGTGAAGAAGACCAAAAGATCCTCAAAAGCTAGACATCATGCTGCAATCCAAAGAAATTCAGGAACAAATGAGAAAAAAGTTATTGCGATCTATCAGTCAGAAAAGGTTATAAAGCCATTTCTGAAGTTTTGGGACTCCAGCAAACCAGTGAGAGCTATTATCCACAAATGGTGAAAACGTGGAAGTGGTGAACCTTCCCAGGAGTGGCCGGCAGACCAAAATTACCCCAAGAGCGCAGCGAAGACTCATCCAAGAGGTCACAAAAGACCCCACAACAACATCCAAAGAACTGCAGGATTCACTTGCCTCAGTTAAGGTCAGTGTTCATGACTCCACCATAAGAAATAGACTGGGCAAAAATGGCCTGCATGGTAGAGTTCCAATATGAAAACCACTGCTGAGCAAAAAGAACATAAAGGCTCATCTCAGTTATGCCAGAAAACATCTTGATGATCCCCAAGACTTTTGGGAAAATACTCTGTGGACTGACAAGACAAAAGTTGAACTTTCTGGAACGTGTGTGTCCCATTACATCCGGCGTAAAAGTAACACAGCATTTCAGAAAAGGAACATCATACAAACAGTAAAATATGGTGGTGGTAGTGTGATGGTCTGGGGCTGTTTTGCTGCTTCAGGACCTAGAAGACTTGCTGTGGTAAATGGAACCATGAATTCTGCTGTCTACCAAAAAATCCTGAAGGAGAATGTCCGGCTATCTGTTTGTGACCTCAAGTTGAAGCGCACTTGGGTTCTGCAGCAGGACAATGATCTAAAACACACCAGCAAGTCCACCTCTGAATGGCGTAAGAAAAACAAAATGAAGACTGGCCTAGTCAAAGTCCTGACCTGCATCTGATTGCTGTGGCATGACCTTAAAAAGGTGGTTCATGCTCGAAAACCATCCAATATGGCTGAATTACAACAATTCTGCAAAGATGAGTGGGCCAAAATTCCTCCACAGTGCTGTAAAAGACTCATTGCCAGTTATCGCAAAGGCTTGATTGCAGATGTTGCTGCTAAGGGTGGCCCGACTACTTACTAGGTTTAGGGGCAACCACTTTTTCCACACAGGGCCATGTAGGTTTGGATTTTTTTTACCCTTAATAATAAACACCTTCATTCAAAAACTGCAATTTGTGTATACTTTTATCTTTGCAGAAAATTTTAATTTGTTTGATGATCTGAAATATTTAAGTGTGACAAACATACAAAAAAAAAAGAGAAATCAGGAAGGGGGCAAACACTTTTTCAAACCACTGTAGATGGCAGAAGTCTAACTGACAGTATGTAAAGCAATGGTTCGTTCTTGCTGATCTTTCCTTCAAAGTCAGGTACTTTTGAGCAGGAGTAGCTATCAAGTCACACGCGGTTTTATATACAGTTACGCCCAAAAATATTTGGACAGTGACACAAATTTTGTTATTTTAGCTGTTTACGAAAACATATTCAGGATACAATTATATAATCACTGTGGGTTTAAAGTGTAGACTCTCAGCTGTAATTTGAGAGTATTCACATCCAAATTGGAGCAAGGGCTTAGGAATTACAGGTCTTTAATATGTAGCCGCCTCTTTTTCAAGGGACCAAAAGTAATTGGACAATTGACTCAGAAGGCTGCAAAAAAAAAATAAAAAAAATAAAAAAAAATAAGGCTGCATGGGCTCTTCCCTCGTTAACCTGTCATCAGTTAAGCAGTTAAAAGGTCTGGAGTTAATTCCAGGTGTGGCGTTTGCATTTGGAAGCTGTTGCTGTGAACACACAACATGCGGTCAAAGGAGCTCTCAATGGAGGTGAAACAGACCATCCTGAGGCTGAAAAAAAAAGAAGAAATCCATCAGAGAGATAGCAGAAATGTTAGGAGTGGCCAAATCAACAGTTTTGGTACATTCTGAGAAAAAAAAGAGTGCACTGGTGAGCTTGGGAACTCTAAAAGGCCTGGACGTCCACGGAAGACAACAGTGGTGGATGATCACAGAATCCTTTCCATGGTGAAGAACAACTCCTTCACAACATCCACTTAAGTGAAGAACACTCTCCAGGAAGTAGGTGCATCAGTATCTAAGTCTACCATAAAGAGAAGACTTCATGAGAGTAAATACAAAGGATTCACCACAAGGTGCAAACCATGAATCAGCCTCAAAAATAGAAAGGCCAGAATTGACTTTGCCAAAAAACACCTAAAGAAGCCAGCCCAGTTCTGGAACAGCATTCTTTGGACAGATGAGACTAAGATCAACCTGTACCAGAATGATGGGAAGAAGAAAGTTTGGAGAAGAATTGGAACAGCTCATGATCCAAAGCACTACATCTTCTGTAAAACATGGTGGAGGCAGTGTGATGGCATGGACATGCATGACCTCCAATGGCACTGGGTCACTTGTGTTTATTGATGATGTGACAAAAGACAGAAGCAGCTGGATGAATTCTGAAGTGTACAGGGATATACTTTCTGCTCAGATTCAGTCAAATGCAGCAAAGTTGATTGGACGGCGCTTCACCAATGATCCAAAACATACTGCAGAAGCAACCCAGGAGTTTTTTAAAGCAACGAAGTGGAATATTCTGCAATGGCCGAGTCAATCACCAGATCTCAACCCAATCGAGCATGCATTTCACTTGCTCAAGACAAAACTTAAGGCAGAAAGACCCACAAACAAGCAACAACTGAAGACAGCTGCAGTAAAGGCCTGGCAAAGCATCACAAAGGAGGAAACCCAGCGTTTGGTGATGTCCATGGGTTCCAGACTTCAGGCAGTCATTGCCTGCAAAGGATTCTCAACAAAATATTGAAAAGTAACATTTTGACATCTTCTGGTCTGGACACCATGGTGATAGCAGCTTAACGCTGAAGCTCCAAGACCCCATCCGTGAAAATACCTTGAAAATCAGATTTAACGGATTTTTCGAAGAGTGAAAATCAAAAGACAAAGTCATTATGCCTAAAGGAAAGCAGAAGAGATTGACATTTGCCAGGCCAAGATGCGCATCGGCCGGAGAATCTGACCTGGAGAACATCCACTCGGAAACAGAGGAGCTGAATGAGGCTAGCAACACGGTTAGCTTAAAAATGATACTTCAAGAATTAAGAGAACTTCGCCGAGAGTGTTGGGCCGAATTTTGTGAAATTAAAGACAAAATAAAAAGGGCAAACAACAGTAGACCAGGCTGAGGACCGAATCATGGAAGCAGAGGAAAGAATAAAAGGGCTGGAAGAAACCGTGCTGGATTTACTTAAACGACAGACAAGACTGGAGGCTAAGCTAACCGACCAAGAAGGAAGACTAAGAAGGGCCAACATAAGAATTCATGGTCTGAAAAAAGGAGTCAAGGACGGTTTCACCACAATGGCTGCATGCGTGGAATCCATACTGAGAGAGAAGTTGGAAATTCCCCAAACCACCGACTTGAAGATAGAAAGGGCGCACCGTTCATTAGCCCCAAGGCCGTCGGCGGAAGCGCCTCCACGATCGGTGGTGGTGAAGTTTTCCAACTTCAGAACAAAAGAAGAGGTTTTGAGACTGGCTTGGCAGAAAAAAGGATTTATGCACCAAGAAAGAAAAGTTTTTGTGGAGCACGATTACGCCCCGGAGGTCCTTAAAAAGCGTCGGGAATACCACGACGCTAAAAAGGTACTAAGAGAGAAGAAAGTGCGCTTTCAAACTCCATTTCCGGCGAAGCTGAGGGTTTTTTACAGGGAACAGACGTGTCCCTACAACTCGGCGGAAGAAGCAACCACGGATATGGCGAGAAGAGGACCCCCGGTAAACAAGTCAGTCTTAAAAAAAAAAAAAAAAAAAAAAAAAAAAAAAAACTTGTTGAAATAGAAATGTGACAATGAACCACATGAACTCTCCACACTAACAAATACTGTATTAACGTGATTGTTTGCTGTGACGATGGCGGGAGGTTGTGCACAATTTCATAGGGTATAGGCATAAAAAAAATTTAAAAAAAAAATACAAGTTTGGATTGGGATCTGAAATTCACATTAAAAACATGGGACAACTTACAGGGGTAAGAGAGGGCCCTCAACACGTAACAGAGTTTGAGGAATTTCCTTCAGAGCCAACACACCAGCAAGGCTCTTCTAAGGTCACTAAAAAGACCTCAGCTCAGGAAGATCTTTTGACAGTTTTTTGTTTTAAAGTTTTATATACTATGTTCTTAATGTTTTTTATATTCTTAATGTTCTTTCAGTTTCTGAGTAGCATAAAAGAGGGGCCACTACACTGTTATACTAAATAAGACAATACAATGGAGAAACAGGGTGTAACCAAAATAATCTCATATAATGTAAAAGGGATCCTGAATCCAGTTAAAAGATCCAAGATTCTTGGCAAAATGAAAAAAGACAAAGCAAGAATAATATTTTTACAGGAAACCCACCTAACAGACTTGTGGAGCACTCTAAACTTAATAGACAAGGGTTTATACTGATCTCTTCATCCTCATATAAGTCAGGGAGGAGGAGGTGGGTAGCAACATTGATCTCAACCAAAATTATGTTTGAAAAAAATTCAGAACACAAAGATAAAGAAGGAAGATTTAGCATGGTACTTGGTCGGCTGGAGGGAGAAGATATCACCCTGCTGAATGTATATGCACCTCCAGGGGCTAACTGGAAATTTTATAAAAATGTATTTGACCTAATGATAACTAAAGCCCAAGGTTTAGTGATATGTGGTGGAGACTTCAATCTAAGACTGAACCCATACTGGGATGCATCAGGTAATTCTCCACATCAAAATAACACTCAAAGTAGAAAAACTCGGATGATACTAAAAGAAATGGGAATCTGTGATGTGTGGAGGGAACTCAACCCCAGTGTAAAAGATTATACATTTTACTCAGCGCCACATTCATCATACTCAAGGATTGACTATTTTTTTATGTTCAATAGAGACATTGGAAGAGTAAAAACATGTAAAATAGGACTGATGGATCTCTCTGACCACAGTCCGATCTATATGGACTTAAATATCCAAAAATACTCAAATAATACATTTTCTTGGAGGTTAAATTCAAATGTGCTGAAAGGACCACTGAAAGATGAATTGGAATCAGATATTCTCAGATATTTGGAAGAAAATGATAATGGAGAAGTATCCCCTTTAATACTGTGGGACGCATGCAAAGCTGTAATAAGGGGAAAGATTATCGCAAAACTGGCAACCCAAAAGAAACTGAGCCAAGAAAAACTAATCACATTAGAGTCAGAACTTTAGAAACTAGAAAAAGAGCACAAAGACAACACTCATTATAATGACTCGCTCAAAATTAAGGAAATTAAAAAACAAATAAACGAGATCTACACAATAGAAATCCAGAAGAAACTTACATTTCTGAAACAAAAATACTATGAAACAGGTAGCAAATCGGCAAAATTACTAGCCTACAAATTGAGGAAACAACAAACGGAGAGAGCAATCTACAAAATCAGAGACCCAGTATCAAAGGAAATAAAATTTAGAATTCAGGAAATTCTTAAAAGCTTCAAGAATTACTACAAGAACTTATACTCCCTCAAAAAACACAAAAACACATCCGAAGCCTTCCTAAATACATTAAATCTTCCCCAACTTACTGAGTCACAAAATAAAACACTACTGTCAGAAATACAACCTAAAGAATTAGAAAAAGCAATTATGAAACTTAAAGCTAACAAATCTCCAGGAGCAGATGGCTATACAGCAGAGTGGTACAAAACCTTTAAACAGCAACTATCTCCCCTCCTCCTGAAAACATTTAACTATGTCCTCCACACAGGAGAAATCCCCCCCCTCCTGGAGAGAAGGGGTCATTGCAGTCATACCTAAACCTGAAAAGGATAAACTAGAATGCTCCAACTGCAGACCAATCAGTGTGTTAAATCAGGACTATAAACTTTTTACCACTATCCTTGCCAAAAGGTTAGAAAATATACTGACAGACTTAATTCATTTAGACCAAACAGGTTTTATAAGACAAAGACAGACACAAGATAACATTAGACGCACTTTACACATAATTCATCATACAAAAAAATATAATTTAAATGCAGCCATATTGGGATTAGATACTGAAAAAGCATTTGATTCGGTTGACTGGTCTTTCCTATATACAATCTTATCCAGTTTCAATTTTCATAATAACTTCATTAGAACTATCCAGGCATTATATAAAAAACCAACAGCTAAAATAAGGATTAACGGTAAATTATCATCATCTTTTGAACTGGAAAGAGGATGTGGTCAGGGCTGCCCCTTGTCTCCACTGCTCTTTGCAATCTTCACAGAACCTCTGAGCCAATGGATAAGACAGAATCAAAAAATTCAAGGTATTACACTTGGTCAGAAGGAACATAAAATAGCACTCTTTGCTGATGACATCTTAATATACCTGGGGCAGCCGGACACCTCTTTTCCAGAACTAATCTCAGTTTTTTCAGAGTATGGAGAGTTATCGGGGTACGAATTAAACATGCATAAAACCCAAATTTTAACATTCAACTATGACCCAAATCAATATTTAGTAAGCAAACTCAAAACTAACTGGGAGATGGAATCTATGAAATATCTGGGGGTCAATATCCCGAAACAACTCAACAAAATTATAACACTAAACTATGATCCACTGATGGCAAAAATAAAATCTGATCTAGCAAGATGGAGTATGATACCATTCTTGGGTACTGCACAAAGAATTGAAGCAGTCAAAATGAATATACTTCCACGTCTTCTATACCTTTTCCAAACAATACCAGTAAAACCTCCCAAAAAAACATGGCAAGAACTGGACAGAAAGATCTCAAGATTCATATGGCAGGGCAAGAGACACAGAATCAGGTATAGAACCCTACAGCTAAACAAAGACAAAGGTGGGCTTGCGCTGCCAAATATCAGGGACTATTTTAAAGCCGCACAAATTAAAACTTTAGTAGAGATATGTAACCCAGTCTACACTGCACAATGGAAGGAGATGGAATGCCAAATAACAAGTGACATTCCCCTACAGGCGATAATAGGGAACAATGCCTTACCCAATCTTTTGAATAACACTAACCCGTGGATAGAGACCCCGCTAAAAATTTGGTTTAAGATAGTCAGAGAGAATCAAACTAAAGAACCCTATCGATTATTGCAATGGATTTCCTATGATCAGGACTTTACTTCTAATAAAACAGACACTAGATTTAAAAAGTGGAAAGAGAACGGACTGATAAAATATTACGATTTTTTTAAAGGGCAAACTTTAAAAAGTTTTGAAGATTTAAAAAAACAAGGTCTAGTAAATCAAGACCTTTACAGGTTCTTTCAGCTTAGACACCACATAAACAAAATACTTAAAAAGGAGGATTTGGAAAGGGCCCAGTCAGGTGTTCTGAAGGTTTTCTTCATGGCATATAAAGGGATCCCAGGGATCAGATACATTTCTAAAATATACCAAGGTCTTCAAGACTTAAAAGGAGACAACACATCATATATAAAAGGGAGATGGGAAAAATAGGGGAATTTAACTTTACAACTGGAAATATGGGAAAAGCTAAATAAACAACAATGGAAAAGTACTTCATCCCTACAGTGGAGAGAATTTGGATGGAAAAATTTGGTAAGATTTTTCAGAACACCTGCACAAAACAAATTTACTCGTAAGGGGTTGAATTGTTGGCGCTTGTGTGGTGAAGAGACTGCAAATCATTTTCATGTGTTTTGGTCATGCCCAGTTATCCACCAATATCGGACCAATGTACAGACAATATTGGGGAAAATATTCAAAGTAACAGTTCCCTTTTCTTTTGTAACTTTGTATTTGGGTTTACTACCGGAATCACTGGAAAGACGAGGAGAAAAATACTTATTCACTCTTTTAATATTGGCAAGTAAAAAAGCTCTAACAAAAAAATGGATGTTGAAAGACTGTCCTAGACCTGAAGATTGGATCAATGTGATTCGGGACATTTATTCGATGGAAAAGTTGACATTTGCACTGAGACAGGACATGGATGGGTTCTTGAACTTTTGGCAACCCTGGAATGCATATATGTCTTCCAACAGATCTAATCTTTGACAAACACCATTTCAGTAATGGCACCTCTCTTTGCTCCAACGCTACTCAGATGCTCTTTTATTTTTCTGCTCTTTCGTTTGTTTTTTTCCTGTTTGTTTTGGGTTTTTTTTGTTCTTCTTTTAATTTCTCTTTTTCTTTCACTTAAAAAAAGGGTGTTGTAATACAGTGATCCCTCACTTATCGCGGTTAATGGGGTCCAGAACCGACCGCGAAAAGTGAAAAACCGCGAAGTAGCATCACCCCCCCCATTTTTTACATACATTTTTTTTGCGTATATATAATATCAATAAGTGTATATTAACCCTATAAATGCATATGTTATCATTAGAACATTAAAGAATAGTTTGAAACATGTAAATAAAATATTAATAATATAAATAATATACATAAAATAATGTATAAATAATATAAATAATACGTACATTCATTCTCTCACTCTCTCTCTCGACGGGAAGGCGTAGAGGCAGCAGCGACGTCTCGGCCAATCAGCTTGCGAGATTCCCGAGCCGAGCCAACACGAGAACAAAATCTCTTAGGGGGGAGGGGGATGCTGTCCAGCGAATCAGAGAGGTGGATTTTGAGTTGTGCCGGCTCTCCGTGTAGTCTCCCTGCCTTCTGCTAGCGCCCGGGCAACTTTTTTCTCAATTTTGAATTTTTGATGAATATTTTTGAAAAATCCACGATGCACTGAGGGCGCGAAAGGTGAGGCGCGAAGTAGCGAGGGATCACTGTAATTTTTTCCAATGTTGTCAAAAAACAAAAAAAGGGGGAATATGTGATGAAAATGTAAACAATGCAATGCTGTAATGACATGTATACCCTTTACAAAAACTTAAATAAAAAAAAATAAAAAATGAAAAGTAACATTTTACTTAGGGTTATGTTTATTTGTCCAATTACTTTTGAGCCCCTAAAATGAGGAGCGTTTGTATAAAAATAGCTACAATTCCTACATGTTTAACCATATATTTTTGTTCAACCCCTTGAATTGAACCTTGAAGTCTGCACTTCAATTCCGTTGTAGTTGTTTCATTTCAAATCCAATGTGGTGACATGCAGAGCCCAAATCATGAAGATTGTGTCACTGTCCAAATATTTCTGGGTCTAACTGTAGTTTGGTTAGGGGAACTTAAGTCCTCCCATCTTGCAGGCTTTGCCAACCCAGCTCAACTTTCATATTTGTAACTAGGGGTGGAAAAAAAGATCGATTCAGTGATGAATCATGATACTTGGCACTTGCGACAATGCATCATAAACGCACGGCTCGATCTTTTATTTTCAAAAAATGCACACTCAAACATATACTTTTGGGTTATCAGTTAATCAATAGTTTTCAGTCCACTAGATGGCACAAAGTCATCGCAGCAAAGGTGTCTCGTGAGATTTAACCTCAGTCCAGGTGTACAATAAGCTGGCGGAGGGAGCAGCAACACCGGGAAAAAAACTGAGAAATGCACTGTCAAAGTTTAAATCAAATGTCTGGACTTTTTGGGGGATTTTATAACAACGATGGAACAAACCACCTGGATATGGCATGGAGTGTCCCGAAAGTAAAATACTATGGGAATACTACAAACATGAGGAACCACCTCATGTGATTCCATCTCGCCGTTACTTCACTGATTACTATTTATTTTAAGACTATATTTTATGATTAGTTAAACATTTATTTTAAGAGCATTTGTTTGTGCATCTGCTGCCATCAGTGTGTGAATGTGTGTGTGAATTGGTGGATAGCAGGATCTGTAAAGCGCTTTGATCATCCAGAGATGAATAAAAAAGCGCTATACAAGTTAACGCCATTTACCATTTAACTTAAAAATAATTTACTGTGAAATTCTCCAATTGCCTGGCGATCTGTTCAGGGTGTACCCTGCCTCTCGCCCAAAGACACTGGGATAGGCATCAGCTGCCCCCCCACCCCCACCCGCAACCCAAAAAGGATTAAGTGGTCGAGGATGGATGGATGGATGGATGGATTGTCCAGTTGCTGCCCGTTTGGACTTAATACTTTATTATATGAAAGAGATGTCAACAGTTTTACTATGGAACATGATTTGAGGTTGAATAAGGTGGAAAAAAAAAATCCAGGATTGCGATACTCTATTATTGCAATATCGTGATTATTGCTGAATCATGATAGGATCGAGTCGTGACCCAAGTATCATGATGCGAATCGAATCGTGAGCTCCCTCACGATTCTCACCCCTATTAGTAACACTGAGTTCTGTCACAATCATTACAAGCAAAATGAGGTGTGCGATTTAGAATAATTTCAAGCTGTGGGATATGTTTTGGGCTTTTATTGGTATGGATCCCACACTGTACTGGCATACTCAAATTGTGTTCACCCCAAACTGGTATATGCTATACAGATTTAATGATTTTTTGCATTATACAAATGTTCTTCCTCACAAAACCTAATGCCCCGGAATCAGCAGGAATCAAGCAGAACCAGCTGGAATTCTTACAGGGGGAGGAGCTGTGGACTCAGTTGACTGATGTTTCAGCGGCAGCTGGCCACGTTTTTATGCAATTCGGCTCTCTCTGGAATGCGAACAGAATGTTTCGGTTGCTGTTGGAATGTCGTGAGAATATTTAGAATGAAGTCATAGTGCCATTAGAATACACTTCGAATGCCATTCGATATTTCCCCACTTTAAATGCACCTGGAAAGTTCTGAGCATGACCAAAACATTCAGGCCAGCCACAAGAATGGGCCCAAATATATATAATGCACTCAGAATTTTTCAAATGCACTTCGAATATCCAGGAATATACAAGGAATTTTCATTCCGACAACATTCCAGCTCATTCCACCTCTAGTGTGACTAGAGTTTAAGGTTTGAGGCTTTTTGGGATATGTTACCGTTACGCTGGTTCCAAGATGCATAAGATGACATTGTCATACCTAGATACTTTACAGTATCTGAAGATTCAAGTATACAACCATGGATACTGTAACTGTATAACCTGTTATTTAATGGAAGATCAGATCACATTCTACCCTTTAATGAATTTTGAGCGTACTTGTATACTGTCCAATCACAAGAAACGCCTTTTAATCACAGGTATAAATGGGGCTGTTGACACAATGGATACAAGTATCACACTCCAATATTGTCAGCTCACCCGTCTGGCTCATTGTCGAGCTGATCACAAAACCCCTTTATATTGTCCCAGTCAGTTTCCTTATTCAGAGGATTTGTGGCCTTGTCTGTATGAAGGGAAAAAAAACAACATATTGACATAAACTCTGCATTTGTCACGTGTAAATTTTCTGACCTGAAAACCTACCAAAAAATACAGAAGCTTAAACCTTAAGCTATTTTTACAGATTAGTGACGTATGCCACTCAATCATTTGACACTTGGCAGCAGCTATAATTGTTAGGTATCCACCTTATTCCTGAGGGTGCTGCTGTAGAAACGATTATGGGCGCAACTTCCAGTTTCGGCTGAAGTAGTGTTAAATCAGTCAGCAAGAGTGGAGTAGTGGGGCATTTAAAAGTGTTTTTAAAAGTGTTTTAAATTTGTTTTAATGTATAGTCCACATGTCTGTTTTGCAGTCAAGTGGCAGATAATTTCAGCACTTGCAGTTTTTATATTTTTTAATGTTTTTGCGTAGTTCTGGTACTTGCTGCTGTTTGTGGTGTGCGACTCCTAAACCTCAGCTAAATCTGTGCTGGCTTCAACGGAAATGCATAGATCATGCACCGAAAACTAAAGGATTGTTCGCGTGATCGGTGGTACAGACACAGGACAGACACAACAGCACCAGGTATGTTTTCACTTGTACGAATGTCACAGATCTGATGTTTATATAGGTCACCAGATGCAAGGCTGCATGAAGTAAAATAATAAATAAAAAAAAATGGTAACAGTTTGCTTCCTAAGGCTTTACGATTTAAGAAAGATATCAAATAGGTGGGGTTTTTTTTGCATTTGTTGCACTGCATTGGAACAATATGGAATCGATATGTGAATCTATTAGCAGCTTCAGCATGCATTAATTTTTAAATTATCACAAAATATAGATCAATAAAATTCTGAACAGTTGTCATGAAAGGTCTGTATGTGTTAAGTTAAATAATAAGCATTCAGGGCATGACAGTAGCATGAGCATTTTAATTTGGGGTAAAACAAACAGCTGCAGCTGTCCGTTTTACACCAACATTAAAACACCCAAGCACGGTGTTGTGGTTCTTTGTGGCTCTGACTAGACTACGTCTGCTCTGAGGTAAATTTGATTATGTCCAACACAATTTAACAAAATGCAACCGACTTTATTGCGGTGGAGACATTGATATAGCTCAGAGCTTTTTATTTTTATTCGTTTACTACCTACAAATTAAATATCATTTTGAAGGTTTTTCAATACAGAATATGGAAATAATGTTACATCAGTTTTGAAAATGTCCTCAAAGTGACTCATTTTGCCAGCACGGATCATTTGTTTACAGTGTTAGCATCTTAGCAGCGGCACGAACAAACGGAGCTACTGTCTGCCAGGCCACTTTTTAAGGTCGTCTTCTCATCCCTCCATAGTCGTGGGAAGTGGTATGATTATATTACTGTTTTTGAGGTGCAAAAGGCCATCTTCCCGCATTTTTGATACCGAAGTCATTGTTTTTTAACCAGGAAAAGTGTCCTGTTTCAATGACAGCCCCACTTTCTAAACT
Organism: Pholidichthys leucotaenia; assembly: GCA_020510985.1. Taxonomy (NCBI): domain Eukaryota; kingdom Metazoa; phylum Chordata; class Actinopteri; order Cichliformes; family Pholidichthyidae; genus Pholidichthys; species Pholidichthys leucotaenia. The sequence continues at coordinate 82,681,580 of CM035848.1, read as the reverse complement.
AGTACCGGAAGTTGTGCCCATAATTCACGCAAGGCATCATGGAGGCTAGGAATAAGGTGGATTGATTGCTGAAATTAAGCTTGCATTTAAAGTCTCTAGCTTTTTTTTCTTACGATTTAGGTTCTACAGAAAATGTTCTTTACAGAGTGCCTTTAGCTTCACTGTTCCTGGCTAATTTGGACGTCTATGACAGCCAAATTAAAGCTTGTGTGTGCTTTTAGCTTAAGTGTTTCTGATTTTTTCGATCCTCTAGAAACATGAAATTAAATCCCGTGTTGAAGTCTGTAGCCTTTTTTGTTCCAGATTGTTTGGGTCCTTAGAGCAACATTTAACTAACTAGCTTCTTGACTTTGTTAGCATTCAGTTTACTATCAGCTTTAAACATAAATGACACGTTTGTGTAGCATTACCACATCGAGCTTCCGAAAATAAATATAGCTTGTGCTCAAACGGGAGAACTATACATAAAACGCAAGTCAAAAAATTGCTTCTTGAATTTGTTCCGTCTATTGCAAACTGCCCTGTTGGATTTGATGACATTAGCTTCGACTCCCAAGAGGAAAGAGCTGTTAACGTCAGCAGTTAATTCAAAATGCGTTCACATCTCTATACCCTCAAGTGGAACACTGGCTAATGATGTCACTTCAAAAACGTAATGTGGTATTAAAATATATACTGACTTACTGATGCGAGACTGCAGGCTAGCCACATCTGGAGGCGCAACCGCCATCTTTGGGAATTCTAAACAAGCACGGATATCGTGCGATTTTGAAACATCGCGCGAGTGAAGTCAATGACGTCTTATAAACATTTCAAACCTTAAAAAGTTATTTTTCCATATTTTGGAAAAAGTTGTGTTTGGAGAATTGGTTATTTTAAATCACTGACCTATATAAAATAGGTAATTGTTATAGATATAAAATTATTTGTATTATTTTAGCTCCATTAATAAGATGCCAAAAACATGCCAAAAATATGCAGGTTAGGTTAATTGGAGACTGTAAAGTGGCCCTAGGTGTGAATGTGTATGTGAATGGTTAAGGGATAGCACCGTATCATGGCTGCTTCATCCATCCAGGTGGTGGATGACCCTCAATTTCCCCTCTGGGGATCAATAAAGATTATAGTGTAACGTCGGGGCCATTTTAAGGGGGCAGGGATTTCCCAGCATGCTTTGCCAGTTGAAAACGTTACTGTGTGTGTGTATTAAATGTGTTATTACTGAGTTATACTGCTGTGTCATTATAACTGCGTTATAATGACCCAGCAGTGTTTAGCAGGATTAAGGCAAGATGTACCATGTGTGTGTAACCATGATTCAAACAGGGGTCTGGGAGAATGACTTCCCCTCCTGTCTGTGCTCAGAAGCAAGTTGGGGGTTGGTGGTGTGTAAATAAAGCCTATTCATCACAAACATCTTGCTCCTCTTTCTTGTGTGAATCCCGCAAACGTCACAATAGCATAATCAATTTTTTTTATAAAAATAAAAGAGAATTTACATACAGAAAAACAAGAGATCAAATCAGTGTTATTTATAGCACCTTCATGCAGGTTAAAGCAGTTACTATGTATATACACATACGTAATCTACACGCACACACACATACAAAATAGATGAAAAAAGAAACACAAGGAATAATCTAAAAATATAATCAAGTGTTTTGAAATCACTGCCTGGGAGCAGCTCTGTGATCCACAGGGTGAGGACATCAATGGCCTCACTCATACCATCACGGACTACATCAACTTCTGTGTGGACAACACCGTACCCATCACGACCATACGGTGTTGCTTGAACAACAAACCCTGGATCAACCCTGAGATTAAAACACTTCTGAGAGAGAAGAAGAGGATCTTCAGGTCGGGGAACAGGGAGATGCTGAAGTCCGTACAGAGGGAGCTGAGGAGGAAGATCAGAGAAGGAAAGGACAGCTTCAGGAAGAAGATGGAGGACAAGCTGCAACAGAGCGACATTGGTGGGGTCTGGAGAAACCTTAAAACCATCTCCGGGCTCCAGAATACCTCCTCCCAGGCCACGGGGGGCAGGGAGTGGGCAAACAATCTGAACCTGTTTTTTAATAGGTTTAGCCAACCGCCCCCCCCCCCGACTGCACAACAACCACTGCTGCCTCTAAAGTCGAGACCTGCTGTCCACACCCCACTCCCAGCACACAGCCCCCCAACCTGACCCAAGACCCAGGTGAGGACGGAGCTGAGGAAGATCAAGGCTAGGAAGGCCTCGGGACCGGACGGCATCAGAGCGAAGCTCCTCAAGTCCTGCGCAGACCAGCTGTGTGGGATTGTGGAGCACATCTTCAACCTCAGCCTGAAGCTGGGGAGGGTACCACAGTTGTGGAAAATATCTTGTGTGGTACCTGTACCAAAGACTTCCCACCCCAAAGACCTGAACAGTTACAGACCAGTGGCCCTGATGTCTCACATGATGAAGACCCTGGAGAGACTGCTCCTTGCTCACCTCCGCCCCCTGGTGGGACCAACGATGGATCCACTCCAGTTCGCCTACCAGCATGGCATTGGGGTGAAGGATGCAGTGATCTTCCTCCTTCACCATTCCCTGTCCCACCTGGAGAAGCCCAGGAACGCGGTGAGGTTCATGTTCTTTGACTTCTCCAGTGCTTTCAACACCACCCAACCGATGATCCTGAAGGACAAGCTGCTGTGCGCAGGGGTGGACCAGCACCTGTCATCATGGATCCTGGACTACCTCACTAACCGGCCATAGTTTGTGAGAACCCGGGATTGTGCGTCCGACATGATCATCGGTAGCAGGGGGGCCCCCCAGGGAACGGTTTTGGCTCCCTTCCTGTTCACCCTTTGTACTGCGGACTTCTCACACAACACAACACACTGCCATCTACAGAAGTTCTCTGACGACTCTGATCGTCGGCCTCATCTCCAACGAAGATGAAGCTGAGTACAGAGGACTTATCCAGGACTTCGTGGACTGGTGCCATCGGAACTGCCTCCAGATCAACGCGAGGAAAACTAAGGAGCTGGTGGTGGACTGCCGCAGGCAAGGACAACCCCTCACAGCACCAGTAAACATACAGGGAAGAGACATTGAGATGGTGACATCCTACAAGTACCTGGGTGTTCATCTGAACAATAAACTAGACTGGTCACACAATACCGACGCACTCTACAAGAAGGGACAGCGCAGGCTGTTCCTACTGAGGAGGCTCAGGTCTTTTAGTGTACAAGGGGTGCTCTTGAAGACATTCTACAACACGGTGGTGGCATCAGCCATCACTTTTGGAGTGGTCTGCTGGGGCAACAGCATTACAGCAGCCGATAGGAAGAGACTGAACAAACTAATCAAGAAAGCTCACTCTGTCCTGGGGCAACGCCTTGATCCAGTGGAGGAGATAGGAGAGAGAAGGATGGTGGCTAAACTGTCATCTCTGCTGGAGTCCGAGTCCCACCCTATGCAAGACATACTGAATGCACTGAGGAGCTCATTTAGCAGTAGACTACATCATACTAGGTGCGCGACCGAGAGGTTTCACAGGTTCTTCCTACCTACGGCTGTCAGACTGAATAACCTAAGCAGGGCTGCTCGCAAAGATAGCAAAAAAACGTGACGACCTAATAGTATTGAATGCAAAAGACGCAACAGACTTACACAAATGGTCCCCTCTGTGGTCTATATTAATCATATATTCCATAACCTACATATGTTGAAGCATGTGGAAATGTTTAGCAATTACATATGTAAAGGACTTCACACCTCTGAAAGGACAAAGGCTCTCAACCGCCAAGTGAAGAACAAAGACGTTCCCAGACACGGCGGAGGATACCGGAGGAGCCACCCTCACCCCCTAAGGCGAGGAGAGGAAATACCAAGACAATGGGGGGATTAAGATAATGAGGGATGTCAGCCTTTGTTATGCATGTCTTTTGTTGTGTGCAAGTATAAAGCCAGTGAGCCGGAGACATTCTGTCTCTTTTTTCCTTCTGCCACTCTGCACCAGATGAGACTTGTTAGGAGAGCTGATTATTAAACTTTGGTTTATAAATCAAATCGCCTCATCATTTCCAAGCTCTTCTACACTGGTGACCTTGACGCGAGTATGGCCCTGAGGCGTACCCCCGCAATCGACTCATCCGTGGCAACCCAGGCAGACGCCAGCGACCACGCAGACGGGGGAACAGATGGACAACTGTTCCCCCCGGCAGAAGAGATTGAGAGGGCTCAACCGAGCACCAGCACCGCCGTGAGAGCCGAGGCAAGGCACTCTCACCCGGCGGACACAGCAGTGATGGTATACACGAATGCCGTCGCTGTCAACCTGCCAGACTTCTGGCAAGAAGACCCCGCCTCGTGGTTTCAGCAGGCTGAAGCCAGTTTACACTGGCGGGCATCACGGCTGACGATACCAAATTCTACCATATCGTCTCCAAACTCGACGCTGCCACTTCGAAGTGTGTGCGGAGCATGATCCGGCGGCCACCGGCCCAGGACAAATATGAGACGCTCAAAGCAACCATTGTGGCGAACTACGTCCCATCAGCGGAAGAGAGAGCCGAGAAGATCCTGGCGGTCTACGGCCACAGAGGGTGCAAACCGAAGGCCCTCATGGAGGATTTGCTACAGCTTAAAGAAGAGGACAATGACAACTTCCTCTTCCAATTTATATTCCTCAGCACGCTGCTGCCACACATGAGAGGGACACTCGCCAGCATGAAATGCAACAACCACCAAGACTTACGCGCACTGGCCAACGAAGCTCATCGGCTCGTCAACACCTGCAAGGAGCTGACACCCACAGCAGCATCCGCAGACCTCAACGCTGACGCCCCGAACCACGAGGAGCCACAACCCACTGAGCAGACCCAGCCCACGGTGACAGCGACACGGCCAAAACGGATGGACACACAGGCAAGCAGTTCCTCATCGACACAGGAGCTCAGCTGAGTTTCGTCACGCCCTCCCACGCAGATCGAGCCACGGACACCCGGGGCAATGGAGCCGTGGCAGCCAACGGCTCTAACATCGACACGTTTGGCGAAAAGAGCCTGCACCTCCTCATCCACGGCCGCAACTACAGATGGAATTTCCAGCACTCACAATTCCCAAATTCTCAGCCACTGTGGCTAAACACGGGGTTGAACACTTCATTCCAACAACGGGACCACCCGTATTTGCCAAAGCTCGCCGCTTAGACGCGGCCAAGCTCAACATAGCACGGGACGAGTTTACAACCCTTGAAAAATTGGGCATTGTTAGACGCTCGAAGAGCCCCTGGGCCTCACCACTTCACATGGTTCCGAAAGGTGTGTGCCGCCCTGCATCTTCAGGAGTTCGGGAAACGGCAAGACCGGGGGTCGCTAGCAGCTTCGACCCTCGGAGAACGCAGCAAGCTGCTCTACATCACGGATGCGCGCTCCGGACGAGAGTTCCTCATCGACACCGGAGCACAAGTGAGCTTCATCACCCCAACATACGCGGACCGGGTGGCTGGACCCCACGGTAGCGGAGCTACAGCGGCAAATGGCTCGAACATCAACACCTACGGGAGAAGGACCTTGCCTTTGTGCTTACATGGCCGCACATATGAATGGACTTTTGTAATAGCGGCGGTGAGTTTCAACATGTTGGGCGCGGATTTTTTGTGTTCACACAATCTGTTAGTTGATCTTGCTAATAGACGACTGGTAAATGCACTCTCTTTTTACTCTCTCCCCTGTTCAGCTCGAGTGTCCCCGCCACCAGTACAGACCCACGTCGCTACAGCAGGTGGTAAGTTTCACACACTCCTCACCCAATTTCCAGCGCTCACTGTGCCCACTTTTTCGGCGACCGTCGCGAAGCACGGGGTGAAACACTTTATCCCCACATCTGGTCCTCCCGTGTTTGCAAAAGCTCGGCGCTTGGATGCAGTTAAGCTCGCCATTGCGTGCGAGGAGTTCGCCAGCCTGGAGAGGCTGGGCATCGTTCGTAGGTCGAAGAGTCCGTGGGCTTCGCCACTGCACATGGTACCGAAAGCCGATGGCTCCTGGAGACCGTGCGGGGATTACCGCAGGCTAAACAACGCTACGGCGCACGATCGTTATCCCATCCCGCACATTCAGGATTTTTCGGTGCACCTGGCGGGGGCGCGCATTTTTTCAAAGATTGATCTAGTTCGCGGCTATCACCAAGTCCCAGTCCAACCGGAGGACATTCCTAAAACAGCGGTAATAACCCCGTTCGGACTTTTCGAATTTTTACGCATGCCGTTTGGTCTCAAAGGGGCGGCGCAAACATTTCAGCGGATGATGGATGCCGTGTTACGCGATCTCCCCTTCGTGTTTGTGTACCTCAACGACATTTTGGTCGCGAGTACTTCAGAGGACGAACACGAAACGCACCTCACAGCAGTTTTTAGGAGGCTGGGAGAGCACGGCTTAATAGTTAACCCAGCCAAGTGCCAGTTCGGCGTCGAGCGGATCGATTTTTTTGGGTCACCGCGTCTCCCCGGAGGGAGCGGTTCCATTACCAGATAAAGTACGCGCGGTAGCGGATTTTCCCCGTCCACAAACGGTCAAATCACTACAGAAATTCTTGGGGATGGTGAATTTTTATAACCGATTCCTGCCCCACGCAGCTCAAATCATGCAACCGTTATATGCCGCGCTCAAAAAACAAAAACCGACCCAGGCGGTAGAATGGTCCCCGGAGCGGGAGCGCGCGTTCACAGAGGTTAAAAAAGCCTTGGCTGACGCTGCGCTCCTGGCCCACCCAGACCCTGCAGCACGTATCGCGCTGACGACAGACGCTTCAGATTTAGCCATAGGGGCCGTTATTGAGCAACAGGTAGCCGGAGTTTGGCAGCCTTTGGCTTTCTTTAGCAAATCTTTAAGCGCGGCTGAACGAAAATACAGCGCGTTCGACAGAGAACTGTTGGCGCTGCATTTGGCTATTCGTCATTTCCAGTTCTGGCTGGAAGGACGGTGCTTCACCGCTTATGTGGACCACAAGCCGCTCACATACGCCATGGCCAAAATTTCAGATCCGTGGTCCGGCAGGCAGCAGAGGCAGCTGGCCGCAATCTCGGAATTTACCACTGACATTAGGCACGTCGCGGGCAAATTCAATGTAGTAGCGGATTGTCTCTCGCGCGCGTTCACGACTCCAACATGCGCAGAGGCAGAACGGGCCGCCGTGACCGCGCCGCAGGAGAGCGGCACGGTGGCGCGCGCAGCCCCGGTGCATGTGGGTATAGATTACGCAGCCATGGCAGCGGACCAGGGGGCGGACGCAGACGTGCGCGCGCTCCAGTCTGGACCAACAGGGTTGAGGCTGGAGAGCAAGTGTTTACAAACCGGTATGCCCCCCCTGATCTGCGACATGTCGACGGGGCGCCCGCGTCCGGTGGTTCCGGCCACGTGGCGCCGCCGTGTTTTTGACTCGGTCCACTCACTGGCGCACCCGGGGGTGCTCGCGTCAGTGAAACTAGTGGCGGAAAAGTTTGTTTGGCCGTGCCTGCGCAAGCACGTGAAGGAATGGGCAAAAACCTGCATTTCCTGTCAACGGGCCAAAATTCACAAGCACACAAGAGCCCCGTTAGAACCGTTCCGCATTCCGGCCAGAAGGTTCGACCATGTGCACGTCGACCTTGTGGGCCCCCTACCGGCATCACAGGGGTTCACATATCTTTTGACAATGGTGGACCGCACCACACGTTGGCCGGAAGTGGTCCCACTTGCGACGACCACGGCCGCGGAGGTGGCTCGCGTTTTTTTAACGGCTTGGGTGGCGCGCTTCGGGGTTCCGTCGGACATTACGTCCGATAGAGGACCGCAATTCATCTCTGAGCTGTGGTCAGCGATGGCCAACGGCTTAGGAGCCAAAATTCACCGCACTACGGCTTACCACCCTCAGGCCAATGGTTTATGCGAGCGTTTTCATAGGTCTTTGAAGGCAGCACTCAGAGCGTCGCTCACGGATGCAGATTGGGTAAATAAACTGTCATGGGTTTTATTAGGGTTGCATTCTGCGCCTAAAGAGGACTTAGACGCCTCCCCAGTGGAGCTGGTATTCGCACAAACTCTGAGGCTGCCGGGCGAGTTTTTACCAGAGCACCCAGAGCCCCCACCTCTCTCTGCTCTGGGACCGTTAGTCGGCACGGGAGCAGACACGCTCCCGGGTCCGGTTCATCACGCTTTTCCACGAGTTTTCGTCCCCAAGGCTTTGAAAAATGCCGACTTCGTTTTTGTCAGGCGCGAAGCCCTAAAAGCAACGCTCAAACCACCTTACGAAGGGCCATTTCGAGTGCTGGAGGCAGGTGATAAGCAATTTGTGCTAGATTTTGGAGACAGAAAAGAGACAGTCAGTATTCACAGACTAAAACCTGCTTTTGTCATGAAGGACGTGTCTGTACCGGTCGCAGTGGCGCCTCGACGAGGCAGGCCCCCGCAAAGGGCAAATAATCACTCTCTTCCTCAGTCAACAGAGCCGAAGCAGAAAAGCGCCGCAGGCAAGGCGGGGCCAACTCACAGCAGATTCGGCAGACGGCTGAAGCCCAAGCGGCGCACAGACTGAATGTTGGTGTTGATTATTCAGTAGTGAGTAAGGTGCTATTAAATTTTAGGAATTAGTCTGTTCTTCATCGTTTGGGGGGGGGTTATATGGCTGTGTTGTGAGACATGTATATGTTGGACACTGCATATGTGATTTAACCTCATGATGAAGGAGAGCCAGCCCCCTGCGGTGCGGAGCCACAGAGCCTGGACCCCCTGCGGAGGACAGGGGACAGAAGACTTCCTGACCGCTGAGGCTCGAGAGGAGAGAAGGGGGAGTTATGTAAATAAAAGGTTAATGAATGTGAATAAAGAGATTTTGATATAGATGTGTGATTTCCCCTGCGAGGGAAATGGTTTGATGTGAGAATGTTTAAAAGGGAGAACTTTGGTGTGTTCACTCTCTTTGTTCGCTGCTCAGGAATGAGAGCAGACAGTGGAATGGTTACTTGAAATAAACTGGAATTAAAGGCAATTCGGTTTCGTTATTCAAGTCTCCCCACAATCAGCATAGAAAATGTGATTTAACAGTGCACCATCAATGGCGCCACCAACATTAGTATTGTTCAACAGTACACTGAGATCATCAACATAGACATTAAACAACAAGGGTGACAGTATACGACCTTGTTTAACACCATTGGTCACACAAAATTTAGATGAGGTAACATTGCCCCACCTAACAACCATAGACTGCCTTCTGTACCAGTACAACAGGATGCTAACAATATAAATAGGAATACCTCGATCGATCAATTTTCTAAACAAACACCAGTGGTTAATCCTATCAAAAGCTTTGCTAGCATCTAAAAACGTAGCATAAACACTAGTGGATTGACTTCTGAAGTAGTCAACAAATTCATGGAGTAGATAAACAGCCTTATCAGTTGAATGAGCTGACTTGAAACCAAACCGACTGTCATTTGTCCACAGATAATCCTCACTTCTGTTCAGAATTAAACCCTCTAACAATTTAGATATTGTGGAGTGTGTGAAATCAGAGGCGGAATCATTTCAGACGATTTATTACACACTCCATCTTTCAAGCACAGAACAGACTGAACTCTCAAGCAGAAACTCCTCTCTTAAGTTTCATGGCATTTACATCACACACAACATGACATTTGCATCACACTGCATTCATCCTTGACTCCTTCCTGCTATCTCACCAGGAATCCCCTGCTCTTTGTTCTCCCAAGCTTATCCACTGTCTCCTGTCTGAGATGCTAGACAATCTGGCTCTCCCAAGGTGCTACACATCGCTACACATCACCCCCCCCCCACCAGCATCTTAGATAGGACAATAGAATAACAGTCCACATGCTGTGATAGAACAATTGAACATCAGTCCACATGCTGCTTGGGCTTCCGTCTCCTCCCGTATCTGCTGTAACTGGGTGCTGCTGGGAGTGTGTCTGACTGCGGGTGGGCTGTTATTAGGGGGGGGACCACTTCGGTCTGTCCATGTGGCTGCTCTGGTGAATCGTTTCCCTGGGGAGCTCTCCGTGGGGGTCTTCCACGCCGAGGGGCCTTAGCCAACAGCACTTGCTCGTCCGCCACAACGAAAGCGGGTTTGAGTCTGTCTATGCCAATTTTTTCCCTCCTACCCCCCAAGTCTAGCAAAAAATGCTTATCCCCTGGTTCCAGCACTCTGAACGGTCCATCATAGGGTGGGCGCAATGGAGGGCAGTGGGTGTCGTGTCTGACGAACACGAACTCCGCGCTCTTCAACGTTTTAGGCACGAAAATACGCGGAAAACTGTGGTGGGCAGGGCCCGGCAGCGTGCATGTGTTTGCGCTACGCTGCAAAAGCTGAGACGTGCAGCTGCCCGGCGCGGGATTATCTGGTAGAAATTCCCCGGGCAGCTGTAGTGGCTGTTCAAAAACGAGCTCTGCTGGGGAAGCTTCCAGACCCTCTTTCGGCGCGGAGCGCAACCCCAATAACACCCATGGCAGCCTGTCTACCCAATTTGCATCCGTCAATGAAGCCCTGAGTGCTGCTTTCAGTGATCTATGAAAACGCTCGCATAACCCATTGGCCTGTGGGTTGTACGCGGTTGTGCGGTGAATTGTAACACCCAGGCTGCGGGCCATCGCAGACCAGAGTTCAGAAACAAATTGCGGGCCCCTGTCGGACGTAATGTCCGACGGGACTCCAAAACACGCCACCCATGCTGTTAAAAAAGCGCGCGCTACATCTGCGGACGCGGTTGCCGCCAGCGGGACCACTTCTGGCCAGCGCGTGGTGCGGTCCACCATTGTCAGGAGGTGTGTGCACCCCTGTGATGGCGGGAGGGGGCCCACGAGGTCCATGTGAACATGGTCGAACCTCTTAGCCGGAATATGAAACGGCTCCAAGGGAGCCTTCGTGTGTCTGTGTACCTTGGCTCGTTGGCACACCACGCAGGCTGCAGCCCACTCTTTCACTTGTTTGCGTAGGCTCGGCCACACAAATTTCTCTCCCACCATTTTGACCGACACGCGCACTCCTGGGTATGCCAGAGTGTGAACCGACTCAAACATGCGGTGGCGCCACGCGTCCGGGACCACCGGACGCGGGCGACACGTGGAGACATCACAGATTAGAGGGGGACCGCCATCCTGCAACACCCTGCTCTCCAGCCTTAACCCTGTTGGTCCAGACTGGAGCGCGCGCACGTCTGCATCGCTAATCTGCTCCGCGGCCATGGCTGCGTAATCTATCCCCACGCAGACCGGGGCCACTACGGCACGCGAGAGGCAGTCCGCCACCACATTCAATTTACCAGACACATGCTGAATATCGGTAGTAAACTCTGAGATCGTGGCCAGCTGTCTCTGCTGCGGGCCCGACCACGGTTCTGAAACCTTGGCCATCGCGAATGTTAGCGGCTTGTGGTCCACGAACGCGGTGAAGCTGAGCCCTTCCAGCCAGAACTGGAAGTGGCGTATGGCCAGGTGAAGGGCCAGCATCTCTCTGTCGAATGCGTTGTATTTATGTTCGCTGTCGCGCAAAGTTCTGCTGAAAAAAGCGAACGGCTGCCAAGCCCCGGCAACGCGCTGCTCCACGACAGCCCCTATGGCCACGTCTGAAGCGTCGGTGGTGAGCGCTATGCAGGCCGTTGGGTCTGGATGTGCCAGCAGTGAGGCGTTTGCCAGGGCTGCTTTAACTTCCGAGAACGCCCGCTCTCGCTCCGGGGTCCATTCGACCCTATCCGCGGGTTTCTGTTTTTTGAGCGCGGTGTATAATGGTTGCATGAGCTGCGCCGCGCGGGGAAGGAAACGGTTATAAAAGTTCACCATTCCCAAAAATTCCTGCAGCGCCCTACCGTCTGAGGCCGGGGAAAATCTGCCCAGGCGTGCACTTTGTCGGGCAGCGGGATTGCTCCTTCGGGAGAGACGCGGTGCCCCAAAAAATCAATCTCCATCACGCCGAACTGGCATTTCGTCGGGTTGATTATTAACCCATGCTCCTCCAACCTCCGGAAAACCGTCGTGAGGTGGGTTTCGTGTTCGTCTTCGGACGCACTGGCTACCAGGATATCGTCCAGGTAGACGAACACAAACGGGAGATCGCGCAGCACTGCATCCATCATGCACTGGAACATCTGTGCCGCTCCTTTTAACCCGAATGGCAGGCGCAGGAACTCGAATAGACCGAATGGAGTTATTACCTCCGCCAGGCCGCAGGCCAGGAGGTTGTTTTTACCAGCGTTTTTCTGTTTGTCTCTCTGTCTGTCTGTTTGTCTGTCTGTTGGTTAGCAAAATAACTCAAAAAGTTTTGGACGGATTTCGATTAAACTTTCAGGCGTTGTTGGAAATGGTACCAGGAAGAACTGATTAAATTTTGGGGATGATCTGGATCACCGTCTGGATACAGGAATTTTTTAAATGATTCTTTAACATTGTGAGATACGGCCATTTTCAACATGTGTGCAGGCGCAATAGAGGGTGCTGGTCGTCGTGTCTGACCAACACAAACTCCGCGTTCTTCAAAGTTTTAGGCACAAAAGCACGCGGAAAACAGTGGTGGGCAAGGCCCAGCAGCATGCCTGTGTTTGCGCTACGCTGCAAAAGCTGAGACGGGCAGCTGTCTAGCGCCGGATTATTTGGCAGAAATTCCCCGGGCAGCCATAGTGGCTGCGCAAAAACAAGCTCTCTGCCGGGGAAGCTTCCAAATCCTCTTTTGCCACGGAGCACAACCCCAATATAAAACCCACGGCAACCTGTCTACCCAATTTGCATCCGTCAGTGAAGCCCTGAGTGCTGCTTTCAGTGATCTATGAAAACGCTCGCACAACCCATTGGCCTGTGGGTTGTACACGGTTGTGCGATGAATTGCAACGCCCGCAGCCTGGGAGCTTGCAGATGGAGGAGATGGACACAACACCAACACTTCAGTTTATTACCTCCGCCAAGGAGGTAATGCTTTTACTACTCAACCACTAATCCTATCATTGTGAATCCAATTGCTAGTCATATGTTTTCATGGTCAAGGAATCTGAAAACGTACACACAAACACTGTATGGGGGGGAACTGTGGCGTTTGGCGGAGGTCTGCGCTCTCCGAGTGCTTTTCTAGTTACCACTGTTTTGGGTATGTCCTCAGTGCGCACTGGGACTTGGTGGTAACCGCGGACCAGGTCTATTTTGGAAAAAATGCGTGCTCCGGCGAGGTGAACGGAAAAATCCTGTATGTGGGGAATTGCGTAGCGGTCGTGCGCTGTGGCGTTGTTCAACCTGTGGAAATCCCCACACGGTCGCCACGATCCCTCAGCCTTAGGGACCATGTGTAGCGGGGAAGCCCATGGGCTGTTTGAGCGCCTGATGATGCCCAACCTTTCCAGGTTGGCGAATTCCTCGCACGCTATGGCCAGTTTAGCTGCGTCCAAGCGCCGAGGTCTTGCAAAAACGGGCGGCCCGGTGGTGGTGATAAAGTGCTCCACCCCGTGTTTAGCGATGGCCGCCGAAAACGTCGGGACCATGAGTGCTGGGAACTGAGTGAGCAGTGTGTGGAACTTACCGCCTGTAGCTGTGACGTTGGCTTGTGCTGTTGGCTGGGTCACTCGAGCTATACAGGGGAGAGAGTCAAAGGACAGTGCATTAACCAAGCGCCTGTTAGCAACATCAACCAGTAAACCATGTGCACACAGAAAATCAGCCCCCGATATGTGGTAATTCAGTGCTGCTACGACAAAAGTCCACTCATATGTACGGCCGTGTAGAGATAAGAGCAGAGCCCTCTCACCAAAGGTCTTAATATCCGAGCCATTTGCTGCCAACATCCCGGGGCCGCTAGATCCTGCCAGCCGGTCAGCGTAGGTCGGCCGGATGAAGCTCTTCTGGGCTCCGGTGTCCACAAGGAAACGCCTCCCAGAGCATGCATTTGTTAAGTAGAGCAGCTTGTTCTCTTCACCGAGGGTCGCAGCTGCTACTGACCCCCGGCCTTGGCGTTTTCCCGAGCGCTTGAATTGGCACGGTGGCGCACATCTGCGTGCCTTCTCTCCAAAGCGGCGGTGGTAGAAACAGAGCGTGTCTCTCTGGCGCTCCTTGGCCCCCGCTGCCGCTACCGTTGGTGGCTCCTCGCCTCCTCTGGTCGTCTCGCTGGACTCCGCCGCTGCCGCGTTGACTGTGATCGCCCTGGTGGTGATGATGATCCAGTCTGCCTCCTCGGCTAGCGCACGGTAGTCACGCGTGGCCAGCCACGGCGAATTGGCCAGAACCGCTCTCGCCGCTGTTGGAAGGTTCCGGAGGAAGAGGTGGGCAAACAGAAAGTGCCCGTCGTCCTTGCCCATTAACGCCAGCATTTTCTCCATCAGGTCTACGGCTGAACCATCTCCTAACTTGGTCCGCGTCAGGAGCCTCTCTGCTCTCTCACATTCTGAGAGTGTGTAGCGCTGGATGAGCGCAGCCTTGAGCGCCTCATATTTGCTGCTGGCTGGTGGCTGATCGAGCAGGCTCGCTACCTGCTGAGCTGTGCGGGTGTCGAGCGCTGCGACCACATGGTAGAATCTGGTATCATCTACCGTTACTCCCCGGAGGGTGAACTGGGCCTCGGTGAGGTGGAACCAAGAGCGTGGGTTGTGCTGCCAGAAATCCGGTAGCTTGACTGAAACCGCACACGCGTGGCTGGGGGTTCCAGTCCTGGCTGTCTGTGGGATGGCTGCCGCCTCGCTGTAGCTTCCTGACCGGGCCGGCTCCGGGGATCTTGCCTCGTGTTCCATAATACGTCTTGGGTCACCAGTGTGGAGTGTGTGAAATCAGAGGCGGAATCATTTCAGACGATTTATTACACACTCCATCTTTCAAGCACAGAACAGACTGAACTCTCAAGCAGAAACTCCTCTCTTAAGTTTCATGGCATTTACATCACACACAACATGACATTTGCATCACACTGCATTCATCCTTGACTCCTTCCTGCTATCTCACCAGGAATCCCCTGCTCTTTGTTCTCCCAAGCTTATCCACTGTCTCCTGTCTGAGATGCTAGACAATCTGGCTCTCCCAAGGTGCTACACATCGCTACAATATAACATTTGCAACAGCTATAGGTCTGTAATTGTTCATATCTGACAGACTGGCACACTTGTTTTTCACCAAGGGAATAATAACAGAATCCATCAACATATCTGGCATGTAACCATGAAAAAACATACAGTTAAAACACAATGACAACAGAATACACAAATTGAAATCAGCATTGATAAGGCATTTACTAGTGAGACAATCAGGGCCAGCTGATTTGCCTTTCTTGAGATCTTTGATCAGTGAAACAACTTCAACAGGAGTAACAACAGAAATATCAGAGGTATCAAACATGTCATTATACAGGTGAACATCACGCATAACAGAATCCTTCATAGAAACATTCTTGACTGAGTTGAAAATAGCTTCATATTGACATTTCCACTTTTCAGCAATATTAACATCACCAGTCACACCATCAATAGTGTTTGTTCTAACAGACTGGTAAGAACTCATAACCTTCATTTGTTTCCAGAATTCTACCATGTTCAGTTCACTCATATGACTAGCAAACTAGTCACATTTGATACTTTCTTCATTGCGCCTACATGCACGCAGAGCATATTTGAACCTAGCCCTACAACTTTTCATGTTATCAAATATTGGACCGTAACGTGGTTTGCTATTACTCCTCCACCACAAGAAAGCCTCCCGAGCAGCTGTGTGAGCCTCGCTAACAGCATCATTCCAGCCTGGGACGTTATATTGGGTGGATACACTGTGACTAGGAATGCATTCACTCACACAAAAATTTAAAACATCAATAATATCACTATAAAACCTATCGATATCATCCTTGTGGGCCACACAATTACGGTCCTGACACCTAATGGCGTCCGTAGGAGCACGGATATTACAGAGTTTCCTACGAGTAAGTTCTTTATACCTGGACAAGTCTGATGCTGTGGCATCACGCCATTTGTATGTCCTACTACCTGCTGTGGCCGAGGAAGCTCCCCGGGAGCCACTTACAACACTTGATACCTCATTATCCACAGATAAAGGTAAATGATCGGAACTCACATAACCATACAGAACTCTGATATTGGACACATTATCATGACCTGAGGATGTAGTCACACAGTGATCAAGCCATGATGTAGAGCCATGGGCCATGCTAACATGAGTAAAAGTATCACCTGGTAAGATAATCCTGTCCGAGATATGTAAAGAGTATCTCTCACAAAAAGACAACAGTTCATTTCCAAAACAACTTGAATGTGATATATTACCACTGAAGTCACCAAGTATATACACATATGGAGTTGGAAAATCCTCAGTGATTTGTTTAACAAGACTCATGCAATGCAAATATTCATCCAAGTTTTCAACACTATCACAGGGGAAATATACACACAATATAAGACAGTGAAAGTCACCCAGGTTGACTTCAATACCTGCAACTCTTTCACACTCAAGTTTTCACAGCACAATGGTCAGCAAGTGACTTCCGCCATAGGATACCAACGCCGCCATAGGGGCGACCTAAGATAACACGTTCTTCTGTATCCATAAAAGAAACACCTTGACCTATAAAATCACCATGTATTCTGCTCAAAATAGACAATTCATGTTCAAACAACCAGTGTTCCTGCAACAACACAATGTCATGGTTATCACATAAACTGAAGAGGTCATTAGTTGAAGTTTTTACATTCTGACAGTTGAATGAACATATTCTTAGGTTGGTCCTACTACTGAATGGATATGTTGACAAACACAATAATGACAATCACAAATAGTTCATTTCTTCTCAAAAAACTGTCTATAGTATAAACCAGATGGCCACACATTTTTTCCAAGCAACTTCTTGCTACAACTGGCAGGACATGTAATTTTGAAAAAGGCATAACCATCATGCTTGGTTTCTAATTGCTCAATCTTGAGATTGTCATTAATTTTAAAATGAGTTTTGAGATAGGAACGTACATGAAGGGGGCTGGTGGTGGGGTCGAGCCGACTGATGAAGACTTGGTGCTTCTGATGACCTTGACCTTGACCATGATGACTGCCAGACATCCTACCAGTCTTCGGTACAACGCGTAGCTGTGCATGTCCAAAAGTTTTGGACATGCATTTGTTTTGAGATCACAGGGCGAAAGGTCAAGGTCACAGGGTGGGTCTATACTCATGAGTGGCTTACAGCTTTGTAAATGTTTGTGCTCAAAATTCAACAGATATTAATTCAGAAACAGATATGTACCTTTAACTGCAGAGAAAAGTATTAGATATTGTTGTAATAAAGAGTGAGGGAAAGAGAAACCAGGGTTGCTGAGTGTATTAGGCTATCTTGTACAGCAATTCTAAAAACAAAATAGACTGTGACCCATAGACCGGACTTCATATATGATGCTCTTGTTAATTCCATCAGTGATGTTTCCAAAAAACTGATAAAATTCCTAGAAATTCTGATTAAAAATCCTTTTTCTTCTGCTCAGAAGTTAAGGGGAAGTATGTTTGATTTTCTAAAAATCTGCTCCAGTAATAAGAGAATATTTTTGGAAGACATTATGAAAGGAAACACCAGCCCTACATTTTGTACACTGGAGCAAAGTAAGACCAAAAACTAAAACAGGTGGTAGCTAACATGTTACTTCAATAACTGCATTTTTGTTTAATAAAATGAAAATGTCACAATGACCCTGTACAAATTTAGACAGCTATTAACTAACTTTTCAAAAGAAAGTCTGTTCCAGAGTTTGACTTTATGAAAGAGCGCTTTGTGGGGGCATGGTGTTGGACTTCTCCATCCAGGGGACAATGGACCGAAGGAGGAGGTGTCACTGGGGGGTATCAGATGGGACAGTAAGGACTATGCGCCCCCCGGGAAGAGGAGTAAATACCGGAGAGAAGAAGTGTGTAGGAGCGGAGCCGGCATTATGTTATGTTAATGTGCCACACATTCTTTGTTCAAACAACAATGGTTATGGTTGGAAGTGTCGGGTCTGGATGCATGAGAATAAAGGTATAAAAGAGGAATCCACAGAGACCCGACAGTCTTTTTTGCTGTAAAATATGTTGGAGGACGAATCGTTGTCTCGCCTGCCTCCTTTCTCCACAGCTTCATCATTATCTGCAGATAAAATAAACTATATCTATATGAGTGTCTCATGAAACACGTGTTACCAACTAAATAGAGGCTACGTCAACTAATATCAAATATCTGACAAAAATTGTGAATTTGATTCTTATTTGACTGATTGATTGAATTTATTTGAACATCCAGACAAAAAAGGAAAAAAAAATTAAAAATAAAAATAAAAACCAAAAAAAAAAAATATATAAAAAGTTCAAAAGGAGTGGGAAGAAGCAAATGCTTATATAGTCCCACTCCTTCTCCATACCCAGTAAATTATAATAACATTCTAGTCATTATTCATCCCACAACTACATTCATTATACAATACCATAATATATAATACACCTTATAATTAAATTATGCAATACAAATGATGCAACAATGATAGTTTATATTGACAATAATACCAACATCTAATAATAATTGTAATAATAAATAAATACTTCTGGTATGTTTAATATAATTATAGACAATATTATCATCATCATAATCACCATATATACCACCATATACCCCAGATGGCTTACAATACCTAGGTGGAATAAGTAACCACATAATAATAATAACCATAATAATAGGTAGCCATATGGTAGTTACAACAGCAATAATAATAATAAAAAATAATACCACCTGGCCTATATAATACTTCAAATAATTCCATCCTAACAACAATCCTAATACTATAATTCTAGTAATAATGATATTGTGGAGCGTGTAAATAAAGAGGCGGATTTGGCTTCAGACGATTTATTACACAACTCACACAAGAAGCATAGACAGAATGACATCTCAGCAGAGACTCTTCTCTTAAATAACATGGCATTCCTCTAGAAGCTTCTAACACACAAAAGGTCACATTGCATTCACTTCCTTAATCCTTTACCATTCCTCTAGAAGTTTCTAACACACAAAAGGTCACACTGCATTCACTTCATTCATCCTTCACACCTCCCTGTTATCTCACCAGGGAACCTCTGCTCTTTGTTCTTGTCTAAGATGTTACACAATTATGCTCTCCCCATGCACCGCCATACCCCCCCCCCCCGAGCATCTTGGATAGAACAATAGAATAACAGTCCGTATGCTGTGATAGAACCATTAAACATCAATCCACATGCTGCTTGGGCTTCAGTCTTCTCCGGTATCTGCTGTAACCAGGATTCACCACCTCCGCGGCGCTGTCATGCTGGGGGGTTGATGTTTGGGGGGTAAAACTTTTTGTCTGTCCGTGTGGGTGCTCTGGGGAATCTTTTCTCTGGGGAGCTCCCCGTGGGGGTCTTCCACGCCGAGGGGCCCTCGCCAACAGCACTTGCTTGTCCGCCACAACGAAAGCGGGTTTGAGTCTGTCTATGCCAATCTTTTCCCCCCTACCCCCCAAATCTAGCAAAAAATGCTTGTCCCGTTTCTAGCACTCTGAACAGTCCATCATAGGGTGGTCGCAGTGGAGGGCGATGGGCGTCGTGTCTGACAAACACGAACTCCGCGTTTTTAAAAGTTTTAGGCACAAAAACGCGCGGAAAACTGTGGTGGGCAGGGCCCGGAAGTGTGCTTGTGTCTATGCTACGCTGCAACAGCTGAGACGGGGAGCTGCCTGGCGCGGGATTATCTGGCAGAAACTCCCCAGGCAGCCGAAGTGGTTGCACAAAAACGTGTTCTGCCGGGGAAGCTTCCAGATCCTCTTTAGGCGCAGAACGTAACCCCAATAAAACTCATGGTAGCTTGTCTACCCAATTTGCATCCGTCAGTGAAGCCCTGAGAGCCGCTTTCAATGATCTATGAAAACGTTTGCATAACCCATTAGCCTGTGGATTGTACGGGGTTGTGCAGTGAATTGTGACACCCAGGCTGCGGGCCATTGTTGACCAGAGTTCGGAAACAAACTGAGGACCTCTGTCGGACGTAATGTCCATGGAGGAAATGGTGCTGGATTAGCGCAGCCATCAGCGCGCCGTACTTGTCGTTGGTTGGTGGCTGATCAAGCAGGCGTGCGGGCGTCGAGCGCTGCGACCACATAGTGGAACTTTGTGTCATCCGCCGATATCCCCCGGAGGGCGAACTGCGCCTCGACTAGGTGGAACCAGGAGCGCGGGTTGTGCTGCCAAAAATCCGGTAGCTTGATCGCAACAGCACATGCGTGGCTGGGGGTTCTCATCGAGGTTGACTCCGGGGATCTTCCATTGAGTTCCATGATTCGTCTTGGGTCACCAGTGTGGAGCGTGTAAATAAAGAGGCGGATTTGGCTTCAGACGATTTATTACACAACTCACACAAGAAGCATAGACAGAATGACATCTCAGCAGAGACTCTTCTCTTAAATAACATGGCATTCCTCTAGAAGCTTCTAACACACAAAAGGTCACATTGCATTCACTTCCTTAATCCTTTACCATTCCTCTAGAAGTTTCTAACACACAAAAGGTCACACTGCATTCACTTCATTCATCCTTCACACCTCCCTGTTATCTCACCAGGGAACCTCTGCTCTTTGTTCTTGTCTAAGATGTTACACAATTATGCTCTCCCCATGCACCGCCATACCATCAATAATAATAGTACTCAGTGCGGCGGCATGAAATAAAGCGGCGTTGTTGGAGGTTTTAAGTAGAGTTTTATTATATCATACCACCGTCACGAGCTCCTCTCCCGGCGCTGTGCGTGCGCGCCGGGAGCGAGCCCCGGCTCTCAGTGAAGAAGACACAGAGTGCGTGTCTGCAGCAGAGGTTGAAGTGTGAGTGAGAGGAAGTGTTACAGAACCTGTGCAGTATTTATACCCAACTCAAACAATACATCAAAGCAAATTCACAGCGGTTGGTCTGATCAAAGGGACTGCAGAACAGGCATGAGATATTTGCATTTGTGAGACACAGACAGGATGCATGAACATAATGCATGGGTGGCACATTAACCTCACAGCAGTGAAATGCATAAATGGCTGATTAGATCACAGCATGCAGCAGAAAAAACCCAGGAGTAGCGAGCTGTCTGTCTGTGTGTTGTGGGGGTTGAAACCAAACCACCACAGCTCCCCCCCAGAGGGCTCGGCAGGTGGCCGAGACCTCGATAGTGCAGTTTGGGCAGCGAGCAGGGAAAAGCTCTGTGCAGGAGGGGGGTGGGGGGTAGTAAAAGCCGGCCGGAGATGAGGAAAAGTCTGGGCCGCGCAAAATTGCTTGTGGGTCCGCGATGTCTTAGGGCTGTCCCGTTGGACGTGCAGAGGTCCACAAGAAGAAAAATTAGTCACTGGCTCCTCTCGCGATTAAGTCCTGCAAGGATTAATAGCGGCCATGAAGAAAAGACGAGGCTGCGTGGCGGCTGTGATGAGAACAGAGGGACTGGCGTGTTGGCTTTAGGTGCGGGCACCACCTTAAAGCGCTCGGGAACCGCAAACCGCTGAATTTCCCTATGTGTGCCGTGGCTGAGACCATTAACAAATCCTTCGAGCATGCTGCATGCGTGCCTCAGGTGAGCGAGCAGCCCTGAAGGGCAGCGGCGAAGGAGGAAGGCAGTCTGTGGAGCCATATGTGTCCCGTGCGTGGTGCGCCGTGCCCGTGACTCCCCGGTGCGTGTGCCGGGGTCCCGTGCATGGGTGGGCCGCTGGAGAGGAGAACCAGGGTCAGGGAGCTTGCTGGAGATCATCCCTGTTGTCTGTTGGAGCGGTGAAGGAAAGTAGACGCTCTGTCACTCGCTCGGTCATGGTGCGTTCAGGTCCACGCGTGCTCCGTCGGCCATGGGGATCGCTGTCGTGGAGAGGGGACGAGGTGCATGCGCTCCCGTGTGGAGGGGCTGTGAGCGTGGCCGGTCCAGCGTGGATGTGCCGATCTAGGTGTGCAGATCTCACCATGAAACGTTGCTCAGCTTTCCCGGTCGTGGGTGTTCTCCGAGGAGTTTCGCCTGGAAAACTCCGCGTTGAGGTCTCCCTGAAGTAGAAGGGAGGGCAAATCAGTCAGGCTGCCGCGTTCGCTTGTCGTCGGAGAATCGCCGCCAGGTGTTGCGTTTGCTGACAGCGTGTTCGTTTCAGCGTCGGGTCACCAGTGCGGCGGCATGAAATAAAGCGGCGTTGTTGGAGGTTTTAAGTAGAGTTTTATTATATCATACCGCCGTCACGAGCTCCTCTCCCGGCGCCGTGCGTGCGCGCCGGGAGCGAGCCCCGGCTCTCAGTGAAGAAGACACAGAGTGCGTGTCTGCAGCAGAGGTTGAAGTGTGAGTGAGAGGAAGTGTTACAGAACCTGTGCAGTATTTATACCCAACTCAAACAATACATCAAAGCAAATTCACAGCGGTTGGTCTGATCAAAGGGACTGCAGAACAGGCATGAGATATTTGCATTTGTGAGACACAGACAGGATGCATGAACACAATGCATGGGTGGCACATTAACCTCACAGCAGTGAAATGCATAAATGGCTGATTAGATCACAGCATGCAGCGGAAAAAACCCAGGAGTAGCGAGCTGTCTGTCTCTGTGTTTTGTGGGGGTTGAAACCAAACCGCCACACTCAGCATATATATTCACAATAACAACATTTCTTCATTAAAGACACATTGTAATATTACTGTCTTTTATTTTTATATTGCTCAAAAATCATTTCTTTATATGTTGATTTAAATATATGGATGTCTAGACATCACCTGTGTTTCTCCCCCAACCCGTTTGTGGGGAGACTTGAATAACGAAACCGAATTGCCTTTAATTTCAGTTTATTTCAAGTAACCATTCCACTGTCTGCTCTCATTCCTGAGCAGCGAACAAAGAGAGTGAACACACCAAAGTTCTCTCATTTAAACATTCTCACATCAAACCATTTCCCTCGCGGGGGAAATCACACATCTATATCAAAATCTCTTTATTCACATTCATTAGCCTTTTATTTACATAACTCCCCCTTCTCTCCTCTCGAGCCTCAGTGGTCAGGAAGTCTTCTGTCCCCTGTCCTCCGCAGGGGGTCCAGGCTCTGTGGCTCCGCACCGCAGGGGGCTGGCTCTCCTTCATCGTGAGGTTAAATCACATATGCAGTGTCCAACATATACATGTCTCACAACACAGCCATATAACCCCCCCCAAACGATGAAGAACAGACTAATTCCTAAAATTAAATAGCACCTTACTCACTACTGAATAATCAACACCAACATTCAGTCTGTGCGCCGCTTGGGCTTCAGCCGTCTGCCGAATCTGCTGTGAGTTGGCCCCGCCTCGCCTGCGGTGCTTTTCTGCTTCGGCTCTGTTGACTGAGAAAGAGAGTGATTAATTGCCCTTTGCGGGGACCTGCCTCGTCGAGGCGCCACTGCGACCGGTACAGACACGTCCTTCATGACAAAAGCAGGTTTTAGTCTGTCAATACTGACTGTCTCTTTTCTGTCTCCAAAATCTAGCACAAATTGCTTATCACCTGCCTCCAGCACTCGAAATGGCCCTTCGTAAGGCGGTTTGAGGGTTGCTTTAAGGGCTTCGCGCCTGACAAAAACGAAGTCGGCATTTTTCAAAGCCTTGGGGACGAAAACTCGTGGAAAAGCGTGATGAACCGGACCCGGGAGCGTGTCTGCTCCCGTGCCGACTAACGGCCCCAGAGCAGAGAGAGGTGGGGGCTCTGGGTGCTCTGGTAAAAACTCGCCCGGCAGCCTCAGAGTTTGTGCGAATACCAGCTCCGCTGGAGAGGCGTCTAAGTCCTCTTTAGGCGCAGAACGCAACCCTAATAAAACCCATGGCAGTTTATTTACCCAATCTGCATCCGTGAGCGACGCTCTGAGTGCTGCCTTCAAAGACCTATGAAAACGCTCGCATAAACCATTGGCCTGAGGGTGGTAAGCCGTAGTGCGGTGAATTTTGGCTCCTAAGCCGTTGGCCATCGCTGACCACAGCTCAGAGATGAATTGCGGTCCTCTATCGGACGTAATGTCCGACGGAACCCCGAAGCGCGCCACCCAAGCCGTTAAAAAAACGCGAGCCACCTCCGCGGCCGTGGTCGTCGCAAGTGGGACCACTTCCGGCCAACGTGTGGTGCGGTCCACCATTGTCAAAAGATACGTGAACCCCTGTGATGCTGGTAGGGGGCCCACAAGGTCGACGTGCACATGGTCGAACCTTCTGGCCGGAATGCGGAACGGTTCTAACGGGGCTCTTGTGTGCCTGTGAATTTTGGCCCGTTGACAGGAAATGCAGGTTTTTGCCCATTCCTTCACGTGCTTGCGCAGGCACGGCCAAACAAACTTTTCCGCCACTAGTTTCACCGACGCGCGCACCCCCGGGTGCGCCAGTGAGTGGACCGAGTCAAAAACACGGCGGCGCCACGTGGCCGGAACCACCGGACGCGGGCGCCCCGTCGACATGTCGCAGATCAGGGGGGACATACCGGTTTGTAAACACTTGCTCTCCAGCCTCAACCCTGTTGGTCCAGACTGGAGCGCGCGCACGTCTGCGTCCGCCCCCTGGTCCGCTGCCATGGCTGCGTAATCTATACCCACGTGCACCGGGGCTGCGCGCGCCACCGTGCCGCTCTCCTGCGGCGCGGTCACGGTGGCCCGTTCTGCCTCTGCGCGTGTTGGGGTCGTGAACGCGCGTGAGAGACAATCCGCTACTACATTGAATTTGCCCGCGACGTGCCTAATGTCAGTGGTAAATTCCGAGATTGCGGCCAGCTGCCTCTGCTGCCTGCCGGACCACGGATCTGAAATTTTGGCCATGGCGTATGTGAGCGGCTTGTGGTCCACATAAGCGGTGAAGCACCGTCCTTCCAGCCAGAACTGGAAATGACGAATAGCCAAATGCAGCGCCAACAGTTCTCTGTCAAACGCGCTGTATTTTCGTTCAGCCGCGCTTAAAGATTTGCTAAAGAAAGCCAAAGGCTGCCAAACTCCGGCTACCTGTTGCTCAATAACGGCCCCTATGGCTAAATCTGAAGCGTCTGTCGTCAGCGCGATACGTGCTGCAGGGTCTGGGTGGGCCAGGAGCGCAGCGTCAGCGAAGGCTTTTTTAACCTCTGTGAACGCGCGCTCCCGCTCCGGGGACCATTCGACCGCCTGGGTCGGTTTTTGTTTTTTGAGCGCAGCATATAACGGTTGCATGATTTGAGCTGCGTGGGGCAGGAATCGGTTATAAAAATTCACCATCCCAAAGAATTCCTGTAGTGATTTGACCGTTTGTGGACGGGGAAAATCCGCTACCGCGCGTACTTTCTCTGGTAACGGAACCGCTCCCTCCGGGGAGACGCGGTGACCCAAAAAAATCGATCCGCTCGACGCCGAACTGGCACTTGGCTGGGTTAACTATTAAGCCGTGCTCTCCCAGCCTCCTAAAAACTGCTGTGAGGTGCGTTTCATGTTCGTCCTCTGAAGTACTCGCGACCAAAATGTCGTCGAGGTACACAAACACGAAAGGGAGATCGCGTAACACGGCATCCATCATCCGCTGAAATGTTTGCGCCGCCCCTTTGAGACCAAATGGCATGCGTAAAAATTCGAAAAGTCCGAACGGGGTTATTACCGCTGTTTTAGGAATGTCCTCTGGTTGGACTGGGACTTGGTGATAGCCTAGATCAACTAGATCAATCTTTGAAAAAATGCGCGCCCCCGCCAGGTGCACCGAAAAATCCTGAATGTGCGGGATGGGATAACGATCGTGCGCCGTAGCGTTGTTTAGCCTGCGGTAATCCCCGCACGGTCTCCAGGAGCCATCGGCTTTCGGTACCATGTGCAGCGGCGAAGCCCACGGGCTCTTCGACCTACGAACGATGCCCAGCCTCTCTAGGCTGGCGAACTCCTCGCGCGCAATGGCGAGCTTAACTGCATCCAAGCGCCGAGCTTTTGCAAACACGGGAGGACCAGACGTGGGGATAAAGTGTTTCACCCCGTGCTTCGCGACCGTCGCTGAAAAAGTGGGCACAGTGAGCGCTGGAAATTGGGTGAGGAGTGTGTGAAACTTACCACCTGCTGTAGCGACGTGGGTCTGTACTGGTGGCGGGGACACTCGAGCTGAACAGGGGAGAGAGTAAAAAGAGAGTGCATTTACCAGCCGTCTATTAGCAAGATCAACTAACAGATTGTGTGAACACAAAAAATCCGCGCCCAACATGTTGAAACTCACCGCCGCTATTACAAAAGTCCATTCATATGTGCGGCCATGTAAGCACAAAGGCAAGGTCCTTCTCCCGTAGGTGTTGATGCTCGAGCCATTTGCCGCTGTAGCTCCGCTACCGTGGGGTCCAGCCACCCGGTCCGCGTATGTTGGGGTGATGAAGCTCACTTGTGCTCCGGTGTCGATGAGGAACTCTCGTCCGGAGCGCGCATCCGTGATGTAGAGCAGCTTGCTGCGTTCTCCGAGGGTCGAAGCTGCTAGCGACCCCCGGTCTTGCCGTTTCCCGAACTCCTGAAGATGCAGGGCGGCACACACCTGCGTGCCTTCTCTGCGAACCTCCGATGGTAAAAGCAGAGATCTTCTCCTCCGCTGTGTCGTGTCCGCGCCTCTGCCGCCGGGCTATTGGCTCCACCTCGTCGCGGCCGTGCTGCCGCCGTCGTCAGCCAGTCTGGTTCTGCCGCCTCTGGCTCCCCGCTGTCTCGGGTCGCCGCTGTGGTTGCTTGCCCGCCGCAGGCGTCCAGGATCCCATCTGCCTCCTGGGCCAGCTCCCGGAACTCCTCCAGGGTGTAACACTTTTTGCCGGCCAGCGTGCTTCTCGCATGCGCCGGAAGGTTGGAGAGGAAGATGAACTGAAAAATGAAATCATCGTTGTCCAACCCTCTCAGCTGTATCATCTCCTCCATCAGGGCGCTCGGCCTGTGTCCACCTTGGTCTAGCAAAGACAGGATCCTCCTCGCCCTCACTTCAGCCGAGGGGGTGAAAAACTTGATGAGGGTGGATTTCAGCTTGCCGTACCTGTCGGTCGCGGGTGGCTGCTCCACCAAGCTCTGCACGCACCGAGCTGTGCTGTTGTCCAGTTTAGCGATGACATGGTGGAACTTAGTGTCATCCACCGTTACTCCTGCGAGCGCGAACTGCGACTCTGCTTGCAGAAACCACGACCGTGGGTTATCCTGCCAGAAATCAGGCAGCTTAACGGCCACTGCGCTCGCCAGCTCTGAGCGCTGTGAGTCCGGGACCCTGAGAATTTCTTCGTTCATTCTCAACGTCGTCAGTCACCAATGTGGGGAGACTTGAATAACGAAACCGAATTGCCTTTAATTTCAGTTTATTTCAAGTAACCATTCCACTGTCTGCTCTCATTCCTGAGCAGCGAACAAAGAGGATGAACACACCAAAGTTCTCTCATTTAAACATTCTCACATCAAACCATTTCCCTCGCGGGGGAAATCACACATCTATATCAAAATCTCTTTATTCACATTCATTAGCCTTTTATTTACATAACTCCCCCTTCTCTCCTCTCGAGCCTCAGTGGTCAGGAAGTCTTCTGTCCCCTGTCCTCCGCAGGGGGTCCAGGCTCTGTGGCTCCGCACCGCAGGGGGCTGGCTCTCCTTCATCGTGAGGTTAAATCACATATGCAGTGTCCAACATATACATGTCTCACAACACAGCCATACGTTCCACAATTTTACCCCACACACAGACATACAAAAACTTTTCCTAGTAGATCTTACAAGGTGCATTTTAAATGTTGTATTCCCCCGTAAATTATATTTCCCATCTCTCTCACTGAAAAGATTTTGTATATTGTGTGGCAAAAAGTTTTTACTGACTTTAAACATTAATTGTGCTGTATAATAATCAACCAGATCCCGTAATTTCAATAACTTTGAATGTAAAAACAATAAATTAGTATGTTCAAGATACCCGACTTTGTGTATAACATGGACTGCCCTTTTTTGTAATATTAGCAATGAATTAAGTGTATTTTTATAACTGTTACCCCAGACCTCTATACAATATACAATCAAGTATATTTGATTTGATTGCACGTGACAAGAGCACAGACACCACAGCTGTTAATTTTCATTACTGTTTATAGTAATGCTTGGGGGTCATTATTTCTGGGGGGGGGGGGGGGGCTGAAAAGTTCATAGTGGTCAAATTTCACCAAATGTGGTTTATTTTTCAGCACAGTGTCCGCTTCGGCCCACACTTCTTCCATCGGTGTTGCAGCGCTTGGATCCCTGCGGCTAAAAAATAAACCACATTTGGTCAAATCTGACCACTATGAGCTTTTTAGCCTCACCTCGTGTGTGGCCCCCGAGTTAAAAAAAAAAAAAAGCTTGGACAATGGACACCCCTGCTGTACAGTATGCGTTCGATGCATACTGTACAGCAGATACTGTATGTGGTGTAGCTCCCCCTGTTGGACGCTACGCGGAACAGCAGATTAATGACAGGGCAGCAAACGGGGTGGGCTACAGAATGGATGCCTGTCAGCGCTTCGATCAGCGCTCCCAATTTGGCACAGGGACAGCTTTGGTCAGCGTTAACAGTCGAGGATGTATGTTTTAGTGTGACTCGGTGTTTGCTGGTTTTGTACCTGAGGTAAACGGCACCGGGAGGAGGAGCAGCAGCAGCGCGCGGCTATTATTACGGAGACTCGTCCTTTACCTCGTCATTCAGCAGCCGTTACAGTCACTGCACCAGCGAACAAAAGCGAGCCCTGTTGTTGTGGTTCACCTATGTAAGAAGGAATTCACCTTTTTTTTTCCCAACTGACACTTTATCGTTTCTGGGAAATACCTCCATACAGACGAGGCAACTCTGCAGACAAGAAGCTGCCAGCAGGCTAGCTTAGCTAAACAGCTAAGTTGGCTTTGGCATGTACTTTGTTGCTTATTCTACTGAAAGTCGGCGCTTCTTGTAGTCTTTTCTGCGTTAAGTTATGTAAAGCTTACAGCCTGTCTCCTACTGCCTCAAAAGTTAGCTAACGTTTAGTTTAGCTAGCGCCGAGTCATGGTAGTTTTTTTACGTTTACCGTGACTCAGTGGCCGTTAACGACTGTAACGTCTCATCATCGTAGCGGGTGTTGGCTGTCGTTTCTCCCGCACCGGGACGTGACTGCTGCCGCCGTCCTCTCCTTGGACTTTATCCGTCAGCGATATCTTATTTTGACTCGGACATAGGGCAGTATGATGGGGTCTCTGAAGGCGCTCCAGGAGTGGTGTCGGATCCAGTGTGAAAACTACACCGACGTGGACATAAAGGACATGTCTGCGTCCTTTCGGGACGGGTTGGCGTTTTGTGCCATTATTCATCGCTACAGACCAGATTTGATGTAAGTAATAGTGATCTAATCAAGCTAACAGATGGGAAAAAATCAGTTTTACTTTCAGATAAAGTTTGTTTAAATAAAACAACGGGTTCATCTGAAAGGTAGACGCTGTTAACTGTCATTTTTGTTTTCAGATACATTTATTACCACCTTAACGTACATTCACCGGCCACTTTAATAGGTACACTTTTTTGTTACTGATTTGGTCCTCTGTTGACTTCAGAACAGCTTAATCTCCATGGCATAGATTCAACATTCCTCAGAATCATTGGTCCATATTGTTCATATGCTAGCATCACGCAGTTAATACAGATTTGTTGACTGCATATGCATGATTCTTTTGTGTTTATGTAAAATTCTGACCCTACAATTTGAATGTTGGAGCAGAAATTGAGACTCAGACCAGTCAATATTTTTCCAGTCTTATGTTATCCAATTGTGGTGAGCCTGTGTTAATTGTAGCCTCAGTTTCTTATGGTGCTGTAGCCCATCTGGTTTAAGGGTCACTGTTTGGTGCCTTCAGAGATGCTCTTCTGTATACCTCAGTTGTAGTGAGTGGTTGAGTTGCTGTTGCCTTTTTGTCAGCTCGATCCAGCCTTGCCATTCCCTGTGACCTATGGCATTAACAAGGCACTCATTGGATATTTTCTCTTTTTCAAACCATTCTCTGTAATCTCGAGAGATGGTTTTGCATGAAAATCCCGCCAGATTTCCAGTTTCAGCCCTTCTGGCACCAGCAACTTCAAAGTCACTTAAATTACCTTTCCTTCCTATTCTGATCCTCAGTTTGAACTTCAACAGCTTCGCTACATGCCTAAATACATGGAGTTGCTGCCATGTGATTAGCTGATTATTCAATATTTGGATTAAGAAACGGTTGAACAGGCACACCTTATTAAATAGTGAGTGGATTTACATTATTCTGACAATATCACTCCAGATAACATTTGCAAAACATTTACCACATTTATCATTCTAAGCGCATAGAAAATGCTCAAGTAATGCATAGTAAATGGTCTAATAATGTAAATGAGTGTGTTTTATTAAGGCTCAAATCACTTGTAATAATATTGTCATGAACATTGTAGAGTGACTCAGGAGCCAGTGTTGCATAATAAAATCAGACTGACAAGCCATGTCTGTGAAAACACCCTCATCCTCTCTGTATTTTACACCTACACACTGGGACGCCACAAAACGCAACGTGCATGTGATTAACGAGGCTTGTTTTAAGGAAGGAGGAAATGATAATGGTGTACATCCAGAACAGAAATGTTCTTTACTGAGGCTTTGACCAAAAGCACCAAAATGTTTTGGTGTTCCAAAGCCTACAGTTTCTCTGTTTCCTATGCACAGTAAAATCAAGATCTGCGTGTCGTGAACAGTATTGGGTAAGTTACTAAAAAATAGTAGCTAATTACAGTTACTAGTTACTTCTTTTCAAAAGTAACTGAGTTACTTTACCAATTGCTGCATGATTAAAGTAACTAGTTACTTGGAAAAGTAACTTTCACGTTACTTTTAAATGCATACTTAAATCATCTTGCACACACAGCAAGATAATTTAACTAATGGAATACATTACGGGCTTCTTAATGTCAGGCTGAAAATAGACTGTTTCAGAAAGAGCTTTTAGAACATGTTCAGTCTGCTTTATCCTGGCTTGAAAGCTGTTATTGTGGGAAAAATCTGAAGAAAATCAACATATTGTCACTAATTATGGAGTGAGAGTTGGCAACACTGCATAAAGCTGTCCATGTTTATCTTTCCTTTATGATGTGGATTTAATCCCATGTGCAGTGATCCAAAGAAAATGTCCGTTACCCACAGTCCAAATGTCTGCTGTGACAGATATGATCCAGACCCTCAAATTTCTTTTGGAGATCAAAATCCATTTTTGAATAATCTTTAACCAGGTAGCAAGTAAATGTGTTTTAACTTCAGTGGATCACAGTCTCAGCCGTCTGATGGAAAGTCACTGTTATCACGTCTTCAGTGTGTAACGACGTACGTATCTGGTAATCAACGTATCTGGTAATCAGGTTGGTTGGGTCACAAACTGTCCAGATGCATACCTGTGCTTGAAATCCAGCCATGGCTGTTGAGACAAGAATATTTCCACTTTACATCCAGCCGTGGCTGTTCAGATAGCGTAAATCTAGTAACACGGTGTTGTTAGCATAGCTAGCCATTACTTAACACTAGCTTTGTCGGAGCTTTGTTGCTGTTTTCAAGCACTTCTGAAGATGGCAGTAGGTCTCAACCGGCACTTAGCTTCCAACCCACCAATATGTTTTTGTCCTTAACTGCGACAAAGGAAAAATAATCTGTCTATTTCCACAAAAACAAAGTAGCTTCATCTTTTCCTCCATTCAGTAGTGAAGACTCGGCTCTCTGCAACAGATCACATCCACTGACTGCTGCGTCAGCAATGGTAGGGTCAGTTTGTATATTCATTTATTTGTGCTAAAAATATATATTCATACTGTATTAATAAAACGAGTAATGCATCTGATTAAATTTCAGTAACTAACGCATTACTGAATTTTTAAATGGTAATTTTGTTACACAGCACATTACTGCAAAAGTAGTGGCGTTACAGTAACACGTTACTTTGTAACTTTGTAACGTGTTACTCCCAACATTGATTATGAATATGGGTAAATGATGTGGCTCTGTGATAATACAGTACATGTGTAATTAAAGATAAGAGATAAGATAATATAAACCTTTATTAGTCCCATAATGGGGAAATTACAGGATTGCAGCAGCAAAGGGATAGCAGCAGTCAGAGCAATAATAACTAAGATAATGAATAAGATAAAGAAATTGGGTAGACAAAACGTAAATATACATACAGTGGGGTAAAAAAGTATTTAGTCAGCCACCAATTGTGCACATTCTCCCACATAAAAGATGAGAGAGGTCTCCAATTTTCATCATAGGTATACCTCAACTATGAGAGACAAAATGAGAAAAAAAAATCCAGAAAATCACATTGTCTTTTAAAGAATTTATTTGCAAATTATGGTGGAAAATAAGCATTTGGTCAATAACAAAAGTTCATCTCACTACTTTGTTATATACCCTTTGTTGGCAATGACAGAGGTCAAACGTTTTCTGTAAGTCTTCACAAGGTTTTCACACACTGTTGCTGGTATTTTGGCCCATTCCTCCATGCAGATCTCCTCTAGAGCAGTGATGTTTTGGGGCTGTCGCTGGGCAACATGGACTTTCAGCTCCCTCCAAAGATTTTCTATGGGGTTGAGATCTGGAGACTGGCTAGGCCACTCCAGGACCTTGAAATGCTTCTTACAAAGCCACTCCTTCGTTGCCCGGGTGGTGTGTTTGGGATCATTGTCATGCTGAAAGACCCAGCCACATTTAATCTTCAATGCCCTTGCTGATGGAAGGAGGTTTTCACTCAAAATCTCACGATACATGGCCCCATTCATTCTTTCCTTTACACGGATCAGTCGTCCTGGTCCCTTTGCAGAAAAACATCCCCAAAGCATGATGTTTCCACCCCCATGATTCACAGTAGGTATGGTGTTCTTTCTCCTCCAAACACGACAAGTTGAGTTTTTTCCAAAAAGTTCTATTTTGGTTTCATCTGACCATATGACATTCTCCCAATCCTCTTCTGGATCATCCAAATGCTCTCTAGCAAACTTCAGACGGGCCTGGACATGTACTGGCTTAAGCAGGGGGACACGTCTGGCACTGCAGGATTTGAGTCCCTGGTGGCGTAGTGTGTTACTGATGGTAGCCTTTGTTACTTTGGTCCCCCCATGTGGTTCTGGGATTTTTGCTCACCGTTCTTGTGATCATTTTGACCCCACGGGGTGAGATCTTGCGTGGAGCCCCAGATGGAGGGAGATTATCATTGGTCTTGTATGTCTTCCATTTTCTAATAATTGCTCCCACAGTTGATTTCTTCACACCAAGCTGCTTACCTATTGCAGAGTCAGTCTTCCCAGCCTGGTGCAGGTCTACAATTTTTTTTCTGGTGTCCTTTGACAGCTCTTTGGTCTTGGCCATAGTGGAGTTTGGAGTCTGACTGTTTGAGGTTGTGGACAGGTGTCTTTTATACTGATAACGAGTTCAAACAGGTGCCATTAATACAGGTAACGAGTGGAGGACAGA
The DNA here is from genome assembly GCA_020510985.1 of Pholidichthys leucotaenia. Lineage (NCBI taxonomy): Eukaryota > Metazoa > Chordata > Actinopteri > Cichliformes > Pholidichthyidae > Pholidichthys > Pholidichthys leucotaenia. The sequence continues at coordinate 82,648,133 of CM035848.1, read as the reverse complement.
GGAGCCTCTTAAAGAAGAAGTTACAGGTCTGTGAGAGCCAGAAATCTTGCTTGTTTGTAGGTGACCAAATACTTATTTTCCACCATAATTTGCAAATAAATTCTTTAAAAATCAGACAGTGTGATTTTCTGATTTTTTTTTTTCATTTTGTCTCTCATAGTTGAGGTATACCTATGATGAAAATTAGAGACCTCTCTCATCTTTTAAGTGGGAGAACTTGCACAATTGGTGGCTGACTAAATACTTTTTTGCCCCACTGTATATACACAGTACAAGAGCATTGCAGTTAAATGATATTTACAGCGTTAGTTAATTAACTTACCCAGCAATATAAAAATATAAATCCAGACAGTATATTTCACAGTTGAATGAACAGTATTGTTGCCAACTTCATTAATGATTGTAATTATAAAAATATTTTCTTTTCTATCAGACAGTGAAAAAGGTTGTTTTTACCTTAACATGTTTTGGCCACTTCGTGCAGCCTGACGAAGGCTGTAAGGCCTTCAGTGTTGTGGGTGCCTTTTAATGAAGCAGTGGAAGACATTAATTTTAAAAATCATAGATGACATTGATTGATGAAGACAGCATCAATATCCCTTTTCTAAAAAGAGGTATAATATCACTCTTTTTCCTTGTCATGTTTTTAACAGTACAATGATTGAGAGCTTGCTTCCTACGAAGAACAATTCAGCAGGGCCCTTTGTTGTGGGTGGATTGTGCAAATTCATCCAGTACATTGTCCTTCTCTTGTCCTGTGGGGAAAAAGGAAAAATGTGGTGAGATGGAATTATTTTTAACAGCAGGCATCTTGCTCCTGCTGTCCAACACTGGGGTTAATAAATCAGATTATGCCTGAATGGGAGCAGAGAAAATGCTCATTAGACTAGTCACTAACAAGCTGATGATGTGGAACACATCTGCATAAGCAGCACAGCATTTGGGCTGAAACTAGAAGGATGCACAAATTCTAAACAATTCAAACTGTTCTTCAATTTGTGTCCCAGCATGCCTCACTTCTCAGAGTCCTTCCTAGCTGCAGCAATCCAGCGGAGTTCATTTTGATCCAGACAGACAACCTGTCAATCTAATCTACAGCTGAGACGGTTGCCTGTCAGACTGAATTTAGCTCTAAGGTAGGGCCAGGCCATTGCAGTGCTACTGCCCTGTGCTCTGCAAGCCATGAACTCCCATTAAAATGTATCACGCTGATGCAGAGGAGAGATGTCAGTACGGTAAATGCCCTCATCTGAATTCCTATAGCCAAGGTCGGCTGTCACACAAATCACTAGAGTAATAATATGTGCACGAACTCCTCTGTGGTGGACTTGACCAAACAAAGTTCATGAATAAGCGTTCATACTGTACATGCTCATTTCAACAATTTTAATGCAGTGAAGCAGTCTACTTTATCTTTTTGGTGGCTAGTCTGTTCCACGTGTTGTCTTACCTGCTTCTGTACTGAAGTGTTTATTGCACATTTGATAATTATATTTACAACATCCCTTATCCCAGGCCTGTCTGAACCAGATTTGGCACATGTACCGGTTCAAGCCAGGTTTTGATCATGAGGATTTTAAATGCCTGGCAGCAATACACCGATACACATACACAGACATACACACGCGGCTCCTGAGCAGTCCTGTTTCCCAAAATAAGCCTTGGAGTGAGACTGACTCACAGTGGATTAGCTTCACAGTTCAGATCACATGCCGAGTTTCATCATCTGTGCCAGTGTGAAGTTTAAAAATTTGAAGTCCCAATGACAGTTATAGTTTCTGCAGTTTTATCTGGCGCTATAGCTGAAACAGTGTAGATTGTAGACATGCTGCTCAGTGTGTGGCCACAGGAATTAGATTAGAGAGAACAGAGGTCACTTTGTGTGGCTCCAACACGGAGCTCATTCACATGGTTTTTGCCTTCTTGAAAGTTCCACATGGTTTCCACAAGCACTCATTAGGTTCATGCCGTTTTTCTTTTCAGCCATACTGTTGTCCCAAATACTGCACAGGTTTGCTTATGCTAACAGCCACACTTCCATCCCTGGACCTCGTCAAAGATTCCACAACTTTAACTGCAGGATGTTTACTAGTGAGAACCTGGCTTCAGTTCTTCCCTGCTGGCATTTCAAAGCAGAGCCTTGTAATTATCAACCCATCACTCCTGTTTGGCCCCGCTGCTTCTTTTCCTTTTGTTCGTGTGGTTTATCACATCAGACAACATGTATGTGCGGTTTGAAACATGTCAGCAGCAGCAGACGATGGGCGACTCGGCTGTTCACATTCCTCTGTCTTGCTGTCAGGCTAATAACTTTCTGATGGTCCACAACATATGTACAGATTCTGTGGGTCAGCAAGTTAAATATATTACTGCCCTCTATCAGCACGACTTTGACAGTTAATTCTTTGGGATCATCTTGAGGTGTGTTATAACAGTAAATACTTATCTTCTTGCTTATCTCAAATGATATTTTGACCTGTTCTGTCATTCCAGAGACTTTGGCTCACTGTCTAAGGAGAATGTCTACGAGAACAACAGACTGGTGAGTCAGTTATATAGCTGTATGTTTAAAAATATGTGTATAACACTATGTGCTGTATACTCAGATTTCATTTAACGGGACATTAAATGAACATCAAACCTATTTAAAAGCACCACTTTTCTTATCAATGACTTCCTATTCTCCAGCAATAAAATTTGTGAGACTCATGAGGCATGCAGTCATGATGGGTGTAACTACAATTTGTTTGACTGGCTTGTGTGGAGAGACTGTTACCTAATTCTGGTGGAGCCTGATGAGAGCAAAAGGGAGGAAGCCAGAGTACTCAGGAAAAAAGAAAATTCTTAACATCAGCCTGTGGTGAGGCCATGGAGTGAGGAGTTGAGGCAGATGTGCTGCACTGGCAATTTTTAAAAGTCAGTACAGTTAAACTTAAGAATAAATTTTTATTGTGCTTTTGACATGAGCTAAGTTTCTTGCTAAGCTTTGGCATCTCGCTGCTGTTGCTTGCATGTGTTTTATTCTGCAGCTTCCAAGAAAAGTTTGAAGTTAGAGTGAATGTTATGCAGACTCTGGTTGGATTTGGCTTGTACCAGACATACCCCTTGATCCTTTTAAATACATGAATAAATGTACATTAGATGTCAGCTTATCTTACCTTAGCAAGATATGTTGAATCTGAAATAGTTTTTCACTTTCAAATAAATTCCCATCCATATTATACTGCTAAACTTAAGAAGAAGAAGCCAACTTTACTGTCATTCAATCCATACAGCTAATCATGTGTACAGTAGAATGAAATTATGTTTCTCCTATCTACAGTGTTAATCACATCTAGAATCAGAGGGGTCGCTGCCATAAAAAACCTTTTTAAATTAAATTAATTAAATCACCTTTTATTGTCATTCAACTGTACATCCAATCATGTACAGTAGAACGAGATTGTGCTTTACCTATCTACTGTGTTAATCACACACACCCCAAGTGTAGAATCAGAGGGCCACTGCCATGAAAGGCGCCGCCACAAATTTCCCTCCTCCATTCCATTATTGCTGAGCACCAAGCTGGATGGCAGGAAGTTCCACTTTTATATGGTCTTCGGCATGACCCGGCCGGGATTTGAACCCCTGCCTCCTGGGTGTGGGGCAGATACTCTACCAACTGAGCCACCACTCCGGTAGTTCTCTCTCACTCCATTTTTTTTTCCTTCCCCCAATTCTATTTTTCTGAGCACCAAGCTAGAAGGCGGGAAGTACCATTTTTTTATATGGTCTTCGATATGACCCAGGCTGGGGCTTGAACCCATGACCTCCCGGCTGTGGGGCAGGTGTTCTATCAACTGGGCCACCACTCCGGTCTTGTGTAAACTTGCACATTATTCCAGGGTTTGTTTTTTTTTTGCTACACCACCAGAAAATATAGCTTTGGCTTTTCAGCTGGGAACTTTTTTTTGCCTTGTACAGGGGGATGCACAAGCCAGTGTACTCATAGTGTCTGTCCCAAGCCAGGGTAAATGGGTAGGGTTGCATTAGGAAGGGCATAAAATCCTTGCCAAGTCAAATATGCAGACCCATGATCTGCTGTGATGTCCTCTAATGGGGAGCAGCAGAAAGAAGAAGAAATAATCACATGTAATTGGAATATGGGTGATATTTTAAGAGAGTACTACGTAAATCTAAAAAATAATTATTTTTTTTTTGCATTATCATTGTTTGTGATACTTCGCTTTTTTAATTCCTTTATGCATTCATTGTCAGGATTATTTCAGAGTTGTGTGACTGTTGGTGTTGTGTTATGTCACATTACACTTGTTTTACTTAATGCTGATCTTTATCTTCTGAGGACAAAGCGATTGCATGATGTTTTTGGCAGCAAAATAATAGTGATAAACTGAGTTGGTATGATTTTTATTTGATGTTCTTCCAAACTTCAGGATCACTCAGTTTACAAATAGAAACACATTTTCTTACTCACATGCAGTTTTGTTGCATCATTCAACACACAGTTCTGATTTTTTTTTTGCCCAAGTTTAAAATGTCATCCTATGAGATTTTTTTTGTGATACAAAGCATGGTAAGGCAAAGGAAGTTCAGTAGGAGCCACAGTCATTGTTGCTGATTACTCAGAATAAAGCATTAAAAATTTTCCTATGAAACTCCTAAAATAAATGTTCCCAAATCAGACAAAAATCTCAACTATCTGGTCAGATTTGGATTATTTCTATATCTTATTCACTTTCAACATGATCTGAGGTTTTGTTCTTATCCCCCTCTACCCTTTTCTCCTTTCCTCAATCTCTGTAGGCGTTTGAAGTGGCAGAGACTCAGTTGGGGATTCCAGCCCTATTAGACCCTGAAGACATGGTGTCCATGAAAGTGCCGGACCGACTCAGCGTCATCACATATGTGTCGCAGTACTACAACTTCTTTAATAACAGGGCTCAGGGTATGTGTTTTCAGGCAATTTTTACCTCCCACTGTATAAACTTTAATGGGTCCTATTGTGACGGCCTATTGAAAAGGGCACCATCTTTTGTGGGTGTGTCCAAGTCCATTTTGGTATTATGACAGAGGTGTGAAATTCTGATTGAACAAGTCAAAGTCCTGTCACTCATTTGTTTCAGTTACTCACTAACACAGGGGATTCTGATAAGCACAGCTCTACAGCCAGGTAGGTGAGTGCATTACTTCCACCTTTGAGAGCTGTGCTTGTCAGAATCAGCTGTATTAGTGAATGGAATCTAGAATTTCCCACCTCTGTATTACAAAGATGGAAAAAACATATTTTGCAGAAAAGGTCCTAACTCTCTTAATTGTTCGGAGTTTTGATTTGAGTGCAGCAATAAACCAATCAAAATGGCTCATCATCTCACCTTCAAAAGGCAGGTGCTCATGATTTATGGCACATTGCTGTTATAATAGAGAATGGGCATTGACATCATGCCGTGCTTCATTCTGGGCCCGTCGTCGCCATTTTCGTGATCTGGCTTCTTTGTTTACCTGTACTCTACGGCAACTGCTAACATGCACAGACATACGTTTGATGGAACACAGCAAACAGAAAATTAAAATTCCTTATTCAGAGAAGCTGAATAAAAAAGTAAAGGAGTGCTACCTCCAAAAAATTAAAGAAATAAATGGGATCGATCCATATGAGCCCAAGAAATGGACCACAGATCTCAACCAACTGCCTTGAGTCACGCTGTCAGATGTGTTTGCCTACCTGGTTTGTGGGGTGCGCGCATACACCCATGACCAATTTAAAAACTATAAATTGTTAGACGCTTATGTTCAATTCACCAATGGATGGGTCCAGCCGCTTTAAATCTTCCGGGTGAACGACCAGAAAACCGTCATTTACACAAAGGTAAGCAATCATTGTTTCTACACGGTTTTCTGCACTAGCATGTGTCTCTGCAGCTACAGGCATTTCTAAGTCCCAGTAGTGAAATGTTGGATTTATGTTCAAATTTGTCATATGATGCTTGCTAAGTATATGCACAATTGCACATTATAGGACAACTGGACATGAAATATTAATCAAGTAATGTGATTTAATAACCCTGACGCTCCCGCTGGCAGACCGAAAAAATAACCGGTATAATTAGCCACTATAAAAACATACTAAATCAGGACAGTGATTTTTTTTTTCAATTATTGCTCAAAGTTTAGATCACAATGTTTACAAAACGAGTAAAAGTGTATTTTAGCAGAAACATTGATGTTTAGAAATTATTTTTAACTTGTTTAGGGATTTAAATGGGATGTAGGACAAGATGCACATATCACGATCTGTGCATCACAAACTCGTTCTTCAAGACCAAGCCCCAACACAAGGTTTCCTGGCAACATCCGCGCTCAAAGCACTGGCACCAGCTGGACTTGATCCTGACCAGGCGCACCTCACTGAAGAACGTGCTAATCACCCGTTCGTTCCAGAGTGCAGATTGCGACACAGACCATTCATTGGTGTGTTGCAAGGTCAAGCTGCAGCTGAAGAAATTCCATCGTGCTAGACAGCCTGGAAAGGCACGGATTGACACCAGCAAGATGGCTCAACCAGAACTTGTTGAGCAGTTTGCCTCCACCTTTGAGAAGGAACTTGGTGTACCACAAGAAGGAGAATCTGCAAAGCAGAAGTGTGAAGAGCTGCGAAACACCATCCACCACACAGCCTTGGCTACCTTTGGGAGGAAGACCTCAAAGTCACAGGACTGGTTTGATGCCAAGTTGACCGTGATGACCCCCGTCATTGAAGCCAAGCGCTCAGCACTTGCTGAGTACAAGAAATACCCAAACGAGAAGAATCTCCAGATTCTCAGGGCTGTGAGAAGCAAAGTTCAGCAGACTGCTCGGCGCTGTGCCAACGAGTACTGGACTCAGCTCAGCCAAGACATTCAAACCGCTGCCATAACAGGGAACATCCGTGGTATGTACGATGGCATCAAGAAAGCACTTGGTCCGGCTCAGAGCAAGACGGCCCCCCTCAAATCCTCCACTGGGGAGATGATCACAGAAAAGAACAAGCAGATGGAGAGATGGGTGGAACACTACTCCGACCTCTACTCCAGACAGAACACCGTGACACCGTCAGCCCTTGATGCCATCGACTGCCTGCCATCCATGGACGAACTTGACGCCGAGCCAACCATCGACGAATTCAGCAAGGCCATTGATAGCTTGGCCACTGGCAAGGCACCCGGCAACGACGGCATACCCCCTGACCTGATCAAGCACTGCAAGACCACCCTACTGCTGCCATTGCATGACGTCCTCTGCCAGTGTTGGAAGGAAGGTGCCGTACCACAGGACATGAGGGACGCCAAGATCATCACCCTCTACAAAAACAAAGGGGAGAGAAGCGACTGCAACAACTACAGGGGCATCTCCCTCCTCAGCGTTGTTGGCAAAGTCTACGCACGAGTTGTTCTTGTTCGTCTACAGAAGCTTGCCGAATGTGTCTACCCCGAGTCTCAGTGTGGCTTCTGCGCTGAGCGATCGATGGTAGACATGATATTCTCCATCCACCAACTCCAGGAGAAATGCAGAGAACAGAACATGCCCCTGTACGTCGCCTTCATCGACCTCACCAAAGCGTTCGATCTGGTCAGCAGAGAGGGCCTTTTCAAGATCCTGTCAAAGATAGGATGCCCACCAAAGTTGCAAAGCCTCATCGAATCGTTTCACACCAACATGCAGGGGATAGTGCAGCACGACGGCAACGTCTCAGAGCCATTCAACATACGCAGAGGAGTGAAACAGGGCTGTGTACTTGCGCCAACCCTCTTTGGGATTTTCTTTGCTATGCTCCTGAGGCATGCCTTCAGCACAGCAACAGAGGGAATCTACCTGCACACAAGATCTGACGGCAGGCTTTTCAACCTCGCCCGCCTGAAAGCCAGAACCAAAGTACGCGAGGCTCTAATCAGAGACATGCTGTTCGCAGACGACGCTGCAGTCACAACCCACACACAGCAAGAGCTTCAGACCTTGATGGACCGCTTCTCCCAGGCATGCAAGGACTTCGGGCTTACCATCAGCCTGAAGAAGACTAACGTCTTGGCGCAAGGCACGGAAGCACCACCAACCATCACCATCGACAACTACGAGCTGGAGGTCGTGAATCAGTTCACGTACCTGGGGTCCACGATCAGCAGCAACCTCTCCCTTGATACAGAGATCAACAAGAGGATTGGAAAATCAGCCTTCACACTCGCTTGCCTCACCACACGAGTGTGGGAGAATCCCAAACTCTCTGTCAAGACGAAGATGGCAGTGTACAATGCCTGCGTCATCAGCACACTGCTCTATGGGAGTGAGACGTGGACAACATACGCCCGGCAGGAAAAGAGACTGAACTCCTTCTACTTGCGCTGCATTCGCCACATCCTGGACATATCCTGACAGGACAAAGTGCCCAACACAGAAGTTCTGTCCCGCGCCAGCCTTCCCTCCATGTTCACTCTACTCAGGCAGCGCAGGCTCCGCTGGCTAGGCCACGTTCACCGTATGGAGGATGGCAGAATCCCCAAAGACGTCCTCTACGGAGAACTGGCAACTGGCAGGAGAGACGTTGGCCGCCCACAGCTGCGCTTTAGAGACGTCTGCAAGAGAGACATGAAGGCACTAGAGATCAACACAGAGCGCTGGGAGGACCTTGCAACGGACCGCTCCAAATGGAGAGGCACCCTGACCAGACAGCTCAAGGCGGGTGAAGAGAGACTGACTGCTGCAGCAGATGAAAAAAGGACCCGCAGGAAGAACCGCCACAGACCCAGCAGCACGGAGACCACCCACAAGTGCGACCTGTGTGACAGGGACTGCCATTCGTGCATCAGCCTGTTCAGCCACAGGCGGTGCTGTTCCAGCAGAGTAGACGTTTAGGATTCTCTTCCATGGTCATCATAGACCGACGGAGGCCGTTGACGACGAGGACAAGATGAAAACAAAGAGTAAATACTGCCTTGACCTGGATATTTTTTTAGTCATCTGAAAGAGGAGAAGCTGCTGAATCTAACGATACCAAACATTCTGTGGACTTCAGTCCCCACCTGATTTTAAATCCATGTATAATGAAGGCAACAACATGCACTCTGGGAATTTCTTTCCAGTGTGCACAGAAGGAAAATCCCAGCTGGCTTGTTAAAAGTTAGCAATAGCTCCATGTGCATGCAAGTAGATAGATAGATGTACTTTACTGATCCCAAACTGGGAAATTACAGTGTAAGAACAGCATGACATGAGTTGGTGGCAGTATCTTGGCCACGGCCAAGATATATAGAGTAATGATACAGAGTGAAGTACGTGGCGGCAATGCACCTGTAAGCTGGTTGCCAACTGCCAATCAAATCTAAAAGAAAAAGGAGAAGCAGCATGACAGTAGACAACCAAACAACAGAAACACACGCATGACAGACAAAGGGATTACTCATGGAAAGTAAAACTAACACTACTATAAAAACCTATATACATCATAACTGAATATATGGTGACCCGTATAAACACATGAATCATACCCGCTGTACAATGCAGGACTATCAGGTGCAGAATGAAATGTGAGGTACCAGTTAGGCTGTAAGGTGCAGTATGGCAGCATAGTTATGATCAGAATACAACATCCTAGTGAGTTATTGTACAGTGAAATGGCATGCGGCAGGAAAGATTTCCTGTACCTGGCCGTTCGACAGCGAAGCTGTAGTAGTCTACTGGAGAAAGTGCTCCGCTCTGTCCATTGTGTGGTGGAGGGGGTGATGAGGATTGTCCATGATGGATCGCAGTTTATTTAGTGTTCTCCTCTCCACCACTGTCTCAAAGGTCTCTGGCCTGAGACCAATTACAGAGCCAGCCCTCTTGATAATCTTGTCAAGTCTGTTAGTGTCGCTGGCCCTGATACTGCTACCCCAACAGACAGCAGCAAAGAAGATGGCGCTGGTGACAGTGGTCTGGTAGAAAAGCTCCAGCATTTTGCTGCACACATTGAAGGATCTCCGCTTCCTCAGGAAGTAGAGTCTGCTCATCCCCTTCTTGTGCGCAGCATCGGTGTTGGATCTCCAGTCCAACCCACTGCTGATCCTGACACCCAGATATTTGTAGTCCTGAACCACTCCTACATCCTCCCCCCTAATCTGCAGTGGCTGAGAAGGCATCCTCTTCTTCCTGAAGTCAATCACCATCTCTCTGGTCTTGCTGACATTCAGCCTCAGGTGATTCTGCTCTGTCCACTCCACAAATCTGTCTACCAGTGCCCTGTACTCCCCCTCTTACACACCCCACAACAGCTGAGTTGTCAGAGAATTTCTGCAGGTGGCATGATTCAGTGTTGTACTGAAAGTCAGTGGTGTATAAGGTGAAGAGAAAAGGAGAGAGCACAGTACCCCGTGGAGCTCCTGTATCACTAACCACCACATCAGACAAGACACTGCCCAGCCGGACAAACTGTGGCCTGCCTGTCAGGTAGTCAGTATTCCAGAAGATCACAGAGCTGTCAACCCCCATCACTCGCAGCTTCTCACCCAGCAGCAGTGGCTGGATGGTGTTGAAGGCACTGGAGAAATCAAAAAATGTGATTCTCACAGTGTCCCCTCCGCCATCCAGGTGCAGATGGGCTCGTTGCAGCAGGTAGATGACAGCGTCTTCAACTCCTAAATGGGGCTGATATGCAAACTGCAGAGGGTCCAGCCACGTCTTCACCAGCAGCCTCAGGTGGGCTAAGACCAGTCTCTCCAGGACCTTCATCACATGAGATGTGAGGGCAACAGGTCAATAGTCATTCAAGTCAGATGGAGATGACTTCTTGGGGACAGGAACCAGGCATCAGGGTGTCTTCCACAGCACTGGTACTCTCTCCAGACTCAGGCTCAGGTTGTACAGGTGTTTCAATACCGGAGCTAGCTGGTTGGCGCAGGTCCTTAGGATACTGGCGGAGATGCCATCAGGGCCCGCCGCTTTCCACTGATGGAGTTTCTCCAGCTGTTTCTTAACCTGGTCTGCAGTCACAGTGTTGTGAGGGAGGGGCCTGGTGTCCCCCGAGGAGGAGGAGGGGGGTGCTGCACAGGAGGGTGGGGGTCTGGCTGTGTTGTTGGGGTGACAGACTGTGAGTTGAACCTATTAAAAAACAGATTCAGTTCATCAGCTCTCTCCTGGCTCCCAGATGTCTGCCTGACTCTCCCCTTGCACCCAGTTATTTGTTTCATTTCCATCCACACATCTTTAGTGTTGTTTTGCCTGAGTTTATTCTCCAACTTCCTCCTGTAATTGTCCTTGCACCTCCTCAGCATCTCTCTCAGCTCATGCTGCACTTCCCTCAGCTTCTCCTTGTCTCCGGACGTAAAAGCTCACTACTTTTTGTTCAGAAGTGCTTTCAGGTCACTCGTGACCCATGGTCTGTTGTTGGAGAAGCAGTGTACAGTCTGAGCTGGCATGGTCGTGTCTTCACAGAGTCTGATATATTCTGTGATGCAGTCGGTCATATTGTCTATGTCCACCCCATGTGGTTCACAGAGTACGCCCCAGTCTGTCGTCTCGAAGCAGTCCTGCAGTGCATCAGCAAAGTAATCTTTATATATGTCTAAATCACAACTTACCTTCGTGAAAATGCCGTGAACACACAACCATGTGTGTAGAAATATTGTCGCGGCTGATGTCTTTTCTTCAGACCACTGCCATCCATTCCATCAGACACCTTTTTGTTAGCTCAGAGACCCGATTCTCTCCACTTTTCTTCCAAGTTGGGAAGTTAAAAAAGCGTATGCCGTTATCAGTCTTTTTCCCATGCCAATCATGAGAGCGGTTTTTGCATTTGATAACATAGCAAAACTTCCCCATTCTCACAATACGTGGTATTCGGATGAATAATAACACTGAAGCAACCCTCTCAAAAACTTCAGCTTAACTGCGTTTGTTGCTCACTAGTAAACAAAGACAGACAGACCACTTTTCCCACAATTCCTTGTGGTTTTTCCATTGGGTGACGCCACGCGCCCATTCTCTATAGTGTGTTTATCTGGGAGTGCAGATTGGTTTTCCTCCAAGAAAAAAGGATGTACTCATGCTTGAAGTTAAAATGCACAAGGTTCAGGTTCAGGTTATTTTATTTGTACCCGTAGGTAGATTTGTTTTGCAGTCTGGTGACATCCATATTTACAAGTCACAAATTACATTCAACATAGACACAAACACAGGCTCATATGAAGCTGACTATAAACATGATAAGAATACTCAAGGCTCCATCAATCAGGGTATAAAAAGACAAAGAGATGGGAGAAAAACCAGAGGTAAGAGAGAAGGGTCATATTAAAAGTTAAAAACTAGTCAAAGAGGTTAAAAACTCAAAGGTCTAAAACCCAATAAAATATTTAGAACCCAAGTGACATCCTACAAAAATAAGTAAATATAAAATTGAGTTAATAAATAGGTACCTAAATTAAGTACAATATATTGTTACAGCTTGTTCAACTCTTTGACAGCAGCATGGACAAAGCTGTTTTTGTAGCGCTGGGTTCTACTTTTTGGGACAGCAAACCTCCGTCTTGAGGGAAGAAGCTGAAAGTGGCAGTGCAAAGGGTGGGAGTCATCATTTAAAATGGAGGTAGCCATCCTCTGTACTTGTCAAGAACATCATTTATGGGAGTGGCGCTATTCCACCTAAGCCTTTCAAGGTGAAACAGATGTGATATAAAGTATTGGTGAGTGCATCCTTTTGTACCCTTTGTCTGAAGCAAGTGAGGTGCACCTGTCTTCCCTGTACAAGCCACTTAAATAGCAATTGCTCATGTGCCACCAACTTTAAACTAGGGGTTTGCCATATTGTATCGTTCACGATAATACCGGTATAAATTTTGATACCGGTGTAAAACTGAATATCGCGATATTTGTGGTCTGCTGCGTGACCACGTCACACCATTACGCTGCCAATGGAAGTTTTGTGTTAGCATAGAAACGGCAAAACAAACGTGGCACGGGAAGTGGCAGCTCTGAAGTTTAGGCCGTCTACATCCAGTTGAGTGGAAATATATAAGTTCAGTTTCTGTTTCAGACTGCTGTCATGTTTAAAAAACGGTGCAGTAGCGTGGATAATCTGCCTGCATTTTTTCCGCACGTCAGCAACATCACTGGAGCAGTATTAATGTCGGACAATGTGCCACTCGAAGTGGCTGTAGTTGTATTTTAGTTCAGTTTTGGTTGCTTCATTTTGATTTTATTCAACCACCCAAAGAGGGGAAAAAAAACAAAACACCGTTCAGTGCAACGAGAACCTAAAAGCCCCAGGACAGGTCCGTGCAATGTGAGTAATGCAGGTAAAGTGATTCAGCATAAAACCCGACATCTGTGTGCAGTTAAGATGTAGTAGTATTATTTTCTTGTAATATTTGATACAGAACTAAAAAATATTTGTTTTTCTTGAGTATGTTGAAGGTAAGTAATGCTGCCTGTGAAACTGTCCTTTTTGTATAAATTTAAAAGAAAAAAAAACTGTTTTCTGCAATATTATGAAAATATTGTTATTGTGAAAATTCACAGAAATATTGTGATATCATTTTTAGGCCATATTGGCTACCCCTACTTTAGACATAATTTTTGTTGGTCAAAAGCATAATGACATTGCACCCAGTTGCACTACTTTTAATAGACCGTACTCCTAAGAGCGCAAAGCATGTGCAAACTTATTTGTGATTTAGACTATGAGAGTACAAAATGTGAAAATGAGCAAGGTACTGGCAGATTAAAAACAGAAAGTGTGGCACAAATTTGCACTTACGCTTGTCTTATAGGACCCCATGTTATTCAGCTTAACTGCTGATATTTTGTATGTCACTAAAGGTGCAATAACATTTTTACTCAACCATCCATTTTACAAGTTTATGCTATAATATATAACTAAATCTGGTTATAATGTACTTGTCCTAAACAGTTACACTTTATACCTGCTGTCATATTATCAGTTCAAGCAGCTTAACCTTTAGTGTGATAACAATCTATACATGCTGAGTTTATTTTTGAATTAATTGATTTCTTGTGCTTGCACAGCAAACCCTCCTTGTATGAAGAGGCTGAGTTCGGTCAGTCATAATGAGCCATCCCAGAAAAGACCCCCGACCCCTTTGGAAGACAAAGCGGTTAATAGTGAAGTAAGTCTTAGGAACAGGAGAGTTCTTTTTTTGGCTTGACTATATTGTACTTTAAACTCTGAGCTGTGAATGATCTCTACTGAAGCTACATGGTGTACGCTGTAATTTTCTCATTTTATTAATGACAGATGGCTTTATGGGAGGCTAAGCACAATGAAATTGCACATATTTTTGAAAACGATATTAATATGCATCCACGTCCTTGAAATATAGTTTTGCATGTACTATATAGGGGTAGTAAGTCATCATGGCCATGTATACTTGTGTGTCATTTTTTTAAACAATGTACTTAGTCCACGTATAGATTTTGACATGTCTACTTCCTGCTGAGCTTTGTGTTGCACAGCAGGGGAAGACGAAGCAGAAGAATAAGTCTATAATATAGAATAAGTCTATAAAGATAGCCTCTGTATCCTGTCTCTCTTTTCTTTCGCATGCCTTGGACCTCTCTTCTCCATCCCGTACTGGCATCCTCTTGAAACCTCCCCTCACTCCCCCTTCCTCCTCTCTTCAGATGGAAATTCATTCCACACCCTCCTCTTCCTGTTCTTCATCCTCACATCTGATCCCTGCTCCGCTCTCTGGTCCTGAGTCTAAGCAGTTGGGTGGGGGTGGGGGGTGGTGTAGGAATTAAGAGCAAAACAGTTAGGTCAGTCTTTTTTTTAACCATTTCCTGGACATACAACTAATGGTTTTACTGTGCTAACACTGTGTGCCAAATTTTGGAACATGCTGCTTCTAACCCTTGTTTACTTACAACCTAAACCTAGATGCCTAAATCCCATTTATTAGTCCTAAATATCTAAATCATATCTAACTCATTTGACTCCCAGGGCCAGTAACTTCTGCTGTTTGGATTTCTTTAACTAATACTCACTTTATTTTTCTACATTTGTGAAAGTGAACAATGATCACCCACATGAATGAACAGTAGACGTAGCTAGCCAAACAGAATGAACAATCCACATCCTCAGATCCTGACTCCGTGTATGATCTCCTCCATTACCCTCCATCTCCCCCTTCCCCCGATGTTTGTTCCCTGTCCCCCTTCCTGCCAACGGTGTCACCTCCGGACTTGCTTGAACTAGCTGATCCAGCCTCCGCAGACAGGTGGAGAAACCATAGCCGCAGTGAGGCGCAGCACGCTCAGCAGCACCTGTGCCCTCTGCCACAAACATGTCCACCTGGTGCAGAGGTTTTTGGTGGATGGAAAGCTCTTCCATCGCAACTGTTTCAGGTGAGCATTGTAATTTTTTACAGTAGTTTGCTTTTGTTATGAATTGTACCATAGAAACAGACCAGAACCAATGACAAATCTGCGTATTTGGTTATTCATTGATTTCCCTTGTTATCAGGTGTCTGCAGGTCCTTAAAATTTCTTAACTTTGTCTATGGAAAATTGAGGCCTTAAATATCCTTAAAAATGACAGGTAATCCTTAAATTTGCATTTCAAAGGCCTTACAAATCCCTTAGATATAATAAACATGATAGCTTTTGTGTTGTTGGGTGAAATCCTTGTCAGCTTGTTCTTATAGATTAATTATTTTCATCTCCTAAATGTGAATTTTTCATTTAATTAGTAACTTTTTGACTTATGATTGGCTCGTTCCAGCAAAGCCAAAAAGAACTAATGGCGATGCGTCTGCTGTCTGTCTATCCACATTTCTTGGGAATAGTTACGCCATCTAGGCAATTGCTCTCATGCTCACCAAACTTACTCACGATGATCTTCAGGTGGGTCTGCATCCAGGTTGTGCTCAAAGGTGAGAGATCTGGGTGCTCTCGCAGTGGTTTCATAAGGCTGGAGTCAGCTACTCCATCACTGACGGTCTGGTTTCTTGTAAATTAGTGACTTTCACTTTTTCACTTTTTTTCCTTCTAAATTTGCAACTTTCATTCATTCATTCATTCATCTTTTTCCGCTTAACTTTATTCTTTTAAATTCATGGCCTATGTTTTCCTCAGACTTTTTTTTCTCATTCTCTGGATGATTTTGGTTGTGGGTTTCTGGTCTTTTTTTTAAATAACTGGCAGTGGATATAAAAAGTATACACACCCCTGTTCAAATGCCAGGTTTTTGTGACGTAAAAAAAATGATACTAAGATAAATCATGTCAAAACTTTTTCCACCATTAATGTTACCTATAACCTGTACAACCCTATTGAAAAACAAACTGAAATCTTTTAAGGGGAAAAATAAAAAACTTACAGTAACCTGATTGCATAAATATGCACACCCTTAAACTAATACTTTGTTGCAACACCTTTGGCTTTTATTACAGCACTCAGTATTTTTTATGTAGGAGTCTATCAGCGTGGCACATCTTGATGTGGCAATATTTGCTCACTCTTCTTTGCAAAAACACTCCAAATCTGTCAGATTGTGAGGGCATCTCCTGTGCACAGCCCTCTTCAGATCACCCCACAGATGTTAAATCGGATTCACGTCTGGACTCCGGCTGGGCCATTCCAAAACCTTAATCTTCTTCTGGTGAAGACATTCTTTTGTTGATTTGGATGTGTGCTTTGGGTCATTGTCGTGCTGAAAGATGAAGTTCCTTTTCATCTTCAGCTTTCTAACAGAAGCTTGAAGGTTTTGTGCCAACACTGACTGGTATTTGGAACTGTTCATAATTCCTTCCACCTTGACTAAGGCCCCAGTTCCAGTTGAAGAAAAACAGCCTCAAAGCATGATGGCGCCACCACCATACTTCACTGGAGGCATGGCGTTCTTTTGGTGATGAGCAGTGTTGTGTTTGTGCCATATACTTTTTGGAATTATGGTCAAAAGGTTCAACCGTGGTTTCATCGGACCATAACACATTTTCCCACATGCGTTTTGGAGATTTCAAATGTGTTTTTGCAAAATGTAGCCGGGCTTGGATGTTTTTCTTCATAAGATAAGGCTTCTGTCTTGCCACCCTAGACGGGAGATTGTTGTCACATGTACTAAACAGCCAGTACGTGCCAGAAATTCCTGCAGCTCCTTCAATGTTGCTGTTGACCTCTTAGGAGCCTCCCTGACCAGTTTTCTTTTTGTCTTTTCATCAATTTTAGAGGGATGTTCAGTTCTTGGTAATGTCACTGTTGTGCCATATTTTCTCCACTTGATGATGACTGTCTTCACTGTGTTCCATGGTATATTTAATGCCTTGGAAATTCTTTTGTAGCCTTCTCCTAACTGATACCTTTGAACAATGAGATCCCTCTGATGCTTTGGAAGCTCTCTGCAGACCATGGCTTGTTCTGTAAGATGTGACTACAAAAATGTCAGGAAAAGCCTACTAGAACAGCTGAAGTTTATTTGGGGTTAATCAGAGGCACTTTCAATGGTGGCAGGTGTGTGCTGACTCCCATTTAACATGAGTTTGAATGTGATTGGTTAATTCTAAACACAGCCACATCTCCAGTTATAACAGGGTGTGCATATTTATGCAAAGAGGTTACTGTAAGTTTGTTTTTTTTTTACCCCTTAAAAGATTTCAGTTTGTTTTTCTATTGGGTTGTGCAGGTTATAGGTCACATTAATGGTGGAAAAAGTTTTGAAATGATTTATCTTGGTCTCATTTTTTTACATCACAAAAACCTGGCATTTGAAAAGGGGTGTGTAGACTTTTCATATCCACTGTAATTATCAAGTAGCAACAATGTGGCAAAGACCAAGTTTAATTTGAGCTTGTCTAATGACCCAAAATTTGCAGTAATTTCAGTTCCCACAGTTAATCAATCAAGGGTAATTGTAATGTGGTGACATACTTTTTGTGAATGTAAGCTCTTCTACCTTAAAATAGATCTTAAGCGTCCTAAAAGCCTTAAATCCAACCTCCTTATAGATGCAGATGTTATTTAATAGAAGGTTTCCAAAAAGAGAAAAGAACGAACGTCTTTGAAGGAAATGATCAATTTTGTGAGCCAACTAAAATTAACATCTTTTCTGACAAGTACTCCATTCAGATGAATAAAAAATTCTTATATATTTTTGTTTCAACATTACTATTTCAGCACAATCTGCATCCAGGTTGTGCTCAAGGTCCAGGTCAAAGGTCAAGAGATCTGGGCACTTATGTGATTTCAGAAAAATCAGTTCTCCTCCTAGGCGATTTCCCTAATTGTCAACAAACTCAAATGCAATCATTCTCAGGTTTGTCTGCATCCAGGTTGAGATCAAATTCAAGGTCATTGTCAAAGGTCAGGAGATATGGACATTAATGATTTCACAAAAATCGTTACTTGTCCTAGGCCACTGACCTTAACCTTAAGCACATCCTAAATGGGTCTGCATCTAGGGTGTTCAAGGTAAGCGGTCAGAAGATGTGAGCACTCTCAGGTTCAAGTTCAGGTTCAGGTTACTTTATTTGTACCCGTAGGTAGATTTGTTTTGCAGTCAGGTGACATCCATATTTACAAACCACAATTACATTCAACATGAACACAAACACAGGCACACATGAAGCTGACTATAAACATGATAAAAATACTCAAGGCTCCATCAATCAGGATATAAAGACAAAGAGATAAGAGAAAAAACAAAGAGATAAGGGAGAAGGGTCATATTAAAAAGTTAAAAACTAGTCAGAGGTTAAAAACTCAAAAGTCTAAAACCCAATAAAAGATTTAGAACCCAAATAAAAAACCTACAAAAATAAGTAAATATAAAATGAAATTAATAAATAGGTAACTAAGTTATGTGCAATATATTGTTACAACTTGTTCAACTCTTTGACAGCAGCAGGAACGAAGCTGTTTTTGTAGCGCTGGGTTTTAGTTTTTGGGTTTTACTTTTCACGAGGTGATATTATCAGGCTGGAATGAACTGCTCTGTCATTGACGATCTGGTTTAATCCCTTGTTTATATTTTTATTTCACACATAACAGCAGGTCATGTTTAATACCAAAGCAAAGATTTAATGGGAAGTTGTTTTGTTGGACTGGTTTGTCTGCTTACATGGTAACCAAATGAAGATGTTATCAGCATAAAGGCATTTTGTTTGTTATAATACTTAAGAGACACCTTCCTGTTTGTAGAAGATGTTGGGTATACATTAGTAACACGCACCTGTATGTGATTAATTTTGTCTGCTTTGTGCGTCAGTATCTTTATCTTCATCTTTGTGTCCTTGCACTCTCAGGTGCACCGAGTGTCACAGCACTCTGCTCCCTGGATCCTACAAACTAGGAGGTGACTCTGGGGCTTTGGTGTGCACACATCACCTTACAAGGAATCCCTTAGCCAATCAGAACGGCCGACCAGATCTCAGTAAGAGACCAGGGGCTGTTCAGTCTGCCAGGATTGGCCGCAGCACAGTTCATCACATTTCGTTATCTGAAAGGGAAACTTCAAAGACTCCTTCTCCCGTAAGACAAACAAATGAGACAGATATGCATGCTAACAACTCTGTCATAATAAACAGTTCAGATAGTTTGGAAAAAGAAAAAGACACTGATGGCATTGGAGAGACTGAGGAGAAACCATGCCCTTCCACACCTCCAAACCCTTTTGATGAGAGTGATGAAGAGGAGGAAGAGGGAGGGAAAGAAGAAGAAGAAGAAGAAGAAGCAGAAACACCAGCCAAACACACCACCAATGGAGACCTTCCTTCTACTGCTGTCCCTCACGCTGAAGCTGCCAGTCGGCCTGTACCTGCACCCCGCCGGATTTCTGAACCCACCCCCCCACCTCGCCCAGCCCCAAGGATTCGGCTTCGTCATACATCTGATGGCCTTACAGTCGGTAAGTTTTTACTGTAGAACACAATACTTTATTGATTAAAAAATGCTGTAGACAAATACAAAAGTGGACAGAGTAGCCAGAAATTGTACTCATGGAAAAGTAGTGTTACCTGATATTAATTACTCAAACTAACTAAAGTTATTTGAGTGGGAGTAAGAAAGTGTCAACTAAAAAAGTTAGCCGAGTAATGAATAACAACTTTTCTCTCACCAGTTTGTGAAGGTTATGTTTTACATTTGAGACTTTTTTCTAGTAAATGTACTGCTTGTTCCTCTTAAATGTGAAACTTTAAATTTGCAGCTTTTTTCTCCTAATTTTGCATGTTTTTACCTCATAAATGTGACCTTTTTTTTGTATGTTTGACATTTTATTCTCTAAATGAACACAGTTTTTCTCATAATCAATCAGTGTACAGCTGTACAGCTTCTTATAAATTTGTGACTTTTTCATGTAAATTTTCAATATTGTGAATTCACTACTTTATTCTTACCATTTTGGGAGGTTTTTCTCTTAAATGTTTTATTCATTCATTCATTCATCTTCTTCTGCTTAATCCTTTTCGGGGGGGGCGGGGGGGGGGGGGCTGGAGCCTATCCCAGCATCTTTGGGCGAGAGGCAGGGTACACCCTGGACAGATTGCCAGTCCATCGCAGGGCCAACACAGAGAGACAGACAACCATTCACTCTCACAGTCATACCTAAGGACAATTTAGAATCCCCAGTTTGATGCCAATTAACCTAACTTATGTCTGAGAAAATTATTCAGGCTATTCATATGTAACTTTCAACATTATCAAATATTAGAAATAAACAGTAGACAGTAATGAATTAAATAATTCAACTCTGATTTTAATTAAATAGAAATAACAGTTTACTGAAATGTATAAAGTTGCATCATTTCTGGTAGGAACAGGTTATTCCAGTATAAACAAGAGCATTTCTAACCAGTTTTCAAATGAATGAAATCAAAAGTAACTCAAAGAATATGATGGAATCTGTAGGGCTGGGCAATTTGACCAGAAAACAGCATGACTGTTATTTGAACCTTTCATGTCTTTTTTCCCCCTCCTTTCTTCTCCCTTATAGTTCACTGACAAGGCTCATAATTAATCAACAAAAGTGTGGTATCAATGGATATATCACTACAGTGATTCAATAGTAAATGAGCATAATATAAGAATTTGACACACATAACCAAATTAAATATAGTTCATGCAGAAGTCATTGTTTATATACATACCTCTTAAGGGTTTGTTAGTCATGTGACTCACACAGTGGATAATTAGCTTGTTAGCTGTGTTGGGGGAGTACTTTATGCAACCATGATTATGTTATCACCACATAGGGATTATGAGTCTCTGATCAGGTTCTTAAATCCAGCCTCAGCTTGTCAATTTTGTTGTTCATTTTCCTTGGTCAGGGGTCGGCAACCTGTGGTTCTGGAGCCGCATGCAGCTCTTCAGCCCCCATGCTGTGGCTCCCTGCAGTTATATCTCAAAACACATGGAAATTAATGAAGTTCATTTTAATTATTTTATTTTTCAAATAATTTTTTATTGGATAGATTTCTCAATGGAAACAGATACTTTCATGAATGTAAAATATATATATTTTTAAATTATTTATTACGTTGTCAACTATGCGTCACATCCGACAGCGGCTCACATCCACGGAGAGCCTCTGAGCCTCTCTGTGCAGCGCATATGGAGGGCACGGAGTGCAGAAGCTTCCTGCTTATCCTCCCCCACTTGAACAAATCCAGAGAAAGTAAAATCACAAAGGAAAATAGAGAGTTTAATTCTGTGTGAACAGATTAATCTGTGTTCATGTATGGTGGTTATACACAAACAAGGAGAAAAACAGCCACCTCATTAGTGTCAACAGGTCCATAAAAATTCTTAAATGTGATTATCTAAAATCAGTGCCTTAATTGTCCTTAAAATGAGAAACAATTCTTGAATTCCTGCTCAATAACCTTAAAGTTAGTCGCCTGCGCTATAAATGGTGGAGTCACAGACATGACCGAAGTCTGAATTGGTGTGAATTTATTTTCACCATTACAACTCAGTACTTCTTGAGTTATTTAAAAATAAAAGCCCTTTATAGCAATTCAGTTTTAAGAATGGTTGTGTCTGTTATGTGCTACTATTGTGAAATGCCGTCAACCCAGATATACTTGCCTAAAATAAGACCTACAGCCAACAGTTTTCCATCACAATTTGTAAATAAAAAAGAGAGGAGAGAAGATTCTCTGACAGTGATGTAGAGGTGAGCCTTTTATTTTAAGGATGTTTTCAGCTTTTTGTTTGTAGGATAACTGCTAGTTTGTTATTTGTGGGGTTTTGGACAGTGAATTACAGTATAAGTGCAGACTGTCTGTCAATGCCACGCATTGTTTTTTAAATTATAACCAACATTTAGCTCAGCAGAAGAAGGACATTTTTTAAAAGATTTTTTCCACTCTGCTGTAATTATTTCTAATTGGTTTAATTTGCACCAAATCGTTATTAAAGTTATATTATTTAGAAAGTTGTTTAGAATTCTTTTTGTTTTATTACAAAATATAGAAGAATATCAGACAACCAATCCACTAGTTGTCAAATTGAGAGTCTGGAGAACAGGTGAAGGATACAGATTTATATTATATTAATACATTTAAATAAGGAGCATTTTGAGGAAACATAAAAAGGATGAAAAGTAGCTTCTTCTAAACAAAACTTTTGTCTCTAATTTATTAAAATATCAGGAACTAAAGCTGTGTGATCACTGTTGAAAGTAGGAGATGGATGATATTTTTCATATTTAAACAATTTATGAATGTGCTAATTGAAAACTACAAAAAAAATTATCATCAGATAGTTATATTATTATATTAACATTATTTTTCAGCACAAAACAATTTATATTTACTTTTATTTCATGAATGAAGCTATATATAAAACTTGATATTTTTTTTCACTGTTGTAGTATGAATTCATTAATGCCACATAATATTCAGAGCTGGTATATAAAAACTTTATAAGCAGCATAATCTTTATTTTCATTCATTCATTCATCTTCCGCTTAATCCTTTTCGGGTCGCGGGGGTGCTGGAGCCTATCCCAGCATCTTTGGGCAAGAGGCAGAGTACACCCTGGACGGATTGCCAGTCCATCGCAGATAATCTTTATTTTAAAGGTGAAATTGCTGTTGCGACCCTCAGCCACTTGTATTTTAGTCGGAGACAGGCAAAATGGTTCTTCTGTTGGCAAAGGTTGCAGACGGTTGAGCTGATGCGGATAGCAGTTAGTGACTAACAGTGAGTTAGCGTTGTGGCCACCCCTGCTAGTTTAAGTGCATTCGCTCACTTTTCTTGGTATCTTCAAATGAAATAAAGAGTTAATCATCACATACTATGTGGACAGACACCGCATTTCTTTTCGATACAAGCCGTTTAAATTTTTCCGCCATGTTCTGGTGCTTCCAAATGGTGTTGACTACACAGCTTCCGGGGTGTGGAGTCACGTGACCGTGCACAATAAAGGGCCAGGACATGAAGGCTCTCATATACACACACACAAAACAGGGAGAAGGGGGAAAAAAAAAAAAAAAGAAAAAAAATGGACATGAGCAAGATTGCATCAGTTTTACACCACAAATTTTGGTTTTGGTTTTATTTTGGTTAATTGCCCAGCCCAAATGGAATGTGTGTGAGTAAAGGAACATTTTTTTCATAAATGTACTCAAGTAAGAGTTGAGAGTATCCTACAATAAAACTATTCACTAAATTCCAATTTTGAGAAAAAGTTACTTGAGTACGTACAGTGGATATAAAAAGTCTACACACCCCTGTTCATATGCCAGGTTTTTGTGATGTAAAAAATGAGAACAAGATAAATCATTTCAAAACTTTTTTAACCATTAATGTGACCTATAACCTGCACAACCCAATTGAAAAAACAAACTGAATTTTTTTAAGGGGAAAAATAAAAAACTTACAATAACCAGTTTGCATAAATATGCACACCCTTAAACTAATACTTTGTTGCAGCACCATTGGCTTTTATTACAGCACTCAGTATTTTTGGGTAAGAGTCTATCAGCGTGGCACATCTTGATGTGGCAATATTTGCCCACTCTTCTTTGCAAAAACGCTCCAAATCTGTCAGATTGCGAGGACATCTCCTGTGCACAGCCCTCTTCAGATCACCTCACAGATGTTAAATCGGATTCAGGTCTGGACTCTGGCTGGGCCATTCCAAAACCTTAATCTTCTTCTGGTGAAGCCATTCTTTTGTTGATTTGGATGTGTGCTTTGGGTCATTGTCGTGCTGAAAGATGAAGTTCCTTTTCATCTTCAGCTTTCTAACAGAAGCCTGAAGGTTTTGTGCCAACACTGACTGGTATTTGGAACTGTTCATAATTCCCTCCACCTTGACTAAGGCCCCAGTTCCAGCTGAAGAAAAACGGCCCCAAAGCATGATGGTACCACCACCATGCTTCACTGTAGGTATAGTGTTCTTTTGGTGATGAGCAGTGTTGTTTGTGCCAAATATACCTTTTGGAATTATGGCCAAAAAGTTGTCCCTTGGTTTCATTAGACCACAACACATTTTCCCACATGTGTTTTGGAGATTTCAAATGGGTTTTTGCAAAATGTAGCTGGGCTTGGATATTTTTCTTCGTAAGATAAGGTTTCTGTCCTTGCCATCCTAGATGGGAGATTGTTGTCACATGTACTAAACAGCCAGTACTTGCCAGAAATTCCTGCATGTCCTTCAATGTTGCTGTGGCCTCTTGGCAGCCTCCCTGTCTAGTTTTCTTCTTGTCTTTTCATCAATTTTGGAGGGACGTCCAGTTCTTGGTAAGGTCACTGTTGTGCCATATTTTCTCCACTTGATGATGACTGTCTTCACTGTGTTCCATGGTATATTTAATGCCCTGGAAATTCTTTTGTAGCCTTCTCCTAACTGATACCTTTGAACAATGAGATCCCTCTGATGCTTTGGAAGCTCTCTGTGGACCATGGCTTGTGCTGTAAGATGTGACTACAAAAATGTCAGGAAAAGCCTACTAGAACAGCTGAAGTTTATTTGGGGTTAATCAGAGGCTCTTTCAATAGTGGCAGGTGTGCTGACTCCCATTTAACATGAGTTTGAATGTGATTGGTTAATTCTGAATACAGCCACATCCCCAGTTATAACAGGGTGTGCATATTTATGCAAAGAGGTTACTGTAAGTTTTTTTATTTTTCCCCTTAAAAGATTTCAGTTTGTTTTTCAATTGGGTTGTGCAGGTTATAGGCCACATTAATGGTGGGAAAAGTTTTGAAATGATTTATCTTGGTCTCATTTGTTTACATCACAAAAACCTGGCATTTAAACAGGGGTGTGTAGACTTTTTATATCCACTGTACATGTATATGAGTAAATAGAACTCATTGCTACTGATCTTTGGACAAATAGAAATTGTTTTGTGATTCTCCCTGAAATCTCAGATGAACATCAGAAGCCTCCACTTCTTCCCAAACCTCGAGAAAGGTCACAGTCCCCTGCAAGGTAGCGGAACTTTTCTTAAAACCCATTTCACCTTCCTTTATCATGTCATCACGGTCCTTGTCAGACTACAGAAATACATTTTGTTCTATAGATGTTTGCCCTTCCATGTCAGTGTATTTTTGTTGTCTTTATCTGTGTGGCCCACCCCCATCACTGTGTGTGTGTTTGTTCAGTGGCACCCACAAACCCAAAGACCCACCTTGGCTCGCCCTGGTTCAGTCAGAATCCAAGAAGAAGAAACCCCCTCCCCCTCCCCCTCCCCCTCCCGGACAGGCAACACCCCCAAATATGGGCTCTCTGTCCTCTCTCAAAGGGGAGGGCTCCAGACCTAGCACGCCCCCACAGCCCTCCAACCCTTTTGAGGGTGACGATGATGAAAGCAATGAGGTAAATGAGGAGGAGGAAAGTGAAGGAGGAGCGCTACCAACCACATTAGTGGCCACTCATCCATGGTACAGCATCACCAGAGTTGCTGACTCAGCTGGTCCAGACACTCCAAATACTAAAGGAACCTCGTCCCGATCTGCCAGTCCTGGAAGTGCTAAGAGCAAGAAACGGCCAGCTCCCCCGGTCCCACAGCCACCTGTTGGTAGCCAAGGTTGGTTTTGTCAGAGCTGCAACGATCTGTTGTATGATGTTTGCACTTAACATCAAACGTACTCTCATTGTACTACAGTTTTTGAAATAAAACGCTAAAATGCAAAGGATTATTTAGCTTTTAGTACCACCTTACGTTATCTAATGGTAATGTGCAAAAATACTACTATAGTGGTAATCTAGAAGCTTGAGTTTTTTGGAAAATAATATTTTTTGTTATAATGAAACTAGTTTTAAGCACATCTTGATACTGAGCCACCATGTTGGTAACATCTCATTTCCACTGTTCCTTTGCATCTTAGCTATGTAAAGTTTTAATCACAGTTTTAATGCTTACGGATAACACGTTCAGGGAGTTGTCCTTGGTTGGATGTTCCCAGGTATTCTCTTAAAGTTGTCTAATGCCATGCCCCCTGAAGTCAGATTTCTAACTATAAGTCCGGCAGCCAGCATCATACTCAGGTTGAGCAGGAGTTAAGGTTTTAAAGTGACTGTGCACAACATCAACAATAGGTGGAAACACAAGTAAGATGAACAATTATTAGCACTTCTGACAGAAAGCACAGTAGTGGCTTTCATGGAGGCATCTGTCTTGGTTTTATGATGTGAAAACATTGTACTGAAACATGTTTGTGGTCAGAAATCTGACCAGCAGCTTCCTTTCATTTGACAACTTTCAGTAACTGACTGGGAAAATCCACCCTATGACAACATGCTAAAGGACAAGACAAATAAATGAACTAGAAAAGCACTCGGAGAGCGCAGACCTCCGCCAAGTGCTACAGTTCCCCCCATACAGTGTTTGTGTGTACGTTTTTAGATTCCTTGACCATGAAAACATATGACTAGCAATTGGATTGACAATGATAGGATTATTGGTTGAGTAGTTACTTATGAAAATGACATTTTCCGTAATGGCGGCCACAGTTCCGCCCATACAGTGTTTGTGTGTACATTTTCAGATTCCTTGACCACGAAAACATATGACTAGCAATTGGATTGACAATGATAGGATTATTGGTTGAGTAGTTATTCACGAAAATGACATTTTCCATAATGGTGGCCACAGTTCCGCCCATACAGTGTTTGTGTGTACGTTTCCAGATTCCTTGACCACGAAAACATATGACTAGCAATTGGAGTGACAATGATAGGATTATTGGTTGAGTAGTTATTCACGAAAATGACATTTTCCGTAATGGCGGCCACAGTTCCGCCCATACAGTGTTTGTGTGTACGTTTTCAGATTCCTTGACCACAAAAACATATGACTAGCAATTGGATTGATAATGATAGGATTAGTGGTTCAGTAGTTATTCAGGAAAATGACATTTTCCGTAATGGCGGCCACAGTTCCCCCCATACAGTGTTTGTGTGTACGTTTTCAGATTCCTTGACCATGAAAACATATGACTAGCAATTGGATTGACAATGATAGGATTAGTGGTTCAGTAGTTATTCCCGAAAATGGCATTTTCTGTAATGGCGGTTTTCTTCTGGACGGTGATCCGGATCACCACCAAAATTTAATCAGTTCTTCCTTACTTGTACCATTTCCAACAACGCCTGAAAGTTTCATCGAAATCCTTCCAAAACTTTTTGAGTTATCTTGCTAACCAACAGACAGACAAACAGACAGACAAACGGACAAACCCCGGCAAAAACATTACCTCCTTGGCGGAGGTAATAAAAAAAAAAAGGTATAGAATAAGCCAGGGGTGTCCAACCATGTGCCATGGAGAGCCAAGACCCTGCAGGTTTTACCTCCAACCAGTGTCTTCAACAGCAGATTTCTGTGAACTTCTTCCCACTGATTGCTGATAAGTGAAAACACCTGCTGAAGAGACTGGGTAGAAGAGAAAACCTGCAGGGTCTTGGCTCTCCATGGCACATGGTTGGACACCCCTGGAATAAGCAGTAAAATGATGAGGGGCTAATTTGCCAAACATAGGACCCGAAAGCCATATTTCTGCAAAGATTGGAGACTCAATTCACATCTCAGTCTTGGAGCCCAATTCCAGCTCATTCCACAAGAGCACTTCAGCAAATGCAATTTCATAACATTTGTGTGTTATTTCAGACTTTTTACATGCAGGCTTTCTTCTGAGTTTTGGGGTTAAAGTATTTAGTTAATCAGTTGTAACAGGACAAATGTTTCCTGTTAGACATAATACCAAACTCTAATTAATTAAGACTGGAATGTACAATCTACTGTTATTATTTAACCTGTTTTTTGTGCTGCTCAGCAAAACCTGCACTTAGAAAGCTGTTGTGATGGAGGGCAAGTGGTTTATTTGGAAAGTCTCTGCCCTTCTACCACCAAAATTCACAATTCTTGTCCTGGTTTTTAGACAATAATTTGTTATTTTTTCAGCATTTGATAAATTGTGATTTCAGTAACTAATTTTAAGAAACATGTTGAGTTCACAGAACAATTAAACTAGACTGATAGTTTAAGTAGAGATCTCATATAATGGACCTGAATAGTGAGATCAAAAGAAAATTGTTGTGTATAAGTATGCTTGAAATAAACATGTTCTTTCCCTTCTCCACTCCTCTCAATTTCAACTATCCTAACTGCTTGTTCCCATTTCATTTCTGCTCTTTTATTATTTGTATTACTTTCCCTAACTCTTTCTCTAGCTCTCTCTCATTCTCAGCCCTCCTCTTGCTCTCCCTCCCCAGCTCTCAGTACAGAGAGTTTGTCCTCGGGCTCAGATGTTGGCTCCTCCCACCTCTGTTTGGGTGGCAGTGCCAGCAGCGACCAGGAGCACAGCTTCACCAAAAGTGTTTCAGAGCCTTCCATCTGTTCTCCGTCTGACTCCAAGCCTTCCCCTTCCTCCTCCTCTTCCTCCACTGAGCATGTGCGTCATCCTTCCCCGGGCCCCTGCGCTTCCTCCATCCCCTCAAATGCCAGCTCAGCTCCAGCCACCCCACAGACTAGTCGCAGCTCATCGACCAAAGACCCTGGAGCACTTCCTCCAAGGCCCACCACGACTCCCAGTCTGCTGGCCACAGATGAGACCCAGTTACACAGCAAAGTAATAAAACCACATCCAATAAAAAGGCCTTTGTGAACCAGTTAACTTTACATATAAAATACACCCATCTTTTCTTACTTTAGCGGATATGTAAGGAGAATCCCTTCAACAGAAAAGCTTCTCCGTCTCCTGCTAAATCCAAGACAAGACCCCCGAAAGGCCCCCGCCCTGCTAGACCCCCAGCACCTGGACACGGCTTCCCACTCATCAAACGCAAGGTATAGAAACTAAATAAATATCTTAGCATAAAAACAAAATGCATGTAGTAGATATCACAATGTCTGTGTCAACCAAAGAAATACTGACATGGTCCAAACATCCGTCTAGGTCCACTCAGACCAGTACATCCCAGTAGAGGACATCTATGGGGAGATGAGTCAGTTGGAGAAGCAGCTAGACGAGCTGGAGCAGAGAGGAGTGGAGCTGGAGAAGAAGCTGAGAGACAATCCCAACGGTACATACAGCAGAGAAAATAAGTATTGAACACGTCAACATTTTTCTCATTAAACATATTTCTGATGGAGCCATTGACCTGAGATTTTCACCAGATATCAGTAACAACCCAAGTAATCCATACATACAAAGAAATCAATGCAACTGTGTTCACAAAACAAGTTATATTTAATAAAGTGGAATGACATAGAATAAGTATTGAACACGCTTGGTGAAATTCATTTAATATTTAGTAGAAAAGCCTTTGTTGGTAATTACAGCTTCCAGATGCCCCCTGTATGGAGAAACTAGGTGTAGGCATTGCTCAGGAGTGATTTTAGCCCATTCGTCCACACAAACAGTCAAATCTTGAAGGTTCCGTGGGTGTTTTCTATGAACGCTGATCTTCAGTTTGTTCCATAGATTTTCAATTGGATTCAGGTCAGATGAGTGACTGAGCCATTCTAACAGCTTTATTTTCCTTCTCTGGAGCCAGTTGAGAGTTTCCTTGGTTGTATGTTTGGGATCATTGTCTTGCTGAAATGTCCACCCTCATTTCATCTTCAGCATTTTGGCAGATGGCAACAGGTTCTTATCAAGGATGTGTCTGTACATTTGTCCATTCATCTTTCCTTCAGTTATATGAAGTCTGCCTGTACCATGTGCTGAAAAACACCCCCACACCATGATGGGATGTGTAGTGCCATTTCCCCTCCAAACATGCTGTGTGTTGTGGCATCCAAAAAGTTCAATTTTGGTCTCATCTGACCAGACCATATTCTCCCAGTATTTTACTGGCTTGCTCAAATGTTGTGCAGCAAACTTTAAATGAGCTTCAACATGCTTTTACTTCAGCAATGGAATCTTGCGAGGTGAGCGGGCATACAGCCCATGTTGGTTGAATGCATTACTTATTGTTTTCTTTGAAACAGCAGTAGCTGCTAATTCCAGGCCTTTCTGGAGCTCTCCACAAGTGGACTTTGGCTGCTAGATAACGCTTCTGGTAATTATTTTGACTCTTCTATCAGAAATCTTGCGAGGAGCTCCTGGTCATGGCCGGTTTATGGTAAAATGAAGTTCTTTCCACTTCCAAATGATGGCTCCGACAGTGCTCACTGGAACATTCAGCAGTTTAGAAATGCGCCTGTAATCAATGCCATCATTATGTTTTGCAACAAAGGTCTAGAGAGAGCTCTTTGCTTCTACCTATCATGAGTTCTTTGTGGTGTGACAATCCAATATTCACAGACCTTTTTAAAGGCTATCAGTCAGGACTTAACCAGCTGAAATTAATTTGCACTGATGGGGGATGGGATGGCTTCCTAAATTCTGATGGATTTCAGCTGGTTTCTTGGCTCTCTATGCCTTTTTGCACCTCTTTTGCTTCATGTGTTCAATACTTGTTCTGTGTCATTCCACTTTTTTAAACATAACTTGTTTTGTGAACACAGTTGCCTTGATTTCTTTGTATGTATGGATTACTTTGATTGTTACTGATATCTGGTGAAAATCTCAGGTCAATGGCGCCATCAGAAATATGTTTAATGAGAAAAATGTTGATTTGTTCAGTACTTATTTTCTCTGCTGTGTCACAGTGTAGTGCTGGGTGGGATGAGCAAAAATTTATAACAGTATTTTTTGAGATTTTAGCAGTTTCATAGTATATCATTGTATTTTTGTAGGCTTATGATGTATACAAACACTTGACCATCTATTCTACAGTATATGATGGCTGTGATTTGCTTCACAAACTGACACAATATATAAAGGAATCAGTATTGAGTGAAACAGTTAAACTTAAATTTTGCAAACAGCAACTTAACAAAGAAGGTGCAATAGTGTTGCCACCAGCAGTGACCACTGTGGCTTGACAGACTTTGAAATTTTTTTGGTTTTCAAAAATGTGGCGTAGACCAAAAAACTATACAGTGTAGTGCAAACTACAGACACAGCTCCTTGTTTGGCACAAATTGTTCTTGTTTATCCCCAGTCTTGCTGTTCTCAGAATCCTTATCCTCATCTGTATTTTCACCTCTTTAAATTACAAGAGCCCTTCCCAGTTGTTAACAGGTTACTATTATCCTACCTGGGTGGCTACATAACACATAACTACGCTGGATCCAGCATGAGTGTATTCCTCCATGGTGTCATTTTGTAAGCATACAATTAGTGATAGAAATGATTTGTGTTGCACATCTTGGCAGACTTGTCCAATATATCCACTGTCCCTCCAATGCACATGCCCAAACCATCTCAACCTTGCCTCCCTTACTTGATCTTGCAGTAGTGATACACTTATACCACTTTTTTCAGACCCAGAATGAGTTTGGGGTTTGGGTTCTGAATATTTACTGATATCTGTATCAATAAATATTCAAAACCCACTACTGCAAGACAGGAGGTGGAGCTGGCAGAGTTGAAGATGCTAAGATTCTCACTGGGAGTGACTAGGAGGGACAGGATACGAAATGAGTATATCAGGGGGACAGCTCAGATTGAGTGATTTGGAGACAAGAGAGGCAAGGCTGAGATGGTTTGGACATGTGCAGAAGAGGGATAGTGGATATATTGGACAAAGGACGCTGAAGATGGAGCTGACAGGCAGCAGAAAAAGAGGAAGACCACAGGGAACAGTCATGGATGTAGTGAAGGAGGACATGGAGAGGGTTGGTGACAGTGTGAGAGAGGAGGATGCAAGGGACAGGGTGAGATGGAGGCAGATGAGCCGTTGTGGTGACCCCTAAAGGGAGCAGCCGAAAGAGTAAGAAGTGTATCCCTACTGTCAATAGCTTATTAAATATTAATTGTATCCAGTCAGTACAGTTTATACTCTATTTTACCGTGAGTCTAATGTCTAAAGAAAAATGTGATTCTACTTTTTAAACATATCGTATGTTTGTTTTTCACCCCAGATGAGGATGAGGATCGCCTATTAGTGGACTGGTTCACTCTAATCCATGATAAACACCTTTTGGTACGACGAGAGGCTGAACTGGTCTACACGTAAGTTTCAGACAGCTGTAAGATACAGATATTTTATGGCACCTCACAAGTTATTGCAACATCACATCATCAGTAGGGTAAAACTAACCTGTCTCACAACAGTTGTCTGGCACCAAAGTACAGTGTTTTCCACACATGGACCTACTTGGATGGCTACCCAGGTCACCAAAGGATACTTTATTTGTTTTAATTTTGTCAGAATTTACTGGCACGCAGCCCCTCACCCTCTTATTTTGAAAGATTTGGCTGTTAAGAAGGTTAACTCTCTTATCTGTTGCAGCATTGAGTTGTTCAAGGCTTTCGACCAGAGCAGTGACTACAGGTGTTGAGCTAGAATCTGTTGAGAGGATGAGGGAATCAAAAGAGAAACAGATAAATATTTAATGTCATATGTAACCCTTGCCTTATGTTATTTAGGTAAGGGGAATAATTAAGTGTAGACCAGTTGCTAGGTTCGTAAGGGTTACAATAGGGAATTAAAGTGAGTGTGGAATGAAATAGCTGGAGGCAAGAAATGAGCAATTCATGTCTGTTATTAATAAATATAGAAGGAGCAAAATATACAAACAATGTACAAATATACAAATATAACAACGGCCGGCATGAAATAAAACCCCAAAAGTGTCCTACTGAGCTCAGTGTTTGATTGCCCGTTCGGGTTAGTCGTTTGACCAGTCAGGATATCTCGTATCTCCAGACTCAGGTTTCCAATCCTGGGCACTGGAGAGGGGAAGGATGCTCTTCACTCGAGATCTTGGTTAGGTCTCAGTCCAATCTTGGTTCAGGCTCGGGTCAGGCTCGCCATCTCCATTCGGAGAGAATCCAGGTTCCGGAAGGTTCTTGATCGGCAACCAAAAAAAACCTAGCCTGCACGACAATAATGGTATTATTGTTTACAGCTAGAGTAATTCGTTTTCCAATCCCTTCTTATATAACACCATAGCTTAGTGTTTAAATTCTTCTCTCATATTACTATTATCACAATCCAGCAATATAGTAATATCTTACATCTCACATCTTGCATCTTACATGCATGTGTTCTTTTTCTTTTCTCACAATCTCTCTGGTAGCACATGAAATACCCTTTTTCCATGTAACCAGTTAAATGAAATCCTCTTCCTATCTCTATATCATTTAACCATGAAATTATGATTAATCCTCTCTAACCTTGTCTCTGTAAATCATGAAATGAAATACAATTAATTTATCACATAACCAGGGAATATACTGTCCCATCACATCCAATATTCCCTTTTATAATCAGTAAACCCTGTCTGAGCTACTGGGTTTAGCATAACCTATGCTTTTACCTAGAGGGCTAACACCATGTGCTTTTAGCATCAAACTACACATTACATTCGACAGAAATGGTGCATAAGAGCTAAAAGTACTTTAGCATACTGTTGGGAACTGAAATCACATTTAGGGAAACCATACAGACACAAAGACAGCCTTTTCCATTGCTTTTAAACAGAAAAAAAATCCACTCGCGACTAGCATTAGCATAGCGCTAATGTTAGCATAACATTAGCATGTATCTGACTCACCAAAGATGAGATTCAGGGTGAACACCGCAGAAGTCACTGCTTCACGGCCTCTCAAGCTCGTGCTCCCATCAACTTAGGATAATAAAGGTTGCAAATTAGCGTTGGGAGAGTGTTTAGATCCATTTATAGCATCTTTCTGAATGAAACTCACCAAGAAGAGGTGTCAACGTGAGGACAGATCGTCCTACAGTTCCTCTCCTCCGCTCGCAGATCGTGAAAAGAACGATTTCCAGCATAGCGCCTCAGCACTTTGCTCGGAAGGCAGGGCTAATATTGCTCTTAACGAATAGAAAGACCCAGATCACCCAACGTGACCATGAACCGGAAATTCAAAAGTTGGATTCGAGGATCGCACTTCCTCTTCCCCAAGAGAATCGGTTTTCAAAATAAAGTCACACAATTGTATTAATACAATTTACATCTGAGAAAAAGGGTCATTTTCTCAGCTGGGTTACACTCTCCCCCACTAATTATCATGCACGTCCCGTTGCATGTGCAACCAAGACTGTCCATCGTCAGTATTGGTTGAGTTGTAATGTGATCACTTTCAGTATTGCCCCCACCCGGTATCAGTTATGGGTGGAACTACGACGGCATCTGGTCATCTTCGAACCTCCGACTTTCGTTTCTCTTTTGGCTTTGTACTGAGTGTACTTTGTGGGTTTTGAGCTTTTGGTTCTGCAGTTAGTTTTACTAGTTGCATTTGAATCTCTGCAACTTGTTTTGAGAGTTCTTGGAGTGTGTTTAGCGTGACATTGTCCTCATCGTCATCTGAACTGCATTGCACAGTTTGCACGTGAGAGGTCACTTTTTGTTTTGAACTGCTCAAATGTTGTTTCATCCTTAAATTTTTGGCAGCAATTTGGTCTTCTTCAGTGCGTAGCAAGAGAAGCAAATCAGGAAAAGTTGGGGGACTTGTTCGTTTTTGTTTTAACTGGAGTGCAGTTAAAAAAGAATCATCCCAACAACCTCGACAAAACTGCGTGACAAGCAGCCTGTCAAAATCCTGGCTTGAAGCGCCACCACGCTTCACAGTGTGAGTCAAAGCTACGTGAAGACGTTGTAGATATGACGAGGGTTTCTCACCTGTGTTTTGGAAGGTGTCAATAAACCTGGCGTAAAGCTCTCCGCCATCTTGAACTGTACCATAAGCAGAATCTAACAGCTGAAGGTATTCTGATGGTGAGCTGTTGGGGTTCAAGTACTTGACTACATCAGCTGCTGGGGGTAAAAGAGACTCAATGATCTTTCGGGATTGCTGCAATTTGGACATAGCAGAATCAGTCAAGATTAATTCTACACTGGAGCGCCAAGTGTCATAATCTAGCTTATAAGTTGGTCGGAGGTCTTTGCCAGAAAAAGCTCCGAGCTTTTGTGAAAACGGCTGCACGGAAAAATCCTCCCTTTTTACAATGTGCTCGACTACCACACGTTGCACTTCTGGGGGATTTGAATCATGTGCAGGAGTGGTGGGCATACTTCGAGCTGGGGTGCTCGCAGTGTGATTTGGCTCAGAAATCTGTGACATCCTGTCTTTCAGGACATCTGCAAAATCTCTGCCACTCATCTTCGCTAGGTTTTTACTATCAGTGATATATAACCTGATCATCTCATCAAGTTGCTCATCTCCAGCAATTTCACTCACTATCACTGCATTTGGGATTTTCACAGATTCACGCTCAACAATATCCATTTTGGGTACGTTATAGGCTTGAAATAACATAAGGGAGAGAAAAAAAAAGGCTCCTGGCTGGGCTCGCCACTTTTATTGTAACCCTTGCCTTATGTTAATTAGGTAAGGGGAATAATTAAGTGTAGACCAGTTGCTAGGTTTGTAAGGGTTACAATAGGGAATTAAAGTGAGTGTGGAATGAAATAGCTGGAGGCAAGAAATGAGCAATTCATGTCTGTTATTAATAAATATAGAAGGAGCAAAATATACAAACAATGTACAAATATACAAATATAACAACGGCCGGCATGAAATAAAACCCCAAAAGTGTCCTACTGAGCTCAGTGTTTGATTGCCCGTTCGGGTTAGTCGTTTGACCAGTCAGGATATCTCTTATCTCCAGACTCAGGTTTCCAATCCTGGGCACTGGAGAGGGGAAGGGTGATCTTCACTCGAGATCTTGGTTAGATCTCAGTCCAATCTTGGTTCAGTCTCGGGTTAGGCTCGCCATCTCCATTCGGAGAGAATCCAGGTTCCGGAAGGTTCTTGATCGGCAACCAAAAAAAACCTAGCCTGCACGACAATAATGGTATTATTGTTTACAGCTAGAGTAATTCGTTTTCCAATCCCTTCTTATATAACACCATAGCTTAGTGTTTAAATTCTTCTCTCATATTACTATTATCACAATCCAGCAATATAGTAATATCTTACATCTCACATCTTACATCTTACATGCATGTGTTCTTTTTCTTTTCTCACAATCTCTCTGGTAGCACATGAAATACCCTTTTTCCATGTAACCAGTTAAATGAAATCCTCTTCCTATCGCTACATCATTTAACCATGAAATTATGATTAATCCTCTCTAACCTTGTCTCTGTAAATCATGAAATGAAATACAATTAATTTATCACATAACCAGGGAATATATTGTCCCATCACATCCAATATTCCCTTTTATAATCAGTAAACCCTGTCTGAGCTACTGGGTTTAGCATAATCTATATTTTAACCTAGAGGGCTAACACCATGTGCTTTTAGCATCAAACTACACATTACATTCGACAGAAATGGTGCATAAGAGCTAAAAGTACTTTAGCATACTGTTGGGAACTGAAATCACATTTAGGGAAACCATACAGACACAATGACAGCCTTTTCCATTGCTTTTAAACAGAAAAAAATCCACTCGCGACTAGTATTAGCATAGCGCTAATGTTAGCATAACATTAGCATGTATCTGACTCACCAAAGATGAGATTCAGGGTGAACACCGCAGAAGTCACCGCTTCACGGCCTCTCAAGCTCGTGCTCCCATCAACTTAGGATAATAAAGGTTGCAAATTAGCGTTGGGAGAGTGTTTAGATCCATTTATAGCATCTTTCTGAATGAAACTCACCAAGAAGAGGTGTCAACGTGAGGACAGATCGTCCTACAGTTCCTCTCCTCCGCTCGCAGATCGTGAAAAGAACGATTTCCAGCATAGCGACTCAACACTTTGCTCGGAAGGCGGGGCTAATATTGCTCTTAACGAATAGAAAGACCCAGATCACCCAATGTGACCATGAACCGGAAATTCAAAAGTTGGATGACGAGGATCGCACTTCCTCTTCCCCAAGAGAATCGGTTTTCAAAATAAAGTCACACAATTGTATTAATACAATTTACATCTGAGAAAAAGGGTCATTTTCTCAGCTGGGTTACACATATACATAGTCATGTGAAAAAATTAGAACACCCCATTAAATATTCAGTTCTTTAAGAAATGTTCATATATTGATGTCTAATCTTGTTTTTATTTATGTCTGGAAAAGAAGGTGATTTAATTGCAGGTAAATAACAAAAATTAACCTTGTTTTACTCATTAAACAAGATGTCAACAAAAATGTGTATTCTAACTGAGGAAAACGTTAGGACATCCTACCGCCTAATAGCTAGTTTTACCCCCTTTGGCTGAAATAACTTCAGTGATGGTTCTTGTAGCCATCTACCAGTCTCTGACATTGGTCTGAGGAAAGTTTGCCCCACTCCTCAACACAGAATTCTTTCAGCTGTGAGATGTTTGAGGGGTTTCTTGGATGTGCAGTCCATTTCAAGTCATCCCACAGCATCTGAATGGGATTAAGAGCTGGGCTTTGACTCAGCCATTCCGGGACTCTCCATTTCTTAGTTTTTAGCCAGTCCTTGGTGGATTTACTGGTATGTTTTGGGTCATTCTCATGTTGCAGGGTCCAGTTCCGCTTCAGCTTTAATTTTTTTTTTTATTTAAGTTTTTGTAAAGGGTATACACGTCATTACAGCATTGCATTGTTTACATTTTCATCACATGTTCCCTTATTTTTTGTTATTTGACAACATTGGAAGAATAATTGTTACAACACCCCTTTTTTTTAAGTGAAAGAAAAAGTGAAATTAAAGAGAACAAAAAAAACCAACAAAAAACAAAAGAGCAAAAAACAAAAAAAAATTAAAAATAAAAATTAAAAATAAATAAATAAAAATAAAAGAGCATCTGAGTAGTGTTGGAACAAAGAGCGGTGTCATTATAGAAATGGTATTTGTCAAAGATTAGATCTAATGGAAGACACATATGCGATCCAGGGTTGCCAAAAGTTCAAGAACCCATCCATGTCCTGTCTCAGTGCAAATGTCAACTTTTCCATCGAGTAAATGTTTTGGATCACGTTAATCCAATCTTCAGGTGTAGGACAGTCCTTCAACATCCATTTTTTAGTTGGGGCTTTTTTACTTGCCAATATTAAAACAGTGAATAAGTATTTTTCTCCTTGTCTTTCCAGTGAATCCGGTAGTAAACCCAAATACAAAGTTACAAAAGAAAAGGGGACTGTTATTTTGAATATTTTCCCCAATATTGTCTGTACATTGGTCCAATATTGGTGGATAACTGGGCATGACCAAAACACATGAAAATGATTTGCAGTCTCTTCACCACACAAGCGCCAACAATTCAACCCCTTATGAGTAAATTTGTTTTGTGCAGGTGTTCTGAAAAATCTTACCAAATTTTTCCATCCAAATTCTCTCCACTGCAGGGATGAGGTACTTTTCCATTGCTGTTTATTTAGCTTTTCCCATATTTCCAGTTGTAAAGTGAAATTCCCCTTTTTTTTTCCCATCTCTCTTTTATATATGATGTGTTGGCTCCTTTTAAGTCTTGAAGACCTTGGTATATTTTAGAGATGTATCTGATCCCTGGGATCCCTTTATATGCCATTAAGAAGACCTTCAGAACACCTGACTGGGCCCTTTCCAAATCCTCCTTTTTAAGTATATTGTTTATGTGGTGTCTAAGCTGAAAGAACCTGTAAAGGTCTTGATTCATTAGACCTTGTTTTTTCAAATCTTCAAAACTTCTTAAAATTTGCCCTTTAAAAAAATCGTAATATTTTATCAGTCCGTTCTCTTTCCACTTTTTAAATCTAGTGTCTGTTTTATTAGGAGTAAAGTCTTGATCATAGGCAATCCATTGCAGAAATCGGTAGGGCTCTTTAGTTTGATTCTCTCTGACTATCTTAAACCAAATTTTTAGCTGGGTCTCTGTCCACGGGTTAGTGTTATTCAGAAGTTTAGGTAAGGCATTGTTCCCTATTATCAGCTGTAGGGGGATGTCACTTGGTATTTGGCATTCCATCTCCTTCCATTGTGCAGTGTAGACTGGGTTACATATCTCTACTAAAGTTTTAATTTGTGCGGCTTTAAAATAGTCCCTGATATTTGGCAGCGCGAGCCCACCTTTGTCTTTGTTTAGCTGTAGGGTTCTATATCTGATTCTAGGTCTCTTGCCCTGCCATATGAATCTTGAGATCCTTTTGTCCAGTTCCTGCCATGTTTTTTTGGGAGGTTCTACCGGTATTGTTTGGAAAAGGTATAGAAGACGTGGAAGTATATTCATTTTGACTGCTTCAATTCTTTGTGCAGTACCCAAGAATGGTATCATATTCCATCTTGCTAGATCAGATTTTATTTTTGCCACCAGTGGATCATAGTTTAGTGTTATAATTTTGTTGAGTTGTTTCGGGATATTGACCCCCAGATATTTCATAGATTCCATCTCCCAGTTAGTTTTGAGTTTGCTTAGTAAATATTGATTTGGGTCATAGTTGAATGTTAAAACTTGGGTTTTATGCATGTTTAGTTCGTACCCCATTTTACTGCCCTCCCATCGAGTTTCCCAGTTATCGACTGGTAGACAGCAAGCTAACACGTGTGGTGCAGGCCTCAATGATGACAAGATGCTTCCTTTTATCTCGTTTATTGAAGCTACCCCACAGGGAACTCAACGTGATGTACACTCGTCTTTTTGGTTTTACATCCGTTTACATTCGTTCCTACATCCGTGTAAAACTGCAACAAAGTAAACATATACACGCCGTCAATGATATAGTCACCGTGTTTAGCTTAGCACATGTTAGCATTAGCTCTAGCTTAGCTGGTAACAACGTTGGCAACGGACTAGACAGTCGCTTAAAATACACCAATGCAACCATGCAGTTCTCATTGTAGCTGTTAACACTGTCAAACCATGCAGATACTCACGGACTAATGATGTCCAAGGCGCCGATAATTAAACAACATTCACAGCGTTCATACATTGAGTGACGGTCTGACCGGTCTCCCGTTATATCATTACTGCGCATGTGCAACACTTTGTGTATCAGTTCAAAACGATGCTTTCACTACACCACTAGAGGGAACCAAACTCACTTACATGAAATGCTGTAATGGGAGCTTCAACTTAATTCAAGGCGACAGAATACTCCCCGTCTGGTGCAATAACATTGTACCACTATTTAGCCTTACAACATTTCAAACAACAGTGGATAACAATGTTAACCATATCATTATCTATTATTCCCCATCTGCTATCAGTAAAACCATTTCTGTAATTGGTCTCAGAAACACTTTAACAGTCCCATCTCTTATTATCTTCACCTCCGCTTTTCGTACTTTATTGTCCTTTCCGTGAAATGTCTTCACAATCCGCCCCATGGGCCAGTCATTTCTGTGTGTTTGCCCATCCTTGAGCAAAACGACATCTCCAACATTGATGTTCGGTTTCTCATCAGTCCATTTTCTTCGGCTCTGAAGTGTCACAAGATACTCTTGTCTCCATTGTTTCCAAAAACTATCCGCAAGAGCCTGCACTTGTTTCCACTGACATGCATGAAGTTCTGGTGCAGCGAAAGTTCCTGATGGTGCTGTCAAGGGGTTGGTTTTTTGGGTCAGTAGCATTGCTGGGGTTAGGATGGTTGGATTGTCAGGATCTGTTGAGACCGGCACAAGTGGTCTTGCATTCATCACTGCCATAACCTCCGCCATTAAGGTGTTCAGTACCTCATGCGTGAGCCGTAGTTTGTTCTTGAGAAGTAGTGCATCTAAAATCCGCCTGGCAACTCCAATAAGTCTTTCCCAGGATCCACCCATGTGTGATGCATGAGGTGGGTTAAAAAACCATTTGCAACCCTTTTCTTGTAGGTAACTTGTTAATGCTGCGTCACTGCGCTCAATTCTCAGTTCCTTACATGCCCCGATAAAGTTTGTGCCCCTATCAGATCGCAGAAGCTGTGCGGGTCCCTGAATGGAGAAGAATCTTCTCAGAGCACTTATGAAACTGGACGTTGACATTGATTCAATCAGTTGGATGTGCACAGCTCTTGTTGACATGCATGTGAAAAGTAGAGCCCATCTGTTGCTGGTTGCTATGTAATACCACTGTGATGGAAGTGTTGACTTTCTGATGCGGGTTACACGGTTTGCCACATATGCGTAGAACCCTTTTGTGTTATTGTTTATGTATCCGAGAACAATCTTACGGTCCGTATAAAACCTGACAGCATCCATTGCAGTGTCTATCTCATCCCTGATCAGCTCGTACATCTCAACAGCTAGAACAGCTGCGCATAGCTCCAAACGAGGGATGGTGTGTGTAGGGTGTGGTGCTATTTTAGCTTTACCCATAATGAACCCTGAGTGGCACTGACCTTCATTGTTGGTGGTTCTCAGGTAGGCTACTGCTCCGATTGCCAAGGTTGGTGCATCTGAGAAAATGCATAACTCTCTTTTCCGAACAGAAGGCTGCGACAATGGCAGGTAGCACCTTGGTATCTGTAGGTCTTCTAGGTCTTTCAGGGAATCTTTCCATTTGTTCCATTCCTCTTCTCTCTCAGCGGGAAGTGGTTCATTCCAGTCGCCATGTTCTGTTGACAGTTCACGCAGGAGGTTCTTCCCCTGCATCGTGATAGGCGCCACAAACCGTAGAGGATCATACAGGCTGTTGACCGTCGCTAAGACTCCCCTTCGTGTGCAGGGCTTCCTGTCAATGGACACCTGAAACATAAAACTGGCAGTTTCAAGATTCCAAAGCACCCCTAAACTGCGTTGTAGTGGGAGCTCGTCACGTTTGAGATCTAAGTCTTTTAAGTCATTTGCTCTTTCATTTGCCGGAAAGGCTTCCATGACCCTGTGGTCATTAGATGCTATTTTGTCTAATTTGAGATTGGATTGTGCTAACATCTTTTGTGCGTTTGTCAGGATGTCAACAGCTTTTTCTGGTGTGGCTGTGGAGGCTAATCCATCATCTACATAGAAATGTCTCATTATGAACTGTGTTGTGTCATGTCCATGCTCTTTCTCACCTTCAGCTGCAGCACGTCTCATGCAGTAAACAGCCACGGCTGGAGAAGGGCTATTGCCGAACACATGCACTTTCATTCTGTAGTCTCTTACTTCTTTGTCCATGATGTCAATAAAAACTTGATCTTCTATTGACAGCGCTGGTTTATTGTCGTCCTTTGTTTTATCAAAGACTGTGTTTCCTAAGTGGCCTGTGTCTCTCTCACCCTGCAAGGCATATGGTAGTATGCTGTTGGGCCGTGAGGTAGAGCAACCTGAAACCTCTTTGACAAGAAATGTTTGGGCATGGGCTAAGGAATGATGCACGACCATTGTAGAGCACATGTGTCTTTAGCACGTTAACAGTCGAAGGCTTGTGTGTTGTCCCTAAACACGTTTCTCCCACAATAACCCATCCCAAGTCCAAGCGCTGTGCATAGGGAGTACTGTGGGGCCCATTTATTTGTTCCCTCACCTTGTGTACCTGTAGGATGTCTCTTCCCAGCAGTAGGAGGATGGGAGCATGTTCATCTACAGGTGGAATTTTGTCTGCGACTTTTCTCAGGTGTGGATGCACAAGTGCGGCCTTTGGAGATGGAATCTCCCTCCTGTCATCGGGGATCATGTCACACTCGATCAAGTTTGGAAGCTGGAGCTGTACCTTTCCATCCATTGGTTCTATCATGAAGTTTGAAGCTCTCCGCCCCCAAACCGTAGTAGCTCCTGAACAAGTTTTCAGTGTGTAAGGGTCGGAAGGTGCTCTAATGTTGAACAGCTGGAAAAACTCAGATTTAGTGAGTGATCTGTTGCTTTGTTCATCGAGCACTGCATACATTTTCTGGGCTTCTTCTCTGTGTCCTGCAGGACAAACTAACACAGGGCTAATTTTTGAGCAGGATTGTGGGTTTTCTGCATTACCGCAAACTTTTGTGCATCTAGACGTGACTAGTGTGCCCTCATAATTATGGTACTCCCCGCCATGATCCGTCTCAGCTTCCTGAGGTTCCATGGGAGGAGGAGAGGGGCCGGGATGTAGTGCTGCTACATGTCTATCACTACCACAGTCAGAGCACTGGATTGACTGTTTACAGTCTTTTGCCAGATGCTGAGTGGACCCACAACACTTAAAGCAGATGAGATTCTCTCTTAAGAACAGTTTGCGTTCTTCTATTGGCTTTGCTCTAAACGTTTTACATTTCTTTAATGGGTGTGGCTTTCTGTGTATGGGACATTGTTTATCTGGGCTTTCTGTTCTTTGATGTGTGTGGTTACCTTTAGCTGCGGGTGAAGCTGGTGGGATGTCCGTTTTGTGGACACTGATGAGGTGCTTACTGGCGAACTTGGGGGCCTTTTCAACTCTGGTGTTTATGTGGGTCGGTGGAGAGAAGCTGAAACTTGGGTCGTTTCTTATTTTGGCCTGTTGTCTGACGTAACTGGAAAAAAAGCTGAAAGGGGGAAAGGCGACTTTGTGTGCTTCTTTGTATTTGGCACCTGCTGCAATCCACTTCTTCTGTAGGCTGTAGGGCAGTTTCTCGACAACAGGATTCACTCCACGGGCTGTATCCAGGTATGCGAGCCCAGGTAGGTATCCGCCATCCTTTGCACATTCGAGTTCCTGTAGAACTTCATCAAGTTCTCTCAGCTTGAGTGCATCTTTGTTGCTGATTTTGGGAAAATCATCAAGCTTTTTTAACAGTGCATTTTCTATTGCTTTGGGTGACCCATAACACTCTTCTAGCCTTTCCCAGACTAAGTTGAGGGCTGCTTTTGGGTTGAAGACATGTGCAGAG
The DNA here is from genome assembly GCA_020510985.1 of Pholidichthys leucotaenia. Classification (NCBI taxonomy): domain Eukaryota; kingdom Metazoa; phylum Chordata; class Actinopteri; order Cichliformes; family Pholidichthyidae; genus Pholidichthys; species Pholidichthys leucotaenia. Next base: position 82,604,019 of record CM035848.1, on the reverse strand, counting down.
CGGATCCTCTTTGCTTGTTCTGCTGATTCTGTGCCAAGCCATTTTATCATCAAATCCAATTGCTCATGGTGTGAGAGGCTGAGGTCTTGTATGGCGTTCTGGAAAGATGCCTTCCATGCCCAATAATTCTCTGGGAGGTCATCAAACTGTAGGAGTCCCGTGCTCAACATCTCCCGGCGTGTGAGGTATTTGGTCAGATCCTGAATGCTTTGTGCTTCCGCGTAATGTGTTGTGGGGGCATAATAGGGTCGTAACGTTGGGGGATTAATTGTCTCTGCAGCTCCATGCTCCTCCTTCATGTTGACACTGACCCTACTCTTACCATCTACAGCATTAGATGAGATGAATGGTGCATTTGTGGCCATTTCCAACTGTTCACACTGGATCTTAGAGGGGGTGGCTGGATTAGTTTTAAGTGGAATTTCCTCAAAGCGCACATCAAAGTGTTTCTGTACATACTCAGATGTGTGTTGTGCTGAGCCAACTGGCAAGTCCATTAATGCTTGACTGAATTCACTTCTTGCACATTGCTCTGCTTCTTCATAGGCCGCAGCTTCAGCTTCAGCTTCTGCAGCTGCAGCAGCCTTCTGATGGTTCAAAATGTGCATTTGTGCTTCAAGATTAGCTTTCTGCGTGATGAGGGCTGCTTCTTTCTCTGAATAAGCTAATTTAGCCCGTGCAGCATCTGCTTTGGCTCTAGCCTTTATGGCTGAGGAGGTAGCTGAAGAAGCCTTGCTTGACTTGGAGCTACGTGAATATAACGAGCTACCTTGTACAGCTGTAGCCAAGGGAGCTGTGTGATCGGTCTCCATAACTTCACTTCTGAGTTGGGGAGTTGGCTGGTGCTGCTCTCCCGCCCTGAGGCTCATTTGCTGCTTGTTGTTTGTTTATTGGGCCCGCCGCGCTGTAGTCCTTTTACTTTACTGCCCTCCCATCGAGTTTCCCAGTTATCGACTGGTAGACAGCAAGCTAACACGTGTGGTGCAGGCCTCAATGATGACAAGATGCTTCCTTTTATCTCGTTTATTGAAGCTACCCCACAGGGAACTCAACGTGATGTACACTCGTCTTTTTGGTTTTACATCCGTTTACATTCGTTCCTACATCCGTGTAAAACTGCAACAAAGTAAACATATACACGCCGTCAATGATATAGTCACCGTGTTTAGCTTAGCACATGTTAGCATTAGCTCTAGCTTAGCTGGTAACAATGTTGGCAATGGACTAGACAGTTGCTGAAAATACACCAGTGCAACCATGCAGTTCTCATTGTAGCTGTTAACACTGTCAAACCATGCAGATACTCACGGACTAATGATGTCCAAGGCGCCGATAATTAAACAACCTTCATAGCGTTCATACATTGAGTGACGCTTTGACCGGTCTCCCATTATATCATTACTGCGCATGTGCAACACTTTGTGTATCAGTTCAAAACAATGCTTTCACTACACCACTAGAGGGAACCAAACTGACTTACATGAAATGCTGTAATGGGAGCTTCAACTTAATTCAAGGCGACAGAATATCCATACTCTGAAAAAACTGAGATTAGTTCTGGAAAAGAGGTGTCCGGCTGCCCCAGGTATATTAAAATGTCATCAGCAAAGAGTGCTATTTTATGTTCCTTCTGACCAAGTGTAATACCTTGAATTTTTTGATTCTGTCTTATCCATTGGCTCAGAGGTTCTATGAAGATTGCAAAGAGCAGTGGAGACAAGGGGCAGCCCTGACGACATCCTTTTTCCAGCTCAAAAGATGATGATAAATTACCGTTAATCCTTATTTTAGCTGTTGGTTTTTTATATAATGCCTGGATAGTTCTAATGAAGTTGTTATGAAAATTGAAACTGGATAAGATTCTATATAGGAAAGACCAGTCAACCGAATCGAATGCTTTTTCAGCATCTAATCCCAATATGACTGCATTTAAGTTATATTTTTTTATATGATGAATTATGTGTAAAGTGCGTCTAATGTTGTCTTGTGTCTGTCTTTGTCTTATAAAACCTGTTTGGTCTAAATGAATTAAGTCTGTCAGTATATTTTCTAACCTTTTGGCAAGGATAGTGGTAAAAAGCTTATAGTCCTGATTTAATACACTGATTGGTCTGTAGTTGGAGCATTCTAGTTTATCCTTTTCAGGTTTAGGTATGACTGCAATGACCCCTTCTGTCCAGGAGGGGGGGTTTCCCCTGTGTGGAGGACATAGTTAAATGTTTTCAGGAGGAGAGGAGATAGTTGCTGTTTAAAGGTTTTGTACCACTCTGCTGTATAGCCATCTGCTCCTGGGGATTTGTTAGCTTTAAGTTTCATAATTGCTTTTTCTAATTCTTTAGGTTGTATTTCTGACAGTAGTGTATTATTTTGAGACTCAGTAAGTTGGGGAAGGTTTAATGTGTTTAGGAATGCTTCGGATGCGTTTTTATGTTTTTTGAGGGAGTACAAGTTCTTATAGTAGTTCTCGAAGCTTTTAAGAATATCCTGAATTCTGAATTTTATTTCCTTTGATACTGGGTCTCTGATTTTGTAGATTGCTCTTTCCGTTTGTTGTTTCCTCAATTTATAGGCTAATAATTTTGCCGATTTGCTGCCTGCTTCATAGTATTTTTGTTTCAGAAATGGAAGTTTCTTCTGGATTTCTATTGTGTAGATCTCATTTATTTGTTTTTTAATTTCCTTAATTTTGAGCGAGTCATTAGAATGAGTGTTGTCTTTGTGCTCTTTTTCTAGGTTCTTAAGTTCTGACTCTAATGTGGTTAGTTTTTCTTGTCTCAGTTTCTTTTGGATTGCCAGTTTTGCAATAATCTTTCCCCTTATTACAGCTTTGCATGCATCCCACAGTATTAAAGGGGATACTTCTCCATTATCATTTTCTTCCAAATATCTGAGAATATCTGATTCCAATTCATCTTTCAGTGGTCCTTTCAGGACATTTGAATTCAACCTCCAAGAAAATGTATTATTTGTGTATTTTTGGATACTTAAGTCCATATAGATCGGACTGTGGTCAGAGAGATCCATCAGTCCTATTTTACATGTTTTTACTCTTTCAATGTCTCTATTAAACATAAAAAAATAGTCAGTCCTTGAGTATGATGAATGTGGCGCTGAGTAAAATGTATAGTCTTTTACATTGGGGTTGAATTCCCTCCACACATCACAGATTCCCATTTCTTTTAGTAGCATCCGAGTTTTCCTACTTTGAGTGTTATTTTGATGTGGAGAATTACCTGTTGCATCCCAGTATGGATTCAGTCTTAGATTGAAGTCTCCACCACATATCACTAAACCTTGGGCTTTAGTTATCATTAGGTCAAATACATTTTTATAAAATTTCCAGTTAGCCCCTGGAGGTGCATATACATTCAGCAGGGTGATATCTTCTCCCTCTAGCCGCCCAATTACCAAACTGTATCTCCCTTCTTTATCTTTGTGTTCTGATTTTTTTTCAAATGTAATTTTGGTTGAGATCAATGTCGCTACTCCCCTCCTCCTCCCTGACTTATATGAAGATGAAGAGATCATTTTAAACCCTTGTCTATTGAGTTTAGTGTGCTCCACGTCTGTTAGGTGGGTTTCTTGTAAAAATATTATTCTTGCTTTGTCTTTTTTCATTTTGCCAAGAATCTTGGATCTTTTAACTGGATTCAGGATCCCTTTTACATTATATGAGATTATTTTGGTTACACCCTGTTTCTCCATTGTATTGTCTTATTTAGTATAACAGTGTGGTGGCCCTCTTTTATGCTACTCAGAAACTGAAAGAACATTAAGAACATAAAAAACATTAAGAACATAGTGTATAAAACTTTAAAACAAAAAACTGACAAAAGAACTTCCTGAGGTCTTTTTAGAGACCCTGGAAGAGCCTTGATGGAGTGTAGGCTCTGAGGGAAATTCCTCAAACTCTGTTACATGTTGAGGGCCCTCTCTTACCCCTGTTGTCCCATGTTTAACATGAAGTTCAGATCCCAATCCGAACTTGTAATGATTTTTTTTTTTTTTTTTTTTTTTTAATGCCTATACCCTATGAAATTGTGTGCACCCTCCCACCACCATCACAGCAAACGTTCACGCTAATACAGTATTTGTTAGTGTGGGGAGAACATGTGGATCAATGTCACATTTCTATTTTAACAAGTTGTTGTTTTTTTTTTTAAGACTTATTTGTTTCTAATATTATGACTGTTCCATGAAATGTTTTACCACATGCTGAATCTGCATCTCCTTTAATGTTTGTTACCTTGTAGGAGGGGGGTTGGATGTGCAGATTGACTAAAAAAAATCCGTATTCCCTCCTGTAAACGGCCAGTTTTTCCTTGTAGCTCTGACGCTGGGTTTCCCGCTGCTGGCCTGTGGATTTTGAGGGTCTCTGTGTGGACCACGTTTGAGCCTTGATTCTTTCGCTCGGGTCTGCTGCGGGTTTAAACACCGTTACCGGGAGCCCTCTCCTCGCCATATCTGCGGTTGCTTCTTCCGCCGAATTGTAGAGACAAGTCTCATCGCCGTAGAAGACGCGCAGCTTCGCCGGAAATGGTGTCTGGAAGTGCAGTTTTTTCTCTCGTAGTATCTTTTTAGCGTCGTTGTATTCCCGACGCTTTTTAAGGACCTCCGGAGTGTAATCGTGTTCCACGAAAACTTCTCTCTTGGTGCATAAATCCTTTTTTCTGCCGAGCCAGTCTTACAACCTCTTGTTTTATTTTGGAGTTGGAGAACCTCACCACCACCGATCGCGGTGGCGCTTCCGCCGCCGGCCTAGGGGCTAATGTACGGTGCGCCCTTTCTATCTTCAAGTCGGTGGATTGGGGAATATCCAACTTCTCTCTCAGTAAGGATTCCACGCATGCCGCCATTGTGGTGAAACCATCCTCAACTCCTTCTTTCAGACCATGAATTCTTATGTTGTCTCTTCTCAGTCTTCCTTCTTGGTCGGTTAGCTTAGCCTCCAGTCTTGACTGCCTTTTGTGTAGATCCAGCACGGAATCTTCCAGCCCTTTTATTCTTTCCTCTGCTTCCAAGATTCGGTCCTCGGCCTGGTCCACTCTGCTGTTTGTCCTTTTTAATTCTTCTTTGATTTCACGAAATTCGGCCCAACACTCTCGGCGAAATCGTCTTAATTCTTTAAGTACCATTTTCAAGCTAACCTTTTTGTTAGCTTCATTCAGCTCCTCATCTTCTGAATGGAAATCCTCCGGATCAGATTCTTCGGCCGATGTGTGTCCTGGCCTGGTAAATGTCGATTTCTTCTGTTTTCCTTTAGGCATGATGACTTTGTCCTTTGATTTTCACTCTTCCAAAAATCCGTTAAATCTGATTTTCAAGGTATTTTACTGGATTGGGTCTGGGAGATTCAGCGTTAAGCTGCTATCACCATGGTGTCCAGACCGGAAGTCAGCTTTAATTTTTTTACAGATGGTCTCACATGGTCCTCAAGCACCCTTTGACACACGGTAGAATTCATGGTGGATTCTATGATGGTGAGCTGGCCAGGTCCTGCTGCAGCAAAGCATGCCCAAACCATGACACTTTCACCTCCATGCTTCACAGTTGGTATGAGGTTCTTTTCCTGGAATGCTGTATTTGGTCTACACCAAACACATCCTCTGTTCTGGTGTCCAAATAATTCAATTTTAGACTCATCTGTCCAAAGAACATTATTCCAGAAGTCCTGGCCTTTGTCTATGTTCTCTCTGGCAGACTTCAGTCTGGCCTTCATGTTTCTCTTCTAGAGCAAAGGTTTCCTCCTTGCATGCCTCCCACGCAAGTTAAACTTGTGCAGTTTCTTTCTGATTGTAGAGGCATGCACCTTCACATCAACAGCAGCAACAGCCTGCTGTAGGCCCCGTGATGATATTTTAGGGTTTTTGGAGACTTCTTTTAGCATCTTGCAGCCTGCTGTTGGGGTGAACTTGCTTGGACGGCCAGACCTGGGCATGTTGGCAGTTGTTTTGAATGTCATCCACTTGTAGACTATTTTCTGGACAGTGGAATGGCTGATTTCAAATTCTTTTGAGATCTTTTTAAATCCCTTACCAGACTCATAAGCTGCTACAATCTTCTTTCTGAAGGCCTCAGACAGCTCTTTCAATCTCACCATGGTGTTCACTCTTACTTCAGCAGTCAGGAGCACACCAAACTAAATGTCTGAGGTTTAAATAGGACAAGCCTCCTTCAAAATGCTGAGTAACGATGTTCTAATCATGTGCACCTGATGTGATACACCTGTGTAATTTTAGCCATTTTAACTTGGAATAAATGTGGTGTCCTAATTTATTCCTCACCAGAAATTGCATGTTTTTAGAATTATATTTTACAGAAAATTTTAAAGTCTTTTTTTCCAGTTTTAGTTGTTTAGTTATATTACTTGAATGTCCCAGTATTGTTAAAATTGATATTAAATATCCATATGTCTAAATATGTTAAAAAAAAACCACACACACACACACACAGGCTTTCATAGGGTGTTCTAATTGTTTCACATGACTGTATAGACATTTACCAGAGTGGTGGCGCATCCGCCCCACAACTGGGAGGTCGTGGGTTAAAGTCCTGGTTGGGTCATACCAAAGACCATATAAAAATGGTACTTCCTGCCTTCTAGCTTGGTGCTGAGCAAAAATAGAATGGAGGAAGGAAAGTTGGTTACCCAACCACAGGGGGTGCATAAGCCAGTGTACTCCCTGTGCCGGTCCCAAGCCCGGATAAATGGGCAGGGTTGTGTCAGGAAGGTCATACGGTGTAAAAATCCTAGCCAAATCAACATGTGGATCATCGTGATATAAGGTGATGATACGCCATGGCGACTTTGAAGGGGAGCAGCCGAAAGATTAAAAAAAACATACAAACATTTGTTTCATGTATTGACATTTAAGATGGTGTGTGTGCTCAGAAAAGTTTCTGCAATGACAGTTATCTGAAGTTTCTGGTAATTTCAAAATGGCCTTAAAATGTCCATAGAAATTCACATACATACGTACATACAGTAGATGTTAGTCAAATTATGAGGTGTGCATTTGAAAGCATGCATGCAACGTTTTACCAACACATAGGTCCCATTTGCACATGATTTTGGATTGCATTTTGTGTGATTGAATAGTGATCAATTAGCACAAAGTACAGCTGTAAAAACTGTCAAAACACACTGTTGGAGGGATGGTGATCCTGCCAAACCACTCCTGAAGGCAGTGACTCAAGTGACCAAGACTTATTTAACTTCTCAAACATCACCACCTGCTGTCGACATTTTTTGTCCCATTAACCACCTCAGTACATTATTCTTCACTGAAAACCTTCTAATGCCAGGTTCAAATGGAGCCATTGAGACAATAGCTGCAATTCATGTTAGCAAGCCTGCAGAAAGTGATTTAAAAGTAATAAATGGAGGTTATTGTTCTCCGTTTATTTTTATGCCGCATACTTCAGGGCGAAGCAGCAGAACCTGGAGGAGAGGCAGGCTGACGTGGAGTACGAGCTCAGGTGTCTTCTCAACAAACCAGGTATTTATTGTAAAGGGAACAGGGACTTCCACACAAATTCAGATCATAATGTTTCGAATTTGAATTTATTCGGTAATGAGCACACAATAAAGACAACAAAAAATGTAATGTTTTCACACAGATTACAAAGAAAAATGCTAATCAGATAAACTTTAAAGCCAACGATTCATCACCCACACATGGTTTATCCTTCCTCTAATCAGAGAAAGAGTGGACAGAGGAGGACAAGAGCCGAGAGCAGGAGCTGATGGCGGAGCTGGTCACCATCATTGAACAGCGCAACCAAATAGTCAACAGCATGGACCAGGACAGGCAGAGGTAAGTTGGGATTAGTAGTTACGATGAGCCAGGAGGAGCAGACTGAAGATATTTGCAGCTTTCAGAAATCTAACAGTCACTCTATCACAGGGAAGAAGAGGAGGACAAACTTATGGAAGAAATGCTGAAGAAAAAAGGTGGGAAAATGTTTAGTGTACAGTGCAGATGTCAGTATCAAGGCCTGGGGACCAGATACGGCCCTGCACTATATTTAGTCTGGCCTCCTAATAAATTTGTGACTTTTTTCCCCCCCGTCTCATAAATTAATAATTTTGAGACTTTGTGACTTTTTCCCCTGGTTTCATATATTTGTGACATTTTTGTCCAGTCTAGTAGATTTGTCTTTCTTTTCTCCAGTTTCATGAATTTGCAACTTTTTTCACCAGAGTCATAAATTTGTGACTTTTTCTCCAGAATAGTCAATTTCCAACTTTTCTCCCCAGTCATAAATTTGTATTTTCTTCACACGGAGTTGTAAATTTGGAACATTTTCCCCAGACTTGTTCATTTTCAGTCTTTTTCCGAGTCTCCTAAATTTGCTCTCCCACCCGAGTTGTAAATTTGCAACTTTTTCATGTCATTAATTTGCAACTTTTTCCCAGATTTGTAGGTTTGCGTCTTTTTCCCCAGTGTTGTAAATTTGTGGCTTTTCCCCTAGTCTCCTAAATTAGTCCCCCTCCACCCCAAGTCATAAGTTTGCAACTTTTTCCCCATTTGTTAAATTGCAACTTGCTTCCTAGTCTCCTAAATTTGCAACTTTTTCCCAAGTCGTAAATTTTCAGTGTTTTCTTCTGCCTCCTTAAGTTTTGATTTTTTTTTTTCTCCCAGTCATAAATTTTTGACTTTTTCCCCAGAGTTGTAAATGTGACTTTTTTACTAGGCTTGTAAATTTGCAATTATTTTCCCCATATTTGTGATGTTTCCTGCCCTAATAATTTGCCGTTTTCCCCCCACTCTCATCATTTTAAATCTTTTTGCTGCTTGCATGCGCGCTACATTTTCTTTTGAAGTTGTTACAGTAAGTTTTCAAGTAAAAAATAATTAAAGATAATGACAAATGAATTATTCATTACCCTCACGTTGGCCTCAGTGGGACTGAATTTGACAGCCCTACTATACAGGCAGTTTAACTAGATAATCTGCTTCTCACATTCTTGTCTTGTTCCCAATCATCTTTAGACTTTCATAAAGATTCAGCAGAAGACCAGCAGAAGAAAAAGGGGGCGAAATTCAAACCCATCAAGGCACTCAAACGATTGAGCCATAAAGGAGAATCAGGAAAGAGCCACAGTCCTCGTAAGGAGAAGAGCGGAAGATCAGAGGACACGCCTTGTTCCAATTCAACTGTTTTAACAAAACAAAGGAAATGTTTCAGAAAGAGGAAATAAATCAGGGCAAGAAACGTCTCCACTAACTGGCTTCAAACTTAAATCGTCTCCAAAATTTCAGTGACAGTTCTCAGTTGCCTTTGCATTTCAGAAAGACAAGTTTCAGAACTAAAGTACTTTAACAGCTTTAAAAAGTCCAGTTGGTGAAGTGTGTAACTGCACTAACTGTGTGTGTTGTTGCTTTATGTTGCCCATTGTGTTTCCACCCTGTGGGCCTGAGTGAGGCCTAGCAGAGGTTTGATTCACTAGTTTTTTTTATAAAGGATTCATGTGACTGTCTGGTTAGCATTTCACCAAACAACAATCTTCTCCCCTTTAAAGGTGACTAGAGCATTTTCTGGGGTTTTACATCTGTGGTACTAGTACAAGCAGTATATTTTTAAACCGAGATCTACTCTTTAAATGCTCAGTCAGAAACTTCTAGCTGCTATTGTGTTAGCTTTTTTCTTTTTAGTATTTGTAGTGATGGTTAACAATGCTGATGTCATTTGTGTAAATGCCTCTTATAACAAAAAATAAACAGATGCAAATAGCCGCCATATTTACAAGTGGGAGTAATGAGAAATTAGATGTCTGTTAGTTTTAATATGAAAGGTCACACACGCAATAATGAAATGTAAAAAGAGGAAAATGTACAGTATTTTATCAACAGTTCTAACCATCTGAGAAACCCCAAAAATGTAATCATTAATTTATATTTCACTATGCCTTTCTGTGCATTTGGAAAATGCACATCATGTGTCATGATTTGCCACTTTATTTCCTTTCATGAATGTTATCTAATTTTGTGTGAATGTCAGTATGTTTACTTACTATACTGCTCCTCATTTTTTTTGTCATTTACTGTATATCAATTACTATTAATCTTTGTCTGTTTCTGCTCTGTGCCTAACTTCCTGTCCAGCTGAAACTAAGTGCTTCTGTAGCACTGCGTTTTTAATTGGCTTTACATTGTCTTGAGACAGCAGCAGGATAAAATACTGACACTGGAATGCAGACAAATAAAACGCATTTATAAAAGCAGGAGATTTTTTTATTTAGATATTTACTGATATTCTTCCACACATGGTGCCTTTCTAAAATGTACACATCAGTTACAGCCAACAAGCCCCTGTGATGAAAGATTTTTAACTTCTGTGTCCAGACCAACAGCACACACTTATTCGTCTTTGCAGCTGAGTTTTCTCTTCTTCACTCCACTTTGCTGTCCTTTATCCTGCCAGTCTTTTCCAGCATCTCCAGTTCTCGAATTTTCTGTTTTTGGAGTCATGACAAAGAAAAAAGGTTAAAGTGCATTTCTGTTCCAGTCAGAATTCATGTCCTCTTGTCAGGTTATGTACAGTCTGAAACTAACGCTGCTGAGCTCATATCACTGAATGGAAAATCAGACATTTCACACAGCCTCAGTCACATGCATCAGATGGTGGGTTTCCTGTATTTATTTCAAATTACATTGTTTGACCTGGATCTTATCATCTTGACTGCAGCATTAACTTTGCTTTGGTGTAGGCTGTATGATAATTATTCCTACGAGAATATGAGAGAAAGACAAGAAAATTTTAGCAGATTTTTTTTTTTTAAATGAGCCAGTGTCTCATTAATTCCTAGCTGTTGTGTAAAGTATGTTAGAACAGTGTTTTTCAACCTTTTTTTGAGCTACAGAACCCTTTTTACATTGAAAAAAATCCAGCGGCACCCCATCAATCTAAAATGCCAAATAACACACTATAGCCTATTACTGCATATCTAATGACAATTTATACTGTGGTTGAAACGTGGCACGATTACATACAAAGTCAATGGAAAGATGCAAACACGTGCATTTGCTTCGCGTGATGTAGATTGCATCTGCACGAGTTGGATTTTGTTCAGCTTGGGCCAGTAGTTTGTTTGATACCTGGTTACGATAGCCATTCGGTGTTGGTGTTCCAGTGTTGCAGCGAGAGTGAATTAGTTTGAAAATGAGACAGCCACTTACCAGAGAGGTCTCTAGTCGGATGCGCGCTACTGCGAAGGGGGTTCTTTACATAGCAGATTTGCTTTTGTCAGCACAGCACCAGCGGACCTCTGTGGTGGTTGTGTTGTTGGTACCGGCCGACATCAGGATGCAGTTTCTGGGGTAAGTGGTGGCATTTTCCTGTCTGGATGGTGTTCTGGGCTCAGGCATGACAGCTGTTTTATTTTATTTTTTTTAAAGGGGGGGGGGATCTCCATGGCAGATGCAAGGTGGCCATGGGAGAGCTTTCCATCGAGAGGAGGAAGGGGAGGGATTACATTCGTAGTGCCACCTGCTGACATGGGGGAGCCACTGCAGGAGTCAGTGTACAACAACGGCAAGGTGTTTGCAATTTATGAACCAAAAAGAAGTGAAATTAGACAATTCCCTGTGGGACCACGAATGTTCTCTCACGCCCTCCCTTGGGTCCAAGAACCGCTGGTTGAAAAACACTGATATAGTATAAACCCATGTTTGTTTACCTGCGATATCTCAGTGTTGATGGTGTTAATATACTGTTTCTCCTGTCCCAAAGAAGCCATATCGGCCAGAAACTGCTGTCTTTCCTCTATCTCATTCAAGACTGCAGGTGAAAGAAATACAATGAAGTTCAGTGGAAAACATTCCAGCTGTTTTAAAAACCACTTTGTCAAGTGTGAGAAGTGCAGAAACTGTGCAACTTGCACCAAAACAATTTAAATGACAAGAAGCACAGAGGGAAAAATAGCTAAACATTTTTCAGGGGATCGATTCCTTTAAAATTCTAGAACAATGAAGATTTTTGTCATCAATTTTATGAAGTCTCCCTTACCTTCCTGAAAGCGATCGATCTCTGAAACTTCTGGATTGCGACACATAGGACTTTTCTGAGCTTTGTGAGAAGATGCCACTGTGAGTTCTTCCTCTCCTGCTAGGATATTCTGTAACCTCCTTTTCTCTTTCTCCAAGTCACCTGGGATAAAGAAAAAATACTATTGGGGTGCATTTTTTAATATTAAAGTCATTAAGCTTTCATATTTCAATTTCTCTACTGTATAAAAGTACAGTGCAAATGTGTATTTTTTTTCTTGTAAATTTGTTGCTTTTCTTCAAATCTGACTTTTGTATACTTGCAATTTTTTTTCTCATAAATTAGCACCTTTTTTCTTGCATATTTGTGACTCTTAAATTTGCAATTTTTCTCATTTTGTTTTTCTTGTAAATTTGCAACTTTTACTCCTAAATTTGTGACTTTTTTCCTTGTTAATTTGCAACAGGGCAAGCTAAGTGGTGCAGTGGTTATCACTGTAGCTTCACAGCAAGAACATCGTGGGTTCAAACCCAAGATCTGACCAACAGTGACCTTTCTGTGTGGAGTTTGCATGTCTGTCCAGTTTCCTCCCACAGTCCACAGACATGCACATTAGGTTAACTGGTGCGCACTGAAATTGTCCTTGGGTATGAATAAGAGAGTGAATGGCTGGACTGGCGATCTATCCCTGCCTCTCGCCCAGTGATGCTGGGATAGGCTTCAGCCCCCCACCCACCCACCCACTTAGACCCAGAAGGACTAAGTGGTTAGAAAAATTAATGAATTATAATTTGCAACATTATGAATGTTGGTTGATCTTTTTTATTTGACATAATGTTTGTTTTTTCCCATCTACAGCAGACAATGACCCATTGATATGTTTTTAACGGTTGGGAGGGGAGAGTTTATTCTTCTTGTTTTAAAGGGTTTCAACTCTTCCCTCTTCCACAATTAAGCCCCGCAAAACACAATCTTGCATAGAGCCCCCCCAAACAGCTGGAAACCATCCTGCCTACAGATGGATGCTGGGGTGGTAGACGGGTTCAAACAGCAGGCAGCAGGATCTCTGACGTACCAGTTGAAAAGATAGGAACTTTGCTACTTGAACAAACCATCAAAATGGGACAGTCTGCTTTGTTTACGACAAGCAGAGTCATGTGAGCACTGCTAGCTCACACATTTGGCTTCATAAGTCTAGCATTAAAGCATAACCGCTTCAGGAACATACGTGTTGGACCAGGGTGAAATTTCTCCCTCTGGTAGCCATTCCCAGACCGACAAGATTCAGCGCTGCGTCTCCGAGTGTGCGTTGACGGGTACTTGGGCATCAATTTACTTTGGTGAGATGATGGTGAGGGGTCAGAGGTCGGAGGCACAGATGAACTGCCTGAGAGAAAGGCTGCCAAAAGCAAACATTTTAAATTCACACAAAATGTAAAAGTGCGATAAGAGCAGGGGCATCAAAGTGTTCTTGCAAATAAAGATAATTTAAAATAATGTATCTAATAAACTCTGATAGAAAAACATTTTCCACCATCTATCATAATATACTTACTCTTTGGGCATTTATTGTTCTGCTTTCTCTCGAGATTGGTGAGCCTCGATTCCTGCTTCATCACTGAGAATAAGAACGGAACAATGAGACACTGCTGTCCTCTCTCTTAGTCTGCTGATTTCATTTGTGAAAGTACAAGCAGTAGCACTTTATAATACAGCCTGCAAATTACAGAGTATATACAGGGTAAGTACCAGGGGAAAAACAGATAAAATGGGAAAAACATGGGATAAACTGGATAAAAATAAGTTAGAACAGGTCACACACTACCATTACAACTACTTAGGTCAGATGAAAGTAAAGGTGCATACCCTGTGTTTATCCTGTTCTTCCCCTCCCCAAGCTGTTTTTGCCCTTTTTTATACACATTTACCCCCCCCCCCCCCCAGTTTTACTGTGTACTTTCCCTGGACCTTTTAATTATGTCTAATGAAGGTTAACGTATAATACAGCCACACCCCAGTGCTTACCCATTGCTTTGTTTTTGCACAGTTTTTAAAAAGTGGTCTAACTGCCTTTTTCACTTGTTTTTACCGTTTTAACCACTTTTTATAGTTTACCCTATTTTCCCTGTAGTTGCCTCCGCCAAGGAGGTGCTTTTGGCTGGCGTTTGTCTGTTTGCAAGATTACTCAAAAACTACTGGATGGATTTGGATGAAATTTTCACCTAAAGCTGAGTTCAGACCAAACACGAGTAAATTTAGTTGTGTGATGCAAACGTGACCAAATTTAGTCCTGAATACACTGAGTTAACATGTACCTGCGCTGTGTGACTAAGGGCGCTTTCACACCTAAATTTGTTTAACTTGGTCCGAATCACTTGACAAGTTTGCTACTTTCTATCATTTTCTCCTCGGTTCGGTCCCCTTTCACACAGGCAAAAACTGAGGCAGACCATAAGCAGACCAAACCGCGTCACGTTAAATCCTGCGAGACTTGCGTCAGAACATTCTCTGTTCTTATTGGTCAGATTTTTTTTGCCTTGATAACAGGAAAGGTAAATACAGGAAGTAGGATGACTACCGTGTATTTATGCATTTCTGGGAGAAAATAATACAAATCGTAGCGTAATCTACGAGGGGTTGTCATTGCCCCTGGTTATCGTTTATTACATACTGTCATGATTAATCAGCTGACAGCTCACATGCACAATACAACAGCACAGGAGGACAACCACACAAGGAGGCACGTTTGAGAGTTTTATTGAATTGCAAAACAAACGCACAGCTAAGGAAACAAGTCACTCGCCAGAGGAATCAACCTGTGGAGAGAAGACAAGAGCTGTGAGTGGAGGAACGGAGTAAGGGGAAATGGGCGAGCCAAATAGCCACTTACTTGGGTTCCGGGAGAGAACTGGCAGGGCTCCAGCAGGGAATAGACGAACCAGTAGGGTGAGGGGGATGAGCTGGTGGTGCCTGACCGGGTGGAGGTTGGAAGCTGAGGAGAAGTGGAGATGTGGCAGGAGAGCGTGCGCAGTCCCAGAGACACACCTGCATGGTGGCAGCAACCTGAGGAGAGAAGAGGAACAAGATAAGACAACATGCCTACGCTTGTCAAATGATATTTGCTTGTTCGTAGGTGGGCAGTATACCCAGTCGTGCCAGCATAGACTGTGCAGAGAGGTCCTCCTTAAGTACACTGGCTGATGAGCGGGTGCAGGTATGTCTTCTGCCTCAGGTGCAGTGATGAATTGGTGAAAGTGAGACGGACAGGCGGGGCGCGCTCTTGCTGCCCATGACATATACGTGCATATACCGCTTTTGGCAAATCGTACAGTTTGAAAATGAAGCGCTGCTACAGATGGGAAATAACATGTTAACGTTCATTAATCCTCCAGAACCGTGACATGCTCAGCCACAGATATTTTCAAAGAGCTATCAGGTATGTACAGTGACAAAATGTTTTACCATTTGCCGCTGGTCCCGTTTTAGTGCAGTCGCTTTCTCACCTGCAGGACCACACCAGAGTTTGCCATTTAATTCGAACCGAGATCTCGGTACGGTTGTTTTGGTATGCACTTGAGTGCAATTACCGTGTTCTCACCAGACAAAACGAACCGCACTAATGGGGAAAACAAACTTGAGTTTGATTGAAACAGACTAAAGCCTGCAGGTGTGAAAGCACCCTAAGTTTACTCGAGTTTGGTCTGAACACAGACCACAGAAAGACTGCAAGGACAGTTTATACAGGACATTGTGGTACAGGTGCACCTCAATAAATTAGAACGCTATGGCGATGCATATTGGTGATATAGCAATGTATATTGTGGTTGTGTCAGCAGACAGCGTCTCAGTCAGGAGGCAGTGGTTAGACACAAGAGAACAATAGGCAAGGACCTCATGGGAAGTTGGCAGGAAGAGAGAGCTGGGGGTTTAAGGAAAATGTATGGTGGAGGTGAAATGTCATGCAGATGTGAGATGATCTGTGGAGTTTTAAGGGATGAAACCTGGTTTGACTATTCAGTGCTTTCTGTGTATGATGTTGTGAGAGTGTGAATAAACTTCGTCTGATTGTAACTTGGCCTCATCATTTCCACACTGTCCACACTGGTGACCCTGGACGTATTATGGAACACGAGGCAAGAACCCCGGAGTCGGCCCGGACAGGAAGCCCCAGCAACGCGGCAGGCATCCCACAGACGGCCCGGACAGGAACCCCCAGCAACGCGTGTGCTGTTGCAGTCAAGCTACCAGACTTTTGGCAGCACAACCCGTGCTCTTGGTTCCACCACACCGAGGCCCAGTTCGCCTTCCGGGGAATAATGACAGACGACACCAAGTTTTTCCATGTGGTTGCACCGCTGGACACTCGCACAGCTCAGCAGGTAGCGAGCCTGCTCGACCAGCCCCCAGCCCAAGGCAGATATGAGGCTCTCAAAGCTGCGCTGATTCGGCGCTACACGCTCTCAGACTGTGAGAGAGCAGAGAGGCTCCTGAGGCGTTCCGAGTTAGGAGATGGTTTGGCCGTCGATCTGATGGAGAAGATGTTGGCGTTAATGGGCATGGACGACAGGCATTTTCTGTTTGCCCACCTTTTCCTCCGGAACCTTCCAACAGAGGCGAGAGCGGTCCTGGCTAATTCGCCGCTGCTGGCCGCGTGTGACTACCGTGCGCTAGCCCAGGAGGCAGACCAGCTCATCCTCACCACCAGAGCGCCCACGGTGAACGCAGCGGCATCGGAACGCAGCGGCATCGGAACCCAGCGAGACGACCAGAGGAGGCGAGGAGCCACCGACGGTAGCGGCAGCGGGGGCCAAGGAGCGCCAGGGAGACACGCTCTGCTTCCACCACCGCCGCTTTGGAGGGAACGCACGCAGATGTACACCACCGTGCCAATTCAAGCGCTCGGGAAATGCCAGAGCCGGCAGTCGGTAGCAGCTGCGACCGCCGGCGAAAAGAACAAGCTGCTCTACATGACGGACTCGCGCTCAGGGAGGCGTTTCCTTGTAGACACGGGAGCCCAGAAGAGCATCATCCTGCCGACCTACACTGACCGGCTGGCAGGACCCAGCGGCCCCGGGCTGGTAGCAGTAAACGGCTCGGACATTAAGACCTTTGGTGAGAGAACACTGACTTTATCTCTACACGGCCGCACATACGAGTAGACTTTTGTCATAGCAGCACTGAGTTTCCCGATCCTGGGAGCTGATTTTCTGTGTGCACATGGTTTATTAGTTGATGTTGCTAACAGGCGCCTGGTTAATGCACTGTCCTTTGACTCTCTCCCCTGTACAGCTCGAGGGGCCGGGCCAGTAACACAAGCCAACGTCACAGCTCCAGGCGGTAAGTTCCACACACTGCTCACTCAGTTCCCAGCACTCACGGTCCCGACGTTTTCAGTGGCCATCGCTAAACACGGGGTGGTGCACTTTATCGCCACCACCGGGCCGCCTGTTTTCACACGACCTCGGCGCTTGGACGCAGCTAAACTGGCCATAGCGTGCGAGGAGTTTGCCAACCTGGAAAAGTTGGGCATCATCAGGTGATTGAACAGCCCATGGGCATCCCCGCTTCACATGGTCCCTAAGACTGAGGGATTGTGGCGACCGTGCAGCGATTTCCGCAGGTTGAATAACACCACAGCACACGACCGCTACCCAATTCCTCACATTCAGGATTTTTCCGTTCACCTCGCCGGAGCATACATTTTTTCTAAAATAGACCTGGTCCACGGTTACCACCAGGTCCCAGTGCGCGAGGAAGACATACCCAAAACAGCAGTAATAACTCTGTTTGGCTTGTTCAAGTTTCTGCGCATGCCTTTCGGATTAAAAGGAGCGGCACAGACGTTCCAGCGCATGATGGACGTGGTGCTGCGCGATCACCCGTTTGTGTTCATCTACCTGGATGATATCCTGGTAGCCAGCGCGTCCGAAGACGAACACGTAACCCACCTCAGGACGGTTTTCCAGAGGTTGGAGGAACACGGGTTAATAATCAACCCGGCGAAGTGCCAGTTCGGCGTGACGGGGATTGATTTTTTGGGGCTCCGCGTCTCACCGGAAGGAGCGATACCCTTGCCCGACAAAGTGCGCGCTGTGGCGAACTTCCCCCGGCCTCAGACGGTCAGGGCGCTGCAGGAATTTTTGGGGATGGTTAATTTTTATAACCGTTTCCTCCCCCGCGCAACTCAGCTCATGCAGCCACTGTACGCTGCGCTCAAGAGACGGAAACCCGCGGATGGAGTCGAATGGACTCCGGAGCGAGAGCAGGCGTCCTCTGAGGTTAAAGCAGCCCTGGCAAACGCCGCACTGTTGGCGCACTCAGACCCGGCGGCCCGGATAGCGCTCACTACCGACGCCTCGGACGTGGCCATAGGGGCCGTCATGGAGCAACGTGTCGCCGGTTCTTGGCAGCTGCTCGCTTTTTTCAGCAGGGCTTTGCGCGACAGTGAGCGTAAATACAGCGCGTTCAACAGAGAGTTGCTGGCTGTCCACCTGGCCATACGCCACTTCCAGTTCTGGCTGGAAGGGCGCAGCTTCACCATGTTCGTGGACCACAAGCCGCTGACGTTCGCGATGGCCAAGGTTTCGGAACTGTGGTCGGGCCGGCAGCAGAGACAGCTGGCTGCGATCTCGGAGTTTTCGACCGATATTCAACATGTGTCGGGTAAACTGAATGTGGTGGCGGACTGCCTCTCGCGCGCGGTAGTGGCCCTGGTCTGTGTAGGGATAGATTATACAGCCATGGCCGCAGAGCAGATTAGCAATACGGACGTGTGTGCACTCCAGTCTGGACCAACAGGGTTAAGGCTGGAGAGCAGGGTACTGCAAGACGGCAGCCCCCCCAAATCTGCGATGTTTCCACGGGACGCCCGCGCCTGGTGGTCCCGGTCGCGTGGCGCTGCCGCGTGTTTGAGTCAGTTCACGCTTTGGCACACCCAGGAGTGCGCACGTCAGTCAAAATGGTGGGAGCGAAATTCATGTGGCCAGGCCTGCGCAAACAAGTGAAAGAGTGGGCTGCAGCCTGCGTAGCGTGCCAACAAGCCAAAGTGCACAGACACACCAAGACTCCTTTGGAGCCGTTTAGGATACCGGCTAAAATATTCAACCATGTTCACGTGGACCTCGTGGGCCCCCTCCCGCCATTGCAAGGGGTGCACGCACCTTCTGACAGTGGTGGATCACACTACACGCTGGCGGCAACCACACCCCTGGATGTGGCGCGCGCTTTTTTGACAGCATGGGTGGCGCGTTTTGGAATCCCGTCGGACATCACGTCCGATAGGGGCCCTCAGTTTGTTTCTGAACTTTGGTCCGTGATGGCCCGCAGCCTGGGTGTTGCAATTCACCGCACAACCGCGTACAACCCACAGGCAAATGGGTTATGCGAACGTTTTCACAGGTCACTGAAAGCAGCACTCAGGGCTTCGTTGACGGATGCAAATTGGGTTGACTGGTTACCGTGGGTTTTATTGGGGTTGCGTTCTGCACCAAAAGAGGATTTGGAGGCTTCCCCAGCTGAGCTTGTTTTTTCTCAGCCACTGCGGCTGCCCGGGGAATTTTTGCCAGACAATCCCGTGCCGGACAACTGCACGTCTCAGCGTTTGCAGCGTAGTGCAGACACAGGCACGCTGCCCGGCCCGGCCCACCACTGTTTCCCACGCGCTTTTGTGCCAAAAACTTTGAAGAACGCGGCATTCGTGTTCGTCAGACACGATGCCCACCGCCCGCCATTGCGCCCACCCTATGATGGCCCGTTCAGACTGCTGGAAACAGGGGACAAGCATTTTTTGTTAGACTTGGGGGGGGGGGGGGGGGCGTCGGGAGAAAATATGCATAGACAGACTTAAGCCCGCCTTTGTAGTGGCGGACGAGCAAGTGCTGCTGGCTCGGACCCCTCAGCGTGGAAGACCCCCACTGAGAGCTCCCCAGGCAAACGATTCACCAGGACAGCCACATGGGCAGAGCGAAGTCCCCCCCCCTCCCCTTGGCCCACCCGCAGTCAGACACACGTCCAGCAGCCCCCCGCTGGCACAGAGACCCCCGTTACAGCAGATATGGGAGGAGACTGAAGCCCAAAAGACGTGCCGACTGAAACTCTGTCTGGGGGGGGGGGGGGGGGTGATTATGGCGATGCATTTTGGTGATATAGCAGTGTATATTGTGGTTGTGTCAGCAGACAGCGTCTCAGTCAGGAGGCAGTGGTTAGACACAAGGGAACAATAGGCAGGGACCTCATGGGGAGTTGGCAGGAAGAGAGAGCTGGGGGTTTAAGGAAAATGTATGGTGGAGGTGAAATGTCATGCAGATGTGGGATAATTTGTGGAGTTTTAAGGGATGAAACCTGGTTTGACTATTCAGTGCTTTCTGTGTATGATGATGTGAGAGTGTGAATAAACTTCGTCTTGTGGGTCACCCCCACAGCCTACGGACAAGCAGAGCGCTCAGCTGGGGCAGTTAGCAGAGCAATGAGATGTGTGTATTGATATCAATAGGCAGCCTCTCTTTGTCTAGTTCAGGCGCCAGTGTCCTGCTGTTGATATGTGTGACTCAAATGCAGGTGTTCATGACTTCCTGCTCTGTACTGTGATGCAAATGTCCCATGCCTTCCTGCAGTTACTGTGATGCTAATGTGCCATTCATGTATTGTCTGTAGCTGGGTATATAAGCCAGCTGAATATCGCTCTCTTTCTCTCTCTGACCACTGCTTCTGATTACACACATTCCCTGTCTCCTGACGAGAGTCTCTGGGCTCGCTCCAGCGCGCCTGCACAGCGCTGGAGTGAGTTCTGTGATGGCGGATAATAAACACCCTTTTTTAACTCTCAGTTCGCTGCTTATTATTTTATACCGCCACACTGGTGACCCCGAACGAAAGCACATGCTTTGTGCAACGCAACCTTCTGATCTGGACATCTACACTGGTGACCCCAAGAAAAGAACACGCTGGCAGCCGCCGGCGGTGACTCTCCGACGACAAGCGAACGCAGCAGCCTGACGCAAATGATCTGCCCTCCCTTCTGCTACAGGGAGACCTCAACGCAGAGCCACCACCAGGCGAACTCTCCGGAGATCATCCACGACCGGGAATGCTGCAGAAAGCGTCATGGTGCGACCCTCGCCTGAGATCGGGACATCCACGCTGGACCGGCCGAGGGACACAGAACGTCTTCTCCCTCTCACCACTCCTCCTCCCTCTCACCGCTCCTACGCATCTACACGAGCCCGAGGGACAAAGATCGTCTACTCCCTCTCACCGCTTCTACGCATCTACACGAGCCTGAGGGACAAAGATCGTCTACTCCCTCTCACCGCTCCAACGCACCATGACCCGGCACGAGCAAACGACAGCAACAGCTTGAACAGGGATGACCATCGGCGCCGACGACGCTGATCTCCAACAAGCTCCCTGACCCTGACTTGCCTCTACAGTGGACCTGCCATGCACCGAAACCCCGCACGCACACCGGGGGGTTACGAGGACAGCGCACCACGCACGGGACAATAACGGCTCCACAGACCGCCATCGCCCTCCGCCACTGCACATCGGAACCTTCAGGGCTGCTCACACACCTGAAGCACACATGCAGCTCGCTCACAGGATTTTGTATGGGTCTCAGCCACGGCGCACAATGGGAATTCAGCCGTCAGCTGTCCCCGAGGGCTTTAGGGTTGCGCGCGCACCTAAAGTCAACACGCCAAGTCCCTCACACTGCTGCAGCTCTGTTTTTTTTTTCCTTCATGGCCGCGAGAGGAGTCAGAGACAAATTTTTCTTCTCACAGCTGCTGTGGATATCCGCACGTTCAACGGACAGCCCCTCAACACCGTGGATCCACATGCAATTCTTATGCGGCCCAGACAACTTCGCCGTCCTGGGCCGGCACTTGCTACCCCCACCCCCCTCCCTCCACCTCTGCCTGCACAGAGCTTTCCCTGCTCGCTACCAAAGCCGGACTATCGAGGCCTCAGCTTCCTGCTGAGCCCTCTGGGGGGGAGTGTGTGGGTCACCTCCACAGCCTACGGACAAACAGAGCGCTCAGCTGGGGCAATTAGCAGAACAATGAGATGTGTGTATTGATATCAATAGGCAGCCTCTCTTTGTCTAGTTCAGGCGCCAGTGTCCTGCTGTTGATATGTGTGACTCAAATGCAGGTGTTCATGACTTCCTGCTCTGTACTGTGATGCAAATGTCCCATGCCTTCCTGCAGTTACTGTGATGCTAATGTGCCATTCATGTATTGTCTGTAGCTGGGTATATAAGCCAGCTGAATATCGCTCTCTTTCTCTCTCTGACCACTGCTTCTGACTACACGCATTCCCTGTCTCCTGACGAGAGCCTCTGGGCTTGCTCCGGCGCGCCTGCACGGCGCTGGAGTGAGTTCTGTGATGGCGGATAATAAACACCCTTTTTTAACTCTCAGTTTGCTGCTTATTATTTTATACCGCCACAGTCTGATCGTAACTTGGCCTCATCATTTCCACACTCTCCACAACGCCATTGAAAAGTTGATTTAGGGTGCTTTCACACCTGCAGGCTTTAGTCCATTTCAATCGAACTCAAGTTTGTTTTCTCCGTTAGTTCATTTAATTTTGTCTAATGAGAACATGGTAATCACACTCAAATGCACACCAAAATAACCATACCAAGACCACCTGAAAGAGGTGGTCTCGGTTCTAATTAAATGGTGAACTCTGGTGTGGCCCTGCAGGTGAGAAAGTGACCGCACTAAAACGGGACCAGCGATAAACTGTAAAACATTTTATGTCACTGTACATACCTGATAGATCTTTGAAAATATCTGTGGCTGAGCACGTCACGGTTCTGGAGGACTAATGAACGTTAACATGCTATTTCCCATCCGTAGCAGCGCTTCATTTTCAAAGTGTACGATTTGTCAAAAGTGGTATATGCAAGTATGTAATAAACAATAACCACGGCAATGAAAACCCTCCGTAGATTACACTACAATTTGTATTATTTTCTCCCGAAATGCATAAATACACGGTAGTCATCCTACTTCCTGTATTTACCTTTCCAGTTAGAGAGGCAAAAAAATTTGACCAATAAGAACAGAGAACGTTCTGACGTAAGTCTCAAGGTATTTAACGTGACGCAGTTTGGTCTGCTTATGGTCTACCTCAATTTTTGCCTGTGTGAAAGGGGACCGAACCGAGGAGAAAATTATAGAAAGCAGCAAACTTGTCAAGTGATTCGAACCAAATTAAACGAATTTAGGTGTGAAAGCACCCTTAGTTCAGTAATTTAATTTAAAAAAATGAAACTCCTATATTATATAGATTCATTATACACAGAGTGATATTGTCATATGACTCGAGCGGTCAAGGCGTGTTTCACAGAAGTGCTGTGTAGTGTTGTTCTTGGGACCCTTTATGGTGTGACACTGGTGGTGACGTCACCTGGCGTATAAGAGGGCTGTGTGGCAGAGGGGCGGTCTCTTTGACCACCCCTCTGCCTAAACGGGAGTGTCTCTGTATCATTGTGAGTCCTATAATAAAGTACAGTGGTACCTCTACTTACGAAATTAATTCGTTCCGGAAGTATTCTCGTAACGTGAAAATTCCGTAAGTAGAGGCGTGTTTTACATGTAAATGCCGTAATCCGTTCCAAGCCCCCCAAAATTCGGGCATAAATTTTTTATAAATCATAAAAACGCATCAAAACATGTAACAAATACATGTTACAATTAGATTACTGCACAATAAACATAAAATGAGAGTTTAAAATGAGAGAAAGAATAATAAAAGAGAATAATAAAAGAGAAAGAATAATAAAAATTATGTTCATTTACCTTTTAACTGCTATCGTCGTCGTCACCTTTTGCCTTCTTTGGTTCATGTTCTGTCTCATCAGTGGTTTTTGCCTGACGTTTTGTGAAGAAACGATCCAAGGACATTTGCTTTTGTCGGCTTGTAAGGGCTTCCTTTTGTTTTAATACCGTGCTGATCGTTGATGTATTACGGCCATATTCTTTGGCGAGATCAACCAAACGCATCCATTCGTGGCCAATGGGATACCAGGAAGATGCTAGGCGATAGCCAATGGCAGAGCAGCTACAGGTATGTTTACGTTCGGTAAACTACGGGAGCTGCGAGGAGCGCGTACTTTTTTGCCTTTCGTATCCTGAAATTTTGTTCGTAACAAGAGGCAATATTTTCCCGTTGAGGCGTGTCGTAACCTGAAAATTCTGTATGTAGAGACGTTCGTAAGTAGAGGTACCACTGTACTGTGTAATTCACCCTTTGCCTCATTATTGTGCCACGCTTTATGGACAGAACATTTGGCAGTGAGGATAAAGTATGGATACAGGCGTGTTGTCTTTTAGGCCATTTTTGGAGACTCTGGGGGAGGCTCTGGTGCCTTGAACGAGGTGGTTCGCAGCGTTTCAGAACTATCTGGTGGCACTAAACATTGGCGAACTAAAGAAGGTATGAGCAAGGGCAATTTTGGTCCATAATTTGGGCATGGAAGGGCAACGTATCCTTTCTACTTTGGGAGCTAGCAAAAGCTTTGATGACGTGGTTGAGCAAATGGCGCGACATTTTTGCACACCTACAAACGTCATCGTCAGGAGGATCCAGTTTCGGCAGCGCCTGCAGTGGACTGGCGAGTCGGTGCAGCACTATGTTGCGCACCTGCGGCAGCTGGCTGGAGACTGCCAGTTTATTGACTTAAAGGAAGAAATGGTCCACAACCAGCTGGCAGAGCACACACTGTGTTCATCAGCACGGTTGAGATTGCTTACACACTCTGGCAAATTAACTTTAGCCACGGCTGTGGAGATAGCCCAAGAGTGTGAAGCGGCGGACAAGTTATCACATGACCTCAGTAAGAGAGCTATGCTACGCCGCCATGACTCACATTCAACGACACAGCCTGTGGATCAGGACAGTGAAGACAGCAAGCAAGAGGAATGCGCTGCAGCTGTAAAGATGAGGTCCGCCCCAGGATCACCCAAATGTTCGGGTTGTGGGTCCACTAAGCACCGGTACAAGGCTAGAGAGTGTCCGATGAGAGGTAAACGCTGTGGCAAGTGTGGACACCTGCATCATTTTGCCAGGGCCTGTAATAGGTTCGAGCAAGGGGAACGGTGACACAAAGTGGATACCGCTGCTCCAACTCCTACGGTGATTCACACCGTCTCCCCGAGCACAGAGGGACGTACATACTGTATGGTGAAGTTGGACGGCAAGGAGGTGCCGTTACTGGTGGACAGGGGCGCAGTGAGGTCTGTGCTGAAATGGCCTACTGTGAGGAGTTTTTTTTTCCCATATCACCGTGTGAGAGGTCTTTCAATGCCATTTTGTGGATATGGTGGGAATAGACTGCCCATTGTGGGTTTGTTGGAGCTGACGGCTAGATACAAGGCAGCGGAGATAGCTAATCTGCATTTTGTGGTGACCGCCAGTGGAGTGAATGTGATGGGCTGCGACCTTTTCTACGGACTTGGCTTCACGATCACCAGCGATATTGGAGAGGAGTGGTAAGGCTGTGGCTTGTGGGACCGGCCGGTTGCGTGAGTGTTGGACGATGCAATATAGAATGAACCTTGGCCTAGTATTCTGGAAGATGAGCAGGACCAACCCCATCCAGGGCCATCGTGGGAGGGTGCCTGCACCAGGGTCCAAGTTGCCCTAGCTGAGGGAACTGGGTGGTGCCGTGGGACGCCCGTGACGGCAGATGGAGCCGAGCGGATTACTTATCCTGTTTCCAGAATTTGGCTGGGAGGTACCGAGAAGCACAGGGTCCCAACGGCTCCGCCAGCATCTGAAATGAAAGCGAGCAGGGGAGGACCGGCTGGCACGGTGAAGCGACATGCCACACAGGAACAGTGGAAGCCGAGCCGGGCTCCTCTGGGGGTCACTGATGTGGTCCGGCCCAGGGAGAGGGCCCGGTTGAGAGGGGTTCGCAGGAAGAGAAAATGACAGGAGGACCAGGTGCAGCTGCAGGTGGTGGCTGTTCAGGAGGACGGCTACCTTCAGCTGTCTGGTACACGGAGACATCCCAGCGGGCTGCGGCGCACCACTGAAGAGGAGGAGGTGTTTTGGCGTTGACGTGGGTCACCTCCACGTGCCAAGAGAAGAAGATGCTCGGGTTGGGACCCACCTGATGGGTCTCGGGGCGGGGGGGGGGGGGCTCTCCATGAGGACTAACTGGTAATTTGGGGGACAATGTGTTTAATGTGTGTTTTTTTGTTTTTTTTTTACTGATTGCCTGACTCCGTGGATGCAGCCAGCAAGATCATTGGTGCCCCCTGCCCCCCCTCTTGGACATCTATCCCACTCACCTCACCCGCAGAGCCACCAGCATCACAGGCGACACCTCCCATCCCCTACACTCCCTCTTCAGCCCCCTGCCCTCAGGGAAAAGGTACCGTAGCCTCTGGGCCCGCTCCACAAGACTGCTGAACAGCTTCGTTCATTAGGCCATCAAGACCCTGAACTCTGTTCACTCTCCCCTGCTTCCCAGATGGTAACACCTGCACAATAACTACCTCAGATGTTGGCACAGAAAGACTGGCACACCAACAATAATACTGTTGTTCTGTTGTACTTTCGCTGCTATATGTCTCTGCACTTTAACTGCAACCATTTGCACAAATGCCATATCTGCTGCTGTCTGTATATCACTGCAATACTGATCATATGCAATCATATCTGTCACTATCTGCACCTACACTACCGCACTGAAATGCACTATGGCTATTCATCTCTAGCTGTCCGAATATAGGATTGCTGGGTTTATTACCACTAATGGTTTACCTAAACGAATCGTTTATCACTATGGAGGTCAGAGTCCTTCTAGCTGCCATTGGCACCACGGGCTGCATCACTGTATATAGTCTGTACACAGACTGCTGCTGTCGCTGTTTGTTCTTGTTTTTCTTTGTTTTAATCCAGCCTAATTTCCTTCTTTTTATAAAATGCACACCAATGTAGAGTGAGAGAAACGCCATTTCAATTCTCCTGTATGTCCTGCATGTATAGTAGTATTGACAATAAAATCTTTGAATTATACCAATGTGTTTCTTATGCTGGATTGCTATGTGAGCTGTTCATGGTGCTGAGTGATTACCTTAGCGTGTCTTAACACGTTTGCTGTATGTCTTACCCGAGCTGTGGGCTGATTATGTTGGGTGTTCATGTTCGAGGGAATAACCTGTATGAATATATGTTTATGGGATTATTTTATTTATTATATTAGGAGCACGGCGGGTTTTTATTTTCATGGACTATACATTACTAAAGACGGCAGAATAATCCGTCTAGCAGTATGGAGGTGGGACAGTAGTCCACCTGTCCCCCTCTAGTTTTAGTTGTTTATGTGCATGGTTAGGTTCTAATTACTTTGTTCACTATTAGTGTGCGCTTCGGGCTCTAAATTTGGGGAGGGTCTGAATGGTGTGCATGTATTTTGGACTTTTCTGGGGGGGGGAATAGTGTTGTTCTTGGGACCCTTTACGGTGTGACACGGGTGGTGACGTCACCTAGAGTACGAGAGGGCTGTGTCTCTGCATGAACAGGAATGCATCTCCCGATTTATTTATCCAGCCCATTCATTACCAATGCCCAAAGATGCCGTTAAAGCCATCAACCAAACCATTTTCAATTATATCTGGAAAGGGAAAACACATTATATTAAAAAAGGTACCATGATTCAAGAATATGAGGAAGGTGGTGTTAAAGCAATAGACTTTGAATGCATTAATGGCACCATCAAAATTAACTGGCTGAGACAATTTATTAAACAACCCAAACATTTCTGGTTTCATATTCCCAATGAAATTTTTGCTAAATTTGGGGGCATTGAATTCCTGCTCAGATGTGACTATGACCTAAAAAAGCTCCCCTATAAACTCTCCTCATTTCATCAACAGGTCTTACTATATTGGAGATTGATTTATAAACATAATTTTAGCCCTCATATGACCCCTCTGTGGAATTGTAGATATGTACTATATAAACACAAATCAATATTCCTACAAAACTGGCAAAATAAGGGCATTTGGTCTGTACTACACTTATTAGACGGCACAGGGAATGTTTTAACTTTTGAGAACTTCTGTGCTAAATATAACATAAATGATAAACGAGAATATAACCAAGTAATGGAGGCAATACCTCAGACAGTTATACTAATGGCCTCAACTTTAAATAGATTTGGCTCTTGCCCAAACCTCCCTTTGCTTTTGGTGAATGGTTTCCGCCTAGATGACTCAAAATTAAACAATTTAACGATTAGGAAAATATTTAATAAAGAAATCTTCCCAGCAACAGTTTCTAGAGCTGCTATTCTTAATTTTTTCTCCAAAAAAGAAGCTCAAATTCTAAGATCTAAATTCTTTAAATTTCCTATTTCACCGAAAGCAAAAGAGATCCACTATAAAGTTTTAAATGGAATTTATCCTTCTGCTGAGTTTCTAAGTAAACGCTTTGGCTTTGAGAACAATAACTGTTCCTTTTGTAATGAACATATAGAAAGTACAGATCACATTTTCTTTTACTGTATGTACACCATTGCGTTTTGGGATGATTTTCATCACTGGTTATCTAAACATGTACCAACCCCTGTTTTTAACTGTCAGAATATTTTGTATGGCTTTATTATTAAGAACTCATTGCATGATATGTCTATTAACACCCTCGTAATCTTGGGAAAATTTTATGTACACAAAAATAGATTTTTAAAATGCAAGCCAAATTTTAATGTATTTCATAAAGAACTCTGCCTTTTTTTCTCATCACTGAAACACATGAAGAAGCGGAATGCTGTGAAACTCCACTGTTTGGTCGATGATCGGAAACTCATGGAAAACCCCTAGAACTCTGGACTGAAAAGAACCCCCCGTTTCTCTTTTTGTCTACTTTTATTATGCTTTTAGTTACTTTATCTTATTATTATTTACTATTCTTATTACTTTATCTTATCCTTCTTACCTCTTGTAAGACTGTTAAAAAAAGTTAAAATAAAAAAAAAAAAAAAAAAAAAGTCTCTGCATGAACAGGAGCGTCTCTGTATCATTGTGAGTCCTATAATAAAGTACTGTGTAGATCACCCTTCACCTCATTATTGTGCCATGCTTTACGGACATAACAAGCATTTTCCATTTATTTAGACACTGCAGGAAAACAACTCCATTTTAAAACGACCGACACCCAACAACCTCAAAATGAAAATCACCTGCTCATATACCCAGTGAGATAATTCGCCTGATTAGAACATACCATTATCCACAGGTAAGGCAATAAATACACACATTTTACATATACCCAACAATACCTTAAAATACTCATTAAACATATAAATAATATCTATACAGTATTTACAAACTCACACATAATAAATCAACACCCATAAATAGTATAAACCATTATTTACATTTAAATCTACCACCAAGTTCCCCCACTACTCACCTACTGCATTCTTTTCCCTCCTGGCACCCTTTATATGGCGCTCGAGCGCCCGGGGAATCTTTTGCCTGAGACACCACCAGGAAGTATGCTGGCAATGGTAAGTGGCTTTTTTTTTTATTTGCCTCAAACAGATGACTTATCTCAAGGTGGACTTCAACTCACTAAGAAAACAGATGTCCAGCCCACAAATAAATACCATTTACAACTTCCAACTCCGTGTGTATTTTTATAAATTAGAATATATTTTAATATTTGAAAGTTATAAATTCCCTTGCAGCTATATAATCTAATTAAAGAGGTCCATACCAGTGGCAACACTCCGTCGTCACATATATTTCAAGTGTTTTTCTTTTAATTTTTATGATTATGGCTTACAGCTCATAAACAACTTCAGTTTCTCATAAAATTAGAATATTATATAAAATCATTTTTTAAAATGGATTTTTAATAGAAATATTTGCCAACTGAAAACTATGTCCATGTATGCACTCATGAAAACTATGTCCATGTCAGGTCTCCTTTTTTTTAGTGGAGAGAGTGGAGAACATCAAGTTCCTCGGAGTGCAGATCTCGCAGGACCTGACCTGGAACAAGAATTCCTTGGGGATCAGGAAGCGGGCCCAGCAGAGACTGCACTTCTTGAGGAAACTCTAACAGGCCTCTCTCCCCATCTGCATCCTCAGGACCTTCTACAGAGGTGTGGTGGAGAGTGTTCTGACATACTGCATTGCTACATGGTACTCCAGCTGCAGTATGTCAGACAAAAAAGCCCTGCAGAGGATAGTTAAGGGAGCTGAGAGGGTAATTGGAGTCTCCCTCCCCTCTGTCCAAGAACTTTTTCAGAACCGTTGTAGGAGCAGGGCACTGAACATTGTCAAGGACCGTTCTCACCCTCTGCATAAACACTTTGAACTTCTGCCATCTGGTAAACGATTCCGGAGCATCAGAGGCAGAACCACCAGACTGGTCAACAGCTTCCTTCCACAAGCTGTCAGGATGCTGAACAGTTGACCCGGAATCTCTTACACACTACTGCACCTACGAATATTATGTATACAGTGGTACCTCTACTTACGAACGTCTCTACATACGGAATTTTCAGGTTATGAGACGCCTCAACGGGAAAATATTGCCTCTAGTTACGAACGAAATTTCAGGATACGAAAGGCAAAAAAGTACGCGCTCCTCGCAGCTTCCGTAGTTTACCGAACGTAAACATACCTGTAGCTGCTCTGCCATTGGCTATCGCCTAGCATCTTCCTGGTATCCCATTGGCCACAAAGTTGTTTTTTTTTTCCAAAACTTTATGCGTTTGGTTGATCTCGCCAAAGAATATGGCCGTAATACATCAACGATCAGCACGGTATTAAAACAAAACGAAGCACTTACAAGCCGACAAAAGCAAACGTCCTTGGATCAGAACATGAACCAAAGAAGGCAAAAGGTGACAACGTTGACGACGATAGCAGTTAAAGGGTAAATGAACATAATTTTTATTATTCTCTCTCTTTTATTATTCTCTTTTATTATTCTCTCATTTTAAACTCATTTTATGTTTATTGTGCAGTAATCTAATTGTAACATGTATTTGTTACATGTTTTGATGCGTTTTTACGATTTATAAAAAATTTATGCCCGAATTTTGGGGGCTTGGAACGGATTATGGCATTTACATGTAAAACGCGCCTCTACTTACGAATTTTTCACGTTACAAGAATTCTTCCGGAACGAATTAAATTCGTAAGTAGAGGTACCACTGTATTATTTGTATATTATAGTTAGTTTTTCCCAAGTATGTCTCAGGGATGTGTGAATGGATGGGTGGGGGGGGTGAAGATATGTGTGAGTGTGTCTTATATCATGCTGCTTCTATTTATATGGATGCCGAGAGAAACGCAATTTCATCTTGCCTGCACTACAGTTGTATGTACAGTAATATGACAATAAAGTTTGATTTGATTTTGCATGAATTACTGCACCAATGCAACGTGTCATGGAGGTGATCAGCCTGTGTTACTGATGAGGTGTTATGAAGGCCCAGGTTGCTTTGATAGTGGCCTTCAGCTCGTCTGCATTGTTGGGTCTGGTGTCTCTCATCTTCCCCTTGACAATACTCCATAGATTCTCTATGGCATTTAGGTCAGGAGTTTACTGGCTAATCAAGCACAGTGATACCATGGTCATTAAACCAGGTTTTGATACTTTTGGCAGTGTGAGCAGGTGCTAGGTCCTGTTGGAAAATGAAGTCAGCATCTCCATAAAGCTTGTCAGCAGAGGGAAGCATGAAGTGCTCTAAGTTTGTAAGTTCAAACCCCCAGTTGGGCTTGCCCTATCCACTTGGTCACATTTACACCTTGTTTGTTGCTGTACTTATTCAGTTTTTTTTCTTTTTTCATTTTTCTCCTGGTACTTATGTTAGATGAAAGCAGAGGCATAATACAGCACCTCAGTACTTTGTTTTTATCCTCTTTCCTCCCTATTTTGCCCCCCTTTTTTTAAATGTTTTTTATCATGTCTTCAAAGTTTTTGAGGTGTTGTTCCCATGTTTTTACCATTTTTAAGCCCTGTTTGTTCAGTGCTTACTATGGGTAACCCCCACAACAGCCATGGACAAGCAGAGCGCTCAGCGGGAGCAATTAACATAGCAGTGTGATCTATGGACTGATAACAATATGTAGATGTGCCTTGTAACCTCTTTTGTCCTACAGCTCTGAAGCAGAGGCGAATTCCGGCCAGTAATCTCCCTATTGTTATGTGTGTCTCTCAAATGCAAATGTCCATACCTACTGCTGTGAATGCATTGTCTGTAATGGGG
Organism: Pholidichthys leucotaenia; assembly: GCA_020510985.1. NCBI lineage: Eukaryota > Metazoa > Chordata > Actinopteri > Cichliformes > Pholidichthyidae > Pholidichthys > Pholidichthys leucotaenia. The sequence continues at coordinate 82,571,783 of CM035848.1, read as the reverse complement.
TATAAAAACTGCATTGCTCTGTAGCTCACTCTCTCACTGCTAATCTGACTGCAGGCATTGCTTATCTGCTGGAGAGCCTCCGGACTCGCTCTAGCCCGCACCCACAGGGCTGGAGTGAGTTCTTGTGATGGCGGTATGATTAATAAACTCCCTCAAAAACTCTCAGCTCGCTGCCTATTATTTCATGCTGCTACACTTACTGTCTTTTTTTTTCCAGTAGCCCACTCTCTTACCTTGTTTTTATTTTGTTTGCTTGTTTTTTCATTTTCCCTGTTTTTCCCCCTACTGTTACTCCATTTTTTTTTTATTTTTTTTTTTTTTTTTTACAGTTTATTCAACATTTTTACCCTATTTTTCTCATTTTTTGTACTTGGATGAATATTACGTTAGATGAAAGTTGAGACATACAGCCACGTCCCAGTACGTACTCCTCTGTTTTACCATGCTTTATCCCCGATTCCCCCCTGTTTTTCCAGTATGTACCCTACTTACACTGTATTGGGTACTAAGTGCTCCTTATTGCCAGATCATGCTGGGATTGCACTACTTTGAATAAGCTTCTGAAATTAATGCAGCTCAGTTTTATGTAGGGATTATTTATGATTTAGCAAATATATATGTATTTTTCCCCCAGTGATCTTTGATCCGTAGCTCTGTAGTAAAATATCACCAGTAACATGAGCTCACATCTCAGCATGCCCTGGGTGTCTCTGGTGTACTGGGTCGGTCTGGGGTTGTTCCACAGTCCCCTGCCGCTTGCTGTGCCCTGTGGGGAGGTCTCCATCTAAACTGGCACAGTGAACATCACACACAAGCGTTTAGCTGGAAAATACAGCTCTAACAAGCATCTTCAATTTGAACCCCTGCAGCACCACTACTGTACAGCATTTACAGACATTTTAGAGATGTGCTGCTGTTTTCAAGCGTTTACAAACTTTATTAAACAGCCTATGTTAACAACCAGACAGGGAAGGTAGTTTCTTTGTCGCCTTTTTAAGCCGTAATACATACATATATAAAATTCATTCATGTCTTACCTTGTTTTCTTAAAAAAAGAAAAAAAAAACTAAACACAATACTTTCTTACGTCGGTTTAGGAAAACCACGGCGGACGTCTGTTGCTATAGTAACAGAGCAACAACGAGCTCTTCCGGCATAAAGTGAAGCTGAATTATTTTCTATTTTTTTTTATTTTATTCCTACATAAAACTTTTCTGAGTGCTGTTTGATTTTTTTTTAATTCAATAAAATGTTGGTAAAAATAAAACTGAAAACACTTTTTGAAACGCAGTCACACTGACGAGCTGTAGGCGCTAGAGGGCGTAAATTTACAGCTTTTTCCCCACGTGTTTTCTAGTAAATGTATGACGTTTTTCTCACAAATTTGCTATTTGTTTTTCAAATAAATGTCACTTTTTTTAATAATTTGCAACTTCTCTTGTAAAATTTCAGAATTTTCTCCCAACTTTGCCTTTTTTTTTTGCCATAAATTCTCTTCCTTTTTAAATAGCAAATTTTCTACTTTTTTCTTGTGTGCAACTTTTTTCCCCTCATAAATGTAAAACTTTATTCTCATGGACTTGCAGCTTTTTCCCTGTTTGCAACACTTTTTTCATAAATTCACCTGAAATGTTCAGATGGATGACTGTTAATTTTTTTTATATGTACAGTAATGGTTTATTTTTTCTATTCATCTAGACAACCAATTTTTTTTTAAATGTTTTTTTTTTTTTAGGAGGGGATACATTTTTATTTCTTTCCCCATTTTAAATGAATTCAACTTGTCCCCATTCCAAAGAGCACAGCTTCCCCAAACACAATCTAGCAAAAGGCCCCCAGAAAGCTAGAAGCAGCTCTGCAGACAGCCTTCATAGTGGAGCGTCATCTGCAAAACTGCTCCGCAGCTTTCATCTTGAATACTGGATGCTCAGCGTGATCATCAGCCAGAGACCAGAGTCACTATCAGTGGCAGGCTCATCAGCAGCAGTGGGGGCATCATTATCTGTAGAAAGACAGCAGCCCGCCTCTGCAGATAAACAGCAGCCAGAACATAATCACCTTTCACATACAGGTCTTCTCAGAACACGCTGTCAGCGGGAACACGCAGATGACCTGCATACATGAGTGGTTCAATATTAGCAGTTAAAACAAAAGAGATTCACCTTATAGTGAATGATCTAATAAACACATATGTCTTTACCAATCATGCCTTCTGACTGTTTACTTTGTTACTAAGTTACACTGTCACTTTTAAAATGGTGTAGGTAACTCTGAGAGAGAAAATTAAATAAGTTCTGTTTTTTTAATGAAGAATTTTATTTATGAAACAAAAATAAAACTTTGCATGTAGCCATATGCTGCACTCTGTGCCAAAGCATGCTCCCTCAGATACTGCCCACTCATCTGATAATGGCCAGTATGTTTACCAGTGAATTAAAACGTTAAGAAAATGCATCATAGACTAATTTCACAGCAGTTATTTTGGCATAAATTAGCAAGAGTCAGAGAATAATGAAGTTGTGCATAACCTTCACAAGTGCAGTGAAAGGTGTGCTCTATATGTGCTCGCTTAATAACGTGAAATAGGCCTGTTTGTTAATTTTAGAGAACTTTGATCAAGCTTTCAGTGTTATTTCTCTATTTTGTTTGCGACTATTTCGAGTGTTTGGCCTCTTTCAGTTTTGGTTTCTTTTAAAAATGTTCTGACATCAAAAAGTTCAATAATCGGGTTTTCTAGTTAAACTAACTGGAACGATTCCTTTTCAGGATGGGGTATTACAGCGCAGGGATCTTCAACCTGCAGTTTGGAAGCCACAGGTGACTCTTTTGACAAAACTCCCCTTTCGAAGAATAAAAAGTCACAAATTTACATGACAAAACTTACACATTTCCAAGCAAACACTCGAGCAAAATTTGTAAAAATGAAAAATAGTCACAAGTTCACTGAATAAAACAGACTAAATAAATAAATACCAAATTTACATGTAGTAAAATTATGACAGGTCAGATTTTATCAAAACTTTAAGGTTCAGCTTGCAGCTTTATTTATCCATTCATTCAAATATCTAAAACTTGTTCTGTCAGTGGCAGAAGTCATTGAATCATGCTATAGCAATTTAGACTCCCTGTCTTATTTTTTATACATTTGCACCTTTTGGGATGTTTTGTTTATTCTTGATTTAAAGCAAAAATACTGTCTGTTTCTTTCTTTCTCTCTTTTTTTTTTTTTGAGTGTGACTATGTAGGATTTTAAAATTATGTTTATTCATATCTTTCAAATTTGAAAAATATTTTTTTTAAATCCTCATTAAGATTTTACCAGCATTTTTGATATGGCAAGAAAAATTATGTGACCCTTTTGGAATTATCTGATTTACTGCATTAATTGGTCATAAAACATGCTGTGATCTAAATCTTTACTGGACACATCCATCCTTGACTTCAATGACTTCAACAAAAGCGAGGAGTTAGCAAACCTGGAGTCCAAGCAATGAAACAAGATTGGAGTGAGGTGTAGAGCTATTTTGACTGATAAAAAACACTCAACCTTTTTGAGTTTGCTGCTCACAAGAAGCATCTGCTGATATAAACGACGCCTCCAAAAAAAGAGATCTCCAAAAACCTACAATCAAGAATTGTTGATTTGCATAAAACTGGAAAGGGTTACAAAGTAATCTCCAAGAATTTGGGTATTCACCAGTTCACTATGACAAACTGTCTATATATGGAGATGATTTGATACTGTGAATACTCTCCATAGAAGTGGGTGCCCAGCCAAGTTGACTCCAAAGGCAGAACGTAGAATCTGCAACTAGGTAAAAAAAAACAACCCAAAAACTCTAGAGTAACAGCTAAAGGCTTGAAGGAATCACTGGAACTTTTTAACATCTCTGTTCATGAGTCTACCATAAGCTAGTCTTTGAACAGGCATGGTGTCCATGGCAGGACACTATGGAGGAAGCCAATGCTTTCCAGAAAAAAACAAAACAAAAAAAAACATCACTGCACACTTGAAGTTTGCCAAAGAGCACCTTGACACTCCACAACGCTACTGGGAAAATGTTTTGTGGCTGATGAAACTCAGGGTGTATTGTTCAGGAAGTACAAGCAGTGCTTTGTATGGCATAAAAAGGGCACTGCCTACCAACAAGAAAACACCATCCCAATGGTAAAGTACGTTGGAGGGAGCATCATGATTTGGGGCTACTTTGCTGCCTTGGGGCCTGGACTACTTGCCATTATCAAGGGAAAAAATGTATTCTCAAGATTATTACGGTATCCTCCAGAATAATGTCAGGGTGGCTGTCCACCAGCTGACGCTCAGTAGAAGTTGGGGGATGCAGCAGGACAATGACCCTAAACATCAAGTGAATCAGCTACAGAATGGCTTAAAAAAGAGGAAATCCACCTTCTGGAGGGCCCGGTCACAGTCCAGATCTGAATCCAATAGAATGACCTCAGGAGAGCCGTTCACACCAGACATCCTATGAGTATGGCCAAACTGAAGCAGTTCTGTAAGGAAGAATGGGCCAGTATTCCTCCTGAGCGTTGTGCAGGTCTGATCAGAAGCTACAGGAAGTGTTTGTTGCTGCCAAAGCACATTGGACCAGCTAGAATCCAAAAGTTTACTTACTTTTTCCACCAGTGCTGTGAATGTTTAATGGATGTACCCAATAAAGACATGAAATATTATAATTGTTTGCATGGTATTAGGTTAACCACAACATTTTATGATCAATTAATGCAGAAAATCAAGTAATTCCAAAGGGTTCACATACTTTTTCTTGCCATTGTATTTGTCCTTCCAACTATTTCCCAAATAAAGATATTGAAAAACTTTTAAAAAAGTAGTTCATTAAGTATATTTATATAAAGTATACATTGTTTATTTAACAGTCCCTTGCAGAGACAGTGCTGCATACAAGATACATCAGAAAATAAGATGAGGAGACAACGTGCTGCTCATCTGTTTTTTCAGGTTTTTATTGCTCTGAATCCTAAAGAACAGGAAGACAGTAGCATGCTGAGGTGAGATAGCGACAGTGTCTCCAGGATTATAAAATGACCAGCAAAGTCATTCACACTCTCTTAACTCCACCTCTTATAACCGTCAAACAAAAAAAAAAAAAAGAACACGAAAAAGAGAGATTTGAAGTTGCAGCTGACGGAGATAGACAGCGGCAGAAGAGGGAGGGAGAGATAGTGAGGAGGAATGAAGCAGAGGAGGAGAGGAGCTGTCTGCGGCCTGTCACTGTGGGATCAGAGGCCTGCTGAACCGGGCTCTGACCGTCTGTTAGCTGAGGGAAAGATAGTCATGTAAAGAGGGAGATTTATTTGTTGTTTTTTTTTTATAAAGGAGAAACCTCCGTGTTTGATACACCTGCTGAAGTGTTACATGGCTGTGGCCCAGGCTGCTCTCCCGTCCTTCAGCTCCTTCTCTCAGTCCAGTCACAACATGAAAGTAAGTACCACGTTCACTTCACATTCTGACAGAACTACTGAAAAATCACAAGTGACAGCTGTAGAAGCCTTTATTTGAGTACCGATTATTTCTGTAATTGCGGTGTGGAGTGGTGGACTAGAGGTAGAGCATCCGCCCCACAACCAGGAGGTTGGGGTTCAAGTCCCGGCCGGGTCATGCCAAAGACCATATAAAAATGGAACTTCCTGCCGTCCAGCTTGGTGCTCAGCAAAAATGGAACAGAGGAGAGAAATGTGGGCGGCAGTGGTTCAGGAGGTAGAGCGGGTCGTCCAGTTGGGGGTTGGTGGTTCGAGTCCTGCTCTCCCCAGCCATCCTGCCGTTGAGTCCCTGGGCAGGACACTTTACCCACCTTGCCTCCAGTGTCCGTGACACTGGGTATAAATGTTCAGTAGTGGTTGGAGAGGCCGTTGGCGTGGATTGGCAGCCATGTTTCCATCAGTCTGCCTCAGGGCAGCTGTGGCTATAGAGGTAACTTGCCACTATCAACGTCTGTCTGCAGTGAATGAATAATGGATTCACTGTAAGTGCTGTGAGATGTAATTTGGCATGTAAAGCGCCATATAAATCTAATCCATTATTCATTAATTTTAAAGAATAGATACACGTATACTTTGCAGTGAAATAATTAAAATTTTATATGCAAATTTCTTGCTGCTTTTAGTAGATTATGACAATTTTTTTTTTACATGCAACAAGTTATTCTTTTATTACAGCATGTGTGTGTATACTAGTGCATCCAAAAAAGGAATGTTGTGGAAAAAAGTTATATTTTTCAATAATTTAACATTAAAAAGTTAACCTTTCATTTGTTCTATCTTCAGCACTCATAAAGTGAGCTATTTTAAGATTTTTCTCTTAAATTTTGATGATTCTGAATCATGACAATCTATTTTTGTAGACGCACTAGTACAGGCAGGTTGGTGTTTGTGAGGGATTGAGTCATTCCTCTTGTTTGACTACATTAAGCTACAATGTGCAAAGTGCCAGTGTCAGATAAAAAAAACTTGAGTATTAACTCTGAAGGAAATTAGTTGTTTCATGTTCAGTTGGAAGATTACCTCCCTGACGCCTGGGTTATTATTGACACTTTTATTAAATGTGTGTAAAAAAGCATAGAATAGAATAGAGTAGAATTGAACACAACTTTATTGTCAACCAAAGTGGAAAATTATTTTTGGCACATTAGCAAGGAATTAAGCTGCATACAATATAATAAGACAGAAAAATCATAAACTCAAACAATGGCATAAAAATAACTCATTCATTTTGATTGTGGATTTAAAGGTCCCATTCACTCAAATATTTGTAGGTTTTAACCTTCTAAAACGTGTAAAACCCCACCCAGCTGTTTTTGGGGCCACTCTGAAGTACCTACTCCTGACCAGTACTGTCTTTCGGCCACTAAAAGTTCCAGAAAACTCCCCCTTATGGAGGATGTTCTTTGTAATGGAAACACAAACATGAGGGAAGTTCCTGCAAAATTGGTTTCTGGTTCCTGGCGATGGAAATGGGCTATATCCTACTGAGCGTTAAAGCCACACACCTGTGTCCACCAGTGATGTTGTATTTCATTCATTCGTTAAGACGAATTTACATTGGTTGGCTCAGGCTCGCTACCCGAGCTAGGAGCTAGCTAGCTAAGATAAGCAATAGTGATGAAAGAGGAAGAATGGAGTTAACTGTGCTCTTAGGCATTTAAAGAGACACGCACTGAAATGAACCATTCTGAGGAAGGCTGAAAAAGGTGATTCACAATTATGCTACAATAATTTAATAACAAAAGGAAATTTGCTAAAATATGTCACAAACATTTCATTAAGAGTTGTGAGAACTGTCAACATGCAGGAAAAGTGCAGTAAATGGGAACTTTAAGATCACTGTTAAATATGTGTTGTTTTCATTCAGTTTTCATGATGATACATTTTATATCCAGATATTGAGTGTTATTTAAAAAAAATTGCTGTTTAGCCCACTTTTACCCCACAGAGATTGGTGTAATTTCAGGGAAAAAAAATGGCCAGTTGGCCAGAAAGCACATAAAATTTGTCCAAAAAATAGTGTAATGATGCAACACAAAAGTGATTTATATTTTATACTTGGGCCTACTTTTGTGCTCTGAAAACTTATTTCTTATGATGTGCAAATTGTTTACAAACTATTTTACTGTAGGTAAACATACAGTGAATGCAAGTTATATAATTTGCAAACTGCGAATAGCGCAGAGACTAAATAATTACATATTTCTTGTAAAGTACATTACTGCTGGTGTTGTGCTGATAACATTCCTACAACACGAGTGGAAATCTGTTAAATTAAAAGTTTCCAAAAAATTTCAGTCGGTTTAGTTCTTAAAAAAAAAAAAAAAGACGTAGCTTATATATAAATCGAAAATTATTCGTAGAAATCTGTCGTGTGACTGAAAGCATTCCAACAATTTTAATTTACTCAAAAAATAGATTTTATTACATGATGGTTATGTAATGGTTTTACTGGTTCAGTTGAGATCTAATCTGGCCAAATTTCGCGGCTCCACATGAACTATACAGACTCTCTTGCTCTGTAAAACAGCTCAAAATCATTTGACTTTTAAATTTATATAAATTTAATATATTAAACTTTCAGCAGCTGAAGATAGGGAAATAAAATTGGCTACAGTTATAAAGTTTCAGTCATTGTAATAAAAAAAAGTTCCTGTGCCTCAACAAATGATTCATTTTCTAAATAAATAAAAAACACCCAACATAATCAGTCAGTCAGTGACACCGTGTGGTGAACACTGGACACAGCGTGTGAGCGCTCAAACCCAGAAGCAGGAGAGGCAGAATAATGGACCGATGGGGGAAGCGGGGGGGGGGGGGGGTAATCAGACCAGACAAAGAACCCCCCCGCCCCCCCGCCGCACCAAGCTAGCACAACAAGTGTTACTAGTGTAACAAGTCTCATGATAATTGCACCAGACATTCTCTTTGTCCAAGCAACATGAATAATGTCAGAAACCTTGGTCGTTATGCATGAGATTAAAGCTATAAAAGCCAGATGCACAGGACCCCCTTTATGGGGGGAGGTTTTCAGCCCCAGCACATCCACACTGGAGGCATGGCTGTATTATGTTGTTAGAGGAAAATAAAGATTCTGTGTCGTCCATGCTCATGACTCACCTCACATCCTTTTTCCTCTACAACTGACTAATAAAGTGTATTGTGGAGGATGAAAGCAGACGAGACATGAGCTGACAACACAGAACTTTATTTCTCCTCCAACACAGAACAGACTAAAGCTGAGTGCCAAAGCGAACTGCTTTATACATTTTCTTCCTGCCTTTGGCACTCAGGATAAACACATTAACGTGCTAATTACGAAGCGTGAACACACATCAACATACACATTAACATACACGTCACAGAGCAAGGCTTAGTACAATACATTTGCACCCCTGCGTCCTCAGGTGTGAGCCTGGGGGACAAAACGCACATCTTTATTTACTACATACCCCCCAGCACTCTGGCGCCCTTGGCTGGCCCCCCAACACCCCAAAGTACTGGGTGGAGTGTCATCTCCTTTGTGTCACCACACAGCCCCCCCCCCCCCCCCCAAACACCCAGAAGGGGTTCTAACCCTCTGGACCTTTGGGCTTGAGCAAGTGCCCATAGTGACTGTAACGTGGGCCGGTCAAAGTGCCTTCCTGTCAAGGCGGGTGGGAGAAAGACTTGTTCTCTGAAGGGGGAAAGGGTGGGGAGGGGAAAAAGTTAGTTTTTTGAAAACAGTGCTCTGTAGGGGGAACATTAACCTGCGGACCCACTGTAGGTGGGCGCCTATGCCGGGGAGCTCGAGCCAACACCACCTGCTCATCTGCCAACACATAAGCGGGTTTCAGCCTGTCTATGCAGATGGTTTCCTTACGCCCCCCCCCCCCCCCCCCCCAAGTCGAACACAAAATGTTTCTCCCCAGTTTCCAACACTCTGAACAGGCCATCGTACGGCAGACGCAGCAGGGTTCTGGGGGCGTTGTGCTTGACGAAAACAAACTCGGCATTCTCTAAGCGCTTTGGAACAAAAATACAGGGAAAACAATGGTGCGCCGGGCCTGGAACACTGGCAGCCCCTGTACTGGAAAAAAGGTGCCTGGGCGGATCGGTACTGGGCGCAGGGCTCTCTGGCAAAAATTCCCCCGGGATCTGCAATGGCTAAGAAAAGACGAGTTCTGCCGGGGAAGCTGCCAAATCTTCCTTAGGTGCAGAGCGCAATCCCAGTAGGACCCAAGGCAGTCAGTCAACCCCATTTGCATCCATTAGCGAGGATCTGAGTGCTGCTTTAAGCGACCTGTGAAAGCGCTTGCACAAACCGTTAACTTGTGGGTTGTACGCGGTGGTGTGGTGGATTTTGACCCCCAGGCTGTCGGCCATCATGGACCAAAGTTCTGAAACAAATTGCGGACACCTGTCGGAAGTGATGTCCAACAGGGATCCAAACCATGCAACCCAAGCTGACAAAAATGTGTGGGCTACCTCGGCAGACATGGTGGAACTCAGTGAAACCACCTCTGGCCAACACTTAGTGCGGTCCACGATTGTTAAAAGGTGTGTGAACCCCTGCGACAGTGGAAGGGGACCCACTAAATCCACGTGTACGTGGTCAAACCTTCTGGCTGCAGTTTGAAAAGGCTCGAGGGGGGCTTTGGTGTGCTTGTGCACCTTAGTCCGTTGACACGCAACGCATGCTGCAGCCCATTCTTTCACATCCCTGTGTAAGTGAGGCCAGACGAATTTGGACCCCACTAGTTTAACCGAGGCTGACAAGCTGGGATGTGAAAGGGACTGGATGGACTCAAAAATGCAGTGGCGCCAAGAGCTCGGAACCACAGGGTGGGTGCGGCCGGTGGAGATGTCGCAGAGCAAGGGGGGGCACCCTTCTTGTACCACCCTGATCTCAAGTTTTAGCCTGGTAGCTGCAGACTGGAGCACGCAAATGTCTGAGTCCCCGCTTTGGTTGGCGGCCATTGCGGAAATATCGATGCCCATGTGTACCAGAGAGACCAGCGCGCGTGACAAGCAGTCTGCCACAATGTTCAATTTTCCGGCTACATGTTGGATGTCGGTTGTGAGCTCCGAAATTGCGGCCAAGTGCTGTTGTTGCCGAGCTGACTGCGGTTCTGAGGCTTTGGATATTATGTGCGCACTGTGAAATGCTGCTACTTACCCCCTGGAGCTAGAATATTTGTGTGCATAGGTGGCCCAACTCCCCGAGCTGCGCAGGGCAAGGAGGAAAAAGATACAGCGTCCACTAAAAGCCTGTTGGCAACATCAACAAGTAGTCCATGAGCACACAGAAAATCAGCACCTAAGATGGGGACCAAACATGCAGCTACCTCAAAGCCCACTAGTAATTGCGTCCATGTAAACGTACAGTCACCGTCCTGTCTCTAAACATCCTGATGCGAGATCTGTTTGCGGCCGTTAAAGATGGCCCACAGCCTCCTGCCAGCCTGTCTGTGCAGACTGGCAAAATGAGGCTCTTCTGGGAGCCAGAGTCTACCAGAAAATGTCTCCCCGAACGTGTGTCCATGATGAAAAGCAGCTTCTCCCTGTCGCCAGCGGTCGCAGCTGTTACTGACCGCTGGCTGTCCTGTTTCCCAGCTTCTTGAAGTGGCACGGCGGCAGACAACATTGCGCTTCCTTGCCAAAATGGCGATGATAAAAACACAGCGTCCCGGTCCTGTTTCTCTGGGTGGCCGTCCTGGCCGCCACCATCAGCTCCTCAATCTCACTGGGCTCTGCCGGAGATCCCAGTCTCACTGCCTGAACACTGAAAAGCCTTGTTTGCCAGGATGATGCGGTCTGCCTCCTCTGCCAGCGCGTGGTAGTCCCTGGCTGCCAGCAGTGGTGAGTTAGTGAGAATCGTTCTCGCAGAAGCTGGTAGGTTTCTGAGGAAGAGGTGGGCAAAAAGGAAAGATCCGTTGTCCGTGTCCATCAACACAAGCATGCTCTCCATCAGGTCCACAGCCAATCTGTCTCCTAGCTCCAAGCAGGTGAGGAGCTTTTCTGCCCTCTCTGCATCTGAAAGGGTATAGCGGTGCAGCAGCAGTCGCTTGAGAGCGTCGCATTTTCCTTGGGCTGGCGGGGCTCAGAGTAGACTCATGGCGCGCTGTGTGGCACGTGCATCCAGTGATGTCACCACATGGTGGTACTTTGTGTCGTCTGCCACGACTCCGCAGAGGGCGAACTGGGCTTCCACATGAATAAACCAAGCAGCTGGGTTGTGAAGCCAAAAGTCCGGTAGTCTGACTGCAACGGCGCATGCAGCGGTGGGAGACTCCAGTGGGAGTGTCTCCGTGGTGATGCTCGATCCCTTTTCCATTTCATGTCTCTAGGTCACCAACGTGGAGGATGAAAGCAGACGAGACACGAGCTGATGACACAGAACTTTATTTCTCCTCCAACACAGAAAAGACTAACTGAGTGACAAAGCAAACTGCTTTATACATTTTCTTCCCGCCTCTGGCACTCATGGTAAACACATTAACATACCAGTTACGAAGCGTGAACACATCAACATACACATTAACATTACATGTCACAGAGCAAGTCTTAGTACAATACATTCGTGCCCGGCATGGTGGGGGCAAAAGGCACATCTTTATTTACTTCATACCCCCTAGTGCTCTGGCGCCCTTGACTGGCCCCCCAACACCCCGAAGTACTGGGTGGAGTGTCATCTCCTTTGTGTCGCCACACAGTTGAGGTTTTAGTTTAGTTGGCCTCATTCTGTTTTTAAATGTATTTGCACTGTTTTATTGACTTTGAGTGGTTTAACGGTAAATCTCCCTTATATCATTTTTTAAATTTTATATTTTTTAAGTTCAAAGTTCATCATTTAGTTTTTTTTTCATGATTAATGTTATGCATACTCTTCATTTTTTTGAATTTTGGGATGTTTTGTATCTATAAACTCTAATGACTAATCAATCAATGCTATTTATGTACAAATTCTTTTGCATTTTTTGTGATTATGGGTCTTTGCATTTTATTTTATCCTGCAATATTATGTGTAATTGCTGTAATGATTTTTAAAATTATATTTTCAGACAAGCCAATTCCAATTTATAAAACTTATTGATTCACTGTCTGTCATTTATTTATTTCATGATGATTTTTTTTTCTTTGATAACCACTTCTCACTGCTATCCCACAGGTGCTGAAGGCTGTTGATGGTTCTCTCTCTCTAAACTCGCCCAATAACAAACTGTCTCCGAGCAGCTGTGAGCAGTTCCAGGTCTCTCCGCAGATGACTGAGGGGCTGCTGGATGATGACAGCCAGGCATCCTGGGACATTGAGTTCCTGTTTTCTGAATGGAACAGCTCTTCGCCTGACCTCCACCCCTCTTTGAACAGCAGCCACCAACCACCCCCGCAGCCCGACCCAAACAGTGCCACCTACCAAGAGGCGGCCATGTTTAAGGACCCATCGGGACAGGAGAGTCTTCAGATGAACAGTGGCAGTCTCATGGCTGAGCTCATGTCCCCTGCTGACAACGCAACAGCCCGGCCTGAGCTGTTCCACTGTAATTATAGTGAAGACCATTCAGGTCGGATTTCATTTCCCAGTGTTCATAATGTGAATCAGTTTGACTTCCAACATGGAGGAAGCGTGAGCAGGGGAGGCCCCACCAAGGTCACCTCATGGGACTTCAGCCCCTACTATTCCCAGCAGCACCCCTCCATGGCGACCGTCCCCAGCAGCAGGTTCATCCCACCTCAGGCCGTGACCCCAGACCTTCGACACTACACGTACATGCCCCACTTTAACCATGGTGCCTCGCTTTACTGTGACTATACCCACAGCCAGGGCCACCTGCCCCTTCACCAGCAACCCCTGCTGGTGGGACCCCAGTTACCCCCCGGTGCACTGGAAGGGAAGCGAGGCAGGAGGGCTACTGGGAAAAAGAGACCTGCCATCCACAGCTGTGAATACCCCGGCTGCACCAAGACATACACCAAGAGTTCACACCTCAAGGCTCACCTTCGCACACACACAGGTAAATCAAAGTTAGCAACACAACAGTGAAAACTGTCACAGAATATGGCCTCAGTTATGTGTTTCTCAGTGTCCTTCTTTGCTGCTTCATTATCAGGAGAAAAGCCGTACCATTGTTCATGGGAGGGCTGCAGCTGGAAATTCGCACGCTCAGACGAGCTGACGCGTCACTACCGCAAACACACGGGTCAAAAACCCTACCAGTGTGTCCTGTGTCAGAGGGCCTTCTCCCGCTCAGACCACCTGGCTCTGCACATGAAGAGACACAACTAAGGGCACACAAATACATACAGTGTAAAGTAAAAGGAAGTAAGGAAACGTTAAGAAAAAGGTAGACGTCTTATGATCAGGGTTGGGAAAAACGTCATTTTTTTGTGTATTTATGAAATTAAACAAGGAGATTAATTCAAGAGACTTTAATATTTAGATTTTTTTGGAGAAAGTATGAATACCCACTTTATGGTGGACCTATGTTTATTTCATTTCTTGGAGATCAAGTTTTGCTTTTTGTTTCTTACTTTAGTGAGTTTTGTAAGATTTCTGTGATATTGTATGATTTGTAAAACCACCTCTCCCACATAATCTAGAACTACAAATCTGCCTGAAACACCTTGTTTGAATTTGCTGTTCTCTTCTATGAGATTATCATATCATTACTTAAAGACGGACTCCAATGGACATAAATTCCCTACAAAAAACAAATCTACATGTCTAAAATGGTATCTTTTGCCCTTTTTACTACAAAAAAATGTCTTACAGTTTTGTGTCAAAATCTTTTCACTTTTCCTCTTCTTTCAAATGTCAGGATCTAGGTAGGCCCAACCACATCCCACAAGGCTAATGGCAGCTAATGCTACATTAAATAGAATAAGCTACGTGTCCACCAAGTGCATTTTTTTGTCACCCGACCGCCCTTAACGTCTTTTCTTGAGCGTTTGTGCGCTGTGCTCTGGAAAAAAAAAGTCTGTGCCCTGTATCGCAGCAACAGCTTGTCACTCACAGCTCAGCACTTCCGCTTTTCCTATGGTCAGACTTTCTACTTATTTTCTAATAGCAGTCTCTAAATCACAGTGGACAGGAAATGTATTCTAGGATTTGTAGCAGCTCTGGATGCAAAATATAATGACACAGAAAACAGGAGTCTGAGTACAGACTGTACCACCATCCTATGTCCCGCCCTTCATTATTCTGATTGGCTGCTTAGAAAGGTCTGACATTGACGAGCTCAGCTGCAGTCTGAAAAGTTGAAATCTTTTCAACTCTGAGCGCCACGACAAAAAGCGGCCACTGCTGAGAGCCTTTCAGCGTCAAGGGCACTCAGTGCTGTAGACGCAGGACTACATAGAGAATGAATAGAAAATAGTCGCCCACAGCTGAAAAAAAACACGTTTGATGGACACGCAGCCTTAATCCTATGATAAAAAGACTGACCGGTTGAAGGACATGCCCAGTTGTATGCACAGTGGCCCAGGATAATGACTGAAACTGCATCAGTCCTTAGAAGCAGTTTCATGGTGAAACTCATCTCAGGTTTTCAAAGCAGCTGTCCAAAAATGCTAACTGGCCCTGGAGGCTTTGTCACTTAAATTAGGCCAGAGACAGTTCTTAATCCTGATTGGTTCGACACTATGGACCTGTTGTCACCAAAAACGCTCTGTCTAAACGTGCCTTTTTCCCAAGAGGAGGATCTTAACTGAAATTTCACAGCAAAAACAACAACAACAAAAAACAGACATGACAAATTTGAGTGATTTCACTCTTGATATATCTTGTAAGTCATAAAAACATGTTACAGACATGTTAAGAAAAAAAATCTTGATTTTTGGCAGTGTCACTTTAACATTCTTGATACAAACCTGCCTCCTAGCTAGGTTGTTATGTCCTCTCCTCTGGGAAGTTTCCCACTGAGCCTTAAAATTCAAATACGTAGCTACAGTGCAGCTACAGCTTTAGCTAGCAGCCCAACCGGGGATTTAAGGGATGAGGACCTGTACTTACATAGCACTTTTCTAGTCTCAGAGACCATTCAAAGCACTTCACTAGTACTAACCCTCTATTGCAGGGGTGTCCAATCATGTGCCATGGAGGGCCAAGACCCTGCAGGTTGTACCTCCAACCAGTGTCTTCAACAGCAGATTCCATTGAATTTCTTCCCACTGATTGCTGATAAGTGAAAACACCTGCTGAAGAGACTGGGTAGAAGAGAAAACCTGTAGGGTCTTGGCCTTCCATGGCACATGATTGGACACCCCTGCTCTATTCTAAGGGCCTATCGGAGACAGATACCTAGGGACAATTTAGAATCACCAATTAACCTAAAATGCATGTCTTTGGATTGTGGGAGGAAACCAAAGCACCTGGAATAAACCCATACAGCACAGGGAGAACATGCAAACTCCACACATAAAGATTCCTACCCCTGCCAGCCTATAGACATCCATGGTTCCTGCTCGCTCATTAATCCACAGTCAATATTTGATGTCACTCTGCCTATTTTGTTGTTTTTCCTTCTGGTATGACACGGGCACCTGTACCGTTAGCACTCCTAGCTTTGTGATGCAAATCAGCGCAACCGGGCTCTTTTTTGTAAATTGTATTCACTGTACTAGACCATACGGTACTGGTTCATATACATTTGCTTTTTTTTTTTTTTTGTTACAATAGTTCATAATACTCTGGACCTCAATTACCAGTGGTTCCCATTAGCAGAATTAGTATTCACTCATTCAGGATTATTTCTGTACTTAATAGGTAGCAGTGTTTCCTCTGGCTTAAGGACCATGGCGCGGTGGCAACATATTTTTCCCGGGGGGTGGGGTGGGGGGAGTAAATGTACCGGAATATGTTAATTTTATACTATTTATTTCTTTATAAAATTTTACACAGTAATGTTGCATATGGAACTTACCATTTGAAGTATTGTACAACCGAGGCTTGAATATTGGGCCAGTTGGGGTCCCACCCAGACATCCTGTGTTTAGACTTTTTAGTGGTGTCATCCTTCTCTCCTTCCTCTGCCTGAACACTTTCCTCTCCTTGGCTCCTCTCTTCTGTCTCATCTTGCCCTCTCTGAGCTCTGTCTAATTCAGGTTCTCTCTCTGTCTAAGGTGGTATTCAAACAGGTTAGAAAATATCAAGTGTCATCTTTTGTCCTGCAGGATTGTTTTTGTCTTAGTTTATATAAATGACAAAAATATGTATATTTTTTGTATTTTTATTCTAGTGTTTCTTTTTTTCCATTGAGAGAGTAGGGAAGGGAAAGAAACATTGATAATAGTAATGTACTCATGCACACTTAAATTATATGATCAGGTGGGTATAGTAACCAGAAATTCTACTCATGTAAAAGCAGTGCTTTGAAATTAATAATTAAAAGTAGAAAACCAAAAATTTTTAGTTGAGTTAAGGGTACAAAGAGCACCCACTTAAAAACCTGAGTAATGACTTCAGTCTTGAAGGTTTGAGGTTTTTCTCAAAAATTTATAACAATTTTCTTATAGTTTTCTACTTTTCTCTGTAAATTTAAAGTTGAAACCATGTTCCTCAAATTTGTAATTTCCTCTTGTAAAAAATTGACTTTTCTTGTACATTTGAAACTTTATTATAAATTTGTAGATTATTTTATAACTAATTTTTGTCTGTTTTTTAAAATAAAATTACAGTTTTTTTTAGATAAATTTGAAACAGACTGTGGTCATTTTTTTTTTACTTTGTCCTTATAACAACTTACATTTTTGACCATAATTTTGCAGTCAGAACAGAACAATAATTTAACTCTGATTACAAAGAAAAAATATTAATAAAATTGTATTTAATTAAATAAATTAACTTAAATGACCAAGGATGCTGTTATTTCTGTTATAATATTTCTTTATATTTATAGTTTTTTTTTTTTTTTTTTTAGAAATCTCCTCACTGTGGCGGATGATAAAATAGGCAGCGAAGTGAGGGTTTTAAGTAGGTTTATTAAATCATACCGCCATCATAGGAACTCGCTCCAGCCCTTGTGTGAAGCGGGCTGGAGCGGGTCCTCAGGCTCTCGTGAAGAGACACAGAATGCGTGTGTCAGCAGCAGTGGTAGAGTGAGAGGATGAGTTATAGAGCGATGCAGCTTATATACCCAACTACAGACAATACATGAAAGGCATGGGACATTTACATCACAGCAAGAGCAGGAAGCATGAATACAATGCATGAATGGCACATTAACATCACAGCACTGAGGAGGAAAAAGCCAGACCAAGCGAGGCTGCCTGTTGACATCAATACACACATTTCACTGTAATGTTAATCGCTCCAGATGCGCGCTCTGATTGTCCCAGTCTGTTGTGGGGGTTATCCCACACTACTCCCCCCTAGAGGGCTCAGCAGGCGGCTGAGGCCTCGATAGTCCGGCTTTGGCAGCGAGCAGGGAAAGCTCTGTGCAGGCAGAGGTGGAGGGGGGGGGGGGTAGCGAGTGCCGGCCCAGGACGGTGAAATCGTCTGGGCTGCGCAAAAATTGCTTGTGGATCCGCGATGTTGAGGGGCTGTCCCGTTGAACGTGCAGAGATCCACAGCGGCTGTAAGAGAAAAAAAAATTAGTCACTGACTCCTCTCGCGATTAAGTCCTGCGAGGATTAATAGCGGCCATGAAGAAAAAAAACAGGAGCGGCGAGGATTAACAGCGGCCATGAAGAAAAACAGGAGCGGCGAGGCTGCGTAGTGGCTGTAAGAAAAAAAACAAAAGCAAAGGGACTTGGCGTGTTGACTTTAGGTGCGGGCACAACCTTAAAGCCTTCGGGGACCGCAGACTGCTGAATTCCCTATGTGCGCCATGGCTAAGACCATTAGAAAATCCTGTGAGCAAGCTGCGTGCGTGCCTCAGGTGTACGAGCAACCCTGAAGGCTCTGTGTGCAGCGGCGAAGGATGATGGCGGTCTGTGGAGCCGCATATGTCCCGTGCGTGGTGCGCCGTCCTCGTAACTCCCCGGTGCGTGTGCCGGGGTTCCGTGCGTGGGTGGGCCTGCTGGAGAGGAGAGTCAAGGTCAGGGAGCTTGCTGGAGATCAGCGTAGTCGGCGCCGATAATCATCCCTGTTGTCTGTTGCG
Organism: Pholidichthys leucotaenia; assembly: GCA_020510985.1. Classification (NCBI taxonomy): domain Eukaryota; kingdom Metazoa; phylum Chordata; class Actinopteri; order Cichliformes; family Pholidichthyidae; genus Pholidichthys; species Pholidichthys leucotaenia. The sequence continues at coordinate 82,553,184 of CM035848.1, read as the reverse complement.
TCGTTCGCTCGTGGTGCGTTGGAGCGGTGAAAGGAAGTAGACGATCTTTGTCCCTCGGGCTCGTGCAGATGCGTTGGAGCGGTGAGAGGGAGGAGACGATCTTTGTCACTCGTTCGGCCATGGTGCGTTCAGGTCCACGTGCTGCGTTCTCCGTCGGCCCTGGAGGTCGCCGTCGTGGAGAGAGGACGAGGTGCGTGCGCTTTCGTGTGGAGGAGCTGTGAGACCGGCCGGTCCCAGCGTGGATGTGCAGATCTCAGGCGTGCAGATCTTACCATGAGGCTTGCTGCGGCTTTCCCGGTCGTGGGTGATGTCCGGAGAGTTTGCCTGGTGGTGGCTCTGCGTCGAGGTCTCCCTGAAGCAGAAGGGAGGGCAGATCATTTGCGCCAGGCTGCTGCGTTCGCTTGTCGTCGGAGAATCACCGCCGGGTGCTGCGTTCGTTGTCGTCGGGTCACCAATGAGGCGGATGATAAAATAAGGCAGTGAAGTGAGGGTTTTAAGTAGGTTTATTAAATCATACCGCCATCATAGGAACTCGCTCCAGCCCTTGTGTGAAGCGGGCTGGAGCGAGTCCTCAGGCTCTCATGCCAGACCAAGCGAGGCTGCCTGTTGACATCAATACACACATTTCACTGTAATGTTAATCGCTCCAGATGCGCGCTCTGATTGTCCCAGTCTGTTGTGGGGGTTATCCCACACTCACCACCCAGACAGCAGGAAAATCCTCCCTTATTTTGAAATCAAATCTTGGCACGTTTAGTTTGTCTGAAGGCTGCTGACGGATTAAAGTCATTGACTTCATAAATTTCGGTCATCTTAACCTGCCAGGTACATAATAGGGAACTGTAGCGGACTCTAAAGACATAATTCACCACAATATGTGTTCATGTACAGAATGATCTGTTTAGGCAGTTATAGTTGTGCTCTCAGGCTTTCTCATCAGACACCTCTCTAGGCAGCCGCTGAAGGACCTCAGTTTAGAATGAAGAGAGCTAGCGTTTTTAGCTGTTGCTTTTTGTCACTGCCGCTGGAGAATAAAAACGGCACGCCTGCTCATGCGAGAAAAGAGAGAAATTGCCAGTCTCTTCATTCCTGCAATTCCTACAGAACATAACTTAATATTGTAGTGGCTGGTGAAATATATCCTCAGCAATTCATCAGTCCCCTTTACCTTTCCCTTCTTATGAAGCCGGCTGCATATGAATTCTAACCACATCTCTTAGCTAAGCGACTCTTCCATTATTGCTCCATTTCCAACGGGTTAAAACCATGATAAACTCCTCCAGTGCTTACATACCTCTAATGATTTTTTCCGCGTTTAAACTACTTTAACAAACTCATGTTTCTGTTGGACAGTAATGCTTAGTAAGACACTGTTTGCTGACTGACTGGAAAACTCGTGTAGGCTGGGCGCTTCTAAACTCCGCGCGGATGACGGCCACACGCGTTGTTCGTGTGCACACTTGCTGAAAGTCATTGCTTCATATATTTTTCTTAATAAACTCATATCTCCTTGGCGCGGCGGTAAAATTTCTGGTGCGGCAGGCCGCCACCGAGAAATGTTACCAAGGGAAACCTTGGGTAGTTTCAGTATGACATCACATGGCTTACAGCAGCCATTTGGTGGTCATATTGGAGGTGAAGCTGTAGCAGTGTTCAGCAGAAAATGTAAATATGGTGAACTCTTGTGCTAGCATTGGTTGTATGAACATTTTTTTTTTTGGGGGGGGGCAAAACCTTGTTTTATCGATTACCTGCTATTATTACCAACTAATAAGAATAAGTTGCACATTTATATAAATATGCATACTCCATCAGGCTTATATGGATGCCGAAGAGTTAGCTAGCTTTCTTTGTTTTCACTTACAATGGACTAACTGTACTTTTTCATGCTTTAAGTCAAATACCAATCAAACTCATAACTGGTTTATTAATTAGTTGTAAAAAATGGTTTTAAAATTTCTGATATGGTCATTTAACCCACAGTAATCATGCAAAACAGTCTTCCGATCAAGTTTCACAGAGTTATATTCAGCAGCTAAACATTAGCTCATAATTTTGATCAACCCCAGCCGAAAAGACAAAACTCACTCGCCTGTGGGGAGCCTTGAATAACGAAACTGAATTGCATTTAATTCAAGTTTATTTCAGGCAATCATTCCCACAGTCTGCTCTCATTCTTGAGCAGCGAACAAAGAGGAGGAAACACACCAAAGTCCTCACCTTTTAACATTCTCACATAAAGGAATCTCCCTCGCAGGGGAGGTCACACATCTCCATCATAATCCCTTTATTCACATTCATCATCCCTTTATTTACATTACTCCCCCCTCTCTCCTCTCGAGCCTCAGAGGTCAGGAAGTCTTCTGTCCACACCTATGTCTTCTCTCGCTGTCCTCCTCAGGGGGCTCAGACTCTGCGTCGCAGGGGTCTCAGACTCTGCGGCTCCTTCATCGTGAGGTTAAATCACATATGCATATGTCCAACATATACATGCACAACTAGTTAAATCACATATGCATATGTCCAACATGTACATGCACAACTACACAGCCATATCGCCCTGCCTTCCTACGATCTCCGCGACATGCTCAGAGCTCGGTATGACTACACACTCGGTGGTGTTCACGCTCTTTCTCCTAGTCAACAGTGTCAGCACAGCCATGTAATCCACCTCTCCACACACCAAGCCGAGCGGTAGCATCGACAGGGGGGAGTGCGCCGCCTACCACCGCGGTGTTGTCCCCTCACATTGTCTCCGATGTACAACAACATCATCTCAACATGAGGCTTTTCCATCCTAGGTATCCAAACTGGAGAAAAAGAACACAAGATAAGTCTTTATGCTGATGATGTATTGATTTTCCTTGAAAACTCACAAAGCTCTCTTCTTCAGACAGTGGTGCTCATTGATCAATTTTCATCATTATCAGACTACTCTATTAACTGGGGTAAATCAACAGTTTTACCTATAAATTGTAATTTCTCAAATACATCCGTTATTCCAATACAATCAGGTAATATTAAATACTTAGGAATAGATATCTCCCCCAGGCTCTCAGAGTTATTACAACTAAATCACACTCCCCTTTTAAAAACAATACAAGACGACCTTACGCACTGGAGGACACTACCTGTATCACTAATGGGAAGAGATGCAACCATTAAAATGATGGTCCTTCCTAAAATCAACTATTTGTTTTCAGTGATTCCTACCCAACCATCTATGGCCTAGTTTAAGTCTTTAGAATCAAATATAAGTAAATTTTTATGGAAGGATAAACCGTCATGGATCAGTCTAAAAACTCGTCAAAAAGCAAAAGAGTGCAGAGATTTAGATCTACCAAATTTTTTTAATTGCTTCTTAGCCAATAGATTGCAGTTTGTTTCTAAAGGGACAAAATCAACCCTACTACGTAACCCATGGTTAGATACTGAACAGGCTCTCTGTGGGTTGCTAAATATCTCAGACTTACCTTTTATGAGTCCCTGTATTAAACGCAATGTCATGAATGCCCTTCGGGGCAGGAAGGCGAGACCCATGCGCTGAACTGTGAGTTTGGATAATTTATTGACAAAAACAACAAACGAAATGTTCAACAAAGTGCTCAAAACACAAAATACAAACGAAGGCTAAAATTTACAGATTTTGAGCACCAGAGCAAGGCAGGGCTCTGGTGGAGACGAGGTCAGTATAGTCATCAAGACAGCGGCAATTAGAAAATGAAAACAATTCCCCTTAAATAGGGATCAAAACCCTTTACATAATTAGTGACAGGTGTGGGTACCTGACGGTCAGGGGAAGGCATAATGCGGACCAGCTGGGGCAGAGAGAGAGAGAGGTGAACCAAAACTGACAGCTGACAGGGCAACGCTCACACAAAGCCTCACATAAATGGATACAAAATAAAAATGTAACAAAACTAAAACACAAACAGGAAATGGCAAACAGAACATGAATACAGAAACCCAAAAAGGCATAAAATGCAACAAATAAGTAAAAGAAAAAGCCACAAGACTGAGCATGATGGAAACTGCCAGTGCTCCGCTCATGACACACCATGACTGTTTTAAAAGCATTAATATCAGCTCTTCTCTGACAGCTTGGTGGAAATTTTTAAAAATAACGGGGTCTTCTTTGTTCTTTGTTTTTACTGAGGTTAAAGTATATTGCATCTGTTTATTTCTATTTATTTATTTATTTAGTTTTTCTTTGACTCACTGGGACAGGTGTGCTTTGATGATACTGTTCTTAATTGAACACTAACTTGGTGGTTAATTGTTATATGCTTACCGTGTAGCACGGAAAAATTGCTTAATGTATCAGCTACAATATTTGGAAAATAGGCCTGTCCCCTTTCCTTTCTATTTTGCTCAACCACATATTATTCAGAGCTCAGACTATATGCTCTCAGGTCATTTTGTTTTACTGTCCTAAATTGATGAAGGCCTGTTTATTTTGTTTCTGTAAACCTTAAATGGCTCGGAGCTACTTTACACTTCATTTACTGGAAGGTTGACACTAGGTCAACACATAGGTTATAGGGAGTTAGGATGTCTGTTTCTTTATATTATTTGTTTTGTCTTACTGTTATTGTTACTTTGGTTTCTAGTCTCCCTTACGGAGTTGAGCCATGTTTATTGTTTTAGCAGTGACAAGACATTTTGGGGCTCTATGTTCATGTTGGGAGGGTATAGAATCTCCATTATAATGGATATTTGTGTTGTGAAGGAATCTCAAAGCTTTTCTCAAGTGTTATCACTCTATAAATTCAAGAAATCTCTTGTCAGTGTGTCAGTGTCTGTCTGTCAGTGTGTCACGATCATAGGACATCACTATAAATTCAAGAAATCTGTCAATGTGCCACGATCGTAGGACATCATAGGACAGCCTATGATATCTGCATGATGTCCTATGATGTTCCTGTGATGTCGGCGATCATAGGACCATTACATGATGTCTATATCACCATCATAGGACATTATAGGACAGCCTATGATGTCGGCGATCATAGGACCGTCTACATGATGACATCAGATAAACCGTAAGGCTGATGTTCCTATGATCTCTACAGAATGTCTGTATGACGTCATATAGATCCCAGTACTCGCTAAAAGACATATATACAGTATAGACACAGGTAATCAACATAACACAGAACGGTAACAAGCAGGAGAAGAAGTAACAAGCAGGGGCAAACAGAGACGGCAGGGCGTGGTTACAGAAAACGGGATGGGTGGGGCTGCCCAGATAATCACACACAGGGTACCAGAGGGGAGACAAGACCAAGGCAATAATGATAATGATAATGACGATAATAATAATAATAGTAATAATAATGCTGATATAATAACAATAATAGGAACCCAGGATAATAACAATCGCTCTATAAATTCAAGAAATCTCTGTGTCTGTCTGTGTGTCACGATCATAGGACATCATAGGACGGCCTATGATGTCTGCATGATGTCCTATGATGATCCTATGATCTCAGGCTACATAGGACTCGCGATGCTGTCATATAGGCGATGCCGTCATATAGGCAATAGGACTGGCTACCTATGATGTAGTGTCTTATGATGCCTGCCTGGATGTCTTTATGATGTCATATAGACCATCATTCACGATGCCTGCCTTGATGTATTTTACATCTGGCTACCTATGATGTAGTGTCCTATGATGCCTGCCTTGATGTCTTTAGGATGTCATATACACCAACCAGACGCTACATAAATGGAGAGCAATAGAGTGAGGAGAACTGCTGCACGTCAGGAAAGATCCAGTGAAGATGACACAGCTAAGGTTCGAGCAGTACCTCCCAGGCATGACTGTGTTGCACATCAGAAAAGATGCCGTGAAGATGAAACACCTGAGGTTCGAGCACGTCAGAAAAGATCCTGTGAAAGAACAGCTCCCAAACCAAGCTAAAAAGCAGATGGGTTGGACAAGTGTATCATTCTTCCTTCTCTACCAAAGCAAGGGGTGTTGTTATTTTAATTCGTACGGGTGTGGCATTTAAACACTGTTCAATAATAACAGATGTAGAGGGGCGCTACCTTATTGTCTCTCGGGAAATTCACTCTATCCCAGTAACTTTGGTGAATGTCTACGGTCTGAATTTTGATCATCTATCTTTCTTTAGGAAAGTGTTCTCCCTAATAACAGATGTACCACAAACTAATCTTATAATTGGAGGAGACTTCAACTGTATGCTAGACCCTTATATGGATACTTCCTCCAAAAAACGGGCATCACACTCCAATACAAGGGATTTTTTTAAATACATATATTAACAATTCAAATCTATCTGATGTTTGGAGATTTTTCCACCCCTCTGAACGAGACTATTCATTTCATTCACATGTACATAATGTCTATACCCGTACTGACTACTTTCTCATAGACTCTAAATTGATGGCTTGTATTGATAACCCCTGTTATGGTGATATTGTAGCACCTTGGGGGAGACAGAATATTTAGCATCTCAGACAAGAGACAGTGGATAAGCATGGGAGAACAATGCTCAGGAGGTTCCTGGCGAGATAGCAGGAAGGAGTCAAGGACGTAGGGGGTTGAATGTAGTGTAATGCAAATGTCATGTTGTGTGTGGAGAAATGCCATGAAACTTGTGAGGAGAGATTTGGGTAAAAAGAGAGTGCCTGCTGAAATGAGTCAGTCTGTTCTGTGCTTGAGAGATGTGAAGTGTGTAATAAACCGTCTGCCATAAGTCAGCCCCTTATTTGACACACTCCACACTGGTGACCCAAGACGTATTATGGAACACGAGGCAAGAACCCCGGAGCCGGCCCGGTCAGGAAGCTCCAGCGAGGCGGCAGCCATCCCACAGAAAGCCAGGACTGGAACCCCCAGCCACGCGTGTGCGGTTTCAGTCAAGCTACTGGATTTCTGGCAGCACAACCCGCTCTCTTCGTTCCACCACACCGAGGCCCAGTTCGCCCTCCGGGGAGTAACGGCAGACGACACCAGATTCTACCATGTGGTCGCAGTGCTGGACGCCAGCACAGCTCAGTAGGTAGCGAGCCTGCTCGATCAGCCTCCAGCCAGCAACAAATACGAGGCGCTCAAGGCTGCGCTGACCCGACGCTACACGCTCTCGGAATGTGAGAGAGCGGAGAGGCTCTTGACGCGGGCCGAGTTAGGAGATGGTTTGGCCGTAGACCTGATGGAGAAGATGCTGGCATTAATGGGCACGGACGACGGGCACTTTCCTATTGCCCACCTCTTCCTCCGGAACCTTCCAACAGTGGCGAGAGTGGTTCTGGCCAATTCGCCGTTGCTGGCCGCACGCGACTACCATGCGCTAGCCCAGGAGGCAGACCGGATCATCATCACCACCAGGGCGATCACAGTCAACGCGGCAGCGGTGGAGCCCAGCGAGACGACCAGAGGAGGCGAGGAGCCACCGATGGTAGCAGCAGCGGGGGCCAAGGAGCGCCAGAGAGACACGCTCTGCTTCTACCACCGCCGCTTCGGAGAGAACGCACGCAGATGTGCTCCACCGTGCCAATTCAAGCGCTCGGGAAAACGCTGAGGCCGGTGGTCGGTAGCAGCTGCGACCCTCGGTGAAGAGGACAAGCTGCTCTACTTGACGGACGCACGCTCGGGGAGGCGTTTCCTCGTGGACACCGGAGCCCAAAAGAGTTTCATCCTGCCGACCTACGCTGACCGGCTGGCAGGACCTAGCAGCCCCGAGATGTTGGCAGCAAACGGCTCGGATATTAAGACCTTTGGTGAGAGGACTCTGCTCTTGTCTCTACACGGCCGTACATATGAGTGGACTTTTGTCGTAGCAGCACTGAATTACCATATCCTGGGGGCTGATTTTCTGTGTCCACATGGTTTACTGGTTGATGTTGCTAACAAGCACCCGGTTAATGCACTGTCCTTTGACTCTCTCCCCTGTATAGCTCGAGTGACCCGGCCAACAGCACAAGCCAACGTCACAGCTACAGGCGGTAAGTTCCACACACTGCTCACTCAGTTCCCAGCACTCACGGTCTCGACGTTTTCGGCGGCCATCGCTAAACACGGGGTGGAGCACTTTATCACCACCACCGGGCCGCCCGTTTTTGCAAGACCTCGGCGCTTGGACGCAGCTAAACTGGCCATAGCGCGCGTGGAGTTCGCCAACCTGGAAAGGTTGGGCATCATCAGGCGATCAAACAGCCCATGGGCATCCCCGCTACACATGGTCCCTAAGGCTGAGGGATCGTGGCGACTGTGTGGGGATTTCTGCAGGTTGAACAACGCCACAGCGCACAACCGCTACCCAATTCCCCACATACAGGATTTTTCCGTTCACCTCGCCGGAGCACGCATTTTTTCTAAAATAGACCTGGTCCGCGGTTACCACCAAGTCCCAGTGCGCGTGGAGGACGTACCCAAAACAGCAGTAATAACTCCGTTCGGTCTATTCGAGTTCCTGCGCATGCCATTCGGGTTAAAAGGAGCGGCACAGACATTCCAGCGCATGATGGATGCAGTGCTGCGCGATCTCCCATTCGTGTTCATCTACCTGGACGATATCCTGGCAGCCAGTGCGTCCGAAGACGAACACGAAACCCACCTCACAACGGTTTTCCGGAGGCTGGAGGAGCACGGGTTAATAATCAACCCGGCGAAATGCCAGTTCGGCGTGACGGAGATTGATTTTTTGGGGCACCGCGTCTCTCCGGAAGGAGCGATCCCGCTGCCCGACAAAGTGCGCACCGTGGCGGATTTTCCCTGTCCTCAGACGGTCAGGGCACTGCAGGAATTTTTGGGGATGGTGAACTTTTATAACCGTTTCCTTCCCTGCGCGATGCAGCTCATGCAACCATTGTACGCCGCGCTCAAGAAACAGAAACCCGCGGATAGGGTCGAATGGACCCTGGAGCGAGAGCAGGCGTTCTCGGAAGTTAAAGCAGCCCTGGCAAATGCCGCACTGCTGGCGCATCCGGACCCGGCGGCCCGGATAACGTTCACCACCGACGCTTCAGACGTGGCCATAGGGGCTGTTGTGGAGCAGCACGTCGCCGGGGCTTGGCAGCCGCTCGCTTTTTTCAGCAGAACTTTGCGCGACAGCGAACGTAAATACAGCGCGTTTGACAGGGAGTTACTGGCCCTCCACCTGGCCATACGCCACTTCCAGTTCTGGCTGGAAGGGTGCAGCTTCACCGCGTTCGTGGACCACAAGCCGCTAACATCCGCGATGGCCAAGGTTTCAGAACTGTGGTCAGGCAGACAGCAGAGACAGCTGGCCGCGATCTGAGAGTTTACTACCGATATTCAGCATGTGTCGGGTAAACTGAATGTGGTGGTGGACTGCCTCTCACATGCTGTGGTGGCCCCGGTCTACGTGGGGATAGATTATGCAGCCATGGCCGCGGAGCAGAGCAGTGATGCAGACGTGCTCCAGTCTGGACCAACAGGGTTAAGGCTGGAGAGCAGGGTGCTGCAAGATGGCATGCCCCCCCCCAGTCTGCGATGTCTCCACGGGACACCCGCGTCCGGTGGTCCCGGTCACGTGGCGCCGCCGCGTGTTTGAGTTGGTTCACACTCTGGCGCACCCAGGAGTGCGCGCGTCGGTCAAAATGGTGGGAGAGAAGTTTGTGTGGCCGAGCCTACGCAAACAAGTAAAAGAGTGGGCTGCAGCCTGCATGGCGTGCCAATGAGCCAAGGTACACAGACACACGAAGGCTCCCTTGGAGCCGTTTCGTATCCCGGCTAAGAGGTTTGATCATGTTCACGTGGACCTCGTGGGCCCCCTCCCGCCATCACAGGGGTGCACGCACCTCCTGACAGTGGTGGACCGCACCACGCGCTGGCCAGAAGCAGTCCCACTGGCGGCAACCACATCCGCGGATGTAGCACGCGCTTTTTTAACAGCATGGATGGCGCATTTTGGAGTCCCGTCGGACATTACGTCCGACAGGGGCCCTCAATTTGTTTCCGAACTCTGGTCCGCGATAGCCCACAGCCTGGGTGTTACAATTCACCGCACAACCGCATACAATCCACAGGCCAATGGTTTATGCGAGCGTTTTCATAGATCACTGAAAGCAGCACTCAGGGCTTCACTGACAGATGCAAATTGGGTAGACAGGCTGCCGTGGGTTCTATTGGGGTTGCGCTCCGCGCCGAAAGAGGATTTGGAAGCTTCTCCGGCAGAGCTCATTTTTGCACAGCCCCTACGGCTGCCCGGGGAATTTCTACCAGATAATCCCGCGCCGGGCAGCTCCCCGTCTCAGCTTTTGCAGCGTAGCGCAAACACAGGCACGCTGCCCGGCCCTGCCCACCACAGTTTTCCGCGTGTTTTCGTGCCTAAAACTTTGAAGAGCGCGGAGTTCGTGTTCGTCAGACACGACGCCCACCGCCATCCATTGCGCCCACCCTATGATGGACCGTTCAGAGTGTTGGAAACAGGGGATAAGCATTTTTTGCTAGACTTGGGGGGTAGGCGGGAAAAAATTGGCATAGACAGACTCAAACCTGCTTTTGTTGTGGCGGACGAGCAAGTGCTGTTTGCTAGGGCCCCTCGGCGTGGAAGACCCCCACGGAGAGCTCCCCAGGGAAACGATTCACCAGAGCAGCCACACGGACAGACCGAAGTGCCCCCCCCACCTCGTCACGGCCCACCCGCAGTCAGACACACTCCCAGCAGCCCCCCACCGGCACAGCAGCGCTACAGAGGCGGTAAACCCCAGTTACAGCAGATACGGGAGGAGACGGAAGCCCAAACGGCATGTGGACTGATGCTCTATTGTTCTATCTAAGATGCTGGGGGGGGGGGGAGTGTAGCACCTTGGGGGAGTCAGATTATTTAGCATCTCAGACAAGAGACAGTGGATAAGCATGGGAGAACAATGCTCAGGAGGTTCCTGGCGAGATAGCAGGAAGGAGTCAAGGACGTAGGGGGTTGAATGCAGTGTAATGCAAATGTCATGTTGTGTGTGGAGAAATGCCATGAAACTTGTGAGGAGAGATTTGGGTAAAAAGAAGAGTGCCTGCTGAAATGAATCAGTCTGTTCTGTGCTTGAGAGATGTGAAGTGTGTAATAAACCGTCTGCCATGAGTCAGCCCCTTATTTGACACAGAAACTCCTCCAGCTCAAGGTGCCCCCCTCCACCTGTCAGTGGATCTCCAGCTTTCTGACTGACAGGTGGCAACAGGTGAAGCTAGGGAGATTTACATCCAGCTCCCGAAAAATTAGTACTGGCGCCCCCCAAGGATGTGTCCTTTCCCCACTGCTCTTCTCCCTCTACTCCAACGACTGCACCTCAGAGGACCCTTCGGTGAAGCTCCTGAAGTTTGCGGACGACACCACAGTCATCGGTTTGATCCGGGATGATGATGAGTCTGCATACAGGCGGGAGGTGGAGCAGCTGATCCTCTGGTGCAGCCAGAACCATCTTGAACTTAACCCAGCCAAAACGGTGGAGATGACTGTGGATTTCAGGCGACACCCCCCTTCATTCCCCCCACTCACCATCCTCAACAGCACAGTGTCCACTGTGGACTCCTTCAAGTTTCTGGGTACCACAATCTCCCGGAACCTGAAGTGGTCCTCCCATATTGACACTGTCCGGAAAAAGGCCCAGCAGAGGTTGTTTTTTCTGCGTCAGCTCAAGAAGTTTGATTTGCCTCAGGAGCTGCTGGTTGTCTTCTACACCGCCATCATCCAATCTGTCCTCTGCTTTTCCATCACTGTCTGGTTTGGATCTGCCACTAAACAGGACAAGACCAGACTGCAGCGGATCATTAAGTCTGCGGAGAGGATCATTGGTACCGACCTACCCTCCATTGAGAACTTATATCGGTCCATAACCAGGAAACGGGCGGGAAACATCTGTGCTGACCCATCACACCCCGGCCACAAACTGTTTGAACTTCTATCTTCTGGTCGTCGTTACAGATCACTGAAGGTCAAAACCACCCGTCACAGGAACAGTTTCTTTCCTCAAGCCATCACTCTGATGAACTCCTAACATTCACCTAGTCCTACCTGTTTGCTGTACTCATGACTTTTCATCCATTATTACATTGCACATAACTCTCACACTGCTTTTTACTTCATTCACATTATATCACTGAATCTGAGTCCACATTGAAATACTGTGTGATTGTATATTTTTTCATATATTTCTGCAAAGTGTGGTTAGTCCGAGTAAATAACTGCATACATTCCTGTATATATTTGCATCCTTTTATAGAAACGTGGACAGACTGTAATTTACTGTACATACTCTGGTTGTCATTGAATCCTTATTTAAATCCTTCACCTGAACAACGAGAGCAAGTTTTTAGCCAAAGTCAAATTCCTTGTATGTGTTGTGCATACTTGGCCAATAAAGCTGATTCTGATTCTGATTCTGATTCTGATATTTTGGTTTCAGATCATAGCCTGCTTACATTTAAGCTCAGTTAAAATGGCATGCAAACTTCTTGGCCTTTATGGAAGATGGACCCTCAGCTTGTTAACGACCCTAAATTTTGTGATTATCTTCTCACACAAATGAAAATATTTTTAGAAGCCAATGACACCTCAGAGACCTCCCCATGTTTACTGTGGGACACTCTTAAGGCATATCTAAGGGGATGCATAATCTACGTGGGGTGTAGAAACAAGCTAAATAAAGAAAAGCTTCTAAGGTTGGAAGAGCAGATTCATCAATTGGATAAAGAGAATTCATGCCACCCTTCCATAGAGCAAATCATAGAGTTGAGAATTCAGTATAGTCAGATTGTTTCAGCCAAGATTTCTAATCTTTTATTTTTCTAAAGCAGAAGCACTTTGAATTTGGTGAAAAGCCACAAAGGCTGCTTGCAAGACAATTACTCAAATTGTAAAATGGTCACACCATTTATAAAATTAAGTCCAAACAGGGAGCCTGCTTTACTTCGGCAAAAGATATTAATAACTGTTTTAAAGAATTTTACGAATCTCTCTACTCCTCCAAAACAAATGCAGGACCCCCCGATATGGAAATTTTTTTGAGAAGTTTTAATCTTCCTACTCTGAAACATGAGGATTATGCCTTTCTAAATAAGGACATCACCCTGAGGGAGTTAAAGGATACAATAGGCACTAATGGCAAAACCCCTGGCCCTGATGGACTTCCTACTGAGCTGTACAAGTCATTCACTGATCTGCTTACACCTTATATGCTCAATATGTTCACCTGCGCTTTCAAAAATGATTCATTACCACAAACACTCAGTGAGACTGTCATTACTCTTATCCAAAAAAAGGGTAAGGACCCAGAGGAGGTCGGAGGATATAGGCCCATCTCTCTCCTTAATGTGGACCAAAAAGTATTAGCCTGTGGAGAGAGGAATAATCAGGTAGAGCGGTCCAGGGCAGAGTAGGCTTTATTAATTTCTCTCTCTCACATTCACCAGAATCACAACCATCAAAAAGACTCACAGGTCGCAGGCACCTCTCCTTTTATATCATGCAGCTTGCTCAGTCATCTGTGGTGCTGCATTAACATGAAAGCCTTTGCAATTCCCATTCTCTTTGTCACTGTTCGCATCAACCCACCAACTCCTGCATCAACACACCAACCCCCCATGACCATTCCGTCTGAGTGGAAGCATACTGTGTGGCTTCCCCACAAGCCAAAGTTTTTGCAAACAGACTCAATAAATACATGGACAGATTTGTCCATCTGAACCAAACTGGATTTATCCCTGGCAGAAACTCTCCTTCCAGCCTTAGGTGTCTTTTTAATGAATTGCCCCTCGGGGCAGAGAGGAAAGACCCAGGCGCTTGACTGCAGTTTGTGAGACCTATTCAAGGAAAACATAAAGTACTAAGTGCACAACAAAATAATAAGCCACAGAGAAAATAACACGGGAACTGAACGAGGAAAATTGAGAACGACAAACTTATGTTTGGAAGTCATAAACAGAAGCCAAGATGACTTTACATGCCTCACGGGGAGCACACACAAGCACAACACAGCGCTCAGCGCTACAATGTGTCTCATGATGATGGAGGAATAAAACTCTGAAACCTTCAGCTCGTCGCATCTCGCCTGAACTTATTTTTACCTCCACACTGGTGACCCTTGACGAAGAATGGAACATGAGGCGAACACCCCGGGGACGACCTGGACGGAAAGCCCCAGCACGCGTCATGGTGCAACCCTCGCCTGATCTCTTCCCTCCACACTGGTGACCTGACGAGGGAGAATGACCGTCTGCTCCCTCTCACCGTGCTGTGGATCCCAGAGGACCAGAGAACGCCTGCAACCTTTTCATCCTCACCGGAGCACAGCGCTGGGACCAAAACGCACCATGATCGACATGAGCGAACGAAGGAAGCAGCCTGAACGGGGACAATCATCGACGCTGACTGCGCTGATTTTCATCGAGCTCCCTGACTCTGACTAAACTCTGGACAGCAGACCTCCCGCGTGCACACCACAGGATTACGAGGACAGTGCAACTGCCAGCTATGTGGTCACTGCGTCAAGCACGTGCCACGCACGGGACAAAACCGGCTCCACAGATTGCTAAATCGTCCTCCGCAGCTGCACATGCCCGAGAAAAACGGCCGATCGCCACCCTCAGAATCTTCAGGGCTGCTCGCTCACCTGGAGCGGACGTACACAGGACTTTGTACGGACACAGGACTTTGTACTTTGTGTGGGTTTCTCAGCCACGGCGCACAACGGGAATTTAGCCGATTGCTTTCCCCGATGACTTTAGGGCTGTTTCCCGCACCTAAAGTCAAACTGCCGAATCTCTCACACAGCTGAAGTTGTTTCACAGCCGCTATGCATCCCCGGGGAATTTGGCTGCTCACCTTCCCCACATCCTCGCTGGATTGAGCCGCGAAAGAGTCAGAGATATAATTTTTTTTTTTTTTCACAGTCGCTGTGGATCTCCGCCAGGCTTAACGGGAAAGTCCCTCACCATCGCGGATCCACACGCAATTTTTGCGCAGCCCAGACACCTTTGACGTCCCTGGCCGGCACTTGCTTACTCCCACCCCCCTCCCCCTCCTCCTGCACAGCGTTTTTCCCACACCTTGCTCCCTAAAGCTGGCCGATCGCCGTCTTGTTCCATTACACATGAAAATGCACCGGCCCATGCGCCCACGATCCACGGCCGTTCAATGTGCTGGAACTCTGAGCGGAGCACACTGCCCTTTCCACCCCTCCCCCGTCCCCCCCACAGACTGACATGCCCTCCAACAGTTCTACCAGAGCTGGAGCCAAATGAAGGCGGCGGGGGGGGGGGGGGTGTCACACCCCCTGCTGAGTGTTCTGGGGGGAGCCCTGTGGTGACCCACCACAATCTAGATGGACATTCAGCCATCACACTCAGCTAAGGCAGGAAGCAGAACAATTTGCATACGGACAGAGAACCCCTAGGGGGACAACCAGAACAATGACTATTGTTATACATCCCCGGAGTAAGGAGAGGAAGTCCGGCGCCAGTTAATCACGCGATTGATTTGTATTGACTGATATGTATCTCAATATGCAAATGTGCCATGCATTCTCTCTTGTCTGTATAAAAGAGCTGACTTTACATGCCTCACGGGGAGCAAACACACGCACACACACAGCACAACACAGCGCTCAGCGCTACAATGTGTCTCATGATGATGGAGGAATAAAACTGAAACCTTCAGCTCGTCGCATCTCGACTGAACTTGTTTTTCCTCCACAAGCGTAACAAACTAAGACAAACAGGGAAATAGAAAACAGTACAAGAATAACAGAAACCAAAAAGCACAAAATACAACAAATATATAAATATAGAGAAAAAGCCATGACACTGAGCATGGCGGAAACCTCCAGTGCTCAGCTCATGACAGTATCATTGCTAGTCTAGCCTGAGTAACCTTGTTGTAGTCTTTCGATGCTGAAAAGGCATTTGACCAAATAGAATGGTCCTAGTTATTTGCTGTTCTAGACAAATTTAATCTAGGTGATAAATTTATTACCTGGATAAAACTTTTGTACAAGCACCCCAGAGCTCAGATACTAACTAATGGAATACTATCCCCTCACTTCAGCCTGTTCAGGGGTATGAGGCAGGGCTTCCCCCTCTCATCCCTCCTGTTTGCATTGGCCATTGAGCCTCTCGCTGAGTCGGTTCATACGGATCCAAATGTACATGGTATGGCTGTGTTGTGAGACATGTATATGTTGGACACTGCATATGTGATTTAACCTCACGATGAAGGAGAGCCAGCCCCCTGCGGTGCGGAGCCACAGAGCCTGGACCCCCTGCGGAGGACAGGGGACAGAAGACTTCCTGACCGCTGAGGCTCGAGAGGAGAGAAGGGGGAGTTATGTAAATAAAAGGTTAATGAATGTGAATAAAGAGATTTTGATATAGATGTGTGATTTCCCCCGCGAGGGAAATGGTTTGATGTGAGAATGTTTAAATGAGAGAACTTTGGTGTGTTCATCCTCTTTGTTCGCTGCTCAGGAATGAGAGCAGACAGTGGAATGGTTACTTGAAATAAACTGAAATTAAAGGCAATTCGGTTTCGTTATTCAAGTCTCCCCACATTGGTGACTGACGACGTTGAGAATGAACGAAGAAATTCTCAGGGTCCCGGACTCACAGCGCTCAGAGCTGGCGAGCGCAGTGGCCGTTAAGCTGCCTGATTTCTGGCAGGATAACCCACGGTCGTGGTTTCTGCAAGCAGAGTCGCAGTTCGCGCTCGCAGGAGTAACGGTGGATGACACTAAGTTCCACCATGTCATCGCTAAACTGGACAACAGCACAGCTCGGTGCGTGCAGAGCTTGGTGGAGCAGCCACCCGCGACCGACAGGTACGGCAAGCTGAAATCCACCCTCATCAAGTTTTTCACCCCCTCGGCTGAAGTGAGGGCGAGGAGGATCCTGTCTTTGCTAGACCAAGGTGGACACAGGCCGAGCGCCCTGATGGAGGAGATGATACAGCTGAGAGGGTTGGACAACGATGATTTCATTTTTCAGTTCATCTTCCTCTCCAACCTCCCGGCGCATGCGAGAAGCACGCTGGCCGGCAAAAAGTGTCACACCCTGGAGGAGTTCCGGGAGCTGGCCCAGGAGGCAGATGGGATCCTGGATGCCTGTGGCGGGCAAGCAACCACAGCGGCGACCCGAGACAGCGGGGAGCCAGAGGCGGCAGAACCAGACTGGCCGACGACGGCGGCAGCACGGCCGCGACGAGGTGGAGCCAATAGCCCGGCGGCAGAGGCGCGGACACGACACAGCGGAGGAGAAGATCTCTGCTTTTACCATCGGAGGTTCGCAGAGAAGGCACGCAGGTGTGTGCCGCCCTGCATCTTCAGGAGTTCGGGAAACGGCAAGACCGGGGGTCGCTAGCAGCTTCGACCCTCGGAGAACGCAACAAGCTGCTCTACATCACGGATGCGCGCTCCGGACGAGAGTTCCTCATCGACACCGGAGCACAAGTGAGCTTCATCACCCCAACATACGCGGACCGGGTGGCTGGACCCCACGGTAGCGGAGCTACAGCGGCAAATGGCTCGAACATCAACACCTACGGGAGAAGGACCTTGCCTTTGTGCTTACATGGCCGCACATATGAATGGACTTTTGTAATAGCGGCGGTGAGTTTCAACATGTTGGGCGCGGATTTTTTGTGTTCACACAATCTGTTAGTTGATCTTGCTAATAGACGGCTGGTAAATGCACTCTCTTTTTACTCTCTCCCCTGTTCAGCTCGAGTGTCCCCGCCACCAGTACAGACCCACGTCGCTACAGCAGGTGGTAAGTTTCACACACTCCTCACCCAATTTCCAGCGCTCACTGTGCCCACTTTTTCAGCGACGGTCGCGAAGCACGGGGTGAAACACTTTATCCCCACGTCTGGTCCTCCCGTGTTTGCAAAAGCTCAGCGCTTGGATGCAGTTAAGCTCGCCATTGCGCGCGAGGAGTTCGCCAGCCTGGAGAGGCTGGGCATCGTTCGTAGGTCGAAGAGCCCGTGGGCTTCGCCGCTGCACATGGTACCGAAAGCCGATGGCTCCTGGAGACTGTGCGGGGATTACCGCAGGCTAAACAACGCTACGGCGCACGATCGTTATCCCATCCCGCACATTCAGGATTTTTCGGTGCACCTGGCGGGGGCGTGCATTTTTTCAAAGATTGATCTAGTTCGCGGCTATCACCAAGTCCCAGTCCAACCGGAGGACATTCCTAAAACAGCGGTAATAACCCCGTTCGGACTTTTCGAATTTTTACGCATGCCGTTTGGTCTCAAAGGGGCAGCGCAAACATTTCAGCGGATGATGGATGCCGTGTTACGCGATCTCCCTTTCGTGTTTGTGTACCTCGACGACATTTTGGTCGCGAGTACTTCAGAGGACGAACACGAAACGCACCTCACAGCAGTTTTTAGGAGGCTGGGAGAGCACGGCTTAATAGTTAACCCAGCCAAGTGCCAGTTCGGCGTCGAGCGGATCGATTTTTTGGGTCACCGCGTCTCCCCGGAGGGAGCGGTTCCGTTACCAGAGAAAGTACGCGCGGTAGCGGATTTTCCCCGTCCACAAACGGTCAGATCACTACAGGAATTCTTGGGGATGGTGAATTTTTATAACCGATTCCTGCCCCACGCAGCTCAAATCATGCAACCGTTATATGCCGCGCTCAAAAAACAAAAACCGACCCAGGCGGTCGAATGGTCCCCGGAGTGGGAGCGCGCGTTCACAGAGGTTAAAAAAGCCTTGGCTGACGCTGCGCTCCTGGCCCACCCAGACCCTGCAGCACGTATCGCGCTGACGACAGACGCTTCAGATTTAGCCATAGGGGCCGTTATTGAGCAACAGGTAGCCGGAGTTTGGCAGCCTTTGGCTTTCTTTAGCAAATCTTTAAGCGCGGCTGAACGAAAATACAGCGCGTTCGACAGAGAACTGTTGGCGCTGCATTTGGCTATTCGTCATTTCCAGTTCTGGCTGGAAGGACGGTGCTTCACCGCTTATGTGGACCACAAGCCGCTCACATACGCCATGGCCAAAATTTCAGATCCGTGGTCCGGCAGGCAGCAGAGGCAGCTGGCCGCAATCTCGGAATTTACCACTGACATTAGGCACGTCGCGGGCAAATTCAATGTAGTAGCGGATTGTCTCTCGCGTGCGTTCACGACCCCAACACGCGCAGAGGCAGAACGGGCCACCGTGACCGCGCCGCAGGAAAGCGGCACGGTGGCGCGCGCAGCCCCGGTGCACGTGGGTATAGATTACGCAGCCATGGCAGCGGACCAGGGGGCGGACGCAGACGTGCGCGCGCTCCAGTCTGGACCAACAGGGTTGAGGCTGGAGAGCAAGTGTTTACAAACCGGTATGCCCCCCCTGATCTGCGACATGTCGACGGGGCGCCCGCGTCCGGTGGTTCCGGCCACGTGGCGCCGCCGTGTTTTTGACTCGGTCCACTCACTGGCGCACCCGGGGGTGCGCGTGTCGGTGAAACTAGTGGCGGAAAAGTTTGTTTGGCCGTGCCTGCGCAAGCACGTGAAGGAATGGGAATGGCTGCACGGTGGCGCAGTGGTTTAGCACTGTGGCAGCACAGTTTTACCCTCGGTGTGGGGATCGTGGGTTCGATTCCAGCCCCCGACCAACAGTGAGCTGTGTGGAGTTTGCATGTTCTCCCCGTGTTGCGCGGGTTTACTCCGGGATTTCTCCGGTTTCCTCCCGCATACCAAAAACATGTAGGTTTAGGGCGCTCGCGCACGCAGCGACCAGCAGCCGGTGGCTTGTCACCAGACTGCAAACCGAATCTACCTACGGGTACAAATAAGTAACAAAAAAAAAAAACAAAAAAAAAAAACCCTGCATTTCCTGTCAACGGGCCAAAATTCACAGGCACACAAGAGCCCCGTTAGAACCGTTCCGCATTCCGGCCAGAAGGTTCAACCATGTGCACGTCGACCTTGTGGGCCCCCTACCGGCATCACAGGGGTTCACGTATCTTTTGACAATGGTGGACCGCACCACACGTTGGCCGGAAGTGGTCCCACTTGCGACGACCACGGCCGCGGAGGTGGCTCGCGTTTTTTTAACGGCTTGGGTGGCGCGCTTCGGGGTTCCGTCGGACATTACGTCCGATAGAGGACCGCAATTCATCTCTGAGCTGTGGTCAGCGATGGCCAACGGCTTAGGAGCCAAAATTCACCGCACTACGGCTTACCACCCTCAGGCCAATGGTTTATGCGAGCGTTTTCATAGGTCTTTGAAGGCAGCACTCAGAGCGTCGCTCACGGATGCAGATTGGGTAAATAAACTGCCATGGGTTTTATTAGGGTTGCGTTCTGCGCCTAAAGAGGACTTAGACGCCTCCCCAGCGGAGCTGGTATTCACACAAACTCTGAGGCTGCCGGGCGAGTTTTTACCAGAGCACCCAGAGCCCCCACCTCTCTCTGCTCTGGGACCGTTAGTCGGCACGGGAGCAGACACGCTCCCGGGTCCGGTTCATCACGCTTTTCCACGAGTTTTCGTCCCCAAGGCTTTGAAAAATGCCGATTTCGTTTTTGTCAGGCGCGAAGCCCTAAAAGCAACGCTCAAACCACCTTACGAAGGGCCATTTCGAGTGCTGGAGGCAGGTGATAAGCAATTTGTGCTAGATTTTGGAGACAGAAAAGAGACAGTCAGTATTGACAGACTAAAACCTGCTTTTGTCATGAAGGACGTGTCTGTACCGGTCGCAGTGGCGCCTCGACGAGGCAGGCCCCCCGCAAAGGGCAATTAATCACTCTCTTCCTCAGTCAACAGAGCCGAAGCAGAAAAGCGCCGCAGGCAAGGCGGGGCCAACTCACAGCAGATTCGGCAGACGGCTGAAGCCCAAGCGGCGCACAGACTGAATGTTGGTGTTGATTATTCAGTAGTGAGTAAGGTGCTATTAAATTTTAGGAATTAGTCTGTTCTTCATCGTTTGGGGAGGGTTATATGGCTGTGTTGTGAGACATGTATATGTTGGACACTGCATATGTGATTTAACCTCACGATGAAGGAGAGCCAGCCCCCTGCGGTGCGGAGCCACAGAGCCTGGACCCCCTGCGGAGGACAGGGGACAGAAGACTTCCTGACCGCTGAGGCTCGAGAGGAGAGAAGGGGGAGTTATGTAAATAAAAGGTTAATGAATGTGAATAAAGAGATTTTGATATAGATGTGTGATTTCCCCCGCGAGGGAAATGGTTTGATGTGAGAATGTTTAAAAGGGAGAACTTTGGTGTGTTCATCCTCTTTGTTCGCTGCTCAGGAATGAGAGCAGACAGTGGAATGGTTACTTGAAATAAACTGAAATTAAAGGCAATTCGGTTTCGTTATTCAAGTCTCCCCACACATGGGTCCAATATTTTGGACACGTCTGATAAGATTTCCCTTTACGAGGACGATGTCCTGTTGTTTATTATGAAACCTCAGTCCAGTCTTCCTGCAATTCTAGACAAAATCAATATATTTGGAACTTTCTCTGGTTACAGAATTAATTGGACTCAGAGTGAGTTGATGCCTGTTGGACTGGTGGATTTATCCCTAATACAACATCTACCATTTAAAGTTTCTACTCAGACATTCACTTACCTTGGGATTCAGATAACAAAAGAATTCTCTTCTCTTTTCAAAGCTAATTACCCCCCTCTAGTGGCCAAATTGCAGACTAATATTCAATTTTGGAGATCTCTCCCTATTTCGTTGATTGGGAGGATTAACGCAATCAAACTGATATTTCTTCCTCAGTTACTGCATCTCTTCCAGTGTCTACCTGTGTTTTTACCAAAATCCTTTAAAAAAAAAAAAAACTTGGACTCTATCATTTTACCCTTTATTTGGAATTACAAAAACCATAGGATTAAAAAGGCTAATCTCTGTAAACCCAGGTGGGTGGGTGGACTTGCTTCCCCTAACTTTTGTCTTTATTACTGGGCCTTCAATATTAAAATAATTTCAAGACGGCTGGATAACTCAATTAAATTCCCTCGCTGGCTGCAGTTGGAGCGGGAGCATTGCCGCCCATACAGTTTGGGGGCAGTGATCCTGTCTCCTGTAACTTTAGATAAGTCTATTTATGGTGAAAGTGTTGTTATAAATAGCACGATCAGAATTTGGAAACAAATTAAGATGCATTTCAGGGTTAAATCACTCCCATTTTTACTTCCCATTGCTGGGAATCTGTCATTCCCACCATCTCAGTTTGATAATGGATTTTTACAATGGAGAGACATGGGTATTCACACTATCAGTGATCTTCACCTGAATGGTACCTTAACCTCATTTGAACAGCTACAAGAAATGTATAAACTACCCAGGAGTATTTTTTTTAGGTTTCTACAAATCAGAAATTATGTGCGTACCCATATACCTTCTTCTGAATGTGCATCACCTACAGTTCTAGACAAGTGCCTTCTTAAAAACACAGGCTCTGACTGAAAAGTGTCACATTTTTATGATGCCCTACAATCCATCAACTCTCTCTCAGTGTCCAAAATCAAAAATGATTGGGAAAATGAGCTGGGTGTGGGGAGACTTGAATAACGAAACCGAATTGTCTTTCATTTCAGTTTATTCAAGAAATCATTCCACTGTCTGCTCTTATTCTTGAGCAGCGAACAAAAGGGCGTGAACACACCAAAGTTCTCTCATTTAAACATTCTGACATCAAACCATTTCCCTCGCGGGGGAAATCACAGATCTCTCTCAAAATCTCTTTATTCACATTCATTAGCCTTTTATTTACATAACTCCCCCTTCTCTCTTCCCGAGCCTCAGTGGTCAGGAAGTCTTCTGTCCCCTGTCCTCCGCAGGGGGTCCAGGCTCTGTGGCTCCGCACCGCAGGGGGCTGGCTCTCCTTCATCGTGGTTAAATCACATATGCAGTGTCCAACATATACATGTCTCACAACACAGCCATATAACCCCCCCCAAACGATGAAGAACAGACTAATTCCTAAAATTAAATAGCACCTTACTCACTACTGAATAATCAACACCAACATTCAGTCTGTGCGCCGCTTGGGCTTCAGCCGTCTGCCGAATCTGCTGTGCGTTGGCCCCGCCTTGCCTGCGGTGCGTTTCTGCTCCGGCGCTGTTGACTGAGGAAGAGAGTGGTTAATTGCCTTCTGCGGGGGCCTGCCTCGTCGAGGCGCCACCGCGACCGGTACAGACACGTCCTTCATGACAAAAGCAGGTTTTAGTCTGTCAATACTGACTGTCTCTTTTCTGTCTCCAAAATCCAGCACAAATTGCTTATCACCTGCCTCCAGCACTCGAAATGGCCCTTCGTAAGGCGGTTTGAGCGTTGCTTTTAGGGCTTCGCGCCTGACAAAAACGAAATCGGCATTTTTCAAAGCCTTGGGGACGAAAACTCGTGGAAAAGCGTGATGAACCGGACCCGGGAGCGTGTCTGCCCCCGTGCCGACTAACGGTCCCAGAGCCGAGAGAGGTGGGGGCTCTGGGTGCTCTGGTAAAAACTCGCCCGGCAGCCTCAGAGTTTGTGCGAATACCAGCTCCGCTGGGGAGGCGTCTAAGTCCTCTTTAGGCGCAGAACGCAACCCTAATAAAACCCATGGAAGTTTATTCACCCAATCTGCATCCGTGAGCGACGCTCTGAGTGCTGCCTTCAAAGACCTATGAAAACGCTCGCATAAACCATTGGCCTGAGGGTGGTAAGCCGTAGTGCGGTGAATTTTGGCTCCTAAGCCGTTGGCCATCGCTGACCACAGCTCAGAGATGAATTGCGGTCCTCTATCGGACGTAATGTCCGACGGAACCCCGAAACGCGCCACCCAAGCCGTTAAAAACACGCGAGCCACCTCCGCGGCCGTGGTCGTCGCAAGTGGGACCACTTCCGGCCAACGTGTGGTGCGGTCCACCATTGTCAAAAGATATGTGAACCCCTGTGATGCCGGTAGGGGGCCCACAAGGTCGACGTGCACATGGTCAAACCTTCTGGCCGGAATGCGGAACGGTTCTAACGGGGCTCTTGTGTGCCTGTGAATTTTGGCCCGTTGACAGGAAATGCAGGTTTTTGCCCATTCCTTCACGTGCTTGCGCAGGCACGGCCAAACAAACTTTTCCGCCACTAGTTTCACCGACGCGCGCACCCCCGGGTGCGCCAGTGAGTGGACCGAGTCAAAAACACGGCGGCGCCACGTGGCCGGAACCACCGGACGCGGGCGCCCCGTCGACACGTCGCAGATCAGGGGGGGCATACCGGTTTGTAAACACTTGCTCTCCAGCCTCAACCCTGTTGGTCCAGACTGGAGCGCGCGCACGTCTGCGTCCGCCCCCTGGTCCGCTGCCATGGCTGCGTAATCTATACCCACGTGCACCGGGGCTGCGCGCGCCACCGTGCCGCTCTCCTGCGGCGCGGTCACGGTGGCCCGTTCTGCCTCTGCGCGTGTTGGGGTCGTGAACGCGCGTGAGAGACAATCCGCTACTACATTGAATTTGCCCGCAACGTGCCTAATGTCAGTGGTAAATTCCGAGATTGCGGCCAGCTGCCTCTGCTGCCTGCCGGACCACGGGTCTGAAATTTTGGCCATGGCGTATGTGAGCGGCTTGTGGTCCACATAAGCGGTGAAGCACCGTCCTTCCAGCCAGAACTGGAAATGACGAATAGCCAAATGCAGCGCCAACAGTTCTCTGTCAAACGCGCTGTATTTTCGTTCAGCCGCGCTTAAAGATTTGCTAAAGAAAGCCAAAGGCTGCCAAACTCCGGCTACCTGTTGCTCAATAACGGCCCCTATGGCTAAATCTGAAGCGTCTGTCGTCAGCGCGATACGTGCTGCAGGGTCTGGGTGGGCCAGGAGCGCAGCGTCAGCCAAGGCTTTTTTAACCTCTGTGAACGCGCGCTCCCGCTCCGGGGACCATTCGACCGCCTGGGTCGGTTTTTGTTTTTTGAGCGCGGCATATAACGGTTGCATGATTTGAGCTGCGTGGGGCAGGAATCGGTTATAAAAATTCACCATCCCCAAGAATTCCTGTAGTGATTTGACCGTTTGTGGACGGGGAAAATTCGCTACCGCGCGTACTTTCTCTGGTAACGGAACCGCTCCCTCCGGGGAGACGCGGTGACCCAAAAAATCGATCCGCTCGACGCCGAACTGGCACTTGGCTGGGTTAACTATTAAGCCGTGCTCTCCCAGCCTCCTAAAAACTGCTGTGAGGTGCGTTTCGTGTTCGTCCTCTGAAGTACTCGCGACCAAAATGTCGTCGAGGTACACAAACACGAAAGGGAGATCACGTAACACGGCATCCATCATCCGCTGAAATG
Source organism: Pholidichthys leucotaenia (assembly GCA_020510985.1). Classification (NCBI taxonomy): domain Eukaryota; kingdom Metazoa; phylum Chordata; class Actinopteri; order Cichliformes; family Pholidichthyidae; genus Pholidichthys; species Pholidichthys leucotaenia. The sequence continues at coordinate 82,527,945 of CM035848.1, read as the reverse complement.
TTTGCGCCGCCCCTTTGAGACCAAACGGCATGCGTAAAAATTCGAAAAGTCCGAACGGGGTTATTACCGCTGTTTTAGGAATGTCCTCCGGTTGGACCGGGACTTGGTGATAGCCGCGAACTAGATCAATCTTTGAAAAAATGTGCGCCCCCGCCAGGTGCACCGAAAAATCCTGAATGTGCGGGATGGGATAACGATCGTGCGCCGTAGCGTTGTTTAGCCTGCGGTAATCCCCGCACGGTCTCCAGGAGCCATCGGCTTTCGGTACCATGTGCAGCGGCGAAGCCCACGGGCTCTTCGACCTACGAACGATGCCCAGCCTCTCCAGGCTGGCGAACTCCTCGCGCGCAATGGCGAGCTTAACTGCATCCAAGCGCCGAGCTTTTGCAAACACGGGAGGACCAGAAGTGGGGATAAAGTGTTTCACCCCGTGCTTCGCGACCGTCGCTGAAAAAGTGGGCACAGTGAGCGCTGGAAATTGGGTGAGGAGTGTGTGAAACTTACCACCTGCTGTAGCGACGTGGGTCTGTACTGGTGGCGGGGACACTCGAGCTGAACAGGGGAGAGAGTAAAAAGAGAGTGCATTTACCAGCCGTCTATTAGCAAGATCAACTAACAGATTGTGTGAACACAAAAAATCCGCGCCCAACATGTTGAAACTCACCGCTGCTATCACAAAAGTCCATTCATATGTGCGGCCATGTAAGCATAAAGGCAAGGTCCTTCTCCCGTAGGTGTTGATGTTCGAGCCATTTGCCGCTGTAGCTCCGCTACCGTGGGGTCCAGCCACCCGGTCCGCGTATGTTGGGGTGATGAAGCTCACTTGTGCTCCGGTGTCGATGAGGAACACTCGTCCGGAGCGCGCATCCGTGATGTAGAGCAGCTTGTTGCGTTCTCCGAGGGTCGAAGCTGCTAGCGACCCCCGGTCTTGCCGTTTCCCGAACTCCTGAAGATGCAGGGCGGCACACACCTGCGTGCCTTCTCTGCGAACCTCCGATGGTAAAAGCAGAGATCTTCTCCTCCGCTGTGTCGTGCCCGCGCTTCTGCCGCCGGGCTATTGGCTCCCCCTCGTCGCGGCCGTGTTGCCGCTGTCGTCGGCCAGTCTGGTTCTGCCGCCTCTGGCTCCCCGCTGTCTCGGGTCGCTGCTGTGGTTGCTTGCCCACCGCAGGCGTCCAGGATCCCATCTGCCTCCTGGGCCAGCTCCCGGAACTCCTCCAGGGTGTGACACTTTTTGCCGGCCAGCGTGCTTCTCGCATGCGCCGGGAGGTTGGAGAGGAAAATGAACTGAAAAATGAAATCATCGTTGTCCAAACCTCTCAGCTGTATCATCTCCTCCATCAGGGCGCTCGGCCTGTGTCCTCCTTGGTCTAGCAAAGACAGGATCCTCCTCGCCCTCACTTCGGCCGAGGGGGTGAAAAACTTGATGAGGGTGGATTTCAGCTTGCCGTACCTGTCGGTCGCGGGTGGCTGCTCCACCAAGCTTTGCACGCACCGAGCTGTGCTGTTGTCCAGATTAGCGATGACATGGTGGAACTTAGTGTCATCCACCGTTACTCCTGCGAGCGCGAACTGCGACTCTGCTTGCAGAAACCACGACCGTGGGTTATCCTGCCAGAAATCAGGCAGCTTAACGGCCACTGCGCTCGCCAGCTCTGAGCGCTGTGAGTCCGGGACCCTGAGAATTTCTTCGTTCATTCTCAACGTCGTCAGTCACCAATGTGGGGAGACTTGAATAACGAAACCGAATTGTCTTTCATTTCAGTTTATTCAAGAAATCATTCCACTGTCTGCTCTTATTCTTGAGCAGCGAACAAAAGGGCGTGAACACACCAAAGTTCTCTCATTTAAACATTCTGACTTCAAACCATTTCCCTCGCGGGGGAAATCACACATCTCTCTCAAAATCTCTTTATTCACATTCATTAGCCTTTTATTTACATAACTCCCCCTTCTCTCTTCCCGAGCCTCAGTGGTCAGGAAGTCTTCTGTCCCCTGTCCTCCGCAGGGGGTCCAGGCTCTGTGGCTCCGCACCGCAGGGGGCTGGCTCTCCTTCATCGTGAGGTTAAATCACATATGCAGTGTCCAACATATACATGTCTCACAACACAGCCATACTGGGGACACAAATTGCTGATGGACTCTGGGATAAGAGTCTTGAAGACATCGGTAATTGCACTTTAAATGCTAGGCATTGTTTGATTCAGTTTCATGTCCTTCACAGGCTACACTATTCTAAATCCAAGCTCCACAAAATTTTTTCAGGTGCCTCTTCACAATGTGATAAATGCTTTGCAGCAGAGGTGAACCTCGTTCACTCCTTTGTTTTCTGCCCCAAGCTAACAAGATATTGGACAAAATTTTTTGTCGCCTTATCTAAAATTCTCCAGGTTAAAATTGAACCAGACCCCATCTTAATCATACTTGGAGTATCTGATAATATACCTATGTTACAGAAAATACAATACCAATTCCTCTTCTATAGTTTGATCGCAGCCAAAAAATTGATTCTGATGTTCTGGAAAAAGAAGGAAGCTTCTACCCTTAAGCTCTGGCTTAAAGCATTAACTGATGCACTCCATTTTGAAAAAAAAAATAAAAAAAATAGATTTTTCTTAAAAAATAAAGAGTCACAGTTTGATAAGATCTGGTCACCCCTCGTCTGTTACCTAAAAACAATCCTTAATTCATTAATCTTCTGTATTGTCTATGCAATGTAACTAACGTACTGTTTCTCCTGTTTGCCTTATTATTGTCCATCACAACAGCTGTCAGACATTATGTTTTACTAGCAAAACGAGTGGTGTGTGTGTGTGTGTGTGTGTTACGAGCCCTTTTTGTGTTTGTTGTATTTGTATATTTTTTTTGAAAAAACAATGGAAAAAACAACATGTGCCTTGTTATGTAATGCATTATACACTATCAGGTTTTCAATAAAACGTATCCACCTTATTCCTGGGGGTGCCACTGTAGAAACGATTATGGACGGCGCTTCTGGTTTCGACTGACCTAGTGTTAAATCAGTCAGTAAGAGTGGAGTAGCAGGGGCATTTAAAATAGCGTTTTTAAAAGTTTTTCAAATTCATTTTAATGTATAGTCCACATATGTGTTTTGCACTCAAGTGGCAGCTCATTTCAGCTCTTCTAGTTTTTGTATTTTTTGAATGTTTTGGGATAGTTCTGGTACTTGTTGCTGGTGTTAGTGGTTGTGCCAGACTGGATAAATGGAGGCTTCTCACCGCACGGTGACAGACAACATCCAAGCACGGTGTTGTGGCATACATCTGCTCTAAGGTAAATTTTGATTATGCCCAACATATTTTAACAAAATGCAGATGACTTTATTGCGGTTGACACATGCTGGCAAAATTCAGAATGTGCACCACGTCATTATGAGTACAGGCAACGAGAAGTCATAAATCATGACTTTGTGGCCGACACACATTGTGGGCTCACGCTGCCACAGAGACAGAACTGAATGTGTATTGTGGAGTGTCACGTCTGCAAGGACTGAGGACTCAAATCTACAGGAGGTAACAAGGAAGTGTGAGATTTGTCTCTTTGTCCCACAGAAGACGCCCCGGAGGGTATTCCGGTTCATCAAGAAATGAGAGACAATGGTGAAGCTTCAAAGGGATGCTTTGTAACTGTATGTTGACTGAAGACACCATGTGACTTGAATTCTGATGCTGGAAATGTATAAAAGGGGGTTGAAGTATGATTCTTTCTCTTTCCTGCTTTGAGAATGCTAGGAGCTTGTGTTCTGTCAAATAAAGCTGGTTTATGACTGAAACTCAGCCTCGTTATTTGAGCATGCTCCTACACTGGTGACCTACGACGGAGAATGAGCAATGAGAATTCTTCCGAACCGGGCTCGGTGGAAGCCAGCCTGATGGCCGCCTCCACGCTCCGGCTGCCCGATTTCTGGCAGCACAGCCCGCGCTCATGGTTTAGCGCAATCGAGGCGCAGTTCAACCTCCGGAGAATCTCCAACGACGACACAAGATTCTACCACGTGGTAGCGAAACTGGACAGCGACACGGTCCAGAGAGTGGAGGATTTGGTTAATCATCCACCAGACAGCGACAAGTACAGCGCATTGAAAGACGCGCTGATCAGCCATTTCACCCCCTCAGTCCAACAAAGAGCAGAGGGGCTCCTGGCGCTGACGGAGGCAGAAAACGATAGACCTGCGGACCTGATGGTGAAGATGCTGCAGCTCAAAGCCTCCGAGGATGGCGAATTCATTTTCGCCCACCTATTCCTTCGAACCCTGCCACCAGCAGTGAGAGTGGCCCTGGCAGAGTCACCCCGATTGGCCAAGCGAGACTACCATGGGTTGAGCAAGGAGGCGCAGAAGTTGGTCGACGCCCACAAGCAGAACGCGGTTTCGGCCGCGGCGGCTAGTTCGGGAACGGCGTCCGGAGACAGCTTGGGTCCAGCGGCACCAGACGCACCAACAACGGCGGCGACCGGAGCCAGACGACGCGGAGCGGAGAACGGCTCGTGCTTCTACCACCGCCGTTTTGCAGAGAGAGCGCACAGGTGCGTCCCACTGTGCAATTTTAAACGCCAGGACCGAGGGCCGGTAGCAGCCGCGACTCTCGGCAATGAGAACAGGCTGCTTTACCTGACGGATGCACGCTCGGGGAAACAGTTCCTTGTGGACACGGGCTCGCAGCTGAGCTTCGTCACGCCCACCTACACGGAACGGCTGTCGCCTTCTAAAGCCCCCTGGGTGTCAGTGTCAGCAGCGAACGGCTCCACAATTAAAACGTTTGGTGAGAGGACCATGCTTCTGTCCTTACAAGGCCGTTCATTTGAGTGGACATTTATTGTAGCAGCAGTCAGTTTCAACATGTTAGGGGCTGATTTTTTGTGCTCACATGGTTTATTGGTTGATCTTGCTAATAGACGTCTGATTAATGCACTGTCTTTTCATTCTATTCCCTGCACAGCTCGGGTGGCCCCGCCAACTGCACATGCCAGCGTCTCAGCCGCGGGTGGTAAGTTTCACACTCTGCTTGCTCAGTTTCCAGCACTCACAGTCCCCACTTTTTCAGCAACGGTGGCCAAACATGGGGTAGAACATTTCATAACAACCACAGGCCCTCCCGTTTTTGCAAAGGCTCGGCGTTTGGACCCAGCTAAACTGGCCATCGCGCGCGAGGAGTTCACTAATCTGGAAAAACTAGGCATCGTTAGACGCTCCAAGAGCGCTTGGGCTTCGCCATTACACATGGTCCCAAAGGCTGACGGCTCGTGGCGGCCTTGCGGCGATTTCCGCAGGTTGAACAACGTTTCAGCTCATGACCGCTACCCGATTCCGCACATTCAGGATTTTTCTGTTCATTTGGCGGGGGCGCGCATTTTTTCTAAAATAGACTTGGTGCGCGGCTATCACCAGGTTCCAGTGCGCGCGCAGGATGTACCCAAAACAGCGGTCATAACTCCTTTCGGCCTTTTTGAGTTCTTGCGCATGCCTTTTGGCCTCAAGGGGGCCGCGCAGACTTTCCAACGCATGATGGATGCAGTTTTACGCGACCTGCCTTTCGTGTTCGTTTATTTGGACGATATTTTGGTAGCCAGCACGTCCGAAGGCGAACATGAAAAACACCTCACAGCAGTTTTCCAGAGGTTGGCAGAGTACGGGTTAATAGTGAACCCAGCGAAATGCCAGTTTGGGGTGGCGCAGATTGATTTTTTGGGACATCGCGTTTCGGCAGAGGGAGCAGTTCCCCTTCCAAATAAAGTGCGTGCCATAACAGATTTTCCGCAACCTCAAACGGTTAAGGCGCTTCAGGAGTTTCTAGGGATGGTTAATTTTTACAACCGTTTCCTCCCAAGCGCAGCACGACTCATGCAGCCATTGTACACTGCGTTAAAAAAACAAAAGCCCGCAAATAAAGTCGAATGGTCTCCGGAGCGGGAGCACGCTTTTGCCCAGGTCAAATCAGCCCTGGCAAATGCAGTTTTGTTAGCGCACCCAGTTCCAACGGCCCGCATGGCGCTCACCACTGACGCTTCCGATGTAGCGGTGGGGGCGGTAGTTGAACAGTTTGTGGCAGGTACCTGGCAACCCCTCGCGTTTTTCAGCAGGACCTTGCGCGATAGTGAACGGAAATACAGCGCATTTGACAGGGAGCTTTTGGCCCTACACTTGGCCATCCGTCATTTTCAGTTCTGGTTAGAGGGGCGACGTTTCACCGCTTTTGTGGATCATAAACCGCTAACGTTTGCGATGGCCAAAATTTCAGAACCCTGGTCAGGCCGGCAACAAAGGCAACTAGCCGCAATATCGGAGTTTACTACTGATATTCAGCATGTCGCGGGTAAACACAATGTTGTAGCAGACTGCCTCTCGCGTGCAATAGCACCGCCAAGCCCTATAGGGGCAGACTCTGTAGCCATGGCCGCGGGCCCGGGCAGCGACGCGGGAGCGCGCGCAGCCCCGGTCTGTGTTGGGTTAGATTATGCTGCCATGGCTGCGGAGCAGGTTAACGACGCGGACGTGCGCGCGCTCCAGTCTGGACCAACAGGGTTAAGGCTGGAGCACAGGGTGCAACAAAACGGTATGCCCCCGCTAATCTGCGATGTCTCCACGGGACGGCCCCGCCCTGTGGTGCCAACCGCGTGGCGTCGCCGTGTTTTTGACTTGGTCCATTCTCTCGCGCACCCGGGGGTGCGCGCATCGATCAAATTGGTGGGGGAGAAATTTGTTTGGCCCGGGTTGCGCAAACAGGTCAAGGAATGGGCAGCAGCCTGCGTAGCGTGTCAGCGAGCTAAAATACACAGACACACTAAGGCCCCGTTAGAACCTTTCCACATCCCTGCTAAGCGTTTTGATCACGTGCATGTTGACCTGGTCGGCCCGCTTCCGTTATCACACGGGCACACACATCTTTTGACAATGGTAGACCGCACCACGCGCTGGCCAGAGGCGATTCCTCTGACATCAACCACAGCGGAAGAAGTTGCGCGAGCATTTTTAACAGCATGGGTTGCGCGTTTTGGTGTACCGTCGGACATAACGTCCGACAGGGGTCCCCAATTTATTTCCGAGCTATGGTCATCGATGGCCCGCAGCTTGGGGGTGAAGATTCATCGCACCACCGCGTATAACCCCCAGGCCAATGGTTTATGCGAACGCTTTCACAGGTCATTGAAAGCAGCCCTCAGAGCGTCGCTAACGGATACAAATTGGGTAGACAAACTTCCATGGGTGTTATTAGGGTTGCGTTCTGCACCTAAGGAAGATTTGCATGCTTCCCCGGCTGAATTAGTTTTCGCTCAGCCGCTCCTTTTGCCCGGGGAATTTCTTCCTGATAATCCCGCACCTAATGGCCCCCCCGCTCAGCCGTGGCAGAGCGACTCAGGAACAAACACGCTTCCTGGCCCGGTCCATCACAGTTTCCCACACGTTTTTGTGCCCAAGGCTTTAAAAAATGCAGAGTTTGTTTTTGTTAAACATGACGCCCAGCGTCCAAGTTTGCGGCCGTTTTACGACGGACCGTTTCGAGTGCTGGAGACCGGGCAGAAGTATTTTCTGCTAGATTTAGGGGGCAGAAGGGAGTTGATTTGCATTAACAGGCTCAAACCCGCTTTTGTTCTGGCTGACGAGGAGGTGCAGCTCGCGAGGCCCCCCCGCCGGGGCAGGCCGCCGAGAAGACATTCTCCAAAGTCTTCACAGAGAGGTGCTAACAGCTTTAATCCACAGGTGCAGAGAGATGTTGCAGAGGCAGCCAAGCCAAGTTGCAGCAGATTCGGCAGAAGATTAAAACCTAGGCAGTTGGTGGATTGATTAGCGATGTATGGAGTGCTTTGTGTTTCTCTTTTTGTTATGCCATGCAGATTTTGCCTTACTCGACGTTTGGGGGGGGTAGTGTGGCCGACACACATTGTGGGCTCACGCTGCCACAGAGACAGAACTGAATGTGTATTGTGGAGTGTCACGTCTGCAAGGACTGAGGACTCAAATCTACAGGAGGTAACAAGGAAGTGTGAGATTTGTCTCTTTGTCCCACAGAAGACGCCCCGGAGGGTATTCCGGTTCATCAAGAAATGAGAGACAATGGTGAAGCTTCAAAGGGATGCTTTGTAACTGTATGTTGACTGAAGACACCATGTGACTTGAATTCTGATGCTGGAAATGTATAAAAGGGGGTTGAAGTATGATTCTTTCTCTTTCCTGCTTTGAGAATGCTAGGAGCTTGTGTTCTGTCAAATAAAGCTGGTTTATGACTGAAACTCAGCCTCGTTATTTGAGCATGCTCCTACAACTTTTTCTTTGTTTGGTAGCGGCAAATCCCGGGAAAACCCCATGTTGGATGCACTGAGGAGCTCATTTAGCAGCAGACTACATCATCCCAGGTGCACAACCGAGAGGTTTCGTAGGTCCTTCCTACCAACGGCTGTCAGACTGTACAACCTAAGCAGGGCTGCTCGCAGAGATAGCAAAAAGACGTAACAAACTAATAGTTTTTTTTGAATGCAAAAGATGCAATAGACTTACACAATGGTCCTCTCCGGCATACAACTAGGAACATACCGGTCGCTATGGAGGGTGAGAATATGTATGGGCACATAATCATACCATGTAGGATAACTAAATAGACGGTTATGCTGTTTCATCCCACCTAGCAACAATGCTCTGCACTGTGTGTGTTCATATATTTACATATTTATTCCATCTAGCTACAATGCTCAGCACTGGGTGTGTTTATATTTATATATCTATATATTTATTCCATCTAGCTACAATGCTCCGCACTGTGTTTTTATATATCTACATATTATTCCATCTAGCTACATTGCTCCGCACTGTGTGTGTTTATATACTTGCATATTTATTCCACCTAGCTGCAATGCTCCGTACTGTGGGTGTTTATATATTTACATATTTATTCCATCTAGCTACAATGCTCTGCACTGTGTGTTCATATATTCATATATTTATTCCATCCAGCTACAATGCTCTGCACTGTGTGTCTGTGTGTGTGTGTGTATATACTGTATATATTTTATAGTAATATGTACATATGTATATTAGCTGCTCTTGCTTGCTTGTTTTTTTTTGTTTTTTTTTCTTGCCTTCTGATTGTTGTTCTGAGTGTTGTTATCCCTGTGCTGTTGCAATCCTGGAATTTCCCCGTTGTGGGACTAATAAAGGCTTATCTTATGAGTGCCTGGTATCATTGGAAAGCTTAGAAATTGTACTTTCTAAAAATATCTATGTTTTGCGGAAGACGTAATTCCCAACCGATCAAATGCAAGTTTTCAACCTAGCCAAAATATAAACAAATCGTCTCTTTCGGGATCAATTTTTGCACACTTCCTACAAATTAAATATCATTTTGAAGGTCTTTCGATACAGAATATGGATATATTACGTTACGTCAGTTTTGAAAATGTCCTCAAAGTGACTCATTTTGCCAGCACGGGTCATTTGTTTACAGTGTTTACATCTTAGCAGCAGCGCTAACTAACGAAGCTACTGTCTACGAGGCCACTTTTAAGGTTATTTTCCCATCCCTCGATAGTCATGGTAAGTGGTATGATTTTATTACTGTTTTGAGGTGCAAGAGGCCATGTTCCCACATTTCTGATGCCAAAGTCATTGTTTTTTAACAAGGAAAAGTGTCCCGTTTCAGTGACAACCATATGTTCTAAACTAGTACCGGAAGTTGCTACCATAATTCACACAAGGTATCATGGAGCCTAGGAATAAGGTGGATTTGACAAAAAAAAAAATAAAAAAATAACAGGGTCTTCGCTTGTCCCTTGTAAACTCACACCCATTTGGAATAATCCTGATATCTTGCAACAAAAAAGGACATTAAACTTTCCACTATGGCAAGAGAAGGGAATAAAAAACTTAGAGCATCTTATTCAAGGTGGAAATTTGATCAAATTTCAGGAATTAGTGTCACAGTATGATATCAGCGATAAAAAGTTTCTTCAATACCAACAGCTTAAATCCATAATAAAAGCAAGAGTCAATCTTAATCAGACAGATTTAGAGGTACCAGTTAGGGTGGCAGAGTTTTTAAATCTTCATTCCCCTAAACTGATATCGAAAAAATATGGGCTATTATCAAAACTGGATGAGTCAGTATCTCTTCCAATATCAAAATGGGAGACAGACTTATCGATCAATAAGGATGAAAACTTCTGGACACAAATATGTTTAAACACTTTTAAGATGACTAAAACGCTTAATTTACAACTCATACAGTATAAAGTTCTACATAGAATTCATGACACAGGACAAAGGATGTTCAAAATGGGCCTGAGTCACACAAATATCTGCTTCAACTGCATCAGCAACATCCCGGATAGCTATATGCATGCTATGTGGTCCTGTGTACTGGTTCAAAAGTTCTGGCAGAAGACATGTGAGGACTTGCCGGCATGCCTTGGGTATCGTGTCCCACCCTCACCCACACTTTGCATATTAGGTGATTTAAGTGAAATAAATATAGAAACAAGGATGTCGCACATGGTTCTCACCGCCTTATGCGTCGCAAAGAAAACTGTCCTCATGAATTGGAAATCAAGAAATAATTTATGCATGACTCACTATAATAACTTACCATTAGATTATATTAGCCTGGAGAGAATGTCTGCCTCCTCAAATAGTCAATTGACTGAATTCATTTCGCTCTGGTCCCTGCTTATTGATTCTATAACTTGAGAGGTGGCGGGCGGTGGCTTGCTGTCCTTGGCGCTTATGGTGGCTGGCTGCACCCCGACCACAAGGGGCCGGTGCCCGGGGGGCCTGTTCTGGGGAGGCTGTGTGTCTGGCCTGGGGGGGTTGGTTGTGGGGGGGCTGTGGGGTGGGCCGTGGCCCCCGGCTGCCTGGCCTTGCCTCCTGGGAGCTGCTGGGTCTAGCCCTGGGCCCCTGGTGCTGGGGGGGGGGGGCATTCCCCCCCCCCCCCCCCCCCCCCGGGCTGGAGATGGGTGTGCGCTGGTGGTGCGGGCCGGCCCTGGTGCGTCCTTGTGCGGCAGTGTCGTGTCCTCACTGGGTCCCTGGCGGCGCCCTAGGGCAGGTGCCTGTGTCCTGGGGGGTCGCCCTCCCCATCCTCTGGGGCCTGCTGGTGTGTGTGTGTGCATGTGCTTGTGCATGTGTGTGTGTGTGTGTGTGTGTGTACGTGTGTGAGAGTGGGTGTGAGTGGGGGCGTGTGTGTGAGCGGGTGCGGAGGTGGGTGCGTGGGTGTGTGTTGTGTGTGGACATGTGGGGCTGTGTGTGAGTGGAGGTGGGCATGTGTGATGGTGAGTGTGTGTGTATGTGCGCACATGAGGGTGGGCGGGTGTGTGTGTGTGTACAGGTGCAGTTACCCGTACACCCCCCCCCCCCATATATATATAGCCCCATATACAGACGTGGACAAAATTGTTGGTACCCCTCTGTTAATGAAAGAAAAACCCACAATGGTCACAGAAATAACTTGAATCTGACAAAAGTGGTAATAAATAAAAATTGTACGAAAATTAACCAATGAAAATCAGACAATGCTTTTGAATTGTGGTTCAGCAGAATTATTTTAAAAAACAAACTCATGAAACAGGCCTGGACAAAAATGATGGTACCCCAGAAAAGATTGAAAATAATTAAATTAAATCACCTGTGGCGGTATGGAATAATAAGGAGTGAACTGAGAGTTTTTGAGGGAGTTTATTAATCATACCGCCATCACAGAACTCACCCCAGCACCGTGCAGGTGCGCCGGAGCGAGCTCTCAGGCTCTCAGGCAATCGTGTGGTCAGTTGAGCAGTCGTCAGAGAGAGAGAGAGAGTTACAGAGCGATATGCAGTTTAAATACCCCACTACAGACAATACATGAAAGGCACATATATCAGCAGGATACTGGCAGGAAAGAGCTAGACAAAGAGAAGCTGCCTATTGATCTCAGTACACACATCTCATTGTTCTGCTAAATGCTTCAGCTGAATGCTCTGCTTGTCCGTAGGATGTGGGGGTAACCCACACACTCCCCCCCAGAGGGCTCAGCAGGAAGCTGAGGCCTCGATAGTCCGGCTTTGGAAGCGAGCTGCGGGGAAGGCTCTGTGCCGAGGAGGTGGAGGGAGGGGGGTGGGGGTAGCAAGTGCCGGCCTGGGACGGCGAAGTTGTTTGGGCCGCGCAAAAATTGCCTGTGGATGCGCGATGTTGAGGGGCTGTCCCGTTGAATGTGCGGAGGTCCACAGCAGCTGTGAGAAGAAAAATTAGTCTCTGACTCGTCTCGTGGCTCAGTTGTGCGAGGCTGCGTAGCAGCTGTGAGAAAAAACAAAAGCTGAGGGACTTGGCATGTTGACTTTAGGTGTGAGCGCGCAGCCCTAAAGCCCTCGGGGACAGCTGACGGCTGAATTCCCTTTGTGCGCCGTGGCTGAGACCCATACAAAATCCTGTGAGCGAGCTGTGTGCGTGCTTCAGGTGTGTGAGCAGCCCTGAAGGTTCTGTGTGCAGCGGCGAAGGACGATGGCAGTCTGTGGAGCCGTTATTGTCCCGTGCGTGGTGTGCCGTCCTCGTAACCCCCCGGTGTGCGCGCAGGGGTTCGGTGCGTGGGTGGTCCGCTGTTGAGAGGTGAGTCAGGGTCAGGGAGCTTGATGGAGATCAGCGTCGTCGGCGCCGATGGTCATCCCTGTTGAGCTGTTGCGTCGTTCGCTCGTGGTGCGTTGGAGCGGTGAGAGGAAGTAGACGATCTCTGTCCCTCGGGCTCGCGTAGATGCGTAGGAGCGGTGAGAGGGAGGAGACGATCTTTGTCCCTCGGGCTCGCGTAGATGCATAGGAGCGGTGAGAGGGAGGAGACGATCTTTGTCCCTCGGGCTCGCGTAGATGCGTAGGAGCGGTGAGAGGGAGGAGACAATCTTTGTCCCTCGGGCTCGTGTAGATGCGTAGGAGCGGTGAGAGGGAGGAGGAGCGGTGAGAGGGAGAAGACTTTCTGTGTCCCTCGGCCGGTCCAGCGTGGATGTCCCGATCTCAGGCGAGGGTTGCACCATGTGGCTTTCTGCGGCTTTCCCGGTCGTGGGTGATCTCCGGAGAGTTCGCCTGGTGTTGGTTCTGCGTCGAGGTTTCCCTGTAGCCGAAGGGAGGGCAGTCCATTTGCGTCAGGCTGCTGCGTTCGCTTGTCGTCGGAGAGTCACCGCTGGGGGCTGCCAGCGTGTTCTTTTCTTGGTTGGGTCACCAGTGTGGCTGTCCAGACCAGAAGGTTGCGTTGCACAAAGCGTGTGCTTTGTCGGGGTCACCAGTGTGGCGGCATGAAATAATAAGGAGCGAACTGAGGTTTAAAAGTGGGTTTTATTTCATTCATCCCGCCATCACAGAACTCACTCCAGTGCCGTGCAGGCACGCCGAAGCGAGTTCTCAGGCTCTCAGGCTCTCAGGCAATCGTGTGGTCAGTTGAGCAGTCGTCAGAGAGGGAGAGAGTTACAGAGTGATATGCAGTTTAAATACCCCACTACAGACAATACATGAAAGGCACATATATCAACAGGATACTGGCAGGAAAGAGCTAGACAAAGAGAAGCTGCCTATTGATCGCAATACACACATCTCATTGTTCTGCTAATTGCTCCAGCTGAGCGCTCTGCTTGTCCGTAGGCTGTGGGGGTGACCCACACACCCTTTATTGTCATTCAACCATACAACCAATCATGTACAGTAGAACAAAATTGTGTTTTTCCTATCTACAGTGTTAATCACACACACCCCATATGTAGAATCAGAGGGCTGCTGCCATGCAAGGCGCCGCCACAGATTTCCCTCCTCCATTCCATTATTGCTGAGCACCAAGCTGGACAGCAGGAAGTTCCGCTTTTATATGGTCTTCGGCATGACCCGACCGGGATTTGAACCCCTGCCTCCCGGGTGTGGGGCAGATGCTCTACCAACTGAGCCACCACTCTGGTTAATGTGACCATAGGGACATGTTCAACCAAGATGTGTCCTCTAATTAACATCACAGGTGTCTACAAACTTGTAATCAGTCAGTCGGCCTATTTAAAGGGTGACAAGTAGTCACTGTGCTGTTTGTTGACATGGTGTGTACCACACTAAATATGGACGAGAGGAAGCAAAGGAGAGAGTTGTCTCAGGAGATTAGAAAGAAAATTATAGACAAGCATGTTAAAGGTAAAGGCTATAAGACCATCTCCAAGCAGCTTGATGTTCCTGTGACTACAGTTGCACATATTATTCAGAAATTTAAGATCCACAGGACTGTAGCCAACCTCCCTGGACGTGGCCGCAGGAGGAGATAGATAATACGAATGGTAACAAAAGAGCCCAGAACAACCTCTAAACACATTCATGGTGAACTCCAAGGTCAAGGTACATCAGTGTCAGATCGCACCATCCGTCATTGTTTGAGCCAAAGTGGACTTCATGGGAGACGACCAAGGAGGACACCACTGTTGAAAACAAATCATACAAAAGCCAGACTGGAATTTGCCAAACTGCATGTTGACAAGCCACAAAGCTTCTGGGAGAATGTCCTATGGACAGACGAGACAAAACTGGAACTTTTTGGCAAGACACATCAGCTCTATGTTCACAGACGCAAAAATGAAGCATACCAAGAAAAGAACACTGTCCCTACTGTGAAACATGTAGGGGGTTCTGTTATGTTCTGGGGCTGCTTTGCTGCATCTGGCACAGGGTGTCTTGAATCTGTGCAGGGTACAATGAAATCTCAAGATTATCAAGGTATTCCAGAGAGAAATGTGCTGCCCAATGTCAGACAGCTTGGGCTCAGTCGCAGGTCATGGGTCTTGCAACAGGATAATGACCCAAAACACACAGCTAAAAACATCCAAGAATGGCTAAGAGCGAAACATTGGACTATTCTAAAGTGGTCTTCTATGAGCCCTGATCTAAATCCTATTGAACATCTGTGGAAGGAGCTGAAACATGCCGTCTGGAGAAGGCACCCTTCAAACCTGAGACAACTAGAGCAGTTTGCTCATGAGGAGTGGGCCAAAATACCTGCTGAGAGGTGCAGAAGTCTCATTGACAGTTACAGAAATGGTTTGATTGCAGTGATTGCCTCAAAAGGCTGTGCAACAAAATATTAAGTTAAGGGTACCATCATTTTTGTCCAGGCCTGTTTCATGAGTTTGTTTTTTAAAATAATTCTGTTGAACCACAATTCAAAAGCATTGTCTGATTTTCACTGATTAATTTTCATAGACTTTTTATTTATTACCACTTTTGTCAGATTCAAGTTATTTCTGTGACCATTGTGGGTTTTTCTTTCATTTACAGAGGGGTACCAACAATTTTGTACACGTCTATATATATATATATATATATAGCACAGCCTTCATCTTAGCCAGGTCGGCTCTCAGCTCCCCTTCTGCCGCAAGAAATCCCAGGAAGGAAGTGGAGCTGGTGGAAAACTCACACTTTTCAACCTTCACAAAAAGCTGGTTTTCCAGTTGTAACACGGCCCTGAGATGGACCTTGTGTTCCTCTAACGTGCGAGAAAAAATGAGAATGTCGTCTAAATATACAAATACAAACTGGTTCACCATATTGTGGAGGACGTCATTAATAAGACGGAAGATGGCCGGGGCGTTGGTCAGGCATGACCAGATACTCAAACTGCCCCAAGTTTGTTTTAAATGCCGTCTTCCATTCGTCCCCCTCACGAATATGAATTAAATGATACATATTGCATAAATCGAGCATGGTGAACACCCACACGCATTAAAGGAGCTCAAACATGGAGTTTATCAGGGGCAGAGGATATTTATCTTTGGTGGAAATAACATTCAACTCCCGGTAATCTATACATGGGCGCAGAGATCCGTCCTTCTTACTAACAAAAAAGAACCCTGTCCCAAGAGGAACTGAGGAAGGCCAAATGAGGCCGGCGTTCAAAGAGTCTTTAATATATCTCTCCATTGCCTCCCTCTCCCGACCAGAGATGCTATAAAGTCGACTGGACGGCAGGTGCGCACCCAGGAGGAGGTCTATAGCACAGTCGTATGAGCGGTGAGGTGGAAGAGAAAGTGCTCTCGACTTACTAAAGACCTCCCCGAGGTCATGTTAGACCTCGGGTACAAGGGTGAGATCCGGTGGCTCAACCGGAGGGGAGGAAATGGATAGAGATGGTGAACACTCGGCCAAACTTAAACAGGAAGCCAAACAATAAGGACTCCAGGAGGAAATGGAGTTTTGTGCCCAATTTATAATGGGATTATGCCTCCGGAGTAAAGGGTACCCCAAAACCACCGGGGAGGATGAATTTGGGGAAATTAAGAATGATAATTCCTCCCGGTGGTTCCCGGAAAGAGGGATGGAAATAGGCGCCATGCTTTCCGAGACTGGCGCCATGCTCTGGCCAGATAGAGTAGTGACGTTTAATGATGTGGACAGTTTGGTAGTGGGAATACCCATCTCCCGTACGAGCTGGGAGGAGATGAAATTTTGCTCTGTCCCTGAATCAATCAAGGCTGTAACCCTCCTCTCGACCCCCAGCAATTAGATCAGGGCCGAAATAGAGAAATTACAGGGGGGGATGAGAATGAGTCCCGTCCGTCAGACCCCCACAGCTACTGACGTGTTGACTGCGCGGAGGAGGCCTCCTTAAGTATGGTGGCTGATGAGCGGGCGCAGGTGTGTCCTCTGCTTCAGGTGCAGTGATGAATTGGTGAATGTGTGGCAGGAGGGGAGGGGCGTGCTCTCACTGCCCATGACAGGTTGGAGTTTAAACCCTGGATGAGTGCGCTTGGCAGTGAAATGTCATTCCATCCAGAGTCCGCCGCTTCGATCCAAAACTTCACCGAGTAGTCGGCTACAGACCAGCTAGCTTGGCGGAGAGATAAAAGGTGGCTCATTATGTTACCCTCACTCTCTGTACAGTCAAAGGTTTGGGTGAATTCGGTGACAAATCGATCGAATGAATAATGCGGACCCTCCGGGCTGTCAAGAACAGACCGGGCCCAACTAAGAGCCCGGTCGCACAGCAGGTGGGTCAAAAAATGAATTTTGGAGATGTTGTCCGGGTACTCCCCACCCACCTGGCCCAAATAAAGCCAATCATGGCAAAGAAAATCCTTGCATTTCCCCACCTCCCCCGCGTACGGGGCAGATGAAGGAACAGAAGAAGTTTGGCATATGGTGGAAGAAATAGGAGCAGCAGGTGGAGTGGAAGGGCCTGGGCAAGATCTGTGGGTCAAATGCTTGGCGACTGTGCTCAGCTGCTACATAATTGTTTCCAGCTGCTACGTTATTACTGGGATGGTTTGCTGCTGAGTGTGAAGCAGCTGGGATGAGAATCAGTACCTCCAAGTCCGAGTCCATGGTCCTCAACTGGAAAAAGGTGGATTGTCCTGTCTGGGTTGGGGACAGACTCCTGCCCCAAGTGGAGGAGTTTAAGTATCTTGGGGTCTAATTCACGAGTGAGGGGAGAATGGAGCGAGAGATTGACAGACGGATCGAAGCAGCATCTGCAGTGATGTGGACGTTGTACCGGTCTGTTGTGGTGAAGAGGGAGCCGAGCTCTAAGGCAAAACTGTCGATTTACCAGTCAATCTACGTTCCTACCCTCACCTATGGTCATGAGGCTTGGGTAATGACCAAAAGAACAAGATCGCGGATACAAGCGGCTGAAATGAGCTTTCTTCATAGGACTGCTGGACTCAAATTCAGAGACAGGGTGAGGAGCACAGTCATCTGGGAGAGGATAAGAGTAGAACTGCTGCTCCTCCACATTGAAAGGAGCCAGTTGAGGTGGTATGGGCATCTGATCAGGATGCCTCCTGGGCGCCTTCCACTTGAGGTGTTTTGGGCACGTCCCTCTGGGAGGAGACCCCAGGGCAGATCCAGGACTCACTGGAGAGACTATGTCTCCCAGCTGGTCTGAGAACGTCTTGGTATCCTCTCTGAAGAGCTGGAGCAGGTGGCTGGGGAGAGGGAAGTCCAGGCTTCCCTGCTTGAACTGCTGCCTCCGCGACCCGGACTTCCAGAAAAGCGGTAAAAGATGGATGGATGGATGGATGGATCTGGTTCACGGTTACCACCAGGTCCTGGTTCGCACCAAGGACATTCCCAAAATAGCGGTAATAACTCCCTTCGGTCTTTTTGCGTTTTTACGCATGCCGTTCGGGTTAAAGTGTGCAGCACAAACTTTTCAAAGGATGATGGACGTGGTGCTCCATGACTTGACATTCGTGTTCATCTACTTAGATGACATTTTGGTGGCTAGCGCGTCAGAGGAGGAGCACCTCGTCCATCTCAAGCAAGTTTTCCAACGGTTGGAAGCACACAGGCTGATTGTTTATCCGGTGAAGTGTCAGTTCGGGCTACTGGTAATTGACTTCTTGGGCCACTGCATCTGGCTGGAGGGCGCAATCCCGCTGCCGGATAAAGTACACGCAGTGTCAGATTTTTTGCGTCCGCAGACCGTGAGGGCGCTGCAGGAATTTTGGGGGATGGTCAGTTTTTACAACCGCTTCCTCCCCCGCGCAGCCCATCTGCTGCAACCGCTGTATGGCATGCTCAAAAAGAAGAAACCTGTGGATAGCATTGACTGGACCCCTGATCAGGTCCAGGCTTTCACAGACGCCAAAACGGCATTCGCCAATGCGGCTTTGCTGGCCTACCCAGCCCCGTCAGCGCAGATAACGCTCACCACAGATGCATCAGATGTCGCAGTAGGAGCCATGATGGAGCAGTACGTCTCCAGTTCATGGCAACCCCTCGCCTTTTTCAGCCGTACTTTGCACAACAACAAGCACAAGTATAGCACTTTTGACAAAGAGTTGTTGGCTCTCCATCTGGCTATGCGTCATTTTCAGTTCTGGCTCTAAGGTCACGAGTTTACTGCATTTGTAGATCACAAACCATTAACCTACGCAATGTCCAAAGTCTCGGAACCGTGGTCGGCTCGGAAGCAACAGCACTTGGCTGCAATTTTGGAGTTCACGACCAACATCCAACATGTAGCCGGTAAACTTAACGTTGTGGCAGACTGCCTGTAGTGTGCACTGGTCTCTCTGGTCTACTTGGGTATTGATTTTTCTGCAATAACCGCCAAGCAAAACGGGGACGCGGACATTCGCACGCTCCAGTCCGCAGGTACCAGATTAAAACTGGAGAGCAGGACGGTACAAAAAGGGTGTTCCCCTCTGCTCTGTGACGTTTCCACTGGTCGTCCCCGCCTGGTGGTTCCGAGCTCTTTGCACCACCGCGTTTTTGAGTCCGTCCACTTCCTTTCACATCCCGGCATACGAGCCTCGGTTAAGCTGGTGGGGTCCAAATTTGTCTGGCCTCGCTTGCGCAGGGATGTGAAAGAATGGGCCGCGGCGTGTGTTACGTGCCAACGGGCTAAGGTGCAGAGGCACACCAAAGCCCCCTGGAGCCTTTTCAAATTTCGGCCAGGAGGTTCAACCACGTACACGTGGATTTATTGGGTCCCCTTCGCTGTCGCAGGGGTTCACACACCTTCTGACAATTGTGGCCCGCACTACGTGTTGGCCAGAGGTGGTTCCGCTGAACTCCACCACATCTGCCGAGGTAGCCCGCACATTTTTGTCATCTTGGGTCGCACGGTTCAGATCCCCATCGAACATCACTTCCGACAGGGTGTCCGCAATTCATTTTGGAACTCTGGTCCATGATGGCTGACAGCCTGGGGGTCAAAATCCACCTCACTACAACATACAACCCGCAGGCTAATGGTTTGTGCGAACGGTTTCACAGGTTGTTTAAAGCAGTGCTCAGAGCCTCACTAATGGATGCAAATTGGGTCGACCACCTGCCTTGGGTCCTACTGGGGTTGCGCTCCGTGCCTAAGGAAGATTTGGCAGCTTCCCTGGCAGAACTCGTTTTTTCTCAGCCATTGCAGATCCCTGGCAAATTTTTGCCGGAGAGCCTAGCGCCCGGTTCCGACCCGTCCGCATGCCCTTTTTCTGGGGCAGAGGCTGGCAGCATCCCATGGCTGGCGCACCATTGTTTTCCCCGCACTTTTGTTCCAAAACATCTGGAAAATGCCAAATTCATTTTTGTTAGGCACGATGCCCACAGAACACTGCTACGTCTTCCGTGTGACGGTCCATTCAGAGTGTTGGAAACGGCGGCAAAACATTTTGTGTTAGACCTTTTGGGGGGGGGGCATAAGGAAACCATCTGCATAGACAGGCTGAAGCCCACTTATGTGTTGGCAGATGAGCAGGTGGTGCTGGCCCAGGTTCCCCAGCGCGGATGCCCACCTACAGTGGGTCTGCAAGTTGGTGTCCTCCCTACAGAGAACTGTTTTCAGGAGACTCCCCTCCCCATCCCTTCCCCCTCCAGAAGACTGCTCACCAGAGGCCGAGTTTTTCTCCTACCCACCTCGACAGCAAGGCACTTCAGCCGGGCCAGCGGCTCCACGTTACAGTCGTTATGGGCGCTTGCTCAAGCCCAAAGGACCGGTGGGTTAAAGCCCCTTCTGGGTATTCGGGGGTGTGTGTGCTGTGTGGTGACACAACAGGAGATTGCACTCCACCCAGGACTTTGGGGAATTGGGGAAAGGAGGTGAGGGATGAAAATGAGGAGAAGAAGGGAGAGGAGCCAAGGACAGGCGTCAGAGCGCTAGGGGGTAATAAATCAAATGAAGATGCATCTTCGCTCCCGGTATGCCAGGCGCGAATCTATTGTGTGGGGTGAAAGACGTAGGTCACACCTTGGGTATTGCTGGGGGCAAAAGTATCGTGTTGAGTCATGCTCTATTGTCGTGTATGTTAATGTGTGTACTCCGGGTGCCAAGGGCGGGAAAAAAGGTGTAATAAAGAGATTCGCTCTGGCATCCAGATCAGTCTGCTCTGCTTGTTGGAGGAAATAAAGTGTGTGTCTTAAACTGCTCATGTCTTGTGTGATTCATCCTCCACAATAAAGCCATTTCTAAAGCTTTGGAACTCCAGTGAACCACAGTGAGAGCCATTATCCACAAATGGCAAAAACATGGAACAGTGGTGAACCTTGCCAGGAGTGGCCGGCAGACCAAAATTACCCCAAGAACGCAGCAACGACTCATCCAAGAGGTTGCAAAAGACCCCACAACATCATCCAAAGAACTGCAGGCCTCACTTGCCTCAGTTTAGATCAGTGTTCATGACTCCACCATCAGAAAGAGACTGGGCAAAAATGGCCTGCATGGCAGAGTTACAAGACGAAAACCACTGCTGAGCAAAAAGAACATAACTGTTCATCTCAGTTTTGCCAGAAAACATCTTGATGATCCCCAAGACTTTTGGGAAAATACTCTGTGGACCAACAAGACAAAAGTTGAACTTTTTGGAAGGTGTTTGTCCCATTACATCCGGCATAAAAGTAACAGCGTTTCAGAAAAGGAACATCATACCAACATTAAAATATGATGGTGGTAGTGTGATGGTCTGAGGCTGTTTTGCTGCTTCAGGACCTGGAAGACTTGTTGTAGTAAATGGAGCCATGAATTCTGCTGTCTACCAAAAATTCCTGAAAGAGAATGTCCGGCCGTCTGTTCGTGACCTCAAGCTGAGGAGCACTTGGGTTCTGCAGCAGGATAATGATCCAAAACACACCAGCAAGTCCACCTCTGAATGGCTTAAGAATAACAAAATGAAGACTTTGGAGTGGCCTAGTCAAAGTCCTGACCTGAATCCGATTGAGATGCTGTGGTGTGACCTTAAAAGGCAGTTCATGCTCGAAAACCCTCCAATGTGGCTGAATTACAGCAATTCTGCAAAGATGAGTGTGTCAAAATTTCTCCACAGTGCTGTAAAAGACTCATTGCCAACTATCACAAATGCTTGATTGCAGTTGTTGCTGCTAATAGCGGCCCAACCAGTTATTAGGTTTAGGGGGCAATCAGTTTTTCACACAGGGCCATGTAAGTTTGGATTTTTTTCCCCCTTAATAATAAACACCTTCTTTTAAAAACTGCATTTTGTGTTTACTTGTGTTATCTTTGACTAATATTTAAATCAGTTTGATGATCTGAAACATTTAAGTGTGACAAACATACAAAAAAAAAAAGAGAAATCAGGAAGGGGCAAACACTTTTTTCCACCACTGTATATAAGGTCAAACAGTTGACAGTGCATGTCAGAGCACAAACCAAGCATGAAGTCATAGGAATTGTCTGTAGACCGCCGAGACAGGATTGTCTTGAGGCACAAATCTGGGGAAGGGTATAGAAAAATTTCTGCTGCTTTGAAGGTCCCAATGAGCACAGTGGCCTCCATCACCCATAAACAGAAGAAGTTCGGAACCACCAGGACTCTTCCTAGAGCTTGCCAGCCGTCTAAACTGAGCGATCGGGGAATTCAATTCAATTCAATTCAATTCAACTTTATTTATATAGCGCCATTTCACAACAACAGTCATCTCATAGCACTATCAACTGTAGGGGGAACCCCCACAGTTGCAGAAAGACCCCAGCAATCAGGCGATCCCCTGTGAGCAAGCACTTGGCGACGGTGGAGAGGAAAAACTCCCTTTTAACAGGAAGAAACCTCCAGCAGAACCAGGCTCAGGGAGGGGCAGTCATCTGCTGTGACTGGCTGGGGGGTGAGGGGATAGAGAAGATGAAAAGAACAGACATGTAGAGAGCAAACAGCACGATGGGGACTCAATCTATGGGAGAGAACAAACAAATGTTAATGACCAGCAAAAAAAAAAAATATTTCATTGAGAGTGAGGAAAGGAGTGAGGCCCAGTGCATTACTGGAGGTCCCCCGGCTGACTAAACCTATTAGCAGCATAACTAAGGGAGGGTTCAGAAACACATGATCCCTCCCTAAATGTAGGCTATATCAAAAAGGTAGGTTTTAGCCCTATTCTTAAAAACAGAGATTGAGTCTGACTCCCGAATCCAGATTGGCAGCTGGTTCCACAGGAGAGGAGCTTGATAACTGAAGGCTCTGCCTCAGTTATCAAGAAGAAGAAGGGTCTTAGTCAGGTAGGTGACCAAGAACCCGATGGTCACTCTGTTAGAGCGCCAGCATTCCTCTATGGGGAGAGGAGACCCTTCCAGAAGGACAACCATCTCTGCAGCAATCCACTAATTATGCCTGTATGTTAGAGTGGCCAGACGGAAACATTCCTTAGTAAAAAGCACATGGCAGCCCACCTGGAGTTTGCCAAAAGGCACCTGAAGGACTCTCAGACCATGAGAAACAAAATTCTCTGGTCTGATGAGACAAATATTAAACTCTTTGGCGTGAATACCAGGTGCCATGTTTGGAGGAAACCAGGCAGCACTCATAACTACGCCAATGGTGGTGACAGCATCATGCTATGGGGATTTTTTCAGCAACAGGAACTGGGAGACAAGTCAGGATAAAGGGAAAGATGACATCCTGGATGAAAACTTGCTCCAGAGCGCTCTTGACCTCAGACTGGGCCGGCGGTTCATCTTTCAGCAGGACGACCCTAAGCTCACAGCCAAGATATCAAAGGAGTGGCTTCAGGACAACTCTGTGAATGCTCTTGAGTGCCCCAGCCAGAGGCCAGACTTGAATCCAATTGAACATCTCTGGAGAGATCTGAAAATTGCTGTGCACTGACACTTCCCATCCAGCCTGATGGAGCTTGATGGGTGCTGCAAAGAGGAATGGGCGACACTGCCCAAAGATAGGTGTGCCAAGGTTGTGGCATCATATTCAAAAAGACTTGAGACTGTACTTACTGCCACAGGTGCATCAACAAAGTATTGACCAAAGACTGTGAATACTTATGTACATGGGAGTTCTTAGTTTTTTATTTTTAATAAATTTACAAAAATCTAAAAAAACCAACCTTTTTTCACATTGTCCATATGGGGTATTGTGTGTAGAGTTTTGAGGAAAAAAATGAATTTAATCCCTTTTGGAATGAGGCTGTAAGATAACAAAATGTGGAAAAAGTGAAGCACTCTGAATACATTCCGAATGCACTGTATATGTCTGCTTGTCCTAAGGTGTTAAATATCTGCTGACCCTCGGTGCCCAGGCAGTGAAGTAGAATCGCATGCAGTTTCAGTTTACCATGTCTTCCTAGGTCCATCACCGCAGAATAAATGCGGAACAACTCAAACCAATGGGGCCATGGGATGGGCTGCTCACCTGGGGTCGCGACACACGGTGGAGGTGGTGCTAGACACGCTTCCATCTTTGGGAAAATGATTAGTTTTCCTCCATAAGACCAAGTTTTCTCCTTGTCACCAATTGTTATGTCTGGAAATAGGACAGCAGAGGCAGGTGTTGTACTGAACTCGTACTTTATTATACACAGACACAGATGGTGTATGTGTCGGGGGTAATAGCTATAAAGCTAGCTCTAAGGTGATACAGGCTGCGGTTGGCTTGGAGGTGGAGCGCCGAAGTGGACGACTCCCGCTGTCAGACTCCTAATATAGGCACAGCATGATGACGTCATGTTGCGCGTATGTCCCCACGTCTGTTCTGCCTATTGTTAACATGCCAATATCTAACACTTGACATAGGAGCTTTAGTCAGGTTACCAAACTCTCCGAAATAAAGCTCTGTTCCGCACCAGAATCGACGAGAGCACTGGTACAAAAATCAATGCACCTGTGGCTGAAACCAATAGGTAACAAGAGGTTTCTTGCCCGTCAGTCCCCCTACTGTGACAAACGGGCCCCCCCTTTGGCTGGCTGGGGCAGTGGGTAACCTTATGTTCAGAGCTGGCACAGTACATACACAACCTGAGGTCTCGGTGGCACTTGCGTTCGGCAGGTGGTAACCTAGACCAGCCTAACAGCATGGGCGCAACGGTATCAGTGGACCTGGGTGACAGAACGGCTGGGAGGTAGAGCTGGGTGGGGGAGCGCGGCTGAGAAATTGAGCTGCTGGCCTGATGGTGCTCGTTTGATCGTTCCCTAAGGTGATTATCAAGCTTGATGGCATGGGAAATTAGCCCGTTTAATAAAGAGGGTTTCTCTAACTAAGGGAGTTCATCACAGAGGCTGGAGCTAAGACTACATGTGAAAACGCTGCAGAGAGACGCATCCTCCCACCCCACCTCTGCTGCTACAACCTGAAAGTCCACCGAGTAGTCAGCCATGGACCTGGCCCCTTGCCATAGGTTGAGAAGGTGGGTGGTGTTAATGTCGTCCCGATCGGAATGATCAAACACTTGAGTGAATTCAGATGCGAACTGATCACAACTGTAGTTTTGATAATTTGATAGTTTTGAGGGGCTAAAGCTTGCCCCTTCAGCAAATTTACTACGTAGCTAATACGGCTGTGGTTAGTGGAAAAATCCTCTGGCACCTACTGAAACACTAGGCTACACTGGAAGAGAAAACCCCTGGCTTTACCCAGATTACCATTAAAACAGACGGGTGTGGGGACCAGTGTTATGCGCTGGGAACCTGCCAATGGGGGCAAGGAGGGCAACGGAGTAGTCGGTGCCGCGATGGGCAGCAGTGAATTGGAGCTCAAGGAGATCAAGTTCCTCTCCTGTGGAACCAGCTGCCAATTTGGATTCGGGAGTCAGACTCAATCTCTGTTTTTAAGAATAGGGTTAAAACCTTCCTTTTTGATATTGCCTATAGTTAGTGGTGGGATCAGGTGTCCCTGAACCCTCCCTTAGTTATGCTGCTAATAGGTTTAGACAGCCGGGGGGCTTCCAACAATGCACTGGGCTTCACTCCTTTCCTCACTCTCAATGAAACATTTTTGCTGGTCATTAACATCTGTTTGTTCTCTCCCATAGACTGAATCCCCGTTGTGCTGTTTGCTCTCTACACGTCTGTTCTTTTCTTCTTCTTCTCTATCCCCTCATCCTCCAGCCAGTCGCAGCAGATGACTGCCCCTCCCTGAGCCTGGTTCTGCTGGAGGTTTCTTCCTGCTAAAAGGGAGTTTTTCCTCACCACCGTTGCCAAGTGCTTGCTCACAGGGGATCGCCTGATTACTGGGGTCTTTCTGCAATTGTGGGGGTTTCCCCTGCAGTTAAAAGTGCTATGAGATGACTGTTGTTGTGAAATGGTGCTATATAAATAAAGTTGAATTGAACTGAATTGAGAGGCGCTAGATAACTGAAGGCTGTGCCTCCCATTGTACTTTGGAGATTCTAGGTATTACAAGTAATCCTGCATTTAGGGAGCGTAGTGCTCTGTTTGGATGATAGGGTAGTATCAGATCTTTTAAATAAAAAGGGGCCTGATTATTTAGAGCATTGTAAGTGAGAAGAAGGATTTTAAACTATTCTAAATTCTATGGGAAGCCAATGAAGGGAAGCTAGAACCGATGAGATGTGATCTCTCTTTCTAGTACCTGTTAAAACTCTTGCTGCAGCATTTTGGATCAGCTGAAGACATAAATGCTATATGTTGTTATCCAAACTGTCATTTATGTAAACCAGGGGTGTCCAATCATATCCCATGGAGGGCCAAGACCCTGCAGGCTTTACTTCCAGCCAGTGTCTTCAACAGCAGATTTCACTGAACTTCTTCCCACTGATTGCTGATCAGTGAAAACACCTGCTGAAGAGACCTGGGTAGAAGAGAAAACCTGCAGGGTCTTGGTCCTCCATGGCACATGATTGGACACCCCAATGTAAACCATGACAAAGAAATCCTGCAGGACAAAACATGACACTTGATATTTTCTAACCTGTTTGTATACCACCATGGACAGAGTGAGAACCTGAATTAGACAGGGCTCAGAGAGGGCAAGATAAGACAGAAGAGAGGAGCCAAGGAGAGGGAAGTGTTCAGGCAGAGGAAGGAGAGAAGGATAACACCACTAAAAAGTCTAAACACAGGATGTCTGGGTGGGACCCCAACTGGCCCAGTATTCAAGCCTTGGTTGTACAATACTTCAAATGGTAAGTTTGTAGCCACACATGTGACTTACTTAATGCCTTGCATAATGCCTCACATCTTAGATAAGAACAAAGTGCAGAGTTTCCTTGGAGATAACAGGAAGCTGTGAAAGTGTAATCTTTTATATGCAAGAGACTACTTGGAGGATCCTTTGTGTGCCAAGAGACTGCTTGGAGGATCCTTTGTGGGCCAAAGACTGTGAGGGGGATGCTAAGGGATTTAAGAGGAAATGCAAAGTCACCTTTGATGTGAATGCAATGTGACTTGTGAGCTGTGGGGAGACCTGGGTATATAAGGGACGAGTTTTTTCTGAGATGTTCTCTTTCTACAATGCTCATGTTGGAGACGTGTAATAAACTGCCTTGAGACAACCATGCCTCATCAATTACACACTCCACACTGGTGACCCAAGATGTAGCATGCAGCAAGAAGAGAATTCCCCGGGGCCAGCCGCGTTGGGAGCCCCCAGCCAAGCGTATGCCATTACGGTCCAGCTACCGGACTTTTGGCAGCACAACCCGTGCTCCTGGTTCCACCTGGTTGAGGCACAGTTCGCCCTCCGGGGAATATCGGTAGACGACACGAAATTCTACCATGTGATCGCAAAGCTCGACAACCACACGGCTCAGCATGTGGAGAGCCTTCTGGAGCAGCCACCAGCCAGCGACAAATACGACACATTGAAGGCTGCACTCATCCAGCACTACACACTCTCGGTGGAGGAGAGAGCAGAGAGACTCCTGGCGCTGACCGGGTTGGGAGATTGCACGCCCATTGACCTGATGGAGAAGATGCTGAGGTTGAAAGGCTCCGACGATGACCACTTCATCTTTACCCACCTCTTCCTCAGGAACCTGCCGTCAGCGACGAGAGCGGCCCTGGCCAGTTCGCCGTTGTTGGCCAAGCGGGACTACCGTGCGCTAGCCTGGGAGGCGAATCGGATTGTCATGGCCAGCAGAGAACGCACGGCCACGGCGGCAGTGACGGAGCTCGGTGCGACGGCCGGAGAGGGCGAGGAGCCATTGACGGCGGTAGCAGAACCACCGACGACAGCAGCGGCGGGCGCCAAGGGACGCGGAGGAGACATCCTTTGTTTCTATCACCGCCACTTTGCAGAGAAGGCACGCAAATGTATACCACCGTGCCAGTTCAAGCTCTCGGGAAAAAGCCAAGACCGGGGGTCGGTAGCAGCTGCGACCCTCAGGGAGGAGAACAAGCTGCTCTACTTGACGGATGCACGCTCAGGGAGACATTTCCTCGTGGACACCAGCGCCCAGCTGAGTTTCATCATGCCATCTTACGCCGACCGGCTGGCAGGTTCCAGCGGCCCCCAGATGGCAGCAGCAAACGGCTCGGACATTAAAACCTTTGGTGAGAGGACTCTACTCCTGTCTCTACACGGCCGTACATTTGAGTGGACTTTTGTCATAGCAGCATTGAATTTCAATATATTGGGGGCTGATTTTTTGTGCTCACATGGTTTGTTGGTTGATGTTGCTAAAAGGCGCCTGGTTAATGCGCTGTCTTTTGATTCTATTCCTTGTACAGCTTGAGCGTCCCGGCCAACAGCACAAGCCAACGTCACAGCTGTTCCACACACTGCTCACTCAGTTCCCAGCACTCACGGTCCCCACATTTTTGGCAGCCGTCGCTAAGCACGGGGTGGAACATTTTATTACCACCACCAGGCAGCCCATTTTTGCAAAACCTCGGCGCTTGGACGCAGCTAAACTGGCCATAGCACGCGAGGAGTTCGCCAACCTGGAGAGGTTGGGCATCATCAGGCGTTCGAACAGCCCATGGGCTTCCCCGCTACACATGGTCCCGAAAGCTGACGGTTTGTGGCGACCTTGCGGGGATTTCCGCAGGTTGAACAACGCCACAGCGCATGACCGCTACCCAATCCCTCATATCCAAGATTTTTCCATTCATTTGGCAGGGGCGCGCGTTTTTTCTAAAATAGACTTGGTCCGCGGTTACCACCAAGTCCCAGTGCGCGTTGAGGACATACCCAAAACAGCGGTGATAACTCCATTTGGTCTATTCGAGTTTTTGCGCATGCCCTTCGGGCTTAAAGGGGCTGCACAGACGTTCCAACGCATGATGGACGCGGTGCTGCGCGATCTCCCTTTCGTGTTCGTCTACTTAGACGATATCTTGGTAGCCAGCACGTCCGAAGACAAACACGAAAGCCACCTCGCGGCAGTTTTCCGGAGGTTGGGAGAGCACGGGTTAATAATCAACCCAGCGAAGTGTCAGTTCAGGGTGACGCAGATCGATTTTTTAGGACACCGCGTCTCCCCCGAAGGAGTGGTTCCGCTACCTGACAAAGTGCGCGCAGTAGCAGACTTCCCCCGGCCGCAGACGGTCAGGGCGTTACAGGAGTTTTTGGGAATGGTGAATTTTTATAATCGTTTCCTCCCCCGTGCAGCGCAACTCATGCAACCGCTGTATGCCGCGCTCAAAAAACAGAAACCCGCAAATAAGATCGAGTGGTCCCCGGAGCGGGAGCGAGCGTTCGCGGAAGTCAAAGCAGCCCTGGCAAACGCTGCGTTGTTGGCACATCCAGACCCAACGGCCCGCATAGCGCTCACCACTGACGCGTCAGATGTGGCCATAGGGGCGGTCGTGGAGCAGCATGTAGCCGGGGCTTGGCAGCCACTCGCCTTTTTCAGCAGGACCTTGCGCGATAGTGAACGTAAATACAGCACGTTTGACAGGGAGTTGCTGGCTCTCCATTTGGCCATTTGCCACTTCCAGTTCTGGCTAGAAGGGCGCTGTTTCACCACGTTCGTTGACGGCCAAAGTTTCAGAACCGTGGTCGGGCCAGCAGCAGAGGCAGCTAGCCGCGATCTCAGAGTTTACTACCGATATTCAGCACGTGTCGGGTAAACTGAATGTAGTGGCAGACTGCTTCTCGCGCGCCGTGGCTGCCCCCGTCCGCGTGGGGATAGATTACATGGCCATGGCCGCAGAGCAGGTTAGTGACGCGGATGTGCGCGCGCTCCAGTCTGGACCAACAGGGATAAGGCTGGAGAGCAGGGTGCTGCAGGACGGTATGCCCCCTCTAATCTGTGATGTCTCCATGGGGAGACCGCGTCCCGTAGTACCGGCAGCGTGGCGCCGCCGCGTTTTTGACTCGATTCATTCTTTGGCGCACCCGGGGGTGCGTGCGTCGGTCAAAATGGTAGCAGAAAAATTTGTGTGGCCGGGCCTCCGCAAACAAGTTAAAGAGTGGGCGGCAGCCTGCATGGCGTGCCAACGAGCCAAGGTACACAGACACACGAGAGCTCCCTTGGAGCCATTTCACATTCCGGCTAAGAGGTTTGACCACGTTCACGTGGACCTTGTGGGTCCCCTCCCGCCATCACAGGGGTGCACGCACCTTCTGACAATGGTGGACTGCACCACGCGCTGGCCGGAGGTGGTTCCTTTAGCGTCAACCACAGCCGAGGAGGTGGCGCGCGCATTTGTAACAGCATGGGTGGCGCGTTTTGGAGTCCCATCGGACATTACGTCCGACAGAGGCCCTCAATTTGTTTCCGAACTTTGGTCAACAATGGCCCGCAGCCTAGGCGTCACAATTCACCGTACAACTGCGTACAATCCACAGGCTAATGGGTTATGTGAACGTTTTCACAGGTCATTGAAAGCAGCTCTCAGAGCGTCACTGACGGATGCAAATTGGGTAGACAAGCTACCGTGGGTTTTATTGGGGTTACGTTCTGCACCTAAAGAGGACTTAGAGGCTTCCGCAGCGGAACTTGTTTTTGCGCAGCCACTGCGGTTGCCCGGGGAGTTTCTCCCAGATAATCCTGCGCAGGGCAGCTCCCCATCTCGGCTTTTGCAGCGTAGCATCGATACAGGCACGCTGCCGGGCCCTGCCCATCACAGTTTTCTGCGCGTTTTTGTACCTAAAACTTTGAAAAATGCGGAGTTTGTTTTTGTCAGACACGATGCACATCGCCCCCCATTGCGACCGCCTTATGATGGACCGTTCAGAGTGCTGGAACCAGGGGACAAGCATTTTTGGCTAGATTTGGGGGGTAGAAGGGAAAAGGTTGGCTTAAACAGACTCAAACCCGCTTTTGTGGTGGCGGATGAGCAAGTGCTGTTGGCGAGGGCCCCTCGGCGTGGAAGACCCCCACGAGGAGCTTCCCAGAGTAAAATTTCCCCAGAACACCCGCAGGGACTGACAAAAAGTTTTCACCCCCAGACAGCAGCTCTCCAGCATGACAGCGCCGCTGAGGCGGCGAATCCTGGTTACAGCAGATACGGGAGAAGACTGAAGCCCAAGCAGCATGGGGATTGATGTTTAATGATTCTATCACAGCGTGCAGACTGTTATTCTTTTGTTCGTTCTAAAATGTTTGGGGGGGGGGGGTGTAGCCACACATGTGACTTACTTAATGCCTTGCATAATGCCTCACATCTTAGATAAGAACAAAGTGCAGAGTTTCCTTGGAGATAACAGGAAGCTGTGAAAGTGTAATCTTTTATATGCAAGAGACTACTTGGAGGATCCTTTGTGTGCCAAAGACTGTGAGGGGGATGCTAAGGGATTTAAGAGGAAATGCAAAGTCACCTTTGATGTGAATGCAATGTGACTTGTGAGCTGTGGGGAGACCTGGGTATATAAGGGACGAGTTTTTTCTGAGATGTCCTCTTTCTACAATGCTCATGTTGGAGACGTGTAATAAACTGCCTTGAGACAAACATGCCTCGTCAATTACACACTCCACAAGTTCCATATGCAACGTTACTGTGTAAAATTTATAAAAGAAAAAACAAAATAAAATTAACATATTCCGGTATGTTTACTCCCCCCCCCTTCCCCGGGAAAAATATGTTGCCACCGCGCCAAGGTCTTTAAGCCAGAGGAAACTCTGCACAGCCTACATTTTGGCCTGTAAAGCCTGATTGGCTTACCTCTTTCAGACAGAAATACTTGCTTTCTACGGGCATACGCTAGTATTGGCTAATATAGTGACCATCACTTTTCAAAATGCTTTGTGGGATATTTTGAGTGCACTAAATAGTAAATTAAATTATCATCATTTAAGTTTTTGAACAGCACTACAAAATGGCTGATTCACTATATAGGGCACCATGTAAGGAATGAGTAAACATTTTGAATACGGTGCACTAGCCTCCCTCTGAATGGAAGTTAGCTAACTAGAAGTTAGCGCAAGGCTAGCTGAATAGATTCATTCATTGCGGCTGCTCATTTTAATGTCTTGTGCGACCTTGGGGAAGTCAGATTATTTAGCATCTCAGAGGGAGACCATGAATAAGCATGGGAGAACAATGCCCAAGGAGTTCCTGGCGAGATAGCTGGAAGTAGTCAGGGACATAGGGGGTTGAATGCAGTGTAATGTAAATTGCCATGAAACGTGTGAAGAGTGATTTGAGTGAAGAGAGGAGAGCTTGTTGAGATCATTCATTCTGTTCTGTGCTTGAGAGATGTGAAGTGTGTAATAAACCGTCTGCCATGAATCTGCCTCTTATTTGACACACTCCACACTGGAGACCCAAGACGTATTATGGAACACGAGGCAAGAACCCCGGAGCTGGCCCGGTCGGGAAGCCCCAGCGATGTAGCAGCCATCCCACAGACAGCCCGGACTGGAGCCCCCAGCAACTCGTGTGCGGTTTCAGTCAAGCTACCAGACTTCTGGCAGCACAACCCGTGCTCTTGGTTCCACCACACCGAGGCCCAGTTCGCCCTCCGGGGAGTAACGGCAGACGATACCTGATTCTACCATGTGGTCGCAGCACTGGACGCCCGCACAGCTCAGCAGGTAGCGAGCCTGCTCGATCAGCCGCCATCCCGCAACAAATATGAGGCGCTCAAGGCTGCGCTCACCCGGCGCTACACGCTCTCGGAATGTGAGAGAGCGGAGAGGCTCCTGAGATGGACCAAGTTAGGAGATGGTTCGGCCATCGACCTGATGGAGAAGATGCTGGCGTTAATGGGCACGGACGACGGGCACTTTCTGTTCGCCCACCTTTTCCTCCGGAACCTTCCAACAGAGTCGAGAGTGGTTCTGGCCAATTCGCCGTTGCTGGCCGCGCGTGACTACCGTGCGCTAGCCCAGGAGGCAGACAAGATCATCCTCACCACCAGGGCGATCACAGTCAACGCGGTGGCAGCGGAGCCCAGCGAGATGACCAGAGGAGGCGAGGAGCCACCGACGGTAGCAGCAGCGGGGGCCAAGGAGCGCCAGAGAGACACGCTCTGTTTCTACCACCGCCGCTTCAGAGAGAACGCACGCAGATGTGCGCCACCGTGCCAATTCAAGCGCTCGGGAAAACGCCAAGGCCGGCAGTCGGCAGCAGCTGCGACCCTTGGTGAAGAGAACAAGCTGCTCTACATGATAGACGCGCGCTCGGGGAGGCGTTTCCTCGTGGACACCGGAGCCCAGAGGAGCATCATCCTGCCGACCTACGCTGACCAGCTGGCAGGACCTAGCGGCCCCGGGATGTTGGCAGCAAACAGCTCGGAAATTAAGACCTTTGGTGAGAGGACACTGATCTTATCTCTACACGGCCGTACACACGAGTGGACTTTTGTCGTAGCAACACTGAATTACCATATCTTGGGGGCTGATTTTCTGTGTGCACATGGATTACTGGTTGATGTTGCTAACAGGCGCCTGGTTAATGCACTGTCCTTTGACTCTCTCCCTCGTATAGCTCGAGCGACCCAGCCAACAGCACAAGGCACAATGCATTTTTTCCAAAATAGACCTGGTCCGCAGTTACCACCAAGTCCCAGTGCGCACGGAAGATGTACCCAAAACAGCGGTAATAACTCCGTTCGGTTTATTCGAGTTCCTGCGCATGCCATTCGGGTTAAAAGGCGTGGCACAGACATTCCAGCGCATGATGGATGCAGTGCTGCGCGATCTCCCGTTCGTGTTCGTCTACCTGGACGATATCCTGGTAGCCAGTGTGTCCGAAGATGAACACGAAACCCACCTCAGGACGGTTTTCCGGAGGTTGGAGGAGCACGGGTTAATAATCAACACGGCGAAATGCCAGTTCGGCGTGACGGAGATTGATTTTTTGGGGCACCGCGTCTCTCCGGAAGGAGTGATCCCGTTGCTCGACAAAGTGTGTGCCATGGTGGATTTTCCCCGGCCTCAGACGGTCAGGGCACTGCAGGAATTTTTGGGGATGGTTAATTTTTATAACCGTTTTCTTCCCCGCGCGGCGCAGCTTATGCAACCATTGTACGCCGCGCTCAAGAGACAGAAACCTGCGGATGGGATCGAATGGACCCCGGAGCGAGAGCGGGTGTTCTCGGAGGTTAAAGCAGCCCTGGAAAACGCCGCACTGCTGGTGTACCCGGACCCGGCGGCCCGGATAGCACTTACCACCGACGCTTCAGACGTGGCTATAGGGACTGTCGTGGAGCAACGCGTTGCCGGAGCTTGGCAGCCGCTCGCTTTTTTCAGCAGAACTTTGCGCGACAGCGAACGCAAATACAGCGCGTTCGACAGGGAGTTACTGGCCCTCCACCTGGCCATACGCCACTTCCAATTCTGGCTGGAAGGGCGCAGCTTCACCGCGTTCGTGGACCACAAGCCACTAATGTTCGCGATGGCCAAGGTTTCAGAACCGTGGTCGGGCCGGCAGCAGAGACAGCTGGCCGCGATCTCAGAGTTTACTACCGATATTCAGCATGTGTCGGGTAAACTGAATGTGGTGGCAGACTGCCTTTCGCGCGCCATGGTGGCCCCGGTCTACGTGGGAATAGATTATGCAGCCATGGCCGTGGAGCAGAGCAGCGATGCAGACGTGCTCCAGTCTGGACCAACAGGGTTAAGGCTGGAGAGCAGGGTGCTGCAAGACGGCATGCCCCCCCAATCTGCGATGTCTCCACGGGACGCCCGCGTCCGGTGGTCCCGGTCACGTGGCGCCGCCGCGTGTTTGAGTTGGTTCACACTGTGGCGCACCCAGGAGTGCGCGCGTCAGTCAAAATGGTGGGAGAGAAGTTTGTGTGGCCAAGCCTACGCAAACAAGTAAAAGAGTGGGCTGCAACCTGCGTGGCGTGCCAACGAGCCAAGGTACACAGACATACGAAGGCTCCCTTGGAACCGTTTCGGGTACCGGCTAAGAGGTTCGACCACGTTCACGTGGACCTCGTGGGCCCCCTCCTGGGTGCATGCACCTCCTGACAGTGGTGGACCGCACCACACGCTGGCCAGAAGCAGTCCCGCTGGCGGCAACCACGTCTGCAGACGTAGCATGCGCTTTTTTAACAGCATGGGTGGTGCGTTTTGGAGTCCCATCGGACATTACGTCCGACAGGGGCCCTCAATTTGTTTCCGAACTCTGGTCCGCGATGGCCCGCAGCCTGGGGGTTGCAATTCATCGCACAACCGTGTACAACCCACAGGCCAACGGGTTATGCGAGCGTTTTCATAGATCACTGAAAGCAGCACTCAGGGCTTCACTGACGGATGCAAATTGGGTGGACAGGTTGCCATGGGTTTTATTGGGGTTGCGCTCCGCGCCAAAAGAGGATTTGGAAGCTTCCCCGGCAGAGCTTGTTTTCGCGCAGCACCTACGGCTGCCTGGGGAATTTCTGCCAGATAATCCCGTGCCGGACAGCTCCCTGTCTCAGCTTTTGCAGCGGAGTGCAAACACAGGCACGCTGCCGGGCCCTGCCCACCACTGTTTTCCGTGTGCTTTCGTGCCTAAAACTTTGAAGAACGCGGAGTTCGTGTTCGTCAGACACGATGCCCTCCATTGCGCCCACCCTATGATGGACCGTTCAGAGTGTTGGAAACAGGGGATAAGCATTTTTTGCTAGACTTGGGGGGTAGGCGGGAGAAAATTGGCATAGACAGACTCAAACCCGCCTTTGTAGCAGCGGACGAGCAAGTGCTGTTGGCTAGGGCCCCTCGGCGTGGAAGACCCCCACGGAGAGCTCCCCAGGGAAACGATTCACCAGGGCAGTCACACGGACAGAGCGAAGTTCCCCCCCCCCTTGCCACGGCCCACCCGCAGCCAGACACAATCCAAGCAACCCCCCACCGGCACAGCAGCGCCACGGAGGCGGTAAAACCCAGTTACAGCAGATATGGGAGGAGACGGAGGCCAAAACAGCGTGTGGACTGATATTCTATTGTTCTATCTAAGATGCTGGGGGGGGGGGCGGTGTGGGACCTTGGGGAGGTCAGATTATTTAGCATCTCAGAGGGAGACAGTGAATAAGCATGGGAGAACAATTTCCAAGGAGTTCCTGGCGAGATAGCTGGAAGTAGTCAGGGACATAGGGGGTTGAATGCAGTGTAATGTAAATTGCCATGAAACGTGTGAAGAGTGATTTGAGTGAAGAGAGGAGAGCTTGTTGAGATCATTCATTCTGTTCTGTGCTTGAGAGATGTGAAGTGTGTAATAAACCGTCTGCCATGAATCTGACTCTTATTTGACACACTCCACAGTCTAATTAAATGTAATCTGTGGTCCAAATGCTCACAGTGTATGACATCAGTACTCTAGCAAACTGATTTGAACATCCAGAATTAAAGAAAATGATGAGCTTGATTGCATGTCATATTAAAGACTGTCTGGGCAGAACATGTTATTGTGAGTTTTAAGTTCTGCTATAACTGGAAGTGCTGTGGGGGTGTTAATTGGTGTTAATATTTTTTTTTAAATACACGAATGAGACTACCATAATCAATTGTGTTAATGCATTACAGGTGCCATCCATCCATCTTCTACCGCTTTTCCGGAGGTCCGGGTCGCAGAGGCAGCAGTTCAAGCAGAGAAGCCCAGACTTCCCTCTCCCCAGTCACCTGCTCCAGCTCTTCAGAGAGGATACCAAGGCGTTCCCAGACCAGCTGGGAGACATAGTCTCTCCACCGAGTCCTGGGTCTGCCCCGGGGTCTCCTCCCAGTGGGACGTGCCTGAAACACCTCAAGTGGGAGGTGTCCAGGAGGCATCCTAATCAGATGCCCATACCACCTCAGCTGACTCCTTTCAATGTGGAGGAGCAGCGGTTCTACTCTGAGCCTCTCCCGGATGACTGAGCTCCTCACCCTGTCTCTGAGGGTGAGTCCAGCAATCCTACGGAGAAAGCTTATTTCAGCCGCTTGTATCTGCGAGCTTGTTCTTTCGGTCTTCACCCAAAGCTCGTGACCATAGGTGAGAGTAGGAACGTAGATTGACTGGTAAATCGACAGCTTTGGCTTAGAACTAAGCTCCCTCTTCACCACAACAGACCGGTACAACGTCCGCATCACTGCAGATGCTGCTCCAATCTCTCGCTCCATTTTCCCCTCACTCGTGAACAAGATCCCAAGATGCTTAAACTCATCCACTTGGGGCAGGACCCTGTCCCCAACCCAGAGAGGACAATCCACCCTGTCCACACTGTGTATGGTGCAGATGGGACACTGTTGACTTCGACATTACAGGTGCATCTCACTAAATTAGAATATCATCAAAAAGTTGATTTATTTCAGTAATTCAATTCATAAAATGAAACTCATATTTTATATGAGTATAGTTCACAACTCTCGGCGCCACACCAGTCGGCTGCCTTTTGCAACAGCGGCTCGATTCCGAGTTTTTTTTTTCCCTTCCTCTCTCTTTTGATCACTTTTTTTTTTCACCCCACTTATATCACGGACACACAGATCGTCCCAAATGTCTCCTGAGCCGGTGGACGGAGCCACTGTTTATAGCAGGATTCGATACAACAGGGAAGAGCTGCTAGCATTTAACCGCCACCCGGTCCCACTGGAAAAACTCAACATACCGAGAGAACTGAGGCGAAAACGCCGCGGCTGCCGGGCTGGAGTAAGGCGGAGGACAAAAAATATAAGGTACAGACCCTCCCTTCCATCTGATGTCATGGGAAATGTACGGTCGATACTGGGAAAGTTAGATGAGCTAGCGGCTATCTCCCGTTATGATAGCACTTACCGGGAGTGCTCTCTCCTTTTGTTTACTGTGACGTGGCTAACTGAACTAGCAGCAGATGCTAACATTGAGCTGGAGGGTTTTCACATGATACGAGCTGACCGAACACCAGAGAGTGGCAAAACTAGGGGCGGTGGAGTGATAATGTATGTTAACAACAACTGGTGCAGACCGGGACATATCACTGTTAAACAACGACACTGCAGCAAAGACATTGAGTTGCTAGCTGT
This sequence comes from Pholidichthys leucotaenia, assembly GCA_020510985.1. NCBI lineage: Eukaryota > Metazoa > Chordata > Actinopteri > Cichliformes > Pholidichthyidae > Pholidichthys > Pholidichthys leucotaenia. The sequence continues at coordinate 82,489,985 of CM035848.1, read as the reverse complement.
TAGCATGAGGCCTACATATCTCCCGAGAGAATACTCACACGTGATCTGCATTGTTGTTTATGCAAATCCGACGGCGAACGCTGGGACAGCGCGTGACGTCATCCATTCAGTAACCAGCAGGCTGCAGACAGAACACCCAGATGCTCTTCTCCTCATCTCAGGCGACTTCAACCACGTTTCACTGTCTCCCATTCTGCCCACTTTCACCCAGTATGTCACATGCCACACTAGAGACAATAAAACACTGGATTTGTTCTACGCAAACACTAAGGAGGCGTACACCTCATCACAACTCCCCCCACTTGGGAGATCGGATCACAACTTGGTTCATCTCCGACCGGTGTACAAACCCCTAGTGCACAGACAACCTCCGGCCATGCACACTGTGGAGTTATGGTCTGAGGAGACAATGGACACTCTAAAGGACTGTTTTGAAGCCACTGCCTGGAAGCAGCTCTGCGATCCACATGGTGAGGACATCGATGGCCTCATTCACACCTTCACGGGCTACCTCAGCTTCTGTGTGGACAAATCCGTTCCCACCAAGACCATACGGCGTCACTCAAACAACAAACCCTGGATCAACCCTGAGATAAAAACACTTCTGAGAGAGAAGAAGAGGATCTTCAGGTCGGGGAACAGGGAGATGCTGAAGTCCGTACAGAGGGAGCTGAGGAGAAAGATCAGAGAAGGCAAGGACAGCTTCAGGAAGAAGATGGAGGATAAGCTGCAACAGAGCGACATCAGCGGGGTCTGGAGAAACCTCAAAACCATCTCGGGGCTCCAGAATACCTCCCCCCAGGCCACGGGGGGCAGGGAGTGGGCGAACAACCTGAATCTGTTTTTCAATAGATTTGACCAACCGCCCTCCCCCCTGTCTGCACAACAACCACTGCTGCCTCTAAGAAATCAAGTCCTGCTACCCACTCCCCACTCCACCGACACCCCCCCCACTCCCAACACACAGCCCCCCATCCTGACCCTGACCAAGACCCAGGTGAGGACGGAGCTGAGGAAGATCAAGGCGAGGAAGGCGTCGGGACCGGACGGCATCAGCGCAAAGCTCCTCAAGTCCTGTGCAGACCAGCTGTGTGGGATTGTGACATATATCTTCAACATGAGCCTGAAACTGGGGAGGGTACCACAGCTGTGGAAAACATCTTGTGTGGTACCTGTACCAAAAACTTCCCACCCCAAAGACCTGAACAGCTTCAGACCGGTGGCCTTGACGTCCCACTTGATGAAGACCCTGGAGAGACTGCTCCTTGCTCATCTCCGCCCCCTGGTGGAACCAGCGATGGATCCACTCCAGTTCGCCTACCAGCATGGCATTGGGGTGGAGGATGCGGTGATCTTCCTCCTTCACCGTTCTCTGTCCCACCTGGAGAAGCCCGGGAATATGGTGAGGATCATGTTCTTTGACTTCTCCAGTGCTTTCAACACCATCCAACCGATGATCCTGAAGGACAAGCTGCTGCGCGCAGGGGTGGACCAGCACCTGTCATCATGGATCCTGGACTACCTCACGAACCGGCCTCAGTTTGTGAGAACCCGGGACTGTGTTTCCGACACGATCATCAGTAGCACGGGGGCCCCCCAGGGAACGGTGCTGGCTCCCCTCCTGTTCACTCTTTATACTGCGGACTTCTCACACAACACAACACATTGCCATCTACAGAAGTTCTCTGATGACTCTGCGATCGTTGGTCTCATCTCCAGCGGAGATGAAGCTGAGTACAGAGGGCTTATCCAGGACTTTGTGGACTGGTGCCATCGGAACTGCCTCCAGATCAACGCGAGGAAAACTAAGGAGCTGGTGGTGGACTGCCGCAGGCATGGGCAGCCCCTCACAGCACCAGTAAATATACAGGGAACAGACATCGAGATGGTGACATCCTACAAGTACCTGGGTATTCATCTGAACAATAAACTAGACTGGTCACACAATACTGACGCACTCTACAAGAAGGGACAGCGCAGGCTGTTCCTGCTGAGGAGACTCAGGTCTTTTGGTGTACAAGGGGCGCTGCTGAAGTCATTCTATGACACGGTGGTGGCATCAGCCATCACTTTTGGAGTGGTCTGCTGGGGCAGTGGCATTACTGCAGCCGATAGGAAGAGACTGAACAAACTGATTAAGAAAGCTAGCTCTGTCCTGGGGCAACGCCTTGATCCGATGGAGGAGATAGGAGAGAGAAGGACGGTGGCTAAACTGTCATCTCTGCTGGAGTCCGAGTTCCACCCTATGCAGGACATACTGGATGCACTGAGGAGCTCATTTAGCAGCAGACTACATCATCCCAGGTGCACAACCGAGAGGTTTCGTAGGTCCTTCCTACCAACGGCTGTCAGACTGTACAACCTAAGCAGGACTGCTCGCAGAGATAGCAAAAAGACGTAACAAACTAATAGTTTTTTGAATGCAAAAGATGCAATAGACTTACACAATGGTCCTCTCCGGCATACAACTAGGAACATACCGGTCGCTATGGAGGGTGAGAATATGTATGGGCACATAATCATACCATGTAGGATAACTAAATAGGCGGTTATGCTGTTTCATCCCACCTAGCAACAATGCTCTGCACTGTGTGTGTTTATATATTTACATATTTATTCCATCTAGCTACAATGCTCTGCACTGGGTGTGTTTATATTTATATATCTATATATTTATTCCATCTAGCTACAATGCTCAGCACTGGGTGTGTTTATATTTATATATCTATATATTTATTCCATCTAGCTACAATGCTCCGCACTGTGTTTTTATATATCTACATATTATTCCATCTAGCTACATTGCTCTGCACTGTGTGTGTTTATATACTTGCATATTTATTCCACCTAGCTGCAATGCTCCGTACTGTGGGTGTTTATATATTTACATATTTATTCCATCTAGCTACAATGCTCTGCACTGTGTGTTCATATATTCATATATTTATTCCATCCAGCTACAATGCTCTGCACTGTGTGTCTCTGTGTGTGTGTGTGTGTATATATATATTTTATAGTAATATGTACATATGTATATTAGCTGCTCTTGCTTGCTTGTTTTTTTTTTTTTTTTTTTGCCTTCTGATTGTTGCTCTGAGTGTTGCTATCCCTGTGCTGTTGCAATCCTGGAATTTCCCCGTTGTGGGACTAATAAAGGCTTATCTTATCTTATCTTATCTTATCTTATATAGATTAATTACAGACAGAGTGATATATTTCAAGTGTTTATTTCTTTTCATTTTAATGGTTCTGGCTTGCAGCTCATGAAAACCCGAAAATCATTTCCTCTCAAAAAATTTGAATATTACATAAGATCAATTTTTAAAAAATGATTTTTTTAAATAGAAATGTTGGCCGACAAAGTATTTCCATGCACACACTCAATACTTGGTCAGGGCTCCTTTTGCATGAATTAATACTGCGTCATTGTGGCATGGCATAAAGGTGAGCAGCCTGCGTTATTGCTGAGGTGCTATGAAGGGCCAGTCTGCTTTGATAGCAGCCTTCAGCTCACTGCATTGTTGGGTCTGGTGTCTCTCATTTCCCTGATGACGGTACTTCATAGATTCTGTATGGGGTTTCGGTCAGGAGAGTTTGCTGGCCAGTAAAATATGGTGATACCATGATCATTAAACCAGACTTTGGTACTTTTGGCAGCAGTGTGGGCAGGTGCCAAGTCCTGCTGGAAAATGAAATCAGCATCTCCATAAACCTTGTCAGCAGAGGGAAGCATGAAGTGCTCTAAAATGTCCTAGTAGACAGCTGCATTGACTTCGGACTTGATAAAACACAGTGGACTAACACCAAAAGATGACATGGCTCCCCAAATCAGGTGCCAAGTCCTGTCACTTGGAAATCAAGGTCCCAGAGTCTGGAGGAAGAGTGACCAGGCACGGAATCCAAGTTGCTTGAGGTCCAGTGTGAAGTTTCCACAGTCAATGATGATATGTGGACCCATGCCATCTGCTGGTGTTTTTCCACTGTGCTTAATCAAGTCCAATGTCAGTGCAGCCGTCTAACAGGAAATTTTAGAGCACTTCATGCTTCCCTCTGCTGACAAGTTTTATGGAGATGCTGATTTCATTTTCCAGCAGGACATGACACCTGCCCACACTGCTGCCAAATGCCTGGTTTAATGACCATGGTATCACTGTGCTTGATTAGCCAGCAAACTCTCCTGACCTAAATGCCATAGAGAATCTATGGTGTATTGTCAAGAGAAAGATGAAATACACCAGACCCAATAATGCAGATGAGCTGAAGGCCGCTATCAAAGCAACCTGAGCTTCCATAACACCTCAGCAGTAACACAGGCTGATCGCCTCCATGCATTGATGCAGTAATTATGCAGAAGGAGCCCCGACCAAGTATTAAGTGTGTACGTGGACATACTTTTCAGTCGGCCAACATTTCTGTTAAAAATCAATTTTTAAAAAATTAATTTTATGTAATATTCTAATTTTTTTGAGAAACTGAATTTGGGGTTGTCATGAGCTATCAGCTATAACCATCAAAATTAAAAGAAATAAATACTTGAAATATATCACTCTGTGTGTAATGAATCTATATGATATTTCAGTTTCACTTTTTGAACTGAATTATTGAATTGAACTGAATTGAATTGAACAAACCAACTTTTCGATGGCATTCTAATTTTTTATTTACCTTTTGTTCTTATTAAAGACAACAATAGAAAAGGAGATGTTTTTACCTTCTTTACATGTTTCAGCTGTTCACTGCAGCCTTCCTCAGAAATGTCAGCTGATTGCTGCCGGGTGTCATTTTATCAGCTGACATTTGTAGCTGATACGAGGCTGGGAGGCCTCCGCTCCCAGCCGCGTGGTCGTGGTCTCCTCTAAACTCTACAAACACGGCCACATCAACTTCAACGACCTGAACAGTGAAAGTAGCTACCCTAACCCTAACCCTAAACCCTAACCCTAAACCCTAAAATGACATCTGGCAGCAATCAGCTGACACTTCTGAGGAAGGCTGTAGTGAACAGTTGAAACATGTAAAGAAGGCAAAAACATCTCCTTTCTATTTTTGTCTTTAATAAGAACAAAAGGTAAATAATTAAAAGAAGACAAAATGAACCTACTTGAGACATTCTAATTTATTGAGATGCACCTGTATATTCCTGTTATGTCTGGAATTATCTCCGTAATGACGAGGCCAGGTGCACAGTTGAACTCAACTTTTTTGGGGGTTGACAACACAATACAGCCACCAGGCAGGGGCACTGGCAAAGAGGCCAAATAAAGATGCCCGCTGGTATTTATAGGGTAGTGCAGTGGCAGAAGAGGAAGTGACGGCCACTACACCGCACTTCATAGTAAAACTACAATATTACAATGTCACATTCCACCCACCACCCACCCCCCCGTAGAAAGTCCAAAACCACACATACAATTGAGACCCTCCCCAATTTAGGACCCGACTCACGCACTAAGAAAACTATAACTGAAATCGCTAAATGGCCTATCACATTCATGCAACAAACCTAAGCTAGGGGAGATGGGTGGACTGCCGTCTCACTCCACACAGCAAGGTGGGTTATTCTGCCACCTGAAACTAATTAAAAGTCCATTAATAACTCAAAATATTGCCGTGTTCCTAAAATATAAACATACCCAGAACAATAACACTTTAGTCTTTTTTTTTTAAACACACACACAAACAAATGAACATTGGAACTTATTTTATAATTTTTTCAAAACCACATTACTGTCCTTCTGGCAGAAAGGGGTAGAACCAGCTTGTGGGGGGCCCAGGACAGCCCCTCAGTAGATCCATCTCTGGAAGCGGCATGCTCCCAGGGTCGCAGCTGACCTCATAGATGAGCGTGCCTCTTCTCTTTGCCATCGACCGCCTCTTTCATCCGGGCACGCCGCAGCTCATTGGTGTGCCTCCATGAGCCGTCTGACAGCTGGAAGTAGGCTGTGCCCTGCTTAGCCATGATGCGCAGCTGCTCCTGGTATTTCTCTGGCTGTTGTTTGGCCCACATCCACCGTGGACGTCCCTCCCCTTGAGCCTGGACCAGGTCCGTAACTCTCAGAGGAGCTCTGCTTGGCCTGCAATGGTGCTGTCTGGCACGTGGTCCCTCCGTGCCTGTTGGTCTGGCCCCGACCTCTTTTAAAGCAGCTGCAGCGGTCGCCGTTGTAGCTCCAGATCCTCCAGTCCTCTGTGGCAAAGCTCCGGAGGAGTCTGGGGCTAGCTCATTGGCATCACTCGCTGACGCAGGCGCCTCGCTGCCACACTCGGTACCTTCTCCTATCATACCCTGAGCACTGGCACTGAGACCCTCCTGCGTTGAACCTGAGTGAGGCTGGTCCTGCTTGACCGCCGTGGTGCCCAGTAGATCTTCGTCCCACACCATGTTGTCCTCCACCACCGGAAATTGATGGTTCCACTTGCCACAACCAGACCACTCTTCCCCAGCATCGTCTTTAATGGCGAACCCCAGTCCATAAAACAGGTCGCAGCCCATGATGTTGTCGTCTCGGGCCATCATGTGGAACATGAAGTCAGCCATCACCGCCGACTTGTACCAAACCGTCAACTCCAGTGTTCCGACCGTGCACAGCCTGCCACCTCCATAATCGTAGAGTGGCGCTGGGTTACCTCCTATTCTGTAGTGGGGAAAAAATTTCCTCACCATGGCCCAAATCAATAACAATCCTGTCGCTCCTGTGTCGATCAGCAGTGGCACCTCCTTACCATCCAGCGTCACTTTGCAGAACGTGTACCCATTGGTACTCGGGGACACCACATGGACAGTTGTCGGGGCGGGTGAAGTTGTTTTTCTCCGTGGGCTCTCCGACTCGGACATATGGCACACCCTGGCATAATGTTTCAAGCGTCCACACTTGCTGCAGCACTTCCCTGTAGCTGGGTAATCCCTGGCCTTGAATCGGTGTTTCGCAGACCCACAACCCATACACAAGGGTTTTCTCAGGGCAGACCTATGGCTGGTAGCATTGGTTTCAATAGTGTCGTCGTCCATGCTATCCTCGCTGTCTGGGTCCGCTACTAGTACCGCAACGGGAGGCTCCAGCTGCCGTTATGACTGGCACCAATTTAGCTCAGAGGCTAGTTTGTCCACCGTCTCCAATTGGAGAGCTAACTCGATAGCTCTGGCTAGCGTTAGGTCACCCGACACCGTGAGTAGCTTCGCTCGTATAGTGTTGCTGTTTGTGTGCTCCACCAGCTGGTCGTGTACCATCTCTTCCTCTAGTGGCCCAAAACGACACTCACTAGCTAGCTGCCTCAGGTCGGCAACGAACTGGTGGACAGGCTCACCCGCCCTTTGGTGTTGCTGCCAAAACCTCATCTTCCGGACAATCACGCTGTCCGGGGTGTGGAAATGGCGTGCTAGCAACTTGACCACGTCCTCACACGAGTCGGAAGCCCCTAGCGTACACAGGATACGCTGGCCCCCAAACCCCAAATTATGCACCAGAAGCGCACGTGCCCTCTGTTTATCTAGCTTACCCAGGTCGAGTGCCATAATGTAGTTTTGAAAGGTGGCAAACCATCTTGACCAGGGCACAAGCAGCTCGCCCGGGAGCTCCTGAAAGGGCCGAAGCGGTGAAGCACACACCTCCATGTTTATTCTCATCGGCAAAATGTTATGTCTGGATTTATCTCCATAATGACGAGGCCGGGTGCACAGTTGAACTCAGCTTTACTAAGGGGTTGGCAACACAATACAGCCACCAGGCAGGGGCAACGGCAAAGAGGCCAAATAAAGATGCTTGCTGGTATTTATAGGGCAGTGCAGTGGCTGAAAAGGAACTGACTGCCACTACACTGCACTTCATAGTAAAACAACAATATTACAATGTCACAATTCCCATTAGGGACGCAAGTTAATCACCTTCCACTGCATGCGGGACACCATGTGGTGTATGGGGCGGCACCTATCTCTGTTTCATTAGGGATGCAAGTTGAATTAACTAATGATTAATGAATCAATCAATAACTTGCAGTAGGGATGCAAGTTATCGATAAAGGATAAGGGATAAGGACCTGTACTTATATAGCGCTTTTTTTTGTAGTGATTAATTCATTAATCATTAGTTGATTAACCTTGTTGATCGATTAACAATTAATTGGTAAGCAGCAATTTTCCTGAGAATCTGAATTTCCCTCGGTACAATACGGTCTTTCTATCTTTAACATATAAAAAGTTACTGTTTTTGATATACTGAATAAAACATGAACACCCTATTCCTCAATAATTTATTGTACCATTTGCATTTTTTTTTTTACTACAGACAATAGCATTTTTTGTAGTTTAACAAATTTTGTACTGCATAGTGTCTACTTTTGTACTGGTACATCTCAGTAAATTACAAATGTCATGATTTTTAATTTATTTTAAAAACTATCACCAATATCATAAAATTGATCTTTTTTTTTAGTTATATTACAGAAAAAATAAGTTTCACATTCTGTTTTACTGAGATCCACTAGTAGACTGTTTTAACAGGAAAATAAATTGTGAGCTGCTTCATCTGTTGCATGTTAAACATTATCACAGTACCCTGCCAATCCAGGCAAACCCAGTACGATCTGGGCTCCCTCTGTTGTCTGTTAACTCAGTGGCAACTTGAGTCTAGTCTGATTTCCCGTCTAGCGGCGGTTTGAAGGCAACAGGGATGTATTTTTGCGCTAGTGTAGTTTTTTCCTTGCTCCAGTGTAAGTACCACATTTGCTCGGGTGGCCAGATCTGCTTGGGGGGCCTGCGCCTGCTTATGATGTAATGGCGTAGTGCATTGTGATTGGTCCATCTGACAGTTTGTGTTTTTTTTCCCTACCAAACTAATAAAAACTTGAACAACACAAATGAAAGAAGAAAGAAGGAGATTATTATTCTTATTATACATGTAAAATTTGTTACAGTCTACATATGCTCAGTAATGGCAATAGATTGTCCTTTATACAGAGATCAGAGTGCATGTATTTTGTTTTTCAAAACATTTACATTTAAACAGAGATGTGCTTTGTGTTGTTCTGGTACATTTACCTCCCCCACTGAGCTGTAGGAACATTGGCCTCTCTGTGTAAAGGGTCCTTTGATTTTACAAGTGAAGCACTACTCTCAACTAATCAGTAGTGGCCAGCATCCCCAGCTTCCAGGCTCACCAGTGCGTTTGTGTGACATCAGCAATGTGAGCACATGAAAATCGATACACCGGAGAAATGCATTGTTATCTGGAGGAGATCAGACCCACATCTCCTTGAAGTTTGAAAAAGCCATGAAGGGTTGTTGAGGTGTTAATTTATGCTAATGGAATCTGCAACTGCAGCTCGTCAATTGTAGTTTGAAAGCGGCTTAAGGTTCTTTCATTTTACAATATTTTTCCCTTTTCCATTTGTTTCCACAGTGATGACGAAGATGATTATCAGCCACCATCTTCATCTGCTAAATCCCCCAGATCTTCTTCAGAGCCAAAGACATCTCAGTCATCCATATCTGCACCATTCCCCCAGTCACAGTCAGGTCCATCTGCATCTTCCCCCACATCTCAACCAAATCACAGTTACGCACCATGTCCTGCCTCTGCTCAGCTTCCTCTGCCAATATCTTCCTCATCAGACTCAAAAAAAGAAAGCAGAAAGTCTCACACAAATCATCCAATCCTAAGTGTGTCCGAGGTGGTTCTGCCACTTCAGGAGTGGGAGAGGAAGGAGAAAGATGGCATGACAAAGACGAAAAGGACAGAAGACCAGAACCACTCAGATTCAGGCCAGCCAGGATCCCTGGGGCCACAGTTGACACTACAGCATCATAGTCTCCACTTTCTCTTTTTCAACTGTTTTTCAGTACCTCAGTAGTCTGTACTATCATTGACTGCACAAATGCCAACACTCTCAAGAGAATGCAGGCTGGAAAGAAGTTTGTTTGGAGAAAACTGATAATGGAGGATTTTTACCTTTTTTGGCCATTGTAATTTTCTTCAGTCTTGTAAAAGTTAACTACGGAGAGGACTACTGGAGAAAGAAATTCCCATATAACTTCCCCTTCTCCAGTGAAAAGGTATCACGGGACCGATTTGAATCCATCTTGTGGTCACTGCACCTTAGCAATCCAAAAGAAGATGAGGAAAATGAGAATAGGAGGAACACTGATCAGTATGACAGGCTATTCAAAACTGTCACGCCGCGCCATTCATCAGCGGCGCCACCTGCTCACGCACCTGACAATCATCAGCGGCGAGGGATAAAGGCCGTCTCGCCCGGAGGCTCGGCCTGAAGCCGTCAGACTTCGTCCCTCACCGTTGTGAGCATACTTCCCTTCAGCGTAACCATTGTTGTAAGAAGATCACTTACCTCTTCTCTTCAGTCTTCTCCCCTGTGCACAGGTGGATTTCCCAGCGGCGGACATCTCCTCTCCATCGCCCAATCCTCGCTGCTGCACGGAGCTCCCCAGGTGGCTGTCTTCCGGGCCTCACCCCCTTGTTGTGCCAGCTGTCCTGACCCACCAAGTAAGTCCTTCTCTCGCCATAAATTCCTCCTGTGTTGGTGTATGCCCGTCACTCTCTCCCTGTGCTCTCTCCATAGGGTTGCTCGGCTGTACGGTCACCTGCCTCTGTGCCTGGAGCTGACACCATCACCAACACATTTACATCCCGCAGACACGCACTCATTCTCCCCTGCTGTTAATAAACTCTTTGAACTACTCTAAGCCTGTGTGTGTGCGTCTCCTGAGCCGTGCGTTATGTCAGTACGGCTTCAGCAGAGCGGCTCGGCGGACGGCGGGCTCGCACACCGGCTTACCACTCTCGAGGCTAGAGTGGATCAAATTGCTTATCAACAGCAGGTCATCCTAAATCAATTAGTAATTATCACTGGCCGATTGGACCGCCTGGACCCCCAGCAGCCGTTCCCCCCGGCTCCTCAGGGTGGCGCAGCTCCTGCTGTTCCGGTGGCCGTCCAGCCAGCTCCAGTGGCACCGGCCCGACTCACACCTATTCCGACCCCCGCTCGCTTTAGCGGAAAGCTCGGCGGAGCGCGGGGGTTTGTGATGCAGTGTGAGTCCGTGTTTGACCGTGTGCCCGGAGACTTTCCCTCAGATCACAGTCGAATCGGCTACATAGGGAACCTCCTGGAGGGGCGCGCTCTAACTTGGGCCTACGCTATCATGGCGAGACCCAGTTATGCCACCCTCACCTATGCCGAGTTCGTGAGGCGCTTCCTGGAGGTGTTCGATCATTCTCGTTCCGAGGCGGTCCAGGTCGATCGGCTTTTCGCTCTCCAGCAGGGAAACCGGTCGGCCGCGGATTATGCCATCGAGTACCGGGTAGCGGCGGAGGAATTGGGCTGGGAGGAGCGCTCCCTCTGCGGCCTGTTTCTCCGCAGCCTCAATAGTGATCTAAGGGATGAACTGGCTGGACGGGATATCCCCGGAACGTTAGCGGAGCTAACCTCACTGGCTATCAGCTTGGACAACAGGCTGCGCGAGCGCTCCTCAGGACGGAAGCCGTCTGCTTCTCGCCCTCGGGGAGTCCCGCTACGCCTGCCCCAAGCTCGCCCCCTGGCGACGCCGCCACCATCGTGCCCCGAGGAGTCGGAGCCGATGGTGACGGGCTGGGCAAAGCTCTCCTCGGCAGAGAGACAGCGCCGCCGTGAGTTGGGTCTCTGCATGTATTGCGGAGACAGTCAACACACGATAGAGCTTTGCCCACAAAGGCCAAACGGCGGGGTCCGCGAGTCACTGTAGGGGGCCTCGCGGACGTCAATCGGCAAAGTCCCCTCACTCAATTAAAGCTGCCCATCCGTTTTTGCCACAACCCCACTGGGCACCTCACCCACGCACTGGTGGATTCGGGCGCAGAGGGCAGCTTCATTTCACAAGGCCTGGCAACCCGATTGGGCATCCGCTGTCGGGCATTAAAACACCCCATCTCCCTGGTCCATCTCTCCCGTGCCTCCCTTGGGAGAGTTTCTCACCAAACCCTGCCCGTCCCAGTCATCATCTCAGGGAACCACCGGGAGGAGATGGTATTTTACGTCCTGCCCAACTCTGTGTCGCCCGTCATCCTGGGGTATCCCTGGCTACGCCTCCACAACCCTGTCCTGGACTGGAGGTCCGCTGGGGTATCGGCATGGAGTACCTTCTGTATGGGCACCTGCCTTCAGTCCGCTGCCTGCTCCCCATCCGCGGCTCCCCCTGTGGCGGATACAGCACCTCCGGACCTGTCACTGGTGCCTCCAGAATTTCACGACCTGGGTATGGTATTTAGCAAATCGAAAGCTATGTCTCTTCCCCCGCATCGACCATATGACTGTGCCATCAACCTCCGCCAGGGGGCTCCCCTGCCATCTGGTCGGCTCTACAGCCTGTCGGCGCCGGAGAAGGATACCATGAATACATACCTGAAGGAATCTCTGAGCGCTGGGATTATTCGCCCATCGTCGTCACCCGTGGGGGCAGGGTTTTTCTTTGTCGGGAAAAAGGACGGATCCCTCCGCCCCTGCATAGACTACCGAGCGCTGAATGACATCACTGAGAGGGACCGTTACACCCTGCCCCTCATGGACACTGCCTTTCACTCCCTCCAGGGGGCGACCTGGTTTACCAAGCTGGATTTACGCAGCGCTTACCACCTCGTCCGGATCCGGGAGGGAGATGAATGGAAGACAGCCTTCCGTACCCCGAACGGCCACTTTGAGTATCTCGTCATGCCGTTCGGGCTGACCAACGCTCCTGCCGTCTTTCAGCGCCTCATTAATGACGTCCTCCGGGATTTCATCGGCCTTTTTGTGTTCGTCTACCTGGATGACATCCTTATCTTCTCCAGGTCCAGGGACGAGCACCAGGTCCATGTGAGGCGGGTCCTCCAAAGACTGCTGGAGAATCGTCTGTACGTGAAGGCTGAGAAATGCGAATTCTACGCTAGGACCACATCCTTCCTGGGATTCATCATCGCTCAAGATCAGGTGCTCCCAGACCCAGAGAAGGTGAAGGCGGTGGTGGAGTGGCCTACTCCCGCATCCCGGAAGCAGGTGCAACAGTTTGTTGGCTTCGCCAATTTTTACCGCCGCTTTGTCCCAAATTTCAGCTCGATCGTCGGACCGCTGACCCGCCTCACGTCCCCGAAGGTCCCGTTCCGGTGGACTGAAGAGGTCGCTGCTGCCTTTAGGGCGCTGAAGGCGGAGTTCTCCTCCTCCCGGGTCCTTCGCCAGGTCGACCCCGCGCTGCAGTGCATTGTGGAGGTGGACGCATCGGACACGGGAGTGGGAGCAGTGTTATCCCAGCGGTCACCTGACGATGGCACCAAACGGCCGTGCGCCTTCTTCTCCCGGCGCCTGTCCCCGGCGGAGAGGAACTACGATGTGGGGGACAGAGAGCTCCTGGCCATTAAACTCGCCTTACAGGAGTGGCGCCACTGGCTAGAGGGGGCGGACCTGCCGTTTGTGGTCCTGACGGACCACAAGAACTTAGAGTATTTACGATCTGCCAAGCGCCTGAATGCCCGCCAGGCGCGCTGGTCTTTGTTCTTCGCCAGGTTCCGCTTCTCGATCACCTTCAGGCCGGGCTCCAAAAATGGCCTGCCTGACGCCCTCTCTAGGCAGTTCACCCCCGTGGAGGCTGAGGAGACGCCCCACACTATCCTGCCCAGGTCGTGCGTCCTCGGTGCCATCTCTTGGGACATTGAAGACAAGATCCGGAAGGCGCAGGAGGTGGAACCTGATCCTGGCGGCGGACCGGAGGGAAGACTGTTCGTCCCATCTGCGGTCCGAGGAGAGGTCATCCACTGGCTCCACACCTCCCGGCTCACCTGTCATCCCGGCACCTCTCGGATGATCAGCCTCCTCCAGCGGTCCTTTTGGTGGCCAGGCCTGCGGAGGGATGCAGCCCGCTACGCCCGGGCTTGCCCAATCTGTGCCACCAGCAAGTCGGGAAATGCCCCCCCAGCGGGTCTGCTCCAGCCTCTGCCCGTCCCCGGCAGGCCCTGGTCGCACATCGCACTGGACTTCGTCACCGGACTCCCCGTTTCCAACTCCTTTGACACCGTCCTGACCATTGTGGACCGTTTCTCCAAGGCGGCGCACTTCATTCCCCTGCGAGGTCTCCCTACTGCCCTGGAGACGGCGGGCCTCCTCGTCCAACACGTGGTCAGGCTGCACGGGATTCCGGTGGACGTGGTCTCGGACCGGGGCCCCCAATTTTCGTCCGAGGTTTGGAGATCCTTTTGTAACGCCATCGGAGCCAAGGTGAGCCTCTCCTCCGGCCATCACCCCCAGTCTAACGGGCAGTGTGAGAGGACCAATCAGGAGCTGGAGGCTGCGCTCCGCTGTGTTACCAGATCCAAGCCGACGTCCTGGAGCAACCATCTCGCCTGGGTGGAGTATGCCCACAACACCGCCCGCTCTTCTGCAACGGGGATGTCCCCCTTCAAGGCGTCCCTGGGTTACGACCCCCCGCTGTTTCCAGCGCAGGAGAACGAGGTGACTGTCCCCTCCGTTAGGGCGCACCTTAGGCAGTTCCGCTCCACCTGGGCTGCCGCGCGTCATGCGCTTTTACGCACAGCGGAGCGCAACAGGACCGTGGCGGACCGGCACAGAAGACCTGCCCCGGCGTACAGAGTTGGGCAACTCGTGTATGTGTCTACCCAGGACGTCACGTTAAAAGGCGAGAGGAGGAAGCTGGCACAGCGTTTCATGGGTCCCTTTCCCATCACCCGGATCATCAACCCGGTGGCTGTGCGGGTGGCTATTCCCCCCTCCCTCCGCATCCATTCCACTTTTCATGTGTCGAAGGTGAAACTGGCAGTCACTGACCCCCTTTGCCCTCCTCCTGCAGCGCAACCCGCGCCCCGGATGATTGGTGGCCATCCGGCCTGGTCCGTCTCCTCCATCCTGGACTCCCGGCGCCGAGGTCGTGGGTTGCAATACTTGGTGGACTGGGAGGGCTATGGGCCCGAGCATCGACAATGGGTGCCCCCGTCGTTTGTGTTGGACCCATCGCTCATCGCGGACTTCCACCGAGCGCACCCGGATAAGCCATCGCCAGGAGGCGCTGCTAGAGGGGGGAGTACTGTCACGCCGCGCCATTCATCAGCGGCGCCACCTGCTCACGCACCTGACAATCATCAGCGGCGAGGGATAAAGGCCGTCTCGCCCGGAGGCTCGGCCTGAAGCCGTCAGACTTCGTCCCTCACCGTTGTGAGCATACTTCCCTTCAGCGTAACCATTGTTGTAAGAAGATCACTTACCTCTTCTCTTCAGTCTTCTCCCCTGTGCACAGGTGGATTTCCCAGCGGCGGACATCTCCTCTCCATCGCCCAATCCTCGCTGCTGCACGGAGCTCCCCAGGTGGCTGTCTTCCGGGCCTCACCCCCTTGTTGTGCCAGCTGTCCTGACCCACCAAGTAAGTCCTTCTCTCGCCATAAATTCCTCCTGTGTTGGTGTATGCCCGTCACTCTCTCCCTGTGCTCTCTCCATAGGGTTGCTCGGCTGTACGGTCACCTGCCTCTGTGCCTGGAGCTGACACCATCACCAACACATTTACATCCCGCAGACACGCACTCATTCTCCCCTGCTGTTAATAAACTCTTTGAACTACTCTAAGCCTGTGTGTGTGCGTCTCCTGAGCCGTGCGTTATGTCAAAAACCAATCCCCTGTATACTGATATAGTGACTGCCTGCCAAACACATCACCATCCATATCAAGACATATCCATCAGTAACAGGATGGTAGCATCCAAGACCCATAACAGTATGTAGACGTACATGAAGAACAAGCCAACAAAGTGGGGATACAAACTGTTTGTGCTGGCTGATTCCTGGACAGGCTACACATGGAACTTTGTTGTGTACCAGGGTAAGAGTAAGTCCACTACAGGCCAGGGTCTGAGCTATTCCTGTGTAATGGACCTTCTACAGCTCTCTCTGCTCGGTACTGGCTATAAACTGTTTGTTGGTAATTTTACACCAGCCCTCCCCTCTTTTGGGATTTGGCAAACAAATGCATTGGCTGTTGTGGGACTATTAAGAAGAACAGTGTTGGCTTTCCACAGACTGAAGTGAACAATTTATCTAAACAGGCTGAGAGGGGTGATTTGCGGTGGATGAGGGAGGACAGCCTGCTGTTAGTCAAGTGGATGGACACCTGTGAAGTGGCCATGTGCTCTACAATCCATGAAGCCTTCAGTGGGGAGACTATGAAAAGAATGGTGAAAGAGGCTGGCGTGTGGCAGAGTAAGGCCATCCCCATCCCCAATGCTGTAGTGCAGGGGTGTCCAACCATGTGCCATGGAGAGCCAAGACCCTGCAGGTTTTACCTCCAACCAGTGTCTTCAACAGCAGATTTCTGTGAACTTCTTCCCACTGATTGCTGATAAGTGAAAACACCTGCTGAAGAGACTGGGTAGAAGAGAAAACCTGCAGGGTCTTGGCTCTCCATGGCACCTGGTTGGACACCCCTGCTGTAGTGGACTACAATCGAAGCATGGATGGCGAGGATTTGTCTGATGCTTTGATTAGTTATCATAGCATCTGTCAGAGGTCTATAAAGTGGTACATGACTTTGTTTTGCCATTTTGTGGACATTACAGTGGTGAATAGTTTCATCCTCTACAAGGAACTGCTCAAGCAATGGAATGATCCCGCCATGTCAAAGCCACTCAGCCATAAGATGTTCAGGGAGCAGCTTGTTGCTGAATTGCTGGACTGTGCAGGGAGTTCGGTGCGACCATCAAATGCACCACTATTACTGCCACCACCCACCTGCATGTCTAAGTACTATGGGAGCGATACATCACAGTTAGGAAGCACTGCAAGAAATGCCAAGAGGCTGGCTTCTGATGTGTGAAGACACCTACTTATTGCATGAAGTGCCAGGTCCTTTTGTGCCTCACACCCAAAAAGAACTGTTTCCAGAAGTGGCATGAGAAACCTAGTTAAAATAAATAGAAAAATGCAAAAATGGACAAATGATTGGTGTAAATGGTTTGCTCTTTACAGTAGTTGTTTGTAGAAAAAAATAATGGCTCTTTTTACCTAAGTTTTTGCAGGTTTTTTTTGTTATAGTTTTGCTGTTACTTGTTTCATTTCTGTCTTAGTAAATTTGCTCTGGGGGGGCAAACATTATTTCTTGTGTGTGTGTGTGTGTGTGTGTGTGTGTGTGTGTGTGTGTGTGTGTGTGTGTGTGTGTGTGTGTGTGTGTGTGTGTGTGTGTGTGTGTGTGTGTGTGTGTGTGGGGCTGGTGGTGAACCGGGTAAAACTAGGGTTGGACGATTGAAATAAAACCAAACTGACGGGCTGGACATAAAACTGACATAATCTTCCTATTGTTGTTTTTTTCATTTCGAACCCTCTTCCTGTTGTGTGCATGAGTATATGAGAGCTTTCATGTACTGCCCCTTTTAAGACATCTCCTCCATGTGTGGTCACGTGTCTCCACAACCTGAAAGCTGTGCAGTCAGCGCTGTTCGAAAGCAGCAGAACACTGTGGAAAAATTAAAACTTACTGTACCAAAAGAAATGTGGTGTCCATCCACACAGTTGATTGACTCTTTGTTTCATCATGGGATGCCGGGAGGGGGCAAGTGGGGCTCACAGAGGCTAGTGGAGAGTGCATCGAGGCTGTGTTGCTTTGGCCTCTGACTGCTGTCAGCATTATTGACTGTTCTACAGTGAGGGTGGATGAGCTAAGGCTATATTTAAGAACTTGATTAGAAGTTTGTGGTCCCTGTGTGGTGATGGCATGGTTGTGGCTGTGTGAAGGGCTCCCCTAGAGCAGCTGGCAACTGGCTGGCTGCTGGCGTGAGCCATGTGGCCCACGGGTCTTCAAGAGGTATTTGTGGACACTGAATTCTGCACTGGACAGTGTTTAGTCTGGTTGTATATGTGTAGTGACAATGGGAATATTCTTTATTATGTATATTATGCTCACAACTAAATCACCGCAGTGATATATTCATTGATGCTGCACTTTTGTGACTTAATTACAAGTCTTGTCATTAAATATAAGGGAGAAGAAAGTGTGTGTGTGTGTGCGTGCGTGTGTGTGTGTGTGTGGGGGGGGGGGTCTGAAACAGACTTGAAAGCATTGAATACCCATGAGGTCAAATTGTCCAGCCCTAGTTTGAATCCAAGAGCTCTCCAGCAACAACCTTACTCTGTGGAGTTTGCATGTTCTCCCTGTGTCTTGTCTGGCTGGGTTTTTGCCAGGTATTCCGGTTTCCTCCCATAGTCCAAAAACATGCACAGTTAATTGGCACTAACTGGGGATTCTAAATTGTCCTTAGGTATGAATGAGAGGGTGAATGGTTGTCTGTCTCTCTGTGTTGGCCCTGCAATGGACATGGACTGGCAATTTGTCCAGGATGAACCCCGCTTTTCACCCATAGATAATGAGAGACAGACTTCCCCCTCCCCCTAATGGCTTAAGCGGTTAAAAAGATGAATGAATAAATGAATGGTTAAATATATCTGACTGGTGGATTAAAAAAAAACAGTTGGGATTTGATGAATGAATACCTATAGTGACACATCAATGAAATAAAATGACTTTGGCACTACTACTACTGGTACTTCTACTACTTGGTTGCCCTGAGATGGATGACCACATGGCTGTCCCATATCTCACTGGTAATGTGTCCCATATTATCAGTGTCTTGTTTTAGTAGTCCCACATCTTAAATGATTCGAATGTTTGCCCAGATGGCCACTTTGGAGAGTGTGACTAAATATTTCTGTACTAGTACCTCTCTAACATGTTTGTGCTTCATAAATTTTGCATCAGCTTTGGTGCAGGTAATGGTTACATGCTGTCATTTGATTTGCTAGTGGTTCTGGGTTGCCAACTGCATTATTTTAAAGTGATGTTCACTGTAAGAATACAGGTCATTTTTAAAGTGGGAAATCTAACCTTTCATTTTGTGCTGTGTGAGATATTCATTTGCTCTGACCCAGTAGCATACACTACTCACAAAAAGTTAGAGATATTTGGCTTTCGGGTAAAATTTATGGAAAATGTAAAAAATTCACACTACAGTGATATAATATCATGAAAGTAGGGCATTCAAGTAGTAGCATGCAATGGTGATTTCCTCATCTCAAACAATTTATTGAAACAAAAGCCAACAGTGGTGGGTATACCACAACAAAAATGTCAATGTCTCAATAACTTGTCATGTACCCTTGAGCATCAATTACAACTTGACAATGACGTCTCATGCTGTTCACAAGTTGACTTATTGTCTGCTGAGGCATGTCATTTCACTCTTCTTGAAGGGCGGCCGTCAGGTCATTGAGGTTGTGGGTTGCAGGGTTACGAGCCTCTACACGGTGACTCAGCTGATTAAATAGGTTTCTATGGGACTGAGGTCTGGAGAAAGTGCAGGCCACTCCATCTGAGGTACACCTGCCTCCAGCAGCCATTCCCTAATGATGCAACCTCGATGAGCTGGAGCACTGTCGTCCATGAAGATGAAATTGGGCCTGTGTTGTTCATGCAGGGGCACAATGATTGGATTAATGATGTTATTCAGGTAGTATCAGCTTGTCACCGTACCATTCACAAGGTGTAGGGCAGTTCTATATTGACTAGACACACCTGTCCAGACTGTAACACCACCACCACCTAAGACAGATGCATAGCGCTCTCCTTGACGTCTCCAACATCGTTGGCGGCCATCATTTCAGCTCAACATGAATCGATTTTAATCAGAGAACAGAACTGAAGCCTGCTGGTCCCTTGTCCAGCGTAAATGTTCCCTGGCCCGTGCAAAACAATGATGCCTGTGTGTGCTGGTGTGGTCAGGTACCCTTGTGGGTCATCTAGCACGCAGACCACATTGATGTAAATGGTTTTGAATGGTCTGACATGACACTTGGGTACCGCTCACCTCCCTTAAATGTGCCTGGAGTTGAGTGGCATTCATCATCTGTTTCCACAGGGCACTGTTCACAATGAAGCGGTCATCAGCGTGGGATGTGACCAAAGGACTTCCACTTCTATGACTTTCTGTGACTCTTCCAGTCTCTCTGTATCTCTGTTGTAACCTGCTGATGACACTCTGTGACACTAAGCTCAGTGGCCACTTCCCTCCGAGAACATCCTGTTTGAAGCCTCACAATGGCGAGGTACTGTTGATCAATTGTTAGGTGTCGTCTTGGTCTCATGATGTCAAAATGTGAACAGCATGATGAAGAGGACTGTTTAAATACCAATTCTAATTGAACCAGAAAATTTATTGGTCGATTCATGGATCAAACACCTGTTGTGAATTTTGTCATTAAGCACCTTGTTGGAGAACAGCAAGTTATGCAAAAAGTACTGAAACATTGAACAACTGGGCATGTGCATTCAAAAGGTTAGAGAAGGTCAAATTACGTAAGTTCACCTGTAAAGGTTATAGTGCATTTTAGATGCATTATGAAAAAATTTTTTTTTTCAAGGATTCAAAAGCAGCTGTGGTGCAGGTGTAGAGTGGCCAACTACTGATCGGCGGGTCAGGGGTTTGATTTCTGCTCTGTCTGCAGTCTGCATGTCAAAGTGTCCTTGAGCAAGACACTGAACCCCCAGTTTCTCCTGGTGAGTTAGGCCAGCACCTGTGTGTATGGCAGCTCTGCCGCCATCAGTATGTGAATGTGTGCGTAAATGGGTGGATAGCAGAATCTGTAAAGTGCTTTGGTCATCCAGAGATGAGAAAAAGCACTATATACTGTAAGTAAACACCATTTACCAAAGATTTTATTTGTCAGTACTACTATATGGACAGGACATACAGGATAATTGAAATGGCATTTCTCTCTCTCTTTACTGGTGTGCACAATATAAAAAAAAAGAAAAAGGAATAAGGCTGAAAAAACAACAGCAGTCTATGTACAGTAATGCTACCCATAGTGCAGGTGGCAACAAAAGATAGACCCAGACATCACATAGTGCAAATAATGATAAACAATGAAACCCAGCAATCCTATATACAGAAAAAGTAGAGCAGTAATACTCGTAGTTGCAAGTTCAATGCGGTAGTGTAGGTGCAGACAATAGGACTGCGCATCATCAGTATTGCAATAACAGCAGCAGATATGGCATTTGTGCAAATGGTTGCAGTAAAGTGCAGAGACATGCAGCAGCAGATGTACTACTATTGGTGTGACAGTCTTTCTGTGCCAACAGCTGAGGTAGTTATTGTGTGGGTGAGTGCGTTATTGTCCGGGAGGTGGGGTGGGGGGGTGAGCAGCGTTCAGGGTCCTGATGGCCTGATTTCACAAATTTCACCCGAAAGCTTAATATCACTAACTTTTTGTGAGTAGTGTATATACTGATTCTTACATGTCTATAATAATAATCTCACCTCTATATTACCATGATAATACAAACAAACCCTAATTTTGGCCATGCCGTTTAATTGACAGTACCAAAGAAGAAATAATGCATTACTCAATGATAAACTTGCCCAGCAGCATAAACATATTTTGCACTCTTGATAAACTCAACTGATTTACTGTAATTTGATCTGAATATGTGGAATTGTTCTCTTTATTTGCTATTGCACAGCTTCACATAATAACAGTGATTGGAGACTTGAGGAGCAAAAGCTGTTGTGGTGTATTGTGTCCAAGTGGATGAGGACTATAAAAATCTGGCAGAGAGGAGAGGGGACCTGACTTGAACTATTGAGTACACACAGTGAGTCATGCAAGGGCACAGTCCAATCTGTATTTAAAGCTGACATATTATTCGGCCCAGGAAACACATACACAGGCTCAGGCAGATTTGAAAGCTTTATTAACAAACAGTGTGACGTGTATGAATGCGTGTGTGAGGGATAAGTATGTACTGTGGGTGGAGGATACAGGTCAGGACAGAGCAGCACGCCGTGCGGCCAGGCAACCCTATGAGTGAGAGGAGAACAGGGGTTAGCTGGGCAACCACACAGGAAAGTGACAAAGTTCTGTGCTTACTTGTAGTACTGCGGTGGCTGGCGCTGGCAAGGTCCCAAGCCTGGGAGACAGCGTCCTGCTGTGCGTCCGGGATGAAGCGGCGAGGCAGAGGAGCGGCGAGACGAAGGGGAGAGTGTCCGCCACCGGGAGGTCCACCTGTGCACAGGGGAAGGCTGACAGGAAAAGGTAAGGCAATAATGAACAGCTTACGTGCCGTGATGAGGAGTCAGCAGGCCTGGAGGATAGGATGCTGCTGAGGGTTTGAGTACGCAGGGAGACAGACGGCTCCAGGCTGCAGCTCAGGGCGAGATGGAATAAATAGCTGCGCACTAACGAGGTGCAGGTGTGCGCGCAGCTGAGGTAGATGCCCATGAGCGGCGGGTGATGACAGTACCCCCCCCCCCCACCAGCGCCTCCTGGCGCTGGCTTACCTGGGTGCGTCCGATGAAACTCCGCGATGAGGTCCCGATCCAACACCCACGAAGAGTGCACCCAGGATCTCCACTCCGGACCATAACCTTCCCAATCCACCAGATATTGCAGCCCACGACCTCGGCGCCGGGAGTCCAGGATGGCAGTAACACCCCACGCCGGGTCACCGTCGATCATCCTAGGCACAGGAGGAGACCTAGGAGGGGGGGCAGAGTGGATTGGAAAGGACAGGTTTGATTTTAGACACGTGGAAAGTGGGGCACACACGTGGGGGGGGGGCAAATGCACAGCCACCGGGTTGATGATCTTTGAAATCACGAAGGGGCCGAGAAATCGTGGCGCCAACTTCCTTTTCTCACCCTTAAGGTTAATGTCCTGGGACGAGAGCCAAACCCGCTGACCCACCTGGTAGACAGGAGCCAGTCTTCTGTGGCGATTGGCGGTGGAGCTGTTTCGCGCTGCTGTGCGTAAAAGCACGTTCTTCGTCTTGGTCCACACGCTCCGGCAGTGCCTCATGTGCGCCTGGACCGAAGGGACGGCTACCTCACCCTCCTGCTCGGGAAACACGGGGGGATCGTACCCCAAGGACGCTTCGAAGGGCGACACACCAGTAGCAGAGGATCGGGCCGAGTTATGGGCGTATTCCACCCAGGTCAGGTAGGAGCTCCAGGATGAAGGATTTGAGGATGTCATGCAGCGCAGGGCAGCCTCCAACTCCTGATTCGTGCGCTCGCACTGCCCGTTAGACTGGGGGTGGTGACCAGAGGAGAGACTAACCGTGGCCCCCAAAGCGTTGCAAAAGCTCCTCCAAACCTGGGAGACAAACTGCGGGCCCCGGTCCAAGACCACGTCCAGCAGGATCCCATGCAGCCTGACGACATGTTGGACCAGGAGGTCAGCCGTCTCACGTGCTGAAGGGAGACCCTGAAGAGGCACAAAATGGGCGGCTTTGGAAAATCTGTCCACAATAGTCAGGACCGTGTCAAAGGTTTTAGAGACAGGGAGACCGGTGACGAAGTCTAGGGCGATGTGTGACCAGGGTCTGCCCGGGACCGGCAGGGGCTGGAGTAGACCCGCAGGTGGAGAGTTCTGGGATTTGCCGGTAGTGCACTGGGGACAGGCCTGGACATAATTGGTCACGTCTTTTTGGAGACCCGGCCACCAAAACGAGCATTGCAACAAACTCACCAGGCGGGTGATGCCAGGGTGGTAGGAGAGCTTGGAGGTATGGGCCCAGTGGATCACTTCACCTCCAACCGCTGAAGGAACAAAGAGCCTCCCTTCTGGCCCCCCACCAGGATCCGGCTCTGTCTCCTGAGCCCTCAGAATCTTGTCCTTGATGGACCAGGAAATCGCCCCCATGATGCACGAGTTGGGCAGGATGGTGTGTTCAGATTTCTCCAGGTCCTCAGGGGCAAACTGTCTGGACAGGGTGTCGGGCAACCCATTCTTCGAGCCTGGACGGTACGTGATGGTGAATTGGAAGCGAGCAAAAAATAGAGACCAGCGCGCCTGGCGGGCATTCAGGCGCCTCGCTGACCTCAAGTACTCGAGGTTTTTATGGTCCGTCCAGACCACAAAAGGCTGGGCTGCCCCCACTAACCAGTGGCGCCACTCCTGTGGCGCGAGCTTGACAGCGAGGAGCTTCCTGTCGCCGACGTCGTAATTGCACTCCGCCGCCGATAGCCACCGGGAGAAGAAGGCGCAGGGCCGCTTGACACCATCCACCGGTGAGCGCTGGGAGAGCACCGCCCCCACCCCCGTGTCGGACGCGTCGACCTCCACCAGACACTGAAGCGCAGGATCAACCTAGGTCAGGACCTGGGAGGACGAGAACTCCGCCTGGAGAGTCTTGAAGGCAGTGGCCACTTCCTCTGACCACTGGAAGGGCACCTTCGATGACGTGAGGCGGGTCAGGGGGGTGACAATGGCGCCGAAGTTGGGAATGAAGCGCCGGTAGAAGTTTGCGAACCCAATAAACTGCTGCACCTGCTTCCTGGAGGTAGGCGTAGGCCACTCGACCACCGCTTTAACCTTAGCGGGGTTGGGGAGGATCTGGTTATGTGAGATGATGAACCCCAGGAAGGAGGTGGTCCGGGCGTAGAATTCGCACTTCTCTGCTTTGATGAACAGGCGATTCTCCAGCAGCCGTTGCAGGATCCGCCTCACATGGGCCTGGTGCTCCTCCCGTGACTTGGAGAAGATGAGTATGTCATCAAGATATACAAAGACGAATACTCCCAGGAAGTCCCGAAGAACGTCGTTAATGAGACGCTGGAAAACGGCAGGTGCGTTGGTGAGCCCGAACGGCATCACAAGATATTCAAAGTGGCCGCTGGGTTCCTAAAGGCCGTCTTCCATTCATCTCCCTCCCGGATCCTAACGAGATGGTAAGCGCTGCGGAGGTCAAGCTTGGTGAACCAGGTCGCCCCCTGGAGGGGGTGGAAGGCAGTGTCCATAAGTGGTAATGTGTAGTGGTCCTTAATGGTGATGTCGTTCAACGCTCTGAAGTCGATACAGGGGCGTAGGGACCCGTCCTTCTTTGCCACGAAGAAGAAACCTGCGCCAAGCGGGGACGAGGAGGGGCGGATGATCCCAGCGCTGAGCGACTCCTTAATGTAGGTGTCCATCGCCTCGTGTTCTGGCACAGAGAGACTGTACAGACGGCCAGAAGGCAGGGGGGCCCCCGGGCAGATGTTAATAGCACAGTCATATGGTCGGTGCGGAGGAAGGGACAAGGCTCTGGACTTGCTGAACGCTACCCCCAAGTCGTGGAACTCCTGCGGCACAAGAGTCAGGTCCGGGGGCTCGGAGACCGGCGCCGGCGGAGAGGAGGATGGAGCACAAGTCGCCGACTGGAGGCAGGTGCCCAGGCAGAAGGTGCTCCAGGACAGGACACTGCCGGTTCTCCAATCCAGGACAGGGTTACGCAGCCGCAGCCAGGGGTAACCCAGAATGACACAGTCCGACGAGGAGGGCAGGACGTAAAGGGTCAGATCCTCCCGGTGGTTGCCGGAGACGATGATGGGGACTGACTTAGTGCGGTGCGTCACTGTTCCCAGGGAAGAGCGAGAGAGTGTGACCAAGTTTAGGGGGGTAGGCAGCGGTTGGCAGGGTATGCCCAAACGGGTTGCCAGGCTTCTAGAGATAAAACTCTGCTCTGCCCCAGAATCCACCAGTGCGTGTGTGGAATGCCTGGTGGAGTTGTGGCAGAAGCGTATGGGCAATGTGCATGATGATAGGGGATTTGGCCGGTTAGAGTCCGCGAGGCCCCCTACAGTGACTCGCGGACTTCCCCGTTTGGCTTAACCGGGCACAGCTCCACGGGATGCTGGTCATCTCTGCAATACATGCAGAGACCCCGTTCCCACCGGCGTTGTCTCTCCGCAAGAGGGAGCCTAGTGCGCCCGATCGCCATGGCCTCTGGTTCATTGGCGGACTCCGGAGCCGGTAATGCCAGGGGGCGAGACTGAGCTGGACGGAGGGAAGCTCCGCGCGAGCGGCTGACAGACTTCCGCTCCGCAGCCCGCTCACATTGCCTGTTGTCCAGGCTAATGGTGAGCGAGCTCAGCTCAGAGAGCCGCCCTGGGAGATCCCGACCGGCTAGCTCATCCCTCAGACCAGAACTGAGGCTACGGAGGAAGATACTGCAGAGAGATGCCTCTCCCCAGCTCACCTCTTCCGCCACCACCCGGAAGTCGACAGCGTATTCCGCCGCTGACTGGCTCCCCTGTTGGAGACTAAGAAGCCGATCAGCGAGGATGCTGTCGAGATGGGAATGGTCAAAGACTTCTAAAAAGTCCTGCACAAACCGGTCATAAGAGAGGTTTGCGTACCTGGGCTTCGTCATTACGGCGTAAGCCCAAGCTAACGCTCGCCCCTCCAGAAGATTAGCAATGTACCCGATTTGGCTATGGTCTGAGGGGAAATCCCCGGGAACGCGCAGAAACACTGACTCACACTGCAAGATAAACCCCTTCGCTCCACCGAGTTTCCCGTTGAAGCGAGCGGGGGTTGGAATGAGTGTGAGACGGGTTGGCGCTCCCGAGCTAGGCTGGCCCGTCGAGGAGGCAACCGGAGCCGCAGCGCTGAGAGGACCCGGAGGGAAAGCCCGTGGAGGGTCCAGGCGGTCTAACTGGTTAGTAATTGTGGTTAATTGATTTAGTATTACCTGTTGTTGGTGAGCAATCATATCCACCCGAGCCTCAAGGGTTGAAAAGCGGCGTGCGAGCCCGCTGTCCGCTGGGCCGCTTGGCTGGAGCCGTACTGACATATTATTCGGCCCAGGAAACACACATGCAGGCTCAGGCAGATTTGAAAGCTTTATTAACAAACAGTGTGACGTGTATGAATGCGTGTGTGAGGGATAAGTATGTACTGTGGGTGGAGGATGCAGGTGAGGACAGAGCAGCACGCCGTGCGGCCAGGCAACCCTATGAGTGAGAGGAGAACAGGGGTTAGCTGGGCAACCACACAGGAGAGTGACAAAGTTCTGTGCTTACTTGTAGTACTGAGGTGGCTGGCGTTGGCAAGGTCCCAAGCCTGGAAGACAGCGTCCTGCTGTGCGTCCGGGATGAAGCGGCGAGGCAGAGGAGCGGCGAGACGAAGGGGAGAGTGTCCGCCGCCGGGAGGTCCACCTGTGCACAGGGGAGGGCTGACAGGGAAAGGTAAGGCAATAATGAACAGCTTACGTGCTGTGATGAGGAGTCAGCAGGCCTGGAGGATAGGATGCTGCTGAGGGTTTGAGTACGCAGGGAGACAGACGGCTCCAGGCTGCAGCTCAGGGCGAGATGGAATAAATAGCTGCGCACTAGCGAGGTGCAGGTGTGCACGCAGCTGAGGTGGATGCCCGTGAGCGGCGGGTGATGACAAAAGCAGTAATTTACTTTTTGGCTTTGTTATTCAAGCAGCTAATGAAGCTTCATAGTCACATGAGTGCACATACTCTTTTACCATAATGACTTTCCTAAACTCCTGATCTTGAGTTCAAATCATATGTTCATATAAATGAGGCACTCACAAGACAAATGTTACTTGGGAACAGTTTGTGGCAATTTTTTAGCTCATTTCCACGATGCCGAAAGGTGCTAATGCGATGGTGGTCCATCCGTCCATCCATCCATCTTTCACGGGAATCACCACTCCTCCTAGACAGTTGTTCGGATGGTCACCAAACTCGCTCACAATGATCCTCAGGTTGGTCTGCTTCCAAGTTGTGCTCAAGGTCAAGAACAGGGTCAAAGGTCAGGAGATCTGTACTTGTTTAACCTCATAAAAATCACTGCTCCTCCTACAATTGCCTCGATGCTCATCAAATTCACAGTGATCCTCACGTGGGTCTGTATCAGGGTTGTGCTCAAGGTCAAAAGTCAGCAGATGTGAGTGCTTATACAAATTTATGAAAATTGTTACTCCCCCTCGGCAATTGCCCCACTGTTCAGCGAACTCATTGCATAATGATAATGAGTTTGTTTGCATTTAGGTTGTGCTCTGCACAAGGTCTCAGGAGAGCTGAGTACTCTTGGGGTGATTTCATCAGGCCAGAAAGAACTACTCCACTAGTGTCGGCCTGGTTTGACAGTTCTGTTATGAGGAGCTCTGGTCAAAGGTGTGTAGAAATTGTTCTTCAGCATTAGTGTGTGTAGGAATTGTTTTTCGCATTACCTTATGTTAATAATTACTCAAGTAAGTTGGAGTAGTCACGAAAAAGCTATTTGAGTTAGAATAAGAAAGTAACAACTAACTAACTAACTAACTAACCTGCACTTATATAGCGCTTTTCTACTAAAAAAAGTTGCTTGAATAGTGAGCAACAATTTACTCATGGCATCTTGTGAAGGTTTTATCATTACTCTATGATTTCAAAAATTTGCCTGTCTCTTAAGTCGAAACTTTTCACTCATAAATATGCCCCCCCCCCCCAAAAAAAATACACTGGCAAGTAAAAAAAGTTCGGAAACACAAACACATTTTTGCATTTAGTTAAAGCAGTATAAATATATGCGTTCAAACGTAACACAATGAATACCAAAACTCAAAAAAACAGGTTTATCCATTGATCAAAACCTTAAACTGAATCCTGCTTCCCAGCAAATACCCTGTGCCTTTTAATCCATGTTTCACTTGCATGCTTTAATTACCCATGCCGACATGGGTTACTTAGCTATCCAGCTATGTCCATGCTCTAACTCAACAGGGAACTAAAATGCACTAAACTGAGATGCAGACTCATGCCTTTTGCAGCCCTATAGATTTAAAATTTTGACCACTGACCTTTTGACCCAAACCAATAGTCAGAGGTCAGGATGAACCTGTGTACCAAGTTTGGAGAACCTAGCTTTCTTTGTTGTTGAGGTATAGTTTATTTGACATTCTGACCTCAACGTTTGACCTTTTAACCCCAAAAGTATAGTGATAGGTGCTAGTCCCAAGGTCAACCTATGTACCAAGTTTGGTGGCCCTTTCTTCATTCTCTGTCAAGTTAGAACCGGCCGGCCACCCACGTGACTCGTCAGTGTGTATGATGCTGTGGTCACCAGACTTGGAACATAGGTTGACCTTGGGACTAGTGTCTTTTGCTATACTTTTGGGGTTAAAAAGTCAAACGTCAAGGTCATAGGGTCATAAACATTAAAATCCATTTTGGCCCACAGTGTCTTAAAAAAAATTAACTCTACGTGTGGTGGAGGACTAGGGTTGCAAAAAGGCATGGATCTGCATCTCGGTTGAGTGCATTCTAGTTTGCTTCGTCATTTTCTTCCCCTTTAAATTATAAAAGTCATCTGAAGTTTCCAGTGTTAAATTTACTTAAAAAATGACCAAACATTCCCTCTGTGGATTGCCACTTTATTGTGGTAGAGGGTCAATAATGATCCCAGGAGCCATGCTGTTGATGGCAGTTTGCTGCTGGTAGGCTCTCCCAAGGCAAATTGGTCCTGGGTGAAGTGCCAGACTAAGAGTGGTCCAGTTGATTCCCATTAAGAAGTTACAAGGATCCAGTGTACCCCACCCACTTTGGGGTTACTGAAGCTCAAGGACAAACACTTGGTGACTGGGCTTTTGCCAATAGGACCCAGCCGGGCTCAGCCTGCGGGAGCCACATGTGTCTGCTCTTCAGTGGGCTCAACACCTGCAGGAGAGATCATAGTGCATGTGAACTGGGCAGAGTCTGGGCTACTCTGCTGCCGCTGTGACCTGAACCCTCAGATAAGCAGTAGAAGATGGATGGATGGCCAAACAAACAGCTTGCAATAGTAACCTGTATTGCACTTAGACAAAAAAGATAAGAGAAGATAAGAGAACTTGACAAGAAGCTAAAGGTGTTTCCAAACTTTTTCTTGCTAGTGTACATTTGACACTTATCCTGTCATGGTCTGAGCGTTGATATCGTCCCCGCTCGGGTCATGCAGTATTTTCCTCCCGTTTGGTAACAGTTTTCCTTATGGCCTTCCTGAGCTCTTGTTTTGACAGTGTCTCGGTGGGGCTTCCGGCTGTCAGAGCAGAGCCCCTCCGTGACAGCTGTTTGCCATTTCAGCTGATGACTGCCTCATCAACTGATTAATCCTTAGCCCTACTTAAGGGAGCAGCTTAGGTTACTCCGGGCTGTGACCTCACGTATGGATAACGCTGGTCTCCCCAACGTTAGGCTGGAGTCCCTACGTCCCGGCTCCAGTCATCCTCTTGTTCCTCACTACTCCCAGTAAGTGTATTCCTTAGTCTGTGTGTATCGTCAGTGTGTCTTAGCCATAGTCCTTATTTGTGTTTTGCCCCTCATGGCTCATTATTTTGTATCTTTGTCCTTGTTTAATAAATACGCAAACTCACTGGTCGCCTATAGTGTCTCATTTGCGGTCCGCGAGGACCGCACCATAACAGTAGGTCGCAGCCAAAAGAGACGCCGGTGACCATGAGTTTGCTAATTGGGCTTGTAGTTTTTCCCGTTCAGCGTACCAGTGTGCTGGGAGATGGCGTCACCACCTAAGGGCTATGCCATGAGTTTAGGCTACGAGCTAGTCATGGCTCTCATTGAGATCGATGGGATCCTCTCCAGCGCTCGTAGTCATCCCGTCCCCAGCGGCTCGCCATGGTACCTGGACCTCGCTGAGGCAACCATTAACCGCCATCCTCGCTATGCCGACCACCCTGAGATCACAGCGAGGATGGCGGACATCTCTGCTCAACGGGAGAAGCTCCGTGGGCTGGAGGGAGACTCCGGCAGGAAGCCGAAGAGGAGGCATCCTCGCTCCTCTCTTCGGGATCCCATTCCTATCCCTCATCCAGTCCAGGAGTTTGCACCACCCAGAGGTCATCCCCAACGGAGAGAGATGTCAGTCGGGATTCCCTTGGAGGATTTGCAGCGGACAGCGATTTCCATCCGGGACCGAGTGGCTGCAGCTCGCTCCGCCTCCCATCCTACTCAGATCATGAAGCATGTGACGGCGGCTGTCAGGCTGGTGGAGAGGAATCCGGAACTTTATGATTACCCCGAATACGCTGACCTGCTCGCCTCTGTTTCTGCGCAGGAGTGGCATTTCCCAGACCTCACCTTGGCCTCGCCCTCTGCCAGAGAACGTCTTCACAATGCCCGTTGTAAGCCTCAGTGGGAACCCCGTCCGGATCCAGTTCCTGGTCACCGTAGAAACTCTACCTCCCAGCCAGCTGTTGCTCTTGCGTCACGACAGAAGGAAAACCCTGCAGCCTCCGCCTCCGGGTCACCTGTCCCCGCTGTTCCGTCAGCTCCTCGTTCCCGGTTCGCCTCGGCTGTTCCTCCCTCCTCCTCGACGCTCCCTCCAGCTGCTGTGAGCTCCACGAGTTCGTCTCCGGCTGCCTTCGTTCCTGATCCGGTGCGAGCGGCTCCTCTTTGTCTTCCCGGGGGGTCCTCTGTCTCCATCCAGCGGGGGAAGAGAAGAACCAAGTCCACTGCAACAGGTTCCATCAGCCCTCAGTGGATCAGGCAAGTGTCTCTTCATTCTTTTCCTTCACTGGGTGAATTACCTTGTTCGATCCCTGGGGGTGAAGTTCGGGGTTCTCGGTCCCCCAAGCTTCCTCCACCTGCTGCAGTTATTAATTGTGAACCTGCTACCTGTGCGTCTCCTTCCCCTGAGTGTTCCCCAGTGCCAGGACTACACCGCTGGACGAGGAAAAAGCCTGTGGCCCTGGAGTGCCTGGTTCCAGCCCCGCAGCCACGTCATGGGCAGAGGAGGAGGGCAGATTGCCAATTGGAGCCTGCGCCAATGACTAAGCATCCCTGGGTCTCCACGGAGGAGCGGTCCGACCCGGCAGGTCACGGATCCCCTGCCACCACGTCGTGCGGGCCCCCAGCGTGGACATCAGTGTCAGGGAATCCCCAGACTGAGGACACCATCATGCCGGCTGCGGAGCCCGCCGCAGTCGAGTGGGAGCCAGAAGTGGACCTTCAGCGCACTGAACCTGGATCGTCGAAGTCCTGGGCAGCGGTGGAGCCTGAGATCAGGCAAGTGCTCTACTTTGTCTTCCTTTCTTCTATTTTGGAGCATTTTTGCCTGTTTCTCGGGGAGACGAGCCGGGCGCAGCCGTCCGCTGTGTCCGAGCTTGTCTCGCTGGACTCTACCGCTGCCGGTGATTCTGATCCCGGTTTGGCTTTCTGGGTTGGCCACTCGACAAACTGAACTCTTGGTTCAGCGACCTGGTCCGGCCGCCAGAGGTACTGGTTCTCCGGGCATGGGACTGGGGTAGACCACCTGAACTCTCTTTTCCCCCTGCCAGCAATCTGGACGCAGGTAGACCTCCCAAACTATTTGTTGTTTTGTTGTGCTCTGCCTGCCGTCATTCCTGTTTTTTTTCTCTCTCTCCCCTATTCTCTGTAAATTTTGGGGATGCTCTCGTGTTTTGTCATTTTGACTATTTACCTCCGCCAGGCCACAGGCCAGAAGGTTATGTTTTTGCCGGGGTTTGTCTGTCTGTTTGTCTGTCTGATGGTTAGCAAGATAACTCAAAAAGTTTTGGACGGATTTCCATGAAACTTTCAGGCCTTGTTGGAAATGGTACAAGGAAGAACTGATTAAATTTTGGGGATGATCCAGATCACCGTCTGGATCCAGGAATTTTTTAAAGGATTCTTTAACATTGTCAGATAGGGCCATTTTCAACATGTGTGCAGGCGCAATGGAGGGCGCTGGTCATCGTGTCTGACGAACACGAACTCCGCGTTCTTCAAAGTTTTAGGCACAAAAGCACGCGAAAAACAGTGGTGGGCAGGGCCCGGCAGTGTGCCTGTGTTTGCGCTACGCTGCAAAAGCTGAGACGGGCAGCTGTCCGGCGCGGGATTATTTGGCAGAAATTCCCCGGGCAGCCATAGTGGCTGCGCAAAAACAAGCTCTCTGCCGGGGAAGCTTCCAAATCCTCTTTTGCCACGGAGCGCAACCCCAATAAAACCCACGGCAACCTGTCTACCCAATTTGCATCCGTCAGTGAACCCCTGAGTGCTGCTTTTAGTGATCTATGAAAACGCTCGCATAACCCATTGGCCTGTGGGTTGTACGCGGTTGTGCGATGAATTGCAACGCCCGCAGCCTGGGAGTTTGGAGATGGAGGAGATGGACACAACAGCAACACTTGAGTTTATTACCTCCGCCAAGGAGGTAATGCTTTTACTACTGAACCACTAATCCTATCATTGTGAATCCAATTGCTAGTCATATGTTTTCATGGTCAAGGAATCTGAAAACGTACACACAAACACTGTATGGGGGGGAACTGTGGCGCTAAACCGCCATTACGGAAAATCCCATTTTCGTCAATAACTACTGAACCACTAATCCTATCATTGTGAATCCAATTGCTAGTCATATGTTTTCATGGTCAAGGAATCTGAAAACGTACACACAAACACTGTATGGGGGGGGGAACTGTGGCACCTGGCGGAGGTCTGCGCTCTCCGAGTGCTTTTCTAGTTGGAACTGTGTTTATATCGCCGCTCTTTAGCGTGTCTGTTTTGTTTTTTTTCTCGGTAGTCTGAGATATGTTCTATTGTTGCCTATGCCTGTTTATTGGGACTGTATTGAACTGTCTGTATTTTGCCGCTCTTTAGCGTGCTTTTCTTTCTCTTCTGTAGTCTGAGATATGCTCTGTTGGCACCTCTGCCAGTTATTTATTCTTGTTGAACTGTTTGTATTCGCCACTATTCAGCATGATTTTTTTCTCTTCCCCTTCCTCTGTTTGAGAGATGATAAATAGTTGCCTTTTGCTCCTTTTGGCCTGTTTCTTGGTCTATGGATGTCATATTTCTGTTATTTGTGGCCTGTAGGCTTGGTATTCCTGTTATTTGCATCTATTGTCCTGTTTGTTTTCTACCTGTGCTTATGGAGTATATTTGTGTTTTTTCTCCCCATGCTCTGTTTGTAGCACCATGTTCTTATTTGTTTTTCCTTATTGGCCCTTGTCATTGTTTCCCGGTTCCCTTCTTTGTTTT
The DNA here is from genome assembly GCA_020510985.1 of Pholidichthys leucotaenia. Taxonomy (NCBI): domain Eukaryota; kingdom Metazoa; phylum Chordata; class Actinopteri; order Cichliformes; family Pholidichthyidae; genus Pholidichthys; species Pholidichthys leucotaenia. The sequence continues at coordinate 82,456,195 of CM035848.1, read as the reverse complement.
TGTTTTTTTTTTTTTCTTCCTGACTTTCGCCCTCCTGGCCTATTTTGGCCTCCTGGCCTTTTACAATGCCTGGGGGCATTGTAGCCTTCTGGTTGGGGGGAGGCTTGGATGTTACGTTTCGCCCAGAGTGCATTGTTCGGGGGGGAGTACTGTCATGGTCTGAGTGCTGATATCGTCCGCGCTCAGGTCATGCAGTATTTTCCTCCCGTTTGGTAACAGTTTTCCTTATGGCCTTCCTGAGCTCTTGTTTTGACAGCGTATCGATGGGACTTCCGGCTGTCAGAGCAGGGTCCCTCCGTGACAGCTGTTTGCCATTTCAGCTGATGACTGCCTCATCAGCTGATTAATCCTTAGCCCTAATTAAGGGAGCAGCTTAGGTTACTCAGGGCTGCGACCTCACGTATGGATAACGCTGGTCTCCCCAATGTTAGGCTGGAGTCCCTATGTCCCGGCTCCAGTCATCCTCTTGTTCCTCACTACTCCCAGTAAGTGTATTCCTTAGTCTGTGTGTATCGTCAATGTGTCTTAGCCATAGTCCTTATTTGTGTTTTGCCCCTCGTGGCTTATTATTTTGTACCTTTGTCCTTGTTTAATAAATGCGCAAACTCACTGGTCGCCTATAGTGTCTCATTTGTGGTCCGCGAGGACCATAACATATTCAGATAAATTTATGGGGTTTTTATGCCTTTACTCTCACCAATTTGCAAGATTTTTCACATATGTTAGTCTTGTCACGACGCTCCTCATGTGCTTTTACGCAGCGTATCGAGGAGTGAGGAGGAAGGATGGATTTACGCACAGGGTTACACCACAACACATTTATTGACAAAGAGGCAGACAGTTCCAAAAATAAAGACTTACAAAAATGCTACAGGGTACACTAAAATTGCTCACACGACGAGCATGCAGCGACCACAGTGTACCGTGGACACAACACAAATAATACAAAATAGGTAGACTTACAAAAAGAAGACAGGGTTCACTATTTGACTCACATGATACATGCAGCGGGCAGACCACAGTGAACGGTGGTCACACATTCCTCACAGACAAATGGTCCAGCAATGCTTGACTGGCAAAAGCCGCTTAAGTACAAGCATTGCTGGCACAACAAATTGGGTGCACCTGGGCGAGGCACAGGAAAAGCAATTACTGGAGTGGAACCAGCTGGCTGTCAAGAGAGCGGGGGCGTGGTCGGACTGGCAGGTGTCAGACAACGCCCACACGAATGTAGGTCAAGGGAGGCTGCCTAACAGCTGCCGGCTAGAACAGTGGCTACAGGTACAGAAAAAAGAACAAGAGAAAAAGAAACTACAAAAACTCAAAAGATAACACAATACAAAAATATACCGATAACCTGAGCCACAGAGAATGGTCAGAACCGAGCCTGAAGGACAACACTGGCTCGGTTTGTGACAGAGCCCCCCCTTCTAGGGGTGGATTCCAGACACCCACGGCAACATCATAAGGGAAGAACCCCCCCGCCCCAGCAGGAACAACAACCATGAACCCGGGTGGGAGGTAGGGGGAACAGGTAAGGAGGGAACACAATACACCCCGCCCAGGTCCTACAATTAACCCCCCCAAGTCCAAAGGCGTGGAATCTTGGGAGGCTGCCCAGAGCCCCAGGCCCAGCAGACAGTCCAGCGAACACGGGCCATCTGGCCCAGAGACTCAGTCCCTCCAGCAGTCGGCCAGCGTTGTTGAACCACCAGGACTGGAGGGGTGGAGGAGGAGGCGGCCTGCCCACCGGGAGGCTCACTGGTGGGTGACCGGATCGTAGGAAGGGAACCCCCACGGCGTTGGACAGGGAGGAGGAGGAGGCCATGGCGTCTTCACGCTGACCCACAGCACCAAGTGGTTGGCCCATTCTGCTTCCGGAGTTTGGTTGGGAGGTACTGAGAAGCAAGGGGTCACAACGGCTTCGCCAGCGTCTGAAATGAAAGCGAGCGGGGCAGGACCGGCAGGCACGGTGAAACGACGTGCCACTCATGGACACTGGAAGCCGAGTCGGGCTCCTCTGGGGGTCGCTGATGTGGTCCGACCCAGAGAGGCGGCCCGGTCGAGAGGGGTTCGTAGAAAGCGCAAACGACAGGAGGACCAGGGGCGGCTGCAAGTGGTGGCTGTTCGGGAGGATGGCTACCTTCAGCTGTCTGGTGGCTCATGGAGACATCCCAACACGCTGCGGCGTGCCAATGATGAGAAGGAGGTGTCTGGGCTTCAACGTGAGTCATCTCCGGGCATGAAAAAAAAGAAGATGCTCTGGACGGGACCCACCTGACGGGTCTCTGGGGGGTAGTTTCTCTACTGGGACTGACTGGTAGTTGGAGGGGCAATGTGTTCAATGCATGTTGTTAGTATGTAAATTGCCTGGGTTATAGTAGTTATACTGATGTGTTTGATGCATGATGATGAAATGAGAATCATTTGAGTTGTTTATGGGATTTGCTAGTGGAGGTATGACCTGTTTGTATATATGTTCTGTTATTGTTTTATGTTACTTATTTTAGGGCTACATTCTAGCAGAGACAGCAGAATAATCCATCTAGCCGTGTGGGGGTGGAACAGTAGTCCACCTGTTTCCCACCTGTTTTTTTTTGTGTGACTTTTATAGGCCCTGATATATTTATGTTTAGTTTAGTGTGTAATTCGGGTTCCAAATTGGGGAGGGTCTTGATTGTATGTGTGCTTTGGATCATTTTGGAGGGGAGGGAAAATGTAGTGTTGTACTTAGGACATATTAAGATAAGATAAGATAAGATAAGCCTTTATTAGTCCCACAACGGGGAAATTCCAGGATTGCAACAGCACAGGGATAGCAACACTCAGAGCAACAATCAGAAGGCAAGAAAAAAAACAAGCAAGCAAGAGCAGCTAATATACATATGTACATATTACTATAAAATATATACAGTATATACACACACACACACACAGACACACAGTGCAGAGCATTGTAGCTGGATGGAACAAATATATGAATATATGAACACACAGTGCAGAGCATTGTAGCTAGGTGGAATAAATATGCAAGTATATAAACACACACAGTGCGGAGCAATGTAGCTAGATGGAATAATATGTAGATATATAAAAACACAGTGCGGAGCATTGTAGCTAGATGGAATAAATATATAGATATATAAATATAAACACACCCAGTGCTGAGCATTGTAGCTAGATGGAATAAATATGTAAATATATAAACACACACAGTGCAGAGCATTGTTGCTAGGTGGGATGAAACAGCATAACCTAATAATTTAAACATAATTTTTTTTTTTTTTTTTCTCTCGGCGCCACACGAGTCGGCTGCCTTTTGCAACAGCGGCTCGATTCCGAGTCTTTTTCCCTTCCTCTCTTTTGATCCGTCTTTTTTTTTCACCCCACTTATATCACGGACACACAGATCGTCCTAAATGTCTCCTGAGCCGGTGGACGGAGCCACTGTCTATAGCAGGATACGATACAGCAGAGAACAGCTGCTAGCATTCAACCGCCACCCGGTCCCATTGGAAAAACTCGACATACCGAGAGAACTGAGGCGAAAACGCCGCGGCTGCCGGGCTGGAGTAAGGCGGAGGACAAAAAATATAAGGTACAGACCCTCCCTTCCATCTGTTGTCATGGGAAATGTACGGTCGATACTGGGAAAGTTAGATGAGCTAGCGGCTATCTCCCGTTATGATAGCACATACCGGGAGTGCTCTCTCCTTTTGTTTACTGAGACGTGGCTAACTGAACTAGCAGCAGATGCTAACATTGAGCTGGAGGGTTTTCACATGATACGAGCTGACCGAACACCAGACAGTGGCAAGGCTAGGGGCGGTGGAGTGATAATGTATGTTAACAACAACTGGTGCAGACCGGGACATATCACTGTTAAACAACGACACTGCAGCAAAGACATTGAGTTGCTAGCTGTTAGCATGAGGCCTACATATCTCCCGAGAGAACACTCACACGTGATCTGCATTGTTGTTTATGCAAATCCGACGGCGAACGCTGGGACAGCACGTGACGTCATCCATTCAGTAACCAGCAGGCTGCAGACAGAACACCCAGATGCTCTTCTCCTCATCTCAGGCGATTTCAACCATGTTTCACTGTCTCCCATTCTACCCACGTTCACCCAGTATGTCACATGCCACACTAGAGACAATAAAACACTGGATTTATTCTACGCAAACACTAAGGAGGCGTACACCTCATCACAACTCCCCCCACTCGGGAGATCGGATCACAACTTGGTTCATCTCCGGCCGGTGTACAAACCCCTAGTGCACAGACAACCTCCGGCCATGCACACTGTGGAGTTATGGTCTGAGGAGACAATGGACACCCTAAAGGGCTGTTTTGAAGCCACCGCCTGGAAGCAGCTCTGCGATCCACATGGTGAGGACATCGATGGCCTCATTCACACCTTCACGGGCTACCTCAGCTTCTGTGTGGACAAATCCGTTCCCACCAAGACCATACGGCGTCACTCAAACAACAAACCCTGGATCAACCCTGAGATAAAAACACTTCTGAGAGAGAAGAAGAGGATCTTCAGGTCAGGGAACAGGGAGATGCTGAAGTCCGTACAGAGGGAGCTGAGGAGAAAGATCAGAGAAGGCAAGGACAGCTTCAGGAAGAAGATGGAGGACAAGCTGCAACAGAGCGACATCAGCGGGGTCTGGAGAAACCTCAAAACCATCTCGGGGCTCCAGAATACCTCCCCCCAGGCCACAGGGGGCAGGGAGTGGGCGAACAACCTGAATCTGTTTTTCAATAGATTTGACCAACCGCCCTCCCCCCTGACTGCACAACAACCACTGCTGCCTCTAAAGAAATCAAGTCCTGCTGCCCACTCCCCACTCCACCAACACCCCCCCACTCCCAACACACAGCCCCCCATCCTGACCCTGACCAGGACCCAGGTGAGGACGGAGCTGAGGAAGATCAAGGCGAGGAAGGCGCCGGGACCGGACGGCATCAGCGCAAAGCTCCTCAAGTCCTGTGCAGACCAGCTGTGTGGGATTGTGACGTATATCTTCAACATGAGCCTGAAACTGGGGAGGGTACCACAGCTGTGGAAAACATCTTGTGTGGTACCTGTACCAAAAACTTCCCACCCCAAAGACCTGAACAGCTACAGACCGGTGGCCTTGACGTCCCACTTGATGAAGACCCTGGAGAGACTGCTCCTTGCTCACCTCCGCCCCCTGGTGGAACCAGCGATGGATCCACTCCAGTTCGCCTACCAGCATGGCATTGGGGTGGAGGATGCGGTGATCTTCCTCCTTCACCGTTCTCTGTCCCACCTGGAGAAGCCCGGGAATATGGTGAGGATCATGTTCTTTGACTTCTCCAGTGCTTTCAACACCATCCAACCGATGATCCTGAAGGACAAGCTGCTGCGCGCAGGGGTGGACCAGCACCTGTCATCATGGATCCTGGACTACCTCACGAACCGGCCTCAGTTTGTGAGAACCCGGGACTGTGTGTCCGACACGATCATCAGTAGCACGGGGGCCCCCCAGGGAACGGTGCTGGCTCCCTTCCTGTTCACTCTTTATACTGCGGACTTCTCACACAACACAACACACTGCCATCTACAGAAGTTCTCTGATGACTCTGCGATCGTTGGCCTCATCTCCAATGGAGATGAAGCTGAGTACAGAGGGCTTATCCAGGACTTCGTGGACTGGTGCCATCGGAACTGCCTCCAGATCAACGCGAGGAAAACTAAGGAGCTGGTGGTGGACTGCCGCAGGCATGGGCAGCCCCTCACAGTACCAGTAAATATACAGGGAACAGACATCGAGATGGTGACATCCTATAAGTACCTGGGTATTCATCTGAACAATAAACTAGACTGGTCACACAATACTGATGCACTCTACAAGAAGGGACAGCGCAGGCTGTTCCTGCTGAGGAGACTCAGGTCTTTTGGTGTACAAGGGGCGCTGCTGAAGTCATTCTATGACACGGTGGTGGCATCAGCCATCACTTTTGGAGTGGTCTGCTGGGGCAGTGGCATTACTGCAGCCGATAGGAAGAGACTGAACAAACTGATTAAGAAAGCTAGCTCTGTCCTGGGGCAGCGCCTTGATCCGATGGAGGAGATAGGAGAGAGAAGGACGGTGGCTAAACTGTCATCTCTGCTGGAGTCCGAGTTCCACCCTATGCAGGACATACTGAATGCACTGAGGAGCTCATTTAGCAGCAGACTACATCATCCCAGGTGCACAACCGAGAGGTTTCGTAGGTCCTTCCTACCAACGGCTGTCAGACTGTACAACCTAAGCAGGGCTGCTCGCAGAGATAGCAAAAAGACGTAACAAACTAATAGTTTTTTGAATGCAAAAGATGCAATAGACTTACACAATGGTCCCCTCCGGCATACAACTAGGAACATACCGGTCGCTATGGAGGGTGAGAATATGTATGGGCACATAATCATACCATGTAGGATAACTAAGTAGACGGTTATGCTGTTTCATTCCATCTAGCAACAATGCTCTGCACTGTGTGTGTTTATATATTTGCATATTTATTCCATCTAGCTACAATGCTCAGCACTGGGTGTGTTTATATATTTATATATCTACATATTATTCCATCTAGCTACATTGCTCCGCACTGTGTGTGTTTATATACTTGCATATTTATTCCACCTAGCTGCAATGCTCCGTACTGTGGGTGTTTATATATTTACATATTTATTCCATCTAGCTACAATGCTCTGCACTGTGTGTTCATATATTCATATATTTATTCCATCCAGCTACGATGCTCTGCACTGTGTGTCTGTGTGTGTGTGTATATATATATATTTTATAGTAATACGTACATATGTTTATTAGCTGCTCTTGCTTGCTTGTTTTTTTTCTTGCCTTCTGATTGTTGCTCTGAGTGTTGCTATCCCTGTGCTGTTGCAATCCTGGAATTTCCCCGTTGTGGGACTAATAAAGGCTTATCTTATCTTATCTTATCTTAACCGTCTATTTAGTTATCCTACATGGTATGATTATGTGCCCATACATATTCTCACCCTCCATAGCGACTGGTATGTTCCTAGTTGTATGCCGGAGAGGACCATTGTGTAAGTCTATTGCATCTTTTGCATTCAAAAAAACTATTAGTTTGTTACGTCTTTTTGCTATCTCTGCGAGCAGCCCTGCTTAGGTTGTACAGTCTGACAGCCGTTGGTAGGAAGGACCTACGAAACCTCTCGGTTGTGCACCTGGGATGATGTAGTCTGCTGCTAAATGAGCTCCTCAGTGCATCCAGTATGTCCTGCATAGGGTGGAACTCGGACTCCAGCAGAGATGACAGTTTAGCCACCGTCCTCCTCTCTCCTATCTCCTCCATCGGATCAAGGCGCTGCCCCAGGACAGAGCTAGCTTTCTTAATCAGTTTGTTCAGTCTCTTCCTATCGGCTGCAGTAATGCCACTGCCCCAGCAGACCACTCCAAAAGTGATGGCTGATGCCACCACCGTGTCATAGAATGACTTCAGCAGCGCCCCTTGTACACCAAAAGACCTGAGTCTCCTCAGCAGGAACAGCCTGCGCTGTCCCTTCTTGTAGAGTGCGTCAGTATTGTGTGACCAGTCTAGTTTATTGTTCAGATGAATACCCAGGTACTTATAGGATGTCACCATCTCGATGTCTGTTCCCTGTATATTTACTGGTGCTGTGAGGGGCTGCCCATGCCTGCGGCAGTCCACCACCAGCTCCTTAGTTTTCCTCGCGTTGATCTGGAGGCAGTTCCGATGGCACCATCTCCGTTGGAGATGAGACCAACGATCGCAGAGTCATCAGAGAACTTCTGTAGATGGCAATGTGTTGTGTTGTGTGAGAAGTCCGCAGTATAAAGAGTGAACAGGAAGGGAGCCAGCACCGTTCCCTGGGGGGCCCCCGTGCTACTGATGATCGTGTCGGAAACACAGTCCCGGGTTCTCACAAACTGAGGCCGGTTCGTGAGGTAGTCCAGGATCCATGATGACAGGTGCTGGTCCACCCCTGCGCGCAGCAGCTTGTCCTTCAGGATCATCGGTTGGATGGTGTTGAAAGCACTGGAGAAGTCAAAGAACATGATCCTCACCATATTCCCGGGCTTCTCCAGGTGGGACAGAGAACGGTGAAGGAGGAAGATCACCGCATCCTCCACCCCAATGCCATGCTGGTAGGCGAACTGGAGTGGATCCATCGCTGGTTCCACCAGGGGGCGGAGATGAGCAAGGAGCAGTCTCTCCAGGGTCTTCATCAAGTGGGACGTCAAGGCCACCGGTCTGTAGCTGTTCAGGTCTTTGGGGTGGGAAGTTTTTGGTACAGGTACCACACAAGATGTTTTCCACAGCTGTGGTACCCTCCCCAGTTTCAGGCTCATGTTGAAGATATACGTCACAATCCCACACAGCTGGTCTGCACAGGACTTGAGGAGCTTTGCGCTGATGCCGTCCGGTCCCGACGCCTTCCTCGCCTTGATCTTCCTCAGCTCCGTCCTCACCTGGGTCTTGGTCAGGGTCAGGATGGGGGGCTGTGTGTTGGGAGTGGGGGGGGTGTCGGTGGAGTGGGGAGTGGGTAGCAGGACTTGATTTCTTAGAGGCAGCAGTGGTTGTTGTGCAGTCAGGGGGGAGGGCGGTTGGTCAAATCTATTGAAAAACAGATTCAGGTTGTTCGCCCACTCCCTGCCCCCCGTGGCCTGGGGGGAGGTATTCTGGAGCCCCGAGATGGTTTTGAGGTTTCTCCAGACCCCGCTGATGTCGCTCTGTTGCAGCTTGTCCTCCATCTTCTTCCTGAAGCTGTCCTTGCCTTCTCTGATCTTTCTCCTCAGCTCCCTCTGTACGGACTTCAGCATCTCCCTGTTCCCTGACCTGAAGATCCTCTTCTTCTCTCTCAGAAGTGTTTTTATCTCAGGGTTGATCCAGGGTTTGTTGTTTGAGTGACGCCGTATGGTCTTGGTGGGAACGGATTTGTCCAGACAGAAGCTGAGGTAGCCCGTGAAGGTGTGAATGAGGATATTATGGTATCATGGATATTATGGTATGAGGATATTATGGTATCACACGGGTGGTGGATTCACCTTATGGTTCTGCCGCCACCCGGAGTATAAGAGGGCTGTGCGGAAGAGCGGCGATCTCTTTGGCCACCACTCAACCTAGCGGGAGCACCTCTGTATAAACTGTGAATCCATAATAAAGTCCTGTCTAGTTCACCGTTCGGTCTCGTCATATCACCATTTACATACAGATGTGGACAAAATTGTTGGTACCCCTCTGTTAAAGAAAAACCCACAATGGTCACAGAAATAACTTTAATCTGACAAAAGTGGTAATAAATAAAAATTCTATGAAAATTAACCAATGAAAATCAGACAATGCTTTTGAATTGTGGTTCAACAGAATTATTTTAAAAAACAAACTCATGAAACAGGCCTGGACAAAAATAATGGTACCCTTAACTTAATATTTTGTTGCACAACCTTTTGAGGCAATCACTGCAATCAAACCATTTCTGTAACTGTCAATGAGACTTCTGCACCTCTCAGCAGGTATTTTGGCCCACTCCTCATGAGCAAACTGCTCCAGTTGTCTCAGGTTTGAAGGGCGCCTTCTCCAGACAGCATGTTTCAGCTCCTTCCACAGATGTTCAATAGGATTTAGATCAGGCTTATAGAAGGCCACTTTAGAATAGTCCAATGTTTCGCTCTTAGCCATTCTTGGGTGTTTTTAGCTGTGTGTTTTGGGTCATTATCCTGTTGGAAGACCCATGACCTGCGACTGAGACCAAGCTGTCTGACACTGGGCAGCACATTTTTCTCTAGAATACCTTGATAGTCTTGAGATTTCATTGTACCCTGCACAGATTCAAGACACCCTGCGCCAGATGCAGCAAAGCAGCCCCAGAACATAACAGAACCTCCTCCATGTTTCACAGTAGGGACAGTGTTCTTTTCTTGGTATGCTTCATTTTTGCGTCTGAACATAGAGCTGATGTGCCTTGCCAGAAAGTTCCAGTTTTGTCTCGTCTGTCCATAGGACATTCTCCCAGAAGCTTTGTGGCTTGTCAACATACAGTTTGGCAAATTCCAGTCTGGCTTTTTTATGATTTGTTTTCAACAGTGGTGTCCTCCTTGGTCGTCTCCCATGAAGTCCACTTTGGCTCAAACAACGACGGATGGTGCGATCTGACACTGATGTACCTTGACCTCGGAGTTCACCATGAATGTGTTTAGAGGTTGTTCTGGGCTCTTTTGTTACCATTCTTCATCAAGTTTCCTCCTGCGGCCACGTCCAGGGAGGTTGGCTACACTCCCGTGGATCTTAAATTTCTGAATAATGTGTGCAACTGTAGTCACAGGAACATCAAGCTGCTTGGAGATGGTCTTATAGCCTTTACCTTTAACATGCTTGTCTATAATTTTCTTTCTAATCTCCTGAGACAACACTCTCCTTTGCTTCCTCTGGTCCATGTTTAGTGTGGTACACACCACGTCACCAAACAGCACAATGACTACTTGTCACCCTTTATATAGGCCAACTGACTGATTACAAGTTTGTAGACACCTGTGATGTTAATTAGAGGACACATCTTGGTTGAACATGTCCCTATGGTCACATTATTTTCAATCTTTTCTAGGGGTACCATCATTTTTGTCCAGGCCTGTTTCATGAGTTTGTTTTCTAAAATAATTCTGTTGAACCACAATTCAAAAACATTGTCTGATTTTCATTGGTTAATTTTCATAGAATTTTTATTTATTACCACTTTTGTCAGATTCACGTTATTTCTGTGACCACTGTGGGTTTTTCTTTCATTAACAGAAGGGTACCAACAATTTTTTCCACATCTGTACATAACACTAGGTGCCTTGAGGCCTCATGTATAAAGGATTGCGCAGCTTTCATACTGAGAGATGGCATACTCACAAAATCTGAAAAGTACGTGCGCACAGAAAATTTTAGATGTATAAGACTGTTCGCATACCAGATTCTCTGCTCCTTTTCGTTATACCTCCCAGTTCACCATGAAAACCAATGCACATGTATGATCGCTTTACCCCACCTTGGTTCTTCCCACTAATGACTATGTAAATAACTAAAAACGCTCCTGTCAAACAATGATTGTCAATCCTGCGAGAAATCGTAACATAAAATAACTTCACGGAGTGATACTGAGGTGTTGATAATGGAGGTGGTGGTCGGGAAAAAATACTTAATTTTGTTCTGACCCTCTGGATTCAACAGTAAATGTAAGTTTCGAGAGTGGATTGTGTTACAATGGCAATTAATGCAGCTGACTCAGACTGAAATAAACCAATAAATAAAATAAAATAAAATGGTCTGGCATTAAAGTTAAAATCAATAGATGGATCACTGCTCATAGTGTTGCTGGGGTGACTGGGGGAGCTGGGAAAAAAATGCTGCAGAAAAAAGCTCTTGGTAATCTGCACACGAGGGACAGACAGACAGATGTGATGTCAGTAAAATAAGTAAATAAAGTAATTAAACACCACTGCATACCACTCCAATCTTACAGCTGAATAGTTACAAACCAAATCCGTCAGTGTCAGAATCCAAATTACGCACGATAACCAAGTGGAACACACAGAGTTGCGCAATGTACATACTGGAACTGGTGTGGGGGCAGCTGTTAAGTAGTTAGCTAACAGCTGCTAAGTTAGCCCAGTTAGAACTGGGGGAACTATTAAATGACTCATTATGATTACAAAAACGATCAAACAGTGAAACACGAACTTTATAAAGAGAAAACTGCCTTTTTTTTTTTTCCTTTGGTGACATCAAGAAGGAAGAATTTCTGATTTCATACATTTGAGAAGACCTTTTCAGAAAAGTTGAAGTAGCAAAAAAAGATTAGATGAAGAATTTCTCCCTTCTGGAGTGTTTGCAGACACATATATATAGTATTTGTTGGAAAACCATGAAAAGTGGATTTTGCTTAATATGCTACCTTATAAGAATTAGTGCCTTTTAAAAACAGAAACTAGTGATATTAATATCAGCCATTTCCATGTATTAATAGGATGCATCATTCTGCAGCAGCTTGTTCATGAACACTGTTCCTTTTCTGTGTAAACTCTCCCTGACTGAACTTCCAGCAGCTCTGCAGAATCCTCATATGCACTCCCACTGCACCATTACATAACTTGCTGTCTCATTCACTACCTCAAGCAAACGCATGCACTTACTCTCTCCGAGGCTTTTATTTTCCTCATTTCCACAGTTGCACAATTTAAAGATTGCCGCAGTGATTAATGTGTATTTTTCTTGCAGAGTCAGGGCAACAGTCCTACAAACAAGAATTACACTACACAATGGAAGCATGTAATGTAATATAAAGCAATAAAAAGAAATATATAATTATGTTTTTGTGCAAGTGTGTGAGCATTTTTAAAGCATAACTACACTGTGGAGCTCTCCATGCAAAGAGCATCTAAGGACAATTACAGTCACTATGAACACAATCCATGCAAGCTTTTTTTTGGAAACCTGGTGACCTAATCTGATTAAGTGAGGATGGTACATTGAGGGTAAAGTATTATTAAGTGAGATAAGAGACTGTCTCTTGACTATTCTTGACAAATCCTATTTTATTTGCTAAAGCTTATTCAGTAAATGATGGAATGACTGTGTATCTCTGTATCAAAACCACACTGTGAGCCGTTTTTGAGCAAATAATCTTAGAGAATATAACAATTCAAACTTAAAATAACACAGATATTTTATGTATTCCGTTTCTAATGAACATCTGAGTGAAAGAAACAGTTTATTATAATATTTTACTAAAGCATAATGGAACCTATAGTGCTGTTGAGATGGGCAACCATATAAGGAGTTGTGAGCCAAGGGAACGTTGACTATACTTTTCAAAAAATGGTGAAAAGCAAACTGGTGTGAAAAGTGAAATCAATACAGCTGTATGTTAAAACTGTATTCTATCTAATGGCCAACAGACTGCAGAAGAATTCTGACTAATTTTTTTTTTTCCACAATATCTTTATTGAACCTTTTTTTTTTTTTAACAAACATGATACAAACAATCAAACACTAACACTAAAGTACTACAAAAAAAAAAAAATGCACTAAAAACACCAACAACCACCAACAAAATCAAATCTTCAACAATGCTCCTCTGTTTAGTCTAGACAATCCAATACATAAGTATACATATTATGTTCACCAGTTTGGAATTTACAAGGTCCACACACATCATTCACCTTCTTCTTCAAGAGTTATGTTTAAATTTTTTACATAATCAATAAAAGGTCTCCATATATTCTCAAACACAATTTCCTTTGATTTTAGTATATATGTTATTCTTTCTAATGGAAGGTTTGTTAACATCTGTCTTAACCACTGAGTCACATCTGGTCTATGAGTCTTTTTCCATAATAGTGCAATACATTTTTTGGCATTAAGCAAACTGAGGTCTATGAATGTTCTTTCACTTTTATTAAAATTATGCTTTTCTGGGTACAGACCCAACAAAAACAGTTTAGGATTCAATATGATTTGTTTTGAGATTATTTTTTCAATTGTTACCCTCACCTCTTCCCAAAACATTCTTATTAATCTACATTCCCATAAACAATTAAATAGGGTTCCTTTACTTTCCATGCATTTTGTGCATGTATCTGGTATATTTTTGTTATATCTATTTAACTCCTCCGGTGTAACATACATCCGCATTAACCATTTGAAATGTATCAATTTAAGGCGTGCATTTATTGATTTGGTTTGAGCTTCTGTACAAGCCAATTCCCATTGTTCCTCTGAAATTTCAATTTGCAGATCTTCTTTCCAGTAGTTTAATCTTTTCAGTGAATTTTCACTTGAAGATAGTGTCAATGAGTTATAAAACTCTGAAATAATACCCTTTCTTTTACTATCTGTTATCATCATTTTTTCCAAGGATGAATAGATAGGTCGAGTGAGAGCTTTATTTTGATTTGATCGAATAAAGTTTCTAAGTTGAAGATATTTAAAAAAATGTGTTCTATTGAGATTAAATTTGATCCTCAGCTCTTCAAAAGACATTATGTTGTCTGCACATGGCAAATATAAATCCTGAATCTTTTGTATCCCTTTTAAATTCCATACTTTAAATACAGCGTCCGCTCTCCCTGGTTTAAAATATTGATTACCCCATATTGGACTAAATTGTGACAATAACTGTGGTTCTTTTAAATAGTTTTTAGCTTCACACCATATTTTGATCATATGCTTTACAAATGGATTTTTAACTTGTTTTTGTAATTTTTTTGCCGAATCTGAGTATATGAATATGGGAAGAGGTAAAGGTAAATTGTATGATTCCATTTCAGTCCAGTGAGGGAGATCATTTGATGAAAAATAATATGTCATAGACCTCAGTTGTGCCGACCAATAATACAACATAAAATTTGGACATTTCAGACCTCCACGATCAAATGGTAAATATAATAAAGACAAACGTAATCTAGCCCTCCTGTTGTTCCATATAAATTCCACTAACTTTTTTTTTATTCTTGAGAATAGATCTAAAGGTGGTGATAAGGGAATGTATTGAAATAAATAAAGTATTTTAGGTAAAATATTACTTTTAAGTATATTGATTCTCCCGATCATCGACATTGGTAGTGACATCCATCTCTGAGTTAACTCACTGATATCTGACATTAAGGCTTCATAGTTGACACTGGCGACTGATTCTAGCTTAGGCATAATTTGGATTCCTAAATATTTAAACTGATTTACAACATTGAATTGATTTACCTCAGGGGCTGGGTAATTTCTCTGGATCTCATTTAGCATTAATATTGAAGATTTAGTTTTATTTATTTTATATCCTGATATTTCCCCAAAATTCTTTATTAAATTCAACAAGGTTGGAATTGATTTTTTTAGATTCGACATAAACAAAATTATATCATCGGCGTACAGGGAGATTTTATGTTCTGTTGGTCCAACTTTAATTCCATATATTTGTGAATGTAAACGTATCGCTATCGCTAAAGGTTCAATTGCCATAGTAAACAGTAAAGGTGAAAGTGGACAGCCTTGTCGACATCCTCTATTGATTTTTATTGGTTTTGAAATATTGTTATTTGTTAGGATTTCTGCTGTAGCATTATTGTATATTATTTGAACCCATTTTATGAAATTATTTCCAAGTCCAAACCTTTGTAGGACTTCAAAAAGAAAGGGCCATTCAACTCTATCAAAGGCCTTTTCGGCGTCCAATGATAGGAGAGCTGTATCCGGTGCTTCTTTATTAAAATAAATAATATTAAATAGTCTTCTTACATTATGGAAGCCTTGTCTACCCTTTATAAAGCCATTCTGATCTCGATTAATAATATTTGGTAAAATTTCTTGTATTCGTCTTGCTAAAATTTTACAGATTATCTTAAGGTCGGCGTTTAATAGGCTTATTGGTCTCATATTTTCACATTTATTAGAGGGCTTACCTGGTTTTGGCAGCAGTATAATTAAGGCATTATTTATGTATGATGGTAAATTATTATTTTGAAATGCTTCTAAGACCATTTCCAAAAAAGGTTTTATTAATTTATTCTTAAATTTTTTATAAAGATCAACTGGAAGACCATCTGGTCCTGCACTTTTTCCTGATTTCATATTATCAATGGCTAGCCCAACTTCTTCTTGACTAATTTTAGACTCCAATATCTCCCTGTTTTCATTTGGTATACACGGTATAGATAGTTCGTTCAAAAACCCATTTAGTTTTGTTAAATCAGGTTCATTTTTGGTATCATATAATTTTTCATAGTAATCTCTAAAGGCTCTATTAATTTCGAAAGGATCTATAACTACCTGTCCGTTACTTATAATACTGGTAATTGGTGTTTTAATTTCCAATTGTTTAATCTGCCATGCTAATAATTTTCCTGATTTTTCACCTTGTTCATAAAAAGATTGTTTCAATCTTAGAAGACTCGAGGCAGCTCTATTCGCTGATTTTTTGTCGTATTCAGCTCTCAAAATCAGTAATTCATTCTCCAACCTTGGGTCACTTCCTGCATACACTTTTTCCTGAAGATTTTTTATTTTATGTTCCAATTTAGCTCTCTCCTCTCGAGTCTTCTTAGATTTTGATCCTGTATAACTAATAATATGTCCCCTAATAAAAGCTTTGAAAGCCTCCCACTTTACACATGCTGATGTTTGTGTAGTATTGATGTCAAAGAACTCGTCTATCTGTTTTTCTATATACTTGACAAATTCCTCATCCTGAAGCCATTTATGCTGAAATTGCCATCTACCTGATTCCTTTGTCAATTTTTTATCTACATATATTAGACAACAGGGTGCATGATCAGAGATCACGATGTTATCATAAAAGCAGTTTTGAATCTTGGACCTTAATTCTGTGGAAATCAAAAAATAATCAATACGTGAGAATGTCTTGTAGGTACTGGAATAACAAGAATAGGCTTTAACTTGTGGTTTCATTTCTCTCCATATATCTAACAATCTCAATTCTTTCATAAAATGATTAATAGTCATCCTACATCCAATGTGCGTACAATCCAGTCCTGTTGATCTATCCACACCTGGATTCAATGTACAATTAAAATCCCCTGCTATTATATGTTGCCCTGTAAGTGATGATAAGATGAGAAATAAATTAGCAAAGAACTTCTGATCATCTATATTGGGACCATATAAGTTCACAAGATTTATATTTTCTAATAGCAAAGAACCTTGAATGATTACATATCTTCCAAATTTGTCTCCAATTACATTTTTCACTTGAAAAGGAACTGATTTATGTATGAGAGTCATAACTCCCCTGGCTCGGGATGAAAATGAAGAGGTGAATACACTTCCCTGCCATCTACTCCTAATTCTTTTAACATCCTCCTCTATCAGATGAGTTTCTTGTAAAAACACAATTCTTGAACCCATGTCCTTTATTTTATTCATAACTTGTTTAAGTTTTTTTAAATTTTGTAGACCTCTGCAATTCCATGAAGTTAAATTAAGATTAACACTTTGGTCCATGATCAATAGAGAGTTTGGGATTACCTTGCAGTGTAAACATGCTCATACAGAGAAGCAAAAACATGAGTGGTTGAACATTCATCCTACAAACTACACACAAACAAATTTCCCCTTCCCACACTTGTGGCAAACCCCCCAAAATCAAAAGAAAAATTCTGTCTCCCGATATAGCCATCGACCGTTCCACACCCACGGGGAACAGCCTAAGCCACTCCTTCTTCATCCTCCCAATCACCCTAACTCTACTGCTTTTAATGACGTAACATTAACTCTCCTCTGTAGTTTTCCAACTTAACTCCAAAATTTTTAACAACTTTGTACATCATAGTTTTTTTTTTGTTTGTTTTGTTTTTGTTTTGTTTTTTTAATATATAATACAATCTATATTTTGTAAACTTACTATTTACTTCAAGTCAGTCAGATGCCTGTGCAAATGCTTAATTATTCTACCTTATATTTTGTTCATGCTTAGCTCCCACCAGTCTCTTCTTCTTCTTTGATCTTCTTGATGAACTCCTGCGCCTCCTCTGGGGTCTTGAAGATGTGGGTTCTGCCCTCATACGTGGTCAGCAGTCTCGCAGGATAGATTACACCATGACGAATCCCAAGGTTGCGCAGCTCCTTACGTACGGGATCAAACTGCTTCCTCAATTGCTGGATTCCTGTGGCCAAATCTGGGTAGAACCACACCTGCTGGTCCTGGTGTTTAATCTCTCCTTTAGCACGTGCAGTGTTGAAGATCTTCATCCTGTCTCTGTTGCTAAGAAACTTCATAATTAAGGTCCTCGGTGGTCCCTTATCTCTCCGTGGGCCAATACGATGTGCTTTTTCCAGAACCACTGCTGATTGCAACTCCTCGCTGCCCAGCACCTCCGGAATCCACTTTTCCAGAAAGGAACATACGTCCCGTCCTTCTGATTCCTCTGGAAGACCCACCAGCCTCAAATTATTCTGTCTCGACCGAGATTCCAAATCCAAAATATTATCTTCCAGAGATTTATTTTTTTTTTCCAAAGTGCGCACCTTTAATTGAAGACGGGTGACGTCATCTTCAGCACTAGCGAGACGGAGCTCCATCTGCGCCGTTCGTTCTACACAGTCACCCAATTCCTTTCTTATTCCTTCCAACGCTGTCATAATCCCATCAAATCTAGAGGAAAAGTCCGCTCTCATTGAACTCATGGCTGCCATCAGCGCATCTGCGCCATTCCCCGCAGAAATCGCAGCGTTGCCAGCCTCCTCCGCCATATATGGAGTTTTGTTTGCTGCGTCACAGACCTGAAAGTCCGTTAATTTGGACTATTTCGGCGGCTCGCTTTTTCCTTTTCCTGGTTTTCCAGCCTTAGGCTTCGCCGACATATCCTCGCCCAAATGCTGGGATACGTTCTGTCCCAAATGAGAGAGTTATTTGCCGATTTTTTTTTTCCAGGAGCGGAGCAGAGCAGAGCGAGACACGTCCGTCCTACGTGGCAGCCATAACCGGAAGTCATTCTGACTAATTTTAATAATAATATTAATAATGTGATTATTTTCATGCATGATGACATTTTCTTGATAAGTTTATGGTTTACTGCTTTAGACGATATTCCATAAGGAAACATGCATGCTTTTTGATCAGCAGTCTGTGAATCACAAGATGTTTGTTAATCTGGAATACTTTGCTCTGTCACCTTAATGTAGCTTACTCTAATGGGGACCATATTGTACATAATTATTGTTGAATGTAAATGTAGACATTTGGAATGCTAGGGGTTTTTCAGGTCACTAGCCCAACACCTAACCCTCCTTCTTTGTCAACATAGGCTCAGGAACAGCTGTGGTGGAGTTTACTTAGCACCGGCGCTACCTCTGAAATACCTGAGGTACCCGGTGGTACCAAAATGGGGAAGAGTTCATACATGTTAAAATAGGAGAAAAACCTCTCTCCCCTGCCAACAAAAACAAAAAAAAAATAATAAACTTACATTGAAAAAAGTCTCGGGGAACCCCATCAACCAAAAATGGTACAAAATGAAAAAAGGTCATTGTTATGTCTTGTTAAGCGAGCCGTGAGCCATCTTACACCGAACAATAAACGCTTTATTATTTACACACTTGACTATACAGTGGTGTGAAAAAGTGTTTGGCCCCTTCCTGATTTCTCATTTTTTTGTATGTTTGTCACACTTAAATGTTTCAGATCATCAAACAAATTTAAATAGTAGACAAAAATCCATCCATCCATCTTCTACCGTTTTTCTGGAGATCCAGGTCGCGGAGGTAGCAGTTCAACCAGAGAAGCCCAGACTTCCCTCTCCCCAGCCATCTGCTCGAGCCCTTCAGAGGGGACACCAAGGCGTTCCCAGACCAACTGGGAGACGTAGTCTCTCTGGTGAGTCCTGGGTCTGCCCTGGGGTCTCCTCCCAGTGGGACGTGTCCAAAACACCTCAGGTGAGAGGCGTCCAGGAGGCATCCTGATCAGATGCCAAAACCACCTCAACTGGCTCCTTTCAATGTGGAGGAGCAGCGGTTCTACTCTGAGCCTCTCCCAGATGATTGAGTTCGTCACCCTATCTCTGAGGGTGAGTCCAGCAATCGTAGGAAGAAAGCTCATTTCAGCCGCTTGTTTCAGCGATCTCATTCTTTGGGTCATTACCCAAAGCTCGTGGCCATAGGTGAAGGTAGGAACATAGACTGACTGGTAAATCGACAGCTTTGCCTTAGAGCTTAGCTCCCTCTTCACCACAATGGACCGGTACAACGTCTGCATCACTGCAGATGCTACTCCGATCTGTCTGTCAATCTCTCGCTCCATTTTCCCCTCACTCGTGAATAAGACCCCAAGATACTTAAACTCCTCCACTTGGGGCAGGAGCTTGTCCCCAACCCGGAGAGAACAATCCACCTTTTTCAGGCTGAGGACCATGCACTCAGACTTGGAGGTGCTGATTCTCATCCCAGCCGCTTCACACTCAGCGGCAAACCGTCCCAGCAAGGTCTCTGGATGAAGCCAACAGGACAACATCATCTGCAAACAACAAAGATGAGATCCTGTGGTCACTAAGCATGACACCCTCTGTTTCCTACCTGCACCTAGAAATCCTGGCCATAAAAATTATGAACAGGATCAGTGACAAAGGGCATCTCTGGCGGCATCCAACTCTCACTGGGAATGAGTCCGACCGAGTGTTAGCAATACGAACCAAACTCTCACAGTGGTCGTATAGAGACTGGATTGCTCGTAACAACAAGCCCGATACCCCATTCTCCCTAAGCACGCCCCACAAAAAACCACGAGGAATGCAGTCAAATGCCTTCTGCAAGTCCACAAAACACATGTAAACTGGTTGGGCAAACTCCCATGAACGCTCAAGGATTCTCGAGAGGGTAAAGAGTTGGTCCCAATGTGCCATGGCCAGGAGGAAAACCACATTGCTCCTCCTGAATCTGAGATTCGACCATTGGCCAGACTCTCCAGTACCTTAGCACAGACCTTCCCAGGGAGGCTGAGGAGTGTGACCCCTCTAAAGTTGGAGCACACCCTCCGGTCCCCTTTCTTAAAGAGAGGAACCACCACCCCGGTTTGCCATGCCAAAGGCACTGTCCCTGACCTCCACACAATGTTGCAGAGGCGTGTCAATCATGGCAGCCCTACAACATTCAGGGCCTTGAAGGACTCAGGGCGAATCTCATCCACCCCCAGGGCCCGGCCACCAAGGAGCTTTTGAACCACCTTGGCAACCTCAGCCCCTGTGATGGGCGAGTTGCCCCCCTTGTCCACAAGCCCTGCTTCCTCTGTGGACGGCGTGTCAATAGGATTTTTTTTTTATTATTTTGGACTTATTTTGTACCCGTAGGTAGATTTGTTCTGCAGTCCGGTGACAAGCCACCAGCTGCCGGTCGCTGCGTGCGCAAGCGCCCCTCAACTCCCTAACCTGCATGTTTTTAGCATGTGGGAGGAAACCGGAGAAATCCCAGAGTAAACCCACGCAAACACGGGGAGAACATGCAAACTCCACACAGATCACTGTGGAGTTTGCATGTTCTCCCCGTGTTTGCGTGATTGAGGAGATCCTTGAAGTATTCCTTCCACTTCCCAACAATATCCCCAGTCGAAGTCAGCAGCGCCCCATCCACACCATAAACAGTGTGGACAAGGAGATGCTTCCCCCTTCTGAGCCGCCGGACAGTTTGCCAGAATCTCTTCAAGGCTGACCAAAATTCTTGCTCCATGGCCTCACCGAACTCCTCCCACACATGAGTTTTTGCTTCAGCACTCCGCTTGGCCTACCGGTACACCTCAGCTGCTTTGGGAGTCCCACAAGCCAACCAAGCTCTATAGGACTCCTTCAGCTTAATGGTCCCCCCACCACTGGTGTCCACCACTTGGTTCGGGGGTTGCCACCACAAGATGCACCGATGATGCACCGATGACCTTGCGGTCACAGATCTGGGCATCTGCTTCAACAATGGAGGTGGAAAACATGGCCCATTCAGACTCCATGTCTAAAGACTCCCTCAGAATGTGGTTGAAGTTCTTCCCGAGATGGGAGTTGAAGACCTCCCGGAGAGAGGCCTCAGCCAGATGTTACCAGCACACCCTCACTATACGTTTGGGTTAACTAGGTCTGAATGGCATCCTCCCCTGCCATCGGATCCAACTCACCAACAGGTCATGATCAGTTGACAGGTCTGCACCTCTCTTTACCCGAGTGTCCAAGACATATGGTCGTAGGTTTGATGATGCAATAACAAAATCGATCATCGACCTGCGACCTAGAGTGTCCTGGTGCCAGGTGCACAAATGGACACCCTTTTGCTTGAACATGGTGTTCGTTATGGACAAACTGTGGTTAGCACAGAAGTCCAATAACTGAACACCACTCAAGTTCAGATCAGGCAGGCCATTCCTCCCAATCACCCCCCTCCAGGTTTCATGGTCGTTGCTCACGTGTGCATTGAAGTCCCCCAGTAGGACCCGTTTCCCAACCCAAAGGCACAGGGAAACAACCCTTTCATCCACTGGGGAAAACGCCAACATAGAGGCAGCAAGGTGGGGGGATACAAGAATACCCACCCCTACTCGTCGCCTCTCCCCCGGGGCAACTCCAGAGTATGCCAAGCTCTAGCCTCTCTCCAGGAGACTGGTTCCAGAACCAGAGCTGTGTGTTGAGGTGAGGCTGACTATATCTAGCTGGTATCTCTCAACCTCATGCACCAGCTCAGGCTCCTTCCCCACCAGAGAGGTGACACTCCACATCCCAAAAGCCAGTTTTGGAAGCTTGGGGTCAGACCACCAAGGTCTCTGCCTTCGACCACCACCTGATCCACATAGCACTGGACCCCCATGGTCCCTCCTGCAGGTGATGAGCCCACTGGAGGGCGGACCCATGTAACTCCTTTGGGCTGAGCCCGGCCGGGTCCCATGGGCAGAAACCCGGCCACCAGGCGCTAGCCATCAAGCCCCTCCCCCAGGCCTGGTTCCAGAGTGGGGCCCCGGTAATATTACACAAAGATAACACAAGTAAACACAAAATGCAGTCTTCATTTTATTTTTCTTAAGCCATTCAGAGGTGGACTTGCTGGTGAGTTTTGGATCATTGTGCTGCTGCAGAACCCAAGTGTGCTTCAGCTTGAGGTCACGAACAGATGGCCGGACATTCTCCTTCAGGATTTTTTGGTAGACAGCAGAATTCGTGGTTCCATTTATCACAGCAAGTCTTCCAGCCTCAGACCATCACACTACCACCACCATATTTTACTGTTGGTATGATGTTTCTTTTCTGAAATACTGTTACGTTTACTTCGGATGTAATGGGACACACACCTTCCAAAAAGTTCAACTTTTGTCTCGTCAGTCCACAGAGTATTTTCCCAAAAGTCTTGGGGGTCATCAAGAAGTTTTCTGGCAAAACTGAGATGAGCCTTTATGTTCATTTTGCTCAGCAGTGGTTTTCATCTTGGAACTCTGCCATGCAGGCCATTTTTGCCCAGTCTCTTTCTTATGGAGTCATGAACACTGACCTTAACTGAGGCAAGTGAGGCCTGCAGTTCTCTGGATGCTGTTGTGGGATCTTTTGTGACCTCTTGGATGAGTCGTCGCTGCGCTCTTGGGGTAATTTTGGTTGACTGGCCACTCCTGGGAAGGAGTGGAACCACTGTTCCATGTTTTCGCCATTTGTGGATAATGGCTCTCACTGTGGTTTGCTGGAGTCCCAAAGCTTTAGAAATGACTTTAACCTTTTCCAGACTGATTGATCTCAATTACCTTGTTTCTCATTTGCTCCTAAATTTCTTTGGATCGCAGCATGATATCTAGCTTTTGAGGATCTTTTGGTGTACTTCACCTTGTCAGGCAGGTCCTATTTAAGTGATTTCTTGATTGAGAAGAGGTGTGGCAGTAATCAGGCCTGGGTATGGCTAGAGAAATTGAACTCAGCTTTCCAAAGATGTGATAAACCCCAGTTAATTTATGTTTTAACAGGGGGGAATCACTTTTTCACACAGGGCCATGCAGGCTTGGACTTTTTTTTTCCCTTAATAATAAACATTTTCATTTAAAAACTGATTTTTGTGTTTACTTGTGTTATCTTTGTCTAATATTTAAATTTGTTTGATCTGAAGCATTTAAGTGTCGTGATTTCCTGCCTTTCTGAGGCAGGAGAAACTGAAACCCAAATACAGGATGATGTTGTGTGTATTTATTGAACAAAACGTGATTAAACAGTCCAAACAAACAAACAGACAATTAGCACATGACACACAGGGAAGATACTCAGGACTCTCTACAGCTTGTAGGTGAGTACAACATGGAGAAAAAGGACCCAAGGCGCTTCAGACGTGACTGATAGCGGGGGGAGCAAAGAGAGACCCAGTGTGCTTTCAGACGTGACTGGTAAGCGGGGGGAACAAATAGTACTCACGGGGCTGGAGCAGTCCGAGTCAATCCAAGTGAATAATCCTGGCAGTACAGAGACAATGCAAAGGACAAAACAGAAGACAATGCAATAATCTGGCAAACACAAGTGGGAAGACAGAGCTTAAATAACACGGGACATAATGAACAGAGTGATTGCCGGTGTGAGTGGGTGTGTGCGCGTGTGTAGGAATGTATGGGTGTGTGTTGAGCGGTGTAAGCACAGGTGTGATGCATGTGAGTGTGTGCATGTGTGTAGGAATGTGTAGGTGTGTGTTGATCTAAAGTGAGCACAGGTGTGGGTGAGTGTGTGCATGTGTGAAGTATGTGTGTGTGAGTGTGGGTGTGTGAACCTGAGCAGGGAGAGGAACAAGCAATGAAGGATTGGAATCACCTGTCAGAAACTGACAGGATAGGAGGGGCCCACAGGAACCAAAACTACAACAGAACATGGCTAAACAATGAAACACCATATGGAACTCAAAAGGAAACAAAAAACACAGATTACTAAGGAACAGGAAAATGCCATGAAGTCGAGCTCGGAAGAATCCTAAGCCCGGTTCATGACATTTAAGTGCGACCTACAAAAAAATAAGAAATCAGGAAGGGGGCAAACACTTTTTCACACTACTGTATATACAAGATGGCGGTGCCGCCCAACGTCATCTGTTCTCCACGTCTGATGTCATCTACAGCAAGCCCCAGTGTCCAACCACCCCCTCAATTCACACACTACACCCCCCCTTGAAACCCCCCCCAGAAACTAGGGACACCCCAGTGCCTAACTGAGCACCTGGGTAGACTGCCAGGGTGCCTGCGTGATGGAGTGGGTTATTCTCCTACTTTCTTGACCAATCACGCCCTAACTAATCAAAATCCACTATAAAGTCCTCCAGGTCTTGAGGTCTCTGCCAGTCTCTGGTCAATCGTTGCATTGGCTGCAGCACCACTGCTGGCCCCAGCAAATGCTCTTGGGGGTTTGTGGGTTCGACGTTGGCAAAGAGCCAACCTGGATCCATCACGTCCATGACCGTCCTCTGATCCAGGGTTGGAGTCGGTGGAGATTTTCGAAGGTGGCTGGCATGCCACTGTGACCCATCAGAGAAGCAGAATTTGGCTGGACCCAGCTGTGCTGTGATCTGCAATGGCATTGTCCACAACAACTGCAGCTTGTGGGCATGGTTAGGGCACCTGATTCTCACCCAGTCCAACACTGTGAGTTTGGGCTGCCTCACCTGGCATTTCCTGTTGAACCTTAGTTTCATCCGACCTTGCTGCTTGACCACCCTCCCCCTCAGTGATGGCCTTTTTGCTGGGATTGCTCCCTCTGTGGGGCAAAGGCTGTCCAGGGGAAGGCACATTTCATGTCCCAACATCAATACTGCTGGTGAGCAGCCCATTGTGGTGTGAGGTGTTGCTCTGTAGTGCAGCAGGGTACTCTGTAGTGCAGCCAAGAACTGGAGACCATCTGGCAGACGTGCTCTGAGCCCGTTCTTTTGGGTATTATTGAATCTTTCTACCCCCATGTTTGCTTGTAGGTGGTAGAATGCGGTCTTTATGTGTTTGATACATCTCTCACTCATGAATGCTTCAAAACCCACCGAGATGAACTGTGGGCCATTGTCCATCGTAATGGCATCTGGTACACCCCAGTGAGCGAAGAGGGAGGTAAGGAAGTCGGTGACGATGTCAGTTGTAATCGAACCAGTGGGCATCACCTCTGGCCATTTTGAGTGGAGGTCATAGGCTACCAGCAGAAACCGTTGGTGAACAGGGGCAGCATGTAGTTTGCCACATATGTCCACAGTTGAATATGTCTCCAGGGGGCTGCTGTGTATGGTAGCGGCTGCAGAGGCGGGGGCAAGAGTACTCTGTTTTTTCGGCTTTCCAGGCAGAGCACACAGTCTTTTACCATATTTTCTATGTCTTTGTCGATGCCCGGCCACCAGACCAAGCCCCTGCACCATTGTTTCACTCTGACCACGCCCAGGTGACCCTTGTGCAGCATGGTTAAGATACAACCCTTTAGCGTTTCGGGAATTAATATGCAGTGTCTTCTTGCCACACAAATGCCATTCCAGCAGGCCAGATCATCCTCGACTCTATGGAAAGGTGCTAGCTCTCCCGGTACCTTTGCAGGCCATCCCTCATGGATGAATGGACGTAGCTGCGTTAGGGTCGGGTCCTGCTCCGATGCCCATTTAAGTTGGTTTTTGGTGTGGCTCAGGACAAAAGTTCTGCCACTACATTCTCTCTGCCCAGCGTGAACTAGGTGGTGAAGTTATATGCTTATAGTCTTTCAGTCCACCTGTAGATGCGCAGAGGTCTGTGTCCCGACCCAGACATTTCCAGCAGTGCTGTAAGGGCTCTGTGGTCCATTCATAGTGTGAAGTGTCGTCCATAGAGGTATATGTGCCAACGTTCACATGCCCAGATGCACGCCAGCACCTCCCTCTCCCCCACTGCACACTTCTGTTCAGCTGGTGTGAGGGACCTCAATGCAAATGCCACTGAGCATTCCGTTCCGTCTTGAAGCTGTGACATGACGGCTCCTACCGCAGAGCCGGACACATCGCACATCACAAAGATGGGACTCTGTGGGTCAAAGTGGGCGAGCACAGGCGGAGAAGTGAGTTGTGACTTCAGTCAATTAACGGCAGCTGAGCATGCTGGAGTCCACTCCCACGGCGCGTCCTGTTTCAGGAGGGTGTGCAGTGGTTCTATCATTTCGGAGTAGTGAGGTATGAAGCCCCCTCATGGATCGTCACCTTATCGTGGTGGGGGGTTTGCGTGCCCCAGTGATCAACCAGGAGCTATGTTGTCCGTGGCAATTTGCCTCTGATAGGGTCACCAAAGACAAACTGGTCCTGGGTGAAGGGCCAGACTAAGAACGATCCAATAGACCAGGGATGTCCAATCATGTGCCATGGAGGGCCAAGACCCTGCAGGCTTTACCTCCAACCAGTGTGTTCAGCACCAGATTTCACTGAACTTCTTCCCACTAATTGCTGGTCAGTGAAAACACCTGCTGAACCAACTGAGTAGAAGAGAAAACCTGCAGGGTCTTGGCCCTCCATGGCACATGATTGGACACCCCTGCAATAGACTCTCGATAAATTCTAGATCAAGGATTCAGTGTACCCCGCCCAGTATGGGATTACCGGGGCCCCACCCTAGAGCCAGGCCTGGGGGAGGGGCTCGATGGCTAGCGTCTGGTGGCTGGGTTTCTGCCCATGGGACCCAGCTGGGCTCAGCCCAAAGGAGTTACATGGGTCCGCTCTCCAGTGGGCTCACCACCTGCAGGAGGGACCATGGGGATCCAGTGCTATGTGGATCAGGTGGTGGTCGAAGGCAGAGACCTTGGTGGTCTGACCCCAGGCTTCCAAAACTGGCTTTTGGGATGTGGAGTGTCACCTCTCTGGTGGGGAAGGAGCCTGAGCTGGTGTACGAGGTTGAGAGATACCGGCTAGATATAGTCGGCCTCACCTCAACACACAGCTCCGGTTCCGGAACCAGTCTCCTGGAGAGGTGCTGGAGCTTGGCCTACTCTGGAGTTGCCCCGGGCGAGAGGCGACGAGCAGGGGTGGGTATTCTTGTATCCCCCCACCTTGCTGCCTCTATATTGGAGTTTTCCCCAGTGGATGAAAGGATTGCTTCCCTGCGCCTTCAGGTTGGGAAACGGGTCCTGACCATCATTTGTGCCTATGCACCAAATGATGTTTCAGAGTACCCACCCTTTTTGGAGTCTGTGACTGGGGTGCTAGAGGGTGCTCCTCTTGGAGACTCCATTGTCCTTCTGGGGGACTTCAATGCGCATGTGGGCAATGACAGTGAAACCTGGAGGGGAGTGATTGGGAGGAACAGCCCACCTGATCTGAACCTGAGTGGTGTTCAGTTATTGGATTTCTGTCCTAACCACAGTTTGTCCATAACGAACACCATGTTCAAGCATAAGGGTGTCCATACTGTATGTGCACCTGGCACCAGGACACCCTAGGTCACAGGTCAATGATCGATTTTGTTATCGTGTCATCAGACCTGCGATCGTATGTCTTGGACACTCGGGTAAAGAGAGGTGCAGAGTTGTCAACTGATCACCACCTGGTGGTGAGTTAGATCCGATGGCAGGGGAGGAAGCCATTCAGACCTGGTAGACCCAAACGCATAGTGAGGGTGTGCTGGGAACGTCTGGCTGAGGCCCCTGTCCAAGAGGTCTTCAACTCCCACCTCCGGAAGAACTTCAACCACATTCTGAGGGAGTCTGGAGACATGGAGTCTGTATGGGCCATGTTCTCCACCTCTTTTGTTGAAGCAGCGGCCCAGAGCTGCGGCTGCAAGGTAGTTGGTGTATCTCGTGGTGGCAACCCCCGAATCAAGTGGTGGACACCAGTGGTGAGGGGGGCCATTAAGCTGAAGAAGGAGTCCTATCAAGCTTGGATGGCTTATGGGACTCCCGAAGCAGCTGAGGTGTACCGGCAGGCCAAGCGGAGTGCAGCTTGGGTGGTTGCTGAAGCAAAAACCCGGGTATGGGAGGAGTTCGGTGAGGCCATGGAACAAGACTTTCGGTTGGCCTCGAAGAGATTCTGGCAAACTGTCCGGAGGCTCAGGACGGGAAAGCAGCTCCCTGTCCACACTGTGTATGGTGCGGATGGGGCACTGTTGACTTCAACTGGGGATATCGTTGGCCGGTGGAAGGAATACTTCGAGGATCTCCTCAATCCCACTGATACACCTTCCACAGAGGAATCAGGGTTTGTGGATGAGGGGGATGACTCACCTATCACAGGGGCTGAGGTCGCCAAGGTGGTTAAAAATCTCCTTGGTGGCTGGGCACCGGGGTGGACGAGATTCGCCCTGAGTACCTCAAGGCCCTGGATGTTGTAGGGCTGTCATGGTTGACATGCCTCTGCAACATTGCGTGGAGGTCGGGGGCAGTGCCTTTGGCATGGCAAACCGGGGTGATGGTTCCTCTCTTCAAAAAAGGGGACCGGAGGGTGTGCTCCAACTTTAGGGGGATCACACTCCTCAGCCTCCCTGGGAAGGTCTATGCCAAGGTACTGGAGAGGAGAGTCCGGCCGTTGGTCGAACCTCGGATTCAGGAGGAGCAATGTGGTTTTCCTCCTGGCTGTGGCACATTGGACCAGCTCTTTACCCTCTCGAGAATTCTCGAGGGTTCGTGGGAGTTTGCCCAACCAGTTTACAAGTATTTTGTGGACTTGGAGAAGGCATGTGACCACGTCCCTCGTGGTTTTTTGTGGGGGGTGCTTCGGGAGTATGGGGTATCGGGCTTGTTGTTACGAGCTATTCGGTCTCTGTACGACCGTTGTGAGAGTTTGGTTCGTATTGCCAACACTCGGTCGGACTCATTCCCAGTGAGAGTTGGACTCCACCAGGGCTGCCCTTTGTCACCGATCCTGTTCATAATTTTTATGGACAGGATTTCTAGGCGCAGCCAGGGAATGGAGGGTGTCATACTTGGTGACCACAGGATCTCATTTCTGTTGTTTGCAGATGATGTTGTCCTGTTGGCTTCATCCAGCAATGACCTACAGCTCTTGCTGAGACAGTTTGCCGCTGAGTGTGAAGCAGCTGGGATGAGAATCAGCACCTCCAAGTCCAAGTCCATGGTCCTCAGCTGGAAAAAGGTGGATTGTCCTGTCTGGGTTGGGGACAGGCTCCTGCCCCAAGTGGAGGAGTTTTAGTATCTTGGGGTCTTATTCACAAGTGAGGGGAAAATGGAGCGAGAGATTGACAGACGGATTGGAGTAGCATCTGCAGTGATGCGGACGTTGTACCGGTCTGTTGTGGTGAAGAGGGAGCTGAGTTCTAAGGCAAAGCTGTCAATTTACCAGTCAGTCTATGTTCCTACTCTCACCCATGGTCACGAGCTTTGGGTAATGACCGAAAGAACAAGATTGCGGATACAAGCGGCTGAAATGAGCTTTCTCCGTAGGATTGCTGGACTCACCCTCAGAGATAGGGTGAGGAGCTCAGTCATCCGGGAGAGGCTCAGAGTAGAACCGCTGCTCCTCCACATTGAAAGGAGTCAGTTGAGGTGGTATGGGCATCTGATCAGGATGCCTCCCGGACACCTCCCACTTGAGGTGTTTTGGGCATGTCCCATTGGGAGGAGACCCCGGGGCAGACCCAGGACTCGGTGGAGAGACTATGTCTCCCAGCTGGTCTGGGAATGCCTTGGTATCCTCTCTGAAGAGCTGGAGCAGGTGGCTGGGGAGAGGGAAGTCTGGGCTTCTCTGCCTAAACTGCTGCCTCTGCGACCTGGACCTCCGGAAAAGCGGTAGAAGATGGATGGATGGAGGTATGAAGCACCTGTAGAAATTTACCATGCCCAGAAAAGATGAGATTTGTCCTGGGGTTGTAGGCTCTGGTAGCTGCAGGACCACTTCCACGTCCGAATGCAGGGGGCTCAGGCCCTCATCGGTCAGTCAAAACCCCACAAACTCAATAGTCTCTGCTGCAAAGATGCATTACTCTTCGTTGAGCGTGATGCTGTGGGTTGTCAGTACCTCCATGACCTTCCCGAGGTGGGAATCGTGGGTGGCCGGTGATGCGCCATGTACCATAATTTCGTCTAGGTACACCACTACTCCCTTGAGGCTGGCGAGGATGGTGGCCATAATTTTCTAAAAGCAGCTCAGGGCAGAGCTAAGGCCGAAGGGCATGCATGTGTATCTGAAAACTCCCATGTGTGTAATGAAAGCTGTCAGGTTGCAGCTGTCAGGGTGGAGTGGTACCTGTAGGTAGCCTTGGTGGAGGTCCAGCTTCGAGAAAATTTCTGAACCACTGAAGGTCGCTGTTAGCTCCTCTGTCATGGACAGGTGATATTTATCCAGGATGATTGCCTTGTTAACCATCCGGAGGTCGATGCACGGTCGTATGCTGCCCGACTTTTTCTTTGCCATGACGATATTCGAGATCCACGGGGATGCGTCGACCCTCTCAATGATACTGGCATCCAGAAGTTTCTTAAGCTCCATCGTACGTCATCTCGTAGGGCGAGGGGTAGTCGGTGGAGCAGTTGAATTTTGGGTGCCACTTCTGTGTTAATGAGCGGTTGGTGGTTAAAAGCGGCAATGCACCCTAGACTCAAAGAGCGCTGGCCAGTGGCACTGCCAGGATGAGGAGACCGTTAGGATGACGGAGCCTGTTGGGTCTGTGATGGAAAACCCCAACTCGCCTAACAGGTCAATTCCCAGCAGGTTAGCCCCTTGGCGTGTCACCTGAAAGGTGAACAACAGGATTGTTTTCGGGCCACAGGTCACTGAGAAGTCAATTATTCCTATCATGCTGATCTTTACGTGCCCATATCCTAACAGATCATCCACCTTCGCTGTAATGGTCTTTTTGGGGAAGAGCTTTCTGACTGTGGCTACATTTAGTAAGGACCGTGAAGCACTTGAGTCCAATAAGAGCAGCACGTCGACGTCGTCCAGCTGGATGGTATGCCATTTCAGTGGCCAATTCCTAGCACCCACTGTGCAGACTGTGGCTGGGTCCGATGGGCGGACTTTGTTTTTTACGGGGCTCGAGCGGCAGACCTTGGCAAAATGGTTAGCCTGTTTGCAGCAGTAACATCTCTTCTCTTTAGCAGGGCAAGTGGGTAAGCAGGCTCAGTGTTTAGACAAACTGCAGTCGGCACACGATGGCCACTCACCTGCCTTGGTCCGTGTTCTGCTCGGCCTCTTCATGTCGCCCCGTGATTGTGTGTGTTTGGGGTGGCTAACGGTGTTGCTAACAGCCTGCTCCCTTGGGGTCGGTTGTGGGGCCTGTTGGCTAGATGTTATTAGCTGCTCTGCTAGCTGGGTGGCTGCCTCCATCTGGCTTGCCATTCTCACTGCTTGGCTTAGCTTGAGATTGTCCGTTGTTTACACTAGTTCTTCATGCCATCTGCTAGCTTGTCACGGATTAGCTCATCTTCTAAAGGCCTGAAGGTGCACGTGCTCGCTAAGACTCGGAGCTCTGTGGCATAATGCTGGGTTGACTCACCCGCATGCTGTGTGTGGCGGAAGAAGGCAGTTCTTCGGGCTGTAACATTTCTCATGTTGCTGTAATATTTCTTCATCAGATCCACACATTTGCCGAATGAGTCCGCTTGGCCCAGAGTGCGGCGCACATGTCACCTTCCCTCGCTTAGACTGAGAGCTAGCATGTTCTTTAGCTTCTCGTCAACAGCGTCATCCAGGTCTCCTGCGACAACATAATTTACAAAAGTGTTGAACCAGTGGTGCCATGGAATTGGTGGTTCTCCCGGTGAGACAAGGAAGGGTTTCATCGGATCAACGAATGAGGGTCTTACCCTCGCCGCCATTTGTTATGTCTGAAATAAGCAAGCCGTGAGCCATCTTACACCGAACAATGAATGCTTTATTATTTACACACTTGATTATATATACAAGATGCCAGCGCCGCCCAGAGTCATCTGTTCTCCAAGTCTGACGTCGGCTTCCACGAGCCCCAGTGTCCAAACCCCCCCCCTCAGTTTACATACTACACTCATGTACATGGGCCAGCACTTTGCCACACGGCACCCATCGGACCTCAGTATCTCCTTGCTGACCCGGCATGAGCAAGTGGTCTTAGTCAGGCTCAGAACAGGCCACAACTGCCTGAACTACCATCTATACACAAAATTCCTTATTGGCAACACAGAGCAGTGTCCCTGCAGGTCAGGCAGCCAGACGGATGAACATTTGCTACAGTCCTGCCCACTGCACGAAGTACTCAGAGAGACAGCCTGGCCCACACCAATCCCAGTGGCCTGGAAGCTCCACAGTGAGTTGGGGAACCTGCAGCATACTGCCACCTTCATTGAAGAGGTGGGAGTGTCACGAGCCGGCTTGGCTTTCCCTGGCTCGGTCTCGATTGCTTTGGAGGTTTGTGGTTTTACTGGTTATGTGCATTTTTGTGTATTTATTGTACTGACTCCTTTATCCTTGCCACTGCCTGACTGGCAGTTGTTAGTCTGCGTCTGTGACCTATTTTCTGTCATGCTGCTGACAGTCTGTCGGTCCAGCAATGCCCCCTCTCTCTCCCTTGACTCCATCAGTTGTTTCCTACCCCGGTAATCATCTTCCCCGCGTCTCGCCCAGGTGTTCCTTATTGGCCACGCCAGCGGCATCTGTACTAAAGCAGCTCTTTGCTGGACAGACGCCGCTGGATCATTGTACGTGTTAGACAGCTGTGCTTCACCATCTAACTGTCAAAGTCACTGAAGGGCTTTTGGCTCGCCATTCAACTGAAGGACTCGTTCAGCTTAGGCCGTGAGTAATCTAGCGCTTCTCTGTGCAGTTATGCCGCCACGCTGGTAGCGTTTCCGAGTGTGGCATAACTGCTTCCCACTGTCCCCTACTCAGCCTAGCTTCAGGTGGACTCTTTGTTAGCTCTGCAGCCTTGTGGAGAGTACAATAAACGGACCAGGTTTTCACAGCAGACAAACTTTATTAACTCACTTTTCTCAGACTCAGAAAAAGCAATGAACTCATGCCACAGGGTCTCTCCTTTATATCACCACACTCATTCCCCCTGTTACCTGAGGTCTTGCATCACAATACATTTACACATCACATCTCCTATTGTCCCCGCAGCTGCTTGTTCCTGCTACCTGGGGTCTTACATCACAATACCTTCTCCCATCACAATTCCTATTGTCCCCAACTGTTTAATCCCCCACGCTCTTCCGGCAGAGGAATTTACTGTCTCTCCTTTGCTTCCAGTCTGAGATGAATATCCCAGCGTGGGTTCCCCACAGCTTAGCCATTTGTATAGTTTGCCCTGACTTGTGTCAATAAATGTGTGTGTGGTAACCCAAGCATTTAAATCCTCTCTTTCTTTTCTCCACTGTACGCAATGAAGGGCGCATGGGGGAGTTTATGACAGGGAGTGTCTATCTGATGAACGAGAAGAAGAAGGACCTCAGTATGGAGTAATAAGGTTTTATGCTCCACTTCCATTTCCTCACATAAAGTTTTCAGAGTTCTTGTCTGTACAAAGTTTACCATCCGAACAACATCATACAACACAGGAGCTAGGTCTGCTGGTAAAGTCCTGGCAACAAGTGCCTTGTGTTGCAAAAAACGGTGTGTAACAACAACATCTGGGTGTCTCTTTCACTCTTCTAATGAAGCTGTTGGTGTGCCGGACATTGGTGGCTACTCCATCAGTACAGGGTCTAGTTCAGTGTCTGAATCTTTCCTCATCAAATCTTTATCCATTGCTATTTTTCACCTAGTCACCGCAATCTCTAGCACATTTTAACACATGAAGAAGAACAGGAAGAAGAAGAAGACAGTAGCCATTATTACGGCATTCATACTGTCACCTACTGACATGGAAGAACCACTTCAAGCACCCATGTACAACAATAGCAAATTATTTGCAATTTTTGGACCAATTAAGAAGTGAAATTAGACTATTTCTCAAGGACCAATGGGATAACAGGGCCCCTGTTTGAAAAACAAGGGTCTAGATTAGCAGGGAAAAAAAACACAGAATAAAAATGTAATGAGAATCCATATGAATGTTGCAAATTTACAAGACAAAAAAAAAAAATCACAAATTTATGAAAGAAGCTGCAAATTTATTAGAAAAATTGCATGTTTATATTTATAAGAAAATAAGTGTAATTTTGCAAGAAACAAAAAAACAATTTCAAGAAAAATTGCAAATTTGCAAAAAGAAAAAAAATGAACTCACAAATTTACCAGAAAAAAGCAGCAAATTTATGAGGAGTCAGAAATTTACGAGTGAAAAAAGTTGGACAATAATTTTACCCCCACCCCCACCTCCTCTCCAAAGACGTCAAAGTAGTTTTGTTATTTTTTTTGGGGGGGGGGGGGGGCTTAGTGGCTGAGGGGGTTGTAGTATTTGCGTAATCTGCTGTATAGACAGAAACGAATAACAACCATGTTTGGTGCATGTGGTTTCACCATTTGGTTCCTGTTAGGAGGAGGAGGAGGACTGGGTGACTCTGGGTGAGGTTCCGACCCCAGCTGAACCTGAGTGAGTGGGTGGGTGAAACAGCAGCAGGGAGGTGCAGACACATACAGATGACCGGCGGAGTTCCAGGAATCGGCAGCTTTTTGCCAAAGGTCTCATCAGCTCTGTAAGTAAGACACAGTTTTATGAACTTAAAATAGTCACTGCTTATCTGCTGTATTTCTTTATAAGGCTATGTGGACTGCTTACAGGCAATGTTATGTTATCTAGAATTTGATGGTTTGTGCAAAGAATAATTTTTACTAATAGTTATAGCCATTTCTGAATTTCAGGTTTAAACCTTTATACTAAATTAGAGTTTATAAATTACTTTAATTCTGGTTTTATTGCTGTAAATTTAACTGTTCTGAGATAAAGTGCATGAAGTAAGACAAATGTCTGCCATGGAATCTTTAAATTGTGGATTTTTAATAATAATAATAATAATAATGCTTAGTGCTGTCCCAATTATCGGTTTTGGGGACAGTTTTTTGTGACTTCGTATAATTTTTTCTGCAAATCTGCATTTTTCCCCCCTCTGTCAAAAAAGTGACTCTTATAAATTTGTTTCAGCTATAAATGCAGGCCTACCCCCCCACCCCAAGTATGCCACTTTTTTCTTAAATTTTCAGATTTTTTTTTTTAATAGTAAAGCTAAAGGTTTTTTCTGTTAAATTTTCACTTTCTGTAGCCTATGAGATGTGATTTGGATGGTTTCATTTCTACATTTCCAAATGTATTTATGTAAATTGTGGCTTTTCTCATTAATTTGCTAATGTTTTCTTGTAAATTTGTGAGTTTTTTTTTTTCTCTTGGTACTTTAAATTTAACTTTACCAGTAGCAGCTCGTGGGTGATTCCACCGAGGAGGCAAATTACTCATGAACAGACCCACGCCTATACTTGCGAGGACCCCAAGTCCTTAACTCCACAGATATTAAATGCAGGTCTTGCAAAGCCCCAAGAAAACATCACTATGCTGACCAACATGCTATTCAAGACAACACTGCACCAGCCTCAGTCAGCATGATCAAATCTGACCAAGAAATGTTGATGACACATCCAAACCCCAGCACCAACAACGGGATCAAATGGGACACAAAAAAGCCAAAATAATGGCATCAAATTAAAAGGAATGCATTGCAAGTATTTATAAAAGTGTCACAAGTATTTGTAAGTGTCCCGTTTGTTGACTTGATGTCACTTGGTCCTGTTAGTAGGGGTGCCCCCCCCGGGGGGTGGCATGATCCCCCTGCCACCACTTGCCCCCCCCAGTGGCCACCCCTGGTCCCTGCCACTGGACAGTCTAACATAATTTTACAACTTGTTTTTCTACGTCATATTTTACATGTAGTAGATGTTTAAGAATAATTGACATGTGCTGTACACTATTAACAAATACTAACAAAATACAGCATAGATGTTTCAGAATATTTGATGTGTGCAGTACATTATTAACAAAATACAGCAAAGTAGAGCAGATCACACTGTCAAGGTGCGTCCAGACTAAACACGAATGGGCGTGCAGCATGATTACATTTTAAATTGATTTTGATGTGCTACCCCAACATTTTCAGCTGCCCCCATATGGCCCCCCCATGAAAAATTTCTGGAGGCACCCCTGCCTGTTAGATATGATTTAATGCATTATTTAGGACTTGTGTGCCTTGTTAGTTACTACAAGAATGTCCATTTGTTGTTAAATATTAACATAAAAATATTTTTTTTGGGGGGGGGGTGCTTGGTGGGCTTTTGGTGTTCCATAAAAATGATTTCATTCATTACTGGTCCCATTAGGTCTTGTTCCTTAGTCAAACTGAACACCAATGAAAAGCATTTCCCACAATCATTTAAAGAGTTGAAAATAAAACGGCATACAGGAGAGAAACAGATTTTAACTCACCGCTTACCGTATCTTTACATGGATCTGGATAAATCTTCCTGTTGTGGAGGTAATAGAACAGGTGAGATGCAACGAGCTGGAAGGGTGCAAGGTTTTATTTCCTCCAACATAATGAAACACACTTCATAGCTCGGTGAGCTACTGCGTTGCTGAGGCATGTGTAACCATCTCCTTTATACAGGTTATACAGACAGAGAGAATGCATGGCACATTAGCATAGTGATTGTTCTCTAATAACATCAGTTACTACCTAACATTAGCATGACATCAGCTGGTGCCCAGATGTTCTCTCCGTCCTCGAGGGCGCATACATAACCATCCATTGTTCTGCCCCTCTTCCTGCTTCTGGGTGTGAAGAATGTCCACCCGCTGTGTCTTGTGTCACCACACAGGCCCCCCCTGAACACCCAGAAAGGGCAGTGACCCCCCCCCCCCCCCTGCCGTTTGGGCTCAAGTTGACGCCAATGGAGGCTGCAGCTGGGGGTTGCCGCTCCGGTCGAACTGTCTGCTGGTGAGGAGTGTTGGAGGGCATGTAAGTCTGTGGGGGTAAAGGGGGAGGGGTGGAAAAAATAGTGTGCTCCACTCCGAGTTCCAGCACGTTGAACGGCCGTGGATCGTGGGCGCACAGGACCGGTGCGCGTCGTGTGTAATGGAACAAACCAGCGATCGGCTGGCTTTAGGGAGTGAGGTGCGGGAAGAATGATGTGGAGGAGGAGGGGGAGGTGGATAGGAATAAGTGAGTGCCAGCCCGGGATGTCAAAAGTGTCTGGGCCGCGCAAAAATTGCGTGTGGATCAGCCATGGTGAGGGACTTTCCCGGTAAACCTGGCGGTGATCCGCAGCGGGTGTGAAAAAATTTAATCTGACTCGTGTGGGCGCAGTCCTGCAAGGATGAGGGGAAGGTGAACGGCCAAATTCCCAGAGGATGCGTAGTGGCTGTGGAAAAAACTGAAGCTGTGTGAGGGACTTGGCAGTTTTGCTTTAGATGTGGAAGCGGCCCTAAAGGCATCGGGGAAAGCAATCGGCTAAATTTCCGTTGTGCGCAGCGGCTGAGAGACAAACATGTCCTGGGTGCAAGGCTGCACGTCTGCTTT
The DNA here is from genome assembly GCA_020510985.1 of Pholidichthys leucotaenia. Lineage (NCBI taxonomy): Eukaryota > Metazoa > Chordata > Actinopteri > Cichliformes > Pholidichthyidae > Pholidichthys > Pholidichthys leucotaenia. The sequence continues at coordinate 82,418,291 of CM035848.1, read as the reverse complement.
AGGAGCGGCAGCAGCCCTAAAGGTTCCCAGGATGGCGATCGGCCGTGTTCCCGGGGCATGTGCAGCTGCAGAGGCTGGTGTGTGAGTCTGTGGAGCTGGTTTGTCCCTGGTGTGTGGCGCGCGCTGCGGCCACGTAGCTGGAAGTTGCGCTGTCCTTATAATCCTGTGGTGTGTGCACAGGGCTTCTGTGCGCTGAAAGTCCGCTGTAGGGAGGTGAGTCAGGGTCGGGGAGCTTCATGGAAATCAACGCAGACAGCGCCGATGATCTTCCCCGTTCAGGCTGTTTCCTTCGGTTTGCTCGTGTCGCCGTTCATGGTGCGTGTCGGTCCCAGCGCTGCCCACTCTGGAGAGCGCGCTCCGGTGTGGATGAAGAGGATGCAGGCGCTCTCTGGTACTCTGGAGTTCACAGCGCGGTGAGAGGGAGTAGACGGTCATTCTCTCTCGTCAGGTCACCAGTGTGGAGAAAATGGCATAGTTGAGAGACGCACAATGCACGTCCAGGGTCACCAATGTGGAGGTAATAGAACAGGCGAGATGCAACGAGCTGGAAGGGTGCAAGGTTTTATTTCCTCCAACATAATGAAACACACTTCGTAGCTCGGTGAGCTACTGCGTTGCTGAGGCATGTGTAACCATCTCTTTTATACAGGTTATACAGACAGAGAGAATGCATGGCACATTAGCATAGTGATTGTTCTCTAATAACATCAGTCACTACCTAACATTAGCATGACATCAGCTGGTGCCCGGATGGCCTCTCCGTCCTCGAGGGAGTATACATAACCGTCCATTGCTCTGCCCCTCTTCCTGCTTCTGGGTGTGAGAAGAGTGTCCACCCGCTGTGTCTAGTGTCACCACACAGGCCCCCCCCCCCCGAACACCCAGAAAGGGCTGTGACCCCCCCCCCCCCCCGTCGTGTGGGCTCAAGTTGACGCCAATGGAGGCTGCAGCGGGGGGTTGCTGCTCTAAGCGGGTTAGCTCCACTCGTCCAGGTATTCTGAGCACCGTCCAGCTACATCCTGACTTCTTTATAATGTTCAGTTTAGGAGAAGGCCTTGGACTGTTTTTATCCAAAGCTGGTGTTCAAACTGTAGTTTCCTAAACGTGTTAGCAAGTGAATACTGCTGGATATGAAGACCAGTTGTATTCAGCATGTTGAAATGCGTCATACGGGGACATTGTCAAAAGACGGACTGTGATTGGTTAGAGGTTACCTCTTTCGGGTTTTTTTTTTCTTCAATGCAAGGAGATAGTGAATTTTCCATAGCAACACATATAAACTGATTTCTGATTGGCTAAATAATTTCAGAATGTATTCTCGCCTCCTTAGTTGAAAAACGAACTAATTTCTGATTGGTTGATTAATGTTCCCACAGCGGCAAGCCCATTTTTTAACTTCTGCGGACTTCTGACAGAATTCTGACTTCATGCTAAACAATATCTTCTTCTTTTAGATTTGATTGGTGGTTGGCAACCAACTTACAGGTGCATTACCGCCACCTACCGGACTATGTTGTATCACTGCTATAGTGTCAGTAAATACTCAGGAGCTGTCTCTGGATACTATCTCTCTATATATAATTCAAGAAATCTCTGTGTGTTTGTGTGTCTGTATCACTCTTCTTCTTTTAGATTTGATTGGTGGTTGGCAACCAGCCCACAGGTGCATTACCACCACTGACTTGATTATCATCTTCTTCTAGATTTGATTGGCAGTTGGCAACCAGCTTAATCACTCTATATCTTTGTATAAGGAGTTCTTATAAGGAGTTCTGAACAACTCCATATGTGTGAAAAAATTATCCGTCTTGGCTGTAGCCAGTCTATGTGTCTGTCTTCTTCTATTCTTCTTTTAGATTTGATTGGCAGTTGGCAACCAGCATACAGGTGCATTACCGCCACTGACTTAATTATCATCACCCTATATCTTTGTATAAGTTCTGTGTGTCTGTCTATATCATCACTTCATCACTCTGTATAATTCAAGAAATCTGTCTGTCATGACCATAGGTCTCGCTAAAAGATCATAGGATTGCCTATGATGTCTACATGATATCTATATGACGTCATATAGACACCATAGTATAAAGTGATTCAAGAACATCTGTGTGTATGTCTGTGTGTGATCAAAGGCAGGCATCACTCACGATCATAGGACTTGCTATGACATCATCAAAGATCAAAGGCGGGCATCATAGGAAGGCATCACTCACCATCATAGGACTCGCTATGACTGAAAGCAGACTGAAAACCCCTTCTTTCCCACTGCCATCAGACTCATGAACATATAACAGCTCCCAAAACTCTGTAACACAGCTTCGCATATAGGAACTCACACACCAGCTGCTAAATTTGCACACTGCTCACCTGTACAGTCGATACAGTATCACCTGTCTGATGTCCATATCATCTCTGCTGCTACTTATCAGGTAGTGACAGTTGGATCATATGATAATGTTCTCAAGAACACATCTGGTAGGTGGCGGTAATGCACCTGTGGGTTGGTTCCCAACCACCAATCAAATCTAAAAGAAGAAGAAGAAATAATCTGTAATTATACACTGCTTGTTGCACAATGCTCATTTGCACACTGTACGGTACGTCTTTTTCTCCCCCCCCCCATCCTGTTAGGCAGCTAGGCAAGCAGAACAGATTTACTTTGCCAAGATGAGCTTATGCAGTACCTAATTATGTACTGTATATTGTTGTAAACTCCTGTAATAACTTAATACTTTATTTTTAATTATTTTACCCATGGAAGACCCAACAGGATGGGGGAGAGGGAAAGGAAGTGTGTGGAGGGGGAAAGAAAAGGGAGGGGAACAGACAAAAAGACAAACAAACCAACAACTAAAACAAACAGAAGACAAACTGCTTTTTCCACCGAAGATGTCTCAACACCAGTCTGGTTTCCGCATCTGTTAAAGGAGAGACACTTGTGCGTGTGCGTCTGTGTGTATATATGAAAGCGCGTGCAAAATAAGTGTGTGCATGTGAGTGGTTTTTCAGGAAACGTATGAAGCGGGGGGCCGGTCGCAGCAGCTCTCCCCCTGGGAACCCCGAGCAGGCAAAGCAGCACCACCAACCCCCACAGGGCACAAACGTCTGAGGTCAGCAAGCCCCAGGAAAACCAGGCATCCGCCCCCTGAGGGATGATCGAGGGAGGCCAGGTCGCCAGGCAGCTGGCGCGGTGAGCCCACACCCCTGGACGCGCCAGCCCCCTACCGCCCCCCCCCCCCAGTGGGGCCAATGTCCACCCCGGGCCCCAGGCACCAGGAGGCCAGTGACCCCACCCCCCGGACCGGAGACCGGCCCGCGCCACGCAGCACGAGCCCCCCCAGGCACTCCCACATTGGGCCCGCCCCCCCAGCACCATCGCCGCACACCCCGGAGACCCCCATGCCCAAAGAAGTCCCCACTGCCCAGGGGAGCCCACCTTGCCGAGAGGCATTACCCCCCTTAATCCAGCACCTCCCGGCTAGCAGACACACCCCTCCCCACACCTTCACACCCACATGCCCCCATGCACACCCACAGGCACTCCCTCACTCTCCCGGACCCACCCATTCTCTCTCACTCCTGTACCAGTTCAATCTTACCCCTCATTCACCCTTGTTTCTTAAGGTGGCTGTGAAGCAGATGCTGCGAGCCTGAACGTGAACCAGCGCCCAGCAGCGGTCGGGGAGACCGCTGGCGTGGGCCACAGAAGCAGACCCCCACCCCCAGAGCCCACCCAAGTGACTGATCAGCAGCCTACCACAGGCACCCCGAGATGCCACCCGACACGCAAAGTGCCGCACAAAACTGACCTACCATCACCACCTCCAGTCATCACCCCCTCACTCTCACTTACTCTCGTATTCAGCCCCCCTCTCACTCCCTTGGTTGTATCTATACATTCAGTAGCACCCAGGGATTTTGACAACATGACGGGTCCCAGGCACCCCACTGGGCCCCCACGCCTCCAGCAGGAGGAGGATAACAGGGGTGGGGGAAGACCCCCCCCCCCCGCACAAAACATGGTGGGTGTATGTCGGTTATATGATGTGATTGTGTGTAAATGTGTGGGCTACCAAAGCGCAATTAAAATTGGGGGGATGGTGATTGGAGAACCGTGAACCACTGCGATGGGCAACGGGGCCCCCATCCCCCCAAGCCCTCAGTGTCTAAAACGTGAGGGCAGCCCCACCGTGCAGCAAAGGTATCCCCTTCGCCGGCACAGTGGGGCACACCACCACCCCAAAGCCCCAATTGTGTCCAAGAAGATGTATATTCCACCCAGAGTAAGGAGGAGGGCGGGAAATAAGACTGGGAGGGAGGCGGTCTAAAAGTGAGGCCCCCCCCCCCCCCCCCCCCCCCCAGAAGCCAGCTTGCAAACTGGTTCATGAGGCCACCCACTGCCCCAAAATCCCAACCAAGGGCGAGGGCCACCAGTGCGAGTAGCACAGGACCCACCAGCATCGCGCCCCGGCGCTCTCAACACCACAAATATGATGAGGCAGCCATACCCATTCCCACTCATCTTACACAGACAAACATGGACAACAACAATAGTCACAATAGTGAACAATGGGCCAGACCCACACGGCGCCCCACATGCCAAGTGACGCCCCCAAGCGCCCGCGCAAGCCCACCGACCACCCACCCCAGATGCACACTGACAGTGACAGGCCGTCCCGCAGCCACAGCCACCCTGGAGCAGCCCAACGGAAACACGGCCACCAACCCGCGCCAACAGCCCCCCCCCCAAACCACCCCAAGCACCAACACACACACACACACCGCCAATGACACAAGGGGCAATGCAACAAAGTGCCCAACCCCGCGACACAACAGCAGTGCAGCTGGGACGAGCAGGGCCCGAAATGCCAACACCCATGCCACTCGATGGACTGCCCCACCCCCGCCACCCAACGAAATTCTCCTACTCATACACACATCCACCACCCCCAGACATCCACCCACAGGTAACCACACCCATACACACACGTACCCCCACCCACCATCACTCATGCCCACCTATACCCACACACAGCCCCACCTGCCCACTCACGACACACACACACCCATTTCCGCAGCCGCTCATACACAAGCCGGGGCCAACCCCCACCACTGGCGCACACCCGATCCTGGCCCGGGGGGGGGAAATGCCCCCCCCCCTCAGCACCAGGGGTCCAGGGCCAGACCCAAACCCCCCTGGGAGGTGAGGCCAGCTGGCTGGGGGCCACGGCCCACTTCGCAGCCCCCCCTTCCGACCAACCCCCCCCAGGCCAGACACACAACCAACCCGGAACAGGCCCCCTGGACACCCACGGTCGGGCGCAGCCAGCCGCCAGAGGCGCCAAGGAGAGCAAGCTACTGCCAGTCACCCTTCAGGTTATAGAATTAATAAGCGGGGACCAGAGAGAATTGAATTCCGCCAATTGATTATCTGAGGAGGCTGACAATCTCTCCAGGCTAATATAATCTCATAGTAAGTTATTATAATAAGTCATGCACAAGTTATTTCTTGATTTCCAGTTCATGAGGATAGTTTTCTTTGCGATGCATAAGGTGGTGAGAATCATGTATGACATCCTTGCATCTATATTTATTTCACTTAAATCACCTAATATGCAAAGTGTGGGTGAGGATGGGACACTATACCCAAGCCATGCCAACAAGTCCTCACATGTCTTCCGCCAGAACTTTTGAACTGGTGCACAGGACCACATAGCATGCATATAGCTATTCGGGATGTTGCTGGTGCAGTGAGAGCAGATATTTGTGTGACTCAGGCCCATTTTGAACATCCTTTGTCCTGTGTAATGAATTCTATGTAGAACTTTATACTGTATGAGTTGTAAGTTAGAGTTTTTAGTCATCTTAAATGTTTTTTAAAAACATTTGTGTCCAGAAGCTTTCCTCCTTATTGATTGATAAGTCTGTCTCCCAGTTTGATATTGGAAGAGATCTGGAGTCATCAAGTTTTGATAATAGTCCATGTATTTTCGATATTAATTTAGGGGACCGAAGATTTAGAAACTCTGCCACCTTAACTGGTACTTCTAAATCTGTCTGATTAAGACTGAATCTTGCTTTTACTACACTGGTCAACACCAAATTTATTGTCTAAGTTTTTTTTAGCTGATATGACAATTTTGATGTGCTGAATCCAAGAATCACATTGGTTTTGCTCAATCAGGTCAACTTTTTGAACTATGGCCACATGTTTTTTTTTACGATTTTGTTTACATGTATGGGTATTTTTGCTTTATATGATGCAAAATTCTTTTTTAGTTCTTGAAATTCTCTGAATTTTGAACAATGATGATGCAATTCAATTTACATGTACTTACCTTTATCAGTGTCTACTATTCAATTTACAGTACAACCGTACAACTGCTGTACAACTGCTTACAACTTAGCATAAAAACCTGACGTGATCGAAAGAAACAGATGTCATTTTCAGATTCAGTGGTGCAAAATTGTCTTAAATCAGCTGAAAAAACAGACAACTTACAAAAAAAATTATTTTTGTTACGTTGTGTTATGGATTTAAGCTGTTGGTATTCAAAATACTTTTTATCACTGATGTTTGACACTAGATCGTGAAATTGGATAAAATTTCCACCTTGAATAAGATGTTCTAAGTTATTTATTCCCTTCTCTTGCCATAGTGAAAAATTTGACATCCCCTTTTGTTGCAAGATATCATGATTATTCCAAATGGGCGTGAGTTTACAGGGGACAAGTGAAGACCCCGTTATTTTTATAAATTTCCACCAAGCTGTCAGAGGAACTGATAATGCTTTTAAAACAGTCATGGCATTTAATACAGAGACTCATAAAAGGTGGTCCCTCCGGGACCCCACCCACCCCCCAACACAGACTGTTCACACTTCTACCCTCAGGCCGGAGGTACAGAAGTGTGAAATGCAGGACAACCAGACTGAAAAACTCCTTTCCCACTGCCATCAGACTCCTGAACAGATAACTCCCAAAACTCTGTAACACAGCTTTGCATATAAGAACTCACACACACACCGGCTGCTAAATTTGCACACTGCTTACCTGTACAGTAGATATAGTCTCACCCGTCTGATGTCCATATCATCTCTGCTGCTACTTATGTACAGTCTACTGGTACTATGGTTACAAAAATAATTTGTAATTACACACTGCTCGTTGCACAATGCTCATTTGCACACTGTACATAAGTTTATGCCATCTCAGGTTCACATCAGGTTGCACAATGCTCATTTGCACACTGTACGTAGTGGTATATTGATATCAGATGGCATGAACCTATCACTTTAGTCATCCATTGAATTTTCAATTTCATTCCTCTACTGCCTGTGTGTTGGTGTGTGTGTTATTAGCATCCATTAGTATTAGGATTGAGTTACAGTACTGTGTTAGTGTGTCATGACCTATTAGAATTGTTGTCTCTGTACCTTTTTAACTTGGCATTCGTTTGGAGAGCAAAGTAAGAATTTCATTGCTCAGGAAATGTAGCATTTCTTCTTCTTTTAGGTTTGATTGGCAGTTGGCAACCAGCTCACAGGTGCATTACTGCCACTGACTTGATTATCATCACTCTCCATCTTCGTATAAGGAGTTCCCATAAGGAACTGTCACATGATAATAAAGCCTTTGAATCCTTGAATCCTATGACATCAAAGATCATAGGACTCACTATGGCATCTTCAGAGATCAAAGGCAGGCATCACTCACGATCATAGGACTCACTATGACAAAGATCATAGGACTCGCTATGACATCAAAGAATGAGTGGTGACGTGCTTGCTTACACCTGCTTTCTATGGGCATGCAGAAATTCTTATACTTGGTTTCTATGCAATAACAACCTGCAGCTGAACGCGCTGAAGACAGTGGAGATGATTGTAGACTTCAGGAAAGTCACTACTCCTCTGCCCCCCCTCACCCTCTCAGGCTCTCCCATCACCACTGCTGATTCCTTCCGCTTCCTAGGCACTACCATCACCAGGGACCTCAAATGGGAGCTGACCATCAGCTCACTCATCAAAAAAGCCCAGCAGAGGATGTTCTTCCTGCGGCAGCTGAGGAAGCTCAAGCTACCCACCAAGATGTTAGTGCAGTTCTACACAGCCATCATCGAGTCCATCCTCACCACCTCCATAACCGTGTGGTACGCAGGAGCCACTGCCAGGGACAGACTAAGGCTGCAGCGCGTCGTGCGCACTGCTGAGAAGGTGATCGGCTGCAAGCTCCCATCTCTCCAGGATCTGTACATCTCCAGGACCCGGAGGCGTGCTGGCCGGATCATAGCCGATCCCTCACACCCTGGTCACGTACTGTTTGCCCCCCTCCCCTCTGGTAGAAGACTTCGGTCCATCCAGACTAAAACCTCCCGTCACATGAACAGCTTCTTCCCCTCTGCCATTAGACTGCTGAACACTAAGTGACTCTCGTGCACCATGTACAGCAGCTCAACCAGACTCATGTCAATCATCACTGTTTTCTTCCTGCATTACCGACTGCACTATATAGTTCTCCACAGTATCTGCTGCTGGCTAATATATATTTTAACTGTTGACCAGTATCACTTAATCTTATCCTACACTTTATTACATGTATAGTTTATTTCTCTTATCTTATCATGTTTAATGTTGCAGCATTGTACCGAGACAAATTCCTAGTTTGTGTACTACATGAACAATGGCAATAAACCTGATTCTGATTCTGATTCTGATTCTATGGGCATGCATGGGTATGCACGGGCATGCACATATAGACTGAACTTCTCCCGGAAGAGGACAATCCAAGGACGGCTGGTTTTTTCGTACATGGGGAGTTGTTCAGAACTCCTTGTGGGAACTCCTTATACAAAGATATAGAGTGATGATAATCAAGTCAGTGGCTGTAATGCACCTGTAGGCTGGCTGCTAACTGCCAATCAAATCTAAAAGAAGAAGAAGAAGAAGAAGAAAAGAAGTGGACTAAGGACTGTGCACTGTGGAATGCCACATTTTATTGGAAACATGCTGGATAAAAACTGATTCTTTTTTGGAAGAAAGCAGGTATAAGCAAGGGTGTAAACAAGCATGTCAGCACTCGTTCAGTGATGCCTGCCTTTGATCAAGTCATAGCGGATCCTATGATCTTTGATGATGTCATAGCGAGTCCTATGATTGTGAGTGATGCCTGGCTTTGATCTTTGATGATGTCATAGTGAGTCCTACAATGCCTGCATTTGATCTTTGATGATGTCATAGCGAGTCCTATGATCTTTGATGATGTCATAGCGAGTCCTATGATCTTGAGTGATGCCTGCGTTTGATCTTTGATGCCCTGATTTTGAGCGATGCCTGCCTTTGATCACACAGACACAGATTTTCTTGAATCACTCTATACTATGGTGTCTGTCTGTGTGTGTGTTCCACGCGTATCTCCCGAACCGAAGTGGCCTCAGATTTTACATGTGCTGTACTGAGGATACGAGGATGTGCATCCCCGAATTTCAGCCTCCCTGGATATGTGGAAGTTTAGGAGGGGAAATCTTTAATGAACGTCCATAGGGGAGCTGTGGCCATTCATAGCTATGACATCAGGCGCACCAGGCGCACACTGTGTTCCTATGATGTCACATGACTATATAAGGAGTTCTGAACAACTCCTCCTATGATGTCATGCAGACATCATAGGCACACTGAGGTCAAAACACTTTCTACGGGCATGCAGAAATACTTGCTTAACCATGTCAAAGATCAAAGGCAGGCATCACCATGGTTACTGTTGCCATGGTAGTAACTTTCTACGGGCATGCAGAAATGCTTACACCTGCTTTCTACGGGCATGCAGAAATGCTTGCTTATATTTGGTTTCTACGGGCATGCACGGGTATGCACTAGTTTTTCACAAACACAAATTACAATAACATAATTATGCAGATGATACACAGCTTTATATCTCCCTTTGCCATGATGACTTGAGCCCTTAGGAAACAAATCAAATCCATTAATGACATTAACATCTCAATGAACCAAAATTTTCTGCAATTAACCATGTATAAAACAGAAATCATAACTATAGGATTAAAGCAACAACAGAAAACATGCATGTTAGGTTAATTGGCTGTTCTAAATTGTCCCTAGATATCTGTTTCCTATAGGCCCTTAGACTAGAGGGTTAGTATTAATGAAAGCGCTTTGAGTGGTCTTTGTGACTAGAAAAGCGCTATATAAGTGCAAGTTAGTTAGTTAGATATGCACTGACCTCAGTTCGCATTCTTTTAAACCCAAAGAATATGCAAGAAATCTTGTTGCCATCATAGATGTCAACCTTAACGTCCACCACCACATCAACAATATCACCAGATTATCCTTCTTCCATTTTAAGAATATCGAGGGTTTTTTTTTGGTCACATTGAGATGCTTGATTATTGTAATTACTTGTTCTCTGGTCTCCCACAAAAAAACTAAACAACTGTAGCTTATTCAGAATACTGCTGTGTGTGTCTAGGAAACATTTATACATCACCCCAGTCTTAAAATCCCTGCACTGGTTCCCCATACATGCAAGAATTGATTGCAAAATTCTTCTGATTGTTTGTAAAGCACTAAATAGCTCTGTCCCCAATTATATAAAGTCACTGCTTATTCCTTATGCACCAAAAAGGAGTTTCAAATCTTTAGACAGTGGTCTCTTGTGGTCCCTCATTTGATCTAAAGCAGGTGAAGCAGCATTTAGATGCTAAGATCCTAAGATGGAATACCCTTCCCAGCCATTTTAAAAATGCCCCAACATTTAGCTCCTTTAAAAGCAGCCTTAAAACTTTTTTCAGATGCAGTCTTTTTTGCAGTGAATTGTAGAATTTACATATTTAGTCATGTTTCACTGAAGCTTATAGACATGTAGGCTTGAATGTGTGGGTTTGCTTTTATAAAGCACATTCAATTGCTTATTGTATGAAATGTACTCTATATTAAAATTCCTCTTGTTTTTCTTCTTCTATTATTATCAAAGCTAATATTCAAAAGGCATCTTTAGTCTATAAAGCTGTTTCAGTATTTTGCAGCCTTATAAAAGACGCATGTATTTTTTTTCCCTGTAGGTGGTGCCATTACACCACATTTCACCCAGAGCCCCTAACCCTGCAGATCTTTGAGGCAGAGAAGCCAGGACATGACTAGTTACAGTGCAGGAGCCTTTAACCAGGAACCTGTCAGTGCCCTCTCTCCTGAGCATGGACCCCAGGTCTCAGGGAAGAACTGGGTCTTTCACCGATGAAGCCGTTTCCATCCTGACCTCCACCAGCCAGCTGGCCTTGAGCCCTTCTGGGTCACACCTTTGGCTTCAAACATAAAGACAACTTTGCCAACATCAGTGCCATGGGTGGAAGCAGTGGTGAGGAAGACAGTGGCAACAATGCACGCCACAAATGGAAGTTCATCTCCAATGAGAAAAAGGATGAAGGCTACTGGAATAACAGGAGAAAAAACAATGCATCAGCCAAGCGGCCCCGAGAAAAGCGGAGAGTGAATGGCATGGTGTTAGAGAAGCAGGTGATCTGTCTGCTGGAGGAGAATGCCCGAATCAGGGCCGAGTTGTTGACCCTCAAATTTCATTTTGGCCTTGTCAAAGACTCCCCTGATATGTCTATTCTCTCATCTCTCTGTACCCATCCAATCACCAATATTACACAATACTGCCAACCTCACACTACTGCCCCCCCACATCTCAGCACACAGCCTGTTATCAGCATCCAAAACAACAAGGGTGACATCTGTGCTCCAAAACAAGCTGAGCTTATGTCAGCTCATTGTCAAAGAGAGGGGCCCACTGTCTCCACTTCATGTGGCTCAAATGTGTGCAGCCCTGATTTTTTTTTTTTTTTTTTATGAGCACGACAGGCCTCGACCGATGGATCAGAATTTTGGTTCATACATCTCTGCTCTGGACTTCATTGACAGTCGGTGCACAACCAAACAAGACCCACCCAAGGTTTGGAAGAGCCTTCCACACAAGCTCCGCTTTAAAAGCCCGGGGAGGGGGGGGGACATCGACAGAGGGCAGGTGTTTCCATCATCTGAGAGTTGGCACCATGGCCCTCCTGTGGCCACGGTGGGGCCGAACTTTCAGCAGAGGGGATGGGATGGTCAAACAGAGAGTCAGGTTCCTTGGTACAGAGATGAGGCCTGCATTGGGCTTCGGCAGCAAAGTCAGGAAGAATCCTCTCGATATTGCAACTCATCTTTTCAGCAGAACTTGCGGGACAGGAAGTATCCAGCAGAGGACACAGGCTTAAGGACACAGATCAGCTGTTTGAGGAAGAGGCTCAACTCAGAAAGCTTCTCTCCCAGCAGCTGCTCTCTAAGATTGCTTAAACTCCAAGCAGAGGTCAAATTCAGGGTGGATATTTCACTTCACTGTTAGGGAGGCAATAAACAGAGCATGGGGGACACTATAAGTGTCATTGTAGTAGTAAACATGCTTTACTGTATCTGTGTTTAGAAGAAGCCAGCTTTATTGTCATTCAAGCCATACAGCCAATCATGTACAGTAGAACGAAATTATGTTTCTCCTATCTACAATGTTAATCACATCTAGAATCAGAGGGGTCGCTGCCATGCAAGGCGCCGCCACAAAACACCGAAAGCTGCTGTATGTGTGCGTGTGTTGGGGGGGTAGAAGAGGGAGAGAGTGGTGAAGAACGCTGCTGATGATCTAAGTTTACAAGGGACACGTCCCCCTGTCTTCACCTTGAGTTATGACAATGCTGTCTATAGCATTAACAAGGAAAAAATGAATGAACTTTAGCTGTTTTAATGACACACAACAAGGGAAATATTAACCATTAACCCATATGTCCACACATCTCTTCTTGTACTATGGTTTTTATGATCATTGTAACTTTGTCAACACAGACTTTATTGTAATTGAACTATATGTATTTAAAGGTACACTCCAGTGGCTATAAATCCCCAATAAAAGGCTCATCTTATCTTAAAAACAAATCTACATTGTCTAGAATGATATCTTATACCCTTTTTTTCTAAAAAAAAACAAAACAAAAAAAACCCCCTCTCATTGTCTTACAGGTTCATGTCAAAATAGTTTCACTTTTCCATCCATCCATCCATCTTCTACTGCTTTTCCGAAGGTCCAGGTCACGGAGGCAGCAGCTCAAGCAGAGAAGTACAGACTTCCCTCTCCCCACCCACCTGCTCCAGTTCTTCAGAGAGGATACCAAGATGTTCCCAGGCCAGCTGGGAGACATAGTCTCTCCAGCGTGTCCTGGGTCTGCCCCAGGGTCTCCTCCCAGTGGGACGTGCCCGAAACACCTCAAGTGGGAGGCATCCAGGAGACATCCTGATCAGATGCCAAAACTACCTCAGCTGGCTCCTTGTGATGTGGAGGAGCAGCAGTTCTACTCTGAGCCTCTCCTGGATGACTGAGCTCCTCCTCCTTTCTTCTCCTTCAAATGCCAGGTTCTGTGACTAGGCCCACCCATATATCGCAAGGCTAATAGTGGCTAGCACTACATTAAACAGAATAAATCTTGTGATAAAAAGACATACCAGTTGGAGGACATTCCCAGTTATATGCACCATGGCCCAGGATAATGACTGAAATGGCACTGGTTCTTAAAAGCAGTTTATTGACCCATTCTTAATTTGGGTCAAGCTTTCAAAGCAGACGTCCAAAAATACTAACTGGATCTGGAGGCCAACTTCAGTTAGGCCAGAAAGTCCTGATTTGCTCAACACTACAGACCTGTTTAGTCATGTCGCCAAAAATGTTCTGTCTAAATTTGCCCTTTTTGGGGGGCGGGGCTTAAAACCCCTTACCCCTGCCAATTTCCTTAAAAACACCTAAAAAATAACATACCCAAAGAAAATCAAAAGTTGTTCTTCAACCCTTGCAGTATCTTCATGGGGTGGGTCTCATTCAAAAGAAAACTCAATTTTTTTTTTTTTGGCAAAACAGTCAGAATCCCTCTCCGTCACTGAGTAACTGTGATGTAAACATCCAAAATTTGAAGAAAATAAAGTTTGCCTGGGTGTTTTTTTATACAAATGCCTGCAAATAACATACAGCTGTTAGATACTGGTTGGAAAACACAATAGCAATGTATAACCAAGTGTTATCAAGTTCAGGTTAAAATTTTGTAACAATATCACAAAAAATTAATATATTACACACCTTTTTTCTCAGGCTGTAACCATGCGTTTTTGAACTGTGCCAAATGGAATCATGGTCATCAGACGTACTGTCTGTTAGGTCTGGAAATTAGGACAGTGGAGGTGGTCACTGTACTGAACAGTAACTTTATTAAAGGACACTGCTAACAGCATGTGTTAGAGCAGAATAGTAGCTACGCTAACCGGGAGTAAATACAGGCTGGTGTTGGCATAGAGGCAGAGCACCAAGCAGACGGTCTCCCGTCGTTAGTCCCCTAATATAGTCAGGGTGTGATGACGTCACATTGTGCATGCATCCCCACATCCGTGACATGTATGGTGGTATTCCAATATGCCACATTAACCCCCCCAGGGAAAAAAAAGAAAAAAAACAGAACTCCGCTGGTGATGGTTAACCTTTGCTGGGTACCTTGACTGTGGCATATTGCTAGCATAACACATATACATTCACCAGTACCAGTGCTGTGACTAACATAATGCAGAATGTTAAGCGCACTAGGTTGCCAATGCTAGTGTTACATCTGAGAAATGACCAGGCAGGAGGCGAGTCTTCATGCAGCTAACAAGTGAACTTTATTATGTGAACTTGGGTTTATATACAGAGTGGGCCATGCCCGCCTGACGTCACCCAGTGGGTGGGCACGGCTTCACATACACACCCATTCCACACACAACATTCTCTCCGCCCTTAGAAAATGGAACGTCATACACACCATTGAAAATCTCCCATATTTAAAACCCGAATCACGCACTAAGCAGGGAATAACGAACAGTAGTAACATGGCCTATCACATTCACTCAAAGAGCAACTAAGATGGACCTCATCTCTTGAAAATACAAAATAATCCCATATCACTCACATTCACTCACATGCACGCCAGCATCAAATATATACAAACTACACACTTTCTCAAATATGTACACAGGTATTTACACCAGAAAAAAATATTTTAGGTAACCCCAATGTCTCTGGGCAGCCACCATCTTCTAATCTGCCACAGAGGGCCTGGGCAACCCCATGGCATCAGTGCACCCAGTCGCCGTCTACCCCCAGGGTCAAAGCCCCCCTCCCTGGCAAAAATCAGGTTCAGGTTACTTTATTTGTACCCGTAGGTAGATTTGTTTTGCAGTCTGGTGACATCCATATTCACCAGCTGCCGGTCGCTGCGTGCGCATGCGCCCTCAAAATGTCTCTACCCGTCAGTCGGCGCTTCTTCCCTCTGGGCTTACCATGCTGACGTTCGGTGCGCCGCCTCTCCGTGTCTGACGAGCCGCTCCCGACTGCCTCACGCACTGCCGTCATGGCTCCAGACACTCTGGCCTCCAGTGGCTGCACCTTGGGACGAAACAAAGCCTGTTTGGTGGCGTCACCCGCCGCCTTGGGCACCTCACTGTACCATCCAGCGCCCTCATCCAAGGTGCATGGAGCTCCAGCACTGAGGCACTGCCCGACCTCCATGGCGCACGGCTGTTGCTGCTCACCTCTGGGGCTCGTGACGTCACCCTTGCCGGTCTCGTCCTCCGACCCCGGCTCCTTGCCTCCAGCACTCATGGTCCCGGTGCTCCGCTGCACCGTCACCGCGTCCTGCTGCAACTGCTGACCCTCTCCGGAGCCCTCGGCCTGCATGGTCTTGTTCTCCTGCTGTTTAGCTGCCAACAGCAGGGCTGACTCCTGCCGCACCTCCTCTCCATTGTCCTCGCACACTGCAACGTCCAACTCATCAGCGCTGTGGTCCTGTGCCAAGCTGAGCTTCATGGCTGGCTCGCTGTCTTCAGTGACCAGGGATTCTTCTACCCGTGGTCCTGGTTCTGCCTCGAGGTTCAGTATGGCACCCTTAGCCTCATCTTGGCGCGAAGTTAGCTCCTCAGCTAGCCCATCCATAGACTTAGACTGAGCCGTTAGCTTCCTGAGGCTAACTAGCTCAGACGCTCCTGGTGCCATTATCACCAGCGCCTGCAGCTTCACGGACCACGTATGCTCCTCGAAGTATTCGTCATGACGGCATCCTCATAACACTCCATTGCGCCCAGAGCACTGAGGATTCTCCGGCCTTCTGCGCCAAGGTTGTGAGCCAGGAGTGCCCGTCGTCGTCTCCCGTCCAGCCCATGCAGGCCCAGCGCCCTATTGTAATACTCGAACTCAGCCCTCCATTTTGGCCACAGGTTCACCGGCTCTCCAGCTTGTTCCAGAAACGGCAGTAACTGTCGCGGTAGCCAGCACGCACCCATTTTTCCTCGTCGCCAAATGTTACATCTGAGAAATGACCAGGCAGGAGGCGAGTCTTCATGCAGCTAACAAGTGAACTTTATTATGTGAACTTGGGTTTATATACAGAGTGGGCTGTGCCCACCTGACATCACCCAGTGGGTGGGCACAGCTTCACATACACACCCATTCCAGACACAACAGTTAGGTTACACATATTTGCTTGATGTTAAGGCACAATATGGCAGTATTAGCTTCTAGACCCATACCATAAATTACTTAAGGTTCCATACACCATAACCAAAACCACTACCTGAACCTGGGCAACTGGGTAGACTGCCAGTGAAACCCTGCACGGTTGAGTAGATTATTCTGCCACTGATCACCCATGCTCTGTTTAAACATTTCAAAAACACAGTAATTTTACTCAAACAGAGCCCAAGGTTATCATGGATGGTAAAACCCAGTTTGTAAAAAAGATCACACCCCAGGATGTTGTCCCTGTGTGTGGTTATCTGGAAGACAAATGCTGGGAGGACTCTTGACCCGTAGCGAACCGCCAGTGATACAGCCCCTACTAAGTTGATGCATGTGTGTGTCCATAGCTGTACAGCTCCGTTGGATTCTTCCCAATAGGATGGTCGGGGAAGAATTTTTTAACTGTAACCCAGTTCATCACTGACCTCACAGTGGTGGTGTCCAGCAGCAACGGTAAGCTGATGTCATCTAACCTCACAGTGCACCACTTGTACGCCACCCCTCTGGAGCCCATTGCGTGGATGATGGTTGTTGGTGGTTCTTTTGGACTGGGTGGTGGGCTTGATGTCAGTCGTGTCGATCGGCACACCTTGGCGAAGTGATTGAGCTTGCCGCAGCGTTTACATTGCTGCCCCCTGGCCGGGCAGGATCGCGCTCGCTCTTTGTGCATCGGGGAGCCGCAGTTACCACATGAATGGGGTTTCACGGTGTGCACCTCAGCGTCCTCTGAGAAGGTCGTGTCGTGACTGGGTTCTTTTGCTGGGTTAACTGCATGTGCTAACAGGGCTCACTGTCATGGCTCACCTAGTTGTGATGTTAGCTTGTGGGCGGCCTCCAGCTGGAACACCAAATCCACCACCTTTGCCAGCGGTAGGTTGTCGGGCGCCATGATTAGCTTCGCCCACAGCCGCGGGTTGCTGGTGTGCTACACTAGCTGATCCAGCACTATTTTGTCCGCTATACGGCCAAACCTGCACATGCTCACCAGACAGCGGAGGTCCACGACGTACTGCTGGGTTGCTTCTCCCACTCCCTGTCGGCGTTGGCGGAGCTTGATTTGTCTAGCCACCTCACTCACTGGTCGGGGCAACAGAGACGTTTCCATCTTCAGGAAAAATGTTGAATTTTCTTCCAGAAGACCAATTTTTCTCCTCGTCGCTGTTGTTATGTCTGGAAATCAGGACAGTGGAGGCTGGTGTTTGCATAGAGGCGGAGCGCCAAAGAGACAATCTCCAGCCGTTAGTCCCCTAATATAGTCACGGTGTGATGGCGTCACGTCACACATGTGTCCCCACGTTCATAAAGTTTATGGTGGTATTGCAATATGCCACAATGATCATTCTAACAGGGCTCTTTTTAGCTTTTGGGAACCATATGCAAGATTGAATTTGGGGACCCTATTTTTGGAATAAGGAAGAGTTCAAATCCTTTTACCAGAGTGGTGGCTTAGTTGATACAGCATCTGCCCCACAACTGGGAGGTCGTGGGTTCAATCCCCAGCCGGGTCATACCAAAGACCATATGAAAATGGTACTTCCCGCCTTCTAGCTTGGTGCTCAGCATAATAGAATGGAGGAAGGAAAAGTTGTTGGTGGCGGCGCCTTGCATGGCAGCGGCCCCTCTGATTCTAGATGTGATTAACATTGTAGATAGGAGAAATGTAATGTCGTTCTACTGTACATGATTGGCTGTATGGATTGAATGACAATAAAGCTGGCTTCTTCTTCTTAAAAAGCATTAAAAAATTAACTTGGGCCACTATCTAAATGAAGAAAAAAAAAACAATAAAAATCTAAACAGCATCCATGTGAAAGTTGCAAATTTACAAGAAAATAGTCAAAAATTTATAAGACAAAGTTGGAAATTAAACAGCAACAAATTTATAAGGAAAAATGTGCAAATTTATGTGTATGATATACTGTATGTCAACTGTCTTAAGGTGTGATCAGACTAAACGAGTCGTGAATTTTTCGCATGGCACAATTACATAGTATGAAGTCAACGTAAACACGTAAAAACATGCCAATTCATGTCCAAGCAAGTAGCAGAGGGGCAGGGTTTCCTTCATAACTTCTGCAGCTGCTTTCTACCTGCTGTGGAAATCCCCAAAACACAGCCATGGGTCATCTAGTGAGGCTCACAACTGGGAAAATGTCACTGCCTCCTCCAGAAAGTGCACCTGGATGACGGTTGTTTACATTACAGTGCTAGCTGCTAGCCCTCATTAGCACATTGGTTGCAGGATACAGACTAGAGACACCCTGCCTCACACTTCACTTCAGCTAAAGAGTTTCGGTCCATCTGTCTGCAGGTGAGTGACCGTTTCATTTTCAAGCTAGTTTACTCTTCAGTGTCTCGAGGCTGATTAGCTGTCGCAACCAACTCCCACTGCAATATACAAAGTCAGCGTTTTGTCAGCACACACCATCAGAGTAGCCAATAGTAAACCTCTGGCCGACAACACCTGTGATTGGGAAAAGAATCCATCAGGGTATGTTTGTGTATTCACATCAGTGGTAGACTCTCAGGGGAAGCAAAGCCTTCTCTGATGGCCTAAACACTGTCAGAATTACATTTACAACTTACATTCTTATATTTGTTCCATGAGGATGTATTAAATTATTCACAATAGTCTATTCTCTTCATTTTATGGCTTTTCTCTTGGTTGCACTCCTTCCAGTAGCGTAATACATATTAGAGTGTTTTTGTCCAATCATATTTCAGCCATCTGTGTTGCCAGGGTCAAGCAAATCTGCCTTGGGCCTTCAGGAATTAACAGTGCAGCTCTGTAGGCTAAATTAACTGTTAAACTTGTTGCTTAAACATGTTGCTTTAACCAATCAGATGTCTTCTATATGTCCAGGGGTACGCATAGAAGGCACTTGAGAACTTCGGCATTTTCATGTCTTTTGATTGGATGGTTAGACTCCTCCACCCACAATGTAGAGGATCCTAGCTAGCAAAATGCCAGTGCAAGGACTTGCTTAAGCAGCTACAATATACTGGATCTGTTTAAATATAGTAGCTGTTTTTCCACCCACAATGGCTGACAGGGGAGAGGAAAATTATTTGGTCGCTGATACTTAAAAAAAAAAATTAAAAAAAAAAAATTTTTCTAGATGGACTTTTCAAGAAAAGCTGGCCATTGTGAAGAGAGGTCGGCCAACCGGGAAAAGATTTGTCTGTCACTTCCATATTAGCAACGAGCGATATGCTTTGATTACAGCCTCCGAGGATGCTGCAAATTATCTTGCTGGGAATGCCCGTTGTTTGCAACTGATCGAGTAGATACTTAGCGCCAGACAGGGTTTGCAAACTTGAGCTGTCTGTCATACCATGACGATTTAAGCAGCGTTTGCCAAATATAAAAATTGGTCTAAAACACTGGGATACGCTGAAATTATCACTTTTGGCCATATGCATAACCTTAATCATAACATAGCGTAACCATAACAACTTGGACATACAGTATACTGTACATAACACATTATTAACTTATATGGAATATTTCCATAACATATAAGTAACTTAAACCAACTAATGCTTAGTGTGTTGCCGACATTCGTAACTTATGCACAACAATAGTCTAACTTCTGCATAGCGCAGTCATGCCAAACTGCCGTTGCCTCCTGATTCATGAATCCTAGGTGTGCAGAGATCATCTCTGTTCAACCGAGACAATTCTCCCTTCCAAAGACCAGGCGGGGGGGGTGTGACCAACCTGGCAGATCTGTCAGGTCAGTCACGCCTGTCAGATGACAGCTGTCACAACCTGGCTCAAAGACACGTGAACTGATGGCAATAGAAAAGTTTATTTTCAATAGAGTGAAAAAAAACCAAGATAATGCATGGAGTGTGCTTTTGCTGGGAGGTGCAGCCAAGCCAGAGCTATGCTCTACGCTTCAGGCAATCAGCTAATTGGATCCTCCTCCTCCGGTGTTCTGACATTCCGGCATATCTATCAAAACAACACTGAACAGCTGATGGTACAGACCAGTCAAAGGTAAAAAACATGGAGGAGGGCTAAACAGCGATTTGGATCTTAAATCCTGTAGCTTGAAAGTGCTCAGATATATCCCCGACAGGTCCTGTTATACGAACAAGTACGCATGCTTAGTTCTGTGTGTGTGTGTGTGTTGCAGGCAGCAGCAGAGCTCTGTATGGGTTTTTCCTGTGAACCAACGCTGCAAATACACCATTATAGGGTAGCTGTAAGTTAGAAACCCATTCAGTAAGTTACACATAGGTTCAACGAGCGTTACACATATTAGAAATAATTTCTGGGTATGCTAGGCATTAATCTCAATGTACTTCGACTTTTGAGTAACTATGAGTCACTGACAAATAACGTGTGTGAACGAATGCATAACTTCCCTACAACCTTTGCTCCGCGAATGCGGGACATATCAGCCATATGCTGGATACGTCGGAAAATTTTCAGCATGCTGAAAATTAATTTTCAGAAGAGCACGGCGAACTATGCCGTATTCAGTGTGCTTCAGACTATAATTTTATAGTTAAAGTTATCTTTAACATGCTTTGTGTGGATGGCCCTATTAAATAGGCTATGTTTATGGTGTTTGGTATGAATGGCACTTAAATCAGGCAGATCACCACTGAAGGCCTAGTTGTAAAATGCACGGTCCGCCACCGATTCACATCCATGATGGATGCAGGCTGAACAGAGCCCAGAGGAGATGCTGTGGTGTGGGTGTCCTGTCAGATCCCTTGGATTACAAATTGCTATTACATGAATATTTATTATCAAATTCAACTACAATTATTCTGCCTCCTGCAGCTTTAATTTTTAGGTTCCCATTTCACCGCATCTCTTCTAAATGAAGCATTGAAGAAAAGATTCAGCCTCGGCAGAGGACTGCAGTCTCTTACTGCTCTCGTTTTAATTTAATGCATCCTAAATCTCCTTTAAAGACATGCAATCACCACCTTTTAGTGTGAGTTCTCCTGCACTGAGGTTTCTGAGTTAAAGGGGACAGTGTGGTGTGGGACGGTGCCAGGTTTAGAGAGGTGAATGCAGGCAGAAGTGAGACTGCATGAGTCATCCATCACGTCAGCAGCAGAAATTCTATTTTTAGCCCAGAAGCAGCTGTGGTGGGGAGACTGATTGACCTGCATGGATAAGAAGGATACAGGTTCTGAATAAATTATCAACTGGAAATGATACAAAACTGCAGACATCAGAGACCCTGCTGTGAAATAATAACACTGAGGTGGTGGAAAGCTGCTGTTCATGCAAATGACAACAAAATGTAGTCTGAGATCACGACTGAATGTCATTATTTTGTATTAACGCATTCTTAAGATAGTTCCATCTTTTATCTTTATTCTTTTCTCAACACTAGATGGGGCCAAAGAGTCTAGTAAGTGACTCACTCGTTCATTCATCCATTCAGTCATTTACAGCAGTGCCACTATGAGGCTGCCTCCTCCATTGTGTTTATGGTGTCACATGCTGCACACAGCTCAAGAAAATGTGCACATTACTGTACTGATACTCAGCTTTACTCACAAACCCCAGTGCAAGGACAGAAGAGAGAATTCAAAAAGTCACAGTGACCTAATAGATAAAATACAAACCAGCTGCAGACAGCCTGATTCTCTCTCTCTCCACCAAAAACCACAACATAGACATGAGATCTTTTGTCTGTGATCCATCTAGTCCACCCAGTCTGCCACACCCCCCTCCATACCATCAGCCATATAAGCTACAATGAAAGCCTACTGGTTGCTAGGCAGGCACCACCACCAAAGCACAGTTGCTGAGAGGAAGACCTGCAAGCAGGTCTTCACTGGGCTGCACGGTGGCGCAGTGGTTTAGCACTGTGGCAGCACAGTTTTACCCTCGGCCGGGGGATCGCGGGGATCATGAGATCGTGGGTTCGATCCCAGCCCCCGACCAACAGTGAGCTGTGTGGAGTTTGCATGTTCTCCCCGTGTTGCGCGGGTTTACTCCGGGATTTCTCCGGTTTCCTCCCGCACACCAAAAACATGTAGGTTTAGGGCGCTCGCGCACGCAGCGACCAGCGGCCGGTGGCTTGTCACCAGACTGCAAACCAAATCTACCTACGGGTACAAATAAGTAACAAAAAAAAAAAAAAAGCAGAGGCAGCTGGAGAAATGGAGGACGGTGTTGGGGGTTGGTGGTCAGAGGACTGTGCGATGAGGGGGAGGGGGAGCAAGACAAGTTCAAGGCCACTGTTTCCCCCAACAGGATAATGGTAGTGGCCATGACGATGATGAGAGGGTGGGTGTCTGGTGCACATGTGTGTATTCAGATAAAGCAGGGGGAGGGGACATAAGTGGGGATACTAAAGCAGGGCTGACGTAACTGCGCATGAAATATGAGGGGACGAAAAACAACAGTCTCTGTGGGATAATAGGAAGATCTCCACCACAAAATATGTTTGCTATATAGTTAAATAAGAAAGTAAGGTGTTTTTGTCCATGTTATGGCATAATTACCTCTGCCAAGGAAGTAATGCAATTTCTGTTTGTTGTGCAGGATTAACCAAAATCTATTGGACAGATTTTGAGGAAATTTTTACCAGGAGGTGTCCTAGGCTGCAGATGAACCCAGTAGATTATGAAGGTGATCTGAGAGCACATACCCTCACTAAGGCCTGCTTGCTTGTTTGTTTGTTAGCAGGATTAAGCAAAACCTACTGGCTGAATTGCAAGGATTTTTTTTTTTTTTTTTTTTTTTTTTAAACCAGAGGTGGTCCTTGGGCAATGGAAGGACCCATTAGATTTTGGAGGTTATCCAGATTGGGATGTGGATTCTGGATCACTTTTTCCACTTTCTTCAACAATGCGAGATAGAGCCTTGGTGAAGGTATGTGTAGCTGGTGTATAATATTATCACAATGCTGCAGGTGCTGTCAACCATTATAATTACCAAGAGAATATGGTGCCTTTGTTTACCATGAAAATGTTAGCCATGTCCTATCTAGTGTTTTTATACACACACACACCCATATATATATAGTATATTTTTTTCCAGGCATTGGAAGACAAAGGACAGAGCTGCGTGGAGGAATCTGATCAGACCTAAATGAAACCGTCATTGTCACCCCTGACAGACTGCTATGATAATGATGACATACACACACCCACCCACACACACACACACCCGCGTGCGTGTGTATGTGTATACAGACCAAGATTTCAAAACTTTTTCCACCATTAATGTGACCTATAACCTGTACAACCCAATTGAAAAACAAACTGAAATCTTTTACGGGGAAAAATAAAAAACTTATAATATCCTGGTTGCATAAATACAAGAAGGGACATACAAGAAGCGCTCTGCAAGAAGGGGCAGCTCCTCCTGAGGAGACTCAGGTCCTTTGGAGTGCAGGGGGCACTCCTGAAGGCCTTCTACGATTCAGTGGTGGCATCAACCATCACATTCGGAGTCCGAATGGGGGCAGCAGCATCACGGCAGCCTACAGGAAAAGACTGAACAGGCTGATCAAAAAAGCCAGCTTTGTTCTGGGGCGACACCTCGACCCAGTGGAGGAGATAGGAGAGAGGAGGATGGTGGCTAAGCTGTCATCTCTGCTGGAATCCAAGTCCCACCCCATGCGGGACATGCTGAACGCACTGAGGAGCTCATTTAGCGGTAGGCTGTGCCATCCCAAGTGCTCGAGGGAGAGGTTCCATAGGTCCTTTCTACCTACGGCTGTCAGACTTTATAATCTAACCGGTGCTGCTCATAGGTCGTATTAAATGTCACAACTTTGGACAATAGGGATCTTAACCTCCAATACACAACTAAGACAATTACAATTATTACCAAGGGTGGCAACAACACTATTCATTCAAATGTGGAATATACTGTCTAGGTCCATATTTATATTTTGCCGGGTAATTTAACTGTAATGCTGTTGATACCATCTAGATGCAATGCTACTGCACTATGTATATAACTGTGTACATATGTATATTTACTGCTTTGGCTAACCAACTCTTATCTTATTTACTATTGCTCCGAGTGCTGCTATCCCTGTGCTGCTGCAATCATGGAATAGTACATGTGACAACAATCTCCTGTCTTCTTCATATGTCTGGGCTATGGGGTAGGGTGGCAAGACGGAAGCCTTATCTTACAAAGAAAAACATCCAAGCCCAGCTACATTTCGCAAAAATACATTTGAAATCTCCCAAACACATGTGGGAAAATGTGTTATGGTCCAATGAAACCAAGGTTGAACTTATCGGCCATAATTCCACAAGGTATATTTGGGGCAAACACAACACTGCTCATCACCAAAAATCATCATACCTATAGTGAAGCATGGTGGCGCCATCATGCTTTGGGGCTGTTTTTCTTCAGCTGGAACAGGGGCCTTAGTCAAGGTGGAGGGAATTATGAACAGTTCCAAATACCAGTTAGAGCTGGCACAAAATCTTCAGGCTTCTGCTAGAAAGCTGAAGAGAAACTTCATCTTTCAGCACGACAATGACCCAAAGCACACATCCAAATCAACAAAAGAATGGCTTCACCAGAAGATTAAGGTTTTAGAATGACTCAGCCAGAGTCCAGACCTGAATCCAATTTAACATCTGTGGGGTGATCTGAAGAGGGCTGTGCACAGTGAGATGCCCTCGCAATCGGACAGATTTGGAGCATTTTTGCAAAGAAGAGTGGGCAAATATTGCCACATCAAGATGTGCCATGCTGATAGACTTCCACCCAAAAAGACAGTGCTGTAATAAAAGCCAAAGGTGCTGCAACAAAGCATTAGTTTAAGGATGTGCATATTTATGCAACCAGGTTATTGTAAGTTTTTTATTTTTCCCCTTAAAGATTTCAGTTTGTTTTTCAGTTGGGTTGTACAGGTTATAGGTCACATTAATGGTGGAAAATGCTTTGAAATCTTGGTCTCATTTTTTACATCATAAAAACCTGGCATTTGAACAGGGGTGTGTAGACTTTATATCCCTTGCGTGTGTGTGCATGTGCATGTGTGTGTGCATGTGGATAGATAGAGTGGGGAAAAAAGTATTTAGTCAGCCACCAATTGTGCAAGTTCTCCCACTTAAAAGATGAGGTCTCCAATTTTCATCATAGGTATACCTCAACTATGAGAGACAAAATGAGAAAAAAAAAAAATCCAGAAAATCACAATGAAGGATTTTTAATGAATTAATTGGTAAAATCCTTGGTAAAATAAGTATTTGTTCAATAACAAAAGTTCATCTTAATACTTTGTTATATACCCTTTGTTGGCAATGACAGAGGTCAAACGTTTTCTGCAAGTCTTCACAAGGTTTTCACACACTGTTGCTGGTATTTTGGCCCATTCCTCCATGCAGATCTCCTCTAGAGCAGTGATGTTTTGGGGCTATCGCTGGGCAACACGGACTTTCAACTCCCTCCAAAGATTTTCTATGGGGTTGAGATCTGGAGACTGGCTAGGCCACTCCAGGACCTTGAAATGCTTCTTACGAAGCCACTCCTTCATTGCCCGGGCAGTGTGTTTTGGATCATTGTCATGCTGAAAGACCCAGCCACGTTTCATCTTCAATGTCCTTGCTGATGGAAGGAGGTTTTCATTCAAAATCTCACGATACATGGCCCCATTCATTCTTTCCTTTACATGCATCAGTCGTCCTGGTCCCTTTGCAGAAAAACAGCCCCAAAGCATGATGTTTCCACCCCCATCCTTCACAGTAGGTATGGTATTCTTTCTCCTCCAAACACGACAAGTTGAGTTTTTACAATAAAGTTCTATTTTGGTTTTATCTGACCATATAACATTCTCCCAATCCTCTTCTGGATCATCCAAATGCTCTCTAGCAAACTTCAGATGGGCCTGGACGTGTACTGGCTTAAGCAGGGAGACACGTCTGGCACTACAGGATTTGAGTCCCTGGTGGCGTAGTGTGTTACTGATGGTAGCTTTTGTTACTTTGGTCCCAGCTCTCTGCAGGTCATTCACTAGGTCCCCCCGTGTGGTTCTGGGATTTTTGCTCACCATTCTCGTGATCATTTTGACCCTACAGGGTGCGATCTTGTGTGGAGCCCCAGATCGAGGGAGATTATCAGTGGTCTTGTATGTCTTCCATTTTCTAATAGTTGCTCCCACAGCTGATTTCTTCACACCAAGCTGCTTATCTATTGCAGATTCAGTCTTCCCAGCCTGGTGCAGGTCTACAATTTTGTTTCTGGTGTCCTTTGACAGCTCTTTGGTCTTGGCCATAGTGGAGTTTGGAGTCTGACTGTTTGAGGTTGTGGACAGGTGTCTTTTATACTGATAATGAGTTCAAACAGGTGCCATTAATACAGGTAACGAGTGGAGGACAGAGGAGCCTCTTAAAGAAGAAGTTACATGTCTGAGAGCCAGAAATCTTGCTTGTTTGTAGGTGACCAAATACTTATTTTACCGAGGAATTTACCAATTAATTCATTAAAAATCCTTCAATGTGATTTTCTGGATTTTTTTCCCCTCATTTTGTCTCTCATAGTTGAGGTATACCTATAATGAAAATTGGAAACCTCTCTCATCTTTTAAGTGGGAGAACTTGCACAATTGGTGGCTGACACTGGATGCGCCTAACGTGCACGTCCAATGTCAAGTCAAATTCCTCGTATGTTTACTTGTAAATATACTTGGCAATAAAGCTGATTCTGACTAAATACTTATTTGCCCCACTGTAGACAGATACTGTATGGGGGGGGGGGGGGTGCTGAAAAGTTCATAGTGGTCAAATTGGACCAAATGCAGTCTTATTTTTCAACCGCATGGGATCAATGGAAGAAGTGTGTGGACCGAGGGGGAGACCATGTTGAAAAATACACCATATTTGGTCAAACTTGACCACTATGAACTTTTCAGCCTACAAACTTTTCAGCCCCCATATGTTACCAGCCACTAGAGTGATCACCCAACTGCTCAGATGTAAATATTATGATTATTTTGGACCCATACAAATTTTAAAAGTACTTCTATCCATCCATCTATCCATCTGAACATAAAAGATTTAGTTCTGCACCATTCGAGAGATTTTGTTGATGTTTTATTGTTCTGTAAATATTTATTTTCATGAAAATACTGTCTAGTAGTTCACCTTTAATTCACATTGTTGGCAAATGACCCAAGAGGGTTAATCCACTCAGGGTGTGTGTTAAATAGTCTTAAGGCATTTGGCAGAAGCAAACACTCTCTGTATCTGAATGCATGGTTCTTCAAATCTTTGTCAATACGTTGAAACATTTTAATGCACACCTCCTCATTAATTAATGCTTACTTATATAAAGCTATAGTTATTTACGGTGAGTATTTTTTCCCCCCAATATGATCCATAGACCAGATCATTTTTCACAGCAATATAGTAATCAAAAGTCAGTGATGTTAATTTTCTGGGATCGGGATTGCTGTTCTTCTTTCGGCTGCTCCCTTTAGGGGTTCACCACAGCGGATCATCTGCCTTCATCTCACCCTATCCCTTGCATCCTCTTCTGTAACACCAGCCCTCTCCATGTCCTCCTTCACTACATCCATGAATCTTCTTTGTGGTCTTCCTCTTTTCCTCCTGCCTGGCAGCTCCATCTTCAACATCCTTTGTCCAGTATATCCACTATCCCTCCTCTGCACATGTCCAAACCATTTCAGCCTTGCCTCTCTTTGTCTCTAAATCGCTCAACCTGAGGTATCCCCTGATATCCTCATTTCTAATCCTGGCCCTCCTAGTCACTCCCAATGAGACTCTTAGCATCTTCAACTCTGCCACCTCCAGCTACGCCTCCTATCTTTTTGTCAGTGCCACCATCACCAAACCATACTGTATGTCACAGCAGGTCTCCATCCATCCATCCATCTTCTTCTACTTAATCCTTTTCGGGTCGCGGGGGGGCTGGAGCCTATCCCAGCATCTTTGGGCGAGAGGCAGGGTACACCCTGGACAGATCGCTCACCATCTTGTAAATCTTCCCTCTCACTGTAGCTGCTATTCTTCTGTCACAACTCACCACTGACACTTGTCTCCACCCACTCCACCCTGCCTGCAGTCTAACTCTTGTGCATTTTCCATTGCTTTGGATGGTTAACTCCAGGTATTTAAACTCATTTACCTTCACTACATCTACTCCTTGCATCTTCACTGTTACAGCTGTATTCTGTCTTTTTTCTACTGACGTTCATTCCTCTTCTCTCCAGAGCATACCTCCACCTCTCCAGATTCTCTTCCACCTGGTCCCTATGCTCACAACAGATCACTGTTTATGTTTATATTTATTTATTTATTTATAAAAGGGACAGTGCATATTAATGAACATAAGCTATGTAAATATGCAGCATACAAGATTATAGCTGAAGCTAATTTCCATCTTGTGTCCCCTGGTCAGCCAGTGACAGCCACATAAAACAGATAACAGCGCAGGCTGTTCCTACTGAGGAGACTCAGGTCTTTTGGTGTACAAGGGGCGCTGCTGAAGACATTCTATGACACGGTGGTGGCATCAGCCATCACTTTTGGAGTGGTCTGCTGGGGCAATGGCATTACTGCAGCCGATAGGAAGAGACTGAACAAACTGATCAAGAAAGCTAGTTCCGTCCTGGGGCAGCGCCTTGATCCGGTGGAGGAGATAGGAGAGAGAAGGACGGTGGCTAAACTGTCATCTCTGCTGGAGTCCGAGTTCCACCCTATGTAGGACATACTGAATGCACTGAGGAGCTCATTTAGCAGCAGACTACATCATCCCAGGTGCACAACCGAGAGGTTTCGCAGGTCCTTCCTACCAACGGCTGTCAGACTGTACAACCTAAGCAGGGCTGCTCGCAGAGATAGCAAAAAGTCGTAACAACCTAATAGTTTTTTTGAATGCAAAAGATGCAATAGACTTACACAATGGTCCCCTCCTGCATACAACTAGGAAAATACCGGTAGCTACGGAGGGTGAGAATATGTATGGGCACATAATCATACCATGTAGGATAACTAAGTAGACGGTTGTGCTGTTTCATCCCATCTAGCAACAATGCTCTGCACTGTGTGTGTCTATACATTTACATATTTATTCCATCTAGCTACAATGCTCCGCACTGGGTGTGTTTATGTTTATATTTATATATCTATATATTCATTCCATCTAGCTACAATGCTCCGCACTGTGTGTTTATATATCTACATATTATTCCATCAAGCTACATTGCTCCGCACTGTGTTTATATATTTACAGATTTATTCCATCTAGCTGCAATGCTCCGTACTGTGTGTTTATATACTCATATTTATCCCATCCAGCTACAATGCTCTACACTGTGTGTCTGTGTGTATATATATATATATTTATAGTAATATGTACATATGTATATTAGCTGCTCTTGCTTGTTTGCTTTTTTTTTTTTCTTGCCTTCTGATTGTTGCTCTGAGTGTTGCTATCCCTGTGCTGTTGCAATCCTGGAATTTCCCCGTTGTGGGACTAATAAAGGCTTATCTTATCTTATAACACAATACGACAACTATAAACAACACAACAATAATAAAGCAAATAACAATACAACAATAATAACAATAGCAGTATAAGACTGTGCACTAATGGGAAGAGAGAAACAAACAAATAAAGTTAAGATGAATATTGTTGATCTCAGACCAGCAAAAAAGTACCACAATGACCAAGGTGTTGCTCGGGATGTTTAAGTGTAAAGTGCTAAGGTGTATCGTGTAGTTTAGTAAAGTGCGTTTGTTGAATTATATGATGCATGAATTTAAAGTGGTTAGTGAATTGCACACAGCTCCATTGCACATTTTTCAGCACATACAGACGTGTGTGTACTGATGATATTGCACCAGGCTTGCATACATGGTTAAACCCATGTACACAGGGTTATTAAAGTTATGTAAATTAGCATACGTACACACAAACAATCACGGACACACAAACATGCCTAGGTCATATGACGGTCACAAATCTGGTATGTTTTCAACAAATTGTTAACACATAATTACTACACATGAGTCATTGGTGTTGGGCATGTACACAGGTTTGAGACGATATGAGCCACTCCTTCACTTCACTCTTATAGGTGGCAAGCTGGAGCTTTCCCTGGCAGGAAGTGGTATGGTGTTCCATAAAGTACTACCGTGTCGACAGAGACTCCTGCCTGACGTCATCTGTCAGCCTGTCCATCATCATTGCAAATAAGAAGGGGCTCAGAGCCAATCAGTGACTTTGAATCCATTTGTCACTCCTACAGCAAACCTCACCACTGTCTCACTGTCCTCATACATGTCCTGCACCACCCTCACGTACTTCTCTAACTTCCTCATACAGTACCACACATCCTCTCCTGGCACGCTATCATATGCTTTCTCTAGATCCAGGGGATTGGGATTGCTATAATTAAACAGTGTAGCTGGCAGCCTCTGTTTTGTTAGACCTATTTCACCATCATCACCTGATATTGTGATGATCCACATATTGATTTGGCAGGGATTTTTATACCAGATGCCCTTCCTGACACAACCCTCCCCATTTATCCGGGCTTGGAACCGGCACAGGGAGAGAGGGAGGGGTGGGGTTTGAACCCAAGGGGCAACAGGTGGGGTGCACCCTGGACCGATTGTTAGTCCACTGCAGAGCCAGCACAAAGAGACAGACAACCATAAACTCTCTCCTTCTTACCTAAAGACAATTTAACCCTAGTTGATGCCAATTAACCGAACATGCATGTCTTTGGACTGTGGAAGGAAACCGGAGTACCAGGCAAAAACCCACACAGACACGGGGAGAACATGCAAACTCCACACAGGGGTGGGTTTGAACCCACAACCTTCTCAGAAATTTGGGTATCACTATTGACAATACTTTTAAGATGGACAAACAGGCTCGGAGGGGAAGATGGCGGAGAGACATAACACTTAAACAAAGAGCTCTCCCTAGCCGGATTAAAAATCATCGGTAAATGGCCAACTCGACATAAACGAATCAATAAACTAAGGGATGAAAACACGAAGGAACCGGGCACAAGGACAAAAACAGGGTAAAATTGAAGAATTCCTCTCCAACAACGCAGGAAAAACCGCTGTACGCAAAGCCCAAAAAAACGAGATGTCCACAGCAGAGAAAATGGAGGACACCAGACTCGACAACATGAACGCTGGCATCGCCAGTTTGGGTGAAGAGTTGAGAGAATTCAAGCGACAGCTACAACAGGATTTAGCGGCTCTTAAGGAGGAACTGAAAAAAGAAATTAAGGAGGAAATCATGGACCTCCGAAGAGAAATGGAGCGTAAATTAACGGAAAACATGGAGGAGCTGCGCTCCCAGCGGGCGTGTATGACAGAAGCGCAGACCCGAATTTCGGAACTAGAAGATTGGAAAAGCGAGGCAAACGAACAACTACAGACCCTGACGATGCAAACGCAGAGGATGCAGGAGAAAATAAACGACTTGGAGAGCAGATCCCGACGAAGCAATATGCGCATCTTTGGAATTCCGGAGGGCATTGAAGGCAACTCGATGACAAAATTCATGGATCAGTTCTTAAAAAAAGAACTGGAAATACCCGGAGAAACGGATCTGCAGATTCAACGGGCGCACAGAACACCGGCACAGAACCCGAAAACAAACTCTCCACCCAGGTCAGTTGTGGTAAACTTTGTGAAATATGACATAAAGGAAAGAATCCTGACGCAAGCATGGAAAAAAAAGATACGAATCGGTGACAAACAGGTATTTTTTGACCATGACTACCCGACAGAAATCGTGCAGCAGCGGAAGAAATATGCCAATATTAAAAAAACGCTGAAAGAGAAAAAAATTAGATTCCAAACGCCGCTAACGAAAATGAGGATTCATTGGGAGGAAGGCACAAGAACCTACAACACGGCCGAAGAGGCAGCGCGGGATATGATGGAGCGGGGCCTTGAGGTGAGCGTGCCGAAGGAGACGGCTGGAGCAGCGGCGGCCCTGAACGCACCACGACAGACGGAGTGGAGACGAGTGAGCGGCGGAAGAAGGGGGAGAGACGTAGAGCAGCGGGCCCAGGACAAGCTACAAGGCTTTCAACTGAAAGCCTAGATCATAACAAAGATTAAGAAAGGCACAGAAGAAATGAAGGCCAAGAAGACAAGGTAAAAGAGAAACAGACGGCTAGGAGAGGTTTAAGTGATATTTGTTGGACATTTCTAGACTTATGACTATTACTTTGATAGTAATTAGAAGTCTAGGGAGGGCCCTTCACTCTGTGAAGACAAACCCCCCACCCACCAACAGGGACCAGTGGGCAGAAGAAAGGCCCAAAGTACGGAGGTCGAGTTTTTTTAATGTGTTTTTATATAAATATGTGTTATTTTTGTTGTTAAAGGGGCTAGGAGCACAAGTTAAAAAAATGGAAAAACATGAATATGGGTAAAAATCTTAAGATAATGACACTAAACGTGAATGGTCTGAACTCACCTGTTAAAAGGGAAAGAATAATAAGAAAATTCAAGAAGGAAAAAGCTGAAATTATATTTATGCAAGAGACACATTTGAGCAAGGCAGAACATGTGAAACTAAAGAGATTTGGCTATAAGAACTCCTACTACAGTTCATTTAAGGGAGGAGCAAAAAGGGGGGTTATGATACTAATCTCAAACAAAATACAATTTGAAAGTGAACAGGAAATCCAGGATAAAGAAGGCAGGTATGTAATAATAAAGGGAAGAATAGATGGTATGCAGATCACATTAGTGAACATCTATGCCCCACCAGAAAGTGACAAGGGTTTTTTTCAACATCTGTTTGATCTCATAGCAACACACAGTGAAGGAGTCCTAATTTGTGGAGGAGACTTAAATGCTGTCATGGATCATGAAGTTGACACAACAAGTGTTAAGAAGACAAAAAAACATGTAACAAAGTTCATAAGAACCTCACTGGCAGAAATGGGTATGGTAGACATATGGAGGGACCTACACCCACTCGAAAAAGACTATACACATTATTCAGCAGCCCATAAAGTACACTCTAGAATAGATTACTTCCTTATGAATGAAGGTGACAGACACAGGGTGAGAAATTGTTGGATTGGAGGGGCAGAAATATCAGATCATAATCCTATATACATGGAAATATATTTAAACAATAGAAAACGACAAACAACATGGAAACTTAACGTAGGACTGTTAAATGATGAGAAAATGAAAGAAAGAATAAAAATAAACATAAACGAATATATCCAAGAGAATGACAATGAAGAAGTGGACCCAACAATACTATGGGACGCACTAAAAGCTGTGTTAAGGGGTAAATTAATTGTTGAAACAGGAAAAGCAAATAAGACTAAACTGGAAGCGTATGAACAAAGATGTGAGAGACTGAGGGAATTAGAACGTAAACATCAAAGCACAAATGATCCAAAAATATATCAAGAAATTAAAGAAGAAAAAACAAAGATAAAAGAAACACAAATGGATGAAATTGAAAGGAAAAATAGATATCTAAAGCAAAAATATTATGAAACGGGGCCAAAAGCCACAAAACTGCTGGCAAAACGGTTAAGAAAACAACAAACAATGAATAATGTATACAAGATTAAAGACCCCACCACAAATAAAACCACAGTTAACCCAGAAAACGTCGAAGAAATTTTCCATAATTTCTACCAAGAACTATACTCGCAACCTGAAGAAACAAATACTAAAGATATCAAAAAATTTCTAGACACATTGGACTTGCCATCAATAGGAAATCAACAAAATGAAAAACTAACAGCAGAAATAACAACACAAGAGATCAGAGATGTGATTAAGTCACTTAAAAATGGTAAATCACCAGGTAGTGATGGATACCCATCTGAGTTTTATAAACTGTTTATAGAAGAACTCACGCCACAACTCCTAAAGTCATTTAATTGGACGCTGAACAACAACAAAATACCTCCAACATGGAACGAAGCAATCATTTCAGTTATTTTAAAACCAGGGAAAGATAAAGAACAATGCGGAAACTATAGACCAATCTCTTTATTAAATGTAGATTATAAAATATACACAACAATTATATGTAAACGAATAAAGACATTCTTGACGGAATTGATAGAAGATGATCAAACTGGATTCATAGAGGGACGCCAAACACATGACAATATCAGGAGAACAATACATATAATTAACCAAATACATAAAGAAAAGAAAAGCGCAGTAATAATGAGTTTAGACGCAGAAAAAGCATTTGACAGGGTTAACTGGAAATTCCTATATAGTGTACTGGAGCGCTTTGGATTTAACGAAAAATCAGTACAATGCATAAGGACGCTATATCAAGAACCTGTGGCAAGAATCAAGATAAACGGTAGCTTAACAGACAAAGTAAATATACAAAGATCAACTAGGCAGGGATGCTGCTTATCGCCCACCTTGTTTGCTCTGTTCATAGAACCATTGGCTCAAGCGATACTACAAAATAAGAAATTAAAAGGTGTAACAATAAAGGGGGCGGAACACAAGATTGGGCTATTTGCAGACGATATTATAGTTTACCTTGAACAACCAGATAAATCAATAATGGAAATGATGAACTTGATAGAAAATTTTGGAAAATTATCAGGATACAAGATAAACATAACAAAAACACAAATACTGACATTCCACTATAACCCTCTAAACCAGATAACTGATAAGATCAAACTAAACTGGAAGCAAAAAGAAATAAAATACCTTGGAGTGAACATACCTAAAGACCTAAGCAAAATATATAAAGCAAACTATGATAGGTTGGAACAAGAAATAAAAAAAGATATTGATAGATGGTCAATCTTAAATATGGATCTGAATTCAAAAATTGAGACAGTCAAAATCAGCATACAACCTAGATTACTTTACCTCTTCCAGGCTATACCAACAGAGATTCCAGATGCCCAATTCTCAAAGTGGGACAGGATGATATCGAGATTTGTTTGGGGAGGTAAAAAACCAAGAGTGAAATATAAAACCCTCCAATTACCAAAAGAGAAAGGAGGCATGGGCCTACCGAGTCTAAAGGAATATTACTACTCAGCACAAATAAGATATATCATATGTTGGTGCGACGAGGGATATGAGGCAAAATGGAAAGAAATGGAAAAGGAAATTGAGGGACTCCCAGTACAAAGCATAATAGGGGATAAAGATGCATATAAGCAAATCAAACAAATAGACCCAATCACTAAATTTACTTTAGAACTGTGGTATAAAATAGTACAAAAATATAATATAAGGGAAGACATAAAACTATTGAAATGGGTAGCATTTGACAGTCAGTTTGAACCGGCAAAACAAGATAGGGGATACAAAAATCTGGTGAACAAGGGGATCACAGCATGGGGCAATATCGGAAAAAAAGATCTCGGGAGCTTTGTAAATATCAGGAGAAAATTTAAATTAGAAAGATCGGAATTTTTCAGATATCTGCAGATGAGAGATTACTATATGAAGAAGATTAGGCATAACCTCCAAACAGATGTGAACGAGATTATACAACTTATTTTAAGCTCATATGCAGGAAATAAAATAAGAATTATTTCAAAACTATATCAGAAACTTATGACAAACAATCATACAAGTAACTATATAAAGGAGAAATGGGAGAAAGAGCTCAATTTAAACATAACAGAAGAAAGCTGGCAGGAAATATGGAAAACACAACACACATCAACAAATTCAAGGGCATGGAGGGAATTTGGATGGAAAAACCTGATTCGCTTTTTCATTACACCACAGCTTCAAGGAAAATATTCAAATACCCAATCTTTATGCTGGAGGGGATGTGGGGCTCAAAATGCAGACCACTCACATATGTTTTGGAAATGCTACAAAATATCATCATTTTGGAAATCTATGCATGTGACAATACAGAGGATATTAGGATATAATATACCAATGAACTGTAACCTGATGTACTTATGTGATCTTAAAAAAGACAGTGTTATACAGGCTGAGGACAGATATCTAGTTAAAATCTTGTTGATTGCATGTAAAAAAACTATCACAAAAAAATGGCGATCAGAAGTTCTTCCTGACCAAGAACAATGGACTGACATTGTTGAGGACATACGTATGATGGAAAAACTAACATATCGACGAAGAATGCAAGAAGGAATATGGGAGAAAAAATGGCGGAAATGGACACACTACAAAGTGCAACAACGAGGCAGAAATTGAAAGAATAACCAAAGACACTGAAAAAACCAGAAGAATTAAGAGATGGAAACTAAAAACTTGATGCTCCAACATTTGTCCCCCCCCCCTTTTATTTTTTATTTTTATTTTGTTTATTTTTTTTATTTTTCCCTACCCTAACCCCTTTGTTTTTTAAATGTAGAATGTGATCTGAATGCATTATATATGATGAAAAATGAATAAAAATCTAAGTTACAAAAAAAAGATGGACAAACAGATTAGTTCAGTTGTCAAAACTAGTTTTTATCAGCTTTGAATGATTGCCAAAGTAAAGTCTTATTATCTCCCCCCTAGAGATTTACAAAAAGTGATACATGCCTTTATTACCTCACAGTTGGACTACTGTAATTCACTGTATTTTGAAGTAGAACAGTCTTCTGTGCACTGTTTGCAGCTAGTCCAGAATGCAGCGACTCGGCTTCTAACTGGTATAAAAAAGCATGAACATATCACTCCTGTTTTATCTTCCCTTCACTGGTGTCATGAATTGCCTCTCAGGGCAGAGAACTGAGACCCACGCGCTGAACTGCAGTTAGTGGAATTTACTACACACACACACACACACACACACACACACACACACACAAGTCCCAAGAAGTGCACAAAAACAAAGTCCAAGAACAGACACTGAAAAAAAAAACTTACAGACTAAGATGATTCCAGACAAACTCACCAGAATGGGAATGGGGCTCTGGTGGCGATGAGGAAAAGAGTTAAGTAAGACTACTACAGTGAGGAAGCAACATGACATTCTTTAAATAGCAGAGTTAAAATAGGCAGCAGGTGCGGGGAGCATGAGCAAGCAGGTGACCTGATTACACAACTACTCACAGCTGAGACACCTAGTGAGCAGATGACAGGGTGGGAGTGTCTGGAAGAAGAGGTAGGGCACTTGTGTCATAGAAAAGCAAAATACAGCATAACTCCTAAACTACAGAAATCAGGTTCAGGTTCAGGTTATTTTATTTGTACCCGTAGGTAGATTTGTTTTGCAGTCTGGTGACATCCATATTTACAAGCCACAATTACATTCAACATAGACACAAACACAGGCACACATGAAGCTGACTATAAACATGATAAAAATACTCAAGGCTCCATCAATCAGGGTATAAAGACAAAGAGATGAGAGAAAAACCAGAGGTAAGAGAGAAGGGTCATATTAAAAAGTTAAAAACTAGTCAAAGAGGTTAAAAACTCAAAAGTCTAAAACCCAATAAAATATTTAGAACCCAAATAACATCCTACAAAAATAAGTAAATATAAAATGGAGTTAATAAATAGGTACCTAAATTATGTGCAATATATTGTTACCTCCGCCAAGGAGGTTATGTTTTCATCGGCGTTGGTTTGTCTGTTTGTTTGTTTGTCTGTCTGTCTGTTTGTTTGTTAGCAAGATAACTCAAAAAGTTATTTACGGATTTTCATGAAATTTTCACAGATTGTCAGAAATGGGGTATCCTACAGATGATTACATTTTGGTGGTGATCCGGATCACCGTCCACAAGAAAACCGCCATTACGCAAAATGCCATTTTCGTGAATAACTACTGAACCACTAATCCTATCATTGTCAATCCAATTGCTTGTCATATGTTTTCATGGTCAAGGAATCTGAAAACGTACACACAAACACTATATGGGGGGAACTGTGGCGCTTGGTCTGCGCTCTCCGAGTGCTTTTCTAGTTACAACTTGTTCAACTCTTTGACAGCAGCAGAAACACAGCTGTTTTTGT
This sequence comes from Pholidichthys leucotaenia, assembly GCA_020510985.1. Taxonomy (NCBI): domain Eukaryota; kingdom Metazoa; phylum Chordata; class Actinopteri; order Cichliformes; family Pholidichthyidae; genus Pholidichthys; species Pholidichthys leucotaenia. The sequence goes on along the minus strand of CM035848.1, from coordinate 82,379,753 downwards.
AGCGCTGGGTTTTACTTTTTGGGACAGCAAACCTCCGTCTTGAGGGAAGAAGCTGAAAGTTGCAGTGCAAAGGGTGGGAGTCATCAATTAAAATGGAGGTAGCAATCCTCTGTACTTGTCTGGTGTACAGGGATGTCAGGCTCAGCTGTGACTCACCAAGCAAACGACTGGACCATCTAACTACCTGATCCAAGGATTTCCTCTGTTTCAGTTTTATCTGACCAAACCATGACACTAAAGAAAAGGATAAAACAGATTCAATAAAAGCCCGATAAAACATTGTCACTATGGTTCGGTCAATTTGGAAGCGTGCAAGTTTTCTCAAGCAATGCAAATGTTGCTGACCCTTTTTGTAGTGATGGCAGAAATGGAACGATTGAGAGATCGAATCATTTGGAACAATTGATTCAGAAAAAGAAATGATGTTTTGGAACATTTGAAACATCTCCCCACAGCGATATCTGGTGGCCAAATGTTATAATACTACACTGAACCAGTCAAGTGTTTTCGGGTCTTTATCTCAACATTTCGTGTTTTGTTCGGGTTTCTAGTATTATTTGTCTGAAAATATATATTTTTTCAGTTAGTATTTGTAGGGGGTGCTTGTTTACAAAATAGACATCGGTCACTGTTTTTAGGGGTGCTTGTGTACATTCAGTTCTTTTCGCCTTCCTGTCAAGGAACAACAAAAAGGCTGAGTTAGGAGGAATGCTGCCATGCAACTTCATATATTGTAAATATATGTAACTATATGTAAAATATATAACTATATGTAAATGTACAACAATATGGCTTCTTTTAGTGATCAAATGCATAATTATATTTATTGTAAATAATAATAAAGGTGTATAAATAATAAATGTATACTCGTATGTGTATTAAAAGAACATGAATACATACCATAAGCATTACGCTGGCCATGGCTTGATTCAGCTCTCGGCTGTGTTGTGCTAGGAATGCAGGCGTCAGGATGTTTTGTCCGTAGGCGTCTCCACCTACTTGTTGTATTGTTACAAAATGCAAGATGTTGCATACAGTGCATACATTTAACTTTTTTCCCCTCAAGAAGGTCATAGTGATCCCAAACAGCTGACCTGGGACGCTTTCTACCCCCATCCATTTCCAAATAATGTAAATCCAAAAGCAGCTCAGTACAAGACACTCAGAGGCAAGACTTCACAACCAAACTGCACTTCAGAGGAGTTTTGAAATGTTTCAGGCATGTGGGCTGATGAACCAGCAGCCAGTCAGGCAAGGACACCAGAAATTAGTATTTTACATACAAAGTATATAATACATAAATTGTGCATAGAATAGGCAATTTAATATTGTGTAATGGCAGCATTTTATTATTCCATTTGAGAAACGGGATAACACAATCACTGCATAAAACAACGGTGACGTTTGGAAACAGTTGGTGACGTAATGGAACGCGAAATGGAACAGTCACGTGACATCCTCTTTCTGATACAGACCTCGGAACAATGATTTTTATTTATTTATTTCGGATAGATTAAAAGTAAAGATTAAAAAGAAACAGAATAATATAACAAAGGGGGAAAAAATCCAACAAGGTCAAATTAAACAATAACTCCTCTGATTATACAGTTCAACATAAGTTATCAGAAATGGGTGATGGCTGAAGCTGCAGCTTATATTGCAATTCAGTTGCTTATATTGATTCAATTCAGAAGTTCCACCTCGGTTTCGGTACGCACTAAAACACTGTTTTGACTTTGCCATCACTAGTTTTCATATAATAGGCATTTTAATTTTGTGTAATGGAGGTCAGACATCATAGATAAAACTAGAGACACTATAAATAACTGATTAAACTCATCACCTACACTAACACTAACACTTCCGGTGTCGCAAAATGATAAACCCAAATAATAACTTAATATTTTTGTTTTGACTATAAAACAATAAGAGCAAAATTAAACACAGGTATGTCCAAAAATTTGATATTTTTTTTCTACCTAAGTTTAGAAAAGGACAAAACAAAAATGAGACCAAAAATTTGTTTTTTCTGATTTTATTTTGAATTGGAATTACAAATGAAGGAACCATACACGGATTTGTATTCACTTGCTGAAACAAAAACGACTGTGACGTTTCAAAACAACTGGGGGCGGAATGGAACAGTCACGTGACACCGTCCTTCTGATACAGAACTCGGAACAGCGTTTCGAATCACAAGTTCCGCCTAGGTTCTGGTACGTTCCAGAACACTGTTTCAATTTTGCCATCACTACCTTTTTGCACACCCTTTCACAGCTCTCTTCAAAGTTTAAATTACTAACAATAATCGTCCCAAGATATTTGTAGGATTGTACACATTCGGTGGTCTGGCCTTTTAGTACGGTGACTTTGTGCCTGGAAGTTTTCCTCCTAAAGTCAATAATCATGTCTTTAGTTTTTGTCGTATTCAGCTGCAGGTAGGAATCCTCACACCAGCGAACAAAATCATCAACTACTGGGCCGTGGCCACTCTCACCATTCTGGAGGAGACTGACAATAACTGAGTCATCAGCATACTTTATAACGTGTCTGTTGTCATGTCTGCTCCGACACATGTTTGTGTACAGGATGAAGAGTAGTGGTGACAACACACACCCCTGAAGAGAGCCAGTAGAAGAGCACTGTAGGTCAGACAATGTACCATTGACCCTTACTCTCTGCGTCCTGTTGGTTAAGAAATCCAGAATCCAACCCACCAGATTATTGCTCAAATCAAATTGTTGCAGGAGCCTTTCAACTAAAATATGAGGTTGGATTGTATTAAAGGCAGAAGAAAAGTCCACAAATAAAAGCCTGGCGTGTGTCCCATTAAAATCCAGATGTTTAAAAAGCATGTTAAACAGAGTGACAGTGGTGTCCTCCACTCCTCTGTGAGGCCTATAGGCAAACTGCAGAGGATCAAATTGACAAAAGAATAATAGTGCTAAGAACATAAATAACTAGCAGAGCAATAAACCATTAAGGAGACACCATAAACCAAGGTACAGAAAAATAACACACACACACACACACACCATTCATTCTCATTCACATGCCCTGACACTCACTCATGCACACCTGGGGTTCATTATGTCCAGCCCACGCATTCTCACACTGGCAATCTCTTCCCTCGTTAGGATTATTATTATTTAAACGAGGGGTTAGTAGGAAGAGATCGTTGGGGCATTCACCTTCATACGTGGCAGTGTGCTCCTCCACGTATGTTGTTCCACTACCTACGTGTTATTCAGCCTGACATTTGAAGACTGTTAATCCCTTGGTGTTAGCAGCTGATTCTGCTTCTCTCCCTCATCCACCAGACTGCACGGACAGCTCGGGATCGTTCTCGCCGTAAGTTATGTTTGCCTTTCTCTTTGTGCCCACTGTACGGCGGCACTAGGCTTCGTTCCTGGCTGTAGAACATCCGGCTGGCATCCCTGTATGTCTGGTGGCCTTTAACTTATCATATCATCCACTGTATTCGCATGATCGTACTGGACTTGTTATTTTGTTGTAGTTTATGTTAATAAATGGCATGTTCTACTCCAGCTACTGGGTTTTTCATTTCTTCCCTCATGTGCCGCACAATGGCACACGAGGAATCATGACAGAATGCCCCGAACCTACAGAAAAAACCAAGCGGAGTAGACATGCATTTTTTTCTTTTTCCTTTTTCTCACTCAATACCCTTTTTTCCTCCCAGAGTTACAACATTGTGGTTTGGATGGACGAGGAGCAGGAGGCATTGGATCTGCTCAAAGAAGCTCTCTTCTCTGCGCAGTGGCCGAAGCATCCCGAGGACATGCAGTGAACGTGGCTCGTCGCTGAAAACATCGAGCGGAGCTATCCACATTTCCGGGCTATTCCAAGAGTGGACGCCATCCTCTCCTTCATTCTTCCCTTGGCAGACGTGGAGCCGGAGGGGGCCTCGCCGACATCGGAGCCAGCCACCCGTCAGAAGAGGCATTCCCGGGGGAGGATGACCTCCACTCCTCGCGGTTCTCTCGCTCCTGCGTCATCCCCCGGGCCGGCACCCGCCCAATCCTCAGACGTCATGACAGAGGAGGAGAGATTGGATTTGCTGGCCATGATAAATATTCGGATCGAGGAGGAGCGGCACAAGAGAGAGGCCTGAGGACGCGCTTCTCCGGATATGAAGGTTCCACCTCCCGCACCTGCTCAATGCACGGGTTTGACGACGGAGGAGGAGTGGTCGAATCTGCTTGCCCAGCTCGACCGACGAGTTAAGGAGGAGCGCCGGGTGAAGGAGGAGCAGAGACACGCTCTGCTCGACCGCCGGACTGAAGGGGACTTGGATAAGGATCTCCCAGTGCTCGAGCTCCTCGCGACCATTCAGCTTTCTTCCCCAGAGAATATGGAGCTTCTCGGCATGGGTGACTCGCTGCCCAGTGCGGCGCTCCGCATCCCGGATTATCTGGTTCCTGAGCCGTCCAGGAGGAAGAAGAGGAGCGCCCGCTGGAAGAAGCTTCTGGTCTCGCTGGCGCAGTGCGAGGAGGAACGCCCAGAGAGGAGAGGAGACATCTCAGAGGCCGCTGGGGACGCCCAGTGCGAGGAGAACAGGCAAGTTTTTTCTCATTTATCTTGTACGTTTGATGAACAATTTTGCCTGCCTCCTGGCAAGGAGACTCAGGGTGTACAGTTCCCCGAGTGCTCCGCCCCAGCGGCATAGAGTGTTCCCATACCCGACCTCACCCAACCCTTTCTGTGTACCCCTGTGAGCTCCTCGGCGCTTGATCCAGGTCGCGCGAGAGGAGAGGAACCAGAGGCCTGGGAGGGCCCAGCTCATGGGTCAGCGGAGAGGTTGTCCTCAGCCGCCAAGCCAGAGGAGCCGGTGGGGTTGAATACGGTGCACGGAACACCAGGACTGCAATCACCATCATGCCTGCTGCGGGGGCCACCACAGCAGAGTCATCCCCCAAACCAGACCCCCAGCCGACCAGACCCCAGACACCATCATTGGCATCACCGGAGTCCTGGACAGCGGTAGAGCTTGAGCACAGGCAAGTAATCTCTCCTGTAGTTCAGTTGACAATTGTTAAGAGATCTTGTCTTGCTCTTGGTGAGAAGAATCAGGTGCAGCCCCCAGCTGCATCTGGACTCCCCTCGCTAGGCTCTGCTGCTGCCGGCGACCCTAACCGTTTTTTCTCTCCCATCTCCCTCGAGCTCCATCTTAAGGTCGCCGGAGAGGAGCCGCCACAACCTGGGTTGCCCATGGACGACAACACGGGTCCTGTTGTCCCGGAGGAGATGGATGGGGGTGTAGCACCCGATGGACTGGAGGAACCCGCGCACCCTAATTCGCCGAAGTCCTGGACGGCGGTAGAGCCCAAGTTCAGGCAAGTGTGCTCCAGTATGTCAGCTATGTCAATGTTGATGTCACACTGCTCGACTCATGATGAGGAGGACCCGGGGCAGCTTGCAGTAGCCCTCGGGGCCGCCTCACCGGGCTCTGCCGCTGCCGGCAACCCTGACCCGGTCTCTCTTTCTCCCTCTCCAGGTTTGGAACCCCCTGATAGGAGAGCAGCTGATCCCGCCAGAGGCCTCCGAGGATCAGGGGTCAGCGCCAGGGGTCGTAGGTAGCATGACCTTCCCCGTTGGGGAGATCACTGAGGGCACAGCAGAGCTCCAGCCATGGTCCACCGCAGGCGCAGCAGAGCTTCAGCCAGGGTCCACCGTGGGTGCAGCAGAGCTCCCGCCAGGGTCTGCCGGCACAGCAGAGCTCCAGCTGGGGTCCATCGTCGCGGGTGCAGCCACATCACAGACCAGGACCGTCGCAGGTGCTACGGTCCCCCTGCTCCTAGCTTAGGACAGCAGGGGGGCTCCTGTCCCTTGGTTTGGTCTCCGAGGTTCCCAGAAGGGTAGGCTGCCTCTCCGCCTCCCCCTCCAGTTCTGGTGGCTCTACCACGCTGGTCGGCCACCCGAAGGACTTGGTCTTCGGGTCGGGTGGCCCATCGGCCCAGGCAGGCCACTGGACACTATTCTGCGGGCCGCTTGCTGGACTTGGGACATGGGCAGGTCACCCTTCGGTCGACCCCCTGAACTTTGGACTTTTGGGGAGGGGGGCTAGTGTCCTGGGTGGGGGGTGGTTAGGAGGGCCACTGCTCTTTATTTACATATTATGTGTTGCCTTTTTCACTGGTTGTTTCCCTCCAAACCGGTTTTCCCCCATCTCCCACCCTGGGTACTTGTTTGTTTCGGGGGGGGGGGGTCCCCTTGAGGTGTGATTTTTGTTGTTGGCTGATGGTACTGGGGTTTCTGGAATCCACCACTGGCGGAGGGGTGGGGAGCTGTCTTGAATCTGGGTTTGGGAGTTCCAAACCCAGTTCTGACTTATGGTTATTACCTCCGCCAGTCTGGAGGCCAGGAGGAGGTTATGTTTTTGCCAGCGTTTGTCTGTCTGTCTGTTTGTCTGTCTGTCTGTTTGTTAGTCTGTCTGTTGGTTAGCAAGATAACTCAAAAAGTTTTGGACGGATTTCAATGAAACTTTCAGGCGTTGTTGGAAATGGTACAAGGAAGAACTGATTAAATTTTGGGGATGATCCGGATCACCGTCTGGATACAGGAATTTTTTAAAGGATTCTTTAACATTGTCAGATACGACCATTTTCAACATGTGTGCAGGCCCAATGGAGGGCGCTGCTCGTCGTGTCTGATGAACACAAACTCCGCCTTCTTCAAAGTTTTAGGCACAAAAGCACGCGGAACACAGTGCTGGGCAGGGCTCGGCAGCATGCCTGTGTGCCTGTGTTTGCGCTAAGCTGCAAAAGCTCAGACGGGCAGCTGTCCGCAGCCGGATTATTTGGCAGAAATTCCCCGGCCAGCCATAGTAGCTGCGCAAAAAGAAGCTCTCTGCCGGGGAAGATTCCAAATCATCTTTTGCCGCGGAGCGCAACCCCAATAAAACCCACGCCAACCTGTCTACCCAATTTGCATCCGTCAGTGAAGCCCTCAGTGCTGCTTTCAGTGATCTATGAAAACGCTTGCATAACCCACTGGCCTGTGGGTTGTACGCGGTTGTGTCATGATTTCTTTTGTTTTTTCTTTTGAATTCTTGGATGGAACATGGGTGGGCAATATAAGCTGCGGATTCACCCATCACACATTTCGGATAACTTATGTTGAACTGTATAATCACAGGAGTTATTGTCTAATTTGACCTTGTTGGATTTTATTACCCCCTTTGTTATATTATTCACTTTCTTTTAACCTGTACTCTTAATCTATTCGAAATAAAGATTAATTCATTCATTCATTCAATTGCAACGCCCGCAGCCTGGGAGTTTGCAGATGCACGAGATGGACACAACACCAACACTTCAGTTTATTACCTCCGCCAAGGAGGTAATGCTTTTACTACTGAACCACTAATCCTATCATTGTGAATCCAATTGCTAGTCATATGTTTTCATGGTCAAGGAATCTGAAAACGTACACACAAACACTGTATGGGGGGCAACTGTGGCGCTTGGTGGAGGTCTGCGCTCTCCGAGTGCTTTTCTAGTATTTTGCTCTATTTTCCACCAGGCGCTTCAGGGAACTATTTGGGCCTTCGCTCCCCAACTCAGGCACGCCCCCTCCTCCTGTCAGTGCCATCAGCTGTGCTTCATTACAGGTGTTCACACACACACACACACACACACACACACACACACACACACACACACACTCCATTCATTCTCATTCACGTGCCCTGACACTCATGCACACCTGGAGTTCATTATGTCCAGCCCACGCATTCTCACACCGGCAATCTCTTCTCTCGTTAGGATTATTATTATTATTATTATTTAAACGAGGGGTTAATAGGAAGAGATCGTTGGGGCATTCACCTTCATACGTAGCAGTGTGCTCCTCCACGTATGTTGTTCCACTGCCTACGTGTTATTCAGCCTGACATTTGGAGACGGTTAATCCCTTGGTGTTAGCGGCTGATTCTGCTTCTCTCCCTCATCCACCAGACTGTACGGACAGCTCCGGATCATTCTTGCCGTAAGTTACGCATGTTTGCCTTTCTCTTTGTGCCCACCGTACGGCGGCACTAGGCTTCCTCCCTGGCTGTAGAACATCTGGCTGGCTTCCCTTTATGTCTGGTGGCCTTTAACTCATCATATCATCCACTGTATTCGCGTGATAGTACTGGACTTGTTATTTTGTTGTAGTTTATGTTAATAAATGGCATGTTCTACTCCAGCTATTGGGTTTTTCATTCCTTCCCTTGTGCACTGCGCAATGGCGCACGAGGAATCATGACAGAGCCTGGTGACATACCACACTCAGCCTCATGACAGCTGACTTCCTATCCATTTTAAGATTGATTTTAAGGTTGTACTGTTTACTTTTAAGGCCTTAAATAAATTTTTACCATCCTATTTGTCAGAACTTGTTTCCACTCATTCACCTGTAATAAGAGCACTGAGATCAACTAACCAGATGCACTTAAGCTGTGTTCACACCAAACGCGAATGGGCGGCGCAAATCCATACAAAATCAATGGGAAGATGCGAGTACGTGCAAATTTTCATCATTGCGCGTTGCGTCCGCTAGCTAGCGGACATAGTAAAATTATCACCGTTGCAGAGTAAACTAGTTAGAAAATGAAACTCACTCACCGGGAGCCAGGAGGACCGGGAACTCTTCAGCTGAATCTGGTTTTTGGAGTTATTTACTGACGGATTCCAGCCACGGACGTCCTAGCAAGCTAGCTAGCAATGTAAACATGGAATCATCTGTGAAGTGTTGGAGGCTTGAGACATAATTTTCAGGTGAGCCCCCGGTCGGATAATGAAAACATAAGCATGAAGTTATTTTGGGAATTTCCACAGCAAGTTGAACACAGCTACAGAAGTTTTAAAGACAACTTTGCCTAGTCTGCATCTCACTATTAATGTCTGTTGGCATGTTTACATTGAGTTATGATGTAATCGTGCTGCGTGAAAAATTCGCCTGTTCACTTTTAGTGTTTACGCACCTTTAGAGGTACCAAAATCTAAGTTAAAACGGAAAGGTGATCGAGCTTTTGCAGTGACTGCTCCAAGACTGTGGAACAGTTTACCTGTCCGCATACGCACTGCTGAGACATTAATTGATTTTAAATCACTGCTGAAGACACATCTGTGCTCACTGGCATTTGACTCAAGCAGAGATTGAAAACAGTTGGCTGTATTCTGAGCTGTTTTTACTCTATTTTCTTTGAATGCATTTTATTTCTATTTATAGTGTATGTTAGGTTGTCCAGTTTGATTTTGTCATGTACGACGATCCTCGCGGATCACCATAAGACGCCAAGAGTCACCGGTGAGTTTTGCAATTATGTTTTATTTGCAAGACAAGACAGGACACAAGGCTATGAGCCGCTAAGGGCAAACACACACTAAGAGATATAAGGGCTCGTAGGGCTAACCCCAGCCACTACGAGCTAAACTATGACAAGACAAGAATAAAGACAAACCTGATATGAAGGTCTGACAGGGTATCACGAGGGTAGGCTGACTTAGGTTGACTTATGCTCCCGCCATCTAACTGCCGTCAGTGCCCGCCTTATAAAGGCGAACACTAATGAGCAGTGATGACAGACAGCTGACCGCCCTTGACAGGCGGAAGCCCCACCGAGCGCCTTCACAATAAGAGCCCGGTGAGGCCAGAATACAACCCACAGCTGTCAAGGCCGGCAGCAAGCTGAGCGTAGCCCGAGCGCAGACAGAACCCAGCGCTTGGGTCGTAACAGTACCCTCCCTCCAAGGGCAGGCTCAGAACGCCCATGGATCACCCTGCCCCCCCCACCCCCCAGGGTGGGTGGCTGGGGGTAGGTCCGGAGGGAGAGAGACCAAACCCAGAAACAGTGCAATAACAAAGTCAAAACCCGGCAAGAAAAACAACTAAACACAGGACAATAACAAGAGATACCAAATACTCAGATTAAATTAAATATTCAACTAACAATTACAGAAAATAGCACAGGATATCATGGAGAAAAAAAACAACAAAAAACAGACCAATTACTGGGTCAGAATATCATCAGAAAAAGACCACTACCCCCCCCCCCCCCGACAGTTTATGCCGACCGGCGGAGACCGGGTGCCACAGGAACAGTTCAGGCAGTCTCCCCGAATCCAACGGCCGACAGGTGGTTATGGGGGGTGGGACATGACCGGGCGGCTCACCACAGTCCGAAGCCCAGCACGCCCACTTCTCTGGTGGCCGAACCAGGTCGCCCAGCAAAAGACATAACAAATCGGGTGGTCGACCTAGGGTGCCAAACCGGCGAAGCAGTTCCCAGGCGGCCGACCCGCGTCCCTCAGCCATCAGTCCCGGGGGAAAACAGCCCGCGGCGGCCTCCCAGACGAGGACAAAACTTGGGAGAGCCGGGGCGAGCAAACAGGGACCCCCACGGCCCCTGGCGATGATGCGCAGGGGCGATGACTTTGTAGAGGGACTAAAAGGCAAGGACGAGCCCGTAATCTGTCCGGCGGTGAAGGGTCTGCAGCTCCTCCACCGTCTGTGGACCACGCTGGCGCTGCATCTCCGCTGGGGCCCGATTGGGTTATAGCTGCACCCGCGTCGGACCCCGAATGGGTCAGAACCACTTCGGTGACCTGCTCAGAACGAGCCGACGCTGCACCCACGATGGACCCCGATTGGGTCATAGCTGCACCCGCGTCGGACCCCGATTGGGTCAGAGCCACTTCGGTGATGAGCTCAGACTGAGCCCATGCTGCACCCGCGATGGACCCCGATTGGATCAGGGCCGCACCAGTAACCACCTCCAACTCCGAACCCGGAACCTCCAGCACAGCGACTGGCACCTGCTCTGCACCGGCGACCTTGAGGGAGGGCTCAGAAGAAAAAAAACCGGGATCAGGATCACCGGCAGCGCCAGAACCCGGCGAGACAAGCTCGGATGCAGTGGACGGCTGCACCCGGCTTGCCTCCCCAAGAGACAGGCAAAAATACTCAAAGACATAGAGGAGAAAGACAAAACAGAGCACTTGCCTGATCTTGGGTTCTGACGCCGTCCAGGACTCCGACGATCCGGGCTCAGATGGGAGGAGATCGTCTTCTGGCTCCCACTCAGCTGCATCGGGCTCCGCAGCTGGCATGATGTCGTCTGCAGCCTGAGGCTCCTCCTGCTCTGAAGTCCACGCCGATGACCCGTTAGGCGTGGGGGCAGGGGACACTCGACCCACTGGCTCGGACCACTCAGGCGAGGAGACCCGGGGACGCTCTTTCGTCGGCTCAGGCTTCGGGCCGCAGTCCGCTGCTCTCCTCCATCCACGACGTGGCTGCAGGGCCGGATCCACGCTCTCCAGCACTGCAGGCCCCCTCTTCACCCGACGACGTTGGCCTGGCGTCGCGGGCCGCTCAACGGGGGGGGGGGGGTACACAGAGGTAGCAGGTTTAGTTATAGTCTCTACAGCAGGTGGAAGGAGCTCAGGGGGCTGCGAACCCCGAACTCCGCCCCCAGGAGTCAGACAAGGCAGGTTGCAATCAAGATGTAATAAATTAACTTGCACTTGCCTTTCTCCCGGAGGAGAGATGGTGCCTGCTGTAGGGGACGCTGTTCCTCCTTCTCCCCATTGGATGGCGACAGAGGGCCCCCTGGAAAGACAAGGTGGAGCCGCTCTCAGAGGTTCGCTGATGGGCTTCACCGGCAGCGGGTCCAGCAGGGGATTCTGCTGAGGTCCATTGTGGAGGTGACGGCGGTTTCTGGCAGAGGGCGAGGCGAAGGTAAGGTCTGGGAATCGCCGCTCCTGTGCCGAAACTGAGGCGAGGAGATCGGCAAACTCCGGGAAGTCACTTAATCTGGGATTCCTCTCCACCAGTCTGACTGCCGCCGTCACATGTTCCATAATCAGAGAGGGATGTGTTGCTGAACGAGCAGCCGCCACGCGGTCCCAGATGGAAGCAGCTGCGAGCTGGAGCTTCTCCAGGGGATTCCCGAATGACGAAGCTCTCTGGTGGGGATCACCCCTGGGCAGAGTGAACTCCTAGACCGGAGTGGAGGCAGGAATGGGATCCGGACGTGAGGAGCGGGGATGCCTCCTCTTCGGCTTCCTGCCGGGATTTCCCACCAGCCCACGGAGTGTCTTGAGCTGCGCGGCGAGTTCAGCCCTCCTCATCCTAACCTCCGGGTGGACGTCGTAGTGGAGAGGAAAGTCGTCCAGCAGAACCTCAGCGTAGTCCAGGTGCCAGAGCATGTCGTAAGGGCTGTCGTCAAAGGTAGCGGCCAGGAGCGACCCATCAACATACTCCAGGGCACTTGCTAGCTCCTTGCCAAGGCGCCGACCGCGGCCCCTGGATGACGGCATTCTCTCAGGAATTGACATTTGACACCCAGACATGAAGAACAACAGTCCAATAACTGCAAAAATTCACGGTGAAAAAAGGCATCCCAGTATGGCGTCTCCATTTAGACATCGGGCGGCGGGAGCATACTGTCATGTGCGGCGATCCTCGCGGATCACCATAAGACGCCAAGAGTCACCGGTGAGTTTTGCAATGATGTTTTATTTGCAAGACAAGACAGGACACAAGGCTATGAGCTGCTAAGGGCAAACACACACTAAGAGATATAAGGGCTCGTAGGGCTAACCCCAGCCACTACGAGCTAAATTATGACAAGACAAGAATAAAGACGAACCTGATATGAAGGTCTGACAGGGTATCAAAAGGGTAGGTTGACTTAGGTTGACTTATGCTCCCGCCGTCTATCTGCCGTCAGTGCCCGCCTTATAAAGGCGAACACTAACGAACAGTGATGACAGACAGCTGACCGCCCTTGACAGGCGGAAGCCCCACCGAGCGCCTTCACAATAAGAGCCCGGTGAGGCCAGAATACAACCCACAGCTGTCAAGGCCGGCAGCGAGCTGTGCGTAGCCCGAGCGCGGACAGAACCCAGCGCTCGGGTCGTAACAGATTTTAACTGTATCTCGATGTACAGCACTTTGGTCAATGTGATTGTTTTTAAATGTACTCTATAAATAAATCTGACTTTGACTTTGCTGTGAGTTGACAGTGCTAAGCACTGTAACGGGGCAAGTAGTTTACATGTTAGTGTTTATTGAGCTCCACCAGTGTTTCTATGCCAGAGGCGCCACTGGTGCTGAAGTAGGCATTCAAAAAATTATTCTCAACAGTAACTCTGTGGCCAAATGTAACTAAGTATTTTTTTTTAACTACATGAATACATTTGAGTAAGAATCACAGTTGTTTCTCACTAAAAAGCAGAGTATGCAAATGCAATAGCCCCCCTCAGCCACTAGAGCCCCATACCCCCCCCAACAAAAAAAGTGGAAGTTCAACCTCAATATTTTATGGGGGGAAATTAAAATGACCTTCAAACTAGGAGAAATGCATAGTTGTTAAATTACAGCACTGTGGATTAAAGTTTGCTTATACTGAAATAACTTTTTCTTACCAGAAATAACTGACTCTTTAGTTATTTTTGGTGAATTTGTCATTCAGTTTCATTAAAATTAGAGATGAAATCATTGTTCTCCTCTTCCAGCTCAGGAAATATGTCTCTATATAATCTAGATTATATCAAAGGTTATATATGGATAGTTTATATTTGACTTTTATCCGACTAAAGACATGGTGTTGGTTAAAAAAAAAGAAAGAAGGAAGGAAAAAAGTATCCTGTACTCCTAATTTCTGACTACCCACCTTTGCTTGGCCACTCCCGTGAATAAAAATGAGGGGTTTTAACAGGGAAAGAGAGAGAGAGGGAGAGAGAGGGCACAAAAAACGTGACTAGGCAGCCTAAGAGCTGTTATGCAACCGCTGACCTACTAACACATATTTCTAGAAAGGGAGCCAGAGAAACTGGAGCAAAGTGTCCGGCAGTGGCGCACAACACGCGGGCAGCCGAAGCCAGGAGACCTACGCACCGCATCCAGACCTCCACACCGACCCAGTGACTCACCGAGCAGCGACCCGGGGAGGTCAGAAGAAAGTTTTCCCTTATTTGGAGGGTTGGTTTCTGTCTAAAGGGGCCGAGGAGGAGAAGGAAGGAGGAACCGGGAGCGGGAGAGAGACGGCTTTTGTGTCGGGGAAGCCTGGAGGTTATTGTCGCTCCTCTCGCATGGAAAGGTACGCTGTTATATCTGAGCGGCGCGCTGCTTTGTGTCGCTTCTGTCCATTTATGTGGCCGTTTTTTTTTTTTTTTTTTTGGGGGGGGGGGGGGTGTAAAATCAGTTTAAACGTACCCTCCCTGTGCATGTGAACGCGTGTGAGAATGTGATGCTTCGCGGCCGGTTTATTGTTCACACGGCGACTCCCGGCTGCGCCGTGACTTTGAGACGGCATGCGGCTCTTTTCATTTTGTCGCGCAAAAAAAACGAGCCCGAATGTGCCCCCTTTGTTGCCGTCCTTCTACGTTTATCCCGAATTCCTCAGCTGCACAATTGGAACGAATGAGCCCGCGATGAAAAACAAAAGCGTGGCCGAGGACGCCGCCGTTCGTTATAAGGTCAATGTCAATGGTGTTTTCCAGGGAACGGAGGGGCGCAGCTGCTGGAAGCGTCTCCTGCACGTGCATTTCTCTTGTTCATATGTGCGCTGCGTGTTATGTAGGTCATCGGGTTACTGTAGCGGCTCGGATGGGAATTTGCCACCTAAACAAAAAAAAAAAAAAAAAGGATTAAGGCGCAAACGTGGCTTCTTTGATTTGAAATATGCAGCAAAATCCTTAACCAGGAGCATATTATTTGGCTGTTTTTTTTTTAAAGGGTTACAGCCATTTTTTTTGAGTGTATTAGAGTTTAAACTAGTTGCAAAACATCTGGATTCTATTCAAACTGACTCACTTGGTGATTCTCCTTTACTCATAAGGTGCAAAGCACAGAGGTTTGCTTTGAGGGAGTTGGAGGCTATGACATAACCAGCACCACAGCAGGGAGAAGCAATAAAGCAGCACTTCCCTCCTGGGACAGACGGGCCTGTAATTGATTCCCGTTCACACCCTGTGCCACTTGTATACTCATTACCACTAGATT
Source organism: Pholidichthys leucotaenia (assembly GCA_020510985.1). NCBI lineage: Eukaryota > Metazoa > Chordata > Actinopteri > Cichliformes > Pholidichthyidae > Pholidichthys > Pholidichthys leucotaenia. The sequence continues at coordinate 82,364,738 of CM035848.1, read as the reverse complement.
CTTACATGTTAAGGGGGTATAGTGTGGAAGAGTGTATCTGAAGTGTATTTAGAGAAATGATGTAACACACAGAGTCTGTGAGCTATTTTTAACTGACTTGCAAGGGAGTATGGAACAAGAATAAAAAAAAAAAGGCAGCAGGCTGAACCAGATTCAACACTCCTTTTTTTGTGTGTGTCTGGCATCCCAGTGAGGGCTCAGTAGTGTGACTTTGTTGTAATGTTAGAATAACAAGTGAATATCCAGGCTGTGATGCAATGCATGGAAAACCCTGTCTGGCGGAAGGCAGGCACAGTCCTGGTTGGTCCACCTCCTGCCAGCTGGTCTGGTTTTAGAGTCATTACTGTGTCCCAGCCAGCAGCGAATATAGGTCAGACCTGGAACTTTGTGAGGAGGAGCGTACAGGGGCAATGGGTGGACTACTTTTGTGCCTCTGAGCAACAAGGAACCACACGATTCGAGAGATTTAGCCTAGTTATTTATTACAGTTTGCATTCGCTTTGATGCTTTCTGACTTCTTGCTGACTGTAAGTACTTTTGACCTTTGACTGTAAAGTTTACTTATGAGTATGTTTGATTATTTCCACACTAGATTTGTCTCGTTAACGTCACAGGTTAAAGTGTCTTTAATCAGGGCACTACTGAATGACATGTAGGTCTGACTAGCTGACCTGGAATGTCTGGATTCCAGTCTGCCACTTTTGTTTAATACTCAGCCCAGGGGCAAAATGGCTTCTGAGCTGGGGGGGGGGCTCCACGTGTGTGGCGCTGGATCATTTAAAATATGGAGGAGAGATACAGAGGATGGCGTGCGTTTTTACTCACACTTGCCTCACAGGGGGTCAGGGGTGATGCATTCCTTCCCAGGCGGCAAGTGCCTGTGAACGCCGGGAAAAACCAACTGCTTACCTAGAGCCGCAGTGAATGATCGTCTTAAACGGGAAATTGGCCTGTGCACAGAGAGCCAATTAAAACCATGCCCAGTTCTACGCTGTTTTCTTGCATTTGTCTCGGCTTTTATTCGTGGCTATCGTGCACAGCGAGGACGGCGGAAAGCGGGGAGACTGCGGGGCGGCCGGTAACCTGTAGCTTCCCCTGCGATGTAATATGCATGTGTTACACAAGCTTCTCTCTGCAACAAGAGAAATTCAGAGCACGTACACTATGAGCAACAACAGCAGCCCCTCCCCATGCGGTCCAGAGAGGGGGAAAAAAAAAAGAGCCTGTTATGTGTGAGTTTGGCTGCAGAGATGGGTGTGTGCTCTGACGTCAATGCCGTATCCATATCTTCCCTTGCTATCATTTTTCATCTGCTCTGGATTCTTATTTGTGATGCACTGCAAAAAAAAGGAGGGGGGGAAGACTTCACTGCAAGGCATCTGGAGCGACCAGGAATTAACGTTGCGTGAAAATCACCGGGGCTTTCATAATCTGTTTTTTTTTTTTTTTTTTTTAAAGGGGGATGACGTATTCAGTGGTCTCTCATATTCTTTTATTTTTTGTGCTGCAGAATCTGTAACAGTCCTCACTGCGTCCTCCCTCCCTCACCTTTCCGTCGCTCTATTTTTAGAGTGCACTCTTATATTCTCTCCCTCTCTCGCGCCCTCCCTCCCTTTCAGTCCCACTGACCTATTTTATGGCGCACCGTCAAAGACAGGAGGAGTGTTTACTGCTTAGCGTCGTTTCTAGGTCAGTGGGACAGCGCAGACGTGTTCGAGCTTCCTCTCCACCCGCCTTTGTCCCCCCCCCCCCCACACACACCACCAGCTTTTGCTCCATGTCTTTATGAAAGTTATTCAGGGATGGTAGAAGAAGTGGGGGTGGGGTGGTCGCTGACCTGACATTTTTCCACATCTGTTGTTAGTTGTGTTCCAATCCCTTCCTGTTCAGCGTAGCTTTGCGTCTGAGTTCTTGGCAAAAACAAAGCAACAGGAGACGGCGAAGGTCCAGCGTGGGGAACAGCGGGAAGCTACATTAGACCTTGTCCCCGAGTTACAACACACCAGCCGTGCTCAAAAGGGTGGTTAGTCATTCAACTCAGTTTTCCTTAAAACTTCTCCGAGGCCGCGTTGTGGATTCTTTTCGAGTTTGCGATTATGTAACGGGGTCATTGACTCTGAGAGCAGCAGAGGAACACGCCAGCTAGTCTGTAGAAGAGACCCACTTTATTTAACGGCGCTGCATCACTGACCGGGTGGTTTGTCACATTTCAACAGAACGCCACAGCAGCAGAGGTCAGTGTGCGTTAGATCAGCTGGGTTACTTTAGTTCTGCCCTCTCTGGCGCTGCCGTCATTGTTTACGTAACACGAACAGCCTGTTGAGATCCTTTGTTCAGCTCTGCTCTCGTCGCTCACGCTGCCTCTGGTCTCATTTTTGAGGTTCTGCTACACAGAAAGAGCACGAGGAAGCAAAATGCGACAGCATGCTCATTCCCAGGAACAGTTCAGTGTTTCATCTTTTTTCTTGCTAGACTTAACCTTGCAAGAGTTTGACATTAATGCAGTTTTTTTTCCTGTATTTAGTTACAGCAGATTTCAAGCATTCAACCATTTCTGCTGTAACAGCTTAATGCAGTGTAATGTCTAACATGGTGTCTCACTCTGTGTCCATTAAGCCAAAGTGTGATTCACTGTCCAATCCGTCCTGAAAAATACCAGAACACCCAGAGCTAATAAAAGCATCCCTTATAATAAAAGAGTCTCTTGGCCTCTAATTCCATTATAGCAAATGAAAAGTGACACCGGAGTCATTGTCACCCAGAGGCACAGTGACCCAGATTATTCCCTTTGCTCTGTTAGTGTGTGTTAGTGTGCTGCAAAAGAAAGGATATTTCTATGTTGGTAATAGATGAAAGGGCCCAGTGTAATGGTGTGTTGGTAATTAATGCATATCATCTGCGTAATGTGGCGAAGTGAGATAAGGGAAGCAAAACAAGGGAAGATCCAGTTATTACATAACACTGAGGCTGCACATAAACATCTGCCTGAACTGCATTGCTTTGAACACTCTGATTGCAAGGCATGCTGGGTGGGTGAGGCTTCCTGTCGAGCTATGATGTTGACACCGCACAAGGAAGTCGAGCGGCATGCGAGATTGTGTAATTTCAGATGATGTGACCACTACCAGAGAAACGTTGCCACCGAGGCAGAACTCACTCATCCCCTCCCCCCCCGTACGTCTTTCCTGTATTATAATTACACAATATCCGTTCCATCACACACTCCTCTAATTCATGGATGAGGAGCAAGGAGGATCATGAGACATGCTCTCCTTCACTCCAGGCAGGTTCAGCCTGCCTCAGCTCATTATGTGACAAAGACCTGTATCATCCAAGAGCTCCGCAGCATTGACGCTTTCTATGTGTGTGTGTGTGTGTGTGTGTGTGTGTGTGTGTGTGTGTGTGTTCTACTATCCAGACTATGTGTCCACCCTCGTTTTCAAGGTCAAGGAGACTCATGCATGCAAGAGAAACAACTGTGTAAATCTTGAAGATTATACCATTGACTTTTAGTGAATTTGAAGTTAAAGTAACTGTTTATTGAAGGAGGAAAAAAAAAGAAAAACAATAAAACTTTGTTCTAGTTCTTACATCTAATCTATCCCTACTTACAGTATTGTGAAAAAGTATTTGCCCCCTTCCTGATTTCTTGTGTTTGCATATTTGTCACAGTTAAATGTTTCAAATCATCAAACAAATTTTAATATTAGACAAAGATAACCCAAGTAAATACAAAATGCAGTTTTTAAATTGTAATTTCATTTGTTAAGGAAAAAAAAGCTATCCAAACCTACCTGGCCCTATGTGAAAAAGTAATTGCCCTCTCTATTACACCATGAATTAGCTGTGATTAACCACATTTTTTAGAAAGCTGAGTTCAGTTTCACTGGCCACACAAAGCAGGATTACTGCCAGACTTGTTGAATCAAGAAATCACTTAAATAGAACCTGTCTGACAAAGTGAAATAGGCTAAATGATCTCAAAAAGCAACATATCCTGCCATAATCTAAAGAAATTCAAGAACAGATGAGAAATAAAAACCCAGAACAACATCTAAAGAACTGCAGGCCTCACTAGCTTCAGTTTGGACACAGGTCTATGATTCAACAATAAGAAAGAGGAGGGACAGAAGTGGCATCCATGGGAGAGTTCCAAGGAAAAAACCACTGCTGACCAAAAAGAACACAAAGGCTCGTTTCACAAACATCTTGATGATTCCCAATACTTTGGGGAAAATATTCCAAGGACTGGCAAGAGAAAAGTTAAACTTTTTTTTAAGGCGTGCGTCTTGTTACATCTAGCATAAAACTAACAACATTTAATAAAAAGAACATCAAACCAATGGTCAAACATGGTGGTGGTAGTGTGATGGTCTGGGGTTGCTTTGCTGCTTCAGGACCTGGACGACTTGCCGTGATTGATGGAACCATGGATTCTGCTCTCTACCAGTAAATCCCGTAGGAGAATGTCTGGCCATCAGTTTGTGACCTCAAGCTCAAGCCCTCCAATCTGGCTGAATTAAAACAATCCTGTAAAGAAGAGTGGTCCAGAATTCCTCAACAGCAATGTAAAAGACTCATTGCCAGTTATTGAAAAGGCTTGACAGCAGTTGTTGCACAACAAGGGTTGCACAACCATTTATTAGGTTTGGGGGGGGATTACTTTTTCCACATAGGGCCAGGGAGGTTTGGATAGCTTTTTTCCCTTAATAAATCGAATCATCATTTAAAAACTGTATTTTGTGTTTACTCTGTTTATCTTTGTATAATATTAAAAGTTGTTTGGTGATCTGAAACATTTGAGTGTGACAATATGCAAAAAATAAGAAATCAAAAAGGGGGCAAATAATTTTTCACACCACTGTATATTTAAATATATGCAGTAGGCCAGTGTTCCCCAACTGCTCACTAAATATATGCCTCAATTACTGCAATGACTTTACAACTAATCTAATGTCTTTCTGTTCCTCTGCACCCTATCCCTCTTTCTCTCCCTCTCTCTTGTTCTCTCTCACTGTCTCAGTAACCCAGTTAGCGACTGACAAACAGCACCACTTAAGTTGGATCTTCAAGGAGCCCCGAAGTAGACAAGCTGACCTACATCCTGTGTGAGACACTGCTAAGAAGGAGGGCAGCTGCCTGACAGCACTGCTGAAGATTGAGGAAGACACTGATAAACTCAAACTCACCCCAAGAGAAAACCTCCAGGGACTGCTTTGAACTATTTGCAGAGGGAACTTGAAGACTTTTTTTTCCCCCTATAAATTCAAATTTGTTTCCAGTTTTAGCTTCTTCATTCAGAACACTACTTCAATGTCTGAGGTTTTTGTGGAGTTCCACCTCTTTTTAATCTTCCTGGCAAATTTAGACACGTGAATATTTTGATCCTGAGAGAAAAAGTAAGACAAATCAATGAGGCCATCCCTTCAAGGAGTACAAATACCTCATCCAGAAATTTTTGCTGATCCTGCGACATAGGTCAAACATTGTAGTAACAACAAAACAGAAGGCTCATATAATTTTACATCTTTTCCCTCCTCCCCTTTGCTAGAGTCACACTCTAGCTCCCTGTGGGGAAAAAAATGGAAAGTCTGAGTCTGCACATCCCATCTAACAGCAACAAAAATGCCATGGAGGTTGACAGTTTTTCACCCTACAGTGGGAGCCTTCCGTCACCTGCTCCCGAAGGTGGAGTTCGGATGAATCGTCAGGCTAAAGGCACCAAACCCACTATGACCTCCCGTCGCAAGAGAGAGTTCATCTCTGATGAGAAGAAAGATGCTTCCTATTGGGAGAAGCGCAGAAAGAACAATGAAGCAGCCAAGCGCTCAAGGGAAAAGCGGCGCCTCAATGACATGGTGTTGGAGAACCGGGTCATAGCACTGAATGAGGAGAATGTTCGTCTGAAGACGGAACTCCTTCAGCTCAAGCTGCGCTTTGGCCTCATCAGCACAGCCTCTTACATGGAGAAAAGTCAGCAGATATCCAACAGTGCCGCCGATAGCAACACTGGCAGCAATGGGAGCAGCAGCAATGGCACCCCCAACAGTCATGCCTACCTCTCAAGCAGTGGCTATTCCAGTGCGTCCCAAGTGATGCTGAATTCTGACTCATCAGAAGCTGAACAGTCGAGCCATGGCAAGCGCCACAGCTCACTCCACAACTACTCTCCACGAGGCTCTGTGTCTGACATGTCTGACGGCTCCTCCAGGGACAGCCCTGAACCCGTTGGCTACAATATAAAGAAAGAGCCTTCAAGTACAGAGATGGCGGGACTGGAACACAGCAGGATTCCCAATGGAATACCTAATGGGATGCCAAATGGGGCTTATCATGGCAGCCACACTGCACACCAGCAAAGTGCCCCATTGGCTGACAGCACCATGGAATACCAGCATCACCAACAGCAGCAGCGTCTCTTGGAGGCCTCCAGTCCTGCTCCGCAGGCCACCTCAGCTCAAAGGAGTGTCATCCTGTACCGCTCTAGCAGCGGCTGTTACCCCATAGAGAGCCAGAGGCCGGAGGAGCATCAGTCCCAGCAGAGTAGGCTGCCCCAGCACAGCCAGCACATCCTGACCTCCAAGTTCTCTGACTGCTCGCTGACCATTAGAGAGGTCGCCGAGAAGCTCGAGAGGACGAAGACAGTGGACTCACCGCAGTATGAATATGCCAATGGTCATGCTGAGTCAGAGGAGGAGCTGCAACAAAGGTATCAACAGTTGCGTGAGAACCACGGTCTTCAGCACACTGAAAGCCACCAGAACCCCTTCGCCCCTGATCTGATCCACAACAATGAGGAGGGGAAGTCCTCATTCATACAGCACAATGGCTACCTCAACACACTAGATGAAGAGCCCCCGGTGCTCACCTATGAGGGAGGGCCCCGAACTGACGGGTTCTATCAGGAGAACTCCTCTACTAAAGACACTTCCTCTAGTGATGGGGATCCCCGTAGCTCTGACAAGGAGGGCTCCACAGATGATGAGTCCCCATCCTCATCTTCCTCGGACATCAGCAGCTACCACCAGAAGACAGACAGAGCAGTTGATTTGTACGGCGATTGCCAATCTGAGGTCAGAGCAACTGCGCTTCCCCACAAGCTCCGCCTCAAGTATAGAGCTCTGTCCAATGGGGCAGCAGGAGGACTGGTGGAGGGAGTGGTCAGCACCTCCATGTCCCCTTCTCCTACTTTACCCCAACACCCTTACTTAGCTCTTCCCAGCAATCCTCACAGCAGTCACACCAGCGGGGAGAGCAAAGAGGCAGAGAATGACACTGACTATGTGCAGGAAATGAAGCCTCAGCTGAATGACAGGGCAGAGGGTAAAAAGGACGGCGGGAAAAGGGGATCTGGAGGTTCAAGGGGCGGACGGAATAAGAGGCGAGATTAAGGACAAATAGGCGTGGCTTTTTCCTGTCACCTCTGTCATCTGTGGTGGGCAGGCAACAAGAACTCACATTGTCACCCTCCCAAGACAGTAAAGAAGCTAGTGATGGATGTGAGGTGTAGTTAGGATGTGGTTTTACCATCAATTTTCACTGTGTCACCTGTAAACCCCCCCCCCCCCCCATCTCCCACCTCCCACTTGTTCTTCTAATTAAAATGACAGATTAATGAGGGATGGGACAGAATGGAACTCTCCAGAGCAGGAGTTTGGGATATTTCCCCTGTTGAAAATTCTCACGTGATTCAATTATTCATGAATATGAACTGCCTTAGTGGCTGGCCAGGGTCTATTGTGGCATTATGGGAGCAATCCTTTAACCAAAGAGAGACATCCTCCCTATACCATCTCCCTTTTTTGGCAGAAAGTTACATTCTTCCTCCCTCTGCCCCTCCACCTTTTCACCATGTGCACACAAGCCCCCTTCACTATTGAAGCACTTAGATTGTATATTACTGTGACATAAATTTGCATATATTGATTATATATTTTAAGAAGAAAAATGTGGCAAAAACGATTAAAAAAAAATGAAGCGTGGGATGTGTACGTCATAGACTTACAAGTCATGATTTTTTGTCTCGAGACACCTTGTACAGTCCTTTGTCTAAAAAAATGCCTCAAAATGTTCTTTTACTGAAAGTAAAAGCCACATGTAGAAAACAGGATAAGGAACACTTTTTTATGATTTATAGTTCAGATTGGGGTCGTAGATCAGATGATCTGGGCTGTCTGATGCTCACAACAGTCACGGCCTGTTACTCGCATATCAGTTGAGGCTATGCAGTCACTCATCTCTGTTGGCAAAACCTGACGAGCACTAAGTGAGCCTCGTTTGCCAACTGCTTAACAAAATCAGTATGTCTTCATTTCAAGTTAAAATTGTCTGTCCAATAAATGAAATAGCTCTCCAGTCGTAAACCAGCAAAGCTGCTCTCTCTCTCTCTCTCTCTCTCTCTCTCTCTCTCTCTCTCTCTCTCTCTCTCTCTCTCTCTCTCTCTCCATAAAGGTGCCTCTTTATTGTGTTGTTCCTTGTTCCCACGTTGGTCTTAGCGATCCCACTCACCTCTGCACTGAGTTGTTTTAGCTATAGTAGCTGCGTAAATCATAAAGTATGTACAAGTTTAACTGTTTCACTTCCTGGTGCCTGCCTCTGGCCACTATGTATAAATGTAAAGTTGTCTCTCTAGCTCTTGTATACTGCTGTCATTATTTTATTATTATTTTATTAATATTATTTTCTATTGTATTCGGTTATTATTTTGGGTATTATTATGTGTATTTTTTCTGTCATCCACTTGTGTCATTTTGCTCTTTGCTCTTCCTCGTTGTGCCGTGTATTTACCCACGCTACTCTTTGCCCCACTTACCATTTGTACTCTGTGTTACTGTATAACCTTTGCTGAAAGTCTTTCCGAAAAAAAAGAGAAAAGAATAAGGCCTGTCCTTGGAAGTGTATGAAATGTATTGCTATACTTCACGTGGATATGCAAATGGTTACAGAAAAACACTCATTTTTGATTGTTAAAGATTCAAAATGGGGAGAAAAAAAAATAAAAATGTTGTAGAATTTAAGTTTGTCTTGTATGAATTTTTTCAAGTCCTTATTAAAAAGACATAAGCACACAACATCATCCCAGACCAAAGCAGGTGACAAAACTGGCTGATTCACAGCACTCAGACAGCAACATCCCAGTCTGCCAGTGCTGTAATGCGAGCCAGAAAAACTTCACAGTTATCCCTTCCTACCGCCCACTGGCAAACATTCACCGAGATGAAACCACAACACACTGTGGCACAGCAGCGCAGGAGGAAAGCTGTGGGCTAAACTGAACCTCAGACTGAATATTCATGCAGTTATTACTCATACTGTCATACTGACAAAATGTGATTGCAATATAAACCACAAATTTCACATTTCACAAGTAAGTTTTCCTGCTTACACATTAAGTGGATAAAATACTACTTGATAGGATTTACAACATCAGCAGTAAGTTTACAAGCTGTTGCTGTCTATGTATTTTGGGAAATAGTGCTTCCGTAACACTTTGTCTTTGAAATGTAAGTGTCAAATAAACATTTACAGTGGGGAAAATAAGTATTGAACACGTCAACATTTTTTTTTTCATTAAACATATTTCTGATGGAGCCATTGACCTGAGATTTTCACCAGATATCAGTAACCACCCAAGTAATCCATACATAGAAAGAAATCAAGGCAACTGTTCACAAAAGTGGAATGACACAGGGAATAAGTATTGAACACAGTGAAATTAATATCTAGTAGAAAAGCCTTTGTTGGTAATAACAGCTTCCAGATGTCTCCTGTATGGAGAAACTACCACACAAACTGTCTTCAAATCTTGACCGTTCCGTGGGTGTCTTCTGTGAACTGTGATCTTCAGTTCGTTCCATAGATTTTCAATTGGATTCAGGTCAGGTGAGTGACTGGGCCATTCTAGCAGCTTTATTTTCCTTCTCCAGAGCCAGCTGAGAGTTTCTTTGCCTGTGTGTTTGGGATCATTGTCTTGCTGAAATGTCCACCCTTGTTTCATCTTCAGCATCTTCAGCATCTTGGCAGATGGCAACAGGTTCTTATCAAGGGTGTCTCTGTACATTTGCCCATTCATCTTTCCTTCAGTTATATGAAGTCTGCCTGTACTATGTGCTGAAAAATAACCTCACACCAAGATGGGATGTGTAGTACCATTTCTCCTCCAAACATGCTGTGTGTTATGGCATCCAAAAAGTTCAATTTTGGTCTCATCTGACCAGATTATATTCTCCCACTATTATACTGGCTTGCCCAAATGTTGTGCAGCAAACTTTAAACAAGTTTCAACATACTTTTTCTTCAGCAATGGAGTCTTGTGAGTTGAGTGGGCATAGAGCCCATGTCGGTTGAGTGCATTACTTACTTAATGTTTTCTTTGAAACAGCAGTACCTGCTAACTCCAGGTCTTTCTGGAGCTCTCCACGAGTGGTCTTTGGCTCTTGGATAACTCTTCTGATTATTCTTTGACTCCTTTTTCAGAAATCTTGCGTGGAACTCCTGGTTGTGGCCGGATAATTGTAAAATGATGTTCTTTCCACTTCTGAATGATGGCTTCAACAGTGCTCACTGGAACATTCAGCAGTTTAGAAATGTGCCTGTAACCACTGCCATCTTTACGTTTTGCAACAATCAGGTTATGAAGGCCGTAGAGAGAACTCTTTGCTTCTACCCATCATGAGTTCTTTGTGGTGTGACAATCTGATATTCACATACCTTTATAAAGGCTACCAGTCAGGACTTAACCAGCTGCAATGAATTTGCACTGATGGGGGATGAGATGACTTCCTAAATTCTGATGGATTTCAGCTGGTTTCTTGGCTTTCTACACTTTTTTGCACCTCTTTTTCTTTATATGTTCAATACTTATGCCCTGTGTCATTACACTTTATTAAATATAATTTGTTTTGCACAGTTGCCTTGATTTCTTTGTATGTGTGGATTATTTGGGTTGTTACTGATATCTGGTGAAAATCTCAGGTCAATGGAGCCATCAGAAATCTATCTATAAATGCACCAAATCTCTATCTGAGTGTTTCTCAGATATCTCCCAAACTGTACGTCAGGTTGGCCTCAGGTTTTATAAGTACTTTGCTGAGGTTACGAGGGTGTGCATTCCCAAGTATGGAGTTGCTCAGTATAAATATGTAATTTTTATCAATAAAAGTTTAGCCACTGCTCTGTCTCCTCATGCCCTGGCTTCAGGGAGTGTGGGAGGGGTTTTGGATTGACTCCGTGCTGATTGGATATACGCGGCACCACGGCTATGCTGATTGGATAATACACAGCATCACAACCATGCTGACTGGATAATACACGGCATCATGACCAGTCAGTCACCACAGCGCTCACAAAACAAGGAAGTGAAAAATGACATATTTGACTAACTAACTAACTAACTAACCTGCACTTATATAGCACTTTTCTAGTCACAAAGACCACTCAAAGCGCTTTCACTAACACTAACCCTCTATTCTAAGGGCCTATAGGAAACAAATATCTAGGGACAATTTAGAACAGCCAATTAACCTAACATGCGAAAAAGATAATGCTGAAGATTTAATGCTTAAAAAATTATACCATAAGGTTGCCATGATTGCATAGGTCTAAAGGATGTTTTTCGCATATGTGGACAACACGAGGCATGCTAGTGGGGACCCGAGGTCTGACAAAGAACACCAGTGTATTCAACATAGGACACGCCGGGAGAAGCAGCAGCCCGACCGGTGTTCTGTCGATTTGTGCTGCCCTATCAAAAAATGCTCCCGGTAGCGTCGATCGACAGCAGAGTCCATCAATTTATGTTACTTTGTCAAAAACTTCTACCGTTGCTTATCAGTTCGATTTATAAGATAAGATAAGCCTTTATTAGTCCCACAACGGGAAAATTCCAGGATTGCAACAGCACAGGGATAGCAACACTCAGAGCAACAATCAGAAGGCAAGAAAAAAAAAAAGCAAGCAAGCAAGAGCAACTAATATACATATGTACATATTACTATAAATATATATATATATATATATATATATATATATATACACAGACACACAGTGCAGAGCATTGTAGCTGGATGGGATAAATATGTAGATATATAAACACCCACAGTACGGAGCATTGCAGCTAGGTGGAATAAATATGTAAATATATAAACACACACAGTGCGGAGCAATGTAGCTAGATGGAATAATATGTAGATATATAAACACACAGTGAGGAGCATTGTAGCTAGATGGAATGAATATATAGATATATAAACATAAACATAAACATAAACATAAACACACCCAGTGCGGAGCATTGTAGCTAGATGAAATAAATATGTAAATGTATAAACACACACAGTGCAGAGCATTGTTGCTAGATGGGATGAAACAGCACAACCGTCTACTTAGTTATCCTACATGGTATGATTATGTGCCCATACATATTCTCACCCTCCATAGCGACCGGTATTTTCCTAGTTGTATGCCGGAGGGGACCATTGTGTAAGTCTATTGCATCTTTTGCATTCAAAAAACTATTAGGTTGTTACGTCTTTTTGCTATCTCTGCGAGCAGCCCTGCTTAGATTGTACAGTCTGACAGCTGTTGGTAGGAAGGACCTGCGAAACCTCTCGGTTGTGCACCTGGGATGATGTAGTCTGCTGCTAAATGAGCTCCTCAGTGCATTCAGTATGTATATTCTCTAGATCATATAAATGTTTAATGTGTTTAATTAGTGTTTAATTAGTCTATAATATTGACATGATTGGGTGACCCAGGAACAGAGGTGGACTCAGAATAAACACAATTATCTTTTATTATAAGAAGTGTGAGTGTGGGTGTGTGCGTGCGTGTAGGAATGTAGCAGCAGGGTGAGCAGAGCACCGTTCCGATTGGCAACCCTAGGAGAAAACACAGACAGACGGATGAGTGTTTGAGGTTTGGAGGATCGTATCAGAGAATGTTCTGTCTTACGAGTAGGCGGGAGAGCTGAGGTGCTGAAGAACTCCCGAGGCTCCAGTCCAGTTGCTCCGTGTCAAGGCCGCTGCTGCCAACGAGGTGAAGAGGTGCAGGTTGTACTGTATAGGAGAGGTGCAGGCTGTGCTCAGGTCCGGCGCCAGGAGGAGGAAGTCCGTCACCAGGAGGCTTCCACCTGTGCACAGAGGAGATGGAGAAGAATGGAGAGTGCAAAAAAAGATAAAGGCTTACTTGCCGGTGGGGAGTTCAGACTCCCAGATGAAGCGCTGAGTAGGATGAAGCAGAGGAGAAGGAACTCCAGAGCAGGATGAGTAGCGTAGACAAAAAGGTCTTGCCAGATCATGGGAGCGTTGACGTCTCCATGCTGACCAGAGGGCAGCACTGCTTAAATAGGCCTCTAGATAGGATGAACAGGTGTGCGCGCAGCTGTGGAGACACAGACGTGGACAAAATTGTTGGTACCCCTCTGTTAATGAAAGAAAAACCCACAGTGGTCACAGAAATAACTTGAATCTTGTCACAACTCGCCTTCCCCAGTCATCTGCCTCAGCTGCGCGCACACCTGCCACACCTGCGCTTCGTCAATCACCAGCTATTCAACCCGCTCGGCCCAGAGCATCGGTCTGGAGCCGTCTGTTCACCAACGCTCTCAATCTCTCTGCAGGATCGTGAAGGTCTGCTCATATCCCTGTCTCTGCTCTGTCCATAGGGTTGCCTGGCTGCACGGCGTGTCATTCTGCCCCCGGCACTCCTTGTTCACCCACAGACCATTCATATTCCGCACACACGCATCCATATATCTCTTGTTGTTGAATAAAGCCTTTGAATCTCACCTGAGCCTGTGTGCGTGTTCCCTGGGCCCGTTATTATGTCAGTATGGCTCCTGCAGGGCGGGCCAGCGGACAGCGGGCTCGCACGCCGACTTTCCACCCTCGAGACTCGGGTGGATTTAATCGCTCATCAACAACAAGTCATTCTCAATCAGTTAACTAGTATCACTCACCGTTTGGATCGCCTAGATCCCCAGCAGGTGTTTCCTCCGGCTCATCCTAGCGGGCCAGCTCCCGCCGCTCCCTCGGCTAGCCAGCCTAGCTCGGGACCACCAACCCGGCTCACACCTATCCCCACACCCGCGCGCTTTAACGGGAAGCTCGGTGAAGCGCACGGGTTCCTTCTACAGTGTGAGTCGGTATTCCAGCGCGTCCCCGGGGACTTTCCCTCTGACCACAGCCGGATTGGGTACATTGCTAATCTCCTGGAGGGGCGAGCGTTAGCTTGGGCTTACGCCGTCATGGCGAAGCCTAGCTACGCGAACCTGTCCTATACCCAATTTGTGCGAGATTTCTTTGAAGTGTTTGACCACTCGGATCACGACAGCGTGCTAGCCGATCGGCTCCTTAACCTTCGCCAGGGTAGCCGGTCGGCGGCCGATTACGCTGTTGACTTTTGGGTGGCAGCGGAGGAGGTTGGCTGGGGCGAGGCTTCTCTCTACAGCATCTTCCTCCGCAGCCTAAGTTCTAGTCTGCGGGACGAGTTGGCCAGCCGGGATCTGCCGGGACGGTTATCTGATTTAATCTCCCTAGCAATTACTTTGGATAACAGGCTAAGAGAGCAGGCCGCCGAGCGGAAGTCCTACAGCTGCTTGCGCGGAGCCTCTGCCCTCACCTCTCAGTCTTGCCCCCTGGCGTTACCCGCTCCGGAGTCCGCCGACGAATCTGAGGCGATGCTGGTCGGGCGAACCAAGCTCCCCCTAGCGGAGAAACAGCTCCGCAGGGAGCTGGGTCTCTGCATGTATTGCGGGTGAGACCAGCACTCCGTAGAGCATTGCCTGATCAAGCCAAACGGGAGGGTCCACAAGTCACTGTAGGGGGCCTCGCGGACGCCGCCCAGCTTAATCCCCTCTCAAAATGTTCACTGCCCATCAGGTTCTGTCACAATTCCATTGGGCACCTTACTCACGCACTGGTGGACTCGGGGGCAGAACAAAACTTTATTTCCAAGAGCCTGGCAACCCGCTTGGGCATTCCATGTCAAACACTACCAGCTCCCCTCAACCTCGTCACTCTCTCTCGTTCCCCCTTGGAAAAAGTGACTCATCGCACCAAGCCGGTGCCTGTCATCATCTCTGGCAACCATCGAGAGGACCTCAGCCTGTTCGTCTTGTCCACCTCGGCTTCCCCCGTCATCTTGGGCTACCCGTGGCTGCGCCTTCACAACCCCGTGCTTGATTGGCAGTCCGGCAGCGTCCTCTCGTGGAGCTCGTTCTGCATGGGCACCTGTCTCCAGTCTGCGGCCTGTGCCCCATCTTCTCCTCCTCCTGCTCCTGACTCATCCCCACCGGACCTCACCCTGGTGCCTCCGGAGTTCCATGATCTGGGGCTCGTTTTTAGTAAGTCCAAAGCGCTGTCTCTTTCCCCCCACCGCCCGTATGACTGCGCCATAAACCTCCGCCCGGGGACACTGTTACCATCTGGTCGCCTCTACAGCCTGTCTGCCCCAGAGCGGGAGGCCATGGACACATACATCATGGAGTCGCTCAGCGCTGGCATCATCCGCCCCTCCTCGTCCCCACTCGGAGCTGGGGTTTTTTTCGTCTCCAAGAAGGATGGATCCCTGCGGCCGTGCATCGACTTCCGGGCCCTCAACGACATCACGGTGAAGGACAGATACACCCTTCCCCTCAAGGACTCTGCCTTCCACTCCCTCTAGGGGGCCACCTGGTTCACCAAGCTAGACCTCCACAGCGCGTACCATCTCGTTCGGATCTGGGATGGCGATGAGTGGAGACAGCGTTCCGGATGCCCAGTGGCCATTTCGAATACCTGGTCATGCCGTTTGGGCTCACCAACGCTCCTGCCATCTTCCAACGGCTCATCAATGACGTCCCGCGAGTCTTCCTGGGGGTCTTCGTATTCGTATACTTGGATGACATCCTGATCTTCTCCAGGTCTCGGGAGGAGCATCAGGCCCACGTGAGGTGGGTTCTGCAACGGCTTTTGGAAAACAGACTGTACGTTAAGGCAGAAAAGTACGAATTTTTCGCCAAGAAGACCTCTTTCCTGGGTTTCATCATCTCCCATGATCAAATTCTCCCCGACCCCGCCAAGGTCAAAGCGGTGGTCGAGTGGCCCACTCCTTCCTCCAGGAAACAGGTACAACAGTCCATTGGTTTTGCTAATTTCTACCGCCGCTTTGTGCCAAAGTACAGCTCCATCGTCACCCCCCTGACCCCCCTCACCTCCCCCAAGGTGCCGTTCCAGTGGACCGAGGAGGCAGCATCAGCCTCCTAGACCTTGAAAACGGAGTTCTCTTCCTCCTGGGTCCTGACCCAGGTTGACCCCGCGCTGGAGTGCTTGGTCGAGGTGGACGCATCCGACACGGGGGTGGGGGCAGTCTTGTTTCAACGTTCTCCGGTGGATGGGGTGTTGTGCCCCTGTGCCGGCGTCTGTCAGCTGCTGAGCGTAATTACGACGTCGGTGACAGGGAGCTCCTGGCAGTGAAGCTCGCGCTGCAGGAGTGGCGTCACTGGCTGGAGGGGGAAGCGCAGCCTTTTGTGGTCTGGACGGATCACAAGAACCTGGAGTATCTGAGGTCGGCTAAACGTCTGAATGCCCGCCAGGCGCGCTGGTCTCTGTTTTTCGCCCACTTCAGGTTCACAATCACCTACTGTCCAGGCTCCAAGAATGGTAAACCTGACGCGCTGTCCAGACAATTCGCTCCTGAGACCCTGGAGGAGCGGGACCACACCATCCTACCCGCCTCGTGTGTTGTGGGGGTGGTTTCCTGGTCCATCAGGGACAAGGTCCGGAAGGCGCAGGAGACCGAACAGGATCCTGGCGGCAGTCCGGCAGGGAAGCTCTTTGTGCCATCGTCGGTCTGGGGGGGATGTCATCCACTGGGCTCATACGTCCAAGCTCTCCTGTCACCCTGGCACCTCTCGGCTGGTAGATCTTCTTCAACGCTCTTTCTGGTGGCCCGGTCTTCGGAAGGATGCTGCCAATTACGTCCGTGCCTGCCCCCAGTGCGCTACGAATAAGACCCCGAACTCACCTCCAGCAGGGCTGCTCCATCCCCTGCCGGTCCCTGGCAGACTCTGGTCCCATATTGCACTGGACTTCGTCACTGGCCTCCCCATTTCTAATTCACACGACACCATCCTGACCATTGTGGACCGATTCTCCAAGGCTGCCCACTTTGTGCCTGTCCACGGTCTCCCCACGGCACGGGAGACGGCCGATCTCTTTGTCCAACATGTGGTCAGGCTACACGGGATTCCAGCCGACGTTGTATCTGATCGGGGGCCCCAGTTTGTGTCCAAAGTGTGGAAGTGTTTTTGCAACACCCTGGGGGCCACAGTGAGTCTCTCCTCCGGTCACCATCCCCAGTCCAATGGGCAGCGCGAGCGCACCAATCAGGAGCTGGAGGCTGCCCTGCGCTGCGTCACCTCCTCTAATCCCTCTTCCTGGAGTTCTCACCTGGCCTGGGTGGAATACGCCCATAATTCTACACTGTCATCAACCATCGGGCTGTCCCCCTTCCGGGCGTCATTGGGTTATGACCCCCCATTGTTTCCCGAGCAGGAGGGCGAGGTGGCAGTTCCATCCATCCAGGCACATCTGAGGCGCTGCCGGGGCCTATGGACCAGGACGCGCGAAGCGCTTTTATGCACGATGGCGCGCAACAGCACTACAGCCAATCGCCACAGGAAAGCTGCTCCCGGTTACCAGGTGGGCCAGCGGGTCTGGCTATCGGCCCGGGACGTCAATCTTAAGGCCGAGAAGAGGAAGCTGGCGCCACGCTTTATCGGTCCCTTCACCATCTCCAAGGTAATTAACCCAGTGGCTGTGCGTTTGGCCCTCCCCCCCTCCCTCGGTGTCTGCCCCACATTTCACGTTTCCAAGGTCAAACCCGTGATCTCTGACCCACTCTGTCCTCCTCCTAGGGCGCCTCCCTCTCCCATGATGATCGACGGCCACCTGGCATGGGGGGTTACCGCCATCCTGGACTCCCAACGCCGAGGTCGTGGGCTACAGTATCTGGTGGATTGGGAGGGGTATGGCCCGGAGTGGAGATCCTGGGTGTGCCCTTCCTTTGTGCTGGATAAGGGTCTTATCGCGGAGTTCCACCGGGCGCACCCGGAAAAACCAGCGCCAGGAGGCGCTGCTCGGGGGGGGGGGGGGGAGTACTGTCACAACTCGCCTTCCCCAGTCATCTGCCTCAGCTGCGCGCACACCTGCACCTCGTCAATCACCAGCTATTTAACCTGCTCGGCCCAGAGCGTTGGTCTGGAGCCGTCTGTTCACCAACGCTCTCAATCCCTCTGCAGGATCGTCTCTCCCCGACCTGCGTCATTCTCCTATCAGCAAGTAAGCTGCACGAGAACCGGTGCAACTACCAACTACCAGAACTACCAACGGCTGTCAGACTGTACAACCTAAGCAGGGCTGCTCGCAGAGATAGCAAAAAGACGTAACAAACTAATAGTTTTTTGAATGCAAAAGATGCAATAGACTTACACAATGGTCCTCTCCGGCATACAACTAGGAACATACCGGTCGCTATGGAGGGTGAGAATATGTATGGGCACATAATCATACCATGTAGGATAACTAAATAGACGGTTATGCTGTTTCATCCCACCTAGCAACAATGCTCTGCACTGTGTGTGTTTATATATTTACATATTTATTCCATCTAGCTACAATGCTCTGCACTGGGTGTGTTTATATTTATATATCTATATATTTATTCCATCTAGCTACAATGCTCAGCACTGGGTGTGTTTATATTTATATATCTATATATTTATTCCATCTAGCTACAATGCTCCGCACTGTGTTTTTATATATCTACATATTATTCCATCTAGCTACATTGCTCCGCACTGTGTGTGTTTATATACTTGCATATTTATTCCACCTAGCTGCAATGCTCCGTACTGTGGGTGTTTATATATTTACATATTTATTCCATCTAGCTACAATGCTCTGCACTGTGTTCATATATTCATATATTTATTCCATCCAGCTACAATGCTCTGCACTGTGTGTCTGTGTGTGTGTGTGTGTATATATATATTTTATAGTAATATGTACATATGTATATTAGCTGCTCTTGCTTGCTTGTTTTTTTTCTTGCCTTCTGATTGTTGCTCTGAGTGTTGCTATCCCTGTGCTGTTGCAATCCTGGAATTTCCCCGTTGTGGGACTAATAAAGGCTTATCTTATCTTATCTTATCTTATTGTTTGCTCACCTGTCCTTCAGTCTCTCCCCTGTGCACAGGTGGATCCTCCCGGCGGCGGATTCCTCCCGTCCTCGCCACATCCTCATCCTCCTCGTCTTCTCATCGCCGAGTGCGCAGCAGGGCGCTGTCTCCCAGGCAGGAGCTTCCTTTGCCAACGCCTGCCACCATAACACCTGCAAGTAAGCAACGCTCTGTATATTAACCTTGCATGGTGAAGGTCTGCGCCCCCGGCGCTCCTCGTTCACCCACAGACCATTCACATTCCGCACACACGCATCCATACATCTCTTGTTGTTGAATAAAGCCTTTGAATCTCACCTGAGCCTGTGTGCGTGTTCCCTGGGCCCGTTATTAATTCAAATCTGACAAAAGTGGTAATAAATAAAAAATTCTATGAAAATTAACCGATAAAAATCAGACAATGCTTTTGAATTGTGGTTCAACAGAATTATTTTAAAAAACAAACTCATGAAACAGGCCTGGACAAAAATGATGGTACCCTTAACTTAATATTTTGTTGCACAACCTTTTGAGGCAATCACTGCAATCAAACGATTTCTGTAACTGTCAGTGAGACTTCTGCACCTCTCAGCAGGTATTTTGGCCCACTCCTCATCAGCAAACTGCTCCAGTTGTCTCAGGTTTGAAGGGTGCCTTCTCCAGACGGCATGTTTCAGCTCCTTCCACAGATGTTCAATAGGATTTAGATCAGGGCTCATAGAAGGCCACTTTAGAATAATCCAGTGTTTCACTTTTAGCCATTCTTGGGTGTTTTTAGCTGTGTGTTTTGGGTCATTATCCTGTTGCAAGACCCATGACCTGTGACTGAGACCAAGCTGTCTGACACTGGGCAGCACATTTCTCTCTAGAATACCTTGATAGTCTTGACATTTCATTGTACCCTGCACAGATTCAAGACACCCTGTGCCAGACGCAGCAAAGCAGCCCCAGAACATAACAGAACCTCCTCCATGTTTCACAGTAGGGACAGTGTTCTTGGTATGCTTCATTTTTGCATCTGTGAACATAGAGCTGATGTGCCTTGCCAAAAAGTTCCAGTTTTGTCTCGTCTGTCCATAGGACATTCTCCCAGAAGCTTTGTGGCTTGTCAACATGCAGTTTGGCAAATTTCAGTCTGGCTTTTTTATGATTTGTTTTCAACCGTGGTGTCCTCCTTGGTCATCTCCCATGAAGTCCACTTTGGCTCAAACAATGACGGATGGTGCGATCTGACACTGATGTACCTTGACCTTGGAGTTCATCATGAATGTGTTTAGAGGTTGTTCTGGGCTCTTTTGTTACCGTTTGTATTATCCGTCTCCTCCTGCGGCCACGTCCAGGGAGGTTGGCTACAGTCCCGTGGATCTTAAATTTCTGAATAATATGTGCAATTGTAGTCACAGGAACATCAAGCTGCTTGGAGATGGTCTTATAGCTTTTACCTTTAACATGCTTGTCTATAATTTTCTTTCTAATCTCCTGAGACAACTCTCTCCTTTGCTGCCTCTGGTCCGTGTTTAGTGTGGTACACACCATGTCACCAAACAGCACAGTGACTACTTGTCACCCTTTAAATAGGCCAACTGACTGATTACAAGTTTGTAGACACCTGTGATGTTAATTAGAGGACACATCTTGGTTGAACATGTCCCTATGGTCACATTATTTTCAATCTTTTCAAGGGGTACCATCATTTTTGTCCAGGCCTGTTTCATGAGTTTGTTTTTTAAAATAATTCTGTTGAACCACAATTCAAAAGCACTGTCTGATTTTCATTGGTTAATTTTCATAGAATTTTTGTTTATTACCACTTTTGTCAGATTCAAGTTATTTCTGTGACCATTGTGGGTTTTTCTTTCATTAACAGAGGGGTACCAACAATTTTGTTCATGTCTGTAATTGGGGCATTAGGCACGCAGAGTGGATCATGACAAATACTCAGTATAGTTATTTTATTTTCCTTAATTTTCTTTGCTCTGTCCAATTGCTGAACTTATCATAAACTTTAAAAATTCCCATTTCTGAATGTGAAACGTTGTTTTCACTAACTACAAACAATATCATTTATTTTTTGTGTAATTTCCAATACCCACTTATCGTAAATTACTTTTCTGTTGATTTGTTTCAAAAATGCACAAATGCTTACAAGTCAGAAGAATTTGAAGACACTGTATTCTTCATATATACAGTGGTGTGAAAAAGTGTTTGTCCCCTTCCTGATTTCTCATTTTTTTTGGATGTTTGTCACACTTAATTGTTTCAGATCATCAAACAAATTTAAATATTAGACAAAGATAACGCAAGTAAACGCAAAATGCAGTTTTTAAATGAAGGTGTTTATTATTAAGGGTAAAAAAAAAATCCAAATCTACATGGCTCTGTGTGAAAAAGCGATTGCCCCCTCCTGTTAAAACATAAATTAACTGTGGTTTATAAGATAAGATAAGCCTTTATTAGTCCCACAATGGGGAAATTCCAGGATTGCAACAGCACAGGGACAGCAACACTCAGAGCAATAATTTAGAAGATAAGAAAATAAGAGCAGTGAATATACATATGTACGCATAAATATATAAATATATATACACAGTGCGGAGCATTGTAGCTAGATGGACTAAACAGCATAACAGTCTATTTAGTTACCCTACATGGTATGAATATGTACCTATACATATTGTCACCCTCCATAGCGACTGATATTGTCCTAGTTGTATACTGGAGGGGACCATTTGTGTAAGTCTGTTGCATCTTTTGCATTCAATACTATTAGGTCGTCACGTTTTTTTGCTATCTCTGCGAGCAGCCCTGCTTAGGTTATACAGTCTGACAGCCGTAGGTAGGAAGGACCTGCGAAACCTCTGGTCACGCACCTAGGATGATGTAGTTTACTGCTAAATGAGCTCCTCAGTGCATTCAGTATGTCCTGCATAGGGTGGGACTCGGACTCCAGCAAAGATGACAGTTTAGCCACCATCCTTGATTATCACATCTTTGGAAAGCTGAGTTCAATTTCTCTAGCTACACCCAGGCCTGATTACTGCCTCACCTGTTCTCAGTCAAGAAATCCCTTAAATAGGCTCTGCCTCACAAAGTGAAGTAGACCAAAAGATCCTCAAAAGCTAGACATCATGCTACAATCCAAAGAAATTCAGGAACAAGTGAGAAACAAAGTAATTGAGATCTATCAGTCTGGAAAAGGTTATGAAGCCATTTCTAAAGCTTTGGGACTCCAGCGAACCACAGTGAGAGCCTTTATCCACAAATGGTGAAAACATGGAACAGTGGTGAACCTTCCCAGGAGTGGCCGGCCAACCAAAATTACCCCAAGAGCGCAGTGATGACTCACCCAAGAGGTCATAAAAGACCCCACAACAACATCCATAGAACTGCAGGCCTCACTTGCTTCAGTTAAGGTCAATGTTCATGACTCCACCATAAGAAAGAGACTGGGCAAAAATGGCCTACATGACAGTGCTCCAAGACAAAAACCACTGCTGAGCAAAAAGAACATAAAGGCTCATCTCAGTTTTGCCAGAAAATATCTTGATGATCCCTAAGACTTTTGGGAAAATACTCTGTGGACTGACGAGACAAAAGTTGAACTTTCTGGAAGATGTGTGTCCCATTACATCCAGCGTAAAAATAACACAGCATTTCAGAAAAGGAACATCATACCAACAGTAAAATATGGTGGTGGTAGTGTGATGGTCTGGGGCTGTTTTGCTGCTTCAGAATCTGGAAGACTTGCTGTGGTAAATGGAACCATGAATTCTGCTGTCTACCAAAAAGTGCTGAAGGAGAATGTCCGGCCATCTGTCTGTGACCTCAAGCTGAAGCGCACTTGTGTTCTGCAGCAGGACAATGATCCAAAACACACCAGCAAGTCCACCTCTGAATGGCTTAATAAAAACAAAATGAAGACTTTGAAGTGGCCTAGTCAAAGTCCTGACCCGAATCTGATTGAGATGCTGTGGCATGACCTTAAAAAGGCGGTTCATGCTCGAAAACCCTCCAATGTGGCCGAATTACAACAATTCTGCAAAGATGAGTGGGCCAAAATTCCTCCACAGCACTGTAAAAGACTCATTGTCAGTTATCGCAAATGCTTGATGGCAGTTGTTGCTGCTAAGGGTGACCCAACCAGTTATTAGGTTTAGGGGGCAATCACTTTTTCACACAGGGCTATGTAGGTTTGCATTTTTTTCCCTTTATAATAAACACCTTCATTTAAAAAGCTGCATTTTGTGTTTACTTGTATTATCTTTGTCAATTATTTAAATTTGTTTGATGATCTGAAAAATTTAAGTGTGATAAACATCCCAAAAAATGAGAAATCAGGAAGGGGGCAAACACTTTTTCATATCATTGTATATCGACATGTGTGCACATTAGAAGACACACATGCACACGCATGCGTGCGCCCGTGCACGCACACACGCACACACACAAATAGTACTTTCTCCAGCATTAGGCTAAAGAGCGTTCATGGGCTCAGGCTCTTAATTTTCTTCTGAGTATTTTCTGTATTTTTCCTGTGTGTTGATTTAAGATGTGTTCTTGGTGGTTATTGTTATTTTGTCAGTCTCTGTAGTTTAGGATTTATATTTTGTTTTTCTTGTGACACAAGGTCCTGTCATCATCTTGCATGGGCTGTGTATGTTGTTTCTGTTCCCTAGTCGTCTCAGCTATGAGCTGTTCTGTAATTAGGTCAACTGCCTGCTCATGTGATCTGCACCTGCCATCCAGCGTGAAATTTTTTTTTCAGCTATTTAAAGACTTTTATTTTGCTTTCTCATTGCTGCAGTCTTGATTTTCTCTTACCTCATCTCCACCAGAACCCAGCCCCGGGTGTGTTTAATTTCATAAGTCTGTTTGTCAGTTTGGAATTTTGTGTTGAGCACTGTTTGGACTTTGTTTTGTTGTTTTCAATAAATCTCACAAACTCACAGTTCAGCTCATGGGTCTCACCTCTCTGCCCCGTGGGGCAATTCATGACAGAAGACTGCGGACAGAAAGCTATCCAGCTGCTGTGGGTTGTGGGTTTTTTGTTTCCTTTTTTTTTTCCCTCACTCAACTGTTTGTGGAGCTCGTTATGTCCCCAGTACGCCGACCTCCAGCCATCAAAGGGAGATCGGCAGCTGGTTCCCTGAGCCTGGAGGAGGAATGGGCCTCCGAATTCATCCAGGACTTCGTGGATGAAGCCCTTGCCTTCCGCAGCCCAAAGAAAATCTGAGAGAAGGTGGATTCGGTGAACGCTATAGTCGAGGCACACCCTGGGTTGTGGAGGTTTCCCAGTTCGCGGAGCTGCTGGCTACGCTGTCCGTCCTGTAGCAGTCATTCCCCGGGCTGACGTGGGGGCTGCCTCCAGCACGACACGGAAGCACGTTCTGCGGCAGACGCCCTGCTTCGCCTCCAGTACACCCACACCTGCTCCAGCGTCATCTGCTCCATGCTGCCGCCATCCAGCTCCGGACCACCGGAGGAATATTCCCACCTCTCAGGCAGCAATTCCCCCTTCGCCGAGGCAGAAGACTCCCGCAGCAGTGCCCTCATTGTGTTTTTCCTCTCCGGCTGTTTCGTCAGCTTCTCCCTTCTCCGCAGTTGCTGCTTCCCACTCCTCCTTGACGTTCTCTCCCGCTTCTGAGAGGTTAGTGGTTTTCTCTCCAGCTCTGCCCATCTATGTGTCCACAGGGGCGGCTCCTCCATGATCCTCTGAGGGGCCCATGTCCATTGTAGCCATGGAGAGGGATGACTGTACACCTGCTGCATCAGGAAACATCATGCCCCGGGAACACAGGCAAGTGTCTTTTCATTCTTCTACATTTTATGATGATGTGCCTTGCCTGATTCCCGGTAGTGAGGCTCAGTGTTTGCAGTCTCCTGAGTCCTCACCACCTGCTGCAGCCATTAATCTCTCACCTGCACTCTCTGTGTCTCCTCCTATTCTCTCTGAGAGTCCACCAGCCCCAGGATCGAGCCGGTGCTCAGTCCCAGCCTGGGACCTCCATGGGTGCAGCTCCTCCTCAGTCCGGGTCTCCGTGGGTGCTGTGTCCCAGTCAGGGATCATCGTGGGTGCTGCGCCCCAGCCTGAAACCTAGGTGGGTGCTGCACTCCAGTGTGGGCTCGCTGTGGGTGTTACGCTCCGGACTGGGGCCACTGTGGGTGCAGGTCTGGCCCAGTCTGGGTCCACCAAGGGTGTAGCTTTGGCCCAGTCCAGGCCCACCATGGGTGCAGCTATGGTCCAGTCCGGGACCACTGCGGGTGCAGTTCCAGTCCAGCTCAGAGCCACCACAGGTGCAGCTCTGCTCCAGCCCGGAGCCACCGTGGGTGCTGTGATGTCCCAGTCCAGGACCACCGAGGGTGCTACAGGCCAGTCCGCGGGCATCGTGGTTCCCCATCCTCTGCTTGATGCTGTTGTGGTTCTCCTCCTCTGCCAGACACCGTCGTTGTTCCCCCTCCTCTGCCCGAGGCCGTCGTCGTTTCCTCTCCTCAGCCTGATGCTGTTGTGGTTTCCTCTCCTAGGCCCCTTCCGTCATTGGGCTTCCCCGTGGGGCAGCCGCCTCCTGGGCCACCCCTTCTGTTTAGGTGGCTGAAGAACCCTGGCCGACTGCCTGACAGACTGTGCCATCAGGTTGGGTGGCTCATATTCTCCGGCAGGCCACCCGACTTGTTCCACCTCACTGTCTGTCAGGCCTGGGACTTTGGCCGGCCGCCTGAACTGTTTAGTTCTTTGGCCTAGGGGGCCTAAGGGTCTGGTTTTGCGTGGGTGCAGGTCCTGAGCAGGGTTTGTGTTTTTGTTCCCTCCTAGCCTGTTCCCCCCATCACCCACTCAGGGTGGCTTATTGTTGTACTTGTTTTTTTGGGGGGGGGCGGGGGGCTTTTTTCTTTTTTGATGTTACCTTGGGGTGTCTGGATCCACCCCTTAAGGGGGGAGGGCTCCATCACGAGGCTGAGCGCGGTGTGTCACCGGGCTCAGGCTCTTAATTTTCCTCTGAGAATTTTCTGTATTTTTCCTGTGTGTTGATTTAAGATGTGTTCTTGGTGGTTAATTGTTCTGTTAGTTATTAATGGCCTTTGTATTATTGTTATTTTGTCAGTCTCTGTAGTTTAGGATTTATATTTTGTTTTTCTTGTGACACGAGCGCTTTACCTCCTCTTCCACGACACTCCCACCATGTCATCATCTTGCATGGGCTGTGAATGTTGTTTCTGTTCCCCAGTCGTCTCAGCTGTGAGCTGTTCTGTAATTAGGTCAACTGCCCGGTCATGTGATCCACACCTGCCATCTATTGTGTCATTTTGTTTTCAGCTATTTAAAGACTGTTATTTTGCTTTCTCATTGCCGTAGTCTTGATTTTCTCTCACCTTGGCTCCACCAGAACCCAGCCCCGGTTCTGGTGTGTTTAATCTCGTAAGTCTGTTTGTCAGTTTGGAATTTTGTGTTGAGCACTGTATGGACTTTATGTTATGTTGTTTTCAATAAATCTCACAAACTCACGATTCAGTGGTGGGCCTCACCTCTCTGTCCCGTGGGGCAATTCATAGCACTCCTTTGTTTCAAAAATGCACATACTGTAAATGTTTACGGGAGCATGAAATGGTGGAATTTATGTACGAGACTCTGATAGATGTAGAGACAAAGGGCAACTTTATAACATAATCTTACCTACTGTACAGGAATTCCATCACTGAACAGTGATATAAACTAAAAATAATTATAATGGTGACTGAACAACTCTCATTCCCCAAAGTGCAAGATACACTATTATGAATTATAAGTGATAAAAGATCACACAAATAAGTGATCTGACAAACAAATAAACAAGTGATCCGAAACAGTCGCTAATATTGGATGTCCCATTCGTTTTCAATAATTAGGTACAGTATTCTGTAATTAATATTCACACAATCAAATAAATCTTAGTGGTGTTCAGTCCCTTTCATATTTGTCAAAGTCTAACATGTGATTGCTTACATATAGGTTACATTTCTTTGTATTCCACTTTCAAACACAGCCTATATTTAGGCCTGTAAAGCCTAATTGGAATACCTTCAGACAGGAATACTTGTGTTCTACGGGCAATGCACTAGCATGTTTAATGAGAAAAATGTTGACGTGTTCAAAACTTATTTTCCCCGCTGTAAATGGCTATGAGATGAGATGATGCAGTTTGATCCAAAAGAATGACTTATTGGTAGTAATCAGAAAGTTTTACTTTGGTGTCCTAGAAATTTGACCTAAAAAAGACTGTTTTCTTTACTTAATAAACCGCATCAGTGCCAGAGACCTTCAAGAAGGAAGCCATGACTGAAGAGACATCTTTGTAAGTCATGGAAGCAGTTTGTTACATGTCTATTCCGCAATGTATAGCTATTGGCTTTCAGTCTAGGGCGCTTGGTGTGGCGGGGTCCTAGAGATTATAAGGAACTTGAAAATTCAGCGGACCACATGTATGACTAGAGGGCACTCAGAGATTGCATACCTCTGCCAAGGTCCCATCCCTCCCTTCCTTCATCTGTCCATCCATCTGTCCCTTCGAGTGTCCGTCTGTACATTGTGAACTAGGGCCTTGGTGGAGATATGCACTCATGGGTCACCTCCAAAATCCCATGGGTTCATCTGTAGTTCAAGGGCCACCTCTAATGAAACCGTCCACCAAATCCATCCAGTAGTTTCTGCGTAATCCTGCTAACAAACAACCCCCCACGATCACATTACCTCCTTGGTGGAGGTAATAAAAAGTAAAGTCAAGTTTATCAACACATTTAAACCAGAAGGCACTCAGAGAGCGCATACCTCCACCAAGGTGTCATCCCTCCCTCTGATCATCTGTCTGTCAATCCGTACCTCTGTCCATCTGTCTGTCTGTGACATAATGCACGGCTCAGGAGACACACACACAGGCTCAGAGTAGCTCAAATAGCTTTATTGACAACAAGGGTGTATGAATGTGTGTCTGCGAGGTGTAAATGTGTTGGTGATGGCGTCTGCTTCGGGCACAGAGGCAGGAGACCGTACAGCCGGACAACCCTATGGGAAAAGCACAGGGAGAAGGGTGACGGGCACACACCAACACAGGAGATGTACAAGTTGGAGAGGAGCTTACTTGGAAAGGGCAGGTGGCTGGCACAGCAAGGAATGAGGTCCGGTAGACAGCAACCTGGAGAGCCTGGTGCAGCAGCGAGGGACAGGCGATGGAGAGGAATGGTCCGCCGCTGGGAAATCCACCTGTGCACAGGGGAGCAGACTTGGAGAAGAAGAGGTAAGGGCTTCTTACCGCAATGCTTGCTGAAGTATGAGAGGGAACTCACAGCAATCCATTGAGTGAAGTCTGACGGCTTCAGGCCGAAGCCCAGGGCGAGGCGGCTTAAATCCCTCGCCGCTGATGATGTGCAGGTGTGCGTGCAGCTGGCGCCGCTGATGAGCGGCGCGGTGTGACAGTACTCCCCCCTCTAGCAGCGCCTCCTGGCGATGGTTTCCCTGGGTGCGCTCGGTGGAACTCAGTAATGAGATATCTGTTTCCTATAGGCCCTTAGAATAGAGGGTTAGTACTAGTGAAAGCGCTTTGAGTGGTCTTTGTGACTAGAAAAGCGCTATATAAGTGCAGGTTAGTTAGTTAGTTAGATGGGTCCAACACAAACGACGAGGGTACCCACTGCCGATGTTCAGGCCCATAGCCCTCCCAGTCCACCAAGTACTGCAACCCACGGCCCCGGCGCCGGGAGTCCAGGATGGAGGAGACGGGCCAGGCCGGATGGCCATCAATCATCCGGGGCGCGGGTTGCGCAGCAGGAGGAGGGCAAAGGGGGTCGGAGATTGCCAGCTTCACCTTGGATACGTGGAAGGTGGGGTGGATGCGGAGGGAGGGGGGAATAGCTTCACCTTGGATACGTGGAAGGTGGGGTGGATGCGGAGGGAGGGGGGAATAGCTACACGCACAGCCACCGGGTTGATGATCCTGGTGATGGGGTATGGGCCCATAAAATGCTGTGCCAGCTTCCTCCTCTCGCCCTTTAAAATCACGTCCTGGGTAGACACATAGACTTGCTGACCAACTCGGTACGCTGGGGCAGGTCTTCTGTGCCGGTCCGCCACGGCTCTGTTGCGCTCCACTGTGCGTAAAAGCGCATTGCGCGCTGACGCCCAGATGGAGTGGAACTGCCTGAGATGCGCCCGAACTGAGGGGACAGTTACCTCACTCTCCTGCGCCGGGAACAGCGGGGGGTCGTAACCCAGGGACGCCTTAAAGGGGGACATCCCTGTAGCAGAAGAGCGAGCGGTGTTGTGGGCGTATTCAACCCAGGCGAGGTGGTTACTCCAGGACGTTGGTTTGGACGCCGTGACGCAGCGGAGCGCAGCCTCCAGTTCCTGGTTGGTCCGCTCACACTGCCTGTTGGTTTGGGGGTGATGGCCGGAGGAGAGGCTCACCTTGGCTCCTAGGGCGTTGCAGAATGACCTCCAAACCTCTGAAGAAAATTGGGGCCCCCGGTCCGAGACCACGTCCACCGGAATCCCGTGCAGCCTGACCACGTGCTGGATTAGGAGGTCTGCCGTCTCCAGGGCAGTGGGGAGACCTCGTAGAGGGACGAAGTGTGCCGCCTTGGAGAAGCGGTCCACGATGGTCAGGACGGTGTCGAAGGTGTTTGAGACTGGGAGTCCGGTGACGAAATCCAGGGCGATATGCGACCAGGGCCTGCCAGGGACGGGCAGAGGCTGGAGCAAACCTGCTGGAGGGGCATTACCTGATTTGCTGGTGGCACACACTGGGCAGGCCCGGGCGTAGCGGGCAGCGTCCCTCCGCAGGCCCGGCCACCAGAAGGACCGCTGGAGGAGGTCGATCATCCGGGAGGAGCCAGGATGGCAGGTGAGCTTGGATGTGTGCAACCAGTGGATGACCTTCCCCCGAACCATGGATGGCACGAACAGCCTCCCCTCCGGTCCGCCGCCAGGGTCAGGTTCCACTTCCTGCGCCTTCCGGATCTTGCTTTCTATGTCCCAGGTGACGGCTCCCACGACGCACGACCTGGGTAGGATGGTGTGGACCGTGTCCTCCGACTCCTCAGGGGCAAATTGCCTAGAGAGGGCGTCGGGCAGGCCATTCTTGGAGCCAGGCCTGAAGGTGATGTTGAATCGGAACCTGGTAAAGAACAAGGACCAGCGCGCCTGGCGGGCATTCAGACGCTTGGCAGATCTCAGGTACTCCAAGTTCTTGTGGTCCGTCAGGACCACGAACGGCAGGTCCGCCCCCTCTAGCCAGTGACGCCATTCCTGCAGCGCGAGCTTGATGGCGAGGAGCTGTCCCCTCTGTCCCCCACGTCGTAATTCTGTTCCGCCGGGGACAAGCGCCGGGAGAAGAAGGCGCAGGGCCGTTTGACTCCATCATCTGGCGACCGCTGGGATAGAACCGCCCCCACTCCTGTGTCCGAAGCGTCCACTTCCACGATGCACTGCAGCGCAGGGTTGACTTGGCTAAGGACCCGGGAGGATGAGAACTCCGCCTTCAGTGCCTGAAAAGCAGCCGCGGCCTCTTCGGTCCACCGGAACGGGACCTTAGGGGACGTGAGGCGGGTCAACGGACCGACGATGGTGCCAAAATTAGGGACAAAGCGGCGGTAGAAATTTGCAAACCCGATGAATTGCTGCACCTGTTTTCTTGATGCAGGTGTGGGCCATTCCACCACCGCTTTCACCTTCACTGGGTCCGGAAGCACCTGGTCGTGGGAGATGATGAACCCGAGGAAGGATGTTGTCTTAGCGTAGAACT
The DNA here is from genome assembly GCA_020510985.1 of Pholidichthys leucotaenia. Lineage (NCBI taxonomy): Eukaryota > Metazoa > Chordata > Actinopteri > Cichliformes > Pholidichthyidae > Pholidichthys > Pholidichthys leucotaenia. Next base: position 82,333,775 of record CM035848.1, on the reverse strand, counting down.
CGCATTTTTCGGCCTTCACATACAACCGATTCTCCAGCAGTCTTTGGAGGACCCGCCTCACATGGACCCGGTGCTCGTCCCTGGATTTGGAGAAGATGAGAATGTCATCCAGGTAGACGAACACAAAAAGGCCAATGAAATCCCGGAGGACGTCATTAATTAGGCACTGAAAGACGGCTGGAGCGTTGGTCAACCCGAAAGGCATCACAAGGTACTCAAAGTGGCCGTTCGGGGTACGGAAGGCTGTCTTCCACTCATCTCCCTCCCGGATCCGGACGAGGTGGTATGCGCTGCGTAGATCCAGCTTGGTGAACCAAGTCGCCCCCTGGAGGGAGTGGAAGGCGGTGTCCATGAGGGGCAGGGTGTAACGATCCTTCTCCGTAATGTTGTTTAGGGCGCGATAGTCGATGCAAGGACGGAGGGAACCGTCCTTCTTGCCCACGAAGAAGAATCCTGCCCCCACAGGTGATGACGAGGGACGGATAATCCCAGCACTCAGCGACTCCTTGAGATAAGCGTTCATGGTCTCCTTCTCCGGCGCCGACAGGCTGTAGAGTCGCCCCGAGGGTAAGGGTGCCCCCTGGCGGATGTTTATAGCACAGTCATAGGGTCTATGTGGAGGAAGAGACATCGCCTTGGACTTGCTGAATACCATACCCAGGTCGTGAAATTCCGATGGCACCAGGGATAGGTCCGGGGGCGCAGCGTCCGTAGGTGATGGAGAAGAGGACGGAGAGCAGGCAGCGGACTGTAAGCAGGTGCTCATGCAAAATGTGCTCCATGCCGATACCCTGGCGGACTTCCAATCCAAAACGGGGTTGTGGAGGCGTAGCCAGGGGTACCCCAGGATGACGGGCGACACAGAGTTGGGCAGGACGTAGAATGTTATCTCCTCCCGGTGGTTTCCAGAGATGATAACCGGAACGGGGACGGTCTGGTGTGTTACTCTCCCCAAGGAGGCATGGGAGAGGTTGACCAGGGAGAGAGGAGTTTTTAGTGCCTGGCAGCGGATGCCCAATCGGGTTGCCAGGCTTTGTGAAATAAAACTGCCCTCCGCGCCCGAATCCACCAGTGCGTGAGTGAGATGCCCAGTGGAGTTGTGACAAAATCGGACGGGCAGCTTCAATTGGGTGAGGGGACTTAACCGATTGATGTCCGCGAGGCCCCCTACAGTGACTCGCGGACCCCGCCGTTTGGCTTTTGTGGACAAAGCTCCACCGTGTGTTGACTATCCCCGCAATACATGCAGAGATTCAACTCACGGCGGCGTTGTCTCTCCGCCGGGGAAAGCTTTGTCCAGCCCGTCACCATCGGCTCCGACTCCTCGGGGCGCGATGGTGGCGGCGTCGCCAGGGGGCGAGCTTGGAACTGGCGTGACGAGGCTCCTCGAGGGCGAGAAGAAGGCGACTTCTGCCCCGAGGAGCGCTCGCGCAGCCTGTTATCCAAACTGATAGCAAGAGACGTTAGCTCCGCTAGAGTCTCCGGGATATCCCACCCAGCCAGTTCATCCTTCAGATCATCGTTGAGACTGCGGAGGAAAAGGCCGCAGAATGAGCGTTCATCCCAGCCCAATTCCTCCGCCGCTACCCGGAAGTCGATCGCATAGTCCGCTGCCGACCGGCTTCCCTGCTGGAGGCTGAGAAGCCGATCGACCTGGACTGTCTCGGTACGAGAGTGATCAAAGACCTCCAGGAAGCGTCTCACGAATTGGTCATAAGTGAGGGTGGCATAACTGGGCCTCGCCATTACGGCGTAAGTCCAGGTTAGTGCTCGCCCCTCTAGGAGATTCCCAATATAACCAATTCGGCTATGATCTGAAGGAAAGTCTCCGGGCACACGGTGGAACACGGACTCACACTGCATTATGAACCCCCGCGCTCCGCCGAGCTTACCGCTAAAGCGGGCGGGGGTTGGAATGGGCGTGAGCCGAGTCGGTGCTCCCGGAGCCTGCTGGACGGCCGCTGGAGCAGCAGGAGCCGCGCCACCCTGACGAGCCGGGGGGAACGGCTGTTGGGGGTCCAAGCGGTCCAATCGGTTAGTTATATTGATCAATTGGTTGAGTATCACCTGTTGCTGATAAGCTATTTGGTCCACTCGAGCCTCGAGAGTGGTAAGTCGGTGTGCGAGCCCGCCGTCTGCCGAGCCGCTCTGCTGAAGCCGTACTGACATAATGCACGGCTCAGGAGACACACACACAGGCTCAGAGTAGCTCAAATAGCTTTATTGACAACAAGGGTGTATGAATGTGTGTCTGCGAGGTGTAAATGTGTTGGTGATGGAGTCTGCTTCGGGCACAGAGGCAGGAGACTGTACAGCCGGACAACCCTATGGGAAAAGCACAGGGAGAAGGGTGACGGGCACACACCAACACAGGAGATGTACAAGTTGGAGAGGAGCTTACTTGGAAAGGGCAGGTGGCTGGCACAGCAAGGAACGAGGTCCGGTAGACAGCAACCTGGAGAGCCCAGTGCAGCAGCGAGGGACAGGCGATGGAGAGGAATGGTCCGCCGCCGGGAAATCCACCTGTGCACAGGGGAGCAGACTTGGAGAAGAAAAGGTAAGGGCTTCTTACCGCAATGCTTGCTGAAGTATGAGAGGGAACTCACAGCAATCCGTTGAGTGAAGTCTGACGACTTCAGGCCGAAGCCCAGGGCGAGGCGGCTTAAATCCCTCGCCGCTGATGATGTGCAGGTGTGCGTGCAGCTGGCGCTGCTGATGAGCGGCGCGGCGTGACAGTCTGTATATTGTGATGTATTGTGACAATGATGAATTTTTTTCCAACTCTAAGCTTAGTCACGGAGTTCCACAGGGATCTGTGTTAGGCCGTACTCTTTTTAGTTTATATATGCTTCCGTTAGACAATATCTTCAGAAAGCACTGTATACATTTTCACTGTTACGCAGACGACACACAACTATACCTGTCAATGAAGCCTGATGATTGTAATCAATTAGCCAAGTTAGATGCCTGTCTTAACCTGTTGCACTCCTGTGTACCGCGGACGGGCACGTCTCTGTGTCCTAGAGCGCACGAGGGCACTCTCGTGCGCTCTAGGACGCACGAGGGCGCTGCGCCAAGAGCGCACTGAAAAAAAAAAGCTGCATTTCCGTTCTTTCACTACAGACACAGCTGCAAACAGATCAGATATGATTGACCTCTCATTCGACTAATAAGAGCCTTGAATTGGGTTTCTGAAACCTTGAAGAACCAATGACTGAAAACCTAGCAAGAAGGACCCGCCTACCAACGCTGCGAATGCAGCGAGCCAATTGAAGCACAGAAGTTCGAAAGCCGTTTTGTGTAAGGCTGGGTGAAGAGAGACTGACTGCTGCAGATGAAAAAAGGACCCGCAGGAAGAACCGTCACAGACCCAGCAGCACGGAGACCACCCACAAGTGCGACCTGTGTGACGGGGACTGCCATTCGTGCATCGGCCTGTTCAGCCACAGGCGGTGCTTTTTTTTTTTTATTCCAGCAGAATAGACGTTTAGGATTCTCTTCCATGGTCATCATAGACCGATGGAGGCCGACGACGAAGGTCGTAAATCATTTGCCAAAACCGCAATCATGGAAGCACAAAACTGCAATAATGGAATTATGTTTTGACCGGGTCGTGAGACCACAACCACGAGTCCGTAACAAGCGGACCAGCGTCGCGTTCGTCTGACAATGAGGAAGAGAAGTTCGCCAGGACACTGCTGCTGTGAAGAGGTAAGTGTTATAAGCTAAATTATTCTTTATCCCTGAAAATTGTAATCAAAAATGACTTTTGACCGATCGGTAAATTACAACTGTGCGGCGTATGAAGTCCGAAGTCCGTGCGCTGCGGTACACGGTTCGTGCACCGCGTCTGGACGGTGAACGCCCCCCCCCACTACTCTTCTGTAGCGAGGGGGGGGGCGTTCACCGTCCAGACGCGGTGACTGTGCCGCGGTCGCCACATCGCCACATGACTATTCCGTCATGTAGAGATGGCCAATGTCCTCTGTAGTGAGGGGGGGGGACAACCCCCCCACACACACACACAGCCCTGAGTGTCACCTTTCATTAGAGCCCAAGATGAAGCTTCTATATTGAATCATTCAAAAGTTACAGACGTTTTTCCAAACTGTGCCATTTGGCACAATTTGGCACAGTTCAAAAACGCCTGGGAACTACCTGAGAACAAAGCTGTGTAATATATTCATTTTTTGTGGTATTGTTACAAAATTTTGACCTCAGCTGGATAACACTTGGTTCTATATTTCTGTTGCATTTTCCAGCCCGGATCTGAAGCTGTGTGTTATTTGCAAGCATTTGTATCCAAAAAAACACCCAGGCCAAATTTATTTTCTTCAAGTTCAGTATGTTTAGATGACTGTTACTCAGTGGCCAGAGCACTTAGAGAGATTATGACTGTTTTGCCAAAAAAATTCAAAGTGTTTTCTTTTAAATGAGACCAACCCCATGAAGATGGTGCAAAGGGTTGAAGAACAGTTTTTGATTTACTTTGGGCACGTTATTTTTTGGCGTTTTTAGGGAAATTGACCGGAGTGCAAGGGGTTAAGGACATCAAAGCTTGGATGACTTGTAATTTTCTACTATTAAACTCAGATAAGACTGAAGTCATTCTTGTTGGCCCAAAACATCTTAGAAATTCTCTCTCAAATCATGCCCTTAATTTAGATGCCGCCACTCTCACTCTGAATAGTTCTGTGAGGAACCTTGGAGTTATTTTTGATCAAGATTTGTCCTTTAATTCACATATTAAATTTTTTCTAAGACTGCCTTCTATCATCTGCACAATATTGCCAAGATTAGGAGGATCTTGTCTCTGAATGATGCTGAGAAACTGATTCACGCCTTTGTCAGCTCTCGATTAGATTATTGTAATTTGTTATTATCTGGTTGTCCTAAAATATCCTTAAAAAATCTTCAGTTGTTTCAAAATGCTGCTGCTAGAGTTTTAACTGGTTCTAGAAAAAGGGATCATATCTCTCCAGTTCTGTCCTCCCTTCATTGGCTTCCCATAGAATTTAGAATCAAGTTTAAAATCCTTCTTCTTACTTTCAAAGCTCTTAATAATCAGGCCCCCCTATATATAAAAGATCTGATATTACCTTACCATCCTAATAGAGCATTACGCTCCCAAAATGCTGGATGACTTGTGGTGCCCAGAATCTCCAAAAGTACAGTGGGAGGCAGAGTCTTCTGCTACCAAGCTCCTTCTCTCTGGAACCAGTTACCACTCTGGGTCCGGGAGTCAGACTCGGTCTCTGTTTTTAAGAATAGGGTAAAATCCTTCCTTTTTAATATAGCTTGCGTTTAAGGAGGGATTTTGTGTCTCTTAACCCCACTTTTGTTCTGTTGATATTTGAGCCATACTGCTGGTTGACCTCCAGTAATGTACTTGGCATCTCACTGTTATGTTCTTTATGTCTGTCCTCTCCATCCTCTCTATCCCCTCACCCCCAGCCAGTTGCAGCAGATGACTGCCCCTCCCTCAGCCTGGTTCTGCTAGAGGTTTCTTCATGCCAAATGCGAGTTTTTTTCTCTCCACTGTCGCTAAGTGCTTGCTCACAGGGGATCATCTGATTGCTGGGTTTTTCTGAGACTGTGGGTTTTTTTCTGCACTGTGGTGCCACGAGACGGTTTCTGTTGTGATGTGGCGCTGTATAAATAAAGCTGAATTGAATTGAGTTGTGAGATAGGACTTTGATGGAGGTATTCACTCATGCATCACCTCCAAAATCTAATGGGTGCATCCACAGCCCAAGGGCCACCTCTGGTGAAAATTTTGCCAAATCTGTCCAGTAGTTTTTGCATAATCCTGCTAAACCACCCAAATCACATTACCTCCTTGGCAGATGTAAAAAACAATGTTGACCAAAGCGGTGTATAAACTGAAACAGTCTTAACAACAGACACAAACTGCAAAAATATAATAAGAATAATTAGAAAATAGAATCAATAAAAGAATACAGATTGAAACAAGTCAAATCCTAAACTGGCCTAAAAGTGACTTTTCATGTGGGATTTTAAAAAGTCTCCATTGTTGGTGAGATCCTGTGAGGTTCCATGAAGAGGCAAGTGACAAGATGGGGGCAAGTGAAAAGTTCATGGGGGGGGGGGGGCGGCTGAAAAGTTAATCGGCTGACTAAGAAGGAGTTATGCTTATGAGGATCAAGAAGAGAGCTTCAATACCGCAGGAATCCAAGAGCTGCAACACCGATGGAAGAAGTGTGTGGACCGAAGTGGAGACTATGTTGAAAAATAAACCACATTTGGTCAAATCTGACCACTGCATCATAGTCAGCCTATGAACTTTTCAGCCCCTCAACATAGTTTTGGAATGTCTATAGAAAAGTTCATTTACATCCTTGCTCATTGTATTTATATGTTATCATGATAATATATAGTATGTGAGAGTATGATTGCAGTGTGGCACTACAGGGGTTAATGAGCGCCGGTGTGATGACGCAGCCATTAGGGTGATGTCACAGTGTCAGACGGTTAAATGGGGAGGGTCAGCTATCTTAGGCCTCTCTCAGCTCTTAGCGATATAGCGCTCAATACATGGTAGCCTACCTGTACTGTATTAATAACACTGGTCAACACCAAATTTATTGTCTAAGTTTTTTTTAGCTGATTTAGGACAATTTTGATGTGCTGAATCCAAAAACCACATTGGTTTTGCTCAATCAGGTCAACTTTTTGAACTATGGCCACGTTTTTTACAATTTTGTTTACATGTACAGGTATTTTTACTTTATATGATGCAAAATTCTCTTTTATTTCTTGAAATTCTCTGAATTTTGAACAATGATGACGTAACATTCAATTTACATGTACTTACCTTTATCAGTGTCTACTATTCAATTTTACAGTACAACTGTACAACTGCTTACAACTCAGCATAAAAACTTGACCTGATCGAGAGAAACGGATGTCATTTTTGGATTCAGTTGTGCAAAATTGTCTTAAATCAGTTGAAAAAAAAACCCCACAGACAACTTACAAAAAAAATATTTTTGTTATGTTGTGTAATAACTTGTAATAAAGTTTGTGTTCCAGCACAGCTCAACTTTCCGTTAGTCATTCCGGTTTCTGGACATAACATTTGGTGACGAGAGTAAAACCATGGAAGTGTGCCTGAGGCCACTAAGATCATTTCTGGAGTACCCCGGTGAGCTGCCCGTTCCTTGGCCGTGCTGGCTGGATGCCTTCGAGGCATATGTGTCGGCGTTGGACCTGTGCAAACTGGACAAGGTACGGAAGCGAGCTCTGTTAATCCACAATCTAGGCATAGAAGGACAACACATTTTCCACATGCTAGGACCAACAGACTCGTTCGCTGATGCTGTAGAACTGCTAGCTAGCTACTTCACCACACCGGACAATGTGTTGGCGTGGTATACTAGGCTCCACCAACGGTGACAGAAAATTGAAGACATGACACAACAATTCGTCACAGACCTTCACCACCTAGCTAGCATATGCAGGTTTGGTTTGTTGGAAGATGAAATGGTGTGAGACCAGTTGGCCGAGCACGCTAGCAACCCGCGGCTGTGGACGAAGATGCTAATGGCAGCAAACAACATGACACTAGCTAGTACCATCAAGCTAGAGTTCCAGCTAGAGACCGCTGACAGGTTAGCATTGGAGCTAGGTGTGCAGCAACAACAGCAGCAGCCAAGCCACACACCACTGACTTATGCAGTGTGCAAGGAGGAATTTGGTGACATGGCAGAAGAGATTAAAGCAAACACTGTGAACCAGAGGACCGCTATGAAATGTTCCATGTGCGGCAGCTGGGGTTCCCCGATGCACCGAGAGAGAGAGCACATTTTTGCCCAGCAAGAGGGCAACGATGCAAGAAGTGTGGAAAATTTAACCACTTCGCCAAAGTTTGCCAGTTAGCGATATCGCCGAGCCCACTGACCAAACAAAGCCACCCACCCGTGGCAACCATCCACATGGTAGGGTCCGGAAGCGCAGCGTATGCATTCTGCATGGTGGAGATGGACAATGTTACTTTGCCGCTCCTGCTTGACACTGCTGCAGTGAGGTCGATGTTGAATTGGGCCACGGTGAAGAATTTTTTCCCCAACCACACAATTGCAAATAACCCAATGGCACTGTATTGGTATGGTGGCTAAAGAGTTAGCAACGTAGGGACCATCACGCTAATGGTCCGCTACGCGTCAAGAGTAGTTAATGACTTTGTGTTTCAAGTGACCACACATGGAGACAACATATTAGGATGTGACCTTTTCTATCAACTGGGTTTCTCCATCCGTGACAGTAACGGACTCCGCTTGACGGACTACGATGGTTGGGACATAGCATACCCCAGTGACCATGAGTGGGACGAGACACAACAGGATGATGACGACAAGAGTACAGCCATCCCGTGCGCACAGGAGGAATGTTGCTCAGAGAGGGGACAGCGATCAGACTTGTCTCAGATCCTCGCCCAGCATGAGCCCACAGGAGCTACTGCAGAGTTAAAGGAGAGGGAGCCTGTGATGTGTGGTGGAAGTGCTGTGGCGAGTGTGGTTGCTTGAACCATTATGCCAGGGTGTGTCGTGTGTCTGAGCTGGAGAGCCCACGGAGGAAAACAACTTCACCCACCCTGACAGCTGTCCATGTGGTGTCCCCGAGTACCAGTGGGTTCAAATTCTGCAAGGTGACGCTGGATGGTGAGGAGGTGCTGCTGCTGACTGACACGGGGGCGAAGGGATCCTTATTGAATTGGACCATGATGAGGAAAATTTTCCCCCACTACAAAATAAGAGATAACCCAGAGACGCGTTATGGTTATGGAGGTGGCAGATTGCGCATGGTTGAAACATTGGAGTTAATGGCTTGGTAAAAGTCGGCGGTGATGGCTGACTGCACATTCCACGTGACCGCCCGAGGCGACAACATCATGGGCTGTGACCTGTTTTATGAACTAGGGTTCACCATTAGAGACGATGCTGGGGAAGAATGGACTGGGTGTGGCCAGCGGGACTGATAGAAAAATTCCATATTATCTACATTATTATTTGAATAATGTATTATTATATTTGAGAAGTATCATACCTTTCATATGCCATGTTTAATGTTTATATGTGCATTCCATGTGAAATAAGTTCATATATTCTTGGCATGTTTCTGTGAGCAGTTTCAGAGAGTTCAGACTGAAGATCAGTACAGGATCAGTACATGTGTAAGGAATAATCTAAGCCACTTTTTATAATCTCTTTGACATGTCCTGTTTTGGGTCACAGGAATGCACAGGAACTCCTCAGCTTATATAGATTAGTGTTTTATGGACGTTCTGTTAGATTTACATTCTTGTCTCCAGAGTGTCTGTGACGTTTGCCTGGATAAGCTTTGATTATCAGGACTGTCCCGTTCTGTCCCTTCCCTTATCCTCATCCTCCCTCTCCTTTCTCTTACCTATATATATCAGACCTAAAGAAATGGATCCTTTAGAGATTCTAGGTGTGTCTGAATGCCATGCTTTGTAATCTCTCCCCCAAAGTGGCCATTGGGGTGACACCTTGTATATTTTTGTAATAAATGTACATAAATCCAACTTTCCGCCTGATTTTTTGACTTTGAATAATTTAAGCTCAGAATTATTCTAACATTTTGGTGCTCCGAACAGCGGATCCACATATCTCCATCTTTCCGGTGCCTCTGCTTGATTTCAGCAAGTGCACAGCTGATAAAAAAGACCTTCCCAGGCTGAGTGAAAAAAAAAAAAAGGCTCAGTGTTATTGCAGTGAAGGCATTTCAGACCAGGGCGCTGGGACTGACTGGATGATGTATCTGAGAATCCTGCAGGCGGCTTGGATGTAAGTACACTTGTTGTTGTTGTTTATTGATAAAAGATAGTGAGATTACCTGGACCAATTGAACATCGCGGATGCTGTTTGGATGTATTATTACGGCTTGATCGCTGGGTCATTCCTGCCCACAGTGAGCGATGTTGCAATAATCCCTTGGGAGGAACGAGATTTTCCTCTGCAAACGATGAGCGTTATCGCAAGACCTGGGGAGGCTCCCAGGGGTCTGCTGTCCTCTGCATCCTGTCAGTGCAGTGGAGGTGCCAGAAGTTGCATGCAAAGGAAAAAAAAAGGGGAAAGATTCGTGCTCTTTTAACCACAGACATTTTATTGTCTAAATAACTAGGCTCTCGATGTCTTGTGGAAGAGTTTACGTGATCCCAGAAAAGTAGATTTTCACAGAAGATTCATGCCCTTACTGTATCTGCTTATTGCCCATGTGGCTGCCCCCACTACGGTGAGTCTGGGGGAGGAGGTCTTACTGGGGCTTTTGGCACACAGCAGAGGGGTTACGTGACCGTTGAAATACTGGTAGATTTTATTTTGAGAATTTGTTGAAGCGCTGGATAAAAGTTACTGCAGTCTGGTTTGTTTTGTCTCTGTGTAATCTGCTCCGGTGTGAAAAAGTAAGAGTTCGCTGCTGAGGCAGAAAAAGAACAGGTTGTAAAATTGTTGTTTGTGATTTTTTCTGATATTTGTGGAGCCTAAAAGGTTTGATTAGTTAATTGTTATCCTTTTGAGAAGTGTTTAAAATTATAGGTATTTGAAAATAGTAGCCTTGAGCAAAAGGAGTTGACTGGTATTGTGTTTTCACGGCAGTATAAAAAAAAAAAGAGAGAACGGTGGGGTGCCATATGCGCGTGTTTTCCGCTAAAAGTTGCCAGTTTCGGTGATTAATTGAAGTAATTTTCATGCTGTTTTGGTTTTTGGCATAAACCTAAAAGTCTTTATTGTGTGAACAGATCTGACCTTGTGGAGATCATGTAAAAAGACAGCATTTCTGTGTGGGCCCTGTGTCTGTGTGTGTGTGTGTGTTGTATGTGTGGGCCCTTGTGTTTAACAGTGAGTGAGTGAGAAGAAGAGAAAAAAAGGAGTGAGAAGAAAAACAAAAATCTATATATGGGTATTTTTGCAAAGTTCTGGGGTTTTACTTTTATTCAGTCTAACTTTGTGGGTTTTGACTCTAATGTTGCATATATGATGAACTATTTACATATTTTTAAAACCAGTATTTTCATTTCCTCCAGTTTTTCTATGGAAAATGAAAAACATTGAGCTATTTTAAAATTACAATTTAATTTAAAATATCACATTTCAGAAATGTGACAGTAATAAGGAATGTGTTTTCTGTGCTCCCGGTGCTCAGCTGCGGCCAAGCTGGGCCTCGGGACTACAGTCCACCCCATAATTTACCAAGGAATATATAAAATGAGGCATTCCTTGTACAAAATTAAGCCAAATTCTAATTAGGCAATATGTCCACCTTTCCATTGACTGAAGGAGTGTGACACAACCTTTCACAAGGATTCACTTACATAAATTCAACTTGTCTGTGTTCAATTGGACAGACAGATGTGATCTAAGTGACTAACTCAGAATGGTCGCTCTAAATGCTAAATCACATCAAATCTGCACAGACAGCTATATTACTTTTTAGACTAAGTCAAGAGACGATACCCACAGAAGAGGCTATGACTATTGAAACCTTATTTTGAAGGAGCTATACTACTCACAAATTTTCATCTAAATTAACTGTGTGTAACACATAAAAAGTGTTAACACGCTTCCTTCTAGTAAAAAGACACTACCCATCAAGCAAATACCCTGTAACTTTGCTGCATATGCATCTCCATGCATCAAAAGGGGGGTACCAAAGAAACTAATTGGCAAAAATAATTATCAATCCTCAGAAAAATAGATAATACATAAAAATTATCAATAAATGATCAATAATGAAGAGAAAAATATTAATGAAACTGCTTGGTAATGAAATCACAACATTCAATAGGAGAAGTTAAAAGTTACATCAATAAATTTCCAGATATTTAAGAAAATATCTGCAAATTGTTATAAAAGAAATATCATGTTTATAAGAAACAAGGTAAACTGATAAGGAAGAAAACCATGCAAATTTATGAGAAAAGTTCCAAATGTCTAAGAAAAGTCCAACTTGTGCTGAATTTATGTTTACTGTGAGACTTAATTTAGAATCTACTACAAGGACAATACAGATTCTTACTCAATTAAGTGAGCAATGCTTTAGAGAGCTCAAAGCAAAATAATTTGATCTTCCCTGCATAAACTTAGTCTTTTCAAAACCCTTGCATGGATCTCATTGAGCTAAGAGTGAGGGTAAAAATGTTTAGAAATTAGTTACACACATTGAATATACAAAGGCTTTCCTTTACACTAATTTAAATATTGCTATGGTGACACTGAAACCCTTAACTGAAACAATATCAAGATTTAAATAGCTGAAATGATTTACTTAGATAATGGAAATGGAATACACTTTGTAAATCAAATCATGTCACATTTAGGTGCAGTTCCTAAATTATTAGTACCAAACATTTACCTAGGAAACCATTTAGCTTCCCATCAACAATCTACAAGATTAGTATAATATACAAATAAGAAAAATAGGGAAATTGTGAATGACAAACCCTATTATTGAAGCCATTTAACTTAGGTGATGAGGAAGGTTTTCTGGGTGATTATATGCAAAGAATGACAACTGACAGCGATGTCATCCATACTGCCCTTCCCAGGAGGGACCATGTGACGAAGGAACCATGGGAGGTGCACCCATCTCTTGAGAAAAACAGGGGATCTGGTCATCACAGGAAACTGGACCAAAACTCCCTGACAAGGACAGCACAAAGGTTATTCTGCTGACCTAAACAGCCACAGGAAGCAAAGGACGTGGCACTTGGGTGCATCTAACGTTTACCCCACCTGAAACCCTCAGCAAGAGACTGTTTAATATTATATATATATATATATATATATATATATATATATATATATATATATATATATATAGTATACTTATTTGGGGGAAAAAAACAACAACAAATGCCTTTTTAACTGTTTCTCTATGCAAGTGTCAGCTGATGACTTGGCGTCCAGTAACGACCTCTGCTAATAGAGAAGCAGGCTGTTTGTTTATCATGACAAAGGGAAAAGTACAAGGGAAAGAAAAGTGTGGTTAGTGTTGTTACCTTATCATCCTCATCATCCTCTAGTAATACTTAATATTGGTTATTAAGTTGTTCCATTGCTTATACACTGTAGATAATTGTTTTGTTTGCTCCTTAATAACACTAACAGTTAGGCAAAATATCTTTATTGCTAAAATAATGCAGCGACTACAGGCTGTTTGGTTTCTTAAGAAAGGCTATATACAGAAATAACATAGCAAACTTCATTTTGAATCACACGTGACACAACACATCACTCCACTGATTAGAAACATGATGACACTCCTTACTCTGCAAATGCAAGGTTAATTTCATCAGCGAACTCCTCTTTTTGAAGTGGTGATGTCTCTTTTTCAACAGCTTAACACTCTCTGAGTATGCAGCGGCTTACAGTGTGTCTCTCCCCTGTACTGCTACCCTGCTTGACCAAGGAAGCGAGCAAGTGTTATACCAAGGATCTACATTGACAAAGGTCATTGAGTCATTGGGCGAATTCGCATTTGGCCTGGACACTGGGCAGATCTGTGTACCTCATTTTGGCAACTGACCGTACCCTCATCATGTCGGCAGGGCAGGTGGGCAGGGTGAAGAGAGATGCTTTTCTACCTCATGATGCCATTTATGAAGCATGAATGCAATTTCAGATGGAAAGTACAGGAGTGAGGTTTTTGTTCATTGTTTCTTTGAGTGAGAGTGGAAACAAAATACCTCAGGGATTAAAACACTTAATTGTAGACTACAATTATTTACAAAATTATAACAATGGATAGAATGGTCTTTGATCGATTAATTACCAACCGTAGGGGTGTAGGCCCTATTATAGGAGATTATTGTTTTACTTCTATCCATGGAAATGATGCAAATGGTCAAATTAATACCTCAGATGCTCATAGAAGTTAGTGTTTCTCTTAATGGAGAAGTCTCATCATAAACTTGGTAATGATTTTTATAACTTCAGATTTTTCTTGTGAGTCCTTAATATGATGATGAGGATGTTTTTGAAGGTTGCAATATAATTTAAGGCCATTTTTAAGGCTGTTTCATATTATTTTCTATGTTCTTATTTGACATAGTCTAAAATTAATTTTAGTCACTGCACATGTTCACTCTAATGACATATTCTATACATATTTTTAACTTGCAAAGACACATAACAGCATGTAAATTTTTACACATATCCTTATATTAACTCATTCACTACCAACTTTTATTTTCCCTTTAATCCTGATGCTTTATTAAGCATCAAGGGGGAATATGATAGAAAAAATCCATATTATCTACATTATTATTTTAATAATGTATTATTATATTTGAGAAGTATTATACCTTTCATATGCCATGTTTAATGTTTATATGTGCATTCCATGTGGAATAAGTTCATATATTCTTGGCATGCTTCTGTGAGCAATTTCAGAGAGTTCAGTCTGAAGATCAGTACAGGATCAGTACATGCGTAAGGAATGATCTAAGCCACTTTTTATAATCTCTTTGACATGTCCTGTTTCGGGTCACAGGAATGCACAAGAACTCCTCAGCTTATATAGATTAGTGTTTTATGGACATTCTGTTAGATTTACATTCTTGTCTCCAGAGTGTCTGTGACGTCTGCCCGGATAAGCTTTGATTATCAGGACTGTCCCGTTCTGTCCCTTCCCTTATCCTCATCCTCCCTCTCCTTTCTCCTACCTACGTATATATATATATATATATATTTTTTTTTGTTACTTATTTGTACCCGTAGGTAGATTTGGTTTGCAGTCTGGTGACAAGCCACCGGCTGCTGGTCGCTGCGTGCGCGAGCGCCCTAAACCTACATGTTTTTGGTGTGGGGGAGGAAACCGGAGAAATCCCGGAGTAAACCCGCGCAACACGGGGAGAACATGCAAACTCCACACAGCTCACTGTTGGTCGGGGGCTGGGATCGAACCCACGATCTCATGATCCCCGCGATCCCCCGGCCGAGGGTAAAACTGTGCTGCCACAGTGCTAAACCACTGCGCCACCGTGCAGCCATATATATATCAGACCTAAAGAAATGGATCCTTTAGAGATTCTAGGTGTGTCTGAATGCCATGCTTTGTAATCTCTCCCCCAAAGTGGACATTGGGGTGACACCTTATATATTTTTGTAATAAATGTACATAAATCCAACATTCTGCCTGATTTTTTGACTTTGAACAATTTAAGCTCAGAATTATTCTAACAGGCACCATCTGGTTCCAGTGGTGAAGGACAACGCGGTGTAGGGAGAAGATTTATCAGACACGATGGCAGTCAAGCAGGACCAGCCTCACTCAGGTTCAACACAGGAGGGTCTCAGTGCCAACGCCCGGGGTATGGTAGGAGAAGGTACTAAGTGTGATGGCAAGGTGCCTGCGTTGACGAGTGTCAGCGATGAGCCAGCCTCAGTTTCCTCCGGAGCTCGGCCACAGTGGGCTGGAGGATCTGGAGCTTCAGTGGCAACCGCTGCAGCAGCTTTACAAGGAGTCGTGGCTAGACCGACAGGCACAGAGGGACTGCATGCCGACTGCATGCCGATCAGCAATACTGCAGGCTGAGCAGAGCCCCTGTGAGAGTCATGGACCTGGTTCGGGTTTGTGGGGGGGGGGGGGGACGTCCATGGCAAATATGGGCCAAACGACAGCCAGATGGTCACCAAGATCGGCTACGCATCGTGGCTAAATGGGGCGCAGCCTACTTCCAGCTGTTGGGCGGCTCGTGGAGGCATGCCAATGAGCTGCGGCATTCCCGAGAGGAGGCTTCGGATGGTGGGTCCGGACGAGAGGAGTGGCCAATGGCGAGGAAGAGATGCACCATCATCTACAAGATCAGCTGTGGCCCCGAGGACATGCCGCCTCCGGGGGGGGGGGGTCTATCAAGGGACTGCCTGGGGCCCCCACAAGCCAGTTCTACCCCTATTTTGCCAAATGGATAGTACTGTGGGTTTGTCAGAAAAAAAAAAAAGCTCCAGTGTTATAATGTTCGTGTGTTTGCATGTGTTTGAAAAAAAAAATCATACTGGCTATGGTTGGGAGCATTTGCAGATTCTTGTTGCATGATAATATGGTATTGGAAGATAAACCCTGTGCGTGTGTAGTATCAGTATCTCTAGTTTTATGAGTCTTTCTCTGTGTGGTTTTAGTTGTTAACAATACTCTATGTTCTACTTAACCCTTTGAGTGTGAGAATTTGCATGCCCCTAGTGGCAGAGCGTGGCACTGCGCCTGCCTTCTCACTCTGACTTTGTCAAAAGTGAGAAATTTCAGTTTTTTTTTTTTAAATGTACTGATTTCTTGTTCATATACTTTGAAGATAAGCTGTACCTCTGTACAAAAAACAGTGTCAAAAGACTGAACCATTTTTTGTGTAAATATGTCCAAAGTCCAGTTTTGACTGAGTTATGGAATTTAAAGAGGTGCCGTGACATTATGCAAATTAGATGTGTAAATTTATTCCTATCTGAAACTTTGGATCATATTTTACGTCTTTCTAATTGACAGTAAGTGATTATCTCTTACCACTTTCAAGTTATAGTCTTGGAAATCTGAATTAGTTTATTGACAAAAAATATTTACCGCTCTTGACCACTAGGGGGTATGTCGCAGTTTGGCAACATACACACTCAGAGGGTTTAAGAAAAAACGGGGGTGGGGGGGCGGGGTTGATGTGGGGTTTTATTATGAAGTGTGGTGTAGTGGCGGTCACTTCTTCTTCCGCCACTGCACTAAATACCAGCGGGCATCTTGTTCCGACTGTTATGACCCGAGCGCCGATCTCGTCTGCGCTCGGGCTATGCATCATCTCTGCCGGCTTTGACAGCAGTGGATTACATTCTGGCTCCCCGGGCTCTTATTGTGACAGCGCTCGGCGGGGCTTCCTGCTGTCAGAGCTGATCAGCTGTTCTGCATCACCGTTTGTTAGTCGCCGGCTTTATTAGCAGGCGCTGACAGCTGGTTGATACAGCAGTATTGGTCAACATCCTGGTCAAACATCCTGAGAGATTCCTTGGGTGATGTCAGCATTCGCTTCAAGGTTCATGTATGTATTCTCGTTCTTGTTATCGTTCATGTCATAGTTAAGGTCGTAGTGGCTGGGGTTAGCCCTACGATCCCTTGTATCTTGTGTAGTGTATTTTTGCCCACAGCGGCTCATAGTCTCGTATTCGTGTCTTGTGTCTCGTTAATAAAACATCAATGCAAAACTCACTGGCGACTTTTGGTGTCTTATGGTGGCCCGCAAGGGTCACCGCCTGACACCGACCTCTTTGCCGATGCCCTGCCTGGTGGTTGTGTACTGTGTTGCCAACCCTAAATAAAACTGAGTACTACTGTGCACCTGGCCTCGTCATTTGGGAGGTAATTCCATACATAACGGAGCCCACGCCCACCGAGGATTCAGGGACACAGCAACCCGATATAGATCCTAACAACGATGATAGTGACACATCATAACAACCAGACTTTCCAGGTGAGGGAGAGAAGGGACTGAAATGCTTCCAAATCCTCGCACAGGGCCAGTCTACAAGAGCCACAGCTGAGCTTCTGGATGAAGAGTCTGTGATCATACAGGATACAGCAGAATCACCGGACGTTTTCCGGATCCACGATCAGCCTCCTCCACCGGCCTCCAGGGACTGTTGCAGTAGCGTTGGATGAAGAGTCCGTGACCCACCAGGTAACAGCAAAACCATTACAACCTGACGGATGCCCCATGACACATGTGAATACTACATCACCGTGACTGCAGCAGCACATGCAGCTGAACAGAATGCCACTTGCAGTGTTGGATTGGGTTTGGGTCCGCAAAATCGAGTGACCAGACCCACAGGCAACAAAATCGCAGCCTCCAGCACCACTGACACCCATAAGGATCGCCACACAGCTGGGACCAGTGACTTCCAGCTGACAGATGGTTTAATGTGGCACGCCAACCTTCTCCATTGAGTTCGAGCGACGACTCCGGAGGATGAGACTTTGCAGGATTCAGGCCGCACGGTGTGGGACCTAGACTGGAGTTTTGCAGGAGATGGTCCCGGTCCGGGGGACCCAGCACCTCCAGGGGCGTGTCCACCATGGGCTCGCTACAAGGTTCCTCCAACAGAAGAAGAAGAAGCCATCTCTATTGTCATTCAGTTCATACAGTCAATCATGTACAGCAGAACGAAATTACATTTCTCCTATCTATAATGTTAATTTCATGTAGAATCAGAGGGGCCGCTGC
This sequence comes from Pholidichthys leucotaenia, assembly GCA_020510985.1. Taxonomy (NCBI): domain Eukaryota; kingdom Metazoa; phylum Chordata; class Actinopteri; order Cichliformes; family Pholidichthyidae; genus Pholidichthys; species Pholidichthys leucotaenia. The sequence continues at coordinate 82,315,537 of CM035848.1, read as the reverse complement.
CATGCAAGGCACCACCACAAACAACTTCTCCTTCCCCCATTCTATTACAGGACTGCCTTCCCCATGGAAGAAAAGGAAAAAGAAAAGACTGTTTAGCAAGGGGCGCGGCTGCCAGCTGAGAGTGGCAAAATAACCCACTCAGCCACGCTGGGCTACGCAGTGGTCCACTTGCTAGCCCTAGCTAGTTGTGTTTTATGTGATACCAAATTGGGGAGGGTTAATTTGACTGTGTGTTATGTTGTGTGTTTTTCCAAGGGGGGGGGGGTTGAATGTAGTGTGGCACTACAGGGGTTATTGAGCGCCGGCGTGGTGATAAAGCCATTAGGGTGACGTCACCACACCGGATGCTAAGGCCTCTCTCTGCTCTTAGCGACATAGCACTCAATACATGATAACCTGCTTGTACTGTATCAGTAATAACTTGTTGTAATAAAGTTCGTGTTCCAGCACAACTCAACTCTCCGTTGGTCATTACGGTTTCCAGACATAACAATGATGTCATCACATATTCACATTCCCAGGTATTCTACTCTTACTGAGTCTGTGCCAGTGTGAATAGCAGGACTTCTCTGAACAGAGAGGAATTGCAACTATATAATGTATTCTATTCCACATGTTATAAATAACTATTCCCAAGGACAAGAAGAGAGTCCAGCTTTGCTTATTCCTCTACACACCAGAATGACCACTGTGCACCAACTCAACTTTTAACATCTGGACTTTGGGACAAGAAGAAGCATCTGTCCAGCAGACCTTGATGATCTAGATGGAGTGCACTGCTAAAAGATCTGGGAGGTAAGGGGAAGCTAGACTATTCACTGACTTAAAGACCAGCAATGAAATCTTAAAATCAGGCAAAAAATGAATGGGGGAACCAATTTTTAGAAGTTAAAACAGGTGTGAAGTGATCTCCCTTGTGGGTGCCTGTTAGGAGAAGGCGGGCAGCAGCATTTTGCAGTAATTGAAAGCGACTGACTCACACCTGGGTACAGACAATTACAGGAATAAAGTCTGGAAGAAATAAACACATGTATAATGTCATGAATCGCCCCTCAGGGCAGAGGAAAACAGACCCATGCACCAACTGCAGTTTGTGGTTTTTATTAACAAAGCACACAAAGTGCCAGAGTTCAGCAAGGCAAAAATCCAAATACAGAAAATGAGGTAAACTTACAGATTAGTACCAGAACAGGGATGAGATTCTGGTGGCGAAGAGAGAGGATTCTCATTAAGACTGTTGCAGTGAGAGAACAATCAGACAGTCTTTAAATACTTGGGGAACAGGATGAAACAATGGGCGGCAGGTGCGGGCTGCATGAGCAGGCAGGTGACCTAATTAAACAACAACTCACAGCTGAGAAGACTAGGGAACAGGCAGTGAGACGATGACAGGGTGGGAGTGTCTGGAAGAGGAGGTAAGGCAGTCATGTCACATAGAAACAAAATATAAATCCTAAACTACAGGGACTGACAAAATAATACTAATACTTAAGACATAATAACTAACAGAGCGATAAACCACCAAGAAGACATAATAACTCAATACACAGGAAATCAACACAAAGCTGGAAAAATACAGAAAATATTCAGAAATAAATTAAGAGCCTGAGCCCGGTGAAACACCCTGCACAACCTCATGACAGAGTTCCCCTCCTTAAGGGGTGGACTCCAGACACCCCAAGGTAACATCCAAAAAAGAAAAAAGCCCCCCCCCCGAAAAAAGGTATAACAATAAACCACCCCAGGTGGAAGGTGGGGGGAACAGGCTTAGGAGGGAACAAAAAACACAAACCATGCCCATGACCTGCACCCACACAATACCAGACCCCTGGACCCCCTTGGTCACAGAACTAAACAGTTCAGGCGGCTGGTCGAAGTCCCAGACCTGACAGACGGCAAGGTGGTGCGAGTCAGGTGGTCTGCCAGAGAATACGGGCCACCCAACCCAACGGCACAGTCCGTTAGGCGGCCGACCAGAGTTCTTTAGCCACCTGTATAGGATAGGTGGACCAGGAGACGGCTCTTCCACGGAGAGGCCCAGCGAAAGGAAGGAGAGCTGAGGAGGAGGAACCACGACGGCATCAGGCACAGGAGGGGGAACCACGCCGGCATCTGGCACAGGAAGGGGAACCACGACGGCATCCGGCACAGGAGGGGGAACCACAACAGCGTCTGGCACAGGAGGGGGAACAGTGACGGTGTCTGGCGAAGGAGGGGGACCACGACGCCCCTGGACTGACCAGCAGCACTCTCGGTAGTCCTGGATTGGGACAAGGAGGCTCCAGACTGGAGTAAAGCAGCACCCATGGTGGCTCCAGGCTGGAGTGAAGCAGCACCGGCGGTGGCTCTGGGCTGGAGCAAAGCTGCACCCGCGGTGGCTCCAGGCTGGAGCAAAGCAGCACTCGGGGTGGCTCCAGACTGAAGCGACACTGCACCCATGGTGGTTCCGGACTGGGACATAGTTGCACCCTCGGTGGTTCCGGACTGGACCAAAGCTGCACCCTCGGTGGGCCGGGACTGGGCCAAGGCTGCACCTTTGGTGGGTCCTGACTGGACCAAGGCTGCACCCTTGGTGGGCCCAGACTGGGCCAAAGCTGCATCCACGGTGGCCCCTGGGCTGGAGCATAACATCCATGGCGGGTCCACACTGGAGCGCAGCACCCAAGTTGGTTTTAGGCTGAGGTGGAGCTGCACCCACGGAGGTCCTGGGCTGGGACAGAGCACCCGTGACAACCTCAACCAGAGGGGGAGCAGGACCCACAGAGGTCTCGGGCTGGGACGGCGCACCCGTAACGACCTCAACCGGAGGGGGAGCAGCACCCACATAGGTCCTGGGCTCGGACGGAGCGCCCGATACGACCTCAGCGGGAGAAACTGGACCCACGATGATCTCTGGTCACGGACCTGGACCAATGGAGACATGTGACAGATCTGGAATCTCCTCGGCAACCCTGGGGGAGAGCTCAGACAAAACAGGCAGACAGGGTCAGGGTCACCGGCAGCAGTGGAGCCCAGCAAGGTGAGCTCAGGTGCAGCTGATAGTTGTATTTGGCTCTCCCCACCAAGAGCCCAACAAGAACTCTCCAAAACTGAGACAATGAAAACAAAGGAGAGCACTTGCCTGAGCTCGAGCTCCATCGCCGTCCAGGACTCCGTTGATCCAGGTGACGATGTTTCGGGTCTGGTCCTTTGGAGGTCCAGCTCCAACTCTGCTGCGGCGGCCCCTGCAGCAGGAATGATGGTTGATGCAGTCCTGAGATCCCCCAGTGATGTGACCTATGCAAGTGGCTCGCCGGGCGTGGATTCAGGAGGTCGACAACCAGCTAGCACTGGATCCTGCTCAGCTGAGGCCCGGGGATGCTCCTTCATCGGTGCAGGCGTTGGCTCAGTCACAGCGCTTCCCCTCTGTCCAGAGCGTGGCTGCGGGACTGGAAACAGGTCCTCCAGAGCTGCACGTTCCTCCACCATCTGGTGGCATGGTTCTGGAGCCAGCAGACACTCGGGGAGAATTGGAGGAGACATGCAGAGGGCAGGTGAGATATTGGTGGCTGCAGCAGGCAGTGAGGACTCAGAGGACTGCAAACACTGAGCCTCACCACTGGGAATCAGGAAAAGCATATTATCTTAAAATGTGGGAGAATGAAAAGATACTTGCCTGTGTTCCCGGTGCATGATGTTTCCTGCTGCAGCAGAAGTAGGTTTGACCCTCTCCATGTTTTCCACTGAAGAGGGCCCCCCAGAAGAACCTTGAAGAGCTGCCCCTGTAGTTCCAGCGACAGGTGGAACTGGCAAGAAAACAGCCAACCTCTCAGCATCGGGAGAGAATGGTGAGGAGAAGTGAGGAACAGCAGCTGCGGACAAAGATGAAACTGAAAATGCAGCTGAAGAGAAAATATACTGAGGGGGCACTGCTGCAGGGGTCTTCAACCTCGGCAAAGGGGGAGTTGCTGTCTGAGAGGCGGGAGTATTCCTCCGGCAATCCAGAGCTGGATGTCGGCGTCGAGGAGTGGATGGAGCCGGTGGAGCAGGAGCAGAAAAGTATGCACTGGAGGTGAAGCAGGGCGTCTCCTGCGGAGTGTGCCTCCAGTTCGGCTTCGGGCTCATTGGAGGCAGCCTCCACTTCAGCCCGGGGAAGGACTGCTGCAGGAGGTGAGTGAAAAACACACAAAAAGGGCAAAAATCCACAAACTGCAGCAGCTGGGTCTTTACTGGCGGCAGTCTACTGTCATGAATCCCTCCTCAGGGCAGAGAAAACCAGACCCACGCGCCAACTGCAGTTTGTGGTGTTTATTAACAAAGCACACAAAGTGCCAGAGTTCAGCAGGGCAAAAATCCAAATACAGAAAATGACAAACTTGCAGATTAGTACCAGAACAGGGATGGAATTCTGGTGGCGAAGAGAGAGGATTCTCATTAAGACTTCCAGAGTGAGAGAACAATCAGATAGTCTTTAAATACTTGGGGAACAGGATGAAACAATGGGCGGTAGGTGCGGGCTGCATGAGCGGGCAGGTGACCTAATTAAACAACAACTCACAGCTGAGACGACTAGGGAACAAGCAGTGAGACGATGACAGGGTGGGAGTGTCTGGAGGAGGAGGTAAGGCAGTCATGTCCCATAGAAACAAAATATAAATCCTAAACTACAGGGACTGACAAAATAATACTAATACTAAAGACGTAATAACTAACGGAATGATAAACCACCAAGGAGACATCATAACTCAATACACAGGAAATCAACACAAAGCTGGAAAATTACAGAAAATATTCAGAAATAAATTAAGAGCATGAGCCCGGTGAAACACCCTGCTCAGCCTCATGACATATAACCTTCACAAAATTAGATTAGGACAGAAAAGACTTGACTTTTGAAATAATTACACATAATTATAAGCTGGAAGAAGCTTACGTTAACAACAGTTTTTATGTGCTACAGCATTTGCTCTTACAGTTGTCTCTTACAAAAACAGAGTCATTGTCAAGAAGAACAGAAAAAAATGAAACTATTACATAGAATCAAAAAATTTATTGAGTATCCATACTGTATTGAATTCAACTTTATATATATATATATATATATACATATATATATATATATATATATATATATACAATTTACAAAAAACAGTCATCGCACTTCCATATGAATGTGAAAACAATAAAAGCACAAAAGTACAAGAAGAGTAATACTTATGTTGTAGTAAATGTAATACAGTACATCCAGAAAGTATTCACAGAAAAGTATTCACTTTTTACACATTACACAATATCCCATAATGACAATGTGAAAAAAAGCTTTTTTGAGATATTTTGCAAATTTATTAAAAATAAAACACTAAGAACTCACACGTACATAAGTTTAGTTTAATTTAGTTTAGTTTAATGTTGATTTGAAAGGGACATTACTAATGAATATTATTAATACAAATATAAGTATGCCAGATTTAGCAATACTGCTAATCTGCATCTGTAGTCCCCCCGGTGGGTCACAAAAACACACAAACAAACAATCATACATGAGCATGATAAGTATTCACAGTCGTTGCTCAATACTTTGTTGATGCACCTTTGGCAGCAATTACAGCCTCAAGTCTTTTTGGATATGATGCCACAAGCTTGGCACACCTATCTTTGGGCAGTTTCGCCCATTCCTCTTTGCAGCACCTCTTAAGCTCCATCAGGTTGGATCGAAAGCGTCGGTGCACAGCCATTTTAGATCTCTCCAGAGATGTTCAATTGGATTCAAGTCTGAGCTCTGGCTGGGCGACTCAAGGACATTCACAGAGTTGTCCTGAAGCCACTCCTTTGAAATCTTGGCTGTGTGCTTAGGGTTGTTGTACTGCTGAAAGATGAACTGTTGCCCCAGTCTGAGGTCAAGAGCACTCTGGAGCAGGTTTTCATCCAGGATGTCTCTGTACATTGCTGTAATCATCTTTCCCTCTATCCTGACTAGTCTCCCAGTTCCTTTCACTGAAAAACATCCCCACAGCATGATGCTGCCACCACCATGCTTCACTGTAGGGATGGTATTGGCCTGATGATGAGTGGTGCCTGGTTTCCTCCAAACATGACGCCTGGCATTCACACCAAAGAGTTCAATCTTTGTCTCATCAGACCAGAGAATGTTGTTTCTCATGGTCTGAGAGTCCTTCAGGTGCCTTTTGGTAAACTCTAGGTGAGCTGCAGAGATGGTTGTCTTTCTAGAAGGTTCTCCTCTCTCCACAGAGAAACGCTGGAGCTCTGACAGAGTGACCATCAGGTTCTTTGTCACCTCCCTGACTAAGGCTCTTCTCCCCGATCACTCAGTTTAAATGGCCGGCCAGCTCTAGGAAGAGTCTTGATGGTTCCGAACTTCTTCCATTTACGAATGATGGAGGCCACTGTGCTCATTAGGACCTTCAAAGCAGCAGAAATTTTTCTGTACCCTTCCCCAGATGTGTGCCTCGAGACAATCCTGTCTCGAAGGTCTACAGACAATTCCTTTTACTTTATGTTTGGTTTGTGTTCTGACATGCACTGTCAACTGTGGGACCTTATAGAGAGAGGTGTGTGACTTTCCAAATCATGTTCAATCAACTGAATTTATCACAGGTGGACTCTAATTAAGCTGTAGAAACAGCTCAAGGATGATCACTGGAAACAGGATGTACCTGAGCTCAATTTTGATCTTCATGACAAAGGCTGTGAATACTTACTATGTACATGTGATTTCTTAGTTTTTTATTTTTAATAAACTTGCAAAAATCTAAAAAAAACCAACCTTTTTTCATGCTGTCATTATGCGGCGGTGTGTGTAGAATTTTGAGGAAAAAATGAATTTAATCCATTTTGGAATAAGACTGTAACGTAACAAAATATGTAAAAAGTGAAGTGCTGTGAATACTTGCCGGATGTACTGTATTTGTACAAAGCTATCTGAAATATAAGTAGAGGTGAACGTTGTGAACTGATGGAAGGATGATGGTACAGGGTACTGCTGCCCAATTGATAATGGGGTTATGCTTCCAGAGCCACGGGAATCCCAGGACCACCGGGTATAACGATTTAGGGAGAATAAGGAACGAAAGTGCCTCCCGGTGGTTCCCGGAAAGAAGGACGGAGACGGGCGTCGTGCTTTCGGTAACGGAAGCTACGTTACTGCCCGACAAAGTGGTGATGTTAAGGGATGTGGGCAATTTGATCGTGGGGATGCCTACTTCCCGCACAAGCCGTGAGGAAACAAAATTTTGCTCTGCCACTGAATCTATTAAAGCCATAACCCTCCTCTCAACTCCCCGCAAATGGATGAGGGCCGAAATGAAGAAGTTACCGGGGGGATGAAAAGAATTCCTGCCCGTCAGACCCCCACGGCAACTGACGGGCCGTGTCTTTTGGGCTTCAGGAGGCATTTCGGCAGCGTGTGCTCCATAGAGCCACAATACATGCACGCGCTCATTCTCCTCCGTCGCTGGTGCTCTTCCGGAGCCAGACGGGCTCGGCCAAGCACCATAGGTTCGGAGGAGGAGTCGGCTCCACCTGTGTCAGTAGCCTGGACTGGCACATGTGTGATGGGCGGGTAAGAGAAGGATTTGCGCTCCTTCACGCGCTCACAATATCGGTTGTCAAGACTGATGGCCTGATCAATAAGACTGTCCAAGGAGGAGGGAACCGCATGAACCACTAGGTCGTTGCTGAGGTTTTCATTTAAACCCTGGAGGAAGACATTATGTAACGCAATGTCATTCCATCCAGAGTCTGCTGCAGCGACCCGAAACTCCACAGAGTAGTCGGCAGCAGACCGACTCCCCTGGTGGAGTGACATTACCTGGCTCGTGAAGTTGCCCTCACTCTCTGTCCAGTCGAACGTGTGGGCAAATTCACTAACAAATCTCTCAATTGAATAACTAGGGCCCTCTGAACTGTCAAGAATGGACTGGGCCCAGCTGAGGGCCCGGTCCCACAGCAGGAGGGTCATAAAAGGAATTTTAGATGAATCGTCTGGGTATTTCCCACCCACCTGGCCCAAATAAAGCCGAACATGGCAGAGAAACCCCCTACATCTCCCCACCTCCCCTGCATATGGGGCAGGCGACGGAACAGAAGTGGTTCGGCGCACAGTGGAGGAAGTGGAGGGAACAGGTAGGGGGGTAGAACCCGGACAAGACATAGGTGCCAAATGCTCGGCGACCGTGCCCAATTGCTGTGTAATTGTTTGCAGCTGCTGTGTAAGCATGGCCACCTGCCTCTCCGTGGCATCATGACGGTCTAAAGCGGAATGTTCCGCTGATGCCGCTCCCACTGAGCTTGAACTCTGGCTGGCTTGTTCTGTCGTGATTTGCAGGAATGAACAGCTCACGTGCAGGGAATGACACCAGAGAAACACACGAAGCACACAGAGAAGCTAGTTTTCACAATTTATTGATTCAGAAAAAAGGAAGCTCTGTTAATGAAAGACGTCACTCTCCAGAGGAGGACTCAGCCTGTAAGGGGAGACGAGAGCAAGTTAGAACAGGAGGTAGACAGGTAAAGGGAAAATAGAACACCACTCACGTGGGATGAGCTGAGAGCCCAGCAGTAGAACCCAGCATGAAACTGCAAACCAGGAGATGATGCTGGTGGGCAGCTGGGGTGAGGTGTCTGACCGAATGGAATGAGGCAGCTGAAGTGGTGATGATGATGATGAGGTAGGTGAGTGCACAACGAACCCCGGAGACGCACCACGAAGACGGCAGCAACCTGGAAGAGGAAGAGAGAAAAGGAATTTAATAATAATTCCTCAGAGAGCAAATAAACACTTACTTGCCTGCTAAAAGCAGTATACCCAACGAGCCAGTGCTGGAGCATTCACAGACTGGTCCTTTTCAGTGCTGGCAGGGAAGAGGTAGCAGGTGCGTCTCATCAAGCAGGTGCAGTGATTGCCTGCAGAGCTGGGGAAACTCTTGCAGGAAGGGAGGGGGAGTGCGGACTCACTTGAATATGACAGGCGCTGCCCTATGCCAAATGTCATTGGCATGGGAATAACCTATCATCCTCCCACAGCTTACTCAGAGTTTTTATTTGAATTTGCAGAATTCTTAGCTGATTTAGTGCTTAAATCAGATAGTAAGGGACTTCAATATACATGTAGATGTAGATAGTGATTACCTTAATATGGCATTTATTTCAATATTAGACCCGATAGGGTTTTCTCAGAAAGTAGGAAATTCTACCCATTATCTCCACCACACTTTGGACCTTGTTCTGACATATGGCATAGAAACAGAAAATCTGGTAATGTTTCCTCATAACCCTGTACTGTCAGACCATTATCTGTTAACTTTTAATTTTACCATTTCAGACTATTTGGCTCCTAAAGAAAAATATTACTACAGTAGATGTCTCTCAGATGATGCTGTTACCAACTTTAAGCAGATTGTTTCCTCAACGCCATGTGTCACACAATGGAGATAAACTATGAAGATTTTATTCCTTCTGTATTTGATAGCATGGTAGATAGTGTTACAGCTTCTCTGCATCAGACTCTAGACATGGTGGCCCCTTTAAAAAGAAAAAGTCTAATCAGAGATTTCTAACTCCTTGGTTCAACACAGAAAGTCGTAGCTTAAAACAGAAGACTTGCCAGTTAGAAAAAAATGTCGCTCCACTAAAAGATGAAATCTATCTAGTTTGGAGAAATCAACTTCTAATTTATAAAAAAAAAATCTCTTAGGAAATCCAGAACAACTTATTATTCTGCATTAATAGAAAAGAGCAAGAATAATCTCAGGTTTCTTTTCAGCACTGTAGCCAGGCTGATAAAGAGTCAGGACTCTGTCAAATCTAGCATTACCTTAGAGCTTACTAGTTAGAACTTTATGAACTTCTTCAATAATAAAATTTCGTCTATCAGAGATAACTTCCGGCGCCACACGAGTCGGCTGCCTTTTTGTAACAGCAGCTCAATTCTGAGTTTTTCTTCCTCTTTCTTATTTACTATCTGGCTTCTCTTGCTAAATTTTCTGATCCAGCGACACCTGATCCATCACAGACACACAAATCACCCCAAATGTCTCCCGAGCCGGCAGACGGAGCCACTGTTTATAGCAGGAGATGGTACAACAGGGACCAGCTGTTAGCAATTAACTGGTCCACGGTGCTAATGCAAAAACTCGACATACCGGGAGAAATAAGATGGAAACAGCGTGAATGTCAAGCTGGAGTAAGACGGCAGGCGAGGAATACAAGGTACAGACTCGTCCTCCCATTCGTTATAATGGGGAATGTACGATCGCTACTACATAAGACAGACGAGCTAGCGGCCATGTCCTGCTACGAGAACGTCTTCAGAGAGATTAGCATGATGTTGTTTACTGAGATGTGGCTAACAGAACTAGCAACATCGAACTGGAGGGTTTCCACACAATACGGGCAGACCGGACACCAGACAGTGGGAAGGTAAGGGGCGGAGGAGTGATAATGTATGTCAATAAGAGCTGGTGTAAACCGGGACACATCACGGTTAAAGAGCAACACTACAGCAAAGACATGGAGTTGCTAGCTGTTAACATGTGGCCTGTGTATCTCCCGAGGGAATACTCACATGTGATCTGCATTGTTATTTATGCAAATCCAACCGCGAACGCTGGGGCAGCACGTGATGCCATCCACTCAGTCACTGGCAGGCTTCTGACAGAACACCCAGATGCTCTCCTCCTCATCTCTGGTGATTTTAATCATATCTCACTGTCCCCCATTCTGCCCACGTTCACCCAGTACGTCACATGCCACACTAGAGACAATAAAACACTGGATTTATTCTATGTGAATACTAAGGAGGCATATACCTCATTGTCATTCCCCCCACTCGGGAGATCGGATCACAACTTGTTCATCTCCTGCCGGTGTACAAAACTCTAGTACACAGACAACCTCCGGTTACACGCACAGTGAAGCTATGGTCTGAGGAGGCAATGGACGATCTAAAGGACTGTTTTGAAATCACAGCCTGGGAGTTGCTCTGTGATCCACATGGTGAGGACATCGACGGCCTCACTCACACCATCACGGACTACATCAACTTCTGTGTGGACAACACCGTACCCACCAAGATCATACAGTGTTGCTCGAACAACAAACCCTGGATCAGCCCTGAGATAAAATCACTACTGAGAGAGAAGAAGAGGATCTTCAGGTTGGGGAACAGGGAGATGCTGAAGTCCGTACAGAGGGAGCTAAGGAGGAAGATCATAGAAGGCAAGGACAGCTTCAGGAAGAAGATGGAGGAAAAGCTGCAACACAGTGACATCGGCGGGGTCTGGAGAAACCTCAAAACCATCTCTGGGCTCCAGAATACCTCCTCCCAGGCCATGGGGGGCAGGGAGTGGGCGAACAATCTGAACCTGTTTTTTAATAGGTTTGACCAACCGCCCTCCCCTCCGCCTGCACAATAACCACTGCTGCCTCTACCGTCATCGAGACCCACTGTCCAACCCCCTTCCACCAACACCCCCCCACTCCCAGCACACAGCCCCCCAGCCCCAACCTGACCCTCACTAAGATTCAGGTGAGGGCAGAGCTGAGGAAGATCAAGGCGAGGAAGGCCTCGGGCCAGGACTGCATCAGCGCGAAGCTCCTCAAGTCCTGCGCAGACCAGCTGTGTGGGATTGTGGAGCACATCTTCAACCTGAGCCTGAAGCTGGGGAGGGTACCACAGTTGTGGAAAACATCTTGTGTGGTACCCGTACCAAAGACTTCCCACCCCAGAGACCTAAACAGCTACAGACCAGTGGTCCTGACGTCTCACCTGATGAAGACCCTGGAGAGACTGCTCCTTGCTCACCTCTGCCCCCTGGTGGGACCAGCAATGGATCCACTCCAGTTCTCCTACCAGCATGGCATCGGGGTGGAGGATGCAGTGATCTTCTTCCCTCACCGTTCCCTGTTCCACCTGGAGAAGACTGGGAACACGGTGAGGATCATGTTCTTTGACTTCTCCAGTGCTTTCAACACCATCCAACCGGTGATCCTGAGGGACAAGCTGCTGTGCGCAGGGGTGGACCAGCACCTGTCATCGTGGTTCTTGGACTACCTCACAAACCAGCCACAGTTTGTGAGAACCCAGGATGTGTGTCCGATACGATCATCGGCAGTACGGGGCCCCCCAGGGAACGGTTTTGGCTCTCTTTCTGTTCACTCTTTATACTGCGGACTTCTCACACAACACAACACACTGCCATCTACAGAAGTTCTCTGATGACTCTCTGATCATCGGCCTCATCTCCAACAGAGATGAAACTGAGTACAGAGGACTTATCCAGGACTTTGTGGACTGGTGCCATTGGAACTGTCTCCAGATCAACACAAGGAAAACTAAGGAACTGGTGGTGGACTGCCACAGGCAAGGACAACCCCTCACAGCACCAGTAAACATCCAGGGAACAGACATTGAGATGGTGACATCCTACAAGTACCTGGGTGTTCATTTGAACAATAAACTAGACTGGTCACACAATACCGACGCACTCTACAAGAGGGGACAGTGCAGGCTGTTCCTACTGAGGAGGCTCAGGTCTTTTGGTGTGCAAGGGGTGCTCCTGAAGACCTTCTACAATTCGGTGGTGGCATCAGCCATCACTTGTGGAGTGGTCTGCTAGGGCAGCGGCATCACAGCAGCCGATAGGAAGAGACTGAACAAACTGATCAAGAAAGCTAGCTCTGTCCTGGTTCAGCGCCTTGACCCAGTGGAGGAGATAGGAGAGAGAAGGATGGTGGCTAAGCTGTCATCTCTGCTGGAGTCTGAGTCCGACCCTATGCAGGGCATACTGAATGCACTGAGGAGCTCATTTAGCAGTAGGCTACATCATCCTGGGTGCGCGACCGAGAGGTTTCGCAGGTCTTTCCTACCTACAGCTGTCAGACTTTATAACCTAAGCAGGGCTGCTCGCAGAGATAGTAAAAAAAATGTTACCAGTGAAGGACAGAGGAGCCTCTTAAAGAAGAAGTTACATGTCTGTGACAGCCAGAAATCTTGCTTGTTTGTAGATGACAAACAGTCACCTACAAACAGTCAGACTCCAAACTCCACTATGGCCAAGACCAAAGAGCTGTCAAAGGACACCAGAAACAAAATTGTAGACCTGCACCAGGCTGGAAAGACTGAATCTGCAATAGGTAAGCAGCTTGGTGTGAAGAAATCAACTGTGGGAGCAATTATTAGAAAATGGAAGACATACAAGACCACTGATAATCTCCCTCGATCTGGAGCTCCACGCAAGATCTCACCTCGTGGGGTCAAAATGATCACGAGAATGGTGAGCAAAAATCCCAGAACCACACGGGGGAACCTAGTGAATGACATGCAGAGAGCTGGGACCAAAGTAGCAAAGGCTACATCAGTAACACACTACGCCGCCAGGGACTCAAATCCTGCAGTGCCAGACGTGTCCCCCTGCTTAAGCCAGTACATGTCCAGGCCCATCTGAAGTTTGCTAGAGAGCATTTGGATGATCCAGAAGAGGATTGGGAGAATGTCATATGGTCAGATGAAACCAAAATAGAACTTTATTGTAAAAACTCAACTTGTCGTGTTTGGAGGAGAAAGGACACCATACCTACTGTGAAGCATGGGGGTGGAAACATCATGCTTTGGGGCTGTTTTTCTGCAAAGGGACCAGGACGACTGATCCGTGTAAAGGAAAGAATGAATGGGGCCATGTATCGTGAGATTTTGAATGAAAACCTCCTTCCATCATCAAGGGCATTGAAGATGAAACATGGCTGGGTCTTTCAGCATGACAATGATCCCAAACACACCACCCGGGCAACGAAGGAGTGGCTTCGTAAGAAACATTTCAAGGTCCTGGAGTGGCCTAGCCAGTCTCCAGATCTCAACCCCACAGAAAATCTTTGGAGGGAGTTGAAAGTCCATGTTGCCCAGCGACAGCCCCAAAACATCACTGCTCTAGAGGAGATCTGCATGGAGGAATGGGCCAAAATACCAGCAACAGTGTGTGAAAACCTTGTGAAGACTTACAGAAAACGTTTGACCTCTGTCATTGCCAACAAAGGTTATATAACAAAGTATTGAGATGAACTTTTGTTATTGACCAAATACTTATTTTTCACCATAATTTGCAAATAAATTCTTTAAAAATCCTTCAATGGGATTTTCTGGATTTTTTTTTTCTCATTTTGTCTCTCATAGTTGAGGTATACCTATGATGAAAATTGGAGACCTCTCTCATCTTTTAAGTGGGAGAACGTACACAATTGGTGGCTGACTAAATACTTTTTTACCCCACCGTATATATATATAGACACACAGTGCGGAGAATTGTAGCTAGATGGGATAGGTATATAAATATATAAACACAGTGCGGAGCATTGTAGCTGGATGGAATAAATATATAGTATATAAACACACAGTGCGGAGCATTGTAGCTAGATGGAATAAATATGTAGATATATAAACACACACAGTGCGGAGCATTGTAGCTAGATGGAATAAATATGTAAATATATAAACACACACAGTGCGGAGCATTGTAGCTAGATGGAATAATATGTAGATATAGTATAAACACACAGTGCGGTGCATTGTAGCTAGATGGAATAAATATATGAATATATAAACACACAGTGCGGAGCATTGTAGCTAGATGGAATAAATATGTAGATATATAAACACACACAGTGCGGAGCATTGTAGCTAGATGGAATAAATATGTAGATATATAAACACAGACAGTGCGGAGCATTGTAGCTAGATGGAATAGATATGTAAATATATAGACACACAGTCGGAGCATTGTAGCTAGATGGAATAAATATGTAAATATATAAACACATACAGTGCGGAGCATTGTAGCTAGATGGAATAATATGTAGATATATAAACACACAGTGCGGAGCATTGTAGCTAGATGGAATAAATATATGAACATATAAACACACAGTGCGGAGCATTGTAGCTAGATGGAATAAATATGTAGATATATAAACACACACAGTGCGGAGCATTGTAGCTAGATGGAATAAATATGTAGATATATAAACACACACATGCGGAGCATTGTAGCTAGATGGAATAATATGTAGATATATAAACACACAGTGCAGAGCATTGTAGCTAGATGGAATAAATATATGAATATATAAACACAGTGCGGAGCATTGTAGCTAGATGGAATAAATATGCAGATATATAAACACACACAGTGTGGAGCATTGTTGCTAGATGGAATAAATATATAAATATATATATAAACACACACAGTGCGGAGCATTGTAGCTAGATGGAATAAATATGTAAATATATAAACACACACAGCGTGGAGCATTGTTGCTAGATGGAATAAATACATAAATATATAAACACAAACAGTGCGGAGCATTGTAGCTAGATGGAATGAAACAGCACAACCGTCTACTTAGTTATCCTACATGGTATGATTATGTACCCATACATATTCTCCCCCTCCATAGCGACCGGTATTTTCCTAGTTGTATACCGGAGGGGACCATTGTGTAAGTCTATTGCGTCTTTTGCATTCAATACTATTAGGTTGTCACGTCTTTTTGATACCCCTGCGAGCAGCCCTGCTTAGGTTGTACAGTCTGATAGCCGTAGGTAGGAAGGACCTGCAAAACCTCTCAGTTGTGCACCTAGGATGCTGTAGTCTGCTGCTAAATGAGCTCCTCAGTGCATTCAGTAGTAGTAGTAGTAGATTAGTTTATTTGACAGGGTATGTCCTGCATAGGGTGGAACTCGGACTCCAGCAGAGATGACAGTTTAGCCACCATCCTTCTCTCTCCCATCTCCTCCACTGGGTCAAGGTGCTGCCCCAGGACAGAGCTAGCTTTCTTGATCAGTTTGTTCAGTCTCTTCCTACCGGCTGCTGTAATGCCACTGCCCCAGCAGACCACTCCACAAGTGATGGCTGATGCCACCACCGTGTCATAGAATGTCTTCAGCAGTGCCCCTTGTACACCAAAAGACCTGAGTCTCCTCAGTAGGAACAGCCTGCGCTGTCCCTTCTTGTAGAGTGCGTCAGTATTGTGTGACCAGTCTAGTTTATTGTTCAGATGAACACCCAGGTACTTATAGGATGTCACCATCTCGATGTCTGTTCCCTGTATATTTACTGGTGCTGTGAGGGGTTGTCCTTGCCTGCGGCAGTCCACCACCAGTTCCTTAGTTTTCCTCGCATTGATCTGGAGGCAGTTCCGATGGCACCAGTCCACGAAGTCCTGGATAAGCCCTCTGTACTCAGCTTCATCTCCGTTGGAGATGAGGCCAACGATCGCAGAGTCGTCAGAGAACTTCTGTAGATGGCAGTGTGTTGTGTTGTGTGAGAAGTCCACAGTATAAAGGGTGAACAGGAAGGGAGCCAAAACCATTCCCTGGGGGGCCCCCGTGCTACCAATGATCGTGTCGGACACACAGTCCCGGGTTCTCACAAACTGAGGCCGGTTTGTGAGGTAGTCCAGGATCCATGATGACAGGTGCTGGTCCACCCCTGTGCACAGCAGCTTGTCCTTCAGGATCATCGGTTGGATGGTGTTGAAAGCACTGGAGAATTCAAAGAACATGATCCTCACCACATTCCCGGGCTTCTCCAGGTGGGACAGAGAACGGTGAAGGAGGAAGATCACCGCATCCTCCACCCCAATGCCATGCTGGTAGGCGAACTGGAGTGGATCCATCGCTGGTCCCACCAGGGGGCAGAGGTGAGCAAGGAGCAGTCTCTCCAGGGTCTTCATCATGTGGGACGTCAAGGCCACTGGTCTGTAGCTGTTCAGGTCTTTGGGGTGGGAAGTCTTTGGTACAGGTACCACACAAGATGTTTTCCACAGCTGTGGTACCCTCCCCAGCTTCAGGCTCAGATTGAAGATGTACTCCACAATCCCACACAGCTGGTCTGCACAGGACTTGAGGATCTTTGCGCTGATGCCGTCCGGTCCCAATGCCTTCCTCGCCTTGATCTTCCTCAGCTCCGTCCTCACCTGGATCTTAGTGAGGGTCAGGTTGGGAGGCTGTGTGTTGGGAGTAGGGGGATGTTGGTGGAGTGGGGAGTGGGCAGCAGGACTTGATGTCTTTAGAGGCAGCAGTGGTTGTTGTGCAGTCAGGGGAGAGGGTGGTTGGTTAAACCTATTGAAAAACAGATTCAGATTGTTCGCCCACTCCCTGCCCCCCGTGGCCTGGGGGGAGGTATTCTGGAGCCCAGAGATGGTTTTAAGGTTTCTCCAGACCCCACTGGTTCGTTCTGTTGCAGCTTGTCCTCTATCTTCTTCCTGAAGCTGTCCTTGCCTTCTCTGATCTTTCTCCTCAGCTCCCTCTGTATGGACTTCAGCATCTCCCTGTTCCCCGACCTGAAGATCCTCTTCTTCTCTCTCAGAAGTGTTTTTATCTCAGGGTTGATCCAGGGTTTGTTGTTTGAGCAACACCGTATGGTCTTGGTGGGAACGGTGTTGTCCACACAGAAGTTGATGTAGTCCGTGATGGTGTGAGTGAGGCCATCGATGTCCTCACCATGTGGATTGCAGAGCTGCTCCCAGGCGGTGGTTTCAAAACAGCCCTTTAGAGTGTCCATTGCCTCCTCAGACCATAACTTCACTGTGCACATGGCCGGAGGTTGTCTGTGCACTAGGGGTTTGTACACCAGCCCGAGATGAACCAAGTTGTGATCCGATCTCCCGAGTGGGGGGAGTTGTGACGAGGTGTACGCCTCCTTAGTGTTTGCGTAGAATAAGTCCAGTGTTTTATTATCTGTAGTGTGGCATGTGACATACTGGGTAAACGTGGGTAGAATGGGAGACAGTGAAACATGGTTGAAATCGCCTGAGATGAGGAGAAGAGCATCTGGGTGTTCTGTCTGCAGCCTGCCAGTTACTGAATGGATGACGTCACGCGCTGTCCCAGCGTTCGCCGTCGGATTTGCATAAATAACAATGTAGATCACGTGTGAGTATTCCCTCGGGAGATATGTAGGCCGCATGTTAACAGCTAGCAACTCGATGTCTTTGCTGCAGTGTTGTTGTTTAACAGTGATATGTCCTGGTCTGCACCAGTTGTTATTAACATACTGTAATGTCGGGGCCATGTTAAGGGGGGTAGGGATTTCCCAGCATGCTTTGCCAGTTTGAAACGTTACTGTGTGTGTGTATTAAATGTGTTATTACTGAGTTATACTGCTGTGTCATTATAACTGCGTTATAATGACCCAGCAGTGTTTAGCAGGATTAGGGCAAGATGTATCATGTGTGTGTAACCATGATTGAAACGGAGGTCTGGGAGAATGACCTCCCCTCCACTCTGTGCTCAGAGGTAAGTTGGGGTCGGGGGTGTGTAAATAAAGCCTGTTTGTCACAACCATCTTGCTCCTCTTTCTTTGTGTGAATCCCGCAAACGTCACAATACATTATCACTCCACCGCCCCTTGCTTTGCCACTGTCTGATGTTCGGTCTGCCCGTATCGCGTGGAAACCCTCCAGTTCAATGTTAGCATCTGCTGCTAATTCAGTTAGCCAAGTCTCTGTGAATAGAAACAGGCTACACTCCCGGTATATGCTATCGTAGAGGGAGATAGCCGCTAGCTCATCTACCTTTCCCAGTAACGATCATACATTCACCATAACAACGGATGGGAGGGTGGGTCTGTACCTTATATTTCTTGCCCTCCGCCTTACTCCAGAATGACACCCACGTCGTGTTCGCCTCAATTCTCCCGGTATGTCGAGTTTTTCCGTTAGCACCAGGTGGCGGTTGAGTGCTAGCAGCTCTTCCCTGCTGTACCGTCTCCTGCTATAAACAGTGGCTCCGTCCACCGGCTCGGGAGACATTTGGGGCGATCTGTGTGTCCGTGATATATATGGAGTGAAAGGTGTGCCGGATCAGAGAGTTGTCACCGGATCAGAAGAGAGAGGAAGAAAAAAAGACTCAGAATTGAGCCGCTGTTGCAAAAGGCAGCCGACTCGTGTGGCGCCGGAAGTGAAAAAAGTTTGCACAGTAAAACCAAGGGGTAACAACCCAGACATACACAGCACAGTTCCTGTTTGTTTGTTTTTTTACAGACAAAAATAGCCTACAGTGTAAGAAAAATTATGCAAAAAATTAATACATTTCACTAAAGTATACACAAAAACAACCCTCTCCCCCCTCCAATTTTTCCAGAGTTCACTATCTCACCAGTTTACACAGATACAGGTCAACTGGACCCCTGACCAAGTGTGGATCCCTGACCAAGTGTGCACCCCAAGTGGACCACGGAATCCAGTCTGTACATGTACAGGTACATTCTCCATCCAGTGATTTATAAATGCCGCCCCAGATGAAAACCAGTCTGTGGGACTATAATGTTCTGAATGAGGCTTTAGAAAATTATGAATCACTTTGTAAATCACTGGATTGAAAATGTACAGATTGAATACCGGTGTCCACCTGGGGTGCTCACAATAGTGTGCTCACATGGTCAGGGCTCCATTTCACCAGATCACGTTTACACAGTAAAACAAAGGCATAATAACCCAGACATACACAGCATAGTTCCTTTCTTTTATAGGAAAAAATAGCCTACAGTGAAATAAAAATTATACTAAAAAATTATTAAATTTTTCTGCAATATACACAGCAACAAATACCCCCCCACACACACAGCGCACACAAAAACGTCGCCAAGCGGGACCCTTGTAATTACCCCGATTGGCCAAAAGTTATTTTTATTACTAATTTTATCGATAAAGAATAATTTAGATTATAAGACTTACCTGTCCACAACCGCAGTGTCGTTGGCGAACATCTGTTCCTCATTGTCAGATGAACATGAAGCTGGTCCGGTTGTTACGGACTCGTGGTTCTGGTCACCCAACCTGGTCAAACCATCTCCGCTTCCATAATTGCAGATTTTGCGAACAATTTTTCAAAACAAATAAGAACAGTAGTAATAAAAAAAGACTGGCTAATGGCTGAGAGTGGCTAACGCTACCGTTACGCACAGGTCTCAATGTGTATCACCCAGCGGCTTAGGGCAAAAAAGATTTTACGCACAGGGACGCACGTGTTTTAACAGCAATATAAACACATAACAAAGGCATGTCAGGTATTGCTGAATTCAGAATTTCATTGGCTAAATGACACATCAATCGTCGAACTTCTCTGCTTCAGTTGGCTCGTTGTATTCGGGGTCGTTGGTAGGCAGGTCCTTCTTGCTAGGTTTTCAGTCATTGGTTCTTCAAGGTTTCAGAAACCCAATTCAAGGCTCTTATTAGTCGAATGAGAGGTCAATCAAATCTAAACCAATCAAACACTCCTTTGGCTTTCTGTTCACGGCTGTGTTTGTACTGGAAGAATGGAAACGCAGCTTTTTTTTTTCAGTGCGCACTGAGATGCACTACGACGCAGAGACGTGACCGCCCGCAGAATCCCGGAGTTCATCTGGTTAATAGGACTGCTGTCACCATCTTGCCAGCTGTGGAGGCGTCTGCAGCGGACTGGGAACCTAGAGCGGGGAGTGTTCATCGCCAGGATCGACGGAGTCCTGGATAGCGGTGGAGCTTGAGCTCAGGCAAGTTATCTCTCTTGTTTTTCTTATGACGGTTCTAGAGAGATCTTGCCTGGCTCTGGGTGAGGAGAGTCGGATGCAGCGCGCAGCTGCATATGGACTTCCTTCACCAGGCTCCACCGCTGCAAGCAACCCTAACCATCTTTTTTCTCCTGCTTCCCCTGAGCCTTCATCTAGGGTCACCGGAGAGGGTGTGTTGCCGCCGGAGGTCGCTGAGGGTCCGGTCCTGCTGAAGGAGAACATTGCTACTCCAGCCCCTCCTGCCAGGGTCGTCAGGGCTCCTTGCATCGATCGTCTCTTCAGCTTGGTGCTCCTGTGGGTTGGCCTGCTCACCATGGGTGCAGCGTTGGCCCAGTCGGGGTCCACCACAGGTGCTGCAGAGCCTCAGCCAGAAGTCACCGCAGGTGCTGCAGACCCTCAGCCTGAGGTCACTGCGGGTGCTGCAGAACCTCAGCTGGAGGTCACCGTGGGTGCTGCAGAACCTCAGCTGGAGGTCACCGTGGGTGCAGCTAGGCTCCCGCTGTAGTCCATCATGGGTGCAGCAGAGCCAGCCTGGTCGGGGGCCACCATGGGTGCAGCTAGGCTCCCGCTGGAGTCCGTCATGGGTGCAGCGGAGTCGGCCTGGTCGAGGGCCACTGCAAGTACCACTGCGGACCACCCTGAAGACGCCGTGGAGGTTCCCTCTCCCCGGTCCGGTTACCCACCAGTCAGCCTTCCGGTGGGCAGGCCACCTCCTGCTTCACCCCTTTGGTCCTGGTGGCTGAGCAACGTTGGCCGGCCACCAGAAGAATTGACTCCCTGGGTCAGGTGGCCCACGTTTTCTGGCAGGCCGCCGGATGCCATCCACCGGACCTTCTGCTGGGCCTGGGACTCTGGGCGGCCTTCTGAGCCCCTACACTCGTGGACTTGGGGGGGTTAATTGTGGACCCTGAGCGGGTATTGTGTTCCCTCCTTTCCTGTTCCCCCTACCTCCCACCTGGGTTCATGTGTTATTGTTGTGCCTGTGGGGATTGGTGTGTGTGTGTGGGGGGTCCTTATGATGTTACCGTGGGTGTCTGGTATCCACCCTTAGAAGGAGGGGCTCTGTCGTGAACCGAGCCTATGTTTCCCGTGGGCTCCGTTCTGATCGTTCTTGGTAGCTCAGGCAGTGGGGTTGTTATGTGGTGTTGTGTTTTGATTTCACATTGTTTTCATGTCTGTGCTCCATTTCTGTTCCTACCTGTAGCTGCCACTCTGGCCTGTCCGGCCACACCCCCTCTTTCTCTGACAGTCAGCTGTTCGCCCCGGTAATCATCTTTCCTGCACCTTGCCCAGGTGTTCCCTATTTGCCACGCCAGCGGCTTTTATACTAAAGCAGCTCTTTGCTGGACAAACGCCGCTGGACCATTGTATGTGTTGGTTGGCTGTTCTTCCCTGTCTAACTGTCATGTTACTTAAGGACTGTTTCTGTGTGTGCTCGCTGGGAGACTGGGATTTCTTGGACTGCCCCCTCACTGTGAGTAAACTGTTGTGTGACTTTTCACCACTGTGCTGCTACGCTTTCCGCAGTGTTCCCTCTGTGCAGTACAGCTGCTACGCTTTGGCTGATTGCCCAGTTAATTCTCCGGTGTGTGTGTTGGGTGTCCTGAAGGACTCTTTTGTGTACCCGAGCTGTCCATGTCTTTTTGTATATTCACCACTTCGTGTTAATAAAGGTGTGTGTGGCGAACCTGCGCGTAAATCCATTTGTCCTTTTTCCCTTACTCCGTGCGCTTCTCCACAGCGCACGGAGAGTTTATGACAATTGATGCCTTAACAGGTGTGCATGAACAATTAAAAGCATCCTCCCTAAAGACTTACCAGAATCGCATTGCCCATAACATTCGCTTGGCAGAGTCAGGGGGAGTGTGTCAAATTTTTGGTTAAAAGATTTCACAGCTTACAGCATACATAAACAGGATGTGCTTTTTTTTTAAGCTCTGCACACACACACCCTCTATTGCCCAGCAATGAAGTACTTGCTTCTGCTTACATATAGAAAAATAAAAAGATGTACCTGGGTTAAGGGTCGTGATAAGGAACTGAAAGGAGACAGTGGTACATCAACAGGAAACATCTGCCAGAAGACCATTCCAGGGGAGAGGGCATCTGATGGAGTCAGCAGTCCTTTTCAGCTCAACAAAGAGAAAGCCATTTTGGGGGTTGCAGGGGAACCAGAAGACTTTACATACCTTTGTCTTTTGTTTTTGGGGGTCTTCCTATCAGGTTGTGCTGGGACGAAGACCTCACAGCTATGATATTCTCTGCATGCTTCAGTAAACACATAAGTTGAGAACATTACTTCTCATGTAACTTTTAATCCTCTGGTGTATTTTAAATGGTTTTGTGCTGTCCAATTTTTGAACACACTTTTCAGAACAAAAATTTTACATGTCTTTTATCAAGGGAGCCAAGAAGGAGGAGGAGGAGGTGGACAGCAGTGGAGGACGAGGGGCTGTGGCTGAGGAGGGAACGCACCCCCACAGTGAAAATGAGTGCATCAGTGTGGACAATGGGGTCACTGGCAAAGAGAGTGTCCCCAAAGGCAAGACCGGCCGCTGGGAGGGGGAGGAGCCCATGAGCCACATCCACTACAACAAAACTGGACTGCACAGTCTGCAGGTTTTGTGGAACAACATAACCATTATAGAAAGATTAAGAAAACAATGGCAGAAACAGGACAGAATTGGATTTATTGTTTACCTTTGATACTATTTTATATGAGAATAATGCCTACAAAAGAAGGTTTATCTCCATTTGAAGTTTACATGAAAAGCTTTAATTAGTACCCCCTCTTAGACCATTCAACCCAGAAGATGAAGAGATTTGTTTAGCAGATTATATGTTAAAAATGTTGACTCAAAAAGATTCTGTTCATGCTATTCTTTCTAGAAAGGAACACACAGGAGGAATCATCACCGTAAAACCAGGAGATCAAGTCCTCACAAAGACTGTTAAAAGAAGACCTGGTCAGAAGCCCCCTGGCAGGAACCATAAAAGGTAATATTGTCAATTCCAACAGCTGTAAAAGTACAAGGCAGAGAAACTTAGGTACACCTTACACACTGTAATTTATTATCAAAACAAACCATAGACGCTATAGGGGGAAAGCCATAGAGAGTGTTGCTGTTGTGGAGGAAGTCTGAAGAAGAACTGTCAGAAGAACAAAGGTCACCTCTGCGTAACTTTTCAGCCCTTTCAGATTATTCAACAGACATTAGCCATCGAAAGCAGAACCCATGTTTATCCTGCTCCTTTGTCATGCCATACTTGAGAACGATTGAGAAACTGACGTTTGCCTTGAGACTCAGGTATTTAGCTGAATAATTCATTACCTGGCAACCCAACAACCCAAAATGAGAAGTGGCATATAACATCAAGCTAACGATGCTATTGGCTGTGACATCCTCACTGAACTTCCATTTTTGTCTTACTCCAGCTGCTGGATGTAAATATTTATATTATTGTCGGTCTGACAAAATTTACTAATTTTTTTTTTCATCAATATACTAATTTTTAGAAGAACATTAAGACTTACATTGTGCATGTTTCTAAACACTTTGTTGATGTATTTTTTTTAATCTTTGTTTTCATGAAAAATCTATGTTGCACCTTTAAATTACTGCTGAGTTTCTTAGTTTTGTTTGAATTTTTTTTTAAACTGCAAAAGTGTATGATGATGGCATATACATGCAAAATAAATAATAAATACATTAAAACAGGTCAGAGGAGCAAGTTGGCTCTTAATGTAATGTAATTTTTTTGATTTCTAATCACCTGAATTAGTCAGGTACTGATAATGAATAAAGTTAAAGTCATCACATGTATTTTATTACATTGCCTTTTGTGTCTTTGATTTTCAGATCATGACCAATTTGAAATATTTTTACTAAGAAGCAAACAGGTTAACTCAGGCCAGAATGGCAGTCTTTAGGCTGCAGGTCTACACTTAAATTTTCATTGATTTAAACTAACAGCTAATTTATATCTGTAGATGGCAGCCATGGGTAATTTTCTCATTTTCAAACATTTTTTATGTTGTTTTTTTGTTTTTTTTTTGCTATTCTATCGTCACTTCCTGTTTTGCTGTCTGCCTGTGTGGTTTGCTTTGTGGTTTGCTCTCTAGCCACTAGCTATGGCTACTAGCTCTCTTTCCTCTCCTCCTCTGGTGTGCTCTCTCTGTCAGATGTTTAGCTACACCTCTGCCTCTTTTAGCGATAACGGTAAATGTAATAAATGTTGTCTTTTTGAGGCACTCGAGGCGAGGTTGTCTGATTTGGAATCCCGGCTCCACTGCATTGAAACACCGTCTGCGCCAGTTAATCTTGACGGACGCCCATTAGCTGCAGCGGAGCTAGCTAGCTTAGGCCCCACTGTCAGCGGTCCCTCGGCTCTCCTCAGCAGCGAGGAGACTGGGTGGGTGACGGTGAGAAGGAAGCCTAGTCGCAAAGCCCCGGTACACCACCAACCTGTTCACGTTTCTAATCGTTTTTCTCCGCTCAGCGACACACCCGCTGAGGAAAAAACTCTGATCATTGGCGACTCTGTAGTCAGAAACGTGAACCTAGAGACTCCAGCGGCCATAGTCCAATGCATTCCTGGGGCCAGAGCAGGCGACATCGAGTCAAATTTGAAAATGCTGGCTAAAAGTAACTGTAAATATTCCACAATTGTTATTCACGCCGGCATTAATGACATCCGTCTCCGGCAGTCGGAAGTCACGAAACTTAATATAGAATCGGTGTGTGACTTTGCAAAAACAATGTCTGTCACTGTAGTATTCTCTGGGCCCCTCCCCAATCTGACCAGTGATGACATGTTTAGCCGCTCGTCATCCTTGAACCGCTGGCTGTCTGTGTGGTGTCCTAAAAATGATGTGGGCTACATTGACAATTGGAGCTCTTTTTGGGGAAAACCTGGTCTTATGAGACGAGACAGCATTCATCCCACTTTGGATGGTGCTTCTCATTTATCTAACAATCTGGCATCTTTTTTATCCAAATTTCCAAAACCATGACTACTCAGAGTTGGGACCAGGAAGCAAAGTCGCAGTCTTACACGCCTCTCTGCAGCTCCTCTTCATCCGCCACCCCTCAGCTTAGCCCCTGTCTACCCCATCAGAGAATCGTTGTCTGCTCCCTCCAAAGTGAATAAAAATATAATGTATAAGCATCCCAAAGTGATAAAGCAAAATATTGGTAAAACTCAAATTAAACATAAAGCCTCTAAACTGAATGATTTGGCCTCTGTTCCTCCTCATAATTTAAAAATTAAATGTGGTTTATTAAATATTAGGTCTCTAACTCCCAAGTCTCTGTTAGTCCATGATCTGTTAATTGATCATCAGATTGATTTAATTTCTCTTACAGAGACTTGGTTAGGACAAGAGGATTATGTTGGTTTAAATGAATCAACTCCCTCTGGTTATTTAAACTGTCAAAATCCCAGAAGTTCTGGTCGTGGAGGAGGAGTAGCAACAATTTACCATTCCAAATTACTAGTTAATGTAAAGCAAAAAACATGTTATAATTCCTTTGAGGGCCTGGTCCTCAGTATTGGGCACTTTAGCAATTTTAGGTTAAACCCAATTTTATTTGCCATAGTTTATCGTCCCCCATCAACCTACTCAGAATTTTTATCCGAATTTGCTGATTTCTTAGCTGATTTAGTGCTGAAATCTGATAGAATAATTATAGTAGGGGACTTTAATATACATGTGGATGTAGATAGTGACTGCCTTAATGTGGCATTCAATTCAATATTAGACTCGATTGGGTTTTCTCAGAAAGTAGGAAATTCTACTCATTACCTCCACCATACATTGGACCTTGTTTTGACATATGGCATAGAAATAGAAAATCTTGTAGTGTCTCCTCATAACCCTGTACTGTCAGACCATTGTCTGTTAACCTTTGATTTTACTATTTCTGACTATTTGGCTCCTAAAGAAAAATATTATTACAGTAGATGCCTCTCAGATGATGCTGTTTCCAAATTTATGCAGATTGTTTCCTCTATGCCATGTGTCAACACAACGGAAATAAGCTATAGACAGCTTGCTCCTTCTGTAATTGATAACATGGTGGATAGTGTTTCAGCTTCTCTGCATCAGGCTCTAGACTTGGTGGCCCCCTTAAAAAAGAAAAAGTCTAATCAGAGATTTCTAACTCCTTGGTTCAACACAGAAACTCGTACCTTAAAACAGAAGACTCGTCAATTAGAAAGAAAATGGCGCTCTACTAATTTAGATGAAATCTATTTAGCTTGGAGAAATCATCTTTTAATTTATAAAAAATCTCTTAGAAAAGCTAGAACGAGTTATTACTCTGCATTAATAGAAGAGAACAAGAATAATCCCAGGTTTCTTTTCAGTACTGTAGCCAGGTTGACAAAGAGTCAGGACTCTGTCAATCCTAGCATTCCCTTAGAGCTTACTAGTCAGGACTTTATGAACTTTTTCAATAATAAAATTTCATCCATCAGAGATAAAATCAATCAGATTCTTCCCACAGTTAACTTAAATACTGTAACTACTACAACTCCTTCTATTGATCTCTGTCTTGATGAGTTTACTTCAATCGACCTTTGTGAGTTAGACAAAATAGTTTCCTCATCCAAACCTTCAACTTGTCTTTTAGACCCTATTCCTACCAGGTTATTTAAAGAAGTCTTCCCACTTATTGGTAGCTTTATTCTTCATATAATCAATTCTTCATTAACTTTAGGCCATGTACCGCAGGCTTTTAAAACGGCTGTAATTAAACCCTTACTCAAAAAGCCAACGCTAGATCCAGGAGCTTTAGCTAACTATAGACCAATCTCTAATCTCCCTTTCATTTCAAAAATCTTAGAAAGAGTTGTTGCTACGCAATTATTTGACCACCTGCAGGGAAATGGTTTACTTGAAGAGTTTCAATCTGGGTTTAGAATCCATCATAGTACTGAAACAGCCTTAGCGAAGGTCACTAACGACCTCCTCATTGCATCTGATAATGGACTAGTTTCTGTACTTGTCCTTTTAGACCTTAGTGCAGCTTTTGATACTATCGATCATAATATTCTACTTGATAGATTAGAACACTATGTTGGACTTAATGGAACTTCGTTGCAATGGTTTAGATCTTATTTATCTGATAGGTTCCAGTTTGTTCATGTAAATAATGAGTTTTCTTTCAACTCAAAGCTTAGTCATGGAGTTCCACAGGGATCTGTGCTAGGCCCTACTCTTTTTAGTTTATATATGCTTCCGTTAGGCAACATTATTAGAAAGCACTGTATACATTTTCATTGTTATGCAGATGACACACAATTATACCTGTCAATGAAGCCAGATGATAGTAATCAATTAGCCAAGTTAGAAGCCTGTCTTAAGGAAATCAAAGCTTGGATGACTTGTAATTTCCTGCTATTAAATTCAGATAAGACTGAAGTCATTCTTGTTGGTCCAAAAAACCTTAGAAATTCCTTTCCAAATCAAACTTTCAGTTTGGATGTGGTTACTCTTTCTCTTAATAGCTCTGTGAGGAACCTTGGAGTTATTTTTGATCGGGATTTGTCCTTCAATTCACATATTAAATTTGTTTCTAAGACTGCCTTCTATCATTTGCGTAATATTGCCAAGATTAGGAGCATCTTGTCTCAGAGTGATGCTGAGAAACTGATCCATGCTTTTGTTAGCTCGAGATTAGATTATTGTAATTCTTTATTATCAGGCTGTCCTAAAACATCTTTAAAAAGTCTTCAGCTGATCCAAAATGCTGCAGCAAGAGTTTTAACAGGTACTAGAAAGAGAGATCATATCTCTCCGGTTCTGGCCTCCCTTCATTGGCTTCCCATAGAGTTTAGAATTAAGTTTAAAATCCTTCTTCTTGCTTTGTAAAAAGCTCTAAACAATCAGGCTCCTTTTTATTTAAAAGATCTGATACTACCGTATTATCCTAACAGAGCACTACGCTCCCAAAATGCAGGATTACTTGTAATACCTAGAATCTCCAAAAGTACAATGGGAGGCAGAGCCTTCAGTTATCAAGCTCCTCTCCTGTGGAATCAGCTGCCAATCTGGATTCGGGAGTCAGACTTGATCTCTGTTTTTAAGAATAGGGCTAAAGCCTACCTTTTTGATATAGCCTACAATTAGGGAGGGATCATGTGTTTCTGAACCCTCCCTTAGTTATGCTGCTAATAGGTTTAGTCAGCCGGGGGACCTCCAGTAATGCACTGGGCCTCACTCCTTTTCTCACTCTCTATGAAATATTTTTTTTTTGCTGGTCATAAACATCTGTTTGTTCTCTCCCATAGATTGAGTCCCCATCGTGCTGTTTGCTCTCTACATGTCTGTTCTTTTCTTCTTCTCTATCCCCTCACCCCCCAGCCAGTCGCAGCAGATGACTGCCCCTCCCTGAGCCTGGTTCTGCTGGAGGTTTCTTCCTGTTAAAAGGGAGTTTTTCCTCTCCACCGTCGCCAAGTGCTTGCTCACAGGGGATCGCCTGATTGCTGGGGTCTTTCTGCAACTGTGGGGGTTCCCCCCTACAGTTGATAGTGCTATGAGATGACTGTTGTTGTGAAATGGCGCTATATAAATAAAGTTGAATTGAATTGAATTGAATTGAATTGAATTCTCCTTTGGCTCAGGAAATATTTAACTGGTTGATGTTTACTTTTTATTCATATATGATTTAGAAGAAAAACCTGAAATTTATGAGACTCAAGTCTCAAATGCACATTACAAAGCTATTTTATAACACTGCAAAATTATGAGGGAAAATGGTACATGTAATAAAGAGAGATGGTCCTTTTTATATGACTATCTAAATTGTAGAATTTACAGAAAATGTATATCGGGACATATATCGTTGTCATGATATAACATGACATCGTGATATCAATTTTTTGCCATATCGCACAGCCCTAGCTTTGGGAGTAAGGGGATAGACAAGAAGAAAAATAACAGACATATAGAAAGCAAACAGCACAACAGGGACTCAATCTATGGGACAGAACAAACAGATGTTAATGACCAGCAAAAATATTTCATTGAGAGTGAAGAAAGGAGTGAAGCCCAGTGCATTGTTGGAGGTCCCCTGGCTGTCTAAACCTATTAGCAGAATAACTAAGAGAGGGTTCAGGGTCACCTGATCCCACCCTAATTATAGGCTATGTCAAAAAGGAAGGTTTTAACCCTATTCTTAAAAACAGAGATCAAGTCTGACTCCCGAATCCAGATTGGCAGCTGGTTACAAAGGAGAGGAGCTTGATAACTGAATGCTCTGCCTCCCATTGTACTTTTGGAGATTCTAGGTATTACAAGTAATCCTGCATTTTTGAAGTTTGCTCTGTTAGGATGATAAGGTACTATCAGATCTTTTAAATAGCAAGAGGTCTGATTGTTTAGAGCTTTGTAAGTGAGGAGAAGGATTTTAAACTTAATTCTAAATTCTTTGGGAAGCCATTGAAGGGAGGCCAGAACCGGAGAGATGTATCTCTCTTTCTAGTGTCATGAATTCCTGCCTTTCTGAGGCAGGAGCGACTGAAACCCAAATGCAGGATGATGTTGTTTGTATTTATTGAACAAAAATGTAATAGACAGTCCAAACAAACAAACAGACGAATAGCACAAGACACACAGGGATTTCCTCAGGATGCTCTACAGCTCGCAGGAGAGTACAACACGGAGAAAAGGACCCAAAGTGCTACAGACGTGACTGATAGCGGGGGGAAGCAAACGAGAAGACCCAGTGCGCTTCCAGACGTAACTGGTAAGCGTGGGGAGCTAAGAGATACCCAAGGCGCCTCCAGGCGTGACTGGAGAGCAGGGGGAACATGTACAGTAGTACTCACAGGGCTGGAGCAGTCCGAGTCAATCCAAGTGAAATAATCCTGACAGTACAGAGATGATGGAGAGGACAATACAGATGACAATGCAATAATCCGGCAAACACAAGTGGGAAGACAGGGCTTAAAATAACACGAGTCATAATGAACAGAGTGATTGCTGGTGTGAGTGGGCGTGTTTGTGTGTGTGTAGGAATGTATGGGTGTGTGTTAAGCGGAGTGAGCACAGGCGTTAGTGAATGTGCGCATGCGTGTGCATGAGTGTGGGTGTGTGAACCTGAGCAGGGAGAGGAACAGGCAATGACAGATTGGAATCACCTGCCAGAAGTGACAGGAGAGGAGAGACCCACAGGAACCAAAAATACAACAGAACATGGCTAAACAATGAAACACAATATGAAACTCAAAAGGTAGCATAAAGCACAGATCACTGAGGAACAGATAAAGGCCATGAAGCCGAGCTTGAGAGGAACCCAAGTCTGGTTCATGACATCTAATACCTGTTAAAACTCTAGTTGCAGCATTTTGGATCGCTGAAGATTTTTTTAAAGATGTTTTAGGACAGCCTGATAATAAAGAGTTACAATAATCCAATCTAGAGCTAACAAAAACGTGGATTAGTTTCTCAGCATCACTCTGAGAAAGATGCTCCTAATTGTGGCAATATTACACAAATGATATAAGGCAGTCTTAGAAACAAGTTTAATATGTGAATTAAAGAACAGATCTTGATCAACAATAACTCCAAGGTTCCTCACAGAACTATTAAGAGAAAGAATAGTCCCATCCAAACTAAG
Source organism: Pholidichthys leucotaenia (assembly GCA_020510985.1). NCBI lineage: Eukaryota > Metazoa > Chordata > Actinopteri > Cichliformes > Pholidichthyidae > Pholidichthys > Pholidichthys leucotaenia. The sequence continues at coordinate 82,284,372 of CM035848.1, read as the reverse complement.
AGTTTGATTTGGAAAGGTATTTCGAAGGTTTTTTGGACCTACTGGAATGACTTCACTCTTATGTGAATTTAATAGCAAGAAATTACAAGTCATCCAAGCTCTGATTTCCTTAAGATAAGCCTCTAATTTGGATAATTGATTACTGTCATCTGGCTTCATTGACAAATATAATTGTGTGTCATCTGCATAACAATGAAAATGTATGCTTTCTAATAATGTTGCCTAGCGGAAGCATATGTAAACTAAAAAGAATGGGGCCTAGGACAGATCCATGTGGAATTTTGTGGTTGAGCTTTGAGCTAGAAGAAAATTCATTATTGACATGAATAAACTGGAACCTATTGGATAAACAAGATTTAAACCACTGCAACAAAGTTCCATTAAGTCCAACAAGGTGTTCTAATCTATCAAGTAAAATATTATGAACGATAGTATCAAAAGCTGCACTAAGGTCTAAAAGGACAAGTACAGAAACTGTCATGGTCAGGCGAGCGAGCCTCCCTCCTCCCTTCCTGTTTCTGTTTTCCTGGCTCCGGAGCTCATCAGCACACCTGCATGATTACACACCTGTGCTTCCTGATTCAGCTGTGTATTTAACCTCCTGCAGCAGTTCCAACGCAGGGGATTCCACCAGCGTGGCTGCAGGGGGACCTCTCCGTGCTGGCTCTGGGAAGGAATCAACTGGAACCACCGGCTCCTCCACCGTCTGGCGGCTCGGTTGTTTGACCGACACAGCCACTCAGGAATAGAAGGAGACACAGAGCGAGTAGAGGATAAGTTCGCAGCTGCAGCCAGAGGAGAGGACCCAGCAGACTGCTGAGACTGGGCCTCTCCCTTGGGAGACAGACAAGGGTTTTTATGGGTAAACTGAATTAAATGAAAACACACTTGCCTGTAATCCCGGCGTTTGATGTTCTCGGCTGTAGCCGGCGAGATGGTGGTGTCAGTCCGATGCTCCTCCTACAGCAGCTCCAACGCTGGGAAATCTTCCGGCCACAGGGGACCCTCTCTATGCTGGCTCCGGGAATGGATCATCCGAGGCCACTGGTTCCTCCATCGTCTGATGGCCCTGACCTTGGGCCAACAGGCCCTCAGGGAGAATGGGAGGAGACATGGAGAGGAGAAAAAGTGAATTAGTATCTGCAGCTGGAGGAGATGACCCAGCGGACTGCATAAACTGGGCCTCTCCCTCGGGAGACAGGTAAGATTTAATTCTATTAGATGAAATAGAAAGATAAAGTACTTGCCTGTCATCCCGGTTGTTGGTTTTAGCAGCTGCAGATAGACAGTCATCCCTCTTTGTGTCAGCGGTGACATGGACTCCTCTGCAGACTGGTGGAGGAGCCATCTCCATGGCAACGGAGGTAGGAGTGGCCGAGGTGAGTTCAGTGGACCTCGGGGCGACAGGGATCGCTGCAGACAAGGAGGGCTTCTCCCAGTGTCTCCTAGGACGATGTCGAGGACTGGGTGCTGGGGCTTGAGGAGCTGGGATGGGAGCGGGCATCTCGCTCTGGTGGGAGGCAGGAGGAATGGAGCCCCGGGAGCGCTTGACCCTCAACGCAAGCTCGGTCTTCCTAGGGGATTTCCTCACCCCTCCGCCGCACCCACACCACAGCGCTGCCAATCGGTTAATCCTCTCCATTCCCTCGGCATGCCGAGAGAGCTGAGAGCACCGCCGGACCTCTGCCTCCACCAGACCTACGTACCAGAGAATATCCTCTGGGGTAGAATACGCGCTGGCCGATGCGATAAGCCTGTCAATGTCTATTAATGCTCTGCAACTCTCCCATCCCAAGCTCAAAGGATAGCTGCGGGGTGCCGAATCCATGGCCCACTCCAACACAGCTCAGTCTCAAAAAATTACACAAAAAGGAGGAAAGGGGAAAAGGATGTGTGGGTGTACCCGCTAAATCCTTTAATTCAGCTGGACCATTCTGTCATAAACTCTCCAAGCGCTTCTCCACAGCACATGGAGGAAGGGAAAAAGGACAAATGGATTTACACGCAGGTTCACCACACACACCTTTATTAAAATGAACTGAATATACAGAAAGACATGGACAGCTCGGGTACACAAAAGAGTCCTTCAGGATGCCCAACACACACACCGGAGAATTGACTGGGTAATCAGTCAAAGCGTAGTGGCTGTGCTGCACAGAGGGAACGCTGCGGAAAGCGTAGCAGCACAGTGGTGAAAAGTCACACAACAGTTTACTCACAGTGAGGGGGCCAGTCTGAGAAATCCCAGTCTCCCAGCGAGCACACACAGAAACAGTCCTTAAGTGACGTGACGGTTAGACGGGGAAGAACAGCCATCCAACACGTACAATGGTCCAGCGGCGTTTGTCCAGCAAAGAGCTGCTTTAGTACAAACGCTGCTAGCATGGCAAATAGGGAACATCTGGGCAAGGCGCGGGAAAGATGATTACCGGGGCGAATAGCTGACTGTCAGAGAAAGAGGGGGCGTGGCCGGACAGGCCAGAGCGGCAGATACAGGTAGGAACAGAAACGGAACACAGACATGAAAACAACGTGAAATCAAAACACAACACCACATAACAACCCCACTGCCTGAGCCACCAGAAACGATCAGAACCGAGCCCACGGGAAGCATGTGCTTGGTTCATGACATCAATGGTGTAGTTTAACATAGGGTCTCCACTATTGATCACGTGACACAAATCAATAGTCACTACAGTACGCTTCCCAATTTGAGTACATATTTCTAGTTTTGAACCTTTTTTGTCACCTATTGCTGTGTATACCCCGCGCTTAGCTGTATAAACCTCATCATGGTGGAGAATTTTCCACCAGATAACTGGGAAGGATGTGATCAATGCTAGGAGCAGCAAGAGACAAAAAGTTGCCCTAGTGGAGCAATTAAGCAATGTGGGAAACACCATCTCAGCCTATGTTTGCTGTATCTTCGGCAGTTTGCAATAAAGGTCGGCTTAGCTCAGCTGCTCTAGCGCAATGAGTCATGTGAATCCAGTTACTGAGCTTTTCTTTTTTCCAGACCTGTACTGCATGTGATGTGGCTTTTATAACTTTAAAAGATCCCTGCCACTTAGGACAATCCCAATGGGGCCTTATCACTTTTTGACACACCCAGTCACCAGATTCCAATGGAGCAGTGTCTCCTTGTCTGTCCTTGTTGAGAATATCTGGAACCTGCTGAGAGAGAGCTTCAGATATTTTTCTGAGACTCTTAATGTACTGTGACAACTCTACAGCTTGACTATATCTGGGAGTCAAAGGTGAATCAACAAATGGTCCTGGCATCTTTCTCCCTGTTAGCAGCTCATAAGGAGTCAGGCAGAGCATTGCGTTGGGAGTAGATCGCAGTGCCATCAGCGACTAATGGCAGTGCATCAACCCATGCCATGCATGTCCCCATGCATTGTTTGGCTAGCTTTCTTTTCAGTGTACCATTTGCTCTCTCAACTAGCCCTTGGGAGGATGGATGCACCACAGAACCAAACTTATGCTTTAAGCCTAAGGCACATTCAACTTCCTTCAAATGTTTATTTGCAAAATGTCTGCCATTGTCTGATCTGATCACTCTTGGAAACCCATGCCTAGGAATCACTTCCTCTGTCAGCCATTTAATCACTTCCTTTGCACTGTTTTACATGCTTTAGCTCAACACATCTTGAAAATGTGTCCACACACCAACAGATATCTGTAGTCTCTGCATCTGTTTTCTGGGCCCATGTTTGTAAAATCAATCACAATGTCTTTCCATGGCCCTTCAGGGGCTGGAAAAGCTCCCATAGAAGCCTTTAATGTGCATTTGGGATTAAACTTCTGAAATGCTTCACATTCAGAAACAACTAGTTCTGCAATCTCAACCAGATGTGGATGCCACCAATGTGCTTCAGTTAAAGCAGAGATTTTTGTCTTGGAGACATGGCCTTTCAAGTGTGCTTCTCTACATAACAACAACAACACCCTAGCTGGGGCTACTAGCCTTCCATCAATTGATCTCTACAAACCTCCTTCATCCTTCTTTGCTCCTTTCTCTACCCACCTACCCTTTTCTTCAGGATTTGCCTTCTCTTGTAGCTGTTTGATTTCCTCCTCACCCAATTTCATGTACTTCTGAACTTCTTTCTGTACCATCATACTTGCCTGGGTAGCATAATCGCCTGCTTGCTTAGCAGCCAAATCAGCAGCTTCATTTCCTTTGGCTACAATAGCAGTTCCTTTTTGATGTCCTTTGCAATTCAAAATTGCCACCCTCTTTGGTTGACCCATGTCCTCCAACAGCGCAACCATTTCAGTTAGGTGTCTAATCGGAGTGTTAATTGAAGTGAGGAATCCGTTTCTTTTCTAATGTGGCAAATCAACATATGCAGCCTGGTGAACATAAGCTGAATAAGTGTATATGTCTGCCTCTTTTATTTTGCATATTGACATGCTTTAGTGATGGCTACAATTTCAGCTTTTTGAGCAGAGGCAGGCTGGTCTACCATTCCTGCCTCTTCATCATATTTTACAACTGCAAATGAAGCACTCAAAGATCCATCTCTTTTCCTGTAACAACATCCATCAAAAAAAAGATTCAAATTTTGATGTCCAATTTCATTTGCTTGGAGATTTGGAACAGCTTTCATGTCTGTTCCAATTTCATTTGCTTGGAGATTTGGAACAGCTTTCATGTCTGTTTCCACAATTGCACAACAGTCATGGGGTTCACTTGTGAGCATGTCCTCTGCCATGTTTGTGCCTTCACTTGTGTAAATGACATTTGGTGCTTGTAGTATTCTTTTCAACCTTTGTGTCCTTTTGGCTGAAAGTCTGAACAACACACTTTGTAGATATGAAGCTACTCCATGCATTGTGTGCACAATCACAGTGTGTTGCATGGTAATGTGAGAAGTTTTCTCCAATGCTTTAGCTATCGCGGCAACATGACGTGTGCATGGTGGGTGTCCTCTTTCTATGTTATCTAATGTTGAACTGTAGTACATTAGACCTGACCTTGACCCTGTACCTTCCCCCTTCTGATACAGCACGGCATTCACAACTCCATGCTGTTCAGAAATATCCAAGTGAAATGGGGACGTGTAATCAGGTGGTTTGAGTGAACATGCATGTGACATCAGTTGTTTTAGTTCAATGAACACACACTCGGCTGAAGTAGTCCATTGCAATGGTGATGTGAGATTTTTGTGTCCTGATTCTTAAAGAAGATCACGCAGGGGTTGAATAAGCGCAATGTAATTTGGGATGAAATTTCTGCTGTATCCAGTAAGACCCCAAAATGACATCATTTCCCTCACGGTACACAGTTTAGGGTGTGAGAGAATTGATGACCACCAAGGTCTCCGCCTTTGACCGCCACCTAATCCACATAGCACCGGACCCCCATGATCCCTCCTGCAGGTGGTGAGCCCACTGGAGGGCGGACCCATGTGACTCCTTTGGGCTGAGCCCGGCCGGGTCTCATGGGTAGAAACCCGGCCACCAGACGCTAGCCTTCGAGCCCCTCCCCCAGGCCTGGCTCCAGGGTGGGGCCCCGGTAACCCCATACCGGGCGGGGTACACTCAGTCCTCTCTGAAGAACTGGAGCAGGTGGCTGGGGAGAGGGAAGTCTGGGATTCTCTGCTTGAACTGCTGCCTCCGCGACCCGGACCTCCGGAAAAGCGGTAGAAGATGGATGGATGGAGAATTGATGACCTTTGTGATGGAGACACCACGGAATCGCCAAATGTGATTAACCTTCCCATATAATGAACTCTAGGGTGACAACACTGTACCTTTTTGCGGCTTAGTTTGTAGCCTTTCTGGTAAAGATGTTTCAAGAGGATCTCCGTGGCTGAAAGCACAGAGGCAGCAGGAGGGCCTGCTAATAGTAGATCATCAACATACTGTAACAACAATGTGCCAGGGGGCAGGAATAAATCCTGCAAATGTTGACACAGTATTTGATTAAAAATGACTGGTGAGTCAACAAAACCTTGTGGTAGTCTGCTATATATGTATTGCTGACCCTGATAGGTGAATGCAAAAAGAGGCTTGCTGTCTGCATGTAGTGGAATGCTGAAAAAAGCATTAGAAATGTCCACCACAGTAAAAAAAAAATTGTGCTGTGGTGTAATGCTATTCAGAAGCAGATAAGGATTTGGAACAGTGTAATTCGTAGGAACGACCATAGAATTGACAGGTCTCAGGTCATGTACCATCCTGTAGTCCATTTTGCCAGGTTTCTCTACAGGAAGGATTGGTGTGTTCCATGGGGACTGTGTTGGCACTAGAACCCCTACCGGAAGACCCTGTATTGTACCTGCTTTGCCTGTCTCCTTCTCTTTTGTGAGAGGATACTGTGCTCGCCATATTGGTTGAGTATTTGTTTTCAGTGTGATTTTGACCGGTGAGCAGGTAGTCAGACCAACATCTGCAGAGCTGTCTGACCACAGAGAGGGGGGCAAAGCATCCAAAAGTGCACCAGAATCTGGATGGTCAGTGTTTTTTCTGCCATGTGTTCTGTCTAGGTGCAATGTTTGTGGAGTAGCTTGAATTGTGACATTGCATGAAATGCGATAGCAATCAGCAGAAGGTGAGTAATGCAGGTCCCTACACTGCGACAATCCAGTCAGCCAACTTAAGACAGTTTTTCACCATTGGTCCCAGTGCCCTTTCCTCCTCCCCTGCGGACACCCCCAGTGTGACATGGGGTGAAGCAGTGTACGAGAGGGCATACAGAGGCAACAAGTCCTTGTCCAAATAAACTGCAGCAGCGACTCCTTGTCGACCCACATAAATGTCCTTGCACACCAAGTCCTGTACCCCCAACAAAGTCTCCCACTGACCATCATACAGTTCCTGATCATCATGTGAATAATTCATTGTACAGTGAAGTGGATCATGTGGGGGATCATATGGTCGAACACAGTCTATCCATGGGGCCCATGCAATGTATTTGTCTACCAGTTGATTTTTGTCAGGGCTCACATCATTCAGCTGTAGCCACCACACAACTGCAAAAGAGGTTTGATCTTCCTCTGTATCTGCTTCCCATATTTGCAACTGTGGAGCATTTAGGGAAGTAGACAAATCTGATGTGCACCGGAACATAATCCCTTCTGGCAGACACAAAACAGTTCCAGTAGAAGCAAAATAGATGTGTGCCCTCACTTTCAGCATCTCTTCCCAAGAGATTTACAGGGCAATCTGGTGAACAAAGAAAAGAGTGAACAAAATCCAGTCCAGCCAATGAACAGTTCAATGGTACTGAAAAAGGGAGACGTTTTGGGGTCCCAAAATGCCAACAACTGATGTATAGTTAGTCGACAGGAGTAAAGAAGTTGATATTGATGAAAAGCTACCCCCTGTGTCCACCATAACTTCATAAGTCTTGTCTCCCACCATGAGGGACAGCATTGGATCCGAAAGTGCTCCCTCTTCAGTGTGGCTCTCTAGGCTTCGTCATTGTTGACTAAGCATCATGCTGTGGTTGGGAGCCATGTGTGATTGCTGAGGCAGCTGTGTCTAATCTGGCCATACCCCAGGTGCTGGAGATGGGGTGAGTGTATAATTTGTCCAGACACTTCCTCTGCCAGTAGGTGGAGCTCTACAACCACGAGCCCAATGGCCTTTTTTGCCACACCTCAGGCACAGGTCACTGGGTGGGCCTGATGGTCTCATGCCTCCTCTGTATGCACCTCTACCACGCCCTCTTTGTGGTTGGTGGGAATACCATTGTTGTTGAGATGCCAACACAAAGGGCTCAGCAAGCACAGGGCCAATAATGGCCTGAGGGGTTGCCACTGTAACGGCTGGAGCCTGTACAGTATTTTTTTGTTTTTTGTCTTTATTAGCTGCTTTCAGCTGGGCTTTTACCGATTGATTAGATAAATCTGCTGTTTCTATCTCTTTTTCATCTTGTTTTTCGTTGTATTGTCTCACATAGTGATGCACATGAGACAGCCATTCTGCCCAGGGGCGGGTGTTTAAGCCCACTACCCCCTCTAATGCAGCTTTAACAGGTGGTGGTACTGAGGTCTGTACAACATTGTGGAATACCACTTGTGTAGTTGCATTATTGCGTGGGTTTTCCCCAGTCATGTCAGTCCAAAGTGCCAAACACCTATCCACATAGGCTCCTGCTTCCTCTCCTTTTTTCATGGTAATATCTGTTAGTTCAGCACTATTGAGATCTATAGGGAACATCCCTCTGATCACTGCAAAAATGTTATCACTGTGTTCTCTGAATGGAGCCTCATCAGGCTCATTGGTGGTGCCAGCCTCTTCCTCTATGTTTTTAAGCATAGAGGCTGAGGCATGAGTAGCCATTATTCTCCTAATAGCTGCCAAACACAAACAGCAACCAACTGTGGCCTTCTGCATAGCTCTTATCCATGGAGAGGCCCCCGAGACTAGGGAAGACAATGTGTCACAAATGCCTTTAAGGTCCTTAATGGACCATTCTGAATATTGTGCTGCCCCAGTTTCAGTAGCTATCATGGGGATGTGCTTATAATTTATTTTAGGCATGGCTCCTGCTTGTAAACACGTGCGCTGAGGTGCCTTTTTGGTCAGATTTTCTATTGTGGATCCATAATCATCATATTTCTACTGTTTTCGTGTGGCTGTAGATGCATTTTTGTCTGTGTAATCAGTGATTTTCTTAGGGGTGTTTCCCCCAGTAACAGATAAATTTTGTAGACTAGCTCTAGCCTCTGCTAAAGATCTTTGTAATTTGTTCATTGCAACCCCTAAATCATCCCTCTCATTTCCTGTTTCCAGTTTTGGTGAGGGGGTGGAGGTGGAAGCTATCCCCAGTTTGCCAAGGGACTCCTCCTCCTCCACCTCCAGACTGTCATAAGGGTGATCATGTTGACCTAGTGACTCTGTAGGTGTTAGTTGATTAATAATTTGTTGTACTGTGTCTGCAGCTTTTTTGCTGTCTCCTGTGGTCAGCACTGGCCTTATGTAAAGCACTCCTGTTACTGCACTTGGGGAGCTGGTGGAGGAGGTGAGGCAAAATCATCATAATGAGGTGGTTTCTCACTGTCCTCTTTTTGCTTAATAAGCTGTAAGGTTACCTTTCCAGTATCACTTACAGCTACCTGTCCTTCTTTCAATGCTGCCACAAGTTTAGGAATGTAACACATAGCCCTTTTTTTCTGTCTGCCACATCTGTCTGTCTTTCAATAGCCTTTTCTGTCCTCTCACATATTTCCTTCACAGTAAAAAAATGGTTTTGACAATGCCATAGTTATCAGGTTCTCTATACAAACTATAGAAAGAAAAAGTTAGTAAATATTTAAAATCCCTAGGGTCCAAACTCCAAATTTTTAACTCCTTACTGGAAATTGCAGCCTCTACAACCTTCTACCTGTATCCTGATGAAACAGGCGGTAGAGCACATGGCCTGCAATGCCAGTGGAGATTGTAAATTCTTTGTATCTGTTAGACCAAAAAAATATTACATTCCCCGGGGGCTTTTGCCTTTATTTTCCAATCCTCACAATACACTGCCTCTTATTCCAGACAACCAGAAATTGGAATTCGGGATCTGGACTAATTCCTTTTACCCTACACCACTCTTCATGTTTTAAATTGGGATATAAGAGGTTAACCACCTACACATTTATCTCCACAAGATTTACAGAGGCAACACAATGTCAACATACACAGTATACACAATATCTGCAGAAGTAGTTGTGTGACTGTATCTTTCCCTTGCCACTCAATACTATGGGCTTTTTAACCAGTTTAACTGTTATAATAGAGGCTTTTCACCTTGGCTCGTGTCCGATAACCAAAAACATTGATAGCGTGTTAGAGATTAGTCCAACTAATTTTATCAAACTGGCCAAACACAATTACTCACTATTTGTTGGAACTTAAGTTTCTTGTATTGTGCCATATATTCCTTATATATCTTATGATGATGCAATTCACTCACTATTTGTTTTTACTTAAGATTCTCGTGTTGTGTCATATATTCCTTTAATGCCCATTATTTCCATTCATATATTACTCAATCATTGTTTGAAATTGATATTCTTGTAATATATCATACTTTATTTATATATTACTCAATCATTGTTTGTAATTGATATTCTTGTAATATATAGTACGTCTTTTCTGTATTGATACTTCTTATTCTCTATAAAAGGCAGCTTATTAATCTGACCCTAAAATGTACCAGTGACTAGACAGTTCATTCATATTATCCTAAAATGCAAATGATTAAAATATTCTCTGCATGTTCTTAATTCTTCAGGAACTGAAAGTTTTCAAATATACAGATCACAACCCACAGGACGTAGAATATAACATAGACCCTGACAATAATTTATTTAGCTCCATCAATAGTAACTGTAGTTACTACACGGATGAACAGTTTAACACAATGGTCACATCTGATTTCAATATTTCTATGATCCACTTCAACAGCAGAAGTCTCTATGCCAACTTTAATGACATTAAAATATTATTTACATCAGTTTAAAGAGCCATTCAATATTGTGGCAATATCAGAGACATGGCTCTGTGAAGAGAAAGGAGTGGATTTTACCATGGATAGCTATGAATTAAATTATATAAATAGAAAAGTGAAAAAAGGAGGAGGAGTTGCAATTTATGTTGACAAGAGCTTGAAATACAAGGTTGTTGAAAATCTGTCAGTAACTGTGGATGATTTATTTGAATGTATTACAATAGAAATCTGACTAGACAATGTGAAGAATATAGTAGTGAGCTGTGTATATAGAACACCTGGATCAAACATTGACTTATTTAAGGACTGGATGGAAAAAATGTATGCAAAACTAACTCATAAAGTTATGTTCATCTGTGGGGATTTCAGTATAGATCTGATGAATTCAAAACAACATAGTCTGACAGAAGAATTTATCAACACAATGTACAGCATGGGCTTACATCCAACAATTACCGGACCTAGCAGAATCACGTCACACAGTGCCACACTAATAGATAACATATTCACAAACATTATGGAAAATAATATCAGGAGTGGGCTTTTATTGAATGATATCAGTGACCACCTGCCGATTTTTGTTGTCTATCAATGTGATTATAGGAAGAAAAAGTATACCAAAAATATTAAACATAAAAGAATAAGAACCGAAGAATCTATGTATTTACTGACAAAGGAATTATTAATACAAGATTGGAAGATAGTTTATGATGAAAATGATATAAATAAAGCATATGATAAATTTTTGCAAATATTTCAATCATTGTACAATAAAAACTGTCCTATAAAACAATACAGTGACAGACAACAAAAGAAAAATATTCCTTGGGTCACCAAGGGGTTAATAAATGCATGTAAAAAGAAGAATACATTATATAAACAATTCATTAAGTGCAGAACTGTGGAGGCTGAGATCAAATATAAAAGATATAAAAATAAGCTTACTAATATAATGAGGACCTGTAAGAAAGAATATTACAACAGAATATTAGAGGATAATAAAAATAACTTAAGAGGAATATGGCAAGTACTCAATGGGATTATTAGTAATCGACCTAAGAATGCTAATTATCCAGAATATTTTATTGAAAATGGCAATTTGATAAATGATATGGAGGATGTGGTCAGTGGTTTCAATAAATTTTTTGTAAACGTTGGTCCTGAATTTGCAAAATCAATAGTGGCAACAGAAACAAACAACAGTGGTTCTGTAAATGAAATAGAAGATAGAAATCCAAACAATCTTTTTGGGTGCAGTTACTGAAAAGGAAATTATCGAGACTGTGAGTAAATTTAAGAACAAAAAATCAACGGACTGGAATGAAATTGACATGACAATAGTGAAAAAAGTAATTGAAGGAATTGTTAAGCCACTCACCCACATCTGTAACCTGTCATTTCAAACTGGTAAATTTCCAAACAAAATGAAAATAGCAAAAGTAATACCTGTATACAAAACAGGAGACAGTCATTGTTTCACAAATTACAGGCCAGTCTCTTTACTCTCACAATTCTCCAAAATACTTGAAAAAATCTTCACTAAGAGACTGGATGATTTCATTGAAAAACACAACCTCCTTACAGACAGCCAGTATGGTTTTAGAGCAGATAAATCTACATCTTTGGCACTGATCAAACTTATAGAAGAAATTACTAGTTGTATAGATAAAAAAAAGTTTGCTGTAGGAGTATTTATAGATTTAAAGAAAGCTTTTGACACCATTGACCACAGAATACTACTAAGGAAACTGGAAAGGTATGGGATAAGAGGGGTTGGACTGAGTTGGGTGGAAAGTTATTTAAGTAACAGACAACAATTTGTACAAATTGGTGAGCACAAATCACCTTTCATGGACATCACTTGTGGTGTGCCCCAGGGGTCAGTTTTGGGACCCAAACTCTTTATTTTGTATATAAATGACATATGCCAAGTATCAAAAATTCTGAAATTTATTTTGTTTGCAGATGACACAAATATCCTTTGCACTGGTGAGAATTTGCAGCAGGTTTTAGAGGTGGTCACAACTGAAATGAAAAAGTTAACGCAGTGGTTCAACAAAAATAAATTATCTCTAAATCTAAAAAAACCCAAAGATTATGTTGTTTGGAAATTATAAAATAAATCATGAAATAATGGTAACGATAGATGATACCAGAATAGAAACAGTACAGGAAAATAAGTTTCTGGGGGTGACGCTAGACAATAAAATCTGCTGGAAACCTCACATCAGTCACATCCGGGCCAAGTTGGCAAAATGTATAGGCATACTGGGGAAGACAAGACACATCTTGGACTATAAATCATTGGTCTTACTGTATAATTCACTGTTTCTACCTTATCTTAACTACTGTGTAGAAGTCTGGGGAAACACCTACAAGACCAACCTACAGTCAATATGCACATTACAAAAAAGAGCTATAAGGATAATAAATATTGTAGGATATAGAGACCATACCAATTCGTTGTTTTTAAAGTCACATGTCATAAAGTTCATCGATTTAGTTAAATTTAAGACAGCACAAGTCATGTACAGGGCAATTAATAATCAACTCCCAACTAATATACAAAAAATATTTAAAAAAAGAGACAATGATCATAATTTGCGAGGAGACTTAAACTTTACAAAACCCAAGATACGAACAACCAAGAAAAGTATGTGCATATCTGTCTGTGGGGTGGATTTGTGGAACAGTCTGGAGCCGGAACTGAAACTATGTACAAACAGAAATCAATTCAAAAAGAGGTACAAACATTATTTGCTGAAAGGATATATGTTAGAAGGGTAGTATTTATATGTACGATTCACTATGCTCACTCTGGGACACTATGGGACACTGGAATGGTGGGTGGGACAGCACTGTGTATATCTGTGTTGTTTGAGGCTGGTTTTGATGTATGGACATCAATGTATGCTAGGATGGATGGGTGATAATGTTGATATGTACAAAATACAGTTAATTGTTTACTTGGGGTCTTAAATGTGGTAATTTGTATATAATTCACATGGGTGTATTTATGGAAAAGAGGAGATGGAATTAATAAGTGTTCACTTCTTCCTTCTCCCTTTTGAGCACTGTATACTGTTACTTTATTGCATTTGTCATTTGTTTTGTTTTTGTTATACTTTTTTGTTTGAAATAAAGTATCTATCTATCTATCTATCTATCTATCTATCTATCTATCATCTGTCTATTCTTCAAAAAATGACATTAAATTCTCCAATTTCTGTTAAAAATTATAATTATAAAATTCTTAGTTTCTGGTAAAATTATAATTATGACAAAAAGACTTACTTCTACTGCATATTGCAGACAATCCTACAGAGATTTGTTTAAAAAGGTTCCCTGCTCACCTTGTTAATATGGGCCCGGAATTGTCTGCACTAGACAGGTGAAAGCTTATTGTCCAGTCACCTGATGTCCGTCAATGGAGTGGGCCAACTGGCCAATCATGTCGGCAGTCACCAGGTTGTAAAACTTTTTTTCTGAAAAGTGTGTTCAAAAATTGGACAGTTAGCACAAAACCATTTAACCTGTTGCACTTGTGTGTACCGCGGGCGGGCACGTCTCTGCGTCCTAGAGTGCATGAGGGCGCACGAGGGCACTGCGTCCTAGAGCGCACTGAAAAAAAAAGCTGCATTTCCGTTCTTCCACTACAGACACAGCCGCGAACAGATTAGATATGATTGACCTCTCATTCAACTAATAAGAGCCTTGAATTGGGTTTCTGAAACCTTGAAGAACCAATGACTGAAAACCTAGCAAGAAGGACCCGCCTACTAACGGCTGCGAATGCAGCGAGCCAATTGAAGCACAGAAGTTTGAAAGCTGTTTTGTGTAAGGCTGGGTGAAGAGAGACTGACTGCTGCAGCAGATGAAAAAAGGACCCGCAGGAAGAACCGCCACAGACCCAGCAGCACGGAGACCACCCACAAGTGCGACCTGTGTGACAGGGACTGCCATTCGCGCATCGGCCTGTTCAGCCACAGGCGGTGCTGTCCCAGCAGAGTAGACGTTTAGGATTCTCTTCCATGGTCATCATAGACCAACGGAGGCCGACGACGAAGGCTGGGTGACACACACGTGTTCGCCAGTCTTTTTTTATTACTACTGTTATTTGTTTTGAAAAATCGTTCACCAAAACCGCAATCATGGAAGCGCAAAACCGCAATAATGGAATTATGTTTTGACCGGGTCAAGAGACCAGAACCACGAATCCGTAATAAGCGGACCAGCTTCATGTTCGTCTGACAATGAGGAAGAGAAGTTCGCCAGCTACGCTGCTGTTGTGAACAGGTAAGTGTTATAAGCTAAATTATTCTTTATCCCTGAAAATTGTGATCAAAAATAACTTTTGACCGATCGGTAAATTACAACTGTGCGTCATCGCCACATGACGGACCGCGGCGCACGAGCAATGTCTGTCCTCTGTAGCGGGGGGGGGGAACAACCCCCCCCACACACACACACACTCAGCCCTGAGTGTCACCTTTCATTAGAGCCCAAGATGAAGCTTCTATATTGAATCATTCAAAAGTTACAGACGTTTTTCCAAACTGTGCCATTTGGCACAATTTGGCACAGTTCAAAAATGCCTGGGAACAACCTAAGAACAAAGCTGTGTAATATATTCATTTTTTGTGGTATTGTTACAAAATTTTGACCTCAGCTGGATAACACTTGGTTCTACATTTCTGTTGCATTTTCCAGCCCGGATCTGAAGCTGTGTGTTATTTGCAAGCATTTGTATCCAAAAAAAACACCCAGGCAAAATTTATTTTCTTCAAGTTCACTATGTTTAGATGACTGTTACTCAGTGGCCGGAGCACTTAGAGAGATTATGACTGTTTTGCCAAAAAATTCAAAGTGTTTTCTTTTAAATGAGACCAACCCCATGAAGATGCTGCAAAGGGTTGAAGAACAGCTTTTGATTTACTTTGGGCACGTTATTTTTTAGCGTTTTTAGGGAAATTGACCAGAGTGCAAGGAGTTAAAATACACCAGAGGATTAAAAATCACATGAGAAGCACTATTTCTCAATTTATCTGTTTACTGAAGCATGCAGAGAATATTACAACTGTGAGGTCTTCGTCCCAGCACAACCTGATAGGAAGACCCCCCAAAACAAAAGAGAAAGGTATATAAAGTCTTCTGGTTGCGGGGCGTTCCCCCGCAACCCCCACAATGGCTTTCTCCTTGTTGAGCTGGTAAGGACTGCTGACTCCATCAGATGCCCCCTCCCTTGGAATGGTCTTCTGGCAGATGTTTCCTATTGATGTTCCACTGTCTCCTTTCAGTTCCTTATCGCAACCCTTAACCCAGGTACATCTTTCTATTTTTCTATATGTAAGCAGAAGCAAGTACTTCATTGCTGGGCAATAGAGGGTGTGTGTGTGTGCAGAGCTAAAAAACCCACATCCTATTTATGTATGCTGTAAGCTGTGAAATCTTTTAACTGACATTTGACATTTGTGTAAAAATATTTAATATCCTAACTTATCTAAACATTTCTTATCACAGACAAATTTATGGGGAGCCCCAGGCCCCCATGGGTCAGCAATCACATAAATAGGTGCAGGTTTTTCTTTAATTTTTTATTTTCCTTTCATACCTGGATTCCCAATCTTCAGACACAGTGCACCAATCTGTTAATATCTTGAAATTTAGTACAATATCAAACAAAATTTACAAGTGATCCAGACCAGCTGAGAGTTTTGGGTAAATAGTTTGCTGTTATTCTAAGCTTAGTTTTCACTAAACTATATTTTATCTGTCTGAATCAAGTCTAAGAGTTTAATCCCTATAAACTAGATTTTATACTTTGACTCAGGTTATAATTAAAAATAATTAAGGATGATTAAAACATTATCATTTCATATACTTCCAAATCATATCAGATGCAAAAAGATTCTAAACATTGTTTTCCCAGTAACATAAGAACACACTGCTCCATTATTCTGTAGGACAGTGCAGTGAGAAATGTCTTGTCCAGCATGACAGTAATGTCTGGATGATCGCTAACTGATCAACTCACATACTGTAGGATCAGATGGATATATTTCTGATTTTTATTGCTTTGACATGAAGTGTACACTTTTCTTCTTGGTTAGGGTGCAGAGTTGGAAAAATATGGGAAAAAGTAATCTTTATTTCCACACGATACTGTGAATTTTAGCTAGAGTAGCTCAAGTAGGTTCATTTTGTCTTCTTTTAATTATTTACCTTTTGTTCTTATTAAAGACAAAAATAGAAAGGAGATGTTTTTACCTTCGCCTTTGTCAGAAGTGTCAGCTGATTGCTGCAAGGTGTCATTTTATCAGCTGACTTTCGTAGGCGGGGCCAGCCCAACAGATCTGTCAGATCCACCGAGCCGACCCCGCTTTCTGGGGGCACCATAGCCTTTCTGGACATGAAAATCCACCATAACGATGACGGCACTATAAAAATCACAGTCTACAGGAAACCAACCCACACGGATCAATACCTACTATGGACATCAGAACACCCCACAGCACACAAACTATCAGTTGTCAGGAGATTATATGAACGGGCCACCATTATCACAGACCAAGAAGACAGACAGGAGGAGGAAAATCACATAAAACATGCACTCAAACGCTGCCAATATCCAGTATGGGCCATAAACAAAGGGAAACAGCAAGTCAAAAACAAAGAAAACAAACAGGAAACAAGACACAAAACATAAGCCGAAATCAAAAACAAGGACACCATAACTATACCATACATCCGAGGGATAACAGAACCAATTCAAAGGATCAAGAAAAAATACAAAATAAACACAGCAGTAAAACCCCACAAAAAATTAAAACAGTTATTAGTACACCCCAAGGAGAAAATAGAACAAGACAAAAAATGCAATGTAATATATGAAATATTATGTAGATCATGCAACAAAACCTAAATTGGAGAAACCGGAAGATTATTCACCACAAGGAAAAAAGAACACCAGAAGGAATGTGAGAAGGATACGCAATGATGACTCACAAGATCACAAAAAGAAAAGGCAGAACAAGAAACATTAAAATCAGCAATATCAGATCACTGCAAAAGAAATAATCGCATCATGGACTGGGACAACGCAAAAATTATTGGATCGGAGAGCAACAGACACAAACGCTGGATCAAGGAGGCCATAGAAATCAGGAAGCAGGGAAAAGATAGTATGAACTGGGATGAGGGGGCCTTTATGCTTTCCCACACCTGGTACCACATTTTCCAGAGACCATCGGACGGCGGAAAGCGGGGCCGGCTCGGTGGATCTGACAGGTCTGCTGGGCTGGCCCCGCCTACGAAAGTCAGCTGATAAAATGACACCTCGCAGCAATCAGCTGACACTTCTGACAAAGGCTGCAGTGAACAGTCGAAACATGTAAAGAAGGTTAAAACATCTCCTTTCTATTTTTGTCTTTAATAAGAACAAAAGGTAAATAATTTAGTAAGAGTAATTTTTATTGCTTTTTACAGACACATTCTAAACCCAAATTGTTGAAATGTGTCATAATGCTCTGCAAAGTAGGAGAGTCTCAGCACAGCGCAACATGGACATGTACAGTTTTGAAAGCAGCCCATCTGAAATCCAATTTCAGGTGTATTTTATGCCATAGTTGTTTAAAATAATGCCGTTCCAAGACAGTAAAAATGGTTTTTACAACATAGCATTACGTTCAGGCTTATGCTGTGTCTTCATGTCGGTCGCTGCAGAAGAAAACCCTCCTGCCACAATTAATCAGAATTTTTCCTCTCACACACAGGAGAACTTCATGTAGTGATCCGCACCATGTGTCTCTGTTCACTAATCATTATCCTCAGCTGAGCTGGCTCTCACACCTGCACCCTCCAATTAGGCAGCCTTTATCAGGAGTGGATTCCTGCACTCCTGCACGGAGATGTCAATGCTCCTTGGGTGAAGTCTTTCTTGTTTTGACTCACCCTTCTCTTCTGCTGGGAGTTACACCTCCCTTCCTCACACTGACCCTGCACCTGTTCATCTGGGAGCTTCACCTCCCGAATACTACCGTAAGATTATTCCCACTGGAATCTTCACCCTCTACTCCTGCTTCTCTCCTCCTCTCTCCCTGTGCACAGGTGGATCTCCATCTTGGCAGCGGACTCACCTCTGTCCCAGGCAGTGGACCGGATTCTCTCTCGAGCTGGAGGCTGCTTTCATTCCCCCGCTCAGTAAGTAACTCCACTCATCCCTCTCATCCTTCAGCTGTGGCTGCACCTGCTCCTTTTCCCTCACCACAGACACTGCACCTCCTGAGTGGGACTCTGGTCACCTGGAGTGGACTGAGTTACTCTTCGGCACTTCTGTTACTCCTGAGCTCCATAAGATTATTTACTATTCAGCTCATTTACCCTCAGCGGCTGAACTGCTATTAATTCCCTCTCTCCTCTCTTCCCGCAGAGTTGCCAGTTACCTCTGGCTCTGCTCTCACCTCCATTCATTCACATCCACTCACTCACGCACTTAAACACTTTATAAATAAAGATCATTGTGATTTATAATCAAGTCTGTGTCTGCATTTGGGTTTTCGTGCAACATGTCAGTATGTCTCCATGTTGAAAACCCAGCAACAGGGCTCTTGCACAACACCTTAACGACATGGAGGCTCGATTAGATCAGCTCATTTATCAGCAGCAGGTGATCCTTAATCAACTGACACAGATTAATTCCCGGCTCGACCAGCTTATCCTGGCACAGTTCTCTCAGTCCGAGCCCAGGGGGACGGCTGGGCCATCGCATCCCACCCCCCCTCCCACTCAGCCCATGCGACTCACACCAGTTCCCATGCCTACTCATTTCAACGGTAAGCTGGGAGAGGCTCATGGGTTTCTGTTTCAGTGTAATCTGGTGTTTCAGTGGGTACTGGGGGTTTTCCCACTAATCACAGCCAGATCAGTTATCTTGTTAATTTATTTGAGGGACGGGCACTCGCCTGGGCTTCGGCCATGATGGCCTGCCCCGATTATGCCACTTACACGTATGATCAATTTATTTTCCTGAATTTTCAGAGGTTTTTGATCATTCTGATCGGGATAGTGTTTTAACCTCCCTTCTCCTTAACTTCCGACAGGGGGCCAGGTCTGCTGCTGACTACTCGGTTGACTTCCAGGTTGTCGCTGCGGAGGTGGGGTGGGAGGATGCCTCTCTTTGTAGCATTTTTACACGTAGCCTCAGCCCGAGTCTCAGAGATGAACTGGCCCGTTTAGACAAACCTTCCTCTTTACATGATTTAATTTCCCTGGCTATTAGCACTGATAACTGCCTAAGGGAGCGTGCTAGCGAGCGCCGTGGTGCTAATCGCTCAGACTCGCAGTCTCACCATCCCTCTCAGTCTCCACTCCTTGCCCTCCCTCCCCCGGAATCCTTGGAGCCTGAGGAGCCTATGCTGGTGGGTTGCTCCAAGTTGCCTCTTGCGGAGCGACAATGCCACCGGGCCCTCGGGCTATGCAGTTATTGTGCCAGTGCTGAGCATGAGATCACCTCTTGTCCGAATCTGCATAAAGGGGGTGTCCGTTCGTCGCAGTAGGGGGACTAACGGACACAATAACAACTAAATCCCTTACACAACTGATCTTACCCATTCACTTTCAACATAACCACATTGAAATCACTACTAAGGCTCTCATTGATTCGGGCGGAGAGCAGAGCTTTATTTCTGAGAGCCTGGCAACCTGGCTTAAACTCCCCTGTCACAAACTCAAGACACCTTTGAAGCTGATTGCACTTTCTAATGTGCTCCTCATGACTGTCTCCAAGCAGACTGCCCCCATCTCAATCTTGGTCTCAGGTAATCATCAGGTGCACATCAGTTTTTTTGTGTTACCAGTCTCTGCCTCCCCTGTTATTTTAGGTTACCCCTGGCTCAGGCTCCATAACCCTGTTATTGATTGGCAGACAGGCAACATCATTTCATGGAGTACTTTTTGTCTGAATACATGTCTACAGTCAGCAGCCTGCTCTCCCTCTGTGCCCATTTCTGCTCCACCCACACACATGCCCGATCTCTCCCTGGGTCCCCCGGAGTACCATGACCTCGCTCCAGTGTTCAGTAGGACCAGAGCTCTCTCTCTGCCCCCACACTGCCCCTATGACTGCTCCATTAACCTCCTGCCGGGTGCTCCTTTGCCCTCCAGCCGTCTTTATAGCCTTCCTGTCCCAGAGTGTGAAGCAATGTACAAGTGCATTAAGGAATCCTTAAGCTTGGGCATTATTAGGCCTTCTTCGTCAGCAGTGGGGGCGGGATTTTTTTTTGTTGGCAAAAAGGACGGCTCCCTCCGACCCTGCATTGATTTTAGGGAGATTAACAACATCACTGTGAAGGATAAGTACACTCTGCCCCTTATTAATTCTGCTTTTGATTCTCTCCAGGGGTCTACTGTCTTCACGAAGCTCGACCTATGCAATGCCTACTATCTGGTTCGGATTAAGGAGGGGGACGAGTGGAAGATGGCCTTCTGGACTCTGAGCGGCCATTTTGAGTATCTTGTGATGCCGTTTGGACTCACCAATACACCAGCTATATTCCAGCGACTTATTAACGACGTGCTGAGGGACTTCCTGGGTTTGTTTGTCTTTGTTTACTTAGATGACATCCTCATTTTTTCTTGGTCTCTCGAGGAACATCGAGTACATGTTAGAAGGGTCCTCCAGCGGCTGCTGGAGAATCAGCTATACGTCAAAGCGGAAAAGTGTGATTTCCATACGGCATCTGCCACCTTCCTGGGATTCATCATCGGCTACAAGGAGATCCGAGCGGATCCGGGTAAGCTTAAAGCTGTTGTGGAGTGGCCGGTTCCCTCTTCCCGTAAGCAGCTATGGCAGTTCTTGGGTTTTGCCAATTTTTACCATCGCTTCATCCGTGACTATAGTTTGAAGGCCTTGCCACTCACCCGCCTCACCTCCACTAAGGTCCCTTTTCGTTGGTCCGATGAGGCGGAGGCAGCGTTCTCTAAACTGAAAACTGCTTTCTCTTCTCCCCTGATCCTGGCCCAGGTAGCTCCATCCCTGCAATTCCTGGTGGAGGTGGATGCCTCGGATTTCGAAGTTGGGACAGTGTTGTCTCAGCCCTCTCCTGCGGACAGCAAGATCCATCCTTGCACCTTCTTCTCCAGACGCCTGTCCCCGTCCGAGAAGAACTATGACGTGAGGGATCGGGAATTATTGGCCGTCAAGCTAGCCTTGGAGGAATGGTGCCATTGCATGGAGGGGGCTTCGCCATTTGTGGTTTGAACCGACCACAAGAACCTGGAATACCTGAGAATGGCCAAGCGGCTGAATTCTAGGAAAGACCGCTGGTCTCTGTTCTTCAGTAGATTCAGTTTTACCATCACCTATCGCCCAGGTTCCAAGACCACTAAACCTGATTCACTCTCCAGGCAGTTCTTCCCTGATACTGCCACGCTGGAGCTGCACCCCATTGTCTCCCCCTCATGCATTGTCGGCGCACTTTCTTAGGAGATCAAGTAGAAGGTTAAGAGAGCGCAGGTAGCTGAACCCAACCTGGGCGGGGGTCCAGCGGGGCGGTTCTACGTCCCTTCCATGGTGTGTGGTGAGGTCATTGACTGGTTACATTCTTCCAAGGTCATGTGTCACCCCGGGATGGCTCGCACCTTGTCCAGATTCAGAGGATCCTCTGGTGGCCATCTATGAGGATAGACATCAACGACTTCGTTCGGTCCTGCCCCCAGTGCGCCACTGGGAAATCATCCTCCTCTTCCCCTTTGGGACTGTTGCACCCCCTCCCAATCCCCAGCAGACCTTGGTCCCACGTGGCTATGGATTTTATGACTGGTCTTCCTCCCTCCATGGGTCACACTGCTATTCTCGCTATTGTGGACAGATTTTTGAAGGCAGCTCACTTCGCCCCTATTCTCAAGCTCCCTTCAGCCAAGGACACAGCCGACTTGTTGGTCCTGCATGTGGTGCGCCTACACGGGATTCCATTGGACATTGTGTTGGACTGGGGGCCCCAGTTTGTGTCTCAGGTTTGGTGGTCCTTCTGCAGGGCCATTGGAGCAACGGTCAGCTTGTCTTCAGGCTATCATCCGCAGACCAATGGCCAGTGTGAACGCGCTAATCAAGAGTTGGAGGCAGCACTGAGGTGTGTTACGGCCTCTAACCTGCTTCATGGAGTTCACACTTACCTTGGATCGAGTATGCTCATAACTCTGCCATTTCTACGGCCACGGGCTTCTCCCCTTTTGAGGCGTCATTGGGCTACAACCCTCCGCTGTTCCCGGAAGAATCAGAATCAGAATCAGAATCAGATTTATTGCCATTGTTCATGTAGTACACAAACTAGGAATTTGTCTCGGTGCAATGCTGCAACATTAAACATGATAAAATAAAAGAAATAAACTATACATGCAATAAAGTGTAGAATAAGAATGAGTAATACTAGTCAGCAGTTTAAATATATTAGCGAGCAGCAGATAATGTGGAGAACCATATAGTGCAGTCGGTAATGCAAGAAGAAAACAGTGATGATTGACATGAGTCTGGTTGAGCTGCTGTACATAGTGCACGAGAATCAATAAGTCACTTAGTGTTCAGCAGTCTGATGGCAGAGGGGAAGAAGCTGTTCATGTGACGGGAGGTGAAGAGGAGGAGATCACAGTCCCATCTATGCAAGCCCACATCAAACGATGTCGCCGGGTTTGGAGGTCTGCCAAGGCCGCTCTTCAACGCACTGCTGGGTGCAATTCTGAAATTGCCAACCATTGGAGGACCCTGGCTCTGCCCTGCTAGGTCGGACAAAAGGTATGGCTGTCTACTAAAAACATCAACTTAAAAGCCGAGTCCAAGAAGCTTTCTCCCCATTTTATTGGTCCTTTTCCCGTCTCTCAAATTATTAACCCAGTTGCTGTACGCCTGATTCTCCCCCCTACCATGTGTATTTGTCCTACCTTTCATGTCTCCCAGGTGAAGCCGGTCTCTTCAAGTCCTCTCTGTCCTCCACCCAAGCCGCCGCCCCCTCCAGTTATGATCGAGGGGGGCCTTGCCCACAAGGTCAATTGCCTCTCGGACGTACGACGCCGGGGCCAGGGTCGGGATCTCCAGTACCTGGTGGACTGGGCCGGGTATGGTCCGGAGGAGAGGTCCTGGTTTCAGTCGTACCTCATCATTGATAGACAGCTCATCAGGGACTTCCGTTGGACTCACCCGGGCAGGTTGAGTCGGCTGCCAGGAAGTGTCCCTTGAGGGGGAGATACTGTAGTGATCCGCACCGTGTGCCTCTGTTTACTAATCATCATCCTCGGCTGTGCTGGCTCTCACACCTGCACCCTCCACTTAGGCAGCCTCTATCAGGAGTGGATTCTTGTACTCCTGCACGGAGACGTCAACGCTCCTTGGGTGAAGTCTTTCTCGTTTCGACTCACACTTCTCCTCTGCTGGGAGTTACGCCTCCCTTCCACGCATCGATCCTGCACCTGTTCATCTGGGCGCTTCGCCTCCCCAACACTACCGTAAGATTATTCCCACTGGAATCTTCACCCTCTACCCCTGCTTCTCTCCTCCTCTCTCCCCTGTGCACAGGTGGATCTCCATCTTGGCGGCTGACTCACCTCTGTCCTAGGCGGCAGACCGGATTCTCTCTTGAGCTGGAGGCTGCTTCCATCCCCCCGCTCAGTAAATAACTCCACTCATCAGACTCACTCTCCCTCTCATCCTTCAGCTGTAGCTGCAACTGCTCCTTCTCCCTCACCACAGACACTGCACCTCCTGAGCGGGACTCTGGTCACCTGGAGTGGACTGAGTTGCTCTTCAGCGCTTCAATTACTCTTGAGCTCCGTAAGATTATTTACTATTCAGCTCATTTACCCTCAGCGGTTGAACTGCTATTAATTCCCTCTCTCCTCTCTTCCCGCAGGGTTGCCAGTTCTCTCCCACTCTGCTCTCACCTCCATTCATTCACATCCACTCACTCACGCACTTATACACTTTATAAATAAAGGTCATTGTGATTAATAATCGAGTCTGTGTCTGCATTTGGGTTTTCATACAACATGTCACTCCAGTTTCACTGGGTTTTTTCTCTTCTCTTTCTCTTAGACTTTTAGTGAATTAAATTGCTGGTCAGTTACTGTGAAACGTGACTTTAGTGGCAGTTTCAGGGGTCAGTTATGTAATCTTCAGTTCTCGTGAACACGTGCTGATTACAGATGATTCATGAATGCTGTTTGTGCACACTTGGAGAACATACAAGCAGTTTGTTGAATCTATAGTGGCTTGTTAGTACTAACACGATTTACTGGCAAAATTCACATGACTTACATATACTAACATTAAAATGTTCTTGAATGAGACACAATATTTGAGCCACTATCAGAAAAGTAAATTAAATACTTTAAGACCTTTTTAATGCCTTTTGATCCAATTTAAGTCCTCACATTTGGAAATGAAAAAAACAACAATATAATGTATTTTATTTACATGTGGTCAGTTTGATCATCTTTGTCCTGTCACTTGATGTCCCTTCCTTTTTTCCTTTATTGTAGTTATGGAGGGAAGAGGGGGTCATTAAGCGATGGCGCAGAGGGGGTGGCTGCAGGCAATTCAAGTGGGTCTGAAAAGGAACTCAAATGGTCGCTGGGGTAGGGACGCGGATCCAGCCCGGAACCACAGCCACCACCATCATCTCAGATTAATGGAGAAACAGACAAACCATTATACAGCGTCTTTTTTCTTTTTTTTTTCATTTTTGTCATGCTTATTATTTTTTCATTTCACCGTTGCAGTGTCAGCTTCTCATTCTTACGTTTTTTTCTTCCCTTTTTCTAACCACTCCTGCGCTTCGGTCAATCCATACTTTTCCCTTATATCCTGCACAAAACTTTCACATGCATCAGCTTTCAATTTTCCTCTAAAACCAAACTTCCTTCTCCATTTCTGTCCATTCTCAGCACACAAACTTCACTTCACCATACACGCATCTCCACATTTATTTCTCTTCTTATTTTTTCCCTTTTTCTTCAGTAGTGCTTGAATTACCCCTATTTTTATATATTCTCCTCCTAGGATTTTAACAACAATACATTTCCTTTTAAACTTAGGAATAAATCTACTTATTCCCTCCTCTGCCCAGATTAAAGTTGAACCTCTTCACTCTCCCACTGATTGGGGCAGCCGCTCTCTGTTGCCTCACTGCGTCAAGCCCACTATTGAGCAGGTGTGGGAGAACTTTTGTTCAGCAGTGCATGGACCTTTACAGCAGTGGCTCCCTTTCAGCCAGAGAGATACTAAGGTCCGCAAAATTGTTGGAAAAATTTCCTTTGAAGTTAACTTGGAAGCTCGATTTGGAGGTAAATTTATGAAAGAATGCAATTCTTTTAGTTGACCACGAGATGGAAGTAGTTCCTTCTGCACTCAAGGAGGAGGAGACACAGTGACATCGCTTGAAGGCGGTCTAGCTGCCTCAGCTCCAAGATGGTGCCCACGATTGATTCACCCTGGTGACTTTCAAAATGGCTTTTGCACTACTTAATCTGCACATCCGCAGTTCTCATGCAACGGGAATGCCACATGGCCGTTTCAGTCACGCACAAATGTGAACGCGCATCGTGGCCATGGAGCCTGTTGACCACAAACCACGCCTTGTTTTTTTCAAAGAAACTGGAGAGCCGTCTCCTTAAATTCAGTATTATTCTGTTGGTAAACTTCTATGATGCCCTTGTCTGTCTGAGAATGGTGGTTGGTCTGCAACTATGTATCTCCAACCTTCATCCCACTTGCTTTGAGAATGTCAGTTATTCTGTAACTATGGTTTCATCCTTCATCCTGCTTGCTTCGCACGCCACACTGCCGCTTTTAGATTACACCCAAGGATTCACTCGCTGAAACCAGATAGAATCAGCTCGGCCCTCAGCTGAGTTGGCACATAGTAGAAGGACACTGATGCACGTGAGGGGAGCCCTCCTACGTGAGGGAGTGGCAGAGTTCTATAAAAAGCATAGGACCCACTGTTGAAGTAGTGCTCTCTCTTGATACGTCTTGAGAGTAGTGCTCCGGTGCTGTACCTTGTACTATATCTCAGCTTCAGTAAAATAAGTGAAATTATACTTCACCCCTCTGTCTGGTTATTTGGCCTTCGTACCAAAAGAACCGGAGGTTAAGATATTTAGCGCAACAATTTAGTGTTTCCGCCCGGTTGTGAGGCTAAAATTTTAGTTTTGTAGACGACGTGAGGAATTTTTCTCTACAGTTTGGTGGCCACAAGCTATAAAAGGTAAGCAGAAACCTTTTTCAACAAACTTCTGCCTGTCTCTTCGGGGACAGACCTTTCTGTAGAGATTAAATATTCACGTACGTGTGATTTTATTTGTGGAATGAACCTGAGATATGGTCTTGGATTTATGATATGTTGCTTTAAGGAATATTTACTGAGTTTGATAAGGAAATCTCCAAACGGTTTAACCCTGTGGGATAAGTTATATGCGTTAATACTGTTCCTAAAAGGCAAGGTTGAAGATAGCTTGGGCAAGAGGTTGAAATCCCTGGGTGGGCTTAAGAAAAAGACAAAAAAAAATCCTATAGGGCCACGCGGTGCGGTGGTGCAGTGGTTAGCACTGCGGCAGCACAGCAACTCACCCTTGGCCATGGGATCCCTGGTTCGATCCCAGCCCCTGACCAACAGTGATCTGTGTGGAGTTTGCATGTTCTCCCCGTGTCTGCGTGGGTTTACTCCGGGAGTTCTCCAGTTTCCTCCCACAGGCCAAAAACATGCAGGTTAGGTTAATTGGAGACTCTAAAGTGGCCCTAGGTGTGAATGTGTATGTGAATGATAAAGGGATAGCGCCGTACCGTGGCTGCTTCATCCATCCAGGTGGATGCCCTCAATTTCCCCTCTGGGGATCAATAAAGTATACAAAATCAAATTAAAAAATAAATAAATAAATAAAAGAAGTATGGTGGACATAAGAAAAAGACAAACAAAATCCTGTAGGGCCACCGGAAAGGAAGATTTGCCCTGTTGAGCATTGCATAGTCTGGGTAAAAGGTTTAAATCCCAAGGTGGACATAAGAAAAAGACAAAAAAAATCCTATAGGGCCACCTAAAAATGGAGGGCGGACATAAGAAAAAGACAAAAAAATCCTATAGGGCTGCAGAAAAAAGAAGTGTTACCCAACTGATGCATAGCTTTGCCAAAAGGTTTTAACCCCTTGAAATCATTGCTTGATACAAGAATAATCTTACAACTTTAACTTTGTGTACAATTCAACGCTGTTACTTCAAATAATCTTCCCTCAGTAGCTCTTATGCTTTAAACACAATTTCTCAGTTCAACTCAGGCGAGTGGGTGAATTTCCCCCTCCCCTTCGTGAACAAAGACACATACTCGCCCCCATTTCCTGCATGGTGAAGCGTGGTTTTGATTTTGCCTTTTTAGTTCAATTGCCTATATATATACTACGGGGGGTGGGGGGTAGTAGATATTTACAGCCCTACAGTCCAAACTCCGGCCCTTCTGGACTTCAGAAAAGACACAGCCCCTCTGCCCCCCCTTACCCTCACAGACTCTCCCCATCACCACTGCGGACTCCTTCCGCTTCCTGGGCACCATCATCACCCGGGACCTCAAGTGGGAGCTGACCATCAGCTCCCCCATCAAAAAGGCCCAGCAGAGGATGTTCTTCCTGCAGCAGCTGAGGAAGCGCAAGCTACCCACCAAGATGTTGGTGCAGTTCTACACGGCCATCATTGAGTCCATCCTCACCACCTCCATCACCGTGTGGTACGCAGGAGCCACCGCCAGGGACAGACTAAGACTGCAGCGCGTTGTGCGCGCTGCTGAGAAGGTGATCGGCTGCAAGCTCCCATCCCTCCAGGACCTGTACATCTCCAGGACCCGGAGGCGTGCAGGTCGGATCATAGCCGACCCTTCACACCCTGGACACGCACTGTTTGCCCCCCTCCCCTCAGGCAGAAGACTTCGGTCCATTCAGACTAAAACCTCCCGCTACATGAATAGCTTCTTCCCCTCTGCCATTAGACTGCTGAACACTAAGTGACTTATTAGACTCTCGTGCACTACGTACAGCAGCTCAACCGGACTCATAATAATTATCACTGTTTTCTTTTGCACTACCGACTGCACTATGTGGAACTCCACAATATCTGCTGCTTGTTAATATATTTAAAAATTGCATAGATTAGTATTACTCATTCATATTCTACATTTTATTGCATGCATAGTTTTTTATTTTTATCTTTAGTGCTACTCCATGTTGAATGTTGCAGCATTGCACCGAGACAAATTCCTAGTTTGTGTACTACATGAACAATGGCAATAAATCTCATTCTGATTCTGATTCTCTCTACACCAACCTTTGTGCCTTAAATTGAGAATTAGAGAGGCTAAGCCACCCACAATTTTCCACATACAGCATCAACATGCAAAATATTTACAGAGTTATTGTGTATATGTCCCTGCTGCTTTATGACCAGCTTAACACTGAGGCTATTTTCCCTGACCCATGTCCAGAATCAGAACTAGTGATAGCTTATTATGGAGATTAGTCCAACTAATTTTAACAAACTGGCCGTCACAATTACTCACTATTTGTTGATACTTAAGTTTCTCATATTTGTGTTGCTTAAATTACCATTATCATTCAAATATTACTCAATCATTGATTAAAATTGATATTCTTGTAATATATAGTACTTCATATATATATTACTCAATTGCTGATTAAAATTGGTTCCAAGGTTGTCATAGCCAGGAGCGGCACTGGGGCTAAGCTCCCAGTGCTCATAAAATGCTCCTTACGGCGTGCGTCTCGAAAAGCCTCTGACAACTAAGTCCAACTCCTAGCCTGCCCGTGTGGTTTAGTCTCTAAGCCCGGCGGAACTGCTTTTACTAATAGGAGAAGGGGTGAGGGCGGATCTCTGGCGCCTTTAAACCAGATGCTTCGGGTAGATGGGAAGGTAGCCCATCTAGGGGAAGGTAAACCCTGATTTCAAACCTCCGCTGCCTTGCGGCACACCCGGTCACGGGAAAGGCTTCAGGAGTCAACCCTGAGGAAAAATCCAGAGTCGGAGTCCCTAAGGCAGTTCTCTGTTGGGCTCAACATCGTTCTGGCAGCTCCTGCGACGGTGCTGGTGCCAAACTATAGCAGTCCTGCTGTTCCTTTGGATTCATCAGTGACGTGGAGAGGGGGGACATGCTGCATGGGTAACATCTTGTCCTCCATATCTTCCTGCCCAGGCTTGAATCCTACCAACGCCCAACGCTGGAAGGTAGAACACCGGTGCGCATCGGCCTGTTCAGCCACAGGCGGTGCTGTTCCAGCAGAGTAGACGTTTAGGATTCTCTTCCATGGTCATCATAGACCGACGGAGGCCAACGACGATTAAAATTGATATTCTTGTAGTATATAGTACTTCCTTTTCTGTACTGATACTTCTTATTTCTCTATAAAAGGCGGCTCATTGATCTGTTCCTAACATTGTGAATGCATGCATGCTTAGGACTTCCTGTGTGTTCTTACAATCATAGAAAATAGCCACAAAATACAACATTATCTTTATATTAAGTTTTCTAATAGAATTTAAAAAGCAGGACCAAAGAGTTACTTTGCCTGAATGTCGCAGACAATCCTACAGAGATTTTTAGAAGAGATTTCACTCACCTCAGTAGGGACCCTGGATTGTCCGCGACATGCAGACAAAGGCTTTGTCTCCTGATGTCCATCATCAAAGTAGTTGGCTAACTTCCCGCATCCTCCACTAAAACTGTAAAAATTAATTTTGGACAGTTAGCAGAATCTTTTCAGTTAACCAACCAATAATCACAGAAGAAATACTATTTCTCAGCTTAACTTTTATTGAACCACACAGGGAGTCAGTGAACATGGCCATGGGTTCTTTCCAGCCCCCTCTCGTGAAAAGACCCAGAACAAAAAACAGCACAGTTACAAAAAGGCTTCCGGTTGTGGGCGTTTCCCAATAACTTTCCAACAATACGCTGGCCATTGTCCAAACTAGTTAGAACCGGTCCTTTCAGTGTCCAAATGGCTTCAGATGTCATCTCAGCTCTTTATGACATCCATCCTGTTGGTTCCTGTCTCTCCAGATGTCGCCTCTTTACCCATGCCCATATATGGAAACAGGAACAGCGACTTTCCTGTGGAGCGTGTGTGTGTGCAGGTGTGTATGTGTGCATGCATGGATCTAAAAGATATGTGTATGAAAGCATTTTGTGTAATATCTAATCAACTAATCTTCACTATTTATTTGTTATTATAACACCTTCTACACCGAGATTGCGAACCAGAAGCGCTCGCCTCCGCACTTCGTCGAGTTTACCCAGGCCTAATGCCGCAATGTACTCCTCAAATGCGACCAACCAACGACACCATAGAGTTGCTGGTTCTCCTGGATACCGCAGAAACGGCCATAGAGGTGCCCCACATGCCTCCATGAGTTAATCCTCAGTCGCCAATGTTATGTATGGAAATGAGTGACACGCGAGTCGTCCTATGCCAAACATCCAACTGCCTTTATGAAGAGAACACACAGAATATATACAGCGGCTGCAGCCCGCCTGACGCCATACCCCCAGAGGGCTACGGCAAGCCCTAAGGGCCAAACCCACATATGACATTAATGTCAGGCTGAAAACAGACAGCGCTTTTAGAACATGTTAAGTCTGCTTTATCCTGCCTGGAGAGCTCTTATTGTGGGAAAAATCTTAAGAAAATCAATACAAAATTGCCAGTAATTTCCTCATTTTGGAGTGAGAAATAGGGTTTGTGGTGTGAGAGAGAGGGAAAAAGAGCATAGTTGCCAAGTCCACTTATTATAAGCGACTTTGGACTTGTTTTTTTCTAAAATCGCTTGCAAATCTCGTCAGTTGCGGGTTGCGGGTTTTTGGACTTGTTTTATAACATGTAGTTGCTTATTTGGGCTTGCTTTGCTGTCACAGCTCTCCCAGCTTGGTTGCACAAGATTATAACCTGTGTCTCCATACCAAGTTCAAAATCTCTTAATTTTGGAGGAAGTTATTGAGGTAAAAGTGGCCGGCCAGGGGCTTCATTTCTGGCGGCCAAATGAGCCATCCAGTGTTTCTATAGAAATCAGCGGCCCGCCCAACTCCACTCGGCTCTGTACTCGCTAATGGGGCGTGAGTGATCGGTCCATATGGGACCTTATATTGAAAAAAATTCTCCATTGAAATGAATGGCAAGAGCAAAATTATCTTTTGATCTCAATGAAATTTTGCCACGTGTTACACATATGATGTTTGTCAGTTTAAAAGATAATTTTCCACATAATTAAAGTTGCTGCCGTGTAATATTTAGTTTTTGTTTAAAGGACTAGCGGACAACAACTCCCATCATCCCACATCACTAAACTGTAATCGTGTTTAGTGCTGTTACTTATGCAGAATGCACCTGTCTTTTCTTTTGATTAGAGTTTAAAAAATTAATTTATTCAAAGTTTTTATGTTGACTGTGTTTACGATAAATTTGCTGTTGCTTATGTAGAATGCATATGTATTTTTCTATAATTAGAGTTTATAAAATTCCGTTATTCAGTGCTGACTATGTTTACAGTCAAGTCATTGCAAACAAAAATAAATCTATATATTGATATATGTTATCAAGCAGTCTCTCTTTTACACAATGTGGTAGGTTGTCTGTTGGGCTTTTTGGGGGGGCTTGTTTCCATAAAGCTGGTCACGTGTTTCTCTCGTGAAACCTGGCAACACTGAAAAAGAGTGAGAATCACTCCAAAAGAGTGAGCTGGCAATGCTGTGTAAAGCTGTCAATGTTTCTTACTTCTGATATTATGGATTTAATCCGATGTGCAGTGAACCAAAGAAAATGTCCATTATCCGCAATCCAAATGTCTGCTGTGACAGAGACATGACCCAATCTCTTAAATTCCTTTTCTTGATCAAATCCATTTTTGAATAATCTTTATCCAGGTACTAAGTAAATGTGTCTTAACTTCAGTGGATCACAGTCTCGGCTGTCTGATGGGAAATGACTGTTATCAGATCTTCATTCTGTAATGACATATCTGGCAATCAGTCGTTTAATTCATGCTGGTCACAAACTGTCCAGATGCATACCTATGTTTGAAATCCAGCCAGTGTTGTTAGCGGTGTTGTTAGCATAGCATAGCATTAGCTTTGTTGGATCTTGTTGCTGTTCTTAGGCGCTTCTGAAGATTGCAGTCGGTCTCACAATTAATATGCTTTTGTCCCTGTGACAAAGGAAAAATAATCTGTCCATTTCCACAAAAACAAAGCAGCTTCATCTTTTCCCAGCAGGAGCAAGCACCATTTGTGGCTACTGGCTGCAGCAGTGAACAGGCTCTTGACTGATGGCTGTGGCAGCTACATAGGGTTAGTTTGTATTTATTTGCGCTAAAAATATCAACCCATATTAATAAAACAAGTAACGCGAGTAATGCATCTGATCAAATCTCAGTAAGTGTAATGCATTACTGAATTTTTAAACAGTAATTTCGTTACACAACACGTTAGTGCAAAAGTAGTGGCGTTACAGTAATGCGTTACTTTATCTTGTAACGCGTTACTCCCAACACTGGTCATATCGCACAGCCCTACCCCAGCCAGTCGCAGCAGATGACTGCCCCTCCCTGAGCCTGGTTTTGCTGGAGGTTTCTTCTTGCTAAAAGGGAGTTTTTCCTCTCCACCGTCACCAAGGGCTTGCTCACAAGGGATTTATTGCCTGATTGCTGGGGCCTTTCTGCAATTGTGGGGTTTTCCCCTACAGTTTGAAAGTGCTATGAGATGATTGTTGTTGTGAAATGGCGCTATTGTAGGGAACCCACGCTGGGATATTCATCTCAGACTGGAAGCAGAGGGGAGGGGAATATTCCCTCTGCCGGCAGAGCGTGGGGGATTAAACGGAGAAGGACAGTATGTATTGTAATGGGAGAAGTTATGGTAATGCAGCAGTAAGGGGTGAATGTGTGAACGCATTGTAATGCAAGATTTCATGCAACAGGGGGAAGGAATGGAGTGGTATAAAAGGAGAGACCCTGGTGTATTGAAAAATTCTTTTTCTGTGTATGATTGAAGTGAGAGTGAGAAATAAAGTTCGTCTGTCATGTAAGTCTGGTTCCTTTATTTGCACTCTCCACACTGGTGACCCTTGACGAATTACGGAACACGAGGCAAGAACCCCGGAGTCAGCCCAGACGGGAGGCCCCAGCAACGCGGCAAGCATCCCAGAGACGGCCCGGATGGAAAGCCCCAGCAACGTGTGCACTGTTTCGGTCAAACTACCGGACTTTTGGCTGCACGACCCGTGGTCTTGGTTCCTCCACACCGAGGTTCAGTTCGCCCTCCGGGGAATAACGGCAGATGACACCAGATATTACTATGTGATCGCAGCACTGGACGCTCGCACGACTCAGCAAGTAGCGAGCCTGCTCCAACAGCCTCCAGCCCACGATAAATATGGGGCTCTCAAGGTCGTGCTGACCCAGCGCTACACACTCTCGGACTGTGAGAGAGCAGAGAGGCTCCTGAGGCGCTCCGAGTTAGGAGATGGGTTGGCGGTCGAACTGATGGAGAAGATGTTGGCGTTGATGGGCACGGACGATGGGCATTTTCTGTTTGTCCACCTTTTCCTCCGGAACCTCCCAGCAGAGGCAAGAGCGGTCCTGGCCAACTCGCCGTTGCTGGCCTCACCTGAATACCGTGCACTAGCCCAGGAGGCAGATCGGATTATCCTCACCACCAGAGCCCTCACAGTGAACACGGTGGCGTCGGAACCCAGCGGGACGACCAGCGGAGGCGAGGAGCCGGCGCCGGTAGCGGCAGCGGGGGCCCGAAGGCACCAGAGAGGCACGCTCTGCTCCTACCACCACTGTTTTGGAGAGAACGCATGCAGGTGTGTGCCACCGTGCCAATTCAAGCGTTCGGAAATGCCAAGGCCGGCCATCAGTAACAGCTACGACTGCCGGTGAAGAAAACAAGCTGCTTTACGTGACGGACTCGCGCTCAGGGAGTCTGTTCCTCGTAGACACTGGCTCCCAAAAGAGCCTCATCCTGCCGTCCTACGCCAACCGGCTAGCGGGAGCTAGTGGCCCCGAGCTGACAGCCGCAAACGGCTCGGACATTAGGACTTTTGGTGAGAGGACACTGATTGTATTCTTACACGGCCGTATATACGAGTGGACTTTCGTCATAGCGGCATGCAGTTTCCCGATCTTGGGAGCTGATTTTCTGTGTGCACACGGGTTGCTAGTCGATGTTGCTAACAGACGCCTGGTGCAATGTCTTTTGATTCTCTCCCCTGTACAGCTCGAGGGGCCCGGCCAACAACACAAGCCAACGTCACAGCTCCAGGCGGTAAGCTCCACACACTGCTCACTCAGTTCCCAGCACTCACGGTCCCGACGTTTTTGGCGGCCATCACTAAACACGGGGTGGGACACTTTATCACCACCGCGGGCGCCCGTTTTCGCATGACCTCGGCGCCTGGATGCAGCTAACTGGCCATAGCGCGCGAGGCGTTTGCCAACTTGGAAAGGTTGGGCATCATCAGGTGCTCAAACAGCCCATGGGCATCCCCACTACACATGGTCCCTAAGGCCGAGGGATCATGGCGACCGTGCAGAGATTTCCGCAGATTGAATAACGCCACAGCGCATGACCGCTACCTGATTCCCCATATTCAGGATTTTTCCGTTCACCTCGCCGGGGCACGCATTTTTTCTAAAATAGACCTGGTCCGCGGTTACCACCAGGTCCCCGTGCGCGCAGAGGACATACCCAAAACAGCGGTAATAACTCCGTTTGGTTTGTTTGAGTTTTTACGCATTCCCTTCAGATTAAAAGGCGCGGCACAGACATTCCAACGCATGATGGATGTGGTGTTGCGTGATCTGCCGTTTGTGTTTGTCTACCTGGATGATATCCTGGTGGCCAACGCGTCCGAGGACGAACACGTAACCCACCTTAGGATGGTTTTCCGGAGGTTGGAAGAGCACGGATTAATAATCAACCCGGCGAAATGCCAGTTCGGCATGACAGGGATTGACTTTTTGGGGCACCCCATCTCACCGGAGGGAGCAATACCCTTGCTGGACAAGGTGCGCGCCGTGGCGAATTTTCCCCGGCCTCAGACGGTCAGGGTGCTGCAAGAGTTTTTGGGGATGGTTAACTTTTATAACCGGTTCCTCCCCCGTGCAGCTCAGCTCATGCAGCCATTGTACGCCACGCTCAAGAAACGGAAGCCGGCGGACAGAGTCGAATGGACTCCGGAGCAGGAGCAGGCATTCTCTGAGGTTAAAACAGCCCTGGCAAACGCCGCACTGTTGGCACACCCGGACCCGGCAGCTCGGATAGTGCTCACTACTGACACCTCGGACATGGCCATAGGGGCCGTCGTGGAACAACATGTCACCGGTTCTTGGCAGCCACTTGTTTTTTTCAGCAGGGTTTTGCGCAGCAGTGAGCGTAAATACAGCGTGTTCGACAGAGAGTTGCTGGCTCTTCACCTGGCCATATGCCACTTCCAGTTTTGGCTGGAAGGGTGCAGCTTCACTGCGTTCGTGGACCACAAGCCGTTAACGTATGCGATGGCCAAGGTTTCGGAACCATGGTCGGGCTGGCAGCAGAGACAGTTGGCCGCGATCTCGGAGTTTACGACCAATATTCAGCATGTGGCAGGTAAACTGAATGTGGTGGCGGACTGCCTCTCGTGCGCAGTAGTGGCCCCAGTCTGCGTAGGGATAGATTATACAGCCATGGCCGCAGAGCAGACTGGCGATGCGGACGTGTGCGCGCTCCAGTCTGGACCAACAGGGTTAAGGCTGGAGAGCAGAGTACTGCAAGACGGCAGCCCCCCCCCCCTAATCTGTGACGTCTCCATGGGACGCCCACGCCTGGTGGTCCCAGTTGCTTGGCGCCGCCACGTGTTTGAGTCAGTTCACGCTCTGGCGCACCCAGGAGTGTGCGTGTCAGTCAAAATGGTGGGAGCGAAGTTCGTATGGCCAGGCCTGCGCAAACAAGTGAAAGAGTGGGCTGCAGCCTGCGTAGCGTGCCAACGAGCCAAAGTACACAGACACACGAAGGCCCCTTTGGAGCGTTTCGTATACCGGCTAAGAGGTTCGACCATGTTCACGTGGACCTCGTGGGCCCCCTCCCGCCATCGCAGGGGTTCACGCACCTTCTGACAGTGGTGGACCACACCACATGATGGCCAGAAGCAGTCCCGCTAGCGGCAACCACGTCCGCAGATGTGGCGCGCGCCTTTTTGACAACATGGGTGGCGCGTTTTGGCATCCCGTCGGACATCACGTCCGATAGGGGCCCTCAGTTTGTTTCCGACCTCTGGTCCATGATGGCCCGTAGCCTGGGTGTAGCAATTCATCGCACAACTGCGTATGTTAGGTTAATTGGCTGTTCTAAATTGTCCCTAGATATCTGTTTCCTATAGGCCCTTAGAATAGAGGGTTAGTATTAATGAAAGCGCTTTGAGTGGTCTTTGTGACTAGAAAAGCGCTATATAAGTGCAGGTTAGTTAGTTAGTTAGTACAACCCACAGGCCAATGGGTTATGCGAGCGTTTCCATAGGTAGCTGAAAGCAGCGCTCAGGGCTTCGCTTATGGATGCAAATTGGGTAGACCGGTTGCCATGGGTTCTGTTAGGGTTGCATTCGGCACCAAAAGAGGATTTGGAGGCTTCCCCGGTGGAGCTTGTTTTTTCTCAGCCACTGCGGCTCCCCAGGGAATTGTTTTCAGATAATCCCACACCGGACAACTGTCTGTCTCAGCGTTCGCAGCATAGCGCAGATACAGGCACGCTACCGGGCCAGGCCCACCACTGTTTTCCACGCATTTTTGTGCCAAAAACTTTGAAGAACGTGGCGTTCGTGTTTGTCAGGCATGATGCCCACCGCCCCCCATTGCGCCCACCCTACGATGGCCCGTTCAGAGTGCTGGAACCAGGGGATAAACATTTTTTGTTAGACTTGGGAGGTTGTCGGGAGAAAATATGTATAGACAGACTTAAGTCCGCCTTTGTAGTGGTGGACGAGCAAGTGATGTTGGCTCAGGCCCCTCGGCGTGGAAGACCCCCACTGAGAACTCCCCAGGTAGAAGATTCATCAGAGCAGCCACACGGGCAAGTAGAATGTTCCCCCCCCCTCGCCATTGCCCACCCGCAGACAGACACACCCCCAGGAGCCCCCCACCGGCACAGCAGCACTGCGGAGTCGAAGGTCCCTGGTTACAGCAGATATGGGCGGAGACTGAAGCCAAAAGGACGTGATGGTTGAAGCTCAGTCTGAGACTCTGGGAGGGGCGGTGTAGGGAACCCACGCTGGGATATTCATCTCAGACTGGAAGCAGAGGGGAGGGGAATATTCCCTCTGCCAGCAGAGCATGGGGGATTAAACGGAGAAGGACAGTACGTACTGTAATGGGAGAAGTTATGGTAATGCAGCAGTAAGGGGTGAATGTGTGAATGTATTGTAATGCAAGATTTCAGGCAACAGGGGGAAGGAATGGAGTGGTATAAAAGGAGAGACCCTGGTGTATTGAAAAATTCTTTTTCTGTGTATGATTGAAGTGAGAGTGACAAATAAAGTTTGCGTGTCGTGTAAGTCTGGTTCCTTTATTTGCACTCTCCACACTATATAAATAAAGTTTAATTCAATTTAAAATAATTGCTATTTCTCTTGTTGTCCAGAATTACTTAATGCCATGCAGCAATACTTTGACAGAGATGTATCTGGGCAAGAAATGAAGAAAAATGTAAAATGGATCAGAGAGCAACAAGCCAAAGCAAGTTATACAAGTGTCTTGGGAGAAAACTGCGTCACACCAAGTACTGAATGTGCCCATCCCCATGCAAGCCTGCCGTTAAATGAAACAGTCACTGATGAGAACAGGACATTGGCACGGGCAGAGCATGCCTTTGACGAAGGTTACATAAGAGTCTTAAAAGGACAGCTTGTATCATGCAGAGGTGATGTAATGTCAGGAAAACACAAATTCTTGAGAATCCCAGAAAAGCAGCTCTGGTGTGGAAACATCAACAAAGAAGGGAGGACCCCCAAAGAACCACATGTGAACACGATCTCCTCGGAGGTCATTATGACATTGGGTTAGTGTGCAAATTTGTGGCATTTCAGATAGGTAGAGGAAGGATTTGAATGTGTGGAAAAGCAGCTGAACACAGGGGGACCTGCTGTTTTTCTTCAGTAATATGAAACTTACATGCTTTCACTTCTGCTCTCCATGTCAGCCACAAACCAGCTGTAGCAAGGTGACAATTCTGAGAAAACCGCAGTGCTTTGTGATGCACTCTGTTCTATCTCAACACCTTTAACCCCCCCCCCCCCCCCCACCACCACCACCACCCGTATCTCTTACTCTCTTCCTCCCTCTCTCACCTACTTATTTCCCTGGTTTTTCTAGCCCATCTTTGAGCTGTAAAAGCTGCTTTTGTATTGTGTGGAGACTTGCACAAAAAGGGCCAGGAGAGTAAAAGTAGGTCAGTGAGGAGGGATAGAAGATGAAGAAGATGGAGGGTGAGAGAGGGAGAGAAAGAATGGGGTTATTCAGAGAGAGAGAGAGAGAGAGAGAGAGAGAGAGAGAGAGAGAGAGAGAGAGTTACATCACATCCCTACAGTGTGTAGACTTCAGCAAACTACCCAGAAAGAGCTCTCTTATTGCTGCCTGAGGGAGCAGGTCAGTAGCACACTCACACACGCACGGACTCAGTTTGCAGTTACATCAAGCTCACATTTATGAAAAGAAGCGGCTAATTAATTCCTCGGGGCCAACAGGATTATGCATTTGGAAGCTACAGGATATTTTCATGAGACTGTCAATCACCCTGTCACACTGTTCTCTTAAATGCAGCATTCACTAAAACATGGTGTGTTTGTGCGTCGTAACGTTCTAAAATGCTTTTTTGGGTCATGTGATTATAGCAAAAATAATAAAGTCTCTTATAACTTAGAAATATTAATATTTTTACTACTACTCGGCCCACCACCTATACGGCTGGGAATTGATTAAAAACTTTATCTAATTACTTGCACGTTTTTTATAATTAATTGTGATTAATTGCTAAAATTACAGTGAAGAAACAGTGAAAATGAAGTATTTGAAGCAAATTTTAATTGCATTTTTTTCATAAAATATACCTGTGACCCCCATATTCAATAAAAATACATAAACATAAAACACTTCATAAACATGAATGTGTATTTAAAACATTTTATAGCAATATGTAATATTTTTTATCAGTTCATTACAAACAGAGTCGATTTCTCTGCAAAACTATAATTTTTAATATTGCTGTTGTGGTGGACACAGTATACATGGCACTCCACCCAGGACAAAGTAGTTGATGGGGGAGAAGATAGTTAGGGATGCTAATGGAGAAAGGTGAGGGGAGCCAAACAAACAAAGATGTGCCTTTCGCCCCCCGCCGTGCCAGGTTCACACCTGAAGACGCAGGGGTACAAATGTATGGTAGCAAGACCTGCTCTGTGATGTGTGTGTGTGTGTGTGGGGGGGGGGGGGGGGGTCAATGTTATATTGATGTGTGTGCATGTTTTTCACGTCTGTATTGTAACGTCGGGGCTGTGATAAGGGGGCGGGGATTCTCCCGGCATGCTAGCGCTGCAGAGGATTCAGAGACTGTTATTATCCGTGTGTTCTAAGTGTTATTGCTGTGCCATTATAACTGTAGACCAGCACTGAAGCATGCAGAGAATAATACAGCTGTGAGGTCTTCGTCCCAGCACAACCTGATAGGAAGGCCCCCAAAAACAAAAGAGAAAGGTATATAAAGTCTTCTGGTTGCGGGGGTGTTTCTCCGCAACCCCCACAATGGCTTTCTTCTTGTTGAGTTGGTAAGGACTGTTGACGCCATCAGATGCCCTCTACCCTGGAATGGTCTTCTGGCAGATGCTTCCTATTGATGTTCTGTAAACGGTGCCACTTTTACCTCAATAACGTCCAATAACAGATTTTGAACTTCTTGATATGGAGAGACAGCTTATAACCTTGCACAACCGGTGAACTACAGAAATCGATTTCTATAGTTGGTAGATTTTTTTTTTAGTTCACCAATTGCACAAGATTATAAGCTGTGTCTCCATACCAGGAAGTTCAAAATTTGTTAATTTTTGGGGAAGTTATTGAGGTAAAAGTGGCACTGTTTGCGACTAAACCCATTCATTCTCCATTGACTTGCTGAGTGTTTTGGGTGTACTAATATGGCGGCCAGGTGGCTTCACTTTTGGCGGCCAGCGATCTGTTCAGTTTTTTTATCCACCTTATGGGTGCGGTCGGGGCTACATCACTTCCGGTTAGTAACACATCGCCGCCATCTTAACTCGGTGAAAACAAACCCGTTACCAAGCCTTGTCGAGTGCAGTGTTTTGACTTTTTGTTATGGCCTGTGACTACATAGAAAAGCTTGATGAGTCAGCCAGGCTACGTTATCAGGAGAAACTGACAGCAAGTGGACTGACAGATTGCCCATACAAGCTACCAGCCGGAAAATGGGTTAATGACCCGACCAGGTGGCCAGCTGTGCAGTGGCCGGACGTGTACAGCTACTTGAGCGACACCCCTGGTAAGCATATTTGCTTCGACCCATATTAACATGATTAACCCTCTTACATGTTTTGAATGTTTTTAAGGAAAGGCCCCTATGGGTAACATGACCAATCCATTAAATATCAGGGCAGCACAGGAGTAATTCTTAAAAGAAATAATTAAACAAGAAAATGTTCACTGATGCTAAACACTGCTTAGGTGCGCTTGTGGAGGATCAAAATAAGTGCAGGCGGACACGAGTGAAGTTTAAAAGGGTGCTTCATGCAGACAGTCAACTTATATACCTGGCTAATGCATGCATGGCACATTGGCATCACAGTAGACAGCAGGAAAGCATATACATTTGCATTAGTCACACATATCAGGCGCAGCATTACTGGCGCCGGGATTCCTCTCTGTTCCGGAGCCGCAGAAGGTGCGAGGCGCTTCTATAACGATCAGTAATTGCTCACGCTGAGCGCTCTGCCAGCTCGCTGTGGGAGTCACACGAGGTGTTCTCTTTTCCCGTATATTTTTCTTTTTGGCGTACAGAAATGGCAATACGCCCGTATTTGCTAAAATTGCATTTTCCCTGTATTAAAATACGGCGAAACCATATTTGTCACCTCTTTCATTAATGGCCAGCCCCTTTGTTGCACTATTTACTACAGTCTACAGTTAAATTAGTCAGGCTGACTGCACATAGAGAGGTCTGTATTGTTGGGTGAAAAGGGAATCAGTCATGCATTTCCATAGACGAAATGTCCGTCTCTGTTTACAATACAGAGAGGCTTGTGTCGGCGGCTAGCATTTTCAAAATGTGACCCATCAAGTGGCAACTAATTAAACTAACACAATATCACTCAATTACCTGATATAGGACGTGATGAGCTGAATATAATGCACTACGACGGGCTGGACAAGCTTGACTGGGTCATGGCAGCTGCCTGGGACTAGGTCACCACTGAATTGTTTTCACCGAGTACGGCGTTGCCATGTGGGTTGCTAACCGGAAGTAGGCCAAATGCCCGGATGCCCGACTGCGCCCATTCCTGGGGGTGCTGCTGAAGGAATGATAATGGAAAGTTTTTAAAGTTCATTTTAATGTATTGTCCACATACATGTTTTGCACTCAAGTGACAGCTAATTTCAGCTCTTCTAGTTTTTGTATTTTTTTTGAATGTTTTGGGGTAGTTCTGGCACTTGCTGGTGTTCGTGGTTGTGCCATCATCATCATCATCATAGCAGTCTGTCGTGGGCAACAATGACTGTTTCATTTAGGTCTGATCAGATTCCTCCACACAGCTCTGTCCTTAGCCTTCCGCCGCCAGGAACTCCTATCTATATCCAACTTCTTGAAGTTTCTTTTTATGGTGTCTTTAAATTTGAGCCTTGGTCTACCCTGATTGTGTTTGCCCTCACATAACTGTAAGTAGAGTAACTGCCGAGGGAGACGCAGGTGGTCCATCCTCTCAGCATGTCCGAGCCATCTCAGGTTCATCTGTATTAGCATGTCCTCCATTGATGGTAGACCAGCTCGTTTCAACACTTCTATGTTGGTTATCTTGTCTTTCCATGAGATGTTCATCATGGCTTGAAGGTGTCTCATCATGTACGCATGGAGTTTCTTTACCTGCACTCTGTAGACAGTCCAAGTTTCAGCACCGTACAATGGAGTAGCCAGTACTGTCACTCTGTACACTTTGCATTTCACACGGATAGACACATGTTGATTGTTCCACAGTCTCTCCCTCAAGTTTCCAAACACAGCACTCGCTCTTCCCATTCTGAGAGATAGTTCATCCTCCAGCCTAGCATTCTCTGAAACAGTACTCCCTAGGTACTTGAAAGTCTTGCACTTGACTAGTGGCTCAGTACCAATGCTGATCTCTTCTGGTAGTGATGTTGATAATTGGAACTTTGGTGGTCGATAAAGGCACTCTGTCTTCTTGATGTTGATTTGGAGGCTGAATTGGCTAGCTGCTCTTGCAAATTTCTCCACTAAAGATTGCATATCTTCCACACTGTGTGCAACTAGAGCACTGTCGTCGGCAAAGAGCATTTCTCTTACTACCTTTATCGATGTCTTACTCTTGGCTTTAAACTGTGTCACATTGAACAAGTCTGCTTCTTTCCTTGTTTGAATGTATACTCCTTCTGAAGTGTCTTTGAAGGCCACCTCAAGCATGGCTGACAGATATAGCGAGAAGAGTGTAGGTGCCAGCACACACCTTTGTTTTAACCCGTTGCCTACTGAAAAGTCTTTAGATACTGAACCACTCATTGCCACGTTTGCTTGCATACCTGTATGGAGTGCCTTGATCAGGCTGACAAACTTCTCTGTACAGCCATATTTCTTGAGTACTTGCCAAAGTCCTTGTCGCAAAACAGTATCGAAGGCTTTACTGAAGACTATGAAGACTACATAAAGCGGCATGTTCTGTTCAATACACTTTTCTTGAACCTGTTTCAAGCAGAAAATCATGTCCATTGTGCTTCTTTCACTTCTAAAGCCGCACTGGGTTTCCGGTAGTACATTCTGCGAGATGTGTTCATTGAGTCTGTTCAGTTGTACACGTGAGAGAATCTTACCAACAGTGGCTAGCAGTGATATACCTCGGTAATTTCCACAGTCTTTCCTATCACCTTTCTTGAACAAAGGCACAATACTTGCATCCTTCCAGTCTTGAGATACTTTCTGGGCATCCCATATCTCTTGGATGAGCTTGTGCAGGCAGTTGGTCAGCTGAACACCACCAAATTTCCACACTTCTGCTGGAATTCCATCCCTTTTTGGAGCTTTACCATCCTGTGTTGTCCTGATAGCTGCCATTAGTTCATCAAAATTTGGTGGTTCATCCAGACTTGATACAGCTGGTCGCTGCACTAGAGCTTCTTTAGCCTCTTCAGTGAGATCTCCAGGGTTGTTTAGTAGTTGGTCAAAGTGGTCTGTAAATCT
This sequence comes from Pholidichthys leucotaenia, assembly GCA_020510985.1. Taxonomy (NCBI): domain Eukaryota; kingdom Metazoa; phylum Chordata; class Actinopteri; order Cichliformes; family Pholidichthyidae; genus Pholidichthys; species Pholidichthys leucotaenia. The sequence goes on along the minus strand of CM035848.1, from coordinate 82,240,382 downwards.
GTCCAGGATCTTGTCTTTCTTCTGCAGAACCGTTTCACCATCCATAGCCTTTAGTTGAATCAATCCTCTTGGTTTAGGGCCGTAGATTTCTCTCAAACCTGTGAAGAATGTTTTCATGTTCTTCCTGTCTGCTGCAGTTTGAAGTTCCTCCGCTTTTTCATCCCACCAGTTGGACTTCATCTCTCTGGTGTACTTCTGTAGCTCACTCTGAGCCTCTGAGTATTTCTTCTTCTTCGACCCTGTGTTACACTGTAGGTTATACGCCTAGCTGTATTCCTCACTTCTAGTAGTTTCTTCAGGTGTTCATCATGCTCATCAAACCAGTCTTGATGTTTCCTCTCAGGGTGGCCTAATACATCCCTTGCAGTCTGATACACCATATCCTTCAGTGTTGCCCATTTCTCTTCTATGTCATTCTCTGAGTTGTTGCTGTCCCAGTCTTTCAAGTTTTCATCCATTTCCTGTGTAAGTTCTTCCTGCTTCTTTTGGCCTTTCAGTGCACTAGTGTTTAGCTTCCGTGGTGGCTTCACACCCATCCTGCAGTGCTGTTTTCGTCTCCAAATCCTTAATCTAGATCTCAGCATAACATGATCAGTACCACAGTCTGCACCTCTCATTGCTCTGGTGTCCAATACGTCCCTTATGTGTCTCTGCCTGACTATGATGTAGTCTAATAAGTGCGAGTGCTTGGATCTTGGGTGCATCCATGTCTTCTTGTGTGTGTCCTTGTGCTTAAATAGAGTGTTGGTTATCACAAGGTTGTACTCTGAACATAGTGCAAGTAGAAGTTCTCCATTAGCATTGCACTTGCCTACTCCATGATTGCCTAGCACTCCTTTCCATTTCTCAGTGTCCGAACCAACTCTGGCATTAAAATCTCCAATGAGTATCAGCCTGTCATCAGTCGGTACACGCCTGATAGTCTCACGTAAATCACTGTAGAACTCTTCCTCACCTCCTCTGTGTTGGTCGTTGTTGGGGCATATACACTAATGAGTGTGGCGTACATCTTCCGCTGTAGTGGGAGTCTCATAGTCATTATCCTGTCGTTGATTGGCACCGGTTCCTCACCAAGCATTGCTGCTATCTCCTTTCTAACTGCAAAGCCCACTCCTGCTTCTCTCCTTTCTTGAGCTGATCTCCCACTCCAAAAGATGTACCCATGGTCTTCCAGGCTGTCATATCCAGGCAATCTTGTTTCACTAAGTGCAGCTATGTCTACATTGTACCTGTTCATTTCCAGGGCCACAAGCGCTGTCTGTCTTTCTGGGTGCTGTGATGTTGTTCTGTTTAACAGAGTGCGTACATTCCATTCTGCTACACACAAGGCTGCTGTTTTCCTCTTCTTTTGTCTTCCTGCTCCTAGCTTACTTTTTGCTGCCTGTCGGAGTGTGAACAGATCAGCGTGGACCTTGTAAGCCTGGGCAACGTCCGAGCTGGTATGAGTTGCTTTCTGATTGACCATTTCATGAAACTGCTTGCAAAGTATTTGAGTACTGCTAGCTTTTGCTGGACTAGCAGCACATTCTTGACAGATAAAGGTATTATCAGTGGCAAGGACAAGCCAAGACAAACTGACTCCAGTATCTGTTGCAGTGACTGACCAGATGATAGGTTTGTTTATCTCTGCTCTTTGTGTAGTGCATGTCACGATGCACTGACTGGCACAGTCCACCACAAACTTTGCGACAGATGTGTTTATCTGCCAGGATGTCCAGTCTCACCCCGTGTAACTAGGAGTGGTCCACCACAGACCTGTGGCAGATATTGTTTTTAGTTCTGCCAGGATGCCCAGTTTCACCCTCCACGCCCTTGGAAGGGCAGGGATGCCGGTTGAGTCGCCGACGGCCTGACCCATGAGACAGGTAGTACAGGTTTTCATGGTTATCTGGTAGCAAGCAAGCCAATGCTTGACCTGACAAAAAAAAAAAAAAAAAAAAAAGAGATGTAAGTCTCAGTTAAAAGCTGCCAATTTCTGACCAAAAAACTGGAATTTTATTGGTAAGAAGCTGCAACTTTAGCAAAAAGACAAAAAAAGTGTAAATTTCCCACTGTTTACAACCTAAAATGCTTCAAATATAAGATTTGACCAGCTGTGTGGGATTGTGGAGCACATCTTCAACCTGAGCCTGAAGCTGGGGAGGGTACCACAGTTGTGGAAAACATCTTGTGTGGTACCTGTACCAAAGACTTCCCACCCCAAAGACCTGAACAGCTACAGACCAGTGGCCCTGACGTCTCACATGATGAAGATCCTGGAGAGACTGCTCCTTGCTCACCCCCCCCCCCCCCGGTGGGACCAAAGATGGATCCACTCCAGTTCGCCTACCAGCATGGCATTGGGGTGGAGGATGCAGTGATCTTCCTCCTTCACCGTTCCCTGTCCCACCTGGAGAAGCCCAGGAACGCGGTGAGGATCATGTTCTTTGACTTCTCCAGTGCTTTCAACACCATCCAACCGATGATCCTGAAGGACAAGCTGCTGTGCGCAGGGGTGGACCAGCACCTGTCATCATGAATCCTGGACTACCTCACTAACCGGCCACAGTTTGTGAGAACCTGGGATTGTGTGTCCGACACGATCATCGGTAGCATGGGGGCCCCCCAGGGAACGGTTTTGGCTCCCTTCCTGTTCACCCTTTATACTGCGGACTTCTCACACAACACAACACACTGCCATCTACATAAGTTCTCTGACGACTCTGCGATCGTCGGCCTCATCTCCAATGTAGATGAAGCTGAGTACAGAGGACTTATCCAGGACTTTGTGGACTGGTGCCATTGGAACTACCTCCAGATCAACGCGAGGAAAACTAAGGAGCTGGTGGTGGACTGCCGCAAGCAAGGACAACCCCCTCACAGCACCAGTAAACATACAGGGAACAGACATTGAGATGGTGACATCCTACAAGTACCTGGGTGTTCATCATACAATAAACGGAGACGTGGCTTACGGCGCATGACCGGGATGCGGACCTGTGGATTGACTGCTTTGGAGCCCCACTTTGCTCGGATCGGCAGGAAGAGGTAACGGGGAAACGTCAGGGGGGTGGCGTATGTTTATATATTAATAAACAGTACTGTACATCTGTCAAGGTCAGAGAGCGTATCTGTACACCCGATGTGGAGCTTCTGTCCATATCGCTACGCCCCTTTTATCTGCCCCGCGAGTTCCCCCAACTTTTCATCACGACTGTGTACATTCACCCGAGGGCAGACGCTGACTCCGCCTCCAGCATCGTCTTTGATGTGGTCCAGTGGCTGCAGTCAATTTCTCCAGAGGCTCCAAACTTTATTCTTGGGGATTTTAACCATGTTTCTTTAAAGAAGACACTTAAAAACTTTTATCAGTATGTCTCCTGCCCAACCAGGTGAAAAAAGACATTGGATCTGTGCTATGGATCCATTGAGAGGGCCTATAAATCACTTCCCCTTCCTTCTTTAGGCTCCTCAGATCACAACTGTGTACATTTGCTGCCCACATATAAAACTGCTCTCAAAAGAGGCAAGGTGAAGACCAGAGACATAGATGTGTGGACAGAGGATTCAGTGCACTGCCTCCAGGAATGCTTTAGCTGTACGGACTGGGAGGTGTTCACACTGTCCTGTGGGGATGATTTGGACTCTTTGGTAGACGTCACATGCTCATACATGGCTTTCTGTAAAAATATGATCGTTCCATGTAAACGTGTCAAAATATATCCCAACAACAAGCCATGAGTTACAAAATCAGTTAAATCCTGCTTACAGAGGAAAGCACTTACCTTTAAACAGGGGTCTGTTTCTGAGCTACAGGTTGCCACAAAAGAGCTGAAGTCCGAAATTTTAAGAGCAAAACAGAATTATAAATCAGAATTGGAAAGCAAGATGGCAACAAAGAAACTTGGTTCAGCCTGGGCCAGTATGAAAACTATTGCAGGCCTTCAGAGCACAGAGCGCAGTAATTGTGTGTTTTTAGATGGTTTTAATTCAGACACAGAGCTGGCTAATGCTCTTAATTGTTTTTATGGTCGTTTTGATTCCTCTGATTTTAGCACAGAAACCCAAGATTTGAAACAGAAACTCAAAGACAATCAGCACTTTAATATTGAGGTGCAGGATATTAAAAGGGAGTTCTGTGCTGTAAAAGTGAACAAAAGTCAGGGCCCTGATAATATATGTGGGCGCTTGGTAAAGTCCTGTGCACATGAACTGAGTCCTGTACTTCATTACATTTTCAATAAGTCCTTACAGACACAACATGTGCCTAAGATCTGGAAAGATGCCGTGGTTGTTCCCGTTCCAAAATCCAGCTGTCCTAAAACAATAAACGACTTTAGACCAGTTGCTTTGACTTCAATTTTAATGAAAATTTCTGAAAAACGTCAGATCTGAGGTCCTAAAGCAGACTGAAAATGCATTGGATCCTTTGCAGTTTGCATATAGGCCTCACAAAGAAGTGGAGGACGCCACTGTCACTCTGTTTAACATGCTTTTTAAACATCTGGATTTTAATGGGACACACGCCAGGCTGTTATTTGATAGATAGATAGATTAGTTTATTTGACAGTGACAGTGCAATAAACATAGACAATTAATCAATGACAATCAATCTGATGTGTTGCACATAGAGTGTATAGCTATTAGCTAATTTGCAACTCTTGTCCCTGGAATGAATTTGTGGACTTTTCCTCCGCCTTTAATACAATCCAACCTCATATTTTAGTTGAAAGGCTCCTGCAACAATTTGATTTGAGCAATAATCTGGTGGGTTGGATTCTGGATTTCTTAACCAACAGGACACAGAGAGTAAGGGTTAATAGTACATTGTCTGACCAAAAGTGCTCTTCTACTGGCTCTCCTCAGGGGTGTGTGTTGTCACCACTACTCTTCATCCTGTACACAAATATGTGTCGGAGCAGACATGACAACAGACACATTATAAAGTATGCTGATGATTCATTTTTGTCAGTCTCCTCCAGGATGGTGAGAGTGGCCACGGCCCAGTAGTTGATGATTTTGTTCACTGGTGTGAGGATTCCTACCTGCAGCTGAATACGACAAAAATTAAAGATATGATTATTGACTTTAGGAGGAAAACTCCCAGGCACAAAGTCACCGTACTAAAAGGCCAGACCACCGAATGTGTACAATCCTACAAATATCTTGGGACGATTATTGATAGTAATTTAAACTTTGAAGAGAACTGTGAAAGGGTGTGCAAAAAGGGTCAGCAACATTTGCATTGTTTAAGGAAACTTGCACGCTTCCAAATTGACCAAACCATAATGACAATGTTTTATCGGGCTTTTATTGAATCTGTTTTATCCTCTTTTTTAGTATCATGGTTTGGTCAGATAAAACTGAAACAGAGGAAATCCTTGGATCAGGTAGTTAGATGGTCCAGTCGTTTGCTTGGTAAGTCACAGCTGAGCCTGACATCCTTGTACACCAGACAGGTACAGAGGATTGCTACCTCCATTTTAAATGATGACTCCCACCCACTGCACTGCCACTTTCAGCGTCTTCCCTCAAGACGGAGGTTTGCTGTCCCAAAAAGTAAAACCCAGCGCTACAAAAACAGCTTTGTTCCTGCTGCTGTCAAAGAGCTGAACAAGTTGTAACAATATATTGCACATAATTTAGTTACCTATTTATTAACTCCATTTTATATTTACTTATTTTTGTAGGATTTATATCTGGGTTCTAAATCTTTTATTGGGTTTTAGACCTTTGAGTTTTTAACCTCTTTGACTCGTCTTTAACTTTTTAATATGATCCTTCTCTCTTATCTCTGGTTTTTCTCTGATCTCGTTGTCTTTATATCCTGATTGATGGAGCCTTGAGTATTTTTATCATGTTTATAGTCAGCTTCATGTGTGCCTGTGTTTGTGTTTATGTTAAATGTAATTGTGGTTTGTAAATATGGATGTCACCAGACTGCAAAACAAATCTACCTACGGGTACAAATAAAGTAACCTGAACCTGAACCTAAACTAGACTGGTCACACAATACCGACGCACTCTACAAGAAGGGACAGCGCAGGCTGTTCCTACTGAGGAGGTTCAGGTCTTTTGGTGTACAAGGGGCGCTGCTGAAGACATTCTATGACACAGTGGTGGCATTAGCCATCACTTTTGGAGTGGTCTGCTGGGGCAGTGGCATTACAGCAGCCGATAGAAAGAGACTGAACAAACTAATCAAGAAAGCTAGTTCTGTCCTGGGACAACGCCTTGACCCAGTGGAGGAGATAGGAGAGAGAAGGATGGTGGCTAAACTGTTATCTCTGCTGGAGAGTTTGGTCCATATTGACATGATGGCATCACACAGTTGGCGCAGATTTGTCGGCTGCACATCCATGATGCGAATCTCCCGTTCCACCACATCCCAAAGATGCTCTATTGGATTGAGATCTGGTGACTGTGGAGGCCATTTGAGTACAGTGAACTCATTGTCATGTTCAAGAAACCAGTCTGAGATGATTCCAGCTTTATGACATGGCGCATTATCCTGCTGAAAGTAGCCATCAGAAGTTGGGTACATTGTGGTCATAAAGGGATGGACATGGTCAGCAACAATACTCAGGTAGGCTGTAGCGTTGCAACGATGCTCAATTGGTACCAAGGGGCCCAAAGAGTGCCAAGAAAATATTCCCCACACCATTACACCACCACCACCAGCCTGAACCATTGATACAAGGCAGGATGGATCCATGCTTTCATGTTGTTGACGCCAAATTCTGACCCTACCATCCGAATGTCGCAGCAGAAATCGAGACTCATCAGACCAGGCAACGTTTTTCCAATCTTCTATTGTCCAATTTCGATGAGCTTGTGCAAATTGTAGCTTCAGTTTCCTGTTCTTAGCTGAAAGGAGTGGCACCCGGCGTGGTCTTCTGCTGCTGTAGCCCATCTGCCTCAAAGTTCGACGTACTGTGCGTTCAGAGATGCTCTTCTGCCTACCTTGGTTGTAACGGGTGGTTATTTGAGTCACTGTTGCCTTTCTATCAGCTCGAACCAGTCTGGCCATTCTCCTCTGACCTCTGGCATCAACAAGGCATTTCCGCCCACAGAACTGCCGCTCACTGGATATTTTTTCTTTTTCGGACCGTTCTCTGTAAACCCTAGAGATGGTTGTGCGTGAAAATCCCAGTAGATCAGCAGTTTCTGAAATACTCAGACCAGCCCTTCTGGCACCAACAACCATGCCACGTTCAAAGTCACTCAAATCACCTTTCTTCCCCATACTGATGCTCGGTTTGAACTGCAGGAGATTGTCTTGACCATGTCTACATGCCTAAATGCACTGAGTTGCCGCCATGTGATTGGCTGATTAGAAATTAAGTGTTAACGAGCAGTTGGACAGGTGTACCTAATAAAGTGGCCGGTGAGTGTATATTTATGTGTACATACTGTATGTATATCACTGCTCTTATTTTCTTATCTTCTTAATTATTGCTCTGAGTGTTGCTATCCCTGTGCTGTTGCAATCCTGGAATTTCCCCATTGTGGGACTAATAAAGGCTTATCTTATTTGAGTAAAATGTTGCAAGTTAAATCTTTTTTTTTAAACTGCAACTTCAAGAGTAAGAAAAGTTCTAAATTCACGAGGAAAAAGCTGCAAAATTATGAATAATAAAAAGCTGCAAATTTTCAAGTAAGAAGCTGCACATTTCTGAGTAAAATGGCTGTAACTCTGCAGGAAAATCCTGCAAATTTATGAGAAAAATCCTCACATTTACAAAAGAATGTTTCTAATTTACATGAAAAAGGATGTGATAAATTGGCATGTGTTGGCCATTTTTTAAAATGACAGCCATGAGCAGGAACTAAACGGTGGTGTTAAATCCTGCAGATCTGCGCTAATCTGCAGGGAAAAGGAGAAGAAGAGGAATAGGTGATCCCTAGCAGCAGAAATAATCCAGTCAACCCAGGAAGAGTAAACATATGACACCCCATGACACCCAACAGATCACCCCCCCATGACATCAGTGGGAACAGCTGGTACAAACTTCACACCTTTGTCCATTTACATGTTCCATTCTGATGACAATTCAAACAGAGCTGCTGCTGAGATGGAAACCAAAGGGTTAAAAGGGTGACATGGCTTTAACCCCTTAACGCCTGAATTTATTTCCAATTATGAAAAAAAAATTTCACTTGTGTTTTTGCTTTCAAGTAGATGCTAAATTAAGTTGAGAAAGTTAATTTGACTATAGCACATAAAATAGATATAAATTTAGGTATGATGCAAATTAGCGACAACAGGCATCTATGGTAAAAAAAAGGTAAAAAAGCACCTGTTCCCATCTCAAGTATGAAGTCTTTTATTTATGCAACAAAGTTATTTTCAGTAATTTCAACTCTCATGACTGCCAAACTATAACCCTAACCCTAACCCTAACCCTAGCAATCAGGAAATGGATGGTGCTCCGTCTCTGACCGCTCCTACGAGAAACTAATGCTTGCAAAAGGTTCCTAGGTATGTGTTAGAAGTGCTCCAACTGGAAGTGGAGGAATACAGACAGTATTTTGGTTGCATTTGGAGCGGAAGCGGTTTGATGCGAATTTGCGACAACAGGCGTCAAGTGGTTAACAGCAGCACTGATACCCCCCCCCCCCCCCCCACCACCAACTGACCTGCTGGACAGGAACTAACAACTCCTCAGACCTGTTAACACAATTTTAACAACAAAAGGACATGCAAAAGAACAAAGATTCCCTTTGATTTAATAGGATAACAGCATGAATTTTCTGGTCTGTGAATGAACAGAGCAGCCATGAGTGTTTCACGGGGTCACTTCTTGAATTATAATGGTTAATCTAAGTCACAATTTCAGGAAACAAACTTCAGGGGAAACTTAAACCCATGACACATTGTTTTAAATTTTGCTGATTTTTTTTTTTTCGCTCTTCCAGTCCTTATGGCCACTTTCTGATTGCTTTGAGTTTTTAAAACATCATTTTAACAATAATGTTAACTGATTTAAAGTACATTTCTAACCACACTATATCATACAAAATGCCGTTTAACATACAATTTCATTTGATCACATTTAGAGCTTAATTCAAACAAGCAGAGTATTTGCAACCAAATTAATTAAGACTTGAACTGACTTCCGGTCATGGCCGCCACGTAGGAGGACGTGCTTCACTCTACTCTGTTCTTAAAAATAAAAAAATCGGCAAATAACCCTCTCAATTGGAACAAAACCTATCCCAGCGTTTGGGCGAGGACATGCCGGTAAAGCCTAAGGCTGGGAAATCAGGTGAAGGAAAAACTGAACCGCCGAAACAGTCCAAGTTAACGGACTTTCACATCCGTGACGAAGCAGAAAAATCCCCAGATATGGCGGAGCAAGCTAGTGGAGGAGCAGTAAATGCTGGCAACGGCACAGGTGCGGTGCTTGCTGCCATTGGCTCAATGAGAGCAGACTTCTGTACTAAGTTTGATGGGATTATAGCAGCGATAGAGGGTTTGAGAAAGGAATTAAGCGACTGTATGGAACGAGTGTCGCAGGTGGAGCTCCGAATTTCCAGCGCTGAGAATGACGTCACCAGCCTACAATTAAAGGTGCGCACATTGGAATTAAACAATAAACGTCTGGAAGATAATGTCCTGGATTTAGAATCGCGGTCGAGACGGAACAGTCTGAGGCTGGTGGGTCTTCCTGAGGGTACGGAGGGGCTGGACTCATGTTCCTTTTTGGAAAAGTGGATCCCAGAAGCGCTGAACAACGCGGAGCTGCAGTCATCAGTCGTTCTGGAAAGCGCACACCGAATTGGCCCACTGAGAGATAATAAGGCATCACCAAGGACGCTGATTATGAAGTTCCTCAGCTACAGAGACAGGATGACGATCTCCAACGCGGCGCAAGCCAAAGGAGAAATTAAATACCAGGATCAACATGTGCGGTTCTACCCAGATCTGGCCACAGGAATCCAACAATTAAGGAAACAGTTTGACCCCGCCCGTAAAGAGCTACGCAACCTTGGGATTTGTCATGGAGTGGTTTATCCTGCAAGACTGCTGGTCACATATAAAGGGAGAACCCACACTTTCAAGACCCCAGAAGAGGCGCAGGAGCTCATCAAGAAGATCCAAGAAGAGACTGGTGGGAGCTAAGCATGAAGCATGAATAAGATATAAGGTAGAATATTTAAGCATTTGCACAGGCATCTGACTGATCTGAAGCAAATAGCAAGTTCACAAAATACAGATTGTATTGTATTAAAAAAAAACAACAAAAAAAAAAACTATGATGTACAAAGTTGCTATAAAATTTTAGAGTTAAGTTGGAAAACTACAGAAGACAGTTAATGTTATGTTATTAAAAGCAGTAGAGTCAGGGTGATTGAGAGGAGAAAGAAAGAATGGTTTTGCCTGATCCTTGTGAGTGAGGAGCAGTCAATGGCTATAGCGGGAGACGGAATTTTTTTTTGATTTTGGGGGGATTACCACGAATGTGGGAAGGGGGAATTTGTTTGTGTGTAGTTTGTAGGATGAATGTTCAACCACTCGTGTTTTTGCTTCTCTGTGTGAGCATGTTTACATTGCGAGGTAATCTCAAACTCCTTATTGATCATAGACCAAAGCGTTAATCTTAATTTAACTTCATGGAATTGCAGAGGTCTACAAAATTTAAAAATCTTAAACAAGTTATGAATAAAATAAAAGACATAGGTTCAAAAATTGTGTTTTTACAAGAAACTCATCTAATAGAGGAGGATGTAAAAAGAATTAAAAAAAGATGGCAGGGAAGTGTATTCACCTCATCATTTTCATCTCGAGCCAGGGGAGTTATGACTCTCATACACAAAACAGTCCCATTTCAAGTGAAAAATGTAATTGGAGACAAATTAGGAAGATACCTAATCATTCAAGGATCTTTGTTATTAGAAAATATAAATCTGGTGAACTTATACGGTCCCAATATAGATGATCAAAACTTCTTTGCTAATTTATTTCTTATTTTATCATCACTTACAGGGCAGCATATAATAGCAGGGGATTTTAATTGTACATTGAATCCCAGCATAGATAGATCAACAGGACTGGACTGTACACACAATGGATGCAGGATGATCATTAATCATTTTATGAAAGAATTGAGATTGCTAGATATATGGAGAGAAATGAAACCGCAAGTAAAAGCCTACTCTTGTTATTCTAATACCTACAAGACATTCTCACGTATTGACTATTTTTTGATCTCCACAGAATTAAGATCCAAGATTCAAAACTGTTTCTATGATAACATTGTGATCTCTGATCATGCACCCTGCTGTCTAATATATGTAGATAAGAAATTGACAAAGGAACCAGGTAGGTGGCAATTTCAGCATAAATGGCTTCAGGACAAGGAATTTGTTAAGTACATAGAAAAACAGATAGATGAGTTCTTTGATATCAATACTACACAAACATCAGCATGTATAAAGTGGGAGGCTTTCAAAGCTTTTATTAGGGGGCATATTATTAGTTATACAGGTTCAAAATCTAAGAAGACTCGAGAGGAGAGAGTCCAATTGGAACATAAAATAAAAATTCTCCAAGAAAAAGTGTATGCAGGAAGTGACCCAAAGTTAGAGAATGAATTACTGATTCTGAGAGCTGAATATGACAAAAAATCAGCGAATAGAGCTGCCTCGAGTCTTCTAAGATTGAAGCAATCTTTTTATGAACAAGGTGAAAAATCAGGGAAATTATTGGCATGGCAGATTAAACAATTAGAATTTAAAACACCAATTACCAGTATTATAAGTAACGGACAGGCAGTTGTAGATCCTTTAGAAATTAACAGTGCTTTTAGAGATTATTATGAAAAACTATATGACACAAAAAATGAAACTGACTTAACAAAACTAAATGGGTTTTTGGACGAATTATCTATACCTTGTATTCCAAATGAAAACAGGGAGATACTGGAGTCTAAAATTAGTCAAGAAGAAGTTGGGCTAGCCATTGATGATATGAAATCAGGAAAAAGTGCAGGACCAGATGGTCTTCCAGTTGACCGCTATAAAAAATTTAAGAATAAATTAATAAAACCATTTTTGGAAATGGTTTTAGAAGCATTTCAAAATAGTAATTTACCACTATACATGAATAATGCCTTAATTATACTGTTGCCAAAACCAGGTAAACCCTCTAATAAATGTGAAAATATGAGACCAATAAGCCTATTAAATGCTGATCTTAAGATAATCTGTAAAATTTTAGCAAGACAGCTACAAGAAATATTACCAAATATTATTAACCGAGATCAGAATGGCTTTATAAAGGGAAGACAAGGCTTCCATAATGTAAGAAGACTATTTAATATTATCTATTCTAATAAAGAAGCACCAGATACAGCTCTCCTATCATTGGACGCCGAAAAGGCCTTTGATAGGGTTGAATGGCCCTTTCTTTTTGAAGTCCTACAAAGGTTTGGATTTGGAAATAATTTCATAAAATGGGTTCAGATAATATACAATAATGCTACAGCAGAAATCCTAACAAACAGCAATATCTCAAAATCAATAAAAATCAATAGAGGATGTCGACAAGGCTGTCCACTTTCACCTTTACTGTTTACTATGGCAATTGAACCTTTAGCGATGGCAGTACGTTTACATCCACAAATATATGGAATTAAAATAGGACCAACAGAACATAAAATCTCCCTGTATGCTGATGACATAATTTTGTTCATGTCGAATCTTAAAAAATCAATTCCGACTTTGTTGAATTTAATAAAGAATTTTGGGGAAATATCAGGATATAAAATAAATAAAACTAAATCTTCAATATTAATGCTAAATGAGACCCAGAGAAATCACCCAGGTCCTGAGGTAAATCAATTCAAAGTTGTAAATCAGTTTAAATATTTAGGAATTCAAATTTTGCCTAAGCTAGAATTAGTCGCCAGTGCCAACTATGAAGCCTCTTAATGATAGACATTAATGAGTTACTTCAGAGATGGATGTCACTACCAATGTCGATGATTGGGAGAATTAATATACTTAAAAGTAATATCTTACCCAAAATGCTTTATTTATTTCAATACATTCCTTTACCACCACCTTCAGATCTATTCTTAAGAATTAAAAAAAAGTTAGTGGAATTTATATGGAACAATAGGAAGGCTAGATTACGTCTGTCCTTACTATATTTACCATTTGATCGTGGAGGTCTGAAATGTCCAAACTTTATGTTGTATTACTGGTCAGCACAACTGAGGTCTATGACATATTATTTTTCATCAAATGATCTCCCTCACTGGACTGAAATGGAATCATACAATTTACCTTTACCTCTTCCCGTAGTCATATACTCAGACTCGGCAAAAAAATTACAGAAACAAGTTAAAAATCCATTTGTAAAGCATATGATCAAAATATGGTGTGAAACCAAAAAATATCTAAAAGAACCACACTTATTGTCACAATTTAGCCCAATATGGGGTAATCAATATTTTAAACCAGGGAGAGCAGATGCTGTATTTAAAGTATGGAATTTAAAAGGGATTCAAAAGATTCGAGACTTATATTTGTCAGGTTCAGATAACATAATGTCTTTTGAAGAACTGAGGATCAAATTTAATCTTAATAGAACACATTTTTTAAAATATCTTCAGCTTAGGAACTTTATTCGATCAAATCAAAATAATGCTCTCATCCGACCTACTTATTCATCCTTGGAAAAAATCTTGACGAAAGATAGTAAGAGAAAGGGTATTATTTCAGAGTTTTATAACTCATTGACATTATCCTCAAGTGAAAACTCACAGAAAAGACTGAATTATTGGAAAGAAGACCTGCAAACTGAAATTTCAGAGGAACAATGAGAATCGGCTTGTGCAGAAGCTCAAACCAAATCAATAAATGTACGTCTTAAATTGATACATTTTAAATGGTTAATGCGGATGTATGTTACACCGGTGGAGTTAAATAGATATAACAAAAACATACCAGATACATGCACAAAATGTATGGAAAGTAAAGGAACCTTATTTCATTGTTTATGGGAACTGTAGAAAAATTAGAATGTTTTGGGAAGAGGTGAGGGTAACAATTGAAAAAATAATTTCAAAACAAATCATATTGAATACTAAACTGTTTTTGTTGGGTCTTTATCCAGAAAAGCATAACTTTAACAAGAGTGAGAGAGCATTCATAGACCTCAGTTTGCTTAACGCCAAAAAATGTATTGCACTATTGTGGAAAAAGACTCATAGACCAGATGTGACTCAGTGGTTAAGACAGATGTTAACAAACCTTCCACTATAAAGAATAACATACATACTGAAATCAAAAGAAATTGTGTTTGAGAATATATGGAGACCTTTCATTGATTATGTAAAGAATTTAAACATAACTTTTGAAGAAGAAGGTGAATGATGTGTGTGGACCTTGTAAATTCCAAATTGGTGAATGTATAGTATGTATACTTACGTAATGGATTGCCTAGACTAAACAGAGGAGCATTGTTGAAGACCTGCCTTTGTTAGTGGTTGTTGGTGTTTTTAGTATTTTTTTTAATTATTTTAGTGTTAGTGTTTGATTGTTTGTGTTTTGTTTGTAAAAAGGTTCAATAAAAATATTGTGGAAGAAAAAAAAAAATTAAGACTTGAACTAAAAAAATCAATCTGAATACAACTGGGAGCGTTTAAGAACAAAAATCTTTGGCTTCCTTCATGAAGTTCTGCCTACAGATCACCTGCACTCAAAACATTCCAAGTACCTCTCATGGGACAGACCAGATTCCATACAAAAATGTTAAAATTTTACTTTGGCTTTGTCTTTAAGGGGTTGCTGTTCCAGTTAAAAGTCTCAAGTGTTGAAGGGTCCACCTTTGTATAAAACGGCCAAGTCAGTATACCACAAAAGGCTCAAAGTCGCTAAAATAATCCAAAGGTAAAACCGGCTGTTAATGTCATTTAAGCCCTGCATGGCTTTGATAACGCAAACCCTCATGGATCGTCACCTTATCGTGGTGGGGGGGTTTGCGTGCCCCAGTGATCCCAGGAGCTATGCTGTCCGGGGCAATTTGCCTCTGATAGGGTCACCCAAGACAAACTGGTCCTGGGTGAAGGGCCAGACTAAGAACGATCCAACAGACTCTCGTGATAAATTCTATATCAAGGATTCAGTGTACCCCGCCCGGTATGGGGTTACCGGGGCCCCACCCTGGAGCCAGGCCTGGGGGAGGGGCTCAAAGGCTAGCATCTGGTGGCCGGGTTTCCACCCATGGGACCCGGCCGGGCTCAGCCCAAAGGAGTTACATGGGTCCCCCCTCCAGTGGGCTCACCACCTGCAGGAGGGATCATGGGGGTCCGGTGTTATGTGGATTAGGTGGCAGTCAAAGGCGGAGACCTTGGCGGACTGATCCCAAGCTTTCTAAACTGGCTTTTGGTACGTGGAATGTCACCTCTCTGGTGGGGAAGGAGCCTGAGCTGGTGTACGATGTTGAGAGATACCGGCTAGATATAGTCGGCCTCACCTCAACACACAGCTCCAGTTCCGGAACCAGTCTCCTGGAGAGGGGCTGGAGCTTGGCCTTTTCTGGAGTTGCCCCGGGTGAGAGGCGACGAGCAGGGGTGGGTATTCTTGTATCCCCCCACCTTGCTGCCTCTATATTCGAGTTTTCCCCGGTGGACGAAAGGGTTGATTCCCTGCGCCTTTGAGTTGGGAAATGGGTCCCTAACCCTAACCCTAACCCATTCAGACCTGGTAGACCCAAACGTATAGTGAGGGTGTGCTGGGAACGTCTGGCTGAGGCCCCTTTCCGGGAGGTCTTCAACTCCCACCTCCGGAAGAACTTCAACCACATTCCGAGGGAGTCTGGAGACATGGAGTCTGAATGGGCCATGTTCTCCACCTCTGTTGTTGAAGCGGTGGACCAGAGCTGCGGCCCCAAGGTGGTCGGTGCATCTCATGGTGGCAACCCCCGAACCAAGTGGTGGACACCAGTGGTGAGGGGGGCCATTAAGGTGAAGAAGGAGTCCTATCCAGCTTGGTTGGCTTGTGGGACTCCTGAAGCAGCTGAGGTGTACCAGCAGGCCAAGCGGAGTGCAGCTCGGGTGGTTGCTGAAGCAAAAACCCGGGTATGGGAGGAGTTCGGTGAGGCCATGAAACAAGACTTTCGGTCGGCCTCGAAGAGATTCTGGCAAACTGTCCGGCGGCTCAGGAGGGGAAAGCAGCTCCCTGTCCACACTGTGTATGGTGCGGATGGGACACTGTTGACTTCGACTGGGGATATCGTCGGGCGGTGGAAGGAATACTTCGAGGATCTCCTCAATCCCACTGACACGCCTTCCACAGAGGAAGCAGGGTTTCGGGACGAGGGGGATGACTCGCCTATCACAGGGGCTGAGGTCGCCAAGGTGGTTAAAAATCTCCTTGGTGGCTGGGCACCAGGGTGGACGAGATTTGCCCTGAGTACCTCAAGGCCCTGGATGTTGTTGGGCTGTCATGGTTGACACGCCTCTACAACATTGCGTGGAGGTCGGGGGCAGTACCTTTGGCACAGCAAACCGGGGTGGTGGTTCCTCTCTTCAAAAAAGGGGACCGGAGGGTGTGCTCCAACTTTAGAGGGATCACACTCCTCAGCCTCCTTGGGAAGGTCTATGCCAAGGTACTGGAGAGGAGAATCCGCCCATTGGTCGAACCTCGGATTCAGGAGGAGCAATGTGGTTTTCATCCTGGCCGTGGCACATCGGACCAGCTCTTTACCCTCTCGAGAATTCCTGAGGGTTTGTGGGAGTTTGCCCAACCAGTTTACATGTGTTTTGTGGACTTGGAGAAGGCATTTGACCGTGTCCCTCGTGGCTTTTTGTGGGGGGTGCTTCGGGAGTATGGGGTATCGGGCTTGTTGTTACGAGCTATTTCATCTCTGTACGACCATTGTGGGAGTTTGGTTCGTATTGCCAACACTCGGTCAGAGTCATTCCCAGTGATAGTTGGACTCCGCCAGGGCTGCCCTTTGTCACCGATCCTGTTCATAATTTTTATGGACAGGATTTCTAGGTGCAGCCAGGGAATGGAGGGTGTCATGCTTGGTGACCACAGGATCTCATCTCTGTTGTTTGCAGATGATGTCCTGTTAGCTTCATCCAGCAATGACCTACAGCTCTTGCTGAGACCGTTTGCCGCTGAGTGTGAAGCGGCTGGGATGAGAATCAGCACCTCCAAGTCCGAGTCCATGGTCCTCAGCCGGAAAAAGGTGGATTGTCCTCTCTGGGTTGGGGACAGGCTCCTGCTCCAAGTGGAGGAGTTTAAGTATCTTGGGGTCTTGTTCACGAGTGAGGGGAAAATGGAGCGAGAGATCGACAGACAGATTGGAGCAGCATCTGCAGTGATGCGGACGTTGTACTGGTCTGTTGTGGTGAAGAGGGAGCATAGTTCTAAGGCAAAGCTGTCGATTTACCAGTCAATCTATGTTCCTACTCTCACCTATGGTCACGAGCTTTGGGTAATGACCGAAAGAACAAGATCGCGGATACAAGCGGCTGAAATGAGCTCTGACCGTAGGATTGCTGGACTCACCCTCAGAGATAGGGTGAGGAGCTCAGTCGTCCGGGAGAGGCTCAGAGTAGAACTGCTGCTCCTCCACATTGAAAGGAGTCAGTTGAGGTGGTATGGGCATCTGATTAGGATGCCTCCTGGACGCCTCCCACTTCAGGTGTTTCAGGCGCGTCCCACTGGGAGGAGACCCCGGGGCAGACCCAGGACTCGGTGGAGAGACTATGTCTCCCAGCTGGTCTGGGAACGCCTTGGTATCCTCTCTGAAGTGCTGGAGCAGGTGGCTGGGGAGAGGGAAGTCTGGGCTTCTCTGCTTGAACTGCTGCCTCCGCGACCCGGACCTCCGGAAAAGCGGTAGAAGATGGATGGATGGATGGATGGGCTTTGACAACGTGGAACCGGCATTTCACTTTGAAACAGATGGCAGTGAGTTATTGCAAATGAGCAAGTTTAAAACACACATAACACTAAAGTTAAGAGTATTGCAAGAAGGAAAATAGTTTAATATAAAACACAGCTGTCTTACATATTTACAAGAAAAAAGGCTGTTTATTTTAAAGTCATAAATTTATGTGGAAAAATGCTGCAAATTTACAGTTAAAAAGCGGCAAATTAAAGAGTTTCCCTTTTTAATTAAATCTTTAAAATTATGCACATTTACAAGGAAAAGCTGCAAATAAATGAGAGAACTTTCTGTGAAATAACTATACTTTGTATCATTGCGTAGCTGTATATTTTAAGAAAACAGATGGAAATTTAGTAGAAAAAACGCTGATTTTAGTTTTCAGAAAATTTGTTGCAAATTTATTTCATATTTCAGAGGAAAAAAAATCAGGGAAAAAAGCCTCAAGTTGCAAATTCAATCGAAAAATAGCAGATTTATTTTTAAAAGGTAATTTTTCTAAAAAAAAACAACAAAAAACGTGCTGATGTACAGAAAACTATTAAAAAGCTGCTCATGAATGTTGGCTTAACATGTAAACCTCTCTGATCAGCGGACAGCTGGAGGGGAGAGATATAGTCACCAAATATTGCAGGAAAACACTGACAAATTCACTATATAAAGGAGCTTTTATTTTGAAAAACCACTGTAGTTCAGGGATGTGTGGTTGACCAATGACTCACATGAAGTGACATTTTAGTTATACCAGAGTACCAGGACACTGACGTCTGCTGACTGGATGCTGTGGCTGTCAGAAATCTTCCTTTGTTTTCTAGTGAGAATAAACTCCCATTCAAATGAATGGGAAAAGACAGAAGCTTCCAGAAGGATGACTCAGCATGACTGGATCATACAATTAAAATCTATAGGAGGATCACCCCTTGAACAACCATGAATAGAACAGAAACCGTAAGACTGACAGATATACAGTAGTTTTGGTACCATGAGAATCCTGAGACTCTGAGCTACGCAGTGATATAAATTTTAAGATAAGATAAGATAAGATAAGCCTTTATTAGTCCCACAATGGGGAAATTCCAGGATTGCAACAGCACAGGGACAGCAACACTCAGAGCAACAATCAGAAGGCAAGAAAAAACAACATCTAGCAAACATATGTCCATATTACTATAAATGTATATATATAGACACACAGTGCAGAGCATTATGGCTGGTGGATGTGCAGCAGAAAGTCTAAGCTCTCTCTCCGCGGATGCAGCGGGCCAGCTGGAAGTCTTTGGGCATGATGGTGACCCCCTTAGCGAAGAAGAGACCACCAGGTGGGTCTCGCTGGTCTCCTGCAGAGCCATGACGGCGAAACTCAGGAAACGCAGGACGGTCTTGAAGTCCTGAGCGATCTCCCTCACCAGGCGCTGGACGGGCAGCTTACAGATGAGCAGCTCCGTGGATTTCTGGTAGCGACGGATCTCTCTCAGAGCCACGGACCTGTGACGGCGAGGCCTCTTCACTCTGCCGGTGGCCAGAGCGCCTCTCCGAGCAGCCCTGGTGGCTAGCTGTCTCCTGGGGGGCTTCTTCCTCCAGTAGATTTTACGGGCGGTCTGCTTGGTTCTTGCCATCGCTCTTTATTATTCTGTCTTATATTTCTTTCACGCCGCCTAAACTCCAGCCCGGCACCCGCTTCGTTTTCGCTACAGCTCCCGGTATGTCGAGTTTCCCATTAGCACCGGGCGGCGGCCAAGTGCTAGCTAGCACTAGCTCCTCCCCGCTGTAACGTCTCCCGCTGCAAACCGTGGCTCCGTCCGCCGACCCGGGAGACCCCCGGGGCGATCCGTGCGTCCGTGATATATATACAGAGTGAAAGGTGTAGAAAGAAGAAGGAAGATAAAAAAAAGGCTGTTGCAACAGGCAGCCGACTCGTGTGGCGCCGCCGGTCCGGCAGAGCCGGAACCGGAAAAAAAAAAAAAAAAAAAAAAAAAAATGCTCCGAAACACAAACTGTTCTCACACTCGTGAGTTAAAATCAGAGAAAAAATCTGGATCAAAATTTTTATCCCCCATACAAGGGTATAGGAAGAATGATCATTTTTTTCTCTGCTTTAGTGGTCCTGGAGAAAAAAATACAAAACTTAGGGCTAAGAGGAAAAGTTTGTGAGCGTCAGGACATCTGTGGCTACGTTTTTTGAAAAAATGAAGTCAGTAGAGAGAAAATTGTGGCCACAATCCCGATTTATCCAGAAATATTTTCAACAGGTCCTCCACTCTAGCCATGATGTCACCCATTCTAACCTCTCTCCGTTGACTCCCATGTTAAATGGTGATTTTTGCAGAAAAACCTACCCAACTTTAGATGCAAATATTTCAACAATCATAAGTTATCGAAAAGCTGAATGGAAGTTTAGTAGCTGACACTTGTGGAAATAAAATAAAGGCAGAATGGTTTCTGTAACTTTAAAACTGCAGAAGTTATTGAGCATAAAAGCAGAAGCAGAATTGGCAGAAATTTCCCATAGCAATGAATGGGATTTAAAAAGCCAAAAAATCATAATTTTTGCAAAAAGTATAAAAGTTCGGAAGAAGAAAAATGCAAGCTGTGGCGATGTTAAAATAAGGCACGGCGACTGGAGTTTTTAAGGAAGTTTATTCATCAATCATTGCCATCACGGAGCTCACCCCAGCTACTGTATAAGCATGCTGGAGCGAACTCTCAGGCTCTCATGAGCAGTAGTCAGAAGCAGTCAGAGTGAGAAGAGGGTGAACATATCATATTCAGCCACTTAAATACCCAGCTACAGACAATACATCAAAGGCATGTTATCATCAAAGGAACTGCAGTCAGGCATGGGACATTTGCAACACAATGAGAGCAGGAAGCATGAATGTTTGCATTTGAGTCATACACATCCACAGGATACTGGCGCCTGAACTAGACAGGGAGAGGCTGCCTATTGATCTCAACACACACATCTCATTGCTCTGCTAACTGCCCCGGCTGAGCGCTCTTTTTGTCCGTGGCTATTGTGGGGGTTACCCCATACACTCCCCCCCAGAGGGCTTAGCGGGGAGCTGAGGCCTCGATCGTTCGGCATTGGGAGCAAGCTGCTGGGAAGGTCTGTGCCGGGGCAGGGAGGAGGGTGGGGGTAGCAAGTGCCGGGGGATGTCCGTGGCTGTGTGAAGAAAAATTAGTCTCTGATTCCTCTCGCGATTCAGTCCGGTAATGAAGAAAAACAGAAGCTGAAGCTGTGTGAGGGACTTGGCGTTTCGGCTTTAGGCACGTGCGCAGCCCCCAAAGCCCTTGGGGACCGTTGACGGCTGAATTCCCGTCGTGCGCCGTGGCTGAGACCTACTCAAAATCCTGTGTGCGGGCTGCGTGTGTGCTTCAGGTGTGTGAGTAGCCCTGAAGAGCCGTGTGCAGCGGTGGAGGATGATGTATAAGCCTGTAGAGCCAGCCTGCCTCTGGTGCGCGGCACGCGCTGCGGCCACATACCTTCCAGCTGCGCTGTTCTGATGCGAGGCTCCTGTGCATGGCCGGTCCGCTGTTGTGAGGCGAATCAGGGTCAGGGGGCTTGATGGAGATCTGCGCAGTCGGCGCCGATGGTCTCCCCCGTTCGGGCTGTTGGTCGTCGCTCGTGCCGGGTCACAGTGCATTGGGGCGGTGAGAGGGAATAGACGATCTTTGTCCCTCGGGCTCGCGTAGATGTGTAGGAGCGGTGAGAGGGAGGAGACGATCTTTGTCCCTCGGCCGGTTCCAGCGTGGATGTGCAGATCTCAGGCGTGGATTGCACAATGACGCTTTCTGCAGCTTTCCCAGTCGTGGATGATCTCCGAGGGAGTTCGCCTGATTTCGGTTCTGCGTCGAGGTCTGTCGTGTGGCAGAAGGGAGGGCAGTGCTCTTGCGTCAGGCTACTGTGTTCTCTTGTCGTCGGAGATATCATCGGGGCTGCATTCGTTGTCAGCGTGTTCTCTTCAGCGTCGGGTCACCACTGTGGCGATGTTAAAATAAGGCACGGTGACTGGAGTTTTTAAGGAAGTTTATTCATCAATCATCGCCATCACGGAGCTCACCCCAGCTACTGTATAAGCATGCTGGAGTGAACTCTCAGGCTCTCATGAGCAGTAGTCAGAAGCAGTCAGAGTGAGAAGAGGGTGAACATATCATATTCAGCCACTTAAATACCCAGCTACAGACAATACATCAAAGGCATGTTATCATCAAAGGAACTGCAGTCAGGCATGGGACATTTGCAACACAATGAGAGCAGGAAGCATGAATGTTTGCATTTGAGTCATACACATCCACAGGATACTGGCGCCTGAACTAGACACAGGAGAGGCTGCCTATTGATCTTAACACACACATCTCATTGCTCTGCTAATTGCCCCGGCTGAGCGCTCTGTTTGTCCGTGGCTGTTGTGGGGGTTACCCCATAAGCATACATTATGGTTGTGCCAATCGACTGGATAAATGGAGGCTTCTCACCACACGGTGACAGATGATATCCAAGCATGGTGTTGTGGCTTACGTCTGCTCTAAGGTAAATTTGATTATGTCCAACATATTTTAACAAAATGCAGCTAACTTTATTGCGGTGGAGACGTGCTGGTCTGAATGCGCACCTTGTCATTATGAGTACAGGCAAGGAGAAGTCATAAATCATGACTCATTCTTTGTTTGGTAGCAGCAAAGTCCCAGGGAAACCCCAATGAGTGCCTGGTATCACTGGAAAGCTTAGAAATCGTACTTTCTAAAAATACCTATGTTTTTGCAGAAGACATAATTCCCGACCGATCGAACGTGAGTTTTCAGCCTAGCTAAAATATAAACAATTTGTCTTTTTCTTGCTCAGTTTTCGTGCACTTCCTACAAATTAAATATCATTTTGAAGGTCTTTCAATACAGAATATGGAAATAACGTTACATCAGTTTTGAAAATGTCCTCAAAGTGACTCATTTTACCAGCAGGGGTCATTTGTTTACAGCGTTAGCATCTTAACAGCGGCGCTAACTAATGGGGCTACTATCTACGAGGCCACTTTTTAAGTTCATCTTCCCATCTTTCGATAGTCGTGGGAAGTGGTATGATTATTTTACTGTTTTGAGGTGCCAGAGGCCGTGTTCCCACATTTCTGATGCCGGTCATTGTTTTTGAACAAGGAAAAGTGTCCCGTTTCAGGGACAACCATATGTTCTAAAGTAGTACCGAAAGTTACTACCATAATTCATGCAAGGCATCATGGGGCCTAGGAATAAGGTGGATAGAGATTAGTGCCCATATGCAAAGTAGAGGGGGCATGACTTGGTGTGGAGCTGGGAGAGCTGTCACACAGACAGCAAAGCAAGCCCAAATAAGCAAATGCATGTTAAAAAACAAGCCCAAAAACCCGCAACTGATGAAATTTGCAAGTGACTTTAGAGAAAAACAAGCCCAGTTATTTGTAATAAGCAGACTTGGCAACACTGTTTAGCGGCCTGTAGTTACTTTTAATTGGCCTTTACTGCGCTTAACCTGGGAAAAACTTGACCCAATCAGATAAAGAGCTCATGAATGTGCATGAGTAGGCAGCAAAGGGGGGGGGGGGGCATGGGGAACCAATTAGGACATTGAGATTACATGGTACATCATTTTTACTGAAAACTGATCCAAGGCCTTCTACATAAAATTCATAGGTAAGGTTAACAGAGGCAACAATGGAGGATAGGCTTTTGCTTCTTGTTTATAATTGCAGACACATATTTAAACATGAAAGTAACTTCTGTAGATCTCCTTTAAAAATCTCATGACCTCTTAAGATTCTCTTTTAAGACTTCACAACAAACATGGGGTTTCAGTGGTCGGATGTTACTGTTTAAAATTATAACTTTTTGTGGAAAACCATCAAGATTGAGCTGAAAATTTAAAAATTAATCTGCCTGTCCAGATAATTTTTTTTATTTCACATTTTGGTTTTATTAACTAATAAACAGAATTAAATGGTTCACAGCTAATAAAGACCTGGTTGCTCAAAAACAAACTATATTTTCTCCTAAACTGTGTCACTCTGCAGAAGAAATTGTCCACCTAGCCAGGAGGACACAGGCTTGTGAAAGCATGAGTCACATAACTAGCAGCACACATTCACACTTCTTTTGGTTTGAGGAAGCAGACTGGATAAGAAAATAATATGGTCGCTAACAATAAGGTTTTTGTGAGTAACAGGATCAAGACACATTGCTTCTCATTCAAAAGAAGCCAAGTATCTCTAAAACTGGGAAACTCACACCAAAACAAACTAGATTCAGTGGAAGATAAATTCTGTTGGGTAAGAGCTTCCTTTAATCGGCCAACTGAATGCCCTTCAGACATTTCCAGGTGAGGTTTGGCAGTGACTCATTAGATAAATACCAAAACGATTCTGGCTGACCTCGTTTAAATTTTATCCACTTGCTCTCGTTAACACTTCGAACTGACAAACCTGCTCTTCAGGTGTGCAAGGCAATAGCAAAGGCCTGACCCTGAATAGCACCTTCTCAGAATGTGAAGAAGTGAGTCCAAACTGGCAGGTCACAGTAACGAGGGAGTGAATGTGTGTGAAACTGTGAGCGTGAAGGGGGTGTTGGCCCTGCTCTGCCTGCAGTGATCAACAACACTGGCTGGTTATGTAACCGGGATGCTGCAGTATGTAGGTCAGCAGCACAGGGAGAGGCAGGGATGGGGTAAGAAGGATTAAGCAGAGGAGTGTGTGCTATACTGTGTGATAGTATGTGTGTGTATTCTGCACAAGCGTCCACACACATGGACGCACAGCTAAAAATCCACAGTAAGGATGTCATAAACCATTAATCTCTGATGAAAGTGAATCTATGATGTTGTCTCATACTGTTTTAATGTGCATGACCATTTTAAACATGGTTAGAGTTTTAAATAATGAGGTCAGCATGTGTGCTTGTAATCGCTATTAGATAACAACTGAACACTGAGGGTTTTTCTTTTTACATTATTTTCTTTCTGCCCCCTTAACCTGTGAATGGGAGGGGATATCATGCATATCACCACCCACATGTTGTTTTAATTAACTGCTGGTTTGCAAAGGGCAACTGATGAGAAGATAGGAGAGTAGAATTACAAACCCCAATTTCAATGATGTTGAGGCATTGTGTAAAACAAATAAAAACAGAATACAATGATTTAAAAATCATTTTCAGCCTATATTAAATTGGATACACTACAAAGATATTTAAGGTTCAAACTGATAAACTTTATAGATTTTTTCTCCAAATATTCACTTATTTTGAATATGATGCCTGCAACACATTCCAAAAAAGCTGTGACAGGGGCATGTTTACCACTGTGTTGCATCGTCTTTCTCTTTAACAACACTCAGTAAGTGTTTATGAACTGAGGACACTAATTGTTGAAGCTTTGTAGAATTCTTTCCAATTCTTGCCTGATCTACGACTTTAGTAGCTCAACATTCCGGGGTCTCCATTTTTGTTTTTGTTTGCACTTCATAATGCACCACACATTTTCAATGGGAGACAGGTCTGGACTGCAGGCAGGCCAGTCTAGTACCCTCACTTATTTACTAATATGCCACGCTGTTGTAACATGTGCAGAATGTGTGGTTTGGCATTGTGTTGCTGAAATAAGCAACACAATGCCATCCCTGAAAAAGACATTGCTTGGATGGCTGCATATGTTGCTCCAGAACCTGTATGTACCATTCAGCATTAATGGTGCCTTCACAGATGTGCAAGTTACCCATGCCATGGACACTAACACACCCCAATAACGTCACAGATGCTGGCTATTGATCTTTCTACAGTGCATGGAGGTCATGCACTGCTAACATATGACCGACAGACACTACTGGATATCGCCAAGTCAAGCAGCCACACAGAGTTTACTGGCTTTATACCACCCGACCTGCACTGCATCATCCGCCCCCACGGTGACCGTCAGCACCCCCAGGAAGGCCCCGAAGCACCGAGCCTGTGTGAGCATGCTGACCAAAAGAGAGTGCATCGGAGGCAAGGCCGAAGGCAAGGCAAGAAAGGAGGGCTACATGCTAGGCTAAAGGCTTGCCCTAGCCGGCCACCGCTACCCAGTCTCTTAATGGCAAATGTTAGGTCTTTGGAAAATAAGCCAGACGAACTAAGAGCAAAGATTGAAGACCAGCGGGAGACAAGAGTGCTGTGCCCTAATTTTCTGCAAAACCTGGCTTTCAGACAGAGTCCTGGAGAGCACTATTCAGCTACAGACACACTCAACACACTGGGCAGACAGAATAGGAGACTCTGGTAAGACGAGGGGTGGGGGTGTGTGTGTATTTATAAACTACTTGTGATGTGATGTACAAACTGTCTACAAGCACTGCTCGCCTAACATGGAGTTTTTACTGCTGAAATGCCATCCCTATTATCGACCGAGGGAATTTACCACTGTTTTTGGCTGCTGTATACATTTGTCCATAGACCAACTACACAGTAGCACTAAATAAATTCCATGACATCATCAGCGCAGTAGAGACTAAACATCCCAATACTGTTTTTATTGTTGCTGGTGACTTTAACCAGTGCAATTTACGGACTGTACTCCCCAAATATTACCAGCATGTAGACATTCCCACCCGCAATGAAAGCACATTGGATCATTTTTATTACAACATATGTGGTGCCTACAGAGCGGCACCCCGCCCCCAATTCGGACAGTCAGATCACATCTCACTGTTCATGTACCCAGCCTACAGACAAAAGCTCAAACAAACAAACCCTGTTATTAAGCAAATTAAGCGCTGAACCCCAGAGACTGAGAGCACCCTACAAGACTGTTTTTCCTGCATGGAATGGGATGTGTTTAAAACTGCAGCCACCCAAGAGGACTCTTCTGTAAACATACAGGATTATGCTGAATACTTGACTGGGTACATCAGCATGTGCGTTGATACCATCGTACCCACCATAGAGGTCAGGAAGTTCCCCAACCAGAAGCCCTGGATCAACAGTCATGTACGTCAAATGCTGCGTGCTCACTCTCATGCATTTAAATCAGGCTATGAGGTCGAGTAAAAAGCTGCAAAGTATGGACTGAGAAAGGCTATAACAAAAGCCAAGAGGCAGTACAGAGAAAAGTTGGACAGCCTCTACTCCACTCCTGACCTGGGGCGTATGTGACAAGGCCTGCAGCACATCACAAACTACAAGAGGACCAACAGCAGCACCACTACAGTCAGCCTGCCGGACAATCTCACAATCTTTTACACCCACTTCGAGACCACCAGCCACAGCACAGAGAAGAGACACAGACTTATGCCCCCCCCCCCCACACACACACACCGAGAGTCTCACCTGGCCAGGTAAACAAAGCACTGAGAAATATCAACCCCCACAAGGCAGCAGGACCAGACAACAAACCTGGGCAGGCCCTCAGAGCATGCGCTGCTGAGCTGACCGACGTTCTCACAGCAATCTTCAATCTCTCCCTCAACCAGAACATAGTCCCCTTCTGCTTCAAAACGACAACCATCATCCCCCTCCCCAAAAGGAGCCCGCCGACCTGTCTGAATGATTACAGACCGGTTGCACTTACTCCAATCATCATGAAGTGCTTTGAGAAAGTGGTGCTGCCTCTCATTCAGGACAGCATACCAGGCACCCTGGACCCCCTGCAGTACATCTACCGGGCCAACAGGTCCACCTCAAGTGCCATCGCTGCAGCACTCCATTATTCTCTCTCTCACCTGGAAGATAAAGACTCCTACATTAGGATGCTCTTTGTTGACTACAGCTCCGCCTTCAACACGGTCATCCCCCACAAACTCACCGACAAACTGTCTTCATTTGGCCTGCACCACACCCTCTGCAACTGGCTACTGGACTTTCTAACTGGCAGGCTCCAGTCTGTCAGGATGGGTAACAGGACCTCAGCCAGCATCATCACAAACACAGGTGTCCCACAGGGTTGTGTTCTCAGCCCCATCCTCTACAGCCTCTTTACCCATGACTGAGTTGCCTCCTACAAAGACAATATCATCCTGAAGTTCGCGGATGACACAGCAGTGATAGGACGCACAACTGGTGATGACGAAGCATCCTACAGGAGAGAGGTGGCCAACCTGGTGTCATGGCGTAAGGACAACAACCTCATCCTCAACACGGACAAGACAAAGGAGATGATAATGGACAAGAGGAAAGGGAGGAGGAGACCTCATCGGCCACTGTTCATCCGGAAGCTTGAAGTGGAGAGGGTGAGCAGCTTTAAATACCTGGGCATCCGCATCAGTGAGGACCTGAAGTGGACACACATCACCACAGAGCTCGTTAAGAGATCTCAACAGCGACTGTACTTTTTGAGGAGGCTGAAGAAGTTTGGCATGTCCTCCAGGATCCTCAACAATTTCTACAGATGCATCATCGAGAGCATCCTGACCAACTGCATCACTGTGTGGTATGGCAGCACCACTGCCCTGGACCATATACAGAGAGTGGTAAAGACAGCAGAGAAGATCATCAGGACTCCACTCCCCTCTCTGCAGAGCATCTACCAACACAGAGTCCAAAGGAGAGCTGACGCCATCCTCTGGGACCCCACCCACCCCCAGCACAGACTGTTGACACTTCTACCCTCAGGCTGGAGGTACAGAAGTGTGAAATGCAGGGCAACCAGACTGAAAAACTCCTTCTTTCCCACTACCATCAGACTCCTGAACAGATAACAACTCCCAAAATTCCGTAACACAGCTTTGCATATAGGAACTCACACACCGGCTGCTAAATTTGCACATTGCTCACCTGTACAGTAGATATAGTCTCACCTTTCTGATGTCCATATCATCTCTGCTGCTAATTGTCATCTCTGCTGCTACTTATCATGCACAGTCTACTGGTACTACTGGTACAGAAATTAGCACCGGGTGGTAATTTGTAATTTGTAATTATACACTGCTCATTGCACAATGCTCATTTGCACACAGTACATAGGTCTATGCCATCTCAGGTTCGCATCAGGTTGCACAATGCTCATTTGCACACTACATAGGTTTGTGCCATCTCAGGTTCACATCATCTCTGATATCAATATGCCACTATCACTTTAGTCAGCCAGTGAATTTTCAGTTTCATTCGTTTTGTTTGACTGCTTTAACTGTCCAAACTGTCTAGTGTGTTTAGAGCAGCTGGCGGCATTTCTGGGTGTTGCTGAGATATGGCTTTCGCTTTGCATGGTAGAGTTTTAACTTGCACTTGAAGATGTAGTGATGAACAGTATTAACTGATAATGGTGCTCTGTAGTGTTCCTAAGCCCACATTGTAATATCCTTTTCAAAGTGATGTTGGTTTTTAATGCAGTGTCACCTGAGGGATCGAAGATAATGGGCATTCAATGTTGGTTTTCGGTCTTGCCACTTACATGCAGAAATTTCTCCAGATTCTCTGAATCTGTTGATGATATTATGGATTCTAGATGACGAAATCCCTAAATTTCTTGCAATTTTACATTGAAAAATGTTGTTCTTAAACTGTTGGACTATTTGCCCATGCAGTTATTCACAAAGTAGTGAAACTCAAACCCATCCTTGCTTGTGAACTACTGAGCCTTTCAGGGATGCTCCTTTTATACCCAATCATGACTTTCTCCTGTTTCCAGTTAACTTGTTCACCTGTGAAATGTTTTAAAAAGGTGTTTTGTTTTTTTTAGCATTCCTCAGCTTTCCCAGTCTTTTCTTGCACGTTCCAGCAGTTTTTGTAACATGTTACAGGCATCAAATTCAAAATGAGTGAATATTTGAAAAAAAAAAAGTATATCGGTTTGAGCATTAAATATCTCGTCTTTGTAGTGTATTCGATTGAATATAGGTTGAAAAGGATTTGCAAATCATTGTATTCTGTTTTATTTACATTTTACACATCCCAACTTCATTGGAATTAGAGTGTGTACAAGTTGACAAACCAGATGTTTAAGACATTGAATGACTTTAGGAGCTGTACTAGGGGCTAACATAAGAAAGAAGATCACAGTGTCATCTGTGACCATTATAGTCCATGGAGACACCTGCCTGACCTCATCTGTCAGCTTGTCCATCTCCACAGCAAACAAGAAGGGGCTCAGAATGGATCGCTGATGTAGTCCCACCCATGGGCGGTATTAGGCCTTTTTTAGGGTGCTGTAGCACCCTTAAATTTTAAACTCACCACCCCTAAAAATTGGAATGAGAAAAGTTGTGATTATAACATTTTAGTTTGTCATTGATAAGCTGAAATAACATCCAAAAAATATTCAATAGTTTGTCATTTAAATATTTTAAAAATGAAAATGGACCCCGCCTCCCACAGCCACGCAAATGGTATGGTACCTCCTCTCACACATTCTCTCCCCTGTACTTGCATACGCTGCAGCCGTGACACGCGTACGCACACAGAGCAGTGTTGCCAAGTCCGCTTGTTATAAGCGACTTTGGGCTTGTTTTTCTCTAAAGTCACTTACAAATCTCATCAGTTGCAGGTTTTTGGGCTTGTACTTTAACATGTAGTTGCTTATTTGGGCTTGATTTGCTGCCTGTGTGACAGCTCTCCCAGCCTAAATCACACCCCCTCTACTTCCGCATATGGGACACTGATCTCTATAGAAAAGCTGGATGGCTCACACCCTATTAGCGAGTACAGAGCCTAGTGAGGCCACCTGGCCACCGTGTTGGTGCGCCCGGAACACTCGGCGAGTCGGTGGGGAGTGGTTGGGTTTGATGGTGGACGGTGCCACTTTTACCTCAGTGGCTTCCCGGGGAATTGGCAGATTTTGGGCTTCTTGGTGTGGAGGCACGGTTTGTGGTCTTGTGCAGCCGGTGAACTATAGAACTCTACCAACTACTGCATAGAAATCAATTTCTGCAGTTCACTAGTTGCGTGGGATTGTGGGCTGTTTCTCCGTGCCAAGAAGTTCAGGATCTGTTGTTTTTGTTGGAGGTTGTTGAGGTGGGGGGGGGGGGGGTGCCATTTGCTGCTGGGCCCATTCGTTCACTGTTAGTTTGCAGAAAAAAATGCTATTTTAAAAGTTCAGCATGAGATTGATTGCTGACAGGAAGTGCTCAGTGGAGCTGTAATAAAGGTGCACTGCCACCTTTACTGGGCCGGTATAGGTGTTACAATGACATTTCAGCTACACTGACAGTAAAGGTAAGCTGCTTTTATGTTTATTTCAAAAACAAAGCATTATTTTGAAATTCTGGCAAATTAAAAGTCAAGAAAATATGGCGATACAATGATACTAGCCTTTAGTTCTACTTAAATTTGACCAGGCGAGCTGAAACAGACAGGTGGACAGATACAACCAAGCACACAACCACACACGCACAGACGCACTGAGCGATTACCGTATGCCTGTCTGTTTGACTGAGGCATAATAACACTGAAATGCTGTGAATCATTTGTTTTTCACTTTGAAGCATGACTGGACATAATAGGTAAGAGTCTGAATTTCCCTTCGTTATTATTGCTAGCTATTAATAAGCAATAATAAATATTTCAACAATTCCTCCTTCTTTTCCTCCCTGATTTGTTTAAAGCCGCACCTTTGCAAACTTACATAGATCCAAAAACACGATACCACTAAAAACAACAAGAGATGCGGCTAATTTTTTTCAAACTTGCAGGAAGCTGATGATAATGATTAAGGAGGAAAGAAAAGGGAAAGAAAAAACAGAACACTCCTCTGTTGAAGACGCTTGGTTGGCTGTAGTGCAACAGAGTTATGTTGTGTTCTGTGACCCATTCAGTTCACCGCAGCACTGAAAAATAGGTCAGTCAGTGCATGTGTGTGCGCAAGTCTACAGATGTGAAGAACAATGATTTGAGGGCTGCCAAATTCAGGGACGGGGACACACACACACACACACACACACACACACACACACACACACACAGAACTTTTACATCACAGTGTTAAAATAGGTCACAAGAAAGTTGTGCACTTCTCAAATGAAAGTAGGCCACAAGCAAAATAACTGCATGTGTGTTGGTACACGCATGTGTGAGTGATGAATCAGCTCCATGTTATGCAATGCAGAAAGCACACTTAGGTCCCATTACCATATCTTGTGCTACTGGAAGAAGCCTGTAGGCACATGTGTTTAAATGGAGGTTACAGGGTGGGATAATGTTTTAGCAACAGACTTAAGTAATGTGTCATTCTTACTCTTTTTTTTTTCATTCCTTGATTTCACATTGTCTTTGTGAAGAATCTGGAATAATCTGAGTTCAGTGAGCATAATCAGTGTTATCTTTACAAAAATGCAGACAATCTACATTTTAAAATTGGGAATAGGTTTGGAGTTGGGTTTTTTAAAGGGAATCGTTACAAATAGGGCACCATAGTTATGTAGTAGTTAGTGCTCTCATGTAACACAAATGCCCTGTATGGCTGTTTTTTACTGGCAGGTATATGGCATTTTGGCATTAAGCCATAAAGTAACATGAGTTACAGTTGTAATGTCTATAAAGTAGATTCTCACCTTTTGCTAATCCTAACATTAACCATTTCCTTAATCTTACACATAAAATTGTGCATTTAGTGTGAAAAGGAAGCACATTGTGAAACTGCAAGTGGGTTAGGAATGAGGAATGGTAAATGGTGTTCACTTATATAATGCTTTTTCTCATCTCTAGATAATTTTATACATCTGTAGAGGTAAAATCATGACTATATCTTGTCAATGAGCTTTAAAACTGTGAATCTTCGGTCTGGAAACAGACGAACGCCCCTCAGAGACTAGGAGCGCACAATGTATTTTTTTCAGTATCAGTTGGAGGACTTGTTGTCTGACTCCTAAACAGGAAGGGACAGCCCAGGCTCACGAACGTGCTTAGAAAAAGAGTGCATTTAACCACCCTCATAAAACATGGAATATATATAGATGAATAAAAAATAAATTGATGCACATTTCACTTGTCCAGTATGTTGACAGAGACAAGGAAATCAGTGCAAATGGCACTATGCAGTGATTGCGAATAAAAGGAAGCAATGTGAGAGGAGTTTTAAAACTGTTTAGCAAAAGCACTCTGAGATGAGTGTAATATCCCCCGCCTCTGTTTTCTTTGAAGAGCCCAATACTTACTGACGGAGAGCAGTTTTCAACTTTTGAATATAATTACTGTGGCAGAACCAAATAATGATAAGCCCATCATACACAAATATGCAACAAAGTATACAACCCATAGTTGTAGGTCAGGATCCCAAGGTGAACCCGTGTAGCAAGTATGGTGACCCTAGAGAGCTTTCCACATTCTATAGTAAGAGTTCACAGGGAGTGCCAACCTTGACCTTTGACCTTTTAACCCCAAACTCATAATCAGAGGTTATGGTCTCAGAGTGAACCTGTATACCAAGTTTGGTGAGCCTAATTTTACTCGTTGTACAGTAATAAGGCATAAGGAGTGTTAATCTTGACCTCTGACGTTTTGACCCCAAACCCATAGTCAGAAGTCAGGATCCCAAGGTGAACCTGTGTCACAGGTTTGATGACCCCGGCTTTCTTTTGTTGTTGAGATATAGTACAGTAATAAGACATAAAGAATGTTAACCTTGACCTTTGACCTTTTGGCCCCATACCTGTAGTTGTAGGTCAGGATCCAAAGGTGAACCTGTGTACCAGGTTTTTTTTTTTTTTTTTTTTTTTTTTTTTTTGTTACTTATTTGTACCCGTAGGTAGACTTGGTTTGCAGTCTGGTGACAAGCCACCGGCTACTGGTCGCTGCGTGCGCGAGCGCCCTAAACCTACATGTTTTTGGTGTGCGGGAGGAAACCGGAGAAATCCCGGAGTAAACCCGCGCAACACGGGGAGAACATGCAAACTCCACACAGCTCACTGTTGGTCGGGGGCTGGGATCGAACCCACGATCTCATGATCCCCGCGGTCCCCCGGCCGAGGGTAAAACTGTGCTGCCACAGTGCTAAACCACTGCGCCACCGTGCAGCCAGGTTTGGTGGCTCTAGCTTTACTCATTGTACAGTAAAAAGGCATAAGAAATGCTAACGTTGACCTTTGACCTTTTGACCCCAAACCCATAGTCAGAGGTCAGGATCCCAAGGTGAACCGGTGTAGCAAGTTTGGTGACCCTAGCTTTCTTTGTTGTTGAGATAAAATTTATAAGCCATTTTGATGTTGACCTTTGACCTTGCCACCCCAAAACCATAGTCACACTTCAGGGTCAGAAGTTGAACCTGTGTACCAAGTTTGGTGACCCTAACTTTACATATTGTACAGTAATAAAGTAATAAGGCACAGTGAATGTTAATGTTCACCTTATAAGATAAGATAAGCCTTTATTAGTCCCACAATGGGGAAATTCCAGGATTGCAACAGCACAGGTATAGCAACACTCAGAGCAACAATCAGAAGGCAAGAAAAAACAACATCTAGTAAACATATGTCCATATTACTATAAATGTATATATATATAGACACACAGTGCAGAGCATTATGGTTGGTTGGTGAATGTGCAGCAAAAAGTCTAAGCTCTCTCTCCGCGGATGCGGCGGGCCAGCTGGAAGTCTTTGGGCATGATGGTGACCCCCTTAGCGAAGAAGAGACCACCAGGTGGGCCTCGCTGGTCTCCTGCAGAGCCATGACGGTGAAGCTCAGGAAACGCAGGACGGTCTTGAAGTCCTGAGCGATCTCCCTCACCAGGCGCTGGACGGGCAGCTTACGGATGAGCAGCTCCATGGATTTCTGGTAGCGACGGATCTCTCTCAGAGCCACGGGCCTGTGACGGCGAGGCCTCTTCACTCTGCCGGTGGCCGGAGCGCCTCTCCGAGCAGCCCTGGTGGCTAGCTGTCTCCTGGGGGGCTTCTTCCTCCAGTAGATTTTACGGGCGGTCTGCTTGGTTCTTGCCATCGCTCTTATATTTCTTGCACGCCGCCTAAACTCCAGCCCGGCACCCGCGTCGTTTTCGCTACAGCTCCCGGTATGTCGAGTTTCCCATTAGCACCGGGCGGCGGCCAAGTGCTAGCTAGCATCAGCTCCTCCCCGCTGTAACGTCTCCCGCTGCAAACCGTGGCTCCGTCCGCCGACCCGGGAGACCCCCGGGACGATCCGTGCGTCCGTGATATATATACAGAGTGAAAGGTGTAGAAAGAAGAAGGAAGATTAAAAAAAGGCTGTTGCAACAGGCAGCCTACTCGTGTGGCGCCACCGGTCCGGCGGAACCGGAACCGGACTTATGAATGTTTTGTTAATGTCCGAGCTCATTGTTACGAGCTATCCGGTCCCTATACGACTGTTGCAACAGTTTGGTTTGTATTGCCAACATCCCAGTCAAACTCGTTTCCAGTGACAGTTGGACTCTGCCAGGGCTGCCCTTTGTCACAATCCCGTTCATAATTTTTATGGACAGGATATCTAGGCGCAGCCAAGGATTGGAGGGTGTCATGCTCGGTG
Source organism: Pholidichthys leucotaenia (assembly GCA_020510985.1). Classification (NCBI taxonomy): domain Eukaryota; kingdom Metazoa; phylum Chordata; class Actinopteri; order Cichliformes; family Pholidichthyidae; genus Pholidichthys; species Pholidichthys leucotaenia. Next base: position 82,205,093 of record CM035848.1, on the reverse strand, counting down.
ACCACAGGATTTTCATCTCTGCTGTTTGCGGATGATGTTATCCCGTTGGCGTCATCAAGTAATGACCTACAGGCCTTGCTGGGACGGTTTGCTACTGAGTGTGAAGCGGCTAGAGTGAGAATCATCACCTCCAAGTCTGAGTCCATGGTCCTCAGCCGGAAAAAAGTGGATTGTCCTCTCCGGGTTGGAGCCAAGCTCTTGCCCCAAGTGGAGAAGTTTAAGTATCTTGGGGTCTCATTCATGAATGAGAGGAGAATGAAGCACGAGATTGACAGATGGATTGGAGCAGCCTCTGCAGTGATGCGAACATTGTGCTGGTCTGTTGTGGTGAAGAGAGAGCTGAGCTCTAAAGCAAATAAACTCCAGACACAGTTTTGCAAATAGGAATTCACACACTGGTTGCTAAATCTGCACATTGCTCACATGCACAGTGTACATAGTCTCACCCCGTCTCATGTCCATATCATCTCTGCTGCTTAATTATCATTGTACAGTCTGCTGGGTATTATCATTACAGAGAAATTCTCACACTGGGTGCTAATTTGTACATTGCTCATTTGCACATTGCTCATTTGCACACTGTATATAGGCTTATGCCATCTCAGGTTCATATCTTCTCTGATATTAATATACCATTGTCCATTATAGTCAGCCAGTGAATTTTCATTCTTCTTGTTTCCTGTAGTTTTAACTGCTTTCACTGCTTTAACTGTCCCAATTGCCTAATGTGTGTTATTAGTGTGTGTTATTAGTATTCATTAGTATTAGGTGTGTTATTACCTTATTAGTATTGATGTGTATCTATTACCTTGGCATTCGTTCAGAGAGGAGAGCAGAGTAAGAATTTCATTGCTCAGGAAATGTTGCATTTCGTAACTGTGCACATGATAATAAAGCCTTTGAATCTTGAATCTAGAATCAAAGCTATCGATTTACCGGTCAGTCTACGTTCGCTTTGGGTAATGACCCAAAGAATGAGATCGCGGATACAAGCGGCTGAAATGAGCTTTCACCGTAGGATTCACCCTTTGAGATAGGGTGAGGTGCTCGGTCATCCGGGAGAGGCTCGGAGTACAACTGCTGCTCCTCCACATCGCAAGGAGCCAGTTGAGGTGGTTTGGGCATCTGATCAGAATGCCTCCTGGCGCCTCCCACTTGAGATGTTTCGGGCACATCCAATGGGGAGGAGACCCCGGGGCAGACCCAGGACACGCTGGAGAGACTATGTCTCCCAGCTGGCCTGGGAACGTCTTGGTATCCTCTCTGAAGAGCTGGAGCAGGTGGCCAGGGAGAGGGAAATTTGGGTTTCTCTGCTTGAGCTGTTGCCTCCGTGACCCAGACTTCCAGAAAAGCAGTAGAAAATGGATGGATGGATGGATGGAATGTTAATGTTAACCTTTGACCTTTTAACCCCAAACCTATAGTCAGAGGTCAGGATCCCAAGGAAAACCTGTGGAGCAGGTTTGGTGGCACTATCTTTACTTGTTGTACAGTAATAAGGCAAAAGAAATGCTAACCTTGACCTTTGACCTTTTGACCCGACCCCAAGCCCCTACTCAGAGGTCAGGATCCCCAGGTGAACCTATGTAGCAAGTTTGGTGACCCTAGGTTTGTTTGTTGTTTAGATATAGTTCATAAGCCATTTTGACATTGCTCTTTCACCTTGTGATCCCAAAACCATAGTTACACTTCAAGGTCACAGGATGAACCTGTGTACCAAGTTTGGTGACCCTAACTTTACTCATCGTGCAGTAATAAGGTAGAAGGAATGTTAACTTTGACTTTTTGACCCCAAACCCATAGTCAGAGGTCAGGAGCTCAATGTGAACCTCTCTACCAGGTTTGGTGGCCCTAGCTTTACTTGTCTTATAGTAATAGTGCAAATGGAATGTTAACCTTGACCTTTGACCTTTTAACCCCAAACCCATAGTCGGAGGTCAGTATCCAAAGGTGAATCTGTATACCAGGTTTGGTGGCCTTAGCTTTACTCGTTTTAGAGTAATAGTAAATGTAGCATTCACCATAGTGCAACTGCAATGTTAACTTTGACCTTTGACCCCTTGACCCCAAACCCATAGTTAGGTGAAGGTGTAAATCATCCAAGATGTGTATTAGATATAACTACTGTATCGATTTGAAAAGCCTACATGAATGAATGAATCTTTATTTCGGATAGATTAAAAGTAAAGATTAAAAGAAACAGAATAATATAACAAAGGGGAAAAATCCAACAAGGTCAAATTAAACAATAACTCCTCTGATTATACAGTTCAGCATAAGTTATCCGAAATGGGTGATGGCTGAAGCTGCAGCTTATATTGCCCACCCATATTCCATCCAAGAATTCAAAAGGAAAACAAAACAAGAGCGATTACAATTCGGGACAAAGCTAAGACAAAATGTGACAAAAAAAACTAAGCAACAACACAACACAGACTGGATATGACAATCCTTATGTGATTTTACATGTCATCTTGGATATATGTTTGGAGTATTTCTTCCTTTAGTTTTTGTTTAAATTGTCCAAGCGTTGTACATGATTTTAATTCAGGTCCAAAATCGTTCCATAATCTGATTCTTTGCACTGAAACACAGTGTTGCTTGGTGGGAGTTCTCACTGAAGGTTTTTGAAATATACTGTACATGTTCCTCTGAAATGATATTGTTTCTCCCTTATTTGGAACAGCTTTTGCATATTTGCGGGCAGTGATAGATTCTTCACTTTAAACTTTGGGCTGCACGGTGGCACAGTGGTTTAGCACTGTGGCAGCACAGTTTACCCTCGGCCGGGGGATCGCGGGGATCATGAGATCGTGGGTTCGATCCCAGCCCCCGACCAACAGTGAGCTGTGTGGAGTTTGCATGTTCTCCCCGTGTTGCGTGGGTTTACTCCGGGATTTCTCCGGTTTCCTCCCGCATACCAAAAACATGTAGGTTTAGGGCGCTCGCGCACGCAGCGACCGGCAGCCGGTGGCTTGTCACCAGACTGCAAACCAAATCTACCTACGGGTACAAATAAGTAACAAAAAAAAAAACAAAAAAAAAAAAAAAACAAAAAAAACATTATTACTGCAGTTTTAAAGTCAACCAGATCTTTCAACTTGAGAGCTTTTAATTTAAGAAAAAGTGGGTTTGTTGGTTCCCTGTAAGCAGCTTTGTTTATTATTCTAATAGCTCTCTTTTGAAGCATAAAGACTGGATATATGTTTGTTTTATATGTATTTCCCCATACTTCAGTACAATATGTCATGTATGGGAGTATTAATGAATGATACAAAGTATATAATGTGGGTTGATTCAGCAAATATTTCACTCTGTGTAGTACTGCGATTGATTTAGATATTTTACCTTTAATGTAATTAATATGTGACTTCCAACACAGTTTATTATCAATTATTACTCCAAGAAATTTAGTTTCGGATACCATTTCAATCTCTACACCATTTACACTGAGTTTAGATACTAAGTTGTTGTGATGGTTGTTAAAAACTATAAATTTTGTCTTACTTAAATTGAGAGTTAATTTGTTTGAATCAAACCACAGTTTAAGCTTTCCTAATTCCTTTCCGAGTGTATCCAAAAGTTGTTCCAAATTGCTTCCACTGCATAATAGATTAGTGTCATCGGCAAACAATATTAAATCCATTTTTTCCAAGACTTTACATATATCATTTATATTACATATTGAATAACAATGGCCCCAAAACTGAACTCTGTGGGACTCCACAAGTAACCTTCAGTAACTGTGAGTTTTTGTTACCAGCACATACATACATCATTTGTTTCAGTAATTATTGTGCTTAGAAGATTTATGTAAATGTCTGACCTCTGACCTTTGATCTCAAGGTCATCCGATAAGAGTGAAATTGCACTATGTGCATCATCAGAGTATATCAAACTATGGTACCAAGTTTCAAAACAATCAGAACAAAACTGTAGGAGGAGTTGATTTCACAAGACAGTTACTATCTATGAAGTGAGGTGAAACAGGAGGTCAAAGGTCAGGGGCTACAATTCCTGCAAAAATCACCCAATCAGAACCAAATTGCAATATGGGCATCTTCAGTGTATATCAAACCATGATATCAAGTTTCAAAACAATCAGAACAAAAGTGTAGGAGGAGTTGATTTCACAAGACAGTTACTATCTATGAAGTGAGGTGAAACAGGAGGTCATAGGTCAGGGGCTACAATTCCCACAAAAATCATCCAATTAGAACCAAATTGTAATATGCACATTCTCAGTGTATATCAAACTATGGTTCCAAGTTTCGAAACAATCGGACCAAAACTGTGGAGAAGTTGATTTTACAAAAGGGATGGACAGACAGACAGACGGACGGAGGACAGACTGACCCATAACATAATCCCCTGCCGGTCAAATCCCAAGGAGCTCTTTGACCCCTTTGGGCTTCGACTGGGGAAGGGGGGGGTAAAAAACTGAGCCCCTCATGCTTCCTTAACCCTAACCCTTCACTGATTCTTCAGACATCGGACAAACCATATCCAGCAGTTGTAACTGCTATTGGACCAAAAAATTGAAATAAAAGCTGGAGCTCTCATGAAGGATTAACTATAGAATGTATTGAGCACAATTATTCCTTTCAATTTCATTTAATCATTATTATATTAAATTTATGACACTAATTGTCTCCCCACCTCTAAAACAGCCTGTCCTGAGAGAAAAGTTTTAACTGGTTTATGGCAGTGCAATGACATTTCACATTTGACCAACAAAAACTACATCTAAAGCAGAGGTTACGCTACAGTTTCTTGTTATCTATCATTCTGACAGACAGGGTTGCATGTTATAATCTGTTATTACCTGTCATTTTTAATTTTCATATAAGATAAGATAAGATGAGCCTTTATTAGTCCCACAAGATGATGAATAGCTTGGATTTTTGTTTACATGTAATTATAGGCCTACGATGGAAATTATTATTTATTTATTAAACTAATGAACAGAGGCTGGAGAGACCATACTAGATAACTGCTATTCAATATGCACAATAAAGTGGACAGGTGGAAGTTAGAAGTAAAAGGTACAATAACTTATGCTCAGTGTAATCTGTCAAAATGATCGACACTCATCAGATCAAGCAAGACACAATTACACAAAAGAAGAATAAGCACCTGAGAATACCAGGTTAACATGCCAGATATACTGGAAACTATAAACTATAAATAATTTGTCATATGTAAGGTAAATCCATCCATCCATCATCTACCACTTAATCCTTTTTGGGTTGCGGGGGGGCTGGAGCCTATCCCAGCATCTTTTGGCAAGAGGCAGGGTACACCCTGGACAGATCGCCAATCCATCGTAGGGCCAACACAGAGAGACAGACAATCATTCACTCTCACATTTATACCTAAGGACAATTTAGAATCCCCAGTTGATACCAGTTAACCTAACCTGCATGTCTTTGGCCTGTTGGAGGAAACCCAGGTACCCGGAGTAAACCCATGCAGACACGGGGAGAACATACAAACTCCACACAGAAGGGTCACCGATGGTCAAGGGGTGGGATCAAACCCACAATGGCCATGTTGTGCTGTGTGTGTGTATGCTGCTGTACCTGCCCACAGTGTGACGTCAGGCAGGCACGGCCACTTGTATATATAGTTCTGAGTTCTGATAATAAAGGTGGGTTGCTGGTTGTTGGTTCCCTGCATGAAGAGATACTCCGACTCCTTTCCTCATACATAATTTTGGTGACGAGAAGAAAAATTATGGGAGTGTTTGTACTACCTCCATCACTGCTACCGTTTCTGGAGTACACGGGAGAGCCAGTGATCCTGAGGCCGAAGTGACGGGCCATGTTCGAGGATTACGTCGGGGCGCTGGGCTTAAGTTGACTTGACGGAAGATGATGACTAGCACTTCTGGCCCACCATCTCGGCGCAGAAGGCTGAAGAATTCTCGGTACATTGGGTGAAACGGAATGCTATGAGGATGCTGTTGAGTTGCTGGCCGAGCACTTCATCGAGCAGACGAGGACCACGAAGCTGTGGGTGGCAGGAGTGTTGGTGCCAAATAGAGCTAGGCTAGTTAGCTCAGTGAAGCTAACGGCCCACTTATTGTCGAAGGGCAAGTTAGCCACAAAGCTGACTGTGTGCCAAAAGTGAGTTCCAGGCTACCAGATAGGCATTGAGGTGGGATCGGGACCGCGAGTGGTGGAGTTCCCGGTCACTGCAGACGGCAGGTCAGCCAAGCAGCACACCATGGTACAGGACCGTAGCACTGGGGAGTTTGATGGTGCAGTGTGCGACAACAGCGGAGCGGGAAAGCAGCGACAGGAGTCATCCCCGAAGCTGGAGGCTGGGCAGCGGGAGGGCAGGAACATGCAGGCTGAGAACCCTGGGGGCGAGCAGCTACAGCCAGGCGTGGAGACGACGCAGCAGAGCACCTGGGACGAGGGTGCTGAGAGCAGCGATGAAGCGCCTGGGTCGGAGAGTGACGCCGACGAGAGTGACGCCGACGAGAGTGACGCCGACGAGAGTGACGTTGAGAGCCCCAGAAGAGAGCAACAGCCGGGCATGGATACAGTGCGGTGGAACACCTGGGACAAGGGTGCTGGGAGCAGCGGTGAGGTGCCTGGGTTGGCAGATGACGCCAGCGGAAGTGATGCTGTGAAACCTTGGAGTGAACAACAGCAGCTGTGCATGGAGGCAGCGCAGCGGAGTGCCTCAGACAACAGAGAGGAGGTGCTGGGCATCGTAGAGGTCTGACAGAGTCTCAGCGCCAGAGCTCAACGCACCCTGGACGAGGGGGCTGGGCAATATGGGCTTCTCTGCATGAGCTGCTGCCTCCATTACCCGGAAAAGCAGCAGAAGATGGATAGATGGATGGATGGAATTATAAACGCTGTCAGTAAATTGTAATGGAGAAGAGAGAAGTTTAAAAAAAAAAAAAAACGGCCTGAAAGATTCAATAAACCATGATGTTGATTTAAGGTGAAACTGCCCAGCCCCAATGTATGGTCAATACAGTTATGACAGTCTCGTTATTATTATTACTAGTACATACCCGTGCATACCCATCCATGCCCGTAGAAACCAAGTATAAGCAAGTATTTCTGCATGCCAGTTGCTGAAGGGTCTCCTCCTGTCTCAGATGGCTGTGTTGTTCACAGTCATGCCTGCGGTGTACTGCTGGAACCTGAGGTGTTTCATGTTCATGGCATCCTTTCTGACGTGCAGCAGTTCTCCTTATTCTATTGCTCTCCATCTGGTGGGTCTTCTTCTTCATCGTTCAGACCACTGGTTGGGGGATAGGTACGTCGTAATTCCAGTTCATGGGCACAAGCCTGAAAAAGTGGCTTTTGACCCTGTTCAGGACGGCCCGTGCATGCCCGTAGAAACCAAGAAACCAGAGCACCCGGAGAAAATCAGCGCTTTGCTTGGCATTTTACACATTTGTAGTGTAGACTGGCATTCGTCAAGGTTACACATGTGCCTCCATGTAGGCATGGCGAGTTGTCCTATGATGCCTGAGTTCATAGGACGCGCTATGATGATGAGGCAGGGATCATAGGCCATCCTATGATGTCCTAGAAATGTGCTTTAAAGTCTGTCGTACCCTATTCTGGTGAAGGGTGTCCTGTCTCAGACGGGTGCGATGTACTGCTGGAACCTCAGGTGTTTCATCTTCATGGCATCTTTTCTGACGTGCAGCAGTTGTCATCATTCTATTGCTCTCCATCTGGTGGGTCTTCTTCTTCTTCTTCGTTGAGACCACTGGTTGAGGGATAAGTGCGTCATAATTCCAGTTCTTGGACAGGATCATGAAAATAGATCTGAGCAAAAAGAGGCTTTCCGGCATGGACTCATTGTATGTGACATCATAAAGACATGAAGGCAGCCTTGATGTATATGACATCAAAAAGACACGTTGCCTGATATCTGTCACTATATATGACATCATAAAGACATGAAGGCAGGCTTGATGTATATGACATCATAAAGACACATTTGTCTATGTGCCGTCATATAGGCATCGCAAGTCATCCTGTGATGCCTGAGTTCATAGGACATCCTATGATGTTCAGGCAGAGATCATAGGCCGTCCTATGATGTCCTATAAACATGACAGACACACACACAGATTACTTGCTTTTAAAGAGTGATATGATGATGATGATGATTATGTAGTCATATTGTTTTTGCTGTTGTTCCTCTGTCTGTTAATAATAATAATAATAATAATAATGGATTGCATTTATATAGCGCCTTTCATTCAGATTTTCAGTAAAAGTGTGTAATGGCACACTGAACACATGATTAGATTTTGATGATGACCTCAAAATACATACCTCCGCCAAGGCTCTTATCTTCTCACAGAGTGTTAGCAACAATACTCCAAAACTACTGGATGGATTTGGATGAAATTTTCACTAGAGGTGGCCCTTGGCCCAAAGATGAACTAGATGCTGGAGATGATCCATGAGTGCATACCTCCGCCAAGGCCCTATCTTGCAATGTACAGATGGATGGGGATATGGACGGACAAAGGGAGGGAGGGTTGGAGCCTTGGTGGAGGTATACACTCTCTGAGTGCCCTCTAGTTATTATCATTATCATTTAATGAAACTGAATAAATTTCGTTATATTTTATGGATTAATTTTGTCTGGCACCCTCACAGTTTCAGCAAAACTTTAGGAACTACCCTCAACAAGGAAACAGCCTGATAACCCCCCACACACCACCACCACCACCACCCCATGAAAAGAACAGCATATCATATTTAATTTTGTGAATAATTACACAGGTAACACAGTGTACAAATGACTTGCTGTGACTTTATAAGGGCTTATGTGTCACCTTGTTTGTAGAACAAAGTGTACCACATTGTTGAAGATTAAAAAAACAATATATACTAATGGCTTAACTAGTTGCACAAGTTTACTTTGGACAGAGTCCCAGTCATTAAACAGTGCAAAACGAACTGGCTGATAAGAGAGCTCATCCTTGATGAGACTGCAAATCTAACTGCATTTTATTCACAGTAAATTAAGTGTGTAAAGTATTGAACGTCTTTGTCATGATCCTGGGGCACGGGTGGGCACCATGCCCAGTTTCAATTATGTCTTCCCCTTATTTCCAGCCATGAGCCCCGCTGCCTCTGGGAGAGCTCTGGCTGGATTCCTCCCCTGGCTAGGCATTCCCTGGCTTCCGTCAACCAGGACGTCGAGCCCTACTCTCCTCCAGCACTTGCCATTGTGTACTTCATGATTTAGTTTTTGTATGTTCACGTTCTTGTCTGTTTTTATGTTAATGCATGTGCAAACTCACAGAGAGTATTTAGTGTCCTTCCTCTGCCCTTTAAAGGGCAGATTCATGACAGAAGGACACAACCACTTGGACGGTCACCAGTCTACAATTTTTCTTTTTTCCTGTAATTTCTTTTCTCCCTTTATACCATCCTACGCCTGCTGACATCTCAGCAGGCGGAAGACAGTTTTCACAGAGTTTGGGGTGGGAGCTCTGCGCTGTGCTCCGGGAGGTGGATGGATATATCACCGACGCTCATGCATCTCCCAGCCTGAAAGACGCCTTGTGGAACTTAATCCTGACAGAGGTGGCTGTGCAGCATTACCCCCGGCTCGTGCTGCATGCAGAAGGAAGGGAGAGGGTTTTTCTTATGGAGAATCTGCAGCGGGAGTATCACGGGAGGAGTTCAGTCCACGAATCCAGGTCAGTGCCAATGGGAGGGTATTCCCGGGTTTCAGCGCCATCGGCTCCTCACCAGCCCTGAGCTCTGGCGTCTCGCTTCTGTTGCCAGAGACCCGAGCCTCCGCCTCCTTCCCAGGCAACGCCAATGGTGGGCAGAGGAGCCTCGTGTGGTCCCACCACAGCAGCAGGAACCATCGGGCGCCGGGAAATAAGGCAAGTGGGTTGTCATTTCTTTTTTCATCATAATGATTTACCTTACCTTATTCCGGGTGATGAGGCTCAGCAACAGCAGCCAAGTTTAGCTGAGTCCTCACCACCTGCTGCTGTTGACTCACCCTCACCTTCCTCTCCCGTGTGTTCTTGTGTGGCTTCTGAGAATCCGTTGCCTTGGGAAGGAGCCACCGGACGATGGAGGAACCAGAAGTCCTGGGAGGTCTGGTTCCAGCCCTGCGGCCATGTCCGGGATGGGAGGAAAGTGCCGCCTGTCCTCTGTATCCTGAGCTGACAGTTGTGTGTCCCCTGGTTTCAGTGGCACGGGCACGGGCACCACTGGTGAGGTCACCTCCAGCATCTGCCATCCTGCCGGGAGGTCCACCAGTGTGGTGCGCCAAGTCGGGAGGTCGATTGGCTGCATCCACCATCACGCCTGCTGCTGAGGTCGTCGCAGCAGAGTCTCCGGAGTCCTGGGCGACGGTGGAGCTTGAGTCCAGGCAAGTACTCTGTTCTGTTCAAACACCTACAGATCTAGAGAACTCTTGTCTGGCTCGTGGTGAGGAAAACCGGCTGCAGATGTCCTCTGCTCCTGAATTCTCCTCACCGAGCTCCACCACTGCTGGTAATTCTGTTCCGGTGTTTTTCCTTTCCTCCCTGTCTGAGGTGGTTGTGTCCAGAGTGAACGTCCAAATGGAGAGGACCAAGACACCCCCCCATCTGATGTGGCTGTGTCGGGTGGAGACGCCCAGATGGAGAAGGCCGAGATGTCCCAGCTTGGATCGCCGGAGTCCTGGATGGCGGTGGAGCTCGAGCTCAAGCAAGGTCACTTTTTTGTCTTTACATTATCTGTCTTATCTGGCTCTTGGTGGGGAGGGCTGAGTGCAGCTGTCCGCTGCGTCTGAGCTCTCCTTGCTGGGCTACACTGCTGCCGGTAACTCTGACCTGGTGTCTGTGTTCTGTATGTGTGAACCTTCTCCCAAGGTCGTCGTGGGTGCTGCTCCCCCTCCGTCTGAGGTCTCCATGAGTGCTGCTCCCAATCCCTCCAAGACCTCTGTGGGTGCAGCCACGCCCCAGTCCAGGGCCTCTGTGGGAGCAGCCACTCCCCAGTCTGGAGCCTCCGTGGGTGCAGCCACGCCCCAGTCCTGGGCCACCGTGGGTGCAGTGCCTCAGTCTGGGGTCCCGTTGTTTGATTGCCTCCTGGCCCTGGTGCTCTTGCGGGCCAGCCTGATCGTCATGGATACTATGCTCCGGTCCAGGGGCACCGTGGGTGCCATGCCCCAGTCCGGGGCCATTGTGGGTGCCACGCCTTCACCCAAGGTTGCCCTAGATCTCTCGCCTTCATTGGGGACCGGCAGGGGGTGTCGAGCATCGTGGGAGGTTCCCGCTGATTGGCCGCCCATCCCAAGAAGATGCCGCCTCCTGGCTCCTGCGCTCTGTGGGGGCCACTTTACCCGGCTGCTGCCCCTGGGGGGGGGGGGGGGGTGGTTGTGTGCTGCGGCTTGCCAACTTAGGGATGCCGGGAGGCCACCTGATGGGCTGCCCCTCCTGCTCAGGTGGTTCTGGAACACAGGGAGGCCACCCAACATGTTCTAGCACAGACACTGGTGGTCTTGGGACTCAGGAAGGCTGCCCGAACTGCCGGGCTTGGGTTCCGAGAGACCACCTGGTGGACAGTGTGGGGGTCATTAGTGTTTTCTTTTTGGTTCTTTTTTGTTTGTTTTGTCTGGTCCCTCCATGCCTGGGTTCCCCCTCCTCCCCCCCAGGGTGGTTTGTTTTTCTTGTTGGGGGGGGGGGTCTTCTGTGTGTTTTTTTTTTTTTTATGTTACCCTGGGGTGTCTGGGACCCACCCCTTGAGAAGGAGACTCTGTCATGATCCTGGTGCAGGGGTGGGTGCCGTGCCCAGTCTCCTGTCTAGTTTAGTGTTTTTCTGTCTGCTGTGTTTGGTTCCTGTTTAATTCTTGTCTTTTTGTATCTGTAGTATTATTATGTATATTTTGGGGTTCTATTGTGTTTGTATCATTATAGTTTCCGGTTATGTTTTATTTTGACAGTGCTGGGCAGCTTCTGGCTGTCAGACTGGTCGGAGCTGCACACCTGTTTTTCATTCTGTTATTTTCTCCACTCATGCATCCACACCTGTCACTAATTATGTACTGCTTATAAGGGCATGGCAAACCGCTGGGGTTTGTCGTGTCCTTCTACCACGTGTACCTGTCCTCAGGAACAGCCAACTGAGTGTGTTTGGGTCCAGCTGTCGAGGAGAATAGGAGGGCTCCGTTCAGGTATGTCTTCCCCTTATTTCCAGCCATGAGCCTCTGGGAGAGCTCCAGCTGGATTCCTCCACTGGCTAGGCATTCCCTGGCTTCCGTCCCCCTGGATGTCGAGCCCCACTCTCCTCCAGCGCTTGTCATTGTGTACTTCATGATTTAGTTTTTGTCTGTTCAAGTTCTTGTCTGTTTTTATGTTAATAAATGTGCAAACTCACAGAGAGCATTTGGCGTCCTTCCTCTGCCCTTTAAAGGGCAGATTCATGACAGTCTTTAACTTTTATAAGGAACAGCTACAGTTTCAGTCTGATGTTTCCCACGTAGCTGCTGTTCTGACTCAGTTTTTTAATGCCTCCTCCCTGCTTCCTTGTAAGAGAGGTTCATATTTGTGAAAAGTACATGGACAGCTCAAATACTTAACTTTCATCATCAGCATGCCAGTGGCCTTTGAACATGTATTTTCAAGTGCACAGCATTAAATGTAAGCTGCTACAGTGCCCCCGTAAATATTTAAACTGACACATCACTAATCAATAAATCTAGCCAAGCTTAAAGAGGAGAACACCCAGGAATTATGAAATTTCTGATAATTACAAGGAGGCAGTCAGCACAGTTAGAAGTTAGGTTAATTGGTTGTTCTAAATTGTCCCTCGATATCTGTCTTCTACAGTATAGGCCCTTAGAATAGAGGGTTAGTACTAGTCAAGCGCTTTGAGTGGTCTTTGAGACTAGAAGAGCGCTGTATAAGTGCAGACCCTTGTCCCTTATCCCTTAAAACAAATGCAGTGACCAGTAGAGGGCCCCCAAATTATAAGTTCACCCTCAACACTTTTGGGGGGATAATTAAAATAACCTTTAACCTTTTTTCCTTATACTGTAAATTTGTGACATTTTTCTTAAATTTACAACTTTTTTCTTGTAAAATTCCAACTTTATTGTTGTAATTTTCATCTTTTGTGAATTTGCAACTTTTTTCTCATGAATTTGTGACTTTTGTCATAAATTTGCAACTTTTTCCTGTAAATGTGTAACCTTTTTTTCTCATAAATTTTCCCCCTAAGTTGGAAAAAAGAGAATCCCCCCCCCAAAAAAGAGAAAAAAATCATCAGAAACCTTCTATTGTGTTACATACTGTAATTACATATAACACAGGGTTACAAAAATAATTTTTTGTAAGTTGTCTGTTTTTTCAACTGATTTAAGACAATTTTGCACCACTGAATCTGAAAATGACATCCGTTTCTCTCAATCAGGTGCCAAGTAAAAACCTGTACTTACTTAGTACTTACTTAGTACTGTACATGTACTTATCTTTATATAAAGGTAAGTACATGTAAATTGAATGTTATGTCATCATTGTTCAAAATTCTGAGAATTTCAAGACATAAAAAAGAATTTTGCATCATATAAAGCGAAAATACCTGTACATGTAAACAAAAATGTATAAAACAACATGTGGCCATAATTCAAAAAGTTGACCTGATTGAGCAAAACCAATGTGATTTTTGGATTCAGCACATCAAAATTGACCTAAATCAGCTAAAAAAACTTAGACAATAAATTTGGTGTTGACCAGTGTTAGCCATTTGAAGCACCAATGCTGATCATTAATCGTTTTTAAAGAGGCTTTTTGTTGAATTTTAATTATTTTATCTGTTTTATTGTATTTTAGATCTTAGACTATTTTTTATTGTCCTATCATGATATATTTTATTTTTATTTTTATTTAAATGCCATACTCTGTCTCTGGTGTTCCCTCACTGCAAATTTAAGATTCATGAGAGTGTTTTCCTCACATCCTGTTTTATCCATTTCCTGTTTTATTCTGTACTTTGCTTTTAATGTGATAATTTTAAATTACTTCTGTGCGTCCATATGTGTGTGAGAGTGTGTGTGTGTGTGTGTGTGGCTGGTAATGTGTCCTGGGTGGGGCTGGGGGATACAGTCTTCTTTGTTTTGTTTTTTTAATATATAAAGCACTTTGTGCAGTATTGCTATTTGTTTGAAAAGTGCTATATAAATAATGTTTGCTTGATAATGCAAAAAAAGTAAATTTGGAACTTTTCTTGTAGTTTTGCAGCTTTTTTCTAATAAATTTGTGAGTTTTTTCTTGTAAATTTGCGTTTTTTCTCATAAATGCATGACTTTTTTCTTGTAAATTTGCAACATTCATATACAGTGGAGCTCAAAATTAGAGAACAGTATATTAATACTTGATTTATTCTGAAATATTATTCTTCATTGTTCAGAATTTGACAGAATATCAGAGGTGGCTATATCACTGCTGTACAAGCATGTTTTTTTTTTTTTAAATAACCAAGGCACTTCAACACAAACATTTCTTTTGTAAAAAAAAACAAACAAAAAAAACCCCACAGTGAACAAAATTAGAGAACAGTAACCACTGTCTCAGATGAAAAGATTTAAACAATGTTTTTTTTTAGGGCTATAGGATTAAAAAATTAATAGGAAGTGTAGAGGCCCTTGCTTTGAATGACTTCAGCACATCTACGCCTACAGAACATCACTAGTTTCTCACACTGCTCTGGTTTGATCTTGGTCCATTCTTCTTGCAGTCTCTTCCACAGTTCAGTAACTGTAGTGGGTTTTAGCCATTACTTTGTCACCAGTGATTTTCCAGAGATTCTCTGTGGGGTTTAAATCTGGACTCTCTGCTGGTCATTTCACTGTTTCAATATTGTTAGATTCAAGGAACAGTTTAACCTGTTTTGCAGTGTGATGGAGTCATTGTCTTGCATGAAAATTGTGGGCTGATTGGGAGACAATTGCAGTGAAGGAATTGCATGTTGCAGGAGGAGGTTCACATAAACATTTGCATTGACCCTGCCATGTAGCTGTACAAGACCTATAAATCACTCCCCCTTCCTCCTTTAGGATCCTCAGATCACAACTGTGTACATTTGCTGCCCACATATAAAACTGCTCTCAGAAGAGGCAAGGTGGAGACGAGAGACATTGATGTGTGGACAGAAGATTCAGTGCACTACCTCCAGGAATGCTTTGACTGTACAGACTGGGAGATGTTCACACTGGCCTGCGGGGATGATTTGGACTCTTTGGTGGACGTCACATGCTCATACGTGGCTTTCTGTAAAAATAAGATTGTTCCACGTAAACGTGTCAAAATATATCCCAACAACAAACCATGGGTTACAAAATCAGTTAAATCCTGCTTACAGAGGAAAGCACTTGCCTTTAAACAGGGGTCTGTTTCTGAGCTACAGGTTGCCACAAAGGAGCTGAAGGCCGAAATTTTAAGAGCAAAACAGAATTATAAATCAGAACTGGAACGCAAGATGGCAACAAAGAAACTTGGTTCAGCCTGGGCCAGTATGAAAACTATTGCAGGCCTACAGAGCGCAGTAATCATGTGTTTTTAGATGGTTTTAATTCAGACACAGAGCTGGCTAATGCTCTTAATTGTTTTTATGGTCGTTTTGACTCCTTTGATTTTAGCACAGAAACCCAAGATTTGAAACAGAAACTCAAAGACAATCAGCACTTTAATATTGAGGTGCAGGATGTTAAAAGGGAGTTCTGCGCTGTAAAAGTGAACAAAAGTCAGGGCCCTGATAATATATGTGGGCGCTTGGTAAAGTCCTGTGCACATGAACTGAGTCCTATATTTCATTACATTTTCAATAAGTCCTTACAGACACAACATGTGCCTAAGATCTGGAAAGAAGCCGTGGTTGTTCCCGTTCCAAAATCCAGCTGTCCTAAAACGGTAAACGACTTTAGACCAGTTGCTTTGACTTCAATTTTAATGAAAATTTTTGAAAAACTGGTCAGATTTGAGGTCCTAAAGCAGACTGAGCATGCATTGGATCCTCTGCAGTTTCCCTATAGGCCTCACAGAGGAGTGGAGGATGCCACTGTCACTCTGTTTAACATGCTTTTTAAACATCTGGATTTTAATGGGACACATGCCAGACTTATTTGTGGACTTTTCCTCCGCCTTTAATACAATCCAACCTCATATCTTAGTTGAAAGGCTCCTGCAGCAATTTGATTTGAGCAATAATCTGGTGGGTTGGATTCTGGATTTCTTAACCAACAGGACGCAGAGAGTAAGGGTCAATGGTACATTGTCTGACCTAAAGTGCTCTTCTACTGGCTCTCCCCAGGGGTGTGTGTTGTCACCACTACTCTTCATCCTGTACACAAACATGTGTCGGAGCAGACATGACAACAGACACATTATAAAGTATGCTGATGACTCAGTTATTGTCAGTCTCCTCCAGGATGGTGAGAGTGGCCACGGCCCAGTAGTTGATGATTTTGTTCACTGGTGTGAGGATTCCTACCTGCAGCTGAATACGACAAAAACTAAAGACATGATTATTGACTTCAGGAGGAAAAATCCCAGGCACAAAGTCACCGTACTAAAATGCCAGACCACCGAATGTGTACAATCCTACAAATATCTTGGGACAATTATTGATAGTAATTTAAACTTTGAAGAGAACTGTGAAAGGGTGTGCAAAAAGGGTCAGCAACATTTTCATTGCTTGAGAAAACTTGCACGCTTCCAAGTTGACCGAACCATAATGACAATGTTTTATCGGGCTTTTATTGAATCTGTTTTATCCTTTTCTTTAGTGTCATGGTTTGGTCAGATAAAACTGAAACGGAGGAAATCCTTGGATCAGGTAGTTAGATGGTCCAGTCGTTTGCTTGGTGAGCCACAGCTGAGCCTGACATCCCTGTACACCAGACAAGTACAGAGGATGGCTACTTCCATTTTAAATGATGACTCCCACCCTTTGCACTGCAACTTTCAGCTTCTTCCCTCAAGACGGAGGTTTGCTGTCCCAAAAAGTAGAACCCAGCGCTACAAAAACAGCTTTGTTCCTGCTGCTGTTAAAGAGTTGAACAAGATGTAAAAATATATTGCACATAATTTAGGTTCCTATTTATTAACTCCATTTTATATTTACTTATTTTTGTAGGATGTCACTTGGGTCCTAAATATTTTATTGGGTTTTAGACCTTTGAGTTTTTAACCTCTTTGACTAGTTTTTAACTTTTAATATGACCCTTCTCTCTTACCTCTGGTTTTTCTCCCATCTCTTTGTCTTTTTATACCCTGATTGATGGAGCCTTGAGTATTCTTATCATGTTTATAGTCAGCTTCATATGTGCCTGTGTTTGTGTCTATGTTGAATGTAATTGTGGCTTGTAAATATGGATGTCACCAGACTGCAAAACAAATCTACCTACGGGTACAAATAAAGTAACCTGAACCTGAACCTGAAGAGGCCCAACTCCTGCTGCAGAAAACATCCCCCAAACTATGACACTTCCTCCTCCAAGTTTAACTGACTTTACACACTTTGGGTTCAGTCTTTCCCCAGTTTGATGCCAAACATATTGTTTCCCTTCAGACCCAAATAAATTGAACTTCTTCTTATCACTGAAGTGCACTCTGGACCAGTTCTCCTCTGTCCACACAACATGCTCCTCAGCAAAGGCAAGTCTAGCCTTTTTATTCTTTCCGCTGATGAGAGGAGACACTGTGTGCTAAGACAGATCCTTGCCCTGTTCAGCAGTGAACCGGTGAGCAATTCCAGCTGCAGTGTTGAACTGATTCCCCATTGAGAGTCTTTGCATAATCCTGTCTCCCAAATTCGAGCAGTTTGAGAAACTAGTGATGTCCTGTGGGCGCAGATGTGCTGAAGTCACTCAAAGCAAGGGCCTCTACACTTCCTGTTAATTTTTGAATCCTATAGGCCTAAAAAAAAAAACATTGTTTAAATCTTCTCTTCTGATACAGTGGTTACTGCTCTTTTTTTTTTTTTTTTTTTTACAAAATAAATGTTTGTTTTGAAGTGCCTTGTTATTTGAAAAAAAACAAACAAAAACAAAAAAACGACATGCTAGTACAGCAGTGGTACAGCCACAGCTGATATACTGTCAAATTCTGAACAATGAAGAATAATAATATTTCAGAATAAATCAAGTATTAATACACTGTTCTCTAATTTTGATCTCCACTGTAAATTCTGGTTAAATGTTTATTCTATGTATTTTTTTTCTTTTTTAGATTCATTCTAAACAGTGGCCCAATTTTATTTTTTAATGTTTTTGGTGTGAGGATAAAGACTTTTTCCCCCATTTTAAAAGGTTTGGACTCTTCCCCATTCCAAAAACCAACCAACCAACCAGCCATCCATCCAAACATCCATCCATCTTCTACCGCTTTTCTGTGGATCTGGGTTGTGGAGGTAGCAGTCCAAGTAGAGAAGCCCAGACTTCCTTCTCCCCAGCCACCTCCTACAGCTCTTCAGAGGGGAGGCCAAGGCATTCCCATGCCAACTGGTCTCTCCAGTGTCTCCTGGGTCTGCCTTGGAGTCTCCTCCCAGTGGGATTGGCCCGAAACACCTCAAGTGGGAGGCGTCTAGGAGACATCCTAATTAGATTGCCAAACCACCAACCACCATTAGGTTACCAAACCACCTAATTAGATTGCCAAAGGAACCAACCCATTGGTTCCTTTCGGTGTGGAGGAGCAGCGGCTCTACTATGAACCTCTCACAGATAACTGAGCTCCTCACCAGATCTCTAAGGGTGAGTCCAGCCACCTTATAGAGAAAGCTCATTTCAGCCACTTGTATCTGCAGTCTCATTCTTTCGATCATTACCCAAAGTTCATGACCATAGGTGAGGGTAAGAACATAGATTGAGCAGTAAATTGACAGCTTTGCTTTAGAGCGCAGCTCCCTCTTACCACAACAGACCGGGACAACATCTGCAGTGATGCAGATGTTGCTCTGATTCGTCTGTCAGCCTCCCGCTCCATTTTTCTTTCACTCATGAATAAGACCCTGAAATACTTAAATTTCTCCACTTGGGGCAGGACCTTGTCCCCAACCCAGAGAGGACAATTCACCCTTTTCCAAATGAACATCATGGACTCAGACTTGGAGGTACTGATTCTCATCCCAGCCGCTTCACACTCAGTACCATTCCAGCAAGACCTGTTGGTCATTGTTCGATGAAGCCAACAGGACAACATCATATGCAAAAAGCAGATTCCAAAAACCTAGAAACGGCCTTGGTTACAATCATGCTAATAGTGTCCCCCTCAGTACAGCCGTGGACAAAATTGTTGGTACCCCTCTGTTAATGAAAGAAAAACCCACAATGGTCACAGAAATAACTTGAATCTGACAAAAGTGGTAATAAATAAAAATTCTATGAAAATTAACCAATGAAAGTCAGACAATGCTTTTGAATTGTGGTTCAACAGCATTACTTTAAAAAAATAAACTCATGAAACAGGCCTGGACAAAAATGATGGTACCCCTAGAAAAGATTGAAAACAATGTGACCATAGGGACATGTTCAACCAAGATGTGTCCTCCAATTAACATCACAGGTGTCTACAAACTCGTAATCAGTCAGTCAGCCTATTTAAAGGGTGACAAGTAGTCACTGTGCTGTTTGGTGACATGGTGTGTATCACACCAAACATGGACCAGAGGAAGCAAAGGAGAGAGTTGTCTCAGGAGATTAGAAAGAAAATTATAGACAAGAGCATGTTAAAGGTAAAGGCTATAAGACCATCTCCAAGCAGCTTGATGTTCCTGTGATTACAGTTGCACATATTATTCAGAAATTTAAGATCCATGGGACTGTAGTCAACCTCCCTGGACGTGGCCGCAGGAGGAGACGGATAATACAAATGGTAACAAAAGAGCCCAGAACAACCTCTAAACACATTCATGGTGAACTCCAAGGTCAAGGTACATCAGTGTCAGATCGCACCATCCGTCGTTGTTTGAGCCAAAGTGGACTTCATGGGAGACGACCAAGGAGGACACCACTGTTGAAAACAAATCACTAAAAAGCCAGACTGGAATTTGCCAAACTGCATGTTGACAAGCCACAAAGCTTCTGGGAGAATGTCCTATGGACAGACGAGACAAAACTGGAACTTTTTGGCAAGGCACATCAGCTCTATGTTCACAGATGCAAAAATGAAGCATACCAAGAAAAGAACACTGTCCCTACTGTGAAACATGGAGGAGGTTCTGTTATGTTCTGGGGCTGCTTTGCTGCATCTGTCACAGGGTGTCTTGAATCTGTGCAGGGTACAATGAAATCTCAAGACTATCAAGGTATTCTAGAGAGAAATGTGCTGCCCAGTGTCAGACAGCTTGGTCTCAGTCGCAGGTCATGGGTCTTGCAACAGGATAATGACCCAAAACACACAGCTAAAAACACCCAAGAATGGCTAAGAGCCAAACATTGGACTATTCTAAAGTGGCCTTCTATGAGCCCTGATCTAAATCCTATTGAACATCTGTGGAAGGAGCTGAAACATGCCGTCTGGAGAAGGCACCCTTCAAACATGAGACAACTGGAGCAGTTTGCTGATGAGGAGTGGGCCAAAATGCCTGCTGAGAGGTGCAGAAGTCTCATTGACAGTTACAGAAATGGTTTGATTGCAGTGATTGCCTCAAAAGGTTGTGCAACAAAATATTAAGTTAAGGGTACCATCATTTTTGTCCAGGCCTGTTTCATGAGTTTGTTTTTTTTAAAATAATTCTGTTGAACCACAATTCAAAAGCATTGTCTGATTTTCATTGGTTAATTTTCATAGAATTTTTATTTATTACCACTTTTGTCAGATTCAAGTTTTTTTCTGTGACCATTGTGGGTTTTTCTTTCATTAACAGAGGGGTACCAACAATTTTGTCCACATGTGTATTTACTCTGGAGAAAATGTTATTGATATGATTGCACTGGTCAACACCAAATATATTGCCTAAGTATTTTTTTTTTAGCTGATTTAGGACAATTTTGATGTGCTGAATCCAAAAATCACATTGGTTTTGCTCAATCAGGCCAACTCAACATGGGTAATCCCTTTGTCTGTCATGTGTGTGTTTCTGTTGTTTGGTTGTCAACTGTCATGCTGCTGTTACACTGTAATTTCCCAGTTTGGGATCGGTAAAGTACATCTATCTATCTATCTATCTATCTCTATCTTTTTGAACTATGGCCACATTTTTTTTATGTTTTTGTTTACATGTACTGTATTTTCACTTTATATGATAGAAAATTCTTTTTTATTTCTTGAAATTCTGTGAATTTTGAACAATGATGACTTGACATTCAATTTACATGTACTTACCTTTATCAATGTCTACTATTCAGTTTACAGTACACCTGTACAACTGCTGTACAACTGCTTACAACTTAGCATAAAAACCTGACCTGATCGAGAGAAACGGATGTCATTCTCGGATTCAGCGGTGCAAAATTGTCTTAAATCAGTTGAAAAAACACAGACAACTTACAAAAAAATATTTTTGTGATGTTGTGTTATTGTCCCATCCAACAGTGACATGAAGTATCCTCCCATGAGACAAACGTGCTGAAGCTGCGACCAGGGAGGTAACCTGAAGTCATTCAGGGTGGTTATTAAGTGGATTAACCCCTTTAGATTAGTCTCAGCCATTTCTGCCATCTGTTACACCGCAGAACTGTCAGTGTACGAGAACCACACACACTCGAATCTGTGATTAGTTGTTTGGTTATTACTCTCAGCTGAGTGAACAGGAGACATGCAACTGTTAGTGGAGGTGGAATTAGTGACGTATGACAGCAGACACAGCTGTCTCTCGCAGGAGGAACTTAAGAATAAATGTAGAAGTATGTTGCTGCATGTGCATGTGTGTGCTGAATCTGCTTCCTGAATAATATGTTTTTTATATTGACATTTGGAATCAACATGTTTACAGAACCCTGGAGGTCATGGAGAACAATTATTTTTCGTCCTAGCACAAGATACTAATTTGTGTGCGTAGTATTGTACATACAGTGTATCCAGAAAGTATTCACAGCGCTTCACTTTTCCCACATTTTGTTATGTTACAGCCTTATTCCAAAAGGGATTAAATTCATTTTTTCCCTCAAAATTCTACACACAATACCCCATAATGACAATGTGAAAAAAGTTTTTTTGAGATTTTTGCAAATTTATTAAAAATAAAAAACTAAGAAATCACATGTACATAAGTATTCACAGCCTTTGCTCAATACTTTGTTGATGCATCTTTGGCATTACAGCCATTACAGCCTCAAGTCTTTGTGAATATGATGCCACAAGCTTGGCACACCTATCTTTGGGCAGTTTTGCCCATTCCTCTTTGCAGCACCTCTCAAGCTCCAACAGGCTGGATGGGAAGCATCGGTGCACAACCATTTTCAGATCTCTCCAGAGATGTTCAATTGGACTCAAGTCTGGGCTCTGGCTGGACTACTCAAGGACATTCACAGAGTTGTCCTGAAGCCACTCCTTTGATATCTCGGCTGTCTGCTTAGGGTCGTTGTTCTGCTGAAAGATGAACCGTCACCCCAGTCTGTGGTCAAGAGCGCTCTGGAGCAGGTTTTCATCCAGAATGTCTCTGTACATTGCTGCATTCATCTTTCCCTCTATTCTGACTAGTCTCCCAGTTCCTGCCACTGAAAAACATCCCCACAGCATGATGCTGCTACCCCCATTGGCATGGTTGTGAACGGTGCCTGGTTTCCTCCAAACATGACGCCTGGCATTCACACCAAAGACTTCAATCTTTGTCTCATCAGACCAGAGAATTTTGTTTCTCATGGTCTCAGAGTCCTTCAGGTGCCTTTTGGCAAACAGGGTGGGCTGCCATGTGCCTTTTATTAAGGAGTGGCTTCCGTCTGGCCACTCTACCATAAAGGCCTGATTGGTGGATTGCTGAGGAGAAGGTTGTCCTTCTGGAAGGTTCTCCTCTCTCCACAGAGGAATGCTGGAGCTCTGACAGAGTGACTATGGGGTTCTTGGTCACCTCCCTGACTAAGGCCCTTCTCGACGGATCGCTCAGTTTAGACGGCCGGCCAGCTCTAGGAAGAGTCCTGGTGGCTTTGAACTTCTTCCATTTATGGATGATGGAGCCTTCAAAGCAGCAGAAATTTTTTGGTACCCTACCCCAGATTTGTGCCTCGAGACAATCCTGTCTCGGAGGTCTACAGACAATTCCTTTGGCTTCATGCTTGGTTTGTGCTCTGACATGCACTTTCAACTGTGGGACCTTATAAAGTCAGGTGTGTGCCTTTCCAAATCATGTCCAACATGAATTCAACCAAATTTACCACAGGTGGACTCCAATTAAGCTCTAGAAACATCTTAAGGATGATCTGTAGAAACAAGATGCACCTGAGTTTTGAGCTTCATGACATTGGCTGTGAATACTTATGTACATGTGATTTCTTAGTTTTTTATTTTTAATAAATTTGCAAAAATCTAAAAACAAAAAAAAAGTTTTTTTCACATTGTCATTATGGGGTATTATGTGTAGAATTTTGAGGGGAAAATTAATTTAATTCATTTTGGAATAAGGCTGTAACATAACAAAATGTGGAAAAAGTGAAGCGCTGTAAATACTTTCTGGATGCACTGTAGGCAGGGCTCTTTCTAGGTTTTTGGGAGCCCTATGCAAGATTATGCTTGGAAGGGGGGGGCATGTTTTTGCAATGGGGAAGAGTTGAGCAGGTTTCAATAAAAATGATGCCATAGGTAAAGCTCAAACAGATGAGACCAACATGAAAGCTGTGGACAAACCCATATGGAATCTTTATGGCATCCCAGATTTAATCTATGTTGGGGCCTGTAAGGACATGCTGGCTGGGTAATTTCCCCAAAAAAAAGAAAGATCACAAATTCACAAGAAAAAAGTTGACAATTTATTATGAAAGAAAGCACTGAAGTTATGACAGAATAGTTGTAAATTTCAAAAAAAAAAAAAAATTATGAGAAAAAGTTACAGCTTAATGAAAAAGTAGTGACTTTACAGAAAAATGTGTAAATTTACAAAAAAAAATCACAAATTTATGACAAAATAATTTGCAAATTTATAAGAAAAGTTTCACATTTATGAGAAAAAAGTCACCAATTATGGAAAAAAAGTTGAAAATGACAAGAAAAAAGTAACAAATTTATGAGAAAAATGTCACAGATTTACGAGAAAAAAACTTGAAGCTCTAATTGAAAATACTGCAAGGAGCCCCAAAATCTGAGCCTTAAAATGAAGGGGAAACAGCAGTGTTGCAAATATTAACTGGTCTGTCAACATTAGTTAAATTTGCAACTTTTTCTTGTAAATTTGTGATTTTTTTTTTCTCCCAGTAAATTTTTTCTTCGTCTGTTTGCAAAATTTGGGACTTTTTCACATAAATTTGTATTTATTTATTTTTTTCAGTAAAATTGTGAAATTCTCTGTCTCTCTTTTACATTGTGGTTTGTGTATTTTAATGTAAGCACATACTAGGAATCATTAAAGTCCTTTTAGAATCAAATCTCCAGACGAACAGGGAATTATTATTATTCGACTGGTCATAAAAGAATGAAAACTACAGGAAAAGTATCATTTACAAAAAAGGTTTTAAAAAGCTTCAACAAAAAGTTGTAAATTTACAAGGAAAACGTCCCAAATTTATGAGGGAAAAAAGTTGCAAGTTTATGGGAAAAAAGTAGTGAAAGAAAAGTCACAAATTTAAAAGAAAAAAGTTGTCATATTCAAGATTCAAAGATTTTATTTGTCAATACTCCTATACATACAGGACATATAGGAGAATTGAAATGGCGTTTCTCTCTCTTCAGTGATGTGCACAATATAAAAAAAGAAAAAGGAATAAGGCTGGAAAAACAACAGCAGTCTATGTACAGTAATGCTACCTGTACTGCAAATGGTGACAAAAGATACCCAGACCTCCCATGGTGCAAATAAAGATAAACAATGAAACCCAGCAATCCTATATACAGAAAAGAAGAGCTGTAATACTCGTAGTTGCAAGTTTGATGTGGTAGTGTAGGTGCAGACAGTGACGGATAGGACTGCACATGATCAATATTGCAATAACAGACAGCAGCAGATATGGCATTTGTGCAAATGGTTGCAGTAAAGTGCAGAGACATACAGTACACCAGCAGATGTATTACTGTTGGTGCGCCAGTCTTTCTGTGCCAACAGCTGAAGCAGTTATTGTGTGGGTGAGTGCATTATGGTCGGTTAGATTAGATTAGATTCAACTTTATTGTCATTACACATGTATGAATACAAGGTAAGGAAACACAGTTTAGCATCCAATCAGAAGTGCAAAGGACAGCAGTGCATTATATAAGATAAGATAAGATAAGATAAGCCTTTATTAGTCCCACAACGGGGAAATTCCAGGATTGCAACAGCACAGGGATAGCAACACTCAGAGCAACAATCAGAAGGCAAGAAAAAAAACAAGCAAGCAAGAGCAGCTAATAAACATATGTACGTATTACTATAAAATATATATATATACACACACACACAGACACACAGTGCAGAGCATTGTAGCTGGATGGAATAAATATATGAATATATGAACACACAGTGCAGAGCATTGTAGCTAGATGGAATAAATATGTAAATATATAAACACCCACAGTACGGAGCATTGCAGCTAGGTGGAATAAATATGCAAGTATATAAACACACACAGTGCGGAGCAATGTAGCTAGATGGAATAATATGTAGATATATAAATATATAAACACACCCAGTGCTGAGCATTGTAGCTAGATGGAATAAATATGCAAATATATAAACACACACAGTGCAGAGCATTGTTGCTAGATGGAATGAAACAGCATAACCGTCTACTTAGTTATCCTACATGGTATGATTATGTGCCCATACATATTCTCACCCTCCATAGCGACCGGTATGTTCCTAGTTGTATGCCGGAGGGGACCATTGTGTAAGTCTATTGCATCTTTTGCATTCAAAAAACTATTAGTTTGTTACGTCTTTTTGCTATCTCTGCGAGCAGCCCTGCTTAGGTTGTACAGTCTGACAGCCGTTGGTAGGAAGGACCTACGAAACCTCTCGGTTGTGCACCTGGGATGATGTAGTCTGCTGCTAAATGAGCTCCTCAGTGCATTCAGTATGTCCTGCATAGGGTGGAACTCGGACTCCAGCAGAGATGACAGTTTAGCCACCGTCCTTCTCTCTCCTATCTCCTCCATCGGATCAAGGCGCTGCCCCAGGACAGAGCTAGCTTTCTTAATCAGTTTGTTCAGTCTCTTCCTATCGGCTGCAGTAATGCCACTGCCCCAGCAGACCACTCCAAAAGTGATGGCTGATGCCACCACCGTGTCATAGAATGACTTCAGCAGCGCCCCTTGTACACCAAAAGACCTGAGTCTCCTCAGCAGGAACAGCCTGCGCTGTCCCTTCTTGTCTTATATACTATATATATACATATATATATATAAGACATATATATATGTCTTATATACGGTAATTAACAGTATGTGCAATTTAAGCAAATACAGTGATCCCTCGCTACTTCGCGCTTCACCTTTCGCGCCCTCAGTGCATCGCGGATTTTTCAAAAATATTCATCAAAAATTCAAAATTGAGAAATAATGGGCGGGCGCTAGCAGAAGGCAGGGAGACTACATTAGACCATCAGGTGTCAACACGGAGAGCAGCACAACTCTCTGTTCGCTGTTGTCGTGTTGGCTCGGCTCGGAAATCTCGCAAGCTGATTGGCCGAGACGTTTCACCCCGCAAGCTGATTGGCCGAGACGTTTCACCCACCTCCTCTCCCTGCCGAGCACCCATGAAGGGAAGGAAGACCGCATTCATTGCTTTTTATCGCTCGTGTTACTTAGTCTCGCCGCGTGGAACTTTTTGCTGTTCTCTTGTGCCATTTTGTGCGAAATAGTCTTCCCGTCGAGGCACTACGCCGCCTCCTGCAGCTTCAGCTCTATCGGAAGCTGCCCTCGATGATCCTGCGCCTCCAGCATCTCACGATGAGGCGCCACCTGAGGAGCAGTAAAGCTCTCATTAACCTGTGCAGTAAATCATTTTCATCTTGAGTTACGTATCTTGTTATAAGAATAAAAGAGTTCTAAAAACATATTTATGTACACTTTGTTTACATCTACGTATGTATGTACACGTACACACACACACACGTATCATATGAGAGAGAGAGTGAGAGAATGAACGTACGTATTATTTATGGATGACGTCATTAGGGGTGACGGTACTTCGCGGTTTTTCACTTTTTGCGGTCGGTTCTGGAACCCATTAACCGCGATAAGTGAGGGATCACTGTATATGCAAATATATACAGCAGTGCAGAAAGTTAAGAATACTGTTATGTGCAAATAATGTGCAATAAGTTAGATGTAGTTATGTAGTTATGCAGTTATGTACAGGTGAGGATGGTAAGAGATGATGGTAAGAGAGTCAGCGGGGAACTAAGTTCAATAACGTGACAGCTGTTGGAAAGAAACTGTTCCTAAACCTGCTGGTTCTAGTCCGAAGGCTTCTGAAACGTCTTCTGGAGGGGAGAAGCTGGAACAGTCCATGAGCAGGATGGTTGGAGTCCCTAAGAATGCTGCGTGCCCGGCGCAGACATCTTTTCCTGTAGACGTCCTCTATAACTGGAAGTGGAGTCCCTGTGATGCGTTGGGCGGTTTTCACCACCCGCTGCAGCGCCTTGCGGTCAGCGACAGAGCAGCTCCCATACCAGACTGTGATACAGTTGGTCAGGGTGCTCTCTATCACGCAGTTGGTGGAGGGGGTGGGGGGTGGGAGTAGACAGAGTTCAGGGTCCTGATGGCCTGGTGAACAAAGCTGTTTAGCAGTCTTATGGAGCGGGCCCAGAGGCTCTGGTACCTTTTCCCCAAGGGCAGGGGGCTGAAGAGGGAGCGTGAGGGGTGGGAGGTGTCGTCTGCAATGTTGACGGCTCTGCAGGCGAGGCAGGTGAGATAGATGTCTGGGGGGGGCGGGCAGAAAGGCACCAATGATCTTGCTGGCTGCTTTCACTGTGTGTTGTAGTGTCTTCCGGCAGGAGGCTTCTTGCAGGCAGGAATGAAGGACTTTTGAGCAGGCAGAGCTTTGGTCTAACTTGGCTTATTTGTAAACACACCAAAATAAAGGCAGCTCAGGGACTGAAACAAAGGCGAGCTGTGGAAGGCTAAACTCACAACTAATGATACAGACTTGGAACAGGTTGCCAGAGGGAAACACAATATATGATGCAACACAGAATGAGCATAGAGGATGACATATATAGGGATAAGGACCTGTACTTATATAGTGCTTTTCTAGTCTCAAAGACCACTCAAAGCGTTTCACTAGCACTAACCCTCTACTCTAAGGGCCTATAGGAGACAGATATCTAGGGACAATTTAGAACAACCAATTAACCTAACATGCATGTCTTTGGCTTGTATAGGGAGATAAATAATCAGGGGAACACAGGACAGCTGGGGTCACAATCAGGGGCTAAACAGCAACACACGTGAGGGAAAGTGGCGATGAGCACGGGAAACATGAGGGCCTGGAAACAATAGATAAACAAGTACAGAGGATACACATGAGACTTACACAGAAGGCAAAATACAGACAATAATAATAATAATCACAGAGAGACCAAAAAATAACACCAAGCGTGGGTATGATCCTAAGACCATCACAAAAGTAGCAAATTTATAAGAAAAATGTAGGTGGAAAAGTACCAAATTCACAAAAAAAGTCACAAATCTAGGGAAAAAATACAATTGAAAAAGGGATTGAATTTACAAGAAAACAGTTGCAAATTTACAAGAAAAAAGTAGCAAATTTCTACAGTGTTAAAAGATTGAGGAAAAAGTTGCAAATTTACAATAAAGTCACAAATTTAGGAGAAAAAACTTACAAATTTATGATGAAGCAGTGAAATTTATAAGAAAAAAAGACACAAATTCATGTGAAAAAAGTCAAACTTAGAAGAAAAAAGTTGCAAATTTATAAGAAAAATGCAGAAAATTTATGAGGAAAAAGTTGTCATTTAAAAGACAAAATTAGCAAATTTATAGAAAAAAAGTCTCAAATTTGTAAGAAAATAATTTTTTGCATTTATTGCTAGCACTGGTGCATTTAATTACATTATGTAGCAGGATATCCTGCAATTCTCTTTCCCCCAGGTTGAGGGGGGCATATACCCCCCAATCTCCCCCCTGAATTATGCCTGTGGATATATCAAAACCAAACAAGTTATCAGCAACAGTGGGCTTTAGTGATGATTATTTCTTCCATTAACAAGACCTAATCCTCTATAAAACACAAGTTATATAACAACACCTAGTGGCTTAATAATGTGACTCATCTACAAGCTGAGCCTGATTGATATTCATCTCTGGCATGATACCAGTTAATAATTGTCAGCCTGCGAGCTGACTGAAAAGTTCATTTATGAATAAGTTCAGAATAGGGAACTGGCCTGAAATGACCTGAACACACAAACAGCAGACACCGGTGGGAATCAATTAGGTCGAGGCCCCGGGTGCAGGCAAGGACAACAAGAAACCGTAACCTCATAGTGAATCAAAAGAAATCAGATTTGTCCTCCAGGCTCCCGTCACCGCCTGTTTTTTGTCCCGTGGAATGGCTGTGATGTAAAATGTGGTCTGTTTGTTGACATCTGAGTACATATAACACCAGAAATGTGGCAAGACAAGTAGTGCAGTTGTTGCGGAAAAAAAAAAAAAATCAGGGAGAAAGAGAAGTGTGGAAATATGAGATGAAACACAACCAGCTTAGACAAATTCAACCCTGCTGCTGACCTCCAGGGTGTAGGGTGGAAGCGCAGAAATATGGACATTAAAGCTGTGGCCTAGACAGGTCACGACCTCCCGTGACCACACATGAATCACCGCCACTGTGACCTCCTCTGAGGTCTAATTATAGAGGGCAGGAGACCAGACGTGTTTCAGCCATTTTTTGTTTCCTGGAAGAGATTTTTATCTGAACTTGTCTTACATTTCACAAAATGTAGGTCACAGCCCAAAACAGCCCCGCTGTCTGACTGAAGGTGAACCAGTTTGTCTTTGTTTGGAGCCACACGCTCTTTGTGTCTAGCTCCACCTAGTGGTCAATTTAGAAGCATTTAAATAAGCTGCAGCAGCAACCTGAAACCTCAAGGCGACAAATGGCGTTTTAAAATAAATGTTAAAGTGCAGATTTATGACAGAGAAGTTGCACAGTTAGAAGAAACAAACATGCCAGTTTACATATTTATAAATGGACTATTTTACCTTCTTTTTGGTAATTGTGAATAAATGGATAAAAAACTTTGATCAGCTGCTAAAGTCACCAGAATTTCCTTGGGATTAGGATTTTACAAAAAGGAAGTCCTAACATCAAGGAAAACTTGAAAAGTACAGTTTAATTAGATCGTTCAATCTGACATTTTTAAATTATCAAAAATAAATTTTCCACTTTTACTCAAAAACATTCCAATTTTTTTTGTCAGAAATTTGTAACTTCTCTTAATAAAAGCAACTGTTTTCTCATAAATTCACCACTTCTTTTCTCATTATAAATTTGTAATTTTGTCTTATAAAAAACAAACACTTTTTTTCTAAAGAAAGTGCAGTCAGCCGTCAGGTAAGCTGTGCAGGGAGCCAGGCGTCTCAGATATAAATGGAGCAGATGGGACTGCAGTTTGTGACCACAAGGTGCCACTATAATCCAAGTCTAGAGAAGTTCCACAAGGTACCTTAGAAGTTATCTTCCCTGTAACATTTATCCATTTTTGTTCTTAATTCACACTGATTGGTTTAAAAGATATTTTATTTAGTTTTAGAATTTGAAATTTTCTAAACTATTTTTTTATCCACACAAAAAAGTATTTCTGGATCTTGCAGTAATGTGTATTTATTTATTTTTAATGAACACTTCACTGGGCTGTTAATGTTTAACTCCATAAAACCTTTTTTTTTTTAATGAGTAGTTAAGTTAATTCCCTTCCACAGCATGTGGGACACCATGGGGTGTATAGAGGAGACGCCTATCTCCGTTTCTCTGACCCGAGGCCATACAGCTACTGTAGGCAGTGAAAGCTACAGTGGGAGGTCAGTCCTCTGGTAGCTCTGTGCGTTTAAAATGTGTAACTCCATAAAACCTTAAAGGTCCCATTAACTCAAACATGGTGTGTTTGTGGGTTTTAACCTTCTAAAATGCTTTTTTGGGCCATGTGACTAAAATTGTTAAAATCTCTCTTCACTTAGAAATAAATATATTTTAACATTTTGGCAGAATGGGCAGAAGTTGGTTTTGCGCTTCCGGGTTCTTTTTTCCATACGTTGCGATCCAGTTGGCTATTGGCTATGATGATTCAGTCTAGGGTTGCCAACTTTCTCACAGCCAAATAAGACACAGAGGGTTTAAACCATTGCTTGGTGCCACGATGTTGTGGACATTAGTGTTGTCATAATACTAGGATTTTTTTTTACCTTGATAATACCTTAAAAATATTGATATTCAATGTCATGTTTAATACTACAAGGAAAAAAATACCACACTGTATACCTAGAATTTTCAGATTTTTATTGTAAGGCCCATGTATCAACTTGCTGACAGAAAAAAAAGAAAAAAAAAAGGAAAAAAAACTTGCTGACAGAAGACACAAGGAAAGCTGCACTTTCCTTTTTAGAAGTGCTGTCTTCTGGCCTTCTTTAAAGAAAAATCCTTCATTATGTCCTTAAAGTCCAGCTCACGAATGCATGCTTGATCCAGTCTACTTTTTTACCAAGTTCACTGTCCCACATACAGTTGTCTGATGTGAGCAGTCGTGGCCTTTCTTCTCCCTTCACCCTTCTCCTCCAGGTGAGTGCTTTAACGGCCCACCTGCCTCCTCAGTGCAGCAATTAGCAGCTCCTCCTCCAGCTTAGAAAAATCCTTTATGCTTCGGGATTTTTTTAGCAATTTGTTTTCCCTAAACTCTTTTCCTCTCAATAATTTTATGAGAACCACTTTGAAACACTGATCTGTATAAAAAAAAAAACGCTGGATAGCGCAGCGGCCAGCAGGAGTGACGTCACCGGAAACTCTGTGGCCTCCATATTAGTACACCAAAAACACTCAGCGAGTCAATGGAGAATGAATGAGTTTAGTAGTAAACAGTACCACTTTTACCCCAATAACTTCCCCTAAAAATTAACAGATTTTGAACTTCATGGTATGGAGACACAGTTTATAATCTTCCGCAACCGATGAACTATAGAAATCAAGCTGACATTGTGTTTAGCAGCCGTGGGATGCCTAGGCCTAATCTAATTTGCAAAATATGGGATCACAACCTTTTCACAAAGGTCCTATTTAAATTGAGGTAAAAATTTGAGAAAAAAAGGCCTCACATATTTTTCTGTGATGATGTAGATCTAGGCCTTGCTATACATAGCCTACTTACAGTGGTGTGAAAAAGTGTTTGCCCCCTTCCGGATTTCTCAATTTTTTTGTATGTTTGTCACACTTAAATGTTTCAGATCATCAAACAAATTTAAATATTAGACAAAAATAACACGTAAACACAAAATGCAGTTTTTAAATGAAAGTGTTTATTATTAAGGGTAAAAAAAACATCCAAATGGCCCTGTGTGAAAAGCCCCCCGTTAAAACATAAATTAACTGTGGTTTATCACATCTTTGGAAAGCTGAGTTCAATTTCTCTAGCCACACCCAGGCCTAATTACTGCCACACCTGTTCTTAATCAAGAAATCACTTAAATCACTTTAATAGGACCTGTCTGACAAAGTGAAGTAGACCAAAAGATCCTCAAAAATTTCAATAGAAATTCAGGAACAAATGAGAAACAAAGTAATTGAGATCTATCAGTCTGGAAAAGCTTATAAAGCCATTTCTAAAGCTTTGGGACTCCAGCAAACCGCAGTGAGAACCATTATCCACAAATGGTGAAAACATGGAACAGTGGTGAACCTTCCCAGGAGTGGCCAGCCGACCAAAATTACCCCAAGAGCGCAGCGACGACTCATCCAAGAGGTCACAAAAGACCCCACAACAACATCCAGAAAACTGCAGGCCTCACTTGCCTCAGTTAAGGTCAGTGTTCATGACTCCACCATAAGAAAGAGACTGGGCAAAAATGGCCTGCATGGCAGAGTTCCTCACAAAAACCATTGCTGAGCAAAAAGAAGCTAAAGGCTCATCTTAGTTTTGCCAGAAAACATCTTGATGATCCCTAAGACTTTTGGGAAAATGGACTGTGGACTGTGGACTGACGAGATAAAATTTGAACTTTTGGAAGGTGTGTGTCTTGTTACATCTGGCGTAAAAGTAACACAGCATTACAGAAAAGGAACATCATACCAGCAGTAAAATATGGTGGTGGTAGTGTGATGGTCTGTGGCTGTTTTCCAGTTTCAGGATCTGGAAGACTTGCTGTGGTAAATGGAACCATGAATTCTGCTGTCTACCAAAAAATCCTGAAGGAGAATGTCCGGCCATCTGTTCATGACCTCAAGCTGAAGTGCACTTGGGTTCTGCAGCAGCACAATGATCCCAAACACACCAGCAAGTCCACCTCTGAAGGGCTTAAGAAAAACAAAATGAAGACTGTGGAGTGGCCCAGTCAAAGTCCTGACCTAAATCTGATTGAGATGCTGTGGCATGACCTTAAAATGGGCAATGACTTTTTCACACAGGGCCCTGTAGGTTTGGATTTTTTCCCCCTTAATAATAAACACCTTCATTTAAAAACTGCATTTTGTGTTTACTCGTGTTATCTTTGTCTAATATTTAAATTTGTTTGATGATCTGAAACATTTAAGTGTGACACACAAAAAAAATGAGAAATCAGGAAGGGGGCAAACACTTTTTCACACCACTGTAACTAGTATAGACTAAGCCAGGGGTGTCCAACCATGTGCCATGGAGAGCCAAGACCCTGCAGGTTTTCTCTTCTACCCAGTCTCTTCAGCAGGTGTTTTCACTTATCAGCAATCAGTGGGAAGAAGTTCACAGAAATCTGCTGTTGAAGACACTGGTTGGAGGTAAAACCTGCAGGGTCTTGGCCCTCCATGGCACATGGTTGGACACCCCTGGACTAAGCATATACTGAAATAATTTGTCACACCGTGATGAATAGACCCAAATGGAATAAAAGTTAAGGTCTAATGCTGATTCTTATATAATTATCTTTATCAATTTCAGGATTCTGATACAAAACATGACACTTTCCTCCCTTCTTACACATTCTGGACTTGGTACCAGGCAATGGTGCAGTTAAAGGTGATTGGTAATCAACAAAAATCAGCATGTAGAAATGATCCAGTGTTGATTAGTAATCAGTAGTTGATGACCAGCATCAGGAATAATTTAGCACAGATATAAACACTGTCAGACGATCAGGAATTAGAAGTCCTCCTTGGGTGTCCTTGGTGATCACTCTTCCTGGTAAGTATATTATAAATAATTTGGTCATCATACTGTATGTGTACCACCATCATGATGAATGAATGAATGAATCTTTATTTCGGATAGATTAAAAGTACAGATTAAAAGAAACTGAATAATATAACAAAGGGGGAAAGAAAATCCAACAAAGTCAAATTAGACGATAACTCCTCTGATTATACAGTTCAACATAAGTTATCCGAAATGGGTGATGGCTGAAGCCGCAGCTTATATTGCCCACCCATATTCCATCCAAGAATTCAAAAGAAAAACAAAACAAGAGCGATTACAATTCAGAACAAAGCTAAGACAAAATATGACAAAAAACTAAGCCACAACACAACGCAGACTGGATATGACAATCCTTATGTGATTTTACATGTCATCTTGTATATATGTTTGGAGTATTTCTTCCTTTAGTTTTTGTTTAAATTGTCCAAGTGTTGTACATGATTTTAATTCAGGTCCAAAATCTGTTGTGTTGGGTTCTTTTATAAATAAAGACTGCTGCTTTGGGTGAACACGGAGCCTCCTTTATTAACTGGCTGGAACAACATTAACACACGAACTCCGCCATATTATTATCCGTCATGCTGTACTCCTGACAACATCCGGTCTGTGTCGCCCCCTAGTGGCTCCACATATGTAATCCTTAGATTACACCACATCCCCCTTACTGAAGCCAAGTTGACCCCTTTTAGCTGAAAACACAAAATATAACATTTCTTTTTTTTTTCTCTCTTCAACACTGTTTTCACAAATATTAACATGCAACTCTACAGATCCAGTCTCTTTGGTTTAATCACTTCTCTACCAGACCTGGTTCTAACAACACCTGGTGTTTCCTGTGCATTGGGCTCAGAAACAGTTTCTGTAGGAGTGTCTTTTCCATTTGACTGGGTCCGTTGTGGTTCCATCTCAGTCTCTGGTATCGACATAGGCACAAGATGAGTGCGATTCCTCCTGATTGTCCCTTGTGGTCCACTAATGACATAGGACCGTGGGGTTTTGTGGACAGATGTCACTGTGCCCTGTGCTTTTGCATCTGTAATCCAAACAGAGTTTCCGGGTAACAGTTTATCCAAATCTCTCGTTCTGTGTCTTTTGTTGAAACATTCTGTTTGCCTCATCCGTCTCTCCTTTTCCACGTGACGAATTTGTTGCAGATTTGGCACGCATGGCTGCAAGGCCTCTGGAAGCATTGGCAGGGTGGTACGAAGCCTACGCCCCATGAGAAGCTGTGCTGGGCTGTAGCCATTTGCCAACGCTGTGGTTCTGTAGGCTAACAGTGCTCGGTATGGATCACTGGCTTTCTTAATTAGGTTTTTGACTGTTCTGACAGCTCTTTCTGCCTCACCGTTACTTTGGGGGTACCTGGGACTACTGGTCACGTGCTCAAAACAGTACTCCTTTGCAAAGTCTTCCATTTCCTGACTTGCGAACTGCGGGCCGTTATCCGTGATCAGTATCTCTGGTATTCCGTGACGTGCAAACATAGACTTTAAATGCACAATGACATTGGCAGAGCGAGTTGGGCTGAGCTGGGCAATCTCTATATACCTAGAGAAGTAGTCCACTAATAACAGGTAGTTTTTGTCTTGTAGCATGAACAAATCAGCTCCCAACTTCTGCCATGGCCTTTCTGGTAAATCTGTGGGCATTAAAGGCTCTCTCACATTAACTCTTTCCTGTATGCACTTTCTGCATTTGAGTACAACTTCACTGATCTGGTTGCTTAAACCTGGCCACCATACAGCCTGACGGGCGCGCTCTCTGCATTTAACCACCCCCTGGTGGCCCTCATGTATCTTATCCAAAACTGCATTTCTCATGTTAGCAGGGATAACTAACCTCGTGCCTCTCAGTAGTAGTCCGTTATGCACACTCAAAACGGCTCTCTCAGACCAGTAGTGCTTCACCGCTCCCTGTAGCTGGTTACGATCCGGCCAGCCTTCTGTGCAGTATTTCATGACTTGTGAACAGACGCTGTCGGACTGCAGTTGCTCTTGGAGATCTGCAAGGTATTTGCTGCTTGTAGGGAGTCCCTCTAGCACAGAGTCAACATAAATGTTAGTGTCCTCCATAAGATCTGTGTCTGTGTGAGTAACACTGTTTGTGAGCGGTAAGCGTGAGAGCGTGTCGGCAGTGGTGAGACTTTTGC
Source organism: Pholidichthys leucotaenia (assembly GCA_020510985.1). Classification (NCBI taxonomy): domain Eukaryota; kingdom Metazoa; phylum Chordata; class Actinopteri; order Cichliformes; family Pholidichthyidae; genus Pholidichthys; species Pholidichthys leucotaenia. Next base: position 82,168,486 of record CM035848.1, on the reverse strand, counting down.
CCGGGATGTGCTTTATAGTGTATGAGTACCTCATTAGGCGCATACGAAATCTCTGTATACGCGGTGGAAGCACATCCAAAGCTTGTCCTCCCAGTAGACTCACTAGTGGCTTATGATCAGTTTCTAGTTCAAAGTGCAGACCAAGGATAAAGTCATTGAATCTTTCGCAGGCCCACGTGAGAGCCAGCGCTTCTTTTTCCAGCTGGGCGTAGCACTGCTCTGTAGGTGTCAATGATCGGGAAGCGTAAGCAACTGGTGACCACACGTCTCTCTCTTTCTGTAGCATGACTGCCCCCAATCCGTATGAAGAGGCATCTGCAGATATTTTCTGTGGTTTGTTTGGGTCATAGAGCTGCAATACAGGAGCAGAGGACAGTTCTTGTTTGAGATTACAAAACGCATTTTGTTGTTCATGCCCCCAGTACCACATGTTCTTTGTTGAAAGCAAGTCTCTCAATGGTTTGTCCTTTTCAGAAAGGTTCGGAATGAACTTCCCCAGCTGGTTCACCATTCCGAGAAAGCTCCTGAGCTCACTCACGTTGCTTGGCTCTTTCATGTCCTGAACAGCTTGGGTTTTGTCTGGATCTGGCCTCATTCCTTCTGCTGAAACAATAAACCCAAGAAATTTGACCTCTCTTTTGCCAAACTCACATTTTGACATATTCAACGTAACGCCGGCTTTCTCCGCGCGCTTCAAGACAGCGTGCAGTCTTGCATCGTGCTGCTCCTTGGTGGATCCCCAGACCAGGATATCGTCCATGTGACAGACGACTCCGTCGAGACCCGATGTAACCTCTGTCACCATCATGTTTTGGAAATGTTCAGGAGCACTGGAAATACCAAATGGCAAACGGTTGAAGTGGTATCTGCCAAATGGCGTAATGAATGTGGTGAGAAAGGCCGACTCTTTAGACAGTGGTATTTGCCAAAATCCCATATTTGCATCAAGCTTTGAAAAATACTGAGCACCTGTGAGCATGCCTAGCGTTTGGTCCACAGACGGGAGGATGTATCTTTCGCGACACACTGACTCGTTTAAAGGTGTCATGTCCACACAGATACGCACCTTTTCTTTGTCCTTTTTGGGAGCTACAACCATGCCACAGCACCAATCTGTTGGCTGCTCCACGCGACTGATGACTCCCAACTTTTCCATCCTCTCGAGCTCTTCTTTCACTTTAGCCATGAGCGGCAGTGGCACACGCCTTGGCACCTTGAGCGAAAAGGGCTTAGCATCAGGTTTCAGTTTAATTGTGTATGGCTTTTGAACAAGCCCAAGTCCATCGCATAACTTGGGGTACGCTTTTCTCACTGTCTCTTGGTCTATAGTGTCAATTCTGGCAATTAGTTTCAGTCTCACGGAAGCTGTTCTACTCAGTAGTGCCATGCGCAGATTTTTGACAATATAGATTTTCTCAGTAGCGCTCTTGTCACCGTATGTAATAGTCTCTGTCATAGACCCCAACACGGTTAGTGCAGTTCCACCCGGTCCGTAGAGTGGTTTTTGTGCCTTTTCCAACTGTTCATTTTTCTTCTTGAAGATTTCAAATGTTTGGTCAGAAACCGCTGTGACGTCCGCTCCGGAATCTAACTTAAAAGTCACTTTATTTCCTCTCACATTTATGTCTGCCAGCCATGGATCCTCTCCTAGATCCACTTCACCCAGAAAAAGTCTGTCTGCATTGTCAGCGACCTCATTCACAGTTGGGTTGGACCTACAGACTCTAATATAGTGTCCACGTTTTTTACAGTTATGGCATTCCGCGTTTTTAGCTGGGCACTGTACTGCTGCATGTGCTGGTGCTTTGCCACACTTGGAACAAACTTTACTGTCTTGTTTTGTCTGCTGAGGCCTTGAGGACTTAATCTGTTTTTGTTCCTTAATTATGAACTTATTTGGCTTGGCTTTTCTGATGTGTACCGCATCCACGGCTGTTCTGTTAATGCTAGTTTCACCTCTTAGGTCAGTTTGTTGTCGTTTTATTTCTTCAGATTGTCTTGCCATTGTTATAGCTTTAGCTAGGGTAAGATCTTTGTCAAGCTGCATTCTTTCTGACAGCGACGAATCTTTCAGACCCACTACAAGCCTGTCTCTCAAGAGGTCATCATGAAGTGCACCGTACTCACAGTTTTCTGCCAGTGCATAGAGTGCTGTTATGAACGAGTCTACTGGTTCTGCCGGCTGTTGCACTCGCTTGTTGAATTTTGCTCGTTCATAAATCACGTTCTTTCTGGGAACGAAATGTCTATCAAAGGCTGTTTTAACGGCATCGTACTGCTGGCGCTGCACACTCGTTAGCTCGAGCCCTCTTAGCACGTCGTCAGCCTCATCTCCCATGCAATAAACCAGCGTATTTACTTGGTTCGCCTCAGCTGAGTTATTCAGGTTACTTGCCAGTCTAAAACGCTCAAAACGTCTTATCCACTTTTCCCACTCTTGGGGTCTCGCAAAGTCGAAGGGCTCCGGTGGTTTAATGGTGAAGGTTGCCGCTGGAGTAGCCGCCGCCATTACTGGATCAATTGGCGCAGCTGCAGCTCTTTGAACTTCGTCTGACATAGCCGCTAGCCGGTTGCAAAGCTGACTTTTCTCACCTCAAAGCGCACCAACTTCTGACACCATGTTGTGTTGGGTTCTTTTATAAATAAAGACTGCTGCTTTGGGTGAACACGGAGCCTCCTTTATTGACTGGCTACAACACATTAACACACGAACTTTGCCATATTATTATCCGTCATGCTGTACTCCTGACAACATCCGGTCTGTGTCGCCCCCTAGTGGCTCCACATATGTAATCCTTAGATTACACCACAAATCGTTCCATAATCTGACTCCTTGCACTGAAACACAGTGTTGCTTGGTGGCAGTTCTCACTGAAGGTTTTTGAAATACACATGTTCCTCTGAAATGATATTGTTTCTCCCTTATTTGGAACAACTTTTGGATATTTGCGGGCAGTGATAGATTCTTCACTTTAAACATTATTACTGCAGTTTTAAAGTCAACCAGATCTTTCAACTTGAGAGCTTTTAATTTAAGAAAAAGTGGGTTTGTTGGTTCCCTGTAAGCAGCTTTGTTTATTATTCTAATAGCTCTCTTTTGAAGCATAAAGACTGGATATATGTTTGTTTTATATGTATTTCCCCATACTTCAGTACAATATGTCATGTATGGGAGTATTAATGAATGATACAAGGTATATAGTGTGGGTTGATTCAGCAAATATTTCACTCTCTGTAGTATCGCAATTGATTTGGATATTTTACCTTTAATATAATTAATATGTGACTTCCAACACAGTTTATTATCAATTATTACTCCAAGAAATTTAGTTTTGGATACCATTTCAATCTCTACACCATTTATACTGAGTTTAGATACTAAGTTGTTGTGATGGTTGTTAAAAACTATAAATTTTGTCTTACTTAAATTGAGCGTTAATTTGTTTGAATCAAACCACAGTTTAAGCTTTCCTAATTCCTTTCCGAGTGTATCCAAAAGTTGTTCCAAATTGCTTCCACTGCATAATAGATTAGTGTCATCGGCAAACAATATTAAATCCATTTTTTCCAAAACTTTACATATATCATTTATATACATATTGAATAACAATGGCCCCAAAACTGAACCCTGTGGGACTCCGCAAGTAACCTTCAGTAACTGTGAGTTTTTGTTACCAACACATACATACTGATATCTATTCTTTAAGTAACTACATAACCAGGACAGTGCTACCCCTCTAATACCACAATTTTGTAGTTTCTTTAATAATAAGTTATGATCCACTGTATCAAATGCTTTTTTTAAGATCCAGGAATACCCCAACTGAATACTCTTTATTTTCAATGGCAGTTGATATTTTTTCTATAAATTCCATTAGAGCAAATGCAGTTGTCCTCTTGTGTCTGAACCCATATTGCTGCTCACACCATAAATTATTCTTCAGTATGAAGTTGTCAATTCTCTCATAGAATATTTTTTCAAGTATCTTGGAAAATTGCGGCAATAGTGAAATTGGTCTATAGTTTGAGAATTCCCCTCTGTCACCCGTCTTGTATATCGGAATTACTTTAGCTATTTTCATTGCATTTGGAAATATACCTGTTTGGAGAGACAGGTTACAGATATACGTCAGTGGCTTCACTAAGCATTCAATAATAGTTTTGACTAAGAGCATGTCAATACCATCACAGTCTGTAGATGTTTTACTTTTAAACGATTTAACAATTTTAATGACCTCTCTCTCGTCTGTGTTCTTTATGAAAATGGAGTCTTTTATAGCAGTGTTTTTGCTTATTATATCACCTGTAGGCGCCATAATGGGTATTTCTCAAGCCAAATTAGGACCAATGTTAACAAAAAAGTTATTAAATTCATCTGCAGGTGAAGCTGCATTCACACTCTGAGTCGTTTTATTATTTTTTGAAAAATCGGTTGGGTAGCTTATATTTCTGTTTTTATTTCCAAGAATATTGTTAAGTATTGTCCATGTATTTTTAATATTGTCTCTGTTTTTCTCCAGTTCTTTACTGTAATAGTCTCTCTTACTACATCTTATTATATATGTTAGCTTATTTTTGTATGTTTTATACCGCTGCTCTGCTTCTTTTGTCCTTTTCTTTAGGAAAGCTTTATATAATAAATTTTTCTTTTTACACGCCTTTTGTAATCCTTTGGTTAACCATGGCTTATCAGCAAATTTATGTTTAAGCTTTTTCTTTACTAATGGACAATTTTTTTCATAAAGAGTGGTTACAATGTTTATAAATGTGTCATAGGCTTCATTTACATCTGATACATAGACTTCGATCATTATGCATGATCATTATGCATTGATGACCAGCATCACAAGTAAATTACGAGTTCAGTTATTTACACTGTATGATGACCAGCATCCTGATTAAATTAATTTATTTAGCCTGCTGGTCATTATATTTTTGCAAATTAGGCCTAGGCACTTAATAGCAAGATTAAGCGCTGCATGATATTTTAATTTACTCATATAGGACTATCATTATGACTATTATTATGACGACATGCCTAAACACACTAACTGCATACATTACTCACAGGACTACTCCTCTTGGCTTGACTTTTCTGATTTCCCAGCCTTCCCACAGCCACTAAGCATAATGTCAACTCGATTTCTATAGTTCATCAGTTGCACAAGCTTATAAGCTGTGTCTCCATACCAAGAAGTTCAAAATCTGTTAATTTTTTTGGGAAGTTATTGAGGTAAAAGTGGAACCGTTTACTACTAAACCCATTCATTCTCCACTGACTTGACTCGCTGAGTGTTTTGGGTGTACTAATATGGTGGCCCGGTGGCTTCACTCGACTCTGTACTCACTAATGGAGTGTGCACTATCCAGTGTTTTTTGTACAGATCAATGCTTTCAAACTTTTTTCCAGACATTTTGACTGAGCTAAATACAGTACTTCATACCTCTTACTGGCACTTGCATAGTCACATGTCAAAACAATTCCTCTGATAGGCTATTGCTACATGGTACCCGCTGTGAGGCACTTGTAAATTAGACCAATCAGCAGCCACACATGAATATCAAGTGATAGACATAAAATTTGACCAATTAACAACAAAGTGATCCTTTTTAGTGGCTCATGATAGGCCCTGATCTTTGTAGGCCTCTGGGCTTCAGCGCAACCTAGCCCATTCATTAAGGCGGCCTTGAATATATGGAACAACGCACATCCCACTCAGGACAAACATATTTAGTCCAATAAATGGGACAGTTGGCAACCCTAATTCAGTCCCAAGATGAGCAGGGAGCCCATGGCGTTAGCATACCAGGCGCGGTTTAATTAGTTATTTTCTTTAAATGTCAGTCACCCTAATTCCTGTTTCCACCTGGTTCACTAATTCAAAGTTGTTAATACATCTCACATCATTCTGGCTTTTTGTTATATTTTCACTGTGATAGTAGATGAACCATTAGCATTAGCCTGACCTGGCAGCAAGAGTCAGTCTGCTTATTATTGTGGCTGGTTTTGATCACTATTTTCTCCAAATTCTATCTGTCAACAGCTTCATGAGCAACAGTGTTATGAAACATTTAGTAAAGCATGCCATCTGCTGACTGAGTGTCAGAACTGCATCTGGGTGGAAAACCTGAAAAAGTCTCAATACTTTTTTTTGCGCATTTGCCTATCTGAGGTCTATTCAAAATTGGATGGCAGGAACAAACAATCCAAAGCAAACAAACAAAAAAAAGACCTAATTCCAGTAGAACCCTCTCAAATTTCCCGCGAGCCCTCAAGTCACGTGATGTGATCGACATAATGAGGCCTTGCTTGCTACGGTCACGTGACTGTGGGCATGCTGAAACAGCGCTTGATGCGCTGCTCATGATGCAAAATAAATTGCAAGAGACATTGGACAGCTCCTGTTACTATAATTTAAAAAGATCATCAGACAATCGTTGTGCTTTTTACTCTCTCTCTCTCTTTTAATATACCCCTTTTTTCTTGTTAATTGGAATGTTAAGCTTGACTGACTGTATATTCTTTGTGAAAGTTCTGATTTTGTAACTCTTTTGTAACCTTTATCCTCATCAAGAGTTTGTATGTTGTATTTTGTTCTATTAAATTTCAATAAACTGCTGAATTTCACCAGCCATTGGCTGATGTTAATGTCAAGCCCTGCACTGTCTCTCTCCCTTTCTCTCTCTCTCTAGATAGATAGATAGATAGATCTCAGAGGTTTCGTTCACTGAAAATTGTCCTTCCACTGAATTTTTCCAGCAATAACTACAAATTCTGAAAGCTGTGTATCATTTGACAGATTATATGGAGGGTGATCAAATTAAAGTCAATTAAAATGATAGATAATTGACAGAATTTTTACAAGCCTGTCTGAGAAAATGACATGACAAAAAGTGTAGTGCAACCTGTGATGTAGAGTATTGCCCTTTTTCAGATTTTCAACTCAGATGCAGTTCTGAAAGTCAGTCACGAGATGGCAGTCTTTATTAGATGTTTCATAACACCGTGTTGCTCACGGAGCAATTGCCTCAAAGTTGCTCATTGTTTCATGAGGTTTTAACATCACTAGTCTACACTGGAATCCTTGTTCATCTACCAACATTTGACCATATGGGTCCTTTGATGTTATTTTAACTCATTTTATTATTTAACTGTGACCTTTACCAAAAGCAGCTAGCGGCCCTTAGCAGTTCACTCATTCAGGGTTCTGTTTTTATTGTACTCCAGGGACCAGTTGTATCGTACTGACCACACCCCCTGGTGTTATGTATGTAAAATACCTCTGTAAAGGATGAGGCCAGATGGCTGGACAAACTCAGCTTTATTGAATGGTGTTAACACAAAGGACACACAGTAGACACCAGGCAGAGGGCACTGGTCGAAGAAACCGTGTAACGGATGCCCTCTGCTATTTATAGGGCAGTGCAGTGGTGGAACAGGAAGTACCCGCCGCTACACCACACTTCACAATAAAGGTGTCAAACCCCAACCCCCCCTTAGAAAAGTCCCAAACCACACACTCAATTAACCCCCCCCCCCCCAAATTTAGGATCCGAATCACACACTAACAAAACGTGAACTGATGTATCTAAATGGCCTAACACATTCACACAACAAAACCTAAAATAGGGCGGACGGGTGGACTACTGTCCTGCCCACACAGCATGGTGGATTATTCTGCCACCTGCTAAATTAAAGAAAAATCCATTAATAAACTAAAATTATCACCATGTTCCTAAACTAGCAAAACCACACAAAACAATCCCATTTTACAAAATACATAAACATATGAACATCAGAACTATTACACAGCCCCTGGCCAGCTGGCCTTGCCCTGGGCCCCTGGTGCTGGGGGGTGGGGGGTTCACCCCCCTGGACCGGGGTCAGGTGTGCGCCGGTGGTGCGGGCCAGCCCAGGTGCATCCTTGCACGGCGGGGTCGTGTCCTCCCTGGAGCCCTGGCGGCGCCCTGGGGCAGGTGCCTGCGTCCTGGGGGGGTCCCCCTCCCCGCCCTCTGGGACCTACGGGTATGTGCGTGCGTGTGTGTGTACATGTGTGAGAGTGGGTGTGAGTGGGGGCATGTGTGTGAGTGGGTGCGGAAGTGGGTGCATGGGTATGTGTGTTGGCATGTGGGGCTGTGTGTGGGTGTAAGTAGGCATGTGTGATGTGAGTGTGTGTGTATGTGTGCACATGAGGGTGGGCGGGTGTGTGTGTGTGTACAGGTGCGGTTACCTGTGGGTGGATGTGTGGGGGTGGAGGATGTGTGTATAGGTAAGAGAACTTTGTTGGGTGGCAGGGGCGGGTCAGTCCATCTAGTGACACGGGGGTTGGCGATTCACGACTTGCTTGTCCCGGCCGCCCTGCTGTTGTGTCGCGGGGCGGGGCGCTTTGTCACACTGCACTTGGTGTCACTGGCGGCAGGTGTGTGTGGGTGCTTGGGGGTGGTTTGGGGGGCCGTTGGCGCGGGTTGGTGGCCATGTTGCCGTCAGTCTGCTCCGGGGTGGCTGTGGCTGCGGGGCGGCCTGCTGCTGTCGTGTGCATCTGGGGTGGGTGGTTGGTGGGCTTGAGTGGGCGCTCAGGGGTGTTGCTTGGCATGTGGAGTGCCGTGTGGATCCGGCCCATTCTTCACTGTTGTGACTATTGTTGCGCATGTTTGTATATGCAAGATGAGTGGGAATGGGTGTGGCTGCTTCATCATGTTTGTGGTGCTGGGAGCACCAGGACGTGACGCTGGTGGGTCCTGGGCTGCTCGGCCTGGTGGCCTTCGCCCTGGATTGGGATTTGGGGGCAGTGGGTGGCCTCATGAACTAGTTTGCGAGCTGGCTTCTGGGGGGGGGGGGGCCTCACTTTTGGACCGCCTCCCTCCCAGTCTTATCCCCCCCCCCCCCCCCCCCCCACAATTCTGGGTAGAATATACATCTTCTTGGATACACTTAGGGCTTTGGGGCGGGGGTGTGCCGCACTGTGTCAGCGAAGGGGATACCTCTGCTGTGCAGTGGGGCTGCCCTCACCTCAATTTTAATTACATTTTAGACACTGAGGGCTTGGGGGGGGAGGCCCCGCTGCCTATCGCAGTGACTAGTGGTGCTTCAACCACCATCCCCCCCAGTTTTAACTGCACTATGGTAGTCCACATATTTGCACACAATCATATCATACAACCGACATACACCTACCATATTTTGTACAAGGGGGAGGGGGGGTCTTCCCCCACTCCTGTTGCCCTCATCCTGCTGGGGACTTGGGGGCCCAACGGGGGGCCAGGTACCCGTCGTGTTGTCAAAATCCCTGGGTGCTGCTGAATGTGTACAACCAAGGGAGTGAGAGAGGGACTGAATATGAGAGTAAGCGAGAGTGAGGGAGTGATGAACGGAGGTGGTGATCGTGGGTCGGTTTTGTGTCATGCTTTGCGTGTCATGGCATCTTGGGGTGCCTGCAGTGATCTGCTGATCAGTTGCTCGGGTGGGTGCTGGGGGTAGGGGTTTGCTTCTGGGGGTAGGGGTTTGCTGGGAGACCGCCAGTCTGCACTGGCACCGCTGCCGGGTGCATGTTCAGGTTTACTGCATCTGCATTGTGGTCGCCCTAAGAAATAAGGGTCAATGAGGGTAGGTGAGTGTGAGGGGGAGAGCACAAATGGATGTGAGTAGGTCGGAATGTGAGTGAGAGTGCGTGCATGGGTGAAGGTGAGTGGGTGTGGGTGACCCTGAGGGCGAGTGGGAGTGAGACTTAACGGGTACAGGAGTGAGAGAGAATGGGTGGGTCTGGGAGTATGAGAGTGGGTGAGTGAGAGTGAGGGAGTGCATGTGGGTGTGTATGAGAGCATGACGGTGTGAAGGTGTGGGGATGGGTGTGTCTGCGAGTCGGGAGGTTCTGGATTGAGGGTGGGGTAGTGTCTCTCGGCTATATGGGCTCCCCTTGGTGGGGGGGGGGGACTTCTTTGGGCATGGGGGTCCCCAGGGTGTGCGGTGGGGGGGAGACCTGCTGTGGGGGTGCCTGGGGGGGGCTCATGGCGGGGGGTGCAGGCTGGTCTCCGGCCTGGGGGGGTGGGGTCGCTGGCCTCCTGCTGCCCGGGGACTGGCGTTGGCCCCGCTGGGGGGGTGGGGGGGTTGGTGGGCCCGGGGGTGTGGGCCCGCCGTACCAGCCGCCTGGCAGCCTGGCCTCCCTTGATCGTCTCTCCGGGGGCAGATGCCTGGCTTTCCTGGGGCTTGCTAACCTCGGGCCTTTGTGCCCTGTGGGGGTTGGGGGTGCTGCCTTGCCTGCTCTGGGTTCCTGGGGGGAGAGCTGCTGCAACTGTCCCCCCTCTTCATATGTTTCCTGACAAACCACTCACATGCACACACTTATTTTGCGTGCACTCTCATATAGACGCACACAGACGCACACGCACCAATGTCTCTCCTTTAACTCCTTGATCTGATACTACCGTATCATCCTAACAGAGCACTACGCTCCCAAAATGCAGGTTTACTTGTAATACCTAGAATCTCCAAAAGTACAATGGGAGGCAGAGCCTTCAGTTATCAAGCTCCTCTCCTGTGGAATCAGCTGCCAATCTGGATTCGGGAGTCAGACTCGATCTCTGTTTTTAAGAATAGGGCTAAAACCTACCTTTTTGATATAGCCTACAATTAGGGAGGGATCATGTGTTTTCTGAACCCTCCCTTAGTTATGCTGCTAATAGGTTTAGTCAGCCGGGGGACCTCCAGTAATGCACTGGGCCTCACTCCTTTCCTCACTCTCTATGAAATATTTTTTTTTTTTGCTGGTCATTAACATTTGTTTGTTCTCTCCCATAGATTGAGTCCCCATCGTGCTGTTTGCTCTCTACATGTCTGTTCTTTTCTTCTTCTCTATCCCCTCACCCCCAGCCAGTCGCAGCAGATGACTGCCCCTCCCTGAGCCTGGTTCTGCTGGAGGTTTCTTCCTGTTAAAAGGGAGTTTTTCCTCTCCACCGTCGCCAAGTGCTTGCTCACAGGGGATCGCCTGATTGCTGGGGTCTTTCTGCAACTGTGGGGGTCCTCCCTACAGTTGATAGTGCTATGAGATGACTGTTGTTGTGAAATGGCGCTATATAAATAAAGTTGAATTGAATTGAATTGAATTGAATTAACAGGTGCGGATATCAGACTCGTGTTGAGACATCTTCGGTGGAAGAAGCAGTTTGTCTTCTGTTTGTTTTAGTTGTTGGTTTGTTTGTCTGTTCCCCTTCCTTTTCTTCCCCCCTCCACACACTTCCTTTCCCTATTCCCCATCCTGTCGTGTCCTCTATGGGTAAAATAATTTAAATAAAGATTAAAAGTTATTACAGGAGGAGTTTACAATATACAGTACACATTTATACAGTACCTAACACTCCTTCTGGCAAAGTAAATCTGTTTTGACACAATAAGGGTAACAGATCTCTGTTCTACTTACCTAGCTGCCTGACAGGACAAAGAAAAAAAGAACTATTACACAAAATTTACAGCACTGTCCCTTGGACAGGAGGAGCAGAACTGGCATGGTTGGGGACCCAGGGCAGCCCCTCAGCAGATGCGCCCCTGGAAGCAGCAGGCCCCCGGGACAATGGCTGATCTTCTGGATGAAAGCGCCTCTCCTCTTCACCACTGACTCCCGCTCTCGTCCAGCCCCGTCACTAGAAGCCTCTTCCCGGACACACCGAAGCTGATTGGCGTGCCTCACCAAGCCGTCAGACAGCTGGAAGTATGCTGTGCCCAGTTTAGCCACTATGCACACACACACTCCTGATGTTTTGCCGGCTGTCGTCTGGCCAATCTTAGCCGTGGACGTTCCTCTCCTCGAACCCAGACCAAGTCCATAACCCTAAGAGGGGCTCGGCCTGACATGGTGCTGCTGAGCACGTGGTTTTCCGGTGCTCATCGGTCTGGCCCCATCCTCTTCTGAAGCCGTCCTAGTGGTCGCCATCGTAGCTGCAGATCCTCCATCCCTCTGCAGCCAAGCTCCGGAGGAATCTGGGGCTAGCACATCGGCGTTACTCAGCAGCGCAGGTGCCTCGCCGCTGCGCTTGGTGCCCCCCTCTGTTTCTCGAGCGCCAGCACTGAGACCCTCCTACCCCGAACCAGAGTGAGGCTGGTCCTGCTTGACCGCCTGGGTGTCCATTAGTCCTTCATCCCACACAATGTCATCATCGACCACTGGAACCGGAAGGTTACATGGGCCACAACCCGACCATTCTTCCCCAGCGTCATCTTTAATGGAGAAACCCGGTCCGTAGAACAAATCACAGCCCATGATGTTGCCGCCTCGGGCCGTCACGTGGCATGTGAAGTCAGCCATCATCGCAGACTTATACCAAACTGTTAATGCCAACGTTCCAACTTTGCACAGCCTACCACCTCCATAACCATAAAGCGGCACGGGGTTACCTCTTACTCTGTAGTGGGGGAAAAACTTCCTCACCGTGGCCCATTTCAGCAATGACCCCTCCGCCCCCATGTCGAGCAGCAGTGCATTGCACAGAAAGTGTACCCGTTGGTACTGGGAGACACCGTATGGATGACTGTCGGGGGTGGGCGGAGTGATTTCTTCCGTGGGCTGTCTGGCTCGGATACACGGCACACTCTAGCATAATGGTTCAAGCATCCACATCTGCTACAATGCTTCCCTCTAGCTGGGCAGTCCTTACCCTTTTTTTGGTGTTTCACGGACCTGCAACCCTTGCAAAGGGGTTTTCCCGGGGCAGACCGTCGACTGACAGCATTGGCTTCTGTAGTATCGTCATCCAAGCTATCCTCGCTATCCGAGTCCGCTACTAATGCCGCAGTGGTAGGCTACGGCGGCTGTTGTGACTGCTGCCAATTTAGCTCAGAAGCTAGCTTGTCAGTGGCCTGCAGTTGAAGAGATAGCACGACAGCCCTGGCTAACGTTAGGTCACTCGGCGCCATGAGTAGACTAGCCTGTATAGCGGTGCTACTTCTATGCTCTGCAAGCTGGTCACCTACCAATTCATCCTCCAGCAGCCCAAAACGACACTCGCTAGCTAACTGCCTCAAGTCAGTGACAAACTGATGTATAGGCTCACCCACATGTTGATGTCGCTGCCGAAAGCAAATCCTCCGGACAGTCACGCTATCCGGGGTATGAAAGTGGCTTGCTAGCAGCTCGACGACGTCTTCAAAGGAGTCTGAAGTCCCGAGTGTGCGCAGGACACGCTGGCCCTCAGTCCCGAGGTTGTGAACAAGTAGCACACGTGATCTTAACTTGTCGAGCTTATCCAGGTCGAGCGCAGTGATATAGGTCTGGAAAGCTTCAAACCATCTCGGCCACAGAACAGGCGGCTCCCTCGGGAGCTCGAGGAAGGGGCGAAGTGGTGTAATACACGCCTCCATTAGTTAATCCTCGATTGCCAAATGTTATGTATGTAAAATACCTCTGTAAAGGATAAGGCCAGATGGCTGGACGAACTCAGCTTTACTGAACGGTGTTAACACAACAGACACAGTAGACACCAGGCAGAGGGCACTGGTCAAAGAGATCGTGTAATTGATGCCCTCTGCTATTTATAGGATGTTGCAGTGGCGGAACAGGAAGTGCCCGCCACTAGACCGTACTTCACAATAAAGGTGTCAAACCCCAACACCACACCTGGTTCACCACTGATGCTTTATTTCATTCATTAAGACAAACTTACATTAGTTGGCTCAGGCTGTGTTAGCTACCTGCGCTGAGCTAGGAACTAGCCAGCTAACAATGGCCAGTGACAAAAGGGAAGGTGAGGTTAACTGAAGCTCCTGAGCATTTGAAGAGACATCTACTGAAACCATGCCATTCTGAGGATGGCTGCAAAAGATGATTCACAATAATGCTGCCATAATTAAAGGCAATTTGACCAAAGTATGCCAGGGGTATTTCAATAAAGACCAGTGGAACCTGTCAACATTTGGAAAAACTGCTGTAAATTGGACCTTTAATTTTTTTCCAGCTCTGTAATGTAATACATTTACATGTTTGGTATAATATCTTTACTGTTGTTTCTAAAGGCAGGCAGGCTTAGAATATTTTAAAGTAGGAAAAAATATGTATAGCTCCTATACAAAATATAAGGGAGAAAGTTAGGTACTTTGGCAGAAGTTTGCTCTCCTAGTCCTTTGAATAAGAATCCACATGGCAACATTTAGCAGTTTAGGTTTAATAGGTTCATTTCTTCCAGATTGTTTTATTGCAGATTTCGAGCCAAGTAGCAAACACAAATCATCCTGATGGCAGGAAATAGTGACACTTTATTAGTGAGTGTTTAATACCAATGACACATTGTGTTTGGATTAAACTTTAAAAATACAGAATTAGTTGAATAAAAAAAAAATAAAACTATGTCAACATGACTTGCTTTTCAAACAATGAAAGCCTGTTAATATGACAGATTTTTCTCCTTCATTTACTTCAGCTGCCAAACATTTTGCTACAAACCTCATTTCACCTGACATTTACTAAACCACAGCAGCATTTGAGCTGAAAAGCTGGTAATTTTGTCGAGGACTTCACATCATGGAGCAGCTCTCTGTTTCACGCTTCAGTTTCACATTCTAGAACCATTCAGATTAAAGTCTTTCACACTGGAGCAGAGAGAAGACCTGTATAAAGGTGCTCTGTAACTACTGGATGACAAAAATATTGACCAGCAGAGGTGGGTAGAGTACACAGAAATTGTACTCAAATAAAAGTCGAGTTACCTTATGAAACTAATTACTCACAAGTAAGACAATACTGAAAAAGTTACTTGACTTACTCTTACAAATTTGTGGTTTTTCTATTTGTTTTTATGTTTTCAAAAATTTGAATGCATTTCTCATAACATTGTGACCTTTTTATATTAATTTACCACTTTGCAAATTACTTTTACATATTGTAATTTGCAATGTTTTCACGTAATTTTGCAACATATCAAAAAGTTTAGACTTGATCTTTTTTTTTTTGTAAATTTGTGACTCCTTGCTTTCCTTGTACATTTTAGACTTTATTCTTTCAAAATTGCAGTTTTCTCAAATTTCAGACATTTTGAAAGTTTTCCTTTTTTCATAAATTTGCAACTTTTAAAGTACTTTTCTTATAAAATTGTGATTTTTTTTTGATAGAATTGTGAACTTCTAATGCAAAACTGCATTAAAATGTCCAAAGCTGAAGTGATTTCTGCCAAAAATAAGTAATTACAGTATAAACACATTTCGAACCAGTTTTGAAATCAATGTAATCAAAAAGTAACTCAGAGTAGGAGCAAAAGTACTTGAGTAAAAATATCTTACAATTAAACTACTCACAAGAGTACAATTCTATGGAAAAAATACTTGATTACATGTGCCTGAGTAAACATAACTTGTACCACCCACCTCTGGTGACCAGTTAACGCTTCAGTTGGACGACACCCCTCAGAGGGGCACAAAACTCTTAAATGCCAAAATAACAGAAACCAACAGCGGCCATGGTTGCTATCAGCAGGTCAGCTATTATTTTTCAGCAAGGACGGTGGTAGTGGTGGGGGATATTCATAAATCCGGCATAAGGTACAATTGTATAAATATAAATTAAGTACAAATTTACAAGAAAAAAAAGGTGCAAAAATATGATGAAAGATGCTAATTTAGCAATTTAAAAAATTCAAATAAAATATACAAGAACAAAACTGCAAATTTGTGAGAAAAAATATAAAAATTTACAAGACTAAAGTCACAAATTTTTAAGAAAAAAACCTGAAAGCTCCACATTTGTATACATTTTTGACTCGCCTCATTTTCTCGTCAATTTGCAATTTTTTCTGGCAAATGTGACTTTTTTCCTATAAATTTGCCACTTTTTGTGATAAGTGTATCCATTTTCCACACAAATCTACAATTGTAAATACTCATAAATTTGTAACTTTTTTCAAAAGTTGAAATTTACATCTTTTTTCTCATAAATTTTAACCATTTTTCTTATGTTTGCCACTACAGTATACTCTCACAGATATACTCAATTGTACTGTATAAACCATCCTTCCATTCTATTTTCTTCAGATCATGAACTGTTATCCTGTTAGGATTAATGCATTAATGCACTTTATGATCTTGAGAAAACAGAATAAAGAAAAGTATAGCTGCAACAATGGCTGCTCTTGGCTTCTGTATAAAATTCATACAAGTCCTATAATGAATGAATATAAACATCCACATTTCTCAAGTAAAAAGTCTCCTTCATTTGACCACAATAGATAAAATAAAAATAAAACAGGATATAAACCAGTTGAGCTTATGAGAACTAGACCAAGTTAAACTACATAATTCAAGACAAATAGGAGGAATAAAAAAAGAAGAAAGTGCCACCATTGCTCTAAAAGTTGAATACTGAGATGCATTAAATAATTAAATTAAGTCACATTCAAATATTTACATCTTAAAGTGACGACAGATAACTTTTCCCAGTCCTGTGCCTCTAGTGTTAACACTGTCTGCAGCGTCAACCATTGGGCAGCAATAAAGTTTTATTTTCTTTTTTCACTGATCTGATCATTGCAGCAGCTCCTGTTGTCTAACTTTCAGCAAACAGATGGTGACGCTCAAGTTATAACAGGTTTCCTCTTCTTGATTTGTCTTCTTAAATGCTAATTTTTTTCAAAAGGCAAACAGTTTGTATGGCAATACAGTGGACCAGGAAAACTTATCTGTGATGCCTTTAATTAGCAGAAGACGACTGAATACTAATAAATTCCTCTCCAGACCACATTTCTATACCCGGGACAACAGGCCTGAGGTCCAAACAATGTGTCACTGTTCAACACACTGCAGTCACACAGATTTCTCCATTTGACCCCGATCTGTAAGGGAGCGCTTGCACATCGTCCCATGTTTAGTCATGCCCGAGAATTTTTCTTCATTGTTTTCTGTGTGGGTGAGAAAGTCAGCCGTTTTTGTTGTTGTTGTTAGCTGAATGAGTAATGAGCTGCTGAGGGGACAGCGTCATGTTTGCTCCACCCGTCTCATTCTGTGGTCACAAGGCGATTTCTGTTCATATTCAAGTTTCGCCACAGAACTGTTGCGTCAGTCCAGCAGCTCATGCGGGTGTTTCTGTGTCAAAGTTGACTGTGCAATATTTGCAACTCCGGTCCTTCTTATCACCTCTCCTCTGTACACCTGGAAATTCTTGTTTCAGCACATTTCAGTCCTGAAATGATCTTGGGTAAGAAATCCTCCAGATTGTTTTTCAGTCAAACTCTGGGATTCTTCGTGGCAGCGCTCCTCTTCACCCCAATGACGGCCTCCTACTGACTAGTGGTACACAAACAGCCACATAGGTGTACATCGGGTGGGATTTCGTTGCGGATGAGCAGCTCAAACGTCTTGCGCTTTTCTGTTGCTCCCTCTTGTTGCGGGCAAATTCGCCTTCACCTGCCGCGCCGCATCTTGGGCAGAGCTCCCGGGCTGGATGATGAAGCCAGGTGACTCCTCCAGCGCCGGCGTAGGACAAAGTCATAGTTGGCAGAGGTGCACATGGCGTAGAACACGTTGGCTTTGTCGGGTATCTGAAACTCTGAGGTAAAGAGAAATATTTAGCTTTCACTTGTCACTTGTCTTGGCATTTAAAGGTTCCAGATGGTGCACAATGACGTGTTTGCAACTTCAGAAAAAAAAAATCTTATACAGTCATGGATCACATGTACAGTATATGATTAAAATATTAAAACACTCATTTTACAAAGTAGTACATCCCACCTTTAGTTAAACCAGTGGATTACACTTCCTGGATTTTATACATCACAAACCAACAAGCCCTGTCTTCAGTTCTCCAAGGCAGCAAAATGAAAGAACCCTGACTGTCTCCGTGCTTGTGATTGGCCAACTCAAAAACCTTTATCCAATCAGATTAGGGGTTCATTAATATTAAAGAGTAGGTTGAAAACTGATTGTTTCAGAAAGAACATGACGGATGGCTTTTTTAATGAGCTGTAAAACAACACAAATAGTGTTGGCTTCAAAACTACATATATATGTTTTTGAGGATGTCAAAACTTAGAAATAATCCCTGGAAAATGCACTTTTAATGTTGAAGTTTTCCCCAAAAAACTTTTACATCTGTAATATTTCATGCAGTTCATCATGTTAGATTGGATAGGGTGGATTTTTAAAGATTTCAGTGGTTCATTTAAGACAAAAAAAGGGAACTGATGAGCTGCACCCAGGCTCAGAAAAAGATAAATATGGATTACTTAACTAGAAATCATGTCAAAATGCTGTAATCGCAGGAGCATTCAGCTTTTATTGATTATATTCTCATGTTCTGTATTTAGCTGTAAGGTACACGGGCAAAATGTGCCAAAGGAAGGAATTAAAGGCTTTTCATGTTATTCCTTTTCTGAACAGGGCTTAAAGAGAGGAAGGTATTCACCTTTTTCGCTGCTGATCACCTGGTAGAGGCTGAAGGCTGTGCAGCTGATGTCTTCCATGTTGTGCTTTTCCAGAGCTCTCTGAACCACCTGAGGAGTACGATCCTGGTTGGTCAGCTGGAGAGGAAAGAGACAGATGCTTTAAAGAAAGGCAAGGATTTAGATTTATATCCAGAAAAAAGAAAGAAAAAGGCAATACTGTGCAACTGCATCATTAAAATCATTAATTTAAAGGTCCCATTCACTGCCCTCTTCCCACATGTTGACCGCTCCCACAGGTCTTGATGAAACGTTTGACATATTTTGCTCAAATTGAATAATATATTTAATATTTAAAATTAAAATACTTTTTAATGAGCTGTCAACATTTTAATATTTAGGGCAGCATGGTGACATAGCGGTTAGCACTGTGTCAGCACAGCAAGAAGGACACAGGATCGGTTCCACCCCTGACCATCGTGGGTTCGATCCACCCCCTGACCATAGGTGACCCATCTGTGTGGAGTTAGCATGTTCTCCCCGTGTCTGCGTGGGTTTACTCCGGGTACTCTGGTTTCCTCCCACAGGCCAAAAACATGCAGGTTAGGTTAACTGGCATCAGCTGGGGATTCTAGATTGTCCTTAGGTGTGAATGTGAGAGTGAATGGTTGTCTGTCTCTCTGCGTTGGCCCTGTGATGGACTGGCGATCTGTCCAGGGTAGGGATGTGCGACATCACGACGTATATCGGTGGCACGATAAAAAAACGTCTACAGTTTCATATAAAACTGTATCGTTTATATCGGGATTTAAGAGACGCACCTGTTTCTACTTGTCACCGCCCTGCCTCTCCCCTGCAGTGCGCCAGGTGCACCACAGCAGCTAACTGCAAGCTAACGTTTTGTCGCTACTTCTGTGCCAGCCAGGGAAGTTGGACTTTTTCCCCACTGTGCTGCATCAGAGAGAATTGTTCTCTAACCTCGTTTTAATTGGAGGTAAGTAATGTTAACACCATCTCTCTCTAATTATAAGACGGCAAATGCTAAATGACGATGCTAACTTGTCAATAATAGGAAACATTATAGTGTATCAGACCATCGTTCTGGGTTAAATCATTGCCGAGTTTCTTAATTTTGTCTGAGAAATATTGCTAAAGCTGCAACAGTGTGCGACAGCGGCCGCATACACACTAAATAAACAATAAATAAAACATGTCGGAGGAACAAACTGGCTCTTAATGTAACTTGATTTCTAATCACTGTTAATTAGTCCAGTAGCGATAAAAAAAATAAAGCTGAAGTCATCTCAAATGCACATTAAAAACAATTTTATAACAACACTGCAAAATTAAGAAGGAAAAAAGTGCATAAAATTAATGACAGATGAATTTGAACAGCTGATTTTTTTTCAGTATGTAATTTAAAATGTAGAAAACGAGATGATCTTTTTTATTGGTTATCATATATAAACTATAGAATTTACAGAAATGTATATTGTGATATATATCGTTACCGTCAAATAAGATTACTTACATCATGACAGGAAATTTTGGTCACATCGCACAGCCCTAGTCCAGGGTGTATCCAGCCTCTCGCCCAAAGATGTTGGGATAGGCTCCAGCCCCCCGCAACCCAAAAAAGGATTAAGCAGTAGAAGATGGATGGATGGATTTAATATTTAATTATTATGGCATTATTGTGAATCATCATTTGTAGCCTTCCTCAGAAGGCATCTAAGAGCCAGATTTAACGCCACCCTCTCTGTTATGTCACTATTGCTAATCTTAGCTGGCTAGCTCCTAGCTCGGATAGCGAGCCTGAGCCAGCTAATGTAAATTTGTCTCGAAGAATGAATAAAATAATGCATCATTGGTGAACAGAGGTATGTGGTTTCAGTGGTCAATAGGGTATGATAGGTCTATGAAGTACAATAAGCACAGAAACATTCATCAATGATTGCTATATGTCTAGCTTCAGCTAGCCGCCTTGGTTCTTGTTACGAGGCTAAAATAATGTTTAACAACACTTCGATAGATGAGCAAGGAATCCAGAGGAGGTGATTTAGAATTTATAAAAAAATAGTGATCAAAACTGCCCGGATCAGCAGTTAAGCTAATGCCAAATCCATCACCCTCTCCCTGCAGAGGCAAACTCTAATGCCATTAGAGCGACCATCGCCAGCCCCCTACCCAAGCTAATACTAACGGATCGATGTAGCATCACGGCAAAAATAAAACAAGCCAGAATGGTGCGAGATATGTTACCAGCTGTGGGTTAATGAACCAGGTGGAAACACGGATGCCTGTTAGGGTGTCTGAAATCTAATGAAAATAACCGCACTTGGTAAGCTAACCCCCTAGTGGCACTGTTAGTGCTGAAGCTAACACCTTGGGCTCCCCGCTCATCTACACGTTTGCAGACAGACAGGCTCCAACAGGAAATGGGGCTGACTGGATCAATTAGGTTGGCCAATAACACAATAGCGGGCGGGTATCAAGGCTGGGCTTACCTTTTGTTCATGTACAGCAGCAAACACCGAAGACTTAAAACTGCTCCTCAAAGACAGAAACGATATAAAGGCTGTTTTGTTTTTTTTAAGAGATGATCGCTTTGACGTTTCTTTGATAGTCATGTGACCAACAGACTCATTTCAGAAGGTCAAAACCTACAAAAACAATTTTTCAGTGAATGGGCCCTTTAAATCCACATGACTACAGGAAGTCGCACCAGTATGCTCTTGTAGATGTTTCCATTGCTGACACACTCCACGCTGACCCTGATGATGCACGAGTCAGCGATCTGTTTGTTGTAAACAGGCCGCACGGGCCGAGGGGAGCAGCGGGATGACGATGAGGGCGATGAAGATGAAGAAACTGGGCTGAACACCAGAGAGGGGGAGGTGAGATCCGGATGAGAGGAGCTGCTGCAGGAGGAACTTGAGAGAGATATGGAGGACATGGAGTCTTCGGCCACATTGTGGAGAGAACCAGAGAAAGACTGAGGGGGGAGAGGAGGGAGAAAATATGAATGCTGCACTGCTGGTGTTCACATGGAGCGACTGTTAACGCAGGAGTGTGGAAACTGCTGGCTCTCCTACCTTGAGTTTGAGTCTGAGCGGGAAGGGCTGTGGTACACCGAGGTCCTCCATGTCTGAACTGCTGGAGCCAGAAGACGAAACGCTGATCTGGTCGGAGTGCGTCTTCCTGTGGCAACTTTCACCAGGTGTTCGCAGCCTGCACACACACACCATTTGAGCATGAGTTATTCACTGAACAGCAAACATTTATACAAGTTCACACAATTTACAGTTTATTCTGTCGTCTCTCCCTTGAAGCCAACTTCCTCCTGACTGGCTGGGCCTCTTCACAAGGTTAAACGGCAGGTGGGTGGAGCTGCTGTGTTCAGTTAGATTACGTGTTTGGGGAGATCACATGTGATCACAATAGCCCTGCTCTGTCTAAAGTTGTAGTTACATGCACAATTAGATAGATCCCAACTTGGACACTGATCCGATTAGATGCAAGTTTGTATGTCCAATGCATTTAATCAGAATATATATAAATATATTTTAGAAATGTGCAAAGTAATTTTGCTCATTGTAACAGAAGAAGATTCCAATGTTAGACCATCAGAATCTGTGGCGTTACTGTACCTTGTATTTGTCTG
This sequence comes from Pholidichthys leucotaenia, assembly GCA_020510985.1. NCBI lineage: Eukaryota > Metazoa > Chordata > Actinopteri > Cichliformes > Pholidichthyidae > Pholidichthys > Pholidichthys leucotaenia. The sequence goes on along the minus strand of CM035848.1, from coordinate 82,146,474 downwards.
CATTTTTGTGGTCAACAAGTGAGGACAGATGTGTCCAGATTATTGTCGGAGGAGGGCAGAGCTCCTGAAAACTTGTTCTGACGTTTGAATCACGTATCACGTGGGAACAGTAAGGTAAGGTTACAGATTTTGGTGTAACGTCGACTTTCCTCAACTTGTCAAATATTTGTTTTAGCAACTCATCATGACCCCAGAATCCGAAATTCTTGTCGACTCAGCCAGTTTTGTTTCATTCCACCATGTTTGATGCCTTCCATAATCGTGTCATGTGACCTGACGTTACCCCCTACATGAGTCATACATGTGCAGATGGAGAAACGTTTGTAATAAATGTTTATTTACGTGGGTATATCACCCCCATCATTCTGACTGACATTTTCTCCCAGTTGGGCCAGTCTGTTTTGATTGAGGCATTTTTACACTGACTGGGGCAGTGGGATATTAAAGTCTATGTAAACACAGCTGCTATATTAAGTATTGAAAATGGTTATAGAATAAGTTGTACACATGCTGGCTTCATTATCTGAAACACTGGCTGTGCTAATGTGAGCAGTCACCCAGTGTAACGTGTCACAGAAAACAGCATAATGCATAAGCTTTTTAACCATTTAATACAAGCGTGCCATTAAGGTAAAAGTAATGCCTTCAAGTTTTTTGCATTTCCGTTAATTAAAAGAGGGGGTGGTTTTTTGGAAAGATTTTCAATCTTTAAACGTCATTTTCACCAACTAAAGCATCTGATGCCATCTTTCCAGAGATTTCACACGAAGACTCACGTGGCGAGCTTCCTTGCGAGCAGAGAACTGTTCCACGGGGTTGGAGAGTTCAGGCAGGGGTCCACCGGGGGCTCCAGTTCACGAGATAAATCATAGCTGCAAAAGACACAAACACATAGAATGAAACATGTCTGGATAATGACAATAATAAAAAAACAATCTGGTAGATCTTTATGGGGTTGAAGGTGTCGTACCTCTCCTGGTCTGTGAGCAGTGTGTGCGCCTGCAGCCAGGCGGTGATCTGAGAGTTAACCAGAATGTTGTAATGGGAACAGGACGCCTGAAGTTGGCGAATCTGAGACAGGATCTCAGACTCCTACGAAGATAACAAAACAGTTCAGATGAATGGACTGTGGTGGCGTATTAGGATCATCTGAGAAGTTATAAAAGGCAATGTGCTTTTGAGGGGAAAAAAAAGTGAATTATGAGAGAAGAAAATCACTCAGGATGTATCGGCCTATCAGTATTGGCAGATGTTTATTTGACCAATATCAGCATGTATCGCCAAAAACTATTTTCAGAATGTCAGCATATCGATTATCAGAGATAAATCACAGACTTTTAGGGATGCAAATGACTTGGGAAACTGTTTTTGCACATTTGCCACTTTTCTCATCAATTTCTCACAATTTTCTTATATATTTGTCACCCTTTTTCTTGTCAGTTTACCAGGTCCTTTGTGTAGTGTTGTAGTCACGACCAAGACTTGCATACACACACCGTGGTCTTGACTTGGTCTCAGCCCTGTAAAGTCTTGGTCTGGTCTCGGTGTGGTCTTGACTACAACACTACTGTTGCCATAAATTTGACATTTTTCTCGCATATAGTTGCCACAGTTTTCTTGTAATTTTGCCACTTTTTTCCCCAAAATTCCCCATTTTCCCCTCATAAAATCTCTACTTATTTCTCTTGATATATGTATTTTTTTAACTTCCCAGGAAGGCCCTAAAGCATCACTTGATGGACATAAGAACAGAAAACAATCAAAAGGGAAAACTGACATCAAGCTCCACTAGGGGGTGACACCTACCCGCCTGCGTTTCTCGAAGTTGATGAGCCCACCCTGTGAGAAAAAAAAATGACGTCAGTGTTATCACACAAGGGCCATAAATTCACCCAAATCAGATAAAAAGAGCAAACACAAAACTCGCCTCCACAGTGTCGGTCAGCGCCGTGTCCAGCATGGTGAGGACCGTCAGGTACGTGCCGAGGTACGGAACCACCCCACCGCTCTGGCTCTGGGAACAGAATTAACCAAACAGAACATAGTCAATAAAATGATTTACTCTCAACTGTGGTGTTAATTTAAAAAAAAAAAAAAAAAAAGAAAAAGGCCTACTGGGCTGTAAAGCAGGTCAAACAGTATCAGTATTTAAACAGAGGGAATATAGGGGCCTAAACGTTTTACACCGCGGCTCCAGCCAGACCGATCAGTCTGTGGGAAACACTGCACACACGCTCGGTTTGACAGCCCGTTCACTGTGTCAGGGGATCGGGAACCGTCACGTGAGCTGAATGCTGAGGTGGGTAAAGTATGCAGAAATCATACATACTCCAGTAAAAGTAACCTCACCGAGGAAATTAATTACGTTTTTGCATAACTGTTCAGTTTTCTTCAACTAAATGTGCAACCTTTGAGGAGGTGGGGGGGAATCAGGCCTTTTTGTAAGTTTATGACTTTTTAATTTATAACTTTCATCATTTTGGGAAGCTTTTTTTTTTTTGGCTCTTAAATAAAATATAATTTATCCACATTCATATCTGTGGAGAAACACCTGATGGCAATAAATTAAGTAGTTACTGAGCCAGGACAGAAGACCAATAATTTCATCACTGCTTTAGGTGAAATAAAATTATAAATTCATAAAGCAGACCATCAGTGATGGAGTAGCTCATTCCGGCCTGAAGTGATCGCCCTGAGAGTGCTCAGATCTCCTGACTGTTGACCGGGAGCACAGCAGACCCACCTGGGGATCACTGTACAGGTTTGTCAAACACTGGGGCAGCTGCCTAGGACTAGTGATTTTCGTGAAATCATAAATGCCCAGATCTGACCTTTGACAGTAACCGTGACCTCAACCCTGAAGCAGACAAACCCAAGGATTACTGTGCGCAAGTTTGGTGAGCATCAAAACAGCCGCCTAGGAGGAGTAGGGACTTTTTCTGAAATCACACGAGTGGTCAGATCTCCTGACCTTTGACCCTGATCGTGACCTTGAGCACAACTTGGGTGCAGACCCAGTGAGTGAGTTAAAATAATTCTGCAGAGAAGAGTGGGCCAAAATTCCTCAACAGCAAAGTAAAAGACTCTGCCAGTTATCGTAAACGCTTGACTGCAGTTGTTGCTGCCAAAGGGATCACAACCAGTTATTAGGTTTAGGGGGCAATTACTTTTTCCACATAGGGCCAGGTAAGTTTGGATAGCTTTTTTTTTCCCCCTTTATAAATGAAATCATCATTTAAAAACTGTATTTTGTATTTACTTGGGTTATCTTTGTCTGATAATAAAATTAGTTTTATGATCTGAAACATTTAAGTGTGAAAAATATGCAAAAATATAAGAAATCAGGATGGAGCAAATACTTTTTCAAGCACTGTATGATGAAAGAAAAAACAGTTTTATGTATTTATTCAGTTTTTTTTGCTGCAACGATGACTACTTTTTAATGTTAAACCAAAAAACAGGAACTAGAACATCTGTGTTTGTCAGATGAAATTCATCCTCTCACCATCTGTCTGGACTCGGAGCAGAGCTGAGGCGGTTTAGACTCCAGCGTGGCGCCGCTGTCCAACTGGGTCCCATCCTGCAGAAAACACAATTCAACAAAAGCTGTCATGTTATATAACTGTTCCTAGCAGGGCTGAGCGCCTGCTGACATGTTGCCGTAGGTGTGGGAGGGTGTTTCTGCGTTTGAGAGTGATCGCACAGACAGGGCGTGCACACCAGGAGACACTCCGTATCCATGCAGTATATTAATAAACAGCACAGGCCTGATGACAAGGTTTCTGTTTTTATCTGCCGTTTCATTGCTGATAGCAGCAGGGTTTCTTTGTTCAATAGGGGATGCCGATTAAAAAAAAAAAAAAAGAAGAAAAATAATCTCTTTCAGTATTCAGTGGCAAAGGCTCATAGAGCAATAACAAGATTAGGAATATATGAAGACCTGGATAAAGCAAAAAAAAAGAGGATTACCCCCCTAAAATCATCATAAACCTTTCTATATCGTGTTAGATAACTAACTAACTAACTAACTAACTAACTAACTAACCTGCACTTATATAGCTGAATAAACAATGCACCAATGCTAATGCATAAATGCAATTTTTTTCCTCGTAAGTTAATGAATTTGCTACTTTTCTTCTTGTCAACTTGCAAACTTTTTCTTATAAATTTGCAACTTTTTTCTCATAAATTTGCAACTTTGTTCTTGTAAATTTACAACTTTTTTTTCTTACATTTGCAGTGTTTTCTGATAAATTTCCAACTTTATCTCTTAACTTTGAACTTTTTCTTGTAAATTTGTAGTTCTTTTCTGATAAATGTGCAACTTACCTCCTAACTGCAATTTTTTTCTTACATGTTTGCAACTTTGTTCTTGTAAATTTGCAACTGTTTTCTCCCAAATTTGCAATTTTTTCCTTGTAAATTTGCAACTTTTTCTCTTAATTTTGCATTTTTTTTTCTAAGAAATTTACATTTTTTTCTTGTAAATTTACTGCTTTTTATCTCTAAGTTTGCAGCGTTTTTCTTGTAAATTTGCAAGTTTTCGCTCTTAAATTTGCAACGTTTGTTCTGTTCATTGTCCTCACCAGCAGCGAAATGAAATATCTGCCTGTGGCTGCAGTGGAAAAAAAACGTGATTAAAACATAAACACGACAAGTATTAAAGGTTGATTGATTGATTGAAGTATTAAAGGTCAGGTGCACACAACAGAGAAGGAGCAGTCTGAGCCCATCACTGGTGAGTTTTCATGTGTGTGACACTGTTCATAATACACAGCTTTATCCCCCCACAGCCTAAATATCTCAGTATACATGGTCATAGAGCAGGAATGAAATGAGCATCCAGAAGTCAGTCAAGGATCTTGTTCTGTACAGAGCTATTAATTCTTTTTACTGCAGTCTGCCAATAGCCTGTTCCACTGATTTAGACAGTCTAACACTCAGTTTTTAGTTAGACCACGGTACAAAGTCAGTTAATGTGAAGAAGATCATTTTACCTCTGTGAGGATCTCTCTGGTGGTCATCACACAGTTCTCATCGGGGAACGTCTCACACAGCTGGTCAAAGGCAGCCATACTTTCCCTGAAAACACCCACAGTTATTATATCTTTAGACTACATTTTTAAACACTGATAAATAAAGTTTTAGGTGGGGAAAAAAAAACCAAACTTTCCAACCTGCTGACAGCAGCCCACGTCTTCTTGAGGCGATACACGGCGTTGGACTGCAGTGCTGAAAGGATCGCTCTTAAAGAAGAGAAGTTCTTCAGCTGTCTGCACTCCTGTACACACACAGACAAGGGCTTCAGCGTGTCCACACATGTGGTTTGATTGTAAAAATTTAACACAACTCTCCTTTTGAAAAAACTTGCTCCCAACCTGTGCAATGGCGATCCACCTCTCGATGACGCGTGCCCTGTGGTCGGGGCTGGTGTGCACGCAGCGGAGCGAGCCGTGTGACAGCGTGGAGGACACGAAGGGCGATGACACGGGGGAGGAAGTGGCAGGGCCGGGCGCGGACGGGCAGAGCAGCGAGGTAATGACACGGTTGGTGATGGCGTTAAACTGGGAGATGGTGGCGCGGACCGTCGGCGCCATTTTTCGATTTTCCTTCTTGTCACGCTGTGACCAGATGCAGCCCAGGCAGTGGAAGGGAACCACCTTGACAAACAGTTCCTGAAGGGCAGATATGGAGAAAATTCTGAATTAATTATTCAAATACCAGTAAGAGCAGTCGTCTAAAAAAAAAATGCTTGTTTTATCTACTTAAAAAGTTACTTGAGTAGTGACTTTACTATTGACAGTTTGAGAGGTTTTTCTTCTAAATTTGTCATTTTTTGTAAATGTATTACTTTTTTCTTGTCTTCTTCTTTCGGCTGCTCCCTACATATTAGGGGCTTGGGACTGGCACTAGAACACTGGCTTGAGCCACACCCTGTGGCTGGGTACTGTAACACACTTTTCCCTATTCTATTCTGCTGAGCACCAAGCTACAAAGCAGAAAGTACCATTTTTTTATATGGTCTGTGGTACGACCCAGCTGGGCCATGAGCCCACACCCTCCTGGCTGTGGGGCGGATTCTCTACCAAGCCCACCACTCCTGTTCTATTACTTTTTCTTGTAAATTTAATTTTTTTTAAAAAATCTAATAAATTTACATTTTTTTCCTCATAGGTTTGGGGATGTTCTGATTTTTCCTTGTAAATTTATGACCATTTTCATGTAACTTATTCAATTTGTGAGGTTTTTCCTCATAAATTTCAGACATTTCTCTTTTAAATTTTTTTTTTTCTTATAAATATGTGGATTTTTTTACTTATAAATTTATTTTAAAAATGTATCTAATGAATTTGAAACATTTTGTGGTAAAATTGTGACATGAGAATTTTTTTTTCATGTATTTGCAACCTTTATTCATAAATTTTCACAGCCAGAATAGATCATCTCAGTTTTGATTTCAAAGAAATGAAATTGTGAATAAAATTACAGTAAGTAATATTCATTTGCACATTTCTAATCAGTTTTCAAAGCAATTCAGAGTACCGTCAAAAGTACTTGAGTACAGGTTTTTCTTCAAGAATAAAAAACTGCTCACAAAAGTACAATTTTGTGAAAAAAGTTAACTGACTACATGCACTGGAGTAAATATAATTTATGGGAAATTTTTGGAAAAAAAAAAATGTTAACTGAACAAGACAGAACTTTATTATTTTTGCGAATTAAACTTACAGCGTCCAGTCTGGTCAGCTGCTCGGCCACGTCCCTCACAGGGAAGTCCATAAAGCTGAATTTGTCTTCCTCTTTAGGGGACAGACCTCCGTCATCCAGCTGTGGTGGTGATTCACCGTCGCACTCTGACGTAGACCGGCTGCAATCTGTCACACAAGCCACACCACAAACGACATTAAAATGTGCTGCCCAACGCCAGCCCGCAGCACTGTCTGCAAAAGATGAAAATGGCTTCCTTGTTCTGCCACCACTCACTGACATAAGGTGCTGAGCATAACAGACAGGTATAGCATGAGCAGCGGTTTTATTTTGGTACCTTGCTCCTGGAGCCTCTTGAGCAGACCTTCGGCGGTGTGAGCCAGACGTCTGAAGCAGAGGCGTCGGTGCAGGTGCGCACACAGCAGACGCAGGGCCTGATGCTGAGGAGGCTCGTAGAAGTTGTCACTGTACGCCTCCAGCCACAGCCGGATCAACGGGAGCAGGGCGCTGACAGAAAGTAACACGTGTTAATCACTGGGTTGGTTTCATTTCCTCAGGTTAGCTCTGGAGCACCTGCACAATTTGTGACGGTCATTTAGAAATGTAGAACAGTGTTGAACTCACCTGCGATTGAGGACTGCAGTATCCATGTCATCTCTGTGGGTGGAAAAAGAAAAAAAAAATAGATCGGCAACTGACTGAAATATAGCCTACAGTATAAAGACACCAAAAGAGACCACAAAAGCCTTTCATTAAGTGTCCTGTCAGCCAAAAATCAATGACTAACAATCTGACCTGCTTATCCAAATACAGCTTGGTATTTTAAACCGCCAGCATATAGTAGTCATCATTTATCTAACAAAATTAAAACATTTTTATGTTCATGTGTTGCTAGCTATTGCAAGTATGTACCCGTGTGTTAAGTTAACAAATGCATATGCTTGTCCACTTTTAGCATATATCACTGCACCAACTTATCTACACTGCAAGCCAACAGATCCACTGCTAGCCATACTTCTTCTAAACTTACTCATGACATCTTTTAACCAGTCATGTCAAAAGGAATACTTTAACATAATGCTTACAATGTATGAAATATTTTATTATTTTCATTTTTGATGCATTACATCTATTTTTATGATTAGCCATTACTTGCGCTCACTTACTTAATTATCTGTTGAACTTCTGCCATTTTCAAGCCTTTCCCCTTAATTAGCTAGTATTTTTACGTAAGCCACTCTTTGGTACGAGACCGCAGCGGTGACCTGATGACAGAAAACCTGCCGGTGTTCCCAGCGCTGAATCCTAACGACGTTTTGTCCTGTGGAAATGTCCTGCAACACTCTGAATCCCTGCAGACTCACTGTGGCCTCGTAGCCCACGCAAACGGATAAACGTCCTCCGCTGGGATTATTAGCCGCATCATAAAAATACAGCATATGAGCAGTAAAACTTTAGTGTGGTGCCATGTTGGCTCCTTTATAGAAGCACGGTTGAAGTTTTACAACAGGATCCTCTTTTTATTGCCTCGCAATGAGTGGTCATATTAGAGGTGCAAATCAAAGACTGTGAAAGTTTACAGCGCCAATTCAGCCAACAGCACGTTTGTTTTTCTGGCCAAAGACAGCTGGATCCTGCTGAAAATCCTATAGGGTGAAGGAGTGAAAACGCATTTCCTGGTGTTTGCCAGGAGTCGCCCTGTTTTTAGAAAGCTCACAGGAAGCTTGTTGCCACCAGCACTGCACGTATGAGGGCAACTGTTGGACAAACACACGTGAACACGACAGCACTGATGACAGTTTCACGCCAAGGTAAAAGGATGGACTGTACAGTCTGTGGGAAAAAGGGAACAGGGTGCACACTGAACAGGGGTTGGCATCTTCTACTACGGAAAGAGTCGCTCTGAGCAAAATTTTTGCCTTCAAAACATATTTTAGCCTTAACATGAATGTAAAATGAGGAGAGATGTAGAAACTGGCCTGGCAATATTAGTAATGGGCAATAATTTTCTCATAAATTTGCAGCTCCTTTCTTGAAAATTTGCAACTTTATCCTGATAAATTTGTGAATTTTTCCTGCAATTTTTTCCCCCCCAGCATGCAACATTTCTTGCAACATCTTTTTAGGTGTCTAGTCTTATTGTTCTTAGAATTTAGCCTGAACATGAAGTTAAAACACTGGAATTATAGCAGCTTGTACATTAGTAATAGGAAAGATTTTTTTCTGTTAATTATGCAACTTCTCTCGTAAATTTGTACTTTTCTTGTGAACCGTCAGCTTTTTCCCCATAAATGTTTAACTTTTTTCTAGTAATTGTAGATTTTTTTTTCTCTTAAATTTGTGACCAGTCGTAAAACTAATATCTCACGGAGCAGTGAATGCTGACAAAAGTTGTGATTTTTGGGCTTCCTCAGGGTTCGGAAAAGGCTGCCAAACAATTCAGGTTTTCTTGTCAACAAAAAATTTTATATATGTTTTTCTGTTTGCAGAAAAACATTCACCAAAAAAAAAAAAAAATATTGTAATACATTCAACATTTTTTTGCCAATAAATTTTTACACAAACACTTGCAAAATAGTTGTTTGCAAACTGTTCTTTTTGGTTCTCCTAGTAGTGAACACTAGCAACCGTTTATGACCCTTGACAAAAACCCCCCCCAAACTGTTGTTGACCTTAAAAACCATTTGCGAACTGTTGTGCAACCTTTAACGAACCTTGACGAAACCCAAAAAAGCGCAACATTCGTGAACATTCCTTGCTCCGCTAGATACTAACCTGATTTTCACTTGATTTTTGACAACATTTGTCAGAAAAGTTGGCAAATCCAAAAATCGCCATGTTCGCCTGACATTCGCCTGGTACTTTACCTGGAGTTGGCAAAAGGTCCCAAATGCCGCCACAAAGTGGCAAAAGAGTAGCAAGTAGTTGCTAATTATCACAAACACTGTTGCTAACGTTTGCTAACAGTCAGAAATGTTTTCCAACTTTCACAAATATTCATGTGAGTACTAGAATTGTCACTAAATGTTGCTAATGACCGACAGGAGCCCAGATATTCATGAACATTCATTAGAAAAGTTGGTGAATTCAAAAATTACAATGGTCATTAGCATTCGCCGCTCCACGAGGTACTAGCTTTAATGTGCAACTTTTTTGTGCAAATTTGATGAGGTTTTTCTAATAAATCTGTAGCCTTTTCTCTTAAATTTGCAAACTTCATTCTTGTAAATCATCTTCTCTTTTTGACTTTTTTTTAAATTCAATTTTCAGTTTTTCTTGTTAATTTATGAGCTTTTTTTAATGTTTGTTTTCAAAGCCACGGGGAGCCAGCCACGGATTTCAGAATGGGGCTCCGGAGCCACAAACTGCAGACCTCGATACTGAAGGCAGAAAAGGTGGCATATAAGAACCGAATTATTCAGCTTCATGGTGTGAACGCTTTCCCTTGTTTTACAACACAGTTTCACACATGAAACCAATAACCGATAACAGGCTTTTTCCGCAGCTCTCCATTATCAGTCTGCACATTCCTGCAGGTAAATTCCTCAGGTAGATGAAAATTGGGTGTGTAAAAGGAGTTCCTGTGCTGGGTGTGGAGGACGTAGCTGTGAAAGGAACAAAACTCGAGCTGCTTTGTTCAGCTCTTGATGATCATGCCTGCCATGGAAACCCAACACAGGTAAACAGAGTGTCGCCATCGGAATGGACGGCGAGACACAAAGAGGGTGTCAAAGTATGTCTCCTTTGGATATGGATTAGTACGGCTTGCTGTAAAACCAGATTACGTAGGTTATGTACTCCAATTGCGTGGGTAGGCACTGATGACCTTTCTAAAATTACCACAGACCAGCACGCACGCACGCACGCAATCAGTGTCTGAAAGTTTATAAATAAATAAGTGATCATGTCAATGTCGTGATACTGCTATGGATAAAACTGTCAAGCTTGATGTGCAGTGTTCCAGTAAACAGGTGGCTGAAGGTAAGTTCCATTACATTTATCATTTGGTATGAATGAGACTTCAGACAAAATGTCAAACCTGTTGATTTTTCTCCACCCACATACATCTTCCATGCCAAACTTCTAAATCAAAGCAGAAACAATGACCTCACATGTGGGCTTTCAGACCAGCTGACTGCCCTCATGGTCCTCGCCAATATGCATATCAGTTCGCAGCCACAATACGGAGAATTCCTCACCTCTGAAACAGCAGTTTGATGAGGGTGCTGGTGGAGGTGAAGGCCCTGTAGGTGGAGAGGAACACAGGGATGAAGTCGGGCTCTCGCCGCTCCGTGTCCAACAGGTGGGTGACCAGACGCTCAAGGGTGGCGGCCTTCATCCGGCGCACCTTCACCGTGTGGTACTGGACGAATCTGAAAGTCATGGGGAGCTCGGTAGAGTCGGAGCTCGACGTTATGGGCTCCCTCCGCAGGGTGATGCCGAACACGGCCCCGTCCTCCTCCTCCTCGCCCCACTCCTGCACCGGATCCTGTAGCAGAGAAATTAAGACAAATACTGAAAATCAACAAAATAAACCAAAAAGACACAATAAGCCATTTCTCCTTAATAGAATTTTAACTTTTGTCACGTCAACACATCACCCACTCATGATTCATATGACCTCTATATGGCTTTAAATTATATAACCGTTATTTTAAACCTCATTGTTGTGGCGCTGTTTGTGACCCAGCTATGAAATCTGAGCCAAGCAGACACACCTGGTGACCGCTGACTGGACAAAGAAATAGTCACTGACACACTGGTTAATGTTCACAACCGCAGGGTGACTAATAAAATCATGACACAGTTTATCACAATCTGAATGAAACTTTATCTTATTACAGTTTCAATACTACCATACAAGCTCAAAAACTGTAGAAAACTTCTGAGTAACTTCTCTGGTGAGACGGCAGGGCAGTCGGCTCTTAGTTTTAGTCCTTTTTAGGGGATACAGACATCACAAAAAGCACTGGAGTTTGGCGTTGCACTTGGTAGGCAAAAATGACAATTCAAGCATCTGTAAAATGAAGTAGTGATTGTCTCAGCATATCCTGGTATACAGTGCTGTGTAAAAGAATTTGCCCCTTCCTGATTTATTATATTTTTTCATGTTTGTCACACTTAAATGTTTCAGATCATAAAGCAAATTTTAATATTAGACAAAGATAACACAGTAAATACAAAATGCAGTTTTTAAATTACAACTTCATTTATTAAAGGAAAAAAGCTACCCAAACCAACCTGAGCCTATGTGAAAAAGTAATTGCCCCCTCTTGTCACATCATGAATTAACTGTGAGTAACCACATTTTTTGGAAAGCCGAGTTCAATATGACTAGCCACACCAAGGCCTGATTACTGCCAGACCCGCTGAATTGAGAACTCACTTAAACAGATCCCGTGTGACAAAGTGAAGTAGGCCGAAAGATCTCAAAAAGCAACACATCATGCTGTGATCTAAAGAAATTGAAGCGTAGATGAGAAACAAAAACACAGAACAACATCTAAAGAACTGCAGGCCTCACTTTTTAGAAAATATTCTGTGGACTGATGAGACAGAAGTTTAATTTTTAGGAAGGCAGGCGTCCCGTTACATCCGGCATAAAACTAACATGGCATTTCATTAAAAGAACATCAAACCAACAGTCAAACATGGTGGTGGTAGTGTGATGGTCTGGGGCTGCTTTGCTGCTTCAGGACCTGGACAATATGCATAATTAATGGAACCATGAATTCTGTTTTCTACCAGTAAATCCTGAAGGAGAATGACCGGCCATCAGTTCATGACCTCAAGCTCAAGCCCTCTGATGTGGATGAATTAACAATTCTGCAAAGAATGGGCCAAAATTTCTCAACAGTGATGTAAAAGACTTATTGCCAGTTATCGCAAACACTTGATTGCAGTTGTTGCCGCCAAGGGTAGCACAACCATTTATTAGATTTAGGGGGCAATTACTTTTTCCACAGTAATCAGTGGACCTGATTTTTACAGTGAGGCAGGTCCAATAGAAGTGCCTGGAGCTGAACCTTGACCTCTACTCTGAAAACTGAAATGCTTGTTCAGTCAGCACCAAACTCCATCGCCCCAAAGCCCACAATCACCATTGACGACGCTGAGCTGAAAAAGTCAAGAGCTTCAAATATCTGGGAAGTGTCATCTCCAGTGACAGCTCTCTTGACAGCAAGACTGCGGCCAAAGTCAGCAAAGCCAGTCAAGCAATGGGACGATTCCGAAATAGGGTCCTCAATCACCACAATGTGACACTTACTACGAAGCTTAAATTGTACAAAGCCATCGTCCTCATGTCGCTGCTGTACGGCTGTGAAGCCTGGACCATCTACCAGCATCACCTCAAGCAGTTGGAGAAGTTTCACCAGCGTGCCCTGCGCTCCATCCTGGGCATCAAGTGGCAGGACAGGGTCACCAACATGGAAGTCTGAGAGAGAGAAACGCCGTCTCTATCGAGGCCACACTGCTGAAGACAAGACTCCCTTGATCAGGCCACATCATCAGGATAAAAGATGACAGCATCCCCAAGAAGCTTCTCTTTGGAGAGCTTGCACAAGGGCACAGCAATAGAGGCCGTCCCTGCAAACGCTTCAAAGACACTCTGAAGGCCAGTCTGAAGTGGTGTGGGGTCAAACCTGCTGAACTTGTGCGCACAACTCAGAATAGATAGCAGTGGTGGGTCCTCACAAAGAGCACCTCAACATCCCTGGAGGATGAGCGCCAAAACCAGGCATAGGCTGCCAGACAATGTCGCCATAGAGCAGCGTCCATCCCTGTAGTGACAACGAAATTCCAATGCCCTGTCTGCTCCCGACTCTGCAAGTCCAGGGTTGGTCTGCAGAACCATTCCCAAATCCACAGATAGCTGCCCAGCGATACGTCATCCTCGACACCAAGGGACCACCACCACTTTTTCCACATAGTGCCAGGCACGTTTGGAGAGCTGTTTTTCTCTTAATAAATGAAATCAAATTATTATTCACAATCTATATGATCAAAAATTAATCTTTACTTTTTTACTGAATTAAAAAGTAATTTTCACATTTTCTTGAATTGTTTTTATATCAGGAAGATGCGGTTTTGAAGTCCTATAAAGAAACAAATGATAAAAATCTTTCCAAAAACAACATGGTGGTGCATCAAAAAACTTAAAAAAGGTCTTATTTTGCAAATAAACTGAAGTCAAAGAAGCAGTGACAGAAAGATAGCTAGAGTGAAAGGGAAGATTTACAAGACTGTACTGAGACCTGTATGGTTTGGAGACGGTGGCGCTGACAAAACAACAAGAAGTGGAGCTGGAGGTGGCTGAGTCAAAGTTAAGATTCTCATTGGGAGTGACTAGGAGGGACAAGATTAGAAATGAGTATATCAGAGGGACAGTTCAGGCTGGAGACAAAGTAAGCGAGGCAAGGCTGAGGTGGTTTGGACAAGTGCAGAGGTGGGACAGTGGACATATTGGACAAAGGATGTTGAAGATGGAGCTGCCAGGCAGGAGGAGAAGAGGAAGACCACAAAGAAGATTCATGGATGTAGTAAAGGAGGATATGGAGAGGGTTGGTGTTACAGAGGAAGATGCAAGGGATAGCATGAGATGGAGGCAAGTGACCCGCTGTGGCGACCCCTAAAGGGAGCAGCCGAAAGAAGTTCTTCTTCTTCTTTTAGATTTGATTGGCAGTTGGCAACCAGTTGGCAACCAGCTTACAGGTGCATTACCGCCACGTACTTCACTCTGTATCATCACTCTATGCTCATGTGTCCTATATCACAGGTCCGAAAGAAGAAGTGCTGTACTAATATATTTTGATACCAAATGGTTATGAGTATTGCCAGCTGGGAAAGTCCAAAAGAGACTAATTTAACTGGATAAAAAGTCAAACTTATGCGGAAAAAGTGGGGGGAAAAATTAAGAAATAATTGCAAATTGGGGGGAAATGTTGATCTTAAAAAGGTGCAAATTTAAGAGAAAAAAAAACAAGAAATAGCTTTCAAATTTACAAGAAAAGAGAAAGCATCATTTTTATGACTGACAAGCTGCATATTTAGGAGGAAGACATTCTTACATTATTCTTGCTGACAGGCCAGTTTATAACTTCCTGTTATACCTTCATTTAAGGCTTAAATACCTTTGAAACTTCATGTAGATTTCTTTTGCAATGAAATTTGCAAAGTAGCTCTGCAAGTGAAGTCCATTCATTTAAGAGCTTGAATAAAATTACAGATAAAACTCTTGCAACACAACATAACAATAGAAGGCCACAGTGTGTCCCAAACTGATTCAAAAACGATATGACAAGTCATGCAAGACCTCTTTAATATCAACAGCCAGAACATAAAAAGTCTATTTGCACATGAAGACACACACACACACTGCAGTAAAGCTTTGCCAAAAATGAACCATGATAGTCCACTCCTCATACCGCTGCACTGGAATGAGGCTCGGTGACTCCACAGGTGTCTGACACACGTGCAAGAATGGGTGCAGAAAGAGCCTGCAGACACCCCACACATCACATGACAGAAACCAGTGCGACTCCTGCAGATTGCACAAAAGCACTGAATGGCACCATTATCAGCATGTTCACCCTGCTGACCAGAACCACAGAATTAAGCGCACGTGAAGCTGACTGGACTTTTGGGTTAGAAGAGTTACAAAAATACTGCAGCAAGTTTCATATGGAGAAAATGGAAATCCACCTCAAGCAGCAGGAAAATTGCAGTAATAATCAGAATAAGTAGAATGTTGTCAAAATGAGTGTGTCCTACCATGGATAACTCCCATTTCCCCATATTTGTCCTTCTTTTGGAGAGAATAAATCCTTTTTTGTTATCAGCAGCAGTGCAGGATTTCTTTGTCCTCACTTCACTTCAGTCTGAAGGAAGCTCTGCATGGTCATTTTGAAAAAAATAATGTCAGCAGTCCCTTAGAAAGAAAAATATAACTCCAGATGTATGAGATGCAACCATCCCACGGCAAAAGAACTTGACTGAAGGCAGGGTGACGGCTGGGAGAGCATAATATATGGGTGGGTGTGGCCAGTGAGCAGGTGTGGGCAGAGTCCAAACAGCTGACCAACGCAGGCAGAAACTGAGATATTTAAATCTGTGACTGCATGCCTGCTATTTATAGTGATAGGGTTACAGTCTGTAGTTAAAGAGATCACAATCATGTACAATTCTTTAAAGATTCCTACACAATAAAAACGTTGTGGTTTATTCTGAGAAACTAAGGGCTCACCAATAATTTGAAGCATTAGAATAGAACAACCAACTGTAAGTGTTTTATTGTACTTTATATGCAAGGCCGTTTCTACAGTAGCTTTTTGAGGGCCCCTGCAAGATTGTGTTTGGAGCCCCTATTTTAGTAATGGGGAAGAGTTCAAACCTGTTAAATGGAAAGAAAAAACATTATAAAAGTAAACTTGGGCCACTATCTCGAACAGAAAAAAAAAAAAAAATTTCACATATAGAGTAAAAATTTCAACAGTATTTGAAGACTGATTTTTTTTTCTTGAAAATTTGCAAAGGAAAAAAAGCTGAAATTTTAGAAGGAAAACGTTTTAATTTACGATGAAAAAAAATATATTTACAAGACAAAGTCACATATTTACTAGAAAAAAGTAAAAAATTTCTGAGAAGTTACAAATTTAACAGAAAAAGATATAAATTGCAAATTTATGAGAAAAAATACACATTTACAAAAAAGATGGAGATTTCTGAGAAAGAAGATACAAATATGCAATAAAAAAGTCACAAATTTACAAATAGTTGCAAATTTACAAGAAAAAAAATCACAAATTCATGAGGAAAAAAGCTGTACATTTACAAGAAAAAAGTTGGAAATTTAGAAGAAAAAAATTAGCAAATTTATGAGAAAACAAATTTATGAGCAAACTACAAGAAAAAGCTGAAATTTTATGAGGAAAAAGTTGCAAATTTAGAATAGAAGAACAGAATAGGCTTTATTGTCATTGTACAGTTGTAAAGTACAACGAAATTGTGGGTGCTCCACCAGGCTACTGTGCAGAAGTTGAAGTATGAAATTTATATATATAAACAACCACAGGGGGTGCACAAGCCAGTGCACTCCTAGTGCCGGTCCCAAGCCCGGGTAAATGGGAAGCGTTGTATATGGAAGGGCATCCGACATAAAACCTTTGCCAAATCAAACATGCGGATCATGAAGAATGAGACTTTCATACCGGATCGGTCGAGGCCCGGGTTAACAACGACCACCACCAGTGCTGTGGTGGAAATTGAGCTACTGTTGGTCGAAGATCGAGGAGGAGAGGGGGGAGGTCTGTTAGGAGCGAAAGAGAGAAAAGGAAAGGTAGAAGTGTGGAGGTGAGAGTAGGGACATTAAATGTAGGGACTATGTAAAGGCAGAGAGTTGGCTGATATGATGGAGAGAAGAGTTAGTCAGTCAGAGCGGCCGCAATCGAGCTGCACGCCTAGCGGTCCAGTCTTCACGGTCTAACATACAGATGGCAAGCCCACCAGTGTTGGCTGCCCCAGTGTCTCCCTTCAGAGTGTCCACGAATGATGCTAACGGCCGTCCTGGGCGGCGAAAGCCATGCATTGATTCCCAGAGTACCAGGTGGCCTGCTGGGAGCTCTTGGTGATGGTAACAGTGCCCCGGGAGGCCAAGTCTTCACCAAGCCACCTTGTCTGAATTCTGGTAAGGTGCCCATAGATATCTTCATTGGAGATGTGGTCTTGCCAGTTTATACCGAGGACGGTGTGCAGCATCTGGGTGTAAGAGCCGTCCATTGACTTCTGTAGGGAGATGTGAACACACACCTGAACGCACAGTATATCTACCCTTCTTCTCTCCATATGGAGAGAAGAAGAAAGATATACTGTGTGTTCAAGAAACCAGATGGAAGGGAAGCAAGGCTAGGAGCATTGGAGGTGGATTTAAACTGTTCTACCATGGTGTAGATAGGAAGAAAAATGGAGTAGGAGTAATCCTGAAGGAAGAGTATGTGAAGAGTGTTCAGAAGGTAAAGAGGGAGTCAGACAGAATCATGAGATGGAAGCTAGAAGTCAAAGGTGTGATGTTGAATGTTGTCAGTGCATATGCCCCACAAGTTGGATGTCAGGTAGAAGAGAAAGAGGAATTCTGGAGTAAATTGGATTGAGTGGTTGAGAGTGTTCCCGGGGAAGGGGGGGGAGTGATTGAAGTGTACTTTAATGGACATGTAGGTGAAGGGAACAGAGGTGATGAAGAAGTTGTGGGTAGGTATGGTCTTTATGAGACAAATTTTGAAGGACAGATGGTTGTGGATTTTGCTAAAAGGATAGAAATGGCTGTGGTGAACACTTACTTCAAGAAGAGAGAGAAACATACAAGAGTGGAGGAAGGTGCACACAGGTGGACTACATCTTATGCAGAAGGAGAAATCTGAAAGAGATAGACTGCAAGGTGGTGGCAGGAGAGAATGTAGCTAGACAGCATTGGATGGTAGTCTGTAAGATGACTTTGGAAAGCAAGAAGAGGAAAACAGTGAAGGCAGAGCTAAAGATTAAGTGGGGGAAGTTACAGAAGGAAGAAGGTTGCACAGAGTTCAGGAAGGAGTTGATACATGCTGGGTGGTAGGAAAGAATTACCAGATGTTAGAAAAGTTCCTCTTAACCTTCAGTCAAAAACCAGGCTGGATCAGAGTTTTAGCAAATTTAATTACACTGGCCAGTGGAGAACAATACAAAAACAGTCTCAGAGCCAATTTGTGCACCATTCTGACTCAAACACACATCACTGAGTTCTTTAAGCCCTCCGTTATCTGAGAGGTGCAGGAGCAATGTGTCCATCATGATTGGTCCAGTACATCTGGTCAAAACTTGGTGTACAGATTATCTTTTTCTCAGAAACCATGACGCTCACTCAGTACCAGTCACACAGGAGCCGCAAAGAATGGACTAAAAACAAGATGATAACTAGTACAGCTGCATCCTTGACACTTTTACACAGACTCTGAGACAAAACAAATCACAAATATAAGACAAATATGAAATTTTTCTAGCGCCAGATGACTGGGAAAGTACAGCAACAGTATTGAGGGAAACGGGTAGAAAGGTATGTGGTGTATCCAGTGGACAGAGGAAGGAAGATAAGACTTGGTGGTGAAATGAGGAGGTACAGGGAAGTATTCAAAGGAAGAGGTTAGCCAAAGAAAAAGTGGGATAGTCAGGGAGATGAAGAAAGTAGACGGGAGTATTTGGAATCTAGGCGCATGGCAAAGAGAGAGGTGGCTAAGGCAAAGGAATAAAGTGAGTTGTATGAGAAGCTGGACACTAAGGAAGGAGAAAAGGACTTGTATCAACTGGCTAGACAGAGAGATCGAGCAGGAAAGTATGTGCAGCAGGTTAGGCTGATTAAGGACAGAAATGGTAGCGTACTTAAAAATGACGAGAATGTATTGAGAAGGTGGAAGAAGTACTTTGAACAGCTGATGAATAAAGAAAATGAGAGAGAAAGAGTTTGACTTTAAAAAAAAAATGCCTTTATTGCACAATTCAAAAAATGTAAGAGCACCAATATCATTCCACCAAGTGTCTCACATTGGAAAAGTGCAAACATAAGTCATCCCCCCCCACACAACACAAAGTATTCCCTGCAGTCCACCTATTCCACATTGCCAGTGGCAGTAGTCCGAGTCTTCCTTGTAGTCCGTGCAAAGACGAGCCACAGGCCTCCAGTTCTTAAGCAAGGCCAAGTCCCCTTCCTCCGGCAGCAGAGATAGCGCTGCGCGCCCGCAGCCAGTTCCGTTGTACGTCCCAGAGACATTTTCCTCATCTCAGATGGATTGTAGTCCTTAGACCATGCAGGATTTTTAAGCAAGTCACCTTTGCAGCAGGCTCGTCCAGATTGTAGAAAAAAAACGTTGGGGCATCCATGCCCTGCAGGCGAGTAAACTGTGACCTTGTAGTCCGTGCAAAGAAGAGCCACAGGCCTCCCGTTTTCAAGCCAGGCCAAGTCCCCGTCCTTGGGCAGCAAAGATAGTGCTGCGCGCCGGCAGGAGTCCAGTAAAGATCCAGTTCTGTGACAGTTAATTACAGTCAATTAGAAACGTCATAAAAGTCTGATCGAACAATATCCCAAAAATGCGTAAAACAGGCAGAGGAACAACCGCCATTTATTCCTTCTGTCGGGCGCGCTTGACCCCTGTTCCCCCTGCTGCTTTACGCAGGGCCGTCAGGTGTTTTTTGAGGCGAAAACGTTTCCTTTCATCCAGGAGGTCAAGACCAACCTGCCTTCTTAGCACATTAACAGACTTGATGAATTTATCAGTGTCACTGAAGTAGTCAGTGACTTTAATGGCCTTGTTATAGGTTTCATCCAGAAAAGCATTTATTTCTTCCAGTGAATACAAAGTCGTGTTTGTACTGCATTTTGCCTCAATAGACTCAGTATTAGACACAGTGTTGGGATCAGATTCCATTTCTTCGTCAGCACAACTCAGCTGACTGTTTGGTTCATCTGGCCCAGTGGATCCATCATGGGCCACATTTTCCTGGACGCCACCCACAGCAGCTGACTGTCGCTGCTCCGTCCCCTGCTCTGAAACGGTAGCAGCCTCTGGAAGCACAGCCGCTGATGTCACACAGCGAGATGATTCTGACGCACCATCAGTGACATTTTGGGCGCCATTACCAGCGACGCTCCCGGCCTTAAGCTGGGCTGCGGGCGCCGCAGCCGGGCTGTCCACAGACACAGCAGCAGGCTCCGGAGCAGGACCGGCGGAAGACCCCGCAACGTCGTCCGTAGTAGCGGCGGGAGCGGAGGCTGCGCCGGCAGCCTCAGCTGCGGCGGAAGGCCCCGCCACGCTGTCCGCATCAGCGACGTGAGTGGAGGGCGCGCCACCGGCACCAGCCGCGGCCCCATCAGAGCCCCCCGCCCGCTGCCTGTGCGGACAAGCGAACCGTTTATGGCCCACGTCCCCACATTCAAAACACTTCATCTGACCTGAGCTCGCATACACCATATAGGAGCCGTCCCCGTGTTTGACCCGGAAGGACACTTCCAGAGTCGCAGTTGGCGAGTCCAAAAACATGAACACCTGTCGCCTGAGTGATTTCACGTTTTAACTTGGTCTCCTTGCATCCCAAAGTCAGAGTTCTAAACGGGCCCGCAAACTTCCCAAATCTGCGGAGCTCCGTCGCCAGCTGCTCGTCAGTGATGAAAGGTGGAACACCTGAGATGGTGATACGCATTGATGGGACAGATAAGGGGGACACCTGTACATATGTATCCCCGATAACAACACTGCTTGCAATCAGGGTGTGGACATCCTCTTCAGCAGCCAGAAACACAACTACAGCTCTATTCATTCGGGACGCAAAGCAGATCGTATCATGGCCCACCTGTTCGGCCACAGCCAGAAGGACCTCCTCCACAGTAACAGTGCTGTCCGGGGGAACGATCCGCACCCCCTGGTGGATAGACGGAGGTGGCATTTCCAAGGTCGCCATCCTCCACCCAAAAAAACAAAACCAGAGAGAGAGAGAGAGAGAGAGAGAGAGAGAGAGAGAGAGAGAGAGAGAGAGAGTTTTGAGTTTTAAAAAATGGCTTTATTGTACAATTCAAAAATGTAAGAACACCAATATCATGCCCCCAAGTGTGTCACATCTCAAAAGTGCAAACATAGCTCATCCCCCTCTCCCACAGAACACAAAACATTCCCCACAGCCCATCTATTGGTGAATGCCCCCAAATTGTCCACCATTTGATAGTAAGAGAACTCCACCTGGAGTCTGACTTTCAACAAGGCCTTGAAAGCAGACACAGGATCCACATTGCCAGCGTTGGTAGCCCGATTTTTCCTTGTCAGCCAGATGGCAAGTTTAGCAGTACCAGATAGGAAGTTCATCAAAGTGTGCACAGACTTCTTTGCCACTTTATACTTTGGACAATAAATGAACAAACCAAAAGAGAAACATTCACCCAAAGCCCGAAACCACACTTTCAAAAGATCAAAAAGCCCAGGTAAACGAAAACATTGAACAAACAAATGCTCCAGGGTCTCAACTTGGGAGCAAAACAAACATTCCTCCCCCACAGTTGGATCAAGGTGTGCTCTGTATTTATTCGTAGCTATTGCCCCATGAACAATCCTCCACTGGAGATCTGCCGTCCGTTTCTCAATAGGAAGCTTGTACATGCACCGCCAGCTACCTTTCGGGGAGACCTCTGGCCCCAAAAACCCCGCCCACTTCGACTCCGTCACGTCCATCAGAGAGCGCAGATTCAGAACTTTCACACAGATGTGATACACCGTCTTCGTCCCCACAAACTGGAACTTGCCCAGACGAGGATTTCTGAAGGCCAGCAGGTGATCCTCTCCCCCCTGCCACTCCCCCACAGCTGGACTTATGGAAAGGGCAGGAAAGTTGGATACAGTGTCGTCATCCCATTGAGTGGAAAGAGTACGGTTTTCCGCAAACACTCGGAGCGGTCGTGGCAGGGCGGCGCGCACTTCCCCCACCACCCTCTGCAGCAGTCTGACAGATGTAATGTTGGCACTCCGCCTCAGCGTTTCCATCGATGTGGTCGACATCTTCATAAGATGACCAAGCTTGGTACAGTGTGCCTCTCGTAAACAAGTTCGCAGACTGACCGACTGCAGCACCTGAGTGTCGATGAATTGATTGAAAAACAGTGGTTCCTCAAACAGCCACATGTCCGGTGTCTCGTCAGGGAAGCGGGCTACGACGAAGACTTGTCATGCATGCAAGACGGATGTGTAAAAAGCAGAAAGTCCAGTAAGGTCCACCTCCCCAGATGTCACGAGGAAGAGCTGCTTATCATAGCCCAAGCGGCCAACTCTCCTCAGGAGCAGTTTTGCAGTGTCCATCCAGCAGGGGCCACATCCATAAAGGAGGCGTAAAACAGGCGATCTTGGAGTGTATGTCCACCAGGCCCTGTCCTCCCTCGGCAACAGGCAGGTAGAGAACAGCCGCACGGACCCAATGTCGACCAGACCAAAAGAAATCCACGATGATCTTCTGAACCTCCTCCACCAGGCTCCTGGGCGGTGTCAAAGCAACAAGCCTATGCCAAAGAGCCGAAGCGACCAGATTATTGGTGACCAGAACCCTGCCCCTATATGACAGCTGTGGTAGCAACCATTTCCATTTAGAAAAGCGAGCACACACCTTGTCCTTAACACCCTCCCAGTTCTTGCGTTCAAATTCCTCAGAGCCCAGAAAACCCCCCAACACTTTGAGACCGGCTTTCCCCCACTGAAGACTTCCGGGTAGCCGAGGAATGTCCTGATGTGACCACTGCCCCACCAATAGACCCTCACTCTTGGTCCAATTCACCCGTGCAGAAGATGCCCTTTCATGAATAGATAAAGTGTCCACCAGACGCTGTACATCCGTATGGGATGTGATGAAAACGCTGACGTTGTCCACGTAAGCAGACAAGACGATTGGGCGGCAACTGCTGGAGGGCCCCGGCAGAACCAGACCACCCAGCTGAGTGCGCAACCTGCACAGCAAAGGCTCAATAGCCAAGCTGTACAGTTGACTTGAGATTGGACAACCCTGCCTTATTCCCCGGTGTACAGGGATTGGCCGACTCAGCCCTGCCCCCATCTTTACCAAACACTCAGCTCCAGTATATAACAGATTGACCCACCTCAAAAACATATTGCCAAAACCGAACCCCTTCAGTGTAGAAAACAAATAGGAATGGTCAACCCTATCAAATGCCTTTTCTTGGTCCAAAGACATAATACCGAACTGTAAGTCATAACATTTACTGAGCTGGAGAACGTCACGTACAAGAAAAATATTGTCCTTAATGGTCCGGTCAGGAATACAATATGCTTGATCTCTATCTACGATCAAATCCAATACATTGTTCAGTCTATTTGACAGGGCTTTCAAAAGCACCTTGTAGTCCGTGCAAAGAAGAGCCACGGACCTCCAGTTTTTCAGCAAGGCCAAGTCCCCCTGCTTAGGCAGCAGAGATAGCACTGCACGGCAGCAGGAGACAGGTAAGGTTCCCTTTCTGTAACTGGCAGTTAGAACGTCATAGAAGTCTGATCCAATAATATTCCAAAAATGCTTAAAGAAGTCAGAAGAAAGACCATCAAGTCCAGGTGCGCGTCCCAGAGCCATCTGATTAACAGCCACAGTTAACTCATCCAAAGTCAGGGCAGAGTCCAGAGCGGCCCTGTCCTCCGGGCTGAGCACCGGAAGACCTTCGAAGAGCTGGTTTTGAGATTCCATGCAACATGGTCCCGCACCAAACAGGGCCCCGTAATAATCCACTGCATGGCGCCGCATCTCAGATGGATTTGTAGTCATTTGACCATCTGGGAGCGTCAAGCAATTCATCAACTTCTTTTTCGCAGCAGACTTCTCCAGATTGAAGAAGAAGGACATTGGGGCATCCATGTCCTGCAGGCGAGTGAACCGTGACCTCACAAGTGCCCCCTTCACTCTTTCCTGCATTAATGTGCGCAGGGCCGATCTCTTCTCCTGCAGCAAAGGACCTGCGGTAGAACCCTGATCCGTAACCAAACTGTCCACCAGCCTCCTGACAGTGTCCTCAAGTTCACCGACCTTGGCCTTGATGATGGAAGTGGAGTACGCAGTGTACTGTTGACAAAAAATGAGAATTTGCACTTTGCCAACCTCCCACCACTGTTCCAGGGAACTAAAATGAGCCTTTGTGGTCCTCCAGTGTTCCCAGAAACACACAAAATATTGACAAAAGGTGTTGTCCTGAAGGAGCTTGTTATTGAAGTGCTAATAAGATTTAGTCCCTTCCCCTGGTGAGGTAATTAACACCGCAGTGGCCAGGTGATGATCCATGAAACCGACGGGACTTATGTTACTGTGGAGGATTCCGGGGCCAAAGGTTTGAGAAATATATATCCTGTCTAATCTAGCAGCACTGACAACACAGTCAGTGACTCGGACCCAGGTATACTGTCTAGCGTTTGCATGTTTAAACCTCCACGTGTCCAGTAAGTCGAACTGTACACTGAGATTTTTTTAAGAGTCGAGAAGACTGCAGATGGGGCTCTGCATTAGTGCGATCCAGAGTGAAGTCCAAGGTACAGTTGAAATCACCAGCAACAATAAGTTGGTCTTGGTAATAGCTCTGCAATTCATTTGTCAGTGTATTGAAAAGGGCAACCCTTTCAGAACTGTGGTTTGGAGCGTAAACGTTGACCAGGCAAAACACGGAGTTCCCTATTTCGGCCCTAACAAGAAGCAGCCTGCCCCTCACTATCTCCACCACCGATAAAACTGTTGCATTTGCTGATTCCCCATACAAAATGGCCACTCCTGCACTAAGATTGGTACCGTGACTGAGTGAAAAAGGGCCCTTCCACCACAAGCCCCAGTCCACTTCATCTGCCGAAGTGGTATGAGTTTCCTGCAAAAACAAAATGTTGAAATTTTGCTGTCGGAACAGGTCACTAATTAATCCCCTCTTATGATTGCCCCTTCCACCATTGATGTTTAAGGATCCTAATTTTATGTTTTGCATAGGGCGATAGATGTAAGGAACACCGTGCTGTGCCCATGTAAGTTATTCCATCTTTGCGCGCTTGACCTTTTGTCCCCCTGCTGATTTACGCAGGGCTGTGAGGTGCTTCTTGAGGCGAAAACATTTTCTTTCATCCAGGAGGTCAAGACCAACCTGCCTTTTTAGCACATTAACAGACCTAATGAATTTATCAGTGTCACTGAAGTAATCAGCGACTTTAACGGCTCTGTTATTATAGGTTTCATCTAGAAAAGCATTTATTTCTTCCAGTGAATACAAACCCGTGTTTGTACTGCAAGTTGCCCCAATAGACTCAGTTGTAGCAGACACAGTGTCAGAATCAGAATCCATTTCCTCATCAGCACAACTCAGCTGACTGCTGGATTCAGCTGGCATTACAGCTGGCCCAGCTGATCCATCATTAGCCACATTTTCCTGGACGGCACCTCCAGCAGCTGACCGGCGTTGTTTCGTCTGCTGCTCTGAAGCGGCAGCAGCCTCTGGAAGCACAGCCGCTGATGTCACACAGCAAGATTCTGACGCACTGTCAGTGACTGTTTGGGTGCCATCACCAGCGACGCTCCCAGCTGCAAGCTGTGCTGCGGGCGCCACAGGCGGGCTGTCCACAGACACAGCGTCAGGCTCCGGAGCAGGACCAGCGGAAGGCGCCGCAACGTCGGCCGCAGCAGCGGCGGGGGCGGAGGCCGCGCTGCTGGGCTCTCTGCTCCCGCCGGGCTCAGCCGCGGCGGAAGCACCCGCAACGCCATCCGCAGCAGCGGCGTGAGCGGAAGCCGCACCGCCGGCTCCAGCCGCGGCTCCATCAGAGCCCCCTGCCCGCTGCCTGTGCGGGCAAGCGAACCGTTTATGGCCCATGTCTCCACATTCAAAACACTTCATCTGTCCTGAGCTCGCATACACCATCACAAACACTCCCTGTGTTTGACCCGGAAGGACAGTTCCAGAGTTTGAGTGGGCGAGTCTAGAAACATGAACACCTGAGAGAGAGAGAGAGAGAGAGAGAGAGAGAGAGAGAGAGAGAGAGAGAGAGAGAGAGAGAGAGAGAGACTTTGACTTTTAAAAAAGGCTTTATTGCACATTCCGAAATTGCAAAAAGACCAATATCACTTGTCCAAGTGTGTCACATCTGAAAAGTGCAAACATAAGTCATCCCCCTGACCCACTGAACACAAAACATTCCCTACAGCCCATCTACTGATGAATGCCTCCAAATTGTCCACCATTTGATAGTAAGAGAACTCCACCCGGAGTCTGACCTTCAACAAGACCTTGAAAGTGGACACAGGATCCACATTGCCAGCATTGCTTGCCCGATTTTTCCTCGTCAGCCAGATGGCAAGCTTAGCAGTACCAGATAAGAAGTTCATCAAAGTGTGGGCAGCCTTCCTTTCCACTTTATACTTCGGACCGTAAATGAACAGACCAAAAGAGAAACGTTCACCCAAAGCCCGAAACCACTCGCGCAAAATGTCAAAAAGTCCAGATAAACGAAAACAGTGGACAAACAAATGGTCGAGGGTCTCAACTTGGGAACAAAACAAACATTCCCCCCCCACAGTCGGATCAAGGTGTGCCCTGTATTTATCCGTGGCTATTGCCCCATGCACAATCCTCCACTGGAGATCTGCTGTGCGTTTCTCAATAGGTTGCTTGTACATGCACCGCCAGCTGCCTTTTGGGGAGACCCCTGGCCCCAAGCAACCCGCCCACCTCGACTCCGTGACATCCTTCAGAGAGCGCAGATTCAGAACCTTCACACAGATGTGATACACCGCCCTTGTCCTGACAAACTGGAACTTGCCCAGGCGAGGAATCCTGAAGGTCAGTAGGTGATCCTCTCCTCCCTGCCACTCCCCCACAGCTGGAGTTATGGAAATTGCAGGAAAGGTGGACGCAGTGTCGTCATCCCATTGATTGGAAAGAGTGCGGTTCGTCGCAAACACTCGAAGCGGTTGTGGCAGGGTGGCGCACACGTCCTCCACCACCCTTTGCAGCAGTCTGACAGATGTAATTTTGGCACTCCGCCTCAGTGTATCCATCGATGTGGTCGACATCCTCATAAGATGACTCAGCTTGGTACAGCGTGCCTCTCGCAAACAACTCCGCAGACTGACAGACTGCAGCACCTCAGCTTCGATGAATCGATTTAAAAACAGTGTCGAACAGCCACATGCCCAGCGTCTCGTCACGGAAGCGGGCCACGTCGGGCGCGCTTGACCCCTGTTCCCCCTGCTGCTTTACGCAGGGCCGTCAGGTGTTTTTTTGAGGCGAAAATGTTTCCTTTCATCCAGGAGGTCAAGACCAACCTGCCTTCTTAGCACATTAACAGACTTGATGAATTTATCAGCGTCACTGAAGTAGTCAGTGACTTTAATGGCCTTGTTAAAGGTTTAATCCAGAAAAGCATTTATTTCTTCCAGTGAATACAAAGTCGTGTTTGTACTGCATTTTGCCTCAATAGACTCAGTATTAGACACAGTGTCGGGATCAGATTCCATTTCCTCGTCAGCACAACTCAGCTGACTGTTTGGTTCATCTGGCCCAGTGGATTCATCATGGGCCACATTTTCCTGGACGCCACCCACAGCAGCTGACTGTCGTTGTTCCGTCCCCTGCTCTGAAATGGTAGCAGCCTCCGGAAGCACAGCCGCTGATGTCACACAGCGAGATGATTCTGACGCACCATCAGTGACATTTTGGGCGCCATTACCAGCGACGCTCCCGGCCTTAAGCTGGGCTGCAGGCGCCACAGCCAGGCTGTCCACAGACACAGTGGCAGGCTCCGGAGCAGGACCGGCGGAAGACCCCGCAACGTCGTCCGTAGTAGCGGCGGGAGCGGAGGCCGCGCCGGCAGCCTTAGCTGCGGCGGAAGGCCCCACCACGCCGTCTGCAGCAGCCGCGTGAGCGGAGGGCGCGCCGCCAGCACCAGCCGCGGCCCCATCAGAGCCCCCCACCCGCTGCCTGTGCGGACAAGCGAACCGTTTATGGCCCACGTCCCCACATTCAAAACACTTCATCTGACCTGAGCTCGCATACACCATATAGGAGCCGTCCCCGTGTTTGACCCGGAAGGACACTTCGCAGTTGGCGAGTCCAAAAGCATGAACACCTGTCCCCTGAGTGATTTCACATGTTTTAACTTGGTCTCCTTGCATCCCAAAGTCAGAGTTCTAAACGGGCCCGCAAACTTCCCAAATCTGCGGAGCTCCGTCGCCAACTGCTCGTCAGTGATGAAAGGTGGAACACCTGAGACGGTGATACGCGTTGATGGGACAGATAAGGGGGACACCTCTACATACGTATCCCCGATAACAACACCGCTTGCAATAAGGGTGTGGACATCCTCTTCAGCAGCCAGAAACACAACTACAGCTCCATTCATTCGGGATGCAAAGCAGATCGCATCATGGCCCACGTGCTCGGCCACAGCCAGAAGGACCTCCTCCACAGTAACGCTGCTGTCCGGGGGAACGATCTGCACCCCCTGGTGGATAGACGGAGGTGAGAGAGAGAGCGAGAGATGATAAACAAGAAAGTCCCGAGGATTAGCAAGGTGGGAGTGAGGGCAGCTTTGAAGAGGATGAAGAATGGAAAGGTGGTTGGTCCAGATGATATACCTGTGGAGGTATGGAGAAGTTTAGGAGAGATGGCAGTGGACTTTTTAACCAGATTGTTTAACACAATCTTGGAGAGTGAGAGTATGCCCCAGGAGTGGAGAAGAAGTGTTTTGGTACCAATTTTCAAGAACACAGGTGCTGCTCAGAGCTGTAGTAACTACAGCGGCATAAAGTTGATCAGCCACATTATGAAGATATGGGAAAGAGTTGCTGAAGCCAGGTTAAGAGGAGAGGTGACAATCATTGAGCAGCAGTATTGCTTTATGCCAAGAAAGAGTACTACAGATGCAATGTTTGCTCTAAGAGTGCTGATGGAGAAGTATAGAGAAGGTCAGAAGGAGTTGCACTGTGTCTTTGTGGATCTAGAGAAAGTATATGGTAGGCTGCCAAGAGAAGAAGTGTGGTACTATATGAGGAAGTCAGGAGTGGTAGAGAAGTATGTGAGGGTGGTGCAGGACATGTATGAGGACAGCGAGACGGTGCTGAGGTGCACTGTAGGAGTGACGGATGGATTCAAGGTGGAGGTGGGATTACATCAGGGATTAGCTCTGAGCCCCTTCTTGTTTGCCATAGTGATGGACAGGCTGACAGACGAGGTCAGGCAGGTGTTTCCGTGGACCATGCTTGCAGACAACATTGTGATCTG
Organism: Pholidichthys leucotaenia; assembly: GCA_020510985.1. Classification (NCBI taxonomy): domain Eukaryota; kingdom Metazoa; phylum Chordata; class Actinopteri; order Cichliformes; family Pholidichthyidae; genus Pholidichthys; species Pholidichthys leucotaenia. Next base: position 82,116,968 of record CM035848.1, on the reverse strand, counting down.
TAGTAAGAATAGGGAGCAGGTGGAACAGAACCTGGAGAGGTGGAAGTATGCTCTGGAGAGAAGAGGTATGAAAGTCAGTAGAAGCAAGACAGAATACATGAGTGTGAATGAGAGGGAAGCAGGTGCAATGGTGAAGATGGAAGGAGTAGCAGTAGTGAAAGTAGATGAGTTTAAATGCCTGGGGTCAACTGTCCAAAGCAATAGAAAACGCACAAGAGAGGTCTGAAGAGAGTGCAGGCAGGGTAGAGTGGGTAGAGACGAGTATCAGGGGTGATATGTGACAGAAAGGGAACAGCAAGAGTGAAAGGAAAGATTTATAAGACGATAGTGAGACCTGCTGTGATGTATGGTTTGGAGACGGTGGTGCTGACAAAAAGACAGGAGGTGGAGCTGGAGGTGGCAGAGTTGAAGATGCTAAGATTTTCATTGGGAGTGACAAGATTAGAAATGAGTATTTCAGAGGGACAGCTCAGGTTGAGCGGTTTGGAGACAAAGTAAGAGAGGCAAGGCTGAGATGGTTTGGACATGTGCAGAGGAGGGATAGTGGATATAGTGGACAAAGGATGTTGAAGATGGAGCTGCCAGACTGGAGGAAAAGAAGAAGACCACAGAGAAGATTCATGGATGTAGTGAAGGAGGACATGGAGATGGTTGGTGTAACAGAGGAAAATCTAAGGGATAGATAGGATGAGATGCAGGCAGATGAGATGCAGGCAGATGAGATGCAGGCAGATGATCTAGCGTGGCGACCCCTAAAGAGAGCAGCCGAAAGAAGAAGATATATACAGTATATATATATATATATATATATATATACTGTATATATATATATATATATATACACGTATATATGAAAACAGAGTTACAAAACATACATTTGAATAACAAAGCATACTTAAGTAGAAAGGTAGGAAGTATAAAAAATATACACATTGGTAATGGCTTCACGGATGGATCAATGTACTGAAAAGTGCAGAGTACAAAAACAGGTGAGATTTTTTTTTTTTTTTAATATAAGCTCCAGCCCCCCCGCGACCTGAAAAGGATTAAGCGGAAGAAGATGGATGGATGGATGAATGGGTAATTAAAAGGTTGTATGCATGTGAGTATTGTGGTGGGACGGGGAAGGGACCTCTGACTGTTTCCAGTCCAGATGGCGCAGGGGAAGAAACTGTCAGTCTGGAGGTGTGGGGCCTGATTGATCTGAACCATCATCCAGAGGGAAGCAGGTCAAACAGGTAGTGGTCGGGATGTGAGGGGTCTCCTGTGATGGCCTCGGTCTCCCTGAGAGAGGAGGATCTTATATTATTTTCTTTATACCTGCTTCCACTTGATCAGTTAATTGATACTTTTAATGATGTTTATCATTTTTATGCTGATGATATTAAGCTGTATTTTTCTTTCAGACCACAAGAACTTCATAAACTTTCAGTTTTAACAAATTGTATAACTGCTGTCAAGAACTGGCTATCTGCAAACTACAGTTAAATGATGTTAAAACAGAGACTCTAATCACTGCTCCTGAAAGTGCGATCCTGTGGTGGACACACATATGTGAACCTGTTTTGTGACTCACATTTTAGATCAGAACAAAGGCAGAGCTTCCTTGGTGATTACAGGAAGCTGCAAGAATCTTAGCTTTGGTATACAAGGCTTGAGACTGTGGGGGGTATAATTAAAGGATTAAAGAAGGGATGCAGGGGAGACAGTGGAAGTGATATCATGGAGTGAGGATGCATTGTTACCGTCTTGATGATGCAACGTGGTCTGTGATTCATGTGACCTGTGAACTGTAAAGCCCCATTTCCACCAGTATCGCCTGGGCTTTACTTTTTTTTTACTTGTTTCGGTTTTTCGCCATTTCCACCCAAGTCCTCACGGTTTAACCGTTACGATTTTCGTGCCTGTTCAGAGGCAGGGTACAGGCGAGCGAAAAGCGAGGTGTGACCTGACGTCAATCGACTGCTAAACGCTGATTGGTCAGGGCGTAACGTCACCAAACGCGTCCGTTTGTTTTCTGTTGAAGCTACACGTCCGCCATTTGTAATTTCAGCGAGTAACCGCGGTGACTGGATTCAAAATTGTGTTCTCATATAACGATGTCCACGCGCAAGTTTATTCCATGAACAAACGAGGAGGTGCGGACTTTTCTGTCCCTCGTAGCTGATGACTACATCCAGAGCGAGTTGGTGGGGCAACTTGCAATGAAAAAATATACCAGGAAGTGTCCGGCCTGCTATTATTGGCAGAGAATTTTGGACTCGACACGGCGACGGAATTGGAAAACGGTGACGGTGAGTGTTGTTTTGTTATTGTCCGTCTTCTTGCCTTTCGGTCAAAAGCGCACTTTATTTTAGCAATAAAGAAAGTTGTTTGATTGTGGGCAATTGTGGTGATGGCTAGCCCGCTAATAGCTAGCTACCTCTGTACCTTGCTGCTACCTGGCATCAAGCTGCAGAATCGCGCTTTTATTTCAGTATTCACGTGAACAAAACGCTGACGTAAGCTTATTGTATTCTGGTTAAAAAGTTTTGTGTTTGCGGTACATGTTGCACTTTGTTTGTGAGCGTTATTGTGTGTTTTTTTCCTTCTATACACAGTTTTCAAATCCCTTGGGTCCGCCTCACTGGACTGCCCCGGCATCTCCCAGTCAAGTGCTGGTAAGGCACAACAAACTGAAAATTACCACCCGGTTGTTTTTATATGTGATTGTTTTCTATAGACGCATAACAAGGAATTTAAAATGTCTTTCTACGTTTATAAAAATACTAGATTCAGGGGTGTTCATAGCCACAGTGGCCCAGTGTTATAGGTGTGTTGGTGGTGGAAATACTGTTGTATTTTCACAAAAAAAAAAAGGAGCACATGTACAGACTTCAAATCAAAATGCTTGATTGAAATTCTTCAAGTCAGCTAACACTATTAACCCATTCTGATTTATGAGGCCACAGTACAAAGAAATTCGTTTAAAAATAACCCATTAAATCAAAATACTTTTTACAATTAATCCTTTTTGAAATGAAGGGGGGCCTAACCACATCACCACAGAAGTTTCTTATAGTCCACTCTACTGAGGGGCAACAACATGACAGTTGAGCTTAAATACAGCAACGAAGCATCCCACCACAGGCTTTCAACAGTTTAATTCCATAATATTTTTTCTGACATGTTTTGATCCGGTGTTATCTAAATACAATGACTTCTGTCTTTCATATAGGCAAGCTGAAGAGGTCCATCAACATTGCAGACCTTGCATCACTGATGGCCCAGAATCATGCTGAGGAGATGCGGATCCATGAAAGGATGCTCGAACAGCACGAAAGACACCTGCAGTTAGCCGCATTAAGAAGGGATGAGCTGACAGAGACGGCTTCCTTCCACGGAGCCTTCCGAAACCATTTTGGCAGTCTGGTCGAAGTACTGAAAGCTCCCCATTTGTTAACATGTTTTGGGAATATTTGTAATGTAATAAAATGTTAGTCTTTTGGATAAAAGTGTGGTTTGTATATTATAACACTGGATGATAAAGGCGAATAATTACATACACATTCCATTGCCTCATATAAGATAAGATAAGATAAGATAAGCCTTTATTAGTCCCACAACGGGGAAATTCCAGGATTGCAACAGCACAGGGATAGCAACACTCAGAGCAACAATCAGAAGGCAAGAAAAAAAACAAGCAAGCAAGAGCAGCTAATAAACATATGTACGTATTACTATAAAATATATATATATACACACACACACAGACACACAGTGCAGAGCATTGTAGCTGGATGGAATAAATATATGAATATATGAACACACAGTGCAGAGCATTGTAGCTAGATGGAATAAATATGTAAATATATAAACACCCACAGTACGGAGCATTGCAGCTAGGTGGAATAAATATGCAAGTATATAAACACACACAGTGCGGAGCAATGTAGCTAGATGGAATAATATGTAGATATATAAATATATAAACACACCCAGTGCTGAGCATTGTAGCTAGATGGAATAAATATGCAAATATATAAACACACACAGTGCAGAGCATTGTTGCTAGATGGAATGAAACAGCATAACCGTCTACTTAGTTATCCTACATGGTATGATTATGTGCCCATACATATTCTCACCCTCCATAGCGACCGGTATGTTCCTAGTTGTATGCCGGAGGGGACCATTGTGTAAGTCTATTGCATCTTTTGCATTCAAAAAACTATTAGTTTGTTACGTCTTTTTGCTATCTCTGCGAGCAGCCCTGCTTAGGTTGTACAGTCTGACAGCCGTTGGTAGGAAGGACCTACGAAACCTCTCGGTTGTGCACCTGGGATGATGTAGTCTGCTGCTAAATGAGCTCCTCAGTGCATTCAGTATGTCCTGCATAGGGTGGAACTCGGACTCCAGCAGAGATGACAGTTTAGCCACCGTCCTTCTCTCTCCTATCTCCTCCATCGGATCAAGGCGCTGCCCCAGGACAGAGCTAGCTTTCTTAATCAGTTTGTTCAGTCTCTTCCTATCGGCTGCAGTAATGCCACTGCCCCAGCAGACCACTCCAAAAGTGATGGCTGATGCCACCACCGTGTCATAGAATGACTTCAGCAGCGCCCCTTGTACACCAAAAGACCTGAGTCTCCTCAGCAGGAACAGCCTGCGCTGTCCCTTCTTGTAGAGTGCATCAGTATTGTGTGACCAGTCTAGTTTATTGTTCAGATGAATACCCAGGTACTTATAGGATGTCACCATCTCGATGTCTGTTCCCTGTATATTTACTGGTACTGTGAGGGGCTGCCCATGCCTGCGGCAGTCCACCACCAGCTCCTTAGTTTTCCTCGCGTTGATCTGGAGGCAGTTCCGATGGCACCAGTCCACGAAGTCCTGGATAAGCCCTCTGTACTCAGCTTCATCTCCATTGGAGATGAGGCCAACGATCGCAGAGTCATCAGAGAACTTCTGTAGATGGCAGTGTGTTGTGTTGTGTGAGAAGTCCGCAGTATAAAGAGTGAACAGGAAGGGAGCCAGCACCGTTCCCTGGGGGGCCCCCGTGCTACTGATGATCGTGTCGGACACACAGTCCCGGGTTCTCACAAACTGAGGCCGGTTCGTGAGGTAGTCCAGGATCCATGATGACAGGTGCTGGTCCACCCCTGCGCGCAGCAGCTTGTCCTTCAGGATCATCGGTTGGATGGTGTTGAAAGCACTGGAGAAGTCAAAGAACATGATCCTCACCATATTCCCGGGCTTCTCCAGGTGGGACAGAGAACGGTGAAGGAGGAAGATCACCGCATCCTCCACCCCAATGCCATGCTGGTAGGCGAACTGGAGTGGATCCATCGCTGGTTCCACCAGGGGGCGGAGGTGAGCAAGGAGCAGTCTCTCCAGGGTCTTCATCAAGTGGGACGTCAAGGCCACCGGTCTGTAGCTGTTCAGGTCTTTGGGGTGGGAAGTTTTTGGTACAGGTACCACACAAGATGTTTTCCACAGCTGTGGTACCCTCCCCAGTTTCAGGCTCATGTTGAAGATATACGTCACAATCCCACACAGCTGGTCCGCACAGGACTTGAGGAGCTTTGCGCTGATGCCGTCCGGTCCCGGCGCCTTCCTCGCCTTGATCTTCCTCAGCTCCGTCCTCACCTGGGTCCTGGTCAGGGTCAGGATGGGGGGCTGTGTGTTGGGAGTGGGGGGGTGTTGGTGGAGTGGGGAGTGGGCAGCAGGACTTGATTTCTTTAGAGGCAGCAGTGGTTGTTGTGCAGTCAGGGGGGAGGGCGGTTGGTCAAATCTATTGAAAAACAGATTCAGGTTGTTCGCCCACTCCCTGCCCCCTGTGGCCTGGGGGGAGGTATTCTGGAGCCCCGAGATGGTTTTGAGGTTTCTCCAGACCCCGCTGATGTCGCTCTGTTGCAGCTTGTCCTCCATCTTCTTCCTGAAGCTGTCCTTGCCTTCTCTGATCTTTCTCCTCAGCTCCCTCTGTACGGACTTCAGCATCTCCCTGTTCCCTGACCTGAAGATCCTCTTCTTCTCTCTCAGAAGTGTTTTTATCTCAGGGTTGATCCAGGGTTTGTTGTTTGAGTGACGCCGTATGGTCTTGGTGGGAACGGATTTGTCCACACAGAAGCTGAGGTAGCCCGTGAAGGTGTGAATGAGGCCATCGATGTCCTCACCATGTGGATCGCAGAGCTGCTTCCAGGCGGTGGCTTCAAAACAGCCCTTTAGAGTGTCCATTGTCTCCTCAGACCATAACTCCACAGTGTGTATGGCCGGAGGTTGTCTGTGCACTAGGGGTTTGTACACCGGCCGGAGATGAACCAAGTTGTGATCCGATCTCCCGAGTGGGGGGAGTTGTGATGAGGTGTACGCCTCCTTAGTGTTTGCGTAGAATAAATCCAGTGTTTTATTGTCTCTAGTGTGGCATGTGACATACTGGGTGAACGTGGGTAGAATGGGAGACAGTGAAACATGGTTGAAATCGCCTGAGATGAGGAGAAGAGCATCTGGGTGTTCTGTCTGCAGCCTGCTGGTTACTGAATGGATGACGTCACGTGCTGTCCCAGCGTTCGCCGTCGGATTTGCATAAACAACAATGCAGATCACGTGTGAGTGTTCTCTCGGGAGATATGTAGGCCTCATGCTAACAGCTAGCAACTCAATGTCTTTGCTGCAGTGTCGTTGTTTAACAGTGATATGTCCCGGTCTGCACCAGTTGTTGTTAACATACATTATCACTCCACCGCCCCTAGCCTTGCCACTGTCTAGTGTTCGGTCAGCTCGTATCATGTGAAAACCCTCCAGCTCAATGTTAGCATCTGCTGCTAGTTCAGTTAGCCACGTCTCAGTAAACAAAAGGAGAGAGCACTCCCGGTATGTGCTATCATAACGGGAGATAGCCGCTAGCTCATCTAACTTTCCCAGTATCGACCGTACATTTCCCATGACAACAGATGGAAGGGAGGGTCTGTACCTTATATTTTTTGTCCTCCGCCTTACTCCAGCCCGGCAGCCGCGGCGTTTTTGCCTCAGTTCTCTCGGTATGTCGAGTTTTTCCAATGGGACCGGGTGGCGGTTGAATGCTAGCAGCTGTTCTCTGCTGTATCGTATCCTGCTATAGACAGTGGCTCCGTCCACCGGCTCAGGAGACATTTAGGACGATCTGTGTGTCCGTGATATAAGTGGGGTGAAAAAAAAAGACGGATCAAAAGAGAGAGGAAGGGAAAAAGACTCGGAATCGAGCCGCTGTTGCAAAAGGCAGCCGACTCGTGTGGCGCCGAGAGAAAAAAAAAAAAAAAGGATTATGACCCTAATCCTGCTGTTCAGCCATAAAGGTGTCAAGATTTTTAATGGTAATGTAATTGTTATTGTTAAATTTAATAAATATTACCACTGCTGTATCCATTGCTCTACATTGGGTACAGTTTTTAAGTAAAATTGTAAGCAGTTGCACAGGTGTAATTTACATTCAGCAGTAGACACTGATAAAGGTGAAAGTCGAATTGGGTAAAAGGTAAGTACATGTGAATTGAATGTTCTATCGGCATTCCAAATTCAGAGAATTCCAATAAATTATAAGCAGTCTAGTATAATATAAAGCGAAAATACCCATACATGTAAACCCAAATATAACATTTTCGATGTTGTAAACGTTGACATGTATATGATAAACCTATGCGATTGTGATTCAATAGATCCATAGTGATCTTTGGTTTGAAAAAGAAAATTATAATTTGGTGTTGGGCAGTGTGACAATGTCAGTGTATTTAGTAGGATTAAAAAAAGTTTCATCATAAAATTTCTAGGTTCATTGGCAATTCCATCAAACCAAAAGTGAGTTGTCTAGCTGCAGCATATTTTTTTTGAGTCATTTCTACGTTGTTTTAGTGTGTAATTAGCCACCACTGAACAGATAACCCTTATAAATAACAATAGATTGGAAAAATGATACACAATGGGCCTAGATTTGGATTGGCTTTTTTTATAATATCAATTATTTGGTAAGTTAAAGTTAACTGGAAGTATAACAAGTTTCCACATATAATTCCAAGGTCAATTGGCAATTCCATCAAATCAAAAGTGAGTTGTCTAGCTGCAGCATTTTCTTTGCAGTCATTTTCTACGTTGTTTTAGTGTGTAATTAGCCACCACTGAACAGATAACCCTTATAAATAACAATAGATTGTACAATGATACTCAAATGATACACAATACAAAAAATGGGCCTAGATTTGGATTGGCTTTTTTATAATATTTTTAATTATTTTGTAAGTTAAAGTTAACTGGAAGTATAACAAGTTTCCACATATAATTCCAAGGTCAATTGGCAATTCCATCAAACCAAAAGTGCGTTGTATAGCTGCTGCTTTTTTTGGGAAGTCAGTTTATCATCAGTGTATCATTATTACACAATATACAAAATGGGTCTAGATTTGGATTGGCTTTTTTTATAATATTATAAATTATTTGGTAAGTTAAAGGGGTTTAGGATTAAGCTTCTGCATAATTTTAAATTACCCCGGTGTTTCAGCATTTAATTAACCGTCTGTTAACATTTAACCGTTTTGAACAACAGAGGCGACGTAGTTTAAAAGTGCACAACATTTTATTTAAAAAAAGACGTTTCACATATGTATGCACATGAACACTGAACAAATGAAATGATCTCTGAATGATCTCTGCTTCATATGCAGCTGCTTCAGATTCCTCCTGGGCAACCGCTATTCTCCTCTCCTGCTCCAAAGTGTGTTGTCTCAATCCACGTCGTCTTCTCCTGTAAAATTCTCTTGTCTCGTTAAAGACATTCATTGTGTTAAAAACCGTGGAAATCCTCCGCTCGTAATCCGCTATTTTTTTCTGTGTTGTTGAGGAGTCAGTCTCGTCCTTTACACGTCAGCAGTGTAGCGCCACCTCGATCCCGCCCACCCCAGCAATTCTCGGCTTTCCGCGGTTGTGATGGAGGCGCAGCCGCGGGAGAAACAAGTAAAAAAGAAAAGAAAAGAGTAGCGCAGAACTATATAGTGGAAATGTGGCTTAAGAGTCCTGATATTTAAAGACGAGAGTTTCCTGTGTGGCCCTCTTTTGTCTGTTTTGAGATGATGGTGATGTGAATAAAGCTGACTTGAGAGAGAACTCTGCCTCGTCATTCTCACATCTCCACAATCCCTACTATTAAAGAATCCCTTGGGCCACTTAGTTCCTCCAGCAAATCCTCTGTACGTAATCTTGGAGTAGTTCTTGACAGCGCTTTATCCCTAGATGCTCATGTGAATCAGCTGACTCGATCTGCCTTTTTTCACCTGAGAAACCTTGCCAAACTGAGAAACATGGTGTCTCTGGCTGAGTTGGAAGTGGATATTAATGCTTTTATCTCTTCTCATTTAGACTGCTGTAATTCACTTTTTAATGTTCTCAACAAAATCTCTTTAAATCGGCTTCAAATGGTTCAAAATGCTGCTGCAAGGCTTTTAACTAAAGTTAACAAGAGCTCTCACATCACCCCCATTTTATTTAATCTTCACTGGCTCCCTGTTAATTTTAGAGTTCAGTTTAAAATTCTGGTTTTAACTTTTAGAGCCTTGCATGGTCTCACACCTCCTTACATTGCAGACCTCATTCAGCCATACATCTATCGGCCCCTTAGGTCCTCTGGTCAGCTTTTATTAGAGGTACCCTGGACTTATTTTAAAACGCGTGGTGATCGAGCTTTTCAAGCTGTAGAACCAAAGTTGTGGAGCTCTCTGCTCCCTTCAGTCCATTTGACTGACTGAGGTTATTTTTAGGAAGCAAATTAAAGCACTGTTGTTTAGACAGACCTTTAGGTAGGAGAAAGGGGGGTTACTTACTGGTTTTATTTGTTTTATTTTATTTATTTATTGTAATCTATTCTTAACTTGTGTTTTATTTCATCACTGTAAATTTTCTGTGTTGTATTTCATGTAAAGCACTTTGTGACTTTTGTCTGTGAAAAGTGTTAGACAAATAAAGTTATTATTATGTCCTCCAGGGAGGGCAGAGGGCCACCGATGATTTTTTGGACGTTGTTGATGACCCTCTGCACAGCTTTCCTGTTCTCAGCTATGGAGCTGGTGTACCACACCCCCAGACAATTTACGAGACAAAGTCACATACTTACTAGAGCAAAAGCAGAAAATTTCTGAGGAAACAAGTTAAAATGTTACAAGAAAAGATGTAAACTTTATGAGAAAAAAGGCTGTAAATTTACAAGAAATAAAAACTTACAAGAAATAAAAAAAACTGAAGGTAATTTAAATTCTCTGCCAAAAAATGCTGAGGATTAACATTTGCCTACATTTGCCTACTCTGCTTTATAGGGCGCCAGTGATGGCCTAATGGTTAGGGATGTGGACTGGTGACCAGAGGGTCGCTGGTTCAACCCCTAGACCAGCAGGATCAGATCTGGGTGGGACAGATAACATAGCAGTGTTTGCCCCACCCTCCTTAACCCCACTGTGGTGCCCTTGAGCAAGGCCCTTAACTCCAACTGCTTCAGTGGCGTTGCTCAGTGGCCACAGGTGAGTCTGTGGTTGTAGCGGTGTTCTGCCATTTTACCATACTTTCTCAGAATACCATACCTGTATGGCAAACCGATAGATACAGTATAGCTATCGGTTTAGCATACTTTGTCAGAATCAGCTGCACTGCAAATATGGCACTAACATTACATAATTGCTCACCTTCTGTCAGCTGGGCCACGGTATGGTACTGTTTACCTTCCGTCAACTGCATCGAGTAATTTTTAACAACAGGAAATATATATAATATATATAAATAGACACACCGAAATCGTGCCACATTTTTGGATCAGCCAGTCAGGGTGTAGCGCCCTGCCCCTTTCCTATTACATACATGCACATTGCTTACTCTCCATCAGCCGTTTCCATCAGCTGTATTTTCTTCTCACTGATCTGTATTTTTAAAAAAAATAAATAAAAAACAAAAAAAACTGGATAGATTGTTGGCTGCCAGAAGTGAAGCCACCTGGCCACCATATTAGTACACCCAAAACACTCAAGAGTCAATGGAGAATGAATGGGTTTAGTAATAAACGGTGCCACTTTTACCTCAATAACTTCCCAAAAAAATTAACAGATTTTGAACTTCTTGGTATGCAGACACAGCTTACAATCTTGCGCAACCGGTGAACTATAGAAATCTACCAGCTTTAGAAATCGATTTCTATAGTTCACCGGCTGTGCAAGATTATAAGCTGTGTCTCCATATGAAGAAGTTCAAAATCTGTTATTGGAAGTTATTGAGGTAAAAGTGGCACCGTTTATTACTAAACCCATTCATTGTCCATTGACTGTGAGGGTTTTGGGTGTAGTAATATGGTGGGCTGGTGGCTTCACTGGGTTCTGTACCCGCTAATGGGGTGCGAGTCCTCGTCCTCCTCGTCCTCTTCATCATCCTCATCATCTGCCTCCATCTCACCCTATTCCTTGCATCTTACTCTGTAACACCAACCCTCTCCATGTAATCATTCACTACATCCATGAATCTTCTCTGTGGTCTCTTTTCCTCCTGCCTGGCAGCTCCATCTTCAACACCCTTTGTCCAGTATATCCACTATTCCTCCTCTGCTCATGTCCAAACCAGCTCAGCCTGAGCTGTCCCTCTTCCGTCAGCTGTATCGAATGCTGAAATTATAGGCAGAAGCATATTTCCTGTTACTACGCATGCACGTGCATACCACACGTGTAGTAACCCAGGGTATGGCCGTTCTGATAAGTATGGTAAAATGTCAGAACACCGGGCAGCTTCCAGGTGTGAATGCATCTGTGTGAGTGTGAACAGGGTGTCCTTGAAAAAGAGAGGTTGCCTCTCAGTGGACCTTCCCTATACAAATAAAGGTTAAATAAATAAATTTTTTAAAAAAATATATAAGCAGAAGCAGCTCTGCTTATGCTGTGCTATTACTCTTTAGTTGATGGACTTAAAATATAAACAGGATTGTGGTGTGTTGAATGTGAAGTTATAAAAATAGTAGGCAGTCTTCGGACTGTTGTCCATGACCTAGCGTGTTTGCGAACATTTCCCTTCACGACTAACTAATCCAATCCGTGAACAGCAGACACGGCCACAGCCCCCACAAACATATCCTGATGCTGTTGGTTCTAGTGCTGCTGCCTTTGCAGCAGCCTTCCTCTTTGGTCTCTTTGTGTTGGCTTTGGCTTTCAGCTTTCAGTTTCATCTCACCTGCTCGGAGTGCCTGACTGCACATGGTCTTCCAATTGCCTCGATCTGCAGTAAGTGGTTCCCAGCTGTCGGCTGGCAGACCAGTCGCAAGCATGTCTCTCTTGCAGACATCCCTAAAGTGTAGTTTAGGTCTGCCAACTGGCCTCAACCTAAATTCCAGCTCCCCATCCAAGAGGTCCTTAGGGATTTGGCCATCTTCCATTCGGTGGACATGGCCTAACCACCTCAGTCTACATTGTCTGAGGAGGGTGTACATCAAGGGAATACCTACTCTTTCAAGTACGGCATTATCGGAGACCTTATCCGTCCACAAAATAGAGGATGCGACAAAGGCATCTCATGTGGAAGGTGTGCAAGCGCTTCTCCTGCCCAGCATAGGTGGTCCAGGACTCACTGCCGTAAAGTAAGGTGCTCACGATGCAGGCACGAGAGACAGCAATTTTAGTTTGGGTAGTAAGTTTCTTGTTCTCCCACACTGGAACAGAAAGCTTGGCCATGTTGGTTGCAGACTTTCCAATTCTCTTTCCGAGCTCCACATCAAGAGAGGCATTGTCAGAGGTGGTAGAGCCAAGATAGGTAAACTGCGAGACGACATCCAGGGTGTAGTCTTTGATGGTTAGAGCAGGTGTAGCTTTAGAGCCTTGGCACATGACTTTCATCTTCTTCAGGCTAATGCTAAGTCTGAAAGCCTCACATGCATTGGAGAACTGGTCAAGGAGGTTCTGGAGCTGTTCTTCACTGTGTGCTACAAGGGCAGCATCGTCAGCGAAGAGAAAGTTGAGCAGCATTACTTTGCGAACTTTGGCCTTTGCTCAAAGGCGTGCAGGGTTGAAGAGTTTCTCGTTGGATCGAGTACGTAAAGGGATGCCTTCATCAGCTGACCCAAATGCGTGTTTCAGGAGGACAGAAAAGAAGATGTTGAAGAGTGTTGGAGCTACTACACAGCCTTGTTTCACACCACTGTTTATGTCAAATGCCTCAGACACACTTCCATCATATTGCACAGTGCCCCGTGTCCCACCATGAAATGACTTTATGAAACTCTGGAGTTTTGGAGGGTAACCAATTAATGGCAGGACCTTGAAAAGGCCATCTCTACTGACCAAGCCAAACACCTTTGTTAGATTGATAAATGCGATGAAAAGGGGCTGTTGTTGCTCTCGGCACTTCTCCTGGAGTTGCCTCAGTGAGAAGATCATATCCACTGTCGACCGTTTGGAGTGGAAACCACATTGGGATTCAGGATACACTCTCTCAGCGAGCTGTTGTAGGCAATGTAGTGCTACTCGGGCAAACAGCTTTCTAGCAACGCACAGTACTGAGATGCTTCGACAGTTATTGCGGTTGCTGCGGTCACCCTTGTTCTTGTACAGGGTTGTGATAGTAGAGTCTCTCAGCTCCTGTGGGACTGATCCCTCCTCCCAGCACCTGCAGAGCAGCTGGTGGAGAGTATCAAACAACTGGCTTCCACCACATGTGAACACTTCAGCAGGGATGCCATCCTGTCCTGGGGCCTTGCCAGACGATATCTTCATGATTGCCTTTGAGAGTTCCTCTTTGGTAGGAGCGTCATCTAACTCGAGCAATGTGGGAAGCTTCTCAATTTTGTGAAGTGCAGAGGGTGAGACAGAATTCATACCACCATAAAGCTCACTGTAGTGCTCCACCCAGCACTGCATCAATTTTGACTCGTCAGTAATGGTCTCCCCGGTTGATGTCTTCAGTGGGGCACACTTTGACTGTGTAGGTCCAGTTGCCTTCTTGATGTCCTCAAACATACCCCTGGCATTTCTAGTGTCAGCAGCTGACTGGATCTCAGCACAAAGACTCATTCAGTAGTTGCTAGCACAGTTCTTGTATTCTTCTTTTGCATGGCTTCTGGCCTCACGGAGTGCTTCCAGGGAGTGTTGTAAGGGTTACACTGGTAGTCCTCCAGGGCATCCCTCTTTTCTTCAATTAGTGGTTGGAGGATCACGACGCTTACGTTGAACCAATCTTGGCTTTTGGGTTCCTTCTTACCGAAAGCCTGCAGTGCTGCAGTAAAAGTCGTGACCCTGATGTGTTGCCAGTGATCAACTGTATCAAGCTCCTGACAGTCCGCTAGTTTCGTACTCAGGATGTCTTTGAATAGTGAGACTTTCAGGGATGGCAGTGGCAGCAGTATTGATGCGAGATTTGGCAAGTTGCTTAGCACGGTGAAATTTCTTTGGTTCCATCTGGACCTTTGTGCAGACAAGGGAGTGATCAGTGTCGCAATCAGCACTATGGTATGCTCTTGTGATGCAAATGTTGAGATGCTCCCGTCGAGAGACAATGAGGTCCAGCTGATGCCAGCTTTTTGATCTGGGGTGCATCCACAAGAACCTATGTTGCATCTTTATGGAAAAGAATGTGTTCATAATGCAGAGATGATGGTAAGTACAGACCTCCAGAAGACGTTGTCCATTCTCATTACATTTGCCAACACCAAAATGACCTAAGCATTTGGACCAAGAGCCTTGGTCATTGCCCACTCTTGCATTGAAATCACCAAGAAGAATCAGCACTTCATTCTTCGGGATATTTTTGATAGCCTCATCAAGTTGGCTGTAGAAGGCATCCTTAGCGTCAGAACCAGAAGTCAAGGTTGGAGCACAGGCAGAAAGAAAATTGGTGATGCCTGAATCAGTGTTTAGTTTCATGTGTATGAGACACTCCAACTTGGTTGAACCTAGCTCTACCATCTGAATCAGCTTATTGCTGACAGCAAAACTGACTAAATGCTCTCTAGGTTCATCTTTGTCTTTGCCATGCCAGAAAAATGTGTACTCCTTTTCCTTAAGGTTTCCAGAGGCAGCTAGGTGGGTTTCCTGTAGAGCAACGATGTCGACATTGAGTCTATCCAGCTCTCTGCTGATGACGGCTGTCTTGTGCAGTCCATCAATGTCGCGTATATCCTTGATCAGGCCAGTCAGCATCGTTCGAACATTCCAGCTCCCAAGAATGAGAGCTGGCCTTCTTCTAGTAGATCCTTGATTCTTAGGTGAGAGTGTCGCAGTCCACTTGTCAGTCTGTTTCCAAGCTTAAGTCCTGCTCACCCCAGCAAGACCGGTGGATGGTGGTGGGAAAGCATCTTATTGACTGGGGGCTTCCCAGTTTAAGCGGGCGGTAGCTATCCAATGGTGCTAAACAGCCCCTCCCACTGTCAGGAGTGACCCCTGCCATCTAGCTCTATGCCAATCAAGCCATGACTTAGAACTGATAATTGCCACTCCCTGGTTTGATTCTGTGCCAGGCAAAGCCGTGTGACACACTGAAGATGCCTCTACAGGCGCTTGCGTGGGTGGTGTGTATGGAGAGACTGGTTTGCCCATGTCCCAGAATCCCCCTCTCAGTCTTGCTGGTAGAGTCTGAAGGAAAGGCATAGCCAATACGTTCGGGATCAGGTCAACTGCAGAAGTTGCCAGTCACTGATATACCATCAGGCTGCCTCATGGGGCTCTACTCTGGTTTTTCTGTCTGGGTTTTCTCCTTTAGCCTTAGGCTATCCCTAGCCACCAACAAGGCAGTGGGACTGTATCCCTGGTCAAGGGAGGCTAAGGGTGTACTAACACTTGCCCAAGGTATTCACCCAGGCTAGTGGAGGGAAGGAGGAGCCCTACTGCTCCATTCTAGACCGGCTCCAAGCAGGGTCTAGCCACTGTCCAATAACTATCATAAAAATAACTTTTTATGATAAGTGGAACATCAGTCTTAACATGTAAATGATAGAAGTTAAAACAGTCTTTAGAAATTCTAATACAACTACATGAAATCCTCCACTTATTTTTGCATTAAAGTTTCTGTGATTGAATCAATTAATGCACATAGTCTCAGATATCCATTTTTTGACAAGATATCAAAAAAACTACAGTGTACTAAAGTTTGTTTTTTAATGAAGAAATGCACATCTATCAATAAGTGCTTGCAATGTAAAATAATGTTATATATTCTGATTTTTATTCTTTCACATTATTTGTCAGTGTTAGAAAGACTTGATCTGCCATGATCAGTGCAACAGAGGAGATAAAATTTAAGAGAAACGCTGATGTGGTTCAGTTACATCATAATCTGACGCACACTGTGGATAAATTACATGCCCATCAGAACATTCATTTCTTGCCAACAGCTGCCACTAACAAGCAGGCGGCACTTGGAGGAGCTGTATGTGGTCCCAGCATGATCATTATTCATAGCTGAAATAAAGTGTGTGGGCTAATCAGCAAATAGTGCAAAATTTATTTTTCATCATAATAGTTGATATAAAAGTTGTACGTTTCTGTGGCCCTGTACCGTTAATTAATGGTTAAGAAACTGGGTTCCTGCCCTCAGGGTATTGGTATAAAACCATTAAATCTATACTAGCAGACAAGATACAATATTACTGACACGGTGCTGTGACACCTGATGGTCAAACTGGTAATAAATAAATCAGTTTCCTCATTTTCAGCTACAGATTTGTATTCCTTCTTAAGTGATATTTAATATTACTGCACCTTGGTGCAACCTGTTTCGGCACAACTGCAGCACAGGAAAAGGATCTATTATTTCTTATTTCAATCCAACAGCGACTTCCCATTTTATCCAGCACTGAGTTGTGATGAATTGGAGTCTGTTCTAAAAGCAGCCTCTTTAAACGTTAAAACACTCATCTAAATATAACCCAATAAGACTCACATATTGTCTGAAACAATGCACAGCTCAATAATCTGATCAAATAATTCTCCCACAGCCAGGTTTCTCTGCTGCACAGCGAGTCTACAGCAAACTGAAAATTTTCACAGCATACACCAGCTCAAACCTATCATGGGATTTGAGTGTATCCCATGATCATGTCCAGATTGATAAATACTGATATTTGCATTGACCGGACAAAAAAAAAAACAAAACAAAAAAACAAAACCCAGACAACTTTCAGCATCATGTAGGTTTTGCAGAAGGGTCATTATTTAATAAAAACAATGGGTGTGACTTTTTTATATAGCCGGGATGTATTATGGTATGATGTTTTTAAGCTACGACTTCTTTTTTAATTTCATACAGTGTTTGTACATGTATTGAAGATGTGCATATTAGAAGGATTTTGATTTTGGATCATTTTTATGAAAATTACTAGTTTTTCAACGCTATCATTTTTGGAGTGAAATTTCAATAGAGATTCCATGGTTTGTCCGGCTAACTCCTCCTACAGTTTTCAAGATTTGACTTTTTTCATTTCACACAGTGTTTGTACATGTATTGAATTCTGACCTAAACCCATTTGGGTATTTAACTTCAAAAACAAACAACAACAAAAAAACAGCATAAAGACAACATTTCAATACACTTTGTTAAATACACTGATATACTGAAACTTCTAACATTTTTCTTGGAAATGTATAATTTTTTTTTCTGATAAATTTGCTCCTTCCTGGAAAATGTGTAACTTTTTAAATAAATTTGGTATTTTTTCATATAAATTTACCACTTTTTTGAAAAATGTGTTACCTTTTTTCCCACATAAATTTACAACTAATTTTTTAAATTTTCAACATTTTTCTTGTACATTTTCAACAATACTTTCACTGACATACAGCGGTGTGAAAAAGTGTTTGCCCCCTTCTTGATTTCTCATTTTTTTGGATGTTTGTCACACTTAAATGTTTCAGTTTATCAAACAAATTTAAATATTAGGCAAAGATATCACAAGTGAACACAAAATGCAGTTTTTAAATGAAGGTGTTTCTTATTAAGGGAAAAAAAAATCCAAACCTACATGGCCCTGTGTGAAAAAGTGATTGCCCCCAAACCTAATAACTGGTTGGGCCACCCTTAGCAGCAACAACTGAATCAAGCGTTTGCGATAACTGGCAATGAGTCTTTTATAGTGCTGTGGAGGAATTTTGGCCCACTCATCTTGGCAGAATTGTTGTAATTCAGCCACATTGGAGGGTTTTCGAGTATGAACCACCTTTTTAAGTTCATGCCACAGCATCTTAGTCGGATTCAAGTCAGAACTTTGGAGTGGCCTAGTCAAAGTCTTCATTTTGTTTTTCTTAAGCCATTCAGAGGTGGACTTGCTGGTGTGTTTTGGATCATTGTCGTGCTGCAGAACCCAAGTGTGCTTCAGCTTGAGGTCACGAACAGATGGCCGGACATTCTCCGGTAGACAGCAGAATTCATGGTTCCCCCCTCCCATGGTTTTAGGTCACTTCAGTAACAAAGAAACCCCCCCCCCCACCAATTCCTCAAATCACCTACTGGATGTTAGAGGAAGTACTATCATATGTAAATAAGAAGCTGGTTCCAGTCCATTGTGGACGAGCTTAGTCATGTCGTCATGTCACAAAAACATACAGTCTGGAAAGCTTTTTCCCCACCAGCAGCCTCCAGTTTACGTTTCTACCAAAGGTGTGGTGAAATTCCATATACATACAGTGGTGTGAAAAAGTATTTGCCCCCTTCCTGATTTCTCATTTTTTAAAATTAAGTTGTTTATTATTAATCGTAAAAAAAAAAAAAAAAAATCCAAACCTACATGGCCCTGTGTGGAAAAGTGATTGCCCCCCATGTTAAAACATAAATTAACTGTGGTTTATCACATCTTTGGAAAGCTGAGTTTAATTTCTCTAGCCACACCCAGACCTGATTACTGCCACACCTGTTCTCAATCAAGAAATTACTTAAATAGGACCTGCCTGACAAAGTGAAGTAGACCAAAAGATCCTCAAAAGCTACACATCATGCTGCGATCCAAAGAAATTCAGGAACAAAAGAGAAACAGTAATTGAGATCTATCAGTCTGGAAAAGGTTATAATGCGGCGGCATGAAATAATGCGGCGTTGTTGGAGGTTTGTAGTAGAGTTTATTATCATACCGCCGTCACAAGCTCCGCTCCCGGCGCCGTGCATGAGCGCCGAGAGCGAGCCCACGGCTCTCAGAGAAGGAGGACACAATGTCTGTGTCCAGCAGCAGCAGATGCAGAAGTGAGATTGAGAGGCAGATTTACAGCACAGTGCAGCTTATATACTCAACTCAAACAATAGATCAAAGACATTCACAGCAGTCAATCTGGGCATTTGCATATCAGAGGTACAGACAGGATGCATGAACACAATGCATGGATGACACTTCAACCTCACGACTGTAAACGCAGCATGCAGCGGAAAAAACCCAGGAGTGCGAGCTGACTGTCTCTGTGTTCTGTCTGTGTGTTGTGGGGGTTGAATCAAACCGCTACACTGCCCCCCCCCCCAGAGGGAACGGTAGGGGACCGTGACCTCGATGTTGCAGTCTGGGCAGCGAGCAGGGAAAAGCTCTGTGCAGGAGGGGGGGGGGGGGTAGTACATGCTGACCGGGCATGGGAAAATCGTTCGAGTCGCGCCAAAAGTGTTTGCTGCTCCGCGATGTCCCGTCTGAACATGCAGAGATCAGAAGAAGAAAAATTAGTCTCTGGCTCCTCTCGTGGCCATGAAGAAAACAGGAGCGGCGAGGCTGCGTAGCGGCTGTAAGAAAAAAAAGAAGCAGAGGGACTCGGCTTGTTGACTTTAGGTGCAGGAGCAACCCTAAAACCCCCCAGGAACAGCTGACGGCTGAAATCTCTTATGTGCCGTGGCTGAGACCATTAAAAAAAAAATCCAGTGGCGAGCTGCGTGCTTGCTTCAGGTGAACGAGCAGCCCTGAGGGTTCTGTGAGCAGCGGCGGAGGACGATGGCGGTCTCTGGAGCCGTTATTTGTCCCGTGCGTGATGCGCCGTCCTCGTAACTCCCCGGTGCTTGCGCCGGGGCTCGTGCGTGGTTGGGCCAGCTGGAGAGGAGAACCAGGGTGCAGAATCTTGGTGGAGATCGGCGCAGACGGCGCCGATAAAATCCAGGTTGAGCTGTGGCTGCAGATTGGCCATGGTGTGTTGGAGCGGTGAGAGGAAATAGACGATCTTTTGTCCCTCAGGCTCGTGCAGATGTGTTGGAGCGGTGAGCGGGAATAGACGATCTTCTTTCCTCAGGCTTGGGTAGATGAGAAGGCTCGCTGAGCGGGAGGAGTAACGGTGAGAGGGGGAAAACGTTCTGTGTCCCTCGGCTGGTCCAGCGTGGACGTCCCGATCTCAGGCAAGGGTCGCGCCATGACGTTTTCTGCAGATTTTCCCAGTCGTGGGTGATGTCCGGGGAACGGCTCGCCTGTGTTGGCTCCGCGTCGAGGTCTCCCTGAAGCCGAAGGGAGAGCAGCTCGTCAGGCTGCTGTGTTCGCTGGCAGCCTGTTTTTTTTAGCGTCGGTTCGCCAGCGTGGCCGTCCAAATCAGAAGGCTGCGTCGCACAAAACGTGTGCGTCTTCAAGGGGTCACCAGTGCGGCGGCATGAAATAAAGCGGCGTTGTTGGAGGTTTGTAGTAGAGTTTATTATCATACCGCCGTCACAAGCTCCGCTCCCGGCGCCATGCATGAGCGCCGAGAGCGAGCCCACGGCTCTCAGAGAAGGAGGACACAATGTCTGTGTCCAGCAGCAGCAGATGCAGAAGTGAGATTGAGAGGCAGATTTACAGCACAGTGCAGCTTATATACTCAACTCAAACAATAGATCAAAGACATTAACAGCAGTCAATCTGGGCATTTGCATATCAGAGGTACAGACAGGATGCATGAACACAATGCATGGATGACACTTTAACCTCATGGCTGTAAACGCAGCATGCAGCGGAAAAAACCCAGGAGTGCGAGCTGACTGTCTCTGTGTTCTGTCTGTGTGTTGTGGGGGTTGAATCAAACCGCTACAATAAAGCCATTTCTAAAGCTTTGGGACTCCAGCGAACCACAGTGAGAGCCATTATCCACAAATGGAAACATGGAACAGTGGTGAACCTTCAAAAGAGTAGCCAGCTGACCAAAATTACCCCAAGAGCGCAGCGATGACTCATCCAAGAGGTCACAAAAGACCCCACAACAGACATCCAAAGAACTGCAGGCCTCACTCCAGACTCCACCATAAGAAAGAGACTGAGTAAAAATGGCCTGCATGGCACAGTTCCAAGACAAAAACCACTGCTGAGCAAAAAGAACATAAAGGCTCGTCTCAGTTTTGCCAGAAAACATCTTGATGATCCCCAAGACTTTTGGGAAAATACTCTGTGGACTGACGAGACAAAAGTTGAACTTTTTGGAAGGTGTGTGTCCCATTACATCTGGTGTAAAGTAGCACAGCGTTCCAGAAAAGGAACATCATACCAACAGTAAAATATGGTGGTGGTAGTGTGATGGTCTGGGGCTGTTTTGCTGCTTCAGGACTTGGAAGACTTGCTGTGGTAAATGGAACCATGAATTCTGCTGTCTACCAAAAAATCCTGAAGGAGAATGTCTGGTTATCTGTTCGTGACCTCAAGCTGAAGGGCACTTGGGTTCTGCAGCAGGACAATGATCCAAAACACACCAGCAAGTCCACCTCTGAATGGCTTAAGAAAAACAAAATGAAGACTTTGGAGTGGCCTAGTCAAAGTCCTGACCTGAATCCGACTAAGATGCTGTGGCATGAACTTAAAAAGGTGGTTCATACTCGAAAACCCTCCAATGTGGCTGAATTACAACAATTCTGCAAAGATGAGTGGGCCAAAATTCCTCCACAGCTCTGTAAGAGACTCATTGCCAGTTACTGCAAACGCTTGATTCAGTTGTTACCGCTAAGGGTGGCCCAACAGTTATTACGTTTAGGGGGCAATCACTTTTTCACACAGGGCCATGTAGGTTTGGATTTTTTCCCTTTAAAGGGCCTATATCATGCTATTTTAAGCCTTTCAGAGTAAACTATATGCATGTATGTGATAGTATATTACCTTTGGTACACTGGAGAATGAATTTCTTATGAAATATGAGTTATTTTCACGAGCTACTTTTCCAACCCGGAAGTAAGATGCCTCGATCTCTGAGGCTCAGCCTCTCCTTCTTGTGGCTGCCACCCATTTCATGACGTAACCCCTGAGTCGGCTGCTACAGCGTGTCGCTGGGTTCCGCCCACGAAAACTTAGAAGACATTGTCTTACGTAAAAAAGCAAACAGTTGTTGTCACTGAGCAGATTAGGTGCGAGAGGAACTACTTCTTCACAGCGTCAATGCTAAAGTGAAAGAGTTTTGCCGATCACCGCTCCGTTAGCTGCGCGGAGAAAGTGGGTGTGTGCGTTAGTCTGGGGGCGGTGCTGGCAGCACAAGCACATCCTGGAGTGGGTGGCTCACCCACATTCATACGTATGAACGTGGGGATCCAGTCATTATCAGGGACAGGGCGGAGCAGCAGCTCAGAGAGCAGGATTGAGGAGGAATACTCAGAGATGCGTGAATGGAGCAAAATACCACTGTGGGGGTGTTTTTGGTGAGGAATTAACATACCTGTCAAGTGATACGGTTTCGCCGTATTTTAATACGGGGAAAATGCAATTTTAGCAAATACGGGCGTATTGCCATTTCTGTACGCCAAAAAGAAAAATATACGGGAAAAAAAATTATTAAGAGTGTGGAGGAACACCTCATGTGTGACCCCCATAGCGTACAGGGCTGGCAGTGCGCTCAGCGTCCGCCTGCACTTATTTCGATCCTCCACAGGCGCACCTAAGCAGTGTTTTTGTGAGTTTCAAAATGGCTTCTTGCAGCGCGCCACTGGCGAAGTAAACAAAGCTTGAAGAAAAGGGAAATCGAGGGACTGGACGTCACCGTTCTCCTTCACCGTCACCATTTATTTATTTATTTTAGATTGCACAATATTCCATGGCAGAATGTTGTGGGCTTTGGTTCGGACAATTGCAACACGATGGTGGGTCGAGACAATTCTGTCCTTTCCAGACTGAAGAAGAAATCTCCAAATGTTTTCAGGTATAGGCAGTATTATTCACCTTCAAATATTACCTAAATATAACAAAAAAAAAAAATGCTTTAAAATCTTAAACATGCTTAGAGGTAGCCCAAATCCCCTATAGTGTGCTGTTATTTTGTATCTTGGAACTTTGCTTTACATTCAATTCAACTTTATTTATATAGCGCCATTTCACAACAACAGTCATCTCATAGCACTATCAACTGTAGGGGGAACCCCCACAGTTGCAGAAAGACCCCAGCAATCAGGCGATCCCCTGTGACCAAGCACTTGGTGACGGTGGAGAGGAAAAACTCCCTTTTAACAGGAAGAAACCCCCAGCAGAATGTACATCTGAATGTATAGCATTATATTGAAAGGGCTGAATAAGATTGATATTTTCATTGTTATTATTATTAACACAATTTCAAAGAGAATTATTTCTGATACTTAACTTATGAAACAAAAATCCATTCTGCTTTTGTTTCAGCATTGGCAGCATAAATGAATGAATTTGAAATAGTTCATGTTGCAGTTGCTGTTTGTTTAGTTTTTGTTTGGGGTTTTTGGGGGGGGTTTTTTTTGCTTCAGTTTTCTTTCATCTGCCGATAAATACAGTTTTTAAGTACTCAGTACAGGTGTGAAAGCCCCCCCAATAAGGGAGGCATGAGGTATGCCTTGACAGGTATGAATTAACATTATAACATGCTTAAAAGCTCAAAAAAGTCGATTTTGCCTGATATAGGCCCTTTAATAAACACCTTCATTTAAAAACTACATTTTGTGTTTACTTGTGTTATCTTTGTCTAATATTTAAATTTGTTTGATGATCTGAAACATTTAAGTGTGACAAACATACAAAAAAAATGAGAAATCAGGAAGGGGCAAACACTTTTTCACATCACTGTAGGTAATATTTAAAACATGACTTTAAGAAAGCCCAGAATGAGGAAACGGGCTACATCTAGTGCCACTGAACAATTATTCTTATTAGGGAAACTGACAAGGAAGCAAGACAAATTGAGCAGATAGAATGGCTTCAATCACGCTGCTCATTAAAGCTCAAAGAGAAGAAGGAACTTTTTGTCTGTCGGATGAACTCTCTCACTTATATATTCTCACATGTTTACCAGAACCACTCAGCATTTCTACAAAGGAGTGAAAAGACGGGAGAGGACTCAATTAGTTCCAATTAGACACATGAATGGGTGATGAGAAAACAAGCATACCAGCGAGGAGATGTAAGAGCATGTTGGTAAAGTTTATCTTCTCAAGAAATCATGTAGTACAAAGGCCTTTTTAAAAATCTGATGCATTTCCTGGAGCACTTGTAGTAACGTTGTTCCTTTGTCGGTAAAAAGCTGCTCTTCAGGTTGAGAGCCAGAAACAATGGAAGAAGTTTCAAAATAAAAAATCTAAAAAGCCCCTGATGTAGCAATGACCTAATACAGGACAGCCAATACTGTGAAAATACCTGTTAATCTAAAGTGGAGAATAAAATCAGCACTTGGAGTCATTTTGAGCCAAAATGATGATGCAGTGATTAATTAAAAAAGAAAATATTAATTTGTAGCGATTCCTGTTTCTTTGTTCTTGCAGTCTTCTATGATATCAGAAATTAAGAATAAATACTCGCAGGATCGTCTCACAGCAGGAAGGTCCTGGGTTTGAACACAAGAGCTGGTCAGCTGGGACCTTTCTGTGTGGAGTTTCCATGTTCTCCCTGTGTCTGCTTGGGCTTTTGCTGGGTATTCCAGTTTCCTCTCACAGTCCAAAGACACGCACGTTGGGTTAATTGGCATCATCTTTTTTTTTTTTTTTTTTTTTTTTGCGGTCAAGTCTCCTTGGGAACAAGTGTTCCTTTCTTGGCTTATACAGAACAGGGGTCGCCACTGCACGGCATCATCTGGGGATTCTAAAATATCCTGAGGTATGAATGTGAGAGTGAAAGTTAGGGCTGGGAATCTTTAGGCACCTCACAAGTCGAGCCAGAATCGATTCAGGGGACTCCGATTCGACTCTGAATGGATTGTCGGTGTATCTTTTTGCCTAATAGATAAATATCAGACTTCTAATGAAATTGAGGAGTTTGTGCCGGGCTCCAGGCACATCTCTGTTGAGTGCCACGCCAAATGCTGTCCAGGCGGGCGGCAACTTTCATGTTTAACAGTTCTGCCTTTTTCATTCTGTTGAAATTATTTACGCTTCTAATTAATATTTAAGAATCGGAATCTTGACATTTGTGCATCGATTCAGAATCATTCACGACTGCATCGCGATGCATCCCAAGAACGATTATTTCCCCCTCCCCTAGTGAATGGTAGTCCGTCTCTCTGTATTGACCCTGCGATGGACTGGTGATCTGTCCAGGGTGCACCCCCCCTCCCCTTCTGCCCCAAAAAGCTGGGCTCCAGCTAAATTGTTCGGCGTTACACTCTTTTGTTCTCCCATTATATTCCTCCCGAATGATCTGTCTGATGTGCAGCTGCCCCCTGTAAAGAAAAGAGGGGTTCTAGCAGGACTTACAGCAGCGAAAAAAAAAATGGTTGCTACCCGATGGAATCCCCCTCATACTTTATGTACACGTGCTTGGATTTTCACTTTCTTGGACATTGTTTATTTAGAGCTCTGCACAGCTCACATACTTGGGGCCAGGAACTCTACACTTGAGGCGTGGTACCTACTTGTAGCAAACCTCCAATCCCTTTGCACAAATGATAATTAAAATTACTGGATCTGGGTCCCACCGCCCCCCCCCCCTTTATAAATTTATTTTTCCTTTCCTTTTCGGAGGTGTTTGTATTTCATATGGTATGAATGTGAGCCTACTTTGGTTAACGTTATTGTTTTTGCATTTATCATTTTATGTTTGTTAAAATAAATAAAAATTTAGTCACAAAAAAAAAAAAAAAAAAGAAGAAGATGGATGGATGGACCTCCCGCTCCCCAGCCACCTCCTCCGGCTCTTCAGCGGGGGCACAAAGGCACTCCCGGACCAGCTGGGAGACAGTCTCTCCAGCGTGTCCTGGGTTTGCCCCAGGGTCTCCTCCCTGTGGAATGTGCCCGAAACACCTCAAGCGGGAGGCATCCATGAGGTATCCTAGTCAAATGCCCAAACCACCTCAACTGGCTTCTTTTGATGTGTAGGAGTAGCTCTACTCTGAGCTTTTAGTTCAGTTCTCCTAAATTAGCAGAACAAATGTAATCTGACTGCTTCATATTTGTGATTGGCCCAGTCAGAAAACCTTCATCTAATCAGATTAGGGGCTCATTAATATCAATGAGCAAGAAGAAAGCCAACTGTTACAGACAACAAGACATTGTTTTGTGTGTGTGTGTGTTTAAAATTAGACGTGCATGTCCTTGAATGATGTTGAAACTTAAAACTAATCCTGGAAAAATGCATTATATGGGACCTTTAATCCAAATTAACAAATAAAATACAATAAAGAGGAAAATGTGTATAACAGACCATGCAAGTTAATTTTGCATCTTCATCCAAACTCACCTCATATGGTGCATCGGTGTCCAGCTGCTGGAAGCTCCTCAGCCACACACCGGGCTCCGTGTCCGTGTGAACGCCCATGCACTGACTCTGCCTGAGCCACAGCAGCCGCTTCATCCTGCCCACCCTGGTGCGGAGGCCGCGGGGTTCCTCCTCATTGCTGCCTACGCACACAGGAAGTATGGTCCTCATCTCAGTATCGGTCACGCCGAGGGCCCACACACAACACGCGCCTCCTCAGATGATCCCCTGCACACCTACTGCCTCATCTGTGCCAGGGAGGAAAGTGTGAAAGCAACAAGGTACATCCACAATTAATGTGATTTTGTCCCTTGATACACATTAAAGGAGGAAAATGGGGAAGCTGAGGCTTAAAGAATTTGTTTGCTCTTATTCAAGAATAACTCAGTTCAATAGGAAAAGCACTGCATAATGACGTAAATCCAATTTATAACAAAAAAAGGTCCATTTGGTCTCCTCTAGACTATATAGAAATGGCTATAAAAAGCCATTATTTAGCCCTGTTTAATCTATTTAAGTTAATAACAGGAAACCCTGTGTCGGCAAGACTGCATAAAGAGCATGCAAATTGTGGCATTTCCTTTGTTAAATTAAAAATACCGATCATGAAAATGCTTAACTAATAATGACTGGATTTTAATAAGTATATGATTGCTAATTTGGTATACAACAAATACAGAATTAAAGTGAGAAAAAAATTTGAAGAGAAATAAGAATAGCTTATTCCTCTCACAGTTAGGATTTTTTATGGTTAATACAGTAGTGTGTAAAGAAAAAATTTTACATTTTTACGCAAAATATTAAAAATAATAAATATTTTAATGTTCGTTTGCCAAGCTTTAAAATACAGAATCAACGTAACATGAAAACAACCTAATCAAAAGTCCACATAAAATCCACATATTCAAATCCATATTCAGCTCAGATGTGTTAAAGTTAAGGCATCACCAAGTCAAGCCTAAATCCAGTAAAGCTCACATTAAAAAAGCCACTTAACTGCAGTCCTGTTTCTCGTGGATCCTGCTGCATTTGTCCAACCACAACATTCATGTCGAGGCGATGTGTGAAACTTGGAAGGAAAAGCCTGGCATTTATATGTATGTATGTGTGTGTGTGTGGGGGGGGGGGCTGACTGCTCACAGTGCTGGTGGGTGGATGATGCCTTGCTCATGCGAGTGTTGGAAAATCCTCCTCCTCATCCTCCTCCCTGGCTCTATTCTCTCTGGCTCTATGATATAATTGTGCCCCATTTTAATCTGCTTTCACAGCTCATCTCATTACGGTTCACTGCCCAGCTCATTAGAATAAAGCACAAACTCTCTGCACACACACCCCCCCCCCTCCATTTTCACCCGTTAGCTGTAGAAACACAGAAATTAAAGAGTCCTTCTGCCAGTAAATTAGCAGTAGTTGATTTAAGTGACAGTTCTTACCTGGAAGTGGACCGACAAGTGGTGAGGGAGCCCACGACGGTGTAAAGCGCTGAGGAGGAGCCGCTGACTGCCGAGCAGCAGCCAAACCCGCAACCTGCTGCTGCTGCTGGCGGGGATTCAAACCGTGGCAACAGGAAGAGAAGCGGGCCTCCCCCTCTGTCTGATTGGTCCAGCGCGCCTCACTGCAGCGGTACCTTTTCCAACCAGTCTAATTGGACAGTTGACAATTTTTTTAATGTAAATTTATACATTTTATTTTGTTTTTATAACTTTACAAGCGACACAAAGGGCAGAATTGTTAGTTCTAGATTAGATTAATTCTATTATTTATTATCGGGCTGTCCTAAAATGTCTCTAGGGGCTTGAGCCCCTCCCCTTTGCCAAAGTGCCCTTTTCATTGGCCATTTAAATTTTCAACATTCAGTACAATTGGACAGAGTCGGCACCGTGGAGGGTCATTCTGGGTTTGTGCCCCCCCCCCCCCCAATAAGTTACTGTGTTCCCCCAAAGCCCCAGACTAAGCCTT
This sequence comes from Pholidichthys leucotaenia, assembly GCA_020510985.1. Classification (NCBI taxonomy): domain Eukaryota; kingdom Metazoa; phylum Chordata; class Actinopteri; order Cichliformes; family Pholidichthyidae; genus Pholidichthys; species Pholidichthys leucotaenia. Next base: position 82,088,464 of record CM035848.1, on the reverse strand, counting down.
TGGCATCAAACTTTGTTTCATTAATTGATAATGAATATTTATGAAAAGTCAGATTTCTGAATGGAAGTGAATGCAGCATTCCTGTGCTGGTGGTTACCCCTCCCTTCCCCTGACAGCGGACACATCACTTCTATAATTTACTGTGTTGCTGTAATTTTGTATCATTCTTTATGTAAATGTAAGAGACTAGAGCTAAGTTTGTTATTGTTCATGCGTGAACTGAAAAAGCTCAGACTGCTCGGACTTTTTTTTTCAAGACTGAACAAGACTGCAATCTTTTCCCCCAACTTTGTTCCTAATTATAACTTTACTTTTTTTTTTTCTTTTTTTTACTCTAACGCCATTCTCCACGGAGTCATCGATAAAACTCTGAACAGACTGCAACATGTTCAAAACTCAGCTGCCAGGGTTCCCACTCGGACCAAACCATGGCAGCACATCACCCCTACTCTGAAACAATTGCACTGGCTCCCCGTTAAATTCCGGATCGTTTTCAAATTCCTCCTCCTCACCTACAAGTCCCTTCATGCACTGGCTCCACAGTACCTACCCAGTCTCCTCCATGTTCACCACCCCTCTCAGAACCTTCGGTCTGCTGACCTAGGTCTCCTCTCCATTTCCCATATTTGCAGAACCTTTGGGAACAGGGCCTTCAGTGTAAAGCAACCTTGGGTTTCTTGAAAGGCACTATATAAAACGAAACTATTATTATTGCTACGTTTTTTTCCTGACAAATTTAAAATTTTTGTATTTACTTTTAGTTTTCTATGTTTTTTCTTCTGCAATATTCAAATTTGATTCATGATTTTTGCTTTTTCTCACTCCTGTGCCTGCGTTTTGTCTATAGTAGATAAATATGAAATAATTTGATCATCATAAAATTAAACTCATTACAAAGCCAGGAAAACCAAAGTTTTTGGTCATGACTGTACAGTAATGTTCAAATGCTAGAATTGTTACATTATAATTTTGAGAATCTAAAAAAACAAAAACAAATCTTGCTCCATGTGCCCTTTTTCTCAAATTTGAGCTCCTGCCCCTCAAATGGTCTCTGCACGGCCCTGCTCTTCTCATAATTTTTTAATAACGATCTAAGTTGGCCCAGCGATGGACTGGCGATCTGTCCAGGGTGTACCCTGCCTCTCACCCAAAGATGCTGGGATAGGCTCCAGTCCCCACCCCACCCACCCCCGCAACCCGAAAAGGATTAAGCGGAAGAAGATGGATGGATGGATAAGTGGCACACCAACTGTTTCCAAGCCATACATTCGCCACACTTTACTTCCATCCCTCCTCCTTCACAGTAAAAGCCTTCTACATTCTGTGTATTTGCTCTTGCCAGATCTGTCATGATCCTGGGCACGGCTGAGTACCGTGCCCAGTCTTCAATTTAAGTTCAGTCTTTTTCTGGCTGTTTGTTTCCTTGGTTATCCTGTCTGCTGTATTTCGATCCTGGTTAATTATTGTCATTCTGTACTTGTAGTATTATTATTTACATTTTGGGGTTGTGTTGTTCTTGTATTGTTATGGTTTCCAGTTTATGTTTTATTTTGACAGTGCTGCGCAGCTCCTGGCTGTCAAACTGGTTTGCGAGGCATTCCCCAGCCTGTGGAGCAACCCGGAACTGGCAGACCTCCTCACTCACATTTACCACGCTCAACACCGGCTCCACGGGCTGGGGAGAGCCCCTCCACCACTTGAACCTGTGCCGCAGAGGAGACGCTCCTGAGGGCAGAAGCCTCGAGTTCGGGACCACCATCCAGCTGCAGTCCCGCCTCCCTCCATTGACCAGTGTCCTGCTGCCGGTTGTATCAGGTACACAGCCTTCATGCCCCCAGAAGGGCCTAGCGCGGAGGAGCTGGAGGAGCCCCAACAGATTGGTGAAGCAGAGAAGGAGCTCATTTTGGACTACAAGCCATGGCTCCTCCCTGAGTTTCTGCTGCAACTGGAGGAAGAGTCACAAGCCAGAACGGAGTCTGAGCCAATGGCGGAGCGTCCGCTGACTCTGGTGCTCCGCCCATCCCACCAGACAACCTTCGCAGCTCCCGAAGAGATGCCGTCTGGCCTCACAGCAGCCGCCACCAAGCCCCCAGAATTAAGATCCCCTGAGGGTCCGTCAGTTCTGGGAGGGAGCGGTCATATGATGGAGGAGCCTGCAGCACTGGAGAGTCTAGCCCCAGCCCTGCAGCCACTTTCTGGATGGGAGGAGAGCACCACCTATGCTCTGGAGCTTGAGCAGACAGAGGAGTGTCCCCTGGCTCCAGCAGCATGGGAGTTGGAGTCAGTGGTGAGAGGATCTCCTGCTGAAGCCACCGTGTCTGGAGGTGCACCTGCGTCAGCTGCTCCATCGGGGGCTCTGCCTACCATCCAGCCGGAAGCCTGAGTCGTCGCAGCAGAGTCATCAGAGTCCTGGATGGTGGTGGAGCTCAAGCTCAGGAAAGTTCTGTCTTAGAGAGATCTTGCCTGGCTCTTGGTCGGGAAGGCCAAGTGCAGCCATCCACTGCACCTGTGCTCTCCTCGCTGGGCTCCACCGCTGCTGGTGATTCTGACCTGGTGTCTGTCTCCCATGTGCCTGAGCCTTCCCCTCAGGTTGCCGCAGGTCCTCTACCTTTGCCGGAGACCCCCAGGGGTCCTTCCTCCCTGCCAGAGGCCATCATGGGTGCGACATCCCTGTCCGAGGCCGCCGCGGGTGCTACGCCTCTGCCCGAGGCTGCCGTGGGTGCGATGCCTCCGTCTGAGGTCACCGTGGGTGCTTCGCCCTAGCCTGGGCCCTCTGTGGGTGCTACGCCCCAGTCCGGGGCCGCCGTGGGTGCTATGCCCCAGCCCGGGGCCTCCATGGGTGCTTCACCCCAGTTATGGTTTCTGGTTTGTGTTTTATTTTGACAGCGCTGTGCAACTCCTGGCTGTCAAACTGGTTCGCAGGCTGCGCAGTTGTCAATGATTGTATTACTTTCTCCACTCATGTTTCCACACCTGTCACTTATCAAGAAACAGTATTTAAGGGCATGACAACCTTTTCCTGCTGTCCTGTCCTTCCATTACTGCTTCTACCTCAGATGTCCAGTTCAGATCTGAGTGCTTTTGATGTTGCTGTCGAGGAGAACGGGAGAGCTCTGTCCAGGTCAGTCCTATTCCCCTTTTATTCCAGCCGTGAGCCCGCGTCCTTTCTGGTGTGCTCCGGCTGGTTCATTCCCTTTTTTCCCGGTGTTCCCAGGCTCCTGTCAACCTGTGGATGTTGAGCCCCCGCTCTCCTCTTGCACCCGCTACAACCTGTCTTTTGTATGAATATTAGTGTTTCGTGTTATTTCTGTATGTTAATAAATCCCATGACCTTCTTACTGTGCTGCCACAGTGCTAACCACTGCGCCACCGAGCTGTGGCGCACTGCTCCACAGAGAGCACTACACTTGCAAAATGCACAATTACTTATAATACATTTTATTTGTATTGCACTTTCCATCCATCCATCCATCCATCCATCCATCCATCCATATATGGTATGGAAAGTATAGCACTTTCCAAGGCACTCAAAGATGCTTTACATTAGAGAGAAAAGAAAAAAAATGCACAATTAAAATTAAAGATTAAAAGCAAGTCTGAATAGGTGGGTTTTGAGTAATAATTTGAAGGAGTTTAAGTCTGTGCAGTCACGGATGCGTTGGGGGAGAGAGTTCCAGAGGGAGGGGGCAGCAACGGAAAAGGCTTTGTCCCCCCAGGTTCTGTGCTTGGTTCTGCGTGGTGGTTCTATGTAATACCAAGAAGCTCTAAAAGTGCAATGGGAGGTGGAGCTTTTAGTTATCAGGGTCTTCTATGGAACCAGCTCCCAATTTGGATTCAGGAGACAAATTTGATCCGTTTTTAAGAACAGAGTTAAAACTTTCCTTTTTGATAAAGCTTATAGTGAGGGTTGGATCAGGTGACCCTGAACATTCCCTTAGTTATGATGCTATAGGTTTAGACAGGTGGGGGACCTCCCAGGATGCACTAGGCTTTCACTTTTCTTCCCTCCCAGCACAAGCTGTAATTCAGATGTATTTTGGGCTAAATCAGGTCTTTCGGTCCAAGCCTTAATTTCGTCAGCCAGCTGGAGGTGGAATATTCACTGGTGTCACTACCACAGTTTATGCCGTTTAATTAACCAGCTCCTCTCTGCAAATAAACAATGGTGAGAAGTTGGGCCCATGCACTCCGCTCTACATTTATTTTGTGCATAATCATTTCTGTATAATTTTAATATATTTTACTTTGCTACGCTGCGTCAGGCCGAAACTGTCAGATGGTTACATCACCAACAAATCCTCCAGAGACAGATGGTTTCTACCCCCATATGAGGACACGATGAGTGAGAGGGCCAAATACAGGAATGGCCCTTAAAAAGTTCCTGGCCCCCTCATTTGGTTCCTGGTAGTGGAAACAGGTCATATGTTAAAAGGGAGTTCTTCCTCTCCACTGTCAATAAGCGCTTGCTCATGGGGGATTACCTGATTGTTAGGGTCTCTTTCTGTGAGTTCAATTGAACTGAATCTCTGGGAAATTCTGCACAAACTTAAAATGGCCAATTTCTCCTAAGGCAAAGGAAGTTCACTTCACATTATTAATTACCCAGCTGCAGAAACACTGGAAAAAAAGGAGATTTGTGTTTGTGGCTTTGGTTTCTGTCTTCAGGAGCCTGAAATTCTCCATCTTTTATATTCCTGTTCAATCACATCACAGTTTTGGCAAAACATACATAACTGGCTATAAAAATGGGCATCACACCATTTACAGTGGATATAAAAAGTCTACACACCCCTGCTCAAATGCCAGGTTTTTGTGATGTAAAAAAATGAGACCAAGATAAATCATTTAAAAACTTTTTTCCACTATTAATGTGACCCATAACCTGTACAACCCAACTGAAAAACAAACTGAAATCTTTTAAGGGGGAAAAATAAAAAAAACTTACAATAACATGTTTGCATAATATGCACACCCTTAAACTAATACTTTGTGGCAGCACCTTTGGCTTTTACTACAGCACTCAGTCTTTCTGGGTAGGAGTCTGTCAGCGTGGCACATCTTGTGGCAATATTTGCCCACTCTTCTTTGCTCCAAATCTGGCAGATTGCGAGGGTATCTCCTGTGCACAGCCCTCTTCAGATCACCCCACAGATGTTCAATCAGATTCAGGTCTGGACCATGGCTGGGCCATGTCAAAATCTTATTCTTCTGGTGAAGCCATTCTTTTGTTGATTTGGATGTGTGATTTGGATCATTGTCATGCTCAGTGTTGGGCAAGTTACTAAAAAATAGTAACTACTTACAGTTACTAGTTACTTCTTTTCAGAAGTAATTGAGTTACTTTTGAGTTACTGCATGACTAAAGTAACTAGTTACTTGGAAAAGGAACTTTCACATTATTTTTAAATGCATACTTAAAGGTCTGATGACACGATTTTTAACATTTTTTAGCATGTTGTGTAAACCCAAAGTCATTGTCTATGATCAATATAATATTTACAACCGCACCTGCATAACATAGTTATCATCAAAAAACTGCAGCCGCTGACTGGACTGTGGTGCCGCCCACCGAATGAAGGGCGGCACCACCATGATGTAAGCGACAGAACGGATGCCGGTGTTGTTGACTGGAATGCCAGCAGCTTTGTAGCTCACAATTTCTCTGGTTTCTTGTTTTAATTTTACGGCTATGCCTTCGCGTTGTGTCGCAGGCTTAGATAAACAGCAGGCCATGAAAGACCACATCACACACTTCAGCTCCAACTGTCATAAGCCTCCTCATGCGCTCCTCGTGCACTTTTACGCAGGAGGAGCGCACAAGAAGGGGAAGGATTAATGGATTTACGCACAGCTTTGACCTACTTTCTGTGAGTGCATGCTGACGCTCGCCGGTCTGGCCACGCCCCCTCTATCATTATCACCAGCTGATTCAAACTCCCGCTGATCATCTTTCCTGGTCCTCGCCCAGGTGCTTCTCATCACACCATCACCAGTAGTGCGTGTACTTAGCGGCCGTTTGCCAGTCACGCACTGATGGTCCATAGAATTGTTATCTGTGCTGTTAGTCTGCCAGTATTTTCAGCACTCTCACGACGAGTTAGTCACTCCATGTTCGCCATGATTCTCGTGCGTCCTTGAAGCGATGTCGGCTCTGGGGCGCACCTGTGGCTGACACGTCTCCTCTCATTCATTCGCTGGGCGATGCCGGCCCCCGAACTCCATCAGTAAGTGTGTTTGTGTTTTTTGTACGTCTTCACCTTTTTGGGAATTGTCTGTCTTTCTGTATTAAATGTGCTGTGGTGAACCCTGCACGTAAATCCTCGTTATTTCATCCTCCCTCTCCGTGCCGTGCGTAAGAGCGCACGGAGGGTCATGATGAATGGATTTACGTGCAGGATTCACCACAGCACATGTATTGAACATAAGACTGATGGCAACAGTTCCCAAAAAGGTGAAGACTTACAAAAATAAACAGAAACACTGACAGTTGGCGTTCGGGTCCGACATCGCCCAGCGAACACATGGAGAGGAGACGTGTTAACCACGATTGCACCCCAGGGCTGACATCGCTTCAAGGGGCGCAACAGAACCACGGCTGTGTGGAGTGGCCAACACGTGATAGCGCTGGCAACATTGACTGGCTGACAAGACGGCAGATGATGCACACAAAACATGAACAACTGACTGTCAAAGAGAGAGGGTGCGTGGTCGGACTGCCGAATCTTGGACAGTGCCCACCTGAAAGTGGTTCAAAACGGCACATAAACCACATGTACAAAACAAAAACAACAAGAACTCAAAAGATAATACATAATAAGCCTGATGCCTGAGCCACAGAGAATACACTGCTATGATTTTATTGAAAAATCGGGTTTAAATAAATTATATTTATGAACAAATAATTTGTTGCAATATCTGTAACAAAAGCATACCACTCAGTGTTCCCCTGCCATGTGTTTGGCACTGCTGCGGCGGCGGGCATGTGTGCATTTCCACCTTCACTCTCTGAGTCTGACTCGCTAGGCACGATGCCCGCTTGGCACGGCTCAAACCTATAAGGTCTGATGCCTCCAGATTCTTCATTATCATCCCATTCTTCTGAACTATAATCGTCTGAAGAGTGGACAATACAAACCAATTCCAGACTACATGTGCTGGAACCATCGTCGATGTTTTCAACCGCTTCCATCCTGCGTGTACAATGGGCAGCCAAGCGCTGTGTTCTGTCGCTGACGTCACAACATGGCCAGGGGGTTTTCCAGCCACTGACGCAATTTGTGACGTACCGCTCATAAAAATGTTGGATATTCGCATGAAAAAAAGCCTGTTTGACTTAGAACTGCACAGACCAACCTATTTTATCATATTGAAATTATGTGTTGCAAAATTACATGAAGTCAGAATTGTGTCATTAGACCTTTAAATCATCTTGCACACAGGAAGATCAGGGGCCCCTTGTTCTCATCAGAAAAAAAGAAAAAGAAAACTGATGAGGAAAAAAAAAGTCTCATCTTACAGAGAAAAAATGTCTCAGATTTACACAAACTATTGTAATCAGTAAAAAGTCAAAAATTTACTTGGAATAAAGCTGTGAATTCACAGAGAAAATGTTGGACTCCCTGGTGGGCCATTTTTGGCCCACTAGCCATATGCTTAATACCCCTGGACCAGCCCATAAAAATGCATATTTGGAGGATTTACTTCCATGAAATAGTTGCATATCACAACAGCATGTAAATTAATAAGAATAAAATAAAACAGAAAGCACAGATAAATGAAAGTTCATCGCTGACTGCAACAAATCACAGTCACTTTTTCTCTGTGCGTAAGAAAACTTTAAATGCATTTAATGCGGACATTAAATACGAGCTTCTTGCTCAAAAAATACTCATGTTTATCCACAGAGGTAGGAGCTGTTAGGGGCTACTTACCGCTTGGACAACAGGTGATCAGGGCTTGATATGAGAAGTCGCCACCGCCGAGGCATTTCTCCCCACCGGATTGTGATGTGAACTAGTGCAGGACAGGAAACGGACCCGCGGAGGAGACTGTGTGACAGCTGCGTCAGTTATGGTAGGGTCAGTTTATATTTATTTGCTTGCCTTTGGCATGACAACCTCCAGTGGCTTGAGGCCGGTGGTGGCGCTAGAGATGACAGTTGTCCCGCCAATAGCCACCGAAACTGTGTATTCATCCCTAGTTGGCAGCTGCTGAGGAGGGTGTCTAGCAACTACAAATTGTATGATTGTCCATTTGCGCTAACATACCTATCCATATTAATAAAATGAGTAACGCAAGTAACGCGTCTCATCAAATTTCAGTAACTGTAACACATTACTGGATTTTTAAACAGTAATTTCGTTACAAAGCATATTACTGCAAAAACAGTAGCATTACAGTAACGCGCTACTTTGTAACGCATTACTCCCACCACTAGTCGTGCTGAAAGATGAAGTTCCTCTTCATCTTCAGATTTCTAGCAGAAGAACTTAAGGTTTTGTGCCAACACTGACTGGTATTTGGAACTGTTCATAATTCCCTCTACCTTGACTAAGGCCCCAGTTCCAGCTGAAGAAAAACAGCCCCAAAGCATGATGCTGCCACCACCATGATTCACTGTAGGTATGGTGTTCTTTTGGTGATTAGCAGTGTTGTGTTTGCACCTGACATATTATTCGGCCCAGGAAACACGCACGCAGGCTCAGGCAGATTTGAAAGCTTTATTGTTAACCACTGTGATGTGTATGGATGCGTGTGTGAGAGATGAGGATGTGTTGTGGGTGGAGGATGCAGGTCAGGACAGAGCAGCACGCCGTGCAGCCAGACAACCCTATGGGCGAAAGGAGAACAGGGGTTAGCTGGGCAAACCACACAGGAGAGTGACAAGGTTGTGTGCTTACTTGTAGAGATTGTGGTGGCTGGCGTTGGCAAGGTCCCGAGTCTGGGGGACAGTGTCCTGCTGTGCGTCCGAGGAGAAGCGGCGAGGCAGAGGAGCGGCGAGGCGAAGGAGAGAGTGTCCGCCGCTGGGAAATCCACCTGTGCACAGGGGAAGACTGACAGGAAAACAGGTGAGACAATAACTGACAGCTTACTTGTCGTGAAGAGTAGTCAGCAGGCCTGGAGGGAAGGAAACTGCTGAAGGTTTCAGTATGCAGGGAGACAGACGGCTCCAGGCTGCAGCTCAGGGCGAGGTGGAATAAGTAGCTGTGCACTAACGAGATGCAGGTGTGCGCACAGCTGAGGTGGATGCCCATGAGCGGCGAGCGATGACAGTACTCCCCCCCCTACCAGCGCCTCCTGGCGCTGGCTTACCTGGGTGCGTCCGATGAAACTCCGCGATGAGGTCCTGATCCAACACCCACGAAGAGCGCACCCAGGATCTCCACTCTGGACCATAACCTTCCCAATCCACCAGATATTGCAGCCCACGACCTCGGCGCCGGGAGACCAAGATGGCAGTAACACCCCACGCCGGGTCACCGTCGATCATCCTAGGCGCAGGAGGAGACCTAAGAGGGGGGCAGAGTGGATCGGAAAGGACAGGTTTGATCTTAGATACATGGAAGGTGGGACACACATGTAGGGAGGGGGGGGAGGGCCAAACACACAGCCACCGGGTTGATAATTTTTGAAATCACGAAGGGGCCAAGGAACCACAGCGCCAGCTTCCTCTTCTCAGCCTTAAGGTTAATATCCTGGGAAGAAAGCCAAACCCGCTGACCCACCTGGTAGACAGGAGCCGGTCTTCTGTGGCGATTGGCGGTGGAACTGTTGCGCGCTGCTGTGCGTAAAAGCGCGTTCCTTGTCTTGGTCCACACGCTCCGGCAGCACCTCATGTGCGCCTGGATCGATGGGACAGCTAACTCACCCTCCTGCTCGGGAAACACGGGGGGGTCGTACCCCAAGGATGCTTCAAAGGGTGACACACCAGTAGCAGAGGAACGGGCCGAGTTATGGGCGTATTCCACCCAGGTCAGGTAGGTGCTCCAGGATGATGGATTCGAGGATGAATCCATCATCCTGAATAACAATAACATTAATGCCGGCGTGAATAACAATTGTTACTCACGCCGGCATTAATGACATCCGTCTCTGGCAGTCGGAAGTCACGAAACTTAATATAGAATCGGTGTGTGACTTTGCAAAAACGATGTCTGCCACTGTAGTATTCTCTGGGCCCCTCCCCAATCTGACCAATGATGACATGTTTAGCCGCTCATCATCCTTGAACCGCTGGCTGTCTGTGTGGTGTCCTAAAAATGACGTGGGCTACATTGACAATTGGAGCTCTTTTTGGGGAAAACCTGGTCTTATGAGACGAGACAGCATTCATCCCACTTTGGATGGTGCTTCCGTTCTCATTTATCTAACAATCTGGCATCTTTTTTATCCAAATTTCCAAAACCCTGACTACTCAGAGTTGGGACCAGGAAGCAGAGTCGCAGTCTTACACGCCTCTCTGCAGCTCCTCTTCATCCGCCACCCCTTAGCTTAGTCCCTGTCTTCCCCATCAGAGAATTGTTGTCTGCTCCCTCCAAAGTAAATAAAAATATAATGCATAAGCATCCCAAAGTGATAAAGCAAAATATTGGTAAAACTCAAATTAAACATAAAGCTTCTAAATTGAATGAATTGGCCTCTGTTCCTCCTCATAATTTAAAAATTAAATGTGGTTTATTAAATATTAGGTCTCTAACTCCCAAGTCTCTGTTAGTCCATGATCTGTTAATTGATCATCAGATTGATTTAATTTCCCTTACAGAGACTTGGTTAGGGCAAGAGGATTATGTTGGTTTAAATGAATCAACTCCCTCTGGTTATTTAAACTGTCAAAATCCCAGAAGTTCTGGTCGTGGAGGAGGAGTAGCAACAATTTACCATTCCAAATTACTAGTTAATGTAAAGCAAAAAACATGTTATAATTCCTTTGAGGGCCTGGTCCTCAGTATTGGGCACTTTAGCAATTTTAGGTTAAACCCAATTTTATTTGCCATAGTTTATCGTCCCCCATCAACCTACTCAGAATTTTTATCCGAATTTGCTGATTTCTTAGCTGATTTAGTGCTGAAATCTGATAGAATAATTATAGTAGGGGACTTTAATATACATGTGGATGTAGATAGTGACTGCCTTAATGTGGCATTTAATTCAATATTAGACTCGATTGGGTTTTCTCAGAAAGTAGGAAATTCTACTCATTACCTCCACCATACATTGGACCAATATGGCATAGAAATAGAAAATCTTGTAGTGTCTCCTCATAACCCTGTACTGTCAGACCATTGTCTGTTAACCTTTGATTTTACTATTTCTGACTATTTGGCTCCTAAAGAAAAATATTATTACAGTAGATGCCTCTCAGATGATGCTGTTACCAAATTTATGCAGATTGTTTCCTCTATGCCATGTGTCAACACAATGGAAATAAGCTATAGACAGCTTGCTCCTTCTGTAATTGATAACATGGTGGATAGTGTTTCAGCTTCTCTGCATCAGACTCTAGACTTGGTGGCCCCCTTAAAAAAGAAAAAGTCTAATCAGAGATTTCTCACTCCTTGGTTCAACACAGAAACTCGTAGCTTAAAACAGAAGACTCGTCAATTAGAAAGAAAATGGCGCTCCACTAATTTAGATGAAATCTATTTAGCTTGGAGAAATCATCTTTTAATTTATAAAAAAATCTCTTAGAAAAGCTAGAACGAGTTATTACTCTGCATTAATAGAAGAGAACAAGAATAATCCCAGGTTTCTTTTCAGTACTGTAGCCAGGTTGACAAAGAGTCAGGACTCTGTCAATCCTAGCATTCCCTTAGAGCTTACTAGTCAGGACTTTATGAACTTTTTCAATAATAAAATTTCATCCATCAGAGATAAAATCAATCAGATTCTTCCCACAGTTAACTTAAATACTGTAACTACTACAACTCCTTCTATTGATGTCTGTCTTGATGAGTTTACTCCAATCGACCTTTGTGAGTTAGACAAAATAGTTTCCTCATCCAAACCTTCAACTTGTCTTTTAGACCCTATTCCTACCAAGTTATTTAAAGAAGTCTTCCCACTTATTGGTAGCCTTATTCTTCATATAATCAATTCTTCATTAACTTTAGGCCATGTACTGCAGGCTTTTAAAACGGCTGTAATTAAACCCTTACTCAAAAAGCCAACGCTAGATCCAGGAGCTTTAGCTAACTGTAGACCAATCTCTAATCTCCCTTTCATTTCAAAAATCTTAGAAAGAGTTGTTGCTACGCAATTATTTGACCACCTGCAGGGAAATGGTTTACTTGAAGAGTTTCAATCTGGGTTTAGAATCCATCATAGTACTGAAACAGCCTTAGCGAAGGTCACTAACGACCTCCTCATTGCATCTGATAATGGACTAGTTTCTGTACTTGTCCTTTTAGACCTTAGTGCAGCTTTTGATAGTATCGATCATAATATTCTACTTGATAGATTAGAACACTATGTTGGACTTAATGGAACTTCGTTGCAGTGGTTTAGATCTTATTTATCTGATAGGTTCCAGTTTGTTCATGTAAATAATGAGTTTTCTTTCAACTCAAAGCTTAGTCATGGAGTTCCACAGGGATCTGTGCTAGGCCCTACTCTTTTTAGTTTATATATGCTTCCATTAGGCAACATTATTAGAAAGCACTGTATACATTTTCATTGTTATGCTGATGACACACAATTATACCTGTCAATGAAGCCAGATGATAGTAATCAATTAGCCAAGTTAGAAGCCTGTCTTAAGGAAATCAAAGCTTGGATGACTTGTAATTTCCTGCTATTAAATTCAGATAAGACTGAAGTCATTCTTGTTGGTCCAAAAAACCTTAGAAATTCCTTTCCAAATCAAACTTTCAGTTTGGATGCGGTTACTCTTTCTCTTAATAGCTCTGTGAGGAACCTTGGAGTTATTTTTGATCAGGATTTGTCCTTCAATTCACATATTAAATTTGTTTCTAAGACTGCCTTCTATCATTTGCGTAATATTGCCAAGATTAGGAGCATCTTGTCTCAGAGTGATGCTGAGAAACTGATCCACGCTTTTGTTAGCTCGAGATTAGATTATTGTAATTCTTTATTATCAGGCTGTCCTAAAACATCTTTAAAAAGTCTTCAGCTGATCCAAAATGCTGCAGCAAGAGTTTTAACAGGTACTAGAAAGAGAGATCATATCTCTCCGGTTCTGGCCTCCCTTCATTGGCTTCCCATAGAGTTTAGAATTAAGTTTAAAATCCTTCTTCTTACTTACAAAACTCTAAACAATCAGGCTCCTTTTTATTTAAAAGATCTGATACTACCGTATTATCCTAACAGAGCACTACGCTCCCAAAATGCAGGATTACTTGTAATACCTAGAATCTCCAAAAGTACAATGGGAGGCAGAGCCTTCAGTTATCAAGCTCCTCTCCTGTGGAATCAGCTGCCAATCTGGATTTGGGAGTCAGACTCGATCTGTTTTTAAGAATAGGGCTAAAACCTTCCTTTCTGATATAGCCTACAATTAGGGAGGGATCATGTGTTTCTGAACCCTCCCTTAGTTATGCTGCTAATAGGTTTAGTCAGCCGGGGGACCTCCAGTAATGCACTGGGCCTCACTCCTTTTCTCACTCTCAATGAAATATTTTTTTTGCTGGTCATTAACATTTGTTTGTTCTCTCCCATAGATTGAGTCCCCATCGTGCTGTTTGCTCTCTACATGTCTGTTCTTTTCTTCTTCTCTATCCCCTCACCCCCCAGCCAGTCGCAACAGATGACTGCCCCTCCCTGAGCCTGGTTCTGCTGGAGGTTTCTTCCTGTTAAAAGGGAGTTTTTCCTCTCCACCGTCGCCAAGTGCTTGCTCACAGGGGATTGCCTGATTGCTGGGGTCTTTCTGCAACTGTGGGGGTTCTCCCTACAGTTGATAGTGCTATGAGATGACTGTTGTTGTGAAATGGCGCTATATAAATAAAGTTGAATTGAATTGAATTGAATTGAATTGAATTGAATTGAATTGATGTCACGCAGCGCAGGGCGGCCTCCAACTCCTGGTTAGTGCGCTCGCATTGCCCGTTAGACTGGGGGTGGTGACCAGAGGAGAGACTAACCGTGGCCCCCAAAGCGTTGCAAAAGCTCCTCCAAACCTGGGAGACAAACTGCGGACCCTGGTCCGAGACCACGTCCAGCAGGATCCCATGCAGCCTGACGACATGTTAGACCAGGAGGTCGGCCATCTCGCGTGCCGAAGGGAGACCCTGAAGAGGCACAAAATGGGCGGCCTTGGAAAATCTGTCCACAATTGTCAGGACCGTGTCAAAGGTGTTAGAGACGGGGAGACCGGTGACGAAGTCTAGGGCGATGTGTGACCAGGGCCTGCCCGGGACTGGCAGGGGCTGGAGTAGACCTGCAGTTGGAGAGTTTTGGGATTTGCCGGTAGCGCACTGGGGACAGGCCCACACATAATTGGTGACGTCCTTTTGGAGACCCGGCCACCAAAACGAGCGTTGCAGCAAACTCACCAGGCGGGTGATACCAGGGTGGCAGGCGAGCTTGGCGGTATGGGCCCAGTGGATCACTTCTCCTCGAACCGCCGAAGAAACGAAGAGCCTCCCCTCTGGCCCCCCACCAGGATCCATCTCCGTCTCCTGAGCCTTAAGAATCTTGTCCCTGATGGCCCAGGAAATCACCCCCACGACGCACGAGCTGGGCAGGATGGTGTGTTCAGACTCCTCTGGGTCCTCAGGGGTGAACTGTCTGGACAGGGCGTTGGGCAACCCATTCTTCAAGCCTGGACGGTAGGTGATGAATTGAAAGCGAGCAAAAAATAGAGACCAGCGTGCCTGGCGGGCATTCAGGCGCCTCGCTGACCTCAAGTACTCGAGGTTCTTATGGTCCGTCCAGACCACAAAAGGCTGGGCTGCCGCCTCTAATCAGTGGCGCCACTCCTGCAGCGCAAGCTTGACAGTGAGGAGCTCCCTGTCGCCGACGTCATAATTGCACTCCGCCACCAATAACCGCTGGGAGAAGAAGGCGCAGGGCCGCTTGACACCATCCACTGGCAAGCGCTGGGAACCACCACCCCCACCCCCGTGTCGGACGCGTCGACCTCCACCAGACACTGCAGCGCGGGATCGACCTGGGTCAGGACCCGGGAGGACGAGAATTCCGCCTGGAGAGTCTTGAAGGCAGTGGCCGCTTCCTCAGACCACCGGAAGGGCACCTTCGATGATGTGAGGCGGGTCAGGGGGGTGACAATGGCGCCGAAGTTTGGGATGAAGCGCCGGTAGAAGTTAGCGAACCCAATAAACTGCTGCATCTGCTTCCTGGAGGTAGGCGTGGGCCACTCGACCACCGCTTTAACCTTAGCGGGGTCGGGGAGAATCTGGTTGTATGAGATAACGAACCCCAGGAAGGAGGTAGTCCGGGCGTAAAACTCGCACTTCTCTGCTTTGATGTACAGGTGATTCTCCAGCAGCCGTTGCAGAACCTGCCTCACATGGGCCTGGTGCTCCTCCCGTGATTTGGAGAAGATGAGTATGTCATCTAGATATACAAAGACAAATAAGATAAGATAAGATAAGATAAGATAAGCCTTTATTAGTCCCACAACGGGGAAATTCCAGGATTGCAACAGCACAGGGATAGCAACACTCAGAGCAACAATCAGAAGGCAAGAAAAAAAACAAGCAAGCAAGAGCGGCTAATATACATATGTACATATTACTATAAAATAAATATATACACACACACACACAGACACACAGTGCAGAGCATTGTAGCTGGATGGAATAAATATATGAGTATATGAACACACAGTGCAGGGAAAAGCCAGTGTGAACACACAGTGCAGAGCATTGTAGCTAGATGGAATAAATATGTAAATATATAAACACCCACAGTACGGAGCATTGCAGCTAGGTGGAATAAATATGCAAGTATATAAACACACACAGTGCGGAGCAATGTAGCTAGATGGAATAATATGTAGATATATAAAAACACAGTGCGGAGCATTGTAGCTAGATGGAATAAATATGTAAATATATAAACACACACAGTGCAGAGCATTGTTGCTAGATGGGATGAAACAGCATAACCGTCTACTTAATTATCCTACATGGTATGATTATGTGCCCATACATATTCTCACCCTCCATAGCGACCGGTATGTTCCTATTTGTATGCCGGAGGGGACCATTGTGTAAGTCTATTGCATCTTTTGCATTCAAAAAACTATTAGTTTGTTACGTCTTTTTGCTATCTCTGCGAGCAGCCCTGCTTAGGTTGTACAGTCTGACAGCCGTTGGTAGGAAGGACCTACGAAACCTCTCGGTTGTGCACCTGGGATGATGTAGTCTGCTGCTAAATGAGCTCCTCAGTGCATCCAGTATGTCCTGCATAGGGTGGAACTCGGACTCCAGCAGAGATGACAGTTTAGCCACCGTCCTTCTCTCTCCTATCTCCTCCATCGGATCAAGGCGCTGCCCCAGGACAGAGCTAGCTTTCTTAATCAGTTTGTTCAGTCTCTTCCTATCGGCTGCAGTAATGCCACTGCCCCAGCAGACCACTCCAAAAGTGATGGCTGATGCCACCACCGTGTCATAGAATGACTTCAGCAGCGCCCCTTGTACACCGAAAGACCTGAGTCTCCTCAGCAGGAACAGCCTGCGCTGTCCCTTCTTGTAGAGTGCGTCAGTATTGTGTGACCAGTCTAGTTTATTGTTCAGATGAACACCCAGGTACTTATAGGATGTCACCATCTCGATGCCTGTTCCCTGTATATTTACTGGTGCTGTGAGGGGCTGCCCATGCCTGCGGCAGTCCACCACCAGCTCCTTAGTTTTCCTCGCATTGATCTGGAGGCAGTTCCGATGGCACCAGTCCACGAAGTCCTGGATAAGCCCTCTGTACTCAGCTTCATCTCCATTGGAGATGAGGCCAACGATCGCAGAGTCATCAGAGAACTTCTGTAGATGGCAGTGTGTTGTGTTGTGTGAGAAGTCTGCAGTATAAAGAGTGAACAGGAAGGGAGCCAGCACCGTTCCCTGGGGGGCCCCCGTGCTACTGATGATCGTGTCGGACACACAGTCCCGGGTTCTTACAAACTGAGTCCGGTTCGTGAGGTAGTCCAGGATCCATGATGACAGGTGCTGGTCCACCCCTGCTCGCAGCAGCTTGTCCTTCAGGATCATCGGTTGGATGGTGTTGAAAGCACTGGAGAAGTCAAAGAACATGATCCTCAGCATATTCCCGGGCTTCTCCAGGTGGGACAGAGAACGGTGAAGTAGGAAGATCACCGCATCCTCCACCCCAATGCCATGCTGGTAGGCGAACTGGAGTGGATCCATCGCTGGTTCCACCAGGGGGCGGAGGTGAGCAAGGAGCAGTCTCTCCAGGGTCTTCATCAAGTGGGACGTCAAGGCCACCGGATATACTCCCAGGAAGTCCTGAAGGACGTCGTTTATAAGACGCAGGAAAACGGCAGGTGCGTTGGTGAGCCCGAACGGCATCACAAGATATTCGAAGTGGCCACTGGGTGTCCTGAAGGCCGTCTTCCATTCGTCTCCCTCCCGGATCCTAACGAGATGGTAAGCGCTGCGGAGGTCAAGCTTGGTGAACCAGGTCACCCCCTGGAGGGAGTGGAAGGCGGTGTCCAAAAGCGGCAATGTGTAGCGGTCCTTGATAGTGATGTCGTTTAGCGCTCTGAAGTCGATACAGGGGCGTAGGGACCCATCCTTCTTTGCCACGAAGAAGAAACCCGCGCCAAGTGGGGACGAGGAGGGGTGGATGATCCCAGCGCTGAGCGACTCCTTAATATATGTGTCCATCGCCTCGCGTTCTGGTGCAGAGAGACTGTACAGACGGCCAGATGGCAGAGGGGCCCCTGGGTGGAGGTTAATCGCACAGTCATATGGCCGGTGAGGGGGAAGGGACAAGGCTCTGGACTTACTGAACGCTACCCCCAGGTCGTGGAATTCCTGTGGCACTAGAGTCAAGTCCGGGGGCTCGGAGACCGGCGCCGGCGGAGGGGAGGACGGAGCACAAGCCGCCGACTAGAGGCAGGTGCCCAGACAGAAGGTGCTCCAGGACAGGACACTGCCGGTCCTCCAATCCAGGACAGGGTTATGCAGCCGCAGCCAGGGGTAACCCAGGATGACACGGTCCGACGAGGAGGGCAAGACATAGAGGGTCAGATCCTCCCGGTGGTTGCCAGAGATGATGATGGGGACTGGTTTAGTGCAATGCGTCACTGTTCCCAGGGGAGAGCGAGAGAGTGTGACCAAGTTAAGTGGGGTAGACAGCGGTTGGCAGGGTATGCCCAAACGGGTTGCCAGGCTTTTAGAGATGAAACTCTGCTCTGCCCCAGAATCCACCAGTGCGTGTGTGAAATGCCCAGTGGAGTTGTGGCAGAAACGTATGGGCAATGTGCATGATGATAGGGAATTAGGCCGGTTAGGGTCCGCGAGGCCCCCTACAGTGACTCGCGGACCTCCCCGTTTGGCTTAACCGGGCACAGCTCCACGGGATGCTGGTCATCTCCGCAATACATGCAGAGACCCCGTTCCCGCCGGCGTTGTCTCTCCGCAAGAGGGAGCCTAGTGCGCCCGATCGCCATGGCCTCTGGTTCATCGGCGGACTCCGGAGCCGGTAACGCCAGGGGGCGAGACTGAGCTGGACGGGCGGAAGCTCCGCGCGAGCGGCTGACAGACTTCCGCTCCGCGGCTCACTCCTGTAGCCTGTTGTCCAGGCTAATGGTGAGCGAGCTCAGCTCAGAGAGCCGCCCTGGGAGATCCCAACTGGCTAGCTCATCCCTCCGACCGGAACTGAGGCTACGGAGGAAGATACTGCAGAGAGAAGCCTCTCCCCAGCCCACCTCCTCCGCTGCCACCCAGAAGTAGACAGCGTATTCCGCCGCTGACCGGCTTCCCTGTTGGAGACTAAGGAGCCGATCAGCGAGGACGCTGTCATGACGCGAGTGATCAAAGACCTCTAAGAAGTCCCGCACAAACCAGTCATAAGAGAGGTTTGTGTAGCTGGGCTTCGTCATAACGGCGTAAGCCCAAGCTAACGCTCGCCCCTCCAGGAGATTAGCCATGTACCCGATTCGGCTATGGTCTGAGGGAAAATCCCCGGGAACGTGCAGAAACACCGACTCACACTGCAGGATAAACCCCCTCGCTCCACCGAGTTTCCCGTTGTAGCGAGCGGGGGTTGGAATGGGTGTGAGACGGGTTGGCGTTCCCGAGCTAGACTGGCCAGCCGGGGAGGCGACCGGAGCAGAAGCACTGAGAGGACCCGGAGGGAAGGCCCGCGGAGGATCCAGACGGTCTAACCGGTTAGTAATTGTGGTTAACTGGTTAAGAATAACCTGCTGTTGGTGTGCTAACATATCCACCCGAGCCTCAAGGGTGGAAAAGCGGCGTGCGAGCCTGCTGTCCGCTGGGCCGCTTTGCTGGAGCCGTACTGACATATTATTCGGCCCAGGAAACACGCATGCAGGCTCAGGCGGATTTGAAAGCTTTATTGTTAACCACTGTGATGTGTATGGATGCGTGTGTGAGAGATGAGGATGTGTTGTGGGTGGAGGATGCAGGTCAGGACAGAGCAGCACGCCGTGCAGCCAGACAACCCTATGGGCGAGAGGAGAACAGGGGTTAGCTGGGCAAACCACACAGGAGAGTGACAAGGTTGTGTGCTTACTTGTAGAGATTGTGGTGGCTGGCGTTGGCAAGGTCCCGAGTCTGGGGGACAGCGTCCTGCTGTGCGTCCGAGGACAAGCGGCGAGGCAGAGGAGCGGCGAGGCGAGGGAGAGAGTGTCCGCCGCCGGGAAATCCACTTGTGCACAGGGGAAGGCTGACAGGAAAACAGGTGAGACAATAACTGACAGCTTACTTGTCGTGAAGAGTAGTCAGCAGGCCTGGAGGGAAAGAAACTGCTGAAGGTTTCAGTACGCAGGGAGACAGACGGCTCCAGGCTGCAGCTCAGGGCGAGGTGGAATAAGTAGCTGTGCACTAACGAGATGCAGGTGTGCGCACAGCTGAGGTGGATGCCCGTGAGCGGCGAGTGATGACAGCACCAAATATGCCTTTTGGAATTATGGCCAAAAAGTTCAAACTTGTTTTCATTGGACCATAACACATTTTTCCACATGTGTTTGGGAGATTTCAAATGTGTTTTTGCAAAATGTAGCCAGGCTTGGATATTTTTCTTTGTAATATAAGGCTTCTGTCTAGTGACTTATTGACTCTCGTGCACTATGTACAGCAGCTCAACCAGACTCATGTCAATCATCACTGTTTTCTTCCTGCATTACCGACTGCACTATATGGTTCTCCACATTATCTGCTGCTCGCTAATATATTTAAACTGCTGACTAGTATTACTCACTCTTATTCTACACTTTATTGCATGTATAGTTTATTTCTTTTATTTTATCATGTTTAATGTTGCAGCATTGCACCGAGACAAATTCCTAGTTTGTGTACTAAATGAACAATGGCAATAAATCTGATTCTGATTCTGATTCTGATTCTGTCTTGCCACCCTACCCCATAGCCCAGACATATGAAGAAGACGGGAGATTGTTGTCACATGTACCAAACAGCCAGTACTTGCCAGAAATTCCTGCAGCTCCTTCAATGTTGCTGTCAACCTCTTGGCAGCCTCCCTGACCAGTTTTCTTCAAGGAAGAAATACTCCAAACATATATACAAGATGACATGTAAAATCACATAAGGATTGTCATATCCAGTCTGCGTTGTGTTGTTGCTTAGTTTTTTGTCACATTTTGTCTTAGCTATGTTCTGAATTGTAATTGCTCTTGTTTTGTTTTTCTTTTGAATTCTTGGATGGAATATGGGTGGGCAATATAAGCTGCGGCTTCAGCCATCACCCATTTCGGATAACTTATGTTGAACTGTATAATCAGAGGCGTTATTGCCTAATTTGACCTTGTTGGATTTTATTTCCCCTTTTGTTATATTATTCTGTTTCTTTTTAATCTGTACTTTTAATCTATCCGAAATAAAAGATTCATTCATTCATTCATTTTTTCATCAGTTTTGGAGGGATGTCCAGGTCTTGGTAATGTCACTGTTGTGCCATATTTTCTCCACTTGATGATGACTGTCTTCACTGTGTTCCATGGTATATTTAATGCCTTGGAAATTCTTTTGTACCCTTCTCCTCACTGATGCCTTTGAACAATGAGATCCCTCTGATGGTTAGGAAACTCTGCAGACCATGGCTTGTGCTGTAAGATGTGACTACAAAAATGTCAGGAAAAGCCTACTAGAACAGCTGAACTTTATTTGGGGTTAATCAGAGATACTTTAAATGGTGGCAGGTCAGAATCAGAATCAGAATCAGAATCAGAAAAAGATTTATTGCCAAGTACATTAACAGATCACTGATAACATACGAGAGAATTTGACTTGACACAGTAATGAACCTGCATTTCCGTGCCGCGGCGCATCTGCAACGCGCCTGTCAGCAGGAGGGTACAGGTCGCATAAAGATGATACAATAGGAAGGAGCAAAAAAATCATTGATTCAAAATACTGGTTACATACTTAATCAATATTAAGAGTTCAAGGAAAGACTCCAGCACAGGCTGCAGATGTACTGTCTACAAGTATGGTTGATGTCCAAGAGTGGCTCCTCAAGAACCATCTATTGCTGAACCTTCAGAAAACAGTCTCAATGTGCTTTTCAATCAAAAAATGTAACCTGCAACATTTTAAAGTTAATATACATGATCATGACATCAGTTTAGCTACAGAATTCAAATACCTTGGCATTGTACTAGATCCTCAACTCAAATTTAATCTTCATATAAAGAAAATTTCAAAAACAGTAAAAAAAAATCTGAACTGCTTTAAATTAATTAGATATTACATACCTTACGAAGCAGCTGCACTGTATATGCATTCTATGGTTTTTTCTCATATATCATACTGTTTGACAGTCTGGGCTCAAGCAGCCCCTTCCACAATAAGACATATAGGTTCATTATATAATCAAACCCTAAAAATCTTGGACAAAAAGCCCATTAGGTGGCATCACTGTAATGTTTTAAAAAAATACAACCTATTGAGTTTTGAGAGCTTCATTGACCTCTGTCTTCTGAAATTAACGTTCAAATGTTTCCATAAATCAGCACCCGAGCCACTTGCTGGTTTCGTCCAAAGACAGGACAGCAGCAGAGCCACCAGGAGTTCTGTTAACAATAACTGTAAAATATTCCACCGCAGAACCACATTTGGACAAACAGCTTTCTCTATAAAGGGCAGTCACATCTGGAACACAATGCCAAATGAAATTAAAATAATAACGGACTTTAAAACATTCACTAAAAATGTTAAAAACTGGCTGAAAAATAAACAAGAATGTACTCATGTATGAATTATTTGTCTGCAAAGTGAGAGTGAATGAAGGGAAGGAATAAATGTGTTTGTTTATAGTGAGTGACGGAGGGAGGGAGGCCTGAAATAGGCAAATGTGAGTTATGTTATATGTGTTAAATGTGAGTCAGGCTGTTATATTTGTGTATTTATAATATTTTATAATATATGTGTATTTATAATATTTATGTTAAATGTGAGTCAGGCTGTTATATTTGTGTATTTATAATATTTATAATATTTATAATTGTGTATTTATAATTTTTCTGCATTGATGTATGTGGTTATTGTGTATATTTTTTATCTTGATTCTTTTTTCTAAAGCCCATCCAGGGACAAGAGTTGCAAATTAGCTAATAGCTATACACTCTATGTGCAACACATCAGATTGATTGTCTTTGATTAATTGTCTATGTTTATTGCACTGTCCCTGTCAAATAAACTAATCTACAAAAAAAAAAGCTCAATGCACATATATTCGCTACACACAGAATTCACAGGACACAAGAGAGCAGTGTTATCTTTATTCAGTTCATGGATCAATGTGTGTGCGGTGTTGAGCAGTGTTGATGATAATAAGAGAGACCCAAGGACCCTTGGCAGAAGATGTTTTGTCTGTCTGGCGCCAGTCTTATCTGGCGCTGCAGCTGGCTGTCCAAGGCCTTGTGCTCATGATTTTGAAAAAAACACAGTCTGCAGACAGCCAGGAGGAATTTTCATGGGGAATAATAATGCCAAATAGGACTGATCACAGAGAAGACTTGTATTTCTTCTGTAGATTCAGTACATTAATCCTTCATTGCGCAGCTTTGAATTCGTCGTGGAAAGACCTGAGCGAACCCATGATGTAATCCACCTTACGAGACAGTTCTCCAGTAGTCGCTATCAGGGTCTTCTCCAGTTTTTCAATTTGTTGGATGCACCTCGCCTGGCCAGCATTTTGATAGGTTGAATCCATCTTCAGCAATTTGCGGTAAACCAAGACAATTCCCGTCCCAATCAGAATTATCCCAATCACCAAGATTACGAAGATAAACAAATCTTCAATATCTTCGATAGAGAGATTAGAGAGACACAGCATTCTCCAAATACCTGTGTCTCGTAAATAGCCCGCTGGAGCCGTTCCTGCGGGGCAGACAGCTTCCCCCGGAGCACTTTTCCTTGTTGAAAAAATGGTGTCAATTGTGTTCAAAGCCCAGCTTATTAACTCCATAATTTCTTTTCGGCGGTCGCAGTTAGACGCAGACAGACGACAGCAAGCTGGGATCCAGTAGTTAGGAGGGGAGGAAAAGTCAGAGCAGGAGAGGAGAAAAAAGCGTCTACTCTCTTGGGAGGGCGGAAGTGAAGAGGTGTGTGCTGACTCCCATTTAACATGAGTTTGAATGTGACTGGTTAATTCTGAACACAGGCACATCCCCAGTTATAGGAGGGTGTGCATATTTATGCAACCAGGTTATTATAAGTTTTTTATTTTTTCCCTTAAAAGATTTCAGTTTGTTTTTCAGTTGGGTTGTACAGGTTATAGGTCACACTAATAGTGGAAAAAAAGTTTTGAAATGATTTATCTTGCTCTCATTGTTTTACATCACAAAAACCTGGCATTTAGAAGAAGCCAACTTTATTGTCATTCAATCCATACAGCCAATCATGTAAAGTAGAAAGAAATTATGTCTCTCCTATCTACAATGTCAATCACATCTAGAATCACAGGGGTCACTGCCACAAACAACTTTTTCCTTCCCCCATTCTATTATGCTGAGCACCAAACTCAAAGGCGGGAAATCCCATTTTTATATGGTCTTTGTTATGACCCAGCTGGAGCTTGAACCCATGACCTCCTGATTGTGGGACGGATACTCTACCAACTAGGCCACCACTCTGGTGACTGGTATATTTGAACAGGGTATATTTGGTATACCTGGTATTTGTTATACTGGTATATTTGAACAGGGGTGTGTAGACTTTTTATATACAGTATACTGTAAAATACAACACAGTCTGCTTTGTAAAGATAATCTTCCAGTAGACATCCATAATCGTGGGTAAATATTTATCACATACACACCACTAAATAGAAAAATCAGAGATCCTAAAGAATGAATTAAAAATGTTTTTCCATTCCTAGGGTTACTTGTAATGTGTACCAGGAAGTAGACAAAATCTAGGAAGGTGCAACTAGTTGGTGAGAAAACTTGCCAATGCAAAGTTGTAAATTTACAAGAAAATAATTGCAAAATTGTCTCTGTGTGTGTGTGTGTGTGTGGGGGGGGGGGTTATAAAATTATCAAAAAAAAGCTGCAAATTTATAAGAAAACATTAATAATAATTTTATATTCTGATAAATATATTTTAAAAAGTAGAAAATTGATGAGGGGAAAAAAACACAAGTATAAGATCTACTGTAACAACAGGCATTGATCATTGGGTTCCAGTCCAAGCAGCTGTAGACTTAAAGATCTTAGGTTTTCAAATGCACAAGAGAGGCATGTTGTACTTCAGAAAAATAAGACTTCCCTGAACCTGGCTCTCCACCACACCTTAGCCACTACACCACATGACTGCTTCAATTCACACTCTCTCAAAACATAAATGTTCCACTGAAAGCAGCAGCAGAACATTTAAAATTTAATGTGTGCTACCTATTGTTTTCAAATACACAGAACTTTTCAGCATCTGTAGATGATCTCTGCTCAATTACAAGTAATTTATATGACTAGCATAGGAGTTCATTTTGACTCCACACGCACATTTTTGAAAATATAGTGCAGAAAACTTTTTAGGATCAGGACCTGTATTTATATAGCATTTTTCTAGTCTCAAAGACCACTCATTAAAGCGTGTCACTGATACTAATACTAACCCTCTAGTCTAAGGGCCTATTAGAGACAGATACCTAGGGACCATTTAGAATCACCAATTAATATATGCATGTCTTTGGATTGTGGGAGGAAACCAGAGCATCTGGAGTAAACCCACACAGCACAGTGAGAACATGCAAACTCCACACAGAAAGGTTCCTATCCCCGCCAGCCTTGGGATTTGAACCTGGAATTGTCTAGGTGTTAGGCGACAGTGCTAACCACTGTATCATCATGCAAAAGGCCAATGGAGAAAAGCTGCGGAAGATTTCAGAGATTAGAATGATGAAAGAATTTTGAGCTTAGGCCCAGTCTAGGTATTTGCAAAATTAAGGAAATTGCAAAAAATGTAAAACTGATTATTATAACGCCACCTATGTACACAGTGCCTTGATTTTTGGTCTCTGAGTAGATGTAGATTTTAACATACTACAGATATAGTGTTTTAGACAGAAAATCAGACCTAACTGAAAGGCAAGGGCGCCTCCAGAATTTTTTCATGGGGGGGGCACACGGGGGCCACTGAAAATCATGGGTGGCACATCAAAATCGATTTAAAATGTAATCACGCTGCGTGCCTGTTCGCATTTGGTCTGAACGCACCTTGACAGTGTGATCTGTCCTACTTTGCTGTATTTTGGTAATATTTGGTAATAATATACAGCACATCAATTAATCTTAATCATCTACTACATGTAATATATGATATAGAAAAACAAGTTATAAAATTATGTTAGACTGTCCAGTGGCAGGGAACAGGGGTGGCCGCTGGGGGGCAATGCACCCCACCCCCCCAGGGGCACCCCTGCTGAAAGGTACCACATTTAGAAAATAAATAGGGCATGTAGGTCATGTTATATCACAGCTGGCTTCATTATAACCTTTTTTTTAGTAACACAAACTCAAAAGAAGCTCTTACAGTTTAACACTGGAATTGGTCAGAGCTTAAAGTTGTCAATCTGGCTTCTTTGTACATGCCATTCAGTCAGTGCTGCTGTACCTTGCTGTAAAGGCAGAGACATTCACCAGGATTACACACTAACACTGTGGTGTGAAGATTTATCGTACAAACGTGTTACTAACACCCAAGAACTGGATCTAACGATCACTGAGTATTTGACCACAGAGGCTAAACTCAGTGCTATTTTTTTTTATCAGTAGACATAATCTTCTTTATGCAATCTGAAGGTGAATAAAGGCACTTTTCACAAAAGTGTTGGGTTTCATCACGCCACAGCCTGCAGTGAATTTGCAACCTAAGACTGACAACATTGTTGTTGGTTTCTAACAACAGAAAAACAGCAGCTGACACCAGAGTCTGACTTTCACTTTTGTGTTTATAGAACTTAGCTGTAAAGAAATCAAGTAAAAGCAGTGTTTGGTTCATTTGTTTTACTTTTTCCTACAACCCCAATTACAATGAAGTTAGGATGTTGCGTAAAACATAAATAAAAACAAAATACAATAATTAAAAATATTTTTCCACAAATATTCAAATCAAATCAAATCAAATCAAATCAAACTTTACTGTTGATCAGTCTGGTGGTTCTGCCTCTGATGCTCCGGAATCGTTTACCAGATGGCAGAAGTTCAAAGTGTTTATGCAGAGAGTGAGAACGGTCCTTGACAATGTTCAGTGCCCTGCTCCTACAACGGTTCTGAAAAAGTTCTTGGACAGAGGGGAGGGAGACTCCAATTACCCTCTCAGCTCCCTTGACTATCCTTTGCAGGGCTTTTTTGTCTGACATACTGCAGCTGGAGTACCATGTAGAAATGCAGTACGTCAGAACACTCTCCACCACACCTCTGTAGAAGGTCCTGAGGATGCAGATGGGGAGAGAGGCCTGTTTGAGTTTCCTCAAGAAGTGCAGTCTCTGCTGGGCCCGCTTCCTGATCCCCAAGGAATTCTTGCTCCAGGTCAGGTCCTGCGAGATCTGCACTCCAAGGAACTTGATGTTCTCCCCTCTCTCCACTAAACAGCCGCCGATGCTGAGGGGGACGTGCTCAGGCTGTGACCGCCTGAAGTCGATAATCATCTCCTTCGTTTTGTCCACGTTGAGCACCAGATTGTTCTCCCTGCACCAGCCCTCCAGGTCTCTCACTTCTTCCCTGTACATTGATTCCTCATCCCTCTGAATAAGTCCCACCACTGTGGTGTCGTCTGCAAACTTAATAATCTGGTTCCTCTCATGTCTGGATACACAGTCATGCGTTAGAAGTGTAAACAACAGTGGACTGAGTACGCAGCCTTGAGGGGATCCGGTGGTCAGCGTGACAGAGTTGGAGATGTTGTTACCAACCTGGACAGACTGAGGTCTCTCAGTCAGGAAATCCAGGATCCAGAGACATGTGGCGGTGTTCAGACCAAGAAGGAGTAATTTCTCCATCAGTCTCTGGGGAATAATGGTGTTGAATGCTGAACTGAAATCAATGTACAGGAGTCTGGCGTAGGTGTCTTTCTGGTCCAGGTGGGTGATGACAGAGTGTAGGGTGGTGACTATAGCATCCTCCGTGGAGCGGTTTGAACGATATGCAAACTGGAGCGGGTCATGTGATGCAGGGAGGCAGGCTGTAATGTGTGGTTTGACAAGCCGTTCATAATATTCATTTGAATATACTACAAAGACAAGAGATTTAATGTTCAATCAAATAAACTTTATTGGGATATTTTTGCAAGTATTTACTCATTTTGAATTTGATGCCTGCAACACATTCCAAAAAAGCTGAGACGGGGCATGTTTACCACTATGTTTCACCACCTTTCCTTTTAATTACACTCAGTAAGCATTTAGGAACTGAGGACAGTAATTGCTGAAGCTTTGTAAGTACAATTTTTTCCCATTCTTGCTTGATGTATGACTTCAGTGACTCAACAGTCCGGGGTCTCCATTGTCATATTATGCATTTCATAATGCACGGCACATTTTCAATGGGAGACAGGTCTGGACTCCAGGCATGCCTGTCTAGTACCCGCACTCTTACAGACGTGGAAAAAATTGTTGGTACCCCTCTGTTAATGAAAGAAAAGCCCACATTAGTCACAGAAATAACTTGAATCTGACAAAACTGGTAATAAATAAAAATTCTATTCTATGAGTGTCTATGATAAAGCGCTATATAAATCTGATGCATTATTATTATTAATTAACCAATGAAAATCAGACAATGCTTTTGAATTGTGGTTCAACAGAATTATTTTAAAAAACAAACTCATGAAACAGGCTTGGACAAAAATGATGGTACCCTTAACTTAATATTTTGTTGCACAACCTTTTGAGGCAATCACTGCAATCAAACGATTTCTGTAACTGTCAATGAGACTTCTGAACCTCTCAGCAGGTATTTTGGCCCACTCCTCATGAGCAAACTGCTCCAGTTGTCTCAGGTTTGAAGGGTGCCTTCTCCAGATGGCATGTTTCAGCTCTTTCCACAAATGTTCAATAGGATTTAGATCAGGGCTCATAGAAGGCCACTTTAGAATAGTCCGATGTTTGGATCTTAGCCATTCTTGGGTGTTTTTAGCTGTGTGTTTTGGGTCATTATCCTGTTGCAAGACCTATGACCTGCGACTGAGACCAAGCTGTCTGACACTGGGCAGCACATTTCTCTCTAGAATACCTTGATAGTCTTGAGATTTCATTGTACCCTGCACACATTCAAGACACCCTGTGCCAGATGCAGCAAAGCAGCCCCAGAACATAACAGAACCTCCTCCATGTTTCACAGTAGGGACAGTGTTCCTTTTCTTGGTATGCTTCATTTTTGCATCTGTGAACATAGAGCTGATGTGTCTTGCCAAAAAGTTCCAGTTTTGTCTCGTCTGTCCATAGGACATTCTCCCAGAAGCTTTGTGGCTTGTCAACATGCAGTTTGGTAAATTCCAGTCTGGCTTTTTCATGATTTGTTTTCAACAGTGGTGCCCTCCTTGGTCGTCTCCCATGAAGTCCACTTTGGCTCAAACAATGACGGATGGTGCGAGCTGACACTGATGTACCTTGACCTTGGAGTTCACCAAGAATGTGTTTAGAGGCTGTTCTGGGCTCTTTTGTTACCATTCGCATTATCCATCTCCTCCTGCGGCCACGTCCAGGGAGGTTGGCTACAGTCCTGTGGATCTTAAATTTCTGAATAATTTGTGCAACTGTAGTCACAGGAACATCAAGCTGCTTGGAGATGGTCTTATAGCCTTTACCTTTAACTTGCTTGTCTATAATTTTCTTTCTAATCTCCTGAGACAACTCTCTCCTTTGCTTCCTCTGGTCCATGTTTAGTGTGGTACACACCATGTCACCAAACAGCACAGTGACTACTTGTCACCCTTTAAATAGGCAGACTGACTGATTACAAGTTTGTAGACACCTGTGATGTTAATTAGAGGACACATCTTGGTTGAACATGTCCCTATGGTCACATTATTTTCTAGGGGTACCATCATTTTTGTCTAGGCCTGTTTCATGAGTTTGTTTTTTAAAATAATTCTGTTGAACCACAATTCAAAAGCATTGTGTGATTTTTATTGGTTAATTTTCATAGAATTTTTCTTTATTACCACTTTTGTAAGATTCAAGTTATTTCTGTGACCATTGTGGGTTTTTCTTTCATTAACAGAGGGGTACCAACAATTCTGTCCATGTCTGTACCTATGAAGCCATTCTGTTGTAACATGTGCAGAATGTGGCTTGGCATTGTCTTGCTGAAATAAGCAGAGGCGTCCTTGAAAAAGACATTGCCTGGATGGCAGCATATGTTGCTCCAAAACCTGTATGTACCGTTGAGCTTTAATGGTGCCTTCACAGAAGTGCAAGTTACCCATGCCATGGGCACTTACACCCTCATACTATCAAAGATGCTAGTTTTTGAACTTTGCGCTGATAACAGTCTGGATGGTCCTTTTCCTCTTTAGCCCAGAGGACACAACATCCATGATTTCCAAAAAACAATTTGAAATGTGGACTCAGACCACAGCACACTTTTCCACTTTGTCCATCTCAGATGACCTCAGGCCCAGAGCAACTGCCGGTTCTGAGTGTTGTTGTCATATGGGTTTCGCTTTGCATAGTAGAGTTTTAACTTGCACTTGTAGAGTAGCGACTGTCTTAACTGATGATGGTTTTCTGAAGTGTTCCTCAGCCCATGTGGTAATATACTTTACAGAATGATGCCAGTATTAAATGCACTGCCGCCTGAGGGATCGAAGGTCACGGGCAATCAATGCTGGTTTTTGGCCTTGTCGCCTCATGCAGAAATTTCTCTAGATTCTCTCAATCTTTTGATATTATGAGCTGCAGATGATAAAATCTCCAAATTCCTTGCAATTGCAAGTTGAGAAACATTGTTCTTAAACTGTTGGATTTTTGGCCCACACAGTTGTTCACAAAGTGGTGAACCTTACCCCATCCTTGCTTGTGAACAACTGAGTCTTTCGGGGATGTTCCTTTTATACCCAATCATGACACTCACCCATTTCCAATTAACCTTTTCACCTATGGAATGTTCCACAAAAGTACTTTTGAGCATTCCTCAACATCCCCAGTCTTTTCTTGTACTTGTCCCAGGCTTTTTGGAATGTGTTGCAGGCATCAAATTGAAAATGAGTGAATATTTGAAACAAAACAAAACCACTAAAAAAAAAAATATATATATATATATCAGTTGGAAATATCTTGTCTTTGTAGTGTATTCAATTGAATATATGTTGAAAAGGATTTTAAAGTCATTGTATTTTGTTTTTATGTTTTACACAATGTTCCAACTTCACTGGAGCTGGGGTTGTAAAAAGGAAAAAGGAAGAAAGAGACAGCGGCTAAAAGGACAAGTGTTGGTGCAACAGTGACACCCAGGAAAGAACATGACTGTTGTCAAAACAAACCCAGACATACAACAAATAAAAGACATAACACACTGTGCACAAAAATCTACTGCGCTACAGATTTATTTTAATTAGTATTTTCCGGGAACAGTTTAATGGCTTTCTTTGTATAACTATAGAAGCAAAAAAAAAACAAACAAACAAAAAAAAACTTGGTAGGAGTTGAAAATCCAGCAAAAAATATGTATATTCTGCAGTAAAATCTTTT
Organism: Pholidichthys leucotaenia; assembly: GCA_020510985.1. NCBI lineage: Eukaryota > Metazoa > Chordata > Actinopteri > Cichliformes > Pholidichthyidae > Pholidichthys > Pholidichthys leucotaenia. The sequence continues at coordinate 82,057,138 of CM035848.1, read as the reverse complement.
TATTCACAATATTTATTACAGCTCCAGGGACTGGGGTCAAAATGTGCCCTTCTTCTTCTTCCAGGGCTTCTTTTTGGAGTTGAAATCAACAATGAGCTGAGACTGACGCTTCAGCACATCACGAGAGATAATATCAGCCTCGTCCTCATCACTCTCGTCCTCTGCATCACAGAGAGAGGAATACAAATGTAAACTGTGCGCTGATGCTACTCTGTGTCTGTGTTTATGGAAAAGACGATAAACTCACCATCATCAAAGGGCTGCAGCTTCTGATCTGGATGTAGATTTACTCGAGTGTTGTGCTTAGGAAGTTTTCCCTCAATCTTCATTTGAAACTGTTCAATTACATTGACATATGACATTGACTTACATTAAACAATATACTTACTCATATTAAGCTTCAAATAATGAGGGCACCTTACTGCAGAAACTCAGGATTCAACCTGTTTTTAACACAGATTCCGACAGCTTTTTGTCTACTCTGAGATAAGCTAAAATAACTTCTATGAATGAAAGCACCAAGGTGCTGATGCCTCGGTGCCAGAGCCTTGGCAGAGGTATGCATTATCGAATCATCACCAAAATGTTATGGATTCCTCTCTAGCCCAAGGACCACCTGTGGTAAATATTTCATCTAAATCTTTCTAGTAGTTTTGGAATATTCTTGCTAGCACACTGTGAGAAGATAAGAGCCTTGGTGGAGGTATACCTCCTGGAATCATCACCAAAATGTTTTGGGTTCCTCTCTAACCCAAGGACCACCTCTGGTAAAAATTTCATCCAAATCCATCCAGTAGTTTTGGAGTACATGCATGCGCAGTGAAAATAATCTGCAGTTCACATGCCCGTACTGTCGGCAGAATCCAAGAGCTACCAAACTGATTTGAACAGCTGCAATCCAAACACAAAGAAGAGTACAATGGCAGATGTTTTAAATGGCGGAAGCAAACGAGGTACATGAATACAATGACAATCAAGACAAACAGGAGCTTTTGCTGTTTAGTGGCAGAGGAAGAAAACAGGCAGGCAAAAAGACGGACATTTGTTCACCCAGTATTGACAGATTGCTCAGTACTTCCCTGTGGCGGGAGTTTCCGGGCGCATGCACAGTTCACTGTGACCATTTGCAGGCGAGGAATGTTGGGAGTTGTAGTTTTTAGCAAGTTTTTAATGAGTTTTACCTCATCCTTCCTCTGCAAAACTAAACAGCAAAACCAGTGTGAAAACAATCAATGTGATGAATAAATGGTGTAGTTGCTGAATACGTGTTTTTATGCCTTAGTGAAACTGAGAGGCATACAGTAGTCAGTTAGTGCGTCTATTTATGGCTTTCTGTATCTGTCCATCTGCCTGCCTCTCTGTTTCAGCTCACCCAGTCAAAATTAAGTGGAACTAAAGACTTCTATCATTGTATCACCATATTTTCTCGACTTTTAATTTGCCATAATTTCGAAATAACACTTTGTTTTTGAAATACACCGCATTCCAAATTATTATGCAAATCGGATTTTGTGTCAAACATTCAATTTTTTGTTTTTCAATTAAACTCATGGATGGTATTGTCTCTTTGGATCACTGGTATCAGTCTCAGAAATCTGTCATATTTAGTTTGCCAGGTGAGCCCAAATAAAGGAAAACTACTTAAGAAGAATGTTCCACATTATTAAGAATGCCATGGGCTTCAAGTAATATGGGAAAGAAAAAGGATCTCTCTGCTACCGAAAAGCGTCAAACAGTGCAATGCCTTGGACAAGGTATGAAAACATTAGATATTTCACAAAAACTTAAGTGTGATCATCGTACTGTGAAGAAATTTGTGGCTGATTCAGAGCACAGACAGGTTCGTGCAGATAAAGGCACAATGAGGAAGATTCCTGCCAGACAAATTCATTGGATTACGAGAGCAGCTGCTAAAATGCAATTACAAAGCAGCAAGCAGGTATTTGAAGCTGCTGGTGTCTCTGGAGTCCTACGAACCTCAAGGTGTTGGATCCTCCAGAGGCTGGCAGGTGTGCATAAACTTACTATTCGGCCACCCCTGACCAATGCTCACAAGCAGAAACAGTTGCAGTGGGCCCAGAAATACATGAAGACTAATTTTCAAACAGTCTTGTTTACTGATGAGTGCCGTGCAACCCTGGATGGTCCAGATGGATGAAGTAGTAGATGGTTGGTGGATGGCCACCATGTCCCAACAAGGCTGTGACATCAGCAAGGAGATGGCGGAGTTATGTTTTTGGCCGGAATCATGGAGAGACAGCTGGTAAGCCCCTTTAGGGTCCCTGAAGGTGTGAAAATGACCTTGACAAAGTATATAGAGTTTCTGACTGACCACTTTCTTCCATGGTACAAAAAGAAGAGCCATGCCTTCCATAGCAAAATTATCTTCATCCATGACAATGCACCATCTCATGCTGCAAAGAATATCTCTGTGTCATTGGCTGCTATGGGCATGAAAGGAGAGAAACTCATGGTGTGGCCCCCATCCTCCCCTGACCTCAACCTTATTGAGAACCTTTGGCGCATCCTCAAGCAAAAGATCTATGAGGGTGGGAGGCAGTTCACATCAAAACAGCAGCTGTGGGAGGCTATTCTGACATCTTGCAAAGAAATTCAAGTAGAAACTCTCTAAAACCTCACAAGTTCAATAGATGCAAGAATTGTGAAGGTTATGTCAAAGCAGTCCTATGTTAACATGTAACTTGGCCTGTTATGTTTTTGATTGAAATAACTTGATTTCAGTAAATATGACTTCCTAATGCTGCAAATTCAACAAATGACCATTTTCAGTTCTTTACAAACAATAAAATGTTTTGAAACTCTGTTGTGCATAATAATTTGGAACAGTGCATTTTGAGTTTTTTTAATTTTTGCAAAAAATGGTTATTATTGGGAGGTTTGTTCAATGAAATTTGAATTATGCTCTAATGATTGATGATGTGAAAATTATACTGTCATTTGCATCGACTATTTAGGAAAATCAGAGACAAATATCATTTGCATAATAATTTGGAATGCGGTGTAATCACAAAAATAGCTCACCTTTACCATCAATGGAATGGTACTGCACATGCACCTGGAAAGTACTCAGTAGTGTTGGGTGGTTCGATACGAATATCGATAATATCAATACCAAAGTTGATATTGATCAATACCAGTGTAACGAGATTGATACTCTGTGTTGCCGCTCCTGTCACAGCACGGAGCAGGCACACTCAGCCACACTTTGCTCCTCTTCTTGTGGTTTTACCTCCTCCCTCTTGTACCATCACGTGACTCAGCAGTGCCAGGTAAGCACGCTAGCAAGCAGCAGCTGCCAGCTGTCGGTGTGCCAGTGTTCTATAATTCTATGCTACTTATCGAGATGTGCTACCACAGTGTGCATACACAGCACAGAGACAGAGCAGAAGAATGGCAGAGAGGAAGAGGAGCACTGTGTTGTGTGGCTATATTTCCAGGCCAAAAATGAAACAACGGCAAGCTGTACAATTTGCAAAAAGGCTGTGAAATACAGTCGTAACACAACTAATTTCAGGTTCAGGTTACTTTATTTGTACCCGTAGGTAGATTTGTTTTGCAGTCTGGTGACATCCATATTTACAAACCACTAATTACATTCAACATAGACACAAACACAGGCACACATCATACAAAATAAGTAAATATAAAAAATATGTATAATATATTTTTATAGCTTGTTCAACTCTTTGACAGCAGCAGGGACAAAGCTGTTTTTGTAGCGCTGGGTTTTGCTTTTTGGGACAGCAAACCTCCATCTGGAGGGAAGAAGCTGAAAGTTGCAGTGCAAAGGGTGGGAGTCATCATTTAAAATGGAGGTAGCCATCCTCTGTACTTGTCTGGTGTACAGGGATGTCAGGCTCAGCTGTGACTCACCAAGCAAATGACTGGACCATCTAACTACCTGATCCAAGGATTTCCTCTGTTTCAGTTTTATCTGACCAACCCATGACATTAAAGAAAAGGATAAAACAGATTCAATAAAAGCCGGATAAAACATAATCATTATGGTTCGGTCAATTTGGAAGTGTGCCAGTTTCCTCAAACAATGCAAATTTTGCTGACCCTTTTTGCACACCCTTTCACAGTTCACTTCAAAGTTTAATTTACTATCAATAATCGTCCCAAGATATTTGTATGATTGTACACATTTGGTGGTCTGGCCTTTTAGTATGGTGACTTTGTGCCTGGGAGTTTTCCTCCTAAAGTCAATAATCATATCTTTCGTTTTTGTTGTATTCACACCAGTTCACACCAGTGAACAAAGTCATCAACTACTGGGCCGTGGCCACTCTCACCATCCTGGAGGAGACTGACAATGACTGAGTCATCAGCATACTTTATAATGTGTCTGTTGTCATGTCTGCTCCGACACATGTTTGTGTACAGGATGAAGAGTAGTGGTGACAACACACACCCCTGAGGAGAGCCAGTAGAAGAGCACTTTTGGTCAGACAATGTACCATTGACCCTTACTCTCTGCGTCCTGTTGGTTAAGAAATCCAGAATCCAACCCACCAGATTATTGCTCAAATCAAATTGTTGCAGGAGCCTTTCAACTAAAATATGAGGTTGGACTGTATTAAAGGCAGGAGAAAAGTCCACAAATAAAAGCCTGGCATGTGTCCCATTAAAATCCAGATGTTTAAAAAGCATGTTAAACATAGTGACAGTGGCATCCTCCACTCCTCTGTGAGGCCTATAGGCAAACTGCAGGGGATCCAATGCATGTTCAGTCTGCCTTAGGACCTCACATCTGATCAGTTTTTCAAAAATTTTCATTAAAATTGAAGTCAAAGCAACTGGTCTAAAGTCATTTACCGTTTTAGGACAGCTGGATTTTGGAACGGGAACAACCACGGCATCTTTCCAGATCTTAGGCACATGTTGTGTCTGTAAGGACTTATTGAAAATGTAATGAAATATAGGACTCAGTTCATGTGCACAGGACTTTACCAGGCGCCCACATATATTATCAGGGCCCTCCCTGACTTTTGTTCACTTTTGCAGCGCAGAACTCCCTTTTAACATCCTGCATCTCAATATTAAAGTGCTGATTGTCTTTGAGTTTCTGTTTCAAATCTTGGATTTCTGTGCTGAAATCAAAGGAATCAAAATGACCATAAAAACAATTAAGAGCATTAGCCAGCTCTGTGTCTGAACTAAAACCATCTAAAAACACACGATTACTGCGCTCTGTGCTCTGAAGGCCTGCAATAGTTTTCATACTGGCCCAGGCCGAACCAAGTTTATTTGCTGCCATCTTGCTTTCCAACTCTGATTTATAATTCTGTTTTGCTCTTAAAATTTCGGCCTTCAGCTCCTTAGTGGCAACCTGTAGCTCAGAAACAGACCCCTGTTTAAAGGCAAGTGCTTTCCTCTGTAAGCAGGATTTAACTGATTTAGTAACCCATGGTTTGTTGTTGGGATATATTTTGACACGTTTACGTGGAACAATCTTATTTTGACAGTAAGCCATGTATGAGCAAGTGAGCTCAGCCAGAGAGTCCAAATCATCCCCGCAGGCCATTATGAACATCTCCCAGTCTGTACAGTCAAAGCATTCCTGGAGGCTGTGCTCTGAATCTTCTGTCCACACATCAATGTCTCTCATCTCCACCTTTGCCTCTTCTAAGAGCAGTTTTATATGTGGGCAGCAAATGTACACAGTTGTGATCTGAGGATCCTAAAGGAGGAAGGGGGAGTGATTTATAGGCCCTCTCTATGGATCCATAGCACAGGTCCAATGTCTTTTTTCGCCTGGTTGGGCAGGAGACATACTGATGAAAGTTTTTAAGTGTCTTCTTTAGAGAAACATGGTTAAAATCCCCAAGAATGAAGTTTGGCGCCTCTGGAGAAATTGACTGCAGCCGCTGGATCACATCAAAGATGGTTCTGGAGGCGGAGTCAGCATCTGCCCTCGGATGAATGTACACAGTTGTGATGAAAATTTGGGGAAACTCGCGAGGCAAATAAAAGGGGCGTAGTGACACAGACAGCAGCTCCACATCGGGTGTACAGATGCGCTCTCTGACCGTGACAGATGTGCAGTACTGCTTGTTAATGTATAAACATACACCGCCCCCTGACGCTTCCCCGTTACCTCTTCCTGCCGATCCGAGCGCAGCGGGGCTCCAAAGCAGTCAATCCACAGGTCTGCATCTCGGTCATACGCAGTAAGCCAAGATTCAGTGAAAGCCATGACGCAGCAGTTCTTAAAATCCTTCTGGTAGCGTACATTTCCTTGAATTTCATCCACCTTGTTTCTCACAGACTGTGCATTCCCAAAAATTATCGAAGGAAGAGGAATGTTACCAAACTGACGTCTCCTAAGGCGCAATTTCACACCTCCACGTCTTCCACGCTTCCTTCTGCCGCCTCTCTTTTCACCGCTGTGTCCGTCTCTCAAAATAAAGTCCGGCAGTTGCGGCTTAGGCTAAATCACAGACGCTGCATCAGCTGTGTTTAAGCGTAGCAACACGTCCCTGGAATATTGTATTCTGCCCGCTATTCTGCTCGCCATGGAGCCGAACGCGTTTACTTCAGAGACAAAGAGCCACAGCACAGATAGCAGCAGTGCGAGAGAGGAGAGGAAATCCATGTTATAGATACCAGGGAGCTCTTCGCCATATATTCCCACAAACACTCCAGGGCAGAAACGACACAGAGGATTTTATAAAAACGTATAAATGTACACAAAAGCACACACAGACACACGCACTAATTCACCAGCTGCCGGTCGCTGCGTGCGCATGCGCCCAAAGAATTTATACAAGCATATGAAAAATCATCCAAAAGACAACGGCGATAGAGATGGGCGTATCAATACTCACGTATCGATAATTCGATACTAGCTGGTCGATACTCTGGAAATACTTTCTTAAATATTGCAATACAACCTTAATACAAAACATGCAATTTGTTTTCACTTCTAAGAGTTTAAGGCATTAAATTTATGTGTGAAAACTGGTGAAAAACCAGCCCAGGCATGTTTTAGAGATGGTCTGCTGTGTCCATGATTATGGCAGCCTATCAGATGTCAGAACCGAAGACTCACTGCCCACTGGCAGCCTCAGTCAAGCAGTCACAGTGACTCCGGTGCAGGGTGGAGTGAGAATGACCTCAGCAGCGTTGCTGGCAGCAGCAGAAGTATATGAGTAACTGTTGTGTTTTCTACACTTAAATCAATAGCCAGGCAGGAGTGTAGCTTCAGAAACTCTCTTTTTACTGGGAACGTTTTAGCATGTTCATACAAAGCACCACAGTTCTCTGTATCAATCCGCGGCCATAGGAAAAACATAGTGCCACATTACTACGCATAAAATAGTTCCTTAACAACAATAGTTTCTTTGAACATAACATCTCCTCCCCTTCTAGCAGAAGAACATTGTATTCAAATCATATCAAACAGGTTGGCCACAAAATAACACTGTTTAACCTAAGCAACTACAACACTTTCAATACAGATCTAATCTATGCGGCGGGTGTTGGACCCAGTCTGGATAATGCCGCTCCTGTGAATCAGGAACAGGCCTGGGAGATGTTGCTAGTTTAACAGTCTCTAAAGCAGGTGTGTTCATCACAGCATTTGGTGCATCTGATGCAAAGGATGGGAACTCCTCGTGGTCATCAGTGTTATCTACACCACTCTCTGTGTTGACTTGGTTGGAGTGACGGGTTGTACTGTCTAGCAATTGATCCACGTGGCTGCGCCAAATCAGTCCAGGTGACACTTTCACAGTGTAGGTGAGGGGGGCCAGTTTTAGAGAAAATATCACCAGGTTGCCTTGGTGGTAGTCTCTGGCAAGCACTGATTGTCCTACTTTAAATGTTCTTAGTGGTGACTGCTTTTTCATTTGTCCACTTTGGCTCTTTAACACATCCCGGTGCAAGTCTGGCTTTAAGAGATCCAGGTGTGAGCTGAGAGATCTTCCCATAAACAGAATGGCTGGTGCCTGGCCTGTAGTGGAATGGTCAGTGTTGTGGTAAGAGAGCAGGAAGTTGGCCAGTTTATCTGATATGGACATTCTGGTGTTCCCCATAGCTTTCATGGACTGTTTGAAAGTTTGTACAAACCACTCTGCAAGCCCATTTGTTGCAGGATGGAATGACACAGAGGTGATGTGCTTGATTCCATTCTTTTTGGTGAACAACTGGAATTCTTCAGAAGTAAACTGACTCCCTTTATCACTCACCAACTGTTGTGGCAGTCCTGTATGAGCAAACAGAGTACAAAGAACATCTATTGTCTCTGCAGATGTCGCATTCTTTACTGGGAACACTTCGGGCCATTTTCAGTAGACATCAACTACCACAAGAAACATCCCGTCAAGAAAAGGACCAGCATAGTCAATGTGGACTCGCTGTCACACTGTCATGGGCCACTCCCAGGTGTGTAGGGAAGCTGCTTGTGGCTGGCACTGGGTTTACTGACATCCTGAACATGACTTAATGATGTCCTCTATTTCATAATAAATGCTAGGCCACCAGACATAGCTTCTGGCCAAACTCTTCATTTTGACTACACCTAAATGTCCTTCATGAAGAGATTCAAGCACTCTGGGATGAAGCTTAGGAGGTATGATGACCCTCGTGCCCCACATGACACAACCTTGACACACGGACAACTGGCCTCTGCGGTTTGCATATTCAGGCAAATGGGCATCATCCTTGTGTGGCCACCTCTTCACCGTTGAATCATAAACCCTCATGAGTGTAGGATCTCTGCCCGTCTCTCTCCTAACTTCAGCGCTAGTCACAGGGAGGTTCTCCATTTGTGCCAGATGGAAAATCTCAGCTGGGTTTGTGGATGCGGTAGTGTCTCCAGGCTCATGGGGAAGACGAGAGAGTCCATCCGCGTTCCCATGAAGCTTTGTGCCTTTAAACTCGATAATGTAGTCGTGGGTACCTAGGAATAACGCCCATCATTGCAGACGTGCAGCCATCATGGCAGGAACTGACTTGCCGGGGTTGAAAATGGCCACTAAAGGCTGATGGTCAGTGATCAGTGTAAAATGCTTCCCATAAAGGTACTGATGAAATTTTTTTTAACCCCCCAGACCAGACTTAAGCCTTCCCTGTCAATTTGGGCATAGTTTTGTTCAGCCTTATTTAATGATCTCGATGCAAAGGCAACAGGCCATTCTGTGCCATCAGCCATTTTGTGGGAAAGAACAGCCCCTGTTCCATATGGTGATGCATCACAGGCTAAATGCAATGGCAGGTCTGAATTGTAATGTGTCAGTACCTTGTGTTAGGTTATGAGCACTTTTGCAGTCTTTAACACTTATTCACATGCCTTTGTCCATTTCCAGGAATTTTTCACCTGCAGCAAGCTGTTTAAGGGGTGCAGCACTGTAGCTAAATTTGGCAAAAACTTAGCATAACAGTTAACAAGGCTCTTTGACACTCTTTGATGCTGGCTTAACTGAGGCCACTAAGTTGCGCAGCAGGATTGTATGTTTTTGCACCCATAATGCCCAATAGCACAGCTACTTTTCTCTCATCCTCTATTTTGTTTGCAATGCTGTACTGCTCAAGTCTTTCAGTGTATGTAGGCTAGTCTTCCACAGTGCTATCAAAACAGTCCATTTGTCCTACACATCCAGCCATCTTGTTTCAATTTATTTCCTTTTCTTTTAACTTACAGTATGTCTGTTTTCCTCTTTCAGTAGTTTGCTTTTCCACTCACTGTTCCTGGTGCTCTGTTTTCCCCTCTCTGGTCCTGGTTAACGGTCATTAACTAGCTAGTCCGTCCAGGTAGCATTCACAGCAGGGTAGGAAAAAGCAGTCCGTAAATTTTTCTCACTGTGCTATATCCACTGTGTATGGATTCAGTTCAGCCTCATCGCCAGTTGTTGTGTTTTCTACACTTAACACAAATGAATAACCAGGCAGGAGTGTAGCTTCAGAAACTCTCTTTTTACTGGGAACATTTTAGCATGTTCATACAAAGCACCACAGTTCTCCGTATCAATCCGTGGCCATAGGAAAAACATAGTGCCGCATTAACACGCATAAAATAGTTCCTTAATAACGATAGTTTCTTTGAACATAACAGTAATGCTCTTTAAACCTACAGTATGTGTAACTTACTGAACAGGTTTCTAACTTACAGCTACCCTATAATGGCGGATTTGCAGTGTTGGTTCACAGGAAAAACCCGTACAGAGCTCAGCTGGTGCCTGCAGTGCATACTCAAACAGAGAGCTAAACACACGTACTTGTTTGTATAACAGGATCTGTCGGGGATGTATCTGAGCACTTTAAAGCTACAGGATAAAGAACCAAATCACTGTTTAGCCCTCCTCCCATGTTTTTTTTTTTTTTTTTTTTTTAACCTTTGAGTGCAGTCTGTACCATCAGCCGTCCAATGTTGTTCTGATAGATTTGCCAAAATGTCAGAACACCGGAGGAGGTGGATCCAATCAGCTGATCACTGAAGCACAGAGCTCAGCTGTTTTCCATGACTGAAGCACAGAGCTCAGCTGTTTTCCATGATAAATCACACTTTGCTGTTGGCTGTGCCTCCTGGCAAAAGCACACTCCATGCATTATCTTGTTTTTTTCTCACTTTATTGCAAATAAACTTTTTTATTGCCATCAGTTTGAGTGCCTTTGAGCCAGGTTGTGAAAACTGTCATCTAACATTTCTGACATGTCACATCAGCTGTTGTAAACGTGACTGACCTGACAGCTCTGCCAGGTCAGTCATGCCTCCCGCCATGGTCTTTGGAGGGAAGAATCATCTGGGTTGAACAGAGATGATCTCTCGCACACCTAGGATTCATGGATCGGGAGACAACGACAGTTTGGCATGACTGCACTATGCAGAAGTTAGGATAAGATATGCATAAGTTAGACTATTGTGAATGTTGGCAACACGCTAAGCGTTCGTTGGTTTAAGTCTATTTTTTTTAATTACAATTGAATTATATTTCATTATTATTTACTTTGCTCATTGTTCCATTTTATTATCATTTTATAAGCATTTCTTTCAAGTATTTATGTTCATGAGTTTTATTCATATTGCCCTTGCAATAAAGTTGTTAATGAAACTTCAATCATGTGATTTTCCTTTAAGGGGCAAAAAGTTGGGTCGACTGGGATGGCTCCTTAAGTGGCTGGGTTGGCTCCTTAAGTCGGCTGGGATGAGAACCAGCACCTCCACATCCGAGTCCATGGTCCTCAGCCAGAAAAAGGTGGATTGTCCTCTCCAGGTTGGGGACAAGCTCCTGCCCCAAGTGGAGGAGTTTAAGTATCTTGGGGTCTTATTCACGAGTGAAGGGAGAATGGAGCGAGAGGTTGACAGACGGATCGGAGCAGCATCTGCAGTAATGCGGACGTTGTACCGGTCTGTTGTGGTGAAGAGGGAGCTAAGCTCTAAGGCTAAGCTGTCGATTTACCAGTCAATCTACGTTCCTACCCTCACCTATGGTCATGAGCTTTGGGTAATGACCGAAAGAATGGATCGCGGATACAAGCGGCTGAAATGAGCTTTCTTCGTAGGATTGCTGGACTCACCCTCAGAGATAGGGTGAGGAGCTCAGTCATCCAGGAGAGGCTCAGAGTAGAACTGCTGTTCATCCACATTGAAAGGAGCCAGCTGAAGTGGTATGGGCATCTGATCAGGATACCTCCTGGATGCCTCCCACTTCAGGTGTTTCGGGCATGTGCCTCTGGGAGGAGACCTCGGGGCAGACCCAGGACTCGCTGGAGAGACTATGTCTCCCAGCTGGTCTGGGAACGCTTTGGTATCCTCTCTGAAGAACTGGAGCAGGTGGCTGGGGAGAGGGAAGTCTGGGCTTTTCTGCTTGAATTGCTGCCTCCGCTACCCGGACCTCCGGAAAAGCGGTAGAAGATGGATGGATGGATGGGGCAAAAAGTAATGGTATCAAAGAAAAAGTCCCATAAATTAATGGTATCGTATCAAAAGCAAAAATGCTGGTATTGCCCATCCCTAAACGCAGAGCTACAGAAATGGAGAGAGGAGAGAAATACCCTACCACCTGGCCCTGACAGACCCAGACCCCGACCCAGAAGCAGACATCATTGGCAGAGGCTTTTCAGTATGGCAGAGAATACGCAGGTATTTTAGTCATCTTCGGCATTAGTTAATATTGATTTTCAAAGTGCAACTGGTCATTTGTTACTTTAGAATCAGAATCAGAATCAGAATCAGGTTTATTGCCATTGTTCATGTAGTACACAAACTAGGAATTTGTCTCGGTACAATGCTGCAACATTAAACATGATAAGATAAAAGAAATAAACTATACATGTAATAAAGTGTAGGATAAGATTAAGTGATACTGGTCAACAGTTAAAATATATTAGCCAGCAGCAGATACTGTGGAGAACTACAGTATATAGTGCAGTCGGTAATGCAGGAAGAAAACAGTGATCGTGAAAACAGTGATTCATGTACCGCCATTGCTTCCGTCATTTAAGACATCTGCCACTATGCTTTAGCCAACTCAAAAAGAATAAATTATGTTAAGACCTTGGTATAATATATTTATCCCATTGAAATGTTTTATTTAAATGAATACATTTACTGGAATTGAAACAAATATACTGAATATGGCTCAAATTTGAACATAATTACCCTTTTGTGTAACTGTGAAAGTGATACTGTATGTATTTACCTCTAAACTTTGCTCAAATTCTGTCCTGGGTTGTAACTAATTAATAATCCAAAACAAAAATCACAAAACACTTAAAGATCATGAAAATCCATTCAGATTTAGTAATTTGATAATACCATCCACTTTAATGATTAAAAAGTATCAATATCATATCGTATCGGTGATACTGGCCATGTTTTTACTTGGTATCGGATCTAGACCAAATCTTGCAGTATCGCACAACACTAGTACTCAGCAATCCACCAATACTGGGTGAACAAATGTCCGTCTTTTTACCCGTCTGTTTTCTTCCTCTGCCGCTAAACAGCAAAAGCTCCTGTTTGTCTTGATTGTCATTGTATTCATGTACCGCCATTGCTTCCGTCATTTAAGACATCTGCCACCATGCTTTTCTTCTGTGCTTGGATTGCAGCTGTTCAAATCAGTTTGGTGGCTCTTGGCTGCCGCTGACAGTACGGGCATGTGAATTGCAGATTATTTTCACTGTGCATGCGTGTACTCCAAAACTACTGGATGGATTTGGATGAAATTTTTACCAGAGGTGGTCCTTGGGTGAGAGAGGGACCCATAACATTTTGGTGATGATCCCAGGAGGCATACCTCCACCAAGGCTCTTATCTTCTCACAGTGTGTTAGCAGGAATACTCCAAAACTACTAGATGGATTTGGATGAAATTTTTACCACAGGTGGCTCTTGGGCTAGTGAGGAACCCATAACATTTTGGTGATGATCTGGGAACGCATACCTCCGCCAAGGCTCTAGCATTGAGGCATCAGCACCAGCATCAGCTAGAGATCAACTGTGACAGCAAGTCATCCACGTGCTGTAAAAAAGTCACACTGCCGCCTCTAGTGGCCCGGCATAGTTATTACAATACCTTTCCCCTGGCTTCATTGATGTTAAAGGTGAGTTAAATTTGTGTTTATTTCAAAAACAAAGCCTTACCTTGGAATTCTGGCAAATTAAAAGTGGAGAAAATATAGCAATACAATGATACAAGACTTTAGTGCCACTTAATTTTGACCATGCAAGCTGAAACAGAGAGGCAGACGGACAGACAGACAGACAGACACACACACACACACACACACTCTAACTGATTACCGTTTGCCTCTCAGTTTCACTGAGTTGGTTGATGATCCGGCTGGAAAAAAGGGTGTCTAGCGAGGATAGGGGTGGGAATCACAAGAGACCTCATGATATGATATGTACCATGACACTTGAGTCAGGATGTAATACTATCATGATAATATGATTCCATAAGTACTGATACCATGTATTATAATTACGTGTGTATAGGGATTAGAGCTACAGCAAACGACTATTTTACGGCTCGGGAAATCGCTAGGGTTGCCAACTTTCTCACAGCCACATAAGGGACAGAGGGTTTTAACTATTGCTCGGTGCCACGATGTTGTGGACATTAGTGTTGTCATAATACTGGGATTTTTTTTTACCTTGATAATACCTTAAAAAATACTGGTATTCAATGTCATGCTTAATACTACAAAGGAAAAAAATACTACACTGTATACCTAGAAATTTCAGATTTTACAGAATACAGAATCTCAGTTTAAAAATGTGTGATAGCTACTGTATGTTTTTAATAATGGATTGCATTTATATAGCACTTTTCATGACACCCTAAGACACTTTACAATGAGTCCATTATTCATTCGCTCCACAGACAATGATAGTGGTAAGTTACCTCTGTAGCCACAGCTGCCCTGGGGCAAACTGACGGAAACATGGCTGCCAATCCATGCCAACAGCCTCTCCAACCACCACCGAACATTTATTCACATTCACACACTAGTGTCATGAACCATGAACACATTGGAGCCAAGGTGGGTAAAGTGTCTTGCCCAAGGACACAACAGCAAGGTGAGGGGAGTGGGATTCAAACCACCAACCCTCTAGTTATTGGGCAACCTGCTCTATCTCCTGAGCCACTACAGCCTCATTTTTGTTTCTCTTTGAGAAATAATGCAACTTTGAGATAGAAAACACAACTACACTGCAAAAAGTCAAATATAAGTAAAATGAAATAAATTAAGGCTGTTTATGCTTGTTGTAGCGTCAGTCCCTTTGGCTCCAATCTATAAAATCACTTCACTTTAAAAGAAATTGTTTCACCCAAAAGTCTGGCCAAGAATTGTTTTTTCACCTAAGCACCACAGCTTGAAAACACATTCCATGGTAAAAGGGATGATAAAGGATCCCATTTCATGCCAGGAACAGATTAGTCTGCAATCATAAATCCTGGAACTTCCTCCCCCAACCAGGCAGTTTTATGCATCAAGAACTGTTTGAAACATTCCAGATATATTGACCACATTCCACAGGTCTCTAGAAATTATCCACAGCTCAACATTGCCCCTTTAGACAGCTCAGGAATATGCTTGTATTACTTCTGTCAACTGCTGGACTGTTTTGTTTTTTTTTTTGACTGAACATTAACTCTCTCTGAAAGTTTTCATTCCTCAGGATAATTCTCAGGGCACTATTTGAAGAGATGACCAACTCTGTGATGAACAACCATGGTTTAAAATGTTTCATTAATTATTGGTTTAAATGTATTGCATGTTTGAAAATGCTTAAACGAACCTTATTCTAATGCATGTTAATTATAGAAGGACAAGTTTATGAAAGTGCATGTTTAATGCAGCAAGAATGAAAATTAGTCATGAATCACTGAAGTTAGTTTAGCTTACACACAAAGTGAATTATTCATTCTCCGTAGGATTTTAATCAAGATGTGTTTCATCCTATTTGAAAAGCTTACTCAAGTCATCTGACTGGTGCCAGCCTATCACCAGCCAGTCTCTGTTGGACAACGCCCCCTTTCATTCTATTGGTCGGTTACAGACAAAGGACTGCTTTCTTATTGGACCAGAGTTCATTCAAACCTCCCGTGATGGGCGACAATTGGTTCCCTTTCATGTCTCAGGTTTTTTTTTTTCCTTTGAAAGTGATCAGTTTAAGGAAGAAATGCCCTAGTTCATCAGTTCTTTTCTGTAAGTTTCTCTAAGTTTGAAAACGTTGCCAGTGTGTCCTGCCTTCAATTCTCTCTTTCCTTTAAATGTCTGGAAAAAATACTTTTTCTTCTGTTTGAGCTCAACCTTATTTTTTATATGGAGTGAAACTCCGTGTTCTCAGATTTTTTTTTTCTACTGTATTCTGTTAAACTTTTTCTACTGATTTTTCTTAACTCACCGTCTTTTTAAGTGGACTGATCATTTTTTTTCTCATACTGGAAGCTGCTTTCGCCAATCACCACAACATTTGAAGAACTCGGATTTCGTGGCTTAAATAATTTTTTTTTTAATTTTTGTCTCTTCGATTCTGTGACTTTGATCAGACTTTGAACAATCTCCAATTTATTTGGACCCGGGAGAGCCGCTGGAAAAAACCCTCTCATGCTGTCCGCATGACATACTGCTTCAGCAGCCAGCAGCAGCCAGCAGCAGCCTCTCATCGTCATTGTTGGATCTCAGCTCCTGACTGTTTGCCTCTGGGAAGAAATTGTCTGCTGGCAGATATTTTTCCAGTATTATCAAATAAAGCTTCAGCAAAGGAACCAGCTGAAAGCCAACACAACGGGTCATGTGATCCAGATCCCTTTGTTCCATCTGCTGAGTTAATGTGTTCATCACCTTAAAGTATGTCATAATTTGTCTCAGGTTTAAAACTAGTTCATAACGCTGATGGGAGCTATAGAATTAAAGAGAAATAGTATCCCTCTTTTCATTAAATTCTGTTTCCCTTTTTTAGAGTAACCCAGAATTTCTTTTTCCATATAATCAGCTTTTATCATTTTCTTCATAAAATTTGCATCCAATTTTCTTCATATTTTGGTTACAGTTGTTTCAGTCTCCATTTTCATCACAGTTACAAATTCACACTACGGTTTTCTTGGTTCCACAAATACACTCTTTTTGCGCAATAATCAGTTACAAATTGAATGTGATGCTTGATATCGTACTTGATCATTTCACCTTACCAAGAACTCCGTTGAATCTAATGTCTTTTAATCTGAGTCTGACCATTAAAACTGTAAATGGTATATGGAAGTTTCTGTTGATTTCTTTTTCCTGTGTCTGTTTCTGAAGTCACCCAGGAGAATTCAATTATACCTGTCAATGAAGCCCGATGAAAGTAATCAATTAGCCAAGTTAGACGCCTGTCTTAAGAAATCAAAGCTTGGATGACTTGTAATTTTCTGCTATTAAACCCAGATAAGACTGAAGTCATTCTTGTTGGTCTAAAAAAACCTTAGAAATACCTTTCCAAATCAAACTCTTAATTTGGATGTGGCTACTCTTTCTCTGAATACCTCTGTAAGGAACCTTGGAGTTATTTTTGATCAAGATTAGTTTTTTAATTCACATATTAAATTTGTTTCTAAGACTGCATTCTATCATCTGCGTAATATTGGCAAGATTAGGAGCATCTTGTCTCTGAGTGATGCTGAGAAACTGATCCACGCTTTTGTTAGCTCTAGATTAGATTATTGTAACTAGTTATTATCAGGTTGTCCTAAAATATCTTTAAAAAGTCTTCAGTTGATCCAAAATGCTGTTGCAAGGGACTTCCGGTCATGGCGGCTACGTGAGAGGACAGGTCTCACTCTGCTCTGCTCCTAGAGATAAAAAATCGGCATATACTCTTATTTGGAACAGAACCTATCCCAGCGTTTGGACGAGGATATGCCAGTGAAGCCTAAGGCTGGGAAATCAGGTGGAGGAAAAATTGAACCGCCGAAACAGTCCAAACGAACGGACTTTCACGTCTGTGGCGCAGCAGAAAAAGTTCCAGATATGGCGGCGGAGGAAGCTAACGGTGGTGAGGTGACTGCTGACGACGGCACAGGTGCAGTGCTTGCTGCCATTAGCTCAATGAGAGCAGATTTTTCCGCTAAATTTGATGGGATTATAGCAGCGATAGAGGGAATGAAAAAGGAATTGGGTGATTGTGTGGAACGAATGGCGCAGGTGGAGCTTCGAGTATCCAGTGCTGAGGATGATGTCGCCGGCCTTCAATTAAAGGTGCGCACTTTGGGGAAAAAAAAAATAAATGTCTGGAAGATAATGTCCTGGACTTGGAGTCCCGGTCGAGACGGAACAACTTGAGGCTGGTGGGTCTACCGGAGAGAACCGAGGGTCAGGACCCATGTTCCTTTTTGGAAAAGTGGATTCCAGAAGCGCTGAACAACGCGGAGCTGCAATCATCAGTCGTTCTAGAAAGCGCACACCGAATTGGACCACCGAGAGATAAGGGACCACCGAGGACATTAATTATGAAGTTCCTCAGCTACAGAGACAGGATGAAGATCTCCAACGATGCACGAGCCAAAGGAGAAATTAAACACCAGGACCAGCAGGTGCGGTTCTACCCAGATCTGGCCACAGGAATCCAACAATTAAGGAAACAGTTTGACCCCGTACGTAAAGAGCTGCGCAACCTTGGGATCCGTCATGGAGTTATTCACCCTGCAAGACTGTTGACCATGTATGGGGGCAGAACATACATCTTCAAGACCCCTGAGGAGGCGCAGGAGTTCATCAAGAAGATCCAAGAAGAGACTGGTGGGAGCTAAACATGAACAAAATATAAGGTAGAATATTTAAGCATTTGCACAGGCATCTAATTGATCTGAAGCAAATAGCAAGTTTACAAAATATAGATTGTATTATATGTTAAAAAAAAACAAAAAACAAAAACCTATGATGTACAAAGTTGCTAAAAATTTTGGAGTCAAGTTGGAAAACTACAGAAGAGAGTTAATGTTACGTCATTAAAAGCAGTAGAGTTAGGGTAATTGGGAGGATGAAGAAGGAGCGGCTTTGGCTGTTCCTTGTGGGTGTGGAGCGCTCGATGGCTATATCGGGAGACGGAATTTTTCTTTTGATTTTGGGGGGACTACCACAAATGTGGGAAGGGGGAATTTGTTTGTGTGTAGTTTGTAGGATGAATGTTCAATCACTCATGTTTTTGCTTCTCTGTATGAGCATGTTTACACTGCGAGGTAATCCCAAACTCCCTATTGATCATAAACCAAAGCGTTAATCTTAATTTAACTTCATGGAATTGCAGAGGTCTACAAAATTTAAAAAAACTTAAACAAGTTATGAATAAAATAAAAGACATGGGTTCAAAAATTGTGTTTTTACAAGAAACTCATCTAATAGAGGAGGATGTAAAAAGAATTAGGAGTAGATGGCAAGGAAGTGTATTCACCTCATCATTTTCATCCCGAGCCAGGGGAGTTATGACTCTCATACATAAATCAGTCCCATTTCAAGTGAAAAATGTAATTGGAGACAAATTTGGAAGATATTTAATCATTCAAGGATCTTTGCTATTAGAAAATATAAATCTGGTGAACTTATACGGTCCCAATATAGATGATCAAAAGTTCTTTGCTAATTTATTTCTTATCTTATCATCACTTACAGGGCAACATATAATAGCAGGGGATTTTAATTGTACATTGAATCCCTGTATAGATAGATCAACAGGACTGGACTGTACGCACAATGGATGTAGGATGACCATTAATCATTTTATGAAAGAATTGAGACTGCTAGATATATGGAGAGAAATGAAACCATAAGTTAAAGCCTACTCTTGTTATTCTAATACCTACAAGACATTCTCACGTATTGACTATTTTTTGATCTCTACAGAATTAAGGTCCAAGATTCAAAACTGCTTTTATGATAACATTGTGATCTCTGATCATGCACCCTGCTGTCTAATATATGTAGATAAGAAATTGACAAAGGAACCAGGTAGGTGGCAATTTCAGCATAAATGGCTTCAGGATGAGGAATTTGTTAAGTACATAGAAAAACAGATAGATGAGTTCTTTGATATCAATACTACACAAACATCAGCATGTATAAAGTGGGAGGCTTTCAAAGCTTTTATTAGGGGACATATTATTAGTTATACAGGTTCAAAATCTAAGAAGACTCAAGAGGAGAGAGTCCAATTGGAACATAAACTAAAAATTCTTCAAGAAAAAGTGTATGCAGGAAGTGATCCAAAGTTAGAGAACGAATTACTGATTTTGAGAGCTGAATATGACAAAAAATCAGCGAATAGAGCTGCCTCGAGTCTTCTAAGATTGAAACAATCTTTTTATGAACAAGGTGAAAAATCAGGAAAATTATTGGCATGGCAGATTAAACAATTAGAATTTAAAACACCAATTACCAGTATTATAAGTAATGGACAGGTAGTTATAGATCCTTTAGAAATTAATAGAGCCTTTAGAGATTACTATGAAAAATTATATGATACAAAAAATGAATCTGACTTAACAAAACTAAATGGGTTTTTGGACGGACTATCTATACCGTGTATTCCAAATGAAAACAGGGAGATACTGGAGTCTAAAATTAGTCAAGAAGAAGTTGGGCTAGCCATTGATAATATGAAATCAGGAAAAAGTGCAGGACCAGATGGTCTTCCAGTTGACCTTTATAAAAAATTTAAGAATAAATTAATAAAACCTTTTTTGAAAATGGTTTTAGAAGCATTTCAAAATAGTAATTTACCATCATACATGAATAATGCCTTAATTATACTGTTGCCAAAACCAGGTAAACCCTCTAATAAATGTGAAAATATGAGACCAATAAGCCTATTAAATGCTGACCTTAAGATAATCTGTAAAATTTTAGCAAGACGAATACAAGAAATTTTACCAAATATTATTAACCGAGATCAGAATGGCTTTATAAAGGGAAGACAAGGCTTCCATAATGTAAGAAGACTATTTAATATTATTTATTCTAATAAAGAAGCACCAGATACAGCTCTCCTATCATTGGATGCCGAAAAGGCCTTTGATAGGGTCGAATGGCCCTTTCTTTTTGAAGTCTTACAAAGGTTTGGACTTGGAAATAATTTCATAAAATGGGTTCAGATAATATATAATAATACTACAGCAGAAATCCTAACAAATAGCAATATCTCAAAATCAATAAAAATCAATAGAGGATGTCGACAAGGCTGTCCACTTTCACCTTTATTGTTTACTATGGCAATTGAACCTTTAGCGATGGCAGTACGTTTACATTCACAAATATATGGAATTAAAGTTGGACCAACAGAACATAAAATCTCCCTGTATGCCGATGACATAATTTTGTTTATGTCGAATCTTAAAAAATCAATTCCGACCTTGTTGAATATAATAAAGAATTTTGGGGAAATATCAGGATATAAAATAAATAAAACTAAATCTTCAATATTAATGCTAAATGAGACCCAGAGAAATCACCCAGCTCCTGAGGTAAATCAATTCAATGTTGTAAATCAGTTTAAATATTTAGAAATTCAAATTGTGCCTAAGCTAGAATTAGTCACCAGTGCCAACTATGAAGCCTTAATGACAGACATTAATGAGTTAATTCAGAGATGGATGTCACTACCAATGTCGATGATAGGGAGAATCAATATACTTAAACGTAATATCTTACCTAAAATACTTTATTTATTTCAATACATTCCTTTACCACCACCTTCAGATCTATTCTCAAGAATTAAAAAAAAGTTAGTGGAATTTATATGGAACAACAGGAGGGCTAGATTACGTCTGTCCTTACTATATTTACCATTTGATCGTGGAGGTCTGAAATGTCCAAACTTTATGTTGTATTATTGGTCGGCACAACTGAGGTCTATGACATATTATTTTTCATCAAATGATCTCCCTCACTGGACTGAAATGGAATCATACAATTTACCTTTACCTCTTCCCATATTCATATACTCAGATTCGGCAAAAAAAATTACAGAAACAAGTTAAAAATCCATTTGTAAAGCATATGATCAAAATATGGTGTGAAACTAAAAACTATTTAAAAGAACCACACTTATTGTCACAATTTAGCCCAATTTGGGGTAATCAATACTTTAAACCAGGGAGAGTGGGTGCTGTATTTAAAGTATGGAATTTAAAAGGGATTCAAAAGATTCAAGATTTATATCTGTCATGTTCAGATAACATAATGTCTTTTGAAGAGCTGAGGATCAAATTTAATCTTAATAGAACACATTTTTTAAATATCTTCAGCTTAGGAACTTTATTCGATCAAATCAAAATAATGCTCTCACTCGACCTATTTATTCATCCTTGGAAAAAATTTTGACGAAAGATAGTAAGAGAAAGGGTATTATTTCAGAGTTTTATAATTCATTGACACTATCCTCAAGTAAAAACTCACAGAAAAGATTGAACTATTGGAAAGAAGACCTGCAAACTGAAATTTCAGAGGAACAATGGGAATTGGCTTGTACAGAAGCTCAAACCAAATCAATAAATGTACGTCTTAAATTGATACATTTTAAATGGTTAATGCGGATGTATGTTACACCATTGGAGTTAAATAGATATAACGAAAACATACCAGATACGTGCACAAAATGCATGGAAAGTAAAGGAACCCTATTTCATTGTGTATGGGAATGTAGAAAAATTAGAATGTTTTGGGAAGAGGTGAGGGTAACAATTGAAAAAATAATTTCAAAACAAATCATATTGAATCCTAAATTGTTTCTGTTGGGTCTGTACCCAGAAAAGCATAACTTTAACAAAAGTGAAAGAGCATTCATATACCTCAGTTTGCTTAACGCCAAAAAATGTACTGCACTACTGTGGAAAAAGACTCATAGACCAGATGTGACTCAGTGGTTAAGACAGATGTTAACAAACCTTCCACTAGAAAGAATAACATACATATTGAAATCAAAGGAAATTGTGTTTGAGAATATATGGAGACCTTTCATTGATTATGTAAAGAATTTAAACATAACTTCTGAAGAAGAAGGTGAATGATGCGTGCGGACCTTGTAAATTCCAAACTGGTGAATGTATAATATGTATACTTATGTAATGGATTGCCTAGACTAAACAGAGGAGCATTGTTGATGACTTGCTTTTGTTGGTGGTTGTTGGTGTTTTTAGTGCATTTTTTTGTAGTACTTTAGTGTTAGTATTTGATTGTTTGTGTCATGTTTGTTAAAAAAAAAGGTTCAATAAAGATATTGTGGAAAAAAAAACCAAAATGCTGCTGCAAGAGTTTTAACAGGTACTAGAAAATGAGATCATATCTCTCCGGTTCTGGCCTCCCTTCTTTGGCTTCCCATAGAGTTTAGAATTAAGTTTAAAATCCTTCTTCTCACTTACAAAGCTCTTAATAATCAGGCCCCTTTTTATATAAAAGATCTGATATCACCCTATCGTCCTAACAGAGCACTATGCTCCCAAAATGCTGGATTACTTGTAATACCTAGAATCTCCAAAAGTACAATGGGAGGCAGAGCCTTCAGCTATCAAGCTCCTTTCCTGTGGAACCAGTTACCAATCTGGGTTCGGGAGTCAGACTCAATCTCTGTTTTTAAGAATAGGGTAAAAACCTTCCTCTTCAATACAGCCTACGATTAGGGAGGGATCATGTGTCTTTTTTTTTTCCACAATATTTTTATTGAACCTTTTTTTTTTTTTTACAAACATAACACAAACAATCAGACACTAACACTAAAGTAATAAAAAAAAAATATATATATATACACTAAAAAAACACCAACAACCACTAACAAGAACAGGTCTTCAACAATGCTCCTCTGTTTAGTCTAGGCAATCCATTACATAAGTATACATATTATACATTCACCAGTTTGGAATTTACAAGGTCCACACACATCATTCACCTTCTTCTTCAAAAGTTATGTTTAAATTCTTTACATAATCAATAAAAGGTCTCCATATATTCTCAAACACAATTTCCTTTGATTTCAATATATATGTTATTCTTTCTAATGGAAGGTTTGTTAACATCTGTTTTAACCACTGAGTCACAACTGGTCTATGAGTCTTTTTCCACAATAGTGCAATACATTTTTTGGCGTTAAGCAAACTGAGGTCTATGAATGCTCTTTCACTTTTATTAAAATTATGCTTTTCTGGATACAGACCCAACAAAAACAATTTAGGATTCAATATGATTTGTTTTGAAATTATTTTTTCAATTGTTACCCTCACCTCTTCCCAAAACATTCTAATTTTCCTACATTCCCATACACAATGAAATAAGGTTCCTTTACTTTCCATACATTTTGTGCACGTATCTGGTATGTTTTTGTTATATCTATTTAATTCCACCGGTGTAACATACATCCGCATTAACCATTTAAAATGTATCAATTTAAGACGTACATTTATTGATTTGGTTTGAGCTTCTGTACAAGCCAATTCCCATTGTTCCTCTGAAATTTCAATTTGCAGGTCTTCTTTCCAGTAATTCAATCTTTTCTGTGAATTTTCACTTGAAGATAGTGTCAATGAATTATAAAACTCTGAAATAATACCCTTTCTCTTACTATCTTTCGTCAAAATTTTTTCCAAGGATGAATAAATAGGTCGAGTGAGAGCATTGTTTTGATTTGATCGAATAAAGTTCCTAAGCTGAAGATATTTAAAAAAATGTGTTCTATTAAGATTAAATTTGATCCTCAGCTCTTCAAAAGACATTATGTTATCTGAACATGACAGATATAAATCTTGAATCTTTTGAATCCCTTTTAAATTCCATACTTTAAATACAGCATCCACTCTCCCTGGTTTAAAATATTGATTACCCCATATTGGACTAAATTGTGACAGTAAATGTGGTTCTTTTAAATATTTTTTAGTTTCACACCATATTTTGATCATATGCTTTACAAATGGATTTTTAACTTGTTTCTGTAATTTTTTTGCCGAGTCTGAGTATATGAATATGGGAAGAGGTAAAGGTAAATTGTATGATTCCATTTCAGTCCAGTGAGGGAGATCATTTGATGAAAAATAATATGTCATAGACCTCAGTTGTGCTGACCAGTAATACAACATAAAGTTTGGACATTTCAGACCTCCACGATCAAATGGTAAATATAGTAAGGACAGACGTAATCTAGCCCTCCTGTTGTTCCATATAAATTCCACTAACTTTTTTTTAATTCTTGAGAATAGATCTGAAGGTGGTGGTAAAGGAATGTATTGAAATAAATAAAGTATTTTAGGTAAGATATTACTTTTAAGTATATTGATTCTCCCCATCATCGACATTGGTAGGGACATCCATCTCTGAATTAACTCATTAATATCTGTCATTAAGGCTTCATAGTTGGCACTGGCGACTAATTCTAGCTTAGGCACAATTTGAATTCCTAAATATTTAAACTGATTTACAACATTGAATTGATTTACCTCAGGAGCTGGGTGATTTCTCTGGGTCTCATTTAGCATTAATATTGAAGATTTGGTTTTATTTATTTTATATCCTGATATTTCCCCAAAATTCTTTATTAAATTCAACAAGGTCGGAGTTGATTTTTTAAGATTCGACATAAACAAAATTATGTTATCGGCATACAGGGAGATTTTATGTTCTGTTGGTCCAACTTTAATTCCATATATTTGTGGATGTGAACGTACTGCCATCGCTAGAGGTTCAATTGCCATAGTAAACAATAAAGGTGAAAGTGGACAGCCTTGTCGACATCCTCTATTGATTTTTATTGATTTTGAGATATTGCTGTTTGTTAGGATTTCTGCTGTAGAATTATTATATATTATCTGAACCCATTTTATGAAATTATTTCCAAGTCCAAACCTTTGTAAGACTTCAAAAAGAAAGGGCCATTCGACCCTATCAAAGGCCTTTTCGGCATCCAATGATAGGAGAGCTGTATCTGGTGCTTCTTTATTAGAATAAATAATATTAAATAGTCTTCTTACATTATGGAAGCCTTGTCTTCCCTTTATAAAGCCATTCTGATCTCGGTTAATAATACTGGATCATGTGTCTTTTAACCCTCCCTTTGTTTTGCTGTTAATAGAGTTAGACTGCCAGGTGACCTCCAATAATGTACTTGGCTTCTCTCCTTTAATGTTTTCTTTCTTTATGTCTGTTCTTTTCATCTTCTCTATCCCCTCACCCCCCAGCCAGTCGCAGCAGATGACTGCCCCTCCCTGAGCCTAGTTCTGCTAGAGGTTGCTTCCTGTTAAAAGGGAGTTTTTCCTCTCCACCATTGCCAAGTGCTTGTTCACAGGGGATCGCCTAATTGCTGGGGTCTTTCTGCAACTGTGGGGTTTCCCCTACATTTGAAAGTGCTATGAGATGACTATTGTGATATGGCGCTATATAAATAAAGTTGAATTGAAAGTTGAATTGAATTCACGAACATTTGAGACTGATTGACTGAAGGTATAAAGATTAGTTATTAATAAATTGTCCAGGTTTTGGACTGGTGCCCCAAAAATGAGTTTTTGTTGCATGTGCATGGACCCGAACCAAACCTTTGTTTCCACACACACCTATTGGTATAAATTAAATAATCTTTGTACCTTATAATTGATTTCGCCTACATTGTTTTTTTTTGTTGTCTGACAAGGTATTTATTCTTGCTGTGCAGTTTATGTGTAAGAAAATTTTACATGCTTTTCAATAGTTTTAACTTGTTTTATGCAAGTTGATAAGTCAAATTTTCTTGCTCTGTTGGCAGATAATTTTATTTAAAATAAACCCAAAAAAATCTGGCAATAGATAATTCTAGTTAAAATTAGAAGAAAATATCTGCCAACAAAGTAAGAATAAATTGCTTAAAATATGTAACAACTTTTGTAAACCAAGTAAAATCTTACAGAAAACTGCACAACAAAAAGAAATTCTTGTCTTGTCAAAATTATCTTTTCAGAGAAAAACAAGCATGAAGCCTTGATTTAGGATATTTTGTGTTACTGAGATTTCCCTTTTTACAGTGTGACAGATACTGTCTTCGGCAAAAAATTACATCAGTGAAGTATTCCTGATTCCAAACAATGCACAGGTGGCTGGAAAGCACTGCAAACAGCATGTCTTACTTTTTTTTTTTTTCCACAATATCTTTATTGAACCCTTTTTTTTTTTTTTTAACAAACATGATACAAACAATCAAACACTAACACTAAAGTACTACAAAAAAAAAAAAATGCACTAAAAACACCAACAACCACCAACAAAATCAAGTCTTCAACAATGCTCCTCTGTTTAGTCTAGGCAATCCATTACATAAGTATACATATTATACATTCACCAGTTTGGAATTTACAAGGTCCACACACATCATTCACCTTCTTCTTCAAGAGTTATGTTTAAATTTTTTACATAATCAATAAAAGGTCTCCATATATTCTCAAACACAATTTCCTTTGATTTCAGTATATATGTTATTCTTTCTAATGGAAGGTTTGTTAACATCTGTCTTAACCACTGAGTCACATCTGGTCTATGAGTCTTTTTCCATAGTAGTGCAATACATTTTTTGGCATTAAGCAAACTGAGGTCTATGAATGTTCTTTCACTTTTATTAAAATTATGCTTTTCTGGGTACAGACCCAACAAAAACAATTTAGGATTCAATATGATTTGTTTTGAGATTATTTTTTCAATTGTTACCCTCACCTCTTCCCAAAACATTCTTATTAATCTACATTCCCATAAACAATGAAATAGGGTTCCTTTACTTTCCATGCATTTTGTGCATGTATCCTGGTATATTTTTGTTATATCTATTTAACTCCTCCGGTGTAACATACATCCGCATTAACCATTTGAAATGTATCAATTTAAGGCGTGCATTTATTGATTTGGTTTGAGCTTCTGTACAAGCCAATTCCCATTGTTCCTCTGAAATTTCAATTTGCAGATCTTCTTTCCAGTAGTTTAATCTTTTCAGTGAATTTTCACTTGAAGATAGTGTCAATGAGTTATAAAACTCTGAAATAATACCCTTTCTTTTACTATCTTTCATCATCATTTTTTCCAAGGATGAATAAATAGGTCGAGTGAGAGCTTTATTTTGATTTGATCGAATAAAGTTTCTAAGTTGAAGATATTTAAAAAAATGTGTTCTATTGAGATTAAATTTGATCCTCAGCTCTTCAAAAGACATTATGTTGTCTGCACATGGCAAATATAAATCCTGAATCTTTTGTATCCCTTTTAAATTCCATACTTTAAATACAGCGTCCGCTCTCCCTGGTTTAAAATATTGATTACCCCATATTGGACTAAATTGTGACAATAACTGTGGTTCTTTTAAATAGTTTTTAGCTTCACACCATATTTTGATCATATGCTTTACAAATGGATTTTTAACTTGTTTTTGTAATTTTTTTGCCGAATCTGAGTATATGAATATGGGAAGAGGTAAAGGTAAATTGTATGATTCCATTTCAGTCCAGTGAGGGAGATCATTTGATGAAAAATAATATGTCATAGACCTCAGTTGTGCCGACCAATAATACAACATAAAATTTGGACATTTCAGACCTCCACGATCAAATGGTAAATATAATAAAGACAAACGTAATCTAGCCCTCCTGTTGTTCCATATAAATTCCACTAACTTTTTTTTTATTCTTGAGAATAGATCTAAAGGTGGTGATAAGGGAATGTATTGAAATAAATAAAGTATTTTAGGTAAAATATTACTTTTAAGTATATTGATTCTCCCGATCATCGACATTGGTAGTGACATCCATCTCTGAGTTAACTCATTAATATCTGACATTAAGGCTTCATAGTTGACACTGGCGACTGATTCTAGCTTAGGCATAATTTGGATTCCTAAATATTTAAACTGATTTACAACATTGAATTGATTTACCTCAGGGGCTGGGTAATTTCTCTGGGTCTCATTTAGCATTAATATTGAAGATTTAGTTTTATTTATTTTATATCCTGATATTTCCCCAAAATTCTTTATTAAATTCAACAAGGTTGGAATTGATTTTTTTAGATTCGACATAAACAAAATTATATCATCGGCGTACAGGGAGATTTTATGTTCTGTTGGTCCAACTTTAATTCCATATATTTGTGAATGTAAACGTATCGCTATCGCTAAAGGTTCAATTGCCATAGTAAACAGTAAAGGTGAAAGTGGACAGCCTTGTCGACATCCTCTATTGATTTTTATTGGTTTTGAAATATTGTTATTTGTTAGGATTTCTGCTGTAGCATTATTGTATATTATTTGAACCCATTTTATGAAATTATTTCCAAGTCCAAACCTTTGTAGGACTTCAAAAAGAAAGGGCCATTCAACTCTATCAAAGGCCTTTTCGGCGTCCAATGATAGGAGAGCTGTATCCGGTGCTTCTTTATTAAAATAAATAATATTAAATAGTCTTCTTACATTATGGAAGCCTTGTCTACCCTTTATAAAGCCATTCTGATCTCGATTAATAATATTTGGTAAAATTTCTTGTATTCGTCTTGCTAAAATTTTACAGATTATCTTAAGGTCGGCGTTTAATAGGCTTATTGGTCTCATATTTTCACATTTATTAGAGGGCTTACCTGGTTTTGGCAGTAGTATAATTAAGGCATTATTTATGTATGATGGTAAATTATTATTTTGAAATGCTTCTAAGACCATTTCCAAAAAAGGTTTTATTAATTTATTCTTAAATTTTTTATAAAGGTCAACTGGAAGACCATCTGGTCCTGCACTTTTTCCTGATTTCATATTATCAATGGCTAGCCCAACTTCTTCTTGACTAATTTTAGACTCCAATATCTCCCTGTTTTCATTTGGTATACACGGTATAGATAGTTCGTTCAAAAACCCATTTAGTTTTGTTAAATCAGGTTCATTTTTGGTATCATATAATTTTTCATAGTAATCTCTAAAGGCTCTATTAATTTCTAAAGGATCTATAACTACCTGTCCGTTACTTATAATACTGGTAATTGGTGTTTTAATTTCCAATTGTTTAATCTGCCATGCTAATAATTTTCCTGATTTTTCACCTTGTTCATAAAAAGATTGTTTCAATCTTAGAAGACTCGAGGCAGCTCTATTCGCTGATTTTTTGTCGTATTCAGCTCTCAAAATCAGTAATTCATTCTCCAACCTTGGGTCACTTCCTGCATACACTTTTTCCTGAAGACTTTTTATTTTATGTTCCAATTTAGCTCTCTCCTCTCGAGTCTTCTTAGATTTTGATCCTGTATAACTAATAATATGTCCCCTAATAAAAGCTTTGAAAGCCTCCCACTTTACACATGCTGATGTTTGTGTAGTATTGATGTCAAAGAACTCGTCTATCTGTTTTTCTATATACTTGACAAATTCCTCATCCTGAAGCCATTTATGCTGAAATTGCCATCTACCTGATTCCTTTGTCAATTTTTTATCTACATATATTAGACAACAGGGTGCATGATCAGAGATCACGATGTTATCATAAAAGCAGTTTTGAATCTTGGACCTTAATTCTGTGGAAATCAAAAAATAATCAATACGTGAGAATGTCTTGTAGGTACTGGAATAACAAGAATAGGCTTTAACTTGTGGTTTCATTTCTCTCCATATATCTAACAATCTCAATTCTTTCATAAAATGATTAATAGTCATCCTACATCCAATGTGCGTACAATCCAGTCCTGTTGATCTATCCACACCTGGATTCAATGTACAATTAAAATCCCCTGCTATTATATGTTGCCCTGTAAGTGATGATAAGATGAGAAATAAATTAGCAAAGAACTTCTGATCATCTATATTGGGACCATATAAGTTCACAAGATTTATATTTTCTAATAGCAAAGAACCTTGAATGATTACATATCTTCCAAATTTGTCTCCAATTACATTTTTCACTTGAAAAGGAACTGATTTATGTATGAGAGTCATAACTCCCCTGGCTCGGGATGAAAATGAAGAGGTGAATACACTTCCCTGCCATCTACTCCTAATTCTTTTAACATCCTCCTCTATCAGATGAGTTTCTTGTAAAAACACAATTCTTGAACCCATGTCCTTTATTTTATTCATAACTTGTTTAAGTTTTTTTTAAATTTTGTAGACCTCTGCAATTCCATGAAGTTAAATTAAGATTAACACTTTGGTCCATGATCAATAGAGAGTTTGGGATTACCTTGCAGTGTAAACATGCTCATACAGAGAAGCAAAAACATGAGTGGTTGAACATTCATCCTACAAACTACACACAAACAAATTTCCCCTTCCCACACTTGTGGCAAACCCCCCAAAATCAAAAGAAAAATTCTGTCTCCCGATATAGCCATCGACCGTTCCACACCCACGGGGAACAGCCTAAGCCACTCCTTCTTCATCCTCCCAATCACCCTAACTCTACTGCTTTTAATGACGTAACATTAACTCTCCTCTGTAGTTTTCCAACTTAACTCCAAAATTTTTAACAACTTTGTACATCATAGTTTTTTTTTTGTTTGTTTTGTTTTTGTTTTGTTTTTTTAATATATAATACAATCTATATTTTGTAAACTTACTATTTACTTCAAGTCAGTCAGATGCCTGTGCAAATGCTTAATTATTCTACCTTATATTTTGTTCATGCTTAGCTCCCACCAGTCTCTTCTTCTTCTTTGATCTTCTTGATGAACTCCTGCGCCTCCTCTGGGGTCTTGAAGATGTGGGTTCTGCCCTCATACGTGGTCAGCAGTCTCGCAGGATAGATTACACCATGACGAATCCCAAGGTTGCGCAGCTCCTCACGTACGGGATCAAACTGCTTCCTCAATTGCTGGATTCCTGTGGCCAAATCTGGGTAGAACCGCACCTGCTGGTCCTGGTGTTTAATCTCTCCTTTAGCACGTGCAGCGTTGAAGATCTTCATCCTGTCTCTGTTGCTAAGAAACTTCATAATTAAGGTCCTCGGCGGTCCCTTATCTCTCCGTGGGCCAATACGATGTGCTTTTTCCAGAACCACTGCTGATTGCAACTCCTCGCTGCCCAGCACCTCCGGAATCCACTTTTCCAGAAAGGAACATACGTCCCGACCTTCTGATTCCTCTGGAAGACCCACCAGCCTCAAATTATTCTGTCTCGACCGAGATTCCAAATCCAAAATATTATCTTCCAGAGATTTATTTTTTTTTTCCAAAGTGCGCACCTTTAATTGAAGACGGGTGACGTCATCTTCAGCACTAGCGAGACGGAGCTCCATCTGCGCCGTTCGTTCTACACAGTCACCCAATTCCTTTCTTATTCCTTCCAACGCTGTCATAATCCCATCAAATCTAGAGGAAAAGTCCGCTCTCATTGAACTCATGGCAGCCATCAGCGCATCTGTGCCATTCCCTGCATTTATCGCACCGCTGCCAGCCTCCTCCGCCATATATGGAGTTTTGTTTGCTGCGTCACAGACCTGAAAGTCCGTTAATTTGGACTGTTTCGGCGGCTCGCTTTTTCCTTTTCCTGGTTTTCCAGCCTTAGGCTTCGCCGACATATCCTCGCCCAAATGCTGGGATACGTTCTGTCCCAAATGAGAGAGTTATTTGCCAATTTTTTTTCTCCAGGAGCAGAGCAGAGCGAGACACGTCCGTCCTACGTGGCAGCCATAACCGGAAGTGATGTCTTACCTTTTTAGAAGTGTTTTCTTTTGACCTTCTTTAAAGGGCCTATATCATGCAAAATCGACTTTTTTGAGCTTTTAAGCATGTTATAATATTAATTCCTCACCAAAAACACCCCCAAAGAGGTATTTTGCTCCATTCAAACATCTCTGAGTATTCCTCCTCAGCCCTGCTCTCTGAGCTGCTGCTCCGCCCTGCCCCTGATAATGACTGGGTCCCCACGTTCATACGTATGAACGTGGGTGAGCCGTCAACTCCAGGAAGTGCCTGTGCTGCCAGCACCGCCCCCAGGCTAACACACACACCCACTTTCTCCGCGCAGCTAACGGAGCGGTGATCAGCAAAACTCTTTCACTTTAGCATTGACGTTGTGAAGAAGTAGTTCCTCTCGCACCTAATCTGCTCAGTGACAACAACTGTTTGCTTTTTTACGTAAGACAATGTCTTCTAAGTTTTCGTGGGCGGAACCCAGCGACACATTGAAGCAGACGGCTCAGGGGCTATGTCATGAAATGGGCGGCAGCCACAAGAAGGAGAGGCTGAGCCTCAGAGATCGAGGCATCTTACTTCCGGGTTGGAAAAGTAGCTCGCGAAAATAACTAATTTCATAAGAAATTCATTCTCCAGTGTACCAAAGGTAATATACTATCACATACATGCATATAGTTTACTCTGAAAGGCTTAAAATAGCATGATATAGGCCCTTTAAAGAAAAATCCTTCATTATGTTCTTTAAGTCTAGCTCACGAATATCGTCATACTCTATGGATGCATACTTGTTCCAGTCTACTTTTTACTAAGTTTGGAGTCCATTGTCCCACGCACAGCTGTCTGATGTAAGCAATCATGCCCTTTCTTCTCCCTTCGCCCTTCTCCTCCAGGTGAGTGCTTTAACAGCCCACCTGTCTCCTCCGTGTAGCCTCCTCCACTCGATGCTCCAGCTTAGAAAAATCCTTTACACTTCAAGAATGTTTGAGCAATTCGTTTTCCCTAAGCTGTTTTCCTCTCAATTTTATGAGTGCCACTTTCAAACATTTTTCTGGACATTTTGACTGAGCTAATTACTTCTTACCTCTCACTGACGCTTGCATAGTCACATGTCAAAACAATTCCTCTGATAGGCTATTGTTACACGGTACCCACGTGAGGCACTTGTAAATTAGACCAATCAGCAGCCACACATGAATATCAAGTGATGGACATAGAAATTGACCAGTTAACAATGTGATCTTTTTCATTGGCTCATGATAGGCCTTGAATTTCGTAGGCCTCTGGGCTTCACCCCAGACTAGCCCGTTCGTTAAGGTGGCCTTGAATATACAGGACAATGCACATCCCACTTGGGACAAACATATTGAGCCCAATAAATGGGATGTCCCGGCTAAAATGGGACAGCTGGCAACCCTAGTAATCGCCCACTCTAATCGAAGATTACTTGAGTAATTGGATACTTTTTTTAAAGAAACTTGCATTGACCAAAATGTGTGGAACTTTCTTTCCTAAAGAGCAGTAGTAATTGTACTGAACACCCAATAACACAGTTACAAATTTATTGGAATGCTTATTGCATTGTTTACTGCATAGAATGGGTGGCTTGCATAGATTGGGTGGCTGTGGTGCAGGTGTAGTATAGCCGACTACTGATCGGAGGGTCAGGGATTCGATTCCTGCTCTGTCTGCAGTCTGCATGTCAAAGTGTCCTTGAGCAAGACACTGAACCCCCAGTTGCTCCTGGTGGGTCAGGCCAGCGCCAGTCCATGGCAGCTCTGCTGCCATCAGTGTATGAATGTACAGTGCATCCAGAAAGTATTCACAGCGCTTCACTTTTTCCACATTTGTTATATTACAGCCTTATTCCAAAATGGATTAAATTCATTTTTTCCTCAAAATTCTACACACAATACCCCATAATGACAACATGAAAAAAGTTTTTTTTTTTTAGATTTTTGCAATTTTAAAAAAAAAATAAACTAAGAAATCACATGTACATAAGCATTCACAGCCTTTCCCATGAAGGTCAAAATTGAGCTCAGGTGCATCCTGTTTCCACTGATCATCCTTGAGATGTTTCTACAGCTTAACTGGAGTCCACCTGTGGTAAATTCAGTTGATTGGACATGATTTGGAAAGGCACACACCTGTCTATATAAGGTCCCACAGTTGACAGTGCATGTCAAAGCACAAACCAAGCATGGAGTCAAAGGAATTGTCTACAGACCTCTGAGACAGGATAGTCTTGAGGCACAAATCTAGGGAAGGGTACAGAAAAATTTCTGTGACTTTGAAGGTCCAAAGGTTGAGCACAGTGGCCTCCATCATCCATAAATGGAAGAAGTTCGAAACCACCAGGACCCTTCCTAGCGCTGGCCGGCCGTCTAATTCAATTCAATTCAAACGTTTATTTCAAACTCAAGGTTCATAGTATATACAAAACATGTGTAAAAAAAATAAAAGTGCATAAAACGTGTAAAAATAAAAGTGTATAAAATTCAGCAATCACACGGCGCTCATATGACAACAATAAAATACAATAATGAACTCAGTATAAAACAGAACACCACCACTTCCAAATGCTGGAGTGAAGTGTGAGTGACGAGTTAACAATTGCGGATATAAAATGGTTGTTACATGCCAGCAACCTTCTCATAAAACTATAGACATTCTTTCGTAACAACTCGCAAAAAGACGGAATATTCAAGGACACAAACATCTTGTTTGCACTCGACCTACGAGGTATAGCTAACAACCTTCTTAAGGAATTATTATATGCAATGCGGATTTTGTTCCTAACAGCAACATTGCTATTAAACCATTGAGGCGAGCAATACATTGAGGTACAGAAAGTCTTGAACAACATACATTTAACATCAGGAGAACACCTATGGAAATTTCACAACAGTAAATTTGTTTGAGCATAGAGTTTCCTGAGTTGCCTATTACAGTCAACATTGGTCTTACCACATTCAATCCACACATCTAGGTATTTGGCTTTTTCAACAAAGTTCAAACTATTGCCACAAAGTAGCATAACAGGATCCGAAGTTTTGACACCCTTCGGTTTGAATGCCATACACATAGATTTAGTACAGTTGAACAAGATGTCATTTTTTTCACCAAATTTCTCACATACTGAGAGGAGATGTTGCATAGCTGCAGTAGACAAACTTAACAAACAAAGAATGGAATGCATTCCCTCACACAAAAATTTAAAACATCAATAATATCACTATAAAACCTATCGATATCATCCTTGTGGGCCACACAATTACGGTCCTGACACCTAATGGCGTCCGTAGGAGCACGGATATTACAGAGTTTCCTACAAGTAAGTTCCTTATACCTGGACAAGTCTGACGCTGTGGCATCACGCCATTTGTATGTCCTACTACCTGCTGTGGCCGAGGAAGCTCCCTGGGAGCCGCTTACAACACTTGATACCTCAATATCCACAGATAAAGGTAAATGATTGGAACTCACATAACCATACAGAACTCTGATATTGGACACATTATCATGACCTGAGGATGTAGTCACACAGTGATCAAGCCATGATGTAGAGCCATGGGCCATGCTAACATGAGTAAAAGTATCACCTGGTAAGATAATCCTGTCCGAGATATGCAAATATGTAAAGATATGTATCTAAACTGAGCAATCGGGGGAGAAGGGCCTTAGTCAGGAAGGTGAGCAAGAACCCGATGGTCACTCTGTCAGAGCTCCAGCGTTCCTCTATGGAGAGAGGAGAACCTTCCAGAAGGACAACCATCTCTGCAGCAATCCACCAATCAGGCCTGTATGTTAAGAGTGGCCAGACGGAAGCCACTCCTTAGTAAAAGGCACATGGCAGCCCGCCTGGAGTTTGCCAAAAGGAATCTGAAGGACTCTCAGACCATGAGAAACAAAATTCTCTGGTCTGATGAGACAAAGATTGAACTCTTTGGTGTGAATGCTAGGCATCATGTTTGGAGGAAACCAGGTACTGCTCATCACCAGGCCAATACCATCCCTACAGTGAAGCATGGTGGTGGCAGCATCATGCTGTGGGGATGTTTTTCAGCTGCAGGAACTGGGAGACTAGTCGGGATAAAGGGAAAGATGAATGCAGCAATTTTCAGAGACCTCCTGAATGAAAACCTGCTCCAGAGTGCTCTTGACCTCAGACTGGGGCGGAGTTCATCTATCAGCAGGACAACGACCATAAGCACGCAGCCAAGATATCAAAGGAGTGGCTTCAGGACAATTGTGTGAATGTCCTTGAGTGGCCCAGCCAGAGCCCAGACTTGAATCCAATTGAACATCACTGGAGAGGTCTGAAAATGGGTGTGTACCAACGCTTCCCATCCAACCTGATGGAGCTTGGGAGGGGCTGCAAAGAGGAATGGACCAAATTGCCCAAAGATAGGTGTGCCAAGCTTGTGGCATCATATTCAAAAAGACTTGAGGCTGTAATGGCTGCCAAAGGTGCATCAACAAAGTATTGAGCAAAGGCTATGAATACTTATATACATGTGATTTTCTTACTTTTTTATTTTTGATAAATTTGCAGAAATATAAAAAAGAAAGTTTTTCACGTTGTCATTATGGGTTATTGTGTGTAGAATTTTGAGGAAAAAATGAATTTGATCAATTTTGGAATAAAGCTGTAACATAACAAAATGTGGAAAAAGTGAAGCGCTGTGAATACTTTCTGGATGCGCTGCATGTGTGAATGGGTGGATAGCAGGATCTGTAAAGTGCTTTGGTCATTCAGAGATGAGTAAAAAGTGCTATATATGTGAATGCCATTTACCATAGAACATAACTTTAAACGTTATGCTACACTATAAAGTTCTGTTCGCTAGCCATATATTCTTTGGTCATAAGCATAATTAGCGTAGCTGACTGCATTCTATTCATCTTAATTTAAAATCTTAATCGCGTACCTTGTTTTGGATGTGCTGTCTGTGCATGATGTGGGATGCTTTCTGCCAAGACACTGTAACATCGACAGTGCAGGATGCTAACTTGTCGCTCAGCTTCACCATGTACACACTGCACAATGTTTTCCTTCAATTTAACCTTGAAATGATGGCAGACTTGAGAAACTTTTGTTGTTTTTTCTGACTTTCTTCCTCTTTGCTGGCCTGTCATTATGTCCCTCTGATATGGCACCATTAAACAAAGTTGTGCGTAGCGTGAAGAAGATCGTACCAGAAGAAGGTCATGTAGACCGGAAGCGCTATATTCGACACGTCAAAGCATAGATTTTGAATTGAGGAATTTTTGTAATTGAATTATTCAAATTATTCGAGTAATCGTTGCAGCCCTAATAGGGATTGGTGCATCATCCCAAGTGTCAAGTATTGCTATACTACGCCAAATCAGTCTTTTGCCCCACCCCTAGCACCATCTAATAGACTGAAAAGCCAAATGGTTTTTATTACTCAGGTACCTCAAAAGGTAAATTTGCATTTATTAAAAATTATTAATAATTGTTACAAAGTATCACAATACTGTATCTCTGAATTGAGACAGTATCACCACCACAAAGTATCACACACTAAGACGCATCGACTTCCCCCCCACCCCTAAGGATGGATAAAAATCATAAACAGAAAATTGACAAAAACAGACGATGAGTTATAGCTGAATGCCAGTGGACTCCTCTCTCAGGTGGCACAAGGCAGGTTGACCTCAAAGTCAGTCAGAAATCCTGGCTGTCCCAACTCAGACCAACTAATATTAGCAGCCAAATCTACCCGAGTATTAGAGTAGTAGATGGTGAATTAATAAAGGACCTAGTCTACAACAGTGAACTAGTATTTACAAAAAAGGCCGGTAAAATCCTTGATTGCACTAATTGGTGTCACTAAGTTAGCTGTGCTAATCGCCCCAGGACCTGCGTCTTACCAGGAAAAAATAACAAGAATAGGGCAGACTGACATTTTATATATATATTAATACAAAAATAACTTTCTTCTTCTAAATTTTCAACTTTTCTTGTATTTTTTAAAAACTCTGTAGCTTTTCTCGTTATCTTAGTTTTGTATATTTATAACTTTTGCCACCTAAATTTGCAACTTTTTCTCTCATGTTTTATCAAGTTTGTTTTTTTATATAGATTTTTTGGTCATAGCCACAGGGGGCCACTTGTTACGGACAAAAGAACTGCATGTGGCTTTGAAGCAGCAGGTTGGAGACCTCTGGGTTACGGTATTGTGTCTCTTAAGTTATCTTCACGCAGCAGCTAAGAAGATCAATCTGTCTGCTAAATGAATATTCTTTTACTGTAGATGTTGGGAGCACAGGGGGGAAAATCACCACTAACAGTCAAGTAAACAAGGGTCCGCTGATTTCTAAATCAATTTTATGTCAGTTAAAAAAGATTAAAGCTCTGAGGTTAAAAAAAAAAAGTCCGTCATTGGTGAAAGGGAAACTATTACATGTTTCTAATAATGACGCTCTCATCATTGTATGTTCTCAAACATAGGAGTTGCTGCCAAGTGTTAATAACCAATAATGGTCATTTTTCTATCCAGATAAGCTACACTGCAAAAAATGAAATTGTAGTAAGAAAAAATATGTTAAATCAAGGATATAATTCTTGTTTTGTTTTGTTTTTTGTCTGACAAGATATTTTTTCTTGTTGTGCAGTTTTCTGTAAAAAAAAAATGTACTTGTTATATATTTACTTGTTTTAAGCAATTTATTCTAGTTTTAAATTTACAAAAAATTCTGCCATTGGAGCAAGAAAATTTTAATTTTAATTGCTTAAAACAAGTATAATTTTTTGCCAGGAAATTTTTACTTGTTTCAAGCAATTTGATAAGTAAAATTTTCTTGCTCCATTGGCAGGATTTTTTTTAAACTTAAAACCAAAATAAATTGCTTAAAACAAGTAAAAAATATCTCATAACATGTAAAATTTTCTTACAGAAAACTGCATGACAAAAATTATCTTGTTAGACAAAAAACAAGAATTTTTTTTTTTTTTTTTTTTAGATTTAGTGTACTTTATTGATCCCCAGAGGGGAAATTGAGGGTCATCCACCACCTGGATGGATGAGCAGCCATGCTACGGCGCTATCCCTTAACCATTCACACACACATTCACACCTAGGGCCACTTTAGAGTCTCCAATTAACCTAACCTGCATGTTTTTTGGCATGTGGGAGGAAACCGGAGAAATCCCAGAGTAAACCCACACAAACACGGGGAGAACATGCAAACTCCACACAGATCACTGTTGGTCGGGGGCTGGGATCGATCCCACGATCCTCGGGCCAAGGGTAAACTGTGCTGCCGCAGTGCTAACTACTGCGCCACCGTGCAGCCCATATCTTATATCATATCCTTATATCCTTGATTTAAGATATTTTTTTTCTTACTGAGACTTCCTTTTTTGCAGTGTAAAGAAATTCAGCAGTATTGTCGTATACATGCTTAACTAGGCTGTGTTTGTGTGTCTAAATGTGTGACGCAGGCTTCAATTTCAATGTAACACAAACCCTTTAGAAAGCATTTAATTCTTCAGCTACAGTGACGTCTAAAAATATTTTCATGTTAGCAGTTCTGGTTTGGTGACATTCATCAGATGTCTCGCTAAAATGCCAACATTCTCAGTTAATTGGAAAGGCATGCAAAGTAATTCATCTAATTGTCCACCTTGTGCCTTTCCCACCCCTGCAGCTAACAGTGTTCACAACATTTCTATAAATAGTTCTGTTCAGAACATGCACTCCAGAGCCCCGTGACCCTGCCTGACACAACTTTGTCTCACCTCATTTTTCTCCATCTCCTTCCTAATGGAAACCAGATCCTTCCCCTCTAGCTCCTGGTGCAGTATCTGTAATTTTAGCTCACACTGGTTCATCAGTTGCACAACAAACTCATCTGATTCTGGACACACTTCAGCAACTGTGTCCTCACTCTGGAAGAACAGAAGAAGACTGTCAATAGAAATTTTGAGAAATACCAAATTAGACCCAAAATTTATTGCATGGATAAAAGGGAGGAAATTTAAAATGGAAGTTTTTGATTATTAGGAATGCAGTGAGAAATAGTTAACTAGTTCATTATCTTGTTTTTTGATGTTTTTTTTTTTTACCAGTGTGATGTGCTGTAGCTTTCTTGCCAGCTGGTCAACTCCACCTCGAGCAGTGCCCAGAGTTTTCACAAGCCATTCCAGACGTTCTTTAGCTGCGTCACACCTCTGCTTCTGAGCCTGCAGGTGCAGCTCACACTCCTCTAGCTTCTGTTGGTCACTAATGATGAGAGCAGAGGCTTGACACCACTGGAGGTTAATGTGCATGGGTCAGATGACAAAAACACAGCAACCACCTCCTTTATCACTGGCCAAAAAAGCCTATAAAAATGACAATCAGGGGGTGTGTCTTGGCAGCCTAATGCCTTGTTTTTCAACCAGGAGTCCTCAGGAAATTGTCTAATTTCACTTCTTAACCTCTTAAAATTCTGATGTTCCACCCGTGGAGCGTTTCACATTAGCTGGAAACTGGCTAGAATGCTAAGGGGTTTTAATTGATCCAGATTTACAAATAATTTGCTACTGTTGTGGATAGGTGAATCTTTATGTGAGGAAATGGGAGCGGAGCATAAAGCCTTATGTCACGCAGCAAAGTGCTGGCCCGTGTACATGAGCTTTTTTCATTTTATAACATTTTTGGTTGGTGGGATACCCTAAGATTTTTCAATGTAAAAAGGTTTCCTTGGCTCAAAAAAGGCCAGGAGCATGTTGTTCAAGCACCGTGATCGCACTGTTTGAATCCAAGCCAGAGTGATTGCTAGGATGGCGTGTCTCTTCCCCCTGCTCACCCCATTTCCTGTCTAGGTCCAAAAATAAATCTTTACAAATCACCATTTCAGAGATTTTGTCAGTGGTAGGAATGCATTCACTCCATATTCACAGCCGAGCAAAAATTTCTTGGCAGCATTGTGACCATCACACTCTGGTAAACGCACCAATCAAAGGAATGAAGCAGGCACGGTGCCAGTAACAGAGAAACAACAATAATGCCACCAGGGCCCTGTTCCAGAAAGCAGGTTTAGTTGCTTGCCTGGTTAAGTTAATGCATAGTTTGTGGTAACTCTGAGTTTTCGGTTCCAAAAAGTCAGAGTATGTTTGTAACCATGGTTACAAAGGCTGTGAACATAACCTGCTCCTGACTAGGTTATGTTGGGGCTATGTTTAGAGCATTTAAACTTAAGAGGAACAACATCCACAAATAGAAGCGTGATGGCAGAGAATCAGAGAACTAATCACTCAAAATCACTTTTAATAAAACACACCATCACTAATTTGTTTTTAACGTGCCTTCTTCATTTCCTGAACATGCATCATTTTCCTTCCATCTTTACATGCAGATATTTCATCTCCAAATCTATTTTCAGGTTTTTGGTTGTTTTTTTTTTATTGAGATAGATTTTGTACAGATCCTTTGCTGGCAACTACAATGAAATTTGTAAATTTAAGTTTGTTTTGTATTTGTATTTTGTATACTTTTATTAATCCCAGAAGGAAATTCAGGGCATCCATGTGGATGGACGAGGCAGCCACAGTGCGGCACCATCTTTTCACCATTCACACACATACAGTCATGTGAAAAAATTAGCCCTGTATAAGCCTGTGTGTTTTTTTAACATATTTGGACATATGGATATTGAATATCAATGTTAAAAATACTGGGAGATTCGTGTAATACAACTAAACAATTAAAAATGAATTAAAGACTTTTTTCAAATTTTCTGTAAAATGTAATTCTAAACAAATAGTGAGGAATAAATTAGGACACCCCCCCATCTTTTTTAGGACACCCCCACATTCATTCCCACTTAAAATGGCTAAAATAAATGTTAAAAAATGCAAAAAACAAAAAAAAAAAAAAACAAGGTTAGACATAGATAAGTGAACATTTCTTAATAAAGAACTGAACGTGGGGTGTCCTAATTTTTTCACATGACTGTATTTGCACCTAGGACTACTTTTAGAGTCTCCAATTAACCTAACTTGCATGTTTTCAGCCTGTGGGAGGAAACTGGAGTACCCGGGGTAAACCCACACAGACATGGGCAGAACATGCAAACGCCACACAGAAGGGCCACTGATGGTCGGGGGTGGGATCGAACCCACGACCTTCTTACTGTGGTGCCACAGTGCTAACCACTGCTCCACTGAGCTGCCTAAATTTAGTGATCTTAAAGGTAAAATATTCAGTTCTGCTTAAATATGCCTCACATTAAAATTAACAAAATCAGTTTCTTGCATTGTCAAATTGCTGCATAGATTT
The DNA here is from genome assembly GCA_020510985.1 of Pholidichthys leucotaenia. Lineage (NCBI taxonomy): Eukaryota > Metazoa > Chordata > Actinopteri > Cichliformes > Pholidichthyidae > Pholidichthys > Pholidichthys leucotaenia. The sequence continues at coordinate 82,014,744 of CM035848.1, read as the reverse complement.
TGGAGGAGGATCCACCACACTGCACTGTTCAGTCTCTTATGTAACAAAAATAAGGTCTGCTGCAAATCCTCCAGTCTCTAAATACCACAGTCACATATTGGATGTTTGGCACATATTGTCCATAAAGCTGAGTGGACCCTCTGGACCCTCTATGTCCACATCTGTCACAGCTGACCCTGTCCCCTTCTCTTCAGCCGTTTAACTGTATTAACAGTCTTATGGACTTTGACCTAATGAAGGATAATTTGTCAAAAAAAAACAAAACACTATATTTGGATTGCAAGACTAGGGCAGCATCTTGGACTGTGAAGGTGATAAAATTGAAAAAAAAAAAGTTAAAATGAAAAGCCCACATTCATTCAATAAAAAAAGATGGGCTTGTGAGGGAAATGGGTTGAACAGAGAAATCCATGAAAAAGGTTTGTATAAAGTAACACTACAAGGCTTGCATATGCAAGTCTTACTGTAATTACAATATGAGAAAAAAATTAAAATCCATACTGTATAATCTGATTAACTAGCTATGTGGGAAAAGTTGAAAAGCCTTAACAAAGCTTCACAAAATAAGCAATGAAGGATGGAACCATCAGACTTTCTTTCATTTTACCAGGACGGTACCCTAAAATTCTCTCTGGATATCTGTTCATGACAGTAGTATTCATTTTTTAAAATTTGGTATTTGGATATTTTCCCTTTTACACAAACTGCTCAATTTAATGATGCTAATTCAATTTCCAAAAAAGGTCACAAAATTACAAGAATAAATTTAGAAATACATAAAGAAAAAAAACTTCAAATTTATGTGAAAAAATGCTAATTTATGAACGAAAAATTATTTACATTTACAAAGAAATGTGCAAAAATTTTTGGGAAAACAACTTCAAATTACATGGAAAAATTGCATATTTATAAGAAAAATAGCATAATTACAAGAAAAAAAGGCTCTCAAATTTCCATGAAAAGCTGCAAATTTATGAAAAAAGGTACAAATTTACATGAAAATAATTTTTTTGTTAAAGGAAAATCCATTATATCTGAATGTAATGATAAAGGTTGTAAAATACTGCCTTGTAATTCACTTGATTTATGACATCACAGTATTCTGAAAACTTACTTTTTATGTAAAATATACAGTAGTGTGAAAAAGTGTTTGCCCCCTTCCTGATTTCTCATTTTTTTTGTATGTTTGTCACATTTAAATGTTTCAGATCAAACAAATTTAAATATTAGCCAAACACAAGTAAACACAAAATGCAGTTTTTAATTGAAGGTGTTTATTATTAAGGGTAAAAAAAAACTAAGACTACATGGCCCTGTGTGAAAAAGTGATTGTCCCCCTGTTAAAACATAAATTAACTGTGGTTTATCACATCTTTGGAAAGCTGAGTTCAATTTTCTAGCCATTTCTAAAGCTTTGGGACTCCAGCGAACCACAGTGAGAGCAATTATCCACAAATGGTGAAAACATGGAACAGTGGTGAACCTTCCCAGGAGTGGCCGGCCGACCAAAATTACCCCAAGAGCGCAGCGGCGACTCATCCAAGAGGTCACAAAAGACCCCACAACAGCATCCAAAGAAACGCAGGCCTCACTTGCCTCAGTTAAGGTCAGTGTTCATGACTCCACCATAAGAAAGAGACTGGGCAAAAATGGCCTGCATGGCAGAGTTCCGAGACGAAAACCACTGCTGAGGATAAAGAACATAAAGGCTTGTCTCAGTTTTGCCAGAAAACATCTTGATGATCCCCAGGACTTTTGGGAAAATACTCTGTGGACTGATGAGACAAAAGCTGAACTTTTTGGAAGGTGCGTGTCCCATTACATCTGGCGTAAAAGTAACACAGCATTTCAGAAAAGGAACATCATACCAACAGTAAAACATGGTGGTGGTAGTGTGATGGTCTGGGGCTGTTTTGCTGCTTCAAGACCTGGAAGACTTGCTGTGGTAAATGGAACCATGAATTCTGCTGTCTGCCAAAAAACCCTGAAGGAGAATGTCCGGCCATCTGTTTGTGACCTCAAGCTGAAGCGCACTTGGGTTCTGCAGCAGGACAATGATCCAAAAACACACCAGCAAGTCCACCTCTAAATGGCTTAAGAAAAACAAAATGAAGACTTTGGAGTGGCCTAGTCAAAGTCCTGACCTGAATCTGATTGAAATGCTGTGGCATGACCTTAATAAAAAGGTGGTTCACACTCGAAAACCCACCAATGTGGCTGAATTACAACAATTTTGCAAAGATGAGTGGGCCAAAATTCCTCTACAGTGCTGTAAAAGACTCATTGTCAGTTATTGCAAATGCTTGATTGTAGTTGTTGCTACTAAGGGTTGCCCAACCAGTTATTAGGTTTAGGGGGCAATGACTTTTTCACACAGGGCCATGTAGGTTTGGATTTTTATCCCCTTAATAATAAACACCTTCATTTAAAAACTGCATTTTGTGTTTACTTGTGTTATCTTTGTCTAATATTTAATTTGTTTGATGAGCTGAAACATTTAAGTGTGACAAACATACAAAAAACAAGAGAAATCAGGAAGGGGGAAACACTTTTTCACACCACTGTGTGTGACCAAAGAGACAGGCAGTGAAGTCCATTTGATGACATCCAACCAGGAGTTTGAACTCAAAACCTCCTGCACCAAAGTCCAACACTCTACTTGTATTACCAAGAACACTGGTCCACTTAGCAAACTAAGTAGGAATGCTTTTATTGACTTCATTACATATAGACTGAAGAATCCGTAAACTCACTCCATGCAGTTGGTAGGTCTTTGCAGGTCAGCTCCCTGCATCTTTGGCTGATGTTGCCATTTTTTTCTTCTTGATTATGATTTTTTTTTCCCACTCCTCATATGCCTCCAAGAGTGCTTGTAACTCCCTCTCAGAGAAATAATTCTCTCTCTTTGCTCCCACTGCTCGTGGTTTCAGCACTCAATACATGCTGTCTTAATAGGCTTGCCATGAATGCACACGTCTTTAGGTCAATCAAGTCTGAGTTGATCAAACAGATTCATAACCGGAGTTCTGGAACCAGAAACTCGGAGTAAGCTTTGGCAGGTTCACTTAATTCCAAGTTCAGGGTTTATTTCAGGCTTTGTTAACCCTGTTTTCTGGAATACCCCCGTGGTGTCAGTCAGTTTGAGATTGTAAGCTTTTTTAGACCCAGTTAAATTCTAGGTAGTTAAAGCATCACTATGTAACTTTCTTGTTCGAGGCATAAACACTGAAAAGACTGCAACTGCAACTATGGCAACTGTGGCCACAGTCCCAACAGCCAATCACAGGGTGCTTAGCTGCTGGTGGCTAAAGTTGTGCCCTGTGATTGGCTGTTGGGACTCAGGTTATAGTCACCACAGTGGTAGTCCTTTCAGTGTTCCTAACAAACACAGAGCTGTTGCAGGTAATGCAAGCCCACTTAGGTTATGAGGGAAGTGACATTCATCCAGTCAAAGGTTGATACGTATATGGTCAAAATCATTTTGAAAACATGATTTTGAAAGGTGAAAATCTTACATAGTGTTGCTTTAAATACAATACTCCAATCACTCACTGAAACAGGAAGGAGCAGGGAGGATTTGCGGGTTCAATCTGCGCAGAGTATCGTTTGACAGAGACCTGAAATAACACTGACTACAGTTCATGACATCACCACCACGATCGACATACACAAGGTGAATGAACAAAACAACAACCATTCCATTTTTCTGCTGGGAATCATGGGGGGGGAGCTGAAAAGTTCATAGGCTGACCATAATGAACTAGTCAAATTTGACCAAATGTGGTTTATTTTTCAACATAGTCTCTCCTTTGGTCCACAAACTTCTTCCACTGATGTTGCAGTGCTTGGATCCCTGTGGTATAGAAGCTCTCTTCTTGATCCTCAAAAGCATAACTCCTTAGTCAGCCTACGAACTTTTCAGCCCCCCGTCGTATGTTGGTATGTTTGCAGAGGGAAGGAGTCAGTGGAGAGTTACTCATTTATTTACAGCCTATAAAGTAAGTTTACTAATGTTGATGTAACAGCTGTTATACAAATCTACCTACGGGTACAAATAAAGTAACCTGAACCTGAACCTGTCTCATGGTCCGGGTCAATGTGGGACTCACCTGGAGACTTTAGCTTCCCCAGAATACTTCAACTCCTTAAACTGCTGACTCAGAAGCTCCTTCTGCTCATTCAGCTGGTGCAGAACCTCCTCATTTTCTTCCTTCAGCTTCTCCAAACGCTCATGTGTCTCCTTCTGAGAGTTAAAGCGCTCCACTATCTCCTGCACATAGAGCAGATAGAGTAAAACGCATTGACAGGAAGGAGATAAACACATCTCTGCAGTGCCTTCCCACATGTGTACCTGTACATGAGTGACCCCCGTAGCCTCCTTGATGTGTCTGAAGGCCTCTTCAAAGGTAGAAATGACTTTCTCCTCTTCACCCTCCATCCTGGTGGTGCTGTGCAGTGCATCGCTGCTCAGTTCCTCCGGCTGTATGGTTGTTCTTTGAGCCTGCAGGTACATTTTTTCATTGTCACTCCACAGACCACAGAGGAGATAAAGTGGTGTGAAAAAGTGTTTGCCCCCTTCCTGATTTCTCATTTTTTGTATGTTTGTCACACTTAAATGTTTCAGATCATCAAACAAATTTAAATATTAGACTATGGAAGTCAGGTTATTTCGTACCTCAGACAGAGACAATGAATACACATGGGAGAACAATGCCCAAGAGGGTAAGAGGGGGTTGAATGAAGTGTAGTGTAAATATCATGCTGTGTATGAGGAAGTGCCTTGAAGCTTGTGAAGGTGACTTGGGATATAGAGAGGAGTGCTTGCTGTAACCAGTCAGTCTGTTCTGTGCTTGTGAGATGTGAGTGTGTAATAAATCGTCTGACATGAAGCTGCCTCTTCATTTACACACTCCACACTGGTGACCCAAGACAGGTGACCCAACAGAGAGCTGAAGAGAGCTAAATCTGTGTATTCTGAGAGACTCCAGCAGCAGTTCACTGCTAATGACTCGGCTTCTGTGTGGAGAGGACTGAGGCAAATCACCAACTATCGGCCTCAGGCTCCTAAAGGTCAGGATGACAAAGCCCTTTGTCAAAGACTGTCCCAACACTATGCCCGTTTTGACACCTCGTCATCTGTGTCCAACTCCCCCCCTCTCTCCAGCTCCACAGCCTCCACGATCCCTACTTCATCAAAGGTGCCCCCCCTCCTCCCCCCCTGCCCTTGTCATCAATGAGCAGGACGTGCTCAAACAGTTCTCCAGACTGAACCCGCGCAAGGCCCCCGGTCCGGACGGCGTGTCTCCCTCCACCCTGAGACACTGTGCGAAAGAGCTGGCTCCTGTCTTCACAGACATTTTTAACACCTCCCTTAAGCTATGCCACGTGCCGTCCTGCCTCAAATCCTCCACCATCATCCCTGTCCCCAAGAAGCCACGGATCACTGGACTTAACGACTACAGACCTGTAGCGCTCACCTCTGTAGTCATGAAGTCCTTTGAGCGCCTGGTCCAGCCCCACCTCAAGTCCATCACCACCCCTCTCCTGGACCCGCTGCAGTTTGCCTACCGAGCCAACAGGTCTGTAGACGACGCAGTCAACCTGGCCCTCCACTCCATCCTGCAGCACCTGGACTCCCCGGGAACCTACGCCAGGATCCTGTTTGTGGACTTCAGCTCCGCATTCAACACCATCTGCCCCGCTCTGCTCCGGGACAAGCTGTCCCTGCTCAACGTGCCTGACTCCCTCTGCAGGTGGATCACCGACTTCCTGACGGACCGGAGGCAGCATGTGCGGCTGGGAAAGACTGTCTCAGACTCTGCTAGCATCAGCACCGGATCACCCCAGGGCTGTGTACTTTCCCCCCTACTCTTCTCCCTTTATACCAACTCCTGCACCTCCAGCCACCAGTCTGTCAAGTTGATCAAGTTTGCGGACGACACCACCCTCATCGGGCTCATCTCCAACGGCGACGAGTCCGCCTACAGGAGAGAGGTGGCCCAGCTGGCGTCCTGGTGCAACAACAACAACCTGCAGCTGAACGCTCTGAAGACAGTGGAGATGATTGTGGACTTCAGGAAAGTCACAACCCCTCTGCCCCCCCCCTCACTCTCACAGGCTCTCCCATCACCACTGCTGATTCCTTCCGCTTCCTAGGCACCACCATCACCAGGGACCTCAAGTGGGAGCCGACCATCAGCTCCCTCATCAAAAAGGCCCAGCAGAGGATGTTCTTCCTGCGGCAGCTGAGGAAGCTCAAACTACCCACCAAGATGTTAGTGCAGTTCTACACAACCATCATCGAGTCCATCCTCACCACCTCCATAACCGTGTGGTACGCAGGAGCCACTGCCAGGGACAGACTAAGGCTGCAGCGCGTCGTGCGCGCTGCTGAGAAGGTGATCGGCTGCAAGCTCCCATCTCTCCAGGATCTGTACATCTCCAGGACCCGGAGGCGTGCTGGCCGGATCATAGCCGATCCCTCACACCCTGGTCACGTACTGTTTGCCCCCCTCCCCTCAGGTAGAAGACTTCGGTCCATCCAGACTAAAACCTCCCGTCACATGAACAGCTTCTTCCCCTCTGCCATCAGACTGCTGAACACTAAGTGACTTATTGACTCTCGTGCACTATGTACAGCAGCTCAACCAGACTCATGTCAATCATCACTGTTTTCTTCCTGCACTACCGACTGCACTATATGGCTCTCCACATTATCTGGTGCTCGCTAATATATTTTAACTGCTGACCAGTATTACTCACTCTTATTCTACACTTTATTGCATGTATAGTTTATTTCTTTTATTTTATCATGTTTAATGTTGCAGCATTGCACCGAGACAAATTCCTAGTTTGTGTACTACATGAACAATGGCAATAAATCTGATTCTGATTCTGATTCTAATTCTGAAGACGTATTATGGAACACGAGGTGAGAACCCCGGAGCCGGCCTGGTCGGGAAGACCCAGAGACGCAGCAGCCATTCCACAGACAGCCAGGACTGGAACCCCCAGCAACGCTTGTGCAGTTTCAGTCAAACTACCGGATTTCTGGCAGCACAACCCGCGCTCTTGGTTCCACCACACCGAGGCCCAGTTCGCCCTCCGGGGAGTAACGGCAGACGACACCAAGTTCTACCATGTGGTAGCAACGCTGGACTCCCGCACAGCCCAGCAGGTAGCGAGCCTGCTCAATCAGCCACCAGCCAGCAACAAATATGAGGCGCTCAAGGCTGTGCTCACCTGGCGCTACACGCTCTCAGAATGTGAGAGAGCGGACAGGCTCCTGGCGCGGACCGAGTTAGGAGATGGGTCGGCCGTAGACCTGATGGAGAAGATGCTGGCGTTAATGGGCACGGACGACGGGCACTTTCTGTTTGCCCACCTTTTCCTCCGGAACCTTCCAACAGTGGCGAGAGCAGTTCTGGCCAATTCGCCGTTGCTGGCTGCGCGTGACTACCGTGTGCTAGCCCAGGAGGCAGACCGGATCATCCTCACCACCAGGGCGATCACAGTCAACGCGGCAGCGGTGGAGCCCAGCGAGACGACCAGAGGAGGCGAGGAGCCACCGACGGTAGCAGCAGCGGGGGCCAAGGAGTGCCAGAGAGACACGCTCTGTTTCTACCACCGCCACTTCGGAGAGAACGCACGCAGATGTGCGCCACCGTGCCAATTCAAGCGCTCGGGAAAATGCCGAGGCTGGCGGTCGGTAGCAGCTGCGACCCTCGGTGAAGAGAATAAGCTGCTCTACATGACTGACGCACGCTCGGGGAGGCGTTTCCTTGTGGACACCGGAGCCCAGAAGAGCTTCATCCTGCCGACCTACGCCGACCGACTGGCAGGACCTAGCAGCCCCGTGATGTTGGCAGCAAACGGCTCGGAAATTAAGACCTTTGGTGAGAGGACACTGATCTTATCTCTACACGGCCGGACATACGAGTGGACTTTTGTCGTAGCAGCACTGAATTACCATATCCTGGGGGCTGATTTTCTGTGTGCACATGGTTTAATGGTTGATGTTGCTAACAGGCGCCTGGTTAATGCACTGTCCTTTGACTCTCTCCCCTGTATAGCTCGAGTGACCCAGCCAACAGCACAAGCCAACGTCACAGCTCCAGGCGGTAAGTTCCACACACTGCTCACTCAGTTCCCAGCACTCACGGTCCCGACGTCTTCGGCGGCCATCGCTAAACACGGGGTGGAGCACTTTATCACCACCACCGGACCGCCCGTTTTTGCAAGACCTCGGCGCTTGGACGCAACTAAACTGGCCATAGCGCGCGAGGAGTTTGCCAACCTGGAAAGGTTGGGCATCATCAGGCGTTCGAACAGCCCATGGGCATCCCCGCTACACATGGTCCCTAAGGCTGAGGGATCGTGGCGACCGTGCGATGATTTCCGCAGGTTGAACAACGCCACAGCACATGACCGCTACCAGATTCCCCACATACAGGATTTTTCCGTCCACCTTGCTGGAGCACGCACTTTTTCTAAAATAGACCTGGTCCACGGTTACCATCAAGTCCCAGTGCGCGCTGAGGACGTACCCAAAACAGCGGTAATAACTCTGTTCGGTTTATTCGAGTTCCTGTGCATGCCATTCAGGTTAAAAGGTGCGGCACAGATGTTCCAGCGCATGATGGATGCAGTGCTGCGCGATCTCCCATTCGTGTTCGTCTACCTGGATGATATCCTGGTAGCCAGTGCGTCCGAAGACAAACACGAAACCCACCTCAGGACGGTTTTCCGGAGGTTGGAGGAGCACGGGTTAATAATCAACACGGCGAAATGCCAGTCCGGCGTGACAGAGATTGATTTTTTTGGGGCACCGCGTCTCTCCAGAAGGAGCGATCCCACTGCTTGACAAAGTGCGCGCCGTGGCGGATTTTCCCCGGCCTCAGACGGTCAAGGCACTGCAGGAATTTTTGGGGATGGTGAACTTTTATAACCGTTTCCTTCCCCGCGCGGCGCAGCTCATGCAACCATTGTACACGGCGCTCAAGAGACAGAAACCCGTGGATAGGGTCGAATGGACCCTGGAGCAAGAGCAGGCGTTCTCGGAGGTTAAAGCAGCCCTGGCAAACGCCGCACTGCTGGCGCATCCGGACCCGGCGGCCCGGATAGCGCTCACCACCGATGCTTCAGACGTGGCCATAGGGGCTGTCGTAGAGCAGCGTGTCGCCGGGGCTTGGCAGCCACTCGCTTTTTTCAGCAGAACTTTGCGCAACAGCGAACGTAAATACAGCGCGTTCGACAGGGAGTTGCTGGCTCTCCACCTGGCCATACGCCACTTCCAGTTCTGGCTGGAAGGGCGCAGCTTCACCGCGTTTGTGGATCACAAGCCACTAACGTTCGCGATGGCCAAGGTTTCAGAACCGTGGTTGGGCTGGCAGCAGAGACAGCTGGCCGTGATCTCAGAGTTTACTACCGATATTCAGCATGTGTCGGGTAAACTGAATGTGGTGGCGGACTGCCTCTCGCGCACCGTGGTGGCCCCGGTCTATGTGGGGATAGATTACGCAGCCATGGCCGCGGAGCAGATTAGCGATGCAGACGTGCGCGCACTCCAGTCTGGACCAACAGGGTTAAGGCTGGAGAGCAGGGTGCTGCAAGACGGCATGCCCCTCCTAATCTGCGATGTCTCCACGGGACGCCCGCGTCCAGTGGTCCCGGTCGCGTGGGCCGCCGCGTGTTTGAGTCGTTCACACTCTGGTGCACCCAGGAGTGCGCGCGTCGGTCAAAATGGTGGGAGAGAAGTTTGTGTGGCTGAGCCTACGCAAACAAGTAAAAGAGTGGGCTGCAGCCTGCGTGGTGTGCCAACGAGCCAAGGTACACAGACACATGAAAGCGCCCTTGGAGCCGTTTCGGGTACCGGCTAAGAGGTTCGACCATGTTCACGTGGACCTCGTGGGCCCCCTCCCACCATCACAGGGGTGCACGCACCTCCTGACAGTGATGGACCGCACCACGTGCTGGCCAGAAGCAGTCCCACTGGTGGCAACCACGTCTGCAGACATAGCACGCGCTTTTTTAACAGCATGGGTGGCGCGTTTTGGAGTCCCGTCGGACATTACGTCCGACAGGGGCCCTCAATTTGTTTCCGAACTCTGGTCCGCGATGGCCCGCAGCCTGCCCACGGCCCCCAGGCCAATGTTTTATGCGAGCGTTTTCATAGATCACTGAAAGCAGCACTCAGAGCTTCACTGACGGATGCAAATTGGGTGGACAGGTTGCCGTGGGTTTTATTGGGGTTGCGCTCCGCGCCAAAAGAGGATCTGAAAGCTTTCCCGGCAGAGCTGGTTTTTGCGCAGCCACTACGGCTGCCCGGGGAATTTCTGCCAGATAATCCCGCGCCGGACAGCTGCCCATCTCAGCTTTTGCAGCGTAGCGCAAACACAGGCACGCTGCCGGGCCCGGCCCACCACTGTTTTCCGCATATTTTCGTGCCTAAAACTTTGAAGAACGCGGAGTTCGTGTTCGTCAGACACGACGCCCACCGCCCTCCATTGCACCCACCCTATGATGGACTGTTCAGAGTGTTGGAAACAGGGGATAAGCATTTTGTGCTAGACTTGGGGGGTAGACGGGAGAAAATTGGCATAGACAGACTCAAACCCGCCTTTGTAGTGGCGGATGAGCAAGTGCTGTTGGCGAGGGTCCCCTCAGCGTGGAAGACCCCCACGGAGAACTCCCCAGGGGAACGATTCATCAGAGCAGCCACACGGACAGAGCGAACCCCCCCCCCCCCTCACCACGGCTCACCCGCAGTCGGACACACACCCAGCAGCCCCCCACCGGCACAGCAGCGCCACGGAGGCAGTAAACCCCAGTTACAGCATATATGGGAGGAGACTGAAGCTGAAACAGCATGTGGACTGATATTCTATTGTTCTATCTAAGATGCTGGGGGGGCAGTATGGAAGTCAGGTTATTTCGCACCTCAGACAGAGACAATGAATACACATGGGAGAACAATGCCCAAGAGGGTGAGAGGGGGTTGAATGAAGTGTAGTGTAAATATCATGCTGTGTATGAGTAAGTGCCTTGAAGTTTGTGAAGGTGACTTGGGATATAGAGAGGAGTGCTTGCTGTAACCAGTCAGTCTGTTCTGTGCTTGTGAGATGTGAGTGTGTAATAAATTGTCTGACATGAAGCTGCCTCTTCATTTACACACTCCACAAGACAAAGATAACACAACTAAACACAAAATGCAGTTTTTAAATGAAGGTGTTTATTATGAAGGGTAAAAAAAAAAAAAAAAAATCCAAACCTACATGGCTCTGTATGAAAAAGTGATTCCCTGCCCCATTAAAACATAAATTAACTGTGGTTTATTACATCTTTGGAAAGCTGAGTTCAATTTCTCTAGCCACACCCAGGCCTGATTACTGCCACACCTGTTTTCAATCAAGAAATCACTTAAATAGGACCTGTCTGACAAAGTGAAGTAGACCAAAAGATCCTCAAAAGCTAGACATCATACTGCGATCCAAAGAAATTCAGGAACAAATGAGAAACTAAGTAATTGAGATAGATCAATCTGGAAAAGGTTACAGAACCATTTCTAAAGCTTTGGGACTCCAGCGAACCACAGTGAGAGCCATTATCCACAGATGGTGAAAACACGAAACAGTTGTGAACCTTCCCAGGAGTGGCCGGCCGGCCAAAATTACCCCAAGAGCACAGCAACGACTCATCCAAGAGGTCACAAAAGACCCCACAACAACATCCAAAGAATTGTAGGCCTCACTTGCCACAGTTAAGGTCAGTGTTCATGGCTCCACCATAAGAAAGAAACTGGGCAAAAATGGCCTGCATGGCAGAGTTACAAGACAAAAACCCCTGCTGAGCAAAAAGAAACAAAGGCTTGTCTCAGTTTTGCCAGAAAACGTCTTGATGATCCCCAAGACTGCACGGTGGGGCAGTGGTTAGCACCGCGGCAGCACAGTTTACCTTCGGCCGGGGGATCGTGGGGATCATGACATCGTGGGTTCGATCCCTGCCCCCGGCCAACAGTGATCTGTGTGGAGTTTGCATGTTCTCCCTGTGTTGCGTGGGTTTACTCCGGGATTTCTCCGGTTTCCTCCCACATGCCAAAAACATGCAGGTTAGGGATACGGGGCGCTTGCGCACGCAGCGACCGGCAGCTGGTGGCTTGTCACCAGACTGCAAAAACAAATCTACCTACGGGTACAAAATAAGTAATAAAAATTTTTTTTTAAAAATTTAAAAAATAAGACTTTTGGAAAAATAATCTGTGGACTGACGAGACAAAAGTTGAACGTTTTGGAAGGTGTGTGTCACATTACATCTGGCGTAAAGGTAGCACAGCATTTCAGAAAAGGAACATCATACCAACAGTAAAATGTGGTGGTGGTAGTGTGATAGTGTGGGGCTGTTTTGCTGCTTCAGGACCTGGAAGACTTGCTGTAGTAAATGGAACCATGAATTCTGCTGTCTGCCAAAAAATCCTGAAGGAGAATGTCCGGCCATCTGTTCGTGACCTGAAGCTGAAGCACACTTGGGTTCTGTAGCAGGACAATGATCCAAAAACACCAGCAAGTCCACCTCTGAATGGCTTAAGAAAAACAAAATGAAGACTTTGGAGTGGCCTAGTCAAAGTTCTGACCTGAATCCAACTGAGATGCTGTGGCATGACCTTAAAAAGGCGGTTCATGCTCGAAAACCCTCCAATGTGGCTTAATTACAACAATTTTGCAAAGATGAGTGGGCCAAAATTCCTCCACAGTGCTGTAAAAGACTCACTAGATGTGTCTCAATTCAGGTTCTGCATCTTTCAAATGTGCATTTCTACGCCAGATATGTCACTATGCTGCGTCCAAGGATGTCCCAATCTGTGGGCTCCTTCACATACGGATGACAAATGCAGCCTTCAAAACCCCAAAAATGAAGGATACATAAGAGTATCCTTGTGGCCCTTACATATCCCAGCATTCAGCGTGTGGCTCAGCCTGGCTTTTTTTTTTCCTCAGCTCAGTCAGAAGCAGAACAAAGTCAGAAAAAGTTCAAAGCAAGTTTTTTGCTTGAATTCTGCAGCGGTTTGAACGTGAAAACACCAATAATCCGGAAAACGGCAACATCTGATTATTTAAGCTTATGTTTCATGATGTTTTTTTCTGATGTGCTGTATGCGTCACTCAATGTATTAATTAAACATGTTGAACTGTTATTTTTTCTGAAGTCAAACCTTTTTTCCCCATTAATGTTAGTTTATTAACCTGTTGAACTCTGTTCAACTTCCCTAAAAACGCCTAAAAATAACATGCCCAAAGTAAATCAAAAGCTGTTCTTCAACCCTTTGCAGCATCTTCATGGGGCTAGTCTCATTTAAAAAAAAACCACTCTAAATTTTTTGGCAAAACAGCCATAATCTCTCTAAGTGCTCCTGCCACTGAGTAACAAGAAAGTTCGCCTGGGTGTTTTTTTAGATACAAATGCTTGCAAATAACATACAGGTGTCAGATACTGGCTGGAAAACACAACAGAAATGTAGAACCAAGTGTTTTCAAGCTCAGGTCAAAATTTTGTAAAAATACCACAAAAAATGAATATATTACACAGCTTTTTTCTCAGGTTGTAACAAGGCTGTGTCTGTACTGGAAGACAGAAAATACAGGGGTTTTTTTCAGTGCGCACTGAGACGCACTAAGATGCAGAGACGTGACTGCCTGCGGAATTCACAGAGTTCAAGGGGTTAACTAATGCCAATAATATAAAAATACAGTATGATGTGGTTGAAAGAACTTGCTGTAAGATAACTTCTAAAGTCCCGTAGAAACATCGGGAAGTTGATGTTATTTACTGTTGTGGCGGTTCGTTTTAACCCCACAACAGACTAAGGACACTCAGCCCTCTTTTCTCTGTTTTTCTGCTGCATTACTGAGAAGCAATGTGCCATTCATGTATTTGTGATGCAAACATGCATGTGTTGTGATGTAATGCGCCATTCGGTATAGTGTGCATATGGCTTGTCCTTACTGTGCTTTTTCTGAGCATCTTAGATGTGCTTTGGTGTATTAATGTCTACAGGTAGACGAGTTTCTTCTGTCTCACCTATGTGATGTTAATCGATGCCTTTCATCCTTTGTACTCATGCGTCCTGTCCTTACTGTGACCTAGAGACTCAGATCAATATGTAGATGTGCTTGTTAGCCTCTTTGTCTTGCACTTAGAGCGAGGTCTAGCTAATCTGCCCATTGTGATGTATGGCTTACAAATGCAAATACCTCCTGCCTGTTCTGTTGTCCCTTTGATCATTCTAGACTGTGGGGTATGTCTTTTTGATGTATTGTTATGATCAAGTATTTAAGGTGCAACTCTGTAACGCAATCTCTCTCTTCTTCTCTCACTCTGATCCTGCAACTGGTAGACACACACGTGTCCTCCTCTCCTTCTCTGAGAGCTTAGGGATCCCGCTCCGGGCTGCTCCACTATGCACCGGAGAGGGGATCCCGTGAAGGCGACATGATATAATAAAACCTGCTTAAAACCACAGCACTGCTGCTTATATTTTCATGCCGCTTCACTGGTGACCCCTCGAACACGCACACGTTTTGTGCGAAAGCAACCTTCCGAGCTGGACAACCACACAGCTGCGTTGGTGGCCCCTTGAAGACGCACACGTTTTGTGCAACGCAGCCTTCTGTTTTGGATGGCCACGCTGGCGAACCGACGCTGAAAAAAACGAGCGGCCAGCGAACGCAACACCCGGGCATGAATGCTCCGTCGCCTGAGATCTGCACAACCACGCTGGACCGGCCGCTCTCACTGAGAGCGCACGCACCTCGTCCTCTCTCCACGACGGCAACCTCCAGGGCCGACGGGGAGCGCAGCGCGTGGAACTGAACGCACCATGGCCGCACGAGCGACAACGATCGTCTCCTCCCTCTCACCGCTCCAACGCAGCTGCACGAGCCCAGGGCACAAAGATCGTCTATTGCCTCGCACCGCTCCAACGCGCCTCCACGAGCCCGAGGGACGGAGATCGTCTACTTCCTCACACCGCTCCAACGCAGCTGCATGAGCCTGAGGAACAAAAGATCGTCTATTCCCTCCCGCCGCTCCAACGCCTCTGTACGGGCCTGAGGGACTAAAGATCGTCTATTTCCTCTCAACGCTCCAACGCACCATGGCCAAATCTACAGCAACAGCTCAACCTGGATTTTATTGGCGCCGTCTGCGCTGATCTCCGCCAAGTTTCTGCACCCTGACTCACCACTCCAGCGGCCCACCCACGCACTGAACCCCTGCGCACGCATCGGGGAGTTACAAGGACGGCGCATCACGCATGGGACAAGTAATGGCTCCACAGACTGCCTTCCTCCTTCGCCGCTGCCTTTCAGGGCTGCTCGCTCACCTGAGGCACGCATGCAGCATACTGGAAGGATTTGTTAACAGTCTCAGCCACGCCACAGACCGCCATCGTCCTCCGCCGCTGCCCACAGAACCTTCAGGGTTGCTCGTTCACCTGAAGCAAGCACGCAGCTCGCCACTGGATTTTTTAATGGTCTTAGCCACGGCACAACGGGATTTCAGCCGTCAGCTGTTCCCGGGAGCTTTGGGGTTGCTTCAGCACCCAAAGCCAACAGTCCCCCTGCTTTGTTTACTTTTTCTCTTACAGCCGCTCCTGCTTTTCTTCATGGCCACAAGAGGAGTCAGAGACTAATTTTTCTTCTTGTGATCTCCACACGTGCAACGGGACAAGCCCTCGACGTCACGGAGCAGCAAGCAATTTTTGCACGGCTCAGGACGATTTCACAGCTCCTGCCGGCACTTACTACACCTCCCCTCCCTCCCCCTCCGCCTGCAGCGAGCTTCTCCCACAGCTCGCTCACACAGATGGATTATCGAGGTCGCGACCCCCTGCCGCGTCCTCTGGGGGGGAGCGTGTGTGGCGGTTCGTTTTAACCCCACAACAGACTAAGGACACTCAGCCCTCTTTTCTCTGTTTTTCTGCTGCATTACTGAGAAGCAATGTGCCATTCA
Source organism: Pholidichthys leucotaenia (assembly GCA_020510985.1). Lineage (NCBI taxonomy): Eukaryota > Metazoa > Chordata > Actinopteri > Cichliformes > Pholidichthyidae > Pholidichthys > Pholidichthys leucotaenia. The sequence goes on along the minus strand of CM035848.1, from coordinate 81,998,739 downwards.
TGTATTTGTGATGCAAACATGCATGTGTTGTGATGTAATGCGCCATTCGGTATAGTGTGCATATGGCTTGTCCTTACTGTGCTTTTTCTGAGCATCTTAGATGTGCTTTGGTGTATTAATGTCTACAGGTAGACGAGTTTCTTCTGTCTCACCTATGTGATGTTAATCGATGCCTTTCATCCTTTGTACTCATGCGTCCTGTCCTTACTGTGACCTAGAGACTCAGATCAATATGTAGATGTGCTTGTTAGCCTCTTTGTCTTGCACTTAGAGCGAGGTCTAGCTAATCTGCCCATTGTGATGTATGGCTTACAAATGCAAATACCTCCTGCCTGTTCTGTTGTCCCTTTGATCATTCTAGACTGTGGGGTATGTCTTTTTGATGTATTGTTATGATCAAGTATTTAAGGTGCAACTCTGTAACGCAATCTCTCTCTTCTTCTCTCACTCTGATCCTGCAACTGGTAGACACACACGTGTCCTCCTCTCCTTCTCTGAGAGCTTAGGGATCCCGCTCCGGGCTGCTCCACTATGCACCGGAGAGGGGATCCCGTGAAGGCGACATGATATAATAAAACCTGCTTAAAACCACAGCACTGCCGCTTATTTTTCCATGCCGTTTCACTGTTAAAAAAAAACACACCTAAGGTTATTTTTAGAGAAAACGGAGCAGTTTATGAAGCTGAGGATGGACAGGACATCTGTAATAATTTTATTATGCTGATCTTACAAATGTCTATCACATCTGAAGTGATAATCAGATTTCTCAGATTTTTCATTTTTTCTGGTTTATTTCTGAAGTCCATGGTGGAGAACCTGCAGGAACCCAGGGTCAGCTGTGGAGAGAACGGGCTGGACTCAAGAGTTATAAAACTGATATTTGACTGAAATAACCACAATAAAAGAGATTTAATGAATTGTTTTATTGATTGTGATTTTTTTAGCAGTTTACTTTGCAAACTGAAACAAGCTAAACAAAACTATTGCATGTTTATGGTTAATAGAAAAACTGCATTTCAGTGAAGTAGTTTTTTGAAAAAGATAATTTTTTGCAAGCTACTTCTAAAAGAAACTTTTGTGGCGTCCATAATTGTAAATGTATGTGACTCACATGGATGCATGCTTGAATTCAGCCTAGAGAGACTTTAGGCTGGCAATGTGTATTGACATCACACCTCAAGAGGACAATACGTCTGGACCACCTACGGCTCGAGAGAAAGGAGAGGATCCCTCGCGTCTGACCATCTGGGGTCAGACAGGAGAACAGAAGGACTCTGGACTTTTATAATGCAAATGGGAGAATGTAACTGAAGTGTGTAACTTTGTATGTGATGTAGATTGGAGGTGTGTATAAATGGATGCGAGTGACTGCGTTCTGTCTCTTTTACTCTGAATGAGATTGAGGACGTAGGATGCGAGAGAATTAAAGAAAATACTGGAAAGACACCCAGTCTTGTCAATTCTTGACTCCTACACTGGTGACCTATATATGAATCTGAGCACGCCGAGGCTGGAAGACAGCTTCGTGATCGACATGGAAGAACCGGGAGACAGCCGCTCAGACCCGGATTCACCGGGAATTGCCCGCAGGGGCACAAGCCTGATTAAGCCGCCCTCATCAGGAACTTCGTGCCATCGCCCGAGGCGAGGGCCAGGCAACTGCTGGACTTGCGCGACAGAGGTGGACGCAGGCCGACTGTCCTCATGGAGGACATGCTACAGACGATCGGGACAGACAACGACGCGTTCCTCTTCAAGCACATTTTCCTGAGGACCCTCCCAGCGCACACGAGAGGTCCCCTGTCCAGCAGACGATGTGTGAACCAGCAGGACTTCCGCGAGCTGGCCCAGGAGGCAGAGCGGCTCCTCAATGCCTGCGACGAGCAAGAGACCTCCGTGGCAGCAGCAGACCTCGGCGCGGCGGCTGGGGGCAGTGTGGAGCCAGAGGCAGCAGAACCCACCCCAGCGACGACGGCGGCGGCGAGATCCCGAGCCAGGGGAGATGACAGCCTCTGCTATTACCACCGACGCTTCGCCGAGAAGGCGCACAACAGCGGCCAACGGCTCCAGCATCAAGACTTACGGAGAGAGAACCTTGTCTCTGTCCTTCCACGGCCGCGCTTACGAGTGGAACTTCATCGTAGCGGCAGTGAGCTTCAATATGTTAGGTGCTGATTTTCTGTGTTCACATGGTTTGTTAGTTGATCTGGCCAACAAACGCCTAGTAAATGCACTCTCTTTCTGTTCTATCCATTGAGCAGCTCGGGTGTGCCCGCCGCCAGTACAGACCAAAGTCGCCGCAGCAGGTGGTAAGTTCCACACTCTCCTACACCAGTTTCCAGCACTCACAGTTCCCACTTTTTCAGCTAAGGTGGCGAAACACGGGGTGGAGCACTTCATAACCACGAGTGGCCCACCAGTTTTTGCTAAAGCTCGGCGCTTGGATGCAGCTAAGCTCTCCGTGGCACAGGAGGAGTTCGCCAACCTGGAAAGGTTGGGCATAATTCGCCGCTCGAAGTCCGCTTGGGCTTCCCCCCTGCATATGGTGCCTAAGGCTGACGGCTGGTGGAGACCTTGCGGTGATTATCGCAGGTTAAACAATGCCACAGCTCAGGATCGCTACCCGATTCCACATATCCAGGATTTTTCAGTGCACCTGGCAAAAGCGCGCATTTTTTCTAAAATAGACCTGGTCCGCGGTTATCATCAGGTCCCGGTTCGACCAGAGGATATTCCCAAAACAGCGGTAATAACCCCATTCGGACTTTTTGAGTTTTTACGCATGCCTTTTGGCCTTAAAAGCGCCGCGCAAACCTTTCAACGGATGATGGACGCAGTGCTGCGCGACCTTCCGTTTGTTTTTGTCTACTTGGACGATATTTTAGTAGCCAGCGCCTCAGAGGAGGAACACGAAAAACACCTCACTACAGTTTTTCAAAAGTTGGAAGCACACGGGTTGATAATCAACCCAGCCAAGTGCCAGTTTGGCGCAGCGCAAATTGATTTTCTGGGGCACCGTGTCTCACCAGAGGGAGCAGTTCCTCTGCCGGCAAAAGTGCGCGCGGTGGCTGAGTTTCCCCAGCCACAGACAGTGAAAGCGTTGCAGGAATTTTTGGGGATGGTGAATTTTTATAACCGTTTCATACCCCGTGCAGCGCAACTCATGCAACCGCTATACACCGCGCTTAAAAAACAGAAGCCTGCCAATGTGATCGAATGGTCCCCGGAGCGGGAGCGCGTGTTCACAGCGGTAAAAAAAGCACTCGCGGACGCAGCACTGCTGGCGCACCCAGACCCGGCAGCTCGCATAGCGCTAACCACAGACGCGTCAGAGGTAGCAATAGGGGCCGTGGTAGAGCAGCAGGTCGCCGGAGTTTGGCAACCTCTCTCTTTTTTCAGCAGGTCCTTGCGCGAGCCCGAGCGGAAATACAGCGCATTTGACAGGGAACTCCTGGCGCTCCACTTAGCCATTCGCCATTTCCAGTTCTGGCTGGAAGGGCGGCGTTTCACCGCGTTTGTCGACCACAAACCGCTCACTTTTGCGATGTCCAAAACTTCAGAACCGTGGTCAGGGCGGCAGCAGAGACAGCTGGCCGCAATTTCGGAATTTGCCACCGATATTCAGCATGTGACCGGTAAACTCAATGTAGTGGCAGACTGTCTGTCACGCGCGGTAACAGCACCCGTCCGCACAGAGCAGGGGTGTGCGGCCGCTTACCCAGAGCACGGTAACAGCGCGGACGCGCACACGGCTCCGGTCCACGTGGGAATAGATTATGCAGCCATGGCGGCAGAGCAGAGCGAAGACGCGGACGTGCACGCGCTCCTGTCTGGACCAACAGGGTTAAGGCTGGAGCGAAAAACTTTACAAGCTGGTTCACCCCCTCTAATCTGCGATGTCTCCACCGGGCGACCGCAACCGGTGGTACCGGCCACGTGGCGCTGTCGCGTTTTTGACGTCGTGCACTCCCTAGCGCACCCGGGAGTACGCGCTTCGGTGAAAATGGTAGCAGAGAAGTTTGTTTGGCCGAGCCTGCGCAAGCACGTGAAGGAGTGGGCTAAAGCCTGCATGGCTTGCCAGCGGGCCAAAATCCACAGGCACACCAAAGCACCCTTAGAACCGTTTCACATTCCGGCTAGGAGATTCGATCATGTGCACGTGGACCTCGTGGGCCCCCTACCGCCATCTCAAGGGTTCACACATCTCTTGACGATGGTGGACCGGACCACATGTTGGCCGGAAGTGGTCCCGTTAACATCGACCACAGCGGCAGAGGTGGCTCGCGCCTTTTTAACAGCCTGGGTAGCGCGTTTTGGGGTTCCGTCAGATATTACGTCCGATAGGGGACCTCAATTTGCGTCGGAACTGTGGTCAGCAGTGGCCAGCGGCTTAGGAGCGGCAGTACACCGCACTACCGCTTATCATCCCCAGGCCAACGGTTTATGCGAGCGTTTTCACAGGTCTTTGAAGGCAGCCCTCAGAGCGTCGCTAACGGACACAGATTGGGTAAACAAACTACCATGGGTTTTATTAGGGTTGCGTTCGGCACCCAAAGAGGACCTAGATGCCTCACCAGCAGAGTTGGTTTTAGCGCAGCCTCTCAGGCTGCCCGGCGAGTTCTTGCCAGACCATACGGCACCAGGGCCCCCCCCAGTCCGGGGACCTCTGAGTAACACGGGAGCGGAAATGCTCCCGGGCCCCGCTCATCACACTTTTCCGCGCGTGTTCGTGCCCAAAGCTTTACAAAAAGCAGAGTTTGTGTTTGTCAGACATGACGCTCAGCGTCATAGCCTCCGCCCACCTTACGACGGTCCATTTCGAGTGCTGGAGACCGGGGAGAAATATTTTGTGCTAGATTTGGGGGGCAGGAGGGAGACGATCAGTATTGATAGATTAAAACCTGCTTTTGTGTTGCATAACGAGTCTGTACGGCCGGCGGGCGCGCCTCGACACGGCAGACCTCCCAGGGGGCGGCCCCCAGACCCCCCGCAAGGGGCAAATAACCCTTCTCCCCCTCATTCCACAGATTCACAGCAGGACGGCCCGGCACAGGCTGTGAGACCTGCGTACAGCAGATTCGGGAGAAGATTGAAACCTAGACGACAGGCAGAGTGATGTGGGTTTTGATCAGACTGTTGGATTGTGCTGTAAGATTCTGCGGGGGGGGGGGGACGCTGTAGGTGTATGTCCAGTCTTTCACGTGGGAGGGGGAGTGATGTGGCGTCCATAATTGTAAATGTATGTGACTCACATGGATGCATGCTTGAATTCAGCCTAGAGAGACTTTAGGCTGGCAATGTGTATTGACATCACACCTCAAGAGGACAATACGTCTGGACCACCTACAGCTCGAGAGAAAGGAGAGGATCCCTCGCGTCTGACCATCTGGGGTCAGACAGGAGAACAGAAGGACTCTGGAGTTTTATAATGCAAATGGGAGAATGTAACTGAAGTGTGTGACTTTGTATGTGATGTAGATTGGAGGTGTGTATAAATGGATGTGAGTGACTGCGTTCTGTCTCTTTTACTCTGACTGAGAGAGAGGACATAGGATGCGAGAGAATTAAAGAAAATACTGGAAAGACACCCAGTCTTGTCAATTCTTGACTCCTACACTTTCATATATTTATTACACACACAGTGAAACATTTTAAACCTGATTTAATATTGATGATATGATTATAGTTTTTAAAATTAAATGCCATATTGTCATGAACCTGGGTTTGGTGGTTCCAAACCCAGTTCTGACCCATGGTTGGTGTAGGATGAAGTGCCTATAAAAATATTTGTCATAAGGTACAGGAATTATTTATTTTATTTAATAGTGGGTGTGAAAGGGGGCGGAGTTGAACCATCACTTCTACACCCGCTAAATTAAATAAAAGCACTCGTAAAAGGGGCACCAGTCCTAACGGACAATAAAATTAACTTTAATTTTATTTAATTTTGTACCTTAAATTACTTAATGAATCAGTCTCAAAGTTTCAGTGAGTTTTTATCCTGCCGTGATTAGGAAACCTGTATATGCGAAAGGAAAACGCTTCTACTGCTCTTATTCACTCTTTTATTAAAATCATTCAGGTTACATGGCATGGCGTTCAAATGATGAATAAACAGATTCAGATGATGACAGCGTAAAATATCACATCAACTAATATTGGGTTCCTGAACATAAAATCCAGCTTTACACCTCTGCAGAACCAAGGAGAATCTAGACTTATGTTTCAACGGTAAATGAGGCTGGAATGTTTTAACAAAACATCGCAATTTTATGGGGAAAATTCATAAGCTAATTATCTAAAAATGACTCCTGAATTAATCTACAAAATTTAAGGGCAGTTACTTAAAAATGACTAAGAGTTTTTGCTTCAGTTTACAGTGCTATCCTGCGGCTGAGAGACTAATTGAGCCCTGAAATACGGGCCATATTCAATTGTAATTTAATTGTTAGGACATCACGTTTTAACCCAGGAAATAGGAGAAATAAGAGTCTCACTCACACAACGGCCATTGGTCCAAGTTCCGCGGGTCGGTACCGCTGGGTTTTGAAGTTAGGACGTCGGGAGGAAGCGGCTGCTGCGATGCCTCCTCACAGCCTTGGAGGTGATAACTCAGCTGGGGGGCCCTTCAAAGAGACACTTGCAGCCGTGGGTGGTTTGTCTCAGGGCGGCGTGAAAAGTCCTTGGAAAAGAATCCAAATTTTGAGGTCTCTTGTAGCGGGATAGACCAAAAAAACTGAAGGAAAATCTTCTCAGTCTCTGTTCACTTTAAACTAGGCAAATTAAAGGTCCACTTTAATGGCGTGAAAAGTCATAAAAAAAAGTGTTAGAAAAACATTTACTAGGATAAGAATGGCTTCTGAGGTGAAGGAAAAAGTTTGAGAATTTGATTCTCTAAAAAGGGACGAGCTCTAAAGAAAAATGGTTTCTCCTCAGTGGCCAGAATATAAGAAAGACTTGACAAACACACAGAGAATAAAATAAAACTTCACAGGGCCTTGAAACGGTGGAATAAAATCTTCTTCTGAGATCTAGATTACTATTCTGCTTCCTTAATCTTAATTTAGTTCCTAATCTTTCTCAAAATCTCTCTCTTTCTTCTTTCTGTGTTTCTAATTCTTAATTCTATTTCTAGCTAATCTTCCTGCCTGTTCTTTGTCTACCCTTTTTCTACTGTGCTGATCTCCTTCTTTTTCTAACTTTTTCTGTTCTCTGCTGATCTCTGACTAAACTCAAATCTAACTTCTCTTTTAAAGTTACCTCGCCGGGTCATAAAACTGATGATGTAGTCGCAAGACTGACCAATCGGCTTTTTCAGAAGCAGTTTAAAATGGCTGCTATCCAATGTGAGAACACTTCTTTGTTTGAGAGCAGCCAATCGAATGAAGACACCATCCCATGAAATTTCAGAGGGAACATCAACACTCAGTCAGTTCTTATGAGATAAATGCTCAATATAAAATCTAACTAAATTAAATGACTTGGCTAATATATGGTGATCATGCATTTATACCATTACTCCAATAACACTCATGAATATAACATTTCTTATACATAATTATAATACATGCATTCACATTTAGATCAAGATTAGAACAGCAGAATATGCAGCAAACCATGGTTGGTGATAAAAGAGGGATGATTTTCAGTGTCCTTAGGATCCAGAGGATAAGCTGAAAGAAACTTAATATTTAGAACAAATTAAAAGTCATCCTACATACTGAAAACACATTCCGTAGGTATCCGCTAGGAGGTACTGTTGAGCTGTAGATGATTTCCTTTAGTATCTGGGCAGAGGTACCTGGACAGCATAGGCTATAAAACCATCAGATTAAGTGGTTTATGACTCTTTTAAAAACATTGGTTTCCTGTGAAAAGGTACGTTATCAAATGCAGTGTTCATGTTGAGAGGTCTGGTCTCCTGAGTTTTATGTTCCTTTGAGCCTTTAAAAGCAAACTCTGATCCTTACAATCTCTGCAAGAGGCAACTGTTTACATTGGGGTCCTGGGAAAGCAAGCATCTTTGGTCAGGCCTGGAAGAAGCCTGCATGAGTCGACATAAAAGCCAGTGATATTCCTGAGAAGGCAGAAAGGTGATATTCCTGTGTAATGAATAAAATGAAATTCCTGTAAACTGGAGAGAAGTGATCTTCTGTCTCGGTTTTGAGGAGACGATGATGCTACAGTTGGTTTTGCCCTATTTTCCATCAGGTGCTTCAGGGAGCTATTTGGGTCCTTCGCTCCCTGACAGCTCGGGCACGCCTCCTCCTCCTGTCAGTGCCATCAGCTGTGTCTTATTATTGGGTGTTTCACACACGTACACGCACGCATCTCATTCACTCCCATTCATACGCTCAGACACTCACACATACACACATGGTGTTAATTATTGTTCAGCCCACACATTCTCACACCGGCGGTCTCGTCCCTCGTTAGCATCATTAGTACTTTAACGCTGGGGTAATAGGAAGAGACCGTCGGAGCATTCAGCTTCGTACATGGCAGCGTGTACCTCAATGTATGTTTGTTTCAACTACCTACGTTTACATTCAGCCTGACGTCACTGTCTTCTCTAGCATTTCAAGATTGTTCATTTCCTTGATGTTTGCGGCTGACCCTGCCTCACCCCCATCCTCCAGACAGCACGGACCGCCTTGGATCGCCGCAGCCCGTAAGTTATGTCTGCCTTTCTCTCTGTGCTGACAGATACGCTGCGGCACTAGGCATTCCCTCTCTCTAGGCTGCTGTGCGTCCAAGTGGCGTCCCTGCATATCTGGTGGTCTCATTAACTTCATCATAGCAACTCTCTGTCAATTATCGTGACTGAAGCTGGACTGGTGTTTTTGTTAATAAATTGCACATTCTACTCCTGCAATTGGGTTTTACATTTCTTTCTCGCGCACGGGGAATCATACTGTAACACTAAATCATGACTTTCTAATTTACTGATATGGTACAACTGAGATGAAGCTGAAGATGGAATCTGTTCTACTGCTGCTGAAAATCATTGAGGGTCATCATCCTACAGTACAGGACTGTTGTCTGCTTTAGAACATGAAAAACTAAATGTCAGAGGTGATACACATCTAATTATTTAGCTACATAATGGTCATAAATGATAACAGGAAATTTTCACATTTTCTACTAGTCATGTAATTAAGAATATATTTTAGAGTTCAATCTAACTGATATACATATTTAAAGTAATAATTAATTTATCTACAGTGGTGTAAAAAAGTGTTTGCCCCCTTCCTGATTTCTCATTTTTTTGTATGTTTGTCACACTAAAATGTTTCAGATCATCAAACAAATTTAAATATTAGACAAAGATAACAAGTAAATACAAAATGAAGTTTTTAAAAGAAGGCGTTTATTATTAAGGGGAAAAAAATCCTAACCTACACTACTGTTCAAAAGTTTGGGGTCACTTAGAAATTTCCTTATTTTTGAAAGAAAAGCACTGTTTTTTTCAATGAAGATAACTTTAAACTAATCAGAAATACACTCTAATATCTAATATACATTGCTAATGTGGTAAATGACTATTCTAGCTGCAAATGTCTGGTTTTTGGTGCAATATCTACATAGGTGTATAGAGGCCCATTTCCAGCAACTATCACTCCAGTGTTCTAATGGTACAATGTGTTTGCTCATTGCGTCAGAAGGCTAATGGATGATTAGAAAACCCTTGTGCAATCATGTTAGCACAGCTGAAAACAGTTTAGCTGGTTAGAGAAGTTATAAAACTGACCTTCCTTTGAGTAGGTTGAGTATCTGGAAAAAATTATTATTTCAAATACAAATCATTATTTCTAACCTTGTCAATGTCTTGACTATATTTTCTATTCATTTTACAACTCATGGTGGTAAATAAGTGTGACTTTTTTTTTTTTTTTTTTGTTACTTATTTGTACCCGTAGGTAGACTTGGTTTGCAGTCTGGTGACAAGCCACCGGCTGCTGGTCGCTGCGTGCGCGAGCGCCCTAAACCTACATGTTTTTGGTGTGCGGGAGGAAACCGGAGAAATCCTGGAGTAAACTCGCGCAACACGGGGAGAACATGCAAACTCCACACAGCTCACTGTTGGTCGGGGGCTGGGATCGAACCCACGATCTCATGATCCCCGCGGTCCCCCGGCCGAGGGTAAAACTGTGCTGCCACAGTGCTAAACCACTGCGCTTTGACTTTTCATGGAAAACACAAAATAATTGTCTGGGTGACCCCAAACTTTTGAACGGTAGTGTATATATATATATAAATCTTCATTTATACAGGGGAGATCCACTGTGAGACGTGAGACAAACCTTCTTTCTCAAGGACGCCCTGTTCACATCCACAGAACATTCACACCTGGAAGCAGCCCAGTACAGCCACAGAACAACTCCTCAGGAGGAGTTGGGGTTGTGGGGTTAATGAAGATAGGGAAAACGTTGCTTTGTCATCTGTCCAACCCAGATCTGATCCTGCAAGTCCAGGGATCGAACCAGTGACCCTTCAGTCACAAGTTTAGATCTCCAACCATTAGGAACATTAGTAACCAAAATAACTCCTTTATGCAAAAGAAAAACTATGCACCAGTGTCCAGTGTGTACCTTACCCATCTATCTATTCCATACTGAGCCTTGCGCTCTTCAACCTTTTTCTTGTAGCTTGCGATGATACGCTCTCTCTCCTTACGTTCTTTGTAGATTATCTCCTCCTCCTGTTGTAGCTCAGCCTGCGGAGAGTCAAAAATGAGAGAGGCGAAAAAGAAAAACAAAAATACAGAAATAACAGTTTGTGGCCACACATATGTGACCTACTTTGAGATGAGATGAGATGAGATTCAACTTTATTGTCATTACACATGTATGAATACAAGGTAATGAAACACAGTGACTTGGCATTTGGGCACGCTCTGCAGAGCGCATCCAAGGCCGGGGCAGCCGCTAGGCGCCAGTCATAGTGGGGATAAAGAAAGAAAAGGGGAGGGGTATGGGATGACACAGTAGGCAAGAGAAAAAAACATGTTTATCAGAATAGCGCTCAGTGAGTGAGCGGGATTATGATTGCAAGAAAAAAAAACCTCAATGCACATTTAGCAGACAACAATACACATGCAATGAGAGAACAGTGTTTGTAAAATATATATCAGTGATTGTATCAGTGGTGTAATGTTGAATGCAGTAGTGTAGGTGTGTCAATTGCTAGTGAACAGCAGAGGGCGCCTCCTGGCAGTGGATAGATGTTATAGTCATGTGATCTAAGCAGTCCAAGAGTCACTCTCTCGCTTGCAGCTGGTGTTGTCACATGGTGCACTGTCCCTGAGCGTCCATCTGTTGACAACAACAATTGTGTCGATGTTTGGGTTAAGCCACTTCTCCAGCGTTATCTTATCGAGGAGGAATGTAAACAAGGGCACCAAAATAAGGTCAAATCTGCACAGTGCACTCAGAGAATAGAATTTCCCTCTCTTCGATTCTGTGTGCTTCAAATTTCATACAGGCTTGAATCTGGTCGAATTGTTGAAGAAGCAGCTACGCCGGGTCCGCATTTTGATTAGCTCTTCCAGTAAAATTTTCGATACACCAGGAAAACTCCAGAGCCAATCAGCAGAAAATCCTGTGATCGTAAGCCAAAACAGGTAGATGTTTTCCACATCTTCAGTCCAATCACACAGACACATGAGTTCCAATCCATGGGTCTCTCCGTTGGGTTCCCCCCTGACCCAATCTTCTTTAAAGTGGTGACAATCACAATTATAAGCCGCTTTCCAGATCCATAATTTCCATTTGGATTAAGATTCAGCCAGAAGAAGAGCGACATTGCAAGCTGGGATCAGAAGGGAGGATTAGAATGGGTTAGAAAGGAGAGCGAAGAAATGTGTCTGCTCTCTCTCAGAGCCAGAAGTGACTGATGTAAGGCCTCACATTTTAGATAAGAACAAAGAGAGTTTCCTTGGAGATAACAGGAAGCTGTGAAGGTGTTAGCTTTGGTATGCAGGGCCTGAGACTGTGGGGGTGATATTAGAGGATTAAAGAGGAGATGCATTGTTACTGGCGATTATAATGCAATGTGACTTGTGATGCAATGTGACTTGTGAACTGTGAGAGTCCTGGTATTTAAGGACGAGAGTTTCCTGTGATGCTCTCTTTCTTCTTTGAGATGTTGGTGAATGTGAATAACGCTGCCTTGAGAGAAATCTGTCTCATCATTTGCACATTCCCACACTGGTGACCCAAGACGTAGCATGCAGCGAGAGGAGAATTCCCCGGGGCCAGCCTCGTCAGGAGCCCCTAGCCAAGCGAATGCCATTACGGTCCAGCTACCGGACTTTTGGCAGAACAATCCGCACTCCTGGTTCCACGCGGTTGAGGCATAGTTCAACCTCCGGGGGATATCGGTAGACGACACAGAATTCTACCATGTGGTCGCAAAACTGGACAACCACACGGCCCAGCATGTGGAGAGCCTTATCAAGCAGCCACCAGACAGCGACAAATACGGCGCGTTGAAGGCTGCACTCATCCAGCACTTCACCCTCTCAGTTGAGGAGCGAGCAGAGAGACTCCTGGCGCTGACTGAGTTGGGAGATGACACGCCCGTTAACCTGATGGAGAAGATGTTGAGGTTGAAAGGCTTGGGCGACGACCACTTCATCTTTACCCACCTCTTCCTCAGGACCCTACCGTCAGCGACGAGAGCGACCCTGGCCAGTTCGCCGTTATTGGCCCAGCGGGACTACCGCGCGCTGGCCTGGGAGGCGCAGCGAATTGTCAACACCAGCAGACAGCGCGCGGCCACGACCGCAGCAGCGGAACTCGGTGCGACGACCGGAGATGGCAGGGGGCCAGGGGCAGCAGTAGCAGACCCACCGACGACGGCGGCGGCGGGGGCAAGGGAACACGGATCAGACGCCCTTTGTTTCTACCATCGCCGCTTCGCAGAGAGGGCACGCAAATGTGTACCACCGTGCCAGTTCAAGCGTTCGGGAAACGCCAAGACTGGGGGTCGGTAGCAGCCGCGGCCCTCAGGGAGGAGAACAAGCTGCTCTACTTGTTGGACGCACGCTCGGGGAGGCATTTCCTCGTGGACACAGGCTCCCAGTTGAGTTTCATCACACCTTCCTACGCGGACAGGCTAGCAGGTTCCAGAGGTCCCGGGGTGGCAGCAGCGAACGGCTCGGAGATTAAGAGCTTTGGTGAGAGGACTATGCTTCTGTCTCTACACGGCCGTACATTTGAGTGGACTTTTGTTATAGCAGCAGTGAATTTCAATATGTTGGGGGCTGATTTTTTGTGCTCACATGGTTTGTTGGTTGATCTCGCTAACAGGCGCCTGGTTAATGCACTTTCTTTTGATTCTATTCCCTGTACAGCGTGAGTGGCCCCGCCAACAGCACAAGCCAACGTCACAGCTGCAAGCGGTAAGTTCCACACACTGCACACTCAGTTCCCAGCACTCACGGTCCCCACATTTTCGGCAACCGTCGCTAAACACGGGGTGGAACATTTTATTACCACTACCAGACCGCCCGTTTTTGCAAAAGCTCGGCGCTTGGTTGCAGCTAAACTGGCCATAGCGCGCGAGGAGTTCGCCAACCTGGAGAGGTTGGGCATAATCAGGCGTTCAAACAGCCCGTGGGCTTCCCCGCTACACACGGTCCCGAAGGCTGACGGCTTGTGGCGACCTTGCGGGGATTTCCGCAGGTTAAACAACACTACAGCGCACGACCGCTACCCAATCCCGCATATCCAAGATTTTTCCGTTCATTTGGCAGGGGCGCATGTTTTTTCTAAGATAGATTTGGTCCGTGGTTACCACCAAATCCCAGTGCGCGCTGAGGACATACCCAAAACAGCGGTAATAACTTCGTTTGGCCTATTCGAGTTTTTGCGCATGCCATTTGGGCTTAAAGGGGCTGCACAGACGTTCCAACGCATGATGGACGCGGTGCTGCGCAATCTCCCTTTCGTGTTCGTCTACTTGGACGATATTTTGGTAGCCAGCGCGTCCGAAGACGAACACGAAAACCACCTAGCCACAGTTTTCCGGAGGTTGGGAGATCACGGGCTAATAATCAACCCAGCGAAGTGTCAGTTCGGGGTGGCACAGATCGATTTTTTAGGACACTGCGTCTCGCCCGAAGGAGCGGTTCCGCTTCCTGACAAAGTGCACGCGGTAGCAAATTTTCCCCGGCCGCAGACGGTCAGGGCGTTACAGGAGTTTTTGGAATGGTGAATTTTTTTAACCGTTTTCTCCCCCGCGCGGCACAACTCATGCAACCGTTGTATGCCGCGCTCAAAAAACAGAAACCCGCGAATAAGGTCGAGTGGTCCCTGGAGCGGGAGCGAGCGTTCTTGGAGATAAAAGCGGCCTTGGCAAAGGCTGCGTTGTTGACACACCCAGACCCAACGGCCCGCATAGCGCTCACTACTGACGCGTCAGATGTGGCCATAGGGGCGGTCATGGAGCAGCATGTAGCCGGGGTTTGGCAGCCCCTCGCCTTTTTCAGCAGGACCTTGCGCGATAGTGAACGTAAATACAGCGCGTTCGACAGGGAGCTGCTGGCTCTCCATTTGGCCATCCGCCACTTTCAGTTCTGGCTGGAAGGACGCCGTTTCACCGCGTTCGTTGACCACAAGCCGCTAACATTCACGATGGCCAAGGTTTCCGAACCATGGTCAGGCCGGCAACAGAGACAGCTGGCCGCGATCTCAGAGTTTACCACTGATATTCAGCATGTGGCGGGCAAACTGAATGTAGTGGCAGATTGCCTCTCGCGCGCCGTGGCGGCCCCAGTCAGCGTAGGAATAGATTACGCAGCCATGGCCGTGGAGCAGCTTAGTGACGCGGATGTGCGCGCGCTCCAGTCTGGACCAATAGGGTTAAGGCTGGAGAACAGGGTGCTGCAAGACGGTATGCCCCCCCTAATCTGCGACGTCTCCACTGGACGGCTGCGTCCAGTAGTACCGGCCGCGTGGCGCCGCCGCGTTTTTGACTCGATTCATTCTTTGGCGCACCCGGGAGTGCGCGCGTCGGTCAAAATGGTAGGAGAGAAATTCGTGTGGCCGAGTCTTCGCAAACAAGTTAAAGAGTGGGCAGCAGCCTGCACGGCATGTCAACGAGCCAAAGTACACAGGCACACGAGGGCTCCTTTGGAGCCGTTTCACATTCCGGCCAAGAGGTTTGATCACGTTCATGTGGACCTCGTGGGCCCCCTCCCGCCGTCACAGAGGTGCACACACCTTCTGACAATGGTGGACCACACCACGCGCTGGCCTGAAGTGGTTCTGCTGGCATCAACCACGGCCGAGGAGGTGGCGCGCGCGTTTTTTTTTTTTGTAACTTAGATTTTTATTCATTTTTCATCATATATAATGCATTCAGATCACATTCTACATTTAAAAAACAAAGGGGTTAGGGTAGGGAAAAATAAAAAAAAATAAACAAAATAAAAATAAAAAATAAAAAATAAAAGGGGGGGGACAAATGTTGGAGCATCAAGTTTTTAGTTTCCATCTCTTAATTCTTCTGGTTTTTTCAGTGTCTTTGGTTATTCTTTCAATTTCTGCCTCGTTGTTGCACTTTGTAGTGTGTCCATTTCCGCCATTTTTTCTCCCATATTCCTTCTTGCATTCTTCGTCGATATGTTAGTTTTTCCATCATACGTATGTCCTCAACAATGTCAGTCCATTGTTCTTGGTCAGGAAGAACTTCTGATCGCCATTTTTTTGTGATAGTTTTTTTACATGCAGTCAACAAGATTTTAACTAGATATCTGTCCTCAGCCTGTATAACATTGTCTTTTTTAAGATCACATAAGTACATCAGGTTACAGTTCATTGGTATATTATATCCTAATATCCTCTGTATTGTCACATGCATATATTTCCAAAATGATGATATTTTGTAGCATTTCCAAAACATATGTGAGTGGTCTGCATTTTGAGCCCCACATCCCCTCCAGCATATAGATTGGGTATTTGAATATTTTCCTTGAATCTGTGGTGTAATGAAAAAGCGAATCAGGTTTTTCCATCCAAATTCCCTCCATGCCCTTGAATTTGTTGATGTGTGTTGTGTTTTCCATATTTCCTGCCAGCTTTCTTCTGTTATGTTTAAATTGAGCTCTTTCTCCCATTTCTCCTTTATATAGTTACTTGTATGATTGTTTGTCATAAGTTTCTGATATAGTTTTGAAATAATTCTTATTTTATTTCCTGCATATGAGCTTAAAATAAGTTGTATAATCTCGTTCACATCTGTTTGGAGGTTATGCCTAATCTTCTTCATATAGTAATCTCTCATCTGCAGATATCTGAAAAATTCCGATCTTTCTAATTTAAATTTTCTCCTGATATTTACAAAGCTCCCGAGATCTTTTTTTCCGATATTGCCCCATGCTGTGATTCCCTTGTTCACCAGATTTTTGTATCCCCTATCTTGTTTTGCCGGTTCAAACTGACTGTCAAATGCTACCCATTTCAATAGTTTTATGTCTTCCCTTATATTATATTTTTGTACTATTTTATACCACAGTTCTAAAGTAAATTTAGTGATTGGGTCTATTTGTTTGATTTGCTTATATGCATCTTTATCCCCTATTATGCTTTGTACTGGGAGTCCCTCAATTTCCTTTTCCATTTCTTTCCATTTTGCCTCATATCCCTCGTCGCACCAACATATGATATATCTTATTTGTGCTGAGTAGTAATATTCCTTTAGACTCGGTAGGCCCATGCCTCCTTTCTCTTTTGGTAATTGGAGGGTTTTATATTTCACTCTTGGTTTTTTACCTCCCCAAACAAATCTCGATATCATCCTGTCCCACTTTGAGAATTGGGCATCTGGAATCTCTGTTGGTATAGCCTGGAAGAGGTAAAGTAATCTAGGTTGTATGCTGATTTTGACTGTCTCAATTTTTGAATTCAGATCCATATTTAAGATTGACCATCTATCAATATCTTTTTTTATTTCTTGTTCCAACCTATCATAGTTTGCTTTATATATTTTGCTTAGGTCTTTAGGTATGTTCACTCCAAGGTATTTTATTTCTTTTTGCTTCCAGTTTAGTTTGATCTTATCAGTTATCTGGTTTAGAGGGTTATAGTGGAATGTCAGTATTTGTGTTTTTGTTATGTTTATCTTGTATCCTGATAATTTTCCAAAATTTTCTATCAAGTTCATCATTTCCATTATTGATTTATCTGGTTGTTCAAGGTAAACTATAATATCGTCTGCAAATAGCCCAATCTTGTGTTCCGCCCCCTTTATTGTTACACCTTTTAATTTCTTATTTTGTCGTATCGCTTGAGCCAATGGTTCTATGAACAGAGCAAACAAGGTGGGCGATAAGCAGCATCCCTGCCTAGTTGATCTTTGTATATTTACTTTGTCTGTTAAGCTACCGTTTATCTTGATTCTTGCCACAGGTTCTTGATATAGCGTCCTTATGCATTGTACTGATTTTTCGTTAAATCCAAAGCGCTCCAGTACACTATATAGGAATTTCCAGTTAACCCTGTCAAATGCTTTTTCTGCGTCTAAACTCATTATTACTGTGCTTTTCTTTTCTTTATGTATTTGGTTAATTATATGTATTGTTCTCCTGATATTGTCATGTGTTTGGCGTCCCTCTATGAATCCAGTTTGATCATCTTCTATCAATTCCGTCAAGAATGTCTTTATTCGTTTACATATAATTGTTGTGTATATTTTATAATCTACATTTAATAAAGAGATTGGTCTATAGTTTCCGCATTGTTCTTTATCTTTCCCTGGTTTTAAAATAACTGAAATGATTGCTTCGTTCCATGTTGGAGGTATTTTGTTGTTGTTCAGCGTCCAATTAAATGACTTTAGGAGTTGTGGCGTGAGTTCTTCTATAAACAGTTTATAAAACTCAGAGAGGTATCCATCACTACCTGGTGATTTACCGTTTTTAAGTGACTTAATCACATCTCTGATCTCTTGTGTTGTTATTTCTGCTGTTAGTTTTTCATTTTGTTGATTTCCTATTGATGGCAAGTCCAATGTGTCTAGAAATTTTTTGATATCTTTAGTATTTGTTTCTTCAGGTTGCGAGTATAGTTCTTGGTAGAAATTATGGAAAATTTCTTCGATGTTTTCTGGGTTAACTGTGGTTTTATTTGTGGTGGGGTCTTTAATCTTGTATACATTATTCATTGTTTGTTGTTTTCTTAACCGTTTTGCCAGCAGTTTTGTGGCTTTTGGCCCCGTTTCATAATATTTTTGCTTTAGATATCTATTTTTCCTTTCAATTTCATCCATTTGTGTTTCTTTTATCTTTGTTTTTTCTTCTTTAATTTCTTGATATATTTTTGGATCATTTGTGCTTTGATGTTTACGTTCTAATTCCCTCAGTCTCTCACATCTTTGTTCATACGCTTCCAGTTTAGTCTTATTTGCTTTTCCTGTTTCAACAATTAATTTACCCCTTAACACGGCTTTTAGTGCGTCCCATAGTATTGTTGGGTCCACTTCTTCATTGTCATTCTCTTGGATATATTCGTTTATGTTTATTTTTATTCTTTCTTTCATTTTCTCATCATTTAACAGTCCTACGTTAAGTTTCCATGTTGTTTGTCGTTTTCTATTGTTTAAATATATTTCCATGTATATAGGATTATGATCTGATATTTCTGCCCCTCCAATCCAACAATTTCTCACCCTGTGTCTGTCACCTTCATTCATAAGGAAGTAATCTATTCTAGAGTGTACTTTATGGGCTGCTGAATAATGTGTATAGTCTTTTTCGAGTGGGTGTAGGTCCCTCCATATGTCTACCATACCCATTTCTGCCAGTGAGGTTCTTATGAACTTTGTTACATGTTTTTTTGTCTTCTTAACACTTGTTGTGTCAACTTCATGATCCATGACAGCATTTAAGTCTCCTCCACAAATTAGGACTCCTTCACTGTGTGTTGCTATGAGATCAAACAGATGTTGAAAAAAACCCTTGTCACTTTCTGGTGGGGCATAGATGTTCACTAATGTGATCTGCATACCATCTATTCTTCCCTTTATTATTACATACCTGCCTTCTTTATCCTGGATTTCCTGTTCACTTTCAAATTGTATTTTGTTTGAGATTAGTATCATAACCCCCCTTTTTGCTCCTCCCTTAAATGAACTGTAGTAGGAGTTCTTATAGCCAAATCTCTTTAGTTTCACATGTTCTGCCTTGCTCAAATGTGTCTCTTGCATAAATATAATTTCAGCTTTTTCCTTCTTGAATTTTCTTATTATTCTTTCCCTTTTAACAGGTGAGTTCAGACCATTCACGTTTAGTGTCATTATCTTAAGATTTTTACCCATATTCATGTTTTTCCATTTTTTTAACTTGTGCTCCTAGCCCCTTTAACAACAAAAATAACACATATTTATATAAAAACACATTAAAAAATCTCGACCTCCGTACTTTGGGCCTTTC
Source organism: Pholidichthys leucotaenia (assembly GCA_020510985.1). Lineage (NCBI taxonomy): Eukaryota > Metazoa > Chordata > Actinopteri > Cichliformes > Pholidichthyidae > Pholidichthys > Pholidichthys leucotaenia. Next base: position 81,979,304 of record CM035848.1, on the reverse strand, counting down.
TTCTGCCCACTGGTCCCTGTTGGTGGGTGGGGGGTTTGTCTTCACAGAGTGAAGGGCCCTCCCTAGACTTCTAATTACTATCAAAGTAATAGTCATAAGTCTAGAAATGTCCAACAAATATCACTTAAACCTCTCCTAGCCGTCTGTTTCTCTTTTACCTTGTCTTCTTGGCCTTCATTTCTTCTGTGCCTTTCTTAATCTTTGTTATGATCTAGGCTTTCAGTTGAAAGCCTTGTAGCTTGTCCTGGGCCCGCTGCTCTACGTCTCTCCCCCTTCTTCCGCCGTTCACTCGTCTCCACTCCGTCTGTCGTGGTGCGTTCAGGGCCGCCGCTGCTCCAGCCGTCTCCTTCGGCACGCTCACCTCAAGGCCCCGCTCCATCATATCCCGCGCTGCCTCTTCGGCCGTGTTGTAGGTTCTTGTGCCTTCCTCCCAATGAATCCTCATTTTCGTTAGCGGCGTTTGGAATCTAATTTTTTTCTCTTTCAGCGTTTTTTTAATATTGGCATATTTCTTCCGCTGCTGCACGATTTCTGTCGGGCAGTCATGGTCAAAAAATACCTGTTTGTCGCCGATTCGTATCTTTTTTTTCCATGCTTGCGTCAGGATTCTTTCCTTTATGTCATATTTCACAAAGTTTACCACAACTGACCTGGGTGGAGAGTTTGTTTTCGGGTTCTGTGCCGGTGTTCTGTGCGCCCGTTGAATCTGCAGATCCGTTTCTCCGGGTATTTCCAGTTCTTTTTTTAAGAACTGATCCATGAATTTTGTCATCGAGTTGCCTTCAATGCCCTCCGGAATTCCAAAGATGCGCATATTGCTTCGTCGGGATCTGCTCTCCAAGTCGTTTATTTTCTCCTGCATCCTCTGCGTTTGCGTCGTCAGGGTCTGTAGTTGTTCGTTTGCCTCGCTTTTCCAATCTTCTAGTTCCGAAATTCGGGTCTGCGCTTCTGTCATACACGCCCGCTGGGAGCGCAGCTCCTCCATGTTTTCCGTTAATTTACGCTCCATTTCTCTTCGGAGGTCCATGATTTCCTCCTTAATTTCTTTTTTCAGTTCCTCCTTAAGAGCCGCTAAATCCTGTTGTAGCTGTCGCTTGAATTCTCTCAACTCTTCACCCAAACTGGCGATGCCAGCGTTCATGTTGTTGAGTCTGGTGTCCTCCATTTTCTCTGCTGTGGACATCTCGTTTTTTTGGGCTTTGCGTACAGCGGTTTTTCCTGCGTTGTTGGAGAGGAATTCTTCAATTTTACCCTGTTTTTGTCCTTGTGCCCGGTTCCTTCATGTTTTCATCCCTTAGTTTATTGATTCGTTTATGTCGAGTTGGCCATTTACCGATGATTTTTAATCCGGCTAGGGAGAGCTCTTTGTTTAAGTGTTATGTCTCTCCGCCATCTTCCGGCGCGCGCGTTTTTAACAGCTTGGGTGGCGCATTTCGGAGTTCCGTCGGACATTACGTCCGACAGAGGCCTTCAATTCGTGTCCGAACTTTGGTCGACAATGGCCCGCAACCTGGGTGTCACAATTCACCGCACAACCGTGTACAATCCGCAGGCTAATGGGTTATGCGAACGTTTTCATAGGTCATTGAAAGCGGCTCTCAGAGCATCACTGACGGATGCAAATTGGGTAGACAAGTTACCGTGGATTTTATTGGGGTTGCGTTCTGCGCCTAAAGAGGACTTAGAAGCCTCCCCAGCGGAGCTAGTGTTTGCGCAACCACTTCGGCTGCCTGGGGAGTTTCTCCCAGATAACCCTGCACCAGACACCTCCCCGTCTCAGCTGTTGCGGAGTAACATAGAATCAAGCACGCTGCCCGGCCCCGTGCACCACAGTTTTCCGCACGTTTTTGTGCCTAATGCTTTGAAGAACGCAGAGTTTGTTTTTGTCAGACACAATGCACATCGACCCCCACTGCGACCACCTTATGACGGACCGTTCAGTGTTGGAAACAGGGGACAAGCAGTTTTTGCTAGATTTGGGGGGTAGGAAAGAAAAAGTTGGCATAAACAGACTCAAACCCGCTTTTGTGGTGGCGGATGAGCAAGTGCTGTTGACAAGGGCCCCGTGGCGAGGTAGACCCCCACGGGGAGCTTCAGAGAGTAATGTTTCCCCAGAACACCCGCAGGGACTGACAAAAGGTTTTCACCCCTAGATGGCAACCCCCCAGCGTGACAGCGCCGCGGAGACGTGGAATCCCGGCTACAGCAGATATGGCAGGAGACTGAAGCCTAGACAGCATGCGGACTGATGTGTATTGATTCTATCACGGCATGCATACTGTTATTCTCTTGTTCGTTCTAAAATGTTTGGGGGGGGGGTGGCCACACATATGTGACCTACTTTGTGACTGATGTAAGGCCTCACATTTTAGATAAGAACAAAGACAGAGTTTCCTTGGAGATAACAGGAAGCTGTGAAGGTGTTAGCTTTGGTATGCAGGGCCTGAGACTGTGGGGGTGATATTAGAGGATTAAAGAGGAGATGCATTGTTACTGGCGATTATAATGCAATGTGACTTGTGATGCAATGTGACTTGTGAACGGTGAGAGTCCTGGTATTTAAGGACGAGAGTTTCCTGTGATGCTCTCTTTCTTCTTTGAGATGTTGGTGAATGTGAATAAAGCTGCCTTAAGAGAAATCTGTCTCATCATTTGCACATTCCCACAAGTTCAACATTAATAGGTTACTATATCTAAACTTTGAAGCTATACAATATATATTCTTTACGCTTCTACCTTGAAATGTCCTTTACAAATGAAGATATTCAAACTGAAGAACGGAGGAAAAACATAAAAACTGTCCAAAATATCCAGTAGATTCCACAGAGGCGTTACAATATACATGTATATATTGTGAAGGAATGAAAGGACGAGACACGAGAAGCCCAAATTGTGCACCAGGAGTGCACCAGAGGAAAAGTGGAAAAACACAGATCGTACTGCTTATGCAAAGGGCTGCAAACTAACAAAAAAGTGACATGAAAATGGCACAAAATCACCAGAAAAAAAAGACCTGTTTAATCACAGAAGGTCTGAAATCGTGTGAAAATGTTTACACGAAAATGTTACAGAGTCAGAGCCCAGGGCTAAACTACTACAGTATTTACATGGTAAAAACGCCAAAATCAGGAGCAAATATACACAAAGTCACTGCTCCTTTCTCCTCCGTTCTTGAAGCAAATAAAAATAATTAGAAGAAAAATTAGAAATGTACTTTAAGTCAGTTAACATTCTTAAAATGATGTTTTAAGAACTCAAAGCAATCAGAAAGTGGCCATAAGGACTGGAAGAGAAGCGAAAAAAAAAAATCAGCAAAATGTAAAACAATGTGTCATGGGTTTAACCCCTTGCACTCTGGTCAATTTCCCTAAAAACGCCAAAAAATAACGTACCCAAAGTAAATCAAAAGCTGTTCTTCAACCCTTTGCAGCATCTTTATGGGGTTGGTCTCATTTAAAAGAAAACACTTTGAATTTTTTGGCAAAATAGTCATAATCTCTCTAAGTGCTCCTGCCGCTGAGTAACAGTCATCTAAACATACTGAACTTGAAGAAAATAAATTTCGCCTGGGTGTTTTTTTGGATACAAATGCTTGCAAATAACACACAGCTTCAGATCCGGGCTGGAAAATGCAACAGAAATGTAGAACCAAGTGTTATCCAGCTGAGGTCAAAATTTTGTAACAATACCACAAAAAATGAATATATTACACAGCTTTGTTCTCAGGTAGTTCCCAGGCGTTTTTGAACTGTGCCAAATTGTGCCAAATGGCACAGTTTGGAAAAACGTCTAACTTTTGAATGATTCAATATAGAAGCTTCATCTTGGGCTCTAATGAAAGGTGACACTCAGGGCTGTGTGTGTGTGTGGGGGGGGGTTGTTTATTCATTTATTCATGAATGAATGAACAAACAAGCCCCCACACACAAAGAAACATGCCACGTAAAAAATGTGTGGCTTTTTTTTTTTTTTTTTTTTTTAGGAAGAGAAAATATTCAACTTTCCTATGCTGAATATTTTTTTTTTTTTATTTAAGTTTTTGTAAAGGGTATACAGGTCGTTACAGCAATGCAGTGTTTACATTTTCATCACATGTTCCCTTATTTTCTGATATCTGACAACATTGGAAGATTAATTCTTACAACACCCCTTATTTTTTTTTTTTTTTAAAGTGAAAGAAAAAGTGAAATTAAAGAGAAAAAAAAACAAAACAAAAAACAAAAAAAAACCAAACAAACCAGTAAAAAACAAACAAAAAGAAAAAGTAAGTAAATAAAGATAAAAGAGCATCTGAGTAGCATTGGAACAAAGAGCAGAACCATTATTGAAATGGTATTTGTCAAAGATTAGATCTAATGGAAGACACATATGCGGTCCAGGGTTGCCAAAAGTTCATGAACCCATCCATGTCCTGTCTCAGTGCGAATGTCAACTTTTCCATCGAGTAAATGTCTTGGATCACGTTAGTCCAATCTTCAGGTGTAGGACAGTCCTTCAACATCCATTTTTTAGTTAGAGCTTTTTTGCTTGCCAATATTAAAACATTGAATAAGTATTTTTCTCCTCGTCTTTCCAGTGAGTCCGGTAGTAAACCCAAATACAAAGTTACAAAAGAAAAGGGAACTGTAATTTTGAATATTTTCCCCAATATTGTCTGTACATTGGTCCAATATTGGTGGATAACTGGGCATGACCAAAACACATGAAAATGATTTGCAGTCTTTTCACCACACAAGCGCCAACAGTTCAATCCCTTATGGGTAAATTTGATTTGTGCAGGTGTTCTGAAAAATCTTGCCAAGTTTTTCCATCCAAATTCTCTCCACTGCAGGGATGAGGTACTTTTCCATTGCTGTTTATTTAGCTTTTCCCATATTTCCAGATGTAAAGTGAAATTCCCCTCTTTTTCCCATCTCTCTTTTATATAAGATGTGTTGTCTCCTTTTAAGTCTTGAAGACCTTGGTATATTTTAGAAATGTATCTGATCCCTGGGATCCCTTTATATGCCATTAAGAAGACCTTCAGAACACCTGACTGGGCCCTTTCCAAAACCTCCTTTTTAAGTATATTGTTTATGTGGTGTCTAAGCTGGAAGAACCTGTAAAGGTCTTGATTTATTAGGCCTTGTTTTTTCAAATCTTCAAAACTTCTTAAGATTTGCCCTTTAAAAAAATCGTAATATTTTATCAGCCCCTTCTCCTTCCACTTTTTAAATCTGGTGTCTGTTTTATTAGGAGTAAAGTCCTGATCATAGGCGATCCATTGCAGAAGTCGATAGGGCTCTTTAGTTTGATTCTCTCTGACTATCTTAAACCAAATTTTTAGCGGGGTCTCTATCCACGGGTTAGTGTTATTCAAAAGCTTAGGTAAGACATTGTTCCCTATTATCGCCTGTAGGGGGATGTCACTTGTTATTTGGCATTCGATCTCCTTCCATTGTGCAGAGTAGACTGGGTTACATATCTCTACTAAAGTTTTAATTTGTGCGGCTTTAAAGTAGTCCCTGATATTTGGCAGCGCGAGCCCACCTTTGTCTTTGTTTAGCTGTAGGGTTCTATATCTGATTCTAGGTCTCTTGCCCTGCCATATGAATCTTGAGATCCTTCTGTCCAGCTCCTGCCATGTTTTTTTGGGAGGTTCTACCGGTATTGTTTGGAAAAGGTATAGAAGACGTGGAAGTATATTCATTTTGACTGCTTCAATTCTTTGTGCAATACCCAAGAATGGTATCATATTCCATCTTGCTAGGTCAGATTTTATTTTTGTCACCAGTGGATCATAGTTTAGTGATATAATTTTGTTGAGTTGTTTCGGGATATTGACCCCCAGATATTTCATAGATTCCGACTCCCAGTTAGTTTTGAGTTTGCTTAGTGAATAATGATTTGGGTCATAGTTGAATGTTAAAACTTGGGTTTTATGCATATTTAATTTGTACCCCGATAAATCTCCATACTCTGAAAAAACTGAGGTTAGTTCTGGTAAAGAAGTGTCCGGCTGCCCTAGGTATATTAAAATGTCATCAGCAAAGAGTGCTATTTTATGTTCCTTCTGACCAAGTGTAATACCTTGAATTTTTTGGTTTTGTCTTATCCATTGGCTCAGAGGTTCTATGAAGATTGCAAAGAGCAGTGGAGACAGGGGGCAGCCCTGACGACATCCTCTTTCCAGTTCAAAAGATGATGATAAATTACCGTTAATCCTTATTTTAGCTGTTGGTTTTTTATATAATGCCTGTATAGTTCTAATGAAGTTGTTATGAAAATTGAAACTGGATAAGATTCTGTATAGAAAAGACCAGTCAACCGAATCGAATGCTTTTTCAGCATCTAATCCTAATATGACTGCATTTAAGTTATATTTTTTTATATGATGAATTATGTGTAAAGTGCGTCGAATGTTGTCTTGTGTCTGTCTTTGTCTTATAAAACCTGTTTGGTCTAAATGAATTAGGTCTGTCAGTATATTCTCTAACCTTTTGGCAAGGATAATGGTAAAAAGCTTATAGTCCTGATTTAGTACACTGATTGGTCTGTAGTTGGAGCACTCTAGTTTATCCTTTTCAGGTTTAGGTATAACTGCAATGACCCCTTCTCTCCAGGAGGGGGGGATTTCCCCTGTGTGGAGGACATAATTAAATGTTTTCAGGAGGAGAGGAGATAGTTGCTGTTTAAAGGTTTTGTACCACTCTGCTGTATAGCCATCAGCTCCTGGGGATTTGTTAGCTTTAAGTTTCATAATTGCTTTTTCCAATTCTTTAGAATGTATTTCTGACAGTAGTGTTTTATTTTGTGACTCCGTAAGTTGGGGAAGGTTTAATGTGTTTAGGAATGCCTCGGATGCGTTTTTATGTTTTTTGTGGGAGTATAAGTTCTTATAGTAATTCTCGAAGTTTTTAAGAATATCCTGAATTCTGAATTTTATTTCCTTTGATACTGGGTCTCTGATTTTGTAGATTGCTCTTTCTGTTTGATGTTTCCTCAATTTATAGGCTAGCAATTTTGCCGATTTACTGCCTGCTTCATAGTATTTTTGTTTCAGAAATGTAAGTTTCTTCTGGATTTCTATTGTGTAGATCTCATTTATTTGGTTTTTAATTTCCTTAATCTTGAGCGAGTCAGTAGAATGAGTGTTGCCTTTGTGTTCTTTTTCTAGGTTCCTAAGTTCTGACTCTAATGTGGATAGTTTTTCTTGTCTTAGTTTCTTTTGGGTTGCCAGTTTTGCAATAATCTTTCCTCTTATTACAGCTTTACATGCATCCCACAGTATTAAAGGGGATACTTCTCCATTATCGTTATCTTCCAAATATCTGAGAATATCTGACTCCAATTCATCTTTCAATGGTCCTTTCAGGACATTTGAATTTAACCTCCAAGAAAATGTATTATTTGTGTATTTTTGGATATTTAAGTCCATGTAGATCGGACTGTGGTCGGAGAGATCCATCAGTCCTATTTTACATGTTTTTACTCTACCAATGTCTCTATTAAACATAAAAAAATAGTCAATCCTTGAGTAAGATGAATGTGGAGTTGAGTAAAATGTATAGTCTTTTACACTGGGGTTGAGTTCCCTCCACACATCACAGATTCCCATTTCTTTTAGTAGCATCCGAGTCTTCCTGTTTTGGGTGTTATTTTGATGTGGGGAATTACCAGAAGCATCCCAGTATGGATTCAGTCTAAGATTGAAGTCCCCACCACATATCACTAAACCTTGAGCTTTAGTTATCATTAGGTCGAATACATTTTTATAAAATTTCCAGTTAGCCCCTGGGGGAGCATACACATTCAGCAGGGTGATATCTTCTCCCTCTAGCCGCCCAGTTACCAAACTGTATCTCCCTTCTTTATCTTTGTGTTCTGATTTTTTTTCAAATGTAATTTTGGTTGATATCAATGTCGCTACTCCCCTCCTCCTCCCTGATTTATATGAAGATGAAGAGATCATTTTAAACCCTTGTCTACTGAGTTTATTGTGTTCCACGTCTGTTAGGTGGGTTTCTTGTAAAAGTATTATTCCTGCTTTGTCTTTTTTCATTTTGCCTAGAATCTTGGATCTTTTAACTGGATTCAGGATCCCTTTTACATTATATGAAATTATTTTGGTTACACCCTGTTTCTCCATTGTGTTGTTTTGTTTAGTATAACTGTGTGGTGGCCCTCTTTTGTGCTACTCAGAAACTGAAAGAACATTAAAAACAAGAAAAACATTAAGAACATAGTGTAAAAAACTTTAAAACAAAAAACTGTCAAAAGAACTTCCTGAGCTGAGGTCTTTTTAAAGACCCTGTAAGAGCCTTGATGGAGTGAAGGCCCTGAGGGAAATTCCTCAAACTCTGTTACGTGTTGAGGGCCCTCTCGTACCACTGAAAGTAGTCCCATGCTTTTAACGTGAGTTTCAGAACCCAATCCAAACTTGTAATGATTTTTTTTTTTTTTCCTTTTATGCCTAAACCCTGTGAAATTGTGTGCACCCTCCCACCCCCATCACATCAAACATTCACGCAAAAACAGTATTTGTTAGTATGAGCAGAACATGTGGATTATTGTCACATTTCTATTTTAACAAGTTTTTTTTTTTTTTTATTACAAAGACTTATTTGTTTCAAATAATATGATTGTTCCATGAAATGTTTTACCACATGCTGAATATGCATCTCCTTTAATGTTTGTTACCTTGTATGAGGGGGGTTGGATGTGCGGATTGATTCAAGAGGAAGGGAAAAAAAAAAAAAAGGTCGCTATTCCAACCTGAAAACGGATAGTTTATCCGCGACGCTCTGGTGCTGGGTTTCCCGCTGCTGGTCCGTGGATTTTGAGGGTCTTTGTGTTGTCCATGTTTGCGCTTTGATCTTCTCACTCGGGTCTGCTGCGGGTTTAAACACCGTTACCGGGAGCCCTCTTCTCGCCATGTCAGCTGTTGCTTCTTCCGCCGAATTATAGAGACACGTTTCATCGCCGTAGAAGACCCTTAACTTCGCAGGAAATGGTGTCTGAAAGCGCAATTTCTTCTCTCTTAACACCTTTTTCGCTTCATTGTATTCCCTGCGCTTTTTAAGGACCTCCGGGGCGTAATCGTGTTCCACGTAGACTTTTCTCTCCTGGTGCATAAATCCTTTTTTCTGCCAGGCCAGTCTTACAACCTCTTGTTTTATTTTGAAATTGGAAAATCTTACCAACACCGAACGTGGGGGCGCTTCCGCCGCCGGCCTAGCGGCTAATGAACGATGTGCCTTTTCTATCTTCAAGTCGGTGGTTTGTGGAATATCCAATTTCTCTCTTAGTAAGGATTCCACGCATTCTGCCATTGAGTTAAAACCATTTTCGGTTCCTTCTATCAGACCATGAATTCTTATGTTGTCTCTTCTTTGTTTTCCTTCTTGGTCGGTTAGCTTAGCCTCTATAGCTGCTTGTCTTTTGCGTAGGTCCAGCACAGAATCTTCGAGCACTTTTATTCGATCCTCTGTTTCCAAGATTCGGTTCTCGGCCTGGTCCACTCTGCTGTTTGTCCTTTTCAATTCTTCTCTGAATTCCCGAAATTCGGCCGTAACATCTCGGCGAAATCGTCGTAGTTCCTCAAATAGTGATTTCAGGCTAACCCTTTTGTTAGCTATCACCAGCTCCTCGTCTTCTGAACGGGGATCTTCCAGTTCAGATTCTCCGGCCGATACGTGTCCTAGCCTGGAGAATTTCAGTTTCTTCTGTTTTCCTTTAGACATGATGATTTTGTCTTTTGATTTTCACTCCTCCAAAAATCCGTTAAGTTTGATTTTCAAGGTGTTATCCTGGATTGAGTCTGAGAGCTTCAGTGTTAAGCTGCAGTCGCCATGGCGTCCAGACCGGAAGTCTCGTGTGGCTTTTTTTTTAAAAGAAAAAAATAACCTACAGTGCACTAAAAATTATTCTAAAATATTTGTAATGTAGAAGATAACAACTCCCACCCCCCCACTACAGAGGACGGACATAGGGCCATCGCTACATGACGGAACAGTCATGTGGCGATGTGGCGACCGCGGCGCACAGTCCCCGCCTGTCCCCGCGGTCCCCGCAGCCACCCCCCCCGCGCGCTACAGAAGAGTAACGGGGGGGGGGCGTTCACGGTCCGGACGCGGCGCACGAACCGTGTACCGCGGCGCACGGACTTCGGACTTCGTGCGCCGCACAGTTGTAATTTACCGATCGGTCAAAAGTCATTTTTGATAACAATTTTCAGGGATAAAGAATAATTTAGCTTATAACACTTACCTGTCCACAACAGCCTGTGGACGGTCTATGATGACCATGGAAGAGAATCCTAAACGTCTACTCTGCTGGGACAGCACCGCCTGTGGCTGAACAGGCTGATGCGCGAATGGCAGTCCCTGTCACACAGGTCGCACTTGTGGGTGGTCTCCGTGCTACTGGGTCTGTGGCGGTTCTTCCTGCGGGTCCTTTTTTCATCTGCTGCAGCAGTCAGTCTCTCTTCACCCAGCCTTACACAAAACAGCTTTCGAACTTCTGTGCTTCAATTGGCTCGTTGTATTCGCAGCCGTTGGTAGGCGGGTCCTTCTTGCTAGGTTTTCAGTCATTGGTTCTTCAAGGTTTCAGAAACCCAATTCAAGGCTCTTATTAGTCGAATGAGCAGTCAATCACATCTAAACCAATCAAAGCACTCCTTTGGCTTTCTGTTCGCGGCTGTGTCTGTAGTGGAAGAACGGAAATGCAGCTTTTTTTTTCAGTGCCTCCTAGGACGCAGCGCCCTCGTGCGCACTCGTGTGCCCTCGTGCGCTCTAGGACGCAGAGACGTGCCCACCCGCGGTACACCAGAGTGCAAGAGGTTAAGTGTCCCCTGAAGTTTATGTTTAATGAAATTGTGACTTTGATTAACCATTATAATTCAATAAGTGACTCCGTGAAACACTCATGGCTGCTCTGTTCATTTACAGACCAGAATATTCAAGCTGTTATCCTGTTAAATCAAAGGGAATCTTGGTTCTTTTGCATGTTCTTTTGTTGTTAAAATTGTGTTAACAGGTTTGAGGAGTTGTTAGTTCCTGTCCAGCAGGTCAGTTGCGGGGGGGGGGGGGGGGGGCGGGGGTATCAGTGCTGCTGTTAAAGCCACATGACTTCATCTTTAAGAGGCTGCTGTTCCAGTTAAAAGTTTCGTTGAAGAGTCGACCTTTGTATAAAACGGCCAATTCAGAAGTATTCAGAAGTATGCTGATGACACAGCCATTGTTGGGTGTATCAGGGATGACAGAGAGGAGGAGTATCGGAGACTGGTAGGGGACTTTGCTGCATGGTGCCACACTAACCACCTACAGCTCAACACCTCTAAGACAAAGGAGCTGGTTATTGATTTTGGAAGGTCTATACCAAGACTTCAACCAGTCCTGTTAGAGGGAGCCGAGGTGGAGGTTGTGGATTCATACAAATATATCGGGTTGTGGTTGGATAATAAATTGGATTGGACAACATACATTAGCCACTTGTATGGGAAGACACAAAGTAGGATGTACTTCCTAAGGAGATTGCGGTCCTTCAACATCTGCAGTAAACTTCTGCGGCTGTTTTACCAGTCGGTGGTTGCCAGTGTCCTCTTTTACTCTGTGGTGTGCTGGGGGGGCAGTATATCCAAGAGGGATGCGTCCAGACTGGATAAACTGATCAGGCGGGCCGGCTCTGTGGTCAACGCGAAGCTGGACACCCTGGTGACGGTGGCAGAGATGAGGACTCTGGATAAACTGTTGGATATAACGGACAACGTCAGCCACCCTCTGCACACCGTCATCAGTGACCAGAGAAGCTTGTTCAGTAAAAGACTGCTCCTTCCCAAGTGTCGGACCAACAGGCTCAAGAACTCCTTTGTCCACCATGCCATCACACTCTATAACTCCTCACTTGGGAGGGGGCACATAGAGTACAGAGGACAGTAGGGCATTCATAGTGCAATAACCTTAACCATACTTGTACAAGCCATATTTAGCCTTGTATTTATATTGTGTATATTATGTTAAGTGTTTATTTTTTTTCTTTTTTGCTTTTCTGACCTGTATTATGTATCTTTTATGTGCTGCTGGAAATTTTAAATTTCCCAGAGGGAGTCATCCCAAAGGGATTAATAAAGTTAAGTCTAAGTCTCTCTAAGTCAAGTCAGTATACCACTAAAGGCTCAAAGTCACTAAAATAATCCAAAGGTTAAACCGGCTATTGGTGTCATTTAAACCCTGCATTGCTTCGACAACGTGGAACCGGCATTTCACTTTGAAACAGATGACAGCAAGTTATTGCAAACGAGCAACTTTAAAACACACATAACACTTAAGTTAAGAGTATTGCAAGAAGAAAAATGTATCTTAATTCAAACAAGATCTTAACTCAAACAAGCAGAGTATTTGCAACCAACTTAATTAAGACTTGAACTAAAAACAATCAATCTGAATACAACTGGGAGCATTTAAGAATAAAAATTCTGATCTGTTCACACGCCGACAGGCAGCAAAAAGAAAGCTAGGAGCAGGAAGACAAAAGAGGAGGAAATCAGCAGCCTTGTGTGTAGCAGAATGGAATGTATGCACTCTGTTGGACAGAACAACATCACAGCGCCCAGAAAGACAGACAACGCTTGTGGCCCTGGACTTGAACAGGTACAATGTAGACATAGCTGCACTTAGTGAAACAAGATTGCCTGGATATGACAGCTTGGAAGACCATGGGTACATCTTCTTTTGGAGTGGGAAATCAGCTCAAGAAAGAAGAGAAGCAGGAGTGGGCTTTGCAGTTAGAAAGGAGATAGCAGCAATGCTTGATGAGGAATTGGTGCCAATCAACGACAGGATAATGACTATGAGACTCCCACTACAGCGGAAGATGTATGCCACACTGATCAGTGTATATGCCCCAACAATGACCAACACAGAGGAGGCGAAGGAAGAGTTCTACAGTGATTTACGTGAGACTATCAGGCGTGTACCAACTGATGATAGGCTGATACTCGGAGATTTTAATGCCAGAGTTGGTTTGCACACTGAGAAATGGAAAGGAGTGCTAGGCAGTCATGGAGTAGGCAAGTGCAATGCTAATGGAGAACTTCTACTTGCACTATGTTCAGAGTACAACCTTGTGATAACCAACACTCTATTTAAGCACAAGGACACAAACAAGGAGACATGGATGCACCCAAGATCCAAGCACTGTCATGGTTTGGTCAGATAAAACTGAAACAGAGGAAATCCTTGGATCAGATAGTTAGCTGGTCCAGTCGTTTGCTTGGTGAGTCACAGCTGAGCCTGACATCCCTGTACACCAGACAGGTACAGAGGATTGCTACCTCCATTTTAAATGATGACTCCCACCCTTTGCACTGCCACTTTCAGCTTCTTCCCTCCAGACGGAGGTTTGCTGTCCCAAAAAGTAAAACCCAGCGCTACAAAAGTAGCTTTGTTCCTGCTGCTGTTAAAGAGTTGAACAAGATGTAACAATATATTGCACATAATTTAGTTACCTATTTATTAATTTTATTTTATATTTACTTATTTTTGTAGGTTTCTTATTTGGATTCTAAATCTTTTATTGGGTTTTAGACTTTTGAGTTTTTAACCTCTTTGACTAGTCTTTAACTTTTTAATACGACCCTTCTCTCTTATCTCTTTGTTTTTTCTCTTATCTCTTTGTCCTATGTCCTAATTGGTGGAGCCTTGAGTACTTTTATCATGTTTATAGTCAGCTTCATGTGTGCCTGTGTTTGTGTTCATGTTGAATGTAATTGTGGTTTGTAAATATGGATGTCGCCTGACTGCAAAACAAATCTACCTACGGGTACAAATAAAGTAACCTGAACCTGAACCTGGCACTTGTTAGACTACATCATAGTAAGGCAGAGAAACATAAGGGATGTATTGGACACCAGAGCAATGAGAGGTGTGGACTGTGGTACTGATCATGTTATGCTGAGATCTAGATTTAGGATTTGCAGACGAAAACAGCACTGCAGGACGGGTGCGAAGCCACCACGGAAGCTAAACACTAGTGCACTGAAAGGCCAAAAGAAGCAGGAAGAACTTACACAGGAAATGGATGAAAACTTGAAAGACTTGGACAGCAACAACTCAGAGAATGACATAGAAGAGAAATGGGCAACACTGAAGGATACGGTGTATCAGACTGCGAGTGATGTATTAGGACACTCTGAGAGGAAACATCAAGATTGGTTTGATGAGCATGATGAACATCTGAAGAAACTACTAGAAGCAAGAAATACAGCTAGGCAGGAAAACCTACAGTGTAACACAAGGTCGAAGAAGAAGAAATACTCAGAGGCTCAGAGTGAGCTACAGAAGTACACCAGAGAGATGAAGTCCAACTGGTGGGATGAAAAAGCGGAGGAACTTCAAACTGCAGCAGACAGGAAGGACATGAAAACATTCTTCACAGGTTTGAGAGAAATCTACGTCCCTAAACCAAGAGGACTGATCCAACTAAAGGCTATGGATGGTGAATGGTTTTGCAGGAGAAAGACAAGATCCTGGACAGATTTGCAGACCACTCTGACCAACTACTAAACAACCCTGGAGAACTCACTGAAGAGGCTAAAGAAGCTCTAGCGCAGTGACCAGCGGTATCAAGTCTGGATGAACCACCAAATCTTGATGAACTAATGGCAGCTATCAGGACAACACAGGATGGTAAAGCTCCAGGAAGGGATGGAATTCCAGCAGAAGTGTGGAAATTTGGTGGTGTTCAGCTGACCAACTGCCTGCACAAGCTCATCCAAGAGATATGGGATGCCCAGAAAGTACCTCAAGACTTGAAGGATGCAAGTATTGTGCCTTTGTTCAAGAAAGGTGACAGGAAAGATTGTGGAAATTACCGAGGTCTATCACTGCTAGCCACTGTTGGTAAGATTCTCTCACGTGTACTACTGAACAAACTCAATGAACACATCTCGCAGAATGTACTACCGGAAACCCAGTGCGGCTTTAGAAGTGGAAGAAGCACAATGGACATGATTTTCTGCTTGAAACAGGTTCAAGAAAAGTGTATCAGACAGAACATGCCGCTTTTATGTAGTCTTCACAGACTTCAGCAAAGCCTTCAATACTGTTTTGTGACAAGGACTTTGGCAGGTACTCAAGAAATATGGTTGTACATAGAAGTTTATCTGCCTGATCGAGGCACTCCATACAGGTATGCAAGCAAACGTGGCAATGAGTGGTTCAGTATCTAAAGACTTCAGTAAGCAACGGGGTGAAACAAGGGTGTGTGCTGGCGTCTACACTCTTCTTGCTATATCTGTCAGCCATATTTGAGGTGGCCTTCAAAGACACTTCAGAAGGAGTATACATTCAAACAAGGAAAGAAGCAGACTTGTTCAATTTGGCACAATTTAAAGCCAAGAGTAAGACATCGATAAAGGTCAGAATCAGAATCAGATTTATTGCCATTGTTCATGTAGTACACAAACTAGGAATTTGTCTCGGTGCCATGCTGCAACATTAAAAACATGATGAGATAAAGAGATAAACTAAAAAACTAAAGGACTAAAAACGTGCAATAAGTGTAGAAAAATAAGTAATAATAATAATAATAAAAGTAATAATGAGTAGTACTAGTCAAGGCAGTTTTAAAAAAATTAGCAAGTAAGATAATATGGGGTACCACAGTGCAGTTGATAATGCAACAGAAAAAACAGTGATGAATGACATGAGTCTGGTTGAGCTGCTGTACATAGTGCACGAGAGTCAATAAGTCACTTAATGTTCAGCAGTCTGATGGCAGAGGGGAAAAAGCTGTTCATGTGCCGGGAGGTTTTAGTCCGAATGGACCAAAGTCTTCTACCTGAGGGGAGGGGGGCAAACAGTACGTGACCAGGGTGTGAAGGATTGGCTATGATCCGGCCAGCACGCCTCCGGGTCCTGGAGATGTACAAGTCCTGGAGAGATGGGAGCTTGCAGCCGATCACCTTCTCAGCAGTACGCACGACGTGCTGCAGCCTTAGTCTGTCCCTGGCAGTGGCTCCTGCATACCACACAGTTATGGAGGAGGTGAGGATGGACTCGATGATGGCCGTGTAGAACTGCACTAACATCTTGGTGGGTAGCTTGAGCTTCCTCAGCTGCCGCAGAAAGAACATCCTCTGCTGGGCCTTTTTGATGAGGGAGCTGATGGTTGGCTCCCATTTGAGGTCCCAGGTGATGGTGGTGCCCAAGAAGCGGAAGGAATCTGCAATGGTGATGGGAGAGCCTGTGATGGTGAGGGGGGGCAGGGGGGTTGTGACTTTCCTGAAGTCCACAATCATCTCCGCTGTCTTCAGAGCGTTCAGCTGCAGGTTGTTATGGCTGCACCAGGACACCAGCTGGGCCACCTCTTTCCTGTAGACGGACTCGTCACCGTTGGAGATGAGCCCGATGAGGGTGGTGTCGTCCGCAAACTTAATCAGCTTAACAGACTGGTGGGAGGAGGTGCAGGAGTTGGTATAAAGGGAGAAGAGTAGGGGGGAAAGTACACAGCCCTGGGGTGATCCTATGCTGATGCTAACAGAGTCCGAGACAGACTTCCCCAGCCGCACATGCTGCCTCCGGTCCGTCAGGAAGTCGGTGATCCACCTGCAGAGGGAGTCAGGCACGTTGAGCAGGGACAGCTTGTCCTGGAGCAGATCGGGGCGGATGGTGTTGAATGCGGAGCTGAAGTCCACAAACAGAATCCTGGCGTAGGTTCCCGGGGAGTCCAGGTGCTGCAGGATGGAGTGGAGGGCCAGGTTGACTGCGCCGTCCACAGACCTGTTAGCACGGTAGGCAAACTGCAGCGGGTCTAGGAGGGGTGTGGTGATGGACTTGAGGTGAGACAGGACCAGGCGCTCAAAGGACTTCATGACTACAGAGGTGAGCGCTATAGGTCTGTAGTCGTTAAGTCCAGTAATCCGTGGCTTCTTGGGAACAGGGATGATGGTGGAGGATTTGAGGCAGGTCGGCACGTGACATTGCTTAAGGGAGGTGTTAAAAATGTCTGTGAAGACAGGAGCCAGCTCTTTCGCACAGTGTCTCAGGGTGGAGGGAGACACACCGTCCGGCCCGGGGGCCTTGAGCGGGTTCAGTCTGGAGAACTGTCTGTGCACGTCCTGCTCACTGATGACAAGGGCAGGGGGGGAGGAGGAGGAGGAGGAGGAGGGGGGGACCGCTTTTGATGAATTAGGGGCTGAGGAGGCAGTGGAGCTGGGTGGAGTGGGTGAGTTGGACACAGCTGACGAGGTGTCAAAACGGGCGTAATGTTGGGACAGTTTTTGACAAAGGGCTTTGTCATCCTGACCTTTAGAAGCCTGAGGCCGATAGTTGGTGATTTGCCTCAGTCCTCTCCACACAGAAGCCGAGTCATTAGCAGTGAACTGCTGCTGGAGTCTCTCAGAATACACAGATTTAGCTCTCCTCAGCTCTCTGTTAAACCGATATTTGACCTCTCTGTAGCAGTCTCTGTCTCCACTTTTCAACGCTGCTTCCTTCTCCTTCCTGATCTGTCTGAGCTTAGCAGTGAACCAGGGTTTGTCGTTAGAGTACCTCACCCTGGTGCGCGATGGAAGAATGTTCTCCTCACAGAAGTTGATATATGAATTCACAGTGTCTGTGTACTCATTAAGATCACGTGTGGCTCCTTTAAACATGCCCCAGTCAGTTATTTCCATGCATGTGTTCAGTTTCTCTCCAGCTTCACTGGTCAATTTCTTCGTGGTGGTCACAACAGGTTTAGTGAGTTTCAGTCTCTGTCTGTATGTGGGGATGAGGTGGACCATCACGTGATCAGATAGTCCCAGCGCAGCGCGGGGAACAGCGCGATAAGCGTCCTTCACTGTAGTGTAACAGTGATCCAGCGTGTTATTTCCTCTGGTTGGACATTTAATAAACTGTTTGTAGTTAAAGGTAGTAAGAGAAATGCTCTTTGCTGACAACAGTGCTCTAGTTGGACATAGTGCGGAAGATATACACTCTTTAGTGGAGAAATTTGCAAGAACAGCTAGCCAATTCAGCCTCAAAATCAACATCAAGAAGACAGAGTGCCTTTATCAACCACAAGAGTTCCAGTTATCAACATCACTACCAGAAGAGATCAGCATTGGTACAGAGCCACTAGTCAAGTGCAAGACTTTCAAGTATCTAGGGAGTACTGTTTCAGAGAATGCTAGGGTGGAGGATGAACTATCTCTCAGAATGGGAAGAGCGAGCGCTGTGTTTGGAAACTTGAGGGAGAGACTGTGGAACAATCAACATGTGTCTATCCGTGTGAAATGCAAAGTGTACAGAGCGACAGTAGTGGCTACTCTATTGTACGGTGCTGAAACTTGGACTGTCTACAGAGTGCAGGTAAAGAAACTCCACGTGTACATGATGAGACACCTTCAAGCCATAATGAACATCTCATGGAAAGACAAGATAACCAACATAGAAGTGTTGAAACGAACTGGTCTACCATCAGTGGAGGACATGCTAATAAGATGAACCTGAGATGGCTCGGACATGATGAGAGGATGGACCACCAGCGTCTCCCTCAGCAGTTACTCTACTCACAGTTATGCGAGGGCAAACACAATCAGGGTAGACCAAGGCTCAGATTTAAAGACACTGTAAAAAGAAACTGGAAGAAGCTGGATATAGACAGGAGTTCCTGGCAGCGGAAGGCTAAGGACAGAGCTGTGTGGAGGAATCTGATCAAACCTAAATGAAACAGTCATTGTCACCCACAACAGACTGCTATGATGAAGTTTCTAAACAATTTTGAAGTTAATTCTAAAGATTCTTTTTGACTCAAATTATATGAAATGATGATTGTTGTAGAAGACGTGGCTGCAGTCACCTTGGCAGCTTCTTTATTGCGCTGGGCCTCGTTGTTCAGGACCTGCAAGCGCTGAAGCTCCTCTCGGTGTTTCAGGATTTCTCCTTCCAGACTGTCCAGCTGACCTGAGAAAGTCAAACTCTCCTCCTGTGGTAGAAAAGATGGAAAATCAAGGGAGCAAGACAAAATAAGAATAGATGGGACAAGAGAGGAAGCAGATAATTTTAAAAAGAATGAATTATGTCAGGGGGGTCCAATCATGTGCCATAGAGGGCCAAGACCCTGCAGCAGCTTTTCTCTTCTACCCAATCTCTTTGGCAGGTGTTTTCACTGATCAGCAATCAGTGGGAAGAAGCTCAGTGAAATCTGCTGTTGAAGACACTGGCTGGAGGTAGAGCTTGCATGGTCTTGGCCTTCCATGGCACATGGTTGGACACCCCTGAATTATGTACTTAAACCATGATCAGGAATATAAGATATAAGCTATATAGTAAAACACAATATGCTGAAAAAGCTATCACCATAGACTCAGTTCTAAAGCATAAAACTAAATGGCACATTTTTTTTTACATTTTTGATGGCCGTGCTGTTTTTCAGTTTCAATACAAATTTATGATAAAATCAACTTGCCATAAGCACATCACAAATATATTTTCAAAAAAGAAAAAAATTAACAAATTTGAGTGAATGGCAAATTTATGACTACAAATGCTGTAAATCTATGATAAAATCTAACAAATTGGCTGGAAAAAAAATCACAAATATATGTGATGGAAAAGCACAAATCTGCCAGAAAAAAAAAAAAAATCCACAAAATCTAGCCCCCCCTCAAAAAAAATGCAAGTTTTTGAAAAAAACAAAACAAAACACAAAAACATCATAAATATACTACAATAAAGTCAAACTTTACTAATCATAAAAAATTATGACTAAAAAAGGAAGCAACTTTATGATGGGTACAAATTTGCCATTCGCAAGCAAAAAAAATACAAAAGAAAAACAGTAAATTTATGACTTTTAATGAGTAAAAACTTCTGTAATTTGAAAGAAAAAAAATCAAATTTACATGGAAAAATACATTTGCAAGACAAGTCACAAAATAACATGAAAAAGTTACATATAAGAAAAAAATACAAATCATCATGAAAAAGTTTCAAATTTGCATGAAAAACTGCAACATTCAGATTAAAAGAAGTCACAAATTTATCAAACCAGACTATCAATATGGAGTAGCTCATTCTGGCCTGATGAAACCACTTCAAGAGTGCCCAGATATCCTGACTGTTGACCTTGACCTTGAACACAACCTAGATGTAGACCCACTTGAGGATCATTGTGCATGAGTTTGTGGAGAATTAGGGATACTGCCTAAGAGGAGAAGCAATATTTCTGAAATCACATTAGTAGCCAGATCTCCTGACCTGTGACATAACCTTAACCTTGAGCACAACCTGGATGCCGGAAAACCTGAGGATCATTGTGAGTGAGGTTGGTGACCATCGGGGCAATTGCCTAAGAGTAATTCCCATGAAATGTGGATGGATGGATGGACAGACAGACGAACGAACAGACAGATGGACAACAGAGGCACGCCATCACATTAGCTCCTTTTGGCTTTGCAAAAATGAGCTAAAATGTTGTAAACTTGCTTGAAATTAAAATTAAAAAAAAAACATCCAAATTAGTTACAAATTTCTCAAAAATGTAACACAATTTTATCACTGGACTCTGAGCAGCAGGTCCTGACCATTACTTGTGGCTATGCACCAAATGGTGGTTCAGAGTACCCACCCTTTTTGGAGTCTCTTGACTGGGGTGCTGGAAAATGCTCCTCTTAGAGACTCCATTGCCCTAGTGGGGGACTTCAATGCGCACGTGGGCACCGACAGTGAAACCTGGAGGGGTGTGAATGGGAGGAACGGCCTGCACAATCTGAATTCGAGTAGTGTTCAGTTATTGAACTTCTGTGCTAACCACAGTTTGTCCATAATGAACACCATGTTCAAACATAAAGGTGTCCAAATGTGCACCTGGCACCAGGACACCCCCTAGGTTACAGGTCAATGATCGATTTTGTTATTATGTCTTCAGACTTGCGATCATATGTCTTGAACACTCAGGTAAAGAGAGGTGCAGAGCTGTCAATTGATCACCACCTGGTGGTGAGTGTGATCTAATGGCAGGGGTGGATGCCACTCAGACCCAGCAAACCTAAACTTACCATGAGGGTGTGCTGGGAACATCTGGTTGAGGCCCCTGTCCAAGAGGTCTTTAACTACCACCTCCAGAAGAACTCTGACCACATTCCGAGGGAGTCTGGAGACATGGAGTCTGAATAGGCCATGTTCTCCACCTCCATTGTTAAAGCAGCTGCCCAGAGCTGTAGCCACAAGGTTGTTGGTGCATCTCGTGGTGGCAACCCCCGAGCCAAGTGGTGGACACCAGTGGTAAGGGCAGCCATCAAGCTGAAGGAGTCTTATCAAGCTTGGTTGGCTTGTGGGACTCCCAAAGCAGCTGAGGTGTACCGAAAGGCCAAGCGGAGTGCAGCTCAGGTGGTTTCTGAAGCAAAAACTTGGGTGTGGGAGGAGCTTGGTGAGGCCATGGAACAAGACTTTCGGTTGGCCTCGAAGAGATTCTAGCAAACTGTCCAGCGACTCAAAAGGGGGAAGCAGCTCCCTGTCCACACTGTGTATGGTGCAGATGGGGTGCTGCTGATTTCGATTGGGAACATCATCAGTGGTGGAAGGAATACTTCGAGGATCTCCTCAATCCCACTGACACACCATCCACAGAAGAAGCAGAGCTGGAGGAAGGGGGGACGACTCGCCCATCACAGGGGCTGAAGTCACCGAAATGGTTAAATACCTCTTCGGTGGCCGGGCCCTGGGGGTGGATGAGATTCACCCTGAGTACCTTAAGGCTCTGGATGTTGTAGGGCTGTCATGGCTGACATGCTTCTGCAACATTGACTTGAGGTCAGGGACAGTGCCTTTGGCATGGCAAACTGGGGTGGTGGTTCCTCTCTTTAAGAAGGGGGCCGGAGGGTGTGTTCCTACTTTAGGGGGATCACACTTCTCAACCTCCTTGGGAAGGTCTATGCTAGGGTACTGGAGAGGAGGGTCCTCAGATTCAGTAGGAGCAATGTGGTTTTTGTCCTGGCCATAGCACATTGGACTAAATCTTTTATCATCTTGAGAATCCTCAAGGGTTCGTGGAAGTTTGCCCAACCAGTCCACATGTGTTTTGGGGACTTGGAGAAAGCATTCGAACGCATCCCTCGTGGTCTCTTGTGGAGGGTGCTTTGGGAGTATGGGGTATCGGGCTTGCTGCTAGGAGCTATCCGGTCTCTATACGACCATTGCAAGAGTTTGGTTTGTACTGCCAACAGTTTGCTACAGAGTGTGAAGTGGCTGGGATGAGAATCAACACCTCCAAATCCGAGTCCATGGTTCTCAGCTGGAAAAGGGTGGCTTGTCCTCTCCGGGTCAGAGACAAGCTCCTGCCCCAACTGGAGGAGTTTCAGTATCTTAGGGTCTTATTCACGAGTGAAGGGAGAATGGAGCGTGAGATTGACAGATGGATCAGAGCAGCATCTGCAGTGATGCGGATTAGGGATGCAAGTTATCGATTAATTCATTAATTGTTAATTAATTCACCTTATCGATCGATCAACGATTAATCGATAAGCAGCATTTTTCCTGAGAATTTGAATTTCCCTCAATACATTATGGTCTATAACATAAAAAGCCAATTATTGTTAGATATGCTGAATAAAAAATGCAAGTCATATTCCGCAAGGATTTAATTTATTTATATAATGTAATCTGTTGCATGTTAAACATTAACAACAAAATAAACTCGGAAAAATAAATATTAAGGCTACTATAATATAAAAAATATGTGAACTGGCTAATATCAAACTTCAGCAACATAAATTCTGAATAAAAAAATATTTAGACTTAGTCCATATAATATTAAAAACTACATAAAATCGGACATGCTCTCTGAGAAGAACTGCTGATTTTACATGCTAGTTATCGATATAGTGGCAAGTGACCGTAATGTAGCTTTCTGTAGTTAGCGCAGTCCAGCAATCAGCACCACATTTTCAGTGGCTAGTTGTGTTTTCAGGTCAGCTTTTTTCTTCTTGTAGTGTGCTTCCAAGCGGGTAGTTACTATCATTCCTCTAGACAGAATATTATACCCTGGCTCTATAAAGTTTATCAGCTCCCGAAAGCCCTCTCATTCAACAGTACTTAATGGCATCATGTCTTTTTCAGTCATCTTGCAAATCCTTTGAGTAATGCCCGCCGTCTTCCTCTCATCACATACAGTACATGCCTCCCCAAGACTGGGGTAACTGTCAGTTGTGATGAAGCCAAGCTAGTTGCTCCTTGCAGCACGGCTGAATGTGAATTCTTTAGGTGGGAACTGAGCAAATGGGTTGAGCTGTTGTATTTCAATGTAGTACCACATAATGTACATTTAGCTTCATTGTTAGCGTTTCCCAGTTTTTATGATCCCACACTGACTGTACTCCATTTAGGTTTAGAGAGGTGTGCTGCTTACAAGAACGTCAGGTGTGGTAGAGATTAGTCTATAGCACCCTTGTCAGGACTGGCGATGCCACTACATTTAATGCAAAAAAACTGTTGAAAAGAGCGGTGCCACTTTAAATTAAATTAGTTATCAATTAATTGAGTCGACTAAATTCTTATCAACAATTAATCGAAAGTCAATTAATCATTAACATCCCTAATGCGGATGTTGTACCGGTCTGTTGTGGTGAAGAGGGATCTGTGCTCTAAGGCAAAGCTGTCGATTTACTGGTCAATCTTTCTCATCTCACCTACAGTCTTGTGAAAAAAATTTGGACATCCTTTTAAATATTAAGCTCTTTATTAAGAAATGTTCACATATTTACAGGTGTGAAAAAGTGCTTGCCCCCTTCCTGATTTCTCATTTTTTTGTATGTTTGTCACACTTAAATGTTTCAGAGCATCAAACAAATTTAAATATTAGACAAAGATAACACAAGTAAACATAAAATGCAGTTTTTAAATGAAGGTGTTTATTATTAAGGGGAAAAAAATCCAAACCTACATGGCCCCATGTGAAAAAGTGATTACCTCCTAAACCTAATAACTGGTTGGGCCACCCTTAACAGCAACAACTGCAATCAAGCATTTGTGATAACTGGCAATGAGTCTTTTATAGCGCTGTGGAGGAATTTTGGCCCACTCATCTGAGTTCCTGGCAGCGGAAGGCGAAGGACAGAGCTGCGTGGAGGAATCTGATCAGACCTAAATGAAACAGTCATTGTCGCCCCCGACAGACTGCTATGATGATGATGATGATCTTTGCAGAATTGTTGTAATTCAGCCACATTGGAGGGTTTTCGAGCATGAACCGCCTTTTTAACCCCTTGACGCCTGAATTTATTTCCAATTATGAAAAAAAAATTTTCACTTGTGTTTTTGCTTTCAAGTAGATGCTAAATTAAGTTGAGAAAGTTAATTTGACTATAGCACATAAAATAGATATAATTTTAGGTATGATGCAAATTAGCGACAACAGGCATCTATGGTAAAAAAATTGTAAAAAAGCACCTGTTCCCATCTCAAGTATGAAGAGTCTTTTATTTATGCAACAAAGTTATTTTCAGTATTTTCAACTCTCATGACTGCCAAACTATCATAAACCACTACAATGAACTATAAAAAACACATTATAAACACAAAACACAAGCAATGAACAAGAACAAAAACCTGCTGGAAACACCTCTTTCCTCCCACTCAGTTTGACTGTCCTTTCAATGCGAAGAGTGTGCATTGCTTGGAATTCCCGAAAGCAGTTGTGGTTTTTGTTGAGGCACAGATGAATGTTGCACTTTGCACATTTGTACACAGTCTGGCCCTTGCATTGTGGAAGTTTGCAGCGTTGCCGCCCATTTTCCACCTCTGGCCAGTGTCCCACAGCATCTGTGCGGACTTCCTGTGCAGGAATGGCCTTGGCTGGACCTCAACGTTTCTTCCTCTCAAACTGCCGTTCAATGTCAGATGAAGGCCGCCCCCTTTTCTTCTCCGTCAGGTCCTTCCCTTCCATGCAGAGGGCCTGTGCGATGGACAATCTGAATTCCAGCAAATCCTTCTGCTTCTTTCTGAGTACACCTAGTGACTCACAATCACGCCGATACAACAACCAGCTGTTCACTATTACCATATCCACAAAGTGAAAAAACAATTTTTTGGACCTGATGTGTGTAGTAAGCGATCAGTGCATCAAGAGCATCAACGCCACCCATGAACTTGTTATAAAGGCTGATGATGCTTGGGCATTCCACAGACACGTTCCTTTTCAGTTTTCTATCCCATCTTTGTATCATGGAAACGGGCTGGGCGCTGGCAAAAGTGCTGGCAACAATCACGCCTCTGTTGTCAAACCACTTGACTGCTCTAATGTCCACGTTATCCACCACGGCCTGCTGCTCTTCAAATGTCCCTCTTCCCTTCTTCTTCATCTCTGAGTCTGCACTGAAACTGCACCCATGCAGACGATTTTGCTGCACGGTCCCAAGGGCTGGTATCCCCTTGTTTACAAGAGCAACAAACAGATTCAAGGAGGAAAACCAGTTGTCATAGTACAGCAGGTGGTTGACATTACTATGGATAACTTGTCCAAGCTTTAGCACAATGTTTCCACTGGCTCCAATGTCTGGTTGGCCTGGTGCAGGATCAATTTTCCCTGTGTATATATCAAATGAATGCACCAGACCTTTTGTGTCGCAAAGCACCAAAATTTTGTACCCCCATTTGTATGGCTTTTTGGGGATATACTGCTTCAGAGCTGATCTGCCTTTGAAAGGAACCATTTGCTCATCAACACGCAACATTTGTTGTTGAGGGAGAGCCTGAAATTTAGGGAGAAGCGAGTCAACAACCAACCTGATTTTGAAAAGCCTGTCGTTGTTGTTGCCGACGGAGATTATCCATTGTGGCTGAATGTAGCGAATTAGCATCACACCGAAATCGTCTAATATCTTCAAAAATATTCGTCATAGGTACTCCACTCCTTCGTGGTAGTGATAAAAGTACACAATAAGCCTGTACATATTTTTGTCTTAGTACAACTTACCTGAGATTGGACAATTTTTCCACGATTGTCTTCTGAAAATGCAGACGTGGCACGAGGCGAGCGTAGCAATCAGGAAATGGATAGTGCTCCATCTCTGACCGTTCCTATGAGAAACTAATGCTTGCAAACGGTTCCTAGGTATGTGTTGGAAGTGCATCAACCGGCAGTGGAGGAATACGGACGGTATTTTGGTTGCATTTGGAGCGGAAGCGGATTGATGCGAATTTGCGACAATCGAAGTCTCATTCCCCTGCTGAGCGCTCTGGGGGGAGCAGTGTGGGGTGACCCACCACAATCAGCTTGGACAGTCAGAGCACTCAGCTTGAGCAGGAAACAGAACAATGATATGTATGGACTGATATTAATATGTAAATGTGCCTGCATTCTCTATTGTCCTACAGCCCCGGAGCAAAGAGAAGAATTCCGGCGCCAGTAATCAGGCAATTGATATGCGTGACTCTTATGTAAAGTTGCCATGCATTCTCTCTTGACTGTTATGTAAATCTGCCATGCATTCTCTCTTGCCGGTATAAATGTGCTCACTCAAAGCTCACTGTTAACACTCTTAGGCAACGCACTCAAGGCTCACTCACAGCGCACAGACAGCGCGCTGAGTGAGTCTCGTGATGAACGAATAAAACACCTTTTAACTTTGGCTTGCTGTGTCCGCCTGCACTTATTCGTTCCTCCACACTGGTGACCTGACATGAATGGACTGCTCTCCCTTCTGCCGCACTGTGGACTATTCCATTCCTCCACACTGGTCATGCCACAGCATCTCAATCAGATTCAGGTCAGGACTTTGACTAGGCCACTCCAAAGTCTTCATTTTGTTTTTCTTAAGCCATTCAGAGGTGGACTTGCTGGTGTGTTTTGGATCATAGTCCTGCTGCAGAACCCAAGTGCACTTCAGGTTGAGGTCATGAACAGATGACCAGTCATTCTCCTTCAGGATTTTTTGGTAGACAGCAGACTTCATGGTTTCATTCACCAAAGCAAGTCTTCCAGGTCCTGAAGCAGGAAAACAGCCCCAGGCCATCACACTATCACCACCATATTTTACCATTGGTATGATGTTCCTTTTCTGAAATGCTGTGTTACTTTTACACTGGATGTAATGGGACACACACCTTCCAAAAAGTTCAACTTCTGACTTGTCAGTCTACGGGATATTTTCCCAAAAGTCTTGGGGAATAGCAACATGTTTTCTGGCAAAACTGAGACGAGCCTTTATGTTCTTTTTGCTCAGCAGTGGTTTTTGTCTTGAAACTCTGCCATGCAGGCCATTTTTGCCCAGTCTCGTTCTTATGGTGAAGTCATGAACACTGACCTTAACTGAGGCAAGTGAGGCCTGCAGTTCTTTGGAAGTTGTTGTGGGGTCTTTTGTGACCTCTTGGATGAGTCATCGCTGCGCTCTTGGGGAAATTTTGGTCGGCTGGCCACTCCTGGTAAAGTTGACCACTGTTCCATGTTTTCGCCATTTGTGGATAATGGTTCTCACTGTGGTTCGCTGGAGTCTCAAAGGTTTAGAAATGGTTTTGTAACCTTTTCCTGACTGACAGATCTCAGTTACTTTGTTTCTCATTTGTTCCTGAATTTCTTTGGATTGCAGCATGATGTCTAGTTTTTGAGGATCTTTTGGTCTACTTCACTTTGTCAGGGAGGTCCTATTTAAGTGATTTCTTGATTGAGAACAGGTGTGGCAGTAATCAGGCCTGGGTGTGGCTAGAGAAATTGAACTCAGCTTTCCAAAGGTGTGATAAACCACCACAGTTAATTTATGTTTTAACGGGGAGGGGGGTGGGCAATCAGTTTTTCATACAGGGCCATGTAGGTTTGGATTTTTTCCCCCTTAATAATAAACACCTTCATTTTAAAACTGCATTTTGTGTTTACTTGTGTTATCTTTGTCAAATATTTAAATTTGTTTGATTCTTCTTTGTTGATCGCTAGATGGTCACACCAGCTGCCCTGACGAATGCTGCCGTCCTGCGGAGGTCCCCGAGGTCCCCGTGCAGCTTTTGGTTCAGCGATGTGGGGTCAGGCCACGTAGCTCGTCTGAGTGCAGCGTGGTCTGGGCAGTCTTGGAGGAGGTGTTCGCTGGTCATTTGGGCGGTACCACATGGGCATCTGTCCGATTGTACAACTTTAAATTTCTGGTGCATGTGAGCATGCATTCTGTTATGTCCAGCTCGGAGTCTGAACAGAACGACCTGGTCAGCCCTGCTCAGACTGTAGTAGCTGTCATCCTTGCAGAAGTTTGGGTGTTGCTGCTGCCACTTCTTGTGATACAGGGCCTTAATAATGGTTTTCTCCTCACTGTAAGAGACCTGCCTGTCTTCCTGGTCATGATGAATTTGTTTGATGATCTGGAACATTTAAGTGTGACAAACATACAAAAAAAATGAGAAATCAGGAAGGCGGCAAACACTTTTTCATACCACTGTATGTCTAACCTTGCTTTTGTTTTTATTTGTATTTTTTTTAAGCACCGGGTACTAATCTGCAATTATACACTGCTCGTTGCACAATGCTCATTTGCACACTGTACATAGTGTTATTAGTACTCATTAGTTTTAGTATTTAGTATCAGGGTGTGCTTAAGGGGTCCGAACTGCCTAACTGTGTGTTGGTGTGTGTGTTATTAGCATCCATTAGTATTAGGATTGAGTTACTGTGTTATTGTGTCATGACCTATTAGAATTGTTGTTTCTGTATCTATTACCTTGGCATTCGTTCAGAGAGCAAAGTAAGAATTTCATTACTCAGGAAATGTTGCATTTCTTAACTGTGCACATGATGATAAAGTCTCTGAATCTTAAATCTTCATAAAATTTATTTTTGCCATTTTAAGTGGGAATGAATGTGGGGGTATCCTAAAAAAGATGGGGGCTGCCCTAATTTATTCTTCACTATTTGTTTAGAATTACATTTTACAGAAAATCTGAAAAAAGTAATTCATTTTTAATTGTTTAGTTGTATTACGTGCAGCTCCCAGTATCTTTAATATTGATATTAAATATCCATATGTCCAAATATGCTAAAAAAAAAACCACACACACAGGCTTATACAGGGTGTCCTAATTTTTCACATCACTGTATGGTCATGAGCTTTGGGTAATGACCGAAAGAACGAGATTGTGAATATAAGCAGATGAAATGAGCTTTCTTCGTAGGACTGCTGGACTCACCAAACAATCCTATAACTCTGATAACTCATGAATCATCCGGGAGAGGCTCAGGGTAGAACCGCTGCTGCTCCACATCGAAAGGAGCCAGTTGAGGGGGTTTAGGCATCTGATCAGGATGCCTCCTGGACGCCTCCCACTTGAGGTGTTTTGGGCACGTCCCACTGGGAAGAGACGCCGGGGCAGTCCCAGGATATGCTGGAGAGACTATTTATTTATTTTTTATATGTCTCCCAGCTGGCCTGGGAACACCTTGACATCCTCTCTGAAGAACTGGAGGAGGTGGCTGGGGAGAGGGTAGTTTGGGCTTCTCTGCTTAAGCTGCTGCCTCCACAACCTGAACCTCCGGAAAAGTGGTAGAGGATGGATGGATGGATGGATGGACTCTGAGTAGCTTTGCATATGCACCGTGATTCAGTGGTGGACTCTCAGGGCCAGCAAAGCCTTCTCTGCTGGTCTAAACAGTATCTGAATTACATTTACAACCTACTTTCTTATATTTGTTCCATGAGGATGTATTAAATTAGTCCCAATACTCTACTTTCTTCATTTTGTAGCTTTTCTCTTTCTTGCACTCCTTCCAGTAGTGTAATACATGTTAGAGTGTTTTTGTCCAATCATATTTCAGCCATTTGTGTTGCCAGGGTCAAGCAAATCTGCCTTGAGCCTTCAGGAATTAACAGTGCTGCTCTGTAGGCTAAATTAACTGTTAAACTTATCCTGTTGCTTTAACCAATCAGATGACATCTGTACGTCCAGGGGTACGCATAGAAGGCATCCAAGAGTGTTGGCATTTTCACGTCTTTTGAGTGGATGGTTAGACTCCTCCACCCACAATGCAGAGGATCCTAGCTAGCAAAATGCCAGTGCAAGGACTTGCTTAAGCAGCTACAATATACTGCATCTGTTTAAATATAATAGCTGTTTTTCCACCCACAATGGCTGACAGGGGAGAGGAAAATGATTAGGTCACTTGGTATTTAAAAACAAAAATCTATTTTCCAGGCGGAGTTTTCAAGAAAAGCTGGTCATTGTGAAGAGAGGTCAGCTAACCCTGAAGCCAGTAGGGCCGTCTCAGCCTGGGAAAGGATTTATCTGTCACTTCCATGTTAACAATGAGCGGTATCCTTGGATTACAGGCTCCAAGGACTGCTGCAAATTATCTTGTTGGGAATGTCTGTTGTTTGCAACTGATCGAGTAGATACTTGTAGCCAGACAGGGTTTGCAAACTTGAGCTGTCTACTGTCACACCATGACAATTTAAGCAGTGTTCGCCAAACATATAAAAATTGGTCTAAAACGCTGGGATATGCTGAAATTTTCACTTTTGGTCATATGCATCGCGTATCCATAACGACTTGGACATAGAGTATACATAATGTATTAGTAACTTATATAGAATATTTCCATAACTTACAGTTAGGCCCAGAAATATTTGGACAGTGACACAATCTTCATGATTTGGGCTCTGCATGCCACCACATTGGATTTGAAATGAAACAACTACAATGGAACTGAAGTGCAGACTTTAAGGTTTAATTCAAGGGGTTGAACAAAAATATATGATTAAACATGTAGGAATTGTAGCTATTTTTATACAAACGCTCCTCATTTCAGGGGCTCAAAAGTAATTGGACAAATAAACATAACCCTAAGTAAAATGTTACTTTTCAATATTTTGTTGAGAATCCTTTGCAGGCAATGACTGCCTGAAGTCTGGAACCCATGGACATCACCAAACGTTGGGTTTCCTCCTTTGTGATGCTTTGCCAGGCCTTTACTGCAGCTGTTGCTTGTTTGTGGGTCTTTCTGCCTTAAGTTTTGTCTTGAGCAAGTGAAATGCATGCTCGATTGGGTTGAGATCTGGTGATCGACTCGGCCATTGCAGAATATTCCACTTTATTGCTTTAAAAAACTCCTGGGTTGCTTTTGCAGTATGTTTTGGATCATTGGTGAAGCGCCGTCCAATCAACTTTGCTGCATTTGGCTGAATCTGAGCAGAAAGTATATCCCTATACACTTCAGAATTCATCTGGCTGCTTCTGTCTTTTGTCACATCATCAATAAACACAAGTGACCCAGTGCCATTGGAAACCATGCATGCCCATGCCATCACACTGCCTCCACCATGTTTTACAAAAGATGTAGTGCTTTGGATCATGAGCTGTTCCAGTTCTTCTCCAAACTTTCTTCTTCCCATCATTCTGGTACAGGTTGATCTTAGTCTCATCTGTCCAAAGAATGCTGTTCCAGAACTGGGCTGGCTTCTTCAGGTGTTTTTGGCAAAGTCAATTCTGGCCTTACTATTTTTGAGGCTTATTCATGGTTTGCACCTTGTGGTGAATCATGAAGTCTTCTCTTTATGGTAGACTTAGATACTGATACACCTACTTCCTGGAGAGTGTTCTTCACTTGAGTGGATGTTGTGAAGGGTTGTTCTTCACCATGGAAAGGATTCTGTGATCATCCACCACTGTTGTCTTCCGTGGACGTCCAGGCCTTTTTGAGTTCCCAAGCTCACCAGTGCACTCTTTTTTTCTCAGAATGTACCAAACTGTTGATTTGGCCACTCCTAACATTTCTGCTATCTCTCTGATGGATTTCTTCTTTTTTTCAGCCTCAGGATGGTCTGTTTCACCTCCATTGAGAGCTCCTTTCACCGCATGTTGTGTGTTCACAGCAACAGCTTCCAAATGCAAACGCCACACCTGGAATCAACTCCAGACCTTTTAACTGCTTAATTGATGACAGGTTAACAAGGGAAGAGCCCATGCAGCCTTGTTATTTTTTTTTTCCAGCCTTCTGAGTCAGTTGTCCAATTACTTTTGGTCCCTTGAAAAAGAGGCGGCTACGTATTAAAGAGCTGTAATTCCTAAACCTTTGCTCCAATTTGGATGTGAATACTCTCAAATTACAGCTGAGAGTCTGCACTTTAAGCCCATATTGATTATATAATTGTATCCTGAATATGTTTTCGTAAACAGCTAAAATAACAAAACTTGTGTCACTGTCCAAATATTTTTGGGCCTAACTGTATAAGTAATTTAAACCAACTAATGCTTAGTGTGTTGCCGACATTCATAACTTAGGCACAACAATAATCTAACTTCTGCCTAGCGCAGTCATGCCATACTGCCGTTGCCCCAATCCATGAATCCTAGGTGTGCAGACAACTAGGACACCTAGGGCAACTCGGTTGAACCATCTCTGTTCAACCGAGTTGATTCTCCCCTCCAAAGACCAGGTCATTCACGCCTAAAACAGCTGATGTGACACGTCAGGAACATCAGATGACAGTTGTCACAACCTGGCTCAAAGGCACGTGAACTGATGACAATAAAAAACTTTATTTTCAATAAAGTGAAAAAAACCCAAGATAATGCCTAGAGTGTGCTGTTGCTGGGAGGTGCAGCCAACAGGAAAGTGTGATTTATGGAAAACAACTGCAGTCTGTGCTTCAAGCAATCAGCTGATTGGCTCCTCCTCCTCCGGTGTTCTGACATTTTGGCATATTTACCAGAACAACATTGGACAGCTGATGGTACACACTTCAGTCAAATGGGAAAAACCTCGACAGGTCCCGTTATATGAACAAATACGTGTGTGTGTGTATGCGCTGCAGGCAGAGAGCTCTGTATGGGTTTTTCCTGTGAACTAATGCTGCAAATATGCCATTTGCTCCGTGAATGTGGGGCATATCAGCCATACGCTGGATACATCGGAAAATTTTCAGCATGCTGAAAATTAATTTTCAGAGGAGCTTGGAGAACTATGCCATAGCGTGCTTCAGCATTCTTCAGTGTGCTCTGAACTTAGACAAAACTGAGCCAAAACTGATTTGACGTACACCAGCGTATTCTCCAAATTTTTCATACCTTTTGGCTGCCTAAACCGTTTAGGTGTGACAGGGCCTTAACCAAGGCAGCAGCCGGACACTTACAAGCAACAGTACTTTTCAACCTTTGGGGAAACAAGAGTGGCTCTGCAGCTCAATGAACAAGTGCACAGGGAAATGGAGCTCCACAATGAAAAGGTAAAGATTTTTAAAACTATAATTTTATAGTTAAAGTTATCTTTAACATGCTTTGTGTGGATGGCCCTATAGGCTATTTTTATGATGTTTGGTATGAATAGCATTTAAAATCGGGTAGATCACCACTGAAGGCCTAGTTGTAAAATACATGGTCCACCACTACTGTGATTCATCACCCAACTGAATCAATCTGTTTTTGCTCTTCTCCCTTCAAAACAACTTTCTGCTGATTGACTGTTACTAATAGACCAAAGCTCTGAACAGCAGGTGGGGTGGAGTTGTTCTGCTACACTCACCCAGGCTGAAAATGTTCGCCTAGAACATGAGTGAGTTTGATTGTGGTGTAAACAGATCGTCTATTTCCATCAAAGTGGCTGTTTAGGGTGTGCTGGCAGTGTTATAAACCACACCTGCTATTACCATGGCAACAATGAATGTCTCTATAACAACTGAGACAAAGAAGTCTGGTACTGCAACAAGAAACACTGTGCTATTGTGACCATTATTTCATGCTTTCATATCATTGATCACACACAACAAAGGCAGGGCACTACAGAGAGCATCCACTGATTTGGTGAATGGAAATGAGTAACAGTGTGTGCTTAAAATACCTATTCAGGAACAAGAGCTTTCACACTCATGCAGATACGGATGACTAATGCTCAGTTAATATAACATCACTTTATATATGGTGAACTGTATATAAAAAGAAAGTGTTATATCTAGGGCTTGACATTAACACCTGCCCACCTGGGTGGATGTCACCGGCGGTGGGTAAAACAGCCAGTCCCACTAGCCACTTTGGCAGGTTGTAGTTTTCTCAAGCAACATCTACAGTACATAATAAGCTTATTGCAGTGTGAGACGACAAAACAACAACTCGCATGAGCACTATCTGCACACACAGTGTATTGTTGTTGGTCCACTGTCGCTGTGGGCGTGGTCTGGCTCAACTCACAGCATGGTATACAAGACTGCTCCAGGCTGGAGTACATACAAAACTGCGGACGCTGTGCTCCGCAGGTCAGTTCATTTTGTGGCCAGAAACGGCGCCAAACTGACAGCAGGCCAGCCAGCAGAACACATCTGTCCCTGCTCTCAGCGATCAGATCACCAGGGGAATTCCACCTGATCCTTCGTTGTCACAGCACGAGTAGTTAAACTGCACTCTCCCCCCACATCAGCTCTACCTCTGTGGTTAAATATGATTATTTTTAGAGCAAGAAGCTCCCATTTACTGTCCACAGCTGTGCAAATTTAAGTTTTCATATGATAAAAAAGTGACTAAACTTTGTGTTGCTGTAAAGAACAAATGAAGCTTCTTCTGAGGTGAACTTTTGTTTATCTGTGATTATCTATGATATCTGTGATATGCAACTTTTTCATGGAAGTAAAACCTCTAATGATGTCTTTTTAATGTGCTGGTCCAGGGGTGTCAAACATGTGGCCTGCAGATCAAAAACGGCTGCCAGGGAGCCCAAGTTTTTATCTGAATTTACAACTTTCTTTCTAGTAAATTTCTGACTTTTTCTACTGATTAGAATTGTTCATGTAAATTTGAGACATTTTTCTCCTTGAGATGAAACTTTTTTTCCTCATCAGTTTTCTTTTTCTTCTTTTTTCTGGTGAAAACAGGTAGTGTTGATTTAGATTAAATCCATCAGCAACTACTAATGACCTCGTGCAGCCCCGAATGGGTGTCCCAATTCATAGGGGTCATTTTCAACCTCTATCACAGGTCAAGGGGCAGGAGTAGGCAAAGGGGAGGGGTAGGGATACAAATGAGAATTGGGATGGACCCCAAATCTACCTGTACCTTACTCTCATATTACAAATATTTTTCTAGACTGTTTTACAGTATTTACTGCTGTTAAATAATTCACCAGTGTTTCTCTTGTGATTTTCATGCATGTACGTATAAGGGACATTGACATTTAAAATGACTGTAAATTTAGTTCAAGTAAATTTTAGCATGCAATACTCAAATTGATCATATTAAATATAATTTTCCAACCACAAAATTGTAGCTAGTGAAAAGGCTGAGTGGCTAGTAACTTTGGAAAGTCACTAGCCACAGTGGTTGGTGAGCAAAAAAGTTAATGTCAAGCCCTGGTTATACCTACAGTACACAGACCATAACAGGAATCAGTAAGAAAATATATATTATATATATATATTTTTTTAATTAAATATTAACTTTAATTTCAGATCTTGAACTTGCATGACAGACATATAAAAACATCTGCAGTAAATGTGGAACAAAACTCCATCCTTCATGCGGGGCAAACCTGTAAGTGGTTTTTAAGCTTCAGATAGTTGGTCATGATGTTCTCTGCCTCCTTGCACTTAAACTGGGTTTTCTCCAGGCTGTTCTCCAGCGCCCGCAGCCTCTGAACACACATAAACGAAGAAATAGCTGCTGAATATCACCATTCATGTTGTCACTGTATTTCCTAACAAAAGGAGCAGCAATTACTAAAGACAAATGGGTAAAAATGTTTTAAAGAGCCAACGAGACAACCACCATGGTGTCTTCTTCTTTCTTCCTAGTGCGAGCATCAGCAGACTTTGTTCCATTTCCACCCTCAGGTTTCATCCGCTGGTATTCCTTCTTCAGCTCTTCGAGGCGCTGCTGGTAGGTTTGGGTGGTGTGTTTTAGGGCATTGAGACGCTTCCTCTTGGACAGCACCTTTTGTTCGAGGACTGCAACAGCCTCCTGGAAAAAAGAAACAAAAAAGGAGAAGAAAATAGTGAACTGTGGTTACATTTTTGGGACCTAAATAGGTAAAACACATCATGGGAGCCCCCATCTGAGGCATCTGGGATGTAAACAATGACTTGCATCACCTTTCCTGACATGTTGCGGAAGGCATTCTTCTCCGGTCCTCTGTGGTGAAAGGCCTTTTTGATGACGTATTCATCACCCTACAAGACACCAAAGTCAATAAGCTGCAAAAACTTTTGAGATACAGGAAGACAAACAAACACTAAGGGCTCTATTATGACGATCTATTCAGCAATCTGTTGTCCGAGGCACAGAGCGTGTTAAGGAGTGTGTATAAGAGCATTTTGTTTTCATGGCAGCGGGAAATTGGTCTCTGTGCCAGGCGAAAAGTGCAAAGAGGATGGTTTTAATTATTCTGAGGTGTGTTTTGGGTACTCCAATCCAAAGTGCTCCTACCCATCCCTTTAATGCACAGAGGTGCATAAACAAAGGTGAACCCTGATCATGATGGGTTGTTTAGAAGACCGATTTTGCACTGGCCAAAGGGTGTGTGTGTGAGTGAAAATGTGCATGATAGTAATGCTGCTTAGCATTAGGGCTGTGCGATATAACAATATATATTGGATGATGATATAAAAACGTCTATTGTTTCATAGAATACTCTATTGTTTATATCGTGATTTAAAATGCAGATACTCGCGTTTCTTCAGCAAAACTCCTCACGCACTACTTGTCAGCACCCTGCCTCTCTCCCACAGTGCACACAGTGGAACAGGTGTGTGGTGGGTGGCTAGTCTTCAGTCCGGTGGTTGCTAACTCCAAACTACCGGTTTGGTCAAATAGCTGCTATTCCTGTTTGCCAGGGATGTGGGACTGTTTTCCATTGTGCTGCGTAAGAGAGGATAGTCCACTAACTTTGTTTTAATAGGAGGTAAGTAACGTTAACATCATGTCTAATTATAAAACAGCAAATGCTAAATGATGCCAAGTTGTGCTAACTGGAAACATTATAGTACATCAGACCAATGTTTCTTTGGTTTAAATTAATGCTGAGTTTCTTAGTTTTGTCTGAAAACAATTTATTAAAGCTGCAAAGTGCATGATGGTGGCACATACACGCAAAAAAAATTTAATTAAAATGGGTTGAAGGAGCATGTTGGTTTTTAATGTCATTTATTTGATTTCTAATCATTTTAATTAGTCAAGTAACGCTAATGAGTAAAGTTAAAGTCATCACACATATTTTATTACATTATCTTTGACTTTCAGGTCATGACCAATCAGAAATATTTTTTTTTACTAAGAAGCAAACAGGTTAAATCAGGCCAGAATGGCATCTTCAGGCTGCAGGTCTATACTTAAATTTTCATTGATTTAAACTAACAGTTAATTTATCTCTGTAGATGGTAAGGATGGGTAATTTTCTCATTTTCAGACATTTTTAATGTGTTTATTTTTGTTATTCTCCTCTGGCTCAGGAAATATTTAACTTATTGATGCTTACTTTTTATTCATACGATATGATCTAGAAGAAAAAACTCAAATCCATGAGAATCAAGTCTCAAATTGACATTAAAAAAACAATTTTATAACAACTCTGCAAAATTATATGGGAAAAGGGTGCATGTAAAAAAAAATTAAAGAGAGATGGTCCTTTTTATGTGATTACCGACATAGATTGAAGTGTATTCTCATAGATGGAAGTGTATTCTCACAATTGGAAATTTGCATTCATAATGAAGAAATTGTAAGCATAATATTGTTTTTCTATGCAGGACTTCAGGCTAATATGTGCGATTCTTTTTTGACAGCTGTCTGACCCCATATAAATATGCAAGAAAAAATGTGGAAAAAAACACTAATTTGCAGTGGAAAAAGTGGTCATAAATTTACACCAAAAAGTTACAAATTCATGAGAAAAAAAACCAATTTTGCAAAAAAAATCATACATTTATTAGAATGATGTCAAAACTGTACTAGTTACGAAATCATCATGAAAATTTGCTGATGACAAACTTATGATAAAATTAACAAAGCTGTCATATGCAAACCCCTAAAATTACAAAAGAAAATAGCAAATATGTGATGTAGCAAATGATTATGAAAGCATCTCACTAATTTGCTAGAAAAGAGGATACAAATATGCACAAAAAATGAGCAAATTACAAGAAAAATTAACAAATTTTCAATTGAAAACTGGCAAATGTACATGGAAAAAAATCAAGGTAAAAGTAGCTGTAGGTTGACAAAAAAAAAAAAAAAAAACAGGTGAATAAAACTTGCTTGTTACTGATGTGGAGCCACAATATGCCAACGTTAATGTCAAGCCCTGGCTATGAGTGTTGATTGTGGTTATAATCCCGACACGGTGGGAGAGAGCTGTGACTTACAGCGGTGGCCTCTGCCACGTTCCTGTACAGCGTCTTGTTCTCCTGCCTCAGCTGCAGGATGGTCTCCCTGTTCTTCTTTATGGTGGCCTGAGAGCTCTGATAATATGCAGTTCTGTCAGCCTCTGGTGGACAAATTTGATCCCCACAGCAGCACAGCATACAAGAAGACAAATAGTTATTCACATAGCACAAAGACCTGCATGTGGCTGATGGCTGTACTGGGTTTAGAAAGAAATCTGATGACATGAACATTTCTAATCTAATCTAATCACGATGGCCATGGCCGTTTCGGCCAATAAAGCAGACTACGCAACTGCAGCAAGGCCCCAAGTTCACCCTCAACATTTTTTTTTTTTTTGCTAAAAACTGAAATTACTTCCAGCTGGGCTTCTCTTTTAAACTTGCAACATTTTTCTTGAAATTTGCAACTTTTTCTGGTAAAACTGATTTTTTTCCCCTCTAAATTTACAGTTTTTTCATAAATTTGCTGCTTTTTTGTTGTAAATTTTAAACTTTTTGTAAATTTTAAACTCTTTTCTCTCATAAATTTATGACCTTTCAGTACAACCTTTTTTTTGGAAAATTTGCAACCTTTTTTTCTTGTAAATTTTGGAACTTTTTTCCCATTAACTGGTGACTCTTGATTGTAAATATGCAAGTTTTTTGTTATTTTTTTTCTCATAAATTTGTGACTTTTTCCCTGGAAATATGCAAGTTTTTTTTTCTCATATCTGTAACATTTTCTTCTAATTTTTCAACTTTTTTGTCATAAATTTTCAACTTTTTTTCTTGTAGATCTGTGGCTTTTTCTTGTAAATTTTCAATGTTCATAAGGACGCTGGTTAATTTTATTTCTGTTCATAAAGACAATGATCAAACTATTTTTAATTAATAATTTTTTTTATGTTTCTGTCAGGAGGAAAGAGTTTCTTTCCCCATTTAAAGGGTATAAACGTTTCCTTATTTCAAAACTAGGGGCTCCCAAACATACTCCTACATAGAACAACGGCCCTGACGATGGTTGCAAGTTTGCTGGTTAGCAAAACACTTTCCCTTTATTAGCCAACGCTGAACTCGGAGTCTGACATGAACTTACCCTGGAGCTGAATCTTCAGCTGAAGCTCCGTTGCTTGGTCATGCAGCGAAGGTTTCAATGTAGCGACATTTAACGACATATTTACGTTATATTAATGTTTTAGCATGACTGCCTGATCCAACAGAAGACCTCCGGAAAACGCGGATCAACTGTTGCTTAGCAACGTGTGTACTACCCTTCCATGGGCGAAGCCAAGCGCTGTTTTTTAATGGTTAAAGGTGCAGTACGTAAAAAAAAAAGGTAATCTGAATTCTGAAATTTAATGCAGAATAAAATCTTAAATTTATTTTCATTGTTGTATAACCATATTTAAGTGGAAGGTTTTTTTTTTTTTCATTTTCTGTATCTTAAGATGAGTTATTTTAACTACAGGAAGAGGGTTCTTCTGTGTTGGCGGCCATCTTGGACCACCATAATAGGGGTATCG
Organism: Pholidichthys leucotaenia; assembly: GCA_020510985.1. NCBI lineage: Eukaryota > Metazoa > Chordata > Actinopteri > Cichliformes > Pholidichthyidae > Pholidichthys > Pholidichthys leucotaenia. The sequence goes on along the minus strand of CM035848.1, from coordinate 81,939,509 downwards.
CATGGGGTATCGCCAATGACGTAGATAGAGCTAGACCGCTCATTGCCCGCTGAGAGGCGGCAAATAGGAGCTGACTTCCGGTAGTGGCAAGACGTGTCTGTGGTGTTATGGTTTCAGGTGGATGTGGCCCTCAGATGATGTTGTTAAACTTCTGAATCACTGTGAAGTTGTGCTCAGATCTTCAGTTGATGTGAAACATGTCCGAAGTGGGCACTGGGAACAGATGACAGTTCTGAAACTGTTGGCTGGCTTGCCATCTGACTTGTGTGTTTGCTTCATTGCAAGATCACTTTGCTGCCACTGCTCAAGGAATCAATACTCATTTCGCCACCTTGGTTCGTCTGTTGTGTGAGGAATTTGTTCGTTTGAGAAGATTTCACTCTGTAAATTTGACGAACTTCAAGCTGCAGGGAGTTTCTGTGAGGATTGGAAGTCCTTTACTAAAACAGTTCTATTTAGAAATCAAAAACTTTTGGACAGATTTCCATGAAACTTTCAGGCCTTGTTGCAAATGGTACAAGGAAGAACTGATTAAATTTTGGGGATGATCCGCATCACCGTGTGGATACAGGAATTTTTTAAAGCATTTCTTAACACTGTGACATACAGCCATTTTCAACATGTGCGCAGATGCAATGGAGGGCGCTGGTCGTCGTGCGCGCAGCTGCAAAACCTGACACGGGCAGCTGTCCGCCGCCGGATTATTTGGCAGAAATTACCCGCCCAGCCATAGGCGCTGCACATTTGGCAGAAATTCATCGGCCAGCCATACGCGCTGCGCAGCGTGCCTGTGTTTGCGCACAGCTCCAAAACCTGACACGGGCACCTGTCCGCTGCAGGATTATTTGCCAGAAATTACCCGCCCAGCCATAGGCGCTGCGCTCTTCGAGTGCTTTTCTAGTTTTTATCTTTTTCAATCAGTTGGTGTGATGAAACAACACAAAGCGTGTCAACAAACACTGTTTGGAGACTTTGAAGTTAATGTGTTTTGAAAGGATCAAAGGGCACGCCATTGCTTGTCTGTGAGGGCTAAACAATGCTGTGATTGCCGTGAAAACGTGTCTAGGGCAGAGATTTTATTGTCTGCTAACAGTAAAAGCCATAACATAACACATATTGTCCCATCAGTGATGACAAGCAGGCCTTGAAGTTGGTGTATTCACACAGGATCAGATAGCGCGCAACAGCTTCTTGCCACTACCGGAAGTCAGCGCTGATTTGCCATGGCGACGCTGTTGTCTGCCATACAGTGAGCGGTCTAGCTCTATCTACGTCATGGGTATCGCTACTTGATTTGGAAGGCAACCTAAGTTAGAGTATGCATGTGCAAAATACTTCCCCATCGTCTAACGCCGGCAATGGCAACTCAAGAGGGACAATATTATACGCGTATTCGTGAGTTTGCGTGACGTTTTTTTATCCCTAATGTTCCTTTTGCGATTATGAGGATGAAAGTTTAGAACTGTTATGTTGTGGAGTGTGTAAATGATGAGGAAGATTTGTCTCAGGCAGTTTATTATACATCTCTCACATGAGCATAGTAGAAAGAGGACATCTCAGAAACAACTCCTCTCTTAAATACTCAGGTCTTCTTACAGCCGCTTCTGCACATCAAAGTTTACATTACATTCACATCAAAGGTCATATTGCATTCACTTCCTTAATCCCTTAACATCCCCCTCACAGCCTCGCAGTCTCTGACTCACAAAGGATCCTCCAAGCAGTCTCTGACACACAAAAGATCACACTTTCACAACTTCCTGTTATCTCCAAGGAAACTCTGCTCTTTGTTCTTATCTAAGATGCGAGGCATTATGTTTTCTACATGTGCAGCTACACCCCCCCTCCCCCGAGTATATTGGATCGAACAAAAGAATAACAGTCTGTATGCTGTGACAGAATCATTACACATCAATCCACATGCTGCTTGGGCTTCACTCTTCTCCCGTATCTGCTGTAACCAGGATTCACCGCCTCCGCGGCGCTGTCATGCTGAGGAGCTGCTGTCTGGGGGTGAAAACCTTTTGACAGTCCCTGAGGGTGTTCTGGGAAAATTTTACTCTGGGAAACTCCCCATGGGGGTCTTCCACGCCGAGGGGCCCTCACCAACAGCACTTGCTCGTCCGCCACCACAAAAGCGGGTTTGAGTCTGTTTATGCCAACCTTTTCCCTCCTACCCCCCAAATCTAGCAAAAAATGCTTGTCCCCTGTTTCCAGCACTCTGAACGGTCCATCATAAGGTGGGCGCAGTGGGGGTCGATGTGCATCGTGTCTGACAAAAACAAACTCCGCGTTTTTCAAAGTTTTAGGCACAAAAACGCGCCGAAAACTGTGGTGGACAGGGCCTGGCAGCGTGCCCGTGTCAATGCTACGCTGCAACAGCTGAGACGGGGAGCTGCCCGGCGCAGGATTATCTGGGAGAAACTCCCTGGGCAGCCGAAGTGGCTGCGCAAAAACAAGTTCAGCCGGGGAAGCCTCCAAGTCCTCTTTAGGTGCAGAACATAACCCCAATAAAACCCACGGTAGCTTGTCTACCCAATTTGCATCCGTCAGTGACACCCTGAGAGCCGCTTTCAATGACCTATGAAAATGTTCACATAACCCATTAGCCTGTGGATTGTACGCGGTTGTGCAGTGAATTGTGACACCCAGGCTGCGGGCCATTGTTGACCACAGTTCGGAAACAAATTGAGGGCCTCTGTCGGGCATAATGTCCGACGGGACTCCAAAATGCGCCACCCATGCTGTTAAAAACGCACGCGCCACCTCCTCGGCTGTGGTTGACACCAGTGGAACCACCTCCGGCCAGCGCATGGTGCGGTCCACCATTGTCAGAAGGTGCGTGCACCCCTGTGATGGCGGGAGGGGGCCCACGAGGTCCACGTGAACATGGTCGAACCTCTTAGCCGGGATGTGAAACGGCTCCAAGGGAGCTCTTGTGTGTCTGTGTACTTTGGCTCGTTGGCACGCCATGCAGGCTGCTGCCCACTCTTTCACTTGTTTGCGAAGGCTCAGCCACACAAATTTCTCTCCTACCATCTTGACTGACTCGCGCACTCCCGGGTGCGTTAAAGAATGAACCGAGTCAAAAACACGGCGGCGACACGCGGCCGGTACCACTGGACGCGGTCGCCCAGTGGAGACATTGCAGATTAGGGGGGGCATACCGTCTTGCAGCACCCTGCTCTCCAGCCTTAACCCTGTTGGTCCAGACTGGAGCGCGCGCACATCCGCGTCACTAACCTGCTCCGCGGCCATGGATGTGTAATCTATCCCCACGCGGACCGGGGCTGCCACAGCGCATGAGAGGCAGTCTGCCACTACATTCAGTTTACCCGACACATGCTGAATATCGGTAGTAAACTCTGAGATCGCGGCCAGCTGTCTCTGCTGCCGCCCCGACCACGGTTCTGAAACCTTGGCCATCACGAATGTTAGTGGCTTGTGGTCAACGAACGCGGTGAAACAGCGCCCTTCCAGCCAGAACTGGAAGTGGCGAATGGCCAAGTGGAGAGCCAGTAACTCCCTGTCAAACGCGCTGTATTTACGTTCACTATCGCGCAAAGTCCTGCTGAAAAAGGCGAGCAGCTGCCAAGCCCCAGCTACACGCTGCTCCACAACCGCCCCTATGGCCACATCTGACGCGTCAGTAGTGAGCGCTATGCGGGCCGTTGGGTCTGGATGTGCCAACAACGCAGCGTTTGCCAGGGCTGCCTTGACTTCCGAGAACGCTCGCTCTCGCTCTGGGGACCATTCGATCTTATTCACGGGTTTCTGTTTTTTGAGCGTGGCGTACAGCGGTTGCATGAGCTGCGCTGCGCGGGGGAGAAAACGGTTATAAAAATTCACCATTCCCAAAAACTCCTGTAACGCCCTGACCGTTTGCGGTCGGGGAAAATCTGCTACCACGTGCACTTTGCCAGGCAGCGGAACCGCTCCTTCGGGAGAGACGCGGTGCCCCAAAAAATCAATCTCCGTCACCCCGAACTGACACTTCACTGGGTTGATTATTAAACCGTGCTCTCCCAACCTCCGGAAAACCACCGTGAGGTGGTTTTCGTGTTCGTCTTCAGACGCGCTGGCTACCAAGATATCGTCCAGGTAGACGAATACGAAAGGGAGATCGCGCAGCACCGCGTCCATCATGCGTTGGAACGTCTGTGCGGCCCCTTTAAGCCCGAATGGCATGCACAAAAACTCGAATAGACCAAACGGAGTTATCACCGCTGTTTTGGGTATGTCCTCAGCGCGCACTGGGACTTGGTGGTAACCGCGGACCAAGTCTATTTTAGAAAAAACACGCGCTCCTGCCAAGTGAACGGAAAAATCCTGGATGTGAGGAATTGGGTAGTGGTCGTGCACTGTGGCGTTGTTCAACCTGCGGAAATCCCCACAAGGTCGCTGTCAGAAAAATTATGTGTATGCATATTATCATTTTTATATAATCCAATCAAGTATATATAACTGCATGTAACTGTCTGCTGAAAAATACTAAAACTGTCTGTGTATTAGAAGTTTTGTACATGATGCATGAAGATTGAAGTTGTTTTTTCTTATTTTAATTATGTTGAAATTCCAGTTCTCCTTTCATGGTAGATTTAGCTTAAGGCACATGATGACCTGGGCTGCACATTATGACCTGCCCTAAGAAACTGTTACTCCTTAGAACACAAGGTGGACTCTGATAAAGTGAAACTGTTCCTTTTTCTTTGATGTCAGCATATTTCATCATGATTGTATAAGGGAGTATATGATAGATGTTTCTGTTTGATCATGCAAACTGCTGTGTATAAATTGTCTGAACTCTGATGATTGTCTTTAGTACTGATCTCCTGTAACCAGGATTTGTGCTCCTTGCATTGCAAGTAAACAAAAGCTCATGAGAAATAGAATTTTGTGTCTTGAATCTTTATTGAGGTAACGAACTAATATACGATCACTTTTATGAGTTTCTAGATTCCTGACATACGTGGTGCCGGTGACCCGGATGGACAACAGGCTAGAGGGTGCCAGAAGCGACGCCTTCTCTGGGTTGAAATCCGTGCGCACGGTCTGACCACTGGTCAGCTTTGGAAACCCGCTTTCTGGGAACTCCGGAGGAGGACCGGCGCCCTGGCTCTCCCTAGTTGACGTCCATCCTCGATAATAAAGAGAAAGAAGCTAGCAGTCATAAAGTAAGTGACGTCTTTTGTTATTAAGTGTAAGGATACAGTGAGTTTCCTATATTACGGTCAGGGACCATAAAAGTCAGTATACACTCAATACGTTACAAGAATCTCCTAATCCATCCTGAGTGAGTAATGTAACAAAGAGCCACAAGAACCTTTTTTTTAAAAAATCAATAAGTGAGTGTCGCTCATAAGTCTGAAAAGAGTGTAATGGTAGAAAAAAAAAATGGTCGGGGACCATAAGTAAGTTGCCAGGTTTTGAATACATGTAATGGTAATATAGCGGCGACTATATTTTTCCTGACAACAAGGATAAAAGGTTGTGATACCTGGTCTGGGACCAAAAAAGAATATCGGGTCGTCTGGGACGTAATGGTAGTGTGTTGAGCCGAAATAACACACTTTTCCTGGTAAAATACTTTAATTCCTGTGGAATTAACAAAGGCTAAAAATGGGTAATTGCGCAAGAAAAACAGAAAACAAGAAAAAATCTAAACAAAAGAAAAAAGAGGAAACGGCATGCCGAACAGTTAAAAATTATAATTACCATTTAAAGGAAAAAGAGCAAATAAAGGATCCTGAAAAATATTTAAATAAATGGGAAAAAGATTATTCTTTCAAACCTACACTGAATGTGGATGAATGTGCAGTCCTAGTATCAACTGTAAAACTTATAACTAAAGGCAATAAGAAAGGGAAAAGTAAGCTAAGTTCTGAACTTAAATGTGCCAATCTCTGGGCAATGGTGGCTATAGACGCCAAAGCCAAATCAGATCAAGGGAGAAAAAATGATGAAAAAGAAAAAAACAAAAAACCAAGGTGTAAGAGTCAAAACAGCGAGGAGCCCTTAAGTCACGGGGAGGAGGAAGCACATCCTCCCCTGTCTCACTCAACTTCTGATCCTAAGGAGGGTCCTTATAATGCATTAATGAAAGAGGCCAGAGAAGTTGAACAAAAGTATCTCCCTCAAAACAGTGAACACACATCAGCTTTTCCAGTAATTGTCAAATCTGTAAAGGTGGAAGAGGGACAGCCAAAACAAGACAGGCTGTATTTTAAACCTTGGACCCCCCAAGAAATAATTCAGGCGGCCAAGAGCATACCAAATCCTGAAGAGGATTTGACCAGGTGCATTCGGGAGCTTAAAGATTTGTTGTTAATACACTATTTAGGTCCCTCAGAAATGTTTAAAATACTGAGAACTGTGTGTGGTGAAAAAGTGAATGAATATATAAATGAACATTTTGATCCTGATTATGAAGACAAAATTGCTGGGGTAACATTTTTAAAGGACACGTTGATGCAGAAGAAAAAGTTAAAAGTAGGACAGTTCCACTGCTCCTGAGCAGTGTAGAGGGTGAGGAGGAAGTGTTTGTTGCACGGATGGTGCAAGGTGGGGCTAGACCCAAGACAGGCAGGTCAATGCAAGTAAATGATGGAAATCAGGATGTTTGTTTTAATTGTGGCAAACCTGGTCACTGGGCCCGTGACTGCAGGTTTGGCCAAAGAGGTGGATTTGGAGGCAGGGGACCAAGTAGAGGTAGAAGAAGATTTCAGAATGATCAGAGAGGCAGGTTTCAGCAAGGCAGAGGAGGTAGAAATCAAAATGATTATGGAGGTGAGAATAGACAAGGACCCTCAGACCGAAGAGCATGACTAACCGACTGTGACAAACTCTCTTCTGAGGACAAACAGACAGTACTGGACCAACAGAAAAGACTATCTGAAGTGTTGACAAGGCCTAATGAGACTTTGGACTTGACTATGTACAGCAGTGCGTTGTTTGCTCCTACAATATGGTTACTAGTGAATGGAAAGGAGGTTGAATTTCTTTGTGACACAGGAGCCACACGCACTACTGTTCGCAAAATCCCCAAAGGTGCTAAATTTACTGGAAGAACTATTAAAGTTCAAAATGCAGGAGGTGGAACAACAACTGAGAGCCTTTATGGCCCAATTACATTAACAGACTCCTCCACAGGCAAAGTATGTATTTCAGAAGTGGTTGTGGCACTCTCCTGCCCAGTAAATTTACTCGGGAGAGATGTATTATTCAAACTTGACATTACATTAGGCCCAAATTTAAAAAATAAAAGAAGGATGACTACACTGATTTAAAGGACTCTGATTTTACAGATGTGATGTTTATATGATTTTGCACTGCGGGATACATTTATAATGGTGTAACAACATCATATTTCAGAAATGTGATAGCAATGAGGAATGTGCTTCTCCTGATTCAGCGGTGGCCAAGCTGGGTCAGGGTGAACTACATTGCACTCCATAATTTACCAAGGAATGTATGAAATAGGGGCATTCCTTGTAAAACATTAAATCAAATTCTAATTGGGCAAAACGTCCGCCTTTCCTTTGACTGAAAGGGTGTGACACAATATTTCAAATTCAACCTATCTGTGTTCAACTGGACAAACTGATCTTATTTATCAATGCTGAAGCATATCAAAAATGCACAGATAGTTATTTTCTTTTTCTTTTTCTTAAGTAGAATTTGTAAACTATTTCAAGAGATGTCACAAAAAGAAGCTATAATTATTGAAATCTTATTTTTGAAGGAACTGGGCTACCTGCAAATTTTATTTAAAATTAAAATTGTTAGCACACTTCCTTTCAGTAAAATCAAACAAATACCCTGTAACTTTGCTGCATGTGAGTCTCCATGTATCAAAACAGGGGGTATCAAAGAAATTAATTAACAAATAATTAGCAATCCTCAGAAAAATAGATAATGCATAAAAAATTATCAATAAATGATTGATGATGAATTCAATTCAACTTTATGTACATAAGCGCTTCTCATTTCATTTTCTGTAGTACCCAGGATAAACATATGGCTACAGTTATAACTAAAATACATGCTGGGCAATACAGACCACTTTTTATTATTCATGGGATAATACAAATAAGAAGATCATGCCCTCTATTATGTTGTGAAGGGGGTTTTGCAGCAGGACAACCATTCCATATTGTTACCAGCTAGACTATTGTCGTACACTATAACCTTGTTGTCACAGCCACACCTTAAGCTTGTACCAAATTCCTTGTGGTTATTTACTGATGGCTCATTTAAAAAAAAAAAAAAAAAGAGGGCAACAGAGGAGCGAGCGGTGGTTCTCTCTCCCATCAGCAAGGGGGGGGGGGGGTGAACAGCAGCTCTCTCTCTCTACTTAGCAAGGGAAAAAGCGAGCGACAGGCTTGCTTAGTAAAAAATAGAAGTGTGCTTATGCTGTAACAATGTTGTCTGGGGTCCTGATTGTGTAAAAATTCCACAACCTGCATCACCTCCAACAGCTGAACTATTGGCTACTAACCTGAATGTAACTTATCTGTACAGACAGTAAATATGCTTATAACGCATGCCACCTGCATACTGTTACCTTGAATCTGCGGGGGTTTGTCACCTCCACAGGAAAACCAGTAAATAGCAATTATTGCAGCTACGTAATGTTTTGATGCTACCACGTTATGTGGCAGTTATTCACTGCCCTGCCCACACTAATGGCACTGACTTGTTTAACTGCAGTAATCGCTTGGCTGATAACGCTGCTCACTGTACTGCTATTAATCTTTTAGGAACCATCTGTTTTATTAATGATATTGATGTTTTAAAAGATTGTTAAAATAATATGGACCTTCCTCCTGTTTCATATGTAAATAATTAGATATACATTTGGCTTGCCTGACGAAAATTTGCTCTGCCACCCACATTATATAAATGAGCTGTCCTGGTGGCACATGGCCAATCATGTGCCAACAGGAGGGAAATCAATGAATGATGAGGATGTTGGAAAAACTGTCCTAATATTTTGAAAGAAGTAACAAAAACATGCCAAAAGTGCATCATTTGTTTATAAAATAATGCTCAAGGCGCAATGGAAAGCTACAATATTGCTTGGTGTTGACTAACACCTTCACAAAGTGGACAGAAATTTGTCCCACATCCTCAGCAAATGCCGCATTTGTGTGTAAAACTCTAGTAAATTATGTTTTTCTGTTTTTGGGGTTCCAGAACTGATTTATGCAGATAATGAAACTCATTTTACAGCACAAACAGTTCAAGACTTAATCCAAGCTGTAAGATCAAATTTCATAGTATCTACCACCCACAAAGTACAGGTTTTGTAAAAAGAAAAATGGTACAATCAAACAAAGGCTGGAAAAAAAACTATACATGGAAAGGGTATTACTTGGCCAGAAGCCCTGAAATTAGTCAGACTAACCATTAACTCTATACTAGACCTAAAGACAGGATTATCACCTTTTGAATGTGTTTTTCACGGTCCTCATGCATTACCTGACCTCTCACCACTAACCACGCCTAACAAATACACAGATCTTGGTGAACATCTCAGGGAATGTTTTGATCCTGTCAGAAGCTCTCTCTCCTCCACAGAAAAAAGCGGATAACCCGTTGCAACTTGGAGGCTATGTAAAGAACCACCACCGACAACACTGGACACTCCCACTCCCACTGCAGTATGTATTGCTGAATGACCATCTTGGATTCACGTTAAAAGACTACGGGTGCCTATAAGGGAACTAACTAACTTGTTTCCCTGAGTAAGTCCAGTTACAAAGGGGGCGTGTCCTTTTAAGGACAAGGCCGTCTCAACCCTGGTGAAGAAAGAGGCCCGGAGGGGTACTCTCTCAGGTGGAAGCATGGCACCAAAATTATTGATGACTCTGTGTTCAGCACTTCTCCTGACAGTGGGGTGGTAATCTCTTTCTGATTCAAGGACAAGGAACCCACGAAGCACGGACAATGAACAATACGTGGATTATATGCATAACCTGTGGTACCAGACAATGGTGGTTTCAGTGAGAGGACTGGGAATCAATACTTCTTGCTATGTGTGTTCATTGCTACCCCATTCACACAAGACTGCAATACCCATGATCCCTGCTCCACTGAGTGAAGAGGAAACACCCGGAGCGACAATAGCGATGAACTCTCTGTTTAATACAAGCAGTAATGTTGGACATTGGTTGGTGGGTAAACTATCTGGAAAACAGAGAATTAGTGATTTTAAAGGTATTATGAGTACTCTTTTTCCAATGTATGGCAGTGCTCTAGCTATACACCACATAAATGCATTAGCATGGACAATGGAAAATCTGACTGTATTAATGGAGCAAGGATTCACAACTTTAAATGAAGAACAAAAATTAGCCATTTGAATGATATTTTACACTTACAGCATGGGTTAGATGAAGATAAAGGTTGGGGCTTCTGGGATTGGTTTCAAAGTAGAACTTGGTGGCAGATTCTTTTGAAATAGTTAACCCCATTGATTGTGATATTAATCTTATTCTGTGTGCTTTTCATGTGTGTCATTCCCTGTATAAGGTCCATAATAAATAGAGCTCTTGCTCAACACACTTTCATGTTACAATCTGTTATGCTCCAAAGAGAAGTCCCTGTACAATATACTGCCTTGAGACAACAACGTAATGGTGATTGTGATGACAGAACCACTGTTTAGATTTGGAAGTGATGCTCAATGAACGTCAATGTAGAAAATCGTGAGAAGATACATTGTACTGATGATTGCATGTGATTTAAATTGATAAAAATGATAAACAGGAGGGAATGTCAGAAAAATTATGTGTATGCATATTATCATTTTTATATAATCCAATCAAGTATATATAACTGCATGTAACTGTCTGCTGAAAAATACTAAAACTGTCTGTGTATTAGAAGTTTTGTACATGATGCATGAAGATTGAAGTTGTTTTTTCTTATTTTAATTATGTTGAAATTCCAGTTCTCCTTTCATGGTAGATTTAGCTTAAGGCACATGATGACCTGGGCTGCACATTATGACCTGCCCTAAGAAACTGTTACTCCTTAGAACACAAGGTGGACTCTGATAAAGTGAAACTGTTCCTTTTTCTTTGATGTCAGCATATTTCATCATGATTGTATAAGGGAGTATATGATAGATGTTTCTGTTTGATCATGCAAACTGCTGTGTATAAATTGTCTGAACTCTGATGATTGTCTTTAGTACTGATCTCCTGTAACCAGGATTTGTGCTCCTTGCATTGCAAGTAAACAAAAGCTCATGAGAAATAGAATTTTGTGTCTTGAATCTTTATTGAGGTAACGAACTAATATACGATCACTTTTATGAGTTTCTAGATTCCTGACAGTCGCCATGAACCGTCAGCTTTAGGGACCATGTGTAGCGGGGAAGCCCATGGGCTGTTTGAACGCCTGATGAAGCCCAACCTCTCCAGGTTGGCGAATTCCTCACGCGCTATGGCCAGTTTAGCTGCGTCCAAGCGCCGAGGTTTTGCAAAAACGGGCAGCCCGGTGGTGGTAATAAAATGTTCCACCCCGTGTTTAGCGACGGCTGCCGAAAATGTCGGGACCGTGAGTGCTGGGAACTGAGTGAGCAGTGTGCGGAACTTACCGCTTGCAGCTGTGACGTTGGCTTGTGCTGTTGGCCGGGACGCTCGAGCTGTACAGGGGATAGAATCAAAGGACAGTGCATTAACCAGGCGCCTGTTAGCGACATCAACCAACAAACCATGTGAGCACAAAAATCAGCCCCCAATATATTGAAATTCAATGCTGCTATGACAAAAGTCCACTCAAATGCATGGCCGTGTAGCGACAGAAGTAGAGTCCTCTCACCAAAGGTCTTAATCTCCGAGCCGTTTTGCTGCTGCCATCTCGGGGCCGCTGGATCCTGCCAGCCAGTCGGCGTAGGACAGCATGATGAAACTCAACTGGGCGCCGGTGTCCACGAGGAAATGCCTCCCCGAGCGTGCGTCCGTCAAGTAGAGCAGCTTGTTCTCCTCCCCGAGGGCCGCAGCTGCTACCGACCCCCAGTCTTGGCATTTCCCAAGCGCTTGAACTGGCACGGTGGTATACATTTGCGTGCCTTCTCTGCAAAGCGGCGGTGGTAGAAACAAAGGGTGTCTCCTCCGCGTTCATTGGCCCCCGATGCCGCCGTCGTCGGTGGTTCTGCTACCGCTGTCAATGGCTCCTCGCCATCTCCGGCCGTCGCGCCTAGCTCCGTCGCTGCCGCTATGGTCGCGAGCTCTCTGCTGGCCATGATGATCCGGTGTGCCTCCCGGGCCAGCGCACGGTAGTCCCGCTTGGCCAGCAATGGCGAACTGGCCAGGGCCGCTCTCGTCGCTGACGGAAGGTTCCTGAGGAAGAGGTGGGTAAAAATGAAGTGGTCGTCATCCGAGCCCTTCAATCTCAGCATCCTCTCCATCAGGTCAATAGCCGTGCAATCTCCTAACCCGGTCCGCGCCAGGAGTCTCTCTGCTCTCTCCTCAACCGAGAGCGTGTAGTGCTGGATGAGTGCGGCCTTCAACGCGCCATATTTGTCGCTGGCTGGTGGCTGATCCAGCAGGCTCTCCACATGCTGAGCCGTGTGGGTGTCGAGCTTTGCAACCACATGGTAGAATTTTGTGTCGTCCACCGATATCCCCCGGAGGACGAACTGCGCCTCAACCAGGTGGAACCAGGAGCGCGGATTGTGTTGCCAAAAATCCGGTAGCTGGATTGTAACGGCATACGCTTGGCTGGGGGCTCCCAACGAGGCTGGCTCCGGGGAATTCTCTTCGTGTTGCATGCTTCGTCTTGGGTCACCAGTGTGGAGTGTATAAATGATGAGGCAGATTTGTCTCAGGCAGTTTATTATACATCTCTCACATGAGCATAGTAGAAAGAGGACATCTCAGAAACAACTCCTCTCTTAAATACTCAGGTCTTCTTACAGCCGCTTCTGCACATCAAAGTTTACATTGCATTCACATCAAAGGTCATATTGCATTCACTTCCTTAATCCCTTAACATCCCCCTCGCAGCCTCGCAGTCTCTGACTCACAAAGGATCCTCCAAGCAGTCTCTGACACACAAAAGATCACACTTTCACAACTTCCTGTTATCTCCAAGGAAACTCTGCTCTTTGTTCTTATCTAAGATGCGAGGCATTATGTTTTCCACGTGCAGCTACAGTGTATGAGAAATGAGCAGGCATGAGTCCAGTCTTCATGCTGCTAACTCTCTCAACTTTATTACAGAACAGGGGTTTATATACAGAGTGGGCCATGCCCGCCTGGTCACCCAGTGGGTGGGCATGGCTTCACATACACTGTAGCACCAGATTATTTAGCATCTCAGACAAGAGACAGTGGATAAGCATGGGTAACAATGCTCAGGAGGTTCCTGGCGAGATAGCAGGAAGGAGTCAAGGACGTAGGGGGTTGAATGCAGTGTAATGCAAATGTCATGTTGTGTGTGGAGAAATGCCATGAAACTTGGGAGGAGAGATTTGGGTAAAAGAAAAGTGCCTGCTGAAATGTGTCAGTCTGTTCTGTGTTTGAGAGATGTGAAATGTGTAATTAACTGTCTGCCATGAATCTGCCTCTTATTTCACACACTCCACACTGGTGACCCAAGACGTATTATGGAACACGAGGCAAGAACCCTGGAGCCGGCCCGGTCAGGAAGCTCCAGCGAGGCGGCAGCCATCCCACTGACAGCCCGGACTGGAACCCCCAGCCATGCTTGCGCGGTTTCAGTCAAGCTACCGGATTTCTGGCAGCACAACCCGCGCTCTTGGTTCCACCACACCGAGGCCCAGTTCGCCCTCCAGGGAGTAACGGCAGACGACACCAGATTCTACCATGTGGTCGCAGCACTGGACGCCCGCACAGCTCAGCAGGTAGCGAGCCTGCTCGATCAGCCTCCAGCCAGCAACAAATACGAGGCACTCAAGGCTGCGCTGACCTGGTGCTACACGCTCTCGGACTGTGAGAGAGCGGAGAGGCTCCTGACGCGGGCCGAGTTAGGAGATGGTTTGGCCGTAGACCTGATTGAGAAGATGCTGGCGTTAATGGGCACGGACGACGGACACTTTCTGTTTGCCCACCTCTTCCTCCAGAACCTTCCAACAGTGGCGAGAGCGGTTCTGGCCAATTCGCTGTTGCTGGCTGCGCGTGACTACCGTGCACTAGCCCAGGAGGCAGACCGGATCATCATCACCACCAGGGCCATCACAGTCAACGCGGCAGCGGCGGAGCCCAGCGAGACGACCATCGGAGGCGAGGAGCCACCAACGGTAGCAGCAGCGGGGGCCAAGGAGCGCCAGAGAGACACGCTCTGTTTCTACCACCGCCGCTTCGGAGAGAACGCACACAGATGTGTGCCACCGTGCCAATTCAAGCGCTCGGGAAAACGTCACGGCTGGCAGTCGGTAGCAGCTGCGACCCTTGGTGAAGAGTACAAGCTGCTCTACCTGACGGACGCGCGCTCGGGGAGGCATTTCCTCGTGGACACCGGAGCCCAGAAGAGCTTCATCCTGCCGACCTACGCCGACCTACACCGACTGGCTGGCAAGACGTAGCGGCCCCAAGATGTTGGCAGCAAACAGCTCGGAAATTAAGACCTTTGGTGAGAGGACACTGATCTTATCTCTACACGGCCATGCATACGAGTGGACTTTTGTCGTAGCAGCACTGAATTACCATATCCTGGGGGCTGATTTTCTGTGTGCACATGGTTTACTGGTTGATGTTGCTAACAGGCGTCTGGTTAATGCACTGTCCTTTGACTCTCTCCCCTGTATAGCTCGAGTGACCCGGCCAACAGCACAAGCCAGCGTCACAGCTCCAGGCGGTAAGTTCCACACACTGCTCACTCAGTTCCCAGCACTCACGGTCCCGACGTTTTCGGCGGCCATCGCTAAACACGGGGTGGAGCACTTTATCACCACCACCGGGCCGCCTGTTTTTGCAAGACCTCGGCGCTTGGACGCAGCTAAACTGGCCATAGCGTGCGAGGAGTTCACCAACCTGGAGAGGCTGGGCATCATCAGGCGTTCGAACAGCCCATGGGCATCCCCGCTACACATGGTCCCTAAGGCTGAGGGATCGTGGCGACCGTGCGGTGATTTCCGCAGGTTGAACAACGCCACAGTGCACGACTGCTACCCAATTCCCCACATACAGGATTTTTCCGTTCACCTTGCCGGAGCGCGCAATTTTTCTAAAATAGACCTGGTCCGCGGTTACCACCAAGCCCCAGTGCGCGCGGAGGACGTACTCAAAACAGCGGTAATAACTCCATTCGGTCTATTCGAGTACCTGCGCATGCCATTCGGGTTAAAAGGAGCGGCACAGACATTCCAGCGCATGATGGATGCAGTGCTGCGCGATCTCCTGTTCGTGTTCGTCTACCTGGACGATATCCTGGTAGCCAGTACGTCCGAAGACAAACACGAAACCCACCTCACAACGGTTTTCTGGAGGTTGGAGGAGCACGGGTTAATAATCAACCCGGTAAATGCCAGTTCGGTGTGACGGAGATTGATTTTTTGGGGCACCACGTCTCTCCTGAAGGAGCGATCCCGCTGCCCGACAAAGTGCGCGGCGTGGCGGATTTTCCCCGGCCTCAGACGGTCAGGGCGCGGCAGGAATTTTTGGGGATGGTGAACTTTTATAACCGTTTCCTTCCCCGCGCGGCCCGGCTCATGCAACCATTGTACGCCGCGCTCAAGAAACAGAAACCCGCGGATAGGGTCGAATGGACCCCGGAGCGAGAGCAGGCATTCTCGGAAGTTAAAGCAGCCCTGGCAAACGCCGCACTGCTGGCGCATCCGGACCCGACGGCCCGGATAGCGCTCACCACCGACGCTTCAGACGTGGCCATAGGGGCTGTCGTAGAGCAGCGCATCGCCGGGGCTTGGCAGCCGCTCGTATTTTTCAGCAGAACTTTGCGCGACAACGAATGTAAATACAGTGCATTTGACAGGGAGTTGCTGGCTCTCCACCTGGCCATACGCCACTTCCAGTTCTGGCTGGAAGGGCGCAGCTTCACCGCGTTCGTGGATCACAAGCCACTAACGTTCACGATGGCCAAGGTTTCAGAACCGTGGTCGGGCCGGCAGCAGAGACAGCTGGCCGCAATCTCAGAGTTTACTACCGATATTCAGCATGTGTCGGGTAAACTGAATGTGGTGGCGGACTGCCTCTCGCGCGCCGTGGTGGCCCCAGTCTACGTGGGGATAGATTACGCAGCCATGGCCGCAGAGCAGATTAGCGATGCAGACGTGCGCGCGCTCCAGTCTGGACCAACAGGGTTAAGGCTGGAGAGCAGGGTGCTGCAAGATGGCGCCCCCCCCCCCAATCTGCGATGTCTCCACGGGACGCCCGCGTCCAGTGGTCCCGGTCGCGTGGCGCCACCGTGTGTTTGAGTCAGTTCACACTCTGGCGCACCCAGGAGTGCGTGCGTCGGTCAAAATGGTGGGAGAGAAGTTTGTGTGGCTGAGCCTACGCAAACAAGTAAAAGAGTGGGCTGCAGCCTGCGTGGCATGCCAACGAGCCAAGGTACACAGACATACAAAGGCTCCCTTGGAGCCATTTCGGGTATCGGCTAAGAGGTTCGACCATGTTCACGTGGACCTCGTGGGCCCCTTCCTGCCATCACAGGGGTGCACGCACCTCCTGACAGTAGTGGACCGCACCACGTGCTGGCCAGAAGCAGTCCCGCTGGCGGCAACCACGTCCGCAGACGTAGCACGCGCTTTTTTAACAACATGGGTGGCGCGTTTTGGAGTCCCGTCGGACATTACGTCCGACAGGGGCCCTCAATTTGTTTCCGAACTCTGGTCCGTGATGGCCCGCAGCCTGGGTGTTACAATTCACCGCACAACCGCATACAATCCATAGGCCAATGGGTTATGCGAGCGTTTTCATAGATCACTGAAAGCAGCGCTCAGGGCTTCACTGACGGATGCAAATTGGGTAGACAGGCTGCCGTGGGTTTTATTGGGGTTGCGCTCCACACCAAAAGAGGATCTGGAAGCTTCCCCGGCAGAGCTGGTTTTCGCGCAGCCCCTATGGCTGCCCAGGGAATTTCTGCCAGATAATCCCGCACCTGACAGCTGCCCGTCTCAGCTTTTGCAGTGTAGCGCAAACACAGGCACGCTGCCGGGCCCGGCCCACCACTGTTTTCCGCGTGCTTTTGTGCCTAAAACTTTGAAGAGCGCGGAGTTCGTGTTCGTCAGACACGACGCCCACCGTCCTCCATTGCGCCCACCCTATGATGGACCGTTCAGAGTGTTGGAAACAGGGGACAAGCATTTTTTGCTAGACTTGGGGGGTAGGCGGGAAAAAATTGGCATAGACAAACTCAAACCCGCTTTCATTGTGGCGGACGAGCAAGTGCTGTTGGCTAGGGCCTCTCGGCGTGGAAGACCCCCGTGGAGAGCTCCCCAGGGAAACGATTCACCAGAGCAGCCACATGGACAGACCAAAGTGCCCCCCCCTCTCGTCACGGCCCACCCGCAGTCAGACACACTCCCAGCAGCCCCCCATCGGCACAGCAGCGCCACGGAGGCAGTAAACCCCAGTTACAGCATATATGGGAGGAGACGTAAGCCCAAACGGCGTGTGGACTGATGTTCTATTGTTCTATCTAAGATGCTGGGGGGGAAGTGTAGCACCAGATTATTTAGCATCTCAGACAAGAGACAGTGGACAAGCATGGGAGAACAATGCTCAGGAGGTTTCTGGCGAGATAGCAGGAAGGAGTCAAGGACGTAGGGGGTTGAATGCAGTGTTATGCAAATGTCATGTTGTGTGTGGAAAAATGCCATGAAACTTGGGAGGAGAGATTTGGGTAAAAGAAGAGTGCCTGCTGAAATGTGTCAGTCTGTTCTGTGCTTGAGAGATGTGAAGTGTGTAATAAACTGTCTGCCATGAATCAGCCTCTTATTTCACACACTCCACAACACACACATTCTCATACACAACATTCACCCCCCTTTAGAAAAATGTGAAACCACACACACAATTGAACCTCCCAAATTTGAAACCCAAACCACGCACTAAGAACCTGTGGAACAATATACTATAATGAAACGACCTATCACATTCACACAAAGAACAACTAAAATTGGACCATGTCTCTTTAAAATGCATAAAATAATCCCATATTACTCACATACTCACTTACATGCACACCAGCAAACAATATATACAAAATACACATTCACACGTATATATACACAAATATTTACACAAGAAAAATCATTTTAGGTAACACCAATGTCTCTGGGCAGCCACCATTTTCTAATCTGCTACGGAGGACCTGGGCAGCCCCATGGCATCTGTGCCCCTAGCCACTGTCTGCCCCACGGATCGAAGCCCCCCTCCCTGGCGAAAATGTCTTTACCCGCCATTTGGCGCTTTTTCCCTCTGGGCCCGCCGTGCTGCTGTTCGGTGTGCCGCCTCTCCATGCCCAATGAGCTGTTCCCCACAGCCTTACACACTGCCATCATGGCTCCTGACACCCCAAACCCCAGTGGCCGCACCTCGGGGAGAACCAAAGCCTGTTCGCTGGCGTCGTCCGCTGCCTCGGGCACCATGCCATAGCACCCAGCACCCTCCTTCAGGGCGCTCCGCTGTACTGCCTCCACATCCAGCTGCTGCTAACTCCCGGTGTTCACCACAACGCCCTCACTAATGTCCTTCTCCGTCCCAGGCACCTCACCGCTGCATCCAGCACTCACATACCAGGCGCCCTGCTGCGTCGTCACCGTATCCGGCTGCAGCTGTTCTCCCTCTAGGCTCTCAGCGTCACTCCCGTCGGTCCCACTGTCCGACTCGGGCGCCTTGTCACGGCTCCCAATGCCCTCGACCCAGGCATTCCGCTGCGTCGTCTCCACACCCACCAGTCGCTGCTCTCCCCCGGGGTCCTCAGCCTCCAGCTGCGGGGTTGACTCCTGTTGCCTCTCCTTTCTGCCGTCCTCGTGGACCGTGCTGTCCGACCCGTCAGCACTGTGGTCCTGCATCAGGCTGGACTCTACGGCAGGCTTGCCGTCCTCAGTGACCGCAGACTTTTCCTCACTTTGTCCTGGCCCCTCTTCGGCTTCCAGCTTGGCGGCCTTAGCCTCGTTTTGGCACACAGTTAGCTTGTCCGCTAGCCTGTCCATTGGTGCAGAATGGGTAGCTAGCCTCCTGAAGCTACCTAGCTTGCTCGACCTTGGCGCCAAAAGCTCCATCACCTCCTGGTCCACATTTGCTCAGCCAAGTGGTTGGCCATTCACTCGACGGCATCCTCATAGCCCTCGTTTGCACCCAGCGACTCGAGGATCCTCCGGCCCTCTGCATTGAGGTTATGAGCCAGGAGTGCCCAGCGCAGTCTCCCGTCAAGCCCATGGAGACCCAATGCTCCGACGTATTCTTCAAAACTCCGTCTCCACTCCGGCCACGGGACCACCGGCTCACCCACATGCTCCAGAAAGTGGTGGAGGTAGCCAGCACGCTTCCATTTGTCTCCTCGTCGCCATTGTTATGTATGAGAAATGAGCAGGTACAAGTCCAGTCTTCGTGCAGCTAACTCTCTCAGCTTTATTACAGAACAGGGGTTTACATACAGAGTGGGCCGTGCCCGCCTGGTCACCTAGTGGGTGGGCATGGCTTCACATAAACACACACATTCTCATACACAACAAGACCATGTTTTTGTAGATTGTCCCCATGTCTTCACTTTTTTGTCTGATATGCAGAAATTATTTGGAAAACTGTCATACTAACTAAATTCCACATATTACTTATATGTAACAGAAAGGTTTATAATCAATGTCATTGTTATTCTAGCAAAATATTACATTCACAAGATGAAATGGCTTGAAAGATAACCCTCTTACTATAATTTTAAAGAATCTGATGTAAAAACAGATTTGACCCACATTAAAAAAAATTAAAATTTGATAGTTGAAAACTTACTTCTTTTAATTAGCAGACCCCTAAATGTGCCTTTTTTCTGTATTATTGTCAGTGACTCTTGTTATGTGTTGTTATACAACCTTTAAATTGTATATTGACATTCTTCAAATAAAATCTACGTAACAAAAAATAACTTTGTTTATCAACATATTTATTAAAAAAATTCAAAATCTTGGAACTCTTTTATGTGGACCAGCAAAAGCATCTCATATTAATTTGCATATTTTCTGATCCAAGATGGCACCCACAGTGGTCGCCATGGTGCTTCGCTGCACTTTTTTTTGTTTGTTTTTGTTCATCAATTGTGTGTCTGCCTGCTCTTACACCCGTGAAGAGCTACTAAATATCAGGACTTTCACTCCCACGGACCAACTCCCAGTTTTTTTGGCTCCTGCCACCGATCTGGCTCACTTTTTAGCCCAAAAAGTGAGACGGTGAAAGAGAGGAAGACGAGCGGGCGCCCTGGTGCAGCTTTGCAGGAGAGGCACGCGCACGGCTTTGCCTGGGATCTTTCTGTCCAACGTCAACTCACTTTATAACAAGGTAGATGAACTGAGACTGCTGATGCGATTTAAGGACCTCTCCACCTCGTGTGCCCTCTGCTTCACTGAGACCTGGCTCAAGGAAAAGACACCAGACAGCGCGCTCCTCCTCGAGGGATTTCAGCTGTTTCGTGCTGACTGAGACACGGGGCTCTCCGGCAAGACCACAGGCGGAGGAGTCTGCTTCTACATCAACAGCAGCTGGTGCTCCGATGTAACTGTGATCTCCCAACACTGTTCTTCTGCTCTGGAATATTTATTCATCAACTGCAAGCCATTTTATTCCCCCCTTGAGTTTGCTTCATTCATTCTGGCAGCTGTCTACATCCCGCCCAACGCGGACGTGCGCGAGGCTCAGCGCGCGCTCGCAGATCACATTCAGCAAGCGGAGCGGACTTTCCCGGACTCTCTGGTTATTGTGGTTGGCGACTTTAACCAGAGCAACCTGAGCCACGAACTCCCCCGGTACAAACAGTTTATTAAATGCCCCACCAGAGGAGAGAACACGCTGGATCACTGTTACACTACAGTTAAGGACGCGTATCGCGCTGTTCCCCACGCTGCACTCGGACTATCTGATCACGTGATGGTCCACCTGATCCCCACATACAGACAGAGACCGAAGCTCACAAAACCTGTTGTGAGCACTACGAGGAAATGGACCAGTGAAGCTGTGGTGGAGCTGCGCACGTGCTTGGAAATAACTGACTGGGACATGTTTAAAGGAGCCACGCCTGATCTGGATGAGTACACGGACACTGTGACCTCATATATCCACTTTTGTGAGGAGTGCATTCTTCCATCGCGCACCAGGGTGAGTTACTCCAACGACAAGCCCTGGTTCACAGCTAAGCTCAGACAGATCAGGAAGGAGAAGGAAGCAGCGTTGAAAAGTGGAGACAGGGACTGCTACAAGGAGGTCAAATACCGGTTTAGCAGAGAGCTGAGGAGAGCTAAATCTGTGTATTCTGAGAGACTCCAGCAGCAGTTCACTGCTAACGACTCTGCTTCTGTGTGGAGAGGACTGAGGCAAATCACCAACTATCGGCCTCAGGCTTCTAAGGGACAGGATGACAAAGCCCTTTGTCAAAGACTGTTCCAACACTATGCCCGTTTTGACACCTCGTCAGCTGTGTCCAACTCCCCCCCTCCCCCCAGCGTCACTGCCTCCATGGTCCCCACTTCATCAAAGGCGGCCCCCCTCCTCCCCCCCACCCTTGCCATCAGTGAGCAGGATGTGCACAGACAGTTCTCCAGACTGAACCCACGCAAGGCCCCCGGTCCGGACGGCGTGTCTCCCTCCACCCTGAGACACTGTGCGGAGGAGCTGACTCATGTCTTCACAGACATTTTTAACACCTCCCTGAAGTCATGCCACGTGCCGGCCTGCCTCAAAACCTTTACCATCGTCCCTGTCCCCAAGAAGCCACAGATCACTGAACTTAACGACTACAGACCTGTAGCGCTCACCTCTGTAGTCATGAAGTCCTTTGAGCGCCTGGTCCTGCCCCACCTCAAGACCATCACCACTCCCCTCCTAGACCCGCTGCAGTTCGCCTACAGAGCCAACAGGTCTGTGGACGACGCAGTCAACCTGGCCCTCCACTCCATCCTGCAGCACCTGGACTCCCCAGGAACCTACGTCAGGATCCTGTTTGTGGACTTCAGCTCTGCATTCAATACCATCCGCCCCGCTCTGCTCCAGGACAAACTGTCCCTGCTCAACGTGCCTGACTCCCTCTGCAGGTGGATCACCGACTTCCTGACGGACCGGAGGCAGCATGTGCGGCTGGGAAAGACTGTCTCGGACTCTGTAAGCATCAGCACCGGATCACCCCAGGGCTGTGTACTTTCCCCCCTGCTCTTCTCCCTGTACACCAACAACTGCACCTCCAGCCACCAGTCTGTCAAGCTGATCAAGTTTGCGGATGACACCACCCTCATCGGGCTCATCTCCAACGGCGACGAGTCCGTCTACAGGAGAGAGGTGGCCCGGCTGGCGTCCTGGTGCAGCCACAACAACCTGCAGCTGAACGCTCTGAAGACAGTGGAGATGATCGTGGACTTCAGAAAAGTCACAGCCCCTCTGCCCCCCCTTACCCTCACAGACTCTCCCGTCACCACTGCGGATTCCTTCCGCTTCCTGGGCACCACCATCACCCGGGACCTCAAGTGGGAGCCGACCATCAGCTCCCTCATCAAAAAGGCCCAGCAGAGGATGTTCTTCCTGCGGCAGCTGAGGAAGCTCAAGCTGCCCACCAAGATGTTGGTGCAGTTCCTCAAGTGGGAGCCGACCATCAGCTCCCTCATCAAAAAGGCCCAGCAGAGGATGTTCTTCCTGCGGCAGCTGAGGAAGCTCAAGCTGCCCACCAAGATGTTGGTGCAGTTCTACACGGCCATCATCAAGTCCATCCTCACCACCTCGATCACCGTGTGGTACGCAGGAGCCACCGCCAGGGACAGACTAAGACTGCAGCGCGTTGTGCGCGCTGCTGAGAAGGTGATTGGCTGCAAGCTCCCATCCCTCCAGGACCTGTACATCTCCAGGACCCGGAGGCGTGCAGGTTGGATCATAGCCGACCCTTCACACCCTGGACACACACTGTTTGCCCCCCTCCCCTCAGGCAGAAGACTTCGGTCCATTCAGACTAAAACCTCCCGCTACATGAACAGCTTTTTCCCCTCTGCCATCAGACTGCTGAACACTAAGTGACTTATTAGACACCCGTGCACTATGTACAGCAGCTCAACCGAACTCATGACAACTATCACTTGTTTTCTTTTTGCACTACCGACTGCACTATGTGGAACTCCACAATATCTGCTGCTTGTTAATATATTTAAAAATTGCATAGATTAGTATTATTTATTCTTATTCTACCTTTTATTGCATGTATAGTTTTTTATCTTTAGTGTTACTCCATGTTTAATGTTGCAGCATTGCACCGAGACAAATTCCTAGTTTGTGTACTACATGAACAATGGCAATAAATCTCATTCTGATTCTGATTCTGCTGTACTTTTCTTTTTTCCCATTTAAAAATAATAATAAAAAACCTCAAATCCAGTTTGCACCTTTACATAGTATACCACATACATTATTCATTGAAAAAAAGTTTGAGGCCTTCCACTCCCAGTGCTGACTGTACACATGTGACTATATTTTCTGTAAATTTATGGAGTCTGTGTAATGTTGTTTGTGGGACATGTTATGGTGTTACACGGGCGGTGATGTCGCCCAGGGTATAAGAGGGCTGTGTGGTAGAGGGGCAGTCTCTTGACCACCTCTCTGCCTAATGGGAGCGTCTGTCTGGATACTGTGAGCATCTAATAAAGTCCTGTGTAGTTCACCACTCGCCTCATCATTGGTCTTGTAGAGGAAGGAAGCATACGAGATGAGATGGGACGACACAATTACTTTATTCTTCCTCCAACATGTTTTACAACAAAAGAATCTCTCGGGCCTCTGTGCATCCTGCTTTTATACCTTTATTTTCATGCATAGAGACCTGCACTTCCGACCATAACCATTGTTGTCTGAACAAAGAATTATGTGGCATATTATCATAACATAACGCTGGCTCTGCTCCAACCCCCTTCTTCTCTCTGGCATTTACTCCTCTCTCCGGGGGGGCGCACCGTCCTTACTGTCTGATACCCCTGGTGACACCTCCTCCTTCAGTCCATTGTCCCCTAGGTGGAGAAGTCCAACACAATGCCCCCACAGTCTACGTTTTACACACATAACATTTGGCGACGAGGATAAAGTATGGATGCTGGCGTGTCTTCTTTTCGGATGTTTTTGGAGTCTCCGGGGGAGCCCCCGGTGCCTTGGGCAAGGTGGTTTGCCACTTTTCAGAATTACTTGGTGGCACTGAACCTCGGCGAATGGAAGAAGGTACGAGCACGGGTGATTTTAGTCCACAATTTAGGCATGGAAGGACAGTGTATCCTTGCTACCTTGGGGGCTAGTGATAGCTTCCAGAACGTGGTTGAGCTAATGGCGCAACATTTTCGCGTGCCTGTAAACATCATCGTCAGGAGGATCCAGTTTCGGCAGCGCCACCAGCGGATCGGCGAGCTGGTGCAGCACTATGTTGCGGACCTGCGGCAGCTGGCTGAAGACTGCCAATTTGGTGATTTGGAGGAAGAAATGGTCCACGACCAGCTGGCGGAGCACACGCTGTGCTCGTCAGCATAGTCGAAACTATTAACACACTCCGGCGAATTGACTCTAGCCACGGCTGTGGAAATAGCTCAACAGTGTGAAGCAGCAGACAAGTTATCACACAACTTCGGTGAAAGAACTACGCTGCACCGCTATGGCTCACAATTGACGGCGCATGCTGTGGATCAGGACAGGGAAGACAGTGAGCAAGAGGAATGCGCTGCAGCTGTGAAGAAGAGGTCTGCCCCAGGATCACCCAAATGTTTGGGTTGTGGGTCCACTAAGCACCGATATAAGGCTAGAGATTGTCCGGCGAGAGGTAAATGCTGTGGCAAGTGCGGATACCTGCATCATTTTGCCAGGGCCTGTAATAGGTTCGAGCGAGGGGAACGGCGACACAAAGTGGATTCCCCTGCTCCAACTCCTATGGTGATTCACATCATCTCCCCGAGCACAGATGGCTGTGCATACTGTATGGTGAAGTTGGACGGCGAGAAGGTGCCTTTACTGGTGGACACGGGTATGGTGAGGTCCGTGCTGAACTGGCCTACTGTGAGGAGTTTTTTCCCATATCACCGTGTTAAGAGGTCTTTCAATGCCATTTTGTGGATATGGTGGGAAAAGACTGCCTGTTGTGGGTTCGCTGGAACTTGATGGCTAGATACAAGGCAACGGAGGTAGCCAATCTGCAGTTTGTGGTGGTTGCCAGTGGAGCGAATGTGATGGGCTGCGACCTTTTCTATGGACTTCACTTCACGGTCACCGGCGATAGTGGAGAGGAGTGGATGGGCTGTGGCTTGTGGGACCGGCCGGTTCCGCGAGTGTTGGACGACGCAATATGGGACGAACCTTGGCCTAGTATTCTGGGAGATGAGCAGGACCAACCCCATCCAGGGCCATCACGGGAGGGTGCCTGCGCCAGGGTCCAAGTTACCCTAGTTGAGGGAATTGGCCGGTGCGGTGGGACGCCCGTGACGGCGGATGGAGCCAAGTGGCTGGCCCAACCTGCCTCCGGAGTTTGGCTGGGAGGTACCGAGAAACAGGGGTTCACAACAGCTTCACCAGCGTCTGAAATGAAAGCGAGCGGGGCAGGACCGGCTGGCACAGTAAAACGACGTGCCACACAGGAACACTGGAAGCCAAGTCAAGCTCCTCTGGGGGTCGCTGATGTGGTCCAGCCCAGGGAGAGGGCCCGGTTGAGAGGGGTTCGCAGGAAGAGAAAACGGCAGGAGGACCAGGGGCAACTGCAGGTAGTGGTTGTACAGGAGGACGGCTACCTTCAGCTGTCTGATGGTACACGGAAACATCCCAACGAGCTGCGCCGTGCCAATGAAGAGGGGGAGGTGTCTCAGTGTCAATGTGGGTCACCTCCGGGCGCCAAGAGAAGAAGATGCTCGGGTTGGGACCTGCCTGACGGGTCTCCGGGGTGCGGTTTCTCCACCAGGACTGATTGGTAATGGGGGAGCAACGTGTCCAATATATGTTGTTATATAAATTGCCCAGAGTTTAGTTCCTATGCATGGTGTTGAAATAAATATTATTCTGATAGTTTGTTTGTATATATGTTTGTTGTGATAAAGGGATTGTTTTATGCCTTATATTAGGAACACGGCAGGTTTTATTTTATGGACTATTTTGTAACAGAGACGGCAGAATAAGCCGTCTAGCCTTGTGCGGGTGGGACAGTAGTCCGCCTGTCCCCCCCTAGGCTTAGTTGTTTGTGTGAATGAGGTAGGCCCTAATGATTTTCTGTTCTGTTCTATTGTTTCCACACATACAAACACATGCGCACACACACACACACACATTCATTCCTACTTACAGCCTCACTCACTCACTCATGCACTGGCTGCTGTCGCATCTGCATCCACTTGTCACTCATTAAGTTCATGTGTACTTATGGGTGACAGTGTGAGCACTCGATACAACGGTCATAGTCAGTGGTCTAAGTCTGAAGTTACACTAGTCTACACTGATGTCCTGGAACTGTTGGTTTCTTTTTTCTTTGGACTACTCTGGTGTTGTTGTTTCCAGAGCCAGCTGCGCTCCAACGCCTTATGTATGTATTCCTCCTTATTATTAATTGCTCTTCCTTTCTGCTGTCCAGTCCCGTCTGGGAACACGTGGGGCTCCTCCTCCTGCCAACTGAGCTTGGTCATCCGTCACTTTGTGTTTTAGACTGTTCCTCATTGAACATTTTTTTGTATTCTGTGTTTTCCCCTTTTTGTTAATAAACACGTTTACTTCACCTGCATATTGAGCTCGCATTAACTCATTTGTGTGTGCGCAATTACGCATGCGCATGACAGTATGCCGTCACCAACAAAGAGCCCAGCGGTGAAGATGCGTGTTATTATTCATCTTTTTTTTGTGTGTTCTTTTTCCACCTACCTGATCTGGAGCAAGATGTCCTCGGTGTATCGTTTCCACACTGGCAGAAGTGGACGGGCAGTGGGGCATCCTAGCATGGAGGAGGAGAGGACAGCCATTTTCATCCGGGGTTTCATGGATGACGCCACTGAAGCCTACGGCCCCGGAGTGAAGTGGGACTGCCTAAACGGGGCTTTCGATATTCTGGAGGCTCATCCCGGCCTCTGGAATTTTCCTCAATACGCTGAACTGTTGTCCTCTATCCGCGCACTCAGCCGCCCGCGCCTGGTGGTTCCAAGCTCTTGGCGCCATCGCGCCATCGAAAGGAAGTCTTTCCACTCCCTTTCGCATCCGGGAGTGCGTGCATCGGTGAAGCTAGTGGGGGCAAAATTTGTTTGGCCATGCTTGCAGAAGGACGTGAAAGAGTGGGCTGTAGCTTGCATTCCGTGCCAGCGGGCCAAAGTGCACAAGCACACCAGAGCCCCCCTTGAGCTGTTCCAAATCCCAGCTAGGAGGTTCGACCACGTTCACGTAGATTTGGTGGGACCCGTCCCGCCGTTGCAAGGTTTTACGCACCTTTTAACAATTGTGGACCGCACCACGCACTGGCCTGAAGTGGTCCTGCTGGCTTCTACCATGTCCGCAGCAGTGACTCGCGCTTTTTTGTCGGCTTGAGTTGCACGTTTCGGATCTCCGTCGGACATCACGTCCAACAGGGGTTCACAATTCATTTCAGAACTCTGGTCTGTGATGGCCCAGAGCCTGGGGTCAAAATTCACCGCACTACCGCGTACAACCCCCAGGCTAACAGGTTATGCGAGCGTTTTCATAGGTCACTTAAAGCAGTGCTCAGAGCTTCGCTCACGGACACAAATTGGGTCGACCGCCAGCCCTGGGTTCTTTTAAGGTTGCGTTCCTCACCTAAGGAGGATTTGGCAGCCTTCCCGGCAGAACTCATTTTTTCTCAGCCGCTGCAGATCCCCGTGGAGTTTTTACCAGAAAACGCCACGCCCAAGGCTGATCTGTCCGCGCAATTTTTACAGTACAGAGGCTGTGAGCATACTGGGCCCGGCCCACCATTGTTTTCCCTGCGCATTCATCCCAAAAAGATTGCAGAGCACCCATTTTGTTTTCGTCAGGCGCGACGCGCACCGGACCCCACTGCGCCCACCGTACGATGGACCGTTTAGGGTGTTGGAGCCTGGGGTGAAGCATTTTGTGTTAGACTTGGGGGTCCCTGCTGGACGACTATCTGGTCCAGGTCGAGCTGGCTGCTGCGCTAAACAGCTGGACATTCAAAGAGACCACCATGCAGGCTGTGCTGGCCCTGGAGGGCAGGGCTCCCTGCATGCTGTCTGACCTCTGGCCTGAGGAATGTTGCAGCTGGCCAGCACAACAAGGAGCACTCCAGAGGCAGTTTGGGAGAGTGACCAACGCTGACCATGCCCTGGAACAGTTGGCCAACTGCCGTTGAGGCAGCCGAGGGAGCCTGGGAGCCTGCACAGCGGACATATGGCTGCTGACGTGGCATGGCTACCCAGATTTTGAGCAGGGGGTGGTGAAGAAGCTCGCCTTCCGGCACTTCACCCGGGGGCTCTGCCCAGCCCGGCTCCAGGACCACATCCGGATTCATGCCGCGAGCAACTGGAAGACGGCTGTGGCAGAAGCGGAGCGGGTGGGACTGATGATGGATTATGCAGCTGATGTGTCATCACCGAGGCAGAGGGCTCTCCAGGCCACAGCTGAGAGCGAGGAGGAGGAGGCAGAACTGCGTTGGACCACAGTGGCACGGCCAGTGACAAGGCGACAATGGCGGCGCAAGGAAAGGTGCTTCCGCTGTGGGGAGCCAGGACACATCACGCGGAACTGCCCGGCACCCACCCCGCGACAAACCGCCCCCTTGCCGGCTTTAAAATAGAGCGAGGTGGTATGGATGGGAACCTGCCACCTCCCACAGACATTTTTCCCGATGAACTGTCACCACGTTTGGGCCGAATTGGACACTCACTAAGCATGTACCCGCAGTGCAGCTTGGACAGCACGCCAATCTGGGAACTGATTGACACCAGTTCTACCATCTCCCTGGTCCAACCAGAGGGCTGCCCGGTACAGACGAAGCAGGACAGCAGGGGTGGGAACCCATGCATCACCACAGCCACTGGTGAGCACACCAGACTCAGGGGGCGGAGAGTTCTTGTGGTGGGGGTGGCCAGCCAGAATACAAATCACCCGTTCCAACTGGCTGACATCCAGGATCCTTCATTATTGGACTCGATCTGCTCACAGCATGGGGTGCAGCGATTGACACCCCCAGATCGTCTCTCCTGCTGGGGGCTCAGACCATCACGCTCTGCAGCGGGACCCAGAGGAGGAACCTGGGGGGCCTGCGTGGTCGAGGGGCCGTCAGAATAGACCGAACCGGGCAGGTCGCTGCCAGAACTGAACACAGCAGCAAAATCAGCACGAGCAGAGGGAGCACAACCGCCGATAGAGACAGCAAGAGGTGGGGGTGACAGCGGAGCGGGCCAATGTGTCAGCAGAAACACAGCAGGCGGACGAGGAATTGTTCCAGCAGAGCTGCAGCGGGCTAGAATCAGACAGAGACGCCAGCTGCGGGAGCTGTTGGACTGCTGCACTGACATCTTCGCTGCCAAGGATGAGGAGTGCACTTGAACCAGCTTGGTGCAGCACCAGATCAACACTGGTGAGATCAGGCCAATCCGGCTGTGCTGGGAAAAATATGGGAAATGCTGGAGGTGGATGTTATTGAGCCCTCCAGCAGTCCCTGGGTGGCGCTGGTGGTTCTGGTTAAGAGGAAGGATGGTTTGTGGCAGTTCTATGTGGATTACCGGCGGCTGAATGATGTCACCCACAAGGATTCCTACCCTCTGCCCCGCATCGATCACGCGCTGGATTACATCACTGGCTTCAGCTGGTTCAGCTCGCTGGACCTCCGCAGCGGCTAGTGGCAGGTAGAGCTGTCACTGGAGGCCCGTCAGAAAAAAGCCTTCTCCATCAGGCAGGGACTGGGGCAGTTCAAGGTGATGCCGTTTGGACTTTGCAACGCCCCGGCCACCTTTGAATGTCTGATGGAGCGAGTGTTGGCTCACATGCCCCGGAGCACGGTGGTGCAGTGGTTAGCACTGTTGCCTAACAGCTAGAAGGTTCCAGGATCGAATCCCCAGTCTGGCAGGGGTTGGAACCTTTCTGTGTTGGAGTTTGCATGTTCTCCCTGTGCTGCATGGGTTTACTCCAGGGGCTCTGGTTTCCTCCCACAATCCAAAGACATGCATGTTAGGTTAATTGTTCTAAATTGTCCCTAGATATCTGTCTCCTATAGGCCCTTAGAATAGAGGGTTAGTACTAGTGAAGCGCTTTGAGTGGTCTTTGAGACTAGAAAAAGCACTATATAAGTACAGGTCCTTATCCCCTTATCCCTTGTTTATCTGGATGACCCGCTGGTTCACGCAGCTGACTTTGATGGCACCCTGTCAAACCTCCGGGAAGTAGTAAAACTGCCCGCTGCCGCGAGACGTGGGAGATTTACAGAGTTTTCTCGGACTGGCCTCCTATTATAGGAGGTTTGTGAAGGATTTTGCCACCATCGCCAGCCCGCTGCATCAGCTGACGCAGAAGGACCACATGTTTGAGTGGAGTGAGGACTGTGCTGCTGCTTTTTCCCGGATTCGTTCAGCGCTCATCGGAGCCCCCATGCTGCAGTTATCCCGACCCGTACCGCCCTTCTATCATGGACACGGATGCCAGCAACCAGGGCATTGGGGTGGGGTTATCCCAGGAGGGAGAACACGGAGAGCAGGCAGTTGCTTTTTTCAGCCGCACTCTCAGCAGAGCCGAAAGGAATTATTGTGTTACTCGCCAAGAGCTGTTGGCTGTCATCCAGGGGCTTCATCATTTTCATCCATATGTGTATTGGGGGAGGGTCCAGCTCAGGGCTGATCATGCTTCCCTGACCTGACTTCTGAATTTTTTAAGAGCTGGATGGACAGTCTCGAGATGGCTGGAGGCACTGCAGGATTATGATTTTCAGATTGTGCATCGGGCAACCCGCCTCCATGCCAACGCTGACACGCTGTCTCGGCGTCCCTGTGCTGCGGAGGACTGTCGGCACTGCCAGCGGGCAGAGGACCGAGACCAAGCCGTCCCATGGGCTGCTGCTCTCCAGACCGCTGTGAGCAGGAATAACACAGCGCCGCACAGCTACTCCTCGGATAATCAGTCAGCTCTCTCTAGCGATGACCTCACAGAGGCCCTCGGCGTGCAGTAGCTGCACAGCAAGCAGGATAGAGATCCAGTCATTTCCCAGGTTTGGCAGTGGTTGGACATGGGCCAGCAGCCCGCCTGGGAGGCTGTATCCACACTGGACTCAGAGACCAAGGCTCTACATTCCCTGTGAACCAATCTCTGCTGTCACAAGGGTGTTGTGTATCGGTAGTGGCAGGCTCCAGCTGGGCAGCATCATGTCTGGCAGCTGCTGGTTCCCCGGCAGCTCAGCTCCAAAGTGCTCCAGTTGGTCCACGGGTCAGCGGGGACAGGCTACTTTGGGGTGACGAATACTCTGCAGCGTCTTCAGGCCCAGTTCTACTGGCCAGGATGTCGCCAGGATGTAGCGCTCCATGTCCACCACTGTGACACCTGCAAAAGGTGTTGGCAAGGGCCAACTCAGCAATCCCACACCCCCTTGCGGCAGTACCATGTGGGGGCACCCATGGAGTGGGTAGGAGTAGACATTCTGGGCCCTTTCCCGACCACGGATCGGGGGAACCGCTATGTGCTGGTCGCAATGGATTATTTCACCAAATGGCCAGAGGCGTATGTGGTCCCTGATCAGAGCGCCGCCACCACAGCATCAAAGCTGGTGGACGAGATGTTTTGTTGGTTCGGTGCACCGGAGGAGCTGCACAGCGATCAAGGACGGAACTTCGAGGCAGAGGTCTTTGGGGAGGTCTGTAGGCGGCTGGGCGTCCGGAAGACCCGGACTACCCCGCTGCATCAACAGAGCAGTGGCCAGGTTGAACTTTTCAGTTGCAATCTATCCACCTAGCCCACCGTCCTAGTGGACCAGTGACAGCGAGACTGGGATCTGCATCTGCCCTTGGTTCTGTGGGCGTACCGGACAGCAGCTCAGGAATCCACCCGGTGCACCCCTGCAGCGCTGATGTTTGGACGTGAGCTGTGCACACTGGTGGATTTGGTGTTTGCCCCCCCCACCCCCACCACCACCACCACCACCACAGGAGCTGGAGGTGGAGGGCAAACCAGGGTTGGATTATTTGTTTTGCTTGAGAGGACGTCTCCACACAGTGCACAAACTGGCTCGGGAGGCCCTGGCAGCGGCGGGGAGTCGGCAGAAGCAGGCATACGACTCCCACTGCCAGGGGAGGGACTTTGCAACAGGGGATCAAGTCTGGGTTTTCTGCCCGGAGCGCCAAAAGGGACTGTCGCCAAAACTGGCGAGCCATTGGTTGGGACCATCCGTGGCCCTACAGAGACTGTCTGATGTAGTGTACAGGGTGAGGCTGCAGAAAAGGAACTGGGTCGTGGTGCTTCACCGTGACCGTCTCGTCCCATACCATCCATCTACCCCACGAGTGGTCGAGCTGAAAGCTTCATCCAGTGTAACGTTGGATGACAGTGGAACGTGGAACAGTGGAACAGTGTAATGTTGGGGCTGTGATAAGGGGGCGGGAGTTTCCCGACATGCTTGGGCCGCGGAGGATTCAAATACTGTATCTGTGTGTTCTGTTATTCGTGTGTGCCATTATAACTGTGTAATAAGACCAGTTGTGATAGCTTTGTTTCCCTATATGTGCTAAATCATGTGTCTGTGTCACCATGAGCAAAATAAGGGTCTGTGTAAATGACCCCCCCCCCCTCCATTCTGTGTTGTGAGTGGGTGTATAAATAAAGCCTGTTTCATCACAGCCATCTCTCCTTATTGTGTGAACCCTTGCAATGTCACACTATTAATACCCACACTGGAGCCAGGAGAGGAGCCAGAGAGGAGAGGAGCCAGAGAGGAGAGGAGCCAGAGAGGCACATTCTTTATTTCAATAAAAAGCAGTTATAATAAATTAAAAAAAAAATAATGATTGTATGAAATGTGAATCAAAATAAATAATTGATTTAGATTAAATTTAGATTAAAAAAGCTCAATTAATCACATTATATAGATAATACATGGTTTTAAAAATTATTATGGACTATAATACTTTAATGTCTGACCAGAGTTTGGCATAAAGATGAATCCATTACATTTCTGAGGTGATCTGAGAGTGCATACCTCTACCAAGGCCCTAATTTTTTTGTGTGTAGCAGGATTATGCAAAAACTAGTACACAGATTTTGATGAAACTTTCGCAAGATGTACAACACTTGGGCTTCGGATGAACTCATTAGATTTTGGAGGTGATATGAGAGTGCATACCTCTGACAAGGTCCTCATTTATTTGTGTGTAACATCAGGTACCAAGATATGATCGACTTCCAAAAAGTGATCACCCGGGAGCAGTTTTATCATGTCCAAAAAAATTAGTGTTGACCAAAGTGTTTGCAGTTTGAATAACCACATAGAGCATTTATGAGATTGTAATTGCTCCCGATATTTATGTGCAAAATCTCATGGTTATTTAGAAGTTACAATGTAATTATCCATTGTTGACACATAGAATGGTTTGCACAGTAGCTGTATAGATAGATAGATAGATAGATCCATGTTTTTTTCCATGTGATGTTGTGTCTGCATTGTTTTAATTGCTTTTAATCCTATATCAAGTTTGTTTTGGGTTCCAAATGCATCATAAGTGTTAAATATATCATACCTCACTCAGTACTGTTTACCTGTATAAATATATATTTAATGGCTACCCTCATCATCGGGCCACAGTAAAACTGTGCTGCCTGCTGTGCTCAGCACATACCCCGGGACACCGGAGAATGCAACACCAAATGCATACATCCTTAACCAATTTTTATGACTATTTCATCCTTTATTCACTGTCATTGTTTTAACGGTATGATTGAAAACCAAACTATACCAGAAACAGGAGTTATTTGATCACATTCACCCAACTCCCGACAGTCTCTTTTTCTGAGTTTAACATTTAAAGGAGTTAGGAGGAGGACTGCTGTTTTAGGGCTTGGTAATCACCTGCCTCCCCAAAGTGGGGGAATAAAAAAAAGTTTTAGAACCACTGTTATAAAAGACCAAAAAACATCAGCAGATTAAAATGACCACAGTCTTTTCTGAACTTTTGTTGCTGACATGGGATTGAAACAAATGTCAGTGCTTCAATCATGTATTACCTATATAATGTGATGTAGTTGAGTTTTTTTAATCTAAATTTCTTCTTATTTATTTGTTTTAATTTATTACATTTTAATTATACATCTGTCAATATTTATCTTGAGTCACATTTATCTATTATGACTGCTTTTTCTTGAAAGAAAGAGTGTGGGAATTGATAGGCTTGAACATCCCCTTGCCTCATGGAAATGGTTTGGAGGTGATCAGAAAGTGCATATATCCACCATGCATTATTCTCAAAATGTTAAAGAAAGTGGCAGAATCCAGAATCCACATCCTGACTGGATTACCTCCAAAATCTATTGGATTCATCCGTAGCCCATGGGTCAACTCTGGTGAAAATTTCATAAAAATCGATATAGTAGTTTTTGCACAATCCTGTTCAAACAGCCTGCTAGCTGCACAGACAGAAAGCGGAGAAATGTGTTCTGAGTACCTTCTATAGTTGGTTGTTAATTTTTTGCATCATGTAAGAGGTTTGGTTGGCCATTTCCATGTAAAACAAGAACATCGTTCCAATGTATGAATGACTATAAACTTTATTATGAATAAAGTGTGCATGGGGCAGCACGGTGGCAGAGTGGTTAGCATTGCGGAAACACAGCAACTCACCCTTGGCCGAGGGATCCTGGGTTCGATCCCAGCCCCCGACCAACAGTGATCTATGTGGAGTTTGTATGTTCTCCCCGTGTCTGCGTTGGTTTACTCCAGAATTTTTCCAGTTACCTCCCACATGCCAAAAACGTGCAAGTTAGGTTAATTGGCATCAAACTGGGGATTCTAAATTGTCCTTAGGTATGACTGTGAGAGTGAATGGTTGCCTGTCTCTCTGTGGTGGCACTGCGATGGACTGGCGATCTGTCCAGGGTGTACCCTGCCTCTTGCCCAAAGATGCTGAGATAGGCTCCCGCCCCCCCCCGCCCCCGTCCGCGACCCGAAAAGGATTAAGCAGAAGAAGATGGATGGGTGGAAATTGTGCATGACTAGTGAAGATACTATATTGTGTGACCTCTTGTCTTTTTTTTCTCTTGGAAATGTGCATTATCTTCCACCCAGCTAAATTACAACTTTCTTTCCAGTAAATTAATGACTTTTTCCATGTATATAAGACTTAATGTAAGTATGAGACTTTCTTTTCCAGTAAATGGCTAGATTGGCTGTTGTGTTTTAGTTGATTTTTTTGTGAAGTCAGATCATTTCAAAAGGAAATGATGATGAACTGGTTCTTCAGAAATCCATGAATTGACACGTGTCACCATACAGTGAATACCCAAAGGCTTTGGTGGAGGTATGCACTCTTTGTGACATAAGGGAATTGGGCCTTGGGCTTTGCCATAGCTTGGCCGGGGCGGGGTACTCTCCGTTATTGAGATGTAACATTCTGGCAACGAGGAGAACAATGGCAGCGTGCGTGGGACAGATGCCATTGTTCCTGGAACACCGGGGGTCGCCGGCAATTTCATGGGCTCAATGAAAACAGCGCTTTGACATATATCTGACAGCGGCAGGCCTGGGTTCGGTCAGCGAGGAGAGACGGAGGAGTCTAATGATTCAGAGTCTCGGCGCCAAGGGAAAGCAAATCTTCTTCAGACTGTGCCAGGATGGTTCATTGGAGGATGGTCTGAGGGCTATGGACAGCATGTTTAGCGACAGCTCCATGGTCACGGGCAGACGGTGTGAGTTCTTCGGTCGACAGCAGCGGAAGGATGAGTCGCTGCAGTCGTTTCTATTGGAGCTACTTAGCTTAGCACGGGAGTGCGATTTTGGAACAGGGACGTACGGGACAGTAAGAGACAAGCTAGCGCACAGCACCAATTGCACATGGCTAATGACTAAGCTGAGGGTAGCTAAAGAGCCACCGTCGCTGGAGGAAGTGCTGGACTTTATAAAAAGAGAAGAGTCCATGGCC
Source organism: Pholidichthys leucotaenia (assembly GCA_020510985.1). Lineage (NCBI taxonomy): Eukaryota > Metazoa > Chordata > Actinopteri > Cichliformes > Pholidichthyidae > Pholidichthys > Pholidichthys leucotaenia. The sequence goes on along the minus strand of CM035848.1, from coordinate 81,903,253 downwards.
CAGCTGGAGCTAACAGCTAAGGTTAGCGAGAGGCTGACTGGGAGCAATTTCCCATTGAGAGCGGAGGTTTGCGCGCTAACAGTACGGCGAAGAAGGACTAGGAAGAAAAGGAGGAGGGCGGCGGTACAGGTGAGACGACCCGGGGGCCCGGCCCAGGTTTTCATGGCACGCATGGGGAAAGGTCCGTTGAAGTGGTACATGCTCCAGCTTGATGGAGTTGACGTGCCGCTCATGGCGGATTTGGGGGCTGGGAAGTCTATCCTGAGCTTACCCACGCTGCAGAGGCTGTTCCCCGTGAAGCGATTTAAAGATGGAGCGGTGAGACTATTTGGTTGTGGCCATGCAGAAATTGAGATGGCGGGCACAGCGGACTTTGAGGTGACCTGCAGGTCGAAAGGGTTCCCAGCTTTACCTTCCAGGTGGCGCGCCAGGGAACCAACATATTGGGAGTTGACCTGCTGGGAGAGCTGGGCTTCTCCATAATGGACCCAGAGGGGTGAAAAGTACTGTCTGTGGGCCCGGACCGGCACCTCAGCTGGCCTGCGTTGTTTGAAGGCCTGGGCCACATCGAACCGTTTTACCATCGTCCCCTTGTCAACGAGACCGTCACACCAAAGATACAGCCTTTGAGACGTCTCCCACTGGTACTGTGGGACGAGGTATCAGCAGAACTGACCAAACTACTGGAGTCAGGGGTCATCGAAAAGGCTGACGCATCACCATGGATTTCCAATCTGGCCAGAAAGTAATGGATTGGAGCTGCTTGGACAAAAACATGACCTGGTGCTCCATGGCATCCAAACACAAGAGCGCTGACTGTTCACCTCAGGCAGCGCCTGCTGAGCTTCGACCTGGCAGGATCATTCTGTCATGATTTAATATTTTGAGGAGTCTTAAGTGCTGGGCCAACCACTTCAGATGAACACTCAGACTCAGAAGAAAGATTAACAACACTTTAGTGAAAACCCAAAACCCTATACAAACACACTAACTTAAAGAATATGTACATACACCACAATTAATGAAACCCACAACAAAAACACCAAATTATATACATAGAAAACAGATGCATGCTGGAGCCACATGCAGCCTAGGAGAAAGGACAGGAGAGGAATGGTTAATACTGAGTATGGTCAATGGGGGAATGACAGCAGAGGGTATGAGTCTTACAACACTAGCAGAAAGCCCGGCAGTAAACTCCAGCATGGAAGGGATGAAGGGGAACTGGAGACTGCAGGGAAGGAGGAGGAAGAGGAATGACTAGGTGACCTGGGTGGAGAAGCTGTTGTCCTGAAGGTAGTTTGGTTCAGCCAAGTGTGCACACACAGCTCCGGAGACACACCACTGGAGGTGGAAGCAAACCTGAGGAGAGGAGAAAACAAAAAGGTAAGACAACAGGGAGAAATAGTAAACTTGCCAAACAACATTGCTTGTTGTGAGGCAGCAATACCCAACGATCCAGCAGAGAGATCTTCACACTCTGGCCTTAAATACACAGGTGAATCAGGAAGCACAGGTGTGTAATCATGCAGGTGTGGTGATGAGCTCTGGAGCCAGGAAAACAGAAACAGGAAGGGAGGGGGGAGGCACGCTCGCCTGATCATGACACTGGTCAACACAAAATTTATTGTTTAAGTTTTTTTAGCTGATTTAGGACAATTTTGATGTGCTGAATCCAAAAATCACATTGGTTTTGCTCAATCAAATCAACTTTTTGAACTATGGCCACATGTTTTCTTACGTTTTTGTTTACATGTACAGGTATTTTCACTTTATATGATGCAAAATTCTTTTTTATTCCTTGAAATTCTCTGAATTTTCAACAATGATGATGTAACATTCAATTTACATGTTCTTACCTTTATCAATGTCTACTATTCAATTTACAGTACACCTGTACAACTGCTGTACAACTGCTTATAAGTTAACATAAAAACCTGACCTGATTGAGAGAAACGGATGTCATTTTCGGATTCAGTGGTGCAAAATTGTCTTAAATCAATTGAAAAAACACAGACAACTTACAAAAAAATTATTTTTGTTATGTTGTGTGACATGCAAGTTTGGTTAATTGGCATCAAACTGGGGATTCTAAATTGTCCTTAGGTATGACTGTGAGAGTGAATGGTTGTCTGTCTCTCTGTGTTGGCCCTGCGATGGACTGGCGATCTGTCCAGGGTGGACCCTGCCTCTCGCCCAAAGGTACTGGGATAGGCTCCAGCCCCCTGCGACCCGAAAAGGATTAAGCTGAAGAAGATGGATGGATGAATGGATGGATGGATGGATGGGTGGATGGATGTTGTGTGACATCATATGTAAAGTACAAGAAAAGTCAATTTTTCAAGAGGAAATTACAAATTTGAGGAAAGTTTTTTCAAATTTTGATAAATTTACAGGGAAAAGTAGAAAACTATAAGAAAACTGTTATAAATCTTGGAGAAAAGCCTCAAACCTTCAAGACTGAAGTCATCACTCAAGTTTTTAAGTGGGTGCTCTTTGTACCCTTAACTAAAAATTTTGGGTTGTCTACTTTTAATTTACATGGCACTTGATATTTTCTAACCTGTTTGTATACCACCATAGACAGAAAGAGAACCTGTATTAGACAGAGCTCAGAGAGGGCAAGATGAGACAGAAGAGAGGAGCCAAGGAGAGGAAAGTGTTCAGGCAGAGGATCCAGGAGAGGTGAGAGCAGAGGAAGGAGAGAAGGATGACACCAGTAAAAAGCCCAAACACAGGACGTCTGGGTGGGACTGCAACTGGCTCAATATTCCAACATTCAAGCCTTGGTTGTATAATACTTCAAATGGTAGGTTCCATATGCAAAGTTACTTTGCAAAATAAAAATAAATAAATAAATAAATAGTATAAAAGTAACATGTTCCAGTTACAGTAGTGTCATGTGTTTTCTGCCCCCCCCCACCCCCCGGAAAAATGTGTTGCCACCGTGTCAAGGTCTTTAAGCCAGAGGAAACTGAAGACAGAAGCAGTTAATTTTGACTGTTTACTTTTTTATGTACTGTATATATAATTTGAATTGTATGAGATGGTAAATGTTGATTTTTTTTCGTGTGAACACATTTAAGAGAAAAATCAGAAGTTTTCCAAATAGTTCTCTAATATATGCATTAAAAATTAAAAATGTGCACGAAAAAATTGCAAATTTAATATAAAAATAATTTATAAGAAAAAAATTGAGTTATATTAAAACTTTTTAATTTTTTTTAATTTCAATTTAAAAACTGTCTCAAATGTACAGGAAAAAAGTCAGATTTATGAGACTGGAAAACACAACATTATGAAGAAAAAAGTAGCAAATTTATGCAAAAATGATTGAAATTTAGGAGGAATAAATAAAAGTAGTAGAATTAAAAGAGGAAAGGCACAGATTCTTGAGAAAAAACCTTCCTATTTGGGCAGGAGTCATTAAGAATTAAGGCATAGTGACGTGTTTTGTTTTTTTGTTGTTTTTGTTTTTTTGTTCTCCCATTTCTCAGCATCTGATCGAGGATCATTGGAGACATGAGCAGGGACCACCAGGCCTGTTGGAGTTTCAGCTGATAGAGGATTGTTGGAGACTGGAGCAGTGACCTTCGGGGCTGGTGGAGTCTTCACTACTGTGAGCCGTGATATCATAGTAAAGTGGGTGTGTGGGGCAACTGGAACACTGGAATGATGAAGGAGCTGTGGTTCGATGATGATTAAGCTGTCAATGTAAAATGGAACACAATATTGTGTAGAAATAGCTAAATGACTGACACTAAACTAAATTAATTCTAAAGAAGTTTTTGACCTCTGAAAAGACAACATGGACGTGTTAGTGTTACATGACAGGTGAATGTGATTCAGATATTTTGTTTTGTGACTCACTATTCATACCAAAGTTATTTTGAGAACGAGGGCTGAGCGATATAGTTTAAATGTATCACAATATAATTTCCTCTATATTGCAATACACGATACATATCGTAATATGTATTTTGGTGTACTGAATGTCCTTTAAAATTTGATTTTACTTACATTTTCACAATATGTATCAGAGAAAAGTGTCTTTTTTCCTTTGCTTAACAGAACTCACATCATCAAGTGATCAGGTTTATCCTCATGGGCAGAAATGTTTCAGTTTACCACACATAATTAATACTTGATGGTCATCAATACCAATTAGGTATAGGCGTAACTCAAGGGAGGACGGGGGACGTGTCCTTGAAAAAAACAACAGGGAATTACACCCTTATCATATACAGTACCTTTCTTTGTCATGTTATATAAATGAATAAAATGGATCTGAAGCACCAATGCTAAGCATAAACTGAAAAAAAAAATTGTAAATTTGAAACTTTTTGCTTGTAAATTTGAAGCATTTATCATAAATTTGCTTTCTTGCTTATAAACTTGCAACTTTTTCCCCATAAATTGGGTACTTTTTCTTGTAAATCTGTGACTTTTCTCTTGAGATCTCTGTAGGGGACATTCTCCCAACAGTGAACTCTTCTAGACCGACTTTCAGATGTCCAGTGTGGGTGTATAGCTTCTGGGGTAACTGACTCTGATATAAAGGCAACTTTGGCACAGATGGTGTGTGAGTTAATTCAGGTGATCTCAATCAAGGTTCTTCAAAAACTAACACCACATCTCAGTTGAACTGAGCAGAAATTGGACTCTACTGGACACCCTGCCAGAAACTATCCAGAAGACTTTATCCAAGGCAGTTGAGCTGCCTCACGCTGATCCCCTTCCAGCCTGTTCTTGTAACGCCCGAGAGCTGGGTCATCTACTTCGAGATGAAGTAACCCTGAGAACAAAGTCTTTGCCCTCTGTAATATCCCAGTCTCAGAGTTTGGTATCAGAGACCGTTTTTGTTCCAGGTAAGACAAAAAGAGTAAATGTTCTCAGTTGAATGGTTTCTTGTTTGACTAACTGTTTACAGTCCTGTTGCATGAAGAAACAGTTCAGTCTAGCTGAAATGAAGTCTGATTCAGAAGCTGAGAACATAACATTTAACATTATCAGCCAAAGTTTATCAGAAGATGTGCATTAAGTTCTGGAGAAAAGCATCTCACCTGAAAAGGAAGACAGTTCCTCACCCCTGTACCACATCCACAGCTCCACAGTTGGACGATGCTGCAAAAATTTTGCTCAAGGAATTATTGGATAATAGCTTATATATGGATGTTGGAAAACAAGATAGAGCCGACAAAAAATTTTCATCCCATCTCCCTTTAGGCAAAATAACTGAGGAAATTCTAAATTTAGTTTTAACTCAGTCGCCCCATAAAAACAGATGACACAGAGATATCACTTTACTGAGTTTACCAAAAAACAGTTTGACAAACTGAAGTGATGGCTGCAAAAAAGAGTTAAAACAGAAAATATGGCATCATTCTTTGCTGAACTGACTCCCAAAACAAAGGAATGTGGATATCCTCCTTCCAGGATGCGTCCCTGAAATGCCAAAAATTCCATTGTCTTCTAAACCAGATGCTTCACCATCACCAAAACTGTTTGAAATGCCAAAATTCTTATCCCCAGATGAGTTTAAACCTATAGCGTCAGATGTGAATGATTTATTTGAAAAGATAATAATGCTAAGGAAGTATTGGAGCTCATTTCCAAAGGAATGCTTGGAGATTTCAAAGAGGGGGTTTGCTGAGTTACTGTTAGTAAAACTGCAGTTATCTCAAAGAGCGTTATTTTGCCCAGATTCATGATGTTTCGAAAAGGAGTGGTTTGTCAGATTCCATCCTGTACAGAATAAAGAGAGAAGAACTTTTTTTTTTTTTTTTTTCAGAAGAAGCCATTTTTGTGTTTGTGAAGGATGCAGTGGAAAAGTACACTACTGGTCAAAAATTTTAGAAGACCCCAGTTTTTCCAGTTTTTATTGAAATTTATACAATGTGTTCCAACGCTTTTATTCAGACAGAGGGGGTTGTAAGTAATGAAGAAAAGTTGAGACACCTGTAGGAACTGGTAGCACCAACTTTCAAGGCTTGATCAACCTTCACTGCTGCAGAGCAGCTTTAAGTTTTAAACCCATTTCTTGTTTCCTGAAAAAAGCCTTTTTGTATGATTTTGAAATGTACATTATTTTTCATTTTTGGGTAACCTTCCCTTTTGTTTTAACCTCTGGCATTTCAGCACTTACTTTTGTACCATTTCAAGCTATTCATTGGATTTGAACTACTTGAATTTCAGTAAAACACTGGAAAAACTGGGATGTTCTAAAACTTGTGACCAGTAGTGTACATCCAGCTGCTTCAGCTCTGGTTGGAGAAAGCCAGCAAGCTTGATGACAAAGTGTCATCACACACATCTGTGGCCAGTGATATTTTGATGAGGCCATCTCCTGAGTCCTCAGATAGTCTGGATAGAATAGAATAGGCTTTATTGTCATTGTACAGTTGTACAGCACAACAAAATTGTGGGTGCTCCACCAGGCTACTGCACAAAGTAAGAGACAAGAATTTGAATAAAACACAGTTACAGAACACACGATTAAACATACGACTGAAATAAAAATAAAAATAGCCCATTGGTACATACACAGGTATGGTAGTGGCTTCATGGGTGGAACTATGAGTGTGGAGTGCAGAACACATAATTGAGTAAAATGACCCAAGGATTATGGAAAATATGTACAGTAATGATTTCACGGATGGGTCAATATACATGAAAGTGAGGAGTGCAAAGACAGGTGAGTTATAGTGATAACTAAAAGGTCCTCAGTTCTGTGCATGTGAGCGTTCAGAGGGTGGGGGGTGAGGCCTCTGACTGTTTGCAGTTTGGATGGCCCAGGGGAAGAAACTGTTTGTCAGTCTGGGGGTGTGGGACCTGATTGAGCTGAACCATCATCCAGAGGGAAGCAGGTCTAACAGGTGGTGGGCGGGATGTGAGGGGTCTCCTGTGATGGCCTTGATCCTCCTGAGACACGAGGATCTGGAGATGTCCTCCAGGGAGGGCAGAGGGCCACTGATAATTTTTGGGCAGTGTTGATGACCCTCTGCACAGCCTTCCTGTTTTCTGCCGTGGAGCTGGCGTACCACACACCCAGACAGTAGGTGAGCACGCTCTCCACTGAGCAGCGATAGAAGGCCAGCAGCAGTTTCTGGTCCAGGTTGTGCTTCCTCAGGACACGCAGGAAGTGCAGCCGCTGTTGGGCTTTCTTCACCAGGGCCTTGGTGTTGACAGTCCAGGAGAGGTCAGAGTAGATGTGGGTGCCCAGGAACCTGAAGGCAGGGACGTTTTCCATGCGGTTGCCACTTATGGGTGGTGGGGGTGGTGTGGTGTTCCTGTCTGTTCTTCCTGAAGTCCAGAATGAGTTCTTTGATTTTTTGCACATTCAGTTTCAGGTTGTTTGCTTGGCACCACGGCAGCAGATTCTCTACTCCGCCCTGTATGCCTTCTCATCGTTGTCGGTGATGAGCCCAACCAAGGTGGTGTCGTCCACGTATTTCACGATGGTGGTGGTTGGGTGGGTTGGAATACAGTCAAAGGTGTACAGGGAATACAGTAGAGGGCTTAACACGCAGCCTTGGGAGGAACCAGTGCTGAGGGACAGTGTGGAAGAGCGGTGAGGGCCAAGTCTGACTGTTTGCGGGCGGTTGGTGAGAAAGTTCTTTATCCAGGAGCAGGTGTGGGGGGGGATCTGGAGGAGGTGCAGTTTGTTGATCAGGATGTCCAGGATGATAGTGTTAAAAGGCTGAGCTGTGGTCCACAAAGAGCATCCTCACGTAGCTCCTTGGGTTCTCCAAGTGACTCAGCACTCTGTGGAGAGTGGTGGTGATGGCGTATTCTGTAGACTGGTTCTCCCTGCAGGCAAACTGATGCGGGTCAAAAGAGAGGGGAAAAAAGTCCCTGATGTGCTGGACACCAGTCGCTCAAAACACTTCATGACTACAGACGTGAGTGCTATGGGTCTGTAGTAATTCAGGCTGTCAGTTTCAGCCAGGTTTGGTGGCCCTAGCTTTACTCGTTGTACAGTAATAAAGCATAAGGACTGCTCACCTTGACCTTTGACCTGTTGACCCCAAACCCATACTCAGAGGTCAGCATCCCAAGGTGAATCTGTGTAGTAAGTTTGGTGACCCTAGCTTTCTTTGTTGTTGAGATATACGTAGTTTATAAGCCATTACTATGATGTCGACGTTTGACATTGCGATCCCAAAACCATAGCCACACTTCAGGGTCACAGGGTGAATCTGTGCACCAAATTTGATGACTCTAGCTTTACTCGTTGTACAGTAATAAGGCATAGGGAATTTTAACCATGACCTTTTGACCCCAAACCCCTAGTCAGAGGTCAGGATCCCAAGGTGAACCTGTATACCAGGTTTGGTGGCCCTAGCTTTACTCGTTTTACAGTAATAGTAAATGTAGCATTTACTATTTACCAGAGTGCAACTGCAATGTGAACTTTGACCTTTGACCCCAAACCCATAGTTAGGTCAGGGTGTAAATCTTTCAAGATGTGTATTAAGATACAACTCCTGTATCGCTGTGAAAAGCATACATAATTTTTTCAGTAGTTACTGTGTTTAGAAGATTTAGGGAAAATCTGACCTCTGACCTTTGACATCAAGGTCATCCATTAAGAGTGAAATTGCAATATGCACATCATCAGAGTGTATCAAACCATGGTACCAAGTTTCAAAACAATTGGAACAAAACTGTAGTTGATTTCACAAGACAGTTACTATGAAGTGAGGTGAAATGAGGTCATAGGTCAGGGACTACAACTGCAAAAATCATCCAATCAGAACCAAATTGCAATATGCACATCATCAGTGTATATCAAACCATGGTACCAAGTTTCAAAACAGCTGGAACAAAACTGTAGGAGGAGTTGATTTCACAAAAGTGGGACAGACAGACGGAGATGGACTGACCCATAACATAATCCCCCTTCTTCGACTCCTTTGGGCGAAGACCGGTGGGGGATAAAAAGAAAAAGCAAACCAGCCTTTACATTCATTGCAGGGGTTGGACCTAAAAATATCTCCCAAGCCTTTCTGAGTCTCTTCTATAGTCTTCAAAAACTATTATAGATTTTGTATATTGTCGTCTGCATTATGAACTCCACAACTAAAAACAAATAACTAAATGCAAAGGATCATCACCATTATTTAATCAAATGAACAGATTTTATTAGTTTTTAAGGAAATACAAAACTTATACAGACTTCTTAAAATCTCAACATGTTTTATATTTAATGGCACACATGGCAGAAAGTACACAACAAAACTTGAACAAAAAAATTATTAAGAAAAAATGAGCAGAAAACAAAGCTAAACCTCCCAAACTTAACTTTTTACAATCTAGACATGTTTTATATTTAGCTGCATATGGCAAAAAATACACATCAACAGAGAACAGAACAAAAAAGCTTTGAAATAATGAGCATAAAATCCAGGTTAAACCCCCAGGGTCATTTGTAATCTCGTTAAGGCTTCGAGTATCATACTAAGCTTTTAATCACTTGCAGTTAAGCAACTTTGGTTTGGTGAGTTATTTTCAAACAGTGCAATATACTTAGTTAAACTGATAAAGAACAGCTTAGGCCATCTGTAGTCAACTGGACCCTTCAAAGCTCCCACCCTGACTGCACAAGACAGATTAAAAGTTTTTAATAGTCAAAGTGAAGCAGATGGCCATATCATTTAACACAAACCTTATAAATAAACATCAACTGATTTTACATTCCTTCAGTTATTAAACCCACTGTTATTGCACAGCTAAAGCTAAAGAGTCCGTAACAAAACAGATGACAACAAATCTCATTTGAAAGTAAGACACAAACACTGTTCATGTGCTTCAAAGGAAATGGCACCACGTGCACACACGCGTGCACACACACACACACTCACTCACACTCAGTCTTCAGGTTTGGCCTCAACGTTGGTCTTCTTCATTATGTCCAGCAGGTTCTGAGACATGTAATACGGCCTCTCAGCTGATCCATCGTTGCGCTCCAGGTCTTCCACTGTGAGAGGGGGGAAAAAAAAAAAAAGAGTTCAGGAGTTCAGGGGCATGCACTGACCTATAACCCTGCTTGTGTTAAAACACTCTCTGTAATCAGATTTATCTTTCAGTTTGCTAAGAATTACAGGGTTGCTGATGCAGTGTAGTGATGTACTCACTAAGCACGCAGGAGTTTACAGATCTGAGGCACAAATAAATGGCTAAAAGAATACATGGTATGTGTTAGAAACTAGTTTTGTTAGGCTTATAAATTACCTTTAAGTTTAGCTCAAAAGCATGATTAGGGAGGTACTGGCTTGCCCCAAAGAAAAGCAAAGAACCCTTGTGAGCAAGCTCATATACCACATGCATCTACATACCAGGGGCCCCTAATGAGAACTGTAATCAGCACAGAATGGACTGTGAAGAAATAAGGCGTCCTGCTCAAATATGAACCCCTCATTTCAGTCAGTGTTTCTGCATAAATTTGAAGTCAATCCGATCAGAACTGTAGAAGCTAGAGTGGCGACAACATAAAAGGACCCCTCCCCAAAATACATGGAACCCCTCATTAGATGTGTGTGAAAATCAAATGTGTCCAAGGTATTGATGAGCTAGTCCAATCAGAAATATAGAAGCTAGAGTGGTGACAACATGTCAACCTAATCAACGAACGGACGGAAGGGTTAAAAACAATATACCTCACTTCATTGTGTGTGACATAAATTAATAATAATTACAGCTCTTTATACAGTAGTTTTCATGGACTTAGCACATTTCAGAAGTAACTTTACTTCAATGTAAAATCTTAGCACAGTACTTGAACTGGATCTGTCATGTGCTGTTAAAAACAGTGGACTCTCATATTAAACAAGACAGAGGTCTCAAATAGCCTACAGTTTCAGTGTATTTACAAGTAAGCCCTTTAAGGCAACATATCTAAATGCTCCATTTCTGACCAGTTCTTCAACTCTCAGAACTTGATGATGTCAAAGAGAAACAGCCATGTTAAGTCCTGCTCAATTATGCCCTGAACTAGCAAACATTTAGGAAAATGGAAGCTGGCTTTAAAGAGAAAGGACCTACAATTACTTCTTTCAGAATAAAAAATGCTTCAGTGTAACATATTATTTAATCATTAAATACTAAGAACTGTTCACGCTTTGTTCCCTCTGCCAAGGAAGGGAGATGAATGGCTCTAGTTTGTTTGATGACACGATTACTCACAATGTTACTGATAGTTTTGCACTTAAAATTTGACCAGAAAGGGGACTTAAGTCACTTTAGAAATAATTAACTGTTAAAGTCAATGTGGATCACCACCTTATTGTGGTGGAGAGGTTTGCAAGGCCTCAGGATCCCAGGAGCTATGTTGTCAGGGGCAACTTGCACCCGGTAGGGTCTCCCAAGACAAACTGGTCCTGGGTGAAGGGCCAGAGTAACAGCGGTCCAGTGGATCTCTATGAAAAAAGATACTACAAGGACCCAGTATGCCCAGTAGAAGCACGTGGGTCCGCCTCCCAGTGGACTCACCACCTGCCAGAGGGATCGTGATGCGATCTGAACCAGGCAGCAGTCTGGGCTACTCTGCTTGGACTGCTGCCCCCATGCCCCAGACCCCCAGATAAGTGGTAGAAGACGGATGGATGGAAATCAATGTGGAACTGGATCTTTTATGCAGGATGTTTTTAAATAGTTATTTATCATTTCTGAGATTTAAAAGAACTTAAACTGTATATAATTTTTGGGAACTTGGGTTAATGAACTACAGCCCCATTTATTTCATTAATTTCTGACTGTGATGTACAGTATGAGTGAATGGGGCTGTAGTTCCTGTTGTGACCAGGAGGTGCCACTAAGGTGCAGCACACATTATGTATCTGAACCTTTTGAAGCCCATAATCTTTAATAACCTATTTTATCATTGCATAGAGCAAACTCAGCACTTAAGAGTTGCTGTTTGCAAATTCTGCCTTTGCCCTTTAATGCAGAGAAACTGATTTCTTGCTGGGAAAAAAACAGGAAAACTGAACTATGTGCAGAGACAAAACATGAAGAGGACAGCTGTTGGGAGTATTGCACAGTATGCCTCAAAATGTAAGGGTTGGTGGACTGGTATAAGTCATGTTTTCTTTAACACTGTGGTTGTAGCTTAAAAAATAAAAATGAAATTAAGAGAATAAAAATCTGGTGACATCATCTTGTGGTTTGGTTTAACCCAGGGTGTCGCGTCATACATATGTGTGGAGAGAATTTACAGCCTTAGTTGAGGATATTCTAAGGAGTTGGAATAAAAATGTGGAGCTTTAAGTTGGCACAATAACTCGTATTTTGTATATAAACTCACCTGCTTCCAAACACCAAAATACCCTGAAAGTCACGTTCTGCCCATACCAGAACCATTACGGTTAAATACAATCACCTTTAATCAAGATTTACATCCAATAACTGTGGAATGTCATCAGTAATTTTAGTGGAAAAAAACAACTTACATTATTTTACAAGTTGACAAACAAGAAGAAAAGGTACAAAAGCATCCAGAGACTTAAGATATTAGCATTCAGAAGGCCATGTCAATACCATGCAGCACTTAGAGAGACATATTTAGGAGGAGAGGACAGAGCAAGGCGGGGGGCAGGGGCAGTAAACAAGAGAAGGGTCCGCAAGAGTCCAGGAGGTCATGATGGCTTCATCATGGTGACACAATCAATACCAAGGCAAATAGGTGGAAATACAATATATGGGATCCAGTATTTGGAGAGAATATCCATCTGACTGAAGCCAAAAGATTACAGAATAGACGTACACTACTACATATACACAAGTTCCATAGGAAAGAAAAAAGCTCAAATATTCTTAAGAGTATATCAAATATGTCTGTTAACATTTTGGCGTCAGCTGGTATGACTGTAAACAGTGAGAGAGAGAGAGATGTGTTTGTTCCGACTGTAAACGCGGTACTTGGGAGTGGTTCTGTAGTGCATTCGTTAACAGCATTAAGACGACAAACATCAGTGACAGTAATCAGGCACAGGTTCAGCACTCACAATGTTCCACAGATCTTCACAATATAAAAAACCAACACTGCTTTAAAACCAACACAAGAGAGCTTTTTTTTTTTTCAAGCTACAGAGATGCACTGGGCTTTTTGACCTGCTTCGACTTTCGCGCCAGCCTCTCTGGGTGGACACAGCAGGAGGCTGTCGGACATTTTAAGCTTGTTGCCACACATATAACATGTCCATATGACAAATCTGTAGATAACAACACATTCCACAGCTTCTACTTCTGAACTTATTTACTCCTGTTTTTCGGCTGAAACGTTGTCTTCCGTAGATTTCTCTGGCTGCTGTTCTTTCTTTTCATCAGTCTCCCCTTTCTCGGCCTCTACAGCTGCATCCAGCACCTCCGTCTTTTCCTCCGTTTTCTGCTCCTTCTTCTCTTCCGCATCTTTCACCTCTGCCTCGTTTTTCTTATCGGACTCCCCTGCTTCGCTGGCTTTTTGTTCCTCCTTCTCCTCGTTTGCCTTTTCAGTGTCCGCGTTCGACTGCAGAGGCTTCTGCTCTTCGTTGTCCTGCTTTACCACTGTCTGCTCCTTCAGCTGGATCTCTCCGTCCTGCTGCTGCTGAAGGGGCATCTCCTCCTCCACTTTCACCTCGTCCATTTGTTTGGCGTTGGCATCAGCCTGGTCAACGCCATCGCGATCTTCCTCCACTGGCCTTGATTTAGAGAGGATGTCATGCAGCTCAGGGGACATGAAGTAAGGCCTTTCAGAGGAGCCGTCATTTCTTTCCAGGTCCTCACCTTGTGAGTGTGTTGGTGAGTTACGTTTGTAATGGGAGTTAATGGAAATTAAGGGGAAAAATGAAAACATAAAAGAGTGGGAAGTGTGTGGAAAATTAATGGGAGAAATGAGACAAAGAGAAGAAGAGTCAGAGAATGTCTGCAAGTAGAGGGTGAAGTCAGCAGCTCAGCTTTAGGCAAGTTGTATGAGTGATTGCAAACAGGTAGGAAAGAGGAAATTTCAGGTAAAAAATATACTCACAGAAACAGAGGAACAGCGTGTCCACACACATCGCATACACGCTGAAGAAGCCATGGGCGACGAGGTACGCTCCCACCACCACCGTCTAAGAGGACACAGTTGTGCATCTCGTTAAAACGTCTACACAAACTAAGGCCTGGCCCACACCAAAAGATTGAAGACATTTTAAAATATTTTGATGAAAAAAATCCAAGATTTTTACAGTTTTGTTCCTAAAATATGTAAAATGCGGCAATGTGGGCAAGTCAGCAAGCTACACACTAAAATATCCCATTCACCAACAACCAGAGTCCCAACCAGTGTTGCCAGATTTTGTGCAACAAATGAATGACTCTATCCGTTGTGTCCACCCGTGTGCTATGAGACAACTGTTGCTGTGAAATGGCGCTATCAAGCTGAACTGAACTGAAATGAAATGGAGCAGCTTGGTGGTGCAGTGGTTAGCAAAAAGGTTGTGGGTTCAATCCCACCCCCGGCCAGCGGTGACCCTTCTGTGTGGAGTTTGCACACCGTGTCTCTGTGGGTTTTTCTCCAGGTACTCCGGTTTCTTCCCACAGTCCAAAGACATGCATGGTAGGTTAACTGATTTCAACTGTGGATAAATTGTTCTTAGGTGTGAATGACAGCTTTCTGTGTTGGTCCTGTGACGGATTGGCGATCTGTCCAGGGTGTACCCTGGCTCTCACCCAAAGATGTTGAGATTAGCTTCAGCCCCCCACCCCCACCCCCCCAAAAAAGAAAAGGATTAAATGGCTGAAAATGAATGAAGTGAAATGAATTTTAAAAAAGGCCACATAATGAGTAGCTTGTCTCTCTTGCATGTTTCAAACTGTGACCGCTGATTTTTACACATGACTTTTCGGAGTAAAACAGAAAAAAAAACAAGCATAAAGTCACATGAAATAAATGCAGTTCTGGTCAACACCAAATTTATTGTCTAAGTTTTTTTTAGCTGATTTAGGACAATTTTGATGTGCTGAATCCAAAAATCTCATTGGTTTTGCTCAATCAGGTCAACTTTTTGAACTATGGCCACATGTTGGTTTTTTACGTTTTTGTTTACATGTACAGGTATTTTCGCTTTATATGAAGAAAAATTCTTTTTTATTTCTTGAAATTTCTCAAACTCTGAAGAGTTTGCATGTGACAATTTATGACATGATGTCATAAATTGTCATGATGGCTGATTACTGTTGGACTCTGAAGAGAGACATCCCTGCCACTGAGCATTCTAGAGGTTTGAATAAGCAGAAGTTGAAGCTCTAAATTTTGAACAATGATGATGTAACATTCAATTTACATGTACTTACCTTTAATCAGTGTCTACTATTCAGTTTACAGTAATTGAAGTTTGTAACATTTAATCAATAAATTGTGTTAGAAAACAATTTTTTTTCTCTTAAAAATCTATTTCGGATGAGAAATATTAACAAAACTCAACCAATAACGTCACAAAAATGTAACTGATTTAGTCAGAAGATCAGATTTTTAAAAAAAATCAACTTAGCATAAAAACCTGACCTGATCAATAGAAACGGGTGTCATTTTCGGATTCAGCGGTGCAAAATTGTCTTAAATCAGTTGAAAAAACACAGA
Source organism: Pholidichthys leucotaenia (assembly GCA_020510985.1). NCBI lineage: Eukaryota > Metazoa > Chordata > Actinopteri > Cichliformes > Pholidichthyidae > Pholidichthys > Pholidichthys leucotaenia. The sequence continues at coordinate 81,887,655 of CM035848.1, read as the reverse complement.
CAACTTACAAAAAAATCATTTTTGTAACCCTGTGTTATAAATCCCAGAGGGAATCAACAGTGCAGAGTCACTCCCTTCACACACAGCCACTTCAGTTAATCAATGTTGCATGTTTTTTGAGTGTGGGAGGAAACCAAAGCACCTGGAGCAAAGCCATGCAGACTCCACACACACAGGCCCTGCTGACTGGTGGATTTGAACCCATGCTCTTACTGTGAAGCAATAGTGCCAACCACTACACCACCATACTGCTCCTGTGACTTGGGTCTCACAAGCACTCTCATGATCAAACGTGATTTGCAATATTTCTGTCACCTCACTTTCTGCTTGATGTATCCTTCCATCCACATAACAATCCACAGTGCGTGTCCTCACCTGTCCTTGGAGATCCCCCCAAGACGAGAGGACATCATTTCATAAATAATGTGCATGTTGGATATTTATTTTAAGAATTGAGATCACAGTGGCCCCAATGCTCTGCCAAGCAGATTAATCATAATATGAAAACTGGTAGGAGTACCAAGATAACTGGGGCTGTCCTTCAGTTGTTGGAAGGGGAGCACTGAGCCCAAAATGATCTTGTCGTGTAGGACTGACTTAAGACTCAAACCCTCCAAATATAGCTGTCCGTACCAGTATTGGCACCCAGTAGTAGTTTAGAGATGGTGCAGCATCCTCTACAGCTTTGATCCTCCCAGAGAAGAAGAAGAAAGAGAAAATTCCTATACGGTGAAAAAAAATGGGAAAAGTACATTAATGCATTTAAAATAGAAAGCGAGACAGTTTGGATCTTCAGAAAAAGATCCAAACTTTTTTTCTGAAGTTTGGATCTAAGACATGAAATGCTCTCTTACCAACAATGCCAACAATAAGCAGCTTCCCAAGAAACAGCAGGAAGTCAGTGACTTTGTCTAAAACAGCCACCCTGGGTTGAAATGGGGACAGAGCAGAGGATGAGAAAATGTAAAACTAAGTTTAAAAAAATACAGTTGATGGGGAAAAAATGTGGATGTGGATAAAATGGCAATAATACATAGCCTATGAATCCAACCTGACAATGTTCCTCATGAGAAGGAAGAAGGCATCTCGAGCCGAGGTACAGAAATTTTTTCCATAGATTGCAATCTGAAGGAAAAAATAAACAAGTGTACCAGTTTAAAGGTCGACAGGACAGAATATCTCCCAGCTGGCTTTATCTGGTATCAAGGACTCACCATGATGTAGGCGTTTCTGTTCAGGAACTTAATACATTTCTCCAAACACCAGAAGCAGCACTTCATGCAGGACAGCAGAAATTTGGCAAATTTGTTCTGAGCACCTGGAGGACAGGAATGATAAAACAGGAAGGATGTTATGATGGGAGGAGATCAGACAAATCAGTGATCTGCTCTCACTGACATTCACCTTTAATGACAAATATGTGGAAAAACTTCTGAAAAATAAAAGTAACGCAGAAGTGTCAAAAACGAAGCTCTTTGTCACTTAATCTGTTTAAAGGGACACACTGGTCAAAATCAAGTTCTTGTTTCTTGTTAACATGTCTGTAACATTATTTTTTATGACTTACAAGACATATCAAGAGTGAAATCACTTATGTGTCATGTCTGTGGTTTTCTGCTGTGAAAGTTCAGTTAAGCTCCTCCCCTTGGAAAAAGGCAAGTTTAGACGGAGCGTTTTTGTGACATCACTATAACAAGTGAACCAATCGGCACTAAATTTGCCAGCTGGCAGACTTCTGTGTGCTGTGGTCTTGGAGGAGAGGTGGTGCGTCAATGGCCTCGTTGGCAGGACGTGGGTGGGCCGAATTAGATCCTGGCCTTTGAAGGAGGAGGAGAAGGGCAAAAATTTTCACAAGTGACTGTAAGACAATGAAAGTTTTTATGGAAAAAAGGGCAAACGATACCATTTTAGACAATGTAGATTTGTTTTTAAGAGGATCCACTGCAGTGCGTCTTTAAGACTTACAACATGGTCCAAAATTTCTGATTGAACACACTTTTTGGGTAATATTTTCTGGCCAAAATAAATCAACAAAGAAAAATAAAAATCAACATTCAGAAATGAAATATACCCATTTGAGCTATAATATTACAGTAAAACAGTAGCCTGACAACATTAGTAACAGGATAATTTTTTTTGTCTTTGTTTAAAAATTTTCCTCATAAATTTGCATCTTTTTATTCTACATTTGTGACTCTTTTATTATTAACTTGCTATTTTTTCGTGTTAATTCCCATTTTTTTTATAAACGTGATTTTTTTTTTGCTAAAAAATTTAATTTAGGGTAAATTTGCAACTTTTGTGTAATCTGTGACCTTTTTCTCATAAATTTGCATAATTTTTCTTGTAAATTTGTGTTTTTTTTCTGGTAAAATCACAGGGAGCCAGCCGCTCATCATGAGAAAAAGAGCCATATGTTGCTTCGGAGATGCAGGCTGAAGACCCCTGACCTGACCTACGTACAAACAGTGAGGTCACTGTAGTTAATTCCTCACAATTGTGTTTTCTTTTAAGTTTATCACACAGCTTAAAAAAACGGGACGCAGATGCAAAGGTAGCTGCAGCCAAACATCTCCAGGGCTTCAACATTTTAGCCTCGTTCTAATGCAGTTATAAGACAAACAGATCATGTTCTGTAGTGACAGCATGTGGAAGAATGCACCTACAGTAAGAGTCATATTTTATATTTCTGACTTATGGATCCTCCAAACACCAGGGGGAGACAAAATATATGGAGTCACATAAACCTGTAGTCACACAACGTTTGGCTGTGCTATCATGTGCTGTGTGATGCTGTGTGGTTTTGGTTTGTTTTGTGTGAATGCTGTCGAAGAGGACAGCGGATGCACTCATAAACTGTTATCATGTCACCTTTTAACTTGTGATCCAGATATTCCAAAATAACCCGGATGACCTGGACCAGTGACAGGATGAGTGACCCAAACGCCAGAGACCCTGTGTGGTATCTATCCAGGAGGACGAGGAAACAGAGGTCAAATATATCAAGAACTTCTCCACCACACACATTAAACAGCAACATTCATTCAACTCAAGCTGGAATAAAACTAGAAAAGTCTTGTTCTCTAACCTGAGGGCCCGTCCCAGAGAGGAGAAGATGGGGTAGGCCGGGATGTCATCCGGCTTTTTAAAGGCCCAGTAATACGATGCGAAGGCTCCTGACAGCGTGATCTGACCCAGCGCCGTGACGAAGTTGGCACACCAGAAGAAGAGGAAGACATTGTAGAACTGGAACAAGATGAGGTATCTGTGGTAAACTGTCTCCCCACCGTAGAAGGCAAAGAGACACTCTGCATCCGGACACTGGGCTGAAGCATTGGAGGTGTTGAATGTCTGGATAGAAGGAAAAAGAGAGCATAATATTACATGCAGGGACCTTAAAGTGCTGTGTGGTTAAATCCTCAAGAGCCTTAAGCAAAAAACAGATACTTAGCAGCTGCATTTAATGTCATGGTGACATTAAGAGGCGTACCATCGGGTCGCAGGTGTCTCGGGAGTATGGGCAGTCAGAGTTGTTAAACACTTTGTACACCTGATCATTAGACGTAGATAAGAAACTGGTCAGAGCTGTTAAGGAAGTAACATGGAGGCTACAGATCACAACTGCAGGGAGAATATAAAGGAGGGATGTAGCAGCTAAACCTGCCCTAAACCTGCATTCTTTTTAACAGCCAGCTCTGAACCTAAAACACACTGTCTTCAGTATGCACACTACTGGTGCGTTTATGATCCCAATAAGTGTTTTTAATACACTTTTTGACACTAGTTAGTTAATTCCCTTACATAGTATGTGGTGTATGGGGGTGGTGCCTATCTGTTTCAATGACCCTTGGCCACACAGCTACTGTAGGCAGTGAAGCTACAATGAGGGGGTCAGTCCTACTGGCAGCTCTGTGTGCTAACATTCCTTTCGCGCAGTGTTGGACTTCTCCACCCAGGGAACAATGGCCCAAAAGAGGAGATGTCACCGGGGGGTTCAGACGGGACAGTAAGGACTATGCACCCCCTGGGGAGAGTAAGAGCCGCTGTGCTCAGAGAAGAAAAGATGTGAAAGCGGCGCTGGTGTTATGTTAATGTGCCACACAATCCTTTGTTAAACAACAATGTATGATGGTCGGAAGCTCCTGGTCTCCATGCATGGGAATGAGATATAAAAAGGGGAATGCACGGAGACCTGGGGGCTTAGCACTGTTGCGCTGTAGTGCTGTTTGCTGCTATGTTGTTGGAGAAAGAATAAAGCCTTGTGTCGTTCAGCTCGTTGTCTCGCCTATTCCTTTCTCTACACTTTCCCCATTCTATTATGCTGAGCACCAAGACAGAAGGCAGAAAATACAATTTTCATCTGGTCTTTGGTGAATCCACAACCTCCTGGCTGTGGGCGGATGCTCTACCACTCGGCCACCACTGCAGTTTATGACAACATTATGTAATATTTTGTGAACTACTGTCCAAGATAGATTGTCCAACATGGTATTCCTTAGGACATTTGCCAAAAAACCCAACTACAGCAAAATTAAAACAAAAAACCTTGCAAACTTACATGACAAAATAGCAATTAAAAAAAAAAAACTGATCCCCACAAAATCTGCAAAAAGTTCCACATTCATAAGACAGAAGTCAAAAATGAAAAAGAAACAAATACATAAGAAATAAAGAATTGCAAATTTAAGACAAAAATCCCACAAATACACAAGAAAAAACTTGCCAATTCACAAGAAAGGGTTTAAATTACAACAGAAAAGTTCTCATCTACTGCTAATATTGAAAGGTTAGTTTAAATGTTTTATTTTAACGCTCAAATATGTTTTGCAGCTCAGCTCAATTTTTTTTAACCAAACACTGCTTAAAGTGACTCCTATGTGGATTGCACCTTATCGTGGAAGGGTTTGCGTGCCCTAATGATCCCAGGAGCTATGATGTCGGGGAGAACTTACCCCTGGTAGGATCTCCCAAGGCAAACTGGTCCTGGGTGAAGGGCCAGACTAAGAGCGGTCCAGTGTACCCAAGGAGCCACATGGCTCCACCCTCCAGTGGGCTCACCACCTACAAGAGGGGGATCATGGGGATCATGGTGCTACGTGAACCGGGTGGCAGTCTGGGCTACTCCACTTGGATTGCTACCCCACGACCCCGACCTCTGGATAAGCAGTAGAAGATGGATGGATGGATGCCAAAAATGTATCTTCTCATAGAAACAGTCCTGATTGTAGTCTCTACAGTCCATGTTTTTGGACAGCCTATGGGAATAGTAGGAAACATTTAGGTTTTGATGATTTCGGACAGTTGTGAACGAGTGAAAGGATACACGGCAGTTATGGCCCAATAAGCGATCACCACAGCCAGAAGTGCAAAGGTCAGCAGTGGGTAGAACAGTGATGACATAACATGGCCGACAGCTCTGACAAAGACAACAACAAAGGAAAGAAAAAATGTTACACAGAGCAGACATAATATTCAACAGAAGAAGCAGAAGTGACCGATTTTTAGGCCAAATGACAACATTTTTCTTTAAGTGCAGCTGTTGCTACAAAGCTTTGATATTCTATACCCCCCAAAAAAATCCTGTATATACCTAAAGATGTATCACGCCAAAGAAGCTCTGACTATAAAATTTGCTTATCATTGCCTGACAATGTTATGCTAAACTCCTACGCTAACTGTTACAGTGTAGTTTTTACTCCTGATGAAGTCACACAGACTTATTTTTTTTTTTTCCACAATATCTTTATTGAACCTTTTTTTTTTTTTTTTAACAAACATGATACAAACAATCAAACACTAACGCTAAAGTACTACAAAAAAAAAAAAAAATGCACTAAAAACACCAACAACCACCAACAAAATCAAATCTTCAACAATGCTCCTCTGTTTAGTCTAGACAATCCAATACATTAGTATACATATTATGTTCACCAGTTTGGAATTTACAAGGTCCACACACATCATTCACCTTCTTCTTCAAGAGTTATGTTTAAATTTTTTACATAATCAATAAAAGGTCTCCATATATTCTCAAACACAATTTCCTTTGATTTCAGTATATATGTTATTCTTTCTAATGGAAGGTTTGTTAACATCTGTCTTAACCACTGAGTCACATCTGGTCTATGAGTCTTTTTCCACAATAGTGCAATACATTTTTTGGCATTAAGCAAACTGAGGTCTATGAATGTTCTTTCACTTTTATTAAAATTATGCTTTTCTGGGTACAGACCCAACAAAAACAGTTTAGGATTCAGTATGATTTGTTTTGAGATTATTTTTTCAATTGTTACTCTCACCTCTTCCCAAAACATTCTTATTAATCTACATTCCCATAAACAATGAAATAGGCTTCCTTTACTTTCCATGCATTTTGTGCATGTATCTGGTATATTTTTGTTATATCTATTTAACTCCTCCGGTGTAACATACATCCGCATTAACCATTTGAAATGTATCAATTTAAGGCGTGCATTTATTGATTTGGTTTGAGCTTCTGTACAAGCCAATTCCCATTGTTCCTCCGAAATTTCAATTTGCAGATCTTCTTTCCAGTAGTTTAATCTTTTCAGTGAATTTTCACTTGAAGATAGTGTCAATGAGTTATAAAACTCTGAAATAATACCCTTTCTTTTACTATCTTTCATCATCATTTTTTCCAAGGATGAATAAATAGGTCGAGTGAGAGCTTTATTTTGATTTGATCGAATAAAGTTTCTAAGTTGAAGATATTTAAAAAAATGTGTTCTATTGAGATTAAATTTGATCCTCAGCTCTTCAAAAGACATTATGTTGTCTGCACATGGCAAATATAAATCCTGAATCTTTTGTATCCCTTTTAAATTCCATACTTTAAATACAGCGTCCGCTCTCCCTGGTTTAAAATATTGATTACCCCATATTGGACTAAATTGTGACAATAACTGTGGTTCTTTTAAATAGTTTTTAGCTTCACACCATATTTTGATCATATGCTTTACAAATGGATTTTTAACTTGTTTTTGTAATTTTTTTGCCGAATCTGAGTATATGAATATGGGAAGAGGTAAAGGTAAATTGTATGATTCCATTTCAGTCCAGTGAGGGAGATCATTTGATGAAAAATAATATGTCATAGACCTCAGTTGTGCCGACCAATAATACAACATAAAATTTGGACATTTCAGACCTCCACGATCAAATGGTAAATATAATAAAGACAGACGTAATCTAGCCCTCCTGTTGTTCCATATAAATTCCACTAACTTTTTTTTTATTCTTGAGAATAGATCTAAAGGTGGTGATAAGGGAATGTATTGAAATAAATAAAGTATTTTAGGTAAAATATTACTTTTAAGTATATTGATTCTCCCGATCATCGACATTGGTAGTGACATCCATCTCTGAGTTAACTCATTGATATCTGACATTAAGGCTTCATAGTTGACGCTGGCGACTGATTCTAGCTTAGGCATAATTTGGATTCCTAAATATTTAAACTGATTTACAACATTGAATTGATTTGCCTCAGGGGCTGGGTAATTTCTCTGGGTCTCATTTAGCATTAATATTGAAGATTTAGTTTTATTTATTTTATATCCTAATATTTCCCCAAAATTCTTTATCAAATTCAACAAGGTTGGAATTGATTTTTTTAGATTTGACATAAACAAAATTATATCATCGGCGTACAGGGAGATTTTATGTTCTGTTGGTCCAACTTTAATTCCATATATTTGTGAATGTAAACGTATCGCTATCGCTAAAGGTTCAATTGCCATAGTAAACAGTAAAGGTGAAAGTGGACAGCCTTGTCGACATCCTCTATTGATTTTTATTGGTTTTGAAATATTGTTATTTGTTAGGATTTCTGCTGTAGCATTATTGTATATTATTTGAACCCATTTTATGAAATTATTTCCAAGTCCAAACCTTTGTAGGACTTCAAAAAGAAAGGGCCATTCAACTCTATCAAAGGCCTTTTCGGCGTCCAATGATAGGAGAGCTGTATCCGGTGCTTCTTTATTAAAATAAATAATATTAAATAGTCTTCTTACATTATGGAAGCCTTGTCTACCCTTTATAAAGCCATTCTGATCTCGATTAATAATATTTGGTAAAATTTCTTGTATTCGTCTTGCTAAAATTTTACAGATTATCTTAAGGTCTGCGTTTAATAGGCTTATTGGTCTCATATTTTCACATTTATTAGAGGGCTTACCTGGTTTTGGCAGCAGTATAATTAAGGCATTATTTATGTATGATGGTAAATTATTATTTTGAAATGCTTCTAAAACCATTTCCAAAAAAGGTTTTATTAATTTATTCTTAAATTTTTTATAAAGGTCAACTGGAAGACCATCTGGTCCTGCACTTTTTCCTGATTTCATATTATCAATGGCTAGCCCAACTTCTTCTTGACTAATTTTAGACTCCAATATCTCCCTGTTTTCATTTGGTATACACGGTATAGATAGTTCGTTCAAAAACCCATTTAGTTTTGTTAAATCAGGTTCATTTTTGGTATCATATAATTTTTCATAGTAATCTCTAAAGGCTCTATTAATTTCTAAAGGATCTATAACTACCTGTCCATTACTTATAATACTGGTAATTGGTGTTTTAATTTCCAATTGTTTAATCTGCCATGCTAATAATTTTCCTGATTTTTCACCTTGTTCATAAAAAGATTGTTTCAATCTTAGAAGACTCGAGGCAGCTCTATTCGCTGATTTTTTGTCGTATTCAGCTCTCAAAAACAGTAATTCATTCTCCAACCTTGGGTCACTTCCTGCATACACTTTTTCCTGAAGACTTTTTATTTTATGTTCCAATTTAGCTCTCTCCTCTCGAGTCTTCTTAGATTTTGATCCTGTATAACTAATAATATGTCCCCTAATAAAAGCTTTGAAAGCCTCCCACTTTACACATGCTGATGTTTGTGTAGTATTGATGTCAAAGAACTCGTCTATCTGTTTTTCTATATACTTGACAAATTCCTCATCCTGAAGCCATTTATGCTGAAATTGCCATCTACCTGATTCCTTTGTCAATTTTTTATCTACATATATTAGACAACAGGGTGCATGATCAGAGATCACGATGTTATCATAAAAGCAGTTTTGAATCTTGGACCTTAATTCTGTGGAAATCAAAAAATAATCAATACGTGAGAATGTCTTGTAGGTACTGGAATAACAAGAATAGGCTTTAACTTGTGGTTTCATTTCTCTCCATATATCTAACAATCTCAATTCTTTCATAAAATGATTAATAGTCATCCTACATCCAATGTGCGTACAATCCAGTCCTGTTGATCTATCCACACCTGGATTCAATGTACAATTAAAATCCCCTGCTATTATATGTTGCCCTGTAAGTGATGATAAGATGAGAAATAAATTAGCAAAGAACTTCTGATCATCTATATTGGGACCATATAAGTTCACAAGATTTATATTTTCTAATAGCAAAGAACCTTGAATGATTACATATCTTCCAAATTTGTCTCCAATTACATTTTTCACTTGAAAAGGAACTGATTTATGTATGAGAGTCATAACTCCCCTGGCTCGGGATGAAAATGAAGAGGTGAATACACTTCCCTGCCATCTACTCCTAATTCTTTTAACATCCTCCTCTATCAGATGAGTTTCTTGTAAAAACACAATTCTTGAACCCATGTCCTTTATTTTATTCATAACTTGTTTAAGTTTTTTTAAATTTTGTAGACCTCTGCAATTCCATGAAGTTAAATTAAGATTAACACTTTGGTCCATGATCAATAGAGAGTTTGGGATTACCTTGCAGTGTAAACATGCTCATACAGAGAAGCAAAAACATGAGTGGTTGAACATTCATCCTACAAACTACACACAAACAAATTTCCCCTTCCCACACTTGTGGCAAACCCCCCAAAATCAAAAGAAAAATTCTGTCTCCCGATATAGCCATCGACCGTTCCACATCCACGGGGAACAGCCTAAGCCACTCCTTCTTCATCCTCCCAATCACCCTAACTCTACTGCTTTTAATGACGTAACATTAACTCTCCTCTGTAGTTTTCCAACTTAACTCCAAAATTTTTAACAACTTTGTACATCATAGTTTTTTTTGTTGTTTGTTTGTTTTGTTTTTGTTTTGTTTTTTAATATACTGTATAATACAATCTATATTTTGTAAACTTACTATTTACTTCAAGTCAGTCAGATGCCTGTGCAAATGCTTAATTATTCTACCTTATATTTTGTTCATGCTTAGCTCCCACCAGTCTCTTCTTCTTCTTTGATCTTCTTGATGAACTCCTGCGCCTCCTCTGGGGTCTTGAAGATGTGGGTTCTGCCCTCATACGTGGTCAGCAGTCTCGCAGGATAGATTACACCATGACGAATCCCAAGGTTGCGCAGCTCCTTACGTACGGGATCAAACTGCTTCCTCAATTGCTGGATTCCTGTGGCCAAATCTGGGTAGAACCGCACCTGCTGGTCCTGGTGTTTAATCTCTCCTATTTTAGCTCGTGCAGCGTTGAAGATCTTCATCCTGTCTCTGTTGCTAAGAAACTTCATAATTAAGGTCCTCGGCGGTCCCTTATCTCTCCGTGGGCCAATACGATGTGCTTTTTCCAGAATCACTGCTGATTGCAACTCCTCGCTGCCCAGCACCTCCGGAATCCACTTTTCCAGAAAGGAACATACGTCCCGACCTTCTGATTCCTCTGGAAGACCCACCAGCCTCAAATTATTCTGTCTCGACCGAGATTCCAAATCCAAAATATTATCTTCCAGAGATTTATTTTTTTTTTCCAAAGTGCGCACCTTTAATTGAAGACGGGTGACGTCATCTTCAGCACTAGCGAGACGGAGCTCCATCTGCGCCGTTCGTTCTACACAGTCACCCAATTCCTTTCTTATTCCTTCCAACGCTGTCATAATCCCATCAAATCTAGAGGAAAAGTCCGCTCTCATTGAACTCATGGCAGCCATCAGCGCATCTGCGCCATTCCCCGCAGATATCGCAGCGTTGCCAGCCTCCTCCGCCATATATGGAGTTTTGTTTACTGCGTCACAGACCTGAAAGTCCGTTAATTTGGACTGTTTCGGCGGCTCGCTTTTTCCTTTTCCTGGTTTTCCAGCCTTAGGCTTCGCCGACATATCTTCGCCCAAATGCTGGGATACGTTCTGTCCCAAATGAGAGAGTTATTTGCCGATTTTTTTTTTTTTTCCAGGAGCAGAGCAGAGCGAGACACGTCCGTCCTACGTGGCAGCCATAACCGGAAGTACACAGACTTATTTTACTACATTTGATTCTCAACCACTTCCAGAGATAAATTCTTAATTATCCTATAATTTGAAGGTCCAGCAGTTTTTTATTAAATGGTGTTCACTTATATAGCACTTTTTCCTCATCTCTACATCTGGTCAGTCACTGCAACAGATACTGGAGTCAGTTTGTCTTGGTCTGTCCTTGCTACTGATAAAACCTCTATCTGCCAAGAATGTGCCGCTAGTCCAGCAAAAGCTAGCGGTACTCAAATACTTTGCAAGCAGTTTCATGAAATGGTCAGTCAGAAAGCAACTCATACCGGCTCGGACATCGTCCAGGTTAACAAGGTCAGGAGTTCCTGGCAGTGGAGGGTGAAGGACAGAGCTGTGTGGAGGAATCTGATCAGACCTAAATGAAACAGTCATTGTCACCCCTGACAGACTGCTATGATGATGATGATGAGATGACCAAAGCACTTTACAGATCCTGTTATTCACCCATTCACACACTGATGGCGGCAGAGCTGCCATGCACCAGCGCTGGCCTGACTCACCAAGAGCAACTGGGGGTTCAGTGTCTTGCTCAAGGACACTTCGACATGCAGACTGCAGGCGGAGTGGGAATCAAACCACTGATCCTCCAATCAGTAGTCGGCCTCACTACACCTGTGCCATAGCTTTATCAACTTCTAAATCTTATATTTAGGTCAATGCTCCAAATATCCAAGTCAAACTAAAGACTTTATGTTTCATATTATCTTTTATTTATTTCAATAAGTGGATAAGGACCTGCTGAAAGGGCACAGTGTGTGAGTGTTTTCTCACACCCAAGAGGGGCATGGTGTTGGACTTCTCCACCCAGGGAACAATGGACTGAAAGAGGTGTCACGGGGGTATCAGATGAAACAGTACAGGACTATGCGCACCCCCACCCCACCCCCGGGGAGAGGAAGAATGACCAGAGCCGCCATGGCTGCTGAGAGAAGAAATGTTTAATAGTGGCGCCGGCGTAATATCATGTTAATGTGCCACACAGGTTTTGTTCTATACATAATGTGTGAGGGTTGGAAAGTCCAGGTCTCCGTGCATGGTACTAAAGATATAAAAAGGGAGTGCACAGAGACCTGAGAGGCTTTTTAGCCTCTGCACTGTGGTGCTGGAGGTTGATAGCTGTTTGCTTATAGGTTGTTAGAGAAAGAATAACGTCTGTGTCGCCTGCTTGTTGCCTCGCCTGTATCCTTTCTCCACACCGGTGACCGAAGACGTGCCATGGAGAGCGAGCTCGCCTGAATCCTTTCACTACACTGGTGACCCCTGACGAGCCACGGAGAATGAGCCAACAGTTGTCCAATTCCTTTTCTCCACACTGGTGACCGAAGAAGATATGCCATGGAGAGCGAGCCACATTGGAGACCCAAGGCGTGCCATGGAAAGTGAGCCGAGCACAACCCCAGAGACGGCCAGGAGAGAGAGCATCAGCACCGTGTGCGCTGTTTCAGTCAAGCACCCGGACTCTGGCTTCACGACCTGACAGCGGGGTTTCAGCGCATAAAAGCCCAGTGCGCACTCCGTGGGAGAACCATGGATGACACAAACGCCTGTTGTGTGGCGCCAGTTGTTGCCTGTTGTGTGGCGTGCACCGGACATGTGCCACACAACAGGCGACAAGCCTGCTTCAGGAACTGATCGGCCGCAGCGAGAGCGAACCTGGCCAATTTGCCGTTGCGAGTGACTAGGGATTACCGCGCACTGGCGCAGGAAACGGATCCACCATCAGGACATTTGTTCGGGGAACTGGGCCGACCGCCTTCCCTGGGTCCCTTTAGGGCTGTGCTCCGCACCTAAAAAGGATTCTGCAGCTTCCCCAGCAGAACTCGTTTTTTTTCTCAGCCGCTGCAGATCACCGGAGAGTTTTTACCGGAAAATCCCGCACCCGAGGTGGATCCGCCCACACAATTTTTGCGTGGCTCGGAGGCTTTTAACGTACCGGGCCGGCCCACCATTGTTTTTCCCCACACCTTTGTCCCTAAAAGCCTGCAGAATGCTGGTTTTGTTTCCGTCAAGCACGATGCGCACCGGACCCCGCTGCACCCACCGTACTATGGACCGTTCAACGTGCTGGAACCTGGGGCTAAGCATAAGGTGTTTCTCCCCCCTCCCTCTTTCCCTCCATAGACTGACGGCCTCTGGTACACTTCACCAGCAGGGCGATTCGACTGGACCGGCAACCCCCCGCTGCAGCTGCTTTGGGCCACAGCTCAAGCCCAAAGGATGGGGGGGGGGGGCTGTGTGAGGGCACAGTGTGTGAGCGTTTTCTCACACCCAAGAGGGGCATGGTGTTGGACTTCACCACCCAGGGAACAATGGACCAAAAGAGGAGGTGTCACCGGGGGGTATCAGATGGGACGGTAGAGGACTATGCGCCCCTCAGGGAGAGGAAGAATGACCAGAGCCACTGTGGCCACTCAGAGAAGAAGTGTTTAATAGCGGCGCCGGCGTAATGTCATGTTAATGTGCCACACAGGCTTTGTTCTATACATAATGTATGAGGGTTGGAAATTCCAGGTCTCCGTGCATGGTACTAAAGATATAAAAAGGGAGTGCACAGAGACCTGAGAGGCTTTTTAGCCTCCGCGCTGTGGCGCTGGAAGTTGATAGCTGTTTGCTTATAGGTTGTTAGAGAAAGAATAACGTCTGTGTCGTCTAGCTCGTTGCCTCACCTGCATCCTTTCTCTACACTGTAGTTATATAGCAGTTTTTCTAGTCATAAAGACAACTCAAATTATTTAACTAGAAAAGCACTCGGAGAGCGCAGACCTCCGCCAAGCGGCACAGTTCGGCCCATAGAGTGTTTGTGTGTACGTTGTCAGATTCCCTGAGCATGAAAAGATATGAGTAGCAATTGGATTCACAATGAGTATTTGTTTATTTGACATGGACAGTGCAATAAACAGACAATTAATGAATGACAATCAATGTGATAGTGATAGGATTAGTGGTTCAGTAGTGTAAAATGGGGCTATAAGGGACGGCGGGTTAATAAGGGACACTTTTGTGGGAAATGTTTTAAATGTAATTGTGCTTTTTTTATTTTGAGCAGGACGCTGAGTTGTGTTGTTATTGTCAAATATCCATGAATCCTTCATCAAATGTAGGCGGAAGCAAAATTAAAAAAGCAGAATTACATTTAGAAAAGTGTCCCATATTACCCCGCCGTCCCTTATAGCCCCGTTTTACGGTTGTAAAAGCATTGCCTCCTTGGCGGAGGTAATAAACTGAAGTGTTGGTGTGTCCATCTCCTCCACTGACGGATGCAGATTGGTTAGACAGGTTGGCGTGGGTTTTATATTATATTGGGGTTGCGCTCGGCGGCAAAACAGAATTTAGAGTCTTCCCCGGCAGAGAGGTCGTTTTTACGCAGCGCCTATAGCTGGGCGGGGAATTTGTGGCAAATAATGGTGCGGCGGACAGATGTCCGTGTCAGGTTTTGCAGCGTGGCGCAAAAGCAGCCACGCTGGCGTGCCCAGGGCAGCAGTGTTTTCTGCGTGCTTTTGTGCCTAAAACGTTGAAGAACGCGGAGTTTGTGTTGGTCAGACACGACAACCAGCGCAATGTGCGCAGCGCCTATGGCTGGCAGAGGCATGCTGGGGGTCCGAGGCCAGCAGTGTTTTCCGCATGCTTTTGTGGCTAAAACGTTGAAGAAGGCGGAGTTTGTGTTGGTCAGACACGACGCCCAGCGCCCTCCATTGCGCCTGCGCACATGTTGAAAATGGCCCTATGTGACAGTGTGGAAAAATGCTTTAAAAAAATTCCTGTATCCAGACGGTGAACCGGATCACCCCCAAAATTTAATCAGTTCTTCCTTGTACCATTTCCAACAACGCCTGAAAGTTTCATGCAAATCCGTCCAAGACTTTTTGAGTTATCTTGCTAACCAACAGACAGACAGACAGACAGACAGACAGACAGACAGACAAACACACAAACCCTGGCAAAAACATTACCTCCTCCTGGCCTTTTCGGCCTGGCGGAGGTAACTAGTAGTTACATTAACCCTCTATTCTCAGGGCCAATCAGAGACAAATACCTAGGGACAATTTAGAGACAATTTAGAACATGCAAACTCCACACTGAAAGGCTCCCACCCCTGCCAGCCTGGGGCTTTGAACCTGGAACTATCTCGAGATGAGGTAATGATGCTAACCACTGTACCACTGTGCTGCCCAAAGGATGTACTGTATGGTTAAAGAGCCCATAATGTACAAAATGGTGCTTTCGTGGGTTGTAGCCTTATAAAACACAGCCACGGGGTCACATATTTACCATTAAAGTATTAAAACACTCATGTCACAAGGAACTGCACACTGCCTTTATTTAGTTAAGCATTTAAAAGAATAAGCAGATTGCACTTCCTGGATTTTATGACATCACAAATCAACAAGCTGCCTTGCCCTGCCTCCTTACTTGTAACTGACCCACTCAAAAAACCTTTACTCAGATTAGGGGCTCATTAACATGACCGAGGCTGTTTCAGACAAAATGTACAAGACAGCTTTTTGATAAGGTATAAAGCAAGGCAGAAATGATTTTTTGCACTTTAACCATACACGTGTATGTCTTTGAAGATGTTTTTTGGTGTACAAGGGGCGCTGCTGAAGTCATTCTATGACACGGTGGTGGCATCAGCCATCACTTTTGGAGTGGTCTGCTGGGGCAGTGGCATTACTGCAGCCGATAGGAAGAGACTGAACAAACTGATTAAGAAAGCTAGCTCTGTCCTGGGGCAACGCCTTGATCCGATGGAGGAGATAGGAGAGAGAAGGACGGTGGCTAAACTGTCATCTCTGCTGGAGTCCGAGTTCCACCCTATGCAGGACATACTGGATGCACTGAGGAGCTCATTTAGCAGCAGACTACATCATCCCAGGTGCACAACCGAGAGGTTTCGTAGGTCCTTCCTACCAACGGCTGTCAGACTGTACAACCTAAGCAGGGCTGCTCGCAGAGATAGCAAAAAGACGTAACAAACTAATAGTTTTTTTTTTGAATGCAAAAGATGCAATAGACTTACACAATGGTCCTCTCCGGCATACAACTAGGAACATACCGGTCGCTATGGAGGGTGAGAATATGTATGGGCACATAATCATACCATGTAGGATAACTAAATAGACGGTTATGCTGTTTCATCCCACCTAGCAACAATGCTCTGCACTGTGTGTGTTTATATATTTACATATTTATTCGATCTAGCTACAATGCTCTGCACTGGGTGTGTTTATATTTATATATCTATATATTTATTCCATCTAGCTACAATGCTCAGCACTGGGTGTGTTTACATTTATATATCTATATATTTATTCCATCTAGCTACAATGCTCCGCACTGTGTTTTTATATATCTACATATTATTCCATCTAGCTACATTGCTCCGCACTGTGTGTGTTTATATACTTGCATATTTATTCCACCTAGCTGCAATGCTCCGTACTGTGGGTGTTTATATATTTACATATTTATTCCATCTAGCTACAATGCTCTGCACTGTGTGTTCATATATTCATATATTTATTCCATCCAGCTACAATGCTCTGCACTGTGTGTCTGTGTGTGTGTGTGTGTATATATATATTTTATAGTAATATGTACATATGTATATTAGCTGCTCTTGCTTGCTTGTTTTTTTTTTTCTTTTTTTTTTTTCTTGCCTTCTGATTGTTGCTCTGAGTGTTGCTATCCCTGTGCTGTTGCAATCCTGGAATTTCCCCGTTGTGGGACTAATAAAGGCTTATCTTATCTTATCTTATCTTATCTTATCTTATGTGAAGAAGTGACACTCCACCAAAAATCAAGTTTTTTCTTGTTGACATGCCTGTAATATGTTTGTTATGACTTACAAGACATATCAGTAGTTAAATCACTCAAATTTGTCATGTCTGTGAATTTTGCTGTGAAATTTCCCCTTGGAAACAGACAAGCTTAGACGAGGTGTTTTTTGTCATTATAACAAGTCCATAGTGTTGAGCCAATCAGGACATAAGAACTGTCTCTGGCCTGGCTGAAGTTAGCCTCCAGGGCCAGTTAGCATTTTTGGGACAGCTGCTTTGAAAACTTGACCCAAATTTAGATGGGTTTTTCCATTAGACTGCTGTTAAGGACTGATGCAGTTTCAGTCATTATGTCCTGGGCCACCGTGCATACAACTGGGCATGTCCTTCAACTGGTAAGTCTTTTTTATCACAGGATTTATTCTGTTTAATGTAGCACTAGCAACCATTAGCCTTGTGGGATGTGGGTGGGCCTATTCACAGATCCTGGCTTTTGAAGGAGGAAAAGTGAAAAGATTTTCACACGAAACTGTAAGACAATGAAATTTTGGGCAATGTAGATTTGTTTTTGTAGGGGATCTTTATCCACCAGAGTGCATTTTGAAAATTAATCCCTGGAAAATGCACAATATGGGACCTGTAAATGTGTGTTCATATGTTTGGATGCTCTGGAGATTAAAACAGAGAGATCTCACACAAAGCAAGTTTGGGATAAATCGTGATTTCAGGCAAACCTGCTGGCCTCTTTGATGAGGGCAATGGCAATCAGGAGTCTCTTTCTGAGGAAGATGAGAAGCAGAATGATGATGACCTCCACAATAGCCAGGATGATCACTGTGGAGTGGAGAATTCAGCAGATCAATTATAAACACAACACATTATCACACAGGTACAGATTAAAGCACAAAAGTGAGTCTGATCTCACTGAAAGCCAGCCAGGTCTGTCTGATCTGCAGGTAAACGGAGAAGTCTGTCTGCAGGCCAAGGTCGTGGATTGTGACGTCAGCACCGGGCTCTCCCTTTAGACTGGCATACTCCATGTAACAGTGGAAAATACCTACAAATAAATGTTGTATTAACAGGTCAGTAAAGCAGATTTTTTTTTTTTTTTTTACCCATGACTTCATTATCTTCAGAAGTTTGAGACCTACCATATCCAATGACCAGAATAACCAAAACAATCATGACCCAGACCATGACTCCCGCCAAGAATCTCAGCAGGACGATGAAAATCAAGCTGATAGCCATGGCAATCACCAGACCACTGGAGAGGAACGGCATAGAAAACAGATGAGAGTTAACAACTGAGTTTTCCTGTAATTAACACATACTCTCCTTTCACATTGCATAATGTTTCCAAAATTATTTTGATGGTACATCAACCTTTGACCAGGTGAATGTCACTTCCCCCATATGTAGCCTGAGTGGGCCCACATTGCCTACAGCACCTCTGTTCTTGATAGAAACACTGAAAAGACTACAACTATGGCAGTTAAGTATGACCTCAGTCCCAACAGCCAATCACAGGGTGCTTAGGTGTTGGTGGCTAAAGCTGATCCCTGTGATTGGCTGTTGGGACACAGGTCATAATTGCCATAGCTGTAGTCTTTTCCGTATACCTACCAAGAAAAAGAAAGGTACATAGCGCCGCTTTAATCGACTTACAGTAAAATCCAGTGCCAGGACTGAGTGTAGTCCTCAAAGATTCTCATGGCCACCTGACGAGCTTCTACAGCCATATTTGACTTCCTGTGACAAAAAGATAATAAAAGAGGCTTAAAACAATTATCAGCACCCAAATTAAAACTCTGCATATACTGCATACAACAGTAGTTCACAAAACAACTAAAAAGGCTATCGGACAAGAAGAAAATTGTGTGTGTGTGTAAAAAAAAAAAAGTGGAACAATTGAGAGGGTTGTATGATTAGATCAGAGCTCAGCAACTTCTATGTAAAGAGCAAATTTCTAGGGGAAAAATCTGCAGCAATGTATGCATAAATCTCCATACACAACACAAAAGACAATAGACACCTTGAACTTTTAACTCTACTGTAAATCTGTGACTTTTTTCTCAAAAACTTTTCCATAGAACTTGTTTTTCTTGAATATTTGAGGTGAGGTTTTACAATGTCATTTCTCATAACCTAGTGGTGGCATTTATCTGATGATTGTGGTTTACACAACTACTTGAATAATCAGATAACTCCAGAAATTCAAATATAATCAGTTTGTTAGCATACATGTGAACATAGCCACTGTTAGGTTAGATGAACTGTGTAAAGAATGGGCCTTGGTCTTTTCTTTATACACTAGTTTTTGTGTGTTAAATGTCAATTCCAGTCATTAATAAAACTTAAGAAAATATTGACATGTTCTGATGTGGTTCTGTAAGCCATCAGAATAATAAATTAAGTTTTATGACAAGGATTGCTCAAATATTTTGTCTGTGCTTGAGCATTTAATTCTAAAATGTAGGTAGTTATGAGTGCTGCATATTAGGGAAATATGCAATATCCAATATTGCTGAAGAGTGCGATAAAAAGATATGCCTTGCAATATCTAAACTGATGCTTCTCATAAATGAGTCATTTTTTCCACATAAATGTGCAACATTTTTACATAAAATTTGCTACTTTTCCCTGATCTTTTCATATAAATTTTGCAGCTTTTTTCTAATAATTTGTGGGGGTTTTATTTCCCTGAGAATTGTGTACTTCTGTACCATAAATGTTGAGTTTTACCATGTAAAATTTGGTACTGTTTTCCTTATAAATTTGTGACCCTTTTCATTTTTTTTTCATGTTTTTGTGACTTTTTCATGTAAGTTGCAAAGTGGATTTTTTTTCCTTGTAAATATGCAACTATCTCACATGAAATTTGCTGCATTCTTCCCTCATAAATTTGTGACTTTTCCCACATACAGTAGATATAAAAAGTCTACACACCCCTGTTCAAATCCCAGGTTTTTGTGATGCAAAAAATGAGACCAAGATAAATCATTTCAAAACTTTTTCCACCATTAATGTGACCTATAACCTGTACAACCCAACTGAAAAAACCCAAATCTTTTAAGGGGAAAAATAAAAAACTTACAATAGCCTGGCTGCATAAATATGCACACCCTTAAACTATTATTTTGTTGCAATACCTTTGGCTTTTATTATAGCACTCATTCTTTTTGGGTAGGAGTCTATCAGCGTGGCACATCTTGATGTGGCAATATTTGCCCACTCTTCTTTGCAAAAATGCTCCAAATCTGTCAGATTGTGAGGGCTTCTCCTGTGCACAGCCCTCTTCAGATCACCCCACAGATGTTTGATCGGATTGAGGTCTGGACTCTGGCTGGGCCATTCCAAAACCTTAATCTTCTTCTGGTGAAGACATTTTTTTGTCGATTTGGATGTGTGCTTTGCGTCATTGTTGTGCTGAAAGATGAAGTTCCTCTTCATCTTTAGCTTTCTGGCAGAAGCTTGAAGGTTTTGTGCCAATACTGACTGGTATTTGGAACTGTTCATAATTCCCTCTACCTTGACTAAGGCTCCAGTTCCAGCTGAACAAAAACAGCCCCAAAGCATGATGCTGCCACCAACATGCTTCACTGTAGGTATGGTGTTCTTTTGGTGATGAGCAGTGTTGTGTTTGCATCAAATAAACCTTTTGGAATTATGGCCAAAAAGTTCAACCTTGGTTTCATCAGACCATAATGCATTTGGCCACATGCATCTGGGAGATCAGGTTCAGGTTCAGGTTACCGTATTTGTACCCGTAGGTAGATTTGTTTTGCAGTCAGGTGACATCCTTTTAGACACATATTTACAAACCACAATTACATTCAACATGAACACAAACAGAGGCACACATGAAGCTGACTATAAACACGATAAAAGTACTCAAGGCTCCACCAATCAGAACATAAGACAAAGAGATAAGAGAAAAAACAAAGACATAAGAGAGAAGAAGACCCAAGTCAAAGAGATTAAAAACTCAATAAAAGTCTAAAACCCAATAAAAGATTTAAAACCCAAATAAAAAACCTACAAAAATAAATAAATATAAAATAAAATTCATAAATAGATAACTAAATTATGTGTAATATATCGCTACATCTTGTTCCAACTCTTTGACAGCAGCAGGAACAAAGCTGTTTTTGTAGTGCTGGGTTTTACTTTTTGGGACAACAAACCTCTGTCTGGAGGGAAGAAGCTTAAAGTGGCAGTGCAAAGGGTGGGAGTCATCATTTAAAATGGAGGTAGCAATCCTCTGTACCTGTCTGGTGTACAGGGATATCAGGCTCAGCTGTGACTCACCAAGCAAATAACTGAACCATCTAACTACTTGGTCTAAGGATTTCCTCTGTTTCAGTTTTATCTAGCCAAACCATGACACTGAAGAAAAGGATAAAACAGATTCAATAAAAGCCCGATAAAACATTGTCATTATGGTTCGGTCAATTTGGAAGTGTGCGAGTTTCCTTAATGCAAGTGTTGCTGACCCTTTTTGCATACCCTTTCAGTTTCTCTTCAAAGTTTAAATTACTATCAATAATCGTCCCAAGATATTTGTAAGATTGCACACATTCAGTGGTCTGGCATTTTAGTACAGTGACCCTGTGCCTGGGAGTTTTCCTCCTAAAGTCAATAATCATATCTTTAGTTTTTGTCATATTCAGGTGCAGGTAGGAATCCTCACACCAGTGAACAAAATCATCAACTACTGGGCCGTGGCCACTCTCACCATCCTGAAGCAGACTGACAATAACTGAATCATCAGCATACTTTATAATGTGTCTGCTGTCATGTCTGCTCTGACACATATTTGTGTACAGGATGAAGAGTAGTGGTGACAACACACACCCCTGAGGAGAGCCAGTAGAAGAACACTTTTGGTCAGACAATGTACAGTTGACCATTACTCTCTGTGTCCTGTTGGTTAAAAAATCCAGAATCCAACCCACCAGATTATTACACAAATTAAATTGTTGCAGGAGCCATCCATCCATCCATCCATCTTCTACCGCTTTTCCGGAGGTCCGGGTCGCGGAGGCAGCAGTTCAAGCAGAGAAGCCCAGACTTCCCTCTCCCCAGCCACCTGCTCCAGCTCTTCAGAGGGGATACCAAGGCGTTCCCAGACCAGCTGGGAGACATAGTCTCTCCACCGAGTCCTGGGTCTGCCCCGGGGTCTCCTCCCAGTGGGACGTGCCTGAAACACCTCAAGTGGGAGGCGTCCAGGAGGCATCCTAATCAGATGCCCATACCACCTCAACTGACTCCTTTCAATGTGGAGGAGCAGCGGTTCTACTCTGAGCCTCTCCCGGATGACTGAGCTCCTCACCCTATCTCTGAGGGTGAGTCCAGCAATCCTACGGAGAAAGCTCATTTCAGCCGCTTGTATCCGCGATCTCGTTCTTTCGGTCATTACCCAAAGCTCGTGACCATAGGTGAGAGTAGGAACGTAGATTGACTGGTAAATCGACAGCTTTGCCTTAGAACTAAGCTCCCTCTTCACCACAACAGACCGGTACAACGTCCGCATCACTGCAGATGCTGCTCCAATCCGTCTGTCGATCTCTCGCTCCATTTTCCCCTCACTCGTGAACAAGACCCCAAGATACTTAAACTCCTCCACTTGGGGCAGGAGCCTGTCCCCAACCCGGAGAGGACAATCCACCTTTTTCCGGCTGAGGACCATGGACTCGGACTTGGAGGTGCTGATTCTCATCCCAGCCGCTTCACACTCAGCGGCAAACCGTCCCAGCAAGAGCTGTAGGTCATTGCTGGATGAAGCCAACAGGACAACATCATCTGCAAACAAGAGAGATGAGATCCTGTGGTCACCAAGCATGACACCCTCCATTCCCTGGCTGCGCCTAGAAATCCTGTCCATAAAAATTATGAACAGGATCGGTGACAAAGGGCAGCCCTGGCGGAGTCCAACTCTCACTGGGAATGACTCCGACCGAGTGTTGGCAATACGAACCAAACTCTCACAACGGTCATACAGAGACCGAATAGCTCGTAATAACAAGCCCGATACCCCATACTCCCGAAGCACCCCCCACAAAAATCCACGAGGGACGCGGTCAAATGCCTTCTCCAAGTCCACAAAACACATGTAAACTGGTTGGGCAAACTCCCACGAACCCTCAAGAATTCTCGAGAGGGTAAAGAGCTGGTCCGATGTCCCACGGCCAGGACGAAAACCACATTGCTCCTCCTGAATCCGAGGTTCGACCAACGGCCGGACTCTCCTCTCCAGTACCTTGGCATAGACCTTCCCAGGGAGGCTGAGGAGTGTGATCCCTCTAAAGTTGGAGCACACCCTCCGGTCCCCTTTTTTGAAGAGAGGAACCACCACCCCGGTTTGCCATGCCAAAGGCACTGCCCCCGACCTCCACGCAATGTTGCAGAGGCGTGTCAACCATGACAACCCAACAACATCCAGGGCCTTGAGGTACTCAGGGCGAATCTCGTCCACCCCTGGGGCCCGGCCACCAAGGAGATTTTTAACCACCTTGGCGACCTCAGCCCCTGTGATAGGCGAGTCATCCCCCTCGTCCCCAAACCCTGCTTCCTCTGTGGAAGGCGTATCAGTGGGATTGAGGAGATCCTCGAAGTATTCCTTCCACCGCCCGACGATATCCCCAGTTGAAGTCAACAGTGTCCCATCTGCACCATACACAGTGTGGACGGGGAGCTGCTTTCCCCTCCTGAGCCGCCGAACAGTTTGCCAGAATCTCTTTGAAGCCGACCGAAAGTCTTGTTCCATGGCCTCACCGAACTCCTCCCATACCCGCGTTTTTGCTTCAGCAACCACCCGAGCTGCACTCCGCTTGGCCTGCCGGTACACCTCAGCTGCTTCGGGACTCCCGCAAGCCAACCAAGCTTGATAGGACTCCTTCTTCAGCTTAATGGCCCCCCTCACCACTGGTGTCCACCACTTGGTTCGGGGGTTGCCACCACGAGATGCACCGACCACCTTGCGGCCGCAGCTCTGGGCCGCCGCTTCAACAACAGAGGTGGAGAACATGGCCCATTCAGACTCCATGTCTCCAGACTCCCTCGGAATGTGGTTGAAGTTCTTCCGGAGGTGGGAGTTGAAGACCTCCCGGTTGCAGGAGCCTTTCAACTAAAATATGAGGTTGGATTGTATTAAAACCAGAAGAAAAGTCCACAAATAAAAGCCTGGTGTGTGTCCCATTAAAATCCAGATGTTTAAAAAGCATGTTAAGCAGAGTGACAGTGGCATCCTCCACTCCTCTGTGAGGCCTGCAGGCAAACTGCAAAGGATCCAATGCATGCTCAGTCTGCTTTAGGACCTCAAATCTGACCAGTTTTTCAAAAATTTTCATTAAAATTGACATCAAGGCAACTGGTCTAAAATCATTTACCGTTTTAGGACAGCTGGATTTTGGAACAGGGACAACCACAGCATCTTTCCAGATCTTAGGCACATGTTGTGTCTGTAAGGACTTATTAAAAATGTAGTGAAACACAGGACTCAGTTCATGTGGACAGGACTTTACCAAGCGCCCACATATATTATCAGGGCCCTGATTTTTGTTCACTTTTTTACAGCACAGAATGACCTTTTAACATCCTGCACCTCAATATTAAAGTGCTGATTGCCTTTGAGTTTGTTTCAAATGTTGTGTTTCTGTGCTAAAATCAAAAGAATCAAAACAACCATAAAAACAATTAAGAGCATTAGCCAGCTCTGTGTCTGAATTAAAACCATCTAAAAACACACGATTACTGTGCTCTGTGCTCTGCAGTAGTTTTCATACTAGCCCAGGCTGAACCAAGCTTCTTTGCTGCCATCTTGCTTTCCAATTCTGATTCATAATTCTGTTTTGTTCTTAAAATTTCGGACTTCAGCTCTTTTGTGGCAACCTGCAGCTCAGAAACAACCCCCTGTTTAAAGGCAAGTGCTTTCCTCTGTAAGCAGGATTTAACTGATTTAGTAACCCATGGCTTATTATTGGGATGTATTTTGATACGTTTACATGGAACGATCATATCCCTGCAAAAAGCCATGTAAGAACATATCACGTCCACCAAAGAGTCCAAATCATCCCCGCAGGACAGTGTGAACACCTCCCAGTCCGTACAGTTAAAACATCCCTAGAGGCAGAGCACTGAATCATCTGTCCAGACTTTTATGTCCCTGGTCTTTGTCTTCTCTCTTCTGAGAGCAGTTTTATATGTGGGCGGCAAATGTACACAGTTGTGATCTGAGGAGCCCAAAGGAGGAAGGGGAAGAGATTTATAGTCCCCCTCTATAGATCTGTAGCACAGGTCCAATGTCTTTTCTCACCTGGTTGGGCAGGAGACGTACTGATAAAAGTTTTTAAGTGTCTTCTTTAAAGACACATGGTTAAAATCCCCAAGGATTCTGACCATGAGATTTCAGTGTGTTTTTGCAAAATGTAGCTGGGCTTGGATATTTTTCTTTGTAAGATAAGGCTTCTGTCTTGCCATCCTACCCCATAGCCCAGACATAGGCTATGAAGAAGACAGGAGATTGTTGTCACATGTACTAAACAGCCAGTACTTGCCAGAAATTCCTGCAGCTCCTTCAATGTTGCTGTCGGCCTCTTGGCACCCTCCCTGAACAGTTTTCTTCTCGTCTTTTCATCAATTTTAGAGGGATGTCCAGTTCTTGGTAATGTTATTGTTGTGCCATATTTTCCACTTGATGATGACTGTCTTGACTGTGTTCCATGGTATATCGAATGCCTTGGAAATTCTTTTGTACCCTTCTCCTGATTGATACCTTTGAACAATGAGATCCCTCTGATGCTTTGGAAGCTCTCTGCGGACCATGGCTTGTGCAGTAAGATGTGACTACAAAAATGTCAGGAAAAGACTACTAGAACAGCTGAACTTTATTTGGGGTTAATCAGAGGCACTTTAAATGGTGGCAGGTGTGTGATGACTCCCATTTAACATGAGTTTGAATGTGACTGGTTAATTCTGAGCACAGCCACATCTCCAGTTATAAGAGGGTGCACACATTTATGCAACCAGGTTATTGTAAGTGTTTTTTTTTTTTATTTTTACCCTTAAAAGATTTCAGTTTGTTTTTCATTTGGGTTGTACAGGTTATAGGTCACATTAATAAATTAATGACGTGAATTTTTTACCAACTTTTTGTTAGTGTAGAGTCGTGCAAAGGCTGCTCCAAAATGGCTGAGTGTGAATGCCTATGAACATGAAAAATATACTAGTATTGCTCTTCAAGTAGTTGGTTTTTTTTTGCAATATTCATATTGCACATATTGATGCTGCAATAAAATTTTGATATATTGTGCAGTCCTGGTAGTTATTTGTTTAACACTGGTCAGCTAAACATGATCTGTTTACAATGTAACTTATACATACAAGGAAGGGGGAGTCTGAAAAGTTCATAGGCTGACAAGTTCATAGTGGTCAAATTTGACCAAAAGTGGTTTATTTTTCAACATAGTCCCCTTTGGTCCACACACTTCTTCCATTGGTGTTGCAGCACTTGGATCCCTACAGTTGAAAAATAAACCACATTTAGTTAAATTTGACCACTATGAACTTTTCAGCCCCTTCTCGTATATTAAAGCCAAGTGTCAAACTTTGAAACAGTGGAAAGGTTTGTAACTCGTTCTGCTGACTCACCATTAAAAAAAAAAATCAATAATTTATTTCAGACATGTCAAACTGCAACAAAACATGACAAATGTAATTTAGTCTAGTTGCAGAGCTTGACACTATGCAGCAGTAGGACGATGTAAAAATAAAACATAACAGGAAGCTTAAATAGCACAGGAAACATCACAATGAACCCGATAATGTAGAGCATTACAAGCACTCTCAACTGGAACACAAGCAAGTACAATGGTGGAGGAAAAAACTGCTGACATAAAGATGCTCTGAGGTGAATACAAATGGAGCAGAAACAAAGCAGATAGAAGCCATAATAAACATCCACTACCATACAGTAAATGCAAGAATATGGACAAAGTCATTAGTGACGGGATGTGCTTTGCACTGAAGAATGCTAATGAGAGTGAATGTATTCACTCATCTTTTCAACAGGGCTTAAAATACAATGACAAAGGGATATTAAATTATTTCAAATATACTAGTAATAATGTGACAACACCAGTAACAACACATATGCATAACAACACAAACAAAGTGGGGGAAAGTTCAGTCATCCACAACAGTCACATGTTCAGTCAGACAGCATGCATGTTAATTTGTCACAAACCATAGTTGATTTATTTTAGGCAAGTAACCTATTAATTAGACGAGTAATGCCGATTTAGCATAAATTAAACAGAAATTCTGCATGGTATTCATGCTGCTTGATTCAGCTTATAATTCATTTTTACTCCCCAAATAATCCTGCGTTACCATTTTTCTCCAATTCTAAAACTTCAGTGCAGTTCTGTCATCTTCACCTAGACACTCACCCTGTAACTACATTATACTTCACATTCATCTGGTGCATGAGCAACAACCCTCCAGCTTCAATCTGCTCCTCCACCACCATAACGTCAAGACTCTGCGAGGTTCTGTCCTATATTCTACAATTTTTGATTGAGTCAAATCACCACAATACTCAAGAGATTTATTAAAATATAAAAAAAAATCCCTCCTTAACAACTTCAACTACAGTATTTCTTTAGGCCACGCATCGACAACTTGCAGCACCCAAGCCACATATGCAACTCTTTTGCTCATAACCACAGTTATGAGTTTGTTGGCCCAGCTGGCGTCCTGGTGCAGCAATAACAACCTGCAGCTGAACGCTCTGAAGACAGTGGAGATGATTGTAGACTTCAGGAAAGTCACTACTCCTCTGCCCCCCCTCACCCTCTCAGGCTCTCCCATCACCACTGCTGATTCCTTCCGCTTCCTAGGCACTACCATCACCAGGGACCTCAAATGGGAGCCGACCATCAGCTCACTCATCAAAAAAGCCCAGCAGAGGATGTTCTTCCTGCGGCAGCTGAGGAAGCTCAAGCTACCCACCAAGATGTTAGTGCAGTTCTACACAGCCATCATCGAGTCCATCCTCACCACCTCCATAACCGTGTGGTACGCAGGAGCCACTGCCAGGGACAGACTAAGGCTGCAGCGCGTCGTGCGCACTGCTGAGAAGGTGATCGGCTGCAAGCTCCCATCTCTCCTGGATCTGTACATCTCCAGGACCCGGAGGCGTGCTGGCCGGATCATAGCCGATCCCTCACACCCTGGTCATGTACTGTTTGCCCCCCTCCCCTCTGGTAGAAGACTTCGGTCCATCCAGACTAAAACCTCCCGTCACATGAACAGCTTCTTCCCCTCTGCCATCAGACTGCTGAACACTAAGTGACTTATTGACTCTCGTGCACTATGTACAGCAGCTCAACCAGACTCATGTCAATCATCACTGTTTTCTTCCTGCATTACCGACTGCACTGTATAGTTCTCCACAGTATCTGCTGCTGGCTAATATATTTTAACTGTTGACCAGTATCACTTAATCTTATCCTACACTTTATTACATGTATAGTTTATTTCTTTTATCTTATCATGTTTAATGTTGCAGCATTGTACCGAGACAAATTCCTAGTTTGTGTACTACATGAACAATGGCAATAAACCTGATTCTGATTCTGACTCTGATTCTGACAAAAATCTGAAGACAAAGTCTAAGAGAAAAAAACACACATTTATTAAAAAAAATAAAAAGATAAAAATTTATCGGAAATAAGCCACAAATTTACGAGGGAAAAAAGCAAACTTACAGTCATGTGAAAAAAATTAGGATACCCCATTCAGTTCTTTATTAAGAAATGTTCACATATCTATGTCTGACCTTGTTTTTATTTGCGTTTTTAACATTTATTTTAGACATTTTAAGTGGGAATGAATGTGGGGCTACCCTAAAAAAGATGGGGGGGGGGTCCTAATTTATTCCTCACTATCTGTTTAGAATTACATTTTACAGAAAATTTGAAAAAAGTCTTTATTTTTAATTGTTGAGTTGTATTCCATGAATCTCCCAGTATTTTTGACATTGATATTAAATATCCATATGTCCAAATCTGCTAAAAAACACACGGGCTTATACAGGGTGTCCTAATTTTTTTCACATGACTGTATAAGAAAGACTTGAATATGTTTTGTTTTTCCATGTAGATATTTTTGGACAAAAATGCTCAATGTTGCTCTTTCCCTAGCAGAGATTTCGGACCCATTTTTGATTCTGTCAGGCTGGCTGGTTAATGTATTTTGGGGTGAATGTTTATGTTGCAGCCCTGTGAGAAATGACTCACTTAGATGCCTCCAGCACCTCAGAGGCATTGATGCTGGCGCCCTCTCCATCGTCAAATGTGGTCTCATTTCCCACCACCACCACCCCACCTTTCAGCGTGCCCAGGGCAGGAAGGCAGCGGCGTGTGACTGTGGAAAAATAAGTTATATTTGTTTCAGCTTCTTGAACAAAGAAAAAAAAAGGAGCTTGAAAATGAACTGAATTCAGGGTAAGCTAAACAAACTTCCCACTTACAGGGTTTACTGGGCATCAACATAGCAGGACACAAGCCATCCCTCAGAAGCTCGGGAGGACTCTGCAACAAACAGAATTTGACCAGCTTACTGCATGTCACAGTATGGATAAATGTTCAAGAAAATAGAGATGTATAAATCTGGAACTGATAGACCAGCACACTCATATTAATGAATGTACTCTGTACTTTATGCTGCTTTCATGATAAAACACCTCGCCATGACAGCAGAGGGATTTCTATCACTAAAGATAGAAAACAGAAGTAGACACAAACCAATCCTATAGTGATTCAAGAAATATTGAAGGACGCAAAAATGTCCTTCCATTTTGCCAATATTTCATTACAAAAGGGAAATACCTCAGCTCTTTCCATCTCATTCACTCATTAAAAGACTGACAGAAACGGCAGAGACACCTTTCAGAAGATATTTCATTCTCTGACAGCTGTTTTATTAGAAAAATCCATCTCCGGCTTGTCATTGTGGTTGCACAAGTCAGAAAAATTTCAGCTTTCAAAAGCACATTTTGTCAAGCAAAGCAGCGTGAAACTGCAGAGTTTTCCATTCTTTCATTGATATAAATAAATCTTCAATTTTTCTGTCAACCACATACCATCAGCATGTAAATTCAGCACAAGTTTAGAAGTTGCGATAAGAAGCTTGTTTTTAAAGGTTTATTTTTGAGGGACTTTTTACCTTTATAAGACAGATACAGTGATGAGAGACAGGAAATGGGGAAAAGAGTAGGGGAGAGGCATGGAAACTTTTGGCCATGCCTCTGTTGCTTGGCAATTAAGTGCCAGAGTGCCATAAAGGCATACAGTGGTGTGAAAAAGTGTCTGTGTTTTGTGCTAATCACAAAATGCAGTTTTTAAATGAAGGTGTTTATTATTAAGGGGAAAAAAAAATTCCAAACCTACATGGCCCTGTGTGAAAAAGTGACCCCCCCCCCACACACACACACACACACCAAGTTATAAATTAATTGTGGTTTATCACAGCTTTGGAAAGCTGAGTTCAATTTCTCTAGCCATACCCAGGCCTGATTATTGCCACACCTGTTC
Source organism: Pholidichthys leucotaenia (assembly GCA_020510985.1). Lineage (NCBI taxonomy): Eukaryota > Metazoa > Chordata > Actinopteri > Cichliformes > Pholidichthyidae > Pholidichthys > Pholidichthys leucotaenia. Next base: position 81,856,989 of record CM035848.1, on the reverse strand, counting down.
TCAATCAAGAAATTAATAGGACCTGCCTGACAAAGTGAAGTAGACCAAAAGATCCTCAAAAGCTAGACATCATGCTGCGATCCAAAGAAATTCAGGAACAAATGAGAAACAAAGTAATTGAGAGCCATCAGTCTAGAAAAGGTTATAAAGCCATTTCTAAAGCTTTGGGACTCCAGCGAACCACAGTGAGAGCCATTATCCACAAATGGCGAAAACATGGGAACAGTGGTGAACCTTCCCAGGAGTGGCCGTAACCAAAATTACCCCAAAAGCGCAGAAACGGCTCATCCAAGAGGTCACAAAAGACCCCACAACAACATCCAAAGAACTGCAGGCCTCACTTGCCTCAGTTAAGATCAGTGTTCATGACTCCACCATAAGAAAGAGACTGGGCAAAAATGGCTTGCATGGCAGAGTTCCAAGACGAAAACCACTGCTGAGCAAAAAGAACAAAGGCTCATTTCAGTTTTGTCAGAAAACATCTTGATGATTCCCAAAATTTCTGTTAAAATACTCTATGTGAACTGACGAGACAAAAGTTGAACTTTTTGGAAGGTGTGTGTACCATTACATCTGGCATAAAAGTAACACGGCATTTCAGAAAAGGAACATCATACCAACAGTAAAATATGGTGGTGGTAGTGTGATGATCTGGGGCTGTTTTGCTGCTTCAGGACCTGGAAGAATTGCTGTGGTAAATGGAACCATGAATTCTGCTGTCTACCAAAAAATCCTGAAGGAGAATGTCCAGCCATCTGTTCGTGACCTCAAGCTGAAGCACACTTGGGTTCTGCAGCAGGACAATGATCCAAAGCACACCAGCAAGTCCACCTGTGAGGCAATCACTGCAATCAAACGATTTCTGTAACTGTCAATGAGACTTCTGCACCTCTCAGCAGGTATTTTGGCCCACTCCTCATGAGCAAACTGCTCCAGTTGTCTCACATTTGAAGGGTGCCTTCTCCAGACGGCATGTTTCAGCTCCTTCCACAGATGTTCAATAGGATTTAGATCAGGGCTCATAGAAGGCCACTTTAGAATAGTCCAATGTTTCGCTCTTAGCCATTCTTGGGTGTTTTTAGCTGTGTGTTTTGGGTCATTATTCTGTTGCAAGACCCATGACCTGCGACTGAGACCAAGCTGTCTGATACTGGGCAGCACATTTCTCTCTAGAATACCTTGATAGTCTTGAGATTTCATTATACCCTGCACAGATTCAAGACACCCTGTGCCAGATGCAGCAAAGTAGCCCCAGAACATAACCTCCTCCATGTTTCACAGAAGGGACAGTGTTCTTTTCTTGGTATGCTTCATTTTTGCGTCTGTGAACATAGAGCTGATGTGCCTTGCCAAAAAGTTCCAGTTTTGTCTCGTCTGTCCATAGGACATTCTCCCAGAAGCTTTGTGGCTTGTCAACATGCAGTTTTGCAAATTCCAGTCTGGCTTTTTTATGATTTGTTTTCAACAGTGGTGTCCTCCTTGGTCGTCTCCCATGAAGTTCACTTTGGCTCAAACAACGACGGATGGTGCAATCTGACACTGATGTACCTTGACCCTGAGAGTTCCCCTTGAATGTGTTTAGAGGTTGTTCTGGGCTCTTTTGTTACCATTCGTATTACCCATCTCCTCCTGTGGCCACGTCCAGGGAGGTTGGCTACAGTCCCGTGGATCTTAACTTTCTGAATAATATGTGCAACTGTAGTCACAGGAACATCAAGTTGCTTGGAGATTGTCTTATAGCCTTTACCTTTAACATGTTTGTCTATAATTTTCTTTCTAATCTCCTGAGACAACTCTCTCCTTTGCTTCCTCTGGTCCATGTTTAGTGTGGTACACACCATGTCACCAAATAGCACAGTGACTAATTATCACCCTTTAAATAGGCCAACTGACTGATTACAAGTTTGTAGACACCTGTGATGTTAATTAGAGGACACATCTTGGTTGAACATGTCCCTATGGTCACATTATTTTCAATCTTTAATAGGGGTACTGTGGTCTATATTAATCATATATTCCATAACCTACATATGTTGAAGCATGTGAGAATATTTGGTGATTACATATGTAAGGCGACTTCACACCTCAGAACAGGACAAAGACTCTCAACCGCCAGTGAAGAACAAAGACTTTCCCAGACACTGCGGTGGAGACCGGAGGAGCTGCCCTGACCCCCCAGGGCCTTGAGGAGGAGTATGAAGACAATGGGGGGATTAAGATAATGAGGGATGTCAGCTTTTGATATGCATGTCTTTTGTTATGTGCAAGTATAAGTTCATAGAGCCGAAAGCGTTCGGTCTCTTTTTCCTTCTTCTGCTGCTGCACCTAGATGAGACTTGTTAGAGGAGCTGATAATAAACTTTGGTTTATGAATCACATCGCCTCGTTATTTCAAGCTCCTCTACAGGTACCATCATTTTTGCCCAGGCCTGTTTCATGAGTTTGTTTTTTAAAGTAATTCTGTTGAACCACAATTCAAAAGCATTGTCTGATTTTCATTGGTTAATTTTCATAGAATTTTTATTTATTACCACTTTTGTCAGATTCAAGTTATTTCTGTGACCATTGTGGGTTTTTCTTTCATTAACAGAGGGGTACCAACAATTTTGTCCACGGCTGTATGATATTGAATTGTAACTCTCTAGCTTTGTTAGTAAAAAGGTAGTTTGCACTACCTGACCGCACCTCATCCCATATATCAGGTGAAAATGATTCTCCAAAATCCACTTCCCAAAGAGATCTGACATGGGCTGTGCAATCATTGGATGGGACTGAGGGGGTCTTGTAGAGCCTAGTGATTAGTTTTCTAGTGTCTGGTTTCTGAATCACCTCCTCCATAGATGAAAAAGAGACCCCATTAGGATGCAGCTTAGTGGATGAAGAAATAAAACTACGAATTTGCAGATACCTAAAAAAGTTATTCTGTGGGAGGTTATACTTCTCTCTGAGCTGCTCGAAAGACAGCAGAGTGCCCTCTGTCATCAAGTCGCCTACAGTTTTTACTCCCCTATCAAACCACAAGGAGAAGGCTTGGTTAGCCAGACCAAGGGGAAAATCCGGGTTAAAATAAATAGGTGTGGGGGGAAAAGGAGCCATCCTGATTTCCAAGCTTCTTCACCGTCCTCCAAACTTTTAAAGTATTCTGCAAAATAAAATTCCCCTTTAATTTGAGACAAACCCATTTCTTAGATGCGTATAATATGCGACTAAGAGGAATAGGGGCCACCAGAGCCGCCTCTATATTAAGCCAGGTGGATGTCGGATCATTTTTAAACCAGTGCCAAATGTAAATAGAGAGGGAAGCAATTTAATATCGCCTAAAATCTGACACTGCCAGGCCTCCTTCACCCAGTGGGCGCTGTAATGTGCTAAGTTTTAACCTGGCTCGCTTGTTCCTCCAGAGAAAAGATGTCAAAGAGCTATTAAGAATAGCAAGTGATTTTCTTGTTAAGAGAGCTGGGATCATCTGGAAGGGATACAATAACTGAGGAAGCATAACCATTTTGACAAGGTTGACCCGTCCTAAAGAGAGATAGAGGCAAGGCCGTCCAGCGGGCCAAGTCCTCCTTGATTCTATGAATTACAGGGACAAAGTTGGCTTTATATAAGCCAGAAAGAGAGGGAGTAATGTGTATGCCCAAATAAACAAAACCTGATGGAGACCAGCGGAAGGGGGTAGAGCATAGTGGAGACCAAGATACCTGAGGGGTAAGGGGCATGGCTTCAGATTTAGAGTAGTTAATCTTATAACCTGAAAAATGGCCAAAAGAATTAATTATTTCAACAACTCTTGTAATAGAAGATTCTGGGTTACTTAGCTAGAGGAGGACATCATCACAATAAAGGGAAATTTTATGATTTGTGGAACCCACATCTATACCTGTTACCAAGGAATCACATCTAATGGCCTCCGCTAAGGGCGCCATAGCAAGGGCAAACAGAATTGGTAAGACTGGGCAAGCCCTGTCTAGAACCACGTCTTACTGTGAATGTGGAGGACCTCAGGCCATTTGTAATAACAGAGGCATGGGGGGTAGCATATAGCAAGGATATCCACCTAATAAAGTTGTCACCAAGATTGAATTTTGAGAGGACACCTAGAAGATAAGGCCATTCAATCCTATCAAAGGCCTTTTCTGCATCAAGGGAGACAACAAGAGATTTGACCTTTGACCTTGATCCATTCTGAATAATACTTAAGAGTCTACATTATGAAGGGAATTACGACCCAATATAAATCCAGTTTGGTCTGTTGAAATTTAATCTGGCATGACACCTTCAAGTCTCTTCGCCAATATTTTAGCCAATAATTTTAGCCAATAATTTTCGGTCAACGTCCAGCAAGGCAATCGGCCTGTAGGATGTGCACTCATCTGCAGTTGCAATTAGCGAATCCTTAAAAGCCTTATAAAATTCTGGAGTCAAACCATCAGGCCCCGGGGTCTTATTATTTTGCAAGCTGTTAACCGCCTCTTTTTGTGTATTGGATGCTTGAGGTAGTTTGACTAATGATAAAAAACTATGCATCAAAGTCTCTGAGTTGTGATCTGACTCAGAAGTGTATAAACCTTCATAGAACTAAAGGAAAGAGTTGTTAATATCTTTGTTGTTATAAACTCTTTTACCAGAACTATCCTTTATGCCTGGAATAGCCTGGGAGCCAGTATTACCTTTATTAGATTTGCCAGATACTTGCTTGGCTTATTGCCGAATTCATATACTGTAACTTATGCTTACCAAGTAGTATAGATCTCTGAGCTTCTTTAGATAAAAGTGCAACTAGAGCTGCTGTGGTGGTATCAATTTGAAATCTCAGATTATCTGAAGTTTTAAGGTTAAATTCACGTTGCAGTTCACTTAATTTACCTTCAAGAAACTGTTGCTCTGTCCTCTGTTTTTTCTTAAGATTTGCCAAGAATGATATAGTGAGGCCTCAAACAGCTTTACCAGTTTCCCAGAGTAAATTAGGTGATACATCAGAGATATTATTTTCAGCAATAAAATGATTAAGCTGTTCTGATAGATATGTTTTAAAATTGGGATTTTTAAGAAGGTAATTTGGAAAGTGCCATTGCCACCTAGTGCTTTGAGTCTTGCGGGACATGACCAAAAATATGGGTGAGTGATGACCGATAATAATATTGCCAATGGAGCAAGCGAGTACTCTTTGAAGGGCATATTTAGGAGTAAAAAAATAATCAATTCTAGAAGATGTTTTATGCACTTTTGAGTAAAATGTATACTGCCGATCAGTGGGGTGAAGTGTCCTCCAGGTATCAAAGTAAATATCAGCACAGCAACCAAGTAAAGAGTGAGTTTGTCCAACAATAGACACTACCGTTTTTTAAACGTGGATATAGACAACAGTTGAAATTGCCCGTGTAGCATCATCTCACTTTGGCTCATCAATAAGAATTATTCTTCTGCTTAAAGACATTGTTTCACCCAGGAAAAGGACAGTCAAGAACTACTCTGTCATTCCCCCAGGCCACGGCTCAACTCACATTCCTTTGTTAAAACCAGTCTAAGGAATTCACCCTAATGCATTTCCTGTTTTGACTTTTATGGCCCCATAAACGTGGAGACATGGAACAGAACCCTGGAGTACGTCATATGGTCACTACAAAGATCCACAACTCAATATTGCCCCCTTCTGGCAACTCTGGAACATGCCGATCTAACCTGTGAAGCTTTTCATCACATCTGTGTTAACTCAATTCTAAACCTTCTCTTCTTTTCCAGGACCATGAAAAGCCAAATGGACTCTTGATGTTTATTCTGGATAATCAGTAATAGGTTTGAAATATATTAATCCGTGATTTTACATATAAATGAATGTTTATTCCTGCATGTTAATTTATAAGCACTGGGTATAAGTTACATTAATCACTAAGGTTAGCTTAGTTTCTACATAAGGGTATAGAGGTATTAAAATGTGTATTAGATTTGCCAAAATATCTCTCAAATCATGTGACCGATCTCAGCCAATCTTTGCTTGACAACAGCTCTCTCTAGGTTCAGACAAAAGACTGTTTGCTCATTGGACTAAAGTTCAATAAAGCCCGCCCATGAAGGAAGCCTATTGGCTGAGCTCCTGTCAACCCGGAAGCCCGCGAAAGTTCGACTGAATTTATAAAAGGAGGGAGACCCCTTGCTTCTTCCTCTTTTCGCTCTCTCTTGTCTCTTTTGTCTCTTGCCCATTGTTCTGTTCACTTCGTCTGTCTACAGCAGACAACCACTGGAGAACAATGGGACTTATCCCACATGTTTCTTTTCTACGATCACAGAGCCTGAAGTATCATGTTTTGTTTGTACCCTCTTTGTAATTTTAATGTTTTTTTCTTTTCTCTTAAATATCTGGAAATTGATTCTTTTTTCTTTGAGCTCAATTCTAATTAGGAATTAAACTCCAATCCTAGACGTTTATTCTTATAACTTTTTCCTGTTGAACTTTCTGGAAAACCACCGTTTTTAATTTTAATCTAAGTTTAAATCTTGACCTTTTTTTTATTTTATATTGACCAACTTACACACTAGAAACTATTTTCATCTCCACCAGTCCGAAGATCTGTTGATTTTGCTATCAAATCAGATTTTTAATTATCCTTAAATTCCTCATGAGAAGCCACAGATTCTCGACGCAGCTCGCCACGACCACGCACAGCTGAAGAAATCACCACGCCACGAGGAGGAGACACCCTGGGCCAGATCGCAGCCCAGGTGATCAACACATCAAAATCTCATCTTGTGACAACCGAATATTTGCTGGACAAATATTCTGGGTTTTGGCATTTTTCCACATCGAAAACTTCCAGACGGCGACACAGGAGGATCTTCATTTCCAACTGCCACGCAAGTAATCACGTGAGCGACATTCTTGTTCATCTACTGAGTTAAAACTTCTGAGGTTCAATAATAATTTAATATCTGATCAGATGCAAAATTACAGAGCAAGTAATATAACCTTTCTTTTCATTAAAATCCTGTTTTCATTTTCTTAGAGTAATCCAGAACTTTTCATATAATTAGTAAAACTTTCTCCATAAATTTGTGTTGTTTCCATAATCTGTTGACTTCAAACTGATCTAAATTCATTTCATAGTTAACCCTGGTTCTGCAAATGTTGACAATGTTAATCTATCATTTACAAGTTTAATTTTATGGTTAATGAAATCACTGCAATGTCGTTTAATCATCATTTCATTTAATAAATATGTAAAAATGAGAGAAGTTGTTGAGAATCTATTTCATTCTGAGTCTGGTTTAAGTCCCCAGTATTGAATTCACTAAAATTTTGAGACTGATTATTGATTAATTTATTGAGTGATAACACAGGTATAAGTGAAATTAAAGATTAAATTGCTTCTTAGAGATAGAAGCTGGTGCCCCACGAGTGTTACATTAATTCTTCCTGTGTGTATGAACCGAGAATTCATCTCAGGTTCCAAGACATTAATATAAATTAAATAATTTTTATACCTGATCATAATTATTAATTCATATACTGTTACACCCACTATCACAGAGGACTCAACAGTCCACTCAGAGAACAGAGAGAATACCTTAGTATAAAAATCAGTTGAGCGAATCGGGGGGGGGGGGCATACACATTTAAATAGGACACAGGGTCCCCAAAGAGTGTCCCTCTAATTGTGACATGCCTTCCTGCAGTATCAGCCTTAATCTCCACCCCTGTCAAAGGAAGGGATTTATGAACCAAAATGGCTACCCCTCTGCTGTTAGTAGTGAAGGAGGAATAGTAGATCTGGCCCACCCATTCCCTTCTTAACTTCAGGTGTTCATCGTTGTTTACATGGGTCTCTTGTAGGAATGCTATCTGTACCCTCTCTTTTTTAAATAGTTAAGAATTTTTTTATGTTTAATAGGGGTCTGGATCCCACGTACATTCCAAGAACACAATTTAATTTCTGGGCTGCTAACCATTATTCCAAATGATACGAAAAATACTTTTGTTTAAAAGGTTATACAATGACAATTTATATATGGAACCTCCTGACAAATACAAACAATACAACAAAAATCAAAACAAACAGAAAAGGGGAGTGTGGAGAAAAAGAATGAAAAACAAAAAACCTCCCTCATACTTTGAACGCTTCCCTAAACTGAGCGTCTACACCCTACAAAATACAACTTAACTCTGCACTAAACCAGTGCTCTATACGCAAATGTATAGTTTAAACATCTGAGGAACTTTAAAAATAAAATACTCCTTTAAAAAAAGTAACATGAGCATTGATATTACCTCGACTCACTACATCCAAACCCGTACAATGAAACCACTTAAAGTGAATTAAAAAGTCCATAAAGTGACAAGAAAAAGAACTTATTAAACTGCTTAATTTATATACTGTAAGTCTGGAAACTGGAGACTGCCCCAAAGGGCTAGTGAAAAGTTACCCATTGGTGTCATCCTCATGGACCGCTCGGAGGGATGGGGCTATGGTCTCTGAATAAAAATTCTCCGCCTCCTCTGCTGTATCAAAGCTGTATTTGCCGCCGTTGAATGACACTTGGAGTCGGGGCAGGAAACACCAAGCCGTATCTGACATCTGCAGCGTGAAGCTTTCGCTTGATGTTATTGAAAGATGCCCTCCGTTTGGTGACATCAGCAGTAAAATCAGGGAAAATGTAGACTTTGTGACCGTGGAAAGTAAGCGGGCCCTTCTCTCTGGTGAGCTGGAGGATGCGCTGTTTCACTCTGAAATGGTGCACCTTTACAATCATGGGTCTCGGGGGAGCATTTTGACCCCGGACAGGCCGGGAAGCAAGGCAATGGATGCGCTTGGTCCAACATCTCAGGCCCATCAGGAACCACCACCATACCCAGCGTCTCGGTGAAGAAGTCGGTCATAAATATTGTCACTTGTGGCCCCTCTGTGTTTTCCGGTAGACCAAAGCACATGGGAGATTTTGGCGTCTGCTACTCGATTCGAGGTCCTCCGTTTTAGCCATTAGCAGTTTGTTGCATTTCTCCAACGTTTCACTCCTGGCTTTGAGCGCCATAATCCTGTCGTCACACTCCTGCAGAGAAGTTTCGAACTCGGTCAGACTTGTCCCAAACGAGTCCATAGAAGTCTGCAGTGTGCCTAATGAGTCCCGCGTTTCATCTCGGAAACTTTCAATTAGCCTTACCAGGCCCAAAAGTGACGGCTCTTCTGCGTCCCCATCAACGCCATGTACAGGAGACGGGTAGTTAGCTTTCTCGCTAGCTTGACGGTTAAGGGCTCGGGTAGAGCGTTCCTGATGGGAAGGATTCTTCCCAGACATGTCAGCGGGTTTCTCAAGTGGTCCTAATATGAAAAGGAGAAATATAACGAGGCAAAGTGACGTTTAAAATAACATTTATGAAAAGATATGTCGGAGCTAGTAAGGGCGCGTCTACGCCGTATCCATGCTCCGCCTCCTTGTCCATAAGCATTAATGTTAACTTTCCCTCCCTGACAGCTGCCTGTCAGCACCCTGGGAGTTTTTACAGTGTCCAGTTTTTAAGGTTCCTTTCAGGCATCTCACACGCGCGCCCCCTGGAAGTTGGAGCCGGTTGGACAGTGGGAGCAGGCCTCTACTCTACGGCAAGCCCATTCTCTGAGGTCTTTCTGATGGGTGGCCATTCTGAGCTGCTCTAGGAGGCTGCAAAGGAACCACTGAAGACTCACTAGAGATGAGACCCTCCACTGGTGAACAGTAACAGAGCTGACCTGCAGATGCTGTTGTGGTTAGCCATTAGCATGGGCTGTGCTATTATTTGGGAGAGGAGGAGGTGATGGCAGGTGTTAGGAGGTGTAGCCAAGCTATAACTTTGTTTTGGTTTAAAAGTGGAGCTCTAGTGTGACATTCAGAGGTACAGAAAAATCCTGACTGCTCCTTTAAAATTAATGCCTGGAAAATGTATAATACGGGCTCTTAAAAGAAAATTTTGAAACTCTTCTGGTCTCCCTCTGGTTATATGGGTTAATTTCAACTTAACCTATATATGAATCAAAGGTAGATCTAATCTTAATATTTTACCAATGCGGCAAAGTCCACTCCTTCCTTGCAGTATTTTTGGTAGTATTCACGCTCTTCGTTGGTGCCAAGCTTGGCTTTCACCAGTGTCAGATATTTGTTGGGACAACTGTCCACACATATCTGGAGAGAAAACATAACACACAGTCATTATATTTCATTGGTAGTTTAAACATTCCCCCAAAAGTCACAGAAGGTCTTATTGCTTCTGACCTGAGTGGTGGGACACTGAAGCTCCAGCAGCACTAGAGGACTGGCACATTTCAGGATGTTGAAGTAGAACAGGAGAGGCTTCTTCCTGTTGTGAGATAGTGAAGTAAAGTTATTATTAGGTCTTCACCATGAATACATGCTGACTGAAACGTTTTGAAGGACACTTCTGTGGTGTCATACTGTCAAGTCACTTACTGCAGAGGTGTGCCGCCTTGTCCACAGAACTGCCCCCTGCTGTCTGTGGGGTAAATCACCTTTCTGGGGTCACCCTGAGACCAGGCTACACAGAGAAAAAATACAAACCAAGTAGAATGAATTTTAAAAGTGCAGATTTGGGTCACCAATTTCGGACACAACTGCCAATGAATAAAGCTTATAAATCATATCTAAATATACTGTAACTCCAAACACACTATATTCATCTACTTACATCAGACAGACAGTATTACTTAAATAATTAAAAGAAGACAAAATGAACCTACTTGAGCTATGACAGTATTACTGTATGAGAGATTTAGGTTAATGTGTATATGTCATGTGTACAGTATATGAACACTACCATTATGAATAAACAAACTGCATCAAACAGCATGGTACTGACTTCAGTGTAAGTCATAAATAAAACATGTTGCATAACTCTTCTGGGGTTTCCTAAACATCTTCATCTATCTGTTGTTCATCAGTGTGGTGTCTGAGGCAGATGTCTGTACAGTTCTTGCAACCTTGTCATATACATAGACAAATACTTTCAAAATGGATTAATGAGCAAAGAGCTAATTATCCTGTTATGGGGTACCCCCCCACAGCAGCCACGGACAAACACAGCGCTCGACTAGAGCAATTAACAGGACAGTGAGATGTGTGTGTTGAGATCAATAGGCAGCCTTCCTGTGCTTAGTTCAGGCACCAGCATCCTGTGGATATGTATGACGCAAATGCAAACATTCATGCTTCCTGCTCGCATTGTGGTACAAATGTCACATGTCTGAATGCATTTCCTTTGATGATAAAATGCCTTTGATGTATTGTCCGTTGCTGGGTATTTAAGTGGCTGAATTCATATGTTCACTCTCTGTTCTTCTTCTGACTGCTTCTGACTACAGCTCATGAGAGCCTGAGAGCGATCCCCAGCATGCTTATACAGCAGCTGGGGTGAGCTCCGTGATGGCGATGATTTGATCAATAAACTTCATTAAAACTCCAGACGCCGTGTCTTATTTTAACATCGCCACACTGTAACAAATAATTCTGGGATCTACAGCATGGTTGCATTCAACTTCAGGCTGGAAACAACAGAAGTGGACCGGTGCTAAGGCTTAAGCACCCTGGCAAGGACTTAGTCTCCAGTTTGTTTTAAAACCAGGTGACATGCAGTGGGGCAAAAAAGTATTTAGTCAGCCACCAATTGTGCAAGTTCTCCCACTTAAAAGATGAGAGAGGTCTCCAATTTTCATCATAGGTATACCTCAACTATGAGAGACAAAATGAGAAAAAAAAAATCCAGAAAATCACATTGAAGGATTTTTAAACAATTTATTTGTAAATTATGGTGGAAAATAAGTATTTGGTCACCTACAAACAAGCAAGATTTCTGGCTCTCACAGACCTGTAACTTCTTCTTTAAGAGGCTCCTCTGTCCTCCACTCGTTACCTGTATTAATGGCACCTGTTTGAACTTGTTATCAGTATAAAAGACACCTGTCCACAACCTCAAACAGTCAGACTCCAAACTCCACTATGGCCAAGACCAAAGAGCTGTCAAAGGACACCAGAAACAAAACTGTAGACCTGCACCAGGCTGGGAAGACTGAATCTGCAATAGGTAAGCAGCTTGGTGTGAAGAAATCAACTGTAGGAGCAATTATTAGAAAATGGAAGTCATACAAGACCACTGATAATCTCCCTCGATCTGGGGCTCCACGCAAGATCTCACCCCGTGGGGTCAAAATGATCATGAGAACTTTGAGCAAAAATCCCAGAACCACACGGGGGGACCTAGTGAATGACCTGCAGAGAGCTGGGACCAAAGTAACAAAGGCTACCATCAGTAACGCACTATGCCGCCAGGGACTCAAATCCTGCAGTGCTAGACATGTCCCCCTGCTTAAGCCAGTACATGTCCAGGCCCGTCTGAAGTTTGCTAGAGAGCATTTGGATGATCCAGAAGAGGATTGGGAGAATGTCATATGGTCAGGTTAAACCAAAATAGAACTTTTTGGTAAAAACTCAACTTGTCGTGTTTGGAGGAGAAAGAACACCATACCTCCTGAGAAGCATGGGGGTGGAAACATCGTGCTTTGGGGCTGTTTTTCTGCAAAGGGACCAGGACGACTGATCCGTGTAAAGGAAAGAATGAATGGGGCCATGTATCATGAGATTTTGAGTGAAAACCTCTTTCCATCAGCAAGGGCATTGAAGATGAAACGTGGTTGGGTCTTTCAGCATGACAATGATCTCAAACACACCGCCCGGGCAATGAAGGAGTGGCTTCGTAAGAAGCATTTCAAGGTCCTGGAGTGGCCTAGCCAGTCTCCAGATCTCAACCCCATAGAAAATCTTTGGAGGGAGTTGAAAGTCCATGTTGCCCAGCGACAGCCCCAAAACATCACTGCTCTAGAGGAGATCTGCATGGAGGAATGGGCCAAAATACCAGCAACAGTGTGTGAAAACGTTTGACCTCTGTCATTGCCAACAAAGGGTATATAACAAAGTATTGAGATGAACTTTTGTTATTGACCAAATACTTATTTTCCACCATAATTTGCAAATAAATTCTTTAAAAATCAGACAATGTGATTTTCTGGCTTTTTTTTTCTCATTTTGTCTCTCATAGTTGAGGTATGAGAGACACTGCCTTTAATACAATCCAACCTCATATTTTAGTTGAAAGGCTCCTGCAATAATTTGATTTGAGCAATAATCTGGTGGGTTGGATTCTGGATTTCTTAACCAACAGGACACAGAGAGTAAGGGTCAATGGTACATTGTCTGAGCAAAAGTGCTCTTCTACTGGCTCTCCTCAGGGGTGTGTGTTGTCACCACTACTCTTCATCCTGTACACAAATACGTGTCGGAGCAGACATGACAACAGACACATTATAAAGTATGCTGATGATTCAGTTATTGTCAGTCTCCTCCAGGGTGGTGAGAGTGGCCATGGCCCAGTAGTTGATGATTTTGTTCACTGGTGTGAGGACTCCTACCTGCAGCTGAATACGACAAAAACTAAAGATATGATTATTGACTTTAGGAGGAAAACTCCCAGACACAAAGTCACCGTACTAAAAGGCCAGACCACCGAATGTGTACAATCCTACAAATATCTTGGGACGATTACTGATAGTAATTTAAACTTTGAAGAGAACTGTGAAAGGGTGTGCAAAAAGGGTCAGCAACATTTGCATTGTTTAAGGAAACTTGCACGCTTCCAAATTGACCAAACCATAATGACAATGTTTTATCGGGCTTTTATTGAATCTGTTTTATCCTTTTCTTTAGTGTCATGGTTTGGTCAGATAAAACTGAAACAGAGGAAATCCTTGGATCAGGTAGTTAGATGGTCCAGTTTGCTTGGTGAGTCACAGCTGAGCCTGACATCCTTGTACACCAGACAGGTACAGAGGATTGCTACCTCCATTTTAAATGATGACTCCCACCCTTTGCACTGCCACTTTCAGCTTCTTCCCTCAAGACGGAGGTTTGCTGTCCCAAAAAGTAAAACCCAGCGCTACAAAAACAGCTTTGTTCCTGCTGCTGTCAAAGAGCTGAACAAGTTGTAACAATATATTGCACATAATTTAGTTACCTATTTATTAACTCCATTTTATATTTACTTATTTTTGTAGGATTTTTATCTGGCTTCTAAATCTTTTATTCGGTTTTAGACCTTTGAGTTTTTAACCTCTTTGACTAGTCTTTTAACTTTTTAATATGGCCCTTCTCTCTTATCTCTGGCTTTTCTCTCATCTCGTTGTCTTTATATCCTGATTGATGGAGCCTTGAGTATTTTTATCATGTTTATAGTCAGCTTCATGTGTGCCTGTGTTTGTGTTTATGTTAAATGTATTTGTGGTTTGTAAATATGGATGTCACCAGACTGCAAAACAAATCTACCCACGGGCACAAATAAAGTAACCTGAACCTGTATACCTATGATGAAAATTGGAGACCTCTCTCATCTTTTAAGTGGGAGAACTTGCACAATTAGTGGCTGACTAAATACTTTTTTACCCCACTGTACAGTAGAGACTGTCAGTAATATAGTGAGTCCCACCAAGGAATTTCTGCTTACCTACTTTGAACACTAATGCGGCCCAGATAAATATCACCCGTATTCAATTAAATGTAAAACTTGCAACTAAGACCATAAAGTTGTCAGGACATGGAGGTACCAATACTCAATATATCAGTACATTTATAAAATGCCTATATCACACCTACACATGTGGACAAAATTGTTGGTACCCCCCTGTTAATGAAAGAAAACCCCACAATGGTCACAGAAATAACTTGAATCTGACAAAAGTGGTAATAAATAAAAAGTCTATGAAAATTAACCAATGAAAATCAGACAATGCTTTTGAATTGTGGTTCAACAGAATTATTTTAAAAAACAAACTCATGAAACAGGCTTAGACAAAAACGATGGTACCCTTAACTTAATATTTTGTTGCACAACCTTTTGAGGCAATCACTGTAATCAAACCATTTCTGTAACTGTCAGTGAAACTTCTGCACCTCTCAGCAGGTATTTTGGCCCACTCCTCATGAGCAAACTGCTCCAGTTGTCTCAGGTTTGAAGGGTGC
Organism: Pholidichthys leucotaenia; assembly: GCA_020510985.1. Taxonomy (NCBI): domain Eukaryota; kingdom Metazoa; phylum Chordata; class Actinopteri; order Cichliformes; family Pholidichthyidae; genus Pholidichthys; species Pholidichthys leucotaenia. The sequence goes on along the minus strand of CM035848.1, from coordinate 81,841,947 downwards.
CTTCTCCAGACGGCCTGTTTCAGCTCCTTCCACAGATGTTCAATAGGATTTAGATCAGGGCTCATAGAAGGCCACTTTAGAATAGTCCAATGTTTCGCTCTTAGCCATTCTTGGGTGTTTTTAGCTGTGTGTTTTGGGTCATTATCCTGTTGCAAGACCCATGACCTGGGACTGAGAACCAAGCTGTTTGACACTGAGCAGCACATTTCTCTCTAGAATACCTTGATAGTCTTGAGATTTCATTGTACCCTGCACAGATTCAAGACACCCTGTGCCAGATGCAGCAAAGTAGCCCCAGAACATAACAGAACCTCCTCCATGTTTCACAGTAGGGACAGTGTTCTTTTCTTGGTATGCTTCATTTTTGCGTCTGTGAACATAGAGCTGATGTGCCTTGCCAAAAAGTTCCAGTTTTGTCTCATCTGTCCATAGGACATTCTCCCAGAAGCTTTGTGGCTTGTCAACATGCAGTTTGGCAAATTCCAGTCTGGCTTTTTTATGATTTGTTTTCAACAGTGGTGTCCTCCTTGGTCGTCTCCCATGAAGTCCACTTTGGCTCAAACAACGACGGATGGTGCAATCTGACACTGATGTACCTTGACCTTGGACTTCACCTTGAATGTGTTTAGAGGTTGTTCTGGGCTCTTTTGTTACCATTCGTATTATCCGTCTCTTCCATTTTTCATCAAGTTTCCTCCTGCGGCCACATCCAGGGAGGTTGACTACAGTCCCGTGGATCTTAAATTTCTGAATAATATATGCAACTGTAGTCACAGGAACATCAAGCTGCTTGGAGATGGGTCTTATAGCCTTTACCTTTAACATGCTTGTCTATAATTTTCTTTCTAATCTCCTGAGACAACTCTCTCCTTTGCTTCCTCTGGTCCATTTTTAGTGTGGTACACACCATGTCAGCAAACAGCACAGTGACTACGTGTCACCCTTTAACCTGTTGCACTTCTGTGTACCGTGGGCGGGCACGTCTCTGCGTCCTAGAGCGCACTGAAAAAAAAAAGCTGCAATTCCGTTCTTCCACTACAGACACAGCCGCGAACAGATTAGATGTGATTGACCTCTCATTCGACTAATAAGAGCCTTGAATTGGGTTTCTGAAACCTTGAAGAACCAATGACTGAAAACCTAGCAAGAAGGACCCGCCTACCAACGGCTGCGAATGAAGCGAGCCAATTGAAGCACAGAAGTTTGAAAGCTGTTTTGTGTAAGGCTGGGTGAAGAGAGACTGACTGCTGCAGCAGATGAAAAAAGGACCCACAGGAAGAACCGTCACAGATCCAGCAGCACGGAGACCACCCACAAGTGCGACCTGTGTGTCAGGGACTGCCATTCGCGCATCGGCCTGTTCAGCCACAGGCGGTGCTGTCCCAGCAGAGTAGACGTTTAGGATTCTCTTCCATGGTCATCATAGACCGACGGAGGCCGACGACGAAGGATGGGTGACACACACGCGTTCGCCAGCCTTTTTTTATTACTACTGTTATTTGTTTTGAAAAATCGTTCGCCAAAACCGCAATCATGGAAGCGCAAAACCGCAATAATGGAATTATGTTTTGACCGGGTCGCGAGACCAGAACCACGAGTCCGTAATAAGCGGACCAGCTTCATGTTCGTCTGACAATGAGGAAGAGAAGTTTGCCAGCTACGCTGCTGTTGTGAACAGGTAAGTGTTATAAGCTAAATTATTCTTTATCCCTGAAAATTGTAATCAAAAATGACTTTTGACCGATCGGTAAATCACAACTGTGCGTCATTGCCACATGACGGACCGCGGCACACGAACGATGTCCGTCCTCTGTAGAGGGGGCCCCCCACACACACACACACACAGCCCTGAGTGTCACCTTTCATTAGAGCCCAAGATGAAGCTTCTATATTGAATCATTCAAAAGTTACAGACGTTTTTCCAAACTATGCTATTCGGCACAATTTGGCACAGTTCAAAAACGCCTGGGAACAACCTGAGAACAAAGCTGTGTAATATATTCATTTTTTGTGGTATTGTTACAAAATTTGGACCTCAGCTGGATAACACTTGGTTCTACATTTCTGTTGCATTTTCCAGCCCGGATCTGAAGCTGTGTGTTATTTGCAAGCATTTGTATCCAAAAAAACACCCAGGCGAAATTTATTTTCTTCAAGTTCACTATGTTTAGATGACTGTTACTCCGTGGCCGGAGCACTTAGAGAGATTATGACTGTTTTGCCCAAAAATTCAAAGTGTTTTCTTTTAAATGAGACCAACCCCATGAAGATGCTGCAAAGGGTTGAAGAACAACTTTTGATTTACTTTGGGCACGTTATTTTTTGGCGTTTTTAGGGAAATTGACCAGAGTGCAAGGGGTTAAACAGGTCGACTGACTGATTACAAGTTTGTAGACACCTGTGATGTTAATTAGAGGACACATCTTGGTTGAACATGTCCCTATGGTCACATTATTTTCAATCTTTTCTAGGGGTACCATCATTTTTGTCCAGGCCTGTTTCTTGAGTTTGTTTTTTAAAGTAATTCTGTTGAACCACAATTCAAAAGCACTGTCTGATTTTCATTGGTTAATTTTCATAGAATTTTTATTTATTACCACTTTTGTCAGATTCAAGTTATTTCTGTGACCATTGTGGGGTTTTCTTTCATTAACAGAGGGGTACTAACAATTTTGTCCACGTGTGTATTGAATATAATTTGCCACGTTAATATAACGCGGCAACGTAATTTAGCTTACTTCTCTCAGCAGCAGCAGCTCTCTCAACCAGCCATTCCACGCAGAAAGAAGCTCATAGAGTGCATTTTAAACTGCAGCTCAGGGGACATCTTTCTTCAGAAAATTACTTTTACATATTCACACTTTCAGGAGTTTGGCCTACTCTGGAGTTGCCCCGGGCGAGAGGTGGCGAGCAGGGGTGGTTATTTTTGTATCCCCCCCCACCTTGCTGCCTCTATATTGGGGTTTTCCAAGGTGGACAAAAGGGTTGTTTCCCTGTGCCTTTGGGTTGGGAAACGGGTCCTGACCATCATTTGTGTCTATGCACCAAATGGTGGTTCAGAGCACCCACCCTTTTTGGAGTCTCTGACAGTGGTGCTGGAGAGTGCTCCTCTTGGAGACTCCATTGTCCTACTGGGGGACTTCAATGTGCACGTGGGCAACGACAGTGAAACCTAGAAGGGGGTGATTGGGAGGAACGGCCTGCCCGATCTGAACCCGAATGGTGTTTAGTTATTGGACTTCTGTGCTAACCACAGTTTGTCCATAATGAACACCATGCTCAAGCATAAGGGTGTCCATATGTGCACCTGGCACCAGGACACCCTAGGTTGCAGGTCGATGATCAATTTTGTTATCGTGTCATCAGACCTGCGACCAGTTGACAGTGCAGAGCTGTCAACTGATTGCCACCTGGTGGTGAGTTGGATCCGATGGCAGGGGAGGATGCCATTCAGACCTGGTAGACCCAAACGTATAGTGAGAGTGTGCTGGGAATGTCGCAGAGGCCCCTGTCTAGGAGGTCTTCAACTCCCACCTCCGGAAGAACTTCAACCACATTCTGAGGGAGTCTGGAGACATGGAGTCTGAATGAGCCATGTTCTCCACCTCCATTGTTGAAGCAGCGGCCCAGAGCTGTGGCCGCAAGGTCATTGGGGCATCTCGGGGTGGCAACCCCCGAACCAAGTGGTGGACACCAGTGGTGAGGGGGGCCATTAAGCTGAAGAAGGAGTCCTATCAAGCTTGGTTGGCTTGTGGGACTCCCAAAGCAGCTGAGGTGTACCGGCAGGCCAAGTGGAGTGCAGCTTGGGTGGTTGCTAAAGCAAAAACTCGGGTACGGGAGGAGTTCGGTGAGGCTATGAAACAAGACTTTCGGTCGACCTCGAAGAGATTCTGGCAAACTGTCCAGCGGCTCAGGAGGGGGAAGCAGCTCCCTGTCCACACTGTGTATGGTGCGGATGGGGCGCTGTTGACTTCAACTGGGGATATCGTCGGGTGGTGGAAGGAATACTTTGAGGATCTCCTCAATCCCACTGATACGCCTTCCACAAAGGAAGCAGGGCTTGTGGACGAGGGGGACGACTCACCTATCACAGGGGCTGAGGTTGCTAAGATGGTTAAAAATCTCTTTGGTGGCCGGCCCCGGAGGTGGACAAGATTCGCCCTGAGTACCTCAAGGCCCCGGATGTTGTAGGGCTGTCATGGTTGACACGCCTCTGCAACACTCCTCGGCCTCCCTGGGAAGGTCTATGCCAAGGTACTGGAGAGGAGAGTCCAGCCATTGGTCGAACCTCAAGATTCAGGAGGAGCAATGTGGTTTTCGTCCTGGCCATGGCACATCGGACCAGCTCTTTACCCTCTCGAGAATCCTCGAACGTTCGTGGGAGTTTGCCCAACCAGTTTACATATGTTTTGTGGACTTGGGAGAAAGCATTCGGCCGCGTCCCTTGTGGGGTTTTTTTGTGTGTGTGTGGGGGGGGGGCTTTGAGAGTATGAGGTATCGGGCTTGTTGTTACGAGCTATTCCGTTGTGAGAGTTTGGTTCGTATTGCCAACACTCGATCGGAGTCATTCCTAGTGAGAGTTGGACTCTGGCAGGTCTGCCCTTTGTCACTGATCCTGTTCATAATTTTTATGGATAGGATTTCTAGGCGCAGCCAGGGAACAGAGAGTGTCATGCTTGGTGACCACAGGATCTCATCTTTGTTGTTTGCAGATAATGTTGTCCTGCTGGCTTCATCCAGCAATGACCTACAGTTCTTACTGGGACAGTCTGCCGCTGAGTGTGAAGCGGCTGGAATGAGAATCAGTACCTCCAAGTCCAAGTCCATGGTCCTCAGCCAGAAAAAGGTGGATTGTCCTCTCCGGGTTGGGGACAGGCTCCTGCCCCAAGTGGAGGAATTTAAGTATCTTGGGGTCTTATTCATGAGTGAGGGGAGAGTGCAGCGAGAGATTGACAGCCAGATCGGAGCAGCATCTGCAGTGATGCGGATGTTGTACCGGTCTGTTGTGGTGAAGAGGGAGCTGAGCTCTAAGGCAAAGCTGTCGATTTACCAGTCAATCTACGTTCCTACCCTCACCTATGGTCACGAGCTTTGGGTAATGACCGAAAGAACGTCATCACGGATACAAGCGGCTGAAATGAGCTTTCTTCGTAGGATCTCTGAGGGTACTCAGAGTAGAACTGCTGCACCTCCACATTGAAAGGAGCCAGTTGAGGTGGAATGGGCATCTGATCAGGATACCTCTTGGACGCCTCCCGCTTGAGGTGTTTCGGGCACGTCCCTCTGGCAGGAGACCCCGGGGCAGACACAGGACTCGCTGGAGACACTATGTCTCCCAGCTGGTCTGGGAACGCCTTGGTATCCTCTCTGAAGAGCTGGAGCAGGTGGCTGGGGAGAGGGAAGTCTGGGCTTCTCTGCTTGGACTGCTGCCTCCGCAACCCGGACCTCCGGAAAAGCGGTAGAAGATGGATGGATGGATGGATGGATGACATTCACACTTTCAAGATTTTTAATGTTATAAGTACTTTATGACACTGACTTGCAAGGCAGTGGTCAGACTGTCCTGTGTCCGCCCCAATCACCTGTACAACTGAACTGACATCTCACTCCTGTTTGTATGGAAGGCCATCCTGCTCAAAAATACACCATCCAATCCATCCATTAAAACAAAAATAAGTGACAAATTATACTTCTGCCATTTGTAAATTGAACACCAAGGGGCAGATTTACTAAGGCAGTGGAAATTAGTGAGTGCCCAGTTTAGACAGAGCGCCTAAGGGAGTGGTCAATTTTTGCCAGTGATCGATTAACAATAGGCAAAATTATGAACACAGACACAGACATTTCATTTCAATAACTAGTGCTTGCTTGTAGAAAGCAAGCATTCTTGTCTGAAACAGGTAGCCCAATCAGGCTTTACAGGCACAAATGTAGGCTGTATTTGAAAGTGGAATAAAGAGGTGTAGCCTATATGTAGGCAATCACACGTTAGTTCAGTCCCTTTCATATTTGTCAAAGTCTGAGATTTATTTGATTGTGTGAATATTAATTACAGAATTATTGAAAATGAATGAGATATCCAATTTTAGCCACTGTTTAAGAACCGTTTGTTTATTTTTTTGTCAGATCACTTATTTGTGTGATCTTTTATGACTTACAGTATATTTATAAATGTTGTATCTTGCACTTTGGGGAATGGGAGTTGTTCAGTCAACATTATAATTTAGTTTATGTGTGTAGTTTATAGTCTATCGTCAATAAACTCATGCAGTATATAACAGGACATGTTCACAAATATTTGAGACCCACTGTAGTGCATCCTTTTATATTTTAGCAATATTATAAGTACAAAACACCATACATTATTTATTTATTTTGTATTTGTATCTTGTATATTTTATTGATCCCCAGAGGTAAATTCAGGGCATCCACGTACAGCGCCAATCCCTTCACCATTCATACACACACAGCAGAATGACCGGTTTGGCTGCAACTTTTGCTTCAGTGTTTCCCATTTGTCTGTAAATATTCAAATAAAAAGTATTTATTTTGTTATTTGGGCATTTTTGTGTCTTGTCGTTTAGTCAAAGTGTGCATGTGTCCGCATATGATATGCAGTTGATCTGGCCATTCTACTCCACAATGAAGCAGCAGTCTGGACTGCCGTCTATCACTGACCGGGCAGGCTGAGCGTGCCTCCCCACCAACGATCATGGAGCACCTGGTCGGACACCGATGTTGAAGCAGCAGCAGCTGAACCGGCCGATCACAGTCCTTCGCAGGGAGCCAAGCCCAGCCTGCCCAGTTAACAAGTCTTGGCTGCTGCTTTATCTGTGTGCCAGTGATGTCTTTTGCGGCACCACAGGTCCCTGCCAGCGCCCACCATGCCAAAATATCCATTAGACTATGCAATCACAGCAACTTTATGGTATATGTTTGACTGAGCAACTCCATACTCGGGGATGCACACCCTTGCAACCTCAGCAAAGCACTTATAAAATCTTTGTTTGCAAAGCTCTGTGGTGACTGACAGGTCGTGATGCTGTGTGTTATCCAATCAGCATGGCCGTGATGCCGCATATTATCCATTCAGCACGGCGTCAATCCAAAACCCTGCACACACTTCTTGAAGCCAGGGCATGAAGAGACACAGAGTGGTGACAGAGTGGTGGCTAAAATTTTATTGATAAAAGTTACATATTTTGACTGAGTGACTCCATATTCAGGGATGCACACCCTTGTAACCTCAGCAAAGCACGTTTAAAATCTTAGGCCAGCCTGACGAACGGTTTGAGAGCTGTCTAAGGAACACACACACACACACACACACACACACACACACACACACACACACACACACACACACACAAACAGACAGAGATATGCTGCATTAATAGATAGATGACCACCCATCCACCAAGAGCACCACAAAATTGCACACAGGCACAGCTGATGAGGAAGTGGGTCATCAACACAGGAGCAGCCAGTTTGGAGAAGCATAATATATAAAGCTTTTAAAAGTTTTTGTTTAAGCACAAACCCCACTAAAATAGTTTGTTTTTGTTCATTATATTTCAAAGTTTAGATTTTCATTTAACATGGAAGAAGACTTTTTTGTTTAATATGTATAAATGAAGTATCTTGGACATCACTTGTGGTGTGCCCCAGGGGTCAGTTTTGGGACCCAAACTCTTTATTTTGTATATACAGTGGGGCAAAAAAGTATTTAGTCAGCCACCAATTGTGCAAGTTCTCTCACTTAAAAGATGAGAGAGGTCTCCAATTTTCATCATAGGTATACCTCAACTATGAGAGACAAAATGAGAAAAAAAAATCCAGAAAATCACATTGAAGGATTTTTAATGAATTAATTGGTAAATTCCTCGGTAAAATAAATATTTGGTCACCTACAAACAAGCAAGATTTCTGGCTCTCACAGACCTGTAACTTCTTCTTTAAGAGGCTCCTCTGTCCTCCACTCGTTACCTGTATTAATGACACCTGTTTGAACTCGTTATCAGTACAAAAGACACCTGTCCACAACCTCAAACAGTCAGACTCCAAACTCCACTATGGCCAAGACCAAAGAGCTGTCAAAGGACACCAGAAACAAAACTGTAGACCTGCACCAGGCTGGGAAGACTGAATCTGCAATAGGTAAACAGCTTGGTGTGAAGAAATCAACTGTGGGAGCAATTATTAGAAAATGGAAGTCAGACAAGACCACTGATAATCTCCCTCCATCTGGGGCTCCATGCAAGATCTCACCCCGTGGGGTCAAAATGATCACGAGAACGGTGAGCAAAAACCCCAGAACCACACGGGGGGACTTAGTGAATGACCTGCAGAGAGCTGGGACCAAAGTAACAAAAAAGGCTACCATCAGTAACACACTACGCCGCCAGGGACTCAAATCCTGCAGTGCCAGACGTGTCCCCCTGGTTAAGCCAGTACATGTCCAGGCCCGTCTGAAGTTTGCTAGAGAGCATTTGGATGATCCAGAAGAGGATTGGGAGAATGTCATATGGTCAGATGAAACCAAAATAGAACTTTTTGGTAAAAACTCAACTTGTCGTGTTTGGAGGAGAAAGAACACCATACCTACTGTGAAGCATGGGGGTGGAAACATCGTGCTTTGGGGCTGTTTTTCTGCAAAGGGACCAGGACAACTGATCCGTGTAAAGGAAAGAATGAATGGGGCCATGTATGGTGAGATTTTGAATGAAAACCTCTTTCCATCAGCAAGGGCATTGAAGATGAAACGTGGTTGGGTCTTTCAGCATGACAATGATCCAAAACACACCGCCCGGGCAATGAAGGAGTGGCTTCGTAAGAAGCATTTCAAGGTTCTGGAGTGGCCTAGCCAGTCTCCAGATCTCAACCCCATAGAAAATCTTTGGAGGGAGTTGAAAGTCCATGTTGCCCAGCGACAGCCCCAAAACATCACTGCTCTAGAGGAGATCTGCATGGAGGAATGGGCCAAAATACCAGCAACAGTGTGTGAAAACCTTGTGAAGACTTACAGAAAACGTTTGACCTCTGCCATTGCCAACAAAGGGTATATAACAAAGTACTGAGATGAACTTTTGTTATTGACCAAATACTTATTTTACTGAGGAATTTACCAATTAATTCATTAAAAATCCTTCAATGTGATTTTCTGGATTTTTTTTTTTCTTATTTTGTCTCTCATAGTTGAGGTATACCTATGATGAAAATTGGAGACCTCTCTCATCTTTTAAGTGGGAGAACTTGCACAATTGGTGGCTGACTAAATACTTTTTTGCCCTACTGTAAATGACATATGCCAAGTATCAAAAATTCTGAAATTTATTTTGTTTGCGGATGACACAAATATCCTTTGCACTGGTGAGAATTTGCAGCAGGTTTTAGAGGTGGTCACAACTGAAATGAAAAAGTTAACGCTGTGGTTCAACAAAAATAAATTATCTCTAAATCTAAAAAAAACAAAGATTATGTTGTTTGGAAATTATAAAATGGCCTGCCCGATCTGAACCCGAGTGGTGTTCAGTTATTGGACTTCTGTGCTAACCACAGTCTGTCCATAACGAACACCATGTTCAAGCATAAGGGTGTCCATATGTGCACCTGGCACCAGGACACCCTAGGTCGCAGGTCGATGATCGATTTTGTTATCGTATCATCAGACCTGCGACCGTATGTCTTGGACACCCGAGTAAAGAGAGGTGCAGAGCTGTCAACTGATCACCACCTGGTGGTGAGTTGGATCCGATGGCAGGGGAGGAAGCCATTCAGACCTGGTAGACCCAAATGTATAGTGAGGGTGTGCTGGGAGCGTCTGGCTGAGGCCCCTGTCCGGGAGGTCTTCAACTCCCACCTCCGGAAGAACTTCAACCACATTCCGAGGGAGTCTGGAGACATGGAGTCTGAATGGGCCATGTTCTCCACCTCTGTTGTTGAAGCGGCGGCCCAGAGCTGCGGCCGCAAGGTGGTCGGTGCATCTCGTGGTGGCAACCCCCGAACCAAGTGGTGGACACCAGTGGTGAGGGGGGCCATTAAGCTGAAGGAGGAGTCCTATCAAGCTTGGTTGGCTTGTGGGACTCCCGAAGCAGCTGAGGTGTACCGGCAGGCCAAGCGGAGTGCAGCTCGGGTGGTTGCTGAAGCAAAAACTCGGGTATGGGAGGAGTTCGGTGAGGCCATGGAACAAGACTTTCGGTCGGCTTCAAAGAGATTCTGGCAAACTGTTCGGCGGCTCAGGAGGGGAAAGCAGCTCCCCGTCCACACTGTGTATGGTGCGGATGAGACACTGTTGACTTCAACTGGGAATATCGTCGGGCGGTGGAAGGAATACTTCGAGGATCTCCTCAATCCCACTGATATGTCTTCCACAGAGGAAGCAGGGTTTGGGGACGAGGGGGATGACTCGCCTATCACAGGGGCTGAGGTCGCCAAGGTGGTTAAAAATCTCCTTGGTGGCCGGGCCCCGGGGGTGGACGAGATTCGCCCTGAGTACCTCAAGGCCCTGGATGTTGTTGGGTTGTCATGATTGACACGCCTCTGCAACATTGCGTGGAGGTCGGGGACAGTGCCTTTGGCATGGCAAACCGGGGTGGTGGTTCCTCTCTTCAAAAAAGGGGACCGGAGGGTGTGCTCCAACTTTAGAGGGATCACACTCCTCAGCCTCCCTGGGAAGGTCTATGCCAAGGTACTGGAGAGTAGAGTCCGGCCGTTGGTCGAACCTCGGATTCAGGAGGAGCAATGTGGTTTTCGTCCTGGCCGTGGCACATCGGACCAGCTCTTTACCCTCTCGAGAATTCTTGAGGGTTCGTGGGAGTTTGCCCAACCAGTTTACATGTGTTTTGTGGACTTGGAGAAGGCATTTGACCGCGTCCCTCATGGATTTTTGTGGGGGGTGCTTCGAGAGTATGGGGTATCGGGCTTGTTGTTACGAGCTATTCGGTCTCTGTACGACCGTTGTGAGAGTTTGGTTCGTATTGCCAACACTCGGTCGGAGTCATTCCCAGTGAGAGTTGGACTCCGCCAGGGCTGCCCTTTGTCACCGATCCTGTTCATAATTTTTATGGACAGGATTTCTAGGCGCAGCCAGGGAATGGAGGGTGTCATGCTTGGTGACCACAGGATCTCATCTCTCTTGTTTGCAGATGATGTTGTCCTGTTGGCTTCATCCAGCAATGACCTACAGCTCTTGCTGGGATGGTTTTCCGCTGAGTGTGAAGCGGCTGGGATGAGAATCAGCACCTCCAAGTCCGAGTCCATAGTCCTCAGCCGGAAAAAGGTGGATTGTCCTCTCCGGGTTGGGGACAGGCTCCTGCCCCAAGTGGAGGAGTTTAAGTATCTTGGGGTCTTGTTCACGAGTGAGGGGAAAATGGAGCGAGAGATCGACAGACGGATTGGAGCAGCATCTGCAGTGATGCGGACGTTGTACCGGTCTGTTGTGGTGAAGAGGGAGCTTAGTTCTAAGGCAAAGCTGTCGATTTACCAGTCAATCTACGTTCCTACTCTCACCTATGGTCACGAGCTTTGGGTAATGACCGAAAGAACGAGATCGCGGATACAAGCGGCTGAAATGAGCTTTCTCCGTAGGATTGCTGGACTCACCCTCAGAGATAGGGTGAGGAGCTCAGTCATCCGGGAGAGGCTCAGAGTAGAACCGCTGCTCCTCCACATTGAAAGGAGTCAGTTGAGGTGGTATGGGCATCTGATTAGGATGCCTCCTGGACGCCTCCCACTTGAGGTGTTTCAGGTACATCCCACTGGGAGGAGACCCCGGGGCAGACCCAGGACTCGGTGGAGAGACTATGTCTCCCAGCTGGTCTGGGAATGCCTTGGTATCCCCTCTGAAGAGCTGGAACAGGTGGCTGGGGAGAGGGAAGTCTGGGCTTCTCTGCTTGAACTGCTGCCTCCGCGACCCGGACCTCCGGAAAAGCGGTAGAAGATGGATGGATGGATGGATGGAAATTATAAAATAAATCATGAAATAATGGTAACGATAGATGATACCAGAATAAAAACAGTACAGGAAAATAAGTTTCTGGGGGTGACGCTAGACAATAAAATCTGCTGGAAACCTCACAACAGTCACATCCGGGCCAAGTTAGCAAAATGTATAGGCATACTGGGGAAGACAAGACACATCTTGGACTATAAATCATTGGTCTTATTGTACAATTCACTGTTTCTACCTTATCTTAACTACTGTGTAGAAGTCTGGGGAAACACCTACAAGACCAACCTACAGTCAATATGCACATTATAAAAAAGAGCTATAAGGATAATAAATAATGTAGGATATAGAGACCATACCAATTTGTTGTTTTTAAAGTCACATGTCATAAAGTTCATCGATTTAGTTAAATTTAAGACAGCACAAGTAATGTACAGGGCAATTAATAATCAACTCCCAACTAATATACAAAAAATATTTAAAAAAAGAGACAATGATCATAATTTGAGAGGAGACTTAAACTTTACAAAACCCAAGATACGAACAACCAAGAAAAGTATGTGCATATCTGTCTGTGGGGTGGATTTGTGGAACAGTCTGGAGCCGGAACTGAAACTATGTACAAACAGAATTCAATTCAGAAAGAGGTATAAACATTATTTGCTGAAAGGATATATGTTAGAAGGGTAGTATTTATATGTACGATTCACTATGCTCACTCTGGGACATTATGGGACACTATGGAATGGTGGGTGGGACAGCACTGTGTATATCTGTTTTGTCTGATGTATATCTGTGTTGTTTGAGGCTGGTTTTGACATATGGACATCAATGTATGTTAGGATGGATGGGTGTTAATGTTGATACGTAAAAAATACAGTAAATTGTTTACTTGGGGTCTTAAAGGTGGTAATTTGTATATAATTCACATGGGTGTATTTATGGAAATGAGGAGATGGAATTAATAAGTGTTCACTTCTTCCTTCTCCCTTTCAAACACTGTATACTGTTACTTTATTGCATTTGTCATTTGTTTTGTTTTTGTTATACTTTTTTGTTCGAAATAAAGTATCTATCTATCTATCTATCTTAAAAAAGGACTACTCATGGATAAATTGATTATTTGATCAACGTGTTTATTTTATTAACATTAGAACCATCATGGTCTGATGGGAGACTCTGGGGTTTTATTATGTGAATAACTTTGGTTTAACAAAATCTACAGCTCTCCCAGTTCACAACTTTTTATAAATGCCACTGAGTAACGGTGTTGCAATTCTGGGGGATGTTTCTATAGATCTGTGCGCTCTTTTTGTTAATAATCTCATTGTTGTTTTCCTCCTATACTGTGTATCCTGAACTGGGAGAGAGAAATAGAGAGAAGAGGGAACTGAATTACTGTTTTATGGCACAGCAAAAAGAAATACTGTAAATATAGAAATATGGATAGAGAAGAAAAATGAAGAAAATTGGCACTGTGGAAGATTTTGCTTCGGGGGGGGGGGGGGGGGGGCTGTTAGGAGAGGAAAACTCCAGATCCCAGTCTGAACCTCTGCAGAAATGAGGAAAAAAGTCACTATCGGCTGACACCATCTGTAAGTCCACTGCAGGTAGGAAGGGCTCCTATTATATCCTATTTTATGGATACAAATTAGTAGGCTATATACAGTACAAACAAATTAAATTTAGAAAAAACTGCCAGCTGATGTCCAGCTCGGCATAACACCGATCTCTGTGAGACCGTTGATAATCGTATAATCTGGTCTTCTGTCATGCCAGATAAAGTCACGCACAGAGAGAAGCTTCTGTCTCTTTGGTCACGCGCCCTCGGTTCTTGCCAGTGTCTCCTCCTGGCACCAACAATTGCTATCATGTCAGGTGCAGATGAATTAAGACAAGTTTTTTTGGGCGTTAAATCCTGGTGCATTTACCAGGAGACTGACAACCGCAAAACTTAACTAGGAAAGCACTCGGAGAGCGCAGACCTCCGCCAAGCGCCACAGTTCCCCCCATACAGTCTTCAGATTCCTTGATCATGAAAACATATGACAAGCAGTGGTTCAGTAGTTATTCACGAAAATGGCATTTTCCGTAATGGCGGCCACAGTTCCCCCCATACAGTGTTTGTGTGTACGTTTTCAGATTCCTTGACCATGAAAACATATGACAAGAAATTGGATTGACAATGATAGGATTAGTGGTTCAGTAGTTATTGACGAAAATGGCATTTTCCGTAATGGCGGTTTAGCGCCACAGTTCCCCCGATACAGTGTTTGTGTGTACGTTTTCAGATTCCTTGACCGTGAAAACATATGACTAGCAATTGGATTCACAACAATTGGATTGACAATGATAGGATTAGTGGTTTAGTAGTTATTCAGGAAAATGGCATTTTGCGTAATGGTGGTTTTCTTGTGGACGGTGATCCGGATCACCACCAAAATCTAATCATCTGTAGGATACCCCATTTCTGACAATCTGTGAAAATTTCATGAAAATCCGTCCATAACTTTTTGAGTTATCTTGCTAACAGACAAACAAACAGACAAACAGACAAACAAACAAACAGACAAACCAGCGCCGATGATCACATAACCTCCCCCTTTGGCGGAGGTAATAAATCACCTTGCACCAGTCATTTAAATACTCCTCTCCCTCAAATTTGCGCTTTGACATGACAACTCCCACAAATACATATGCAACTAGAAAAGCACTCGGTGAGCGCAGACCTCCGCCAAGCGCCACAGTTCCCCCCATACAGTCTTCAGATTCCTTGATCATGAAAACATACGTATGTCAAGCAGTGGTTCAGTAGTTATTCACGAAAATGGCATTTTCCGTAATGGCGGCCACAGTTCCTCCCATACAGTGTTTGTGTGTACGTTTTCAGATTCCTTGACCATGAAAAGATATGACTAGCAATTGGATTGACAATGATAGGATTAGTGGTTCAGTAGTTATTCACGAAAATGGCATTTTCCGCAATGGCGGCCACAGTTCCCCCCATAGATTGTTTGTGTGTATGTTTTCAGATTCCTTGACCATGAAAACATATGACAAGCAATTGGATTGACAATGATAGGAGTAGTGGTTCAGTAGTTATTGACGAAAATGGCATTTTCCGTAATGGCGGTTTAGCGCCACAGTTCCCCCGATACAGTGTTTGTGTGTACGTTTTCAGATTCCTTGACCGTGAAAACATATGACTAGCAATTGGATTCACAACAATTGGATTGACAATGATAGGATTAGTGGTTTAGTAGTTATTCAGGAAAATGGCATTTTGCGTAATGGTGGTTTTCTTGTGGACGGTGATCCGGATCACCACCAAAATCTAATCATCTGTAGGATACCCCATTTCTGACAATCTGTGAAAATTTCATGAAAATCCGTCCATAACTTTTTGAGTTATCTTGCTAACAGACAAACAAACAGACAAACAGACAAACAAACAAACAGACAAACCAGCGCCGATGATCACATAACCTCCCCCTTTGGCGGAGGTAATAAATCACCTTGCACCAGTCATTTAAATACTCCTCTCCCTCAAATTTGCGCTTTGACATGACAACTCCCACAAATACATATGCAACTAGAAAAGCACTCGGTGAGCGCAGACCTCCGCCAAGCGCCACAGTTCCCCCCATACAGTCTTCAGATTCCTTGATCATGAAAACATACGTATGTCAAGCAGTGGTTCAGTAGTTATTCACGAAAATGGCATTTTCCGTAATGGCGGCCACAGTTCCTCCCATACAGTGTTTGTGTGTACGTTTTCAGATTCCTTGACCATGAAAAGATATGACTAGCAATTGGATTGACAATGATAGGATTAGTGGTTCAGTAGTTATTCACGAAAATGGCATTTTCCGCAATGGCGGCCACAGTTCCCCCCATAGATTGTTTGTGTGTATGTTTTCAGATTCCTTGACCATGAAAACATATGACAAGCAATTGGATTGACAATGATAGGAGTAGTGGTTCAGTAGTTATTGACGAAAATGGCATTTTCCGTAATGGCGGTTTAGCGCCACAGTTCCCCCCATACAGTGTTTGTGTGTACGTTTTCAGATTCCTTGACCATGAAAACATATGACAAGCAATTGGATTCACAATGACAGGATGAGTGGTTCAGTAGTTATTCTTGAAAATGGCCTTTTCCGTAATGGCGGCCACAGTTCCCCCCATACAGTGTTTGTGTGTACGTTTTCAGATTCCTTGACCATGAAAATATACGACTAGCAATTGGATTGACAATGATAGGATTAGTGGTTCAGTAGTTATTGAGGAAAATGGCATTTTCCGTAATGGCGGTTTAGCGCCACAGTTCGCCCCATACAGTGTTTGTGTGTACGCTTTCAGATTCCTTGACCATGAAAACATATGACTAGCAATTGGATTCACAACAATTGGATTGACAATGATAGGATTAGTGGTTTAGTAGTTATCCACGAAAATGGCATTTTGCGTAATGGCGGTTTTCTTGTGGACGGTGATCCGGATCACCACCAAAATGTAATCATCTGTAGGATACCCCATTTCTGACAATCTGTGAAAATTTCACGAAAATCCGTCCATAACTTTTTGAGTTATCTTGCTAACAGACAAACAAGCAGACAAACAAACAAACAGACAAACCAACGCCGATGATCACATAACCTCCCCCTTTGGCGGAGGTAATGAGACCAGATGCAAAATTAACATAGTCCACACCTTTCCACCACTAATTTTGCCCTGCGACCTTTAGTAAATCTCAACAGTAGTTTTTTAATGCCAAAACAGGGTTTTGCGATGGTGCAGCACATTAATAAATCTGCCCCAACTATTAACTAAGCGTGGTAAACTGAAATAGTTCAACCTATGAGGATTAACTTGATTACTTATAATGTGAGTTTTGTTAAGGGAAAAAAGATGTACTTTCATTGGTTACACATTGTTGTGAAGAGCTTTCTCTGAGGTGGGCTTTCATTTTATTTTATCCCTGTGGTGTGTATATACACAGTATGTATATGCGCTAAATATGCCTATATGAATTTTGATTCTTTTCTTATTAAATATAAGTAAAATTAATTTTTTTTTGTAACTTTGATTTTTATTCATTTTTCATCATACATATTGCATTCAGATCACAGTCTCTATATTTAAAAAAAAGGAGCTAGAGGAAGAAAAATAAAAGGGGGTGGGGGACAAATGTTGGAGCATCAAGTTTTTAGTTTCCATCTCTTAATTCTTCTGGTTTTTCAGTGTCTTTGGTTATTCTTTCAATTTCTGTCTCGTTGTTGCACTTTGTAGTGTGTCCATTTCCACCATTTTTTTTTTCATATTGTCCTTCTTGCATTCTTTGTCAATATGTTAGTTTTTCCATTAAACGTATATCCTTCAACAATGTCAGTCCATTGCTCTTGGTCAGGAAGAACTTCTGATCGCCATTTTCTTGTGATTGTTTTTTTTACATGCAATCAGATATCTGTCCTCAGCCTGTATTACATTGTCTCTTTTAAGATCACATAAATACATCAAGTTACAGTTCATTGGTATATTATATCCTAATATCCTCTGTATTGTCACATGTATAGATTTCCAGAATGATGAGATTTTGCAGCATTTCCAAAACATTATGTGAGTGGTCTGCATTTTGAGCCCCACAGCCCCTCCAGCATAAAGATTGGGTATTTGTATATTTTCTTTGAATCTGTGGTGTAATGAAATAGCGAATCAGGTTTTTCCATCCAAATTCCCTCCATGTCCTTGAACTTGTTGATGTGTGTTGTGTTTTCCATATTTCTTGCCAGTTTTCTTCTGTTATGTTTAAATTTAGCTCTTTTTCCCATTTCTCCTTTATATAGTTACTTGAATGTTTGTTTGCCGTAAGTTTCTGATATAGCTTTGAAATAATTCTTATTTTATTTCCTGCATACGAGCTTAAAATGAATTGTATAATCTCGCTCACATCTGTGTGGAGGTTATGCCTAATCTTCCTCATAATAATCTCTCATCTGCAGATATCTAAAGAATTCAGATTTTTCTAGTTTAAATTTTCTTCTGATGTTTACAAAACTCCCGAAATCTTTTTTACCAATATTGCCCCATGCTGTGATTCCCTTGTTCACCAGATTTTTGTATCTCCTATCTTGCTTTGCCGGTTCAAACTGACTGTCAAATGCTACCCATTTCAATAGTTTTATGTCCTCCTTTATATTATACTTTTGTACTATTTTATACCACAGTTCCAAAGTAAATTTAGTGATTGGGTCTATTTGTTTGATTTGCTTATATGCATCCTTATCTCCTATTATGCTTTGTACTGGGAGTCCCTCAATTTCCTTTTCCATTTCTTTCCATTTTGCCTCATATCCTCCGTCACACCAACATATGATTATTTGTGCTGAGTAGTAATATTCCTTTAGACTCGGTAGACCCATGCCTCCTTTCTCTTTTGGTAATTGGAGAGTTTTATATTTCACTCTTGGCTTTTTACCTCCCCAAACAAATCTCGATATCATCCTGTCCCACTTTGAGAACTGGGCACCAGGAAACTCTGTTGGTAGAGCCTGGAAGAGGTAAAGCAGTCTAGGTTGTATGCTGATCCTGAATGTCTTAATTTTTGAATTTAGATCCATATTTAAGATTGACCATCTATCAGTATCTTTTTTTATTTCTGGTTCTAACCTATGCTTTATAGATTTTTTTGCTTTATAGATTTTGCTTAAATCTTTAGGTATGTTCACTCCACGGTATTTTATTTCTTTTTGTTTCCAGTTTAGTTTGATCTTATCAGTTATCTGGTTTAAAGGGTTATAGTGGAATGTCAGTATTTGTGTTTTTGTTATGTTTATCTTGTATCCTGATAATTTTCCAAAATTTTCTATCAAGTCCATCATTTCCATTATTGATTCATCTGGTTGTTCAAGGTAAACTATAATATCGTCTGCAAATAGCCCAATCTTGTGTTCCGCTCCCTTTATTGTTACACCTTTTAATTTTTTATTTTGTCGCATCGCTTGAGCCAGTGGCTCTATGAACAGAGCAAACAAGGTGGGCGATAGGCAGCATCCCTGCCTAGTTGATCTTTGTATATTTACTTTGTCTGTTAAGCTGCCGTTTATCTTGATTCTTGCCACAGGTTTTTGATACAGTGTCTTTATGCATTGCACTGATTTTTCGTTAAATCCAAAGCTTTCCAGTACATTATATAGGAACATCCAATTAACCCTATCAAATGCTTTTTCTGCGTCTAAACTCATTATTACTGCGCTTTTCTTTTCTTTATGTATTTGATTAATTATGTGTAATGTTCTCCTGATATTGTCATGTGTTTGGCGTCCCTCTATGAAACCAGTTTGATCATCCTCTATCAATTCCGTCAAGAATGTCTTTATTCGTTTACAGATAATTGTTGTATAAATTTTATAATCCACATTTAATAAAGAGATTGGCCTATAGTTTCCGCATTGTTCCCTATCTTTCCCTGGCTTTAAAATAACAAATAATGGCTTCGTTCCATGATGGAGGTATTTTGTTGTTGTTTAATGTCCAATTAAATGACTTTAGGAGCTGTGGCGTGAGTTCTTCTATAAACAGTTTATAAAATTCAGACGGGTATCCGTCACTACCTGGTGATTTACCGTTTTTAAGTGACTTAATCACATCTTTAATCTCTTGTGTTGTTATTTCTGCTGTTAGCTTTTCATTTTGTTGGTTTCCTATTGATGGCAAGTCCAATGTGCATAGAAATTTTTTAATATCCTTAACATTTGTCTCTTCAGGTTGCGAGTATAGTTCTTGATAGAATTTATGGAATATTTCTTCGATGTTTTCTGGGGTAACTGTGGTTTTATTTGTGATGGGGTCCTTAATCTTATATACATTATTCACTGTTTGTTGTTTTCTTAACCGTTTTGCCAGCAGTTTTGTGGCCTTTGGCCCCGTTTCATAATATTTTTGTTTTAAATATCTATTTTTCCTTTCGATTTCATCTATTTGTATTTCTTTTATCTTTATTTTTTCTTCCTTAATTTCTTGATATATTTTTGGGTCATTTGTGCTTTGATGTTTACGTTCTAATTCCCTCAGTCTCTCACGTCTTTGTTCATATGATTCCAGTTTAGACTTTTTTGCTTTTCCTGATTCAACAATTAATTTACCTCTTAACACGGCTTTTAGTGCGTCCCATAGTATTGTTGGGTCCACTTCTCCATTATCATTCTCCTCGATATACTCATTTATGTTTACCTTTATTCTTTCTTTCATTTTCTCATCATTTAATAGTCCTACATTAAGTTTCCATGTTGTTTGGTGTTTTCTATTGTTTAAATATATTTCCATGTATATAGGATTATGATCTGATATTTCTGCCCCTCCAATCCGACAATTTCTCACCCTGTGTCTGTCACCTTCATTCATAAGGAAGTAATCTATTCTAGAGTGTACTTTATGGACTGCTGAATAATGTGTATAGTCTTTTTCGAGTGGGTGCAGGTCCCCCCCATATGTCTACCATACCCATTTCTGCCAGTGAGGTTCTTATGAATTTTGTTACATGTTTTTTTGTCTTCTTAACACTTGTGTCAACTTCATGATCCATGACGGCATTTAAGTCTCCTCCACAAATTAGGACTCCTTCACTGTGTGTTGCTATGAGATCAAACAGTTGTTGAAAAACCCTTGTCACTTTCTGGTGGGGCATAGATGTTCACTAATGTGATCTGCATACCATCTATTCTTCCCTTTATTATTACATATCTGCCTTCTTTATCCTGGATTTCTTGTTCACATTCAAATTGTATTTTATTTGAAATTAGTATCATAACCCCCCTTTTAGTTCCTCCCTTAAATGAACTGTAGTAGTAGTTCTTATAGCCAAATCTCTTTAGTTTCTCATGTTCTGTCCTGTTCAAATGTGTCTCTTGTATAAATATAATTTCGGCTTTTTCCTTCTTGAATCTTCTTATTATTCTTTCCCTTTTAACAGGTGAGTTCAGACCATTCACGTTTAATGTCATTATCTTAAGATTTTTAACCATATTCATGTTTTTCCATTTTTTTAACTTGTGCTCCTAACCCCTTTAACAACAAAACTAACACATATTTGTACAAAAACACATTAACGAATCTCGACCTCCGTACTTTGGGCCTTTCTTCTGCCCACTGGTCCCTGTTGGTGGGTGGGGGGATTGTCCTCACCGAGTGAGGGGCCCTCCCTAGACCTGTATTTACTATCCAAGTAATAGTCATTATGTCCAACAAAAATCACTTAAACCTCTCCTAGCCGTTTGTTTCTCATTCATGTCTCATTCATTCATGTCTTCTTGGCCTTCATTTCTTCTGTGTCCTTCTTAATCTTTGTTATAATCTAGGCTTTCCGTTGAAAGCCTTGCAGTTTTTCTTGGGCCCGGTGCGCCACGTCCGTCTCCCGCCTTCTGCCGCTCACTCGCCTCCACTCCGGCTGTCGCGATGCGTTCCGTGCCGCCGCTGCTCCAGCCGCTTCCTCCGGTACGCTCACCACAAAGCCTCGCTCCATCATGTCCCGTGCTGCCTCTCTGGCCGTACTGTAGGTTTTCACGCCGTCCTCCCAATGAATTCTCATCTTCGTTAGCGGCGTTTGGAATCTAATTTTTTTCTCTTTCAGCGTTTTTTTAATGTTGGCATATTTCTTTCGCTGCTGCACAATTTCTGTCGGGTAGTCATGGTCAAAGAATATCTGTTTTTCGCCGACTCGTATCTTTTTTTTCCACGCTTGTGTCAGGATTCTTTCCTTTACTTCGTATTTTAGAAAGTTTACCACAACTGACCTGGGTGTAGAGTTTGGATTCAGGTTCTGTGCCAAGGCTCTGTGCGCTCGTTGGATCTGCAGGTCCGTTTCATCGGGCAGCTCAAGCTCTTTTTTTAAGAACTGATCCATGAATTTCGTCATCGAGTTGCCTTCAATGCCCTCCAGAGTCCCGAAGATACGTATATTGCTCCGTCTGGACCTGCTCTTCAGGTTGGTTATTTTTTCCCTGCATCCTCTGTGTTTGTGCCGTCAGGGTCTGCAACCGCTCGCTTGCCTCGGTCTTCCAGTCTTCCAACTCTGATATTCGAGCCTGTGCTTCTGTCAAACACGTCCGTTGAGTGCGCAGTTCCTCCATGTTTTCAGCTAGCTTGCGTTCCATTTATTTTCGGAGGCCCATAATTTCCTCCTTCATCTCTTTTTTCAGTTCTTCCTTAAGAGCCGTTAAATCCTGTTGGAGTTGTTGCTTGAAGTCTTTTATGTCTTTACTTATATTGGCGATGCCAGTGTTCATAATATCGAGTTTGGCGTCCTCCACTTTCTCTGCTGTAGTCGCCTCGTTTTTTTGGGCCTCGTGTTCAGCGATTTCTCTTGCGTTGTTGAAGAGGGATTCTTTAGTTTTACCCTGCTTTTGTCCATGTGCCCGGCTTCTTCGTGTTTTCATCCCTTGGTTTATTGTTCCATTTATGTCGAGTTGGCCATTTATCGAAGATTTTAAATCCGACTAGGGAGAGCTCTCTGTTTAAGAGTTACGTCTCTCCGCCATCTTCCCGGAAGTCCAAGTAAAATTAAATTTTAAAGGACAGTCAGTGCACAAAATATACATCACAATATGTATTGTGTATCGCGATCAGTGCTGGGAGTAACGCCACTACTTTTGCAGTAACATGCTCTGTAACAAAATTACTGTTTAAAAATTCAGTAATGTGCTACAGTTACTGAAATTTGATCAGATGTGTTACTCGTTACTTATTTTATTAATACGGATAAATATTTTTAGTGCAAATAAATGAATACACAAACTAACCCTACCGTAGCTAACGTGACACAGCCGTCAGTGGACGTGACCTGTTGCAGAGAGCCGAGTTCACTACTGAGTGGAGGAAAAAAATGAAACTACTTTGTTTTTGTGGAAATAGATTAATTTTCCTTTGTCGCGGTTAAGGGCAAATGCATATTGGTGGGTTGGAAGCTAACATGCCAGTTGAGATCTACTACAATCTTCAGAAGCGCCTGAGAACAGCAACAAGCTCCAACAAAGCTAGTGTTAAGTAACTATGCTAAAAACAGTGGATCTACATTCTCTAAATAGCCACGGCTGGATTTCAAGAACAGGTAAGCATTTGGACAGTTTGTGATTCAGCAAGAATTAAATCTGATTGCCAGAAACGTCGTAACAGACTGAAAATGTGCTAATAGTCACTTTCCATCAGACAGCTGGACTGTGATCCACTGAAGTTAAAACACATTTACTTGCTGCCTGGATAAAGATAATCCAAAAGGAATTTGAGGGATTGGATCATGTCTCTGCCACAGCAGACATTTGGACTGTGGATAATGGACATTTTCTTTGGATCACTGCACATCAGATTAAATACATATCATAAAAGTAAGATTAAACATGGACAGCTTTATGCAGTGTTGCAAACTCTCACTCCAAAATGAGGAAATTACTGGCAATGTCATGTTTCTTCAGATTTTTCCCACAATAAGAGCTCGCAAGCCAGGATAAAGCAGACTGAACATGCTCTAAAAGCTCTGTCTGAAACAGTCTGTTTTTAGACAATTTCATCGGATTGAGAGCAGCTGCTAAAATGCCATTACAAAGCAGCAAACAGGTATTTGAAGCTGCTGGTGCCTCTGGAGTCCCACAACTGTCAAGGTGTAGGATTCTCCAAAAGCTTGCAGTTGTGGATAAACCTACTATTCAGCCACCCCTAACCAGTACTAACAAGGAGAAACAGTTGCAGTAGGCCCAGAAATGTGTGAAGACTAATTTTCAAACGGTCTTGTTTATTGATGAGTGCTGTGCAACCCTGGATGGTTCAGATGGATGGAGTAGTGGATGGTTGGTGGATGGCCACCATATCCCAACAAGCGACATCAGCAAGGAGGTGGCGGAGTCATGTTTTGGGCCGGAATCAAGGGGAGAGAGCTGGTAGGCCCCTTTAGGGTCCTTCAAGGTGTGAAAATGACCTCTGCAAAGTATATCTAGTTTCTGACTGACCACTTTCTTCCATGGTACAAAAAGAAAAACCATGCCTTCCATAGCAACATTATCTTCATGCATGACAATGCACCATCTCATGCTGCAAAGAATACCTCTGTGTCATTTGCTGCTATTGGCATAAAAGGAGAGAAACTCATGGTGTGGCCCCCATCCTCCCCTGGCCTCAACCCTATTGAGAACCTCTGGAGCATCCTAAAGCAAAAGATCTATGAGGGTGGGAGGCAGTTCACATCAAAACAGCAGCTGTGGGAGGCTATTCTGATATCTTGCAAAGTAATTCAAGCAGAAACTCTCCAAAAACTCACAAGTTCAATGGATGCAAGAATTGTGAAGGTTATAGCAAAGAAAGGGTCCTATGTCATAAATTGCCCTTCGAGGCAGTAGAAGACACCAAATGCAAGCAGTGTGTTTGCATATTTAATAAAGAACACACATACAAAAACACACACTACAGAACAGACAAGTACTACGATATCCCAGCAGAGCTGGACATACGAAGAAAAATAAGAAAACTACAAATTCCCAACTGAGCTCGACATATGAAGGGATAAATAAGGAAAGTACGGATTCCCAGCAGAACTGGACTTACATTTATAGAGAACCATGGGAACGCCATCTCAGGACGAGGACAGATGAAAAAAATGACCCAGCGATTAGCAAACGGAGGAACAAGGCTTAAATAGGCAGTGAGAGTGATTACAGATCAAGATCAGCTGTGAGTCACATGAGCGGGGGAAGTGCATAGTGCTGACAGCTGACAGGTGGACCGCCCATGAACAAAGTGACAACCCAGAAGTCCACACCCGAGAGAGAGACCACACTGGCAGGCTAAGGAGCAAAGGAACAAAAGGTACAGGCAAACATACAAATAAAGGGCCAGAACTAAAGTAAGGGCAAATGATAAACTGAAGGATAAATACAGATAATACCAAATAACCAGAAATGCAAAATACAACAAATAAATGTGGAAAAAAAAACAAGGAGCTGAGCATGGTAGTTCCCTCCTGTTCAGCTCATGACAGAGCCCCTCTCTCAAGGGGTGGATACCAGACCCCCAGGGTAACATCAAAAGAACCTCCCCACACAAAAAAATCCCACCCCAACAAGAAAAAAAACCCCACCCGGGGGGGAGGAGGGGGACCCAGGCATGAAGGGACCAAACCAAACCAGAGAAAATAAGAAAAAACTTTCAGAATAAACATCCCAGCAGAGTCCAGACTAAGAGGGAACAACAACAAAAAACAAAAACAAAGGCCCCGCTCAGAACCCACACAGAACTGGGCACCTAGCCCACCCTGACCAAACAGCAAGGCTGTTCTGGTGGTCGGCCAAAGTCCCAGGCCTGGCAGACGGTGAGGTGGTAAGAGTCGGGTGGTCTGCCGGAGAATAAGAGCCACCCAACCCAACGGCACAGTGTCAGATGGTCGGCCAGAGCTCTTTACCCACCGCCACAGAGAGGGTGGTCCAGGAGGTGGCTGCCCAACTGGGACAACAGAGTTGAAGGGGATAGAGGAATAGAGGGAACCTTGACAACGTTAGGCAGAGGAGGGGGAACCTCGACGAAGCCAGGCAGATGAGGGGGAACCATGATGGCGTCAGGCAGAGGAGGGGAACCACGACGGCTTCAGGCAGAGGAGGGGGAACCACGACAGCTTCAGGCAGAGGAGGGGGAACCACAACGGCGTCAGGCGGAGAAGGGGGGACCACGACGGCGTCAGGCAGAGGAGAGGGAACCACGACGGTCTCGGGCAGAGGGGAGGGAACCATGACGCCATCAGGCAGAGGAGGGAGGACCACAATAGCATCAGGCAGAGGAGGGGGGACCACGACGCCCTCGGATTGGCCTGTAGCACCCTTGGTGGTCCTGAACTCAGACACTGCAGCACCCACGGTGGCTCCGGGCTTGAGTGGAGCTGCACCCCCGGTGGACCCGGACTAGGCCAGAGCGACACCCCCAGAGGCCCCGGGCTGGGACAGAGCACCCGCGATGACCTGAGCAGGAAGGGAAGCAGCACCCACAGAGGACCCAGACTAGGCCACAGCTGCACCCACGGAGGCCCTAGGCTGGGACGGAGCACCCGTGACGACCTCAACTAATGGGGAAGCAGCAACCTCGGAGGTCCCAGGCTGGTACAGAACACCTGTGAAGACCTTTACTGGAGGGGGAGCAGGACCCACGAAGACCTCAGCTGGAGGGGAAGCAGCACTCACGGAGGTCCCGGGCTGGGACAGAGCACCCGTGATGACCTCGACAGGAGGGGCTGGACCCACTATGATCTCAGGCGGGGAGGCTGGACCCACGGAGACTTCTGGCAAAGCTGGATGATCCTCTGTGACCCTGAGGAAAAGCTCAGACGGGAGAGGCAGAGAAACAGGGTCAGGATCACTGGTGGCAGTAGAGCCCGGCGAGGTGAGCTCAAGTGCAGCTGATGACTGAACCTGGCTCTCCCCAGCAAGAGCCAGACAAGATCTCTCTGAAATAGAAACAACAGAAACAAGAGACAGCACTTGCCTGGGCTCGAGCTCCACTGCCGTCCAGGACTCCGTCGATCCAGACAATGACACCTCGGGCCCGGCCCTCTGAAGGTCCAGCTTGGACTCTGCTGTGGTGACCCCAGCAGCAGGCATGGTGGTGGATGCAGTCCTGAGACACCCCCCCCCCCCCAACGAAGTGACTCACGCAGGTGGCTCGCCCTGCATGGCGACAGGAGGTCGGCTTCCCGCTGGCGCTGGATCCTGCTCAGCTGAGGCCCGGGGATGCTCCATCATCAGTGCAGACGTCAGCTCGGTACCAGCACTCTCCCTCCATCCAGACTGTGGATGCAAGGCTGGGTCTAGGATCTCCAGGGCTGCAGGCTCCTCCATCATCCAGCAGCTCAATCCTGGGGCTGGCAGATGGTCGGGGGGACAGGAGGAGACACAGAGAGAGCAGGTGAAGAAATAGTGTCAGCAGCAGATGGTGAGAGCTCAGTGGGCTGCAATGCCTGAGTCTCACCACTGGGAATTAGGCAAGATTGTTCAGTAGTGAGTGAAAGAGAACAGAGAAGTACTTGCCTGAATTCCTGGGGTGTGATGTCAGCTGCTGCTGGACCAGACAAAGACCTCCCTGGAACGGCAGAGGTTGTCTGGCAGGATGCTGGAACCCGGGGATGCTGATATGTCGGCACAGACTTCAACGCGGGTGGCCCCCTAGCCCTATGTACCGGATCCAGAGCTCACCTCACCGATGGCACCAGGTCCCGCGATGCCGAAACCAGGGGATGCCCATTTGTCAGCACAGGTTTCAGGACACAGGGAGCGCGCTTCTCCCTAGCTGGGCGAGGCTGCGGGGCCGGACCAGGACCCTTTGGATTCGCAGACCCCTCCATCGTCTGGCGGCTCCCTCCCAGGACCGGCGGACACCCAAGGGAAACAGGAGAAGCAGGTGAGGGAAATGTTCCATCAGCTGGCGGTAAAGACTAAGCAGAATGGAGCTGCTGCTGAGCCCCGCCACCGGGAATTAGACAAGACACTTCATTGTGGGTTATGAGAGAATGAAAATGAACTTGCCTACTTCCCGGGGCATGATGGTAGCAGCTGCGGCGGGACCAGACAAAACCTTTTCGAGACCAACAGGGGTCATCTGGTGGATGGGCAAGGACACAGGCACCTGACGGGATGAGCGAGCCTTCTGCACCCGGGGACGCGTCTTTGTCGGCACAGGTGAGACAGAAGGGGAATTTTTTGCCCACTTATAGAGTTTATGTTAGGACTCCAACACGGTGGTGAGGAGCACTGTGAGACCCAGGTAGCTCCAGAGGCTGGGATATGCCTCAGCTACCCAAGCTGCGTTGTCCAAATGTCCCAGAGCTTCCTCCGGAGTGTGGGAGGTGTGAGCCCCAGAGACAAAAAACCCCCAATCAGTTCTGCCTCCCCACATTCCTCCTCGCTCAGTCCAAAAGCACAGAAGTCCAGGGTGGCAGACATTCCAAAAAGCCCTGGACTAATACAAAAAATGCAGGAGGAAACTTAAAGGAAAAGGAAAAAAGCACACTACACTGCCGCTGGCGTCTGTATTGGTTGGGTCATTCTGTCATAAATTGCCCTTCGGGGCAGAAGACACCAAATGCAAGCAGTGAGTTTGCATATTTAATAAAGAACACATACAAAAACACACACTACAGAACACACGGGTAACTACGATATCCCAGCAGAGCTGGACATATGAAGAAAAATAAGGAAACTACAAATTCCCAACTGAGCTGGACATATGAAGGGATAAATAAGGAAACTATGGATTCCCAGCAGAGCTGGACTTGTGCTTATAGAGAACCATGGGAACGCCATCTCAGGACGAGGACAGATGAATAAATGACCCAGCGATTAGCAAACAGAGAAACAAGGCTTAAATAGGCAGTAGGGATGTAACGATATTGACGTTATCGCGATATCGCGGTAGTAAAAGTGTCTCGATACCGTCGTGGTCGTGTTACGATATTAAGAGGGCGGGTATCTGTCAAAAAACAACAAGAAATAAGCAGGCTCCAGCGCAACAAAGCATTGTAAACTACACAGACCATGATCCTTTGCGCTGCGACGTCACAAGAACTGTTAGTGCATGCTGCACGCTGTCCACACAACAAACATGGTGGCGGTCAGCGGCGGACAAAGTTCGGCTCACGTAAATACTGAAGAAAGCACCCCCGAAGTTGAGATTGTGCAAGCCCCAGCAACTTTTAAATCAGATATGTGGAGGCATTTTGGTTTTGCCGTGTCTCAAAATACTAAAGGAGAGAGGGTGGCGGACAGACAATGTCCTCATTAGCAAAGACCTACCTATGTATACCCGCTACCTCAGTGCCCAGTGAGAGAATATTTTCTACAGCAGGGGATATTGTAAATGCCCAGAGGTCTCTTCTTCTCCCTTGCAATGTAGATGTTTTGATCTTTCTGAAGAAAAACTTGAACATAAGCTAAAGGATAGGTCAGTGTTTTCCAGTAGGCTTTTTGCCTTTTTGTTTCAACAGGCTGTTTTTATTTGCCTAGAACATTTATGATTAATTTTACTTTACACATTGAACCTGGCTTAACTTGATCTTCGTTTGCTGTTAAAGGGAATTCCCTATTGTTGTTTACAGTTGTTCTAGTTGCTGCTTAGTATGATCCTTGTACATAAGAAGAATCAGTTATGTGACCAAATATTACCAAATATTGCCAAATGGTATATTGATGTTCCTGACTTGAACTTGCACTTTAAAAGCACTAAGTGATCAGCATTTTATGTTGTCATGATCCATAAATATAAAAATAAATGGCCTGGTGACTGGCAAAAACAGATTTAATGGCAGTTTTTGGTTATTATCATCACAAACACAATATTATGAGCTATTTTACAATACCGTGAGCCTCTCCACAACATCGCAACAAATATCGTACCGTGAGATCAATATCGAAATCGTATCGTACCGTGAGATTTTGATATCGTTACATCCCTAATAGGCAGTGAGAGTGATTACAGATCAAGATCAGCTGTGAGACACATGAGGGGAAGTGCATGGTGCTGACAGCTGACAGGTGGATCGCCCATGAACAAAGTGACAACCCAGAAGTCCACACTGACAGCTGCCAACCCGAGAGAGAGACCACACTGGCAGGCTAAGGAACAAAGGAACCAAAGGTACAGGCAAACATACAAATAAAGGGCCAGAACTAAAATAAGGGCAAATGATAAAACTGATAATACCAAATATCCAGAAATGCAAAATACAACAAACAAATGTGGAAAAAAAAAACAAGGAGCTGAGCATGGTAGTTCCCTCCTGCTCAGCTCATGACACTTTGTTAACATGTAACTTGGCCTGTTAAGATGGTTTTTGATTGAAATAGCTTTTGATTTCAGTAAATATGATCTAATGCTGCAAATTCAATAAATGACCATTTTCAGTTCTTTACAACCAATAAAATGTTTTGAAACTCTGTTGTGCATAATAATTTGGAATGGGCATTTTGTGTTTTTTTATTTTTGCAAAAAATTAGTTATCATTGGGAGGTTTATTCAATAAAATCAGAGACAAATATCATTTGCATAATAATTTGGAACGCAGTGTATAGGCTACACCTCTTTATTCCACTTTCAAACAGAGTCTACATTTGAGCCTGTAAAGCCTAATTGGGATACCTGCTTCAGACAGGAATACTTGCATTCTATGGGCAATACACTAGTAATATGTGGATGACATAAACAGCAGGTTATAGAGGAGTTTAATGTTTTCAGTACAAAATTCGGTGGTTTAAGGCTAAAAGGGTGAGCAAATTGATTAGAGCTCTAATTATATCTGCAAAAAAAATGTGAATGATTGTTATTCCCAGTCAGAGGCACAAGCAAAAGCCTAATTGTTGCAGCTGGAATTCAAAAACCATCAGAATGTGAGGGAATGGATAGGGGCATTGCTTTAGGATCCAGAATTTTACATCACATCACAGGGCACACATTATTTCTCAAGCACACCTCAATAACACAAACTGCTTTATAGTCTAAGGAAACTTGACACATAATCAGATGAAACTCTTGCTGAAGACAAAAGAGCTTAATTTAAATTTAAAATGAACCCTTACCGAGAATACCAACAGCGAAGTACCCCAACAAAGCCAGGACAAAGAGGATGCAGCAGAGTATATCTGTGCAGCTCCTGAGGAAAGAGAGAGAGAGAGAGAGAGGATGAGGTTAAGGGATGTTACCAGTGTCTCACCACGTTATTAGATTACAGAAAGTAATCAAGCATACACCTCACCTGTTTTGAATTGGTCCTTTGAAGCTTGGATCAAACTTCCTGGACTCCCCTGCAGGTAAAAACAGACGACATGTTTTTAAAGTTTGCACTTGTAAACTGGGTTTTCATGCAAATATGGGAAAGGTATGTAATAATGCTTCTAAAACCATCAAATATTGATAGTGTTAAATTCAACTTAAAACACTGCTGCTATATCCAGGTCTCACCAGGTTACGTTCACTTGTTGTTCTTGATTCCTTAAGTGTTCACTTACGTTGACGTGATTTTTCCATATCGAGGTCTAGCTCTCCTCTCTGGTTGCTTAGACTCATCAGCTCATCTGCCTGCCTGCCCACTCTCCTGCTGCTACACTCCAGCCTCACCTTTAGCTGCCAGGCTTACTTCTATGAGAAACCTCCAGCTCCAGACCAGCCAGCTCTGGTCCAGGACAACCGTCTCGCTTCTTTTAACAGACTGAAAAATCACAGACTAGTGAAAATACACAGGCACAACCATTCAATTTGTCACTGTTTCATTTTTATGTGTTCTGATTCTGATTAAATTGTGAGGGGCAGCCAATCAGGAGGAAGCTACACAACAGCTTATTTCAGATAGTAGATGACTCCAGTCAAGAAACGATGAATTGGAATGACTTTAAACTCTGAATCTGACTGAGTACACAAATTAAAAAAAACAAAAACATATCCATATGTTGCATGGTAGGTCTGTATGGAGTAATTAAAAAACTGATACTAAAGGTAAAGGCAACATGATGTAATAGTAAACTCGGTAGTGACATCATAGTAAAAATGATCATCATAACAACAACATCCTTTTACGCCCCTGACAGACTGCGATGATGATGTGCATCCTCCTGCTCTGTTGCTCTGCATTTCCTGTCTAGTCTAAAATGCAACAACGGCAGAAAATGGGAATAATTTCCTTTGCATAAATCAGTTATACATTGTTTAGCAACACGTTGTATACCTGAGTGCATAATCTACCGATTTACTACATGGTGACAACCTTTTTCTTCCCCTCCTGTGCAGATATATATTATTTCCTTTCAGCAGTTGTGTGCGCACCAAAGTCTACATTATAGTAAAAGAGGACTTCTGCAGAACAAAAGGATTCTTCTGCCTGACTGTCATGCCTAGCAACCCGCAAAATGGCTCCCTGGCGACACTGGGAGCTCCCGGTGGACATCACCAGCCGCCATGGAAACACCTCAGACTCGGAGGAGAAGCACAAACATCGACCGAGGCAACACAACCTACAGTGAGAGTCAGCTGAAAGAGTCAACAATTAAAATCAAAGAGCACAGACTGGGTTATATCATATTTAAACACAGCCTGCATCCTCTAATAAGATAACTAGACGCCAGACTCTCAAGAATATCACATCCTGGCCCGTTACTCAAGCACGCACCACACCCTTGTCGATGATTCATAATTGAGGAGTATTGAACTGTTCTGAAAACCCTTTGTTACAGGGTGAGGATTAAAGGCAAACCCAGCGACCTCTCTGAATGATGCCATTTCAATGTATCACCTACAGAAAAAATACACAGCAAACACACAACTGACGCTCTTACTTTACAGGACGTAAAAGTGAAACAGTCCATCATAGTCAGTAAATCACAAGTCGTAAGTGAAGCTAGCACTACCTGGCGAGCCTGAATCGCACCATCAACACACATCTATAACAAATCCAAACTGTTACAGTACCTCTTGCGTCATATTTTGTCATTCCTGTTGTTTTTCTCAGTATGTGCTATTTTCAGTTTTACAAATTCCTCGCTCCGTTATGCAGCTGTTAATGTCTCTCATTCCTGTGTGAAGGGTTTGTCCTCTGAATCGTAGCTCTCCACTTCCTTTTTTAAGTGAAGCTCTGTCTTTACTTCGTGTTCCCTCGTTCTCTCTATAGTTCCCTTAAGACTTGTCACTGTAATAGCAGCAAAAGCAGCACTGATGGGGAAATTAAAAGAGGATCTCAAAGCAGACTTGTGGCATCTGAGAAACTGCTGTTGCCAAAAAAAAAAAAATGCTCTAAAATGTGACACTTTTACACATGTCACTACAGAGCGCTTGCCTCAACATCTTCTTCTTCTTCTTTTTCTTCTTCTCTTAGATTTGATTGGCGGTTGGCAACGTCTTACTCATAGCTCTGTGACATCAGTATCATAACCGCTATTTTAGTCTGAACTCAGCTAAGTGCTGTGTTTCACAGGGCAGTGACAAGCACTTGCCCAAAATAAACCACCCAAACAAGAGTTCCAGAAAAGGCTCAGTTTATGCTTAAAAAAAGCAGTGACCCAGCTGTGAAACAAGTAACTCTGTTTTTCCTTCGGCTTAAGGCTTAAAGTACATGTTGCACATTGTCTGATTTTAAATCTTAAGACTCCACTGGGGTAGATTTGTTTGATTCAGTTCAAAATAATCACATTTTTTTCAAATACTGAGTGTTGTGACACCCAGCAGTTCATCCTCTGCCTGAAAAAAGCTGTTCGACTCCTCTCCCTTTACATCTGTTCCCTTTTTCAATCAGGTTTTCCTTCACAAACAAAAGCAGGGAAAAAAAATATCAGTGCACAGTTAACTTTAATGCACTTCACAAACACAAATTTTCTATCATAACCAACAATAGCCAAACATTTTCTCAACACAATTCAGTGCATTGTTGAGAGAATGATTGGGTTGGCATATGCACAGAAATGAGCTGAGATACACATCAGAGATAAGACCATCCTACACCACAGACTCTAGGGGCGCATGACCTCCTCTGCTCACATGTGACAAAGTAAAACAATACTAACTACTGTTATTGTCTTTCAGAAGCACTGCCATATTATTGTCAACTTTTTTTTAAAAAAAAACACTGTGGGCTTTTTCTTTTAAATCTCAACGTTTAACCAAAGGTGTCTCCTGAATACATATTTAAAAACAAGTATTAACAAAGAGTAAAATGACAGCAATAATAATCTTGATGCAAGTAAAAGAAAATATATAAGAATGTGATAAAACAATATGAGAACAACAGAAAAGGCTCTTCTGTCTTTGACATACAGAATATGCTTAAAATGCTAAGCTAACTTACTAGTAGCACTAGGCTTATAAAGGCAAGAGATCAGTGTTAATGGTATGTCCAAAAACATGCTAACACAACAGCAGAAAATCTTGGTATTGCAAAGGTGAAACACTCTGGCGTTCAAAGAAAACAGGCTGGTGAATGACAAATTTACCCCACAGCCGTTTTTGCTGTGGGGCTGCACAGTGCTCAGTGATTAACTGTGTTTCCACAAAGCTAAACAGTGTGAAAGAAGGGGGTCTTTCTATGTGAACTGGTTATATGCCTGTTAAGGTAATGAGTGACGTTATAGATGTTTTGGCCTTATGAGGGATTGGTAATCTGTTCAAAGTGCACTATGCCATACCAGCTGAAAAATCTCAAGTCCCATCCTAAGTTGGATAAGTGGTTTAACCTGTTACACTTCGGTGTACCGCGGGCAGACACGTCTCTGCGTCCTAGGGCGCACGAGGGCGCTGCATCCTAGAGCGCACTGAAAAAAAAAGCTGCATTTCCGTTCTTCCACTACAGACACAGCCGCGAACAGAAAGCCAAAGGAGTGCTTTGATTGGTTTAGATGTGATTGACCTCTCATTCGACGAATAAGAGCCTTGAATTGGGTTTCTGAAACCTTGAAGAACCAATGACTGAAAACCTAGCAAGAAGGACCCGCATACCAACGGCTGCGAATACAGCCAGCCAATTGAAGCACAGAAGTTCGAAAGCTGTTTTGTGTAAGGCTGGGTGACACACAGGCGTTCGCCAGTCTTTTTTTCTAACTACTGTTCTTATTTGTTTTGAAAAATCGTTCGCCAAAACCGCAATCATGGAAGCGCAAAACTGCAATAATGGAATTATGGTTTGACCGGGTCGTGTGACCAGAACCACGAGTCCGTAACAAGCGGACCAGCGTCATGTTCGTCTGACAATGAGGAAGAGAAGTTCGCCAGCGACATTGCTGTTGTGGACAGGTAAGTGTTATAAGCTAAATTATTCTTTATCCCTGAAAATTGTAATCCAAATGACTTTTGACCGATCGGTAAATTACAACTGTGCGTTATCGCAACATGACGGGCCCGGGTCCGTCATGTTGTGAACGAGCCCCCCCGTCATGTTGTGAACGCCCCCCCCCCCCGCTACTCTTCTGTAGCGGATTGCAGATATATTGCAGATATTTTAGTGCAACTGTGCGTAGTAGACCGCGGCGCACCGTCACCGCTTTCCGTCATGTAGCGATGGGCGATGTCCGTCCTCTGTAGCGGGGGGGGGGGGGCGAGTTGTTATGTTCTACATTACAGATATTCTAGTATAATTTTTAGTGCACTGTAGGTTATTTTTTCTTGTAAAAAAAGCCACACATTTTTTACGTGGCATGCTTCTTTGTGTGTGTGGGCTTGTTTGTTCATTCATTCATTCATGAATGAATAAACAACCCCCCCCCCCCAC
The DNA here is from genome assembly GCA_020510985.1 of Pholidichthys leucotaenia. NCBI lineage: Eukaryota > Metazoa > Chordata > Actinopteri > Cichliformes > Pholidichthyidae > Pholidichthys > Pholidichthys leucotaenia. The sequence goes on along the minus strand of CM035848.1, from coordinate 81,806,740 downwards.
ACACACACAGCCCTTCACCTTTCATTAGAGCCCAAGATGAAGCTTCTATATTGAATCATTCAAAAGTTACAGACGTTTTTCCAAACTGTGCCATTTGGCACAATTTGGCACAGTTCACAAACGCCTGGGAACAACCTGAGTAAAAAGCTGTGTAATATATTCATTTTTTGTGGTATTGTTACAAAATTTTGACCTCAGCTGGATAACACTTGGTTCTACATTTCTGTTGCATTTTCTAGCCAGTATCTGAAGCTGTGTGTTATTTGCAAGCATTTGTATCCAAAAAAACACCCAGGCGAAATTTATTTTCTTCAAGTTCAGTATGTTTAGATGACTGTTACTCAGTGGCCGGAGCACTTAGAGAAATTATGACTGTTTTGCCAAAAAATTCAAAGTGTTTTCTTTTAAATGAGGCCAACCCCATGAAGATGCTGCAAAGCGTTGAAGAACAGCTTTTGATTTACTTTGGGTACGTTATTTTTTGGCGTTTTTAGGGAAATTGACCAGAGTGCAAGGGGTTAAAAGATAAAAGAATCGATGCATAGCTTATCATGCTGCAATTATTACATAAATGCACAAAATAAATTAAAAAATACAATCAGCAGATTTTTTAAATAATGATACTATAGGTAGGAGGTTGTTTTGGGGAATAAAATTATATTTAAAAACAGATGGCTGAGATACATATACAGTGCATCCGGAAAGTATTCACAGCGCTTCACGTTTTCCACATCTTGTTATGTTACAGCCTTATTATGCCTCAGTGAAACTGAGAGGCATACGGTAATCAGTGCATCTGTTTGTGGCTGTGTGTGCATATACCTGTCTGTCTGTCCGCCACTGTTTCAGCTCACCCGGTCAAAATTAAGTAGAACTAAAGGCTTGTATCATTGTATCACCATATTTTATCAACTTTTAATTTGCCAGAATTTCAAAATAACGCTTTGTTTTTGAAAAACACATGTACAGCTCACCTTTACTGTCAATGGAACAGTACTGTGCATGCGGCCGGAAACTCCCACCAGAGGAAAGTACTCAGCAATCTGCCAATACTGGGTGAACAAATGTCTGACTTTTTGCCCATCTGTTTTTTCCTCTGCCACTTGTAGTCATGTACCTTCTTCTTCTTCTTCTGTTAGATTTGATTGTTGGCAACCAGCTCAAAGGTGCATTACCCACTGACTTATGTTTTCCTCATAGCTTTGTGACGTTTTCCTCGTAGCTTTGTGATGTTTTCCTCATAGCTTTGACAATTTCCTCATAGCTTTGTGACTTCTTACTCATAGCTTTATGTTTTCCTCTTATCGCTCTGTGACCTTTTTCCTCTTATCACTCTGCGACGTTTTCCTCATAGTTTTGTGACGATTTCCTCATAGCTTTGTGACGTTTTCCTCTTATTGCTCTGTGACGTTCTCCTCATAGCTTTGTGGTGATTTCCTCATAGCTTTGTGACGTCTTCCTCATAGCTTTGTGACATCTTGACCAAGATTCGGGATTCATCCAGGTATATCACTCTCCTTCTCCTTCTAGATCTGATTGCCGGCCAGCAACCAGCCCGAAGGTGCACCATCGCCACCCACCGGGTTGGAGTGTGGACAAGAGAATGGCAGGAAAAAAAACTAAATTCTTTTGATTAATCCAGTTGCACTTAAATATCTAAGTAGAGCTATATATATTTCTTTGACTGAGGTTCCTACCATGTTTTCCAATCCAAAACTTAAATTAGCCCTTTCCATTACTGCAATCAGATGTTTCCTTTGTTCCTGGTATCCCTGACATTCTAACAAAACGTGCTGAACTGTTTCAAGAGAACCACAATGTGCACAGCTACCAGTTGGGTGTTTACCTATTCTCTATTCTAGTAGTATGTCCTGTTCTTAATCGGGTGATGAGTATCTCCTCTTTCCTGTTTCTGCCAACCCCCATTCCAGAGACCACCCACTTCTGAATGTCATAAAGATATCTTCCTGTATCTACTGACAAAAAGAAAAGGGCAGTTGCTCGAAGGATTATTAAAAACAGGAAAAGGTCAACATGGAGAGAATTTTGTTCCACCCTTGGTAGGCAAACAGAACTAGGTGATGTCTGGGGTATGTTTAAAAAAATGAGTGGGAAATGGGTATCAGTTAAAATTCCAGCTTTAGTGGATGGGGACAAGATGGCTGTATCAGACAAAGAAAAGGCAGAAGTCCTAGGTAGAGCATTTGCAGCAGTACATAGAGGAGACCATCTTGGTGAGAGTCATAGACAGCAAAGGCAGCATAAACTCAGAGAAAATGCAAACTTAAAAAATGAAGTGAAAGAGGACATGACTGTATTAGACCTTGAGCTCACAATGTCAGAACTTAAGAGAGTTTTGCAAGATAGTGGATACACAGCTCCAGGATAGTTAAGCTATGCTATGTTCCAGCAGTTGCCTATGCAATCAATGCGACTGGTGCTGAAATTGTTTTAACAGGATATGGAAGGAGGGGGTTATCCCAAGTGGGTGGAAAAAAGATGTAATTTTACCATTTAATAAGCCAGGGAAAGATCCAGTTCATCCAGGCAACTACAGGCCAGTAGCATTAATGTCACATTTAGGGAAATGGATGGAGAAGGTGTTAGTTTACACTCTCATATGTATTAGAGCAAAAACGTCTAATAAACGACTATCAGAATGGTTTTAGAAGAGCTCTAGTTAGGGTAAGTAATGATATTAAAAAGACTCTCAAAATGAAAGAAGTAATGGTTATAGTTTATCTGGATACTGAAAAGGCTTATGACTCACTGTGGAGGGACGGTCTTCTTATGAAATTGAATAAAACGGACATTGGTGGTAGGATGTATAATTGGATAATGGATTTTTTAACACACAGGACAATAAGGGTTAAAGTAGGATCAGAAGTTTCTAATGACTGAAATAGAAAATGGTATTCCTCAGGGGAGTGTGATAAGCCCTGTTTTATTCAATATAATGATTAATGACATGTTTGAGGATCAAAAGGGATCCATCAAAACAGCACTATATGCAGATGATGAAGCCATATGGACAAGGGGAAGGAATGAGAAATTTGTGTTCAAAAACATCAGGAAAGCAATGGAGAAAGTAGAAAAGTGGTCATATGACTGGGGATTTAAATTTTCAAACAGTAAAACCTGCTACATGACTTTCACAAAAAAACGCAGTACTGGCACAGAACCATTAACATTATATAATCAAACTATAGAGAAAGTCAGTGAGTTCAAATATCTAGGATTGTGGTCTGATAGTGCATACACATGGAGAGTTCATGTTGAAAATCTGGAGACAACATGCAAAAAGTCATTAACCTCATGAAAGCTGTTGCTGGACACGAATGGAGTGCAGAAAAACAGGCATTAATTGACATTTACAGAGCACTAATGCGATCGACAATAGATCCTGAACGCATGATTTATGGAGCAGCGGCAAAGACGACTCTGGAAAAAATAGACAGAATGCAGCATAGAGCGCTTCGCCTGTGCAATGGAGCCGTCAAAACAACACCAAACAATGCAGTTTTAATAGAAGCAGGAGAAATGCCAATGGATTTGAGAAGCGATAAACTCGCATTATCATACTGGGTCAAGCTGAAAGGAAGTGACGAAGTAAATATTTCAAAAACAACACTGCAAGACTGCTGGGAATACTCTAATTTTCAGGGACATGGGTTTGGGTGAACAACTGAAAGAAGGACCAGAATGTATGGGCTGCACACTATTGATATAGCTAACACGAGTTCAGTGAGTAATGTTCCCCCTTGGCTGTTTCCAGGAATAGAAGTAGACGCTAGTCTGCTAATGAAGAAAAAGGATTGGCATGTGAGTGAAGTTGGTGTTAAAACAAGCATTTACCTCAGGAACAATTACTATAACTTCTTACAGCTCTATAGTGACGGTTCAAAGAATAAAGAGGGCTCTGTTGGAGTTGGAGTATACATCCCAGAATTTAAAGTGACCATCGCAAAAAGACTCTCCAACAATACATCCGTGTTTACAGCAGAGATGGTGGCAATAATTATTGCTTTGCAGTGGGTGGAGGACGTCAGACCGGACCGGGTGGTGGTGTGCACGGACTCACTTCCAGCGCTAAAAACCATACAGACACTAAAATCTACAAGGGAAGACTTGGTGATTGAGCTATATCACAGTTTATTTAGGGTACACAGAGGTGGTGGAGAAGTTCAGTTTTGTTGGGTTCCTGCACATGAAGGGTTGAAAGGGAATGACTGTGCAGACAAATTAGCAAAAAGTGGTCTTGGAAAAGAGACAACTATACCATTGTCTCTTGGAAAAGGTGAAGGGAAAGCAGTAATCAAGAAAAAAGGAACTGAACTATGGCAAAAAAGATGGGATGAAGATCATAAAGGTAGATCATATTACCAAATACAAAAATCTATTGCAATAAAGAATTTCATAAAAACCAAAAGGAGGGAAGACATCATTATGGCAAGGCTCAGACTGGATCACACAAGTTTAAATGGCACTTTATTCACCATGGGGAAAAGCAAAAGTGACAAATGTAGAGATGTGGAGTAAAAGAAAATGTCGAGCACATCTTATTACACTGTCACAAATACAGATATGAAAGACAGATAATGGAAAATGAAGTTCAAGAGGCCGGTAGGGAATGGTATTTAACTGGGATTCTGGGAACAGATGGAGATGGAGAGGCAATAAGAATCACGAGAAAGGCTCTTTTCTCTTTTTTAAGTAACACAGGATTAAGTCATAGAATTTAGGGGTCGGGCTCAGATGACAATGTTACACACTCTTGTACAGTAGGTGGCGGTATGCACCTTTCAGTTGTTTGCTATCCGCAAGTAACCGAGAGAAGAAGAAGAAGAATCTCAATATTCTTGCCACTTTTCCACTATATACTTGTTAATTATTGATTTGCCTTCTGCCTTACTGAGTGAGATCTCCAGATCCACTGCCTCAAATTTCAATGACTGTTTTGCTAATAAGTCCGCATCTTCATTACCCTCTATTCCAACATGGGCTGGAACCCAAAGAAAGCTTACTGACTGGCCTTTACAGTAGAGGTTGTAAATTAAGGAGTGGATTTCTACAATTAGGTCCTGCCTACATGACTACAGTGACTGAACACTCTTGAGAGCTGCCCAACTATCTGAAGCAATGACTGCATTATTCCTATAATTTATCTCCAATCACTGTAGAGCTAATATAATGGCAACTAGCTCAACTGTGTATACTGATAAGTGATTGCTGGTTCTTTTATTGATAGATTGTGGAGGTAAATGATAAGGCAAGAAGCAACGAGCTGGAAGGTTGCAGAGTTTTATTTTCCTCCAACATAATGAGACGCACTTTGTAGCTCTGTGTGCTACTGTGCTATTGAGACATGTCACACAAGTTCTTTTATACAGTGATACAGGAAGAGAGAATGCATGGAACATTAGCATATCAGTCAATACACATGATTAGCATGACATTGGTTGGCTCGAGGACACATGCATACAGTCCCGTCTGACTGCCTCCTGTGGCTCTTTGTCCGTCTGTGAATTGTCCTCTGTATGCAAATTGTCTTCCGTTTCCTCCAGCCCTGCTGAGTGTGAATTAGAGTCAATCTGCAGTGTGCTGGGTCACCACAAGATGTTTTATACTGAGGAATGTATTCCGCAGCTCCACTATGATCAGTTGTAGGGTCCTTGGAACCATTGGTAAATGCTATCAGCATGTTTCTGAAGTTCTGTTCAATATATTTATGGACTATATAATCTGTTGCTGATTGCTTATGTTGCTTCCTCAGTTGTTGTATTTCAAAATCTACTAGTGGCATCTTAAACAGCCATGGAGGAATTACACACCACAGGACCACTGGCCTAAAATCTACGTGTTTTAATCCTGCCTGCTCAGCAATGGCATCACTTATCCATCCAAAGCTACTAATGTTGGACTCAACGTTCCCAGCAATCATTAGGAATAGCTTTTGCAGGATGCGACCTCTTATGCCCCTTCAAGTTGATCCAGTGTGCCAGCATTAATTTGGTTCTCCTTAATCTTAAGGGCATTTCATCCCTCTCTACTTGGATCGCTGATACTGGAGAAGTTTTAAATGCACCACAACATATCCTAGTGTCGCTCTCATTAGTCCTCGATATACCCTCAACAGAGAGGCCCTAGAGGCCCCCCAGTCCCGTCCTGCCAGACATCTCAAAATGTTGTTTATTTTCTTACATTTTCTTTTAGTTTTTTCAATATGCTGCTTTCAGGTTAGTTTTTCATCGAATAACACACCTAAATACCGAACTACCTTTACTTGCTCTAACTTTTGGCCATAAAGTTTTAAAGAAATTTCTTTGTGACTTTTCGAGAAGCAAATCACTTGTGTCTTTGAGACCGATAATTTAAAAGCCCACCGGTTTGCCCATTGTTCAACTTGGTCTATTGCTGCCTGCATTTTCCTCTGAATGTACTCAAGATTACGTCCCCTTATCCAAAAGGCCCCATCATCTGCATACAAGGCCTTCCCTATTCCCCTACTGATTCCTTCAAAAATATCATTAATCATAATATTAAACAGAACAGGGCTACACACACTGCCTTGGGGAGTACCATTTTCAACTTGATATATTTTCGAGTACTCTGTACCAACTCTTACCTCAGTTGTTCTATCATACAAGAAATCTAATACCCAGTTGTATAAATTACCTTCAATACCAAATTGATTTAATTTCCATTGCTTCCACCATTTAAAATATCTGCCACCGTGCTCTTCTTTATGTGTGGACTGCAGCTGTTCAAATCACGTTGGTGGCTCTTGGCTGCTGCCGACAGTATTGTCATGTCCATGATTTGTTTTCAGCTGGCAGATTATTTGAGCTTGGCCCTCTGCCAGCCCTGCGGCCCTGCCTCCTCCTCTCACCAGACATTCACTGGCTGCATTGTTTCACCACATGCACACACATGCACACTTACGTATGCACGCACATACTCACACTTACACACACTGTCCAATCAGTCGTGTACCTGCTTGCCGCACGGCTGTGACCACTTGCCTTCGCTAGTGATTTGCATACTTATGGGAGGCAGTGGAATCAGTCAGGGCGGCAGCTTAAGTCAATCTTGGACAACCTGGCTTGTGATTGTTGGCTTCTCTCTGGACTGTACCGTGTTGTTTCTGCTGAGCTTTTCCGCTCCAACATGTACGTAAGTCTTCCCTGACTGTGCCTTCCTCTCCGCTCCTGCTCAGCTTGGAGCGCGCTTGGCATTTCCTCCATGCCAACTCAGCTTGTAGCCGGATTGTTTCATTCTGACTGACTGCGGCTTGTATATGGACGTTGGTATGCTTTTTTCCATTTGTTAATAAACACGCTACATAACTGCACTTTGGGCTCGCTTCTATTTCATATGTTCACTGCGAGATACGCAGCGGACATGACAAGTATGGGCACGTGAACTGCAGATTATTTTCACTGTGCATGCGTGTACTCCAAAACTACTGGAAGGATTTGGATGAAATTTTTACCAGAGGTGGTCCTTGGACTAGAGAGGAACCCATAACATTTTGGTGATGATTCGAGAATGCATACCTCTGCCAAGGCTCTGGCACCAAGGCATCAGCACCTTGGTGCTTTCATTCCAAAATGGATTTTTTTTTTCCCCCTCAAAATTTTACACACAATACCCCATAATGACAATGTGAAAACAGTTTTGAGATTTCTGCAAATTTATTACAATTAAAAAACAAAAATCACATGTACATAAATATTCACAACCTTTGCCATGAAGCTCAAAACTGAGCTCAGGTGCATCCTGTTTCCACTGATCATCCTTGAGATGTTTCTACAGCTTAATTGGAGTCCACCTGTGGTAAATTCAGTTGATTGGACATGATTTGGAAAGGCACACACCTGTTATAAGGCCCCACAATTGACAGTGCATGTCACAGCACAAACCAAGCATGAAGTCAAAGGAATTGTCTGTAGACCTCCGAGACAGTCAGGGAGGTGACCAAGAACCCAACAGTCACTCTGTCAGAGCTCCAGAGTTCTTCTGTGGAGAGAGGAGAACCTTCCAGAAGGACAATCATCTCCGCAGCATTCCACCAATTAGGCCTGTATGGTAGAGTTGCCAGACAGAAGCCACTCCTTAGTAAACGGCACATGGCAGCCCACCTGGAGTTTGCCAAAAGGCACCTGAAGGACTCTCAGACCATGAGAAACAAAACTCTCTGGTCTGATGAGACAAAGACTGAACTCTTTGGTGTGAATGCCAGGCGTCATGTTCAGAGGAAACCAGGCACCGCTCATCACCAGGCCAATACCATCCCTACAGTGAAGCATGGTGGTGACAGCATCATGCTTTGGGGATGTTTTTCAGCAGTAGGAACTGGGAGACTAATCAGGATAGAGGGAAAGATGAATGCAGCAATGTACAGAGACATCCTGGATGAAAACCTGCTCCAGAGCACTCTTGACCTCAGACTGGGGTGACAGTTCATCTTTCAGCAGGACAACGACCCTAAGCACACAGCCAAGATATCAAAGGAGTGGCTTCAGGACAACTCTGTGAATGACTTGAATCCAATTGAACATCTTTAGAGAGATCTGAAAATGGCTGTGCACCGATGCTTCCCATCCAACCTGATGGAGCTTGAGAAGTGCTGCAAAGAGGAATGGGCCAAACTGCCCAAAGATAGGTGTGCCAAGCTTGTGGCATCATATTCATAAAGACTTGAGGCTGTAATTGCTGCCAAAGGTGATTCAACAAAGTATTGAGCAAAGGCTGTGACTACTTATGTACATGTGATTTCTTAGTTTTTTATTTTTAATAAATTTGCAAAAATCCCCCCCCCCAATTTTTTTTTCACATTGTCATTATGGGGTATCGTGTGTAGAATTTTGAGAAAAAAATGAATTTAATCCATTTTGGAATAAGCCTGTAACATAACAAAATGTGGAAAAAGTGAAGCACTGTAAATACTTTCCGGATGCACTGTAAATGTGGTTTGTGAATAGCATCGTCTTGCAAGAGATTAATCTGCTAATGCTGAAATTACAGAACATGCTGGATGACGAGCACTCCAAGATACTGAGATAATAGCGTAACATAAATAATTTTGGCCAAGATGATTCATCTCAAAACTGTACAAAAAATCTCAGAATAAATTTATACTGTTTAGTTTTACTATGCTGAGCAACAAAGTAAAACTACACAGCCTTAGCCAACACAGCATAAGCCAGTGTGTTTCAATCAATCTAAGTGCATCCAGCCACCGCTTGTGTGTACACATCTCTTCTTTATCCTTTCTGAAGAAGACAAACACTAAAAGAGATTGCGCCATTGGCCTTTCATTTGCAGGACCATCTGTGAATGTGAGAAACACGGCTCTGTCAGCTCTGAAAAAACAGGCGGCTATCTGCTGGTTTCACCCATAAAACAATCTCTGATTGTGCTGAAGAGTGTTCAAGCAGATTTGCTGTATGCAGGCGGCCAAATGTTTGTAAATTGATTGTTTATGTAATTGGCAAAATTGATGTGACAATAGCTTAGTGGTGTTGAATTTTACGAAGCAGTGATACAAGCCTTGGGGAACCAGTGAGTTGTCTGATCTGACCAAACTGTTGGTTGGAAAATCACACGTTGATAGAGGGAGAAGTGCTATTGCAATATCCTTTCAGCTCTGATTATTTTTGTTATTCATGTCATTATTGTACGAGAAGGGCCTGAAAAGTTCATAGACTGAAAAGTTCATAGTGGTCAAATTTGACCAAATGTGGTTTATAATGTTATAATGTTAATTAACAACATGACTAGTTTTGAGGGAACAAAAAAAGCGGAACCTTAAATGCAGAACTTGGTGCCCGCCTGGACAGTCTTTGGCACGGTACGCAACAGATGGAGCACAAACTCCTAATTTTATTTGGGTTTGGGTGTTCAGGTAGGTTTGCTGGGGCATTGCTGTCGTACTGCCTGGACATATGGACCATAGAATAAGAGCACCAAATAATTCTGACAGAATGGAAAAAAACAGAACCTTAAAAGCAGAAGTTGGTGCCCGCCTGGACGGTCTTTGGCACGGTGCACAATGGAGCCACAAGCAGAGAGCCCGGCACAAACTCCTCATTTCATTTAAGTCTGGGTGTTAGGGTTGGTTTGCTGGAGCGTTGCTGTCATAGTACATGGACATTTGGACTGTAGATTACATTCAATAAACGTGCATGAAACATGGTTGTGTGGGAGACAGCTCTGCACAGCTGCAGCTAGACCAAAACATGCAACTACCAAAGATAGTTGGAAGGAATGCTTCTATTTTTCATTAGAAGTCTAATATTTATGTGTTAGAAAAAAAGATGCATCATGACGCATCAAGAATCAATACCAAATTGAACCAGAGCCTCCTGAATTCATTCTGGCTCGAACTGGGAGGTGCCTAACAATTCCCATCCCCGTTATAAAAGTGATCGTATTCTGTCATTTCTGTCATATTCTGTGACTTCTTTGACCAAGAAGTCAAATGAAGACTTGGTCAAAGAAGACTTCTTTCTTTCAAAGGTCTTTTTATTATTATTAATTGAAGTATCAATACAATACAAAGTATTAGAAATTTTCCTTTTTGTTTCAACCAAACAGTAAAAAACTAGAACTTAAAGCCAACAAATGTAAATGCTTCAAAGCACAAAAACCTTTAAATAAACAATAAAAAAAAAAAAAAAAATACAAAGAAAAATTATGTGTGTGAAGTGGGGGTGGGGTAAAGGGGATGTGAGCTACTCAGAAACTATAATCGTGGGTCTTTCAAAGAAATCAAGAAACGGGCGCCATAATTTATAGAATTTGTTTTCAGAGCCACAGACTGTATATCTGATTTTTTCTAAATCCAAACAGGACATTATATCTTTTATCCACTGTAAATGTGAAGGGGGCGAAGAGTCTTTCCACTTCAGTAATACAGCACGTCTGGCCAATAATAATGAAAATTTGAATACTTTTAATTTGGAACTTGGCAAGACAAGTTCTGGAGCCACACCAAAAATGGCGCATAATGGATCAGGTTTAATTTGATATTGCAGGACTTCAGACATAGTGATAAAAACAGAATGCCAAAAATTCATCAATGCAGGGCAGGACCAATACATGTGAAGCAAAGTGCCAGGAGCGCTACCACACTTTTCACAAGTTGGGTCTATATCCGAGTAAATACGTGCTAACTTAACCTTGGACAGGTGCATCCGGTGTACAATCTTAAATTGAATAAGAGCGTGACGAGCACACATTGATACAGTGTGAACCTGGCCAAGAATAGAGTCCCACAGTTCATCAGTAAAAGTAAAATTAAGATCTTGTTCCCAGTTCAATTTGATAGCGGCCAGAGAAGAAGATTGTAAATTTGAAATTAAATTATATAAAACTGACATTACCCCCTTAGAAGTTGGTTTAACTAATAAAAAATCATCTAGAGGATTATCAGAAGGTTTTTGAGGGAATTGTTTTGTCATGGTTTGCACATAATGTCTGACCTGGAGGAAGCGGAAAAAGTGTGTAGAAGTGATGTCGAATTTGGTGGAAAGTTGAGAAAAACTTGCAAATTGACCATCAAAATATAAATCCGCAAAAGATTTTAAACCTTTTCTGTGCCATATATGAAATGCACTATCAATAGTTGATGGGGTAAATAAATGATTTGCGGCAATTGGACTTCTAATGGAAAAAAACTGAAGACCGAAATTTTTCCTGAATTGAGACCAAATTCTAAGAGACTGACGAACTACTTTATTATTACCCAGTGTAGACAAAGCAAGGGGAAGTGGTGAACCTAAAATTGCCGGTAGGGAAGTTTGATTGTCCACATGTGACTCCATAAGGATCCAAATAGGTGATTTGGGTTCCAGATAAAAATGTTTCCAATATAACATGCACCTGATATTTGCTGCCCAGTAGTAATACTGAAAGTTAGGCAGAGCCATGTCACCTACTGATTTGGGTCTTTGAAGAAAAACTTTCCTCAATCTTGGATGTTTACCATTCCAAATAAATGAGGTAATCAGAGAGTCCAAAGACTTAAAAAAGGATTTAGGAATAAAAATGGGGAGACATTGAAACAAATATAAAAACTTTGGAAGTAACATAATTTTTACAGAATTGATTCTGCCAATTAAAGACAAGGATAATGGGGACCATTTGGAAAGTATTAACTTGCACTGGTCAAGTAAGGGGAGAAAATTATTTTTAAACAAGTAATTAAATTGTTTAGTGACACATATCCCAAGATAATTAAAATGATCAATAACAACCTTGAAAGGAAAATTTTCAAAATCCTGAACTTGAATCTTTTCATTAATCAGAAACAGTTCACTCTTATTAAGATTAATTTTATAACCAGAAAACCTACTAAAACTATCCAAAATATTAAGTATAGCGGGTAATGAAGTAAGTGGGTTGGAGAGAAATAATAAAAGATCATCAGCATAGAGTGAAACCCTATGCTCAATGCCACCCCTACGAATGCCTAGAAAGTCCCGGCTCCCACGGATTGCAATAGCTAACGGCTCAACTGCCAAGGCAAAGAGCAACGGGCTCAAAGGACAGCCTTGCCTCGTACCACGGTAAAGTCTAAAATAGTCAGAATAGCGACAATTAGTTAACACTGAAGCTAAAGGACTAGCATAGAGAAGTTTAATCCAGGAACAGAAGGAAGGACCAAAACCGAACCTCTCCAAAGTAAAAAACAAATACTCCCACTCAACCCTATCGAATGCCTTTTCAGCGTCCAAACTAATAAGACATTCAGGTATGTTGTGGTGAGGAGTATAAATAATATTAAACAACCGCCGCAAGTTAAAAAAAGAATGGCGATTTTTAATGAAACCGGTTTGGTCCTGTGAAATTATAAAAGGAAGAATCTTTTCCAACCTTGAAGCTAACAACTTTGACAAAATTTTAACATCGGTATTTAACAAGGAAATAGGCCTGTAAGAAGCACAATCAACAGGATCCTTATCCTTTTTAAGCAACACAGTGATACAGGCCTGATAGCATGAAGGAGGAAGTGTACCAGAGTCAAGCGACTCTGTAAAAACTTGACAAAGGAAAGGGGCGAGGTCATCAGAGAATTTTTTAAAAAAATCAGCGGAAAACCCATCAGGTCCTGGAGATTTTCCTGATTGCATGGATGATATTGCCAGCTGAATTTCTTCTTTTGTGATGGGAGCTTCTAAAATTTGCCGAGATTCTGAAGAAATCGAAGGAATATCAATAGAATCAAAAAAAATTTCCAAATCCTTTAAGTTTGTTGTATATTCTGAGGTATATAATTTGGAATAAAATGACCTGAAAATATCATTAATCGCTTGTTGGTCAGATGTCACCTCTCCTTTATCTGTCCTAACTCCAGTAATAATTTGCTTAGCTCTAATACCACGTAGTTGATTAGCTAGAAGTTTACTGGTTTTTTCGCCATGTTCATAAAATTCACTCTTGTTCCTTATTAAACAACCTTCAATTTGTCGAGTAGAAAGTAAATTAAATTTAGTTTGTAATGTCATACGTTCCTTGTACAGAGCGGGTGATGGAGATTGAGCATATTGTCTGTCAATGTCCAGGATTTGATCTAAAATAACCTTCTGTTCCTGTATTAAGGATCGTCTTTTAAATGCTGCCAATGAAATAAATTCCCCCCTAAGAAATGCCTTCATGGCCTCCCATATCGTTTTATTTGACATACCAGGAGTTTTATTTTCTTTCAAAAAAAAATTAATTTTAGAAGAAATATTCGCAACCAATTTTTCATCTGTAAGTAATAATGGATCCAATCTCCAATGCTTTCTCATGGAGTCACATCCATGGAGGATCATTTTAAGTACAAGAGGGGCATGATCAGAAACCGAGATGCTATCATAACTGCAAGAGCAAAGGTTATTAATTAATAAATTGTCAACAAAAAAATAATCTATTCTGGTATAAGTATGGTGTACGTGAGAGAAAAAAGAATAGTCCCTGCCGTTAGGATGTAAAAAACGCCAAGGATCTGTAAGGCTATATTCCTCAAGAAAAGACTTAACATAAGTTGCAGATTTATTAAGACTAGCAGGTTTTGAAGATGAGCGATCTAAGATCGGATCCATATACAAATTAAAGTCACCCCCAAGAATTAGAGAATGAGTATTTAAATCTAGAAGTTGCGAAAAAAGGTTGCGAAAAAAGTGCACATCATCAAAATTCGGTGCATACAGATTAGCCAAAGTGACATGTTTATCGCCAAGTTTACCTGATACTATTACAAATCGTCCATTTTTATCTGATACAACATTAGAGGGAATAAATGGGATATTTCGATCAATAAGAATAGCAGCGCCCCTGGCCTTAGCTTTAAAATTTGAATGAAAAAATTGTCCTGACCAACATTTTGACAAACGCAAGTGGTCGGAATCCTGCAAATGGGTTTCCTGCAAAAACAATACCCCAGGCTTAAATTGCTTTAGATGTGACATGACTCTCTTTCGTTTAATTGGATGGTTCAACCCCTTCACATTCCAGCTTACCAAAGTAAGATTACTATTCATTCAAAGAGTAAAATTTATATATTATGTTGTGTAGCCCAAAGAAGAATAAAGTGAGGTACGGGTAAAAAAAAAAAAAAAAAGGAAGGGGTAAGGGGGGTGTAAATAAAACCATAACAAAAAAACAAAACAAAAAAAAATAAATAAAAAAATAAAAATTAAAAAAAAAAAATAAAAAAATCCAACAACCAAACCTATAACAACACTCCAGCCGGTTGCAAAAAAACAGCAACCGCTCCATCTCCTGCTCTATTTTCATCCTAACAGAATGCTCCCATACAACTGGCTTCAATCCTGCATAATATGAACGTTTTACCCTAAAAAAAAAAAAATAAGATAAAATTTAAAAAAAGAATTAAGTAAACAACGTATAGGGAGCCAATTTTACCTTGTTTTTAAACATCTGAAAATGCATCAATGTCCAGTCAGTGCAGCTTCAATGAAGTAACAAGCAGCCCAGCGCGGCAGCTGGTCAACCCAGAAATGTCCAGTTCAAGGCGAAAATTGCTGGTTTCTCTCCATAGTTTGCATGAAGCGGGTGGCCTCTGAGACGGACGCCAGCCACTGGTTTTTGCCGTCTGGAAGAGTTATCCGGAGCCTGGCGGGGAAAAGAAGAGAAGGACGAAAACCTCTCTTGTACAACTCGGACATAACCTCCTTATATTCGGCTCGTTGCTTCTGAACGTCGGCGTTATAATCCTCGTAGAACTGAAGTTTATGCCCACGATATTCCAAAGTCCCACGGCGTCTCCGCGCTTCTCTCATCACCAAGTCTTTGGTCCGAAACCGGTGGAAACAAATAATGACAGCGCGCGGCTTCCCATTCGGACTCGGCTTGGACATGAGGCTGCGGTGGGCTCTATCCAGCTCTGGGGGAGATGGCAAAGTTTGTGCGCCAAAGACGTCCACCAACAGCCGAGAAAAAAATTCAGATGGCCGTGGACCCACATCAAAGGACTCCGGCAGACCCACCAGACGAATATTCAGCCTCCTGCTTCTTCCCTCCAGGTCAGAAAGTTTGTTTTTCAAAAGTTTGTTCTCCTCCTGTATTGACTCGCATGTAACTTCAAGCGCCGCTAGGCGCTGGCTGACGTCCTCCGCGTTGTTTTCAAGGTCGCCAATGCGTTGCTCCTGGTTCGCCACATCTGCTTGAATTTTGTCCAGCTTACCATTAATAAGTTCAAATGAAGCTTTGAAGTCAGCAGCTATGGACATTCTGTGTTGCTCTAGCAAGGCAACAAGTGCAGGGTTAAGGCTGATACTAGCATCCTCAGCTAAGCTGGTGTTAATATTGTTCCCTGCTGCCTCCTTTTCAGTCTGCTTTCTTGTTTTGGACATATTTCAAAACAGATTCTGCACGTATTAAATGTCCAAAACATTAATAGCTTACAGCAAAATAGGGTTTAAAAAGTAAAGAAAAAAAAATATAGCAGGAGCCAGCAACGCACACACCTACTCCATTGCCAGCACACCTGAAGCCAATCGGGATTTTCAGAAGACTTCTTTGACCAAGAAGTCAAATGTCACTGGTTCATGTCAAGTGTTAAGCAGTTTCTATATCAAAGAGAGACACACAGTAAAAGCTTAAAAAAAAGTTAACTTGTCCGTGATCAAATGTTTCTCTGATTTTGGTGCCTGGATTTTGAGTGTGGACGTACTAGCTACATTCCAATCCACAATGTACTTCAACAGTACTCCCTGCTCCGTTTTCAGGGAATATCAGTTAAGGGAACTGTCCTTCACAAAATGTCTCCATTTGAAACACCCTGCAATGTCACCTCCCTCCGTGCATTACCACAGTAACCATGGACATGTACTGATAGTACTGTGGACATTTTATACTTCTTAAATAAAATATTACTACAAACATATTTTTATTGTTATCATTTAACCAGTGTTAGCTTATCTTGTTAATAACATTAGCAACAATAGTTTGTTTTACTCATATTTGAGGTGCAATGACTTATTTTATTTTTTTTTTTTGGATTTTGTATGGGTAATCTTGTCAACTTCTGGTGAAGTGATACATGGTTGTTCATATCTTCCCTACTCAGTTGTCAGTTCCCTTTGAACTGAACACCTTTTACTTCCTTCTGTTTGGAATCTCACTTAATATGGCTGAATAACCTATGCAGTCCACTTTGGAGTACACTACTGGGCGATCAGAACACACCAATTGTAAATCCTCATATTCCACTATTTTAGTTCTGCTAAATATATGTGCATCCCACTGCAACAGGTACGGGATCTGTCAGCAGCTGCTACATCAGATCCATCTGGATGTGAAGCTACAGTTTTATTATATCTAAATGGATTAGAGTCCATTATGGATTTGGTTGAGATATTTCAATAAAATTCAATATCCTTTTTTGTTTCTTTTTAAGCTGAAAAAACAACAAAGCTGACTGCACCTCACACACACAATGAGATTTGATATATTTCCATGCTAATAATAACACTGCTAATGTCCAATCAATAGGCTGAAAAGTAGACACAAGTTTCTTTGGTTCATCATGACCCTAAAAAGAAATGATTTTGACGATTTTGTTTAAAGGTGGGATGGATTGAGCATATTTTCTTTGTCACCAGAGCAGCCTGGGCACCTCAGGTCGTACATTCCACACCAACCAGGAGCCAGCCCTTCAAACCTCAGTCTGGGTTTGGGTCCATATGGAATTAAAAGTGTAAAACATGTCTGCCGATAATCCAACCTGTAGTGTGTGTGTGTGTGTGTGTGTGTGTGTGTGTGTGTGTGTGTGTGTGTTTGTTCTTCTATCTTTGCGAGGACTACTGCGGGTTTTTAACCTTTTGAGTGAGGACATTTTTACAAAGTGAGGACATTTAGGCCGGTCCTCACTTTATTTTCATTGTAATGGCCTCCAGAGGCTGTTTAGAGGTATTTTTCAAAGTTTCAGGCAGGTCCTCAAGAAGATGTTAAAGTAAAAAAAAAAAAAAAAAATTGGTGTGTGTATGGTGTGTGCATCTTCGTTAAATACACACACTTTTTGCTCTCTATCACCCCCTATGGCTATGTATATTCACTGCACCAGAAAGACTTTTCGCTCAATGTCACCCCCTATTGCTCTTGCATGTGCACTGCACCCTACACCAGAGGTACCAGAGCTACTATATTTATTTATTTATTTATTATAGTGATCATTATGAAAACAGTAACACCAACATACAAAATTCTAAATGAATACATATTGTTTACTGGGAGCTAGAGTAGGACTTTGCCCATGCACCAATGTTTTACCACATAATGTGAGGGTGGTTTAGATATTATAAAATCAGCTGATCCTAACTTTTGCTACTTATGATTATTGAATTTTTTGTTTATGTTAAGATTTTTTTCAGAATTCATTGCATTGCTCTTGGGATATAAGTTTTGATTTAAATATTCAAAATGAGTTGAAGACTTCTGCAGGATTTTTCAGCACATTTAATCAAAATTGCTTCACATTTATGAGATAAACTAGCATAAATTTTATTATGAATATTCCTGTTCCCCCCAGAGGTTTCCTGTGATGGCCTCTCTGATTATCTTGCTTTTATTCTCGTGCTGTTTAAATTTTGCCTTTGGTGCTTGGGACAAATTTACATATTTGTAACTACATATCAAACCTACACATCTTCAAGTTCAAGTCAGTTGTGTAAGTCTCAAAATACAAGTCAAATCTGCAGTTCTAATATTAAATAACTTTATTCTCTACCCACTACAGACATACAACATTTTAATGTTTAGGACTCTAGAGGTATTGAAATTAGGCTCAGTTTATTTATTACCCCCACCAAGGAGATTATATTTTTGGCAGCATTGGTTTGTTTGTTTTTCTGTCTTTTTGCAAAATAGCTCAAAAACTTCTGGACAGATTTTGATTAAATTTTCACCAGAGGTGGCCCTCGGTCTACAGATGAACAATACATTTTGGAGGTGCTCCATGAGCACATACCTCCACCAAGGTTCTATCTTGCAATGTTAAAAAAGTGAAAAAGGATTATCTTTCCTGACCTGAATCACCTCAAGTTTTAATGAGCTCATCTGTAGCCCAAGGGCCACCTCAGATGACAATTTTATCAACTTCATCCAGTAGCTTTTTGTGTAATCCTGGTAAAAAAAAAAACAAAACCAACCAACCAACCAACCAAACAAACAAACAAACAAACAAACAGGCAGACAAACCTACATTCTGACAGATGGGACCTTGGTGGAGGTATGCATTCTATGAGTGCCCTATACTTACAAATTTAATCATTGTGATTCTTCAAATATAGTTTTTAATGTGGAGAAGTCTGGGCAATCTCATAAACAGTAGATAGAGAAAATGAGTAAAATTAATTCAGTGAACAAAGATGGCTTAAATTGATTTCTTAGTTATTGGCTCACAGTCTGTAGTGGCCCTTGTCATACCTAGTATGTTTATTATTCTGATGTAATCTCAAGCACTATCAGATCTTGATGAAAAGAACACAAATTGCTATTTATTAAGTGCTTTGGGTAACAAAATCAACATGACATAGCCTGTTGATTGTACATGATCATTGTACATGGTTGTACATCACACATTAAATGATACGCAGCATTAAAAAATACAATTTACAAAGTTACATGTAGATATAATAATTAAATAACCTTAGTGAGCATGTACACATACCCCATGCATCCCCATATCAGAGTTCTCACGAAACAATGTGATGCATGCCTTCATCTGATGCTAAAATAATCCTGGTTTGTAGCCAAAGTAATTAAATATATATCTAAATGTCAAACCAAGATGAAAAAAGCAATGATCAACATAAACATAGGCAGGAAAAAATACACCCTCTCTCCCCAGAACTGGAACCCCTCATTTGAGTCAAAGCTTCTGAATAAATAAGAATGTAGAAACTACTGTTGGAATATAAAATGGACTGAAAAAAAGCCCAAGTCCCCCTCCTGAAAAAATGGAGTCACTCATTAGATTGACCTCAAAGTCAAACTGTCATGGTTTGAGCGCCGATCTGGTCCGCGCTCAAGCCATGCACTATCTTCGCCCATTTGACGGCTGTGTGCCCCTTTTTGGCTCCCCGAGCCTTTATTGTGACAGCGCTCGGAGGGGCTTCCGGCTGTCAGGCTTGACAGCTGAGCCGCATTTCACCTCATCAGCTGCCCTCCTCTTAAGAGGGCAGCTGGGAACGAAAAGGCATGGCAGTCTCGTCAAGAACTTCCCGTGTTCAGACGTTGGTGAGCACTCCTTTGTTCGGACGTGACCATTATTCTTCTATATTCGTAAGTGTGTCTCCTTGTGCATCCATTTCCCATTATCATTGTCCATATTTCATTGTAGTGTGTTTTAGCCCCCTGTGGCTTGTTATTTTGTTCCTTTCCTGTTCTATTAATAAATTTGCAAACTCACTGGCAATTTGTGGCGTCTTATGATGGCTTGTGAGGCCCATCCATGACACAAGCTCATCCAAGGTATTGATGAGTTCAAGTTTCTGCATAAATTTGAAGTCAGTCTGATTAGAAATGTAGAAACTATATTGATAACAACATAAGATATCAAATAGCGGGTGGACAGATGAAAGGGTCCACAAATTATACTCCATGCAGCATTCAACATATTTTTGTAACCTAAATTATATATGGGAAATCCAAAGGGTACTTGCGGGGTCTTTAAATTATTATTTAAAAGTATTTGATTTAATTGTGTGGAAGTCACAGCTTTACAGTATTAAATTTCATAAAAACATATTAGATTTAATTTACAAACGTCATTTTTTTCTCTGGTCTTTGATTCTATCAGTTGTGTAATAGTTTAAATCCTTATCTAATCTAGCCTTTCAAATGCTTTCTGTCTAATGTACATATTATTATGCTTAATATGGCTGACTGGTGTGGTAAAATGGAAATGGAAATTATGCCAGTACAAGTGTCAAACTTTTGTGACTAAGAGAAAAGATGTGTTTTCCTGTTACCTTTTAATTTCTTGTTCTCAAATGTCAATAAGAAAAATCAAAGTTAGGATGTTTTTGGCATATATTTATGTATTAAAACATACTAAATTAAAGTGCTTGGTAAATGCAATTTTTATGACTGAGAATGTACATGTCACGCCGCGCCGCTCATCAACGGCGCCACCTGCTCACACACCTGTCAGTCATCAGCGGCGAGGAATATAGGCTGCCTCGCCCTGAGCTTCGGTCTGAAGCCATAGACTTCATTTCCCTTTCATGGGCTTCTACCACATTCTCTTCAGCATCCTCGTCACCGGTAAGAAGATCACTTACCTCATCTCTCCAGTCTGCTCCCCTGTGCACAGGTGGATTCCTCGGCGGCGGACTACCCCGTCCCTCGTCTCTCCTCGCTGCTGCACCGAGCCCTGCAGGTGGCTGTCTCCCGGGCTTCCATCCTTGAAGCGCCAGTCATCTGTCCTAACAAGTAAGCTTCTCTCCCTCGCCTATTCTCCTCCTGTGTTGGTGTGTGCTCATCACCCTGTGTCTGATTTCTCCCATAGGGTTGCCGGCTGAACGGTCTCCTGCCTCTGGGTCCGAAGCAGACACCACCACCAACACATTAACATTCCGCAGACACGCACCCAAACATCCCTGCTGTTAATAAACAGTTTGAACTACTCTGAGCCTGTGTGTGTGCGTCTCCTGAGCCGAACGTTATGTCAGTACGGCTTCAGCAGAGCGGCTCGGCAGACGGCGGGCTCGCACACCGGTTTACCATCCTCGAGGCTCGGGTGGATCAGATTGTTTATCAGCAACAGGTGGTTCTTAATCAATTATTAGAATTAACTAACCGATTGAACCGCTTGGACCCCCAACAGCCGTTCCTCCCGACTCGCCAGGGTGGCGCGGCTCCTGCTGTTCCAGCGGCCGTCCAGCCGGCTCCAGTGGCACCGGTTCGGCTCACACCGATTCCGACCCCCGCCCGCTTTAGCGGTAAGCTCGGCGGAGCGCGGGGGTTCATTATGCAGTGTGAGTCCGTGTTCCACCGTGTGCCCGGAGATTTTCCCTCGGATCACAGTCGAATTGGTTACATAGGGAATCTTCTGGAGGGGCGTGCGTTAACTTGGACCTACGCCGTAATGGCGAGGCCCAGTTATGCCACCCTCACCTATGACCAATTCGTGAGGCGCTTTCTGGAGGTCTTTGACCATTCTCAAACCGAGACGGTCCAGGTCGATCGGCTTCTCGCTCTCCAGCAGGGAAGCCGGTCGGCAGCGGACCACTCGGTCGACTTCCGGGTAGCGGCGGAGGAACTGGGCTGGGAGGAACGCTCCCTCTGTGGCCTGTTCCTCCGCAGCCTCAATAGTGATCTGAGGGATGAACTGGCTGGTCGGGATATCCCTGGGACGCTAGCGGAGCTGACGTCCTTAGCGGTAAGTTTGGATAACAGGCTGCGCGAGCGCTCCTCGGGGCGGAGGTCTTCTTCTTCTCGCCCTCGTGGAGCCTCGCCGCACCTGTTCCAAGCTTGCCCCCTGGCGGCGCCGCCAGCATCGCGCCCCGAGGAGTCGGAGCCGATGGTGACGGGCTGGACTAAACTTTCCCCTGTGGAGAAACAACGCCGTCGTGAGTTGGGCCTCTGCATGTATTGCGGAGGCGACCAACACACCGTGGAGTGTTGTCCACGGAAAGCCAGTCGGTGGGGTCCGCAAGTCACTGTTGGAAGTCTCGCGGACATCAATCGGTTAGGATCACTTACTCAATTGAAGCTGCCCATCCGTTTCTGCCATAACCCCACTGGGCACCTCACCCACGCACTGGTGGATTCGGGCGCAGAAGGCAGCTTCATTTCACAAAGCCTGGCAACCCGATTGGGCATCCGCTGCCAGGCACTCAACACTCCCATCTCCCTAGTCCATCTCTCCCGTGCCACCCTTGGGAGAGTGACACATCAAACTGTCCCCCTACCGGTCATCATCTCGGGAAACCACCGGGAGGAGATGACCTTTTATGTCCTTCCCAACTCTGTGTCGCCCGTCATCCTGGGGTATCCCTGGCTCCGCCTTCACAATCTGGTCCTGGATTGGAGATCAGCTGGGGTATCGGCTTGGAGTACATTTTGCCTGGGCACCTGCCTCCAGTCCGCTGCCTGCTCGCCGTCCGCTCCTCCTCCAGCAACGGACGCTGCACCCCCGGACCTGTCCCTGGTGCCTCCGGAGTTTCACGACCTGGGTATGGTGTTCAGTAAAGCGAAAGCTATGTCTCTTCCCCCTCATCGGCCCTACGACTGTGCCATCAACCTCCGCCAGGGGGCGCCGTTACCTTCTGGTCGGCTCTACAGCCTGTCTGCGCCGGAGAAGGAGACGATGAACACATATCTGAAGGAGTCATTAAACGCCGGGATAATCCGCCCATCATCGTCACCCGTGGGGGCGGGGTTCTTCTTCGTGGGAAAAAAGGATGGGTCCCTCCGCCCTTGTATCGACTACCGGGCCCTCAATAATATCACGGAGAAGGACCGTTACACCCTGCCTCTCATGGACACTGCTTTCCACTCCCTCCAGGGGGCGACCTGGTTCACCAAGCTGGACCTACGCAGCGCTTACCACCTCGTCCGGATCCGGGAGGGAGATGAGTGGAAAACGGCCTTCCGTACCCCGAACGGCCACTTTGAATACCTGGTGATGCCGTTCGGGTTGACCAACGCTCCTGCAGTCTTCCAGCGCCTCATTAATGACGTCCTCCGGGATTTCATTGGCCTTTTCGTGTTCGTCTACCTGGACGATATCCTCATCTTCTCCAAGTCCAGGGATGAGCACCAGGTCCACGTGAGGCGGGTCCTCCAAAGGCTGCTGGAGAATCGTCTGTACGTAAAGGCAGAAAAGTGTGAATTTTACGCCAGGAGTACGTCCTTCCTGGGGTTCATCATCGCCCACGATAAGGTGCTCCCTGACCCAGAGAAGGTAAAGGCGGTGGTGGAATGGCCTACACCTGCATCCCGGAAGCAGGTGCAACAATTTGTTGGCTTCGCCAATTTCTACCGCCGCTTTGTCCCCAACTTCAGTACCATCGTTGGACCACTGACCCGCCTCACGTCCCCGAAGGTCCCGTTCCGGTGGACCGAAGAGGTCGCTGCCGCCTTTGAGGCGCTGAAGGCGGAATTCTCCTCCTCCCGGGTCCTTCGCCAGGTCGACCCCACGCTGCAGTGCATCGTCGAGGTAGACGCTTCGGACACGGGAGTGGGGGCAGTGCTGTCCCAGCGGTCACCGGACGATGGCGCCAAACGACCGTGCGCCTTCTTCTCCCGGCGCTTGTCCCCGGCGGAGAGGAACTACGATGTGGGGGACAGAGAGCTCTTGGCCATCAAGCTCGCCCTGCAGGAGTGGCGCCACTGGCTAGAGGGGGCGAACCTGCCGTTTGTGGTCCTTACGGACCACAAGAACTTGGAGTATTTACGGTCTGCCAAGCGCCTGAATGCCCGCCAGGCGCGCTGGTCTCTGTTCTTCGCCAGGTTCCAATTTTCTATCACCTTCAGGCCTGGCTCTAAGAACGGCCTGCCTGACGCCCTCTCTAGGCAGTTCACTCCCGTGGAATCGGAGGAGACGCCTCACTCCATCCTGCCCAGGTCGTGCGTCGTGGGAGCCATCGCGTGGGATATCGAGGCAAAGATCCGGAAGGCACAGGAGGTGGAACCTGATCCTGGCGGCGGACCGGAGGGAAGACTGTTCGTCCCATCTGCGGTCCGAGGAGAGGTCATCCACTGGCTCCACACCTCCCGGCTCACCTGTCATCCCGGCACCTCCCGGATGATCAGCCTCCTCCAGCGGTCTTTTTGGTGGCCGGGCCTGCGGAGGGATGCAGCCCGCTACGCCCGGGCTTGCCCAGTCTGTGCCACCAGCAAGTCAGGAAATGCCCCTCCAGCGGGTCTGCTCCAGCCTCTGCCCGTCCCCGGCAGGCCCTGGTCGCATATCGCACTGGATTTCGTCACCGGACTCCCCGTTTCCAGCTCCTTTAACACCATCCTGACCATCGTGGACCGTTTCTCCAAGGCGGCACACTTCGTCCCCCTGCGAGGTCTCCCTACCGCCCTGGAGACGGCGGGCCTCCTCATCCAACACGTGGTCAGGCTGCACGGGATTCCGGTGGACGTGGTCTCGGACCGGGGTCCCCAATTTTCATCCGAGGTTTGGAGGTCCTTTTGCAACGCCATCGGAGCCAAGGTGAGCCTCTTCTCCGGCCATCACCCCCAGTCTAACGGGCAGTGTGAGAGGACCAATCAGGAGCTGGAGGCTGCGCTCCGCTGTGTTGCAAGATCCAAGCCGACGTCATGGAGCAACCATCTCGCCTGGGTGGAGTACGCCCACAATACCGCCCGCTCTTCTGCAACGGGGATGTCCCCCTTCAAGGCGTCCCTGGGTTACGACCCCCCGCTGCTTCCAGCGCAGGAGAGCGAGGTAACTGTCCCGTCAGTTAGGGCGCACGTGAGGCAGTTCCGCTCCACCTGGGCCACCGCGCGCCATGCGCTTTTACGCACAGCGGAGCGCAACAGGACCGTGGCGGACCGGCGTAGAAGACCTGCCCCGGCGTACAGAGTTGGGCAACTTGTCTACGTTTCCACCCAGGACGTCACCCTAAAAGGCGAGAGGAGAAAGCTGGCACAGCGCTTCATGGGTCCCTTTCCCATCACCCGGATCATCAACCCGGTGGCTGTGCGCGTGGCTATTCCCCCCTCCCTCCGCATCCATTCCACTTTCCACGTGTCGAAGGTGAAGCTGGCAGTTACCGACCCCCTTTGCCCTCCTCCTGCAGCGCAACCCGCACCCCGGATGGTTGGTGGCCACCCGGCCTGGTCCGTCTCCTCCATCCTGGACTCCCGGCGCCGGGGTCGTGGGTTGCAATACTTGGTGGACTGGGAGGGCTATGGGCCCGAGCATCGACAGTGGGTGCCCCCGTCGTTTGTGTTGGACCCATCGCTCATCGCGGACTTCCACCGAGCGCACCCGGATAAGCCATCGCCAGGAGGCGCTGCTAGAGGGGGGAGTACTGTCACGCCGCGCCGCTCATCAACGGCGCCACCTGCTCACACACCTGTCAGTCATCAGCGGCGAGGAATATAGGCTGCCTCGCCCTGAGCTTCGGTCTGAAGCCGTAGACTTCATTTCCCTTTCATGGGCTTCTACCACATTCTCTTCAGCATCCTCGTCACCGGTAAGAAGATCACTTACCTCATCTCTCCAGTCTGCTCCCCTGTGCACAGGTGGATTCCTCGGCGGCGGACTACCCCGTCCCTCGTCTCTCCTCGCTGCTGCACCGAGCCCTGCAGGTGGCTGTCTCCCGGGCTTCCATCCTTGAAGCGCCAGTCATCTGTCCTAACAAGTAAGCTTCTCTCCCTCGCCTATTCTCCTCCTGTGTTGGTGTGTGCTCATCACCCTGTGTCTGATTTCTCCCATAGGGTTGCCGGCTGAACGGTCTCCTGCCTCTGGGTCCGAAGCAGACACCACCACCAACACATTAACATTCCGCAGACACGCACCCAAACATCCCTGCTGTTAATAAACAGTTTGAACTACTCTGAGCCTGTGTGTGTGCGTCTCCTGAGCCGAACGTTATGTCAGTACACTGATTAAATTATTGTTTATTGTTCTACCAATACAACCCTGAATTTGGCCTTAAATTAACTAAGTCTTTAAAAAGTCTTAAATTTCACCTACCCCTCTGTCCCCCAAGAAGTACCTAAATCCAGTAACTGAAAACAAACACAACCTCCACAAAACTACACAAAATACAATACTCAGCAGCATTTCAACATCTCTGAGGGTTACACAACACACAACTGTACAACATACCTCTCTCCAGTTGGCAAGGGGGGCAGACACAATTGCCGGAGAAACTTGAAAGGTTAGCCAGTTTCACAAGGATCCTTGCTAGCTGGATTGAGACCCTTGCTAAACCAAAAATAACAAGTGCATGTAGCTAGTGTAAGACAAAGGATACACAAACACCTCCAAAACCCACCAACATATCAACACGCAGCTTTCAGGAGTAAACATCATCACATTTTAAAAGTTTGTCATATTAACCTGCATGTGCACAAAGAGAATCCTCCAGAGCTGGGTCAGTTGACTGCTATACAGATTTTGGGGCACACAGACACCTGTACTAACTTGATTATACAGGTTCCAGGGCAGCTCTGAAAACTGTTGCAATCTGGTCACAACCCAACTAGGTCCATCTCCTGTACAAGTGTCTTCCTTTTCCCTCTTGAATGAGGTTCCTTATGAACTGGTGACTCTGCCATGTCTGCACTGTAATGGCACCCTATATCCTGCTAACGTACTTGAACAGAGATTTTTTTTTTTTAATCTTAGATTGACAAAAATGTCTTCTTAAATGACAGATGTGGAATTTCCTATTGGATTTAGTCTTGATAAAGATTATTATAATGATTCAATCTGTTTTGTTACAGGAGTTGAAAAATGAGTGAGCCATTCGCATACTGTTATACCTATGCATTATGAATTCAGATGAAAATTATTTGAGGCATCACAATTCATTTCAGAACATTCTAGCATAACAAGAACGTATATAGTGACATATTTTAGTTGAACCGGACCAGTAGACATTTGCTAGATGGATTTCTGTTTCAGAACATCAGAAGTCATATAAAGTTATAGTTTTAGTGTAATTCATGTTTAATGTATATCATTTGTATAGGTTGAATAAGAAAAAAAATAAAACACTTAAATAACCAATATATGGAACTGTTTGTTCCAAAAATCCATCCAAAAACTTATATCTTTGAGATTGTTATTTCAGATGAAACATTGGAAAACATCCAACAATCATCTACCCGCTACAGTTTAAAGTACTTCAAAGAGTGCACTTTTTTCCCTCTAGATTGCAAAAAATCATTCAGGGATGTTTCACCTCTTTGTGTGAACTGTGCAAAGGATATAGGGACCCTAGCCCACCAGTTCTTGCAATGCCACATGCTACAATCCTTTTGGGGCCAAATATTTGGTTTTCTTTCTAAAGCTTTTGGTAAAGTCTGTAGCCCCAAACCTTTAACTGTGCTGTCTGGTGTGGTTCAAGATGGTGGAGCACAAGATAAGCATGAAGCTCAGGCCATCTCACTGTCTACACTTGTAACCAGAAAACTGATATTACAGTTCTGGAAATCTGAGAAGCCCCTGATGTTTGACGTGTGGCTGAAGCAATTAGGTGATATTTTACATCTAGAAATAATTGGATTCACAATGTTACACAAGTAAGGACTCTTCCAGAGAATATGACAACCTGTGGTTAGTCTGCTTTAGAAACTGAGGTACTGTGTTACCCAGTAAAATGTCTGGCCAGTCAAATGTGCTCCTGTGGTGTGTCAATACCTTGTAGCTTGTGTCAGGTTTGGTTTTTTTTGGGTTTTTTTTTTTTTTTTGGTCAGTTTTTTGTTACCACCATCATGGCCTTTATGTTTGTTTTTATGTAGTTGTATGTTTCTTTTAAAATATGTAAAATCAATAAATCCATCAATCCATCTTCTACCGCTTAATCTTTTTTGGGTCACGGGGAGGGCTGGAACCTATCCCAGCATCTTTGGGCAAGAGGCAGGATACACCCAGGACAGATTGCCAGTCCATCTCAGGGCCAACACAGAGAGACAGACAATCATTCACTCTCACATTCATACCTAAGGACAATTTAGAATCCCCAGTTGATGCCATTTAACCTAACCTGCATGTCCTTGGCCTGTGGGAGGAAACCAGAGTACCTGGAGTAAACCCATACAGACACAGGGGAGAACATGAGAACTTCACACAGAAGAGTCACTGATGGTCTGGGGGTGGGATCGATCCTGTGACCTTCTTGCTGTGCTACCACTGTGCTAATCAGTGTTCCAACATTCTGCCCAAATCAATAGTTGCTTCACTAGTGTGTATGGGGGCGGGGGGGGGGGGGGGCATGGAGGGCCTACTGTAATTATGGAGTCCAACTTTAACTTTTGTGTCCTGCAAATCAATTAAGGCTCTATCTTTAGTTTTGAGCAGAGTTTTATTGGATCACTATGAAATACTTAGTTAAAAAAATACAGTGTTCAGGTTATAACAGGGGCAAAACTGTGGAAAGAAAACTTGAATTTAAGCTTTAAATGGCAACTTCTTATACACATGTACTAATGTTGCATATATTTTTGCACTACACCAGCGTCCAATGAAATGCTAACATACTGAATATGAGCTCTATTGGATGAACAAACCTGAAACAGAAGCTAAAAATTCTCTTTTGGCTTTGGTGTTGACCTTTGTGACCTTTCAAACAATTTAGGCTCTATCATTGGTTCTGAACAGAATTTTATTACCAATTTTTCACCACATCATTGTTTCTGCTTGATGAAGAAACCAGTGCATTTCTTGGGGCCCCATGTGGGCCATTAAAGGAAGTTGGACTCCAGAGGTTGTAGAGGATTCCAACCCTTTTCGTCACTGTAATGTGTCAGTTATTTTGGTAATGCTTGGGGCTATTTTTGCAAACATTTTACTGGTGTCAACTTCAAGAAATTTATGGAGTGTGCATTCTCCATTGGGCCCAGTGGAATACACAAAGATATACAGTGGTGTGAAAAAGTGTTTGCCCCCTTCCTCATTTCACATCATCAGACAAATTTAACTATTAGACAAAGATAACACAAGTATCACAAAATGCAGTTTTTAAATGAAGGTGTTTATTACTAAGGGGAAAAAAATCCAAACCTACATGGCCCTGTGTGAAAAAGTGATTCCCCCCCATTAAACATAAACTAACTGTGGTTTATCACTTCTTTGGAAAGGTGAGTTCAATTTCTCTAGCCACACCCAGGCCTCATTACTGCCACACCTGTTCTCAATCAAGAAATCGCTTAAATAGGACCTGCCTCACAAAGTGAAGTAGACAAAAAGATCCTCAAAAGCTAGACATCATGCTGCAATCCAAATAAATTGAGCAACAGATGAGAAACAAAGTAATTGGGATCTATCAGTCTGGCAAAGGTTATAAAGCCATTTCTAAAGCTTTGGGACTCCAGCGAACCACAGTGACAGCCATTATCCACAAATGACAAAAACATGGAACAGTGGTGAACCTTCCCAGGAGTGGCCGGCTGATCAAAATTACCCCAAGAGTGCAGGGATGACTCATCCAAGAGGTCACAATAGACCCCACAACAACATAAGAAGAAATGCAGGCCTCACTTGCCTCAGTTAAGGTCAGTGTTCATGACTCCAGCATAAGAAAGAGACTGGGAAAAAATGGCCTGCATGGCACAATTCCAAGACAAAAATTACTGCTGAGCAAAAAGAACAGAATGGCTCGTCTCAGTTTTGCCAGAAAACATCTTGATGATTCCCAAGACTTTTGGGAAAATACTCTGTGGACTGATGGGACAAAAGTTGAACTGTTTGGAAGGTGTGTGTCCCATTACATCCGGCGTAAAAGTAACACAGCATTTCAGAAAAGGAAGATCATACCAATGGTAAAATATAGTGGTGGTAGTTTGATGGTCTGGGGCTGTTTTGCTGCTTCAGGACCTGGAAGAATTGTTGTGGTAAAAAAACCATGAATTCTGCTGTCTACCAAAAAATCATGAAGGTGAATGTCTGGCCATCTGTTTATGGTGCGCAGTTGGTTTCTGCAGCAGGACAATGATCCAAAACACACCAGCAAATCCACCTCTGACTGGGTTAAGAAAAACAAAATAAAGACTTTGGAGAGACCTTGTTAAAGTCATGACCTGAATCCGCTTAAGATGCTGTGGCACGACCTTGAAAAGGCGGTTCATGCTCGAAAACCCTCCAGTGTGACTGAATTACAACAATTCTGCAAAGATGAGTGGGCCAAAATTCTTCCACAGTGCTGAAAAAAGACTTATTGCCAGTTATTGCAAATGCTTGATCGTAGTTGTTGCAGCAAAAGGGTGGCCAAACCAGTTATTCGGTTTAGGGGGCAATCACTTTATCACACAGGGCCACGTAGGTTTGGATTTTTTTTCCCTTAATAATAAACACCTTCATTTAAAAACTGCATTTTGTGTTTGTGTTATCTTTGTCTAATATTTAAATTTGTTTGATGATCTGAAACATTTTGTCACATGCCGAGCCGGCTTGGCTTTCTCCGGATCAGCCTCTGTATCTTTGTGGGGTTGGCTTTGCTGGTTATGTGTTTCTTGATGTATTCTTGTACTTGTGCCATGCCTCTAGCCACTGCCTGACCGGCAGCTGTTAGTCAGCATCTGTCATCACCTTTCCCTCATGCTGTTGACAGGCTGCTGGCCTAGCCATGCCCCCTCGCTCTCCTTTTGGCTCAATCAGTTGTTTCCAGTCCCCGGTAATTATCTGTCCATGCCCTGCCCAGGTGATTCCTATTTGTCAAGCCAGCGGCGTCTGTATTAAAGGAGCTCTTTGCTAGACAGACGTCGCTGGATTATTGTATGCGTTGGATGGTCGTTCTCCGCCGTCAACTGTCACGTCAGTAAGAACTGTCTGTGTGTCTTGGATTCTTGCTGTAACGACTCAGTCTCCTACCCCCCCCCCCCCCACTGTGAGGAACTGCCTGTGCGCTGTTCCGCCGCTGTTTCCCTCATGTGTGTGTGTAGGGCAACCTTGAGGACGCTAGCTGTTCTGTGTCTGTATGTTAAGTTGTGTGTTAATAAACGTGTGTGTGGTGTAACTCAGTGTTTAAATCCTCGTCCTTTCTCCCCTCGCCGTGCTCTAGGAAAAGTGCACGGGTGAGTTCACGACACATTTAAGTGTGACAAACAACAAAAACCTGCTCCAGCCACCTGCTCCAGCTCTTCAGAGAGGATACCAAGGTGTTCCCAGACCAGCTGGGAGACAGTCTCTCCACCAAGTCCTGGGTCTGCCCCGGGGTCTCCTCCCAGTGGGACGTGCCCGAAACACCTCAAGTGGGAGGCGTCCAGGAGGCATCCTAATCAGACACCCATACCACCTCAACTGACTCCTTTCAATGTGGAGGAGCAGCGGATCTACTCTGAGCCTCTCCCAGATGACTGAGCTCCTCACCCTATCTCTGAGGGTGAGTCCAGCAATCCTAGGGAGAAAGCTCATTTCAGCCACTTGTATCCGCGATCTTGTTCTTTCAGTCATTACCCAAAGCTCGTGACCATAGGTGAGAGTAGGAACGTAGATTGACTGGTAAATCAACAGCTTTGCCTTAGAACTCAGCTCCCTCTTCACCACAACAGACTGGTGCAACGTCTGCATCACTGCACATGATACTTTGATCCATCTGTCAATCTCTCGCTCCATTTTCTCCTCACTCGTGAATAAGACCCCAAGATACTTAAACTCCTCCACTTGGGGCAGGAGCCTGTCCCCAACCCAGAGAGGACAATCCACCTTTTTCCGGCTGAGGACCATGGACTCGGCCTTGGAGGTGCTGATTCTCATCCCAGCCGCTTCACACTCAGCGGCAAACCGTCCCAGCAAGAGCTGTAAGTCATTGCTGGATGAAGCCAGCAGGACAACATCATCTGCAAACAACAGAGATGAGATCATGTGGTCACCAAACATGACACCCTCCATTCCCTGGCTGCACCTAGAAATCCTGTCCATAAAAATTATGAACAGGATCATTGACAAAGGGCAGCCCTGGCAGAGTCCAACTCTCACTGGGAATGAGTCCGACCGAGTGTTGGCAATACGATCCAAAGTCTCACAACGGTCGTACAGAGACCGAATAGCTCGTAACAACAAGCCCGATACCCCATACTCCCAAAGCACCCCCCCACAAAAAACCACGAGGGATGTGGTCAAATGCCTTCTCCAAGTCCACAAAACACATGTAAACTGGTTGGGCAAACTCCCACAAACCCTTGAGAATTCTCGAGAGGGTAAAGAGCTGGTCCGATGTGCCACAGCCAGGACGAAAACCACATTGCTCCTCCTGAATCCGAAGTTCGACCAACGGCCGGACTCTCCTCTCCAGTACCTTGGTATAGACCTTCCCAGGGAGGCTGAGGAGTGTGATCCCTCTAAAGCTGGAGCACACCCTCCGGTCCCCTTTTTTGAAGAGAGGAACCACCATCCCGGTTTGCCATGCCAAAGGCACTGCTCCCGACCTCCACGCAATGTTGCAGAGGTGTGTCAACTATGACAGCCCAACAACATCCAGGGCCTTGAGGTACTCAGGGCGAATCTCGTCCACCCCCGGGGCCCGGCCACCAAGGAGATTTTTAACCACCTTGGCGACCTCAGCCCCTGTGATAGGCGAGTCGTCCCCTTCGTCCACAAACCCTGCTTCCTCTGTGGAAGGCGTATCAGTGGGATTGAGAAGATCCTCGAAGTATTCCTTCCACCGCTGACGATATCCCCAGTCGAAGTCAACAGCGCCCCATCCGCACCATACACAGTGTGGACAGGGACCTGCTTTCCCCTCCTGAGCCTCCAGACAGTTTGCCAGAATCTCTTCAAGGCCGACCAAAAGTCTTGTTCCATGGCCTTACCGAACTCCTCCCATAGCAGGAGTCCCACAAGCCAACCAAGCTTGATAGATAGATAGATAGATAGATAGATAGATAGATAGATAGATAGATAGCTAGATAGATAGATAGATAGATAGATAGATAGATAGATAGATAGATAGACAGACAGACAGACAGACAGATAGACAGATAGATAGATAGACAGACAGACAGACAGGCAGACAGATAGACAGATAGACAGATAGATAGATAGATAGATAGATGTACTTTATTGATCCCAAACTGGGAAATTACAGTAAGGACTCCTTTTTCAGCTTAATGGCCCCCCTCACCACTGGTGTCCACCACTTGGTTTAGGGGTTACCACCACGAGATGCACCGACCACCTTGCGGCCGCAGCTCTAGGCTGCCACTTGGAGAACATGGCCCATTCAGATTCCATATCTCCAGACTCCCTCGAAATGTGGTCGAAGTTCTTCCGGAGGTGGGAGTTGAAGACCTCCCGGACAGGGGCCTCAGCCAGACCTTCCCAGCACACCCTCACTATACGTTTGGGTCTACCAGGTCTGAATGGCATCCTTCCCTGCCATTGGATCCAACTCACTACCAGGTGGTGATCAGTTGACAGCTCTGCACCTCTCTTTACCCGAGTGTCCAAGACATACAGTCGCAGGTCTGATGACACGATAACAAAATCGATCATCGACCTGCGACCTAGGGTGTCCTGGTGCCAGGTGCACATATGGACACCCTTATGCTTGAACGTGGTGTTGGTTATGGACAAACTGTGGTTAGTACAGAAGTCCAATAACTGAACACCACTCGGGTTCACATCGGGCAGGCCATTCCTCCCAATCACCCCCTTCCGGGTTTCACTGTCGTTGCCCACGTGCACATTGAAGTCCCCCAGTAGGACAATGAAATCTCTAAGAGGAGCACCCTCCAGCACCCCAGTCACAGACTCCAAAAAGGGTGGGTACTCCGAACCATCATTTGGTGCATAGGCACAAACAATGGTCAGGACCCGTTTCCCAACCTGAACACGCAGGGGAAACTACCCTTTCGTCCACCGGGGAAAACTCCAATATAGAGGCAGCAAGGTGGGGGGGGATACAAGAATACCCACCCCTGCTCGTCGCCTCTCACCCAGGGCAACTCCAGAAAAGGCCAAGCTCCAGCCCTTCTCCAGGAGACTGGTTCCGGAACTGGAGCTGTGTGTTGAGGTGAGGCCAACTATATCTAGCTGGTATCTCTCAACCTTGTGCACCAGCTCAGGCTCCTTACCTACCAGAGAGGTGACATTCCACGTACCAAAAGCCAGTTTAGAAAGCTTGGAATCAGTCCGCCAAGGTATTCGCCTTTGACCGCCACCTAATCCACATAGCACCGGACCCCCATGATCCCTCCTGCAGGTGGTGAGCCCACTGGAGGGCAGACCCATGTAACTCCTTCGGGCTGAGCCCGGCCGGGTTCCATGGGTGGAAACCTGGCCACCAGACACAAACCCCCCTCCACCCTTATCGTGGGGGGGGGGGGGTTGCGTGCCCTGGATCCACTCCAGTTCGCCTACCCAGCAAGGCCATTGGGGTGGAGATGCGTGATCTTCCCTCCTTCACCGTTCTCTGTCCCACCTGGAGAAGCCCGGGAATATGGTGAGGATCATGTTCTTGACTTCTCCAGTGCTTTCAACACCATCCAACCGATGATCCTGAAGGACAAGCAGCTGCGCGCAGGGGTGGACCAGCACCTGTCCTCATGGATCCTGGACTACCTCACGAACCGGCCTCAGTTTGTGAGAACCCGGGACTGTGTGTCCGACACGATCATCAGTAGCACGGGGGCCCCCCAGGGAACGGTGCTGGCTTCCCTTCCTGTTCACTCTTTATACTGCGGAATTCTCACACAACACAAACACACTGCCATCTACAGAAGATCTCTGATGACTCTGCCGATCGTTGGCCTCATCTCCAATGGAGATGAAGCTGAGTACAGAGGGCTTATCCAGGACTTCGGGGACTGGTGCCATCGGAACTGCCTCCAGATCAACGCGAGGAAAACTAAGGAGCTGGTGGTGGACTGCCGCAGGCATGGGCAGCCCCTCACAGTACCAGTAAATATACAGGGAACAGACATCGAGATGGTGACATCCTATAAGTACCTGGGTATTCATCTGAACAATAAACTAGACTGGTCACACAATACTGATGCACTCTACAAGAAGGGACAGCGCAGGCTGTTCCTGCTGAGGAGACTCAGGTCTTTTGGTGTACAAGGGGCGCTGCTGAAGTCATTCTATGACACGGTGGTGGCATCAGCCATCACTTTTGGAGTGGTCTGCTGGGGCAGTGGCATTACTGCAGCCGATAGGAAGAGACTGAACAAACTGATTAAGAAAGCTAGCTCTGTCCTGGGGCAGCGCCTTGATCCGATGGAGGAGATAGGAGAGAGAAGGACGGTGGCTAAACTGTCATCTCTGCTGGAGTCCGAGTTCCACCCTATGCAGGACATACTGAATGCACTGAGGAGCTCATTTAGCAGCAGACTACATCATCCCAGGTGCACAACCGAGAGGTTTCGTAGGTCCTTCCTACCAACGGCTGTCAGACTGTACAACCTAAGCAGGGCTGCTCGCAGAGATAGCAAAAAGACGTAACAAACTAATAGTTTTTTGAATGCAAAAGATGCAATAGACTTACACAATGGTCCTCTCCGGCATACAACTAGGAACATACCGGTCGCTATGGAGGGTGAGAATATGTATGGGCACATAATCATACCATGTAGGATAACTAAGTAGACGGTTATGCTGTTTCATTCCATCTAGCAACAATGCTCTGCACTGTGTGTGTTTATATATTTGCATATTTATTCCATCTAGCTACAATGCTCAGCACTGGGTGTGTTTATATATTTATATATCTACATATTATTCCATCTAGCTACATTGCTCCGCACTGTGTGTGTTTATATACTTGCATATTTATTCCACCTAGCTGCAATGCTCCGTACTGTGGGTGTTTATATATTTACATATTTATTCCATCTAGCTATATCCCAGGACCTATGTTGTCCAGGGCAATTTGCCTCTGGTAGGGTCACCAAAGACAAACTGGTCCTAGGTGAAGGGCCACACTAAGAACGATCCAACAGACTCTCATGATGAATACTAGAACAAGGATTCAGTGGACCTCGCCTGCTATGGGGTTTCTGGGACCCCACCCTGGAGCCAGGTCTGGGGGAGGGGCTCGATGACTAGTGCCTGGTGGTCAGGTTTCCGCATATGGGACCCGGCCGGGCTCAGCCCGAAGGAGTTACATGGGTCCACCCTCCAGTGGGCTCACCACCTGCAGGAGGGACCATGGGGGTCTGGTGCTATGTGGATCAGGTGACGGTCAAAGGCAGAGACCTTGGCAGTCTGATCCCAAGCTTCCTAAACTGGCTTTTGGGGCATGGATTGTCACTTCACTGGTGGTGAAGGAACCTGAGTTGGTGCATGAGGTTGAGAGATACTGGCTAGATATAGTCGGCCTCATCTCAACACACAGCTCCAGTTCCGGAACCAGTCTCCTGGAGAGGGGCTGGAGCTTGGCCTTTTCTGGAGTTGCCCTGAGCGAGAAGCGACAAGCAGGGGTGGGTATTCTTGTATCCTTCTACCTTGCTGCCTCTATATTGGAGTTTTCCCCGATGGATGAAAGGGTAGTTTCCCTGTGCGTTCGGGTTGGGAAATGGGTCCTGACCATCGTTTGTGCCTTTGCACCAAATGATGGCTCAGAGTACCCACGCTTTTTTGGAGTCTGTGACTGGAGTGCTGGAGAGTGCTTGTCTTGGAGACTCCATTGTCCTACTGCGGGACCTCAATGCACACATGGGCAACGACAGTGAAACCCGGAGGGGGGTGATTGGGAGAAACAGCCTGCCCGATCTGAACCCGAGTGGTGTTCAGTTATTGGACTTCTGTGCTAACCACAGTTTGTCCATCATGAACACCAAGTTCAAGCATAAGGGTGTCCATATGTGCACCTGGCACCAGGATACGCTAGGTTGCAGATTGATGATCGATTTTGTTTTCATGACATCAGACCTTCAACCATATGTCTTGGACAATTGGGTAAAGAGAGGTGCATGTCAAGTGATCGCCACCTGGTAGTGAGTTGGCTCTGATGGCAGGGGAAGATGCCATTCAGACCTGGTCGACCCAAACATATAGTGAGGGTGTGCTGGGAACGTCTGGCTGAGGCCCCTGTCCGGGAGGTCTTCAACTCCCACCTCCGGAAGAACTTCGACCACATTGTGAGGGAGTCTGGAGACATGGAGTCTGAATTGTCCATGTTCTCCACCTCCACTGTTGAAGCGGTTGCCCAAAGCTGCGGATGCAAGGTCATTGGTGCATCTCATGGTGGCAACCCCCGAACCAAGTGGTGGACACCAGTGGTGAGGGGGGCCACTAAGCTGAAGGAGGAGTCCTATTAAGCTTGGTTTGCTTGTGGGACTTCCGAAACAGCTAAGGTGTACCAGCAGGCCAAACTGAGTGCAGCTCAGATGGTTGCTGAAGCAAAAACCCGGGTGTGGGAGGAGTTCAGTGAGGCCATGACACAAGACTTTCGTTCGGCATCAAAGAGGTTTTGGCAAACTGTCCAGCGGCTCAGGAGGGGGAAGCAGCTCCCTGTCCACACTGTGTATGGTGCGGATGGGGCACTGCTGACTTCGACTGGGGATGTCGTCAGGTGGTGGAAAGAATACTTCGAGGCTCTCCTCAATCCCACTGACACACCTTCCACAGCCGAAGCAGGGCTTGTGGAGGATGGGGACGACTCACCCATCACAGGGACTGAGGTTGCCAAAATAGTTAAAAAACTCTTTGGTTGCCGGGCCCCGGGGGTGGATGAGATTTGCCCTGAGTACCTCAAGGCCCTGGATGTTGTAGAGCTGTCATGGTTGACATGCCTCTGCAACACTGCATGGAGGTTGGGGACAGTGCCTTTGGCATGGCAAACCGGGGTGGTGGTTCCTCTCTTAGAAAAGGGGGACCGGAGGGTGTACTCCAGTTTTAGTGGGATCATACTCCTCAGCCTCCCTGGGATGGTCTATGCCAAGGGACTGGAGAGGAGAGTCTGGCCGTTGGTCGAACCTAAGATTCAGAAGGCGCAATGTGGTTTTCATCCTGGCCGTGGCACATCGGACCAACTCTTTACCCTCTTGAGAATCCTCGAGAGTTCGTGGAAGTTTGCCCAACCACTTTACATGTGTTTTGTGGACTTAGAGAAGCCATTTTTTGTGGGGAGTGCTTTGGGAGTATGGGGTATCGGGCTTGTGATTACGAGCTATCCAGTCTCTATACGACCATTGTGAGAGTTTGGATTATATTGCCAAGACTCAGTCGGACTCATTCCCAGTGAGAATTGGACTCCGCCAGGGCTGCCCTTTGTCAACGATCCTGTTCATAATTTTTATGGACAGGATTTCTAGGCACAGCCAGGGAACAGACGGTGTCACGCTTGGTGACCACAGGATCTCATCTCTGTTGTTTGCAGATGATGTCCTGCTAGCTTCATCCAGCAATCACCTACAGGTCTTACTTGGACAGTTTGCTGCTGAGTGTGAAGTGGCTGGGATGAGAATTAGTACCTCCAAGTCCGAGTCCATGGTCCTCAGCCAGAAAAAGGTGGATTGTCCTCTCTGGGTTGGGGACAAGCTCCTGCCCCAAGTGAAGAAGATTAAGTATCTCAGAGTTTTATTCACAAGTGAGGGGAGAATGGAGTGACAGATTGACTGACGGATTGGAGCAGCATCTGCAGTGATGCAGACGTTGTACTGGTCTTTTGTGGTGAGAGGGAGCTAAGCTTTAAGGCAAACTCTCGATGTACCAGTCAATCTACGTTCCTACCCTCACCTATGGTCATGAGCTTTGGGTAATGACCGAAAGAATGAGATCACGGATACAAGCGGCTGAAATTAGCATCCTTTGTAGGATTGCTGGACTCAACCTTAGAGACAGGATGAGGAGCTCAGTCATCCAGGAGAGGCTCAGAGTAGAACCATTGCTTCTCCACATTGAAAGGAGCCAGTTGAGGTGGTACGGGCATCTGATTAGGATGCTTCCTGGACCCTCCCACTTGAGGTGTTTCGGGCATATCCCACTGGAGGAGATCCCGGGCAGACCCAGGACTTGCTGGAAAGACTACATCTCTCCAGCTGGTCTGGGAACGCCTTGTATCCTCACAGAAGAGCTGGAGCAGGTGCTCAAGGAGAGACAAGTCTGTCGTCCCTACTTGAACTGCTGCCTCTGTGACCTGGACCTCCAGAAAAGCAGTAGAAGGTGGATGGATGGAGATACAAAACATATTTGAGCCTTAATGAAGGTAAAATAGGCAAATTATAAGTAGTTCAAACTTTTCTCTCAATGTTGAACTTTGTTTTGAAAACTTGTAACTTTTTCTTGACAATCTATGATTTTTTTTTGGGGGGGGGGGAGTTAGAAACTTTTTTTAATATTTGTGACTGTCTTCTCATTTTTAGTTCATTCCTGCAAAGCCTGAAGGAGCTAAAGCAATGCTGCAGTGTCCAGCATCTGTCTGTCCATCCACTCGTTCATCTGTCCCCATTTAATGGGAATCACTACTCCTTGTTGGCATTTGCCTCAGTGGCCATAAAACTTACAATGATCCTCAGGTGGGTCTGCATCCAGGTTGTGCTTAAGGTCAGGGTCAGAAGTCAGGAGAGCTGGGCATTTAAGATTTCACCAAAATTTTTCCTCCTCCTAGGCAATTCTCCCAGTGTTTGGCAAACTCATGCCCAAAGATCCTCGGATAGGTCTGCATCTAGGCTATGCTCAAAGTCAGAGGTCAGATTTGAGCACTCTTGGGGTGAATTCATCAGGCCGGAATGAGCTACTTCTTCATTGATGGTCTGGTTTAAATTTTATTTTAAGATTTTTTTGTTCATTTTTCTTGGTAGATCTTCAGATTTTTACCAATTAGTTTTTATTTTCTATTTTTAATTGTGTAAATTTACTGTTTTTACTCAATTACTACAGTTTTGTACTTTTTGTGACTGTATTCATAAATTTTTTTAAGATAAGATAAGATAAGATAAGCCTTTATTAGTCCCCACACCGGGGAAATTCCCGGATTGCAACAGCACAGGGATAGCAACACTCAGAGCAACAATCAGAAGACAAGAAAAAAACAAGCAAGCAAAGAGCAGCTAATAATACATATGTACATATTACTATAAAATATATATATACACACACACACACAGACACACAGTGCAGAGCATTGTAGCTGGATGGAATAAATATATGAATATATGAACACACAGTGCAGAGCATTGTAGCTAGATGGAATAAATATGTAAATATATAAACACCCACAGTACGGAGCATTGCAGCTAGGTGGAATAAATATGCAAGTATATAAACACACACAGTGCGGAGCAATGTAGCTAGATGGAATAATATGTAGATATATAAAACACAGTGCGGAGCATTGTAGCTAGATGGAATAAATATATAGATATTAAATATAAAACACACCCAGTGCAGAGCATTGTAGCTAGATGGAATAAATATGTAAATATATAAACCCACACAGTGCAGAGCATTGTTGCTAGTGGGATGAAACAGCATAACCGTCTATTAGTTATCCTACATGGTATGATTATGTGCCCATACATATTCTCACCCTCCATAGCGACCGTATGTTCCAGTTGTATGCCGGAGAGGACCATTGTGTAAGTCTATTGCATCTTTTGCATTCAAAAAAAAAACAAAAAAAAAAAAAACTATTAGTTTGTTACGGTCTTTTTGTCTATCTCTGCGAGCAGCCCTGCTTAGGTTGTACAGTCTGACAGCCGTTGGTAGGAAGGACCCTACGAAACCTCTCGGTTGTGCACCTGGGATGATGTAGTCTGCTGCTAAATGAGCTCCTCAGTGCATCCAGTATGTCCTGCATAGGGTGGAACTCGGACTCCAGCAGAGATGACAGTTTAGCCACTGTCCTTCTCTCTCCTATCTCCTCCATCGGATCAAGGCGTTGCCCAGGACAGAGCTAGCTTTCTTAATCAGTTTGTTCAGTCTCTTCCTATCGGCTGCAGTAATACCACTGCCCCAGCAGACCACTCCAAAAGTGATGGCTGATGCCACCACCGTGTCATAGAATGACTTCAGCAGCGCCCCTTGTACACCAAAAGACCTGAGTCTCCTCAGCAGGAACAGCCTGCGCTGTCCCTTCTTGTAGAGTGCGTCAGTATTGTGTGACCAGTCTAGTTTATTGTTCAGATGAATACCCAGGTACTTGTAGGATGTCACCATCTCGATGTCTGTTCCCTGTATATTTACTGGTGCTGTGAGGGCTGCCCATGCCTGCGGCAGTCCACCACCAGCTCCTTAGTTTTCCTCGCGTTGATCTGGAGGCAGTTCCGATGGCACCAGTCCACAAAGTCCTGGATAAGCCCTCCTAAAAATTGTGATTTTTCCTAAGAGATGGCCATTTTTTGCAAGTAAATGTATATTTTCTTCTAATTTAGTGATTTTTAAATAAATGTATGTTTTGATCACTTTTTTGTTTTTAAGTTTGCATCTTTTCACAGAAATTTGCAACTATTTTCTCATGATTTTACATCTTTTTACTTGATAGTGGACTTTTGTGTCTTTTTTTAATAGTTTTGTTTTTTCACATTAATTTTCAACTATTTATAAGTAGATCTTCAGGTATTCTACCAGATTTTATTTATAAATATGCAAATTTAAAATTTGCTGCTTTTTGTCTGATAATCAGCTTTTTTTATACTGAATTGTTAGGATCACCAGTTTTTCCTTCCTCTAAACATTGTTTTATATGAAATCCTTTTAAGAATGAGCTGTATATTCTAGCATTTATAATGACTTAGATTCTAATAATTTTAACACTATCAAAGCAGTGTCCACTGCTAGATAGGGCTTAGAAACTTTCAGAAAGGCAGGACTGCTC